>OZ014428.1:29707653-32304875 GCA_963966015.1 Aphidecta obliterata
TCGCAGATGAAGAATTCGTGTCCAAATTCAATTCTTTCCGTCCATCCGGCCGTCCGTTAACATGGCATGTTATTTTGTTTTTTCTCAATAATTCGAAAAACTCAGATCTGATCGAATTGAAACTTTGATGTTAGTTGTAAGATAATGACAAGAAGGTTCATGTGAAATTTCGCAGGAATCGTATCACTATAAAATTTTAAAAAAAATTCTTTTTAATTAGGTGATTCCATCTCTTGAAGTATATTAGAATGAATTGACAGTATATGTCATATTGACAATGAGCATTGAAGGCCATTTCAGTACACAGAAAAGAAATGAGTTTTTCTGATTTATTCAATATATGTAATGGGTGATTCCATCTTTTAAAGTTTATGAAAATAAAAGGACAGTATTCTTTACACTAACAATGAACACTGAAGTCCGTTTTGGTACAGAGAAAAAAAATTGATTTTTTCTGATATATTTAATATAATTCGGTTCCATCTTTTCCAGTTTATGAAAATAAAATGACAGTATCTGTCATATTGACAATGAACATTGAAGGCCATTTTGGTACACAGAAAAAAAAATTTAGTTTTTCTGATATATTTGATATAATTCGGTGATACCATCTTTTGAAGTTTATGAAGATAAAATGACAGTATTTATCACACTGACAATGAACACTGAAGTCCGTTTTGGTACACAGAAAATAAATTTAGTTTTTCTGATATAATTAATATAATTCGGTGATTCCGTCTTTTGTAGTTTATGGAAATAAAATGACAGTATCTGTCATATTGACAATGAACTTTGAAGGCCATTTTGGTACACAGAAAAAAAATTGGGTATTTCTGATATATTTGATATAATTCGGTGATACCATATTTTGAAGTTTATAAAAATAAAATGACAGTATTTATCACACTGACAATGAACACTTAAGTCCGTTTTGGTACACAGAAAATAAATTGAGTATTTCTGATATATTTAATATAATTCGGTGATTCCATATATTGAAGTTTATGGAAATGAAATGACAGTATCTGTCATATTGACAATGAACATTGAAGGCCATTTTGGTACACAGAAAAAACAATTGAGTTTTTCTGATATATTTAATATATGTAATTCGGTGATTCCATCTTTTAAAGTTTATAAAAATAAAATTACAGTATTTTTCAAACTAACAATGAACACTGAGTCCGTTTTGGTACAGAGAAAATAAATTGAGTTTTTCTGATATATTTAATATAATTCGGTGATTCCATCTTTTGAAGTTTATGAAAATAAAACAACAGTATCTGTCATATTGACAATGAACATCGAAGGCCATTTCAGTATACAGAATAAAAAATTGGGTTTTTCTGATATATTTGATTTAATTCGGTGATAACATCTTTTGAAGTTTATGAAGATAAAATGACAGTATTTATAACACTGACAATGAACACTGAAGTCCGTTTTGGTACACAGAAAATAAATTGAGTTTTTCTGATATAATTAATATAATTCGGTGATTCCATCTTTTGAAGTTTATGGAAATTAAATGACAGTATCTGTCATATTGACAATGAACATTGAAGGCCATTTTGGTACACAAAAAAAAATTGGGTTTTTCTGATATATTTGATATAATTCGGTGATACCATCTTTTGAAGTTTATAAAAATAAAATGACAGTATTTATCACACTGACAATAAACACTGAAGTCCGTTTTGGTACACAGAAAATAAATTGAGTTTTCCTGATATATTTAATATAATTCGGTGATTCCATCTTTTGAAGTTTATGGAAATGAATGTCATATTGACAATGAACATTGAAGGCTATTTTGGTACACAGAAAAAACAATTGAGTTTTTCTGATATATTTAATATATGTAATTCGGTGATTCCATCTTTCAAAGTTTATAAAAATAAAATTACAGTATTTTTCACACTAACAATGAACACTGAGTCATTGTATTATATATATTCAATATAATCGGTGATTCCATCTTTTAAAGTTTACAAAAATGAAGTGACAGTATTTGTCACACTGACAATGAACACTGAAGTCCGTTTTGGTACACAGAAAATAAATTGAGTTTTTCTCGATAAAAACAATCGAATAGTTGGCCCAAATTTGGCCACCAAACGTCGAATAGTCGACTCGGTAGGACGATAATAAAATTCGATGTCATGTCATTCATTCCATAACTTGGAAGTTATGGATTCAAGAATCGCGAGAACGTTTATATTACATATAGTAGATCTGATCCCTTCGAAGGCCCCCTAAGTGGTATGATCTCGATCGCTAACTACCTTCGTGCCAGAAGAAAAAAGATTTTTCCCTTCAAATTGAACGGTTGAATATGAATTATTCTCGAAAGAATGTTGATGAATGTTAATTAACACAAATATGCACCGCTAGCTTCATCTGTTGACACCAATAAAAATAACATTTAATAGGTTGTTATGGCAACTAATTATACAATAATAAACTTCTTTGTAAATGGTGAAATATTTGTATATTTTTTCCACTTACTCGAATCTTCTCACTTTTTTACTTTTATTTTAAATCGGTGACATAAGAAGGAATAATTTGTTTAACTTGATTTTTTGGCTGAGATTAAGAATAACATTCGCGAGAAATTTTACCAACATTTAATTTGAAGAAAAATGTTGGGCGATGGGATTTGAATCCGGTGAACGTTATGGCCACGGCAGAATATTCACTCCTGTTCTTGGAGAAACCCTATAGTTCGACGAGCTGTATGAGGCGTGCGTTCTCTCGCTGATTGGGGTAATAAATATAAAATAACAATAATAAATCACAACGGTTTGTGCCAAAAGACCAACCCTCCCCGCTCTAATCTCACCCAATCAGCATTTCAAGCCATTTTTCCACATTATCAAGACACTCCTGATAGTTTGTCGATGACCAGGACGATATCGATGAATTATAAGTTCTTTACATACTCACGAACGTGTTCAGAAGCACGACATCGAAAAGGGGGTTTCATAAATGGACTGAAAAGGTGAGTAATTCGAATTTTGGGGAATGCCCAGCGGGTAATCAGGGACAAACATAAATTTTCCCGTTCGCTAATGAGCGCTTGTGTCCGATAATCTAGACCTTATCTGATTTCTGGGAATTTCAAGTGATTTTCTGATGTTGCGGGGTCACCTAGGGAAATACGTTCAATTTGGGCGATCAACTTGGAGATTAACTCTGGCAACGTCGGTCAAATATGACAGATTGACAGATGTGATACATTGGATCTACTGTGTGACAGAAATATCAAAAATGTCACGATTATAACCACAATTTTCGACTGTTGTCCTACTTTTCTCCCCCAAAGTGAAGAAAAAATCTTCTGCTTCAGTGAAAGAGGGGGGAAGATCAGAAAGTGGAGTAGGAAAAACTTGAAAAAGCTCAATTGAATAAAGAATTAAAAGATAAAAATTCGAGAGAAATAAGTAATTTTATCCCTACTCATGAAATAAATCCGATTTTATAAATGAATTCATAAACATCAAAGGCCAATAATAATATTTCATTTTTTAGTTACGATCAAAATGATGGATCAACACTGTCTGTTTATTGATGATATTGAACATTAACGATAACAATATTTTTTAAGTATCACACTTTATAAACACTCACGTTTAAAAAAAAAAACATTGATGGAGTGTGAAGAATTATACGAATATCACGATCAAGAATTTGCGGTTATTGTGTATAAGAGTACCTATGTGTGGTTCAGGTTTTCCCAAGTAATTCTGCAGAAAACGATTATGAAATCGAGTTTATCTTGTACATTCTCTCAACTCCTCAATTAGCGAATTAATTGACGTATTTTATCTTGTTTCAGCCCAGTAACTGCCATACAACCACTGCGATAATTTTCGTATCATTGATATCACAATAAGTTTATTCCAATGGATCTGTATTTCAAGGTGAGTTATTACTTAATGATATAGTTACAAGAAGATTTTCAAGGTTGTTGGTGAAACAGAATTTCTCAGATGAAACATTTTTGAATCCTGAAGGGTGTTTTACTAGGAGTTTCCAGATGCTAAAATGGAATAATATTGCCAATAAGTATTGGATCTAGATGGTCAATTAACATTATTTTTAGGGAAGAAGTTCCAATATAGATATAGTCCAATCAAATGAAATTCAGAAAATCTCTTGGAACGATAATGTAGATTAGTATTTAACCTAAACACAATCTAATCTTTCCCTTGATAAGGTTAGATTAGGTTGAATGAACTTTGAGAGAACGTGGTTATCCTAAAAACAATCTAATTTTTCCCCTGAAAGTTCAGATTAGGTTAGAGAACCTTTGAGAAAACATAAACTTAAACCAATCTAGTATTTCCACTGGCAAGGTTAGATTGGGTTGAAGAAACTTTGGGAGAAAGTTTAGATTAGGTTAGAAAAAGTTTGAGAAAACGTGATTAACCTAAAAATAATATAATCTTTCCACCGGCAAGGTTAGATTAGGTTGTTGAAGAAACTTTGAGAGAACGTAGTTATCCTAAAAACAAGCTAATCTTTCTCTTGGCAAGGTGAGATTACGTTGAAGAAACTTTGAGAGAACGTGGTTATCCTAAAAACAATCTAATTTTTCCCCTGGAAAGTTTAGATTAGGTCAGAGAACCTTTGAGAAAACGTGGTTAACCTAAAAACAATCTAATCTTTCCACTGGCAACTTTGAGGGAACTAAAAACAATCTTATTTTTTCCCTGGAAAGATTGGATTAGTTTAGAGAAATTTTGGGAAAACGTGGTTAAGCTAAAAATAATATAATCTTTCGACTGGCAAGGTTAGGTTAGGTTGTTGAAGAAACTTTGAGAAAACGTAGTTATCATAAAAACAATCTGATCTTTCTCTTGGCAAGGTGAGATTTAGTTGAAGAAACTTTGAGAGAACGTGGTTATCCTAAAAACAATCTAATTTTTCCCCTGGAAAGTTTAGATTAGGTCAGGAAACCTTCGAGAAAACGTGGTTAACCTAAAAACAATCTAATCTTTCCACTGGCAACTTTGAGGGAACTAAAAACAATCTTATTTTTTCCCTGGAAAGATTGGATTAGTTTAGAGAAGTTTTGGGAAAACGTGGTTACCCTAAAAATAATATAATCTTTCGACTGGCAAGGTTAGATTAGGTTGTTGAAGAAACTTTGAGATAACGTAGTTATCCTAAAAACAATCTAATCTTTCTCTTGGCAAGGTGAGATTACGTTGAAGAAACTTTGAGAGAACATGGTAATCCTAAAAATAATCTAATTTTTCCCCTGGAAATTTTAGATTAGGTCAGAGAACCTTTGAGAAAACGTGGTTAACCTAAAAACAATCTAATCTTTCCACTGGCAACTTTGAGGAAACTAAAAACAATCTTATTTTTTGCCTAGAAAGATTGGATTAGTTTAGAGAAATTTTGGGAAAACGTGGTTAACCTAAAAATAATATAATCTTTCGACTGGCAAGGTTAGATTAGGTTGTTGAAGAAACTTTGAGATAACGTAGTTATCCTAAAAACAATCTAATCTTTCTCTCGGCAAGGTGAGATTACGTTGAAGAAACTTTGAGAGAACGTGGTTATCCTAAAAACAATCTAATTTTTCCCCTGGAAAGTTTAGATTAGGTCAGAGAACCTTTGAGAAAACGTGGTTAACCTAAAAACAATCTAATCTTTCCACTGGCAACTTTGAGGGAACTAAAAACAATCTTATTTTTTCCCTGGAAAGATTGGATTAGTTTAGAGAAGTTTTGGAAAAACGTGGTTAACCTAAGAATAATATAATCTTTCGACTGGCAAGGTTAGATTAGGTTGTTGAAGAAACTTTGAGATAACATGGTTATCCTAAAAACAATCTAATCTTTCTCTCGGCAAGGTGAGATTACGTTGAAGAAACTTTGAGAGAACGTGGTTATCCTAAAAACAATCTATTTTTTCCCCTGGATAGTTCAGATTAGGTTAAAGAACCTTTGAGAGAACGTGGTTAACCTTAAACCAATCTAGTCTTTCCACTGGCAAGGTTAGATTAGGTTGAAGAAACTTTGAGAGAACTAAAAACAATCCAATTTTCCCCTGGAAAGTTTAGACAAGATTAGAGAAATTTTGAGAAAACGTGGTTAACCTAAAAATAATCTAATCTTTCCACTGGCAAAGTTAGATTAGGTTGAAGAAACTTTGAAAGAACGTGGTTATCCTAAAAACAATCTTATTTTCCCTGGAAAGTTTAGATCAGGTAAGAGAAACTTTGAGAAAACGTGGTTAACATGAAAACAATCTAGTATTTTCCCTGGCAAGTTTTGACTAGGTTGAAGAAACTTTGAGAGAATGTGGTTAATCTAAAAACAATCTAATCATTCCACTGGCAAGGTGAGATTATATTGAAGAAACTTTGGAGAACGTGGTTAACCTAAAAACAATCTAATCTGTTTTTGGGCAAGGTGAGGTTAGATTATCTTTGAGAAAACCTCGTTAACTTAAATAAATCGAAATCAGTTTTCTGATGTTGGGAGTCACCTAGGGATATTTTTTTTCAGTTTTGGAGGTCATATTGCTGTTTATATAGGTGTTCAACCCCCAGAAAGTCAACATAATCAAGGGTTACATATTTTGCAACGTTGGCGAATTATGACAGATGTGATACATTAGATCTACTGAATGATAGGAATGTCCAAAAAATTTCTCTCATAACCTCAATTTCTGACTGTTTCGATTAGTTTGATACCAAAGAATTATTCAGAAAAAAATTTTCTGCTCCAGTGATAGAGACAAAAAAAAATAAAAAAAAAGTTTAATGAATTATCACCAATATAATCCATAAAATACGAAGAAATGATTATTTGTATGCAATGAAAATTCAGAACCTCCGAACGAAACACCCTTCAATCAACTATCGTATGAAATTTGCAGCTTTTCATCTGGAACTGTAGACAGTTTTAAACCGAATAGGTTGGGATGATAATTTCGGATGCAATTTTCCCCCCCGCATATCGATACACATCGTTATCGCACGTATGTCGCGATCTGCAAAACTCGTTAATTAATAAACATCCCTTTCATGTAGCTGTGCATCAAGGGTTTCGCTCGGCGGCAAACGAACATTTCCACAAATAATTAAAACGTGTTTTTCAACGCTGGAACGACGCTAAAAAAGTGATTAATTCGCCATGAACGCAAAAATGCAACTGTCACGAGGTCCTCAGGGGTGTATTTTGCATTTTACATGTGTTCCTGTTGGTGCCCTCGCAATTTAGATGCATTGCTGGCGCAAACACATCATGCGAACTATATTTATTAGGAAAATGTCAGAGATCGCCTCGTGGATTATTACGTACTTTTGATACGCGCGTTCCGAGTGGAGTTAATATGCATATACGTAAAGGGGAAGGTCAAAGAGTGCCCTGAATGCCACGTTATTATCAGGTGGGTAAATGTTGTGTACCTCAAAGGATGTGCGTGGTTGTGGTTATTCAATTTTCAGGAAAGGATTTTAAATGAACTTATGCGGATTCAGGCGTTTACGCTTGGGACTCTCCGCAACGTTGCCATTATCTGCGGTGATTATTTGAATGCATGACAGTATTTCAATGACCTGATGATTGGGAGGTTACCAGATTTTTTTTGGTGTAACTTATATCAATATTTTTGTCATGTCATGTCATCATTGAAAAAAGAATGCGTTCTTAACGACTTTGACTTTGTGTAGGACCATTTTCTCCATCCTCTCTCAACATGAGGTATTCCAGAAGGCTAACTTATATCTATCAACGTCGCCCAAATATGACAGAAGTGTAGATCTACTGTGTGATAGAAATGTCGAAAATTTTACGCTCATAACCTCAATTTTCGACTGTTCTGATTGATACTGTTTTTCTTCCCAAATGGTGATTAATAGAGAGGAAGAAGATAGGGAAGCGAAGGAGAAAGAACAGCCACAACTAAAACCTGAAAGAGCTCGATTCGACATGGAACTGAAAAAAAAAGAATAAGAGAGAAATAAATGTTTTTCAGGAAATGATTGGTTTACCAATATGATTAATAAAATATGGTTTTGAGCGAATTGGGTTTTGAGGTAGTTGTTAGAGAATGTACAATTTCAAGATTGTTCTTGTCCTCTTTCTTAGTGATAAAGCTTACACATCTTTCGGATCAATAAGAATTTTTTATTTATAAACTCAGGGGATAAAAACAATTTCACAAAAGTAGTGATATAATGAACAAAATGAAGCAATGAACTGGAACAAAGTAGTAGCTAAAAAGAAAACAGAGAACATAGCAAATTATAATCAGATATGGTTTATACATAAATGAATAGGATGAAGAAAAATCAATACATGGAATACTCAATTTTTTTTCTTATGAAAATCATTGGAACAGAGATTCTTTCTTCAAGACCAGAACATCTTTGACTTTGTTACGGACAATCTTCTCCATCCTCTCTTAACATGAAGTATTCGACAAGGCTAACTTATATTTGGCAACGTCGCCCAAATATGACCGAAGTGATACATGTGATCTACTGTGTGACCGAAATGTCAAAAAATTATCGCCCATAACCTCAATTTTCGACAGTTTTGATTGATACTGTTTTTTTTCCCAAGTGGAGATTGATAAAGAGGAAGAAGATAGGAAAGTGAAGGGAAAAGAACAGCCTCAACTGAAAATTGAAAAATCTCGATTGGACATAGGACTGGAAAAAAAGGATGAGAGAGGATTAAATATTTTCCAGGAAATGATTTGTTTACCACTATAATTGATAAAATATGGTATAATGTGTAAATTGATTTTAGGGGTCGTTGTTAGAGAATGTACAATTTTTGGATTGATCTCGAAGAGAATTTTTTATCCATAAACTCAGGGGATAAAAACAATTTCACAAAAGTACTGATATAATAAACAAAATGAAGCAATGAACTGGAACAAAGTAGTACCTAAAAAGAGAACAAAGAACAGAGCAAATTATGATCAGATATAGTTAATACATAAATAAATAGGATGAAGAAAAATCAGTACGTGGAATACTCAATTTTTTTCTTATGAAACTCATTGAAAAAGGATTCTTTCTTCACGACCAGAACATCTTCGACTTTGTTGAGGACAATCTTCTCCATCCTCTCTCAACATGAAGTATTCCACAGGGCTAACTTATATCTGGCAACGTCGCCTAAATATGACAGAAGTGATACATGAGATCTACTGTGAGACAGAAATGTCAACAAATTAACGCTCATAACCTCAATTTTCGACTGTTTTGATTAATACTGTTTTTCTTCCCAAATGGAGATTAATAGAGAGGAAGAAGATAGGAGTGCGAAGGGGAAAGAACAGCCTCAACTGAAATTTTAAAAAATCTCGATAGGACATAGAACTGGAAAAAAAGGACGAGAGAAAAAAAATGTTTTCCAGGAAATGATTTGTTAACCAATATAATCGATGAAATATGGTGTTATGTGTAAATTGATTTTAGGGGTTGTTGTAAGAGAATGTACAATTTTTGGATTGATCTTGTCGTCTTTCTTAGTGATAAAGCTAACACATTTTTCGAATCAATAAGAATTTTTTTATATATCAACTCAGAATATAAGAACAATATCACAAAAGTGATAATATGATAAACAAAATAAATCAATGAAACGAAAAAAAAGTACTAGCAAAAAAGAAAACAAGATGTAGAAAGATCATTTCGTGGAACACACAATCATCAATATTATTTTGTATTCTATTCATTTTGAGGGCAAACTCAAACAAACTCAATTTGTCACAATTTGTCAAGACGCATAATGAATGTTTTGAAATTTTGGAAATTTAGAGGTTATGTTCACGTCAACCATCAAGAAATGTCACTCGAATCGAGTTAAGCAGTATTTCCTCGGTTTTGAAGGTTTTCATGGCCGTTTTTTCCAGCACAATTCAACTCCGGAGCAAACCCAGACCTAGCCGAGGTGGAGGTGCGCCATGCAGGGGCGGATTCAGACGAGGAGTACGGGACTCGGGACACGCTCAAGCTGACCACGCGTGTCCGTCCCACGCCTTCGCCGCCCCTAGCCAGAAAGTCCTCCAGGAATGAGACGAAGAAAAAAGTCACGGAGGAAGATGAAGCCACACTCAGAGAGCTACTCATTAGGTATTAATGTTCACACAACACGAAAAAAAATGGCATCATTAGTGCACTTGAACGTTACCGAAAAGATGAATCGATATCGAATCTGGTTGGATGAGTGTCCAATGAATTTCAAAATCTTTTATGAATTTTGATATTTATTCATCTTTTCGTTTGAATTCAATGAGAGTTAGACTGAAAGTTGAAAATTATTGACAATTGTTAAAAGTGAGTGTAACTCTCGTTGTTGCAAAAGGCATGAACATTTTCTATTCAAATTTCTTTGGATGAATTTTCGAACATGAAATGGAAGTAGAGAACCGAATAAAATTCCACACGACTATACTGAATGTATTTTCCTACCAAAAGTGATGTGCCCTGTGATGTAATAATATACCTACATGAAGAAACGAGAACGAACCTATACACATATCCAAATGTTAGTTTCATATTTTTCAATTTATGTAATTTTATATTTTCAAAACTTTTTGTTTGTCTATTTTTTTGTTGATTTTTTGAAATTATATTTTTTCCCAATATTTTGTGTTTTTTTCAGTTTCGTACAACGAAGGTTCGTTTTTTCCCTTTTTGCCCCCAATAATGTCTTTTCCTTCATAAGAAAAATATTCTGCATTTCTCTTTCATATGTAGTTTAGTCAAATATCATCTTTCAGTCTCATTAATATCTTTGCAGAGCAAAGACAAGCAATCATTTTGCTAAATTTTATTTTGAAATATCGAATGGTTGGAGCTAGAATCATCATCCCTGAATTTTTCAAATAAATTGAGCAGTTTTAGTTGTTTTTATAAATCGATGACATAAAAGATCAGAAGAAAAAGTTTTTCGGGAATTTAAATTTTGTTCTGAAACAACAGCCTTATTGTGGAGAAAATAGCTGATGATTTCATTACGAGTGTTGATGAAATAAAAAAAATTAAAATAATAAAAAAAAAAATTGATGAAAAAAAATATATTTGAGATGAATTTTTCGCGGTTCTAGCTCCTTCCACGAAAGTATTCATTTCGTATCGCATTTCTTTTCTAACGTTTACCCCTTAACGGGCTGTGTTTCCAAACTATAGGTGGAAAAAAGCTGTACTAGGAGTCCTCTACTTCAGGCAAACGTTAAATACGCTATTCCTAGAAAGGAAGAGTCAATCCAGATTTTTGCCACGCATCTCTAGCAGGATACCTAAGGTTGTTGGTCCACTGTAGTCGGGGAACACAGCCATGGTATCGATGCCTCCAAGGTATTACTCTAAATTTGCTTTAGGTGCTTGCTGTGTCGTAGTTAGTGCAAGTTTTCTTTTTTTGTGTTTTTTCTTTGATCATGCTGCATTCATCTATCATCATTTGTTCATTTGATTTCGTTGGAAAACCAGGAGTTATGAAGATTGTATTGGCAACACTGATTTCATTTACCCCCCCTAGGTTTGTGGAATGGAAATCGATTACAGTGAATAGCACAGAATGGGCTGAGAGCTATTGAAAACCATAGAGATGAATAGAAATTATTCATTATTAGACCTTCGATCTTGTGTTACTTTAACCAGTTCGACGTTTTCTGTTTCCCCAAATCAGTTATTTTTATACCTTTCGTTTTTTAGTGTTTCCTAGGATTTTTAAGAGTAAATTTGAAATTTTCGTGTTACATCACTGGGTATTCTATGTGCATAAACAACCCCTCGCCCTTTGCATGAACCGAAATATTCGCACAATAAATGTACCTACACTGTAAAATGCACGTCTTGTTTAGAGCATGATGTACTTTTACTTATAATGATCGGAGGATTCAAACGCTTTTTATAGGTTAGGTAACAATGTCTCCATTTCTTATTTCTTTCGAAATCAGCTGAGTACCAACTATTTGGAACAAACAAATATTTAGACATATTCAATGAATTTTTGCGAAATATGGAAAAAAATTACTGGTACTTATTCAACGATTTAATTCCACGAATGTATAATAATAATTTTCAATTGTGAAATTTTGTTCATTCAGCTCGAGTTCTTTCTCTTGGAACCATCGAGGTTAATCATTTTCACAGATGGATAGATGAGAACAGTCATTATTATGACGATTTGTAATAATAATTATTGAGACTATTCGATAGTCGAGTGAAATGGGAAAATACACAATTAGAAAACAGACTGGAAGCGGAATAATTCGAGTGAAATTTTAATCAGTTAGAAACAATGAGGAGTGAAATGGGTTTTATGATGGGATGCATCTAACAGAGCCACTGATTTTCAGGACGTAGGTTGATATGAAGTTTTTTCCATATCTTGACCCCTAGAATCACTTTCTGAAAAAATCAACCTTAAATCCGGACACCCTGTATATACACGGAAATTCAAAACAATCAGGATAATCTGCATCCAACATAAAAATGGCTTAGGAAGCCCCCAATATCTTCGCTTCTGGTAAATTAGTATTATTTGATATCACAAAATAATTTTACTTAACCAAAAACATCAGCATACCCAATTTCCTTCTCATCTGCTAAATTTTGGCAAAATAATCGCAAAAATACAGTATTTTGGGGGGTTATGATAAAGGGGCTCCAACTCCCCAGGGGTGAATTTTAGGAAGTAGGTTAATAGAAGGGTTTTTCCGAATTTTGACACTTACAATCACTTTCTGAAAAAAATTAACCTATAATCCAGACACCCTGTATATACACGAAAATTCGGAAAGATCAGGAAAATCTGGACCCGACATAAAAAATTACTAAGGAAGCCCCCCCATTATCTTAGCCTCTGGTAGAAAACATTATTTTTTGTTATCTTCAAAAAATTTTACTTTTTCAAAAACATCGCCATACCCAATTTGCTCCATTTCTGCTAAATTTTGGCAAAATGATCGTAAAAAAAGTATTTTGGGGGGTCAAGATGAAGGGACTCCGTGAGTTTTAGGTAGTTGGTTAATATAAGGTTTTTTCCAAATTTTGACACCTAAATTCATTTTCTGAAAAAAATTAACCTTGAATCCGGACACCCTGTATAAACACGAAAATTCGGAACGATCCGGAAAATCTGGATCCGACATAAAGAAATTACTTAGGAAGCCCCCCATTATCTTAGCCTCTGGTAGAAATAATTATTTTTTGTTATCTCCAAAAAATTTTACTTTTTCAAAAACATCGGCATACCCAATTTCCTCCTCATATGCTGAATTTTGGCAACAAAATCGCAAAAATACAGTGTTTTGGGGGGTCAAGATGAAGGGGCTCCATCTCCCAAGAGGTGAATTTTAGGACGTTGGTTAAAATAAGATTTTTTCCAAATTTTGACACTCAGATCACTTTCTGAAAAAAATTAACCTTGGATCCGGACACCCTGTATAAACACGAAAATTCGGAACGATCAGGAAAATCTGGATCCGACATAAAAAAATTACTTAGGAAGCCCCCCATTATCTTAGTCTCTGGTAGAAATAATTATTTTTTGTTATCTTCAAAAAATTTTACTTCTTCAAAAACATCGGCATACCCAATTTCCTCCATAACTGCTAAATTTTGGCAAAATAATCGCAAAAATACAGTATTTTGGGGGGTCAAGATGAAGGGGCTCCATCTTTCGAGGGGTGAATTTTAGGACGTTGGTTAATAAAAGATTTTTTCCAAATTTTGACACTCAGATCACTTCCTGAAAAAAATTAACCTTGAATCCGGACACCCTGTATGAACACGAAAATTCGGAACGATCAGGAAAATCTGGATCCGACATAAAAAAATTACTTAGGAAGCCCCCCATTATCTTAGCCTCTGGTAGAAATAATTATTTTTTGTTATCTTCAAAAAATTTTACTTTTTCAAAAACATCGGCATACCCAATTTCCTCCTCATATGCTGAATTTTGGCAAAAAAATCGCAAAAATACAGAATGTTGGCGGGTCAAGATGAAGGGGCTCTAACTCCCAAAGGGTGAATTTCAGGACGTTGGTTAATATAAGATTTTTTCCAAATTTTGACACTCAGATCACTTTCTGAAAAAATTAACCTTGAATCCGGACACCCTGTATAAACACGAAAATTCGGAATGATCCGGAAAATCTGGATCCGACATAAAAAAATTACTTAGGAAGCCCCCCATTATCTTAGCCTCTGGTAGAAATAATTATTTTTTGTTATCTCCAAAAAATTTTACTTTTTCAAAAACATCGGCATACCCAATTTCCTCCTCATATGCTGAATTTTGGCAAAAAAATCGCAAAAATACAGTGTTTTGGGGGGTCAAGATGAAGGGGCTCCATCTCCCAAGAGGTGAATTTTAGGACGTTGGTTAATATAAGATTTTTTCCAAATTTTGACACTCAGATCACTTTCTGAAAAAAATTAACCTTGGATCCGGACACCCTGTATAAACACGAAAATTCGGAACGATCAGGAAAATCTGGATCCGACATAAAAAAATTACTTAGGAAGCCCCCCATTATCTTAGTCTCTGGTAGAAATAATTATTTTTTGTTATCTTCAAAAAATTTTACTTCTTCAAAAACATCGGCATACCCAATTTCCTCCATAACTGCTAAATTTTGGCAAAATAATCGCAAAAATACAGTATTTTGGGGGGTCAAGATGAAGGGGCTCCATCTTTCGAGGGGTGAATTTTAGGACGTTGGTTAATAAAAGATTTTTTCCAAATTTTGACACTCAGATCACTTCCTGAAAAAAATTAACCTTGAATCCGGACACCCTGTATGAACACGAAAATTCGGAACGATCAGGAAAATCTGGATCCGACATAAAAAAATTACTTAGGAAGCCCCCCATTATCTTAGCCTCTGGTAGAAATAATTATTTTTTGTTATCTTCAAAAAATTTTACTTTTTCAAAAACATCGGCATACCCAATTTCCTCCTCATATGCTGAATTTTGGCAAAAAAATCGCAAAAATACAGAATGTTGGCGGGTCAAGATGAAGGGGCTCTAACTCCCAAAGGGTGAATTTCAGGACGTTGGTTAATATAAGATTTTTTCCAAATTTTGACACTCAGATCACTTTCTGAAAAAATTAACCTTGAATCCGGACACCCTGTATAAACACGAAAATTCGGAACGATCCGGAAAATCTGGATCCGACATAAAGAAATTACTTAGGAAGCCCCCCATTATCTTAGCCTCTGGTAGAAATAATTATTTTTTGTTATCTCCAAAAAATTTTACTTTTTCAAAAACATCGGCATACCCAATTTCCTCCTCATATGCTGAATTTTGGCAAAAAAATCGCAAAAATACTGTATTTTGGGGGGTCAAGATGAAGAGGCTCCAACTCCCAAGGGGTGAATTTTAGGACGTTGGTTAATATAAGATTTTTTCCAAATTTTGACACTCAGATCACTTTCTGAAAAAAATTAACCTTGAATCCGGACACCCTGTATAAACACGAAAATTCGGAACGATCAGGAAAATCTGAATCCGACATAAAAAAAATACTTAGGAAGCCCCCCATTATCTTAGCCTCTGGTAGAAATAATTATTTTTTGTTATCTTCAAAAAATTTTACTTCTTCAAAAACATCGGCATACCCAATTTCCTCCATAACTGCTAAATTTTGGCAAAATAATCGCAAAAATACAGTATTTTGGGGGGTCATGATCAAGGGGCTCCAACTCCAACTAGAATCACTTTTTGAAAAAAATTAACCTTTAATCAGGACATCCTTATTTACCCACAAATCCAGAACGGTCAGAAAAATGTGTATCCGACATAAAAATGAGTTAGGTTAGGTAAGGTATTCACACGAAAATCTAGAAAATTCGGAATCCGACACAAAAA
Source organism: Aphidecta obliterata (assembly GCA_963966015.1). NCBI lineage: Eukaryota > Metazoa > Arthropoda > Insecta > Coleoptera > Coccinellidae > Aphidecta > Aphidecta obliterata. The sequence goes on from OZ014428.1 coordinate 29,723,522, forward strand.
TCAAAATGTTACATACCAAAAAGCTTTGAATCCTCATCGCATCGTTCCGTACGTCCCTTAATCGATCCGCCATCTCTCTAACACTCTCCCACGCTCGTCTGCAGTCTGCAGAAGCAGGTCAGCGTGATGAGCATGAACCTCAGCGCCAAGCTCGACGAGCTTCAGCGTGGTGACCGGCATCTGGAGACTACGGTGGCTCTTTGCGAGATCCGGACGCAGCTCCAAGAACTGACCAAGTCGGTGGAGTCATGCCAGTCCGAGGTCTCGGAGGTCAAGAGGGACATGGTGGCCATCAAGCACGAGCTGGACACCGTCCAGCAGGTGAAGGAGGAGATCGAGGAGCTGAGGGAGTACGTGGACCGGCTGGAGGAGCACACCCATCGGAGGAAGCTCCGGCTCCTCGAACAGGTTGGTGTCTCTTCGGTGCGTCAGTTTTTCGATTTTACAGAAATCAGGTTTCTTATTTCTTCTTTTGATTTCTCTTTTTCGTTGATCGTTTTATTCGTGGTCATCTGTTTGGCTCTTATGTTATTTGTTCATTGGTTTCTCGTTTGGTTTAGGTATTCAATTTTGTTTCTTTTTCAGGGGGATCTTATTTTTAATTTTTCTACATTGTTTACTTTTCCTGCTTATACAGGGCATATCTATATTATATAGCGAATTAAAAGTAGCAACACTTCGGTATTGCGACACTACATGTTTCTACCAAATACATTTTTTTTATTGTATTTTCTATTTACTTCGTAGAACTCCTTTCTCAGTTGTGTTGATTTCAAATTTCTCAGGGCCTGACCTTCTTCCTGGCATACGCCATATTGGCAGCCGTCCTCGGCATGTTGCAATTTGGGTACAACACAGGAGTGATAAACGCCCCCCAGAACAACATCGAGTACTTCATCAAGAGCACCTATCGATCGCGATATGATGAAGAATTGCCGGATGAGGCAGTCAGAGGTCTGTACTCCATAGCTGTGTCCATATTCGCAATTGGGGGGATGTTGGGGGGTTTTGGAGGAGGGATGGTAGCCAACAAGTTCGGAAGGTGAGAATCCACATAGTACTAATCGAGGTCAATAATAATAAACTATGTTAAACCCACAGGAAAGGAGGTCTTCTTCTCAACAACGTTCTGGGTGTGGCTGGTGCTTGTTTGATGTGGTGCACCAAAGCTTCAAACTACTACGAAGTTCTACTTTTAGGCAGATTTATTATAGGAGTCAATTGTGGTAAGTCTTCATTGAAAACCAAAATATCGACTCGATTTTAACTCTGATCATTCCAGGACTGAACACATCCTTAGTACCTATGTATATATCCGAAATAGCACCGTTGAACTTACGTGGTGGTCTGGGAACCGTCAACCAGTTGGCCGTCACCGTCGGCCTCCTCATCTCCCAAGTCTTAGGGATAGAGCAGATCCTGGGCACCAACGATGGCTGGCCCCTTCTGTTGGGATTGGCCGTTTGTCCTGCCTTACTGCAGCTCATACTGCTACCTATCTGCCCGGAGAGCCCTAGGTATCTGCTCATCACCAAACAGTGGGAGGAGGAGGCTAGGAAGGCACTGAGAAGGTAGATGATCTTCCATGAACCACTGAAGAATGAACAATAACCAGAATGTTTTTGCAGATTAAGAGCTAGTAATCATGTGGAAGAAGACATCGAGGAGATGAGGGCGGAAGAAAGGGCGCAACAGACTGAATCATCAATAAGCATGATGGAATTGATTTGTTCTCCAACTTTGAGAGCACCTTTGATAATTGGTGTTGTGATGCAGCTTTCGCAACAACTTTCTGGAATCAACGCAGTGAGTGGAAAACTACTCATTTCTGAAGACATCAACAGCCCAGCCCTTACATTGCTTTTTTTGTCATCATCATGTCTTTTTTTCAGGTTTTCTACTATTCCACCAGTTTGTTCTCGAATTCAGGCCTGACAGAAGAGAGTGCGAAATTCGCAACCATCGGCATCGGAAGTATCATGGTCTGTATGACTTTGGTGACGATTCCTCTGATGGACAGGACAGGAAGAAGAACTCTCCACCTCTATGGTCTGGGTGGCATGTTTATCTTTTCGATTTTCATCACCATATCGTTCCTGATAAAGGTACGTCTCCGGAAGACACGCCTTGATATGTTCGCTTCGCGAATGAAGTGGGGATGTAGGAGGAATTCACAGTGACTATAGTTTCCAGATACTCGGACTAGTTTCGAACCGTTTCGAATTGTTTTGGGATCGAATAAAAATTCGTTGTGAGGAAAGTATCCAACAGAGAATTATGAAATTCGGAATGTGCATTGATATGATGTTAATCAATCGAATATTTGTCTTCGCAATCGTCTACTGCTAATAGTTCGTGAGTTATGAAATTTTGAATCGCAACTTGTCCCTCGCGATGGACTCTCAAAAACGAACCTACAAGTTCTCTACCCTTCTTGGTACCTCCAATTAACCACGAGCTGCTATCCCTGGGATCTCGGAAGCAACTGCTTTGACTTTTTCTGATCTCCTGAATCCCCTTTCCAAACTTTTTCCTGAGATGAAAATTTTCGTCGTGTCTCTCCCTTCAAGGGCTTAAAACCACCCAAGCCGTTCAATCTTTCCATTCCAAAAATTTCCCATGATTTTTGTCCGTTTCAATAATTTCTTATCGCTGATTTTCAAAACAAAGATTCATTTTCATAGTCTGATGCCAAAGCTTTCCTTATCTATGGCTTAGGTATCGATTCACAATCACAGGAGTACAGCTCCAAAATTAATGATATCTATTGGTTATACCAAAGTAATACAATGTATGTCTCGACTTCGAATATACAGATTTTTTTCCGAGATTCTTTTCATAGGTAACCGAAATTAAGATTGAATATTCGTATTCCCAGATATTACCAAATATTTTACAAAATTAATAAAATATCTTAGATATTTGGGTGATCCAAATTGTAATCTATCTAGTTGTACTTTCCAGAGTGATATTACAACAAAATTATAGTCACTGTGTATTCTACAAACGAAAAAATTACTTTCGATAAGAAGTTCATTGAAATTTCTTCCTTCACAACAATTTCTTGTAGTTCGATAGAAATAAAATCAAAAGTGAAGATGAGCAATATAAAAATGCACTTTACACTTTACATTTATGACAGCGATAAGTTAGATCCCATTTTATTCTGAGACCATCAATTGCACCATATAATACAGGGTGTCCAAAGTTCGAGTGCCTACTAGACGTTTCTTGAGAACCGGTCCTATTTGAAATTTGGAAATTGGGACTATGATATTGTTCGACTTATATACTGCACTAGAATATTCTTGAAGCCTGAACACTTTCAATTATATAAGGAGTGAAAATATATTTCTCTAAAAAATTTTTTTTTCTTTTTTCTTCTCTTATATCATCAATTATTCAATTTTAAATATATTTCTATTCGAATTGTTGCATTCGTCGTAATAGTCTTCAAAATATAGGAAAAAAACTGAAAAAAAGGGAGATATGCGTAGTCAGTATTATGTTCGTTGTTCCTATTTGCAATATTTCAAGCATAAACTGTTTTTAGATTTTCGAAGTGAAAGAAAGGCGGAAAATTGTGCATCTCCTAAGTTTTGGAAAACTCGTCACAGGGTGTTTCAAATATTTTGTAAAAAATTGTTATCAGAATTTTCCCATAACTTTTGTTTTTTGAATTAGAACCCTATTTTTTCGAGATTGCGTTGGATTCTGCGAATAAAAATAATGTGTTCAAAGTAATTTATGTTCCTGAATTGAATAATTCCTGAGTTATTAAGGATTTTCTGAATTATGTCGTACGTAGAGACAAATTCATAAAATCAGTTTCATAACAATAATCTGTGTTGATAGGGAATTATTGAGAGAATTCATTTTCTATGAACATAGATTATTATTATAAAACAGATTTTATGAGTTTATCTCTAGGTACGACATAAATTCAGAAAATTCTTTATAACTCAGGATTATTCAATAAAGGAGCATAAACATCTTTGAACACTACCATTATTTTTCTTCGCAGAATCCAACGAAATGATAAAAAAATAGGGTTCTAATTAAAAAAAACCATAAGTTATGGGAAAATTCTGATCCCAATTTTTGACGAAATATTTGAAACACCCTGTGACGAGTTTTCCAATATTTAGAATATGCACAATATTCCGCCATTCTTTTACTTCAAAAATCCAAAGAAAGTTTAGTCTTGAAAAATTGAGAATAGGAATAACGAACATAATACTGACTACGCATATCTCCCTTTTTTTTCAGTTTTTTTTTTCGATATGCTGAAAACTGTTTCGACGAATGCAACGATTCGAATAGAAATATATTCAAAATTGAATAATCAATCATTTAAGAGACGAAAAAATGCAAAAAAAATTTTTAAAGAAATTTATTTTCACTTCCTGTATAACTGAAAGTGTTCAGGCTTCAAGAATATTTTAGCTCAGTAGAGAAAGTCAAACAATATCATAATCCCAATTTTCAGATTTCAAATAGGTCCGGTTCTCAAGAAACGTTTAGTAGGCACTCGAACTTGGGAAACCCTGTATATTGATTCATTTCAAGCTTTATGATGAACACAAAAATTTTCTTGCTGGTCAATATATTTTTCATTAACTTATTCTTATTGCGAGGTTCCTAGACTTCTTTCTTCGAAAAGGTACATCTTTGTGTGTTGATGTTATATATTTCAGGACGTGATTCTATAGGTCCAAATATAAGAAAACCTCATGGCAATCAAGGTCCTAAAATGCACCCTTAGGGAGTTCACCCCCAAAATCGGTATTTTTTGGATTATTTTGTCAAAATTTGTCAGATACTAATGAAATTCAGTACGCATGGGTTTTTGGATAAGCCAGATTTTTTGGTGATAAGGAAAAATCCTAATTTCCACCAGTGGCGGAGATAATTGGTGGGACTTTCATGAAATGACTCCTAACTCGTGAACTGCCGACCCGATTGAATTTTTGATAAAAAAATTTAGAAAAGCACTGCCGTGAAGGCAGGAGCTTTCGAGCGCTCGTACATGCACCTTGTAGGTAGATTCGCATTTTCCAGTTTTAGAAACCAATTGAAGGAATTTTTGACAGCTGTCAAAAAAATTCTGAAAGTTAGGCGAAACTCCAGACTTCATGTCAGTGCTTCAGCTGATCAATTTTGTATCTATGGTCTTGGTGATGCGGTCTGGACAAAATTTTGCACGTACTTTGAATACATTATTCCTCAGCTAGATGCATAATTTCATTCCAATCCGATCAGTAGTTCCGAAACTATCTGGAAAAAAATATTTTGAACGGCCATATTTACGGAACCCCTAGTCTCATTTTGCTTATTGATGAACGTGACCGCGATATTCGCGATCCAAACCCACCCTGAAAATTTCAAGTTCCTAGGCCTTTCCGTTCAAAAGTTACAATTTTCTATGGTTTCTATGGTTCTGGTCATGCGATCTGGACAAAATATTGCTTCAATATATCATTCTCGATTAAAATACAAAATTTCATCTCGATCGAATCCGAAGTTTCGAATTTATCGAGAAAACAAAATTTCAAACGACCGTATTTACGGAACCCCTTGTATAATGTTGCTCATAGATGAACGTGATCACGACATTCGAGATCCACACCTATCCTGAAAATTTCAAGTCCCTAGGCATTTCCGTTCAAAAGTTACAATTTTCTATGGTTTCTATGGTTCTGGTGATGCGATCTGGACAAAATTTCGCATTTCACATTCAAACAATTCGGCTTTACCAAAAATCTCTGCCTACTAAATTTTTTTTCATCTGCCTAATATTGACAAAATAATTACAAAACTACATATTTCGACATCTAGAACCACTTCCTGAAATATATAAACATTCGGACACCATGTATAGCATCTTCGAATTCTTAGGTGAAATCCGAAAAATAACCTTATCTAGATTATGATTTCTTTTCATAAAAAATTACTCCTTTTTTCATAGGATAATTTTATCATTCTTTGTTTATGCGAATTTTTATTTATCAACTTTCAAATAAATTCTTGTCAAATATGAGCTTATTTCAACACGGATTGTATTCAAACCTTGATATCTGTTTATTCTACGAGTTAACAAGGTTTTTGAAATGTTTATATTCGATAATAGGTGTAAGTGCATGTTTCTCCCTCTGCATGGTTAATATTTACTTTGCGATTTTCCTATTATTTGCAACGACATATGTACTTTTCAACTGTGTATTGAGCTTTAAATAAACAGCGTCAAGAAAGATCTAATCAGGATAGATCCGAAAATCAGAACACTTCAAACATTCTATTCACTTTTTCGACAGGCTTATTCCTTACTATCAAGTTTTAATCACTTTTATTTTTTAATATTTTTTCAGAAATTAATTTTGAACCTCTTGAAAAAAAATACCTAGATTAGTTCAGTAGGCTTTCACAGGTTGAAGCTCTTCCTTCTACAGGATGGCGCAGCGCAGATGACCACATTTGAAATGGTTGCAATGTGTTGAATATTAAAGTTAGGAGATTGAAACAAAACGAATTTTGTAGCAATTTTATCCAATAAACTTCCACATTTTTGCTACAAAATCCGCTTTCTTCGAATCTCCTTGATCTAATATTAAGCACATGAGGTCATCTGCGCTGCGCCATCCTGTACAAACAACAATTTTTCACCTCAATAATATTCACAAAGCACATGATAATAACATTTCATGATACTGAAGATTTGCTCGTTTGGTTATGATTTTTACTCCTGATATTTTTCCACTTTTTAGGAAGAGAAAAATCTAAAAATGTTTTTCAAATTATTATTTTCCTTTTAATTTGCGGCGTTTTTGTTCTTACGCCTACATCGAACAATGCTTCAGTCATTTTCCATACTAAATGCTTCTTTTGTCCCTCCCTCGATGTATTTACGACTTTTCTGACATAGTGGAGGAACGACACTGCAAAAGCTGAAAACTTCCTGCACGCATTTCGTAATTTTAATTTACATCAACGGAAAATTTCGTTGATCTTTAACAGCATGCATATCTTCTCTTCTTTCATTGTTACAGCTGCATCTTTATTTTGAATGGGGAAAACACGAACTGGTATACAAATAATTAAAAAAAAAAAGGTGAATCCCCATTCAAAATAGGGATACTCCTCGGAAATTCCTTCAGTTTTAAATCGCAGAATGTCATTCCTCACTTGTCGGAAAAGAACAACGTTACTACTCGCCTGATAGGAGTTTTTTGGCTACGTGCAGGAAATGATCGACTGGATGTCCTACCTAAGCGTGGTCTCCACCCTGAGCTTCGTGGTGTTCTTCGCCGTTGGTCCGGGTTCGATCCCTTGGATGATCACCGCAGAGCTCTTCTCCCAAGGTCCGAGACCTGCGGCCATGTCCATCGCTGTGCTTGTCAACTGGATGGCCAACTTCGTGGTTGGCATTGGATTTCCGAGTCTGAATGTAAGTTGATTAATTCATGATTTTATAATTTCCTTCGAGTGGTATATTTTACGGATACGTTGTTATTACGTCATATTTTTTTGGGGGATTTGAAGCTGTACAGTTATTTTCTTTTTCGATAATTAGTTGTCACGACAAATTCTGACCTTACTTCTCATAAGACAAGTTTTGCATTCGTGCGAATAACATTTTCAAATGGATTTTATAAGTGAGTGAGGTTTTTTATATTTACTAAATTACAAGATATATATTTTTTTTTATAAATATTGGGTGGTAAATTTTTAAACGATAAGGTGTTTATACGGCTATCTAGTCATTATGTTAGGTGATTTGAAGCTCAACAGTTATCTTCTTCTCAAATAATTTGTTGTCAAGTCAAATTCTAACCTTACTTTCCATAAGACAAGTTTTGCATTCGTGCGAAATTTTTTTATCTGAATAACATTTTAAATTGGCTTGTATTTTATAAGTGACTGAGGTTATTTATATTCACTAAATTGAAAGAAATATATTTTTTTCAATAAATTTTGGGTGAAATCAATATCCTCTTCCTTTGCATCTTGCAATAATAATAAGAGCAATATCTGAAACACTTCAAAAAAAGGATGAACTTTTTTTGTCGGAACATCCAATTATATCTGACAGTTGACAGAATTTTGACATTTGGTAAGTAAATTTACGTTCTGGTTACGTTGCACTGTAACCATCGAAAAATTACGCAAAAATTTGGTTTACGTTAGGGTAAGATATTGAACTGCCCAATTTCAGTTTGGAAATAATATTTTGATGAATGATAACTGAAACTTCATGAATTGGATGACTGATTATTCAATTAAACTATAAAGAAAGACCACGTGCAGCGTTGAAATTCATAATTCTAAGCGTTGTGTTCTTCGTCTATTTCAAGTGATAAATTTTTATTCGATACGTTGTTATTACGGTTATCTAGACATATTGTTAGGTAATTTGAAGCTCAACAGTTATTTTCTTTCCTAATAATTTGTTGTCATGTCAAATTCTAACCTTACTTTCCATAAGACAAGTTTTGCATTCGTGCGATTTTTTTTATCTGAATAACATTTTTAACTAGATTGTTTCTTATAGTTGAGGGAGGTTGTTTATATTTACTAAATTAAAATAGATATATTTCTTTTAATAAATGTTGGGTGCAATCAACATCCTTCCCCTTTGCATCTTCTCAATAATAATAAGAGCAATATCTGAAACATTTTAAAAAAGAATGAACTTTTATTGGTTGGAACATAACATTATATCTGACAGTTGACAGAATTTTGACATTTGGTAAGTAAATTTACGTTCCGGTTACGTTAAACTGTTCCCATCGAAAAAATTACGCGAAAATTATATTTACGTGAGAGTTACAAATTGAACTGCTCAATTTCAGTTTGGAAATAGTATTGTGATAATCTGCAGAGTTGAAATTCATAATTCCTGGAAGTGTTGGGATTTTTCTCTCTGTGCAAATATGTGCAATGTTTGCATTGTTCTAACACATGATTCATTCAGAATCTGAATCATATGTAACTGTGTAAGTTTTTCAAATTGCATAAAATATATTTTGTTATGATCTGAATGCTTTCAGATTTAGAAGACTTTTTTCATTCGTCTATTTTTGAGAAAACTTTATATCCATCCGGATGGAGTTACATTTAACATTATGTAAATATATTGAATATTATGCAACTTTTACGATTTAAATGGAGATTGAAAACATTCAGACGTAGAAGGTTGATATAAAAGCAAACGAATATTGATTGAATTCGGTCGTTGATCTTGAAATTTGTGGATACAAAAAAATTGTTTGTCATGATATATCCTGGTTTTCGTTAAGGTAAATGAATCATGTCATTATCTTATTACTTCGACAATGTAACAAGAAAGGATAGCTTAATTGAGGATGGGTACATTATCATCATTCGTGTGACAAACTCAAGGATACATTCATTCAGGATTATCCAAATTAGGAAGCCTTGAACGATAATAATGATATGGGAAAACACACATATGTACATATTAATATTTCCATGATTATTTCTTGTTGAATTTGGATTTAACGTCTCATCTTTTCGTGGAAAGTAAATCAAATGTTTGAAAATCATCACTCATCCCCATTTCCAACTGCAGACAACAGAAGTGTTCAGATGAAATCACAGAATTATCAAATTTCCCAACGCAAGACCAGAAAAGCTCAAGTTTTTTTTTCACGTGGAACTGTTGAAAAGCTGAATTCCTACATAGCACTTTTATCCATGCCTTTTAATGAAGACAAAAAATTTCGAATAGTTTCTGAGACCTGAGTCTGAGTTTCTGAATTTTTTAAATAATTTTTTTTTCTTCTAGTGATACGATCTTGTTCTTGTCGTTATCTTACAATCAAAAATCAAGTTGCGATAGCCGATAATTCCATAATTTGATTTATGAATTCTACTGGCTTGAATTCGAGGGGACAAATAAAAAAAAATTAATTGATAAAAAATTGTTTGTTCGAGAATCATGAAACTGAAAAGAGAAAAATTTAAAAGATAGAGGACCCTTTGTACCTTTTGTGAAATTCACATCCTTTCAGATGGTGGTCCGTATGTCATGATGCTTAATGAGATGAATATTTCACCAACTCCTAACTCAACGGGCGCCTCAATCAATTTTTAAATAATCTCGTCTATTTTTAACACTAAATGAAACGAATTGATTTCGGCGTCGAGATCGGGTTTAAGTTCTTTTCATTCAACATTTCCGAGGTCAACATGTTTAACAATTCTTTCAAAAGCGAATACCTTCATTCAACATGGAAAGCTTCAAAGGCTCATCAATTCGGTAAATGAGCCATAAGAATTGAAGGAAAAATTCTTTAAACTTCCCTGAAAATTATCTCATGTAATAATATCCTCTCATTATTTAGATATGTATATCTGATCGTATTCAATTATTTTATTCAATTAATTATAACGAGAATTCAATTGCTTGTTTATCAGAAGTAATACATACTGCGTCGTTTGGGGCATTCCAAACAAATTTTTATTATTCATGATGGATTTATTATTATTGTTTTTTCATTTGTTGAACGAGATATAAAAAAATTCATATAAAAAAAGTTTTATTTTTACGTACCCCCCTCAAAAGTAAGTACATTTGATACATTAAGTATGAGTTATCTCACGAACAAAGTTTTTTATAAATCAATCTCAAAATTCCTCGACCTCTTCGCCATCCATTCCAACATATTTCCTTGGTGGGACGTCCATGATGTTTCTCCTTCTCCTCGAATGCGGTTTTTGCGAAGCATCATCTGTAACTTCTGGACAGTTTTTGGCCTCTTCTTCTCTGATCTCATCCTCGAGGGTGTTTTGTTTCCCGTTGTCGCTCATTTTCTGAGGGTGGGGTAACAATTCACGTACACTTTGGTGGTGCAAAACTTTAACGTTGGTGGTTAAACTTCACAAGCCGGCTGCTGGTATTTCAATCTCATCAACAACTTCAGATGGCATCGCCAATTCTATTCAACTACCGATATCCGTTCTCTCTACTCCCATCGGGAGGGGAGAAAACGGAACAAAGTATGTTTGAAATAGAATTCGTACGTGGGTTATCCGAGAAGAAGCGCGTCACAGCATATACTTATTGCCAATTAACTCTTGACGTTCGTTTCAGCGTCGAATTTGGGGAAAATCATTGATTTATGATTGAATTATTGGAAATTATTCTTAATTCATTATTATTGAGTAATTTAGACTTGTTCAATCCACTCTGGTGTGTTTCACACAAATTATTTTTCGATATTTGTTTGAGGCACTTCTTCTTCTCCTTCCTTCCTCTTTGAATAGGAGTGTGTCCTGTTTTGTTTTGTGTTAGAAACATGATAAAACTCGAACAACAAGAAATGAAGAGACTTTCAATATAAGTGAAGAATTGGTGAAACGAATATAGCAAAACATTCACAATACTAAACACACATTTGATAAGAGACGCTCTTTTGTTTCAGCCTTAACCTTCCTAATCTTCCCCTTTTTTTTATTGTAAATAAATCTATAAGGGTATGAAAAACTGAAAACAAAAGGGAGAAATGCGTAGTCAGTATTATGTTCGTTATTCCTATTCTCAATATTTCAAGCATAAACTGTTTTTACATTTTCGAAGTAGAAGAATGACGGAATATTGTGTGGAGAAAATTGCGGCGCTCTTTCATTTGCTGTAATTGTTGATTTAGCAGTAGATGGCGCTAGCTTACATTAATATTTTTTATTTTATGTTTATTTCATTTACATATGTTTATTCTTCTTTATTCCAGTTTGTTTACTTCATTTCAATCATTAATTTTAATTTATATTTGTTAAATGTTTAATTGTCAATTTATTTATGTTATCAGAAAAAGAAGAATAACCAAATGCATGATGTTCTGTGTCAATTATTTCACGTGCCTAGATGCAACTCTGTTTTGCTTTCTATTCGCTCGTTCCTCGTAACATTGTACACGTAAGATAAACAACATAACCTAATTTGGTTGTGTATATATTTTTATTATGTGTTTATATTTGAATAAAGTATTTATATTTGTTAATGAACTGTTTCATATTTGACCAACGAAGTTTTAAATTAACCAGTGCAAATAATCAATCCAGTCTACTGTCCACTCGATCGAAAAATTCCATTGTGCATCTCCTAAGTTTTGGAAAACTCGTCACAGGATTTTTCAAATATTTTGTCAAAAATTGTGATGAGAATTTTCCCATAAATTTTGTTTTTTGAATTAAAACCCTATTTTTGAGCGCTCGTACTACTTACACGAGGTCACGATGTCTGTATTTTTCGAATTTTGAGCCGAAAATGGTCTCAAACGACTATGTTCGACTCACTGATGACGAATCCGTCAAAAAATTCAAGTCTGTCCGGCCGTAAGCACGATAACTATCGAACGGAACAACCTAGAGACTTGAAATTTTCAGTGTAGGTTCAGATCCCAAATGCTTCGGTTGAGTTCGTAAATGGGCCAAATTCCACTAGGGGTTCCGTAAATATGGCCGTTCAAAGTTTTGTTCTCCTGATAACTTGGAAACTACAAATTTTATCGAGATGAAATTTTGCACTCAAATGGAGAATGAGGTGTTCAAGCTACATGTGAAATTTTGTCCAGATCGCATGACCAGAACCATAGAAACCATAGAAAATTGTAACTTTTGAACGAAAAGGCATAGGGACTTGAAATTTCCAGGGTAGGTTCGGATCGCGAATTTCGCGGGCATGTTCATCAATGAGCAAGATTAGACTAGGGGTTCCGTGAATACGGTCGTTTGAAATTTTGTTTCCTCGATAATTTCGAATTACGAATTCTATCGAGATAAAATTTTGTATTTCAATCGAGAATGATATATTGAAGCAACATTTTGTCCAGATCGCATGACCAGAACCATAGAAACTATAGAAAATTATAACTTCCGAAGGGAAAGGCCTAGAAAATATTTTGTTCCTGATAATTTCGAAACTACTGGTTAGATTGGAATGAAATTTCACACCTAGCTGAAGAATAATGTATTCAAACTACGTTCGAAATTTTGTCCAAATCGCATCAGCAAGACTAAGATACCGTAGAAAATTCTAGCGAATTATCGAAAAAAAATTGGTCAGCTGAAGCACTGACATCAAGTCTGGAGTTTCGCCTAAGTTTGAGAATTTTTTTGACAGCTGTCGAAAATACCTTCAATTGATTTCTAAAACTGGAAAATGCGAATCTACCTACAAGGTGAATGTACGAGCGCTCAAAAGCTCCTGACTTCACGTCAGTGCTTTCCGTAATTTTTATTTATGACTGCTTTAAATTCTGCGAAGAAATATAATGATAGTGTTCACAAATGTTTATGCTTCCAAGTTAAATAATTCCTGAGTTATTAAGGATTAAAAAAAAAATAAAAAATAGACAGTAATTTTCAATAGGGATTTATTAATGCAACAAAACAAGTTAACCAGAATATGTACAAAAACGAATTATGATATGGCGACGCGAAGAAATCAATAATGATGCTTCTTGTAGGACACTTTAGCGATGAAACCAGTCTTCTTGTCTGAGATATAATCCACAACCCTTATGGTCTTGTGGTCGGGTTCCAACAGACTGTAGCTACCCTTAACTTTGTACCCGTCCCTCTCTTCGTGTTTGCTCTTGAAGTCCTTATGCTTGTGGTCGGCCACGTGGTAGTCGTAATGGTATTCCGGATGAGCCTATAAGTTCAGAAATTAAAGAGACAACATTTGAGATTCTTCAAATACGAACCTTCAGATGAACAGCCTTTTCGTGGTGGATATCTACGGGAGTTTCGAAATGGGATCCTCCAAAGCCTCCTTCTCCCCGATGATAATGGTCGTCTTCGTGGCGTTCCTCTTCATGGTGTATCTCGTAATGGTGGGGCTCTTCCTCTTCGTGGTGGTCATCGTGTTCTATCTCGATCCCTCTGCTGAGGCCTATGACCACGTGTCTCAGTGGTTCCCCATGATGCTCCAAGAGACCTCCTGCTGATCCTCCTGCGTACTGGGGTTTGGCCCAAGCTGCTCCAAGGAGGGTTGCGAGGAGAAGCTGAAATGAAAGAAACATGGAAAGTTCTGGATTGTTTACATGAAATTGGTAGTATTCCATGGGTTCCTTCGCGGAGCAACAATTCAATACCTCTCAAAATCGTTTTGTTCACAAAATACTAAGAAATGAAGAATGAAAAAATGAAAAGAAAAGGTTTGAATAATAAAGTAATTCTGCTGCAAAGAAATACAGTTAAAGAAATTATTCCTTCATAATGTCGAAACAAGTTTTGGATTTTGAGAATAGAGAAGATTTTTTAGTTGAGTTCTATAAGTTATATTAAAGATACTTACAAGGTATTTGTTCATTTTGTGTGTTTCGATTGAAGGCTGGTGTACAACTAACAAAATCATTTTGGCGTTACTCAGTTATATACCTTGTTTGTTCGATTTTTCAGTGAAAGGGTGCAGAATTTTCGCGTTAATTTGAATTGTTAACCGCATATTAATTGGTTTATCAATAATTTATCGGCTGAAAATTATTAAGTGGTTACATAAGGTAATAATGATACGAACATATGGCAGGGCTACCATTGATTTGTCCCATTTGGGTATAGTTCATTTCGAATCGATTTTTTTCTCTTTGTTTGCAGTTAAAAATTTGCGAAAAATGAAATTTCTGATTTTTCATTTTCGAGAATAAGAAGTTAATTTTTGTTGAATATCGTGAATGATTCCCTCAAGGGTCGTTTGCACAGGTCTCCTTCGAAACTTTTCCCTAAATTAGTCGTACCTCAAACAAGATTCAAGTTGAGATCTTTTTCGTTTGCACCAGTTCGAAGAAAAACATAACGATGAAAAACTTTCGATCTGGCAACGTCGGCCAAATATGACAGATGTGATACATTGGATCTACCGTGTGACAGGAATGTCAGGAACATCACGCTTATAACCTCAACTTCCTTCAATTAGTTTGATACTAGAATATATATTGGTTGTCTATCTAAAGTTTTCAAGTTTTTGTCAGGGGAGCCGGGGAATCTTTACACGGACCTTCATAGATTGTAAACAGTTGCTCTTGAGGCGGACAGGTGGCGTGAGTGGAGAAATTTTCTTCGATCACCGTTGCGTTGTGTTGTTTGGGTAGCCTGTTTGCCACGTCGAGTTTATCCTGCGCCAGCTGTACTGATGTGACATGTATGTCGAAACCTTTCTACAGATGCAAAGGATAAATTTGATGTTCTGTGGGGTTATGTGTATTGATTTGGTGGCTTGCTTTATTAGTCTACCTAGAACAATTTTTCTTGTTTCATGACTGTAATTGAATAGTTTGATATTGTTTTTTTCTTCCTGGAGATGAATAATTCAGAAAAAAAATCATTTGCTTCAATGACAGAGGGGATGAGAAGATTAGAAAGTGAAGGAATAAGAACTGCCTCAACTATAAATTGAAAAGCTCCATTGGATATAGAATAAAAAAAATTTAGAAAAGCACTGCCGTGAAGGCAGGAGCTTTTGAGCGCTCGTACATGCACCTTGTTGGTAGATTCGCATTTTCCAGTTTCAGAAATCAATTGAAGGAATTTTCGACAGCTGTCAAAAAAATTCTGAAACTTGGGCGAAACTCCAGAATTCATGTCAGTGCTTCAGCTGATCAATTTTTTTTCGATAATTCGCTAGAATTTTCTACGGTATCTATGGTCTTGGTGGTGCGGTCTGGACAAAATTTTGCACGTAGTTTGAATACATTATTACTCAGCAAGGTGCAGAATTTCATCCCAATCCGCTCAGTATTCTCGGAACTATCAGCAAAAAAATATTCTGAACGCCATATTTACTGAACCCCTAATCTAATTTTGCTCATTGATGAACATGACCGCGATATTCGCGATCCAAACCCACCCTGAGAATTTCAAGTTCCTAGGCCTTTCCGTTCGAAAGTTACAATTTTCTATGGTTTCTATGGTTCTGGTCATGAGATCTGGACAAAATATTGTTTTAATATATCATTCTCGATTAAAATACAAAATTTCATCTCGATCGAATCCGTAGTTTCGAAATTATCGAGAAACCAAAATTTCAAACGACCGTATTTACGGAACCCCTAGTATAATTTTGCTCATAGATGAAACTGATCACGACAATCGAGATCCACACCTATCCTGAAAATTTCAAGTCCCTAGGCCTTTCCGTTCGAAAGTTATGATTTTCTATGGTTCGAAGTAATCAGGAGAACAAAATTTTGAACGGCTATATTTACGGAACCACTGGTGGAATTCTGCCCATTAACGAACTTGACCGAGGCATTTGGGATCTGAACCTACACTGAAAATTTCAAGTCTCTAGGTTGATCCGTTAGAGAGTTATCGTGCTGACGGCCGGCCGGCCGGACGGCTGGACGGACGGACAGACTCGAATTTTTTGACTGATTCGTCATCAGTGAGTCGAACATAGTCGATTGAGACCATTTTCGGCTCAAAATTCGAAAAATACAGACATCGTGACGAAATGATATAGCCCTCGTGTAAGTAGTACGAGCGCTCAAAAAATGAGAGATATGAATTGATTTATTTGAGAATAAAATTGAAAAAAAAATTAGAGACAAATTGATTTATTCGAAAATAATATTAAAAAAATATGGTGTGATGTGAAATGATGACTTCCAAATTTTTCGACTTTGTTCTTCTTTTTGGTCTTCATACGAATTTCGAAGCGCATGTCTCAAAAACAAAAATTTTGAAAAAACAGACGTGTAGTTAGGAATAACAAAACTTTTTTCATTTAATTTCTATAAACTTCAAGAGATGGAATCACCAAATTATATTGAATATATCAGAAAAACTCAATTTTTGTCTGTGTGCCTTCAGTGTTCATTGTCAGTATGAAAAAGACTGCCATTTTTTTCCTTTATGTCTTTTTATTTTTATAAACTTCAATAGATGGAATCACCTAATTATATTGAATATATAAGAAAAACTCAATGTTTTTTTCTGTGTGCCAGAACAGACTTCAGTGTTCATTGTCAATTTGACAAATACTGTCATTTTATTTTCATAACCTTCAAAAGATAGAACCACCGAATTGAATCGAATATATCAGAAAACACGATTTTTTCTCTGTGCACCGAAACGTTCTTCAGTGTTTATTGTCAGTATGACAAATACTGTCATTTCATTTTTTTAAACTACAATAGATGGAATCACTGAATCATATTGAATATATCAGAAAAACTCAATGTTTTTCTGTGTATCAAAATGGCCTTCAGTGTTCATTGTCAGTACTTCGAAAGATGAAATCACCTTATTATATCGAATATATCAGAAAAACTAAATGTTTTTTCTGTGTGCCAGAACCGATTCAGTGCTCAATGTCAATTTGAAAAATACCGTCATTTTATTTTTATAACCTTTTAAAAATGGAATCACCTTATTATGTATATTGAATATATCAGAAAAACTAAATGTTTTTTTCTGTATGACAGAACCGATTCAGTGCTCATTGTCAATTTGAAAAATACTGTCATTTCATTTTCATAACCTTCTAAAAATGGAATCACCGAATTATATCGGAAGTATCAGAAAACACGATTTTTTTCTGTGCGCCGAAACGTTCTTTATTGTTCATTTTCAGTATGACAAGTACTGTCACTTCAAAAGATAGAATCACCGAATAATATCAGTAAACTCAAATTTTTTAGCACATGGACAGTGCTCATTCTAGCGAAAATTCCACATAATATGAATAATTTTTTGAACTGATAGATATGGAGTTGGAGCATCAGGAAGTTGATGCTGATTTCTAAAAATTGCGCAGATTTAAAAAAAAATCAAAAGAAATATGTTACAAACTATATTTAAATTATATTAACAAAAACTTGTTGACTTCTTCGATAACATAAAACAAAAAAAATATCTAGATCATATTCTCTTATTGGTGTTTTTTGTAGGACACTTTAGCGATGAATCCAGTTTTCTTATCAGACACGTAATCGACAACCCTGATCGTTTTGTGGTCGGGTTCTAAAAGACTGTAGCTACCCTTCACTTTGTATCCGTCCCTTTCTTCGTGTTTGCTCTTGTAGTCCTTGTGCTTGTGGTCGGCCACGTGGTAGTCATAATGGTATTCTGGGCGAGCCTGAAGATGAATTTTGAGTTAAAAATTAAAAAAAAAGTCATATAAACACACATTTATATTTTTAAAATATTCTTTAGTAAGCGATCATTCCTTCATTTTTATTTCTGTTTCTTAATTTTTGTAGAACAAATTTTTTTTTTGTATTTTTTTAAATTTTTTGTGTGGAAATGATCTCAGAAAAATGAGCAGTATGTATAAGGGGAAATCCTGGGACAAAGATGATTGAAGTAGCGCTCAAACCTTCAAGTGTACAGCTTGCTCATGATGAATGTCTACTGGAGTTATGAATTTTGAGCCCCCAAATCCTCCTTTTTCTTCTTCCTTGTGTTCGTACTCGTAGTGCTGAGGCTTAGCTTCCACCACTATCAATATTGCAGCAATTAAAATCTGAAATTCAGAAAAAAATCCATATTCCACAAAATTTCAATCTTTGGAATAAATTAATTGAATATTTTGAAAAAATGAAAAAATTTCCCCATATTTGCGAAGGAAATATGGACCATTTTAGGGAAAACTCACTATGAATTTCCTCATGTTACACGAGTTGTTATCGCAAATGGTCGACTGGATGACTATCGAAATGAACACCCCTTATATACCATTACCTTCATTTTTCCTTCAGTCGTAAATTTTGAATTTGATACCCAGGCTAATAATTGAGTTTTGAACTTTCAAGAATCGTTATATAATTCGGTATTTGGTTCAATTAGTGCTATGAATGGTCGGCTAATAATAATTAGAATAAACGTTTTTATTCATTATCAGTGTCACGCGAAATTAAGTAATTCATTTAGTTGATTTTATGACCTGTATTCGAATTGTTCAACAATTCATTAGATTATGATTGATAATGATAATGCACACTGTTGAAAATAGTAATATCGACAATTTTTTATATGCGATTCGGAATATAAAAAATGCCAGATGTAGAAATATTTTTTACGAATTTATATATAACTTTACATCCATCACAAATTCAAATATAAATTTTTCGTTTTTTCCAGGATGCCCTCGACAACTACACTTTTCTTCCGTTTAGTATTTTCCTAGCTATATTCTGGATTTTCACTTACAAGAAAGTACCAGAAACCAAGAACAAGACGTTTGAGGAAATTCTTGCACTCTTCAAGCACGGCAATGGAAGGTGAGTTTGTCATCAAACGAAAACACTGAAATAAAACGGGATACCAAAAATTTATCAATACATACATTTAATCTGAATTAAAAATAATAATTTAATGTTTGTCAAATGTATGGTCACCCTTATTTAGATTTCAAATGATAATTATGAGTATGTAGACCCTTAGAAAATTCGATCAAGACAACTTGTTAATTTTTTTTACTGTACAGAATGAGCTTTCGGGATAGTCGATTGTATGGGTGAGTATTGTAAATATTGGTTTGAAGCATGAAAAAAATGTTGAAGAAGGGATTTCTCAAGGCTACATAAAAATGATAAATAGAATTGCTTTGCACGCACTCGAGGTTTCAAATTATTCAATTATTCGTGAGAAATTCATTTCTTTTTAAAAAATGTAATAATCGAATCCCTAACTTCAGGAATAGATAAAACCTGCATGTGGAAATAAAATTTCTTTTTCATTTGAAGTTTGTTTGGGTAGAAAATCTTGCTTGGTAGATCTTATGGTTTAGTCCTAGTGTAATACACAGACGCATATCTAGATACTTCGAAACAAAAAATCCTGCCCTTGTCGAAATCGTGTTGTTCACACTCAATAAAGCCGAGAGTTCACTGCGACACAGATACACCCGTACTTCCTTTCGGGGTTTCGATATAATTTTGTTCACTTCTTAACTCAACTAAATTCCCGATAGATTCCGTGTTATTTTTTTTTTTGAAAAGCTATTCGTGCCTTATTCTCGAAAAACTACCTTCTGACAGATTCCCGAAAATTTATTATCAACTCGAACAAGTACCCGAATAACGTTTTGTAAGCACGATAACTCTCGAACGGAACAACCTAGAGACTTGAAATTTTCAGTGTGGGTTCAGTTTCCGAATGCCTCGGTTAAGTTCGTTAATGGGCCAAATTCCACCAGAGGTTCCGTAAATATGACCGTTCAAAGTTTTGTTCCCCTGATTACTTGAAAACTACAGATTTTATCAATATGAAATTTTGCACTTAAATGGAGAATGAGGTGTTCAAGCTATATATGAAATTTTGTCCAGATCGCATGACCAGAACCATAGAAACCATAGAAAATTGTAACTTTTGAACGGAAACGCCCAGGGACTTGAAATTCTCAGGATAGGTGTGGATCTCGAATGTCGTGATCACGTTCATCTATGAGCGAAATTATACTAGGGGTTCCGTAAATATGGTCGTTTGAAATTTAGTTTTCTCGATAATTTCAAAACAACAGATTCGATCGTGATAAAGTTTCGTATACTAATGGAGAATGATATATTCAAGCTACATTTCTCCAGATCACATGACCAGAACCATGGAAACCATAGAAAATCATAACTTTCGAACGGAAAAGCCTAGGGACTTGAAATTTTCAGGATAGGTGTGGATCTGAAATTTCGCGTTCACGTTTATTAATGAGCAGAATTATACTAGGGGTTCCGTAAATACGGTCGTTTGAAATTTTGTTTTCTCGATAATTTCGTAACTACGGATCCGATCGAGATGAAATTTTGTATTTTAATCGAGAATTATATATTAAAGCAACATTTTGTCCAGATCTCATGACCAGAACCACAGAAACCATAGAAAATTGTAACTTTTGAACGGAAAGGCATAGGAACTTGAAATTTTCAGGGTGGGTTTAGATCGCGAATATCGCGGCCACGTTCATCAATGAGCAAAATAAGACCAGGGGTTCCGTAAATATGGCCGTTCCAAATATTTTTTTCCGGATAGTTTCGAAACTACTGATCGGATTGGGATGAAATTATGCACCTAGCTGAGGAATAATGTATTCAAACTACGTGCAAAATTTTGTCCAGATCGCATCACCAAGACCATAGATACCGTGGAAAATTCTAGCGAATTATCGAAAAAAAAAATTGGTCAGCTGAAGCACTGACATGAAGTCTGGAGTTTGGCCTAATTCCTTCAATTGATTTCTGAAACTGGAAAATGCGAATCTACCTATAAGGTGGATGAACGAGCGCTCAAAAGCTCCTGACTTCACGGCAGTGCTTTTCTCAATTTTTGGTCATTAAACGCGAGTTAGGCACTATATTTATGGGTACATACTTTGAAACTGTTGAGTTTGGGTTAACAACATTCCAACGCTCAGCGCGTAGACTAAACGAATACTTAAATTAATACATTAATTCTCCACATTTCTAGGCTTTTCCACGACTTCGATTCTTTCTTGTATCGACTAGGAATATCTATTCCCGACTATTTGAATTAATTCTGCATGTTATTGGGTCTTCCAATTCATTACACTAGATGTGTGTCCTAGATCCAGAAACTCTCGAAATTATTCCTCTTATTAACTATTCACATTTTAGTTACTTTATTCTTATTATTCAAGTTTTTTTTTTGTTCTTGCTAGTTCTTGTGAAAAATCAGAAAACCTTGGAAATGCAATGACTCAAATTGAAGCCTCATCAGGGGAAACCATCAATCCAAAGAGTTAAAACGGACCAACTGCTGGAAATACTACACTCAATAATTTATTTTATGTGTTTGAGAACATTTTGATCTTTTATTATTTTGTGAATATATTTGTTTTTAATTATACTGCCTTTATTTTTATTTCCTCATTGAATGAATCTGGCATGACATTTTGACAAGCATGGTAAGTGTTTCGTTTGTGCGTTCCAATTTTATCCTTTGGGAAGTTCTAATTTGGAGTTTCAACAGGAGTATGCTCAATTGTGTGAACGATCTCGAACATCACTTGCCAGTCAACGAACAAGCTGGTCTAGTTGTAGCAGAGGAGAAGATCGAAAGGGATTCTTGTGACTGTAAGTATCGACAGATTTAATTCATGACAAGTGACACTAATGACAGTGATTCACTGGTACCAACACGAAAATCTCAATATTTTCGAATTCCAGCAGGCTCCGAGACTTCCAGCCGCACGGGCACAGGAGACGGCATCTGCAGACCGCCACCGCCACTGCCACCGCCACGGTTCCCGAACAGCGCCGTTTGACAATGGGAAAACCACCTCAGCATTTCCGATTTTACACTGTTGCCGATCCCGAACCCGCTCCGTGCCCTGGAGGAGTACCTCTTCGACGTGATCTCCGAGCGGGGCCGCGCGTGCGCCTCGTTCCTGCGCAATTCCCTGAACAAACCGAGCCGCATGTACAGCTAGAGTGCGCGTGTGTGGCCGAAGAATTGTCGGTAGTGTTCGAGAATTGATCGTTTCATCGCCGAACACAAACTATTACTGCTCAAATTGATATACGCACGAGGAAACCTCCGATGAACGAGACGAAATAAGGAACAATCAATCATTATATTTAGTATTTTCAACATTCGATGAATTTTTTGAAGTTTTGATTGCGTCTGTGAGCGAAAAGGCATTTACTTGTTCCGTTCTTCTTTCAGAGCCCAAGCGCTCATGATGGCGAGTCACAACCGCGTATTTCAAAACTCTGGTTACAAACTCAAAAAGTCATTCCATTATTCTAACAAAAAAATTGTCTGCTATGAATCGACTCGAAATTCTTTATGGGAGTCCAATAATTCATCATCAACTAAAACTACATACATACAACTTTCTGAACGGTCTTTCTGCAAAGTTCTAGGGCTGTCACCTGATTGTTTGAGAAGCTAAGGGCACTTAACTTAAAGTTAGTATTCTTCTATTATCTTTTCAATGTGGTTCGTGAACCAAACATCGGCTATTATTGGTCTGAAACCAATCACCTCTCACATTTCCGACAGTGGTGGTAGGATGTGGAATTTTTCATCTAAACACTAAATGCTTAATTCGTGATATCGAGGAAGGGAATTATAAATCTCACCACGCTTTATTTTTTTTGTCGTCAAACGCGAGTTAGGCACTTTATTTATGGGTTCTTTAAAGCTCTTGAGTTTAGGTTATCAACATTTCAACGCTAAGTGCGTAGACTAAACAAATACTAACATTAATACATGAATTCTTCACATTTCTAGGCATTTCCACGACTTCGATTTTTTCATCTACTAGGCCAAAATAAATAATCTTTATTCTGCATGTTCTCGAAATGTTATGTCACCACGGGCTGATACTGAAATAGGGGTAGGAATCAGAGGCTAAACCTTCTTTCTGCACAGTTCTGGGGCTGTCACCTGATTGTTTGAGAAGCTAAGGGCACTTAACTTAAAGTTGGTATTTTTCTATTATCTTTTCAATGTGGTTCGTGAACCAAACATCGGCTATTATTGGTCTGAAACCAATCATCTCTCAAATTTCCGACATTGGTGGTAGGATGTGGAATTTTTAATCTAAACACTTAATTGCTTGATTCGTGGCCATCATCCACTTTAACCAACAAATAAATTCCCATAAATAATTTCATTCGAATCCACGGATGCCATTTGGGTTAGAACGTAATTCTTTCTAAATTTTTGTATAAAGTATTTATAAATGCCTCTACGCACCACTCAAGTCGAATTTGTGCGCACAAATAAAATAACACGAAAAATAAGAACAACCAGTGATCTCCGCCTTCTATTGGTTGTTCTCATTTCTCTCATTTTCTTATTTCTCTTCATAACTTCGACTTTAAAATTTTTTTGTAACCTAATTATTCACTGCCATCCCTATTATAAATGTGCGGATAGCCCAAAAAACGTAAATATTCTAATTAACTCTCTAATTTGAAAAAAAACGTGACGTCTATTCTAAAAACAATTAGAAAATCAAAGTTTCGCAAAAGTAAAAGTGAATTATCTGAATAGCAGTTGTTAATTTTGGTGAACTGATTTCGTTTGTGTTCCCGAGAGTGATTTAAATACAAAAACAGGTGCTCAATTTTGAATAGTGCAATCATTGTTACCGTTTAGTAGATTTTTTGCCTTATTTTTATTATATTAATTATTCGAAATATGGATATGTACAGCATGTAATATTTTCTAGACTATAGATTTCAAACAGTATCTAACCATAATTTTAAACAAAAACTGCGCATATAGTTATAGGCGAAACTAGTGGTTTAGGGATATCACAATATCTCTAAGACGGGAAACATTTCAAACGAGAAGGAAAAGGAGCTAAATCTGTTTCAAAACGACTATTAAAATGACAATTAGCATGTAAGGTAAAGGGGCTTTTCTCTGAATTCGGTTTATACCTGATTCCTGAAACCTCGAACGAATCTTCTTATTTATTTTCGGAAATGGATGTAGCTCTCAAGTATCATTGGATAATTATTAAATGAAATTTAATCAGATGCTATAACACACACCTTCTACACATTCTTTTAAGACCAGTTTCTAATGGCTCTAATAAACTTGCTTCTTTAGTTTGCAGTTTTCGAATACAATAATTAATTCGATGAAGCCCACAAATAAGTTTTTACTTCTTGAGTTACAGTTATTCACCGCTATGACTTTATTCAGAGGGAGTAGTTAATAATCAACGGAAATTAAATTATTTGTTTGTTTCCAGCTATGGAATCTCAATTCCATTATTATAAAGCGAAAAAAAGTATTTAAATAAAATTGATTACAACATCCTTCTGAGAAAAGCCGCAAATAAATTCACAGCGTAATTCGAGATAGAGAAAGCAAATGATTATTCTAAATGTAAATACTGTTGAAAATAATTTTAATCGTATATTGTGCGAATGCGAGTATGAAGAGGGCAACTTTTCGTTGAGCAGTTTATGAGAGTTGATTGTACGTTTGAATGACAGCCTTTATTGGTATTACCTTGGATAAAGTCGTAGATATTTTGAATATAACATGTCGAGTTTTTTTCTCCTGTTTTACTTGAGATTGATTCATGAAAAAATTAACAGAAAAATAGGAGAAAACAGTGAATCAATTCTCGTTGAGTTATATCAGGAATATTTTCTTTGGATTCTTTCCGATGGTTTGAATTTATTGGATTCGTCACTGTCGTGACAAAGTTTGCCTAAATTCGAGGATTATTTTTTAGTATAAACCAAGTGAATCACTTGTAAAATATCCTGGACGCAATAAATTCTATCTCTATAAGAGTTATTGATATTTCCTTCATCAATCCCAAAGGAACCTCCAAAACATTGAACGCAAATACTATAGTAATAAAGAATCCATAAAATACATATTTCAGATAAAAAAATAGGTCGAAAATATTCTAAAACATTTATTTATTTTCATTTTTGAAGAGGGATTGATAAGATAATTCCTAAAGAAAAATATAAAATATAGCAATCCGCCATATTTTGAGACCTGTCAGATTTTGTGTTTGGTGCAGTTTAGCTGTTTTATATATATTGAAAGATTTATGCTCTCCTGTTTAACTTCATACTGATTCATGAAAAAATTAACAGAAAAATAAGAGAAAATAGTAAATCAATTCTCGTTGAGTTATATTTTTATCAGAATATTTTCTTTCAATTCTTACCGATAGTTTGAATTTATTGAACTAGAAGGATCTGTAATCCCAGTGGAAATTTTCCGGAATCCTGCAATTGAACGGTAATGACTGGCTCTGCAGGTAGGAAGGTACTAAACTACTACTATCCCAAAAAAGGGACACAATTCTTTTTACTCCTATAGGGAGCTACTGCACCGAGTTATTATGTTGAGCTGGCACATATCATTCTCACAAAGTATCAAGAATCCAAAATCTTAATGAACCTAAATATTTATCAATACACATCGACAACAAAGAATAATCTCACAGTAACGTTTCAATATAAAATAAAGTAACAGTCGACATACGTGAATAAGATTATCAAATAAAACTTTAATATTATACTAGGTATATCGAAACACTTTGTTTCATTAATTATCTGAATCCTCGCTTCTGCGACTAACACTTCTGCCTTTTCAACAATGGCGATATATTTTAATACCAACGTGAATACTACTTTACTTGCTTAAAGACCTTACCAGTGTTCTCGGCTTTGTATATAAGAGTAACCAACATCTTTCTTAACCTTTGAGCATAGAAAGAATCATCGAACAAAAATGACGGAGTACAGCAATTCTTCTTCTCGTGTTCGTCTAGTCAGTACATAAACTATTCTGAAATCGGTATTATAGGAAACTTCCTCATTCTCGTTGAGTTATATTGTTATCAAAATATTTTCTTTTAATTCTTTCCGATAGTTTGAATTAATCGTTTTCGTGACCAAGTTTGCCTAAATTTCAAGGTTATTTTTTAGTATGTTTTACTTGAGATTGATTCATGAAAAAATTAACAGAAAAATAGGAGAAAACAGTGAATCAATTCTCGTTGAGTTATATCAGGAATATTTTGTTTGGATCCTTTCCAATAGTTTGAATTTATTGGATTCGTCACTGTCTTGACAATTTTGCCTAAATTCGAAGGTTATTTTTTAGTATAAACCAAGTGAATCTCTTGTAAATTATCCTGGACGCAATAAATTCTATCTCTATAAGAGTTATTGATATTTCATTCATCGATCCCAAAGGAACCTTCAAAAAATTCAACGCAAATACTATACTAATAAAGAATCAATAAAATATATATGTCAGATGATAAAATAGGTTGAAAATATTTTAAAACATTTATTTATTTTCATTTTCGAAGAGGGATTGATAAGATGATTCCTGAAAGGAAATTGTAAAATACAACAATCCGCCATGTTTTGGGAAGACATCACATCCTTGTCAGATTTTATGTTTGGTGCAGTTTAGCTGTTTCATTTGATCGTCTAGCTTTATATATTGAAAGATTTTTTGCTCTCCTGTCTTACTTGAAATTGATTCATAAAAAAATCAACAGAAAAATAATGAATCATTTCTCGTTGAGTTATATTTTATCAGAATATTTTCTTCAATTCTTTCCGATAGTTTGAATTTATTGAATTCGTCGTTTTCGTGACCAAGTTTGCCTAAATTTGAAGTTTATTCTTCATTATAAACAAAGTAAACCACTAGTTAAATACCGTGGACGCAATAAATTCTATATCTATAAGAGTTATTGATATTTCCTTCATCAATCCCAAAGGACCTCCATAAAATTGAACGCATATACTACACTAATAAAGAATCAATAAAATACATATTTCAGATAATAAAATAGGTTGAAAATATTCTAAAACATTTATTTATTTTCATTTTTGGAGAGGGATTGATAAGATAATTCCAGAAAGGAAAATGAAAAATACTACATCAATACTACAATGTTTTGGGAAGACATCACATCCCTGTTAGATTTTTGATCTCCTGTTTTTTACTTGGGATTGATTAATGAAAAAATCAACAGAAAAATATGAGAAAATGGTGAATCAATTCTCGTTGAGTTATATCAAGTTGATTTTCATCAGAATATTTTCTTTCAATTCTTTCCGATAGTTTGAATTCATTGAATTTGTCACTGTAGTGTAGTGTGAAAGTTTGGCTAAATTCGAAGGTTATTATTTAGTATAAACCTTGAATGATTCCATATGTTTAAAAACAAAAATGGGTTATGCTTCATGGAGAATGGAGACGCAAATAAGTTGAATAATGGTTTATATTCAAACATGAAATAATCTTAGATTATTGAAAAAAAATATAAACTTTTGATCATTGACCAAAAATAATCGTTTTTGGATAAATATAATCACCAATCGTTATTGAGATCTGAAAATAATTTGTCTTTTATCTGTTTTCTGGGATTTTCTTTGATGTCTGTCTGCACTGCACCAACTTGGCCAAGTAGATATTCCAATTCTGAAAAGAGAATATCCTTTAATCAATTCTGATGAAAATAATTGTGAGAATCAAGAAAAACCGAAAATGGATATACAAGTTACAAACAAATAATATCCAGGAACACAAAACATTAAGAGCATTCATATCCGTTACTTCTTCAAATTTAAATCTTGCTAATTCAAAATCAATATCCAAATATTGCAAACTTACCATCTTGGCTGAGATCGGCATGCCTGAAATCCGGAGGACCAGCAAATTGTTTTTTCAAATCTCCTTCAAAGTAGATGAATATCGTTGGCAAATTTCTATCTGGATAATTAGGTACACAAGTTGTCGAAATCGATTTCAGGAATTTAACCATTGGATATTTCTGCGCCAAGTTTCTTAGGTGTTCGTTTATTAGCGTACATAATGGAATTCTATAAAGAACAAAAAACTAATTTATTGCATGACACAGGAGAAAAGGTGTTTTTTTCTGAGTTAATTAAGATGAAACGATCAGCGACAGTCAACTAAATTGGTGGATGCGCCTGGCACAATCCCTTAAAATTTAAAATTTAGCATTGTGGTTTTTACTTCATTAGGCAAAAACAACAACTTTGCATCTCAAATTTATTTTCTATTAGGACCTTTTCATGATATCGGTAATGAATTTCAACGACACTAAGGTTATACAAAAAGGACATTTCAGTCTTTAGAAGATCTGAAATATTCTCAATTGAACATTAAAGAATGTATGAAATGTAAAAAGAAATAATTACCCTTGCTTGTATAAATGCAGAACAACCCATATTTCCTTCCCGGCTTTATTCACTTCCTCGACATAATCTTGAGCGGAAATTTCACCGACTTCACCGAACTTCGCCTTCCCTAACATGCTCTTCATTTCCGCTATCCTCTTATTACGATATTCCAGAATGACAGCTTCATCTTCAGAGTCCTCTAATTCATCTAACTCGTCCAAGTTCAATCTGTCTAGATCGACACCATCTTCAAATCAAACGAAGCGGATTAATGAAATGTAAATACCACATAATTCAATGATACCTTTCGTTTTTTCGGTGATTGTTTGCTCTAACATTGATACAATTTGGTCTTCAGTAATTTCTGCATCTTTTTTGGGGGGTAGGATTCCCTTGGCTCTTAGGACATCATTCCATTGGGTATCTTCGTTGGGGTCCTAAGATAATATAAGAAACGAAATCAAGTGATTTATCGGGTTTTTATCAATGGAACAAACCTGCATTGTAGATTTTTGTTGTGAAAAATTCCTGGTTAAGTTAAATTGAATGCGAGTGACTCATTGACGATTCTCCAGTGGACTTCTTCAATGAAGTTTACTGATATTTATAAATCGTATACATTTCCCATAAAAGGTAAGGCTCATATTCGAAATTGAGGTTGACATTTGGCACAGAGCAACGTTCTTCTTT
Source organism: Aphidecta obliterata (assembly GCA_963966015.1). NCBI lineage: Eukaryota > Metazoa > Arthropoda > Insecta > Coleoptera > Coccinellidae > Aphidecta > Aphidecta obliterata. Next base: position 29,752,849 of record OZ014428.1, read on the forward strand.
TTACCAACGTAGGTCAAAATGAATATATTCGATTTGGAATGCTGAAAAATTTTAACAATCGTTTCAAGAAACAATTGATACATTTCAGCAGTCATTTACGTGTACATATCATATTTCTAGTAACGAAAAAATTTATGTATTTCAGTTGTGGTTTTAACCAGGACCGGATTGAGCTCACTTCCACTATAATTTCGTTCATTATTACACATATTCGGAAACAAAGAAAGAATCACTAAAATACATATTTCAGATAATGAAATAGGTTGAAATTATTCGAAAACATGTATTTATTTTCATTTTTGAAGAGGGATTGATAAGATAATTTAAGAAAGAAAAATGAAAAATACTACAATCCGTCATGTTTTGGGAAGACATCAAATCCCTGTCATATTTTGTGTTCAGTGCAGTTCAGCTTTTACTTGAGATTGATTCATGAAAAAATTTACAGAAAAATAAGAGAAAACAGTGAATCAATTCTCATAAAGTAATTTATTTATCAGAATATTTTCCTTCAATTCTTGCCGATAGTTTGAATTTATTGGATTCGTCGTTTTCGTGAACAAGTTTGCCTAAATTTGAAGGTTATTTTCTGTATAAACCAAGTAAAACACCTGTAAAATACCCTGGACGCAATAAATTCTATCTCCATAAGAGTGATTGATATTTCCTTCATCAATTCCAAAGGACCTCACAAAAATTGAACGCAAATACTATACTAATGAAGAATCAATAAAATACATATTTCAGAAAATAAAATAGATTGAAATTATTATAAAACATTTATTTATTTTCATTTTTGAAAAGGGATTAAGAAGATAATTCCTGAAAAAAAAAAAAATTTAAAATACAGCAATCCGCCATGTTTTGGGAAGAGATCACATACCTGTCAGATTTTGTGTTTGGTGTAGTTTAGCTATTTGATTTGAACGTTCGGCTCTATATTTTAGAAGATTTTTGCTGTCTTGTTTAACTTGACATTGATTCATAAAAAAAATTAACAAAAAAATAAGAGTAAATAGCGAATCAATTCTCGTTGAGTTATATTTTGATCAAAATATTTTCTTTCAATTCTTTCCAATAGTTTGAATTTATTGAATTCGTCATTTTGTGACCTGAATTTGAAGGTTATTTTCTAGTATAAACCAACGGAATCACTTGTAAAATATCCTGGACGCAATAAATTCTATCTCTATAAGAGTTATTGATATTTCCTTCATCAATTCCAAAGGACCTCCAAAAAATTGAACGCAAATACTATACTAATAAAGAATCAATAAAATACATATTTCAGATGATAAAATGGGTTCGAGATATTCTAAAACAATTATTGATTTTCATTTTTGAAGAGGGATTGATAAGATAATTCCAGAAAGAAAAATATAAAAAACAGCAATCCACCATGTTTTGTGGAGACATCACATCCCTGTCAAATTTTGTGTTTGGTGTTATGTTTTCTGTTTGATTTGAACGTCTATCTCTATATATCAAAAGATTCTTGGTTTGCTGAGTCTCAAAATGTTCAAAACTTCCATCTCACTCTATTTCGGACGTACATTTCAGTTTTTTGGTAATGAAAAGATATTTTATACGATAATTATGTATTTATATCACAAGAGCGATATAAAAGTCAAGTCGAGTTGAGTTACAAGAAGGCCCAATTTTTTGTGTTGATCCTTTGTTTCCTGCAAAAAAACTTTTATTCAGGTAAAAGTAGATTACATATATGGTTATAACATCAAGGTTCCGGCTTGTGCAGAAGCACCATAACGGTCAATCAGGGTGCTTCGGAACATCGAGGCGGTAAGCAGGATCGCCGAAACTTTCACTCCTTCTGTTGTGAGCATCCCCATATTTCCTCCTGATTTGAGCGTCGTGCTTCCCCATTACGTGCTGGAAGTTATGTGTTGGACGGACAACCCTGCGGGGGAGGGAAACTGAACCGGAAACCGATGTTTATGACAATTAGCACCTGTAAACATCGCCAGTCGGCCATCTATTGGACACCACTATCCGATTGTAAGTCGAAAGGGGTGGAAGCGGACCAGTGGCGTACCCTTCGGAACGGAAAGTTCCAGTCAATTCCGGAAAAAACACTATTTTATTGTTTATTGTTTCCGTAATATAGTTTATTGTTTCCATAATATAGTCGTAGGTTTGTGGTTTATGAAGGGGCATTTAAGTCGGTCTAGGATTTCAACAAGTGATTCTCTTGGTTTATACTAAAAAATAACCTTCAAATTTAGGCAAACTTGGTCACGAAAACGACGAAATCAATACATTCAAACTATCGAAAAGAATTGAAAGAAAATATTTCTGATAAAAATATAACTCGACAAGAATTGATTCACTATTTTCTCATATCTTTCTGTTTTTCATGAATCAATCTCGAGTAAAAGAGGAGAGCAAAAATCTTTCAACAATATATAGAGCTAGACGTTCAAATGAAACTGCTTAACTGCACCAAACACAAAATCTAACAGGGATGTGATGTCTTCCCAAAACATGGCGGATTGCTATATTTTACATTTTCCTTTCAGGAATTATCTCATCAATCCCTCGTCGAAAATGCAAATAAATAAATGTTTTAAAATATTTTGATCCTATTTTATTACCTAAAATATGTATTTTTCGATTCTTTATCAGTATAGTATTTGAGTTCAATTTTTTGAAGGTTCCTTTGGGCTTGATGAAGGAAATATGAATAACTCTTATGGAGATAGAATTCATTGCGTCCAGGATATTTTACAAGTGAATCACTTGGTTTACACTAGATAATAACCTTCGAGTTTAGGCAAACTTGGTCACGAAAACGACGAATTCAATAAATTCAAACTATCGGAAAAAATTGAAAAAAAATGTTTAGATAAAAATATAACTCAACGAGAATTGATTCACTATTTTCTCTTAGTTTTTTTTATGAATCAATATCAAGTTGAACAGGAGAGCAAAAATCTTTTAATATATAAAAGCTAGACGTTCGAATGAAACAGCTAAACTGCATCAAACACAAAATCTGACAGGGATGTGATGTCTTCCCAAAACATGGCGGATGTTGTATTTTACAATTTCCTTTCAGGAATTATCTAATCAATCCCTCTTCAAAAATGAAAATAAATAAATGTTTTAAAATATTTTCAACCTATTTTATCATCTGACATATATATTTTATTGATTCTTTATTAGTATAGTATTTGCGTTTAATTTTTCGAAGGTTTCTTTGGGATCGATGAATGAAATATCAATAACTCTTATAGAGATAGAATTTATTCCGTCCAGGATAATTTACAAGAGATTCACTTGGTTTATACTAAAAAATAACCTTCGAATTTAGGCAAAATTGTCAAGACAGTTACGAATCCAATAAATTCAAACTATTGGAAAGAATCCAAACAAAATATTCCTGATATAACTCAATGAGAATCGATTCACTGTTTTCTCCTATTTTTCTGTTAATTTTGTCATGAATCAATCTCAAGTAAAACATACTAAAAAATAACCTTCAAATTTAGGCAAACTTGGTCACGAAAACGCTGAATTGAATAAATTCAAACTATCGGAAAGAATTGAAAAAAAATTTTCTGATAAAAATATAACTCAACGAGAATTGATTCACTATTTTCTGTAATTTTTCTATTAATTCTCTTTTATAAATCAATCTCAACTTAAACAGAAGAGCAAACATCTTTTAATATATAAAGTTAGACGTCCAAATTGAACTGCTTAACTACACCAAACACAAAATCTGACAGGGATGTGATGTCTTCCCAAAACATGACGGATTGCTGTATTTTGCATTTTCCTTTCAGGAATTATCTCATCAATCCCTCTTCAGAAATGAAAATATATAAATGTTTTAGAATATTTTGGACCTATTTTATTATCTAAAATATGTATTTTATTGATTCTTTATTAGTGTAGTATTTGCGTTCAATTTTTTGGAGTTCCTTTGGAATTGATGAAGGACATTTTACATTTTTTTCAGGAATTATCTACCAATCCCTCACAATGTCGACTTTTTTTCAGAATTTTTCACAAATTTGGGGAAATCATGAAATTGCCATATTTATGATATTCCTGGCAACGTTGGATTTTTTTAAGAAAAGTTTCATTATCCACCTTTGTATTGGAGCAGAAATCTCACATAAAGGTGGAGCAAAAATCCCAAAAAGAATTTTGAAATTTCGTTAATCTGGGATAACTCAAAAACCGTCAGTCGGATTTTCATTGATTTCAATGAGCCTTGTCAAAAATCAGAGTAGCACCTACTCAGCAAATAACAAATTAATTGCTCAAAAATTCTACAAAATTTCCGGAAAAAGTCAGAAAATCCGGGAAAATTCATTGACAATTTCAATGTGCTACATACAGACACTTCTTGTTGCATAAATAAGTAACATTCCTTCAATCCACATAATTTTTTTTTATGGTGACGCCACTGAGTTTAGGGTTGTCCGAGCTTCCCCTACTTTACGACGTTTCGCAATAATAACTATTCGTTGGTTAATAGGATCAATTATCTCAGAGCACTTGAAGCACTTTAGAGTAGGGTAGTTTAACATATGATAGGGTGAATACCATTAAGTTACTTTGAGGTGGTTGATAAAATTGTTGTAACGAATATTTATGGGAAAGGAATTTTTCAGAACTGGATATCGCGTTTAATACGAGGGAAATACAGGGTGTCCCAAGTTTTACTGTCACCCCCAAAGTTGACATTATCTGCCGTAGTTTTCCCGAAAAAAATCATCTAGTTTTTCCAACTTTCATTTTAGAGTTGCGTTCGAAAGACAACTTTTCCTCATATGCCTCATTAAAACTTCAGTATCTCAAGTACAAGCAGTCGAAATGTCATCAATTTTTGTCACGTATCAATTGAAAGTTAGCACTACTAACTGTTAACCAGAGAAATAGTATTTACCACATTAGAATGGGATTCACAGTCATATTTTTTCTCGAGGAAAAACAATGACGAGTCTCAAAAGGGAGGTTTCATTTATATAATAACAAACTCGATTATTTCCGTCGTTATTTTTATTGTAGTCAGGTGTTCTTCAATGAACTGACCCAGGTGTCTTCTCCATTAAAGAAAACATATGAATGGAGTTTCAAGTGGTTTAACTACTGAAGCCATTTGTTCGAGAAGAATTTAAATTCAAATGAAAACATCAAATAAAATGTCTTCATCAAGCTATTCGAACTCGAAGGAGGCCAGTTGAAAACTCATACCAAATTTTTGTTCTTGGGCGAAATTCAGCACGTGTGCATAAGTCTGGAAAGATTAACGGCCAATAGCACGCCGAAGCCTACGCTAAATTGGATTAGTTCCGCAGTTGTATCTCAGTTCGTCTTGTTTCGGACATAGCTCCTTATAATTAACTCTGGTTCCTTCGCGAAGCCATTCGGAGTATCCGCTGCAGTCTTGTACATCAGTGTCCAGTCGTTCAAGGGCTGTTACCTCCTTCTTTATGGCCTCCGAATTCTTAAATTAGTTCAACTTTGCACAAGTGCTCTAAACAGTAATAAGAAAGTGCCGGAAAATATCACCAAAGCAGTTCGTGAATAGCTCCCAGCGGTCCGATCCCTCAAGCTACCAGTCTTGAAATATCGCCGCTTTAACTTTGTTAGGTACCGATTCAAACAGCCCCCGTTTTCATAGTCTCAACCCCCGCTCTCTCGAAGAAGCGATTATTGGCGACGTTTTCGGCGAGAAATGAACGAGAGATGCGTCGGGAAAACAGCCGGATATTCGGGGATGCTGTACAGGCTGTTTTGAACAACGGAAGTTCAAGTCTCATCGTCATCCCCAAAATTCAGCTCATTCATCAAAAAAAATATTCGAATTTTGTATGAACAAATTTGCGTCGCTTTAAGTCCAAATATGAGCCAATTCTCACATTCACAGAGTTTTTGAGCGCTCGTACTACTTACACGAGGGCTATATCATTTCGTCACGATGTCTGTATTTTTCGAATTTTGAGCCGAAAATGGTCTCAAACGACTATGTTGGACTCACTGATGACGAATCCGTCGTAAAATTCGAGTCTGTCCATCCGTCCGGCCGGCCGTGTACACGATAACTCTCGAACGGAATGTCCTAGAAACTTGAAATTTTCAGGGTAGGTTCGAATCTCGGATGCCGCGGTTAAGTTCGTTATTGAGTAAAATTCGCCGAGGGGTTCCGTCAATATGGCCGCTCGAAATTTTGTTTTCCTGATTACTTTGAAACTACAGATTCGATCGAGGTGAAATTTTGTACTCTAATGGAAAATGAGGTGTTCAAGCTACATGCAAAATTTTGTTCAGCTCGCATCACCAGAACCATAGAAACCATAGAAAATTGTAACTCTTGAACGGAAACGCCTAGGGACTTGAAATTTTCAGGATAGGTGTGGATCTGAAATGTCACGTACACGTTTATCAATGAGCTGAATTATACTAGGGGTTCCGTAAATACGGTCGTTTGAAATTTTGTTGCCTCGATATTTTCGAAACTACGGATTCGATCGAGATGAAATTTTGTATCTTAATCGAGAATGATATATCAAAGCAATATTTTGTCCAGATCGGATGACCAGAACCATAGAAACCATAGAAAATTGTAACTTTTGAACGGAAAGGCCTAGGAACTTGAAATTTTCAGGGTGGGTTTGGATCGCGAATATCGCGGTCACGTTCATCAATGAGCAAAATTAGACTAGGGGTTCCGTGAATATGGACGTTCAAAATATTATTTTCCTGATAGTTTCGAAACTACTGATCGGATTGGAATGAAATTATGCACCTAGCTGAGGAATAATGTATTCAAACCACGTGCGAAATTTTGTCCAGATCGCATCACCATAGAAACCGTAGAAAATTCTAGCGAATTATCGAAAAAAAATTGGTCAGCTGAAGCACAGAAAAAGTCTGGAGTTTCATCTAAGTTTGAGAATTTTTTTGAAAGCTGTCAAAAATTCTTTCAATTGATTTCTAAAACTGGAAAATGCGAATCTGCCTACAAGGTGGATGTACGAGCGCTCAAATCTCCTTATTTCACGGCAGTGCTTTTCGTAATTTTTTCAGATTATTATATAGCGTTATATTTGCTTCTCTCAGAGAAAATATAGGAAATCCATAATATTATTTTTAATTGGAGGTTGTGAAACCAATTGAGTAGATTCCACAAAACCACTCAATAGACTATTCATGGTGATATTCGCGCCAGTGCAGTTTTTCAAACGCAACTCGAGAAAATGAAAGTTGGAAAAACTAAATAATTTTTTTCCGGGAAAACTACGGCAGATATTGGCAAGTTTGTTATGGAAATTTAGGTTTTCGAGATCGCGCAATCCGATGGAGATAAAATCGCAGTCCTATCTGCAAGTTTAAATTTTTTCAACTGGAATATGGCCACCTCTTTGATTGTTATCAAATTTTTACAAGAGCTTGAATATGTTATGAAATTAATAAAAACCATAAAGATGAAATTTAGATTCAGCATTTTCCTATAAGAAATGCAGTCATAAATTTTGAAAGAACTAATATTCTATAAGATTTGAGTATCTGATTATTCTTAGAAATTAATAAGATGTGTTCAATAATCTGAATGTAAACGTAAATTGATATTCAATTCATAATTTCAAATACTTAGAATTTACAAATTTGAATGAAACATCAAATAATTGATGAAAAAAATGAAGAAAAGCACTGCCGTGAAGTCAGGAGCTTTTGAGCGCTCGTTCATCCACCTTGAAGGTAGATTTGCATTCTCCAATTTTAGAAAACAATTGGAAAGATTTTGACAGCTGTCAAAGAAAATTTCAAACAAAGGCTAAAATCAAGACTTTACGTCAGTGCCAACTTTTTTTCGATAATTCGCTAGTTTTTTTACAGTATCTATGGTCTTGGTAATGCGATCTGGACAAAATTTCCCACGTAGTTTGAATACATTATTTTTCATCTATGTGCGAAATTTCATCCCAATCCAATTACTTGTTTCGAAATTATCAGGAAAAGAATAGTTTGAACCGCCATATTTACGGAACCCCTAGTCTAATTTGGCTCATTGATGAATATGACCGCACAATTCGCGATCCGAACCTATCCTGAAAATTTCAAGTCCCTAGGCCTTTCCATTCGAAAATTATTATTTTCTATGGTTCTGATCATGCGATCTGGACAAAATGTAGCTCGAATATATCATTCTCAATTTAAATACAAAATTTCGCCATGATCAAATCCATAGTTTTGAAATTATCAAAAAAACTGAATTTCAAACGGCCATATTTACGGAACCCCTAGTCTAATTTTGCTGATTGATGAACGTGACCGCAACATTTGAGATCCACACCTATCCTGAAAATTTTGAGTCCCTAGGCCTTTCCATTACAAAGTTATAATTTTCCATGGTTTTTATGGTTCTGGTCATGCGAGCTGGACAAAATTTTGCATGTAGCTTGAACACGTAATTCTCAATCTGAGTGCAAAATTTCATTTCGTTCGAATCAATAGTTTCGAAGTGATCAGAAAAACAAAATTTTGAGCGGCCATATTTACGGAACCCCTGGGCGAATTTTGCCCACTAACGAACTCAACCGAGGTATTCGAGATTCGAACCTACCCTGAAAATTTCAAGTTCCTAGGACATTCCGTTCGAGAGTTATCGTGTATACGGACATACGGACAGACTCGAATTTTTTGACGGATTCGTCATCAGTGAGTCGGACATAGTCGATTGAGACCATTTTCAGCTCAAAATTCGAAAAATACAAACATCGTGACGAAATGATATAGCCCTCCTGTAAGTAGTACGAGCGCTCAAAAACATGAATTGGATTATTGTTAATTATTGTGAATTTTCATAGAAATTTGACGCTTCGATTTCCGATTGTTTTCAGAACGTGTATTTCTGACAGATCACCATCGCAACGCATGAATTTTAGTGGAAATTTTCTCACGGTACCCAACAGAGCGAATTATACTGGAAATTTTTTTGACGTTTATAATGACAGAATATTATACTTGATGAAGACGAAAATTGATGTTGTTGGAAATAAACGCATTTGGTGTGGAATTTTCTTACCGAATACCACACGAGGTCAAATTAAATCCGGAAATTTTTTCTCACTCATGAATATTTTTAGAAAATTATCCCTCGTCTTCGACTAGGGATAATTTTCAAAATTTCCGGCAATAATTTGACCTCTAGTGGTATTACTAGTGAAAATTCCACACATGTGATTTTTAACCAATCAGAACGTGTATTTCTGACAGATCACCATCGCAACGCATGAATTTTAGTGGAAATTTTTTCCTCGTGGGTAGGTACCCAACAGCGAATTATACTGGAAATTTTTTCGACGTTTATAATGACAGAATATTTTTTTTGACAATTGATGTTGTTGGAAATAAACACATTTGGTGTGGAATTTTCTTACCGAATACCACACGAGATCAAATTAAATCCGGAAATTTTTTCTCGCTCATGAATATTTTTAGAAAATTATCCCGAGTCGAAGACGAGGGATAATTTTCAAAATATTCATGAGCTCGAAAAAATTTCCGGAAATAATTTGACCTCTAGTGGTATTACTAGTGAAAATTTCAATTGAAATAGATGATTACCTTCATGAATAATTCTATAAAGAGGAAGAAAAATAAATTTCATGTCTGTCCATTGTCAATTTTCAACCAAACTGTCACTGAAATGTCAAAATTGCATAATTTTCAAGCAATTTTCCAAAATTCATACCTCTCATAAATTTCCTGAGATTGAGAATTATACCATTTCAATTCTTATGTGACGGACTAAAGGACTCAGTGTATGAATTGAGTAGATTTCGACATAGTTATGTGGTGCATCTTCTATGCATCTTTTCCTCGTGTTAACAGTAAATCCCAGAGAAAAATCCACGAGATCATCGTCCCCACGTCGTTCTTCCAATATTTGCACAGAATGGCTCTAAAATCGCCACTTTAAATAATTCTTCACAGCCTATAAACTGAAAATAATCGGACAGCGGGATAAGATAGCGGCACCGAAAGGAGCAGCACCGTTCTGATTTACATACGTGCCTCTCATGGATCTCGATTTGAGCTCAATTACACAATAAGGCCGATACGAAATAGTCGCAGGGGGGTAAATCGGCGCCGTTTGCAACACATCTTCCGATTTTATCTCGCGTGTCATTAGGCGCAGGAGTTACGATCGCCTATTTCTTGAATAGAACGTTATTTCGTATTAGTTATTGACGGTTTGTCATCGCAAATCGCGTTATCGTCGCTTTGGCATCGCTCGGTGCGGTTCTCTCCACTAATTTCGCCGACAATAGCTGAAAATGTCTGCGATTCATGGCTATGAAATGTCCGAAATCCACCTCAGATTTTCGTCGTCGTCAACATCCTGAATTAATTGGAGTCTGAAGAACTAATGAAGCGCAAAATAAGTTCCAAAACTTCCAGGATCGACAAATATGCGAATTACATTCGTAAGAGTTACAAGATTCTTCGAGTATCTCGTCATCTCGAATTTAATTAGAATATTCCGCTACCGTTCTGTGACGGTCCCACAATATCCCCCAATGAGAAAATTCCGAGCTGCGCTTCTTCCTATCTCGATGGGGCATTTTATTGGCGAAAATTATACGTAACATTGTATCAAGAGATTTTTGCGGCTGAAATGGGGATCCTGAGAGTCTGAGGCCGATACGGCAGCAATAATTCTCCCGATAACTATTTAACGTTGAAACGTTTTCCCAAGGAAATTATTAATGCACGCATTCTAAGTATGGACATAAAATTGCCGAAGAGATATTCGAGGCGGTTTATGCGGCTACCTGTGCTTACCTTTTAATGGACGCTGCTTAAATTATTTCCTAATTACTAGTCATAAGATGGATTCATTCGATTAAAATAATGTAGGATGAAATATGACCCCCGCAAAGGGCACTGGGTAATTACGAAAAAATCAATTGCGGTGTGGCTTTAATGCACTCCCGTCCGTTCTTGGTGGATTTTTGCGAATTTCTGGAATGGCTGAACTAACTCAATCGCGCCCATCTCTTTAGACGGATGTTGGCATTTTGCTTCATGGGAAAACTGCACGGAACCGTCACACGTTGGTTTATCCTATGTCACAAATCATGTCATTTCATGAAATCGACACTTCAAGAGATGGAATCACAGAATTAACAGTGGATCAGAAAAAGTCAATTTTTTTCCACGTGGAACAGCTGTGATGCTGAAATCACAGAATTCATCTTACGATTACAGTGGTTGTCTCGGAACTTGGGTAAATTTTCGAGAAAATAGACGTTTCTTCAACTACCACAAGCAGTTTTTCAGAGTTTTCCATCGATTTTGGTGAGTTGTGAATTAAATTCCGATAGCATTTTTCAGTTCTGGTGGACGTGAAATATAAAGCAGCGCAATATTGAGCCACCGATAATCATCGAAAAAAGTGAAATATACTTAGGAATAGAGGTAAGTAAGAATTTATAATGATTTTCTAGCCACAAAATACGTTTTCCTTGGATTTCCACCGCTTTACAATGTAATTTCGAAATTCGTCAAAATTTGACAGCTTCTTGGAATCCCTCGAAAATAACGTTCATAAATCGAAAAAAAGGCCGTTTCGACGTTTGAAATGAGATAAATACGATTAAATAGAACCTTTTGCAACTTTACCACACAAGTTTTCGATAATTTACAGACAGTTATGATTGAAATTATACCTCGATGTCATTTAGATCCATTGTTGAAGTGAACGCAAACTTACGTTCTAATATCGATGAATATACCGTTTCAGGGGCTGAAATAGGGTGGAAATGATTGAATACATTGTCTTCTAACTTTACCACCCCATTTTCGGGGAGTTTCCATAGTTTTCAGAAAATTATGGATGATAATCGAAACTCAAAGAATCCGAGAAGCACAGAATTTATCTGGAGATAATCGTGGTAGATTTTTGATAAAATAGACTGATTCAAGGGGCGAAACAATTGAAAAAGGTATCTTCATCCTTTCCTTCAACTACCACGAGCAGTTCTCCAGAGTTTTCTATCGATTTTGGTGAGATGTGAATTAAATTCCGATAGCATTTTTCAGTTCTTTTTCCACTCACTCTGGTGGACGTGAAATAGAATGCAGTGCTTGTTTAAGCTACCGATAATCATCGAAAGTGAAATATAGTTAGGAATAGAAGTAGGTAAGAATTTATAACGATTTTCTAGCCACAAAATACGTTTTCCTTGGATTTCCACCGCTTTACAATGTAATTTCGAAATTCGTCAAAATTTGACAGCTACTTGGAATCCCTCGAAAATAACGTTCATAAATCGAAAAATAGACCGTTTCGACGCTTGAAATGAGGTAAATACGTTTGAATAGATCCTTTTGCAACTTTACCACACAACTTTTAAGGGTTTTCGATAATTTTCAAACAGTTATGATTGGAATTATACCTCGATGTCATTTAGATCCATTGTTGAAGTGAACGCAAACTTACGTTCTAATATCGATGAATATACCGTTTCAGGGGCTGAAACAGGGTGGAAATGATTGAATACATTGTCTTCTAACTTTACCACCCCATTTTCGGGGAGTTTCCATAGTTTTCAGAAAATTATGGATGATAATCGAAACTCAAAGAATCCGAGAAGCACAGAATTTATCTGGAGATAATCGTGGTAGATTTTTGATAAAATAGACTGATTCAAGGGGCGAAACAATTGAAAAAGGTATCTTCATCCTTTCCTTCAACTACCACGAGCAGTTCTCCAGAGTTTTCTATCGATTTTGGTGAGATGTGAATTAAATTCCGATAGCATTTTTCAGTTCTTTTTCCACTCACTCTGGTGGACGTGAAATAGAATGCAGTGCTTGTTTAAGCTACCGATAATCATCGAAAGTGAAATATAGTTAGGAATAGAAGTAGGTAAGAATTTATAACGATTTTCTAGCCACAAAATACGTTTTCCTTGGATTTCCACCGCTTTACAATGTAATTTCGAAATTCGTCAAAACTTGACAGCTACTTGGAACCCCTCGAAAATAACGTTCATAAATGGAAAAATAGACCGTTTCGACGCTTGAAATGAGGTAAATACGTTTAAATAGATCCTTTTGCAACTTTACCACACATCTTTTAGGGGTTTTCGATAATTTTCAGACAGTTATGATTGAAATTCTACCTCGATGTCATTTAGATCCAATGTTGAAGTGAACGCAAACTTACGTACTAATATCGAAAAATATACTGTTTCAGGGGCTGAAAAAAGGTAAATAAGATTGAAATCATCGCGTCTCAACTTTACCAGCCAACTTTTGCGTTGTTTTCAATAATTTTCTAGGAATTATGAATGAAATTGTCTATGACAGTTTAATTTCACGCATATTCGCCAAGTCCATAACTTGCTTCGACCTCGTTTTTATTCGAACGTACGTTATTAATTTGTTTTGTCCAAGTATCACAATTGCTATAATCATTAATTCAAATAGAAGACTATCCAGCCTCTGGACGTTATGGTTGAGATAAGTTTTATCTTATCTTCTCAAATGGAATAAATAATTTCGGTTCAACGTATATTTACACTCAAAAAATACTTCATAAATTATGGAAACATACGTATGAACGTTATGAATACTGACAGTTATTATATTTAGTGGTAAAAATCAAGATGAGTAGGAGAATACTCAACAATTTGAAGGAATTAGTTCTATGTGCAAACAAAAGTATTTTTCAAACCCAAAAAGGGTTACATTCTTATCCCAATTTCACCAAGGTAAGATTTTCAAAAATTTCTGCATTTTCAAGAATGTTACACTTGTTTTTCCAGAACGTTTACGAAGTGAACAGAGGTCCTTACAAAAGCCTCGAGGAACATCATTTAACATTCTTCAGGGACGTTCTTGGAGAGAATGGCTTGATACTCGATCTGTGCGATTTGGAGAAATATAACGTGGATTTCATGAAACACTTGAGAGGTAAAAATTTAACTGAATTCGAAGTTTGACCTCCATAGTTTTATGATTTCAAGGATGCAGTACCCTAGTTTTGAGACCATCAACAACAGAGCAAGTGTCGAAAATTTTATCTTTTTGCAACCACCATCGTTTAGCTGTGTGTACCCAAGGAGGAAATACGGGGATATGTGGAGGTGCTACGCCGGTTTTCGACGAGATTATCCTTTCCACTGAGTTGATGAACAAAATTATTCATCTGGATGAGCTTTCAGGTAAATAATTCTAGAATTATCCCAAAAATTGGTATAACAATCGGGCTATCGGAATTTCATTAGAAATGTTAATTAAGTGGTTGTTTTTTCCAGGAGTTCTTTCATGCGAAGCTGGTTGTGTGTTGCAAAATCTAGATAGTTTTTTAAGTGAGAAAGATCTTATGATGCCGATCGATCTGGGAGCTAAGGGATCTTGTCATATTGGAGGAAATATATCCACCAATGCTGGAGGTATGAGATTGTATAGATACGGTAATCTTCATGGCAATGTTCTTGGGCTCGAAGTGGTGAGTTTCATTAAATATGATACATTCGACAATAAGAATCTTAAGATTTATAAGGTCTCTCATTTCAGACAAATTTTTGTTACAAATCAGTTTTTTCACCATAAAATAATCACGAAACAGCATTCAGCAAAACATCCCTTCATTGGGATTCAGTTTGTTGTGAAGTCAACATTGAAATTCCACGTTGGCAACACCGTAATAAAATTTTTGTTAACTTTATTTCCCAATTCGAGTGGGATACTTGAATGAAAAAAAAGAACCAGGATAGAAATTTTCCATATTTTTCACATATTTTAGATTGACGATCATGCTCTCCCTAAATAATAATGAAAAAACACCAAAAATTCATAATTTGAGTTTAATCGATAAAATATTGAAATGGAGCTATGAGATTCATAAAATGAAATGGGAATTCCCATTTTAAAAAATGTTCCATTTCAAAACCATCATTAGAAAATCATCGAGACAAATATAAATGAATCTGAAACTTCCACGCTGGCAACGCTGTAATAAAATTTTTGTTAACGTTATTTCCCAATTCGAGTGGGATACTTGAATGAAAAAATAAACCAGGTTGGAAATTTTCGATATTTTTCACACATTTCAGTTTGACGATCATGCTCTCCCTAAATAATAATGGAAAAACACCAAAAATTTATAATTTAAGTTTAATCGATAAAATGTTGATATGAAGCTGTGAGATTCAGAAAATAATATGGGAATTCTCATTTTAAAAAATGTTTCATATCAAAACCATTATAAGAAAATTATTAAGACAAAGATTAATTAATCTGACACTTTCACGTTGGCAACATTGTAATGAAATGTTGGTCTACGTTATTTCCCAAAGTCGAGTGGGATATTCGAATGGAAAAATAAACCAGTATGGAAATTTTTGATATTTTTCACATATTTTAGATTGACGATCATGCTAATTTAAGTTTAATCGATTGATATGAAGCTATGAGATTCAGAAACGAAAAAATGTTTCATTTCAAAACTATCATTAAAAAATTATTGAGACAAAGATGAATTAATCTGACACTTCCACGCTGGCAACGCTTTGATAAAATCTTTGTTTACGTTCTTTCTTGACGTCGATTGGTTTACTCACTCATGAAAAGAATATTCAGGATGGAAATTCTCAGTCTTTCCACACATTTCAGATAGATGTCCCATGTTTTCCATAAATAATAAAGAAATCACCAAAAACTAATGAAAATTCCAAATAAATCCGACAAAAATGACACACACATCTGGGTTCAGAAAGACCCTATACAAACACAGATCAGGGTAGCCACTCTACGAGAATGTTGGCGTCAAATCAAAATGTAAACAAACAGGTCTCTTGTAATTTAGGGTGTTTTTCCTGTCATTGAAAGAAAATATCTTGCATTAATATACATAGGTATTAGTAAATGAAAATCTAAAAACCTTTCTCTTAATTTCTCTAAGATCATTTCAGGTCAAAGCAGATGGTGAAATACTCAACTGTATGAATACCCTCAAGAAAGATAACACAGGCTTCCATCTCCAACACTTGTTCATCGGTTCTGAAGGAACTTTGGGTGTCGTAACTAAAGTTGCGATCCAATGTGCACCGAAATCAAAGTCTGTAAACCTTTTATTCTTAGGCAAGTTAACCCCGAGTTTCCCTCGATCAAGATTCTTCAATACTTTCTCATTTTCAGGAGCACAAAATTTCACGAAAGTTCTCATGGCCTTCAAGAAAGCCAGATGTGATTTGGGTGAAATTATTTCCGCCGTCGAATGTATGGATCATCAGACCATGGAATTAGTGGAGGAATTGAGCGAATTATCAAGCCCTATTGGACGATACCCTATTTATTTGATGATTGAGACTTCTGGAAGCGACTCGGTGCACGATGAAAAGAAGCTCAATGCCTTCTTCGAGGGCTGTATGGACAAGCACTTCATTTTGAATGGTGTGGTGGCCACGTCTTCTGCGCAAAGAAAAGTACAAAATTTCGATATATTTTGATATATTTGAGGGATTCCTTCGGAAAAAATAAAAATAAAGACATATTTTTATTTTTTGCCAATTTATGAATATTTAAACACTTTTAGAAATTGTGGACTATTCGAGAGAAAATTGCTGAGACTATGTACAAAGATGGCTATGTCTTCGCTTACGATATCTCTTTACCCTTGTCGAGTTACTATGAATTTGTGGAGGAAATGAGGCAGTTTATTGGAAAAAAATCACATAGAGTATTTGGCTTTGGTCATTTAGGTAAATTTTTGAATAATTTCGAGATAAATGATCAAAATTTTTTTTAGGTGATGGAAATATTCATCTGCAAATTTCAGTCAAAGAATTTTCTAACGAAATTTTGAACTGTATAGAACCCCATATTTATAGGAGAGTTGAGGAACTCAAAGGGAGTATAAGTGCTGAACATGGTATCGGATTTTTGAAGAAGAATTATTTACCGATGATTAAGTCAAGTTCGAATATATCTGCGATGAGAAATTTGAAAAAGCTGATGGACCCCAAAGGAATATTGAATCCTTATAAAGTGTTATGAAGGTTAAAGTGATAATAGAAATACAGACGAAAACGAAACTTCCAACTTTTTATTGTTCTCTTTATTTCTTTGTGTTGGTATCCATTAATATCTGTCATTAGTGTCAGTTGTCATTCATATAAAGTGTCACTCTGCAAATTTGTTTGAAAATGTTTGACTGATATTTCTGTTCAAGAATTTCATTGATATTGATATTTTCCAAAAGCCGTCTACTTTATTTTACAGGCGATACAAATATAGAGTATTCAGGGATGTCAAAGCAAGAATGCCACCAAAGGTTACTATTCTGATGCTGGCTCTCTCGAAACTAACTTCGAGATATGGATGATATCTTCACAGTGTCTGTACTTGCCAAGCTGCAAATGTACAAGTCACAGTTTCAAGCCTTCTCCCTATTTTCTTTTCCGCTTGGTTTACCTCCCCACCGGAAAGAGAGCAGACATGAAAAAATTTCAGTTGTAATATTCGTTGTTCTTGACATGAATTTCAAGAAATGGCGTTTTCAGCTGTCTGTTAGCTATCATGCAAGACAACAAAATGGTAGTGACATATGAAAAAAAAATTGTTCTGCAGAAAATGAAGTTTTTTGTTTATTGTTCCATTGTACCACTCTTTTTATGAGGTATTGCAGAAATTTGCTTCAGTTTACTTCACTAAAGATTGTGTTTGTTTATTCGAGAAAAAAATTATTTCGCAGTGGAATTCGAAATAGGAAAAAAGTCCAGAAAATCTCGGAAAATATGTCAAATTTCAATCCATTTTTTAAATTTCTCATTCAGAACTCTCTTAAAATCATCAAGAACCGCCAATAATGGGAATTTCGGAAAAACGTACAATAATACCTATTTTCTTCAATTTCGTTCGATTTTTCGATAAATCTACCCCAATCTCAGGGTATCTTCAAGACAAAGGCGATTCCGTCATAATTTGTCCTGAGAAACGTCAGATGAACTCACGGACTCTTTCCAATCTTGGAGAATATGTCAAAGATCTTTCCTATTCCATGAATTTCTCGTTCAGAACTCTCTTGAAACTATGAAGAATCATCAAAAATGGTATCAGGATGTTGAAAAAACATCAAATAATCCCTTTTTTCTTCAATTTCGTTTGATTTTTTGAGAAATACACCCAATTTTCAGGGTATCTCCAAGACACAGGCAATTCCGTCATAATTTGCCTGAGAAACGTCAGATGAATTCTGTGATTTCTCAGATTTTTTCCAATTTCGGAGAATATGTTTCAATCCATTTTCCGAAATTCTCGTTCAGGACTTTTTGAATTATCAAGAACCTCCAAAAATGGTATCAGGATTTTGGAAAGACGTACGATAATGCCTATTTTCTTTAATTTCGTTCGAGTTTTCGAGAAATCTACCCAAATTCTAGGGTATTTCCAAGACACGGTGATTCCGTCATAATTTGTCCTGAGAAACGTCAGAACGAATTCTGTGGTTTCTCGGACTTTTTTCAATCTTGGAGAATATGTCAAAGTTCATTCCTATTCCCTGAATTTATCGTTCAGAACTCTCTTGAAATTATGAAGAATCATCAAATATGGTAACAGGATGTTTAAAACATCCAATAATACCTATTTTCTTCAATTTCGTTTGATTTTTCGAGAAATATACACAATTTCCAGGGTATCTCCAAGACACAGGCGATTCCGTCATAATTTGTCGTGAGAAACGTCAGACGAATTCTGTGATTTCTCAGAATTTTTCCAATCTTGGAGAATATGTCAGAGTTCTTTCCTATTCCCTGAATTTATCGTTCAGAACTTTCTTGAAATTATAAAGAATCATCAAATATGGTAACAGGATGTTGAAAAAACATTCAATAATACCTATTTTCTTCAATTTCGTTTGATTTTTCGAGAAATATACACAATTTCCAGGGTATCTCCAAGATACAGGCGATTCCGTCATAATTTGACGTGAGAAATGTCAGACGAATTCTGTGATTTCTCGGATTTTTTCCAATCTTGGAGAATATGTCAAAGTTTTTTCCTATTCCCTGAATTTATCGTTCAGAACTTTCTTGAAATCATCAAGAATCATCAGAAAAGGTATCAGGATGTTGAAAAAAATCCAATAATACCTATTTTCTTCAATTTAGTTCGATATTTCGAGAAATATACACAATTTCCAGGGTATCTCCAAGACACAGGCGATTCCGTCATAATTTGTCGTGAGAAACGTCAGACGAATTCTGTGATTTCTCGGACTTTTTCCAATCTTGGAGAATATGTCAAATTTCTTTCCTATTCCCTGAATTTATCGTTCAGAACTCTCTTGAAATTATGAAGAATCATCAAATATGGTAACAGGATGTTGAAAAAACATTCAATAATACCTATTTTCGTCAATTTCGTTCGATATTTCGAGAAATATACACAATTTCCAGGGTATCTCCAAGACACAGGCGATTCCGTCATAATTTGTCGTGAGAAACGTCAGACGAATTCTGTGATTTCTCAGACTTTTTCTAATCTTGGAGAATATGTCAGAGTTCTTTCCTATTCCCTGAATTTATCGTTCAGAACTTTCTTGAAATCATCAAGAATCATCAGATAAGGTATCTGGATGTTGAAAAAAATCCAATAATACCTATTTTCTTCAATTTCGTTCGATATTTCGAGAAATATACACAATTTCCAGGGTATCTCCAAGACACAGGCGATTCCGTCATAATTTGTCGTGAGAAACGTCAGACGAATTCTGTGATTTCTCGGACTTTTTCCAATCTTGGAGAATATGTCAAATTTCTTTCCTATTCCCTGAATTTATCGTTCAGAACTCTCTTGAAATTATGAAGAATCATCAAATATGGTAACAGGATGTTGAAAAAACATTCAATAATACCTATTTTCGTCAATTTCGTTCGATATTTCGAGAAATATACACAATTTCCAGGGTATCTCCAAGACACAGGCGATTCCGTCATAATTTGTCATGAGAAACGTCAGACGAATTCTGTGATTTCTCAGACTTTTTCCAATCTTGGAGAATATGTCAAAGGTCTTTCCTATTCCCTGAATTTCTCGTTCAGAACTCTCTGGAAATTACCAAGAATCATCAAAAATTGTATCAGGATGTTGAAAAACATCGAATAATACCTATTTTCTTCAATTTTGTTCGATTTTTCGAGAAATCTACCGAAATTCCAGAGTATATCCAAGACACATGTGATTCCGTCATAATTTGGCATGAGAAACGTCAGACGAACTTTGCGATTACTCGGACTTTTTCCAATCTTGGAGAATATGTCAAAGTTTTTTCAAATTCCTTGAATTTCTCGTGAATTTATCAGGAATCGTCAAAAATGGTATCAGAAAGTTGAAAAAATGTCCAACTTCTCGGGTATTTCGAAGCCAAAGGCGATTTTGTCAAAATTTGACGTGAGAAACGTCAGACGACTCCGTGTTTTGTCGGACTTTTTCCCATATCGGAATATAATATGTCAATATTTCACAAATTTCTCGAGAAAAACGAGTAAGGTTTATATAATTTTAGACGAAAGGCCTTTCTCTGCCCAAGTTTTCCGGTGTTCTGGATTTATTTTTCAACCAATTCTCTATTTCAGGTATGATCAGCTGAAGGAACACTGGAGTTAATTCGAAATTGGCCATATGTCTTGGTCATAATCACATCAAAATACATATTGAAAATCGATTGCAAAGTTTCACCCACACAAGATTAAAAATTCGAAAACAATTATTTAAATAGAAAAAAAAAACACGTTCTTAAAACGGACTAAAAAGAATAAAATAAGCCTCATAGAGATTTATAAAATGATACACATTTTCCTGAAAATTCCCTATGGAGTAAATTGAAAACTATCAAATATCTTGAAGACCTTCTATCCCTAATGACAACCAAATGTTTAATTCATACAGGTTGGTAGCACATCCTTCAAAATATACCATTAACATATTTTCCATTAATTGAGCCGAGAATACAAAAATATTCCATGAAATTGAGTTTAGAATTTTTTAATGACGTAAGGTGCATTTTCGGCGGACTAACGAAAGTACGTTACAAAGGGGAGAAACCACATGGCTTTCTTGAAGAAGGGGTGGTTGGCGGGAAATAATACAACCGAAATGAAGATAATGAGCGCCTTGATAGACAATCATTATATTTCGAAGCCAGAATTTAATAGTTGAAAATGAAAAGCTGCCAATATTTGGACATTTCAGGATGATCTTGGAACTGTGAGAATTCGGAAACTAGGAATATGCCCGTTTCTGTCCATAATAAATTGCAATGTCATACACTTCCTGACGGAAAATAACGGATTCGAAGGTGCGTTCATATCGAAAATACCTTCAGCATACACCTGTGCGTTTCGAAGCAATTCCATTCCCACGTCAAGGAATCTATCAGCCGTTCATTGGCGATCAAATTTGATGTATTAGGTGAGAATGTATATTTCACGGACATGATTTCGGGAACATTCAGGATATTGCCAACTTCCGGCCCGCCGATTAATTGAACGGACTCGCCATAATGAAGGGCCATTTTTCAAGGAATTAGCAGGCCTAACGAACGTTTGAAACGTCCAACGGCAATTATTGAATCGCTGCCAAGAATCTAACTTACACGCACATTTTTTTTTACAGAAAAAACAGCTATCAGTTCAATTTTCTCAAATTCTTTTAATTACACATTGTCCATCTCAGTTCCTACCTCAGTAGCCTGCAAAATTCCAGGAACTATTGTTATCTGTTTCCCCCCGTTTTATTAACCTCCTGACCGTTGTGTCAACGATCCCTTATCAGAAAGACGTTAGAAGATACCGAAGAAACTACCATATGGCGTGCTATCGACCACTTGGCGGGAATTCCTCCACTAAGTCAACGCACCCTCGATCAGGTGGTGAAGACGTTACGCTACTACAACCGACCTTCCTTATGGCACGGAAATCATTAGCATTCAAATTGCCCTAAGACGCACTCTGCTCCCAATTTTCTAGGGTTCATTGTAAGTCAATGGGGCAGCACATGTGCCTTCGCGACAAAAAACTTCAGATTGTTTGAGAGGCACTTTAGGAATGGGATTAATGAGAAACAAGGTGTCCGATTAACTATGCAGCTTTTTCGTGTAGGTGAGACACCTTGACAACAATTACTTCAGAAACTTGAGGTCTTGATGTCGATTTTCCCTTGTTGACGTTCCCAGTCTGTTTATAACAGCTCTGATGGGGTTTCTTGAATCTGAAGGTCCGGATATTTCGCCAGATATTCATTTCAACACTCCTCCATTGTGACCATTGGTGAATGTACCGTTACGACAATAGGACATCACGAAAAATGTGTTGTATCTACTCCTATTGAATTATATATTCATTATTCAACTAATTTTGAGCAGTTAATAGTATCTGTAAACAAATCCTGTGAGTTATAATAACTCACTAGTCACTACTATAACTCCCTGTCTCTGTGATCCTGAAAAAGCCGATTGGCCGAAAGGGAACAGTCTATTATTGGTATTGGTATTGGGCATTGACGTTTTCTCAAATTAAGTTGATACCTAATTATTATTGCGAATGATTTGCTGAAAAAGATTAATTCAGATAGTGAAGATGAATTATTATTTACACCTTCAGAAATAAGACAATCAGTCAATACAGAATTTATTGCCGAAAAATCCTAAAACGAATATAAAGGTGTGTACAACAATTTTCAAGATTGGTGTAGCAGTAAGAATATTAGGTAATCGTTCATACAGAATGTTCTTTTGGCATATTTTAGTGAACTTAGCACTTAATATAAAGCATCGCCCGTATGGACTTTCAACTCCCTGCAGAAGCACAATTAACATAAATAATGCATTGTTATAGGTAACTATTGAGATCTGTGAATAAATTTCTTTCTCTGTACTTGTATCTTAGTATTTATTGTTATTGTCGTAGATAAAGTATAGTATTCAACTTGCGCTAATGGTCATAACTGACTTGATTAATTACAGCACTCGCCTTCGGCTCGTGCTGCGAACTTCATCTGTGACTACATTACCGCTCGTTTGATAATATACTATTGTTCCAAATCATAAGTCATTGCACATTTTAACAATTTTCACGGTTTTTCAAACAGAAGGTTGACAAATTTGAACAATAATCAACATTGAGAACAATAATCTAAAGCGAGTGTGATGTTACAATAATTTTTAAAGACCTTTTACTTTCAAATCTTCCAGGTTTGGAGCATACCAACCTTGAGTAATCTTGATCTTAGCAAGAATATACTATTAATAATTAAAAAACGTCGAGAAAAAACCTGTTCCTTTCAATCTTCTAAATCGTAAAATTGTCTATGATATTAATAAATAATTTCCTAATTTCAGGTGTAAAAAACATGTACAGGTTGCCTCCTGCAGTCGATTGTCGTATGTTCGAAATCGGTACCTATATTATACTTTATAGCATCTGCCCTGTTTAGATCTTTATAATAGGATATATATTTCTGGCACCTGCTCCGATGATTTTCGAGCGCCAAAGATGAATCGTTAGATACTATTTGTTCTTAGCCTCTAATCAACGAAAAAAAAAAATATAACTGAAACAAAAAATAACGTGAAGTCCTCAGAGATTTTCAGGGGTGGTGTGAGTACAACATTGAACAATTGATTGTTTCGTATTCGATTATAAACTGCCAAAACAAAAACTGAAAACTAGTCGGTTTAGGAATTTTCCGATTTCAAATAACAACAACAAGAGATATCTACTAAATAAAACGAAGACAAATATCAAATGGGAGTATTCCAAGTCATGTATGGAAGTAGAAGAATTTCTGAAATTTTGATGTCAAATACTGTCATTTTATTTTTATAAATTCAAGAACATGGAATCATCGAACTATATTGGATATATCAGGAAAACTTTTTTTTTTCTGTGTACCAAAATGGAATTCACAATGACAAATACTGTCATTTTATTTTTATGAACCCCAGAAGTTGGAATCACCGAATTATATTGAATATTTCAGAAAAACTTTTTTTTATGTAAAACAAAGTAGTCTTCAATATTCATTGTTAGTATGGTAAATATTGTCATTTCATTCTCAATTTCTTTTTCTGTCTACCAAAATGGACTTCACAATGATAAATACTGTCATTTTATTTTTATGAACCCCAGAAGATGGAATCACCGAATTATATTGGATATATCAGAAAAACTAATTTTGTTTTCTATGCACAAAAATAGTCTTCAGTATTCAGTGTTAGTATGACAAATATTGTCATTTTATTCTCAGTTTTTTTTTCTGTATACCAAAATGGACTTCACAATGACAAATACTGTCATTTTATTTTTATGAACCTCAGAAGATGGAATCACCGAACTATATTGGATATATCAGAAAAACTCATTTTCTTTCTGTGCACAAAAATAGTCTTCAGTATTCATTGTTAGTATGACAAATATTGTAATTTTATTCTCAGTTTTTTTTCTGTATACCAAAATGGACTTCACAATGACAAATACTGTCATTTTAGTTTTATGAACCCCAGGAGATGGAATTACCGAATTGTATTGGATATATCAGAAAAACTAATTTTCTTTCTGTGCACAAAAATAGTCTTCAGTATTCATTGTTAGTATGACAAATATTGTCATTTTATTCTCAGTTTTTTCCGTGTACCACAATGGACTTCACAATGGAAAATACTGCGATTTTATTTTTATAACCCCAGAAGATGGAATCACCGAATTATATTGTATGTATCAGAATAACTCTTCCTTTTGTGTGCACCAAAATAGTCTTCGGTATTCATTGTTAGTGTGACAAATACTGTCATTTTATTCTCAACTTTTTTTGTGTGTACTAAAACGGAATTCAGTTTTTATTGTCAGTATGATAAATACTGTCATTTTATTTCTATAACCGTTGAAAGATGGAATCATTGAATTATATTGAATATATCAGAAAATCTCTTTTTTTGTTTGTTTACTGAACGCCCATAGGCGTTGGCAGGTTGTGGTAATATGGGGCATGCCCCCCTATTCATTTACCATAAAAAAAATGATTCTGTATGCCCATATCTGAAGTATATCTATACCTATAACTTGAGCACTTTTTGGGAGATGAAGCGGAATAGCGGAATCTCCCAGAAGAATACGTGGTCAAATTCTGTCCGTTCATGCGTTGGTGGACTCATATAAAAACCAAGATCGCGGCCGTTGAAATTTCTGGAGGTTAAAACCGTATCGACTCCTCCCCGGTCCCAAAACGCCAAAACACCCTCCTTCCTGCACACGTGAACCAGAAAGGAAAGGCGAACAATGATGTTAATTTTCTTTTTTTTTGATATCTCCGAAGTCACAAAGCGTAAAGTTCAATTTATTCATTCAGCACTTGGCACAAAAACTGCGGCGGAATCAACTCTCCTCCAATTAAAATCAACATAATTTTAAATTCGCATTTTCGTCCATTCAGTTGACCGGAAGTAAGTGGCCGAATTTGAATTTCAACACTGTTGGTTTTTCCTCATCTACTCTCAGAAAGGAGGCTCTTACATACATGCCGCGACCATAAATAGGACGAAGTGACATACGAGAAAAATTCCCGGAAAATCATTCGTGCTTTTGTCCGAAATTAAAGTCGCGGAGCCGGAAGTTATCCGTCAAGGGTCAAGGGGGGTTCCCCGAAATTTACATTTTCCACGATTGGACCGAAACGGGATTCATACGAGGATTATGCAATGTTCTGAGATACTTTTCTGTATTAATTTTAATAGTCAACTCAAAGATGAATGAACGGCCAGATTTGACCACAACCCGATGGGATAATTTCCTGAAAACCCATAACGACATGTAGGTATACGTAATTGCCCCCTTATTAACGGGCATCCTACGGTGATTATCATATGAAATGAAAAATATTCCTTCCTGGGCGCAAGAGACAATACCGGGGCGGGGGGGTGGCAGGTTCCGGTGGAGATTGGACCGGCCCATTCAGCAGAAGCGGCCACTGTGACCGCGCTTCCGGTGGACAGGAAGACCGGCCGACGAGGTGGGTACGGGCGATTTCTTTCAGGTCATCGCCGGCTCGGACACTGCTTTTTTCTTGGACGTTGGAAGGACGCTGATTCGGAAAAAAAAGGAATTCCCACAAAAGGGTATTGGTGGAAATGACCTACCTTTTACTTTCTTCATTCTTCTATTTGTGAGTCGTCTAGAAACGCTAACGAGTAGTTGAGTGGTTGAATAAATGGTCAAGTGTTTGCTATGCTAACAAAATTGCGACGCGAAGCGTCGCAATTTTGTAAGTTAGTTCAGTTATTCTGGTAGAGGGTCGAGTCGAAGGAACGACTTATAGTAGTGGTCATTCTAGCTGCCCTGAAAACATGCGTTCATAAAACGAAGAAAGTCCCCAATGGGCTTCGAAATGAGGATAATACGATTAAATATTTCTTTCAAGTTCACCACCCCTTCTGTAGGTTTTCAACGATCTTAAGAAAGTTATGAACGTAATTCCATCAAATCTGCAATTTTTGAGTCCATTTTCTGATATTGTTTATTCGTTCTAGCAAGTTGAACTGATTGAAGGAGAATAGATTATTTACAGTTGGAAATTGGGGTGATTGATGATTTTCAGAGATTTCCCAACACCAGGCTGCCATAGTTTCAAGGGAATTATTAATTAATTTTTGAGCGCTCGTACTATTTACACGAAAGCTATATCATTTCGTCACGATGTCTGTATTTTTCGAATTTTGAGCCGAAAATGGTCTCAATCGACTATGTTCGATTCACTGATGACGAATCCGTCGGAAAATTCGAGTCTGTCCGTCCATCCGTCCGTAAGCACGATAACTCTCGAACGGAACAACCTAGAGACTTGAAATTTTCAGTGTGGGTTCAGTTCCTGAATGCCTCGGTTGAGTTCGTTAATGGGCCAAATTCCACCAGGGGTTCCGTAAATATGGCCGTTCAAAGTTTTGTTCCCTGATTACTTGAAAACTACAAATTCGATCTAGATGAAATTTTGCACTCAAATGGAGAATGAGGTGTTCAAGCTACATGTACATTTTGTCCAGATCACATGACCAGAACCATAGAAACCATAGAAAATTGTAACTTTTGAACGGAAACGCCTAGGGACTTGAAATGTTCAGGATAGGTGTGGATCTCGAATGTCGTGATCACGTTCATCTATGAGCAAAATTATACTAGGGGTTCCGTAAATATGGTCGTCTGAAATTTAGTTTTCCTGATCATTCCAAAACTACAGATTCGATCGTGAAAAAATTTTGTATACTAATGGACAATGATTTATATTCAAGCTATATTTCTCCAGATCACATGGCCAGAACCATAGAAACCAAAGAAAATCATAACTTTCGGACGGAAAGGCCTAGGGACTTGAAATTTTCAGGATAGGTGTGGATCTGAAATGTCGCGTTCACGTTTATCAATGAGCAGAATTATACTGGGATTCCGTAAATACGGTCGTTTGAAATTTTGTTTTCATGATAACTTCGAAACTTCGGATTCGATCGAGATGAAATTTTGTATTTCAATCGAGAATGATATATTAAAGCAATATTTTGTCCAGATCGCATCACCAGAACCATAGAAACCATAGAAAATTGTAACTTCTGGACAGAAAGGCCTAGGAACTTGAAATTTTCAGGGTGGGTTTGGATCGCGAATATCGCGGTCACGTTCATCAATGAGACTGAAATTAGACTAGGGGTTCCGTAAATATGGACGTTCAAAATATTTTTTCCTGATAGTTTCGAAACTACTGATTGAATTGGAATGAAATTTTGCACCTAGCTGAGAAATAATGTATTCAAACTACAAATTTTGTCCAGATCGCATCATCAAGACCATAGATACCGTAGAAAGATCTAGCGAATTATCGAAAAAAAATTGGTCGGCTGAAGCACTGACATGAAGTCTGGAGTTTCGCCTAAGTTTCAGAATATTTTTGACAGCTGTCGAAAATTCCTTCAATTGATTTCTAAAACTGGAAAATGCGAATCTACCTACAAGATGGATGTACGAGCGCTCAAAAGCTCCTGACTTCACGGCAGTGATGTTCGTAATTTTTCCTTGATAATTCGAAACATATAAACGAACTTTGTGCTAAGTTAATTGTTGAACACGAATAAGGTTCCATTGGTAAGGAAGGATCGTACCACTAGAAGATTTAAAAAAAAATATTTTTCCAAACTTTAGTAGGTACCTATCTCAGAAACTAGTCGCCATATCCAGTTGAAATTTTGTTTCTTTACAGGGTGTCTACTTTTTAAAGGGCCAAACTTCAGTATGAGATCATACATGAGATTTGCAACAAAAAAATTTCGAAAAGCACTGCCGTGAAGGCAGGAGCTTTTGAGCGCTCGTACATGCACTAATAATTCGCTAGAATTTTCTACGGTATCTATGTCTTGGTAATGCAATCTGGACAAAATTATACATTATTCTTCTTATATGTGCGAAATTTCATTTCAATCCAATAAGTATTTTCGAAATTATCAGAAAAAATATAGTTTGAACGGCAATATTTACGGAACCCCTAGTCTAATTTGGCTCATTGATAAAAAGGATCGCGAAATTCGCGATCCGAACCTATCCTGAAAATTTCACTAGGCCTTTTTGTTCGAAAGTTATGATTTTCTATGGTTTCTATGATTCTGATCATACGATCTGAAAGAAATGTAGCTCGAATATATAATTCTCAATTTAAATTCGAAATTTCGTCGAGATCGAATCCATAATTTTGAAATGATCAAGAAAACTGAATTTCAAACGGCCATATTTACGGAACCCCTACTCTTATTTTGCTCATTGATACACGTGAACGCTACATTCACGATCCACACCTATCCTGAAAATTTCAAGTCTCTAGGCCTTTCCATTACAAAGTTATAATTTTCTATGGTTTCTATGGTTCTGGTCATGCGAGCTAGACAAAATTCTGCATGTAGCTTGAGTACGTAATTATCCATCTGAGTGCAAAATTTCACCTCGATCGAATCAGTAGTTTCGGAGTAATCAGAAAAACAAAATTTCGAGCGGCCATATTTACGGAACCCCTTGGCGAATTTTGCCCAATAACGAACTTAACCGCGGCATTTGAGATTCGAACCTACCCTGAAGATTTCAAGTCTCTAGGTTGTTCCGTTCGAGAGTTATCGTGTATACGGCCGGCCGGACGGACAGACTCGAATTTTTCGACGGATTCGTCATCAGTGAGTCGAACATAGTCGATTGAGACCATTTTCGGCTCAAAATTCGAAAAATACAGACATCGTGACGAAATGATATAGCCCTCCTGTAAGTTGTACGAGCGCTCAAAAATGTTGCGTGAGAAACATTGTGTGCGAAAACTATGTGTAAAATGTATTGAACAAGGCGAGGGACATTTTGAACAATTGTTATAGGTGGTAGTCTGTCTTCTTAACATGTTTTCATAAAATCTGTATCATTAAAATTAAGTTAATTCCTTCAAATTCTTTTTAATCGTCAGATAAATTCATGAGAATGACTCCAATATTTAATCATAAAGAGCTTCAAAAATAGAGCAAATTTAGGTTTGGAATATTTCGACTTTTTCGTCGTCGATATTGTTAGCCTAATGACAGAAGACAAGCAGCAAGCACAAAAGCTGATATGTCATTCGAAAGCCAATTGAATGGGGTAATTTTTGCTGGAGATGAATGATTTTTCATCGATGAAACCATTGGAAATTTCATCTCCTTACCACGCCCGCAATAAGAATTTTTTGGCACACAGAAATTCTTATCTGGTAGCAAATTTAATGCGGTTTCTAGATATGTGGTCGACTTTGATGAGGCTACAAGGATAACTGAAGTATAATTGATTTTATGGAAAAACTTGAAATATTCCGTGAAATCAAGAAATGTTAAATTGAAGAATAACCGTCAACATTTCGACCATGTTTTATATGACATTTTTTGTTGCAAATCTAATGTATGATCTTTCCCTGAAGTTTGGCCCTTTTAAAATTAGACACCCTGTATATGAGGCATCGATTAAATGTTGTGTTGATATTCATCTAGCAGTTCCCTGAGAAAAGAAAGTTGAGTTTTTTCGATATTTTCAGCATAATTCGATGGTTCATCTTTCGAAGTTCATAAAAATAAAACGGCTGTGATGAAACTAAAAACCAATGTATTTCATCCCTTTTACCTCATTTCAGACCTCGAAAACGTCTATTTTTCCATATTTGAATGTAATTATCTAGGTCTCTAGGATCTGTCAGGTTTCAACAAATTTCTCGTGAAATTATGAAATCTTGAAAAATACTTAACGCGAGGATGAAAAATCTGTGAAAATCATCGCCTACCCCTATTTCTATCTGTATAAACCTCTATTTCTAGTTCAAATCCGTTCCTCTTGCCAGAATGAATGAAAAATATCAAAAAAGGAAACTCATGACAGTTTGATGGAATTTCGTCCAAAACTCACCAAAATTGATAAGGAATTCCTGAAAACTCCTTGCTGTTGTTGGAAACATGTATAAGGATCACTTTTCGTTCGTTTTAGCCCCCAAAAATGTCTTTTTATTCGATTTCGTAGACTTTTTGTCACCAAGACGAAGGTCGCATTAACTACTATAGATAAACGTCAGATTTTATGATACTCGGATTTTTTCTGGTTTTGCATTTCGTACATAATTCCCTGAAAATGATCAAAAACCCCCAAAACTAGGATGGTGAAGCTGAAAAACAATGTACCTATCCAATCGTATTTACCTCATTTCAGACCATGAAACCGTCTATTTTTCAATATTATCTAGGTCTCTAGTATCTATCAGATTTTGACAAATTTCTCGTAAAATTATCGAAATCTTGAAAAATACTTAACGCGAGGCTGACAAATCTTTGAAAAACATCGCCTATACCTCTATATCTATCTGTATCAGCCCGTATTTCTACTTCAAATCTGTTCCACTTGCAAGAATGAATGAAAAATATCAAAAAAGGAAATCATGACAGGTCGATGGAATTTCTTTCAAAACTCGCTAAATTCGATAAGAAATTCCTGAAAACTGCTCGCTATAGTTGGAGAAATGTATAAGGATCACTTTTTTATTCGTTCCAGCTCCCAAAAATGTCTTTTCATTCGATTTCGTAAACTTTTTGTGAGCTAGACGAAGGGCCCATTAACTACTACATATAGATGAACATCAGATGAACTCTGTGATACTCGGATTTTTTCTGCCTTCGCAGCTTATCAAAAACAGAATTTTATCCAGTTTGGTCAAAATATTGCTGACATCAATGATAGGTAGTTTTATCATTCCAAGAAATCTGACAATGAAAAAAAACATGGTCGAATGAGGAGGTTCGTTGAATGTGTTACAATACTAATAGCTGACGTTTTTTCAGCCTTCTGACTCATGCACTTCCTCGAATTATTTCGGTAGCTTATGGAAAGGAAGTAGCTACGCGTATGAATGGGAACAGTGGCGGCTTAACCAGATGCATGCAACAGGTAATTCATCGGTACATTCAGAAATATGCACATATATTAAATCTATGTCGAGAATGAACAGAGTTCAAATTGATTCATGAATTTTTCCCCTCAGTTAAAAACACAGTTTTCTAACAAAATTCTACTTGGTTCATCCACATAGTCTCCTTCTGAGGTGATGCAATCTCTCCAGCTTCGCTCGAATCAACATTAGAGGACCTAGTACGCAACCCTGTTGGACCCCAAATTCAAACGAATCAGCTAATTAACCAACGATAAGAAGCCCCAGGTGGCACCCAGATTCCTCACGAAGTGCATTTTTGGAAACTGCTGGAGAAGCTAACGGGTTCGACGAAAGCCCCATCCATAACCCCCTTCTCGGCCAGGTCACGCCGTTCGGAACCCGCCTATGATTTAAACGTTTATCTAGAACGCTCTGAAAATGGGAGGTCGATAATTAAGGCAATGACTTCACCGGAGAAGACAATGCGTGATTGTAAAGATGGATAGAGCACAGTAGATCTTCAGGTAAGAAAGGCCCCGCACGTGCCCCACCGGAAGCGGGGTCACAGTTGGCCGGTAGAGCGGACAGACTCAGACGTTGCCGGGCCCCGAGAAGGAAATGAAATTATGATTTGAAATTGCTAATATGAGGAAAAAGTGGCGGTGGAAGTTCGTTGGATTGGGTCACTTGAAAAATACGACTAAATGTTTTTCTAAACTGCATATACAGAGGATGTCTCGAAATTTGCAGCATCGACATTTCATGATGATGAAGAAAATAATCTTAACCGACCCGAAGAGTATCCTACCATCTTGTGGTGCGGGGATTTCCGAATTAAAAAACGCGTTTCTTGAACAATTGTTATGCATTTTTACATAGAGCAGATACATTCAAAGAAAATAGTCGAATTTTGTCATGAATTATTTTAAAAGGGGATGTTTTAGTGGAAATACAATTCGAAAAGCTCCATCGAGATAGTCGAACTGGTCCTGAAAAAATCGTCTAGTCAATACAAGCCGAAATAGCTCAGTTGGGAGAGCGTTAGACTGAAGATCTAAAGGTCCCTGGTTCGATCCCTGGTTTCGGCAGTCAGCTTTTTTGTCATAATTTGTCTAGTTTTCAGCCGATTCTGGATTATTTGAATGCAATAATATGGATACGCTGTCACTTGTTTTTCTCACAATTGAACAAAATAGTAATTTTGGAAGAACAATATACGGCTTTTTATCTGAAATTATTATTAAATTCAGGATTGTAAATTGAAAAATTATACTAGATAAACTAATAGCAAGCCAACAAAACAATTTTCATTCCAGAATTCGATAGTAATTTTGGGTAAACCACTGATGTGAACTCGGGAGCTTTTTCGCGCTTGTTTGAAAACATCGCCAGGGCGGTCACCCATCTAGGAACTGAATCCACTCAACACTGTTCCAGTGTTCAAGTCTCATCAAACTCAGTCAGTGAGACATATAATGTCGTTTCATAGAATCGACACTTAATTTACCGAAAGATGCATAGAAACCTCGATGTAGCAACTTATACCTGAAAAATTATATGACAAAGTTGCCCACTAATACATATTGCACTCTAGATTTTAGATCATGTTCTAGTTCCGCAATAATCCGCCGTACTCCACGCTCATGATGGCGCTAATAACTTTGTTAAATGGTTAATGTAGCTTCTTTCAATGATAATTTGTATACTCTTGTTCGAATTTTATATTTCTGCGCACTTATTTTGCCCAAATGTTTGTATTTTCGAATTTTTAACCGATGATGATCAAATTTAATTCTTTCTGTCCGTGAAATAGATTTCATCTATTGAAGTTTATAAAAATAATTGACAGTATGTATCACACTGGAGGCCATTTTGGTACACAGAAAAAAAAAGTTTTTCTGATATATCCAATATAATTCCATTCTTTTGAAGTTTATGTGATTAAAATGACAGTATTTGACATATTGACTTATTGACAATGAAAACTGAAGGCTGCTTTGGTACACAAAAAAAATATTAGTTTCCTAATATATTCAATATACTCGATGATTGCTTCTTTTGGAGTTTATAAAATTCGTTCGTCTTGGTACACAGAAAAAAAAAATGGTCTTTTTCTGATTTATTCAATATAATTCGGTGATTCCATTCTTTTGAAGTTTATCAAAGTGAAATGACAGTATTTCTCATAATGATAATGAACACTGAAGTTCGTTTTGGTACACAGAAAAAAATATTAGTTTCCTAATATATTCAATATACTCGATGATTGCCTCTTTTGGAGTTTATAAAATTCGTTCGTCTTGGTACACAGAAAAAAAATGGTCTTTTTCTGATTTATTCAATATTATTCGGTGATTCCATTATTCTGAAATTTATCGAAGTAAAATGACAGTGTTTTTCATAATGATAATGAACACTGATGTTCGTTTTGGTACATAGAAAAAAAATGGTCTTTTTCTGATTTATTCAATATTATTCGGTGATTCCATTATTTTGAAGTTTATAAAAGTAAAATGACAGTATTTCTCATAATGATAATGAACACTGAAGTTCGTTTTGGTACACAAAAAAAAATTGTCTTTTTCTTATTTATTCAATATAATTCGGTGATTCAATTATTTTAAAGTATATCGAAGTAAAATGACAGTATTTCTTATAATGATAATGAATACGGAAGTTCGTTTTGGTGCACAGAAAAAAATTGCGTTTTTCTGATTTATTCAATACATTTCGGTGATTTTATTATTTTGAAGTTCATCAAAGTAAAATGACAGTATTTTTCATAATGATAATGAACACTTAAGTTCGTTTCGGTACAAAGAAAAAAATTGCGTTTTCCTGATTTATTCCATATAATTCAGTGGTTCCATTATTTCGAAGTTTATCGAGGTGAAATGCCAGTATTTCTCATAATGATAATGTACACTGAAGTTCATTTTGGTACACTGAAAAACCATTGAGTTTTTCTGATATATTCAATATGATTCGGTGATTCCATTTCTTGAAGTTTATAAAAATAAAATGATAGTACTTGTCATACTGACAAGGACCACTGAAGTTCGTTTTGGTACACAGAAAAAAAATTGACTTTTTTGATTTATTCAATATAATTCGGTTGTTCCATTATTTTGAAGTTTATCGAAGAAAAAATACAGTATTCCTCATAATGATATGGAACACAGAAGTTCGTTTTGGTATAGAGAAAAAAAAAAGTTTTTCTGATTTATCCAATATAATTCGGTGATTCCGAAATACTGTCATTTAATCAAAGTAAAATGACAGTATTTGTCACTGACAATGAACACTGAAGTCCATTTTGGCACACAGAAAAAATGATGAAAAGCACTGTCATGAAGTCAGGTGCTTTCGAGCGCTTGTTCATCCACCTTGTAGGTAGATTCGCATTTTTCAGTTTTAAAAACAAATTCAAAAAATTTTTGACATCTGGCAAAAAAATTTTCAAACTAAGGCGAAACTCCAGACTTCACGTCAGGCTTTAGGAGATTTTTTTTCAATAATTCGCTAGAATCTTTTACGGTATTTATGGTCTTTGTAATGCGATTTAGACGAAATTTCCCACGTAGTTTGAATACATTATTCTTCATCTCTTTGCAAAATTTCTCTTCAATCCAAAGGGTAGTTTCGAAATCATCAGGAAAAAAATATTTTGAACGGCCGTAGTCTTATTTTGCTCATTGATGAACGTGACCGCGAAATTCGCGATCCGAACCTATCCTGAAAATTTCAAGTTCCTAGGCCTTTCCGTTCGAAAGTTATCCTTTTCTATGGTTTCTATGGTTCTGGTCATGCGATCTGGAGAAAATTTAGCTTGAATATATCATTCTCTATTAAAACACAAAATTTCGTCACGCTCAAATCCATAGTCTTGAAATTATCAAGAACACTAAATTTCAAACTACCATATTTAAGGAACCCCTAGTTTAATTTTGCTCATTTTTGAAAGTGACCACGACATGCGAGATCCACACCTATCCTGAAAATTT
The DNA here is from genome assembly GCA_963966015.1 of Aphidecta obliterata. Lineage (NCBI taxonomy): Eukaryota > Metazoa > Arthropoda > Insecta > Coleoptera > Coccinellidae > Aphidecta > Aphidecta obliterata. The sequence goes on from OZ014428.1 coordinate 29,788,353, forward strand.
CAAATAAAGAAATAAATAAAAAAAAAAAGTCCCTAGGCCTTTCCATTACAAAGTTATAATTTTCTATGGTTTCTAACTATGGTTCTGGTCATGCGATCTGGAAAAAATTTCGCATGTATCTTGAACACGTCATTCGCCATCAGTTTCGAACCAAGAGAACAAAATTTCGAACGGCCATATTTATGGAAACCCTGATCGAATTTTGCCCAATAACGAATTCAATCGCGGCATTCGAGATTCAAACCTACCCTGGAAATTTCAAGTTTCTAGGACGTTCCGTTCGAGAGTTATCGTGTATACAGACGGACGGACGGCCGAACGGACAGACTCGAATTTTTCGACGAATTCGTCATCAGTGAGTCGAACCACGACGATTGAGACCATTTTCGGCTCGAAATTCGAAAAATGACGAAATGATATAGCCCTGGTGTAAGTAGTACGAGCGCTCAAAAATCGAATGACAAAACTTCAGCAATGAGATTCAATTTGCTGCACCAGCTCTCTCGAGCTTCCCTCAACACTTCACGAATCAGCTGATTATGAAAAATCTCAAGGAAACCAGGGACCATGGACAACAAGAACAGAAACAAAGAGCGAACTCCTCGTCGACGATTTCACACATCGATTCCATCGAAAGTGACTGATAAAGGCAAGTGGGATGCGGATTTAAAAATCACACCACCCTTGGATGCTCTTCGGTGGTCACACACTGAACTGTTACGCCGGCGGCGCCGCAGGTTGCTCCGTTTACACGCTGAACGGATGGCCGGTGAACCGAACTACCCCGCACGACCCTGACCTACCCGAAACGGTATCGTTTCGACGAGAACGCTCTGGCGGTTTCGTGGGGTTTTTCGAATTTGTGTGGAATCAGGAATTTTTTTGAAGAAGATTTTGTTTGCAGCTCCTTTGTGATCAGCTATTTTTCTCCGCTTCGCGGTTGGTCTGTCATAATTTGCCTTTACACTCAAAGAAATTCTTCAGGATGTACAACAGGAATTTGGTTGCTTCTACACGAAATTCCCCCTATACAAGCGACAGCAGGGATATTTGTTGATTTTCCGGTCGTTTAATTCCTCTAGAAATAACAAGTTTTATATTCCTTGATGCAACCAAACTGTGGTTCGTCATTTCAACAGGAAAATAATACTGTGACGAAAACCGGAATATGCGTGACTATCAACAGGAATTTCCTGTTCAATAAACAAACTACATGGATAGTTATATTCAAAGTTTCGAACTTCAGTTTCTACAAAAATTCCCAGTAATGAAAACCAAACTAGAACAGTTTTTTGTCTGACTTTACTAAAGTAAAGTCAGACAAACTCTATGACGTTTTCTGATTTCGGAACTATCGGTAAAAACGTAGGATTTTCATGTTATTTCTTTCCGAAAATTCTTTCTCTTCCCAAGTTTGCATTCAATTCTTTGATAAACAAACTAGATAGTTGTATTCAAAGTTTCAAATTTCAGTTTCTATAAAATATTCCCATTAATGAACACTAAACTAGAACAGTTTTTTGTCTGACTTTACTATAGTAAAGTCAGACAAACTCTATGACGTATTCTGATTTCGGAACTATCGGTAAAAACGTAGGATTTTCATGTTATTTCTTTCGAAAAATTCTTTCTCTTCCCAAGTTGGCATTCTATTCATTGAAAAACAAACTAGATAATTGTATACAAAGTTTGAAACTTCAGTTTCTATTAGAATTCCCATTAATGAACACTAAACTAGAACAGTTTTTTGTCTGACTTTACTATAGTAAAGTCAGACAAATTCTATGACGTTTTCTGATTTCGGAACTATCGGTAAAAACGTAGGATTTTCATATTATTTCTTTCGAAAAATTCTTTCTCTTCCCAAGTTTGCATTCTATTCATTGAAAAACAAACTAGATAATTGTATACAAAGTTTCAAACCTCAGTTTCTACATGAATTCCCAGTAATGAACACTAAACTAAAACAGTGTTTTGTCTGACTTCACTATAGTAAAGTCAGACAAACTCTGTGACGTTTTCTGATTTCGGAACCATCTCTAAAAACGTAGGATTTTCATGTTATTTCTTTCCGAAAATTATTTCTCTCCCAAGTTTGCATTCAATTCTTTGATAAACAAACTAGATAGTTGTATTCAAGTAAATTTCAAACTTCAGTTTCTACAAGAATTCCCAGTAATGAACACTAAACTAAAACAGTTTTTTGTCTGACTTTACTATAGTAAAGTCAGACAAAATCTGTGACGTTTTCTGATTTCGGAACGATCGGTAAAAACGTAGGATTTTCATGTTATTTCTTTCTGAAAATTCTTTCTCTTAGCAAGTTTCCATTCAATTCTTTGATAAACAAACTAGATGGTTATATTCGAAGTTTCAAACTTCAGTTTCTACAAGAATTCCCAGTAATGAACACTAAACTAAAACAGTGTTTTGTCTGATTTACTATAGTAAAGTCAGACAAAATCTGTGACGTTTTCTGATTTCGGAACGATCAATAAAAACGTACGATTTTCATGTTATTCCTTCCTGAAAATTCTTTCCCTTCCCAAGTTTGCATTCAATTCTTTGATAAACAAACTATAGTTGTATTCGAAGTTTCAAACCTCAGTTTCTACAAGAATTCCCAGTAATGAACACTAAACTGAAACAGTGTTTTGTCTGATTTTACCATAGTAAAGTGACAAACTCTGTGACGATTTCTGATTTCGGAACTATCTCTAAAAACGTAGGATTTTCATTCTTTCTCTTCCCAAGTTTGCATCCTGAGTGACCATGTCACACATACATCACAACAAGAGGGCGAATACAGAGCTGTGATGTAGCAAGGACGCCTCGCCATGACTACATCACAGCTCTATATTCGCGCTATATCTTTGAAATTTTTACGTGGTGAAATTTTTTCATTGAGATCATTTCCTCATACCGATCACGAACGAAACTAAGACAGAGTTCGAATATCTCATTAGATTTTCAGATACCCTGCTTCGTCTCATTATGTGAAATAAGTTATTATTATTGTTTTTTTTCTATTCTCTAACCAATTTACATCCTGATAAAATTTTTCCATTAAAATTAATAACTAGATAGAATTTCCGAATGATGTTTACCCGAAATATCACAATATCTGGAGATTAAATTAACTGTTAATGTTTATTCAGTGAAACAAAATTAAGCACAAATAAATATACTGAAATCTGCATATCGTTATATAGCGGCAAAAACCACTATTATACATTATTCATTATAAAGTTCCATACATTAAACAGTATAGTACCCTTCTTCAGATGCCCTGCATCTAGATAAGAATAAGATATTGATGAACTCTACTCTATGTAAGGCACGTGCTACAGGATGTGCCGGTATTTTGTTCCAGAAGATGCCCGTGCCGGTTTTTGAACACACAAGAACTTCGCTGGTAATCGCGGTACTCATTAAAACTTCTGTTATATAAAGATAATAATGAACATTGCTCGCTATTGTTGGGAAGATTGGCCTTTTTTCATTTATATGAATGAGTTCTTTGAATTCGAAGCCTGAGGGGACGAAAGAAAAGCGGAGAATTTTACTCATAGATTATTTCAAAGTCAGATTGAGCTTTCCTCTTGGTGTTGACGATGGTCTGTTGAGTAGAAAATATTAATCAAGGTTCCAACGTTTAGGGTTGCTTATACTTGACCCTTCTTTAGGGCAGCCCCATATTTATTGTATGGCAGGTCTTGTAGTGCTTTTCGAATATCAGCCCTGTGATGGCTTCCTCTTGCGAGTGAAAAGTGAATGTTCTTAAGGTTTTTGTTGGGTTTATGCACAACCCCACTGGAAAAGAGTTGTCTTCGTGTTCGTGTCAGATTTGGGACTCTGAAGTTCGGGATTGGCTAACGATCGTGACGGCGCTCAAAGATAATAAGTACCATCTTGTATTAACCGGCGTTTATCTCGATTTTTCCCCTTGAAGTCGATCGTTTTCAGGAGTCATCGGCCGGTGGCAAAGATCCCGGCCTAACGGATGCACCGGAGCACGCCGAATATCGCACGGGTGGGTGCGCTCCTCTCCGACAAATCCATTCAGCACGAGCCTTCACCTTACTCCGGTGCACACCGTAATCGCCACGAATCTAGAAATTTACTCGGTTCGTCATTACACGCCCGGGAATGATGATGATATTGTTTCGACGTAGTTCCTTCTTGTAATTCCGATTGTTTTATTATTTCGTCCGTTTTTAGTTAAATTGGCGACGAACAGGAAACGGGACATTATGGGGTATCTCGTTTCCTGCGATAATTACGGCTTGGCTAATTGGGAAATTTCAGGGCTCCATATTCTTTTCGCAAATGACGAAATGATGAGCGTTATCGGCAATGTTCGGCAATATCAATCGCCGAGCTTTTTTCTTTGAACAAGAAGGTTTTCATGTTTCATAAACACACTAAATATTTCACAGTAATCTCCTAGTATATCTTAATGAATGCTCCTTTTCAAATTCAAAAACATTAACTTCTACCTCCATAAGTAAATCCACATTTGGTTCTGCGCTCTATTTAGTTTTCATTTGACTGTAAATCATCGTGGGGTCTCCCCATTCATTTTTTAATCACTTTTATAAGATTCAATGTTGATTTTACTGAATACCTCGATGATTTTCAGGGCTAAGAATATTATCTGTGATTATATTCATCATCGAGGTAATATCCATCATCAGAATACTTACTTCATGAATGGTGAATAATTTGAGCTTTTCAAGATAATTTGGCGGATATTCTTCTAATGAGATGTTTTGGCATTGAAAGTTTATCGAAAGGGCTTCGCTTGCTAAAGGAGGTAGAAAGGAACCAGGTTTTAAGGGTTCATTATCAATGAAAGTTCAATATGTACTTTCATTGCATCACAGTTTTTCTTTCAATCGGTTCAGAAACATTCAAGATTTATGCGGAATTTTCGGATTACATTTCTTTTTCGAATACTCGAATGTACCTTCTTTTGAAAAAACCTTTTTCTAAATAAACCATTTCTTAGGGAAACAATTTTTTTAATATACCATTTCTTGAATATACCATTCCTGGAATATATCATTTTTTGAATATATCAATTCTTGAGTGAACCATTTCTCGAATACACCGATTCTGGAGTAAACCATTTCTTGAATACATAATAATAATAATTTTTTGAGTATATCATTTCTTGAATATACCATTTCTTGAATATACCAATTCTTGAGTGAATCATTTTTTGAATGTACCCTCCCTTGAATAAACAATTTCTTGAAAATAAAATTTTTTGAATATACCGTTCCTGGCATAAGCCATTTTTTGAATATACCATTACCCAAATATACGTTTTCCTGAATATATCCTTTTTTGAATATATCAATTCTTGAGTGAACCATATCAGGATTATATCCTTTTTCGGATGAACAATTTCTTGAATATATAACTTTTTGAATAAACAATTTCTTGAGTATATAATTTCTTGAGTATACCAGTTCTAGAAAATAACATTTTTTGAATATGCCGTTCCTGGCAAGAGCCATTTTTCAAATTCACCATTTCTCAAATATGCCATCTCTTGACTAAACCATTTCATGAATATGCCTGTTCTTGATTGAACCATTTCTTGATTATATCCTCTTTTGAATGAACAATTTCTTTGATATATAATTTTTTGAATATATCATTTCTTGAATATACCATTTCTTGAATATACAAATTCTTGAAAATAAAATTTTTTGAATAAACCATTTCTAAAATTCTAAAATAAACTATTTCTTGAATATATCATTTCTTGAATATACCAATTCTTGGGTGAACCATGTCTTGATTATATCCTTTTTTGAATGAAAAATTTCTTGAATATATAATTTTTTGAATAAACAATTTCTTGAGTATATCATTTCTTGAATATACCAATTCTTGAAAATAAAATTTTTGAATACACCGTTCCTAGCATAAGGATTTTTTTTCATTTTTCAAATAAACCATTTCTCAAATGAACTATTTCTTGAATATATCATTTCTTGAATATACCAATTCTTGAGTGAACCATGTCTTGAATATACCTTTTTTTGATAAAACAATTTCGTGAATATATATAATCTTTAGAATATACAATTCCTTATGTATATCATTTTTTGAATATACCAATTCTTGAGTGAATACTTTCTTGAATATAACATTCCTTGAAAACACAATTTCTTGAAAATAACATTTTTTGAATATACCGTTCCTGACATAAGCCGTTTTTCAAATATACCATTTCTTGAATATGCCAATTCCTGAGTGAACCCTTTTTTGAATTTACCCTTTTTTGAAGAAACAATTTTTTTGGATATATAATTTTTTGAATTCACCATTTCTTGAATATACCATTTCTTTGAATATATCAGTTTCTGAATAAATCGTTCCTGGCATAAGCCATTTTTTGAATAGATTATTGGGTGAACCATTTCTTGAAGATACCATTTTTTTAATTTACCATTTCTTGATTAAACAATTTTTTGGATAAAAAATTTCTTGAATATACTCGTCCTAGCATGAACTATTAGTTGAGTATACGATTTCTTGAATAAATCACTATTTGAATAAAAGTATACTATTTCATGAATATATCATTCTCTAATATATCATTTTTTTCGAATACGATTTCTTGGGTATACTCTTCCTAGCATAAACTATTTCTTGAATATATCATTATTTGAATAAACCATTTCATGAATATACCATTTTTTGAATATATAATATTTTTCAAATACTATTTCTTGAATATACTCTTCCTGGGATAAACTATTTCTTGAGTAAACAATTTCTTGAATATACCATTCCGTGGATATATAATTTTTTTCAAATACCATTTCTTGAATATACTCTTCCTAGCATATACTATTTTTGAGTAAACAATTTCTGGGATATACGATTTCTTGAATATATATTTTTTTTCAAATATTATTTCTTGAATGTACTCTTCCTAGAATAAACCATTTCTTGAGTAAACAATTTCTTCAATATACCATTTCTTGAATATATAATTTTTTTCGAATACCATTTCTTGAATATACTCTTCCTAGCATAAACTATTTCTTGAGTAAACAATTTCTTGAATATACAATTCCGTGGATATATAATTTTTTTCAAATACCATTTCTTGAATATACTCTTCCTAGCATATACTATTTTTGAGTAAACAATTTCTGGAATATACGATTTCTTGAATATATAATTTTTTTCAAATATTATTTCTTCAATGTACTCTTCCTAGAATAAACCATTTCTTGAGTAAACAATTTCTAGAATATACCATTTCTTGAATATATAATTTTTTTCAAATATCATTTCTTGAATATACTCTTCCTAGCATATAACTATAATATACTCTTCCTAGCATAAACTATTTATTGAGTAAACAATTTCTTGAATTGACCATTTCTTGAATATATAATTTTTTTCGAATACCATTTCTTGAATATATTTTTCCGAGCATAAACTATTTCTTGAGTATACCATTTCTCGATTAAACCATTTTCTAGATAAGCAATTTTTCGAATATACCATTGCTTGAATATATTCATTTTTTTTCAAATACCTTTTCTTGAATATACTATTCCTAACATAAACTATTTCTTGAGGGAACAATTTCTTGAATTTACCGTTTCTTGAATATATATTATTTTTTTCGAATACCATTTCTTGAATATATTCTTCCTAGCATAAACTATTTCTTGAGTATACCACTTCTCGATTAAACCATTTTCTGGATAAACAATTTATTGAATATACCATTGCTTGAATATATTATTTTTTTTCAAATACCATTTCTTGAGTATACTCTTTCTAGCATAAACTATTCCTTGAGTGAACAATTTCTAGAATATACCATTTCTTGAATATATATTTTTTTTCAAATACCATTTCTTGAATATACTCTTCCTAGCATAAACTATTTCTTGAGTAAACAATTTCTTGAATTTACCATTTCTTGAATATATTATTTTTTTCGAATACCATTTCTTGAATATATTTTTCCTAGCATAAACTATTTCTTGAGTATACCATTTCTCGATTAAACCATTTTCTAGATAAGCAATTTTTCGAATATACTATTGCTTGAATATATTCATTTTTTTTCAAATACCTTTTCTTGAATATATTCTTTCTAGCATAAACTATTTCTTGAGTAAACAATTTCTAGAATATACCATTTCTTGAATGTATAATTTTTTTCAAATACCATTTTTTGAATACATTTACTACTCCTAGCATAAACTATTTCTTGAATATACCGTTTCTTGATTATACCATTGCTTGAATGTATTGTTTCTTGAATATTTAATTCGTTTGATATACCATTTTCTGGTTATACCGTTCCTAGCATAAACCATTTCTTGAGAATACCATTTCTTGAATATACCAATTCTTGAGTAAACCATTTCTTTAACATACCATTCCTTGAATATACCATTTCTTGAATATGCCATATATATCTTGGATATATCAATTTTTGAATAAACCGTTCCCGGCATAAACCATTTCTCAAATATACCATTTCTTGAATCATTTCTCGAATCTATCATTTTTCGAATACACCATTTCTAGAGTAAATCATTTCTTAAATATACCATTTTTTGAATATACCGTTCCTGGCATCAACCATTCCTTGATTATACCATTTCTTAAATATACAATTTCTTGACATTCCATTCCTGGCGTATAGCATTTCTCGCATATACCAATCCTTGAGAGGTTTCTATTGGCAAATTTTTCATTCAATAATTTAACGACAAGGGAGGGATTCCTGAAATACAGCCAACACTTGAAATATCACGAATTAGGACCCCCTAAGGATAGTAGGACAAATCCAAGAATTGCCAGCAATCATATTCTCATAAGGAGCGCACTGAGGCGTTTTACAACCACACTTAAAAACTCCGTCCATTTTCCCCTCAACGTCAATTCTGTAACTCACAAACCGTGAACGTTTCGTTGTATAATCACCAGGATTTCTCTATTAATTAATGACGTAAGGTAACATGGCGCGTGCTGCCTTCTCTTGTCTTGGATGCTAAATCTATCTGGATAATGATCGGGATCGGTATAGAAGGCACCAGAGATTGCGTTTTTTCCGGTTATCCAACTCGGATCTGAAAAGTGGAAAATTATCGCCGCTCGTGCTGTGAATCTTGTTTTTCCGCATTGGAAATGAGGAAGAAGGAACGTTATTCGGTCGTTACTGGTGTATATCGATATGCCTTCCGATTAGGATCAGATGGGTTTTCATTGTTTTGAACAATGATTCATTTTTCATGAAAATGTTTATATGTGTGATGTTTCGTATGGGTATTGTTTCTTGTAGTGCGTCCTGAACCATATAACCCAGTTAATTATATGAAAATATAATATAATTATTATTCTTGCTGCTTTCTTTTACTTTGAGCAAAAAGTGATATTGTTCTTAAACAATAATTATTTCGTACTTTCAACCTATTCACTTCTATTTACAATCAAATAACAAGATTTATTTCAATCCGATGAATTTCCCTAGTGCCTCATGAAAATCTGAAAAACTCTCCTTCCCTCGTGTCCCTACGAACGAAACCATTGTGTTGCGTTCGTCGATAAAGAACAAATATTTTCAACGCGAAAAGAAAACAAAGACGCTGAATATTTTATAGGCCACATAGACCGACGGGCAAAAAGAAATAGGAACAATGGTGTTATAAACAATGTCAAATTAAAATATAGAAATAGAAGGTTGAAATAATATATACCGGTCATGCCTCTTTTATGTCTCTTTCATTTCGAGTGAAGTTGCAGAGAGCTGGTTGTTTATTACTGTTTTAGCGGTTTCAGAGATTTGTTCGTAAATTTATTGTTTCGTGCTTGTATTTGTATTTGAAATGTGCATTCGTATTTATTTATTAAGGTATCGGGGGACTTTCGAATTTAATGTTATTTTAGTTGAAATTCTTCGTTTGGAGGTACAGGGTATTATTGATTTTTGATAATAGATTTAATCTTAATAATAGAGCATTGTTAAGAAATCAATCAAAAAAGAGACTGAAAAAACTGATTCAAGTCAGCTCCTATCCACGAAAAAACTCTAATAGCTTTCCATAAAAAGCTTGCCTAAACTCCAAACTACTTGTGGAAGAAACAAACACCAACCATTTTCGATCTTCAGCTTCGCTGCTCAAGAGAGTTCATAAGGTAATCATGAATGCCCAACGACCACAAAAAATCGGTTCGTCATGTGGCGAAGAAATTCGCTTTGTGAAGTTCCGAAAAGGTAAACCACAAAATAGAGCGTAGGATCAAGAAGCAAAGGGAGAAATTGGTATGACGAATTTTTATACCCCTTCGCTTTGAAGTTGCCGAGCGATCAAACCAACCCATTATCTTGGTGAATGCCGAAATCGATTCAGTCACACTTGTGACTTGAATTGAGAGAGATTGGGAAAAACCAATAGAATTGGGAAAAAAAAAAACGATGCAAATTTTTCATCTCATCTTTTTTTTTTATACCGTGAAATTTTAACCGCCAAAAATGTATAGACCAAGTGTATGGAAACTATGAGGAAAACTTAATTCATTGATTTCGCAAAGGAATACATGTTATGTATATGATTCAAAGGTGTATATTTCTTATATGTACTTGCTTTCCGCGAGAAAATTTTTTTCTGGTCGCTACTTCATTTTGGATAATTATTTTTAGATATCCCCATTTTTATTTGGCCGAATTTGAGGTTTTTCTATATGGAAATGGAGGATTATGGTGATTATCGCTACTTCTATAATTAACTGCATCCTTCGGCAAAGGAAAAAAAATATAGTTGAATTAATAGAATACTTATTCCACAAGATTTTATGATTTTTTTCGTCGAACAACTCATTTTTTCGATCATTTCGACGTATGTAACGACAAAATAATGAGGTTAATAGAGAAACCGACTTCATATTCGAAATCAGCGTGGTCGAATTAGTCCATATGAAAAAAATTTCAAGATAATAGAATAAAAATTTTCAACCCCCAAAAATGTATAGGTAGACCAAATATGGAAAATATGACGAAAACTTAATTCATTGATTTCACGAAGAAACACATGATATCTATATAATTCGAAGGTGTAGATTTCGAATATGTACTTGCTTTTCGCGAGAAAAGTTTTTTCGGGTAGCTACTTCAATTTGATTTTTTTTTTAGAAATCCTCATTTTTAGTTGTCCGAATTTGAGATTTTTCTAATTGGAAATGGATGGATTGTAATTGTCGATTTTTTTCTGATCAACCGCATCCTTCGGAAATCGAAAAAAAAATATGATAGAGTTTCCTGAATATTTCCCCAAGATTTTATATTTTTTTCGTCAAACAACTAATTTTTTTGATAACTTCGACGTGTATTGCAACGAAACAATGAGGTATATGGCGACACCGACTCCATATTCGGAATCAGCGTAGTCGAATTAGTTTATATAAAAAAAATTTGAAGATAATTCAACAAAAATTTTTAACCCCCAAAAATGTATAGACCAAATATGGAAAATATGACGAAAAATTAATTCATTGATTTCACGAAGAAACACATGTTATCTATATAATTCGAAGGTGAAGATTTCGAATATGTACTTGCTTTTTGCGAGAAATATTTTTTCTGGTCGCTACTTCACTTTGAATCCTTATTTTTAGAAATCCTCATTTTTAGTTGTCCGAATTTGAGATTCTTCTAATTGGAAATGGATGGATTCAGGTAATTGTCGATTTTGTTCTGATCAACCGCATACTTCGGAAATCGAAAAAAAAGTATGGCACAGTTGCCAGAATATTTCCACAAGATCTTATGATTTTTTTCGTCAAACAACTATTTTTTTTGATAACTTCGACGTATATTGCGACGAAACAATGGGGTATATGAAGAAAGCGACTCCATATTCGGAATCAGCGTAGTCGAATTAGTTCATATAAAAAAAAATTTGAAGATAATCCAACAAAAATTTTTAACCCCCAAAAATGTATAGACCAAATATTGAAAATATGACGAAAAATTAATTCATTGATTTCATGAAGAAACACATGTTATCTATATAATTCGAAGGTATAAATTTCGAATATGTACTTGCTTTTCGCGAGAAATATTTTTTCTGGTCGCTACTTCACTTTGAATTCTTATTTTCAGAAATCCTCATTTTTAGTTGTCCCAATTCGAGGTTTTTCTTTATGGAAATGGATGAATTCTGGTGATTGTCGATTTTTCTCTGATTAACCGCATCCGTCGATAATTGAAAAAAAATGGTTTAGTTTCTAGAACATTTTCACAAGATTTAATGATTTTTTTCGTTGAACAACTAATGTTTTCGATAATCTCGACGTATATCACGACGAAACCGTGAGGTATATGGAGAAGCCGACTTCATATTCTTAATCAGCCTAGTCGAATTAGCTCATATAAAAAAAAATTTCGAGATTATCGAACAAAATTTATTTTTTGGTCGCTACTGCGCTTTGAATTTGAAAATTTCAGATATGCCTATTTTTAGATGTCCAAATTTAAAATCTTACCATATGGAAATAAGAATTTTGTAATAATCGTTTAATTTCTCTTCTGAATTTCGAACGGTGTAATTTCCTACCATCAACCAGTAAATTTCAACAAATCGATTATTTTCGAATCCGCTATAATCGAACAAATAGATTATGACCGATGTACCTCAGATCTAATGATGCAGCTACACGGTACAACCACACTTCGGAAGTAGGTGTATTTATTCCTGTTCACTTAACAATAAAGGAAGATTCATGGGGACCACACAGTGCTGTACTTCATTGACTTCTCGGCGTGATTCCTTTCAATGGGCGTTATCCGCCGGCAGCTCGCGATGTACTGCACCGTATCTCAAGAATTAAGTTCACTGTGCGAGATAAAACTAAGACGAAGTATAGAGTTGAGTAAAATAAGGACCTTTTTGGTTCTACCACTAGAGCCAGGAGTGTCCTCTATTGAATCGAAGGGGCGTCCTGCAAGTTGAGCGGACCTATATTCAATCGAAAATTTTCGGGTTTTTTTCCTGGAGATAAAATTGTTAGTGTTACCCTCAAGTTTCAACGATATTAGAGTGTATTACTCTCTGGGTTGCTTAAGGCAGGTGAACTACTAAACTCGGGCTCGTGGCGTCATGCTTCGAAACAAATGACTGATAGAGCGAATATAATACAGAGCGCTGCTGCTATTAAATAATTATGATCAGAGTACTTTACAGTAATCACATGGTTAGCGGTACAGTTAGGTCTGGATTTGAACTTTACTGGTTTGGTCGGAAGGATTTTACACGAGAATAACGAAAATACTAGGAGCAACGCTGCCAATTTATTATTACCTCCCATCTCCCCCAATCTTTTTTGGAAGTTCCCAGTTTTTTATTCCAGTTTTCCTTCGGCTCTAAATTTGCCTTCATTATGGGAACTTTTCCATGATGAATCTCGCCAAACACAAACAGGTCTCAGATCTGACCACTTAGGCGCTCTTCGCATTCGTTCGGCCAGATCCTACCCAGCCCATAAAATAATCTATTTGCCTAACGACGCGTTTCTCATTTAACCATGGCGATGGGATTAAGCAAATAGCCGAAGCCATAAGCAGGTGTACCCTTTAATTTGTTTCAGATAGACGTAAATGTCCATGTGGAATGATCAAAGAGCGAGGTGATTGGATTTCGAACCAGTGAACTATGGAACGATCACGTAATTGACAGCTGGCCTTCCCGAAGACCGCAACTGCAGGCTGATGATGGGATGGACCACTTCGGTTTTTACACGGACCGTTTTGAGAAATTGGCCTAAGAAGCGCCGAGAGCCACACACACGGGGTGTGGAGGTAATCTGATGGTGCGGTTTGGCATATACGGTAGCTTATTGCAGTGATTATGGACGACGCCTTGGACCTGGATGGGGTTTTGAGGTAGGCCCAAGGCAGGTAGACGACTAGGAGGATCGCTGCTCCGACGGTGACGATGGCAGCGATCGTGGAGTTTATTTTATCCGACAATGATGATCTTTTTGTGTCTTTTGAGACAGAGATTGAGAAAACCCAATAGAGTTGAGGAGAGAATATTGATGCAAATTTTTCACTTCGTCCTGTTTTCTTTATATTGTAAATATTTCTCGTTGGAAATATGCGAATTTATATGATTTTTTGTGAGGATTTTTCTCTATTTGACTTGAGAATATAGTAAAATTTCTAGAACATTTTTACAAGATTTTATAATCTTTTTTCTTCGAAATTTAACGTATTTTCATGTGAACATGGATGGAGTCTGGTAATTGTGGATTTTTTTCTGATTGGCAGCATCCTTCTTCAATCGAAAAAAAATAGCAAAGTTTCTAGAATATTTTCCAAAGATTTTATGTTTTTTTCATCAAACAACTCATTTTTTCGATCATTTCGACGTATGTTACGACAAAACCATGAAGTTTATAGAGAAACGGACTTCATATTCGAAATCAGCGTGGTCGAATAAGCTCATAATGAAAAAATTTGAAGAAAATCGAACAAAAATTTTTAACCCCTAAAAATGTACATAAAACATAAAACATTGCAAAAAATTAACTGATCGATATAGCTGAGAAACACATGTTATCTATATAATTTGAAAGTTCTTATTCCGAATATGTACTTGCTTTTTGCGAGAATTATTTTTTCTGGTCGCTATTACACTTTATATTTGTATCTTTAGGTACCCCCATTTTTTTTTCAAAATTTAAGGTTTTTCCATGCGAACATGGATGGAGTCTGATAATTCTGGATTTTTTTCTGATTGGCAGCATCCTTCTACAATCGGAAAAAAATAGCAGAGTTTCTAGAATATTTTCCCAAGAGTTTATGATTTTTTTCATCGAACAACTCATTTTTTCGATCATTTCGACGTATGTTACGACAAAACCATGGAGTTTATAGAGAAACGGACTTCAGATTCGGAATCAGCGTGTTCGAATAAGCTCATAATAAAAAAAATTCGAAGAAAATCGAACAAAAATTATTAACCCCCAAAAATGTATACCTACCTATGGAAAACATTGCAAAAAATTAATTGATGGATATAGCTGAGAAACACATGTTATCTATATATTTCGAAAGTTCTCATTCCGAATATGTACTTGCTTTTTGCGAGAATTAATTCTTCTGGTTGCTATTACACTTTAAATTTGTATCTTTAAAATTTTTTTTTGTTTTTCAGATTCGAGGTTTTTCCATGTGGACATGGATGAAGTCAGCTAATTGTTGGTTTTTTTTTCTGATTATCAGCATCCTTCGGCAATCGAAAAAAATAGCAGAGGTTCTAGAATATTTTCCCAAGATTTTATGATTTTTTTCATCAAACAACTCATTTTTTCGATCATTTCGACGTATGTTACGACAAAACCATGGAGTTTATAGAGAAACGGACTTCATATTCAAAATCAGCGTGTTCGAATGAGCTCATAATAAAAAAAATTCGAAGAAAATCGAACAAAAATTTTTAACCCCCAAAAATGTATACCTACCTATGGAAAACATTGCAAAAAATTAATTGATGGATATAGCTGAGAAACACATGTTATCTATATATTTCGAAAGTTCTTATTCCGAATATGTACTTGCTTTTTGCGAGAATTAATTCTTCTGGTTGCTATTACACTTTAAATTTGTATCTTTACAATTTTTTTTGTTTTTCAAATTCGAGGTTTTTCCATGTGGACATGGATGAAGTCAGCTAATTGTAGATTTTTTTCTGATAAACAGCATCCTTCGGCAATCGAAAAAAATAGCAGAGGTTCTAGAATATTTTCCCAAGATTTTATGATTTTTTTCATCAAACAACTCATTTTTTCGATCATTTCGACGTATGTTACGACAAAACCATGGAGTTTATAGGGAAACGGACTTCATATTCGAAATCAGCGTGTTCGAGTAAGCTCATAATAAAAAAAATTGGAAGAAAATCGAACAAAAATTTTTAACCCCCAAAAATGTATACCTACCTATGGAAAACATTGCAAAAAATTAATTGATGGATATAGCTGAGAAACACATGTTATCTATATATTTTGAAAGTTCTTATTCCGAATATGTACTTGCTTTTTGCGAGAATTAATTCTTCTGGTTGCTATTACACTTTAAATTTGTATCTTTACAATTTTTTTTGTTTTTCAGATTCGAGGTTTTTCCATGTGGACATGGATGAAGTCAGCTAATTGTAGATTTTTTTCTGATTAACAGCATCCTTCGGCAATCGAAAAAAATAGCAGAGGTTCTAGAATATTTTCCCAAGATTTTATGATTTTTTTCATCAAACAACTCATTTTTTCGATCATTTCGACGTATGTAACGACAAAACCATGAAGTTTATAGAGAAACGGACTTCATATTCGAAATCAGTGTGGTCGAATAAGCTCATAATAAAAAAAATTTGAAGAAAATCGAACAAACATTTTTAACCCCCAAAAATGTATACCTACCTATGGAAAACATTGCAAAAAATTAATTGATGGATATAGCTGAGAAACACATGTTATCAATATATTTCGAAAGTTTTAATTCCGAATATGTACTTGCTTTTTGCGAGAATTATTTTTTCTGGTCGCTATTACACTTTTGCATTTTTGTTTCTTTAGGTACCCCCCTTTCTTGTTTTCCAAATTCGAGGTTTCTCCATATGAACATGGATGGGTAGTTGTGGATCCAATTCTGATTGACAGCATCCTTCGGCAATCGAAAAAATATATAACAGAATTATTAGAATATTTTCACAAGATTTTATGATTTTTTTTGTCGAACAACTCCTTTTTTCGATCATTTAGACGTATGCTACGACAAAACAATGAGGATTATAGGGAAACCGACTTCATATTCGAAATCAGCGTTATCGAATTAGCTAATATGGGAAAATTTCGAAGATAATCGAACACAAATTTTCAACCCCCAAAAATGTACAGACTAAGTAGGTATATCGAAAATATGACAAAGAATTAATTGATCGAAATAGCTGGGATATACATGTCATCTAAATAATTCATAAGTGTTAATTTCGAATATCTACTTCCTTTTTGCGAGAATTATTTTTTCTGGTCGCTATTACACTTTTGTATTTTTGTTTTTTTAGGTACCCTTTTTTTTTGTTTTCGAAATTTGAGGTTTTTCCATATAGACATGGATGAAGGCTGGTAATCGTGGATTTTTTACTGATTGGCAGCATCCTTCAGCAATGGAAAAAATATAGCAGAGTTTCTAGAATGTTTTCACAAGATTTTATGATTTTTTTCGACGAACAACTGATTTTTTTGATAATTTCGACGTATATAACGACGAAACAATGAGGTATATGGAGAAACCGACTTCATATTCGAAATCAGCGAGGTCGAATAAGCTCATATCGTAAAATAATTTGAAGATAAACAAACAACAATTTTTAACCCCCAAAAATGTACCTATAGACTAAATGGAATATATGGCGAAGAATTAATTGATAGATATACCTAGGAAACACATGTTATCTATATAATTCATAGGTGTATATTTCGAATATTCACTTATTTTTTGCGAGAAATATTTTTTCTGGTCGCTACTCCAATTTGAATTTTCATTTCAAGATATCCCAATTCTTAAATACCGAAAATGGGAAATAGGCAGGGTGGGGATCAATGACGTACTCATTGAATGTTATGAAAGTGATTTTCCAAAAATTTTTGGGTTGAAAATAATACTGCATTTCCCATCGAAACCCTCCAGTCACACGATACACTGCGACTATAAAACCCGTCCTTTATCCTCCCTAAATTATCATACCCTTACATGGTTCCGACTTTCCCTCCGTTTGTTTCAGATGTTGATCATAATGAATTCATTTTGTAGCAACCAACTGTTGATGAAATTCAATCATTCTGGAGGGTGCATTTATTATAGCCAACTACCCTTTATATCCTTAATTGGCAGTTTCTAATTTTCCCATCAGGAACCAACGGAAACGATTCAATCCAGGAAAATGCATATTCATGAAAATTCCTTCATGTTTCATCGCAAGGTATGGAAATTTGATTTTTGTTTCGAAATGTTTGTTCCGGTGGAATAGTCAAACTACGTAAACATGAATATTTAGAGGTGGAGGTGACTGTGATTGTCGTGAGAAATCTCATTTCCAGAGGGTTTTCACCGTTTGTTGCTATCCATCGACGATCACATATAGGAACGTAAAATTTCGGTGATTTTGCGGTAATTCAACTCGTACAAGAAACCCAAACCGATTTCTCATAGATAGAGATCGACGCTAAAAAAAAATAACAACAACCGGCTTGTCCCATCTGTGGGAACTGTTTCTGGGTAAGAAGTAATCCATTTGGTTCCTACATCGAACTGGAGGATGTGGTCTCAGTCCGTCTTAGACCGGATGTAAAATCAGGTAGCTCGATCAACCGCGGCCCGACGTGAGAAGGAGCAGCGAGGACTTAACGGGGCCCCGGACCAGAGGAAGGTGTTGATTATCATTGAAGGATCCCACTAGGAGTCATTAAATTATGTTGTTATTATTGTGATTGGTAACAATCATCTTGGGAAAACGAGAAATGCGGAGGTTTGTTTTCGTTCTTCGGAATTGATGGTTTAGGCCTCTTTGTAACACCCGATATAGTAAATTGTTACAGGTGGTAACAGGTTTCAGACAGGTACAATAAAATATCTGGTGTAGACATTCTAATTGGAAAATATAGTTGAAATAGTTGTTCATGGAACTAGCATGGAACGTTTATGACAATTACATGAGTTACAGCAAGAACTGGCTATTATTGACATATAGAATGACGTAAATGTCAATTTTTGAAAATTCCCTAAAAATAATGGAAAATAAACAAAAAACAATTTCATAAGGACATTTTGTTCTTTGAATATGATCGTTGAAAATGCAGTTTGTTGGGTTAACTCCTGGGTTACTCAAAGAATTTTTCCAGGATATAGAGATATAGAATTGGGTAACTTCTACAGCAATATAAGCGAAAGCAAGAATATTTCTTGATTTTACGTGACAATTCCGGTCGTTTAATTCCTATAGAAATAACAAGTTTCACATTACTTGATGCAACCAAACTGCAGTTTGTCATTTCAACAGGAAAATAATACTGTGACGAAAACCGGAATATGCGTGACTATTTACAGGAATTTCCCTTTTAATGAAATAACTAGATTGTTGAATTCCAAGCTTCAGACTTTAGTTTCTTCAAGAATTTCCAGTAATGAAAACCAAACTAAAATAGGAATTACTTTGATTATAACGGAACCATAGCATCAATTTAACAGGAATTTTCCGTTGAATTAAAAAATTACGAAAAGCACTGCCGTGAAGGCAGGAGCTTTTGAGCTCAATATTTTCGGCTATCAGCAAAAAAATATTTCGAACGGCCATATTTACGGAATCCCTAGTCTAATTTTGCTCTTAGATGAACGTGACCGCGATATTTGCGATCTTAACCCACCCTGAGAATTTCAAGTTCCTAGGCCTTTCCGTTCAAAAGTTATTATTTTCTATGGTTTCTATGGTTCTGGTCATGCGATCTGGACAAAATATTGTTTTAATATATCATTCTCGATTGAAATACAAAATTTCATCTCGATCAAATCCGTAGTTTCGGAATTATCGAGAAAACAAAATTTCAAACGACCGTATTTACGGAACCCCTAGTATAATTCTGTTCATTGATAAACGTGAACGCGACATTTCAGATGCACACCTATCCTAAAAATTTCAAGTCTCTAGGCCTTTCCGTTCGAAAGTTATTATTTTCTATGGTTTCTATGTTTCTGGCCATGTGATCTAGAGAAATGTAGCTTGAATATATCATTCTCCATTAGTATACAAAATTTCGTCACGATCGAATCTGTAGTTTTGAAATTATCAAGAAAAATAAATTTCAAACGACCATATTTACGGAACCCCAAGTATAATTTTGCTCATAGATGAACGTGATCAGGACATTCGAGATCCACACCTATCCTGTAAATTTCAAGTCCCTAGGCCTTTCCGTTCAAAAGTTGCAATTTTCTATGGTTTCTATGATTCTGGTCATGCGATCTGAACAAACTTTCACATGTAGCTTGAAAACCTCATTCTCCATTTGAGTGCAAAATTTCATCTCGATCAAATCTGTAGTTTTCAAGTAATCAGGGGAACAAAACTTTGAACGGCCATATTTACGGAACCCCTGGTGGAATTTGGCCCATTAACGAACTCAACCGAGGCATTTGGGATCTGAAGCTACACTGAAAATTTCAAGTCTCTAGGTTGATCCGTTCGAGAGTTATCGTGCTTACGGCCGGACAGACTCGAATTTTCTGACGGATTCGTCATCAGTGAGTCGAACATAGTCGATTGAGACCATTTTCGGCTCAAAATTCGACATCGTGACGAAATGATATAGCCCTCGTGTAAGTTGAAGGAGCGCTCAAAAACGATCGTTCATATATGACAGTACAGTTAGTTTTATTCGAACTTTATAACGTAAGATTTCACAAGAATTTTCTGTAGTAATGCATTATATCTAAAGATGAAGAGTGACTTCGCGAATAGGTGTCTGGAATCGGGAGAATTTATATTATATTATATTCATTTTAGGGTTGGTTTCCATTTATCCTATAGAATAAGTTTTATTCGCAGAAGAATGAGTGAAATGACCATCTCTTCACTATCAGTTAGCGCTATTCTTGGAATAAAAATCCTTATTGGGAGAATAACTTATTCGGTACCAAAAGTCGTCCAATTTATGTCAGGTTAGGTCGGTTAGGTTAGGACAGATATTTTGTTTGAAAATGAAAAATGATATGCTTGATATATTCGAAGATCCTGACCTGGAGTTTTTTGAATATGTAATTCCGGAACGAGAGTATGTATTGATGACAAGATTTGATGATTTTCCATAAATGGAATGATGATGAATTCTACAATAGTTATCTATCAGCTAACTTGAAGTGAAAGGTCGCTGATAGGCTATTCTCAGAATAGGAAGTATCTCTTCATTTATTCGCCAGTTAGTAGTTATTTATTCGGATATAAAGGAGCCGGCTCTTAGAGTATCTTTACATTATTTCAATGAATTAGGGAGACATTCGTTGAAAACTACTATTGAGAGACTCCATTATAAATATATAGAAATTTTTTCCCTGAATTCGGACTCATATTAGCGAATTTGATTACAGAATTACTGTCTTCAAATGCTCACACCTTTTCTGTCGCTTTTCAATCCTTTGAGTTTTGTATATTCGGTGACGCCCTCTGTTGAGCGGTACGGTAAATGTTGGGCCGTCGGTGCAGATCGATACATATAACCTGACTCTAACCTCTCTTTTCTTGTTAAACCCCTATTAACCTGTTCCTTCCTACTCTTTGTTTTTTGATCATATATAAACCCTAATTTTTTTGTATTTCCTAGGAAAAGTTATTCAAGAGTTAATATCAATCGTAGATCGAAAATATTAAATTCTAAGGCCAAAAAATGCTGAAAATTATCGAATCTCTGTTTCATCATGTTCGTTCCTTCGTCGGAATGGGATATTTTATTCCAAACAACTTCAATCATATGGTACAACATGGATTGAAAAACTGTAAGCTCAACAAGGTTTATTCCGGTAGAATAATCTTAATTCCTGTGAGAAATACCGAACATTCCTGTTAAATTTAATGTGTCCATACTGTAAGTCGTACAAATATTGTTGGGTTATGCTTACAAAATTATTATATTTTACTAGATATTCCTGTAACATTCACGGAAATATTCCTTATAAAATAAAAGTACCTGATCACTTCTATACCCACCGTTTTTCCTGTTCATAGAACTTAAGTCACTTAAACCTTAATAGGCATGTTAGATTGCAAGTACATATTGTTCTCAGAACGGTCTTTTTGTTGTTGTAATAACAACAGTTGCGTTTAAACAACTGGAATTCATTTAACCGAAAATTCTCGGGATTCGTTTTTTTCAGTGTGTAGGTAGTTATATTTGATGTTTTTGGCTCCATGAAATTATGTAGGTACTGTACTTGTTCCACCAGAAATATTTTTTTTGTGAAAAGTGTCAATATTAACGTACCATTCAAAAAATTTGATCTCCTAGAACCTAACCTAAACTAACCTAATCTAATCTAACCTAACCTAACCTAACCTAACCCAACTCAACCTAACCTTAACTAGAAGTTTCCTGAAGAAAAGACTGGTTCAATTTTTCTTTTAGAATTGCATCTAAAAAAATCGTGGATAAGATCTGAGGCGGGCACAGAAGACCCCTTTCAATGAAAGCCTGGAATCAGTTGATGTTGTTTTAATTGTCGTTGGCCCCTTTACCATACTTTATCACTCTTCTTTCGGTCGTCAACCTTGAGAAATTAAGTTTTTAAATTCTCGAAATATTCCTCATTACTGACGCCAATAATCGAACTCATTCAATGTAATACACTTTCTCTGGTCTCGAAATTCCATACCAGCATAAAAAAGTTCCAATCAAAACCTGACCCATTCGGTGTGTTCCCCAATCAACCGCTTTTGTCTCAAACCAACTCCAGCAAGTCTCGAGCGACAGTTTCCAATCCGACCGAACCGAAGACATCTCGAAAAAAAAAATCGTTCCTTCCTCGGCTATTATAAAAATAGTTATCCTTTTCACGATATCCGCCAAGTCATCCCGTCTAATTTACAACGAAACTGTAAACGATGAGAAATTTCCTATCTCTGCTATTTCAATAGGATCCGAATCGTGTCCAAACGGTGGACTCCACGCTCGAACCGAGATTCCGATGATATTTTTATTTTACTCGGATCACAGAGCGACTATTTGCTCTGTAATATATACGTAGTGACGAATGGCGGACTTTTTCTGGGTCGGTATATCTCGTTGAAAACGCTATATCTAATCGCTTTTTGTGAGGTTATACGGAAAAACCGCGATATTGAAAACTGATTCGTCTATTTAGGAGTGGTCTACTTTCGGATCTACTTCTAAATTGAATAGGTATAAAACTTTATATCGATATATGCGATAAAAAAGAACGAGGTTAAGAGTGCTATGCTCTTTGCTAGTTTCTATGTTCCCTTAACCAAAACATCAACTTTAGCACAATTCAACATCATTTGCTCGAATGGGGTTAGAAATATCCTACGAGAAAAATCCGCCTGAATTTGGAAATAAATAATATTGCCTTTCATTGAGGTTCTGTAGCTGTCTAAGTGAATCTGAAGTCCCAAAAATCATCGCTTGGATGGCTAAATGGGGTTGAAAAAACCCTCCCGGCCGAAGAGCATCAATTTTAAATTCAAATACTGAAGGAATTTCGAAGGATAAAAGCGATTATGTTCAAAATGAGCAAACTAGCATGGTGTAGAGGTGAGGCTCCTTCAAGAGAACCATTCTACAACAGAATAAAATCTTCGTTTTGAAAAGTTATGTATGTATTTTTGGAATGGGTTGTCAATTTTGTTATTTTCGTTCTTGTTTTTTCCTCCTATTTCTTTTTCAGATTTGTTTTTTCAGGTACCTTGGAGAAACCCCTCGGTGATAAAATTAGAGAGAGAAAATAAAATTGTTTCTGATGAAAAAGAAGCCCTTCAAAATGAAAATATCAGCTTATTCTGTAAATGAAACCAAAACCAATCACTACATTCTACGGAGAGACAGAGTTTTTTCCAGGGTTTTTATTCGTACTTTTGTTCCTTATGAAATATTATTATTATTTTTTTTTCCATAATGCTATATTGTTTGATATTTGAAACTTTGTATTACCCTCACCCAAAAAAATTTATGTTTATATATAGACGACTGTACTTTCGTTCCATACGAATTATTATTATTTTTTTTTTTTTCATAATGCTATATTGTTTGGTATTTGAAACTTTGTATTGCTGTCACTCAAAAAAATATATTCATATATAGACCTAGATTGGTTTTTACCTGTACTTTTGTACAATACGAATTATTATTATTATTATTATTTTTCCATAATGCTATATTAACTGATAATTGAAACTTTGATTTGCTTTCATAAAAAAATATATGTTCAAACGTATATAGACCTACATTGGTTTTTATCTGTACTTTTGTAACATACGAATTATTATTATTATTATAATTTTTTTCATAGTGCTATATTGTTTTATATTCGAAACTTTGAATTGCTCTCACTCGAAAAATATATTCATGTATAGACCTACATTGGTTTTTTTCTGTACTTTTGTAAAAAACGAATTATTATAATTATAATTTTTTTTCCATTATGCTATATTGTTCGATATTTGAAACTTTGTATTGCTCTCACTCAAAAAGATATACGTTTATATATAGACCTACATTGTTTTTTATCTGTACTTTTGTACCATACGAATTATTATCATTATTTTTTTTTCCATGATGCTAAATTGTTTGTTATTCGAAACTTGTATTGCTCTCACTCAAAAGAATAATATGTGCATTGATTTCCTGACTTCTCATCTCGAGAAATCGCACGAATATTTATTTCATCTCGATGAACAGTTGAAAAACATGCATCTCATTCATGTCTGATAGCGATATCTGGATATAAAAACACATCGGTGCACTCAATTTGAGCGATATATCCTTGATTTATCTTGTTCATTACGTACACCACCTGCAGAAAGCTCACCTCGATATCGATTTCAAATTCTAGTCTGATCAGAGTGAGGTTTCATAAAAAAAATCTATTAAATCCACTTTGAAATATCTCTTCTTTCCTTTCGAGGTTGGGAAGTTATTTGGGCTATTTGAAGTGAAAAGTTCTATAGTCGCGTCGAATGGTTCTTGACAAGGGAAAAAGTTTCGGTTTCGCGTTACCGACAAGCTAATGTGATACAATTAATTATAATTATATTTGGAAAAACAATTATTCCATATTTCTCAAATTGTTGACATAGATTTTATTGATTAAATTTCATAATTGAGTTATACTTACTAACGATAAATAATGCAAGGATAAAGTGATAGTAAACAAAGTATCTGCTACTTTGTACGACTCCGAACGAAACAAACTAGCAAATCCTCTCTTATGAACATTAAAATCCAGTTTCAAGACTCGATATATGCGAGGCTGCGATACCATCAAATTTATTTGTACTCGTGGACGAGATGGCGTATTTAAAGTCAATCACACTTCATCGTCCATCCAGAAAAGAAGGTAAAAATAATCCAACCTTCCCTAGAGCGGTTAAACGAGAATCATGTATAATACGTCATATCCCACAGAGTTCATTAACTGATACAACTCGGAAAAATGGCGAAATGCGGAGATTTTCCCCAATCCAGTGGCGTAGATACGGATCGGGGGCCGATGAAACGCAACAACAAGAAGTGGTGGGGAATAATCGACCAAACTTGGCAGGAATTTCCTACTTCAAATTTTGTTTATACGGATCTAGTGATTGAAGCTGATATGACAGTTCTTTCAAACGTCATGTGTCAAAATTTCATGACAATCCGAGCATCTAATATTTCCTGAGACTTTTTGTTGTTGTTCAGTTTTTTTCACATCATAATTTATAGGATCTCTTGAGAATTTGCTGCGTCGAGTTGCACCTGAAATTAGAAGATCACGCTACTGACGAAGTGACTGAAACGATCAGATTCAGGAGTGATGTTAATTGCCTTCGCAGCATGCTATAATCTCACTGGAAATCCGTAAAAATCGCCGAACGGCTTCAACATCTTCTATGCGAATGTTGGCCGGTAAGTAACAAGAGAACACACTTTACTGGATACTTTAGTTAGAGCATCATGACCAACATGATAAGGCAAACGAGATCTTCCTCATCCATAAAATTTTTTAACGAATTCGATTTTATGGATAATATTTCATATCTCTGTGAAAAAAAAACATTTCAGTAACTAAATTATGAAATAGGGGTTTTCAAATGATGCAGTAATTAATGAATGATGAAATTATGGTTGTTCAAGCTTCGTGAGAAATATGTCCTTATTTCTCAAATTATAAAAAAGGTGGGAATTGAGTTTTTCATTTGAGTTACGGATAATAATTTAACCTAATCAAACGTTACTCTGCAATGACATTGCCTTGTTTGAGACAACTGTAATCAAATGGAATAAGTGAGGTACGCCTGTTCCTCTAATAACAGATTTGCCGAGTTAAATTCTGAAATATGTTGGAGCGCACCTGAGAAAATCTTGACCGAACTTTCGCATGGACAAAACGGAATTTTTTATTAAATATTCATGGTTTTTCTTTCGGAAAATTTTGCTCATTCTCTTATCTTAACACTTCAACATTGTAGAAAATATTATGAGATTCATATAACACTTAACTTTTCTTAACCCACTACGTTTTCCCCCTGAAGATATATCACAAGAAGGGCGTGAATACATATCCGCGCTCTTCTCCCATTAAAATATTTCATTTTATTTACAGTTTTGTTAGGATCAAGTTAAATGTACAAATTTTTTCACGATTTATTTGAGTTTAACGTTTCTTCAGTTTTTTTCAAAATTATCGTTCTATGTTTTTTTTTAATTTTATATTTTATTTTCAATTCTGTTAAGTTCAAATTTAATGTACAAATTTTTTTTAGTTAATTATTTTCTGTTGGTTTTATTGTATCTATCATTCATTTAAGTTTTGCGTTTTTCTTATGTTTTATTCAAAATTATTATTCTATGTTCGGTGATTTTGTTTTTTTTCTGTTTTTTTTTCTGTTTTTTTTTCTGTTTTTTTTTAATTTTATATTTTATTTTCAGTTTTGTTAGGATCAAGTTTGATGTACGAATTTTTTTCAGTTAATTATATTTTGTTGATTTTATTATATACATCATTCATTTGTGCAATGTAATTTGGTCATTGCGATTCATTCAAGTTTTGCGTTTCTTCTGTTTTTTTCAGAATTATTATTCTATGTTCGGTGATTTGGTTTTTCTCAGTTTTTTTTCAATTTTATATTTTATTTTCAGTTTTGTTAGGATCGAGTTTAATGTTCAAATTTTCTCTAGTTAATTATTTTTTGTTGGTTTTATTGTATTCATCATTCTTTTGTGCAATGTAATTTGGTCATTGCGATTCATTTAAGTTTTGCGTTTCTTCTGTTTTTTTCAGAATTATCATTCCATGTTCGGTGATTCTTTTTTTTTTTAATTTTATATTTTATTTTCAGTTCTGTTAGGATCGAGTTCAATGTATAAATTTTTTCCAATCAATTATTTTTTGTAGGTTTTATTGTATCCATCATTCTTTTGTGCAATGTAATTTGGTCATTGCGATTCATTTAAGTTTTGCGTTTCTTCATTTTTCTACAGAATTATCATTCTGTTCGGGATTTTGTTTATTTTTCTGTTTTTTTTTCAATTTTATATTTGATTCTCAGTTTTGTTAGGATCGAGTTTCATGCAAGTATGAAATTTTTTCAGTTAATTTTTTTCTGTTGGTTTTATTGTATGCATCATTCTTTTATGCAATGTAATTTGGTCATTGCGACTCATTCAAGTTTTGCGTTTCTTCTGTTTCTTTCGGAATTATCTTTCTATGTTCGGTGATTTTGTTTTTTTTTTCAATTTTATATTTTATCTTCAGTTTTGTTAGGATCAAGTTCAATGTACAAATTTTTTTCAGTTAATTATTTTTTGTAGGTTTTTTTGTATCCATCATTCTTTTGTGCAATGTAATTTGGTCATTGAGATTCATTTAAGTTTTGCGTTTCTTCATTTTTTCACAAAATTATCATTCTGTTCGGAATTTTGTTCATTTTTCTGTTTTTTTTTTCAATTTTATATGTTATTTTCAATTTTGTTAGGATCAAGTTCAATGTACAAACTTTTTTTCAGTTAATTTTTTTCTGTTGGTTTTATTGTATCCATCATTCGTTTCTGCAATGTAATTTGGTCATTGCGTTTCATTTAAGTTTTGCGTTTTTCTTATGTTTTATTCAGAATTATTATTCTGTGTTCGGTGATTTTGTTTTTTTTTCAATTTTATATTTTATTTTCAGTTTTGTTAGGATCAAGTTTGATGTACAAATTTTTTTCAGTTAATTATTTTTTGTTGGTTTTATTGTATACATCATTCATTTGTGCAATGTAATTTGGTCATTGCGATTCATTCAAGTTTTGCGTTTCTTCTGTTTTTTTCAGAATTATTATTCTATGTTCGGTGATTTTGTTTTTCTCAGTTTTTTTTCAATTTTATATTTTATTTTCAGTTTTGTTAGGATCAAGTTCAATGTTCAAATTTTTTCTAGTTAATTATTTTTTGTTGGTATTATTGTATTCATCATTCTTTTGTGCAATGTAATTTGGTGATTGCGATTCATTTAAGTTTTTCGTTTCTTCTGTTTTTTTCAGAATTATCATTCCATGTTCGGTGATTTTGTTTTTTTCCATTTATTCTCAATTTTATAGTTTATTCATCAAGTCATTTCATTTTCGAATTTGAAGTGGTGTATATTATCTTTCAAGATGTTTTCTCACTGTGATTGTATTATTGTGATTTCTTTATGTTTTTCGCGCTTGTTTCGACGTATAAGAGCGTTACAATTTTGCCAAAATGTCTGGAATTTTCGAAAGAAGAGACCTTGAAAATCGAAATTTTCAGGGTATTTTGGAAAGAATAGACCGATTTGAAACTACTGAAAAAAAACTTAATTTCTTCACCACTCTTGTGTAGTTTCTAGAAATTCTCGATCTTGGTGAGTTGTTACATTTTCAAGTGTTTACAACCAAACAAAATTTCTATCCGATACCATACAGGTTATAAATAATTACTTTTATGCATTTGAGCCAGTGAAACGGATTTGAAGGAAAAATAGGGATATTCCAACTTGAAAATGGGAAGAAATTATGATTTTTCAAGGATTTCCAAGCTCCACGATACGTTTTTTCTAGGCTGCGGAAAATATATTTTTTTAATATTACACTCCTGTCAGAGCAATAATGAAAAACTTCTCTTTTCTTGAGTTTTCGATGTTGCCATAGCAATTGGAATACAAAAAAAAGTTTATCTAGTATTGTATTCAATATAATTCAGTGATTCCATCTATCGAAGCATCAATAATTGAATTATAAAAAAAATCAGCTCCATAGTTTTTTTGCTGTTAAGAAGATTTGATTTACTCCATTTAAGTCTATCTCTTGAAGCATCGTGTATTATAAACTGACATTATTTCTACAACGACAGCCGGTTTAGTTTTCGTTTGTTTCATCATCTTGGTTCGATAGTCCCGCTACTATGTCACCTCATTTCAAATCAAAATGATCATAGGTAAGTGAATTTATCGCCAAACAACATTTCAGAAACCCGAATTTATTTGAAATCGGTGTCGAGGTGACTTTCTATCAGTGCTTTTCAATTTTTATCTTTTGTATCTTATTATCCTACTTTTTGAATAATTTATTTCTGTTTATGTTTCATGAATTGTCTCTATCAATGAAAATTCTGTATTATCTGACCTATTTGTTCTTATTATTTCAATAATCAAAAAATTATCCTGTCATTCCTTTCAAGAAGAGAGTGACAATCATCATGGATCTACAAAAGATATAATATTTGATATCAAATATGTATATATCAATGATAAAAATGAAATGTGGAACGACTTCTTGAATAAAGGATATTTGAAACATTGATATCTTTAGAATTTAGAGTGCGCTCTCCCTTGCTACATCACCACTATATATCAGCGCCCTTCTAGTGACAAATCTTTGACTTAGCAAAGATATAGTTGCTCTGTAATATAGCCACTTCAGAAAGCATGAGTAACATAAAAGCCAGCCTGTGGAGTATCAGGACTATGTACCAAAATCTAGAAACAAGATGAGAAAACATCTATCTAAATAAAGAAAACACAGGACCAAGTGTAGATAATAGAATAACCATCATAACATTCAGCCTTCGATAGAACATAGAGAATAAGAATACTCATAAATTATAAAAAAATTTTTTTTACAATCTTCGCAATGTTGTCGAAGAAAGAAACTCAAAGTTGGCGATGTAAAAAAGAGAAGGCTTGAAATAGTCAATTCGTTGAATGTTGAATAATTCATAACACCCGGATGTGTGTTTCGATCTCCATCGAAAAACAATATCAATTTCGTCCAAGATTCGACCGGAGGTACCACCATTAGCAAGTAAAATCCCCGACTAAAAAATCCCATGCATCATTTTTAATTGAAACCCGAAACTTCCAAGATCGCATCTAGCTACCGGTCCGGTACTACTTCAGATCCATAATTTATAACATCTTGAGCGGCACGCGCCACATATAGCATTCCTAATTCGAAGGACCAGTCCATACATCCATTCATAACGCTGGTGCGCCTCGGGCGGGTACCACCGGTACCGCCAGAATCCTTCTGGTGCCGGCAGGTAGCCCTCTCCCGACAACTCATTGTTCCTCAAACAGAGGCGGTGTGTAAAAGTGTGCGACCAATCAGGGTTACCGATGTAACGCGAGGCGTGACGTGCCGTATTAGTCATAATGATGAAATTATTATTTGTTCTTTAATGGAAAGCATTACCATCAAGCCTTGACTCCTTTTGTGATCTACCAATGGGACCCGGTGACGAGTGTGACGTACTACTCGGTCGGGTCGACTGTCTGATGAGCACGGTACTCGATTTGGACTTGCTGAGGTACCGCTTTGGGTTTTTCGGAAGAAATTGATATTCATGGAGTCTTTTTCCATTATCACCATCTTGCAACGATTTTTGGAAAACGATTGTAGATGTTATTGTTTGGACAAGTTCATTTAATATGCGAGGGACGTCTGTGAGATGTCTGAAGTAAAATGAATGTTGACTGGGGTGTCACAGGGCCCTCATCTTGAAACCATCATATTGTTTGTTATTGCAGATTCGGTTTTTTGGAAAGAAACATTCAGGGGTGGCAAAGCGTAGTTGAGAAACGTTCAGTGCATTGTTTTAAGGACCAAAGAAACAATGCAGGTTCGGTCACAAAAAAAATGAGTATACTGATGGATATGAAGATGTGTAGTCTATATCAAATATCAAGACCATGGTATTTGTCCTTTTCCACTGCTCAAGAACTTACTCAAATATTTGAGGCTGATAAACTATTCTTACTATTAAAATTGCTAGGAATGAACCATAGTCCTCGTCCAAGAAGTTTATAAGACTATTTGGCATCGTACTGGTTTCAGAACTGTTTTAAGGTTGCAAATATATTTATGCTCCGAAAAATTTTTCTGACTCTACAAAATAATTGACTCTGTTCGACAGACATTGAAGGAGGAACTTCTTAAAAAATGTTTCAAGAGTATTTGGTCTGGAAAACTATTGTTTTTTCATGAATGTTTCAATATGATCTATGTGGTGACTATCATAAATTAATCAAGACCTATCAAGGTTTGGAGGCCGTTAGGTTTCATAATTGCTCTGAGAAATGCCCATAGTTTTATGACTGAATTTGAAAGAATTCAACAAATCTATTAATAAAAATTCCATACAAAATCTCACCAAGCTAAAGCAGAATAATGAAGATCAGAAACACAATATGAGTGTGAAGAAAGTCGAAAATCTGTTTTTTTGGGTTGGTGCATGAGTGATAGCTCTGAGGAAAATATTGACGATATATCAGA
Organism: Aphidecta obliterata; assembly: GCA_963966015.1. NCBI lineage: Eukaryota > Metazoa > Arthropoda > Insecta > Coleoptera > Coccinellidae > Aphidecta > Aphidecta obliterata. Next base: position 29,819,937 of record OZ014428.1, read on the forward strand.
ATAGAGTGTTCAACAGAAAAATAGCCACATGGATAAATGAATGATCTTTCGAAGCTAAAATGTTTTATGAAGGTCTAGGTCTAGAATTTAGGAGTGCTAAAAATCAAAAATCTATTTTTTTGAAATAGTGTTTTTTGTCTGTGTGATACCTCTGAAAAAATATTGAAGAAGTATCCGAATAACCTTCAATATTTTCAAGTGTATCCTAAGAATGAAAGGCTTTCCATAGGAGCAAATATTCCGCTTATTGCTCTTCTTCAGAGTGTTCAACAGAAAAATAGCCACATGTACAATAAAATGATCATTCGAAGCTAAAATGTTTTATGCAGGTCTAGAATATTAGAATGGAAAAAACCAAAAATCTATTTTTTTTGGATGGTGTTTTTTGCTTGAGGGATAATTCTGAAAAAAATATTTACGATATATCAGAATATAGTGTTCTGATGAAAAATAGCCACATGTACAATGAAATGATCTTTCGAAGCTAATATGTTTTGTAGAGGTCTAGAATATTAGGGTGCTAAGAAACACAAAACTATTTTTTTGGGATGGTGTTTTTTGGTTGGGTGATAGCTCTGAAAAAAAAATTGACGATATATCAGAATAGAGTGTTGTAGAGGTCTAGAATATTAGAGTGCTAAAAAACACAAAACTATTTTTTTGGGATGGTGTTTTTTGCTTGAGTGATAATTCTGAAAAAAACATTGACGATATATCAGAAAAGAGTGTTCAGCAGAAAAATAGCCACATGTACAATAAAATGATCTTTCGAAGCTAATATGTTTTATGAAGGTCTAGAATATTAGAATGTAAAAAACCAAAAATCTATTTTTTTTGGATGGTGTTTTTTGCTTGAGTGATAATTCTGAAAAAAATATTGACGATATATCAGAATAGAGTGTTCAGCAGAAAAATAGCCACATGTACAATGAAATGATTTTTCGAAGCTAACATGTTTTGTAGAGGTCTGAAATATTAGGGTGCTAAAAAACACAAAAGTATTTTTTTGGGATGGTGTTTTTTGGTTGGGTGATAGCTCTGAAAAAAATATTGACGATAAATCTGAAAAGAGTGTTCAGCAGAAAAATAGCCACATGTACAATAAAATGATCTTTCGAAGCTAATATGTTTTATGAAGGTCTAGAATATTAGAATGGAAAAAACCAAAAATCTATTTTTTTTGGATGGTGTTTTTTACTTGAGTGATAATTCTGAAAAAAAATATTGACGATATATCAGAATAGAGTGTTCAGCAGAAAAATAACCACATGTACAATGAAATGATTTTTCGGAGCTAATACGTTTTGTAGAGGTCTAGAATATTAGGGTGCTAAAAAACACAAAACCATTTTTTTGGGATGGTGTTTTTTGGTTGGGTGATAGCTCTGAAAAAAATATTGACGATATATCAGATAAGAGTGTTCACCGAAAAATAGCCACATGTACAATAAAATGATCTTTCGAAGCTAATATGTTTCATGAAGGTCTAGAATATTAGAATGGAAAAAACCAAAAATCTTTTTTTTGGATGGTGTTTTTTGGTTGGGTGATAGCTCTGGAAAAGATATTGACGATATATCAGAATAGAGTGTTGTAGAGGTCTAGAATATTAGAGTGCTAAAAAACACAAAACTATTTTTTGGGATGGTGTTTTTTGGTTGGGTGATAGCTCTGAAAAAAATATTGACGATAAATCAGAAAAGAGTGTTCTGATGAAAAATAGCCACATGTACAATGAAATGATCTTTCGAAGCTAATATGTTTTATAGAGGTCTAGAATATTAGGGTGGTAAAAAACACAAAACAATTTTTTTGGGATGGTGTTTTTTGGTTGGGAGATAGCTCTGAAAAAAATATTGACGATATATCAGAATGGAGTGTTGTAGAGGTCTAGAATATTAGAGTGCTAAAAAACACAAACTATTTTTTTGGGATGGTGTTTTTTGGTTGGGTGATAGCTCTGAAAAAAATATTTACGATATATCAGAATAGAGTATTCAGCAGAAAAATAGCCACATGTACATTGAAATGATCTTTCGAAGCTAATATGTTTTATAAAGTTCTAGAATATTACAATGAGAAAAAAACAAAAATCTATTTTTTGGGATGGTGTTTTTTGCTGGGGTGATAGCTCTGAAAAAAATATTGACGATTCATCAGAATAGAGTGTTCAGCAGAAAAATAGCCACATGTACAATGTAATGATCTTACGAAGCTAATATGTTTTGTGAAGGTCTAGAATATTAGAGTGCTAAAATTCGAAAATGGAAGAAATATCCGAATATCCTTCAATATTTTCAAGTGTATCCTAAGAATGGAAGGCTTTCCAAGCAAATAGTCCGCTTATTGCTCTTCCTCAGAGTGTTCTGCAGAAAAATAGCCACATGTACGATAAAATGATCTTTCAAAGCTTATATGTTTTATAAAGGTCTAGAATATTAGAATGGAAAAAACCAAAAATCTTTTTTTTTTATGGTGTTTGAAGCTTCAATGATAGATCTGAAAAAAATATTGACGATATATCAGATAAGAGTGTTCATCAGAAAAAAAGCCATATGTACAATAAAATGATCTTTCGAAGCTAATATGTTTTGTGAAGTTCTAGAAAATAAAAGTGTTGAAATTCAAAAATCTATTCTTTTGAAATGGTGTTGTTTGTTTGAATGATACCTCTGAAGAAAATATTGAAGAAATATCCGAAACACCTTCAATATTTTCAAGTGTATCCTAAGACTGAAAGGCTTTCCAAAGGAGCAAATAGTCCGCTTATTGCTCCTCCTCAGAGTGTTCAGCAGGAAAATAGCCACATGTTAAATGAAATGATCATTCGAAGCTAATATGTTTTGTTAGGGTCTAGAGTCTAGAATATTAGAGTGCTGAAAACCAAAAATCTATTTTTTTGGATGGTGTTTTTTGCTTGAGTGATAGCTCTGAAAAAAATATTGACGATATATAAGAATAGAGTGTTCAGCAGAAAAATAGCCACATGTACAATAAAATGATCTTCCGAAGCCAATATGTTTCGTGATGATCTAGAATATTGGAGTGCTAAAAATTAAAAATCTATTTTTTGAAATTTTTTGAAGAAATATTCGAATTACCTCCAATATTTTCAAGTGTATCCTTAGAGTAAAGGGCTTTTTATGGTTGCAAATAGTCCGCAAATTGCTCTTCCTCAAAGTGTGAAGTTTTTTTTATTTATTCATTGTTTTAACCTTGCTATAAGAATGTCTTGAAACTTGAGGTTTTATAAAGTAGTAGAAAAGATTTTTAAAGAGGGCGTGACAACGTAATCTAGCCGTTGCACAGGTTTCATGAAAAGGTTTTCAGGAGGTGAAATTGAGATCAAATAGTTTCAAAAACGATGTCAAAAATATCGTTAAACCTCCATAAACGGACCAGTTGAATCCTATGAAGGTTTGCTAAATATTTCAAGAGTTAAATGATTTTTTCACTTTTGAAGTACTCTTGCAGATCTTAATAAAACTAAACATAAATTGTTTCTTGGGCAGAATATCTTCAAAAGTTGGAGACAGAAATCCTGGGCGAAGACCACAGAGGACAATGAGGTAGAGCCTCAAGGAGTGTACGTTCTGCAAAGTACCTCTTCTTTGAAAAGAAAGAATTTTCACATATCTATATTAAGACAGTTGTTTCTAATCTTCATCTACTCGCATCTGTTTCTTCCTACCTGATAGTACTGCCCCAATTTCCTCCGGAATTAGTACCAGCCAGTAATCAGGTGCAATATCGATATGTATCTATGATAATTTTAATTACATGTATATAGTCCGTTGAAGTCGTTCACTTCCTTTCGACTTCAACCCCCCTAATCCTGAAATGTCCGTAAAACAGTGCTACTTTTCGAAGAAGGGGGATAATTTTTCCTTCCCCCACCACGTAAACAGGTGTACGCGGTTCTTGAAGCAGAACCACGCGGTAGCCACTCACTCGTCCGGCACAGTCTAAGCGGAGAAGTTACTTGTGCTTGTTCTCTACCAGAAGACTAACCACACGCGCCAAGAAAGCTGAGTTCCCTCGCGAGCTTTCAGGGGAGGTTCAGTGCTTCATCGGACGTTTGCGTCTGCGACCACCCTCGAGAATTTCGGACCTCCAGAACTACCGACAAGTGCGGTACCACCCGAAAAAACCGCGAAAACTGTGGGTTTTCCGAGAAAATTGGACGAGACTGAGTTTCGCAGTGGTTGTCTTCGATTGCAGTGATGTGTCGTTGATTTTTGCGATGAGGCGGAAAACTTGATATGAGAAAGAAACAGTGAATTCGAACTGAAGATATTTCGGGTTTCAGTGCTTGGTTTTTCATTGGATTCTCGTTGTTTTCTGTGAAGGTGAGTGGGCCATATAAATGTTTCCCTGGCGTATAAAACCTCGGAACGTCTTCGTGGAAAAGCTAAAATCACCCTGTATAAAACGGAAAACGTGAAAATAAGGCAATCAGGAAGAAAAGTTTCGGAAAAACAAGCTTATCTGGATATAAAAGTCGTGATAACTACCTTATCTAGAGTTTCGCGCTTCATCGGCTGTTGGTAGCTCCAAACTAAATCATGAAAAAATCGAGCTAGGAAGACTAAAATAGATAATTTCGATTGAAATTTTGTCATATATTCATACCCTGATCCATATTCAATGCTATCTGCTAATTTATCGAAAAAATTTATTGATTTTCGGTAATAAAATACTAAAGTGAATTGTGTTTTTTTTTGGTCTATAGAAAAGGTGACTTGAAGAGTCCTAAATCCTTCCTCCCGCAAGTTGATTGAATTATGCGCCTGCATGAACAATAAATCAATCAATATAACCCTGATTAATGATTAATTAACCAATAAATCGAGTGCCAAAAATAATCCGACTTAACAATCCTACGCACCTTCCAACCAAAAGTACGTTTCATGAAAATTCATGGGGTAATAGACGTATATCAAATTGTTATGGCTTATAAATAACAACAATTACGTAACTCGAAATTATAGCTTGCATGTAGCCTCTGGCAGTATAATTTCTACGGAATTATTTGCTCCCTTTTGCAAAATGAAGAGCTTTCCATAAATAGAAAAAAAATCTGATCGTAATGGGAGGTAGTATATCATATTTGAATTTAATGCGAGGTAATTGGGAAAATTGAGTTCAATCTTAGAGTTGAGGAAATTGTTATTTTTGTATGTTGTGTGATAAGTAATAAATTTAACAGTATTATAATAATTCGAAATAGAGGTTGAAATATTGATTCCAAAGAGGTGGAAAGTTTTGAGTGGAAAATTAAAGGAAATTATACAATAAATATTCGAAATCCAAATCCCCACAAATTAATTGATTAATAATTCCTTGAAATGAAAAAAAATTTTTTTACACAAATGCGCCGAAATCAGGATGGTACCAAAATACTTTGTCCGCAGTTTCAAGGTTGCCAGTCCGAATGCGAATCGAATTAACTTCAACCTTGTGAAAAGTCAAATGTATTCCGGAATTATCTCGGTATTAGATAAAAAACGTGGCGTTTGGCGCAAAACAAAGCTCTGGGGGAGATAAAGCGGTGTAATGAAATGCAAACATGGAATTATACAGTGGCGATATCTGGCAACGTTGACAATGACTGTAGAATTTTGTTGAAATATCGGCGAATTCTTCCTATGGGATCCTTCGTCGTTAGTAGATTGTAACAAAGGAAAGGGCTGTTTTCAATTTTATCTTAATTGTTTTCGAGCCTAGAACATATGGCGGGCTCCTGTCACTAGGATCACGTCAATGTCTGAGGTTAGAACTGGAACCTGAAATTATATCCTCATTTCGGAGACGTTGAGGGTGGTATTTGATGAAAAAATTCTTTCAACCACGCATCACACGAAAGGCGGTAAAAAATGAAGATGTCGACAAAGAAGCTTCGGTAATTAGAATTATATTCAAGTTTGAATTACTGTTTTTTTCATCGATTTTTTTGAAGTATTTGAATGGAAGATTTGATTTCTAGCTGCATTACTTAATGATAGGTTTATTATTTAAATTTTTTTTACTTTCTCCACTTTGAGATTTGTTTATTCGATGAATTCTGTGGGACAAAATTTCAATTTACCCGAATTTCAATTAAAGAACGTATTTTTCAATGACAATTACTTAAGTAAATTCCAACTAATTCATTATTTCTTTATTGTCAGTTTTAAACTCATAATTTGTGGTATCCCATGGAGTTATTTTTTTTTCGTTTAATTATCATGGATAATTGGCAAAGTTCTTGGAAATAAATCTTTTGATATAATTATTTCGTTGATATAATGATGATATTCTTGTCATATAAAGAATTAAAAAAAATTCAAATAAAAATTGTTTTTTTTTATTCATTCAAGGATAATAATGGTCTTATTATTGAAATTGAAAATTGATTATATATATATATATATTATTGAAATCATTATTTTGAATTTGGAAAATTTGGAATATAAGTCCTGTATTTAGGTACTCGAAATATCAATTTTGTTTTAGTGGAAAAAAACCTCTAAAAACGAGAACAACAAACGCTAAATGAGGTTTTCCTCAGTTTTGAATATTTTTCAGTTGTTTTCTCTTACTTTATATCATTTCTTTTCACACTTTTGTTCTAATTTTTCACCTTCACATTTAGATGACTCTTAATTCATCATGAGTGGTGAAATAAAAAAATTTCTTTCGAAAAAATCTCACACTAGATCCCTCATTATGTTTTTTTTTTATTCATTCGACGATAATAATGATCGTTTTGTTGAAAAATAGTTGGAACTTTTTAATTTGGACAATTTGGAATGTGAAGTCTTGTATCTACTCGAAATATGTATTTCCCTTTTTTCAGTAAAAAAATACCACTGCAAATAAGAACAACAAACGCTAAATAATGTTTTCCTCAGTTTTGAATATCTCTCAGTTGTTTTTTCTTACATTATATCATTTCTTTTTACACTTTTGTTCCAATTATTCACCTCCACATTCAGATGACTCTTAATTCATCATGAGTGGTGAAATCAAAAAATTTCTTTCGAAAAAATCTCACACTAGATCCCTCATTATGAAAGCGTTTTTTTTTTATTCATTCGACGATAATAATGATCGTTTTGTTGAAAAATAGTTGGAACTTTTCAATTCGGACAATTTGGAATGTGAAGTCTTGTATCTACTCGAAATATTAATAAACTTTTTTTCAGTAAGAAAATACCACTGAAAATAAGAACAACCAACGCTAAATAAGGTTTTCATCAGTTTTGAATAGATCTCAGTTGTTTTCTCTTACATTATATAATTTCTTTTCACACTTTTGTTCCAATTATTCACCTTCACATTCAGATGACTCTTAATTCATCATGGGTGGTGAAATCAAAAAATTTCTTTCGAAAAAATCTTACACTGGATACCTCATTATAAAAGCGTTTTTTTTATTCATTCGACGATAATAATGATCGTTTTGTTTTTTTTTTAATTTGGAAAATTTGGAATGTGAAGTCTTGTATCTACTCGAAATATTAATTTTCTTTTTTTCGGTATCAAAATACCACCAAAAATAAGAACAACAAACGCTAAATAAGGTTTTCCTCAGTTTTGAATATCTCTCAGTTGTTTTTTCTTACATTATATCATTTCTTTTTACACTTTTGTTCCAATTATTCACCTCCACATTCAGATGACTCTTAATTCATCATGAGTGGTGAAATCAAAAAATTTCTTTCGAAAAAATCTCACACTGGATCCCTTATTATAAAAGCTTTTTTTTATTCATTCGACGATAATAATGATCGTTTTCTTGAAAAATAGTTGGAAATTTTCAATTTGGACAATTTGGAATGTGAAGTCTTGTATCTACCCGAAATATTAATAATTTTTTTTTCAGTAAGAAAATACCACTGAAAATAAGAACAACCAACGCTAAATAAGGTTTTCATCAGTTTTGAATACCTCTCAGTTGTTTTCTCTTACATTATATAATTTCTTTTCACACTTTTGTTCCAATTATTCACCTTCACATTCAGATGACTCTTAATTCATCATGGGTGGTGAAATCAAAAAATTTCTTTCGAAAAAATCTCACACTGGATCCCTCATTATAAAAGCGTTTTTTTTAATTCATTCGACGATAATAATGATCGTTTTGTTTTTTTTTTAATTTGGAAAATTTGGAATGTGAAGTCTTGTATCTACTCGAAATATTAATTTTCTTTTTTTCGGTATCAAAATACCACCAAAAATAAGAACAACAAACGCTAAATAAGGTTTTCCTCAGTTTTGAATATCTCTCAGTTGTTTTCTCTTACATTTCATCATTTCTTTTTACACTTTTGTTCCAATTATTCACCTCCACATTCAGATGACTCTTGATTCATCTTGGGTGGTGAAATCATAAAATTTCTTTCGAAAAAATCTCACACTGGATCCCTTATTATAAAATTTTTTTTATTCATTCGACGATAATAATGATCGTTTTCTTGAAAAATAGTTGGAACTTTTCAATTTGGACAATTTGGAATGTGAAGTCTTGTATCTACCCGAAATATTAATAATTTTTTTTTCAGTAAGAAAATACCACTGAAAATAAGAACAACCAACGCTAAATAAGGTTTTCCTTAGTTTTGAATATCTCTAAGTTGTTTTCTCTTACATTATGTCATTTCTTTTCACACTATTGTTCAAATTTTCACCTTCACATTCAAATGACTCTGAATTCATCAGGGGTGGTGAAATCGGAAAATTTCTTTCGAAAAAATCTCACACTGGATCGCAAATGATAAAAGCTGTTTTTCTCTTTTCATTCGAGGATAATGATGGTCGTCTTGTTGAAAAATTGTTGTAACTTTTTAATTTGGAAAATTTGGAATAAAAGTCCTGTATTTACTTGAAATGTAATTTTCTTTAGTGGAAAAATAAAAATGAGAACAACAAACGCTAAATAAGGTTTTCCACAGTTTTGAATATCTCTCAGTTGTTTTCTCTTTTATTATGTCATATACACTTTTGTTTCAATCTTTCATCTTCACATTTAAACGACTCTAAATTCATCAGGGGTGGTGAAATCGAAAAATTTCTTTCGAAAAAATCTCACACTGGATCCCAAATGATAAAAGCTGTTTGCTTTAAATTAATCGGTATGTCCACAATTCATAAGTTGTACATTGTTCCCTCTTCTTCTTGTGATGGTAAGAGTTTTTTTTAGAGTGGAAAAATACCACTCAAAATGAAAACGACCAATGCTTATCAAGGTTTTCCCTAGTTTCGAATATCTCTCAGTTGTTTTCTCTTATATTATATCATATCTCTTCACACTTTTGCTCCAATCTTTCACCTTCTTCGTTTTTGAAATATTTTCTCACTCTTTGTTCAGTTCACTTCACCAGTATCTAGACGAGTTACTCGCCACACATCAGGGAATTTTCTTGAAACATCGTTCCCCATCTTCAGCCGATAATGACATCGACACCACCATCTCCGTCTGCTATATCGAATACCTCCAGAAGTTCCCAACGTTAAACTCCTCAGTTCGCACCTCGTTCCCACACATGTACACCTGTGATCTCCTCCGTTTCAAGTTAAATGTTGTTCAATTGAGCATTAGAGTTGTAATTATTCCGACATCATCAATAATTGCCGGCGCTGATTTATCGGAATGTCTCGTATTTCAGTAATTTCGATGAGTTACACGGCATTAAAATATTGCGGGGAATCTTACACGTGTTTCTGATCATATCTCGGGCTGCCATACAGAGGAGGATGAATTATAATTGGTGTCTGGTAGGTCAGGTCTCGCTCCGATCCGGGCTCGAACTTTATTGGTGATGGCCGGAATTCACCTCTCAATCGTGGAATCTGCACACAGATTGATAATATTTGAAACCCAGTTTTTCAGAGGAAAAACTTGATGCTCTAAACATCTTGAGCCTCTTGGATGATTATCTGGTTTGGCAACATCGACGCGGATCCTGGATGCACGCAAATATTTTCAAATGATTTGTCGCATAATGATGTCGAACTTTTTGTATGTGTATACAACCAAGATTTATCTCCTGACAATCCATAAATCAAGTCACATATTTATTAAGTCCGTAAAGCAAATGGGTAATTTATCGACTGCCTTCTGCCTAATTATATCCACATCAGAGATAAATAATTAAATGCGTCGTTAATCAAACGACGGCAAAAATTCGTACCAGAAGAATTATGGGGGAATAACATAATCAATGTTGGTATAGTTGAAGTCCAAGTGGAAGCGAATTAATCAAGCCAATAATAGGTATGTTTAGGTGACGGACATCATCAGATATCCTCAACGCAGTTCAAAACTTACATTGTTTGTTTACATTTTGAATTGACGCCAACATCCCAGCATTAACCAAGAATTTCGTCGTTTAAACTCCAGTGTGTAGGCATGAATTGATCAATCGTCTCCAACATGTTCTAACCTCAATGCCACCCTGTCTTCATCCCTTTGGTTCGCCTACCGCACGGTTAACAAATTAACGCTCGTTATAATTTCCTCTCGAAATTGCTTTATTTGTACCGGATTGAATCGGCGGTTTTGTTATTTCCTTTTGCGGTTTCGTCATCTCTATCTAAGGGGCCAGCTTAATGACTGGAGAAAAGTACCGTGTTATTTTTTTGTTTACGCTTTTCGGCAATTAAAATTAATTGAAATTGGTCAGGAAGAGAAGGTTATTCGGTGAGGTAATTGTCAAATTGGGTACTGATATCTTTCACTGGTCTATATTGTATGTTTGTTTTGTAATCATTATCGATTCTTCTCTATGAGTTCCAAAAATCCAAAACCTTCGAATATTCTGAAAAAAATTTTGTTGAGTTTCACGTAAAACGACAAATTTTTGAGCTTTACGCTGACATAATATAAGAGAAAACAACTGAGAGATATTCAAAACTAAGGAAAATTTTATTTAGCGTTGGTTGTTTTCATTTTTAGTGGTATAATTGCACTAAAAAAAAATTGATATTTCAAGTGAATACAGGACTTTATATTCCAAATTTTCGAAATTAAAAAGTTCCAACTATTTTCAGCAAGAAGACCAATTATTTTTCAACAAGACGACCATTATTATTTTCGAATGAATGAAAAAAACAGCTTTTATCATTTGGGATCCAGTGTGAGATTTTTTGGAAAGAAATTTTTCGATTTCACCATTCTTGATGAATTGAGAGTCATTTGAATGTGAAGGTGAAAAATTGGAACAAAAGTGTGAAAAGATAATATGAAATCGATTTAAGTGTAATTCGACATTTCTGGATGTTTAAAGAAGATATAACCTTCAAAATATTTGTTTGACAAATGAAGATTGATGAAGAGATATTCATAACTAAGGAAATCCTTTTTTAGCGTTGATTGTTTTCATTTTTGGTGTCATTTTTCCACTAAAAAAAAAAATTGACATTTCAAGTAAATATATGACTATCTTAAATTTTCCACATTAAAATGTTCCAACTATTTTTCAACAAGACGACCATTAATATCCTCGAATAAATAAATAAAAACAGCTTTTATCATTTGGAATCCAGTGTGAGATTTTTTCGGAACAAATTTTTTGATTTCACAACCGCTGATGAATTGAGAGTCATTTAAATGTGAAGGTGAAGGATTGGAACAAAAATGTTAAAAGATATGACATGATATCAGAGAAAACAACTCAGAGATATTCAAAACTAAGGAAAACCTCATTAAGCGTAATTTTTAGTGGTATTTCTCCACTAAAAAAAATTGATATTTCAAATAATAGAGGACTTCATATTTCAAATTTTCCGAATTAAAAAGATCCAACTATTTTTCAACAAGACGACCATTATTATTTTCGAATGAATAAAAAGAAAAGGTTTTATCATTTGGGATCCAGTGTGAGATTTTTTCGAAAGAAATTTTTCGATTTCACCATTCTTGATGAATTGAGAGTCATTTGAATGTGAAGGTTAAAAATTGGAACAAAAGTGTGAAAAGATAATATGAAATCGATTTAAGTGTAATTCGACATTTCTGGATAACGAAGATATAACCTTCAAAATATTTGTTTGACAAATGAAGATTGACAAAGTTTGAATTCAAAATGAATAAATTACAAAATGTGTTTATAATAAATGATAATGGTTGATCTTGACTTCATCAGCAAGTTCAGAACATGTTATTCCAGATGATTCTTTGAAATCGTGTATTTATCCATTTTTCTTTATCATATTTGAGTTTTACACTTAGCCTGATTTGTTTATCTCATTAAAAATTGTTCTGTTCTTTGTTTTCTTTCTTGCAACTACTTCTCTTTAAGTTCTGTATGAGTTTCTTAATTTTGTTTATTATGTTAGTGCTTTTGTGAAATTAGATTAATCTCATTAGTGAATAGATGAATTAGTGAATAGATAAAAAGTCTCATTGATTTCAAATATGTGTTAGCTTATCACTATATAAAAATGGTGTGAATAGAACAAGAATAAACTGAAAATTCTATATTGTTCAAAATAAATTCAACCATAGGACGATAACTTTTGAGGACTTAAAAACCATTCTTCACTCTATACCATATTTTTTTAACTATATTGATCAACAAATCCATTATTTTTCTCTCGTTCTTTTAATTCAATTCTATCATCCAATCGAGCTTTTTCTATTCGCAATTGAAACAGTACTTCCTCTTTCACTCTCTGATCTTTCCCCATCTGTCGTTGAAGCAGAAGATTTGTTTTGAATCATTCATCTTCACATTTTAAAAAAAACAGTATCAAACTAATCAACATAGTCGGAAATTGAGGTTATGAGCGTAACATTTTCGACTTCCTGTCAAACACTAGGTCCAATGTATCACATCTGTCATATTAGGCCGACAATGCCAGATATGTCTTCGTCTTTCTCCAATCCTCGTACCACATTTCGCGGATGAAATAAATGATAAAACAATAAAGAGCATTCCGTGAATCGTACATAACGCGTGAACCTCAGTTAACTTTTACTCAGCCATAAACAATTCGAGTGTTTTGATTTCTTCTCGGGTACAGACAGAATCGGAATTCAGTAAATCGAATCCGATCAACATAAATTGGTCTAATGAGCTATTTTACGGTATTTTTCAGTTGTAAATATGGTACGCTTACCACATGGTTTTGTTGATAGTTTAATGGAAAACCAATCAATTCGGACATTTGAATGTAGCGTAATAAAACACTTGAGTGCCATGTTATTCCAGTGGTCACTTTAATACGCAAATTTGTGGAATTGGTAATCACTGTAGGTTCTCTCTTAGATAAGGAGACAGTATCACGATTGGTACAGTTCTCTAAGTATTGTTCTTAACTGTCGTTCATTCTGATTCAAGGTGCATGTTTTCAAATGAGAAACTGATGTAACGCATGCTGCGTTAACGTTCTTCTGAAATGCTTATTATGTTTTCCACTTTGCTATATTTTCATGTAACTTATGAACGCAGTGAATTTATTAACCTCAACTCAACTTTCTATTCGTTGTTCACAATGAATTTTCCAAATGGAACAATAAACATTTCAGGGTTATGAAAACCATAGAAGACCACTGAACAAAAAGTTAAATTTTTCTTTGACCCAACACAATCTGTTCGTAATTGATTCCAAGATTGATGACGTTTCGCGTCCTCTTTTGTTGTGAACTTCAGGAGGCGTAGGGGTATCACTCACACTTCGGATTTTTAATTGAGATCGAAATGGGTTGAGATGAACATTTGTCACGTGCCCTAACAGACAATGGCCATATGCTTGGCGGCAGCATCGGAGAGAGATCTCTTAACGGCCGATGACAGATGGCGTTCCATCCTTCACGTACCTCGTTCAAACATGTCAAGTCGAAGTTAATATATCTGAATTATGAAAACCCGCGGCTACTTCAGAAGATGGATGCTACCATAAACGGTAGAAATTTTGAATAGTACCCATTTGAATGATTAGTCAGAGATTCGGTGACAGGTTTGTGTTTTTCAATCGTGTCTTTGTTTTTATTTTTTCAGCACCCATCAATGAAATTGTTGTTGTTATATAGGGTTGGCCATATGTTGGTGTATGCAATATTCCGTATTTCGCAGAAGGTAATAACAAAGCTCAATCAAGTTGAGGATTGGCCAGTCATTTTAATCGTTTTAATGACACTCGGTAAGAGGATCGGTTCAAGAACAGGCACAAATAATCACAAATAATCTTCGCTTGTAAGCACGCCTATAATAAATTATTTCTATTATGACATAGACGTGGTTCCGCCAGTCATTCGTACTTTATAAACCTATTATTGCCATAGTTGTCGTTGTTTATTGGGAACGTTCTCTATACGTGTTTCAATCCAGTTTTTTGTAACGATCGGTTATTTTAGCGCCATTATAGAACTCCGTTAATTTTATTTGCGGTAGTGGCGTGTATAATATGTTCAAAAATCGATATAAGTCGAAAGTTGGTGTTACATTCAATTTGATTGATACCGTTTTCTTCAAAAGTGAAGGTAATAGAAAGAAAGAGAGGAACAACTGCTTCAACTGTCAATTGAAAAAGCTCGATTGGATGATAGAAATGAGTAAAAAGAACTAGAGAAAAATAATTGATTTGTTAACCAATATAGTTAAAAACAATATGGTATGAAGTGAAGAGTGGTTTTAAGTCCTCAAAAGTTCTCGTCCTATAGTTGGATTGATTTTAGATATTATGAAATTTTTTATTCATTCTTGTTCTATTGGCTCTTACCCAATTTTTTATAGTAAAAATCTAACACATATTTGGAGTCAATAAAACTTTTATCGATTCACTAACGAGATGAATCCAATTTCACAAAAGCATAATGAACAAAATTAAGAAACTTACCGAAAGAGAAGTAGTTGCAAGAAAGAAAACAAAAAACAGAAAAAATTATAATGAGATAAACAAATCAGACAAAGTGTAAATCTCAAATATGATATAAAAAAATTAATACATACACACGGAGTGGATAAAGACGAAGAGCTCTTGGATTTCTTTGAATCCACCCGAAGATGCTATTTTTATAACAGCGAAATCCTTACTCAACTTAGAGTGACATATCTGGTAATGTCGGCCTTATATGACAGATGTGATACATTAGACCTACTGTTTCACAGAAATGTCAAAAATGTTATGCTCATAACCTCAATCTCCGACTGAGTTGATTAGGTTTATACTGTTTTCTTCAAATATTAAGATGAAAAATTCAGAAAAATATTCTGCTTCAACGACAGTTGGAGAAAGATCAGGAAGTGAAAAAGGAAGAACTGCTTCAACTGCGAATTGAAAAAGCTCAATCGGATGATAGAATTAAATAAAAAAAACGAGAGAAAAACAATTGATTCGTTAACCAATATAGTTGAAAGAATATGGTATAAAGTGAAGATTGGTTTTAAGTCCTCGAAAGTTTTCGTCCTATAGTTGAATTTATTTTAGAGAATATTTAATTTTCACTTTATTCTTGTTCTACTGGCTCTTACCCAATTCTTGTATATTGAGAATCTAACACATATTTGGAATCAATAAAACTCTTAACTATTTACTAACAAGATCCAATTTCACAAAAGCACTAACACAATAGACAAAATTAAGAAACTCACACAGACCCGAAAGAAAATTAGTTGCAAGAAAGAAAACTGAGAATAGAAAAAATTATAATGAGATAAACAAATCAGACTAAGTGTAAAACTCAAATATGACAAAGAAAAGTTGGGTTATGGCGTCCTAAGCGATAAGACAAGAATTTTTATTATTAATTTCGTAGAGTTTCTAACTTTTTCAAGAGATTTTACAAATAAAGTCAGAATATCAATTCAATTATGCATCCGACGTTTCCACGCTTACTTTCGAAATATACAAAGTACCTACCAATTCGGACTCACTACGTGAATCGAAAGTGGATCTACTCATTCTATTGTAGATTCTATGTGGATGTAAGTACTGGATTACTAGTTAAACATATTATAAAGCAGAAAGACGTTGCAACCAATAATTAACGCCGAAGACAAAATACCTGTTGAAAAGAAAATGAAAAACTGAAATAGAGGATGAATTCTTCGCAAAGATCAATCCCATAACTCCAGGTCTCAATCAATTTTTTCCAGTACCACTGTCAATTAGAGAGCAGCTCCAACTGACACATTATGCCGAAACATAATAATAACTCGAAAATCGAAGCCCGAGAGTGAGAACGACAAGGAGGAACAACGGCCGAGACTGGCATAACTGCAAATCAGCCGTACGATATTTATAGATACGATCGCAAAAAGTTAACGGTCGAGCTTTGCAATAATTTTCTGGTATGTAACATTGGCGTATCTGTCGGTTGTTTTACCCTTATTAATCCATAGTTTGCACCTCGTTCTCACATGCACCTGTGTAAGATCGATCTCTTCGGAACTCTAGACAAGCCTGACACCGATTCGAGCTTGATTTTGATTGGGAGAAGAATAATTTCATTCGGCCACCACCAGATGTCACAGAGAACACGATACTGGGAGCGCTTGTTTACATTTTGAATTGACGCCAACATTCCCCGCAGCGTTGCCAGCGTGGAGATGCAACTGAAAGTCAATTTACTGCGAATATCAGCGAAAAAAAAGACACACTTAGCACAAATAAATGGCCCATAAGCATTATGCGCGTCGCTGAAAAGAGGCAAATCGAATAAATTCCACGTTTCTGATATGATTCACAGCTTACAACTCATGTTGCAATAATGAATTTGTTCATTATTCTAGTGTTTGCAACGCCGGCCATTGTCGAAGGATGTTTTATCGACGATGTCCGTTCCAGAATTTATATTCACGGATATTATTCTCGCAGAACAAAGGTTCTATTCGCGGTTCCGAAGGCTGGTCCATTTTTGTTTTATTATCCCCAATGATGAAACTCCGGAATCGAAGAAATCAAAAATTTATAAACAAGGCAATTAGTACAAAAATCACTCGGCATGTTTATGTCCGTGAATAACTCGAATCTTTTGTTGAGGGTTTGGATGAAGTTGAGATTTGTCGATATGCAGCATGTGGTGACCCTGCGACAAAAATCTCGATCGAACTAATTGATTAATTGGTCGAGATGATTAATACGCAACGTAGAAAAACCCCCAGCACGATCAAATTGAGGGCAACCTCACAACTCCTCCCCCTGGTAATAGTTAACTCTAAAATATAATTACAACCATGTCGGGGGAACACACCTTGAACGTAGCATGTAAGCAATTTTCATTAAACTCACAATTAACAATATATTATCTCAAGCTTTACCGTAAACAGCCCAATCAACATCACCTTATCCACTCACGCAGTTTCGAGATAAAGCTCAAAAACTCAATCGTTTTACAATCGACCTGGCATTAACCCATTAAACCATTTCGAAGCGGTCAGTTGAATGGGACCCAGCCCACGGCGGACGTTTGACCAGGAATGCGGAAAGTGCCTCATTTTCAGCAGAAATGCATCCAGAAGATTACAGCGCATTAATCATGACCTCTTAACAAAGAACGTCGCAATTTTTGGACTGGAGTTGAGAGCGGTTAACATTCATTGGCATAATTAGAATATATTTTTAACCTTGGATCTTCGATTATATTCCAGTACTTCTTTTCGAAGCTTTGACTTGAATACTTGCCCAGGTGGGTACTAAATGTATTTCGAACATAAAGGTGCAAACTTCGAATGCATAATAGAAGAAAAGAAGAAAGGATGAAATAATAGTATATTATTTAACGAGCGGTAATGCAGGTCATAACTCACGCAGATGGATTTTGCAGCGCGAGCCCCAGACGAGTGCTTTAATTCACCAAGTGAGTTATGACCATTACCGCAAGTTGAATACTATACTTTATCTACGACTATGACAATAAATCACAGAATATATCAATTTCGCAACGCCCAAGCTCAATTTTATTTTTCCGTGGAATGGCTGAATATTCTTGAAAAAATTTCAATCAATGCTTCAAATGTCATTTTATTTCAATCAACTTCAAGAATCACAGAAAAAATCAATTTCGCAACGCCAGGTCACAAAAGCTCAATTTTATTTTCCCGTGGAATGGCTGAATATTCTTGAAAAAATTTCAATCAATGCTTCAAATGTCATTTTATTACAATCAACTTCAAGAATCACAGAATATATCAATTTCTCAACGCCAGATCACAAAAGCTCAATTTTATTTTCACGTGAAACGGCTGATTTTTCATGAAATTCATTTAATTAGTGCTTTAAATGTCATTTTATTTCAATAAGCTTCAAGAATCACTGAATATATATATTTCTCAATGCCAGATCACAAAAGCTTTATTTTATTTCCACGTGGAACGGCTGAATTTTCGTCAAATTTTTTCAATCGATGCTTAAAATGTTTTTCTATTTCAACCAACTTCAAGAATCACAGAATATATCAATTTCTCAACGCCAGATCACAAAAGCTCAATTTTATTTTCACGTGGAATTGCTGAATTTTCATGAAATTTTTTGAATCAATACTTCAAATGTCATTTCATTTCAATCAACTTCAAGAATCACAGAATATATCAATTTTTCAACGCCAGATCACAAAAGCTCAATTTGATTTTCATGTGGAACGGTTGAATTTTCATAAAATTCATTTAATCAATGCTTTGTTTGTCATTTTATTCTAATAAGCTTCAAGAATCACTGAATATATCAATTTCTCAGCGCCAGATCACAAAAGCTCAATTCTATTTTCACGGGGAACGGCTGAATTTCCATGAAATTCTTTCAATTAATGCTTCAAATGTCATTTTATTTCAATCAACTTCAAGAATCACAGAATATATCAATTTCTCAATGCCAGATGACAGAAGCTTTATTTATTTTATTTCCACGTGGAACAGCTGAATTTTCATGAAATTCTTCCAATGAATGTTTCAAATGTCATTTTATTTCAATTAACTCCAAGAATCACAGAATATATCAATTTCTCAATGCCAGATGACAGAAGCTTTATTTATTTTATTTCCACGTGGAACAGCTGAATTTTCATGAAATTCTTCCAATGAATGTTTCAAATGTCATTTTATTTCAATCGACTTCAAGAATCACAGAATATATCAATTTCTCAATGCCAGATGACAGAAGCTTTATTTATTTTATTTCCACGTGGAACAGCTGAATTTTCATGAAATTCTTTCAATTAATGTTTCAAATGTCATTTTATTTCAATCGACTTCAAGAATCACCGAATATATCAATTTCTCAATGACAGATCACAAAAGCTCAATTTTGTTTTCACGTGGAACGGCTGATTTTTCATGAAATTCATTTAATTAGTGCTTCCAATGTCATTTTATTTCAATAAGCTTCAAGAATCACTGAATGTATCAATTCATCAACGCCAGATCACAAAAGCTCAAGTTTATTTCCACGTGGAACAGCTGAATTTTCATGAAATCTTTTCAATCAATGCTTCAAATGTCATTCTATTTCAACCAACTTCAAGAATCACAGAATATATCAATTTCTCAACGACAGATCACAAAAGCTCGATTTTATTTTCACGTGGAACGGCTGATTTTTCATGAAATTCATTTAATTTGTGCCTCAAATGTCATTTTATTTCGATAAGCTTCAGGAATCATTGAATATATCAATTCCTCAACGCCAGATCACAAAAGCTCAATTTTATTTCCACGTGGAACGGCTGAATTTTCGTAAAATGTTTTCAATCGATGCTTCAAATTTCATTCTATTTCAACCAACTTCAAGAATCACAGAATATATCAGTTTCTCAACGCCAGATCACAAAAGCTCAATTTTATTTTCACGTGGAACGGTTCAATTTTAATAAAATTCATTTAATCAATGCTTCAAATTTCATTTTATTTCAACCAACTTCAAGAATCACAGAATATATCAATTTCTCAACGCCAGATCACAACAGCTCAATTTTATTTCCACGTGGAGCAGCTGAATTTCCATAAAATTCTTTCATTTAATGCTTCAAATGTCATTCTGTTCTAACCAACTTCAAGAATCACAGAATATATCAATTTCTCAACACCAGATCATAAAAGCTGAATTTTATTTTCACGTGGAATGGCTGAATTTTCATGAAATTTGTCAAATCAATGCTTCAAATGTCATTCTATTTCAACCAACTTCAAGAATCACAGAATATATCAATTCCTCAACGACAGATCACAAAAGCTCAATTTTATTTCCACGTGGAACAGCTGAATTTTCATGAAATTCTTTCAATTAATGTTTCAAATGTCATTTTATTTCAATCGACTTCAAGAATCACCGAATATATCAATTTCTCAATGACAGATCACAAAAGCTCAATTTTGTTTTCACGTGGAACAGCTGATTTTTCATGAAATTCATTTAATTAGTGCTTCCAATGTCATTTTATTTCAATAATCTTCAAGAATCACTGAATGTATCAATTCATCAACACCAGATCACAAAAGCTCAATTTTATTTTCACGTGGAATAGCTGAATTTTCATGAAATTTTTCAAATCAATGTTTCAAATGTTATTTTATTTCAATCGACTTCAAGAATCACAGAATATATCAATTTCTCAACGCCAGATCACATCAGCTCAATTTCATGTCCACGTGGAACAGCTGAATTTTCATGTAATTCTTTCAATTAAGCTTCAAATGTCATTTTATTTCAATCAACTTCAAGAATCACAGAATATATCAATTCCTCAACGCCAGATCACAAAAGCTCAATTTTATTTTGACGTGGAACGGTTCAATTTTAATAAAATTCATTTAATCAATGCTTCGTTTGTCATTTATTGTGATAAGCTTAAAGAATCACTGAATATATCAATTTCTCAACGCCAGATCACAAAAGCTCAATTCTATTTTCACGGGGAATGGCTGAATTTCCATGAATTTCAATTAATCAATGGTCATTATGCCATTTTATTTCAATAAGCTTCAAGAATCACTGAAAATATCAATTTCTCGACGCCAGATCACAAAAGTTCAATTTTATTTTCACGTGGAACGGCTGAATTTTTATAAAATTCTTTCAATCAATGCCTCAAATGTCATTTTATTTTCATTATCTTCAGGAATTACGGAATATATCAATTTCTCAACGCCAGATCACAAAAGCTCAATTTTATTTCCACGAACAGCAAAACATTCACAATAGACAATAATAATTAGGTTTCAACTTAATTTGAGAAAACGTCGAAATTATTCAAGTTACCTCCCCTGAATACCGATAATGGACTGTTTTCTTTCGGCCAATCGGCTTGTTCAGAAGCACATAGACAGGGAGTTATAGTAGTGAGTTATTATATCTCACGTATTTGTTTACAGATACTATTAATTGCTCGAAAGTAGTTGAATAATGAATATATAATTCAATAGGAGTAGATAAAATAATATGAACGTGTATTTTCGAGATTGATTGGTGAGGCACTGGCTCATCTGCCTAATAGGACAAACTGCCACTGGGTAACGGGTCATTACATCAGTGAACAAAATAAGGCAGAAGATAACCTAGAAAAGCTTCTTCACCGAAGCAAAAAACCATAGAGTCTGTCAAACAATTTCAGGTTCGCTTTTGTGCAACAGAAGCGACAAAAACTGTTGAACCGAATCACTCCAGCCAGCACAAACACGAAATGTCCACCCTCCTCAGGCGCCTTTCATAATAAGTTGATCTTATTACGCTTGTAACGTGTAATTTACATGCAATTCGTATACATTTTACTTGTTAGAAGTTTAGAACTGACTACTCGGCCGATACAAAATGAGTCCCTCGGGTGTCGAAATTATTCGTCGTAATGTTTGGTAGCGGTACTTCGGTATCTACGGAAGGTAACAATATCGTGAAAGTTCGCAAAAAAATATATCTACCGGTTTCGAACCTTGATATTATCTCAAAACCTCAAAACGGGCGACTCGGACGAACTGCTGCGGCGTTGAAACGTCGTCCACATCCGGCGTGCCGGCAACGCTACCAGCGGTCTACCGGCGAAGAGATAGGTTCACGCTCGTTTCGTTATTGATAGGGCCCCATTGTGGATGAAATTAAAGCTGGATTTAATACGACTCGCGGAATTATAGGGATTTGTTGCCGCCCTATGGGGGTTCACTTGAATCATTATGAGGATGTTGGTTTACACGCGGTTATTTGTACAAGTGTTAGAAAATCGATGCGAACTGGTATCGGAGTTGAGAGGGACGGATTTCATATCGGTTTACAATTGGTTGTTTTGTTCCTTTTCGCGCCACTTGTTGCCACTGATGGAGAGGGTTCCTGGGAATCGGAAGATGTGGTTTATTCATGAAGAAATTTGATTAGATTTAATTCTGCACCACAATGGTCAGATGTTAACTGTGAATGAGGCTTGACGATATATTTATTTTGTTTTATTTATTATATCTTTTTAATCCTTTCAGGATTGGAGCTTTGTCGTATAGATTTTCAACAATATATTTTTTTTCAAATTAATTATCTACCTCGATTGATGCCTTCAAAATGTATGGATCAGATTCTTGCTGAGTGCACATTTTTCCTCTTCCTGGTGGATTTTCAAGAAAAATGAAATGTGTGAAACTCACCTCTATATCCAAATCAAGACAATGAAACACTGACCAACAATATACATAATTAGAAATTAATTGAGGGGAAATTCGAGAAAAGTAAGGAGCTTTCGCTTTTGTTCATCGCCAGAGCGGTCACCCATCCAGGCACAACGCAGCTTTGTTTCGAGTTTTATCGAACTCACTCAATGCCAGATCACAAAAGCTCAATTTTATTTCCACGTGGAACAGCTGAATTTTCATGAAATTTTTTCAGTCAATGCTTCAAATGTCATTTTGTCCTGATCAACTTCAAGAATCACAGAATATATCAATTTCACAACGCCAGATCACAAAAGCTTAATTTCATTTCCACGTGGAACAGCTGAATTTTCATGAAATTATTTCAGTCAATGCTTCAAATGTCATTTTATCCTGATCAACTTCAAGAATCACAGAATATATCAATTTCTCAACGCCAGATCACAACAGCTCAATTTTATTTTCACGTGGAATAGCTGAATTTTCATGAAATTCTTTCAATTAATGCTTCAAATGTCATTTTATTTCAATCATTTTCAAGAATCACAGAATATATCAATTTCTCAATGCCAGATCACAAAAGCTCAATTTTATTTCCACTTGGAACAGCTGAATTTTCATAAAATTCTTTGAATCAATGCTTCAAATGTCATTTTATTTTGATTAACTTCAAGATTCACAGAATTATCAATTTCTCAACGCCAGATTAGAAAAGCTAAATTTTTTTTCACGTGGAACAGCTAAGAGCTGAATTTTCACACAAATAATTTTATCCATGTAGACACAAAATATAGGACTCAACTTCGTCGGAAATTTGTTTCTATTTTCATCAGTACTATCAACCCTATCAGTTTCTTGCACATCCTTTATAGCAACTGAAGAAATATTCATGTTTGAAAACTTAACAAGACCAGATTCATTCAATCCTATTTGTTTTTCCTGTAATTATTACTTTATAAACAAATTCTGTAAAAAAAAGCAGTTTTACTAAACTCGTATAGCTTTTAATTTTCTCGATATATGTGCCCGCTTGAGCTCGAATACTCAAGAGCTCTGCTTTTTTAATCTTGTTCGATTTATTATTTTCAAATCAAAAACGTTTCTCCAAAACTACAAAACATCCTTTTCCCATTTCGCCCAGCGCCACGAAGCACAACCAAAGTTCCGTTTTTCCACAACCGAATTATTCAAATAACGTTTCGTTTTTACCAAATACAATTACAAACAACGAAACAGTTACTCGTTCCAATTTCAATCCGAGATTTTCAATCGGTTCGCAACACAAAACGAATACGAATCCTCTCGTCCGCCGTCTTCGGTCTAATAAGCGAAGAAAAGAAACGAGCAAAAAGTCTTTTACGCCTTGATCAAGCTGTGTCTATCGGTTCGATACACGGAGGTGTGAGAAAGCAATCCGGAGGTAATCATGCATGGCCGTGACACCGCTAAAGATGCTCATTTGTTAGCCCGCATCGTCGGCGATTGTTTTTCGCCGGAATTTTGGGAATATCGAATAATCGACTCGGATTTGAATGATAAAACGGCCGCTTAAACCATCGAAATAACCTTTTCATCCATCATTATACCTTCCTATCATTACGTACCTCATTTTCAATGAAATGCACCATCGTGATTCGAGTATTACTGGGAGCACACCGCACTCCCGTCAAGAGTATATCGCATATCTATCTCTCCTATATCCCAATCATAATTCCTCATGATTCCCAACATTTCTGACGTTCCATTTCATTCCAGTGTAAAAACGCAGAGTGGAGAGTATGATCACGATGGACTGCCAGCCAGGAGGTCACGGAGGTCACCTGGGACACTCCATGATTCTAGATCCATCCGGAGGGTCGATGCATCAGATCGGCGGAGAGCAAGACCACAAGAAGAAGAGTGAGTTGGCACTTTTTGTTCTTCTTTTTCCGTTCCGCGGCCCATGTGTTGTTGTGGAATTACATAAGTTGAGACTCATCGATATTTCATGTCATTATGGACTCTCGGATATTGTTGTCGTTCTTGGAATTAGATATAGGGACGATGTTGCGATTGTCGTGTTCAGATAGTCCTAGAACCATTGAGAATTGAAACTTATTTTTTTTTTCGGAGAGTTGTCACTCTCAAATCAGAAAGTATTGTCCAAAAAAGTCCTTTTTCTCCTTCAAAATATAAACTTTCAATGTTAGGCCAGTGGGATCAAACCTGGTTTATTTTTAAAATACGACCGCGTAGCGGTCATTCCTAGTCATTTAATCAACTAGCTTATAAATGATCGGGATAAATCAAGATAAACAACTTAAATCACAAAATGAGTTTACACTCTGTGTCCCACGACCGAATTGTCAATGTCAAATGAAGAATTTAAACTGAAATTTTTTTTCCGGAGGATATCAAGTTGAGTTGTCACTCTTAAATCAGAATTTATAAACCAAAAAAATTCCTTTTTTTTTCTTCAAAATATAAACTTTAAATGTTAGGCTAGTGAGATCAAACCTGGTTTATTTTTAAAATACGACCGCGTAGCAGTCGTTGATAGTTATTTAATCAACTATGATATAAACGATCGAGATAAATCAAGATAAACAACTAAAATCACAAAATGAGTTCACACTCTGTGTCCCACGACCGAATTGTCAATGTCAAAGAAGAATTGAAACTAATATTTTTATTCCGCAGGATATCAACTTGAGTTGTAACTCTCAAATCAGAATTCATTAACCAAAAAAGTCCTTTTTTTTCCTTCAAAATATAAACTTTTAATGTCAGGCCAGTGAGATCAATACTGGTTTATTTTTAAAATAAGACCGCGTAGCGGTCGTTGATAATTATTTAATCAACTAGTTCATAAATGATCGAGATAAATCAAGATAAACAACTAAAATCACAAAATGAGTTTACACTCTGTGTTCCCCGACCGAATTGTCAATGTCAAATGAAGAATTGAAACTAATATTTTTTTTCTGGAGGTTATCCAGTTGAGTTGTCACTCTCAAATCAGAATTTATAACAAAAAAAAAATCCTTCTTTCTCCTTCAAAATATAAACTTTCAATGTCAGGCCATTGAGATCAAACCTGGTTTATTTTTAAAATACGACCGCGTAGCGGTCGTGGATAGTTATTTAATCAACTAGTTTATAAATGATCGAGATGAATCAAGATAAACAACTAAAATCACAAAATGAATTTACACTCTATGTTCCACGACCGAATTGTCAATGTCAAATGAAGAATTGAAACTAATATTTTTTTTCTGGAGGATATCAAGTTGAGTTGTCACTCTCAAATCAGAATTTATAAACCAAAAAAAATCCTTTTTTTTTCTTCAAAATATAAACTTTCAATGTCAGGCCATTGAGATCAAAGCTGGTTTATTTTTAAAATACGACCGCGTAGCGGTCGTGGATAGTTATTTAATCAACTGGTTCATAAATGATCGAGATGAATCAAGATAAACAACTAAAAACACAAAATGAGTTTACACCCTGTGTCTCACGACCGAATTGTCAATGACAAATGAAGAATTGAAACTAATATTTTTCTCCGGAGGATATCAAGTTGAGTTGTCACTCTCAAATCAGAATTCATTAATAAAAAAAATTCCTTTTTTCCTTCAAAATATAAATTTCCAATGTCAGGCCAGTGAGATCAATACTGGTTTATTTTTAAAATAAGACCGCGTAGCGGTCGTTGATAGTTATTTAATCAACTAGTTCATAAATGATCGAGATAAATCAAGATAAACAACTAAAATCACAAAATGAATTTACACTCTATGTTCCACGACCGAATTGTCAATGTCAAATGAAGAATTGAAACTAATATTTTTTTTCTTGAGGATATCAAGTTGAGTTGTCACTCTCAAATCAGAATTTATAACCAAAAAAATTCCTTCTCTTTTCTTCAAAATATAAACTTTCAATGTCAGGCCATTGAGATCAAAGCTGGTTTATTTTTAAAATACGACCGCGTAGCGGTCGTGGATAGTTATTTAATCAACTGGTTCATAAATGATCGGGATGAATCAAGATAAACAACTAAAAACACAAAATGAGTTTACACCCTGTGTCTCACGACCGAATTGTCAATGACAAATGAAGAATTGAAACTAATATTTTTTTTCTGGAGGATATCAAGTTGAGTTGTCACTCTCAAATCAGAATTTATAACCAAAAAAAATCCTTCTCTTTTCTTCAAAATATAAACTTTCAATGTCAGCCCATTGAGATCAAAGCTGGTTTATTTTTAAAATACGACCGTGTAGCGGTCGTGGATAGTTATTTAATCAACTGGTTCATAAATGATCGGGATGAATCAAGATAAACAACTAAAAACACAAAATGAGTTTACACCCTGTGTCTCACGACCGAATTGTGAATGACAAATGAAGAATTGAAACTAATATTTTTTCCGGAGGATATCAAGTTGAGTTGTCACTCTCAAATCAGAATTCATTAATAAAAAAAATTCCTTTTTTCTTTCAAAATATAAACTTCCAATGTTAGGCCAGTGAGATCAAACCTGGTTCACTTTTAAAATACGACCGCGTAGCGGTCGTTGATTCTTATACATTCAACTAGTTTATAAATGATAGAGATAAATCAAGTTAAACAACTAAAATCACAAAATGAGTTTGCACTCTGTGTCCCAAGCCCGAATTGTCAATGTCAAATGAAGAGATGCTGCCAACTAAAAAACACGAAACAGCATGTTATACCGTAGGGTCAGCTTAGTAGAGTAACCTATGTAAAATTCGCAGTATTTCCAACGCTCTTATTCACAATGCATATCAGGGGAAAGCAACGAGATCGACGTTCATCATGCACTCCGAGGAATCCTTTCCGGGCACGTTCATTCAAGGAGGCATGAGTGAATGCCGAACAGCTACGTCGAGAAGAAGTTACGGGTAAAATCCGCGCTTTGATTCCATCTAATGACCGCGTCAATCTGAAATCCCTGGCTAATTTGGGTTACTGGGTTTCGCAACAGCACGGACAACAAATTATGAACGTGTAGTTGCAGCCCGAACGTGTGGTAATGAATATGTTAATGGCGCGAAGGCGATGAGTTTCTATGCGCGCGAAGGAGGCTGCCTAGAATTGGCACATCCTGATGGCTACTGACTGATTTGCCTTAAGATCCTGGTGGTGATGAGGCGACGCGAATCTACATTCTTCAAAATTGTCCACATCGCCAAGACTCAGTGCTACATCGTAGCTCTGTAACTGCGCTCTTCTTGTGATATATCTTGAACAGTAATCATTTGAGGAATCTATTGGCTTGACCCTGCCTCAGCTTTTTATGTTGGAAAAATAACAGTCTTATTACCACTATTGTTCTTTTTGTGTTGGAACGCTTTCAAAGGCGCCTTGTCAAGGATATATCACAAGAAGGGCGCAGATACAGAGCTACTATGTAGCAGAGACGCTCTTATGTCCTTCTCACGGAAATCACACGTTTATATTCTCAGACAGATAGATACATTGTGAAACAAATCCTCAATTTTTATATCACAAACATGTATCAGTTATGGAGCAGATATATGGAACGTCTCCCTAATTGAAACGTTGCTGACTCTTCAGATTTTGAACATGAGCTTTCGTTGGGTAGGACGCGGAGCGTCTCTGCTACATCGTAGCTCTGTAACTGCGCTCTTCTTGTGACATAACTTGAACAGTTATCATTTAAGGAATCTATTAGCTTGACCCTGCCTCAGGGTTTTTCATGTTGGTAAAAGAACAGTCTTTTTACCACTATTGTTCTTTTTGTGTTTGAACGCTTTCCAAGGCGCCTTCTCGGATATATCACAAGAAGAGCGCAGATACATAGCTGCAATGTAGCAGAGACGCTCTATGTGCTACTGCTGCTACTGACGAAAATCGCACGTTTATATTCTAAAACAAAAAGATACATTATGAATCAAATCCTAAATTTTTATATCACAAACATGTATCAGTGATAGAGCTGATATGTGGAATTTCTCTCTAATTCAAACGTTGCTGTGCTCTTAATGTAGACGTGCGCTCCTCTTGTGTAGGACAAAAAAGCGTTTATGCTACATCACAGCTCTGTATCCGCGCTTTTTTTGTGATAAATCTGTGACATGGTCACTTGGATGTGAAATGTTTCCACTTTTTGTGTAAAATTGTCACTTGGGTAGGAAATGTTCAACTCATTCACATGATATGCGTTAAGATTGCTATCTAGACATGGAAAAATTCATTTAGTTGATGAAATTAGAGAAAAGCAATGCAGTGAAATGTTATGAAACGAACCACAGAAGGTAGTCAGTGTGGAAAATAAAGTAATTTTATGAAACCGTTACTTCGAGAGATGGTATCTCAGAATTTCATGGAATCTAAAATTTTTCAACACCATATCAGAAAAACTCAATTTTTTTTCATATGGAAAAAAATTCATTTTCGAGTATAAACAACTGTCATTGATATTTGAATATAATTCTATGATAATGTATGACCACTGAAATAAATAATTCTTTTTTTTTCTAGGAGATGGCTCTCACGTGGGATCTTCGTCGAGTGACGGTGAGTACACCCATAACTCCTCCGTCCCATTCGTAACTGTAGGAAGAGAACCCATATCTTCGAAGAACAACAGCCTCGAGTGTAATTCTGCATATCCGCATTTACAAATGGGTTCACTTTATCTCCCCGAATGACAAAAACAAGTAGATAATCAATGTGAAACACCGATATATCATAGAACCATAATATGGACCAGAGAGTGTCTATAGCACACCCTTCTATTCTCTCTGAGATCGTGTAGGCGCACCATAACGATAACGAGTTTTCATTTTTGATAAGCTGTCGGCCAATCAGAACTAAACGGTCTAGAATCTAGAACTGTATGGGATTTTTTCGAGATAGGCTCGTATATCAAAACAACTATGCAATATGCGATACTGAGCTGGACGTTCGTAATCAATTTATTATGAAGAAAAGAAAGTTTGCTTCGGTATGCCGATTGGCTTTTGACTTACGGGAGAAGTCCGAGAAATTGTGGTCGCTTGATTGGCTGAGTGGAAATTTATTGGGAAAATCGTTGTTATCCAACGAATATTTGATAATCAGTAACGCTTTTACCAACAGTGGCAGGATATTTCGTTTCTTTGCGTGCTATTTTCGAATTCATTAGTTGAAGATCTATTTCGAAATACTCTGAACTAAGCCCGACTGACCATGTCGCAGATATATCACAAGAAGAGCGCTGATACATAACTGCGATGTCGCAGAGACGCTCCCACCTCCTTTCATGATTAACTCAGACAAGTTTCGGCGTCATCATGACAACAAACGTTTTTTCTCACCGATTTCCCTTTCAACTATTCTTGTCTGACAGACCTACAATAACGAAGATTTTCTTGATGCCTCAACGCGAAGTTGGGAAGTCAACCACCAAGGTCGCGTACTTTATCTCATTTCTTTAATAACAGCAGCCGTGGGATACGTTGTTAGGTAATGGATTTTGGGAACGTCCTTTATAGTGCCTATCGTGTGAAAATATGCTAATTGCGCTCCCTTTGTTAGAAGTAGATGTTCTGTTGATAGCTCTTGTGATTTTCCTGTACTGACTGCTGCAGTCATTTGAATTATTGTTAATCATGTTTGTTGTTTTCAAGGTTGTGGTCGTTTTGTATGATGCGTATTTTCTTTGATTTTACGTTGAATGTTTTGATAACCATCAAGGAAATAGAAATATACATGAACAATTGATTTATGTGGCAGAGCTAGTTAAATTGTTTTTTGTGTTGTTCAACTGTATTTTTCCCAACATGTCACTGTATGTCCCAAGTTTGACCATTATCCCCAAAATTCATATTATTCATCGAGAAAAAATGAACTCCTTTCTTGGTAGTTGATGAAGTCAAAGATATATCACAAGAAGAGCGCAGATACAGAGCTGCGATGTAGCAGAGACGCTCATATGGCCTACTTGGGAAATCGCACGTCTACATTCTATCTCATTGCTGTGCTCTTTAGAATGTAAACGTTCGCTCACATTGAGAAGGACGCAGAGCGTCTCTGCTACATCGTAGCTATGTACCCGTGCTCTCATTGTAATATAATTTGGACAGTGATCCTTTGAGGAATCTTGAAGCTTTGCTCTACCTACCTTTTTACCACTACTGCTTCTATGGTATTTGATTGCTTCCTATGTGACTATGTCACTGATATAACACAAAAAGAGCGCAGATACAGAGCTGCAATGTAGCAGAGACGCTCATATGGCCTACTAAAGGAAATCGCACGTCTACATTCTATCTCATTGCTGTGCTCTCTAGAATTTGAACGTGCGTTTACGCTGAGAAGGACGCGGAGCGTCTTTGCTTCATCGTAGCTATCTAGCCGCTCTGTCCCTGTGATATTATTTGGACAGTGATCCTTCAAGGAATCTTGAAGCTTTGCTCTGTCTCAGGGTTCATTTTTATTCCGTCAAAGAACAGTCATTGTACCAATACTGCTTCTTTGGTATTTGAATGCTTCCTTAGTGACTATGTCACTGATATAACACAAAAAGAGCGCAGATACAGAGCTGCAATGTAGCAGAGACGCTCATATGGCCTACTAAAGGAAATCGCACATCAACATTCGACTCTACATCTCATTGCTGTGCTCATCACAAATTAATTGTGCGTTTTCTTTGGGTAGAACGTGGAGCGTCTCTGCTACATTGCAGCTCTGTAATTGCGCTCTTCTTGTGATATAACTGTGATATGGTCACTTGGGAAGCATTCAAACACAGTACATCAAAATAATCCTTACTCGACTTGTCATTGTCGAAGCTAGATAAATCGCATTGGAAAAACGCCCCATACCCCTCAACCCCTCACGAACGAGTTCCTGCGATCATCTCAACTGTCTGCCTCGAACTGCAAACAATTATCTTTACGACAATGGAATGAAATATGAAGTATTCAACTACAATCTCCGTCCGAGTGGAATGAGCAAGCTAGCCCGATGCCGCGATTCGAGTCGACGACGAAAAAAAAAAGGTTAATACTAACGGAATTCGAGGTGTCGTACCGTACAACCGATGAGTGGCTGTGATGGTGGCCGACACCACGGCCAGATCTCGATCCGGTGATCGCCTGGAAAGGTTCGGCGGACAGTCGTGCATTATCATTCATGTATGATTTATCTCCCGATGTGCAATGGTCGCGCAGCTGCGGGCGATTCTTTCCTTCATCCCAGCCCCGATCTTTCAGCCGTTTCTCTCTTTCGGAGCCTCGATGCTTTATTAATCGGTTTCCTACCATGTCCATCTATCAGATTAAGCCCCGACTCTGTGGCGTGACCGACAGAGTTGTTGGTACGCGTTTTTACACCGCTGAATCGCCGGCTTCGCGAACGGACACAATGGTCACTTCGGGTTAAACGGCCTCGGAGACGACTTCATTGAGGCGATTCGAATAGCAGGAGGAACTACCGAAAAGAACTTCGACTCATTTGTAGCTGATGGCTTGATGAGTGTCCAAGAATCTAAACATCTTCAAGGATGATGAGAAACTACCTGAAGATCTTGCTCGACGATCAATCCACTCCCGACGATGAAAAATGACGTTTTGTCTTCGCTGACATTTCACGTACCATCATCAACGTCTAATGAAGACATGAGACGATCTCATTCCTCATTCATTCTTCTCTTTTCTTCGGTACTCGAAAAACAAAACCTCCTATACGTGTTCATGATTAATCACGTCAGTGATCCAGGAGTGCATGAGTCTGTATCATTATTATTATTATTCCATTATACAACCCGGTCGAATACTTCCTTGTGCCAATTAATAACGAGGAGGAGAGTGGAGGTGCCTCTCAGGATGGTCACAATGAAGAGATGGATACTTTGATTTAACCAGTGGCAGCGGCTCTAACTACTGTAATTAGTGCTGAATTGGATGAGTGATTTTTTTCGTATCTAGGCACGTCGGAGGAATTCGAAGATGGGCAGAGTTTCAGATATTGGCGACGGCTCTCTGCACGTCCGGGAGATGGCGTTGCGCGCGACGACACATACCTGTTTTGCAATAATCTCTCGGGTGGGGAGATTTAAATCGCAAAATTTGGGGACTGATCGAACTCGTTGAAACGAGTGCCTCTGGGGTCGAAAATGAGTGGTACTTCCTAGGCTGTTCGCCAGTCCAGCTACGTTTCCGCACTTGACCCCAGGTTCTACGGCCCTGGGCGGCATTTCCTCGACGATCACCAATTCCGCCGATTTAATGAACGTTTACAGCTAATTCCAGAGTCTGGTTTTTTCACAACGAGTCCACTTATCGCAACAGCACGCATATTATCCTAACTATGAGTCGTGATCTGCTGCCGTTCAAAAATCGTTACAAACGGCATGCTACCACGAATGTAATGAAACCTTCGACAAAAAGTGGCGATCTGCGTTTCTGCCTTACCGGAGAGCTCCGCGCTAATTGTGAACCTTCGAAAGAGCGCCGGGCACAATCGAATAATCAGGGGGAACAATGTTCGAGCCGTTATCTCGAGGAATGAATCTGCGTTTGCTCAACGACCAAGGTACGAATGGACAGAAAATCGTACAATTAAGTGCGGCACCTCTAGGCGGATGGCAGAAGTTGTTTGTGTAATAATACGACTTGCACCCTTAGTAATTGCAAGTTATTAAGATGGAATTTTAGTATTATTTCATATTTCTACCCGTTGTCGCCATTTATAATCTATTGTCCGAAAAGAATCGAGTTCGTGCTTCCTGCACGAAAAGGAAGTCTTTCGTTTCACCCTTTTTGAGTAACAGGTATTCAGGAAAGAAAACCCAGAAATTTGAAAGAACATATTATATTTACGAGAAATGGTTCTCAGGGTTCATTTTTATTTCGTCAAAGAATAGTAATTGTACCACTACTGCTTCTTTGGTATTTGAATGCTTCCTAAGTGACTATGTCACTGATATAACACAAAAAGAGCGCAGATATAGAGCTGCAATGTAGCAGAGACGCTCATATGGCCTACTAAGGGAAATCGCACGTCAACATTCGACTCTACATCTCATTGCTGTGCTCATTACAAATTAAACGTGCGTTTTCTTTGGGTAGAACGTGGAGCGTCTCTGCTACATCGTAGCTCTGTAACTCCGCTCTTCTTGTGATATAACTATGACATGGTCACTTGGGAAGTATTCAAACATGTATGCCCGATTTCGAATATACAGACTCTCTTCCGAGGTAGGTAACCTAATTTGAAATATAATATTCTTATTCCCCAATATAACAATTCCATTTAAGATTTTATGGTAGAACTCTCGAGAAAAAAGGATATCATACCTTCTCCTGAATCTGAACGGGATTCGAACGAACGGGAGTGCATCGCAACGATTATAGTATTCACAAAACATAAACTACGATCCTTATCCGTGGAAAATTGCGACTGACAGACGCCGTACACCTTCCATTATCCAAGATCCGAGAGTCTCATTCAGTTATTTGTGCCTCGCGTCAACACACAAAAGATAATTTTCTATAATTTTCAATTTCATTTGCACCTACATCTCGGCCACAATCGAGGTTGGAATGAGCGTTCCGGTGGGGACGGCCGGAGGCGGTTCTCTTCCGGCACCGGGTACCCGACAATCTACTCGGGTACCGCGAAAAAAAGGGCTTATCAATCAACCTTATTTCGTGTACCCGACGGCGGCGCGTTCATTATACGAAGTTTATTATGATGTCAAGTTTTTCTCGGCGCTCCTGGCGTCGACCAGATTCGAGTCAACTATAGAGCCGAAATAACAGTTTCGTTCTTTGACGGTTAGAATTCGATAGATTTCGCCGTAACTAACTTGGCAACCTTGTAAAATGACACATTAATGGTTGAAACGTCAAATGTCAGTTATGCATTCGAGTTCAATAGTTATTTAATCCACTAGTTTATTAATCGCTGAATTAATAAACGAGTTGATTACAAGATTTTTCCGTCGACCTCATCAGCAATTGAATATAAATTCTGGATCGAAACCAATTTTTTTTTGCATGATATACAAATTTGATGTAATACAAATTTCTATATTCATTTCGAAATATTAATATTTATGCTTCCTATAGAACAATTCGAAAAATTCATAGAGGGAATATTGGACATGTTGTGACATTCTGAATAGTTTACATTTATTTCATTTCCTATAATGTCCGATAAGGAACGTGTGGATGAAGTGGAGGTTGAAGCATTATTTACTTTGGAACTATTATGACATAAAATTTTTTCTGCAGTTTCTATTTTATTCTGAATGGAGTTTTCAATATATCCT
Organism: Aphidecta obliterata; assembly: GCA_963966015.1. NCBI lineage: Eukaryota > Metazoa > Arthropoda > Insecta > Coleoptera > Coccinellidae > Aphidecta > Aphidecta obliterata. Next base: position 29,854,770 of record OZ014428.1, read on the forward strand.
TCTGCAACAGAAGTTCTTTTCCAACCACCAAGTCTTTTGATGGCTGAAAAATCTGCACTGTCAGAAAGAATAGACGCAGAAGAACGCCGAAAGCAGAGACCTGTATACAAATGTGGTTGCTCGAATTTAAGAAAGTTTGCAATCATTGACGGTAATTTAGAAAATGTATGAATTCCAACTGGTTGTGTTGAGCATTTATAGTTCTTATAAAAAACGAAAAATCTTTCGTGTGAAGTGTGAGCTGGCCTCAAGTATATATATCTCTTCATTATGTTTAAAAGTGTATGCTCATCATTATCCACCACAGTGAATATCCTGTTCGAATGTGTTTTCGATGAATTCACTGTCACCAGAAATTTCGATCCCATATCTTGTACATCCTTTCTCTGCAACCTTAACAATTCATCTTTTCTCAATGCACCCGCTACTCCGAATATCAAAGCGACCTACAAATCAAACAATGATAGTTATTTCACTATAACGAGATAATGAGAATAAGTTGGAATAACGATTCAATTGAGTTTTATTTTTACCTTCGACATCAAGAAAACGCTATCAGGAGCATTCGCTATGAACTCTCTCACATGTTCTTTTTCGAGAACTTTTAATTTTTTTGGGATATATCCCTCTCTTTTCCGTTTAATAAACATCACCAGTTTGTGGTATCTGCTTATATCAGTATTGTATTTCACATTTAGTGTTGATTTCAGCATCGAATATTTTGGCCATAAACTTGCTAGATGCCCCTTTTCTGCAATACCCGTAAAGTATGCCAACAAAGCCGTTTCCGTAAAGTTCCGAACCTTCTTGTCCTTGCACCAAGATCTGAATTCAGCATAGGTTTTCTCATATAAATGGCGGCTCTTTTCAGGAAGCAGACTCAAGTTGCTGCTTCAGCAGTTTTTGTCACATCTGGCGGTGTCAAAGGGATATTTTCTTCGTTATTCATTTTGTAGTAGCGTAACGGATAAAATCAGATTCTGATCGAAAGCGAATAAATAAATTTGACAGCTCGATCGTGCTCCGACATAGATGCATCTATGCTCCGACTGAATATTTTATAATCGGTTGCCATGATAATCATGCATTAAAACAAGAAATCATGCATTAATAGGGGTAATTAATGGATGATTTCGAGTGCGTTAAAATGAGCTTTTATTCTATGGTCGACGGAAAAATAATTTTCGAGTTGAGATCGTGATGCAGGCTACAATGTGGCTCCGATATATATCAAATCATATCCGTGTTTAACTAGCACTTGTCAATTTTCTCCAACGCCCGTTGGAACGCTCTCATTGGTCGACGCGCAACAACACGGTATAAACAATCTCGTGAAATATATTGCGGTAGTTGGCCGCGTCGAATAAAGTGAATAATTTATCCTCAAAAGCGTAGGAGGCTTAGTATGTAATTAGCCGTATTGGAATTTATAAATAGAAAGTAGTGCAAATGCGATTCTGCATCGAGCACGGCCGCTGCTGCTGCAGTTTGATAAAGTACAGATGGGGACGGCTGGGACGGGAAAAAAAAAGGTAAATGTGCTCTGAGAACCGGAGATTAGCAATTCAAATCCCCAATTTTAAAATTTCGATCGGATCGGCGTTAGATCTACTGCGTAGCGGAATAACGGATAGTGCGGGATATATAGGCCCGTCTGTCTGTAATGCTTTCCGCCGCGCTTCGGTATCGATTCTATTCGCAGTGGTTTATTTCGCCATTGTGATCAACCCACAAGAACTTTATGGTCCGTTTTCATTTTCACGTGCACGTTTCGCTCATTCGATGTCAGAACGAATATTTGGAATGTGAAGCTTGAAACGTCACACCTATATCACAATAAGAGCGCAGATACAAAGATGAGATGTACCTCTCAAAAATGCCCTGAGGCAAAGTCAAGTCAAAAAATTCCTTAGTCTGAAATTTTTTTTGACAATTTTTTCGTCAAAATTTCCTCAATTGGTTAGTGAAATTGAAAAATGCGGATCTACCTACAAGGTAGATGAACAAGCGCTCAAAAGCTCCTGACTTCATGGCAGTGCTTTTTGACTTTTTGAGCGCTCGTACTACTTACACGAGGGCTATATCATTTCGTCACGATGTCTGTATTTTTCGAATTTTGAGCTGAAAATGGTCTCAATCTACTATGTTCGACTCACTGATGACCATCCATCGGAAAACTCGAGTCGGTCCGTCCGTCCGTAAGCACGATAACTCTCGAACGGAACAACCTAAAGACTTGAAATTTTCAGTGTGGGTTCAGTTCCCGAATGCCTCGGTTGAGTTCGTTAATGGGCCAAATTCCACAAGGGGTTCCGTAAATATGGCCGTTCAAAGTTTTGTTCCACTGATTACTTGAAAACTACAGATTTGATCGAGATGAAATTTTGCACTCGAATGGAAAATGAGGTTTTCAAGCTATATGTGAAATTTTGTCCAGATCACATGACCAGAACCATAGAAACCATAGAAAATTGTAACTTTTGAACGGAAACGCCTAGGGACTTGAAATTTTCAGGATAGGTGTGGATCTCGAATGTCGTGATCACGTTCAACTATGAGCAAAATTATACAAGGGGTTCCGTAAATATGGTCGTTTGAAATTTAGTTTTCTCGATCATTTCAAAACTACAGATTCGATCGTGACGAAATTTTGTATACTAATGGAGAATGATATATTCAAGCTATATTTTTCCAGATCACATGACCAGAACCATAGAAACCATGGAAAATCATAACTTTCGAACGGAAAGGCCTACGGACTTGAAATTTTCAGGATAGGTGTGGATCTGAAATGTCGCGTTCACGTTTATCAATGAGCAGAATTATACTAGGGGTTCCGTAAATACGGTCGTTTGAAATGTTTTTTTCTCGATAATTTCGAAACTACGGATTCGATCGAGATGAAATTTTGAATTTTAATCGAGAATGATATATTAAATCAATATTTTGTCCAGATCGCATGACCAGAACCATAGAAACCATAGAAAATCGTAACTTTCGAACGGAAAGGCCTAGGAACTTGAAATTTTCAGGGTGGGTTTGGGTCGCGACCATCGCGGTCACGTTCATGAATGAGCAAAATTAGACTAGGGGTTCCGTAAATATGGCCGTTCAAAATTTTTTTTTCTGATAGTTTCGAAAATACTGTGCGGATTGAGATGAAATTTTGCACCTAGCTGAGTAATAATGTTTTCGAACTACCAAGACCATTGATACCGTAGAAAATTATAGCGAATTATCGAAAAAAAATTGGTCAGGTGAAGACATGAAGTCTGGAGTTTCGCCTAAGTTTCAGAATTTTTTTGACAGCTATCTAAAATTACTTCTATTGATTTCTAAAACTGGAAAATGCGAATCTACCTACAAGGTGCATGTACGAACGCTCAAAAGCTCCTGCCTTCACGGCAGTGCTTTTCTCGATTTTTTTACCATCGATTTTGGTTCATAAAACGAAAAATATGTGGAGACCCCAACAGTGCGTTAAGCGACAAACTGATGGAAATGAATCTTCATTAAAATCGATCAAAGTGGTCCTTATTTCAGTCAGTTTGACTGGAAATCAAATCAGATATTCATGAACTGAATTACCAGAACCAATCTCTTGACTACTCCTAATAAAAAACCTTCCTTAACCCAAATCTCCTGATAATCTAGAAAACCGATTTTTACCGCAGTATCACAATGACCATAATAATCCTATCAATTAAACCGCAACCTGTCTGAAAATATGAATGTCAGGGGAAAATCTTGCAACTCTTACGACAGTCCGGAGCGTTCGCAACTATTTCATTTATTTTATACTCCACACCAATAAACTAAATATATTGCGAAATGTGTAGGCGGAATAATCGTGAAGGTAAAATTAAGTCATACATTACAACGCTCAACTTTAATATCTCCGGTTGAAAAATCGGCAAACTGGTGTAAATTCAGATTAGAAGGTTCGAGGAATATGAGCGAGCAGGTATTCGTTCGATCTGATATGGCGGAATACGGAATGAGTTTATGGGATTGTTCCTTTATCATTTATTTCATCTCCTCTATAACAGCGAATTAGGAAATATCTACACGATTATTTCAAACAAGAGGAATTCAATTAAGATCTCGAACCCTCCTGACTCACAAACCCCTACTACTTCGAAAATACACCTTTCGTCCTGGTAATCTCGCGTGTCCTGAGCAATATTCAAATCCAGTTCTACTTAAATCACTTATCTAACATCCGTTAAAGCGCCTCGATGTATTACATCACTGACAGAAATATAAAGACAACATGCTGTACCCTCGAAAAATATACGGTTATGATTCAATCCAGATCGTAAACATTGAACTTTTTAGGCGTCCGCACCAACATGAAACAATCCAATAAATCCGCGATAATTACCATACTCGACATTTCGCAGAGCTGAAGGGTTAAATGACATGCATCTCTCACCACGGAGAGCCGGAGGAGATTGCCACGGTAATATTTCCATGTTACTCGGATAATCAATGAACTTATTAGTGTGGGTACTAGATGATTCCTGTGTGGTTGTAAAGAATGGTTCACGATCTGGTAACTCTCTCATTTGCGCTCGAAGAACCTTGGAAATACTGGTTGGAACGAAGATCTGCACCTGAACGCAGCAGGGGGAGGCTATTGATAGGTATATATCGCAGTTTTTCCTGGGTTTTAAGTTCCGATCTTATAATCGTTATATTTCATGGAAGTGACGGAATTCTGCTATCACGAACCCCACTGGCTGATGGCGGGGTTCATACAGCTTTGACTGTGCGTTATAAATCAAATTTTTGATAAGACTTAGAATTCCTATAGATGATTAACTCTTATTCTACCACGTTAGAGATATGGTGATCTTAAACAACTAGGTACATTTCTGGGGAACTTTGTCACAATGTTTTATCAAAGTTTTCATTATTCTTTCAGAATATTTTGAGGTCAATAAGACTGACAATTATTAAAGAGTTACTGCTCTATTTGGATACTTTCTATCCATGTTTCCATAGTTTTTGTATATATTGCAGTTTCTCCTGGTTTTCAAGTTCCGATCTTATAATCGTTATATTTCATGGAAGTGACAGAATTCTGCTATCACGAACCCCACTGGCTGATGGCAAGGTTTATAGAGCTTAGACTGTGCGTTATAAATCGAATTTTTGATAAGACTTAGAATTCCTATAGATGATTAACTCTTATTCTACCACGTTAGAGATATGGCGATCTTAAACAACTGGGTACATTTCTGGGGAACTTTGTCACAATGTTTTATCAAAGTTTTCATTATTCTTTCAGAATATTTTGAGGCCAATAAGACTGACAATTATTAAAGAGTTACTGCTCTATTTGGATACTTTCTATCCATGTTTTCATAGTTTTTGTATATATTGCAGTTTCTCCTGGTTTTCAAGTTCCTATCTTAGAATCTATATATTTCATGTCAGTGACGGAATTCTGCTATCACGAACCCCACTGGCTGATGGCAGGGTTTATAAAGCTTTGACTTAGCTTTATGAATCGAATTTTTGATAAGACTTAGAATTCCTATAGATGATTAACTCTTATTCTACCACGTTAGAGATATGGCGATCTTAAACAACTAGGTACATTTCTGGGGAACTTTAATACAATGTTTTATCAAAGTTTTCATTATTCTTTCAGAATATTTTGAGGTCAATAAGACTGACAATTATTGAAAAGTTACTGCTTCATTTGGATACTTTCTTTCCATGTTTTCATAGTTTTTGTATATATTGCAGTTTCTCCTGGTTTTCAAGTTCCGATCTTATAATCGTTATATTTCATGGAAATGACAGAATTCTGCTATCACGAACCCCACTGGCTGATGGCAAGGTTTATAGAGCTTAGACTGTGCGTTATAAATCGAATTTTTGATAAGACTTAGAATTCCTATAGATGATTAACTCTTATTCTACCACGTTAGAGATATGGCGATCTTAAACAACTGGGTACATTTCTGGGGAACTTTGTCACAATGTTTTATCAAAGTTTTCATTATTCTTTCAGAATATTTTGAGGTCAATAAGACTGACAATTATTAAAGAGTTACTGCTCCATTTGGATACTTTCTATCCATGTTTTCATAGTTCTTGTATATATTGCAGTTTCTTCTGGTTTTCATGTTCCGATCTTAGAATCTATATATTTCATGTCAGTGACAGAATTCTGCTATCACGAACCCCACTGGCTGATGGCAAGGTTTATAGAGCTTTGACTGTGCGTTATAAATCGAATTTTTGATAAGACTCAGAATTCCTATGGATGATTGACTCTTATTCAACCACGTTAGAGATATGGCGATCTCAAACAACTAGCTAAATTTCTGGGGAACTTCAATACAATGTTTTATCAAAGTTTTCATTATTCTTTCAGAATATTTTGAGGTCAATAAGACTGACAATTATAAAAGAGTTACTGCTCCATTTGGATCCTTTCTATTTATGTTTTCATAGTTTTTGTATATATTGCAGTTTCTCCTGGTTTTCAAGTTCCGATCTTAGAATCGTTATATTTCATGTCAGTGACGGAATTCTGCTATCACGAAGCCCACTGGCTGGTGGCGGGGTTTATACAGCTTTGACTGAGCGTTATGAATCGAATTTTTGATAAGACTCGGAATTCCTATGGATGATTGACTCTTATTCTACCACGTTAGAGATATGGCGATCTTAAACAACTAGGTACATTTCTGGGGAACTTTGTCACAATGTTAAATCAAAGTTTTCATTATTCTTTCAGAATATTTGGGGGTCAATAAGACTGACAATTATTAAAGAGTTACTGCTCCATTTGGATACTTTCTATCCATGTTTTCATAACTTTTGTATATATTGCAGTTTCTCCAGGTTTTCAAGTTCCGATCTTAGAATCGTTATATTTCATGTCAGTGACGGAATTCTGCTATCACGAACCCCACTGGCTGATGGCGGGGTTTATAGAGCTTTGGCTGTACGTAATGAATCGAATTTTGGATAAGACTCAGAATTCCTATGGATGATTAACTCTTATTCCACTACTTTAGAGATATGGCGATCTTAAACAACTGGGTGCATTTCTGGGGAACTTTGTCACAATGTTTTATAAACGTTTTCATCATTCTCTTAGAATATTTTGGAGTCAATAAACCTGACAATTATAAAAAAGGTACTGCTCCATTTGGGTACTTTCTATCCATATTTTTATAGTTTTTGTGAATATTGCAGTTTCTCCTACTTCTCAAGTTTTCAAGAAGTGAGGGAACTCTGCTATCACGAACCCCACTGGCTGATGGCGGGGTTCATAGAACTTCAACTGTGCGTTATAAATCGAATTCCATAAACAACACGTTAGAGCTTTGACAATTTCAAACATTTCAATGCAATTTAAGGCAACGTTGTCACAACCTTTCATAAACGTTTTCAATATTCTCAAACGTTCTCCAAACGCGTTTTACTTGAAACCCGAGTGGACTTATCGTTGAAAATAATAAACCGAAAATATGAAAACCTTCAAACACCCTTTCAACTTTCATGACAATGCTTAAGCGTCCAACCAATAGGTGAAACGTCGAACAAATATATCGCCCCATTTGATCGTATCCCAAAGTGTAGAAACTCAGATGTAGAAGCTCATCGCATGATCATAAGTCTTGAAGCCATGAGCACCGGCGTATAAGTAGGTGGGCGATCTAATCTTGTGTTATTCTTCGATATCGCAACTTCGAACATCACTTTAAATGTTAATTTTCGACTATTTCTGCATTTTCCGCGCATTAGGAGCTCGACCGATGGAAGTTACTACCTTAATTGATATTTATTGATAAGCACGACCGATAGATCCATCCGATTCAATTCTTTATGAGCGTTTATTGAGTGATTGGGGGTTTTTAGAATTATTTTAATTGAAATAATGCAAGTATCGAGATCTGCTTGGAATTTCTATAAATTATAGCCCCACGTTGATCCAGTTTGTCAGCTCGTACATTAAGAGCGATTCAAAAGTCCATGTCATGCACAGAACTCGGAGATAACAGCTTTATCATTGTTTGTTCCATAATTGAAGGCTGTACGACCCATTGAGATATATTGTGGAAAATATGAGGCAATGCATGTGGCTGTAAGTCAGTGCGATGTCGTTGGCTTACGTTGGGCAACAATCGAAATGGTTCAAGAACGTTGTGGAAGACTGTCCTTCACGCTTACCTGACCCGCTACCGAATCAGATGAATGGAGGCAAAAAGTCAAGAAAAATCAAGAATCAAAAGATGTTGCTGGCGCTTGTAACAAGGATATTTTATGGAGTGAACCATAATCGGGAACTGCGAAGTGGTACCCGTTCAATCAAAAACGAATAACCAGAATGGTTTAATCACAATAAATTCTGCACTTTTCACACACTTAATAAACCATTACCCAGCGAGAGATTCCGTTTCATTCGGCAGCAAGATAACTCGTTAAATATGGGCACTTTAAGCGACTGAAGAGTACCGAACGATATACGCGCGTACATATAAATTTTTTATCACTTTCTTCGTGTTCCCGCTCGTACGAATCCATTAAGGAATCGATTTTTTTAGTGTATCGAACATCAGGGCTCCATTTCAATCAATTCTGCTATTCTGATAAAGCAGAAGTACAGGTAGCAGCAAGTTTATCAATCTATTAATTATAGCAGCATTCCTCTCTCACCATAATGAAATCTCTGTGATATCCGCTAGATCCAGTATTCTTGTTGGTTCTGTCGAGAATATCGAAGGAAACACCATTTTTCCAAAAAAGAATTTGTTGCAAATTTGACTGGTTTTCAAAATAAGAAGATCTAAAAACAATTTATCACCAATTTTTTCTTCATTTGGACTTCCTGTCTTCTAGAAAACGGAAAATTTTTCCTTGCGAAATATACTTCATAATACTTTCCCATATTCTGAATACTCAATCGATTCTGGTTCCGAATATGTGAATATAATGGTGGTTTTTTTATATTTATGTCAAGCAATTAAATTGTCTCAGAAAGTGCGAAGAAGTGAGAGGCATGCACTTTCAACAGTTTCTTCGATTAGCATTTTTGTTACTTTTAATAAATAATTTCAAACAATCCTAACTTTCTTGAAGAGTAAACATGTTGAGAGCTTCGAATGAAAATTCAGGCTTCATATTTTCGCTTCTATTATACTCGAGAATGAAAACTTCAAATTTTGACAATCAAATATTGATTGAACTACAGACAACGTGGATATATTTTTCGAATATGGGATCTGAATTTCTTAGAGGTTGATTTTGAATGGAATTGCTTGAAATGAATATAAAACCGCCATTATATTCTAATATTCGGATCAAGAATCGATTGAATATTCAGAAAATATTATGAAGTATATTTGCAAAGAAAAAATTTTCCGTTTTCTAGAAAACCGGAAGTTCAAATAAGGAAAAAATTGGTGATAAATTGTTTTAAGGCCTCCTTATTTTGAAAACCAGTCAAATTTGCAAAAAATTTTTTTTGGAAAAACGTTTCTCCCCAATAACTTTTCATGCTTTGGTTTGATAGTTTTTCCGATAACATATTTGGACAGCACAAAAAAAAATACTATCATATTGATGAGTCACTTTTCAGTCACAAAATCCAGCGACTCGCTTACGTCGAATCTGAGGTTCGTCGCTTGGTCCAACGTCGGGGTCTCCACGCATTACAACCTTTTCACATCTGTTACTCCTCGTTCAACGATGTAAAAACAGAAAAATGAAACTTGAACCTCAATTACAGTCCTTATTACGAAGCCACACTTGTCGGATATTGATTATTCGATCTCGTCGAGTATGATAATATTAATTAATTCATTTCGAGACTCCCTTACCGATTATTTAACGGTAACAGTAACGATAAAAGCTTCTATGCTCTTCCTGCTGGCTGGTCTGTGTGGGTGTGACGTCACCCGACATTCTCTGCCGCTATTAATAATAATCGCTTGGATTCAATTCTAACAGGAAATTGCCAATTATGAAAACAAATGTAAGAGCGGTGTTGATGGTGTTTCGAAGCTGGGTATCGGAGTAAAAAGCGAAAAATCGTAATGTTGGATTGTAATTACTCGGATTCCAACCCAAATAGCTGTAAGAAATGAGGAATGCTGAAAACCACTTCTTCATTCGGCTTCATTGGGTTTTACATAATTATATGGGTCCCATCTATTCTGCGAGTCCTGTTATTAGTGTCTTTTTGTTAGTTTCAAGGTATGTGATTCTCTATTTCAGAAATAATTCTGCTTAGAATGGAGAAATCTCTGATGATCACATTTGGGTGCGCCCGAATCGCTGAACGAAATCCGATTCGTTTGGGCGTCGCCATTTTGTGTGCCACCGATAGTCGACCAATTGAGAAATCAATTCAGCACACCGACGAAAGAAACAAATGAGTCTGGTGGCGGTTCGTAAATAATTTGCATGTCAACATTTATAAGTAAACACCTTGTCCGCAATGCCATTACATGTGTCCACTCGGCAATCCGAGTCTTGCGTTGTAAATTCTCAGCTGCGGACGATGCCAGAACTGCTATGTGTCGGTTTGTCCAGTTCTGTTGGTTCTATTGGTCTAGGAGTAAGGGAGAATCTTGGAGAATCCGTCGTTATGGAGATTTTCCGAAGTGTTTGGGTTCGTCGCTTGACCCAACGTTGGGGTCTCCGGTTAGTACCGACGGTGTCAACACCCCAGATTCGGATTTTTATGAGAAATATAATTTTATTTAGTTGACTGAGTGTAAGATAATGTATAGTGAGACATAAAAAGATTTCCCGAAACAAAGACGTTTCTCGCTTGACGCAAAGTTGGAGTCTCCAGTTAGTACTGACGGTATCTACACTCCAGATTCTTATTTTTATGTCAAATATCATTTTATTTGGTCTACTGGGTGTTAGATATTGAATAGTGGGAGATAAAAAGATTTCCCAAAACAAAGACGTTCCTCGGTTAACGCAACGTTGGAATCTCCAGTTAGTACCGACGGTTCCTTTACTCTAGTTCCTTAATTTTATGACAAATATAATTTTATTTAGTCTACTGAGTGTAAGATATTGTATAGTGAGATATAAAAAGATTTCCCGAAACAAAGACGTTTCTCGCTTAACGCAAAGTTGGAGTCTCCAGTTAGTACCGACGGTCCCTATACTCTAGTTCCTCAATTTTATGACAAATGTAATTTTATTTGGTCTACTGAGTGTAAGATATTGTATAGTGAGATATAAAAAGATTTCCCGAAACAAAGACGTTTCTCGCTTAACGCAAAGTTGGAGTCTCCAGTTAGTACCGACGGTCCCTATACTCTAGTTCCTCAATTTTATGACAAATATAATTTTATTTGGTCTACTGAGTGTAAGATATTGTATAGTGAGATATAAAAAGATTTCCCGAAACAAAGACGTTTCTCGCTTAACGCAAAGTTGGAGTCTCCAGTTAGTACCGACGGTATCTACACTCCAGATTCTTATTTTCATGTCAAATATCATTTTATTTGGTCTACTGGGTGTTAGATATTGAAAAGTGGGAGATAAAAAGATTTCCCAAAGTAAAGACGTTTCTCGCTTAACGCAATGTTGGAATCTCCAGTTAGTACCGACTTGGTATTCAAATCAAGCAACATCAAACGTGTTTTCTTTCGATATACTGAAACTTCAACGTTCTGAAGTTGGACAGTTTTAAATTCAACAACTTTTGGCGAGATGGTGTTTCTAGAGAAACCTCCGTACACAGCTCTATTCGAACACCATGGAGGTACATATTTTCCACTTATTCCTGCTCGACTTGGGCACTTACACATCCGCACCTGACTGTTATTCGCTATAAACATTCCCTAAGTGAGGGATTCCATAACAGAACTAATAATATCACCTAGACATAGAATTGCAAATGGGATTCTATTGAAATTTTCGCATTTGGAGAATGTTTTATGTGCCAACTGCTCGTAGTTGTTCACTGGGTACATTAATTCGAGACTTAATGAGGTTAACACCTCGTTTCATCTTTCTGATTTGCTTCGTGAATAATTTCGAATTAATTTATATTCTTCAAAGGAATATTCTTCGAATAACTTTTGAAATTTTTTTTTTATTCTGATTTTGAAAATCATAAAAAATTTGAGGATTACCGAGTACATCGAACTTTCTCATTTCCTCGTACTGAAATATCTCTTCATTAAACTGCACAGATTAAAACTAATTTTCACGTTGAAAAAACAAGGAGGTAAACAATAATGAAACAAAGTAAGAAATGATAAACTTCATGTTCTGATAAACTCGACCTGTTCATCACTTGCAGAGAAATTACGGGTTTACACATTGATGATAATGTTCCAGTGGAGCTTTCTCGGGTAATTAGGCATAACAATGACGGAATCAATTAGCGAATGTTCCTCGAGTAGGTACTCCGAGAATTTTCAGCAAATGTTACCTCTTATTTTAAAATATTCTTTTCCATTTAGTTATTGGTAGGTACTTTCATTCGTGATTTGTCATGGTATATCACCAGTATTTCACAGTGACATTGTCGTGATTGACGGTTTTTGTGGGTTTACTCAACGTAACAAGATATTGTAATGCGGTGTGGAGATTTCGGATAATCAGTATCGAGTCGAATTGAGCAAAAGATTTAGTTCCCTTTCAAGAAGGAGAAAGTTTTATATTGATTCGATAGTAAATTTCACTGCGGAAAAAGCTGTTTTTATGGATATGGTACAATAAATATTTCATTTTGACCATTCACAATTCATCAACTTCATTGTGATGATATTTATTATACATAACATTCTCGAGAATGAAGAATTAAAGATAACACAAAATAGAACATTCTCAATAAAAAAAAATTTAAAAAGAGAAATAGTGATATTCTTGAAAATATGAGATATTTTCAAGAATGACGCCTAGAACCTAGAGAAGTCTTTAGTATATTTTTCAAATCTGATTTACTGATTAGTTTATCTAGTATAATTTTTCTTTTTTCATTCCTGAATTTAGGAAATCCAAACTGAAATATTTATTGTTTTTAATTTCAGCAAAAATAATAGTATATTATTCAACGAGAGGCAATGTAGGTCATAACTCACGCTTTAATTCATCAAGTGAGTTATGGCCATTACCGCAAGTTGAATACTATTCATTTTAATAACAAATACTAAGATACAAGTACAGAGAAAGATCTTTATTCACAAATTTTATTGGTTACCTATAACAATGCATTATTTATGTTGATTGGGCTTCTCAGCATGGAATAGAAAGTCTATAGAGGCGATGCTTTAAATTTAGTGCTGAGTGCACTGAAATATGCTAAAAGAACATTTTCTCTAAACGATGACTTAATATTCTTACTCCTACACCAATTATATTTTCTTTGGGATTTTTCGGGCAATAGATTCTTCATGGTAACATCGGCTGATTGTCTTATTCCTGAAGGTGTACATAATAATTCATCTCCACTATCTAAATTCGAAATTTTAAGCAAAAAATTTACAATAATAATTAAGTGTCAAATTAATTTGAGGAAACGTTAAAAGTAGATAAGTGACCCCCCCTCAATACCAATAATGGACTGTTTCCTTTCGGCCAATTGGCTTGTTCAGAAGCACAGAGTCAGGGAGTCATAGTAGTGAGTTATCATAACTCACGTTGTTCGTTTACAGATACTATCAATTGTTCAAAAGTAGTTGAATAATGAATATATAATTCAATAGGAGTAGATAAGGTCATTTGAAGGAATATTGGATTGTTTAGGTTTTCAACCACTGCTCATTCTAGGCTGTAATGACTTCCCTTCCAAAAAGTTTTCGACTAGTGCTGGGAGAAATCTGAAATTTCAAGACCCATTCACCAATCAGAATGCACTTCGAGTAGGTAAAAATGTGGAATTTTGATTCCTCCTCATAGCATGAGGTACCTCGTGAAGTTTGCACAGATCTCTTGGTCTTTCAGTACGCCACTCACTGAAATATTCTGCTCAACCTCGATGAATGAACATATCTCGTGGAAACATGCCTCAATTGTCCATTCAGCTAAATGTAACCGTCTAACAATGACCAATTCGCCGATGAAGTGAATCGATCACCGTGATCGATGTCAGGAGTCGTGCTCATAGTGGTCGAAGAAGAAAAGAGAGAATGTGGAGGATCTCGAATAGTACATAATACACGCTCTGCGTTGCGTTTCGTCATCAAATTGATGCTGTCTGTAAATGGTATTATCTCATTGAGAGAAGAGTGCCACGATATACGCCGCGGAACGTTTGAAAGTGGGAAAAATGTTGTTTCTTAGTTTGGCGAATTGGCAAATGGGTGGAAATGTCACGAGGATCGTCGTGATGTACGTCTCGTTGTCTCGCATTTCCATCAATCAGAGTCGGGGATCAAAGAGTATGGTAATTAGTTTGAGGCAATTATAGGTATTTAGGACGTGGGCGATCTTATCATCAGTTGGGCTGTAAGGCTCATTGCGAAAGTGAAACTTTTTGCTTGTAAAATCTAAACTTATGGAGCGATGCTGACACTTTCGGTAACAAAATTGTAGAGAATGAAAAGACGAAGAAAATGAGTGTTAGTTCAATTCAATCGGGTCATTATTGACGTAGAAAAGCCGGAAAAACCATAAAAATCAGCGTTTTTTCAAAAATTCATAACTCAGCCATTTTGAAAGTTGTAACACTGGTTTTCCTGATGAAAGTATTGGTTCATAGGTACTTTTAGTGTGCAGAACCCAGAAGTTGTCAGATAGATAGTTTTTGAGTAATTGCGATTTGAATTATTACAGGCACTATTTTCCGGAAGGGTTGGATGCGTCGGAAATTGTCCGATTTTGATTTACAAAACGGATTTGGAAAGTGGAAACATATGATGCCGTTCAACTTTTTTTCTATGGTTTGATCGCCTATAGCAACGCTTCAATATACATGGAATTGATTCAATGAAATATTTCAATCTCTTGGTAGTTCTGGCAATAACTGTCAATTCAAACCTGACATTGAAATGTCAAAAATGTTTCGGGTAGAAAATTCCGAATGACATCAGCCCATAAATCGACCGAGTACGCGTCAATTCGATTTTATTCTTCCTGTTGAATCACCGCGCGATCAAAACGGATCCCATTCATCAGAAAATGAAAACCGAGAGGAAGAGAACCTGATGAAACGATAAAAATATAATTTGCCGTCAAGGTTACCTCATTGTGGCATAAAAAACAAAGGATGCAGAAAAAACTGATTAACATGTGAAAACTTTTGATTTTATAGTGGTGGATTAATGGGAAGTATTCACCTTAACCTTATATCTCAGTTCACAGGCACACAATGGACGAAAATTATCTCATCACTCTGTAATAGAGAATCTAGGTTGTTAGAGCTCGTAGATCAACATGGACAGCCGGATTTATGTATAATTGTGGTGTTAACTTCTCGATCCATCAAGAATTTTAGCTCTTCTGTTAAATTTATGACACCCACCGGAACCCTAATAAGCATTGGTCGGTTTTCTCCTCTCCTCCACCTCATTAATATTCGAACGAAGAATGTATACACGTATGGAATATCACCACGTCCATAGCGAGAGCGGGTAATTGAAAATGGCCAATTAAATCACAAATATTTAATAATTGAATTTCTCCCATATAATGAATAATTTAACTACCCGGTGAGTCAATTACTGTTTCGCCCGTTCTACGGCGCTAATTATCACTTTTAGAGGAGGCCATTCCGGAGTTTAATGGTAACACTTTTTCTCTGTGTTCGATTATTCTGTGATTTATACGGGGGCCGGGCAGTGGGCGCAATCTTTGACGCCGTTTATCGGTCAGCGAAGAACGAACCTTGAGCTCTCGAACGTATGGGTTAGCTTCTATGACTTAACCAAAAATCTAAATATTCACTCTTTATCTTCGAGGTTTTAGAATAATTCCGATAAGAAAAGTTCGTTACGTTGGTATTTCCTTCGATTATTCGTTATAATTTTAATAATGCTCCTCCACCTATATAATTAATAAATGTCATTTCCGGTAACAATTCTTCGCCTTTTCAGTGTTTCCTTTCGGCCGTCTTTTATATCAACAAAGAAATAACAATAGCAATTAAATGTCTGGTATTTTGTAGACAGGTCCGGCTGTATTATAGATGTAGAAGGGAAGGGAACATGGGTGGAAGGGCAGATGTCTAGGTTTATCTGAAGGAAAAACTACCGAAAGGTGCGTAGGAAGTTATACTTAGATAACGTACACAATTTAACATTTCAGGTAGGGAAGAGTAATATTTTCTAAATTTTGTCGGAATAAATATAACATAAACCTAGAATTTTTATTTATTGTAGTGGATTTGAAATACACTGAAAAAACGAATTACGGGAATTTCCCGTTAAATGAATTCCTGTTGTTTAAACGCAATTATTGTTACCACAATAAGAAAAGACCATTCTGTGAGAAATCTGTACTTGCAATCCAACATGACTATTACGGTTTAAGTGGCTTGAGTCCTATGAATAGGAAGAACAGTAAGTATAGCAGTGATCAGCTACTTTTATTTCAAAAGGAATATTTCCGTTAATGTAACAGGAATATCTAGTAAAATATAATAATTTTGTAAGCATAACCCAACAATATTTGTACGACTAACAGTATGGACACTTTGAATTCAACAGGAATGTTTCGTATTTCTCACAGAAATTCAGATTTTTCTACTGGAATAAATCTTGTTTAGCTAACAGTTTTTCAATCCATGTTGTACCATATGGTTGAAGTTGTTTGTAATAAAAAATCGGTTTCTGACGAAGGAACGAACAGCTATTCGGCAATCATCTCGATGATACGAACGCACTGTTGCCTATTTGGCATTTTCAATGCTAAATCTAGCATATTTTCGTCTCAGTCAGCATGTAAAATTCGAGCAATTTTTGGTATCCTACCTAGAATTGAATATTTTCGATCTGGATAACATTTCCTGGGAAATACAAAAAGAAGAGGGTTAGTTTATGATTAAGAAACATAGTGTAGGAAGGCACAGGGAAATAGGGGTTTAACCGGAAAACAGAGGTTAAAGGTAGTTTAGATCCGATCAGAGGAAGGAGAAAAGATTAGATCTGTAGCGATCTGCACCGACAGCCCAACATTTACCGTACCGCGTAACAGAGGGCGCCACCAGATAGACAAAACTCAAAAGATACTGCTCGAAGGAATGAAAAGCGATAGAGAAGGTGTGAACATCTGTAGACAGTAATTCTGTAATCAAATTCGCTAATATGTTTTCATCTTTATTTTCCTGTATAAATTTAATTTAAACAAAAAAACACTCATTATTCAGAATACTTTTCAACTTAATTTTTATAGACTATGTCAAAAATTCTGAAAATTGTAGTAAAACAAAAATTTTCATTGCAGGAACAACTAAATAAAACACTGAAATTGTTAATACTCATTGTAAAATTGTATATGAAAAAATATCTAAATAAATTCTTCTCTCTCCCTCTCTATCTCGCTAATTTTAGTCTGGAATCGGGAAAAAAAATTTCTTTATATACAGGGTGTTCCTGAATTGGGGGTACAAACGAGGAGGGAAGATTCTTTAAGTAATTTTAAAAAAAAAGTTCCATAAACATGGTATCGCAATTGTTTTCGAAAATACAGGGTGTTAAAGTTTAAATTTTTTTCAAGTTTCTTTCTCAAAGTATCTACACTTTACAAGATATTCAACACGAAAGTTTAAGTTGACGAGTCAAAACTAACAATGAATCAATTCACTACAACTTACTAACTGAATTTTTATGACAATTTGGATTTTTCTGAGGATTCCGAGAGAATCGCTCAAAACTTTTTTCTCGAAATCAGTAGCAGAAACGACAAATCTACAGAAAACTATAAAGTTTAGTATAACAACAAAGCTGCTTTTTACTTTTTTGAGCGCTCGTACCAATTACACGAGGGCTATATCGTTTCGTGTCTGTATTTGTCGAATTTTGAGCCGAAAATGGTCTCAAACGACTATGTTCGACTCACTGATGACGAATCTGTCGAAAAATTCGAGTCTGTCCGTCCGTTCGGCCGTCCGTATACACGATAACTCTCGAACGGGTAGGTTCGAATCTCGAATGCCGCGGATGATTTCGTTATTGGGCAAAATTCGCCGAGGGGTTCCGTAAATATGGCCGCACGAAATTTTGTTTTCCTGATTACTTTGAAACTACAGATTCGATTGAGGTGAAATTTTGTACTCTAATGGAAAAAGAGGTGTTCAAGCTTCATGCGAAATTTAGTTCAGCTCGCATCACCAGAACCATAGAAACCATAGAAAATTGTAACTTTTGAACGGAAACGCCTAGGAACTTGAAATTTTCAGGATAGGTGTGGATCTTGATTCTCGTGATCACTTTCATCTATGAGCAAAATTATACTAGGGGTTGCGTAAATATGGTCGTTTGAAATTTAGTTTTCTTGATAATGTCAAAACTACAGATTCGATCGTGACGAAATTTTGTATACTAATGGGGAATGATATATTCAAGCTACATTTCTCTATATCGCATGACCAGAACCATAGAAACCGTAGAAAATCATAACTTTCGAATGGAAAGGCCTAGGATCTTGAAATTTTCAGGATAGGTGTAGATCTGAAATGTGGCGTTCACGTTTTTGTATTTTAAACGAGAATGATATATTAAAGCAACATTTTATCCAGATCGCATGACCAGAACTATATAAACCATAGAAAATTATAACTTCCGAAGGAAAAAGCCTAGGAACTTGAAACTTTCAGGGTGGGTTTGGATCGCGAATTTCACGGTCACGTTCATCAATGAGCAAAATTAGACTAGGGGTTCCGTAAATATGGCCGTTCAAAATATTCTGTTTCTGATAATTTCGAAACTTTCGATTAGATTGGAATGAAATTTTGCACCTAGATGAGGAATAATGTATTCAAACTACGTGCGAAATTTTGTCCAGATCGCATCACCAAGACCATAGATACCGTAGAAAATTCTAGCGAATTATCGAAAAAAAATTGGTCACCTGAAGCACTGACAAAGTCTGGAGTTTCGTCTAAGTTTGAGAATTTTTTTGACAGCTGTCGAAAATTCCTTCAATTGATTTCTTAAACTGGAAAATGCGAATCTACCTACAAGGTGAATGTACGAGCGCTCAAAAGCTCCTGACTTCACGGCAGTGCTTTCGTAATTTTTTTGAATTAACAGTGGCTCACCAAAAAAAAGTTCAGGAGTAAAACAGGGGATAGTGTTCCAGAAAAAATATCACCCTGTAGATTTGCTGTTGAAATTGGCCTCTTACATGGCGAGAACTCCCAATTGTGATATCTATACCAAATTTCAGTTGAATATCTTGTGAAGTGAAGATACTACGAGAAAAAAACTACGAGAAAAAATTCTAACTTTAACACTCAACATATTTATGGGGCCTTTTTTTTCTTGAAATTACTTAGTTGAAATTACTTGAGGAATTTCACCTCTTCGTTTGTACCTTCAATTTAGGAACACCTGTATATTATGGAATCTCTCATTTCTAGTTTTCAACGAATGTCTCTCTAATTCGTTAGAATAATGTGAAGATACTCTTTAATGAATAGAATATGATATAAATTCTCCCTATTCCAGACACCTATTCGCGCACTTTTTATGTTCAGATTGAATGCATTACTACAGAAAATTCCTGTAAAATCTCAGGTTATAAGCTTCGAATACAACTAGTACTGTCAAATTTGAATAATAATTCTTTAATCCAACGGAAAATTCCTATCAAATCGATGCTACAGTTCCGTTATAAGTGAAGTAATTCCTGTTTCAGTTTGGTGTTCATTACTGGAAATTCTTGTAGAAACTGAAGTTTGAAGCATGGAATAAAACTATCTAGTTTGTTTATTGAACAGGAAATTCCTGTAAATAGTCACGAATATTCCGGTTTTCATCACAGTATTATTTTCCTGAAATGACAAATCGCTGTTTGGTTCCATCAATTAATGTAAAACTTGTTATTTCTAGAGGAATTGAACGACCGGAATTGTCACGTCAAATCAACAAATATTCCTGCTGCCGATCATATAGAGGAAATTTCCTGTAGAAGTGACCGAATTCCTGTTGTATACCCTACAAAATTTCCATGAATGTAGCTGCCAAATAATGAATTCTTCACATTCAAAATATTTCCCAATCCGAATACAACCCTGCCTTTATATCACCATCTCATCCTTCAACCTCTAATTACTCAGGTCTGAAACATTGTGTATAATGAAATGGACAGGGGAACATGGGAAACTCCCGCACCATCAGACCCAACAGGGTCCCAAGCAGCGCCTTATCTGTTAAAAAGCGTACCTATTACCTCTTTTTATTCGTTTCGACTTCCATCCGCCACCCATGATTTAAGATCGCGTTTTTGTTCAGTAAGGCAGTGTAATGCGGACTGTCCCACGGACAACAATGGCCGCTTCTTCCCATCATTACACTTGATCTGCATGTAACCAACATCCGTTCACGGAATCGCCGGATCGCTCTTCTCAGGACGGTTTCAATGTCATTTGGTTCACAGACGGACAAAGTGGAGAGATGTAAACAAATGAGTAGATATTGGAGAGCTAGCTTCTTGGTCTTCGAAGAGGAACTTGGAGGTTGTACAATTCTATGCCGATTTGAATTTGAAATTGAATTTTGCTAAATTTCCAATACTCATAAAAAGTGCAAAATTATTGAAACCCCTTCGGTGAAAAGGAATATGTTTTCTACTGATCTTCAATCCTTACATTGCTGACTTATATATGAATGATATCTCAACATTGGACTTCCTTGAAAGTTTAGATAATTCAATATGAGAACATTCCAAGATGTTTTTGCGAGAACTCGATAATTCGTCAAAACAATGATTAAATTAAAATACTGTTGGTATACACACGTGATCGTATGAGAGGTTTAAGAAACCAAGCTCGAAGACTTCGAAGTAAGTAATCTGAAACAATCGTCGATACTCTAAGACGCCCGCAGTCTCATGAAGAGAATCGATCATTTCCCAATACACACTTGTATTTTTTCGTAAAACTTCGAATCACGTAATATCGAAACCTTTCGATGTCTGCCACTTATATGAGTAATCAAGATTTCGAAAGACTGATAATAATAACAATTACCAGCCCGATTCTTCGGCCGGTAGTCCACCTCATTAACATATATGCATTGACCGCTATTAAGTAACCATCGAAGGTTCCATTAAATTGGTACACATTTACATGTTGCGTTCGATTCGCGTCGATTGGAGACAAAGGGGAATATTCGCGCGTGTGCTTGTTTCTAATTTTCGAAAATTACAGACTTTTGGGCCAATTCATAACACTCTTGTTCATAGAAACAAGCATGCAAAAACTTTTCATGGGTTCGGTGTATTCTCTCAAGATTTGAATGCCAATCAGATCGAATTGCCGATAAACTTGATTGTACTTTCAATGAAGATTTATAGACTTACATGGATATTTTAACATTTCGTAACTAGGTAGAGCAAAAATCTTCGTTTGTCGCAAGAAACTCGCAATTTATCTTGGTGAATCCTAGATCCATCAATTCTTATTTTTTCATTTTGGTGAAACAAATTGGGGTTGAAAACACAGAATAATTCATAAATAAATCATCAACACACGTTCGAAACTCAATGAGTACAAGACTGACAGTTCGATGCTTACAAGTATTCGACGTCATTGGCGCTGCTTAACATGGCGGGCTGTTGTTGTTTTTTTTTCTTCAAGGAATTATCTCACCCATCCCTCTATAAAAATAAAAATTTCCAGTTTTATTGGGATACTTTTGAGTTATTCTATTATCTCCAATACGTATTTTCTGGCAGTTTCTCTAGATTCATCGTTTTTCATTTTTCATTTTGGTGAAAAAAAATTGGGGTTGAAAACACAAAATAATGGATAAATAGATCATCAACACACGTTCGAAAGAAACCTCAACGAGTACTAGACAGAGAGTTCGATGTTTACAAGTATTCGACGTCATTGGCGCTGCTAAACATGGCGGATTGTTGTTATTGTTGTTTTTCTTCAAAGAATTATCTCGCCCATCCCTCTATGAAAACAAAAATCAGTAATTTTTTTGGGATACTTTTGAGTTATTCTATCATCTCCAATACGTATTTTTAGGCAGTTTCTCTAGATCTATGGTTTTCCATTAGGTGAAACAAAATTGGGGTTGAAAACACAAAATAATTGATAAATAGATCATCAATACACGTTCGAAAAAAACCTCAACGAGAACAAGACTGATAGTTTGATGTTAACAAATATTCGACGTCATTGGCGCTGCTAAACATGGCGGATCGTTATTGTTTTCTTTGAGGAATTATCTCACCCATCCCTCTATGAAAATAGAAATGAATTATTTTATTGGAATACCTTTGAGTTATTCTATCATGTCAAATACGTATTTTCGAGCAGTTTCTCTAGATCCATCTTTTTTTATTTTTTAATTTGGTGAAACCAAATCGGGGTTGAAAACACAAAATAATTGATAAATAGATCATCAACACACGTTCGAAATAAATCTCAACGATTACAAGAATGACAGTTCGATGTTTACAAGTATTCGACGTCATTGGCGCTGCTAAACATGGCGGTTTGTTGTTATTGTTGTTTTTCTTCAAAGAATTATCTCACCTATCCCACTATGAAAATAAAAATCAGTAATTTTTTTGGGATACTTGAGTTATTCTATCATCTCCAATACGTATTTTTAGGCAGTTTCTCTAGATCTATGGTGTTTTATTTTCCATTAGGTGAAACAAAATTGGGGTTAAAAACACAAAATAATTGATAAATAGATCATCAATACACGTTCGAAAAAAACCTCAACGAGAACAAGACTGATAGTTTGATGTTAACAAATATTCGACGTCATTGGCACTGCTAAACATGGCGGATCGTTATTGTTTTCTTTGAGGAATTATCTCACCCATCCCACTAAGAAAATAAATATGAATTATTTTATTGGAATACCTTTGAGTTATTCTATCATCTCCAATACGTATTTTCGAGCAGTTTCTCTAGATCCATCGTTTTTTGAGCGCTCGTACTACTTACACGAGGGCTATATCATTTCGTCACGATGTCTGTATTTTTCGAATTTTGAGCCGAAAATGGTCTCAATCGACTATGTTCGACTCACTGATGACGAATCCGTCGGAAAATTCGAGTCTGTCCGTCCGGCCGTCCGTCCGTCCGTCCGTCCGTCCGGCCGTCCGTCAGCACGATAACTCTCGAACGGATCAACCTAGAGACTTGAAATTTTCAGTGTAGGTTCAGATCCCAAATGCCTCGGTTAAGTTCGTTAATGGGCCAAATTCCACCAGGGGTTCCGTAAATATGGCCGTTCAAAGTTTTGTTTCCCTGATTACTTGAAAACTACAGATTTGATCGAGATGAAATTTTGCACTCGAATGGAAAATGAGGTGTTCAAGCTACATGTGGATTTTTGTCCAGATCGCATGACCAGAACCATAGAAACCATAGAAAATTGTAACTTGTGAACGGAAACGCCTAGGGACTTGAAATTTTCAGGATAGGTGTGGATCTTGAATGTCGTGATCACGTTCATCTATGAGCAACATTATACAAGGGGTTCCGTAAATACGGTCGTTTGAAATTTTGTTTTCTCGATAAATTCGAAACTACGGATTCGATCGAGATGAAATTTTGTATTTTAATCGAGAATGGTATATTGAAGCAATATTTTGTCCAGATCGCATGACCAGAACCATAGAAACCATAGAAAATTCTAACTTTTGAACGGAAAGACCTAGGAACTTGAAATTTTCAGGGTGGGTTTGGATCGCAAATTTCACGGTCACGTTCATCAATGAGCAAAATTAGACTAGGGGTTCCGTGAATATGGCCGTTCAAAATATTTTTTTCCTGATAGTTTCGAAACTACTGATCGGATTGGAATGAAATTATGCACCTAGCTCAGGAATAATGTATTCAAACCACGTGCAAAATTTTGTCCATATCGCATCACCAAGACCATAGATACCGTGAAAAATTCTAGCGAATTATCGGAAAAAAATTGATCAGCTGAAGCACCGACATGAAGTCTGGAGTTTTGCCTAAGTTTCAGAATTTTTTTGACAGCAGTCAAAAATTCCTTCAATTGATTTCTGAAACTGGAAAATGCAAATCTACCTACAAGGTGCATGTACGAGCGCTCAAAAGCTCCTGCCTTCACGGCAGTGCTTTTCGTAATTTTTTTTATTCTTCAATTTGGTGAAACAAAATTGGGGATGAAAACACAAAATAATGGATGAATAGATCATCAACACATGTTCGAAATAAATCTCAACGATTACAAGAATGACAGTTCGATGTTTACAAGTATTCGACGTTATGGCGCTGCTAAACATGGCGGATTGTTGTTATTGTTGTTTTTCTTCAAAGAATTATCTCACCCATCCCTCTATGAAAATAAAAATCATTAATTTTTTTGGGATACTTTTGAGTTATTCTATCATCTCCAATACGTATTTTTAGGCAGTTTCTCTAGATCTATGATGTTTTATTTTCCATTATGGTGAAACAAAATTGGGGTTGAAAACACAAAATAATTGATAAATACATCATCAATACACGTTCGAAAAAAACCTCAACGAGAACAAGACTGACGGCTTGATGTTAACAAGTATTCGACGTCATTGGCGCTGCTGAACATGGCGGATCGTTATTTTTTTCTTTGAGGAATTATCTCACCCATCCCTCTATGAAAATAAAAATGAGTTCTTTCATTGGAATACCTTTGAGTTATTCTATCATCTCCAATACGTATTTTCGAGCAGTTTCTCTAGATCCATCGTTTTTTATTTTTCAATTTGGTGAAACAAAATTGGGGTTGAAAACACAAAATAATTGATAAATAGATCATCAACACACGTTCGAAATAAATCTCAACGATTACAAGACTGACAGTTCGATGTTTACAAGTATTCGACGTTATGGCGCTGCTAAACATGGCGGATGGTTGTTGTTTTCATTCAATAAAAATGAATTATTTTATTGGGATACCTTTGAGTTATTCTATCATCTCAAATACGTATTTTCGAGCAGTTCTCTAGATCCATCGTTTTTTATTTTTCAATTTGGTGAAACAAAATTGGGGGTGAAAACACAAAATATTGGATAAATAGATCATCAACACACGTTCGGAAGAAACCTCAACGATTACAAGACTGACAGTTCGATGTTTGCAGGTATTTGACGTCAATGGCGCTGCTAAACATGGCGGATTGTTGTTGTTTTTCATTCAGGAATTATCTCACCCATCCCTCTATGAAAATAAAAATTAGTACTTTTAATGGGATACTTCTGAGTTATTCTATTATCTCCAATACGTATTTTCGGGCAGTTTCTCTAGGTCTATCGTTTTTTATTTTCCATTTCGGTGAAACAAAATTGGGGTTGAAAACACAAAATAATTGATAAATAGATCATCAACACACGTTCGAAAGAAACCTCAACGAGTACAAGACTGACAGTTCGATGTTTACGAGTACGACGTCACGCTGCTAATCATGGCGGATTGTTGTTGTTTTTCTTTAAGGAATTATCTCACCCATCCCTCTATTAAAATAAAAATTAGAACTTTTTTTGGGATAGTCTCGAGTTAGTCCATCATCTACAATACGTATTTTTGGGCAGTTTCTCCTTTCTGTCCCGAAACAACCCTTCATTCGGCATCGTCAATAGTCGCACCGCGCTTACATAACAGGGGAGGGCAGGGTCGTAGCAGGTCACTAGACTCGCCGCCGGTGCCCAGCACCAGCTGATCACGCACGCTCGCCTCGGTGTTCTACTCATTCTTCTCTCCGCATACACCTACAATTCTGGTTCTTTGCACGATCTGCCAGGAATTCAATTGGCAAAGAGTTATGGTTCGGCCGCGTGGAAGGCAAGCGGAAAGAATGCCGAGGAATGTGTGTGAGTATGTGTTTCTGGTCGGTCCTGGATGCATGGGCGGCGCCAGAACGGATCTTCGAATCGCGACAATGTGCAGAGACGTCCAAATGGGAAATATACAGCTCCACAAGAGTTGAAGGAGTTTATTTACAAATCTTAATAGTTACCTATAACAATGCATTATTTATTTTTTATTTGATTGTGCTTCTTAGCATGGAGTAGAAAGACCATAGGGGCGATGCTTTATATTTAGTGCTGAGTTCGAGCGACGTTGCATTTTTGTCGTGTTCCTGGCTTTCAATAAAGGCGACTGCGCTAGTACCAATTTTTCTTTCAACAGCTCTTCAGACAATATAATCTAACTGAAATTATTTAGAATACTTCTGTTCAAAAACAACCACGATCCCAACACAAGGTCGAATTCCTCCCATTCTTACGTCCGATGTTGCTCTCCATCCGAGCAGTTGAAAACGTAAATCCTTCGGCCGATTCAAAACCACGAAGTGGTAATGGAGAGCTCAAACATGAGGCGATAATAATTATACGTCCATTATGTATGTATATGGATAGAAAGTAGCGATCCAACTCTACGAACCGAACCACCGAACGGACGATTATCTGATTCAAAACGGTTGTATATTCAAATAAATAGTTGCTATACTTAAGGTAGTTATATTATATTAATGGCGCGAGTACGTTTTCGTGATATGTGGGACATAAGTTCCTTAATTAAATCATCAGATCCTTCGCCAGGGAAACTGCACTGAAGTAAATGAAACAGTGATTCGATAATCATCTCGATGATATCGAACGCACTGTTGCCGATTTGGCATTTGGCATGGAAATAGCTCATCGGATAGGAAAACCCCGTGTGTTTATATTGGCGCAGTGAAAAACGAACCGAGCGACTGCAGAAATTCAAAAACACTCTTAAAGGGTCATTAACTCCGAGCCACAACGTGGTGACAAATTACGATACAGTGATATTCCCATTATAACAGTGCTTGTCAGATCGGAACAAGAATGCGCAAAATGCACGCAGCGAATCGCATTCAATTAGCGATTTTTACTCATGTTATTAATTAACATCATTATATTAGCAATAAATAAAGGCCGGTAATTAGAAACACGCAGTATATAGGAGGAAGAGATTGTGATGGCCAGGAATGAAATTAACCTGTTAGATTATTGTGAAAATTGCTTCTGGCGTTTTTGAAACGCATGCCGGGTTTTACGAAACCTTCGAACTTCGAAATAATTGATTGTTCAATCAGCGAAAGATTGCATCTTCGATCGGTATGGGGAATTATTGGTTCGAGGTTAAACTATCGTTTATGACCAATGGCCGATTCGAATAATTTTTTTTAAATACACTCTTTCTCATGAGGAATCGATTGGTGGCAATTTTTTCTCAGGAAACTTATAGTTCAAGAGATATAGTTGTTTAAAAATTGCTTGGAAAACAAAATTTCGACATTTCATTGACAGTTGGTTCGAAAATTGACAGTTTACCGGGCCTACCAACATAATTTCGTGAATTATTCGAATACTTCATGGAATTTATTTTTCTCCTTTTGAATATTGGGCCATTTCGTATAAAAGAAGTTTCTTTGGTTGGCTATTCTCAACTTTGGATTATTCACATAGGATGAAGCTACCATCTTTTAGTGCCCTATATTGGCAGTACTGCCTCACGTATTCGTTAACATAACTGTTCTGTGTCAAATATGCTTAAAAATGTTTAAATACAACTTTCAAAAAATTATATCTCGTAAACTAGAAGTTTCCTAAAGAAGAGGTGCCATTCGTTTTTACTTTCAGAATCTTTTCTAAAAAAAAATTACGAAAAGCACTGCCGTGAAGTCAGGAGCTTTTGAGCGCTCGTACATCCACCTTGTAGGTAGATTCGCATTTTCCAGTTTTAGAAATCAATTGAAGGAAATTTCGACTGCTGTCAAAAAAATTTTGAAACTTAGGCGAAACTCCATACTTCATGTCATTCATTCGGCTGACCAATTTTTTTTCGATGATTCGATAGAATTTTCTACGTTATCTATGGTCTTGTGAGTGCGATCTGGACAAAATTTTGCATGTAGTTTGAGTACATTATTCCTCAGCTAGGTGCAAAATTCCAAATCAGTAGTTTCGAAACTATCAGGAAAAATATATTTTGAACGGCCATATTTACGGAACCCCTAGTCTAACTTTGCTCATTGATGAACGTGACCGCGATATTCGCGATCCAAACCCACCCTGAAAATTTCAAGTTCCTAGGCCTTTCCGTTCGAACTTTACAATTTTCTATGGTTTCTATGGTTCTGGTCATGCGATCTGGACAAAATATTGCTTTAATATATCATTCTCGATTAAAATACAAAATTTCATCTCGATCGAATCCGTAGTTTCGGAATTATCGAGAAAACAAAATTTCAAACAACCGTATTTACGGAACCCCTAGTATAATTCTGCTCATTTATGAACGTGAACGCGACATTCCAGATCCACACCTATCCTGAAAATTTCAAGTTCCTAGGCCTTTCCGTTCGAAAGTTATGATTTTCTATGGTTTCTATGGTTCTGGTCATGTGATCTGGATCTTGGCCCCTTAACGAATTTAACCAAGGCATTCGGGAACTGAACCCACACTGAAAATTTCAAGTCACTAGGTTGTTCCGTTCGAGAGTTATCGTGCTTACGGCCGGACGGCCTGACGGACAGACTCGAATTTTCCGACGGATTCGTCATCAGTGAGTCGAACATAGTCGATTGAGACCATTTTCGGCTCAAAATTCGAAAATACAGACATCGTGACGAAATGATATAGCCCTCGTGTAAGTAGTACGAGCGCTCAAAAAATCAGAATATATAAAAATATGGAAATTTTTTTTTATATTATTCTGAGAATGTTCAGATTAAACTTTTTGGTCATCAAACCTTAATTGAGAATTTCAATAAGTTCGAATGAGTCCATCAAACTTTCGCTAACCTAACCGGACCTAAATATCAGTCTGAAGATTTTTTTTGATCTATGGAAAACATTTTCCTACCGTTAAGCGTTGTTGATTTCTCTTCTCTCTATGGAAAATAAAACATAAAATGAGAAAAAACTATTGAAATTAAATGTTACAAAAAAATAACCTCAAAACACCTGAGGTTTCAACCTATATAAAATGAATGTAACCCAGCATTCATTGTGATGTTGATTCAAAAATTAAGTGTGAAATAGGGTTTCTTGAAACAGAATGTTGGTATTATTGTGAAATGGTGAACTTAACTGTCAAACGTCAGAAATACGTTAAGTTTCGATGGTTGCCTATTCTCAATTTCAAATTACTTACATAAGATAGCATATTTTAGTGGCTTATATTGGTAGAACTGCCTCACCTATTGGTTTATATAAATGTCATGTGTCAACTATATGGTTGAAAATGTTCAATGCAACTTTCAGAAAATCATATCTCCTAAACTAGAAGTTTCCTGAAGAAGAGACTGGTACCATTCGTTTTTCTTTCAAAATTGCTTCTGAGAAAAAATCGTCGATAATATCTGAGGTGGGCACTCAAATAGACACCTCCGAATTTCCTTCTTTTGGCTATTGTCAACCTTCATAACACCAAGTTATGAAAAATACAATTTCATTTATATTTTTCTGAGAATGTTTGATTTAAACTTTTTGGTAATCAAACCTTACTTGAGAATTTCAGTAAGTTCGAATGAAACTTTCGCTAAACTAACCTAACCTGAATATCAGTCTGAAGATTTTTTTCAATCTATGGGAAACATTTTCCTAACGTTAAGCGTTGTTGATTCCTCTTCTCTCTATGGAAAATTAAACACAAATTTAGAAAAAACTATCGAAATCTAATGTTACGAAAAACTAACGTCAAAACACTTGAGCTTTCAACCTATATGAAATGAATATGACCCAGCATACGCATTTATTGCAATGTTAATTCGAAAATTCTGTGTGAAATAGGGTTTTTAGAACAGCATGTTGGTATTATTGTGTGAAAAACTATGGTGAGCCTAACTGTCAAATGTCAGAAATACGTTATATCACTGAAAGTCTTCGATACCGATTGATTTGTCAACCAAAAAAAATGTACACCATATTTTCATTTCAGGGTTCCGTTTTCGGGTTCAGGCTCCGTCCACCTTCCCCATCAGATCGTCCCCGAAGAGAAATTCCTCGAGGTACCGTTTCGGCGGAGCGGAACCCGGCAATTATGACACCTCGGCGCGCAGAGCCGCAGTGTCTGCCGCTTCCACTTTTGAATCTCCTCGCCGCGGGGCCTTTCGGGCCCCCAGGTACCCCGCAACGGTTCCCGGGTACGTGCCCGCGCCTCTCCTCTGACCCCTGACCCCAGTCCACGCCCCCGCAACGCCATCTGACACGCGATCGCCAGTCGGGCAAGGCTCGTTTACACCTTGTAAACTGCGATTGTGGCGCCGATTGTGAATTCCCTGCTCTGCTTCGGCACCGCTTTTTTCGCCGGACAGGTGTTGGTGTGCTGGCCGATGATGTTGGGATTCCGCGGC
This sequence comes from Aphidecta obliterata, assembly GCA_963966015.1. Lineage (NCBI taxonomy): Eukaryota > Metazoa > Arthropoda > Insecta > Coleoptera > Coccinellidae > Aphidecta > Aphidecta obliterata. Next base: position 29,885,248 of record OZ014428.1, read on the forward strand.
CGCATGGGAATCGGCCGGCACAGGTGCATGACCTTGAGGGTTCCCTCGGATGAGGAGGTCGGCACAGTTTTCGTCATTATTCTTCCAGCGTTAGCTGGAAGAAAAATGCCTAAAAAATAGCGGTCCATGGGCACCACCTTGTGGAACTCCTGCTTTCATTTGAGCAACGAGCAAATCAGGCTGTAATAACTTTCCTACTTTTTCACCAAAATTGTTCGAATGGTACTGGGAGAAATCTGAAAATTAAGACCCATTTTTCACCTGAATTCGAGATACGACTATCCGTTTTGTCTAGTCCATCCCTGGCAGATCCTTCCATCCGTGAAAAATACACACAAACAGTTGCACAACGTTGCACGGGTTCCTTGAAATCGATCGTTGCAATGCAAAAAGCGACCCAATTTCCCAATTTTATATAATCACAATGATAAATCCGATTCGATCGCTCGAATTTAGGTTTTTTTCCACAAAAACGAAAATTTGGCAATTAACCGCATGTAATTCACGAGGACCATTATCCCAGTCAATTTCTTCCCGCGTTTTTTGTTGGAGATCGGCAATGATCAACAGATTTCTCAACGAAAATATTACTTTCGGTCCGGGCGAGGACAAGGATAAAAGTAAATTGTCCGATGACGACAAAAAAAACCATCAAGAGATGCTTGTCGTAGGATTAAATTTAGACCAATTTTACTTGAGGATTTTGAGATTTTTTTCAATAAACGCCCTTTTTGAGCGCTCGTACTACTTACACGAGGGCTATATCATTTCGTCACGATGTCTGTATTTTTCGAATTTTGAGCCGAAAATGGTCTCAATCGACTAGATTCGACTCACTGATTACGAATCCGTCGGAAAATTCGAGTCTGTCTGTCCGGCCGTCCGGCCGTAAGCACAATAACTCTCGAACGGAACAACCTAGAGACTTGAAATTTTCAGTGTGGGTTCAATTCCCGAATCCTTCGGTTAAGTTCGTTAATGGGCCGAATTCCACCAGGGGTTCCGTGAATATGGCCGTTCAAAGTTCTTTTTCCCTGATAACTTCAAAACTACAGATTTGATCGGGATGAAATTTTGTACTCAAATGGAAAATGAGGTGTTCAAGCTACATGTGAAATTTTGTCCAGATCGCATGACCAGAACCATAGAAACCATAGAAAATTGTAACTTTTGAACGGAAAGACCTAGGAACTTGAAATTTTCAGGGTGGGTTTGGATCGCGAATATCGCGGTCACGTTCATCAATGAGCAAAATAAGACTAGGGGTTCCGTAAATATGGCCGTTCGAAATATTTTTTTCCTGATAGTTTCGAAACTACTGATCAGATTGGAATGAAATTATGCACCTAGCTGAGGAATAATGTATTCAAACTACGTGCAAAATTTTGTCCAGATCGTATCACCGAGACCATTATTCTAGGGGTTCCGTAAATATGGTCGTTTGAAATTTAGTTTTCTTGATAATTTCAAAACTACAAATTCGATCGTGACGAAATTTTGTATACTAATGGAGAAATTGATATTCAAGCTACATTCCTCCAGATCACATGACCAGAACCATAGAAACCATAGAAAATCATAACTTTCGAACGGAAAGGCCTAGGGACTTTAAATTTTCAGGATAGGTGTGGATCTGAAATGTCGCGTTCGCGTTCATCAATGAGCAGAATTATACTAGGGGTTCCGTAAATACGATCGTTTGAAATTTTTTTTTCTCGATAATTTCGAAACTACGAATTCGATCGAGATGAAATTTTGTATTTTAATCGAGAATGATATATTAAAGCAATATTTTGTCCAGATCGCATGACCAGAATCATAGAAACCATAGAAAATTGTAACTTTTAAACGGAAACGCCTAGGGACTTGAAATTTCCGGGATAGGTGTGGATCTCGAATGTCGTGATCACGTTCCTCTATGAGCAACAATATTCTAGGGGTTCCGTAAATATGGTCGTTTGAAATTTAGTTTTCTCGATAATCTCAAAACTACGGATTCGATCGAGATAAAGTTTTGTATTCTAATCGAGAATGATATATTAAAGCAACATATCGTCCAGATCGCATGACCAGAACCATAGAAACCATAAAAAATTTTAACTTCCGAAGGGAAAGGCCTAGGAACTTGAAATTCTCAGGGTGGGTTTGGATGGCGAATGTCGCGTTCACGTTCATCCATAGAAACCATAGAAACTATAGAAAATAATAACTCTCGAACGGAAAGGCCTAGAGACTTGAAAGTTTCAGAATAGATGTTGATCTCGAATAACGCGGTCACGTTTATCAATGAGCAAAATTAGACTAGGGGTTCCGTATATATGGCCATTCAAAATATTTTTTTTCTGATAGTTTCGAAACTACTGATTGGATTGAAATGAAATTTTGCACCTAGGAATAATGTATTCAAACGTGCGAAATTTTGTCCAGATCGCATCACCAAGACCATAGATACCTCACAAAATTCTAGCGAATTATCGAAAAAAAATTGGTCAGCTGAAGCACTGACATTAAGTTTCGCCTAAATTTCTGAATTTTTCTGACAGCTGTCAAAAATTCCTTCAATTGATTTCTAAAACTGGAAAATGCGAATCTACCTAAAAAGTGGATGTACGAGCGCTCAAAAGCTCCTGACTTCACGGCAGTGCTTTTCGTGATTCTTTATGAGAAATCTAATGATATGATTTTTAGAAACTATAGAAATGTAACATTTCAGATTCATTGTGAATGGTCACTCTTTGACAGGAATATCAATTTACTACCATAGAATATTCGAATATTTCACAAATTTTCTTCTTCTTCTTTCAACTGTTACTTCACCTGAATTCCTAATAGAAAAATTCAATCAACTTCAGGAGAAGATATTCAAACTGAGCTTTGCTAAGCAAATTTCACTCTGAAATCAGAAAAAAATACATATTTTATTTGACTTGCACTATCATAACGAGGTGAGAGAGGGTCGATATCTATTTTGAGATTTATATTTTACACTGTCGACTCAAAACTTGATATTTTTCTAAGCTTCCAACTTTCAATAAATTCAACGCTCAAAAACTTCTCAAACGTTTCAATTTCAAAAATATAGTGGAAAATTCTGAAAAATCTGTCAAAAATAACACTGAGCCACTTTTGAGCTCTCTTTTAACTGTCTCAATATTGAATCTTCTTAAAAATAAAACAATAAATTAGAAAAGCCTGTTGATTTTGCATGGTTCACACTCTAATTTTTGTATGATCAAATAGAGACTTCCAGCAAGATTATAAAATTATTCGCATTTTCCGTCGATCTATTTTCTGAAATTCGAAGTTATTCATAATCCAGGAAAGCGGGTAATAGGCTGTATTTCCCGGACAATCCGTTACGATCCGTTTTGGAGCCGAGATGAATGCGAGATCTCGGGAGATGTGCGTGTGGTCCACACGGTTCAGGATCGGGAGGCTGCCAATGGGCACCGAGGTGTGACCCGTTCCGTTCTGAGCCAGTGAATGAATTTAACACTAGCTGCTTAGGATGTCTCGTTGAGTCATTGCCTGAAAAATAACCTGCGAACTATGATTCTTATGCTAACACGTGAGGGATCGTGTTGGTCTGGCCATTCATTCGGCTATTTTGGGATCTGGAGCTTCTAGATCTTTTTTCTAAGCCCTGCGATAACTTAGTGCAAATTAAAATAGCACTCTGCATTCCTAAGATTCCCTCATTACTACATTCGCAAGATTGGCACTCGAGATAACATTCTTGCAGTTATGCCACTCGAAATCTCGCATCTTAAGACACAGACATACGACTTAACCTCGAATTGATACGAAATTCTATGAATCCGACACTTGATAACACCGAGCCATTACCATCGTCCATTCCCAGCCTAATCGCGGCTGCTGCTGAGGATCGAGATCCAGGATTCGAATTTATTCGACGTGTCCCGGTCATTAAAACGTATTTCCAGCAATTAATACGAAAGGACGTTATCTGCGATGCCACCGTGATTAATTGGCTTAATATTTGCTAATTGAGATATTTCAAGTTTCCACTTTATGGTAGCGGAGATCTTGACTGCAATACGACATACTGTGAAATTTACTCTGACATATCTGGTCATAAAATGAGCTCGCAGCATTAAGTCGCGACTGATGAAGATATGGACGATACGTGGTTTGAAATAAGATCTGTTTATTCTGGTGATACTCTGGTGAACACTTATCTCGCGCATGTCTTCATTGCGAGGATTTATGAAGAGCTCACTATAGCTAAATTACGAAGATAGAGTTTTTTATCTTCAGATGTGTGAATTTTGGAATTCGAACCATAAGGGAGATTCATTATTGAGACAGTTAAAAGGGAGTTCAAAAGTGCTCAGTGTTATTTATGAAAATGAGTGTTTCGGTTTTGTCAAATATCAAATTGTCAGATTCTCATATTTATAGCCAAGGATCAATTTCAATTATGCTTTCTGGCAGTTGACATTTGACTGCTAGGTTTGCCAATATATCGTACCAACATGAAACGCAGAACTTTCCCTACATTTTTTAAATTCGAACGTTTGAAAAGTTTTTGTGCGTTGAATGTATTAAAAAAATTAGCATTCACCAGGGGCGATCCATTTGCATATAGAAAAACCTAAAATTTTTACATCTGGAAATGGGTATGTCTGAAATTTTCAGCTTCAAATTGCAGAAAAATGTTTTGTCGTTAAAAACAAGTACTTTTTCAGAATCTTCACCCTCTTATTATATAAAAACGTTTTACTTTCCGTTATTGCCGAAGTATTTTTCTGCTAAATTTTGTATGGTGTATGGTGTATTGGGTCCATAAATTGTTTGGTGGAAATTTTTTTTCCGTTTATCTCTCAATTATTCTTCATATGAGCTAGTTTGACGACTTAGATTTCAAATATACAGTGTGATTATTTCGTAAACCTCATCGCTTTGTCGAAAATCTCCAAAAAATAGGTATTTGATGAAAAAAATTATAAAATTAGGTAGAATCTTTTAAGGAACCCCACGATCAGTTTTTGTGGTAGTCAAAGAAAGCAGACATGGAGAAAAAATCCACATTCACCAGGAGCGATCCATTTGCATTCAGTAAAACCTAGAATTTTTACATCTGGAAGTGGGGATGTCTGAAATTTTCAGCTTCAAATTGCAGAAAAATGTTTTGTCGTTAAAAGCAAGTACTTTTTCAGAATCTTCACTCTATTTATATATTTAAAATGTGTTTTTCTTTCCCTTATTGCCGAAAAATTTTTGGGTGGACTTTTTTTTTCGTTTATTTCTCAATTTCACTTCATATGACCTGTTTCGACGACTTAGATTTCAAATATACAGTGTGATTTTTTCGTAAACCTTATCGCTTCGTCGAAAATCTCCAAAAAATAGGTGTTTGGTGTAAAAAATTATAAAATTTAGTAGAATCGTTTTAGGAACCCCACGATCAGTTTTTTTGGCAGTCAAAGAAAGCAGACATAGAAAAAAAAAAAAACCACATTCACCAGGGGCGATCCATTTGCATTTAGTAAAACCTAGAATTTTCACATCTGGAAATGGGTAAGTCTGAAATTTTCAGCTTCAAATTGCAGAAAAATGTTTTGCCGTTAAAAGCGAGTACTTTTTCAGAATCTTCACCCTCTTATTATATTAAAAACGTGTTTTTCTTTCCCTTATTACCGAAATATTTTTTGTCTATAAATTTTTTGGTGATTATTTTTTCTTTCGTTTATCTTTCAATTATTATTCATATGAGCTGGTTTGACGACTCAGATTTCAAATATGATGAAATATGATGCGAGTCCTAAAAAATTTAATGGACGGACGGCCGGACCAACCTAATCGTTTAAAACCATTGTCGGCTTGAAATTCAAAAATCACACACATTATAGCAAATAATATAGCTCTCATTCATTCATATAAACAAGCGCGCAAAAAAAATCATTCGGAAAGAGCAAAGCAATGAAAGTATAGAAAAAAGCAAAAAACGCACTGGAATCAAAGAAATACCACCTGGTTCAACGCTGAATTACATAAGCAGAATACAGATCTAAATCTACTCTGGAAATCTCCACGATCTCTTTCCGCATTTATGAAAAACAACGTCGGATCGAAGCACTACGGCAAAAAACTGCATGGCATCCGATATCAATTCGAAATTGGGTCTCATCTCCAGCTCCGTCCTGACTTTATATAGCCATCAGTGTGAGTGATGCGGCGGTAGATCTTCAGGCATCCAACTGATGAACTCGTCCGACCACTTCTATTTTCATTTATGTCAATAAGAATTAATTTGTACTTTGTATGCTGCCGACTGAAGATTTACCGTCGCGTTTCATATATCGTCATTTTTTACGTCACCAGGTGTTTTCCGGTGCGGAGAAAAACAATCGATTATTGATGTCGGTTTTTTTTTTATTCATCTCGTTTAAGGGTAGGTAAAATTTGATCTCGGCACTCATATTATAAATCAGCGAATGCTTTTAAGTCATTCCACGAAAAGACTTCAGCTGTCTGAATATTTCATTCGATGATATAACGGGGCATATCCGGAAAAAGAACCAATTTCCAGTGGAAATAACGAGTTGTGTCGTCTGTGACGCCACGGTTATAACTTTGGTCGAGTTAGTTGCATCGTACATCATCCTGTGACGCATCATAATAGTATGATAATATGTACAAGAGTCTGGAAGCGTGAGTCTAGGGTCAGGATTTGCGGAGAAGATTACAGCATCAATCTTTTTTTGGGGCGAGGATTCCGTGCTGGCTGATCTCTAGGGACTATGAACATTGAGTGGGATCCGCCGATAATAAGCTTTGTATTTGTTTCAATATACTTTTCTAATTGAGAAGAGAAAACATGAAACGTCGAAGGGAGTCTCATGTTGTATATCCACCATTCGAAGAGTATATTGTTGAAAATATGAAGATTATTATCGGTGGATCCCACTCTAAGTGGAAATTCCACAGATATATCACAAGAAGAGCGCAGACACATAGCTGTGATGTAGCAGTTCTGTATCCACGCTCTTTTTGTGGCATATTTGTGACATGATCACTTTTAGTGGGACTTACAGATAAAAAGTTTTGTATTTGTTTCAATATACTTTTGTAATTGAGAAGAGACAACATAAAACGTCGAAGGGAGTTTCCTGTTGTCTATCCACCATTAGAACAGTATATTGTAGAAAATATGAAGATTATTATCTGTGGAACCCACTCTAGGTGGAAATTCTACAGATAAATCACAAGGAGAGCGCGGACACATAGCTCTGATGTAGCAATTCTGTATTCACGCTCTTTTTGTGACATATTTGTGACATGATCACTTTTAGTAGGACTTACAGATAAAAAGCTTTGTATTTGTTTCACTATACTCTTCTTATTGGGAAGAGACAACATGAAACGTCGAAGGGAGTTTCCTGTTGTCTATCTACCATTCGAACAGTATATTGTAGAAAATATGAAGATTAGTATCTGTGGAACCCACTCTAGGTGGAAATTCTACAGATATATTAAAAGGAGAGCGCGGACCCATAGCTCTGATGTAGCAGTTCTGTATCCACGCTCATTTTGTGACATATCTGTGACATGATCACTTTTAGTGGGACTAGCAGATAAAAAGCTTTGTATTTGTTTCAATATACTCTTCTTATTGGGAAGAGACAACATAAAACGTCGAAGGGAGTTTCCTGTTGTCTATCCACCATTCGAACAGTATATTGTAGAAAATATGAAGATTATCATCTGTGGAACCCGCTCTAGGTAGAAATTCTACAGATATATCACAAGGAGAGCGCGGACACATAGCTGTGGTGAAGCAGTTCTGTATCCACGCTTTTTTTGTGACATATCTGTGACATGATCACTTTTAGTGGGACTAACAGATGAAAAGCTTTGTATTTGTTTCAATATACTCTTCGTATAGGGAAGAGACAACATAAACCGACGAAGGGAGTTTTCTGTTGTCTATCTACCATTCGAACATTATATTGTAGAAAATATGAAGATTATTATCTGTGGAACCCACTCTAGATGGAAATTCTACAGATATATCACAAGGAGAGCGCGGACACATAGCTGTGATGTAGCAGTTCTGTATCCACGCTCTTTTTGTGACATATCTGTGACATGATCACTTTAAGTGGGACTAACAGATATAAATATTTGTATTTGTTTCAATATACTCTGCTTATTGGGAAGAGACAACATAAAACGTCGAAGGGAGTTTCCTGTTGTCTATCTACCATTCGAACAGTATATTGTAGAAAATATGAAGATTAGTATCTGTGGAACCCACTCTAGGTGGAAATTCTACAGATATATTAAAAGGAGAGCGCGGACCCATAGCTCTGATGTAGCAGTTCTGTATCCACGCTCTTTTTGTGATATATCTGTGACATGATCACTTTTAGTGGGACTAACAGATGAAAATCTTTGTATTTGTTTCAATATACTCTTCTTATTGGGATGAGACAACATAAAACTTCGAAGAGTGTTTCCTGTTGTCTATCCACCATTCGAACAGTATATTGTAGAAAATATGAAGATTAGTATCTGTGGAACCCACTCTAGGTGGAAATTCTACAGATATATCACAAGGAGAGAGCGAACACATAGCTGTGATGTAGCAGTTCTGTATCCACGCTCTTTTTGTGACATATCTGTGACATTATCACTTTTAGTGGGACTAACAGATGAAAAGCTTTGTATTTGTTTCAATATACACTTCTAATTGGGAAGAGACAATATAAAACGTCGAAGGGAGTTTCCTGTTGTCTATCCACCATTCGAACAGTATATTGTAGAAAATATGAAGATTAGTATCTGTGGAACCCACTCTAGGTGGAAATTCTACAGATATATCACAAGGAGAGAGCGAACACATAGCTGTGATGTAGCAGTTCTGTATCCACGCTCTTTTTGTGACATATCTGTGACATTATCACTTTTAGTGGGACTAACAGATAAAAATATTTGTATTTGTTTCAATATACTCTGCTTATTGGGAAGAGACAACATAAAACGTCGAAGGGAGTTTCCTGTTGTCTATCCACCATTCGAACATTATATTGTAGAAAATATGAAGATTATTATCTGTGGAACCCACTCTAGATGGAAATTCTACAGATATATCACAAGGAGAGCGCGGACACATAGCTGTGATGTAGCAGTTCTGTATCCACGCTCTTTTTGTGACATATCTGTGACATGATCACTTTAAGTGGGACTAACAGATAAAAATATTTGTATTTGTTTCAATATACTCTGCTTATTGGGAAGAGACAACATAAAACGTCGAAGGGAGTTTCCTGTTGTCTATCCACCATTCGAACAGTATATTGTAGAAAATATGAAGATTATTATCTGTAGAACCCACTCTAGGTGGAAATTCTACAGATATATCACAAGGAGAGAGCGGACACATAGCTGTGATGTAGCAGTTCTGTATCCACGCTCTTTTTGTGATATATCTGTGACATGATCACTTTTAGTGGGACTAACAGATGAAAATCTTTGTATTTGTTTCAATATACACTTCTAATTGGGAAGAGACAACATAAAACGTCGAAGGGAGTTTCCTGTTGTCTATCCACCATTCGAACAGTATATTGTAGAAAATATGAAGATTATTATCTGTGGAACCCGCTCTAGGTGGAAACTCTACAGATATATCACAAAGAGAGCGCGGACACATAGCTCTGATGTAGCAGTTCTGTATCCACACTTTTTTTGTGACATATCTGTGACATGATCACTATCAGTGGGACTTACAGATAAAAAGCTTTGTATTTGTTTCAATATACTCTTCTTATTGGGATGAGACAACATAAAACTTCGAAGAGTGTTTCCTGTTGTCTATCCACCATTCGAACAGTATATTGTAGAAAATATGAAGATTAGTATCTGTGGAACTCACTCTAGGTGGAAATTCTACAGATATATCACAAGGAGAGAGCGAACACATAGCTGTGATGTAGCAGTTCTGTATCCACGCTCTTTTTGTGACATATCTGTGACATTATCACTTTTAGTGGGACTAACAGATGAAAAGCTTTGTATTTGTTTCAATATACACTTCTAATTGGGAAGAGACAATATAAAACGTCGAAGGGAGTTTCCTGTTGTCTATCCACCATTCGAACAGTATATTGTAGAAAATATGAAGATTATTATCTGTGGATCCCATTCTGAGTGAAAATTCCACAGATATATCACAAGAAGAGCGCGGACACATAGCTGTGATGTAGCAGTTCTGTATCCGCGCTCTTTTTGTGACATATCTGTGACAAGATCCCTTTTAGTGGGGTTTACAGATAAGAAGCCTTATCTCCTCCTCACTTGACAAACTACAGCACTCGCCGCGTGTGTCGTATTGATAAGAAACAACATAAAATGTCGCACAGAGTTTTATGTTTATGGTTTAACCATAAACCTTTCCTGGTACACAAGAAATGGTAAGGAGAATCATCAATTTTCACTGGTCCTATACATATTTCCAGAGTTTTCGCCCTTTCTAAGCCCTTATCCCCCTCCCCTCCTCCTCTGCATAATTATAAGTGGATAGCAGGACGCGTATGATAAATGGCCCTGTCGGGACGAATTTCTTCTCGAATTTGTCCCGTGATCGTTCGGCATTCAGCTGGGACTAGAAAATCCGGCCGCTGATTACGACTCGCGTCATATTTGCATATTGCGGCGCATCGAATCTGTCAACGAGGGTTATCCTTATTGATAATCCCGTCGTGATATTTTGAAATGGACCGATGTGTGGAATCACGTTGGTTTAGGCGTCTAATATCTCTAATATTGCCAATTTTCTTAGCGACGTGTTTTTGTTAACAACCTACAACATTGATAAGTCCCCGAAAACACTTCGAGTCTTAAAATGTGAGTACTCGATTAGATTTTTTGCGGAGTATTTCGGCAAATCATTTCGTCTCCGACTCGATTACTGTGCGACGAGAAGTGTTGAATATTTAACTTTTTGTCTCGTGCATATCAGAATACGGACTAAAAAATGCCATATCCACCGTTTCATTCTACGCCTATGGCTTTCAATCAACTTCCCGACTTCGCAAAAACCTCAAACTCGATTTGAATATCATCAACACAAATTCTTATTTTTATGTGCCCATTAAATTTTCAACAATTTTTCTGTCGACCGCAACTATGCGAAGCAAGTTATTTTATAACGATTGTTGTACCTCACTTTATCTAGGTCAGTTTGTTGGAACAATCTCTTCCTAATCATAAGTTCTACTTCTGAATGATTTATCGACTGTTTCATCGGTGTATGTGTCTGTTTGTTCGTCGTTTTTTTCGACCTGTCGAAATAATGGAGTTTTTCGTCTACGAATCTAGGACGCGGGCTGCGTCCTCCGAAGGAGAATATACAGAGTGTCCCAAGTTTGTGTATCGAGAAATCCAATACAATGCTTACTAGAGAGAGTATACTTCATCAGAATCACAAAAGTATTGGTATAAAATTACAAAGGTAGGTTGTCTCCTACTATTAAATTTTGTATAAAAAGATTAAAAAAAAAATTAAAAAACATTGATTATTGTCAGTATAGAAAATACCGTCGTTCAATTTCTATAAACTATGGAAGATAGAATCACCGAATTATAAGGAATACATCAGAAAAACTCAATCTTTTCCCGTTCAGTTACTGCAGCCAAAAATGAATTCGAAGAAAGTAAGAATATAGAATCAAATTATATAATATAATATTTCGCGTGAATTAGCAACATTTAGTTCATATCTGAACCCCATAAATATGGCAACCTATTTTATTCGACGATAAACAGTTTGAACTTCGCGGTTCGTGATGGACTTCGTGGGGTACACATAAATAAAGTTATCTGCGAACAGATTTACACTTTCTAGCGTTCAAACTGTCCATTGAATGCATAATATACGGACAGCGAAGGAGGAAGCAGCCAGCATGGTTGTATATCAACTTTTTGCCATACACCCACGACAACAACACAGTTGAACTTAATTTCAATTAGCTGCCTCTCACCCGTATTCGGTACTGTGTTCGAAACAGAGGCGTAGAAATCGAATCATCTCTATACGAAAACAAATATTATTATCAGCGGATACGACTCGAATTGATCATGTCACAGGTATGTCACAGGAAAAGCGCGGATAGAGTACTGTTACATCGCACCTCTATATCCGCGCTCTTCTTGTGATATGTCTGGGAAATGGTCAATCCGAGTGGGATCGACAGACAATAAGCTTATTTGTTTCAATATACTTCTCGAATTCAGAAGAAGACAACATAAAACGTTGGAGGGAGTTTCATGTTATCGCATCTCAATACAAAAGGTATATTGAAACTAATCTAAAGCTTATTATCCCACTCAAAGTGACCATGTCACAAGAAGAGCGCTGCTATATCGCAGCTCTGATACCGCGCTCTTCTTGTGATATATCTGGGAAATGTTCAACTCGAGTGGGATCGACAGATAATAAGCTCTATAGTTCTTTTAATATACCTTTAGAAACATCGAAGGAAGTTTTAGGTTGTCTCTTCTCAATACGAAAATCTGTGGATCCCACTCAAAGTGACAATGTCACAAGAAGAGCGCTGATACATTGCAGCTCTGTATCTGCGCTCTTCTTGTGATATATCTGTGGAATGGTCATTTCAAGTTGGGTCAACAGATAATAAGCTTTATATTTCTTTCAAAAAAACTTTTCGAATGGAGGATAGACAACATAAAATTTCAGAGGGAGTTTCATGTTGTCTCTTCTCAATACGAGAAGTATATAAAAAAAATCTCAAACTTATTATTTGTGGATCCCACTCAAAGTATTCATGTCACCAGAAGAGCGCTGCTACATCGCAGCTCTGTTACCGCGCTCTTCTTGTGATATATCTGGGAAATGTTCAACTCGAGTGGGATCGACAGATAATAAGCTCTATAGTTCTTTCAATATACCTTTCGAAACATCGAAGGATGTTTAAGGTTGTCTCTTCTCAATACGAAAATCTGTGGATCCCACTCAAAGTGACAATGTCACAAGAAGAGCGCTGATACATTGCAGCTCTGTATCTGCGCTCTTCTTGTGATATATCTGCGGAATGGGCATTTTGAGTGGAGTCAACCGATAATAAGCTTTAAAATTCTTTCAAAAGAACTTTTCGAATGGAGGATAGACCACATAAAACTTCGAAGGGAGTTTCATGTTGTCTCTTCTCAGTACGAAAAGTATATTGAAACAAATCTTAAGCTTATTATTTATGGATCCCACTCAAAGTAATCATGTCACCAGAAGAGCGCTGCTACATCGCAGCTCTGTTACCGCGCTCTTCTTGTGATATATCTGGGAAATGTTCAACTCGAGTGGGATCGACAGATAATAAGCTCTTGAGTTCTTTCAATATACCTTTCGAAACATCGAAGGAAGTTTTAGGTTGTCTCTTCTCAATACGAAAATCTGTGGATCCCACTCAAAGTGACAATGTCACAAGAAGAGCGCTGATACATTGCAGCTCTGTATCTGCGCTCTTCTTGTGATATATCTGTGGAATGGTCATTTCGAGTGGGGTCAACAGATAATGAGCTTTATATTTCTCTCAAAAAAACTTTTCGAATGGAGGAAAGACAACATAAAACTTCAAAGGGAGTTTTATGTTGTGTCTTCTCACTACGAAAAGTATATTGAAAAAAACTTAAGCTCATTATTTGTGGATCCCCTCAAAGTAATTATTTCACAAGAAAAGCGCTGCTACATCGCAGCTCTGTTACCACGCTCTTCTTGTGATATATTTATGTAGTGGTCACTTTGGGTGGGATCCACAGATAATGCGCTTTATATTCGTTTCAATTTAATTTTCGAACGAACACAAGAGCCAAGAGAATTCCTGAAATGAAGAAAAGAAATACAGCGTAGTTCTGTGGAAAAAACTATTGAGAATAAAATATGTTTTTTTGGTCCCTGAGTGTTCCTGGTTCCAGGAGTATCTAGTTATCCAGACTAAGAATACCCCGTTGTTGTCATCCAAACCTTAGTATTTTTTTTAGTTTAACCAGAAACTATCATAACATCTTCACATGGGGAAGCTCCCAACCGTCCGCTCCCAGCCCTCCCCCTCAACGTCTCCGCTTCTCAATCGAAACCGCATTCTCACCTCCGTCGAAATCAAGACATATACAGAGGAAATCCCGAATCCGATTGAGAAACGTACAAACAACACCATATTCGTTACCTACCTTGAGAGTCGTATACTCTTTGTCGACGACGAGACGGTCGCGCCGAAGAATTTCCCACTACCTGATACAGGGGTATCGGAATTACAGTCGCGGGTGTCGATTACATCTGGGAGACTCCGTATTCACACAGATCACGTGAACGAGATCTACACAAGTTACAAGTTGTCTTGACTTGTTGACTGTATTAATTTTATTCCGGGCCCCGGGTTTTATGAATGGGGTCCAGTTTTATATAACACGTTTTCTTGTAATCGTACCGGCTCGGAGATATGCGCTCGGGTGTCGGTTTCACGCGTAAAAAAAATTGCGTTCAGTTCGCACCGATGGAAATCTGACTGCTTTGGTGATAAACATTACATATTATTTTTTTTTATGATTCGAAAGAAGGATATATCGGATCCACCATTGATGACCCAGCAATCCAAAAAAATTATCCATTCAACTCCACGACACCATCTCCACACGCTCACAGGACGCGCTCCCCGATTATCCCCAGGTCGGGAACAGATCTCGCTCGGGATTCTGTGTGTGTGTGTGCCGAGTGGGGACCCGCTCATCTCTGTATTCCCTCTTTTAATAAACTGTGCGGACGCAGGCGTTTACTAATCCCTCATTTCGACCAATAGCTCTAATGGGGGTGGCCAAGCGACGCTTGCGCCCTCAAACTCACCCCTAATGCGTCCCAGCCACCCTCCGAGATCTATCAGACAGATTAGCCGGGAGAAATCGAAACATCTCGCTCATAAAAATCCTAAAACAACTTTTTTTTTGGAGGGATTAGAGGGGATCCGATTGAAAAGGGATGAATTATTTTGAATCAAATTTGCTAAATATTATGTAATACTCGAATGAAAGCTACAATCAAGTGAGATATTTATACAATACCTTTATGGCGGCTGATTGTGACGAAATAAGGACTCTGGGCTCTCATTGGAAGATCAGCAAACCGAACGTTTTGTCAAATAATGGATTCAGTAAGCGTCAACTGGTCAGTGCTTGTTACGTCACATATGGGGGCGATTTCTGCAGTGTTCACTTCGTTTGTAATATTTTTTGTGAAAAGTTCTTCGAAAAAAAAATTTCTAAAAAAGAACGAACTAGTTTTATCTTCGTTCTAGAGGTTGTGGTATTTTTTTCAGAAACAAGTGACCTTCCCTATTGTATCAACGCAAAATTCTGGTTGATAATTTCCACAAAATAAACACCAGATCAGAAAAACTCAATTTACTTTCCACGTGAAAAAGCTGTAAAGCTGAATTTCAACATAACTCATTTGTGGACACAAAAATTTCAACAGGATACCTGTGGCGAATAGTTTCCGTTTTCCGTGTTAACGAAGGAAATCTTAACCTAACCTTACCTAACCGTTATTTTACTACTGCCTACAAATTTTGAATTTGATCAGATCGGTATTTTTCGAATTATTGAAAAAATCACCGAATTATATCGAATACACCAGATCAGAAAAATTCAATTATCTTTCCACGTGGAATTTTCATATAAATCATTTTATCGAGAAAAATGTAGACACAACATTTTACATAATAGTTTCTGACATATCGAAGTTTTTCTTGAATTTTTTTTTACTCTTTTAGTGTTACTTTCCTCACGCAATTTCGAATAAATCTTTCTGTCGTTATTTTACTACTGACTACAAATTTTCAATTCGATCAGATCGGTATTTTTCGAATTATTGGGAAAATTACCGAATTATCGAATACACCAGATCAGAAAAGGTCAATTTTATTTTCACCTGGAATTTTCATATAAATCATTTCATCGAAACACATGTAGACACAAAGTTTTAGATAATAGTTTCTGACATATCGAAGTTATTCTTGAATTTTTCTCAATTCTTGTAGTGTTGTAGTTGTAGTGTATCGAATACTATCCTCACGCAATTTCGAAATAATCTTTCTGTACTTATTTTACTACTACCTACAAATTTTCAATTCGATCAGATCGGTATTTTTCGAATTATTGGGAAAATTACCGAATTATCGAATACACCAGATCAGAAAAGGTCAATTTTATTTTCACCTGGAATTTTCATATAAATCATTTCATCGAAACACATGTAGACACAAAATTTCAGATAATAGTTTCTGACATATCGAAGTTTTTCTTGAATTTTCTTTAATTCCTGTAGTGTTACTATCCTCACGCAATTTCAAATGAATCTTTCTGTCGTTATTTTACTACTGACTACAAATTTTCAATTGGATCAGATCGGTATTTTTCGAATTGGTGGAAATGAGATCTGTATTTTTTTATTATTGGAAAAAAAATTTTAGAAGGTCGGATTTTAGACAAAATGATAGGGCTCTTGTCCATAAAAACAAGCTTTTCTCGAAAAACTATGAAATGTGTTGTTATTCGGTATTGATCCTTCTACCTCTGAAAACCGATCCACGTGATTTAAAAGCTAAAATCGAGAATTCCAAAAAGTCCACCCAAATTTTCGAGTCCACACCCACTGTCAGATTTGCCAGAACGGGCAATTCCGGCCTTTATCTGAAGTTTTACGACGAAACGTATATCACAATCTGAATCAAACGCCTGTACATATGATACCCGGCGTAGCGCGACCGCCGAAGAATGCAGCAGTGGAAGTAACAGAAAGGTAATCCAATATATGTAAACTCGACCATATCTTGGGTGACATGGCAGATAATGTGGAAAGGGAAGTGCCGTATACCTTTGGATTGGTTACCCTTTAGGTATGCCAGCATAACTTTATGACATCCCAGAATGACAATCCTGACTCCGCCCTTCTCGCTCCGAAAGGACCCGCTCTTCATCCAGGCTAGTCCCTGATTGTTCCGCGCCCGCGTCAGCCGAATTGGTCCGCTCCATCCCGTCGCTTAATCCCAACAGTCATCCCAACGTCTCTAATTAAACGTTTCGGCTTCTTGGGACGTCTTCAGGACGTCGGAAAATCCTTAATTCGCATATTTTCTCGTCGAAGATTACCGATGAAATCGAGTGACATTGAGTGCGCCGAAAGGGCCATAGTGTGACTTGGTGTTATGTTTAGGAGAGTTTTGTGAGACACTCTGTACAAGTGCGGATTTTGAGTGACGCAGTCAAGCTGGATTCATCAACTTTTGCGGCGTCTTTGCTTTCGTTAAGAACTAGAACAGCAATGGACTTGTCGACGGCCTATCGGTATAATCAAAATATGATGGAATATTACACATGTAAGGAAGAGTTTCTTGTCAGAATCCTGTATATTTGCGCGTTGCCATTTTGCCCAAATACGCCGATTTTGAGCCGAAAATAACAAGGTCGGACTCGTAGTCGAATTAAAATCTATCTGTCCTTCCGGCCGTAAACACGATAACTCTCGAAAGAAAACGTTATCTGGAGTTTTTTCACAATAATTCGAAAAATACCGTTAATATCGAATTCAAACTTTGTAGTTGTAGAATAACGACGCGAAGGTTTTATGGAATTTTTTGAGTTATATTACTAGAAGAATAAAAAAAAATATTTTCACTCCGGTATCTCAGAATATATAGGTACGCCATATCCTGCTGAAATTTTGAGTCCACATAAGGGGCATCGATAAAATGAGTTGAATAAAAATTCAGCTTCACAGCGAATCCAAGTGAAAAGAAAATTGAGTTCCCCTGATCTCGAGTATTTAATAATTCGGTAATTTCCTCAATGATTATAGAAAAAAACCGATCTGATTGAATTGAAACTTTGTAGTTAGTATTGAAATAATGACAGAAAGATTCATTTGAAATCAGTAGGATCGTAACACAACAAGAATAAAAGTTTTTTTTTAAAACAACAGCTGAAATTTATATGAATATTCCACGTGACAAAACAATTGAGTTTTTGTGATCTGGTGTATTCGATATAATTCGGTGATTTCCTCAATAATTTAAAAAATACCGATCTGATTGAATTGGAAATTTGTAGTCAGTAGTAAAATAACGACAGAAAGATTCATTCAAAATGGTTTGAGGAAAGTAACAACTACACTACATGAATAAAAAAAATTCAAGAAAAACTTCGATATCTCAGAAACTATTATCTTAAATCTTGTGTCTACATGTGTCTCGATAAAATGATTTATATGAAAATTCCACGTGAAAAGATAATTGAGTTTTTCTGATCTGGTCTATTCGATATAATTCGGTGATTTTCTCAATAATTCGAAGAATACCGATCAGATTGAATTGAAAATTTGTAGTCAGTATTAAAATAACGACAGAATGAGTCTTTTGGAATTGAAGGTAGTAACACTACAAGAATTTTGAAAAAATTCACTTCGATATGTCTGAAACTACTATCTGAAATTTTGTGTCTACATGTGTCTCGATAAAATGAATTATATGAAAATTTCGCATGAAAAGAAAATTGACTTTTTCTGATCTGGTGTATTCGATATAATTCGGTGATTTTCTTAATAATTCGAAAAAACCAATTTGATTCAATTAAAAATTTGTAGTCAGTAGTTGAAAAAGCACAGAAAGATTCATTTGAAACGGTGTGAAGATAGTAACACTACAAGAATAGAAAAAAAATTGAAGAAAAACCTCGATATGTCAGATACTACTTTCTAAAATTTTGTGTCTACATGTGTCTCGATAAAATGATTTATATGAAAATTCCACGTGAAAAAAAATTGACTTTTTCTGATCTGGTGTGTTCGATATAATTCGGTGATTTTCTCAATAATTAGAAAAATACCGATATGATCGAATTGAAAATTTGTAGTCAGTAGTAAAATAACGACAGAAAGATTCATTTGAAATTGCGTGAGGATAGTAATACTACAAGAATAAAGAAAAAATCAAGAAAAAATTTGATATGTCAGAAACTATTATCTGAAATTTTGTGTCTTTTGGAATTGCGTGAGGGTAGTAACACTACAAGAATTTAAAAAAAATTCAGTTCGATATGTCTGAAACTACTGTCTGATATTTTTTGTCTACATGTGTCTCGATAAAATGATTTATATAAAAATTTCGCATGAAAAGAAAATTGACTTTTTCCGATCTGGTGTATTCGATATAATTCGGTGGTTTTCTTAATAATTCGAAAAAACCAATCTGATTCAATTAAAAATTTGTAGTCAGTAGTTGAAAAAGCACAGAAAGATTCATTTGAAACGGCGTGAAGATAGTAACACTACAAGAATAGAAAAAAAATTGAAGAAAAACCTCGATATGTCAGAAACTACTTTCTGGAATTTTGTGTCTACATGTGTCTCGATAAAATGATTTATATGAAAATTCCACGTGAAAAAAAATTGACTTTTTCTGATCTGGTGTGTTCGATATAATTCGGTGATTTTCTCAATAATTCGAAAAATACCGATCTGATCGAATTGAAAATTTGTAGTCAGTAGTAATAAAACAACAGAAAGATTTATTTGAAATTGCGTGAGGTTAGTAATACTACAAGAATAAAAAAAAATTCAAGAAAAAATTTGATATATCAGAAACTATTATCTGAAATTTTGTGTCTACGTGTGTGTCGATAAGATGATTTATATGCAAATTCTGGGTGAAAAGAAAATTGACTTTTTCTGATCTGGTGTAAATCTTATCCACCAAATGTTCATTTATGGGAATTAAAATTTTACTCTCTTATATCTGAATGGTTTTTTCGCTTCTTGTTTGATAACTTCTTCAGTTTCGATCAGTTATTGTTTTACGTTCTAACAATCAACTTCATAGAAAATCTGAAAATTTGTTTTGCAATAATGCCTAGACCTAAACTGTGCGGATGAAGCTAATAGAGCTATCGGTATGATCGAGGCGGGACGTAATCAGAGAGATGTTGCGAATTTCTTTCAAGTTAGGGAAAGCGTAGTTTCGTGGCTCGGCCATCGATATCGAGAAACTGGAAACGTGAACGAACTACCGAAAAGTGGACGCTCAAGATCTACCAATGCTGCACAAGATCGGTTTCTGACTGTGTCTACCCGTAGAGAACCTTTGAGTACTCGAATCAGGCAACAGCGGCTTTTTAACGCTTTTGGTGTTTTGGTTCAGATTGAAACAGAGACCTCGAGATTTTAATCTATGTGAGATAAGTGACATTTCCTCATATTTAAAAAATTGATGAAAAGAAAATGGAAACTTTTGAAACAGTCTCAAAATTTCTGAACTTCCTTAACTTTTATGGAGCAGCACCCTATGAAGAACCAAAATGATTTCTAGTATTTAACATTCGAATAGGCTTCGAAATTTAGAGAGGAATCTGGTTGATAAAAAAACAAATCAGCTCTAATTATTTTGTACGGGGGGCATCCCATGTTTTCGCAGTCTGTTCGGCACGTTCTTCATCGACGTCCCCAAGTGGTAAATAATCAGATAAGCAGATAAGTATCACAACATGTGTTCAATGTTTTGGGGAGGGAAAAGCGACACCGATAAAGTGATGAATTAGAACAGAAGTGTAGGGGTAGCGGCGTTATTAGGCGATTGTATATCAATTGCGCAGACCCAAATTGGCTTATATATCAATAAAGATTAGAGTGTTGGTTCGAGATGCAGACTGCTGATAGAATCCCTGGAGGCTTGAGATGGGATTGAGCGAGATCGACGAGGTGATAAGGAGAGAAATCCGAGTATAACTCATTTTTGGTCCAGGAGGACTTTATTGAAGAAATATTTCGAAGAACACTCTATAAAAACCGACATTTCTACTTGCTTTGGACTCGTTAAATCGAAAATTAATGAAGTCTATCAACCGCTCCAATCATCATTACGTTCCACCAAATCGCATGTTGGACCGGCAAATCCGATTTCATAATACCCGGAATGGCATATCTTTATTCCTCTCACGATATTTTGTCCCTAATGACATTTTTAGTTAGTCCACTGTTGCAGGTTCCTCGTGATTATAAACATTAAACGTAATGCCGGAGTTTGTTCGGTCACTACGGTCTAATTAAACGTAACTGTTCGGTCAGTACAGGCCATTTCCTCTTCATTTTGTCATTTGATTGTGCACAGGTCAAACACCGAGAAGAAATTGTCGAATTTTTGGATTTTACAATTTTTCAAGATCAAGATTATTTCACGAATTGCTTCAAGCAGTTTCACGTATAAAAAAATTTGAACAAAAACTGACGTGCGTTTAAATTAATCGCCTATCCAAGTCCTGAATCCGCACAACGCTTGGCTTCAAGTCTCATCAAACTCAACCCCGGTTTCTGAATGACTGATCAAACTGTAGGTCATCCACGTCAAATTTGAGTTTCTCAAATGTTCAGTGAAAAATAAACCAATTTTTGATAAGTATTATTTGAGATGAGGTGACGGTGGGACTATGGAACCATAGATTATGAAACGAACCGACTGTCAGTGTGACAAATAATGTCATTTTATGAAATGTAAAATTTTTATATAGCTCATTTCATCGAGAAACATGTAGCCACAAAAAAAGAAATTTATGTTTTCTGTCATTATTTTACTATTGACTACGAAATTTCAATTCGATCAGATCAGTATTTTTCGAATTATTGGAAAAATTATCGAGTTATCGAATGCACCAGAAAAAAAAAACTCGATTTTCTTTACACTTGGAATTTTCATATACATAACTGATTTTATCGAGACACATGTGGACACAAAATTTCAGCTAAAAGTTTCCGATATATCGAAGTTTGTCAAAAAAATTTTTCTTATTCTTGTAGTGTTACGATCCTCACAAATTTTGGAGTAAATCTTTCTGTCATTATTTTACTACTGACTTCAAAGTTTCAATTCGATCAGATCAATATTTTTCGAATCATTGAGGATATCACTAAATTATCAAATGCCCCAGATCAGAAAAACTCAATTTTCTTTCCACTCATATAACTCATTTCATCGAGAAACATGTAGACAAATTTTTTTTTTCTTATTTTTGTAGAATAATTTAAAATGAATTTTTCTGTCTTTTTTTCTACTGCTGACTACACAGTCTCAATTCGATCGGATTGTTATTTTTCGAATAAGAAAATCACCAAATTATCACATACACCAGATCAGAAGAACTCAATTTCGAAGGTTCCAACCTGAGATTTTACTTTTCTGTAGTGTCTGAAATGGGGAGAATTTATATTATATTATATTCATTATAGAGTATCTTTACATTATTCTAACGAATTAGAGAGACATTCGTTGAAAACTAGTAACGAGAGACTTCATAATGAAATTTGAAGAGAAATTTGTTTCCCTGATTTGATTACAGACTTACGGTCCACAAATGCTCACACCTTTTTTGTCGCTTTTCAATCCCTTAGGTAGAATCTTTCGAGTTTTGTCTATTCGGTGGCGCCCTCTGCTAAGCGGTACGGTAAACGTTGGGCTGTCGGTGCAGATCGCTACAAATCTAATTTTTCTTCCTTCCTCTGATCTAATCTAACCTGACTTTTACCTCTGTTTTCCCTTTGAAACCCCTATTTCCCTTTTCCTTTCTACACTATGTTTCTTAATCATATACTAACCCTATTTTCTTTTTTTTGTATTTCCTAGGCATCGTTTTTCAAGAGTTAGTATCAATCGTAAATTGAAAATATTCAATTCTAGGTAGTAGGCCAAAAAATGTTAAAAATTATCTAATCGCTGTTTCATCATGTTCTTCGTCATAAACCGATATTTTATTCCAAACAACTTCAACCATATGGTACAACATAGCTTAAACTATTGTTAGCTAAACAAGATTTATTCCGGTAGAATAATCGGAATTTCTGTGACAAATACGAAACATTCCTGTTGAATTTAATGTGTCCATACTGTCAGTCGTACAAATATTGTTTCGTTATACTTACAAAATCATTATATTTCACTAGATATTCCTGTAACATTTACGGAAATATTCCTTTTAAAATAAAAGTACCTGATCACTGCTATACTGACCGTTTTTCCTTTTCATGGGACTCAAGTCACTTAAACCGGAATCAGCACGTTAGATTGCAAGTACAAATTGTTCTCAAAACGTTCTTTTTTGTTGATATAACAATAGTTGCATTCAAACAACATAAATTCATTTCACCGGAAATTGCCGGGATTCGTTTTTTTCAGTGCATATAATTAAAGTGTATAATTGAAAAAAGAAGGCTTTTCGTGTCTACTCCAAAATTTAATTAATAGTTTACTACGTTATGTTTCGACTACTTCAAAATTTGGGGTCATCTTCAGGCATATATCTTAAATCAAATCAAATTGAACGTCAACAATGAAGATGTAAATATCCGATTTTGACAGCTCGAGAAAATCTGAAAAAAATTTCGTCAATCAAAGATATTTCGTGACGTTTCTCCCGTAATTAAATTATTCGTCTTTTGACACATCGACGACTTTTATGGTTTTTTTTGGCAGTTTAATTGTCCCAAGCAGTTTCTGTTTAAGTTTTGGAATGATGGTCCAGTTCAAATTTATTCAATATATTATATTAATTTTCATTTTTTTTTGCTCTTACTCAAGAGAAGCATTATTATTATTATTATTACTTCTACGCCGAGTTCTTATAAATTCCAATGTTCTTCCCGGACATTTCTCATACAAATATCTTCATTTCCACGCTATAAAACCTCTTCCACCAACTACCAATTCTTCATCAATCTTCTGAATCACGACTTGCGGTAACTACCGCATTTATGCTGCTTTATAAATACAGCCTTTCCACCTATTTCCACAGTTCCACCCGATAAAAATAATTTTTATAAATTCGTTTACTTCAGGAAATTCACCACAAATCAACGTAATAAGGACAGTAATACTGTTGGAATGGACGTATTTTTTCAGAGGTTAGCAATTGAACCGTTAGAGCAATCTGGATTCAAATTGCATAGGAAATTTTTCAAGTGGCGACTACTGAAATCTTCACATCACAAATTTACAATAAGGCGCCAATACGGTTAGAAACTCACCCACACATTGCGCAGTTAATCCGATGCATAAATTATGCACTTTCTTACGGAACCCGCGAACCTCAAAAGTGTAACAAATCTCGACTGGCACCAACAATATAACCCTGATTTATTAGATACCGTGCACGCCATAAAATTCGACCTGGTATCTCTAAAATAGCCTTGCCGCCGGCAAGAAAGTTCCTCGCGCGTCGAAAATGGGAAAAATAAACGGCAAAAGAAAATCGCTGCTACTTTCGGTTTCAACAAGGATAAAGCGTGGTACTTTTTACGCCAGAAGTATGTCGTCTTACGACGATAGCGATCTATCTTTTGATACCGTGCGCATATTATAGTTGGCTGAAACGGAACTTTGTAAATAAATGTACCTACTACGGTGCACGCTATCTGCGATGATATATAAGCGTACTTAACATGCAGATCACGGTATTCAATTCATCCCGTGGAACGCTAAAGTGTTGTTAACTTAGTTCGATAATTACGAGTACTCGTTGGTTGTAATTATTCAGCAGATTTTTTGAGCGTCCTGGACATACGCGGACACAAGGGGGGCACTGGGGCGAATGCCCCCCTTCCCTTGGCAAATCCTGGATTCGCCCTCTTACAAAAGAATCAAACAAGGTGGTCTCTCCTAATCAAGACCAAAAACCCTTTGAACTTTGCCGCCGTAAAATTCCCAATCAATTCGAAACAATGACTTCAGCAGGTCTTGTTGATAAAGATCATGATCTTCGAGGAAATAAACGGATGTCTTTGTATATCGAAGAGGATCTGAATATCGTGGATGAACTAGATGAGTCTTTTTTTTCAACTCTTGTTTCTTTACAGGTCATGGTGGCGTGAATCAATTAGGTGGTGTTTTTGTGAACGGAAGGCCGCTTCCAGACGTAGTTAGGCAAAGAATAGTCGAACTGGCTCACAACGGAGTACGACCCTGTGATATTTCAAGACAGCTTCGTGTTTCTCACGGCTGCGTATCGAAAATTCTCTCTAGGTGAGTATTTTTTTTATGGTTACATGTTAGTTGATATATGACAAAATTCTCTTCTTTTCAATTTAATTGCTTGGTTATTTTCGAATTTGACTTCAATCCAAAGGAAGTCATGGAAGTGTGTAATTGCAGCACTTGCTGTAATCATGCTGCTGTAATTATTTTTATTTTTAGATTAATATGTGTTATTGTTGCCAAAGCTTAGTTCAGGGAAATAGGTGAATAAATTCCACATATCCTAGGAATGATCGAATGGAATACTTCAAATCAAATCAAATAATAATGAGCAGTTTTTTTGCTTCTATATTGGTAGAAAATTAAATAAAAACTAGTGGAAGTTTATTTGGAACGTGAAGGGAAAAAGGAAAGTACTCAAAAAAACTATATTTTCGAAGAAACTGATGGAAAGAATTGTAGACATTTCCCCGCCAGATGTCGCGGCTCTTTGCATTGAACAGATGCGCGTCTTCTCGCTGGTAATATAGGTTATGCGGTACTGATGACTGCTAACAATCTAGTAACTGGTCTAACTGCCATTCTTGTCGATCGATGGATCAATGATCAATGTTAGTTCGATTGAAATTTTACAGCTTTCCGGACATACCAACATTATTCCGTCGAAAATTTCATGAAATTTCTTCTTCTTTTTCGAAAATTAGTCAATTTCATAATATCCATGGAGAAATTTTTTTCTTTGAAATGTTCAACTTAACCTTTTGTTAACTCACCATACTTTAGAATTTCGGAATTTCCAATTCAATGGTCAATATTTTTGACCTAATCCTGGTACCCCAATCCAGTGACTTTTTAAGATTTGTAACTTGCTCTGTCTTAACCTAACCTAACATAACCTGAGAAACTTCAATACTCGTCTCACCTCAAATTTGAATGATTTTTCGAGATTTGGAACTTGAATCGTCTCAACTGCAGCTAACCAATCCTAATTCCTAACTTATTACTGAGATAGATAATGCCTTTTTGAGCGCTCGTTCTACTAACACCAGGGCTATAGCATTTCGTCATGATGTCTCGATTTTTCAAATTTTGAGCCGAAAATGGTCTCAAACGACAAGGTTGGACTCACTGATGACGAATCCGTCGAAAAATTCAAGTCTGTCAGTCCGTCCGTCTGGCCGTCCGTATACACGATAACTCTCGAACGGAACGATCTAGAAACTTGAAATTTTCAGGGTAGGTTCAAATCTCAAATTCCGCGGTTGAGTTTGTTATTGGGCAAAATTCGACCAGGGGTTCAGTAAAATCGTCGTTTGAAATTTAGTTTTTTTGATAATTTCGAAACTACGGAATCGATCGTGAACGAATTTTGTATTTTAATGGAGAACTACTGAGATAGATCATGCCTTTTTGCTGCTTACGCTCTCAACAATAGAATATTATTCAAAGAGCGGTAATGTCATAACTCTCGCAGATGAAGTTTGCAGCGCGAGCCGAAAGCGAGTGCTGTAATTCATCGAGGGAGTTATGAACATTACTAGAAGTTGAATACTATACCTTATCTACGACTATAACAATAAATACTAAGATACAAGTACAGAGAAAGAACTTTATTTACAAATCTTAATGGATACCTATAACAATGCATTATTTATGTTGATTGTGCTTCTTAGCATGGAGTAGAAAGTCCATAGGGGCGATGCTTTATATTTAGTGCTAAGTTTACTAAAATATGCCAAAAGAACATTATCTGTGAACGATGACCTAATATCCTTACTGCTAGATCAATCTTGAGAATTGTTGTACACACCTTTATATTTGTTTTGGGATTTTTCGGGCAATAAATTCTTTATGGTAACATTGGCTGATTGTCTTATTTCTTAAGGTGTACGTAATAATTCATCTTCACTATCTGAATTAATCTTTTTCAGAACATTCACAATAATAATTAGGTATCAACTTAATTTGGGAAAACGTCAAAATTATTCAAGTGACCTCCCCTCAATACCAATAATGGACTGTTCCCTTTCGACCAATCGGCTTGTTCAGAAGCACAGAGACAGGGTGTTATAGTAGTGAGTTATTATAACTCACGATGTTTGTTCACAGAAACCATTTATTGAATTTATAATTCAATAGGATTAGATAAACAAGTTTAACGGATTGCAGATTATCAATTTTAAATTATTGACATAAGATAGGATGTTTCAGTGTCACATATTGGTAGTACTGCCATATTGTCAAACCTAACTGTCAAATGTCTGAAAAATGGTTCAAAATGTCAATATTTAAGTAAGACAACATTCAAAAAATCACATCTCCTAAACAAGAAGTTTCTTCAAAATTGCATTCAAGAAAAAATTGTCGACAAGATCTGAGGTTGACACTAAAGTAAACTCCCCTCAAATCTTCAAGAGCTTGTCGTTAAAAATCATGAACCTAAAGATGTAATTCTACGTCTTCGTAGCTACTGTTTCACCTTCCCCTTAAGAATGGGCTGTAACAAGCCCATAACCTGTCAAAATTTATGACGGACCGAAACCATCGGAACAAATTGCTGAGTTACGATCTCACACATTCACCTCCTTGTGGTCTCAGGAGAACCACGTTGAAAGTTGGAATCCAACAAAAATACACCTCAATACCACCTATTATACCCGACAGGCACACATGTTAGCAGTATGCACCTACCGAAAGTGTAAAATTTACTACTTGCCACACGTGGGACAAACGCGGTGAGATGGAAGAAGTGCGCAAGAAATTTCAGTCATAAATGTTATAATGAATTATCGCTTCAACGCCGAAAATTCTAACCAGATTCCGTTCGGCTAGGGGAAAAGGTGACAAGGACGAATCTCGTGACTTGGCGGCCTCTTTGATGTTCGAACATAATTCTTGAAGGATATTTCCGTTTACTCTTCAGTTGACCTCAACAATCGCGCGATGGGTAGGTCAGTCGACTCGGAATCGACACAGCCTTAAGTCACATGCTCATTAATCAATTTCGCAGATCGATTATCACCATTCTGTCGTAATTAATTTTTCCAATGTTTGCGTCTGGATGTATAACCGGCTTAGATGTCGTTGCAGATCTGGTCTTTCATGATTTATAAACGGCAGAAGTTATCGATATTAGATGCTGAGAAGCAAGAAAATGATTTGTCAATTGATGATGATATATCTTCGCGAATAAATCATTTTGCCTATCTGTAATATACGTATTTGAGTTGGATAAATCTGAGGAATATGACACATTGGTTCATTTTGGTATTTTCATAAAGTGAATGATGTGCAGCCTTTTTTCTTTTTTTTTGGGCCATCACTATAAATATGACCATTTTAACATTTTGTATTTCAACTCAGTATTTTTTATTTCCTTACACTGACACAACAAAAATTTGAAAAGCACTGACGTGAAGTCAGGAGCTTTTGTTTGGACTTTAGTATGACAAATAATGTCATTTTATCTACATCTATTGAATTATATATTCATTATTCAATTACTTTTGATCAATTGTATCTGTATCTGTATAGTATCTGTAAACAAACAACGTGAGTTATAATAACTCACGTCTATAACTCCCTGTCTCTGTGCTTATGAACAAGCCGATTGGCTGAAAGGGGACAGTCCATTATTGGTATTTAGGGGAGGTCACTTGAATAGTTTTGACGTTTTCAATTAAGTTTATACCTAATTATTATTGTGAATTTTTTGCTGAAAAAGATTAATTCAGATAGTGAAGATGAATTATTATGTACACCTTCAGAAATAAGACAATCAGCCAATGTTACCGTACAGAATTTATTGCCCGAAAATTCCCAAAACAAATATAAAGGTGTATACAACAATTTTCAAGATTGATGTAGCAGTAAGAATATTAAGTCATCGTTTACAGAGAATTTTCTTTTGGCATATTGTAGTGAACTTAGCACTAAATTTAAAGCATCGCCCCTATGAACTTTCTACTCCATGCTAAGAAGCACAATCAACATGAATAATGCATTGTTATAGGTAATTATCAAGATTTGTAAATGAAGTTCTTTCTCTGTACTTGTATCTCAGTATTTATTGTTATAGTCGTAGATGAAGTATATTATTCAACTTGCGGTAATGTTCATAACTCACTCGATGAATTATAGCACTCGCCTTCGGCTCGTGCTGCGTGAGTTATGACCTCCATTACCGCTCGTTAAATAATATACCATTTTTATAAACTTTCAATAAATTGTATCACCAAATTATATTCCTTGTTTTAAAATGGCCTTCAGTGTTCATTGTCAATATGATATTTAACTTCTATAAGCATCAATAGATGCTATCACCGAATGATATCGAATATATCAGAAAAACTCAATTTTCTGTTTACCTGGAGATTTCATAACAATTGATGGGAAAAATCATATCTAAAATTTTCCAACTTAAAATTTACTCACCTAACCATACTTTCGAGTTGGGTAATCTCCAATTTTTTTGGATTTGTAACTAACCATTGTCCTTACATAAACTAACAAAGCTTTATTTCAGGCTAAAACTCTTATTTTGAAAATTTTTCGGGTTGCCCATTGTCAATTTCGAAGGGTTGACATATGATAGGAGCTTTTGGTGCCTCATCATGGTAGTACTGTCTTACTGGTGAACCTAACTGTCATGAATCTATTTCATCTTCGAATCATGAAAAATTCGTTGTCGGCCGAAACGAACCGCGATTAATCCCCGTCAAGCATCGAAAATGATCAGGTTTAAAACCTCAACCCTCAACCAAACCTCATTATCTCTCTCATTCGCGCTAATACAACTTTGATCTAGTGGCGCAATACCAGATTTCGTCATGCCGAGCCCACATTATTCGCCGAATCGAATTATGCCGAAAATAATTCAGTTATAGCCCTGCATTAGCACAAATAACGGGGGCTTTATTGGGAGAGAGGGGGGAGGGATATGCGACAGGGGTGGCAAAGGGGTTCGGGAATATCCCGGGGGACTCTTGCACTTTCAAACGCACCCTGGTTGATCTTTTTGCTTCCCTTTTTCCAATCAAATCAGAACGGGAGGACATGTAGATTGGGAAGAGTGTAATGGGCCCATGAGAGAATGCCAGATTTAACCTTTCGTCCTGACATGATGTTTGTGATTCATTGTGGTGACCTTTGAATCATCCTGGAATTTTTGGGTGGAATATTCGAGCAAATTTTATCATTTTATGTTGTGTATTAGTATCTGATTTGAAACTTTTTTTTTGTCATGGGTATTTTGGATTTCTGGAAGCCGAAACGTGAACGTTAATTGAGGGGTTAAGAATATTCTTCTGAAAAATTCGAGAGTTATTATTGGAAATCATAAATTGAAATATGAAATAAAAAGATGTATCTATTCCTATTTAATTATATATACATTATTCAACTACTCATGAGCAATTCATAGTATCTGTAAACGAACAACGTGAGTTATAATAACTCACTGCTATAACTCCCTGTCTCTGTGCTTCTGAACAAGCCGATTGGCTGAAAGAAAACAGTTGATTATTGGTATTGAGGGGAAGTCACTTGAATAATTTTGACGTTTTCTCAAATTAAGTTGATACCTAATTATTATTGTGAATGTTTGGATGAGTAAGATTAATTCAGATAGTGAAGATGAAGTATTATGTACACCTTCAGAAATAAGACAATCAACCAAGGTTATCATAAAGAATTTATTGCCCGAAAAATCCCAAAACAAATATAAAGGTGTAAACAACAATTTTCAAGATTGCTGTAGCAGTAAGAATATTAAGTCATCGTTCACAGAGAATTTTCTTTTGGCATATTTTAGTGAACTTAGCACTAAATATGAAGCATCGCCCCTAAGGACTTCTTACTCCATGCTAAGAAGCACAATCAACATAAATAATACATTGTTATAGGTAACTATTAAGATTTGTAAATAAAGTCATTTCTCTGTACTTGTACCGTAGTATTTATTGTTGTAGTCGGGGATAAAGTATAGTATTCAACTTGCGGTAATGGTCATAACTCACTTGATGAATTACAGCACTCGCCTTCAGCTCGTGCTGCAAACTTCATCTGCGTGAGTTATGACCTACATTACTGCTCGTTAAATAATATACTAAAATAAAAATTCTACAATCAAATTTCTCAACAAAACTACATGAAAATATTATTGACTTCGACTTCCCATTACCCAAATTCGTTATTGATTCCCACTCATTGCGTAAAATACTTAATGAAACGTTTTCCCACAAAAACCCATCACCCAAATGAATCGACTCTTGAATCAACACAATGTGGCAGCAAATAGCAAAAAATAATATATAATCAAAACCACTTAGACTTATTGAGTCGAGTACATTTTTGCTTTATTCAATGTTTTCCGAGACACGTGCCGCGAAGAAAAAACATCAGAAGTGCATATTACAACCCACGTATGCGCTCTATAACTCGATATTGTGTTGACAACTCACGACATTTAGGGTGACATTCGGAAAAGGGGAATAGATGACTGTTGTTTAAGTTCTATGGACAGTTTTGGGGGTTGGTATTTATTGAAGGGAAGTGGTCTATGGGAACTCGATGAAAATGAGATTATTAATCGGAATGATGGAAATGGTGATCGAAAGTAATGTTGACTTTTATTATTCAGCGTTCGTAGGACACTGGAAGAACCGATACCATGAGGAGGAACTAGGCGTACATATAAATAAGGGATGAAAAAATTCCTTAAACGTGTGGGGTATCGTTAAATTGGTCTTAAAAAAGGTTAAATATCTCAAGGAACACTTTCGATGAGAATTGGTTCGAATGAGATATGGTTCAACCATAATATTATCGATAAAATGAACAAGCGAGATTGAAACTATAAGAAAATGATTCAAAATCCTAACAACCTAAAAAAAAATTATTACTCTGAAGAATGAAACAAACACACAAATCAAAAAAGAAAGAAGAAATTCAAAAATCTAATTGAATAACAATATACGAAATATTTGTGAAACACCCAACCACATGAAAAAAAAGGAAAATACCAAAAGTTTAAAAAAGAGTTGAAAAAATATGTTATAAGAAAGCAAATAGTTTAAGTAATAATTGTACTATTTTTTAACAAAAATGTAAAGAAAAAGAAGAGATTATAAAACAAAACGAATGAAATTGTAGTTTACAAAAAGTGATTCAACCAAAATATTATCAATGAAATGAACAAGCGAGATGAATACTATAAGGAAATGATTGAAAATCCTAACAACCAGAAAAAAAGTTCAAAACTCTGAAGAATGAAACAAACGCACAAATCAAAAAAGAAAAAATTCTTTCACAAAAATCTGATTGAATCTAGAAACAATATACGAAATATTTGTGAAACACCCAACAACATGAAAAAAAAAGGAAAATACCATAAGTTTAAAAAAGAGTTGAAAAAAATGGTATGAGAAATAATATACGAAATATTTGTGAAACACCCAACCACATGAAAAATAAAGGAAAATACCATAAGTTCAAAAAAGAGTTGAAAAAATATGTTATGAGAAATCAAATAGTTTGAGTAATAATTGTAAAGAATAAATAAAGAAAAAAGAAGATTTTATAAAACAAAACAAATGGTATTGTCGATAGCAAAAACTGCTTCAACCAAAATATTATCAATAAAATGAACAAGCGAGATGAATACTATAAGAAAATGATCAAAAATCCTAACAACCTGAAGAAAAGTTCAAAACTCTGAAGAATGAAACAAACGCTCAAATTAAAAGAGAAAAAATTCCTTCACAAAAATCTGATTGAATCTTGAAACAATATACGAAATATTTGTGAAACACCCAAGAACATGAAAAAAAAAGGCAAATACCATAAGTTTAAAAAAGAGTTAAAAAATTCCGGTGTCCTCAAACGTGTGGGGTATCGTTAAAAAGGTTTTCGAAAAGGGTAAATAACTTAAGGAAAACATTTAATGGGAATTGGTTTGAATAAGATCAATAAAGATGAGTTAAATGCGATTTGAAACATTGTTTTCCAACTTCACTACCTCATTTTTGTAGGTTTTCAACGATCTTAAGGAAATTATTAACTTGTCATGAAGTTCATTTTCTGAAATCGTTCGTTCTAGCCAGTGGAACGGATTTGAAGAAAATTCCAGTTATTTAAAGATAGAAATTCTAAATTGAGGAAATTACGAATAACATCAATACTGGAATTAAAAGACCTATCTGTGAAATTTGCAGCGAGTGGAAAAACCCAAATTCCCCACAAGACACGTACTATAAGTCACCCAGCGGGGCCCCGCTCACGACTTCTTCCAAATTGGATTCAAGCTCCAACTTGGCTTTTATCATTTTTATATCCCTACAACATAATTGCGGGCATAAGCCACTCACCCTCCCGCGCACACACACAGGGATGATGGATGCCCGGCTGCATGCGGTCTTGGACGCACAGAATGGAGTTCTTCTTTTTTCGGGAAGCGGGCACTAAAAAACGGGAAAACATTACCAGCAGGTTATGTGATCGTGTTAGCCTCGCCCGATGACTATTCCGGAAAAGGGGGAACGCCGACTCCGGGCGGGGGTGCGGGGTGCCCCGCATCGAGGGAGGAGGATGTAGATCGGGATAAACTATTGCGTGGATTTGATGAGATCGTCGGAAGTGCTGTGAAATTCGGATATAAAGAGAGTGCATTGGCTTTTACTGATAGGAAGGTTATGGGGGACTGAGACACTTTGTATTTGGTGCTGTTAAATTCGCAGTGGTATTTCAAGAGGGTTGTTCGAATATTCTGACATGACTGAAAGACCATTTGCGTGCATAAAAAATATTTCGAAGTGGTAATTAAATGATAATTACTGATTATAAAAATATACTTCATGGTATTTCAGACACATATGTCATTTCATATTGATATTTTTTCAGGTATTACGAAACGGGTAGCTTCAAAGCGGGAGTTATAGGAGGCTCAAAACCAAAAGTAGCAACGCCGCCGGTGGTGGATGCAATAGCAAATTATAAGAGGGAAAACCCCACGATGTTCGCATGGGAGATCAGAGATAGACTGTTGGCGGAAGGAATCTGCTCCCAAGACAATGTACCTAGTGTCTCATCAATAAATAGGTAAGTACAACGTTTCTCGTTTCACTTCGAACATCAAAGGGGAACCGCCGCTCAAGAAATTAGCGGTGTTGTATTCATCAAAAAGTTATAGATCGTAATTTCGAAAATAAACGCAGGGATCAACCTGTTCGGCTTTTTGCCCCCTTTCAAACAATTAGCGCGATCGAGATTCCTCTATCGGCTTACTTCAAAGGTGGGTATCCTCAATTGGCTCAACGTGGTAGATTAGAAAATATTGGATGATATATTTCGCTAGATTTGCATCGATTATCCCGTGTTTATATAGCACGTTACTCCTGAATATAAATCTTTTTATTTATTGCGATGCGTTCGTTTACGCGCGACAACGAGGCGTTTAGAAGGTATATCCCCAATTGTCGGTGTCTTTGATACTCATTTTTGAGAATTCATCCCTAGATCATGCAATTTTACGCGACCTCTAAAAGCCCTCTAAATTCTTACTGCTGCTGAATATTAGCGAACAGTCAGGTACTTTAGAACTTATGAAAAAAGTGAAGAATAATGTCATCAACACTTCAAGTAATGAAATCGCAGAATTATATTCCTCAACTTCATTATTTCCCTATGAATTTATTCATCTACCAAAGACTTGTCCATAAACACGCGCACGGTGTATATTTCTCTATCGTATTTCTTGTTATAAATTCGCGTATATTAATTGATTAATTTCCATTTATTTGAAATATGCATCATAAATATGCGGCAATAATGTCGGATTAATTGGCTGGCTCTGAAGAGCACAATCACTGACACCTATTATGGTACAGCGTATTCCGTTCGTATTTATACCGTGTTTTGTCAGTATATATATTTTGCAGGGGAATTCAATTCATTCTGAACTGTTTATGATTGATGAAATTTCGAAGTTTAAATTTGTGCGGAGCTCATTTTTTCTTAAGATTGTTACGAAACGAGTGACATTAAAATTTTGAAGATTGAGAATTTCTTGAAAATATAAGATAATTGAGTTTTTTCCTACTTTTAACCTTATAGTTTGGGAGGTATGATTTTTTCCAATTTGCATTGGAGTACGTGAATATTGACCCTTCAACCATATTTCCGGCACACGAAAGTTCATCAATACTACCAATATGAGGCACTAAAAGAAGAAACACTTGATAAATTCGAAAAACAAGAAAAAGAAACGGAACAAATTTTAAAAAAAGATGGAAGAAAATAAACAAGAACAAGAAAAATGCGTCATGAAATAGATTTGCTCAAAAATTATAAACAGTGAGAAGAAGAGAATAGTTTCAAAAATAATATATTAACAAGTGAACCACCAATTAGAGGAGAAAAACGAACAACTGAACTCAAAGGGTCTAGAAATTGCTGAAAAGATTAGAGTATTCTTGGAAAATGAAAAAAATCGATGTGTGGCAATAGGAAAAGAAGATAAGACACATTTGAAGGTAATATTTGAAAATAGCAAAAAAAAGGAGAGATTAAAAAACAAAACAGATGAAAATTGTAGATAACAGAAACTGGTTCAACAAAAATATTCTCAATAAAATGAACGAGCGAGATGAAATCATAAGAAAATGATTAAAAATCCTAACAACTTGTAAGAAAAGTTCAAAACTCTGAAAAATGAAACAAACGCAAAAAAGGGCGAAATTCCTTCACAAAAATCCAATTTAATCTAGAAACCATATACGAAATATTTGTGAAACACCCAACCACGTGAAAAAAAAAGGATAATACCATAAGTTTAAAGAAAAGTTAAAAAAATATGTTATGAGAAATGAAATTGTTTAAGTATTAACTGTACTATGTGTTAACGAAAATAGCAAGAAAAAAGAAGAGATTATAAAACAGAACAGATAAAATTGTAGATAACAAAAACTGGTCCAACCAAAATATTCTCAATAAAATGAACAAGCGAGATGAATATTATAAGAAAATGATTAAAAATCCTTACAACCTTTAGAAGTGTTCAAATCTCTAAAGAATGAAACAAACGCACAAATCAAAAAAGAAAAGACCAAATTCTTTCACAGAAATCTAATTGAAGAGAATGAGAAATCAAATAGTTTGAGTATTAATTGTACTATGTGTTAACGAAAATAGCAAGAAAAAAGAAGAGATTATAAAACAGAACAGATAAAATTGTAGATAACAAAAACTGGTCCAACCAAAATATTCCCAATGAAATGAACAAGCGAGATGAATACTATAAGAAAATGATTAAAAATCCTAACAACTTCAAGAAAAGTTCAAATCTCTAAAGAATGAAACAAACGCACAAATCAAAAAAGAAAAGAACAAATTCTTTTACAATTACGACAACAATATACGAAATATCTATGAAACAACCAACCACGAAAAAAAGAAAATACTATAAGTTAAGAAAGAGTTGAAAAAATATGTTTTGAGAAATGAAATAGTTTAAGTAATAATTATAATATGTGTTAACAAAAACAGCAAGAAAGAAGAGGAGATTATTAAACAAAACAGATTAAATTGTAGATAACAAAAACTGGTTCAACCGAAATATTATCAATAAAATGAACAAGCGAAATGAATACTATAAGAAAATTAATCAAAATCCTAACAACCTGAAAGAAAAGTTCCAAACTCTAAGAATGAAACAAACGCACAAATCGAAGAAGATAAGACGAAATTCTTTCACAAAAATCTAAATGAATCTAGAAAAAATATACGAAATATTTATGGAACAACCAACCACATAAAAAAAGAAAATACCATAAGTTAAGAAAGAGTTGAAAAAATATGTTATGAGAAATCAAATAGTTTAAGTAATAATTATAATATGTGTTAACGAAAACAGGAAAAAAAGAGGAGATTATTAAACAAAACAGATAAAATTGTTGATAACAGAAAACAGAAAATATTCTCAATGAAATGAACAAATGAGAGGAATACTATAAGAAACTGATTCCAAATCCTAACAACCTGAAAAAAAAATTCAAAACTCTAAAAAATGAAACAAACGCACGAATCAAAAAAAAGACGAAATTCTTTCACAAAAAGCTAATTAAATCTTCAAACAATATACGAAATATCTGTGAAACACCCAACCACTATTTAAAAAAAAGCAAAATACCATAAATTTGAAAGAGAGTCATAAAAATATGTTATGAGAAATCAAATAGTTTTGGTAAGAATTGTACTATGTGTTCACATACATTGTTTGATTCACAGTTTCATATTATAATAAATGAATAATTGAATAAAAGACCTTAACTCATAACAATAATTCAAGATTCAATGAAATTAATTATTTGTTCAGAGAGTGAAGCAGCAAAAAGGTTCAAAACCTCGAAAAATCGTTTACATAAGAGTAAAGGTCTGAGCTGAAGCTTTTTTAGTTCATTTTAAGTGAAGAGAGTGCAAGTTGAAAATCATTGGGTTGCGGTGAATTAAGTTCAAATTTTTGATTTGTGAATAACGAAGTTCCCAAGTATGGTGCGGTCAGTAAATTTTAAGTTGAATATTTCAATTGAAAAATAGATTTTACTTCATAAATTCTAAAATAGCCATAATTAAAAAAAAATCATAAAATATTCGAATCTTTAATGAAAACATGTTGGTAGCTTCGATAAAAGCTGTTCAAGTGTAGTGAAAAAGTTGCTACATCTCAAATAAATGAATTTTTCAATATTTAGCCTGTGCATGAAATCGGCCGTTTCACCAGAAATGGAGTAACTTTTTTTTTCAACTTCCAAAATCTCCGATTTGACTGATTCCATCGATTCAAGTGTAGTGACAAAATTCTTCAGGAAGAGGATTACAACAAGTCTATGGTGTGCAGTGCCGGAATATATTTCCCGAAAGTGTAGAACCGGAGGCGCTGTCCAGAGCAGTCGAAGACGACGCGAGATGGGAGGTCGTCGGCGTGCGGGAGAAGAAGGAAAATCAATAAGGGAAGAAAGCCGGTTCCGGAACGGTTGGCTGACTCTCAGATTCGTAAAATCGAGCTCGAACCGATATCCGCTCCGCTCGGCGGTGCCGGAAAACGCGGCGACTTTTTACTCCGGGATTTGCATAAAACGATCCCGAATCTATCTGTCGAACCCGGTGCCAACTTTGAATACTCCACCTTTTTTTATCTAGGATTCACTTTCCATTTTCTTCCCTTTTCCCGGAGGTGAATGATTAACGGCGACGCGGGGAAAAAATTTGGTTTTTCCGGGGGTGGTTTTATCCGGGATCCTGAAATGGGCGAATAAATCGAAAACAACAATATTTCGTCGAGAAAAATCACTGGCAATTTGGCTATGGCTCCAAGTATTATACAGGGTGAATAGGGTATAAGATCCATAGAATATTCCAAAGTCGATAACAAATAATATACAAGCCAATGGAGAAAACTCAGGATGCCGATACAACTTCCTCGAATGTTCCCTCTTCCTGCCAAAACACTTAAATCATACACATCCAGCTCGAATTCAATCTGGCAAAGGTCGATTTCGCATTATTACTTCTCCCGAAGGACCGGGCAAATAGAATAGATTTGGAGAAAAGGACAAAGGGCACGTACCCAAATTAAATGAGCAATTATGTAGCGACCAGCGGACTGGCATTAATTCGGTCTTTCTGGGTCCCCCGGGGACCCAGATTATACCAGTTGGGCGCTTCTTTTCAGCCCCCAGAAGCGACATACGGTATTTTCAGATGGTCCACCCTTGATGCGCGTTAAGTGGAATGTGATGATTTCGTTAAATCGATTGGTTCTAGGGAAGAACTCGGTGGAGGTTAATTCAATCAGAATATTTTGATTTATCATAACATATTTTTCTCTTTTTTTTCATGTGGTTGGGTGTTTCACAAATATTTCGAATATTGTTTCTAGATTTAATTAGATTTTCGTTAAAGAATTCCGTCCCTTCTTTTTCGATTTGTGCGGTTGTTTCATTCTTTAGAGTTTTGAACTTTTCTTTCGAATTGTTAGCATTTTCAATCATTTTCTTATAGTATTCATTCATATGTTCATTTCATTGATAATTTTTGGTTGAACTAGTTTTTGTTATCTACAATTTTATCTGTTTTGTTTTATAATCTCTTTTCTTTTCTGTTCATTTTCGTTTACACATTATACAATTATTACTTAAAGTATTTGATTTGTCATAACATATTTTTTTAACTCTTTTTCAAACTTATGGTGTTCTCTTTTTTTTCATGTGATAAGGTGTTCCAAAAATATTTCGTTTATTGTTTCTGGATTTAAATAGATTTTTGTGAAATAATTTCGCCTTTTTTTTTATTTGTGCGTTAGTTTCATTCATCAGAGTTTTGAACTTTTCTTTCAGGTTGTTAGGATTTTTAATCATTTTCTTATAGTATTCATCTCGCTTGTTAATTTTATTGATTATATTTTGGTTGAAGCAGTTTTTGCTATCTACAATTCCATTTGTTTTGTTTTATGATCTCTTTTTTCTTCTTTACATTTTCGTTATTACATGGTACAATGTACAATTATCACTTAAACTATTTGATTTCTCATACCATATTTTTCCTTTCAGGTTGTTAGGATTTTTAATCATTTTCCCAAAGTATTAATTCCGCTTGTTCATTATATTTCGGTTGAACTAGTTTTTGTTATA
Organism: Aphidecta obliterata; assembly: GCA_963966015.1. NCBI lineage: Eukaryota > Metazoa > Arthropoda > Insecta > Coleoptera > Coccinellidae > Aphidecta > Aphidecta obliterata. The sequence continues at coordinate 29,924,972 of OZ014428.1, forward strand.
TACAATTTCATCTGTTTTTTTTTTATTTCTTTTTTTTTCTTTTCATTTTCGTTTACAAATTGTTCAATTATTACTTAAACTATTTGATTTCTCATAACATATTTTCTTAACTCTTTTTTAAACTTATGGTATTCTTTTTTTTTGTGGTTGGGTGTTCCACAAATATTTCGTTTATTGTTTTTAGATTTAAATAGATCTTTGTGAAAGAATTTCGTCTTCTCTATGCGATGTGTGCGTTTGTTTCATTCTTCGAGTTTCGAACTTTTCTTTCAGGTTGTTAGGATTTTTAATCATTTTCTTATAGTTTTCATTTCGCTCGTTCATTTCTTTGAGAATATTTTGGTTGAACTAGTTTTTGATATCTATAATTTTATCTGTTTGGTTTTATAATCTCCTTTTTCTTGCTATTTTCGTTAACACATCGTACAATTATTACTTAAACTATTTGATTTCTCATAAAATATTTTTTTGATCTCATGGCACTTTCCTTTTTGATCGCTCGTACTACTTGCACGAGAGCTATATCATTTCGTCACGATGTCTGTATTTTTCGAATTTTGAGCCGAAAACGGTCGCAATCGATAGAGTTCGACTCACTGATGACGAATCCGTCGAAAAATTCGAGTCTATCCGTCCGGCCGTAAGCACGATAACTCTCGAACGGAACAGCCTAGAGACTTGAAAATTTCAGTGTGTGTTCAGTTCCTGAATGCCTCGGTTGAGTTCGTTAATGGGCCAAATTTCACCAGGGGTTCCGTAAATATGGCCATTCAAAGTTTTGTTCTCCTGATTACTTGGAAACTACAGATTTGATCGAGATGAAATTTTGCACTCAAATGGAGAATGAGGTGTTCAAGCTACATGTGAAATATCGCATCCCAGAACCATAGATCGCATGACCAGAACCATAGAAACCATAAAAAATTGTAACTTTTGAACGGAAACACCTAGGGACTTGAAATCTTCAGGATAGGTGTGGATTTCGAATGTCGTGAGCACGTTCATTTATGAGCAAAATTATACTAGGGGTTCCGTAAATACGGTCGTTTGAAATTTTGTTTTCTCCATAATTTCGAAACTACGGATTCGATCGAGATAAAATTCTGTATTTTAATCAAGAATGATATATTCAAGCTACATTTTTTCCATATCGCATGACTAGAACCATAGAAAATTATAACTTTCGAACGGAAACGCCTAACTTATTGGATTGGAATAATTTTTCGCACATAGGTGAAGGATAATGTAATCAAACTACGTGGGAAATTTTGTCCAGATGGCACTACAAAGCTCCTGACTTCACGGCAGTGCTTTTCGTAATTTTTTCTTGCTATTTTCGTTAACACATCGTACAATTATTACTCAAACTACTTGATTTTTTTAACTTTTTTTCAAACTTATGGTATTTTCCTTTTTTTTTATTTGGTTGGGAGTTTCACAAATATTTCGTATATTGTTCTTAGATTCAATCGAATTTTTGTGGAAGAATTTCGTTTTTTTTATTTGTGCTATTGTTTCACTTTAGATTTTTGAACTTTTCTTTCGGGTTTTCAGGATTTTTAACCATTTTCTAATAGTATTCATTTCGCCTATTCATTTTATTGAGAATATTTTGGTTGAACCAGTTTTTGTTATCTACAATTTTTATCTGTTTTGTTTTATAATCTCTTCATTTTTCTTGCTATTTTTGAATATTACCTTCAAATGTGTCCTTCGTTTTCTGTTGCCACACATCGATTTTCTCATTTTCCAAGGGTACCTCAAGCTTTTCAGTAATTTTTAGACCCTCTGAGTTCAGTGTTCGTTTTTTTTCTTTAATTGGCAGCCCACTTGTAAATATATTATTTTCAAAACTATTCTCTACTTTTCTCTGTTTATCATTTTTAGGCAAATCTGTTTCATGACGCATTTTTTCTTGTTTTTGTTTCATTTCTTCCATCTTTTTTTGACTTATTTCTTGTTCTTATTTTTTCAATTTCTTGAGTGCTTCTTCTTTTAGTGTTTTATATTGGTGTTATTGGTGAACAATTGCTCCGACAACGATGCATACAGTTGATAACAAAACGAAAACGACACGTTTGTGTTTAAAAATTCTTTTTAACAAAACATAGCAAGGTTGCCAATTTTGTTCAACAAATTTCTTGTGCATCGTTTTATTCGAAGAAGTAAAATATTCTTTTAACCATCTTTTTTTTCTCGAATAAATTAATGTAACTAAAGTTTATCATCACAATCATCTCAACACACTGCAGTGAACATCCAAAGGAAAGGGTAACTCAGTTATAAATCTTTTTTTTTTCATGTATAAATTCTCCAGATTAGCGGTTTCAACATCGGGCCCATTAAACTAAGAGGCATCTGTTATTTCGTCAATAGCAATGCTAGTCGCGAGGGGGCCGGACCAGTCAAATCTAGATGTGTCAAATAGCGCCCCTGTGGGAGCCGCTATCTCGCCCCCCGATCAGGGGTGGTCATGATTGCTCTTCGATTGTTTCGAATGGATTATGCTGAGTGCCCTCTGTCTGTTGCTGTTGCGATTAAATTAATGGATTGTCGGTCATTTATTCGCGCTTGTTTTTGGGGAGGTGTTTCGGGGGTGTTTTATCCGGATAAAGGATTGCACTTTATGATGCAGCTTTGTCAATCCGATTGCGAAGCTATTTGGCCGCAGAACAGAGAGGAGTTCATTGAAAATTGTATTCGACTCTCAGAGAGGACATGAGAAATATCTCCAAGAGAACAAAAATGTTGACCGGTACAAGGATTTTCCGTTTATTTCGGTGACTGCCTTTCCAAGGGTACTTCAAGCTATTCAGCAATTTCAAGACCCTTTGAGTTCAGCTGTTCGTTCTTCTCCTTTAATTGGTAGCTTACTTGTGAATATATTATTTTTAAAACTATTCTCTACTTCTCGCTGATTATCAGTTTTGAGCAAATCTATGTCATGACGCATTTTTTCTTGTTCTTGTTTGATTCCTTTCACCTTTTTTCAATTCGTTTCGTTTCTTGTTCTTGTTTTTCCAATTTTTCAAGTGCTTCTTCCTTAAGTGCCTTATATTGGTAGTATCGATAGACCTAACTGTCAATATTTACGTAATCCAATGCCACTTCAAGAAAATCATATCACCCAAACAAGAAGTATGAAAAAAAGAAAAAAATTCAATTATCTTATATTTTCTAGTAACGAATGATCCGGCAACGATGCATACGATTGATAACAAAACGAAAACGACACTGTATCCCTTCATCAAAACATAAAAAGGTTGCCAATTCTGTTCAAGAAATTTCTTGTTCATCGTTTTATTCATAGAAGTAAAATATTCTTTCAATCTTCGTTTTGTTGAACTTTCTACAATAAATTATTTATAAGAAACATTGAGAAAATTTCGAATAAATTAATGCTGAATGAGATTTTGAAATCCCGATGACGGTTTGATATGGAACATCTTTTCGAATGAGAATTATTGCAACAAAAGCTTTGCCAGTGGATTAGCATGCCTGGAATGTTGAAGTTAATTCAAGATGTAAACAAATAGTTAGGAAGGAAGGGGCCTGACATTTCGGCTCTGGCAACGTTGTGATAAATTCTTTGCTTATGTCTTTCGGGTTACTGGACATAAATCGGGATGAAAATTCTCAGTTTTACTTATTTCACATTGGCAAACTATGCTGTTAAAAAAATAACTTAACACTTAGCAAAACGGAAAAAAATTACTTGAGCTTATGAATTCTCTTACCTAGATATATAATAAACTAGGTAGTGTTGGCGTCAATTCAAAATGTAAACATTCATATATCTATGACCAATGCAATATTTCTATGCTGGCAACGTTGTTGAAAGTTATCCGATAAACTAAACCTTCAATAAACGTTTCCAGGATTACATCCCCTCTCACAAAATAACCAAAAGGAAGAAGTTGTGCTTCCCATATTCCTCCCATCCAATTTAATTTCCTACCCGAAAAAAGAAAACAAATACCAACCATTCACACGTCAGATTAGGAAGTCAACAATGCAAAACGTACATTACTACCGCTACTTCCACATCCGAAATTACAAGGGTGTGTGTACGGACTCCATAAATCAGACACGCAAAAATTGCCTGAGAGAGACCCTCGATATGCACAATTGAGTTCATCATTTTCTGCTTTACAAAATTTAAATGACGGTATTGTTGTCGCGTCTATGGGTTCTGTATTATTTTCGCCATTCAAACAGTCGTTAAAAGTCAAAGAGGGGTGCATCTTTTGTCGGGTCGGATTCACCTTTGATAAACTCGCAGTGGCTTCTACCTTTAGGTTAATCTCACAGGTAAAATTCTATGCAGTTATATAGGCTGATATCAGGAGCAACAGACGTCTCCACTCAATTTAATGAATTTTTCCCTTAAACATCCCTTGATTGGACTGTTGTAAATCGGCATGCAGCAAAAAAATTCCAACATTTTCCCCGCCGATTTTAAAAATCCCAGTGTACCTTCGATAAGGCCGGAATTAAACCACCCCTTCCCGAGGTAAAAGTCAGGGAGAGACTCCAATAAACCCGTTATTGCTCCTGGTCGGTAAGATGGCCGCTCGTAAAGGGGCACGTAAAGTGCATCGACGTCGGTCGGAGGCGCGGGCCTCATAGGGCCCGGAGCCATAATCCGGAGCTCAATGAACGGGCCTTAATGCGCCGCCCGCTCTACTGCGCCGAGCTTTCAAGCATCACGTCCGACGTGGGGGGTTTGCGCCCCCACCGCAACGGTTCTTCTGATAATAACCCACTACTGCCGGTTTCTCGGCTCTTGTTTATGCCCTTTTTGTCCGCAGTTTTTTCATGCGATTGCCCCAATTCCGCCTCAACCTCCTTCCCCGAAAAAAAATTCTCGCCGTTCCACGAACTGCTGGGGAGTTCTCAAGATACAGAGGGTGTTTCGATTTGACCACTTTATTCTCGATACTGTTAAGAATAATGTTATATTTTGAATTGAATTCTAAGACACAGCCTACGTTGACATGAAATCTTCTTTTCTATGTCTCAAAAGTGACAGCTTCATGAAATGGCAGAGCCACCTAACCTAAATTATCCTTCTTCCTCTCTGATTGATTTTCGTGGAGATTCCAGTTACCGAATCGAATCGCGCTGCCGTTTTTCCACTTTCTCCGACGATAAACACAAATCAACGGAACAGGGCAAAAACGGGGCAACGCTTTTCTTTCCCATCCGCCGAGTATTAGTCCTTCCAGTAGCTGAATTGCCTTCCACCGCAAATGCAGAGCAGAACGTGAAGTAGGTCCGAGAAAAAGTACCACCATTTAGTCAATAATGAGTGAGATAATGGCGTTTTGCTAGTCCGAATAACCGCGGGATGGAAACAACGAGGCACCTGGAGAATCTTCGCAAAACCGGCCAAATAATGATGACGACGTTTACGGTTCTCGAATTTTCGGATTACCCCTTTGCCAGTGAAATGTTGGCGTCAATCCAAAATGTAAACAAATAGATCCCTCTTCATATATCTATGGATAAATTCAATACTTCCACGCTGGCAACGCTGTAATGAATTATTTGTTAACATTATTCCTCAACGTCGATAGGTACTAACTTCCAGAAGACTCCATCAAGATGGAAATTGAAATCTTTTGCAAATTACACATTGTCATAAATAATAGCAAAAGTCGCCAAAAACGGCAATGAGTGCTCCGGCAACGATGCTTGCGATGGATACCAACGAAAACGACACATCTGTGTTTAGAAATTCCCTTTATCAAAGTTTATCAGGGTTGCCAATTTTCTACAAGAAGTTTTTTGTGCATCGTTTTATTCATGGAAGAAAAATAAACTTTTTATCGTCGTTTTGTGGAACTTTCATCGATAAATTATTTATAGGAAACTATAACATTGGGAAAATTTCGAATAAAGTAAAGGTGTATGAGATTGAAAATATAATGAGACTCAAATTTCAATGATGGTTTCGAAATGTAACATCTTCTCAAATGAGAATTCTGGCAACACAAACTTTGCTATCGAATCGCAGTATGCATGTAATGTTGGCGTCAATTCAAAATGTAAACAAATGGATCCCTCTTCGAATATCCATGGATAAATTCAATACTTCCACGCTGGCAACGCTGTAAGGAATTATCTGTTCACGTTATTCCTCAACGTCGATGTGGTACCAACTTTTCTACAAGAAATCTGCCATAAACTCTAAGAAATAAATGGATACAAAAAATCAAGATTTCTCCCTTCATGAGTAGATCCTCCACCTCGGAAACCCCCTCTCTAAATGCACACCAGTAATGTCATATAAATTTCCGCAGATTATAACCGCCCGATCGTTAACGACGTCCACCAGAAATGAACAGTGCATAGAAAAAAAAGGAAGGGAGATAAATAATAACTCCAAAGCCGGGGGTGCCCTCCCGGCGGAAAAGGGAGGTATGGTGCTTCGGCGGAAGCGGACATGACGCCATGCTGAGTAGAAATAGCGGAAGACTACTCCAAACAATGGCGATGTTTTTGTGTCATCGCAATTAGAGAGACGGCGGAGATTCGGAAAGCTTGTGTTTTTGTCCTATAAATCGGGGTCTGCGTTTACGAGGGCCATCGTAGCCTCCTGTTCGAAGTTGTCCAATGGTCCTTTAATTCCGGGGAGGATGAATGTAGTTGGAGTTTGTGGAATATCAAAGTTTGGATTGAATTATTTTCGATATATCATCATATTCTCTTCTTGTTCCATGGGCAGTTAATGAACTTGACTTAACAACTGATTGACAACCCTTAAAAAAATCAGTTCAATTCAGAATAAACAATGATAATTTCCGTTATAAAACTATCCAATGATAGTACACGAACCATGTATTATTAATAACTCTCTAATCTCTTGGAAATATCCAAATCATTATCCACAAAGCAAATAGATATTCAGCAATCTGCACCCTCATTGTCATGCTGAGTTTACACAACACTCGATAGGGTTTGCAATGAGCTTACAGAACAAATGTTATCACGATCGAACATGTCAGATATACAGGGAGAAACGATAGAACTACAATGAACGTATCAGATTGCAGTCAGTTATTTGTGTATCTTCCCCCAATTTTCTGGAAAGAAATTTAACCTGAAAAAGTTCAAGGCCTTTTTCTTATGTTGATTCCGAAATTCGTAGTTTTCACAAAATTTTAAGATATTTCACTGTAGTTAGGATGAAGGTTTATTGAACTTCTTCCTCTATCTTCTTTATTTCACTCAGTTATTACCCAAGTGACTATGTTACAGATATATCACAAGAAAAGCGTGGATATATAGCTGTGATGTAGCACCTACGTCATACTCAGGGAAAGCGTATGTAATTCTTGCTGCTTAAGTTTATTTCTCACAACGTTTTATTACTTTTTTCATGGGTGGAACACAGAGTTAAAAAATCAGATCGTTTCGAACAGGAAGAAGGGTTACATTGTCTCATTTTGTCTTTACCACTGTAGTTAGCTTGAAGGTTCATTTGACTTCTTCCTCTAGCTTGTTTATTTTACTCGGTTATTTCCCAAGTGACTATGTCACAGATATATCACAAGAATAGCGCGGATATATAACTGTGATGTAGCAACTACGTCATACCCAGGGAAAGCGTATGTAATTCTTACTGCTCGAGTTTATTTCTCACAACGTTTTATTCCTTTCTTCATGGGTGGAACACAGCGTTAAAAAATCAGATCGTTTCGAACAGGAAGAAGGTTTTCATTGTCTCACTAAGACTTTAACACTGTAGTTAGATTGAAGGTTCATTTAACTTCTTCCTCTAGCTTGTTTATTTTACTCAGTTATTTCCCAAGTGACTATGTTACAGATATATCACAAGATAAGCGTGGATATATAGCTGTGATGTAGCACCTACGTCATACTCAGGGAAAGCGTATGTAATTCTTGCTGCTTAAGTTTATTTCTCACAACGTTTTATTACTTTTTTCATGGGTGGAACACAGAGTTAAAAAATCAGATCGTTTCGAACAGGAAGAATGGTTACATTGTCTCATTTTGTCTTTACCACTGTAGTTAGCTTGAAGGTTCATTTGACTTCTTCCTCTAGCTTGTTTATTTTACTCGGTTATTTCCCAAGTGACTATGTCACAGATATATCACAAGAATAGCGCGGATATATAACTGTGATGTAGCAACTACGTCATACCCAGGGAAAGCGTATGTTATTCTTACTGCTCGAGTTTATTTCTCACAACGTTTTATTCCTTTTTTCATGGGTGGAACACAGCGTTAAAAAATCAGATCGTTTCGAACAGGAAGAAGGTTTTCATTGTCTCACTAAGACTTTAACACTGTAGTTAGATTGAAGGTTCATTTAACTTCTTCCTCTAGCTTGTTTATTTTACTCAGTTATTTCCCAAGTGACTATGTTACAGATATATCACAAGAAAAGCGTGGATATATAGCTGTGATGTAGCACCTACGTCATACTCAGCGAAAGCGTATGTAATTCTTGCTGCTTAAGTTTATTTCTCACAACGTTTTATTCCTTTTTTCATGGGTGGAACACAGAGTTAAAAAATCAGATCGTTTCGAACAGGAAGAAGGTTTACATTGTCTCGCTTAGTCTTTAACACTGTAGTTAGATTGAAGGTTCATTTGACTTCTTCCTCTATCTTCTTTATTTCACTCAGTTATTTCCCAAGTGACTATGTTACAGATATATCACAAGAAAAGCGTGGATATATAGCTGTGATGTAGCACCTACGTCATACCCAGGGAAAGCGTATGTAATTCTTACTGCTCGAGTTTATTTCTCACAACGTTTTATTCCTTTTTTCATGGGTGGAACACAGAGTTAAAAAATCAGATCGTTTCGAACAGGAAGAAGGTTTACATTGTCGCACTAAGACTTCAACACTGTAGTTAGATTGAAGGTTCATTTAACTTCTTCCTCTAGCTTGTTTATTTCACTCAGTTATTTCCCAAGTGACTATGTTACAGATATATCACAAGAAAAGCGTGGATATATAGCTATGATGTAGCACCTACGTCATACTCAGGGAAAGCGTATGTAATTCTTGCTGCTTAAGGTTATTTCTCACAACGTTTTATTCCTTCTTTCATGGGTGGAACACAGAGTTAAAAAATCAGATCGTTTCGAACAGGAAGAAGGTTTACATTGTCTCGCTTAGTCTTTAACACTGTAGTTAGATTGAAGGTTCATTTGACTTCTTCCTCTATCTTCTTTATTTCACTCAGTTATTTCCCAAGTGACTATGTTACAGATATATCACAAGAAAAGCGTGGATATATAGCTGTGATGTAGCACCTACGTCATACCCAGGGAAAGCGTATGTAATTCTTACTGCTCGAGTTTATTTCTCACAACCTTTTTTTCCTTTTTTCATGGGTGGAACACAGAGTTAAAAAATCAGATCGTTTCGAACAGGAAGAAGGTTTACATTGTCTCACTAAGACTTTAACACTGTAGTTAGATTGAAGGTTCATTTAACTTCTTCCTCTAGCTTGTTTATTTCACTCAGTTATTTCCCAAGTGACTATGTTACAGTTATATCACAAGAAAAGCGTGGATATATAGCTGTGATGTAGCACCTACGTCATACTCAGGGAAAGCGTATGTAATTCTTGCTGCTTAAGGTTATTTCTCACAACGTTTTATTCCTTCTTTCATGGGTGGAACACAGAGTTAAAAAATCAGATCGTTTCGAACAGGAAGAAGGGTTACATTGTCTCATTTTGTCTTTACCACTGTAGTTAGCTTGAAGGTTCATTCGACTTCTTCCTCTAGCTTGTTCATTTTAGTCGGTTATTTCCCAAGTGACTATGTCACAGATATATCACAAGAATAGCGCGGATATATAGCTGTGATGTAGCAACTACGTCGTACCCAGGGAAAGCGTATGTAATTCTTACTTCTCGAGTTGAATTCTCACAATGTTATATTCCTCTTTCCATGGGTGGAATACAGCGTGAAAAAATCAGATTGGTTTGAACAGCAAGAAGGTTTACATTGTCTCATTTTGTCTTTACCACTGTAGTTAGGTTAAAGGTTCATTCGACTTCCTCCTGTTGCTGGTTTATTTCACTCAGTTATTTCCCAAGTGACTATGTCACATATATATCACAAGAATAGCACGGATACATAGCTGTGATGTAGCAACTACGTCATACCCAGAGAAAGCGTATGTAATTCTTACTGATCGAGCTTCCTGCTCACGTAGACATAAAAAATTGGAAGTTATAATATCTTCTTCAGAAAATATGTATCATTTTTCTTGGAATAGGTTTTGGTTGAGATATATATTCCGTGAGATCTAGATAGAGGAAACCAGTTGATGTGAAAGTAATGAACCTTTGTGCGAAATTCGGTTGGAGCAGCACTCCAGATGAACCTAACAACTTCAGATCGAACCGTATCCCCTCAGAAATACCAGTGCCGCCCTCAATTATTCATCCGCGAATCCAGCATCCCCAACCCTCACTAAAAATGATACCGATAGACTCCACTTAATGGGCGAATTCAACGCCCCCATTTAACTAATAAGTCTCATTGCAAATTGGATTTCGGCAACCACGGCTTTGTGCCACTCTAATCCGGAGCCGGAAAGCTCAGCCGCCCAGCTCGTTTCTGGGGCGCGCACGCGGCGCCCGCCGTCTCCAGAGCGCCCGGGCGCTTGGCCTGTACGGCCACTTAGCTGCGGCTTTCTCTATGCCGGCATAATTATTCCGCAAATTATATTTGTCGATGGGACTGCATGCAAGCCGCAAAGTAAATACGGTTATTCTGATTATACGCCCCCGCCTTTGATCGGTACCTTTGAGCGTGCGGCTTTTGGGCGGCGAGGATCGATGCGTGGTGTTTGATGTCTTTGCGGCGAGTTTCGGGGGAGGGGGGAGGAGGACGCCATTTCGCGTTTGGGTTTTTCGAAATGTTTCGGGATCGATCGAGAAAAGCGTTTGTATGTAGCGTTTTTGGCCGCTTCAAGACCAAACAGTGCCGAGTCGTGATTTTCAGGATTATGGTTTATTTTGTGATACCAACATCAATTGAATTGGTTGAAACTCTTTTTTTCATCAATTCGAGAAATTTACATCACCATTAACATATAAGATCAGTTTGGATTTAATTCTTTCAAAATTCTAATTGATCCAATAAGCTGCTTAAGTGGAATCCAATACCAGCCCAAGACCTGGAGATTTTTTTATTTCAACCCCCCTTCATTCTCAGAGAATTGCTATCAGTTGTAGGCGAATTTTCAGACTGATTTTTTTTTATAGCAATTTGGCAGACGATGATTAGTCCATCCCCTAGATTTTCTTTTCGAAATGTTTCGGGATCGATCGAGAAAAGCCCTGAGAGAGGCGTTTGTATGTGGTGTTTATTGCCACTTGAAGACCAAACAGTGCCGAGTCGTGATTTTCAGGATTATGGTTTATTTTATTTTTTGTACCAACATCAATTGAATTGGTGATGGCAAAAAAACTTATCTTTATATGTAATATGCAACTTTTGTTCATCAATTCGAGAAAATTACATCACCATTAAATATATAAGGTCTGTTTAGATATAATTCTTTCAAAATTCAAAATAATCCAATAAGCTGCTTAAGTGGAATCCAATACCAGCCCAAGACCTGAAATTTTTTTCTATTTCAACCCCCCTTCATTCTCAGAGAATTGCTATCAGTTGTAGGTGAATTTTCAGACCAATTTTTTTTATAGCAATTTGGCAGACGATGATTAGTCCACCCCCTAGATTTTCTTTTCGAAATGTTTCGGTATCGATCGAGAAAAGCCCTGAGAGAGGCGTTTGTATGTGGTGTTTATTGCCACTTGAAGACCAAACAGTGCCGAGTCGTAATTTTCAGGATTATGATTTATTTTCTTTTTTGTACCAACATCAATTGAATTGGTGATGGCAAAAAAACTTATCTTTATATGAAATATGCAACTTTTTTTCATCAATTCGAGCTAATTACATCACCATTAAATATATAAGGTCTGTTTAGATATAATTCTTTCAAAATTAAAAATAATCCAATAAGCTTCTTGAGTGGAATCCAATACCAGCCCAAGACCTGTAGAGTTTTTTATTTCGACCCCCCTTCATTCTCAGAGAATTGCTATCAGTTGTAGGAGAATTTTCAAACCAATTTTTTTGATAGCAAATTGGCAGACGATGATTAGTCCACCCCCTAGATATTCTGAAAAATATTTTTCAATGATTGCTATTGATATTTTAGTGTTATAAACAGAAATAAAGCGATGGTTTCTAGAACTTCTAGGACCACTACAGGACCTCAATTAATGGCAATCATCTACCATAGATGAAACAGAAAACTTGAGTTTTCTTGTCTTGAATGAATTAGAAAAAAAGCAAATTTGAAGGGGCTTTTCGACCTTGAACGAATCTAACGGAACCAAAAATTCGATTTCCGAATCCCGCGTTTCCAGGAAACGGACAACATCCCGAATCGTATACGGGGACCCCATGCGGATCCATTGAAACCTTCCGAGTGGGTATCGCATAAACATTTTAATGAAGTATGCCACCTCTGACAATTCACAAAGTCGCATTTAATAGACATAACATAGAGTGGCTGCCATTGTCCGGAAAGCACCAAAAGGCAAAGACGTTCGAGCAGCTGCCCCGGGCTGACGGAGAGGCCTGCAGGGGCAGCGTGAAGAACGGAGAGAGACGGCAGACGGTTGTAGTAGCAAAATATTTGCCGCATTGAAGTGTCAACTATTGTTCGTTGGCTATTGTGTTGCTGTTAGATTTGTTAGAGGACCACGCCGTATGAAACTGTTCTCTGGGATTATTTAAAGCTGGGATCGTGTAGTCTGATGATTGGACCTATGTTTCAAGTTGGTTTAGGGTCTGATATGAATATGTTTGTGGAAGGATCGCACCGTAATCCTGTTAAGTGGCGGTCTTCGCGATTTGTTGGTGGAAAGAGGAGGAATTAATCCTTCTTCCTGTTTGAAAGAGGAATAAAAAGTTACGAGCGATAAGTAAGCTTAACAGTAAGAATTACTCTAAGTAGGACGTATGTGCTACATCACAGCTATGTATCCGCTCTATTCTTGTGATATATCTGTGACATCGTCAATTGGGAAATAACTGAGTAAAATAAACAAGCTGAAGAAAGCAGTCAAATGAATCTGCATCCTAATAACAGTGTTGAAGACTAAGTTGTGAACCAAAAATTTATCGACCTTAGGCTATTTTTCGATATAGGAGTAAAATACTTGTGATCTTTATAATTCAAAAGTTTTAGATTCCGAATATTTACTTTTTTCACGCAATGAATGATTTTTCTGGTCGCTATTGAAATTTGAATTTGGTACTTTCAGAGTACCCTTATAGTATTTTCAAATTCGAGGTTTTGGTAATGGATAGTCGCTGGTGAGTGTGGATTTTTTTTCCAATTGGCCACTTTCATTCGCTTCCGAAAGAAATTATTTTGGAGGTCCTACATAATTCCAACGAAATTTTATGAGTTTTTATGTCGAACATTCATTATTCCAGACTTTCTACTTATGCTGCAAAAACCATGAAGTCTATGGTAAAACCGACTGCATATTCGAAATAATCGTGGATGAATTGGTTTATTTCAGAAATTTCCAGGTGAAAATCGAACAAAAATTTTTCCACCCAAAAATTTATCGACCTAGGGTATGGAAAATTAGGTGAAAAATTTTTTTTTCGACATCGGAGAGGAATACATGTTTTCTATATAATTCAAGGGTGTAGATTCTGAATATGTTCTTCTTTTACGCAATGAATGATTTTTCTGGTCGCTATTGAAATTTGAATTTGGTACTTTCAGAGTACCCTTATTTTATTTTCAAATTCGAGGTTTTGCTGTATGGAAATGGATAGACGCTGGTGAGTGTGGTTTTTTTTTCAATTGGCCACATTCATTCGCTTCCGAAAAAAATTATTTCGGAGGTCTCACTTCATTCGAACGAAATTTTATGAGTTTTTATGTCGAACAAGTCATTTTCCCAGACTTTCGACTCATGCTACGATAAAATCATGAAGTCTATGGCAAAACCGACTGCATATTCGAAATCACCGTGGATTAATTCGTTTATTTCAGACATTTCCAGGAGAAAATCGAACAAAAATTTTTTCACCCAAAAATTTATCGACCTAGGGTATAGAAAATTAGGTGAAAAATTTATTTTTCGACATCGGAGAGAGACACATGTTTTCTAAATAATTCGAGGGTGTAGATTCTGAATATGTTCTTCTTTTACGCAATGAATGATTTTTCTGGTCGCTATTGAAATTTGAATTTGGTACTTTCAGAGTACCCTTATTTTATTTTAAAATTCGAGGTTTTTCTGTATGGAAATGGATAGACGCTGGTGAGTGTGGATTTTTTTTTCAATTAGCCACATTCATTCGCTTCCGAAAGAAATTATTTCGGAGGTTCTACATCATTCCAACGAAATTTTATGAGTTTTTATGTCGAACAAGTCATTTTTTTCATTTACTACTCATTTTTACTCGAGAAAAAAATGAAAAACTTCTTTCTCTATAAACTACCATTCGTTACTTTCATCCCATCGAACACGAACGTAACCACCGCCTAAATAATTAAGACTCGCGCAAACAAAGAACCTCATAATCCGTAACTCGTCCATGACGAATTTTCAAATTCCCGTCGATTCCTTCCGCCGAAGCACCCTCTCCGAAATATATTGCCGGATTATTTTAATACTTTCGCGAACGAAGTGTTAGGCCACAACACGTGACTTCATGGTGAAACGGACGACGTCGGGCCACGCGACCGACGCCGGCATCATTTTGGGAACACCCCATATAGAGCGATTTTTAATACACATCGTCGGCGGTCGAAATTGAGCCACTCATCCGATATAAATCAAGTGTCAGACGATTATTTCCATTTATTTATGTTTTCAATTCGAAAATGAGATCGGGAGGGTTACTTTAGGGGTGGAGTGTTTAGGTTGGGGGGTTTTAAGTGCTGCATCTTTTAGAATTGATATTAATTTTCCTTGGAATAGATATCATTATTATAATTTTCTGTTACAGAATTGTAAGGAACAAAGCGGCCGAAAAAGCCAAACATGCGCACCAAGTGGCGACCAGTGGTGGGTCGTCGGTTGGGGCGTCCGGAGGACCAGTGTCTGTGATCGCGCACGCGCCTAGTACACAATTACCTGAGCCCAGATCGGGAGCGTACAGTATTAACGGAATTTTGGGACTTCAGCACGACCCCAACGGAAACAGCATCAAGAGGAAAAGGATAGAGGACCACGGTAAGTTTTCACAGATTATTACGTCATTTAATGGTAGAGAGAAACATGGCAACACCGGATTTCATAGAAAACTATGTTTTTGACGTTTGAGGTTGTTCAATTCAATCAACGAGATCCTTTATCATATGACCTTCAAACGTCCTGGCGCAAGACGGATGACGAGTCTCGAAAAATGGCGGCATATCTTTCAAGATGTCGTTCTCTTGCGCCCCCTACTCGAGTCCCAAATTGAAGCGTAGAATATTAACCACAACATCATCATCCCCCGCTCATTCTTCCCCACCGGAGAAGAGGGCAAAATGAAGGAAATCTAATGATATTAGCGAGAAAAGCAGGCTCTCTGCCTCTGGGGCGTATAACACATTATGCAAAAGCATACCGAGCATATGCACCCGACTTCTCCAAACTGGATAAGCCGTACTACGGAAGGACAGGGAATATGAAAGTGGTTTTCGGCATGATATTTCCGCCCTTGTTTACGTGCAGGCCGATTGGAGAATTTGGAGGGTTCACTCGACGCTGCAATTCCCGTTGTTTCGTCGCTAAGAATGATTTTCATGTTGAAGTCATCTTCTTTCAAACTGAGAAATAATTTTCACCTCCGAAGTGACCATGTCACAGATATATAACAAGAAAGGCGCAGATACATAGCTACGATGTAGCAGAGACACTCCAATGTCTTACTATGAGGGAGCGCAAGTTTACATCCTTCAGAGCACAGTAACGTTTCAATTAGAAAGATG
This sequence comes from Aphidecta obliterata, assembly GCA_963966015.1. Classification (NCBI taxonomy): domain Eukaryota; kingdom Metazoa; phylum Arthropoda; class Insecta; order Coleoptera; family Coccinellidae; genus Aphidecta; species Aphidecta obliterata. The sequence continues at coordinate 29,940,997 of OZ014428.1, forward strand.
TTCCACAAATCAGCTCTATCACTGATACATGTTTTTACATGAAAATTAATGATTTGTTCCATAACGTATTTGAGATACGTGTAGACGTGCATTTTCCTGGGTTCAATTGGGAGCGTCTCTGCTACATTGCAGCTCTGTACTACCTTGTGTTTTATCTTAGGCAGATATGTTATGAAAAAAATCCCTAGTTTTTATGTAACACTCATGTATCAGTGATGTAACTAATTTGTGGGACGCCTCCCTAATTTAAACGTTGCTGTGCTCTAAAGAATGTTGACTCTGGGTAAAACATCTCTACTATATCGAAGCTCTGGATCCGCGCTCTTCTTGTGATATATATCTGTGACCTGGACACTTGGGTATGTTTTACTCAGGAAACGCGCACGTCTATATTCTATCATAGGCAGATTTGTTATAAAAAAAAATTCTCCAAATTTTTATATCACAATCATGTAACAGTGATATAACTAATTTGTGGGACGCCTTCCTACTTTGAACGTTGGTTTGCTCTAAAGAATGTTGACGTGTGTTTTCCCTGGGTGGAACATCTCTGCTATATCGCAGCTCTGGATCTCTTCTTATGATATATCTGTGACATGGACACTTGGGTATGTTTTACTCAGGAAAAGCGCACGTCTATATGCTATCATAGGCAGATTTGTTATAAAAAAAAATTCTCCAAATTTTTATATCACAATCATGTAACATTAATATAACTAATTTGTGGGACGCCTTCCTACTTCAAACGTTGATGTGCTCTAAAGAATGTTGACGTGTGTTTTCACTTGGTGGAACATCTCTGCTTTATCGCAGCTCTGGATCTCTTCTTATGATATATCTGTGACATGGACACTTGGGTATGTTTTACTCAGGAAAAGCGCACGTCTATATTCTATCATGGGCAGATTTGTTATAAAAAAAATTCTCCAAATTTTTATATCACGGTCATGTAACAGTAATATAACTAATTTGTGGGACGCCTTCCTACTTTGAACGTTGGTTTGCTCTAAAGAATGTTGACGTGTGTTTTCCCTGGGTGGAACATCTCTGCTATATCGCAGCTCCGAATCCGCGCTCTTCTTGTGATATATATCTGTGACATGGACACTTGGGTATGTTTAACTCAGGAAGCGCACGTCTATATTCTATCATAGGCACATTTGTTATAAAAAAAAATTCTCTAAATTTGTATATCACAATCATGTTACAGTTATATAACTAATTTGTGGGACGCCTTCCTACTTTAAACGTTGGTGTGCTCTAAATAATGTTGACGTGTGTTTTCACTGGGTGGAAAATCTCTGCTATATCGCAGCTCTGAATCCGCGCTCTTCTTGTGATATATATCTGTGACATGGACACTTGGGTATGTTTTACTGAGGAAAAGCGCACGTCTATATTCTATCATAGGCAGATTTGTTATGAAAAAAATTCTCCAAATTTGTATATCACAATCATGTAACAGTAATATAACTAATTTGTTGGACGCCTTCCTACTTTAAACGTTGGTGTGCTCTAAAAAATGTTGACGTGTGTTTTCACTGGGTGGAACATCTCTGCTATATCGCAACTCTGAATCCGCGCTCTTCTTGTGATATATATCTGTGACATGGACACTTGGGTATGTTTTACTCAGGAAAAGCGCACGTCTACATTCTTTCTTAGGCAGATTTATAATGAAAAAATTCTCCAAATTTTCATATCACAATCATGTAACAGTAATATAACTAATTTGTTGGACGCCTTCCTACTCTAAACGTTGCTGTGCTCTAAAGAATGTTGACGTGTGTTTTCTCTGGGTAGAACATCTCTGCTTTATCGTAGCTCTGGTTCTTCTCTTATGATATATCTGTGACATGGACACTTGGGTATGTTTTACTCAGGAAAAGCGCACGTCTATATTCTATCATAGGCAGATTTATTACGGAAAAAATTCTCCAAATTTTCATATCACAATCATGTAACAGTAATATAACTAATTTTTGGGACGCCTTCCTAATTTAAACGTTGCTGTGCTCTAAAGAATGTTGACGTGTGTTTTCTCTGGGTAGAACATCTCTGCTTTATCGTAGCTCTGGTTCTTCTCTTATGATATATCTGTGACATGGACACTTGGGTATGTTTTACTCAGGAAAAGCGCACGTCTATATTCTATCATAGGCAGATTTATTACGGAAAAAATTCTCCAAATTTATATATCACAATCATGTAACAGTAATATAACTAATTTTAGGGACGCCTTCCTAATTTAAACGTTGCTGTGCGTATCTGTGACATGGACACTTGGGTATGTTTTACTCAAGAAAATGAGCACGTATAAATTCCATCTAAGCAGATATGTTATGAAAAAAATTCCAAATTTTTATATCACAATCATGTATCAGTGATATAACTAATTTGAGGGACGCCTCCTTAATTGAAACTTCGCTCTGCTCTATAGAATGTTGACGTCCGCTTTCCTTGGGTGGAACATAGAAGCGTCTCTTTCACATCGCAGCTCTGTATCCGCGCTCTTCTTGTGATATATCTGTGACATGGTCACTTAGGGTCAAACATTGCAGCAGAAGGGACTTGCTCTGCTTAGAGAAGTGGATAACCAATCTTAAATGTTCCAATCCAGATTTTGTATCGTTTTGGGTAAATATCCAAGAATTCGGGCTCGATGGACCAAAAGTTCGATTCTCGAGCCGCGAAGTGACGGGTATAGATCGAGAACCGGCAAACTTGATCGGTAATCCCCCAGAACAACTTGTACCCCGTCGATCCGAACGATTGTTCTTAAACAAAGCCTCCTTCACGGCACAGAAGACAAGGAATATGGAAGTGGTTTTCGGCGGTAAATGCGAGGGAGCCACGGTCGCGTAGCAACGCGTATGATGTCTTTATAATCCGTCACGGGTGCTGATTGGTCATGGCGACCGTGGGGGCTCCGGGCCGGCTAGGGGTGGCTCGGGGGACGGTCGTTTCACGGCAATGCGAATTTCGCATTACTTGAGTAGGCGCTACTGATTATTTTTCTTTTTGGTCGGGGTTTTTGTTCCGTCCCGTTGAGAATCAAGAATGTATCCGTTTGATTCGGTATTTTTATTTCTTGGAAACTCCAAAGGAACAAGCTATTCTCCCTGTATTTATAAAATCAACGAAAGACAAGACGAAGTACATTTATCTTCCCAAATAATATCGGAAAAGTCGAAATCATCCAATTATCACCCTTCAATTTTGAATAAATTGAAATATTCTAGTAACCGGCGCATTCGCCATTTGGCGCCCGACCCTCCTAAATCCCCTCAAAAAAAAACGACTGGGGCCGGACGGATCATTCCAGCAGCCGGATTATCAATCAAATGATCCGGAGGCATCATTAGCACAATACCGGCCGAAGGAGAACGATCAGCCTGTCGTCATCGCCGAGAACCACTGAACCGTGTCAGCTTCTCATTACAATGGATGTCTGCTCAGTGATTAGCAATCGCTCATCCAATGTGACATCATTGATTAATTGGTTATTAGATTCTATGATTTCATTTAGTTCAGACGCGATGCCGGGCTGGACTGGAATGACTGGAAAAACGGATGGGGAAAAAGAAGAATTTATTCATCGTTCATAGAGGTATTTCGTATCGAGAGTGAAGTTGTTCGAGGTTGTTGTATGAGGAAGGATTGATGTTTATCTTTTTTTTTTCTATGAACAAGAAGAGCGTTAGCATTTGCCCAAATGTTTGTGATTTTTGAGTTTTCAGCCAAATGGCACAAATGAAGAGTTCGAGGTCGAATTCAATCATCAAATTTTCAGGAAGTTTCAAATTGCAAATCAGCCATACATAACTGTATGCAGCCAATCAAACGAAATAACCCGCAAACCCGTTAATGACGTGATGGAAATTTCATCAGGGATCGATTATTGGAATTGAATCTGAACTGAATCTGACTGAAACATAAAAAATGATCAATAATACGTATGGGCGCAATCAATAGATGATGCCGGGCATTTGTGAATGCGCGCATTCATCGTGGAACACAAAGGGCCCCGGCGACATAATCAATCCGACTGGGATTTCTCTATTAATTTTAATTATTACGTCGCATTGAAATTCTTGTCGCGAGACAATGCATATTGTTTTGGAATGACCAAGTAAATAACATCTAGCTCGTGCCACTATTTTAATTGATCTCTTCCCATTCCGTGGGATGCTGGACAGATGCGGACTGGGGTTTTTTGCTCCTACGGATAAACCACAGAAAATTTGTCAATGTACCTTAGCACATTATTTTTGATGTTATTACTCTTCCAATTAACGTTGAAATGAACAATTATCGCCAGTAAGTCTTCCCTTCTTGACTGGCGGTCAGTGTGACAAATAATGTCATTTTTTGAAGTGGGGGTATCGAAGAATTAGGCGGAATTTATCAAAATTTTCCAAGGTCAGATCAGAAGAACTCGATTTTCTTTTCTCGTGGAATGGCTCTGTCGTGATTCAACAAAACTCAATTTTCTTTTCACACGAAACAGCTAGCCTCGTATACTTCATGAGTAGACACAGAATTTAAGCAGTTTATGGCGAATATTTTTTGAGATACCTTAGTTTTTGAAATGAATTCCTTTGAATATTTGTAATGATAAGATCCCCACGAAATTTTACATGAACTTTCAATTCTTTTTTCAAGAATTAACTACAATAGAAGATTCAATATCGAATATTTCAGAAAAACTCAATTTTCTTTCCACAGAAAAAAATTATCCTCATATGCTTTTTAAGTAGACACATAATTTAAGCAGTTCATGGTGAATATTTTCTGAGATACCAAAGTTTTTGAATTGAATTCTTTTTAATTCTTGATAAGATTCTCATGAAATTCCCCATGAACTTTCGATTCTTTTTTCAAGAATTAATTGCAATATATGATTTGATATCGAATATTTCAGAAAAATAAACTTTCTTTGCACATGATGCAGCTAGCCTTGTATGCCTCATGCCTCATAAGTAGACATGAAATTTCAGCAGTTTATGGCGAATATTTTTGAAATGAATTCCTTTGAATATTTGTAATGATAAGCTCTCCACGAAATTTAACATGAACTTTCGAGTCCTTTCTCAAGAATTAACTACAATAGATGATTTGATATCGAATATTTCAGAAAAACTCAATTTTTATTTCACACGAAACAGCTAGCCTTATATGCTCTATAAGTACACACAAAATTTCAGCAGTTTATGGCGAATATTTTTTGGGATACCGAAGTTTTTGAGATGAATTTTTCAAAAGCCCTTTGGTGATATGATCCTCACGAAATTTCACATGTACTTTTGAGTCGTTATTCAACAATTAACTACAATAGATGATTTAAAATCGAATATTTCAGAAAGACTTAATATTCTTTTCCTACGAAGAAGCAACCATTATATGCTCTATGAGTAGACACAACATTTCAGCAGTTTATGGCGAATATTTTTGGGGAAACCGATGTTTTTGAGATGAATTTTTGTTAATTCTTTCAGTGATTTGATTCTCACGAAAATTCACATGAACTTTCGAGTCATTATTCAACAATCAACTACAATAGATCATTTAATATCGAATATTTCAGAAAAACTGAAATTTCTTTTCACAGACATAAAATTTCAGCAGTTTATGGCAAATATTTTTCGGTATACCGAATTTTTATGAGATGAATTTTTTTAAATTCTTTTGGTGATACGATCCTGACGAAATCTCACATGAACTTTTGAGTCATTATTCAACAATTAACTACAATAGATGATTTAAAATCGAATATTTCAGAAAAACTCAATATGATTTTTCCACGAAGAAGCTAGCCTTATATGCTCTACAAATAGACACAACATTTCAGCAGTTTATGGCGAAAATTTTTTGGGATACCGAAGTTTTTGAGATGAATTTTTGTAAATTCTTTCAGTGATACGATCCTCACGAAATTTCACATGAACTTTCGAGTCATTATTCAACAATTAACTACAATAGATGATTTAAAATCGAATATTTCAGAAAAACTCAATATGATTTTTCCACGAAGAAGCTAGCCTTATATGCTCTACAAATAGACACAACATTTCAGCAGTTTATGGCGAAAATTTTTTGGGATACCGAAGTTTTTGAGATGAATTTTTGTAAATTCTTTCAGTGATACGATCCTCACGAAATTTCACATGAACTTTTGAGTTTCAACAATAACCTACAATAGATGATTTAAAATTGAATTTTTAAGAAAGACTCAATATTCTTTTTCCACGAAGAAGCTAGCCTTATATAAGACACAACATTTGAGCTGTTTATGGCGAATATTTTTTTGGGATACTGAAGTTTTTGAGATGAATTTTTGTAAATTCTTTCGGTGATACGATCCTCACGAAATTTCACATGAACTTTCGAGTCATTATGCAACAATCAACTACAATAGATGATTTAAAATCGAATATTTCAGAAAAACTCAATTTTCTTTTCATATGATGCAGCTAGCCTTGTATGCCTCATAAGTAGACATAAAATTTCAGCAGTTTATGGCAAATATTTTTCGGGATACCGAATTTTCTGAGATGAATTTTTTTAAATTCATTTGGTGATAAGATCCTCACGAAATTTCACATGAACTTTTGAGTTTCAACAATAACCTACAATCGATGATTTAAAATTGAATTTTTCAGAAAGACTCAATATTCTTTTTCCACGAAGAAGCTAGCCTTATATAAGACACAACATTTGAGCAGTTTATGGCGAATATTTTTTTGGGATACTGAAGTTTTTGAGATGAATTTTTGTAAATTCTTTCGGTGATACGACCCTCACGAAATTTCACATGAACTTTCGAGTCATTATTCAACAATCAACTACAATAGATGATTTAACATCGAATATTTCAGAAAAACTCAATTTTCTTTTCATATGATGCAGCTAGCCTTGTATGCCTCATAGGTAGACATAAAATTTCTGCAGTTTATGGCAAATATTTTTTGGGATACCGACTTTTCTGAGATGAATTTTCTTTAAATTCTTTTGGGATACGATCCTCACGAAATTTCACATGAACTTTTGAGTCGTTATTCAACAATTAACTACAATAGATGATTCAAAATCGAATATTTCAGAAAGACTTAATATTTTTTTCCCACGAAGAAGCTACCCTTATATGCTCTATGAGTAGACACAACATTTCAGCAGTTTATGGCAATTATTTTTTGGGATACTGAAGTTTCTGAAGATCTTCGTCGTTATTCAACAATCAACTAAAATAGATGATTTAAAATCGAATATTTCAGAAAAACTCAATATTCTTCTCCCTCGAAGAAGCTAGCCTTATATGCTCTATGAGTAGAAAAAACTTTTCAGCAGTTTATGGCGAATATTTTTTTGAGATACCGAAGTTTTTGAGATGAATTTCTGTAAATTATTTTAGTGATACGACCCTCACGAAATTTCACATGAACTTTCGAGTCATTATTCAAAATCAACTACAGTAGATGATTCAATATCGAATATTTCAGAAAAACTCAAATTTCCTTTCACATGATGCAGCTAGCTTTGTATGCCTCATAAGTAGACATAAAATTTCAGGAGTTACAGCGATTTTTCTTTTCAAATAATGGTTCACGAATATTCTATTGATACGATTCCCACAAAATTTCACACGAACCTTCTTCTGGTTATCTCTCAACTAACTACAAAGTTTTGATTCGATAAGATCGGTATTTTTCGAACAATTGAGAAAACAATTCAGATGGCTATATCTGTGAAACCCTTCAGCGGATTCTTCCTTTATCCGGCGCATTCAAACCTCGAAATTTTCGAAACCTCTTCTTGCGGAATTTGAGGTATTTACGGATGGACAGAATTGAATTTGACCAAGATTTCTTCATCTATAACTCCGAACCAATCGACTAAGACCATCGATCTTGTTCATAGAAATAATCGCGCAAAAATGGAAAAATGTCAGGCGAAAAGTTTTCGTTTTCTTTTTCTTCCATCGAATGCCCTCTTCTCACGGCCAACGACTGTGAAGTTCGACACTGAAAGAAACGGGTCCCACCACCCCGTCCGTCTCTGGCCCCGAAACGGCGAGGTTTTCTCATTAAGCTGCCGGTTTGTACGGCCGCAACATCGAAACACGGAGCGAGCAGAATGGCGGGCTAAATTAAATAGCCGGTGTTGAGTTAATCGAGAGAGCCATGTCCGGCCACCACCGACTCCACCAACGGATGCCGCCGCCGCCGTGCTCTATGATTCGGTTCTTTGTCTCTTATCCGAACACAGTGGCGTCGCACCGGAGTTGTTTAGAATAAATAAGTATACCGTGACATTACAGAGTGGGAACTGAGACACATTATGTTTCTCATTTGACTGGAGGTGAATGAATATCTCTAATTTTCACGAAACCTTGAAATCGGTTTCGGACGCCACTGTTTTCGTGAAGTCATTGTTGTCCACGCCGGTAGGCTGCGTGGTAAATTGGTTGGGTAATCACCGGAAGTGAATCGAAATCACGGAATGGATTTATTTTAATCGAGTTCTTTCGATAATTGTTATGATTTTCATGCACAGCAAACTTGACATCGTTTTCCCACAATCCAAATACAAGTCGAAAGTCGCCACTGGTAGGGCAAATCGCACTTGCCCTACCAGTCATATATAAAGTATAGATAGACTAGTTGCAGGGGTGGCTGAGTAAATGTTTTACATTTTAATAACTCAATATCGACATTTAATGACGTATCATGTTCCAATCGAACTACCCTTGATTTCCGAAGTGATTTTCCATTTAAAATCCGTGATGTTCCCCATTACCATTCGCACAATCGCCTCAGCAATAACCAGTCGCTAAATATTCCATAAAGATGTTAATCCGGGTTGATCAAGCCGATTTCCACCCCTAGACAGTATCCGCAAATATCTCTATTAATGCGAAAAATGCAGGGGTGTAATTTAATGGCCGGGCTACTTGGCAGTTCTAACGTTTTCGCGTTCGGCAAATAAAATTGAATTGGCTTTTAAGGGACCAGAAATGGGCAACGGCAGCATAACAATGCCCCGACTCCACTACACTACAACACTAGTCGATTTATTCCGAATGTGGACCCTTTCCCTTTACTCCCTCCGGACCAGTCAATATAATCGCAATAACAACGTCCTGCAGTGCAGCGGCCCAGACGAATCGTGTGCCGTCGAACTGCGCCGTCCCCCCTCGGGGGTCGATCGGGAATTCCTCCAGAATCGAGAAATCGAGCTAATACCAAGCCTACATGTATATCTTAGCCATGTTAAAACACTCTATTTCGAAGATCACTACAGGACCTTAATTAAAGGCAATCATCTTCCATAGATAGAACAGAAAGCTTCAGTCTTGAATAAATTAGAAAAAAATTCTTGGAACCTGACTGATTTTGTCAACTTTAAGAATAAATGTCAACTGTCAAAAATCAGGTTTTTGTTTTCCCTCATTTCGTCACGTGATCCGCCTCTCGAAGCTTCGAGAGGAGGATTGTCGCCTAAACAAGACTGTTTATTGTCGGAGGGGCGAAAGGGATCCTGTCCAATATTTGGTTGTACGGTAGGATTACCCGATAGCTTTAGACGAATTAGGGTGAAGTAACATCGGGGATGGAAAGATCATCATCCAAATGTCACCGGCTATAACAAAAGTAAGCTGTTGATTGTGCTGTTCATTTTATGTAGCTTGTAAGCCCAACCGTCTCTGATAGGGATCTACATTATGGGGTGAAATTCGAGTCTGAATTTATATAATTAATTTTGGAAAATATGATCCTCATTTCTATGCTCTACAATGATTTGAATGGTTTTTGGTGAAAATGTGATATACCTAGATGATAAAACATAAAACGTCTGACTCTCTCAAGGTATCGTCGAAGACTTTTTCGAAAAATAACACTCGAAGAAATTTTCCGGGATATACAACAGGAATTCGGTTACTTATACAGGAAATTCCCCCTATCTAAGCGAGAGCAGCAATATTTGTTGATCAAACGTGATTAATTCTTCCAGAAATAACAAGTTTCACATTAGTTGGTGCAAACAAACTGCAGTTTGTCTTCTCAACAGAAAAATAATACTGTGTCGAGAACTGGAATATGCGTGACTACTTACAGGAATTTCCTGTAGTATCGATTTAACAGGAATTTTCCGTTGAATTAAAGAACTATCGCTCATATATTACAGTACTAGTTAGTTGTATTCGAAGCGTATAACCTGAGATTTACAGGAATTTTCTGTAGTAATGCATTTCATCTAAAGATAAAGAGTGACTTCGCGAATAGGTGTCTGGAATGGAGAGAATTTATATTATAATATATTCATTTTAGAGTATCTTTACATTTTTCTAACGAATTGCAGGGTTGTCGATTGGTACATAATTATCAGATTTTAACATAATTTTGAGCGATTCTGATACATTTTTCAATTTTTAACATAATTGATAACTTCAGCATAATTTTCACCAAAGTTCTTTGAAGATTTTGCTGAAACATAGAATAGTGAATATTTTTATTCATTTATAACTCATTCATTTATTTTATGTTATTTTTTAAATTCTTCTCATATGTTGTTGAAGTTTATCCATATTTATGAAATATTTCCCATATTTTTTGCATTTTTCAGTTTCACTTCTACCTGTTTGTGTATTTTTCAAGATGATAGAAATTTTGTTCTACCTCTTCGTTCATTTAGTTGTCATTATCAGTCAATTTAAAATTTTAACATAATTCCTAGTAAAATCTGATAATTTTAACAACGTGCTAACATAATTCCTCGCCAACACTCAATTAGAGAGACATTCGTTGAAAACTAGTATTGAGAGACTCCATAATGAATATACAGAAATTTTTTACCGGATTCCGGACTCATATCAACGATTTTGATTACAGAATTACTGTCTTCAAATGCTCACACCTTTTCTGTCGCTTTTCAATCCTTTGAGTAGTATTTTTTGAGTTTTGTCTATTCGGTGGCGCCCTCTGTTGAGCGGTACGGTGAATGTTAGGCCGTCGGTACAGATCGCTACAGATTTAATCTTTGTTCCTTTGTTTTCCTGTTAAACTCCCATTTCCCTATTTCTTCCTACAATATGTTTCTCAATCATATACTAACCCTTTTTGAGTGCTCGTACTACTTACACGAGGGCTATATCATTTCGTCACGATGTCTGTATTTTTCGAATTTTGAGCCGAAAATGATCTCAATCGACTATGTTCGACTCACTGATGACGAATCCGTCGAAAAATTCGAGTCTGTCCGTCCGGCCGTCCGTCCGTCCGCAAGCACGATAACTCTCGAACAGAACAACCTAGAGACTTGAATTTTTCAGTGTAGGTTCAGATCCTAAATGCCTCGGTTGAGTTAGTTAATGGGCAGAATTCCACCAGGGGTTCCATAAATATGGCCGTTCAAAGTTTTGTTTTCCTGATTACTTGAAAACCACAGATTTGATCGAGATGAAATTTTGAAATCAAATGGATAATGAGGTGTTCAAGCTACATGTAAAATTTTGTCCAGATCGCATGACCAGAAGCATAGAAACCATAGAAAATTGTAACTTTTGAACGGAAACGCCTAGGGACTTAAAATTTTCAGGATAGGTGTGGATCTCGAATGTCGTGATCACGTTTATATATGAGCAAAATTATACTACGGGTTCCGTGAATATGGTCGTTTAAAATTTTGTTTTCTCTATAATTTCGAAACTACGGATTCGATCGAGATGAAATTTTGTATTTTAATCGAGAATGATATATTAAAGCAATATTTTGTCCAGATTGCATGACCAGAACCATAGAAACCATAGAAAATTGTAACTTGTGAACGGGAAGGCCTAGGAACTTGAAATTTTCAGGGTAGATTTGGATCGCGAATGTCGCGGTCACGTTCATCAATGAGCAAAATAAGACAAAGGGTTCCGTGAATATGGCCGTTCAAAATATTTTTTTCCTGATAGTTTCGAAACTACTGATTGGATTGGAATGAAATTTTGCACCTAGCTGAGGAATAATATATTCAAACTACGTGCAAAATTGTCCAGATCGCATCACCAAGACCATAGATACCGTAGAAAATTCTAGCGAATTATCGAAAAAAAATTGATCAGCTGAAGCACTGACATGAAGTCTGGAATTTCGCCTAAGTTTCAGAATTTTTTTGACAGCTGTCAAAAATTCCTTCAATTGATTTCTAAAACTGGAAAATGCATGTTTCTCCTTCTAACTGTTACTTGAACAAATACCTTGAATTTTGTCCAGATCGCATCACCAAGATCGTAAAAAATTCTAGCGAATTATCGAAAAAAAATTGGTCAGCTGAAGGACTGACATGGAGTCTGGAGTTCCGCCTAAGTTTCACAATTTTTTGACAGCTGTCGAAATTTCCCTTCAATTGATTCCTAAAACTGGAAAATGCGAATCTACCTACAAGTTGGATGTACGAGCGCTCAGAAGCTCCTGACTTCACGGCAGTGCTTTTCGTGATTTTTTTTTGTTATTTCCTAGGAAAAGGTATTCAAGAGTTAGTATTAATCGTAGATCGAGAATATTCAATTCTAGGTAGGAGGACGAAACTGCTATAAATTATCGAATCGCTGTTTCATCATGTTCTTTCCTTCGTGGGAATCCAATATTTTATTCCAAACAACTTCAAACATATGGAACAACATAGATTAAAATACTGTTAGCTAAATAAGATTTATTCCGGTTGAATAATATAAATTTCTGCGAGAAATACCAAACATTCCTGTTGAATTTAATATGTCCATACTGTAAGTCGTACAAATATTGTTGGGTTATACTTACAAAATTATTATATTCTACTAGATATTCCTGTAACATTTCCGGAAATAGTCCTTTCAAAATAGAAGTACCTGATCACTGCTATACGTTTTTCCTGTTCATAGGACTCAAGTTACTCCGGAATCGGCATGTTAGATTGCAAGTACAGATTGTCCTCAGAACGGTCTTTTTTGTTGTGATAAAAATAGTTGCGTTCAAATCTATTGCTCTTCTCGATATCTCGAGAATTAATAGGTACACTTACGAATAGATGGCAGTGGTGTCATATCACGTCTGCGTATCTCGATGATAGCCACATATTCAAATAATCTACTGCACAGAAGAATCTTGATGACCATAAACTCACCATGTACTATTCCTATTCTCGGTAGTCAATAGAAACGACGACTCTATTAAAAATGCTTCCTCAACGTCACGACGACACAAAAAACATAAGAGCCATAATGATAAAAAACCCTATTATGTTTTCATCTGCTGTTTTTTCCACCCTGGATGACATCCAATACCAGAAGATCGCCTAATAGCGACCGTACAAGTTGCGAACACGTTGCCATTATAATATGGGCCTTCACGCATGGTGAGCATCCTCGTAGGGTGGCCGGCCTTGTCCCCCCGCGGGCATACACCGTGAGATTTATAAATTTATATTTTGACAATTTCGCATTACGCTTCGGGGGGTTATTTATTATCATTATTTCCAGTCGGATTGTCGCAGGATTCGATTTCATTCATTCGAGGATTAGAATGCGTTTCGAAATATTATGGAGGAAAAGAAGATCAACTGTCAAAAGATTTTGATACAGTTCTATGGTCATTTCGCCTGGAACAGTGAATTGTCTTTTTTGAAAGCTGATGGACCTGGATTATTATTCGAGAGAAAGGAACTCTTGATTGATAATTCATTATACCCTAAAACGTAACAACGTAAGTTTGAGGGATGAAAACAGAATGCAGATGACCCTTCTGAACCTGGCTCTGAGGTGAATTTCCTCGCAGAAGACCCCTGACGTGTTCCTCACCGAACGACTTCTCGGAAATCCGAAGCTGAATTATAACCTAGCGTTTCCTTGCACTTTCTTATTACCCTAGGAGAATTTCTTGATAAATGGAGTCGGGTCCGGATCCCGGAAACGGGTAAGATTAAAGTGAGTTAGGTTTGACCGGAAACCCCCGCCAACCGGAATCGGACTAGAAGTTGTCCCTCGTCTTGACTGGCCCGTTGTCTTCCTAATCTTAAGGACGTCACAATCCAGACTCGCTATTCCTTGGGGTTCGCAAAGGGGTTGAAGGGGGGAGGCGGGGTGCGTTATTGTCTCTCCGTTTCAGGAACAGAAATCTGTCTAGTTATTCTAGGGATATTTGCATTTCAAGATATATTCGATGTCAAAATTGTCAGAATGCAATCATCTTAGCACACGTGTTATGACATAGAGGACTGTATTTTATGCAAAAACGTTCTTGTTTTTAACTTTTGATGAATTCTTCAACTTTTCCAAGAAAGTCAATTTTTCTAGAAACAGAAATCTGTCTAGTTATTCTAAAAGCATTTTGAGATATATTCGATGTAAAAAATTTCAGGATGCAATCATCTTAGCACACTTGTAATGGCATAGAGGACTGTATTTTATGCAAAAACGTCTTGTTTTCAACCTTCGATGAATTCTTCAACTTCTCCAAAAAAATTTAATTTTTTTAGAAACAGAAATCTGTCTAGTTATTCTCAGGATATTTGCATTTTGAGATATATTCGATGTCAAAAATTTCAGGATGCGATCACCTTAGCACACTTGTAATGACATAGAGAACTGTATTTTATGCAAAAACGTCTTGTTTTCAACCTTCGATGAATTCTTCAACTTCTCCTAAAAAGTTGATTTTTTCAGAAACAGAAATCTGTCTAGTTATTCTCAGGATATTTGCATTTTGAGATATATTCGATGTCAAAAATTTCAGGATGCAATCATCTTAGCACACTTGTAATGACATAGAGGACTGTATTTTATGCAAAAACGTCTTGTTTTCAACCTTCGATGAATTCTTCAACTTCTCCAAAAAAATTTAATTTTTTTAGAAACAGAAATCTGTCTAGTTATTCTCAGGATATTTGCATTTTGAGATATATTCGATGTCAAAAATTTCAGGATGCAATCACCTTAGCACACTTGTAATGACATAGAGAACTGTATTTTATGCAAAAACGTCTTGTTTTCAACCTTCGATGAATTGTTCAACTTCTCCAAAAAAGTTGATTTTTTCAGAAACAGAAATCTGTCTAGTTATTCTCAGGATATTTGCATTTTGAGATATATTCGATGTCAAAAATTTCAGGATGCAATCATCTTAGCACACTTGTAATGACAAAGAGGACTGTATTTTATGCAAAAACGTCTTGTTTTCAACCTTCGATGAATTCTTCAACTTTTCCAAAAAAATTTAATTTTTTTAGAAACAGAAATCTGTCTAGTTATTCTTAGGATATTTGCATTTTGAGATATATTCGATGTCAAAAATTTCAGGATGCAATCATCTTAGCACATTTGTAATGACATAGAGGACTGTATTTTATGCAAAAACGTCTTGTTTTCAACCTTCGATGAATTCTTCAACTTCTCCGAAAAAGTTGATTTTTTCAGAAACAGAAATCAGTCTAGTTATTCTCAGGATATTTGCATTTTGAGATATATTCGATGTCAAAAATTTCAGGATGCAATCACCTAAGCACACTTGTAATGACATAGAGGACTGTATTTAATGCAAAAACGTCTTGTTTTCAACCTTCGATGAATTCTTCAACTTTTCCAAAAAAATTAAATTTTTTTAGAAACAGTCTAGTTATTCTCAGGATATTTGCATTTTGAGATATATTCGATGTCAAAAATTTCAGGATGCAATCATCTTAGCACACTTGTTATGACACATAGGACTGTATTTTATGCAGAAACGTCTTGTTTTCAACTTTTGATGAATTCTTCAACTTTTCCAAGAAAGTTAATTTTTTTAGGAACAGAAATCTGGCTAGTTATTGTAAGAATATTTGCATTTTGAGATATATTCGTTGTCAAAAATGTCAGGATGCAATCATCTTAGCACACTTGTAATGAGTGAGTTGTAAACATAATTCCAAAGATAGATCAGTTTTATTCCGAATGAGAATGCAGTCGAAATTGGTTGAGTTGAAAATCGTCGGAAAAAGTGATATCACACTAATGAGTGAAAAAAATCGAATTAGTTAGCGCGGCAATCGAAGCGTGTCAACGCCAATATGCTATGAAACTAAAAAATTTCTTCTTTTATACACGAAGTGTGGACCTTATAGGTCAAATTCGCCCTACGCCTCGTTTTCGACGGAATAATGGGAAATTTCCGATATCCGGTCGAAAAAGCGCCGAGTTCAACGACGTTTCCAGAGAAATGGCGCTGGATTTTAGACCGAAACAGAAACCGTTGAACGCGATCTCATTACCCAAACAATGCCCGGGAAAGAAACGATTCAATAAAAGGTAATCTCCGCAACAGATCGGAAATAGTTATCGGTGCAGATTAAACGATCAATGATCTTGCGTTTTTGACTGACTGCGACATCCTGTCTATACCGCGAATCAAATCGCCCTGCCCGTTACTCTGGTCTTGTGATTGTTATTGTCGGAACAAAAAACGTCGCATAATAGTTTATTTTTCATCTATGCTTTTCGATTTCACAAGAAACAACTGTCAACATATTTCTGTGGAAGGTTCGAATATGTCATAGAGTTTCTTCTTCTTCTTTTGACCAAACTACTCGATTTTGGGAATGAAATCTGGTTGATGTGAAATGTTTTTCACATGGGTTCAGATGGCCGCTTCGAGCGGAACCGCTCCAGCCATCAAACGTGCAGAATCTCGAATGGACTCTCTATGAGTTATGGCATTCCGAATCGGAATCGCATCCGTGTCACTCTGCCTGTCATTTATACTATATTATGGTTATTAAAACTGACAGTCTTCGAGTTATTCAGCATCGTGTATCAGCTGGAGAAACTTCCTGATTACTCACCATGAGGCACATTCGTCAGGCTGGTACTTGACCGACATTTTTACGATGTCGGGAAGAAGAAGTTTTATTTCTATGGTTTAGTCGCCGGAGGTCGTGGGACACTTTACATTCGATGGTTATCTTCGTCATATTTTGGTGTATCATTTCCGACGAGTGGCACAATCGCAACGACGTTGACAGAAAATTGACAGTGACAGCCAAAACGTCAGAATTTTTCAAGGTTATTTCATATGATGTTCGACACTTTCTGTGAACTAGATAGGTGAAGCCAACATTGATCGACTGAAAAACTACCAAATCTGCTCATAAGAGTCCTGTACATATTTCATGCTACGGAAATTACAACATATGGTATATTTCACCTATTGCGTTTCTTGATATTTCGATGATACGGAAATGTCTATTACTTATTTATGATGGGTTAATTTATTCCATGTCCAAAATTTCAAGGCCAAAGGATATAAACCTACCGGTCTTATTTAGCATATCATCATTACATATGGAAATTTGGCCTTCAGTCG
The DNA here is from genome assembly GCA_963966015.1 of Aphidecta obliterata. Lineage (NCBI taxonomy): Eukaryota > Metazoa > Arthropoda > Insecta > Coleoptera > Coccinellidae > Aphidecta > Aphidecta obliterata. Next base: position 29,958,351 of record OZ014428.1, read on the forward strand.
AAATATCGCTCTTATCGCCCAAAATTTGGTTATCTTCTACACTTTCAATCGGACCATCATTTTTTTCTGTTGTTCTGTGGTTCTCCTTGTTTTTCACGACACAATTTGTTCATTTGCACTGAAAAAAACGCCCCCGCGTTTTCGAGAAGAAGAAATGGGCCTTCCGACGGTACCCGAAAAGTTCCCTATTTCGAATTTCAAACGTACGAAAATAACGTTCGGAAAAGGTCGAAAGACTTTACTTTTCTATAGGCTCCGGATCCGCGGCGTTCCGAGGGACGAAAGCGGTCGAATTATCATCCCAAAGGACGCGAGGTTTCCTTAAATGTAAATCCAGCCTGATCTCTGAGTTCATTGTGAGTTAATTTTCTTTGAAAAATTCCTACTTGGAGAATGTCGACTGGTCAACAATGCTTTTCGAAGGAACAACGTTTCGAGGCTTAGAAAGCGGAGTAGATAGCGATCTTTTCGCAAAAATAGGACATAATTTGAAGCCCATACTTAAGATAGTATCTCGTAATTTCTATATACGCGAAGTCCACCTTCATGATATGTTGGAACTGTATCACATGAAGGAGAAAGTTCTCCTACAACTCTGATATTGCAGAGATGCATCTATAGTTCGTTCACTCGGTTTATGAGCGACCATCTCAACACGAAATACCAAATGTACTAAGTCCCATCCAAGTTTGAAATTATAATATTAAATTCGAAGAATTTTCTGGAATAATTAGTGGTGAACATTAATAAACTGAGAGAAGATTATGAGCGGAACATTTCTTCAAAATTGAAATATCGAAATATTGCACATAAACTGACCCACTGTCGCAATTCGCGATTATTCTGCATATAATTATCTGATCTATTTTTTGTATTCCATTACAGATGAGAACAGAGATTTGAACGGACATCCGGATGATGACCTAAAACGACAGAGAACGCAATATAATGGCGACCAGCTTTATTCGAATGTGAGTATTTTTTTCATGTTTATAGACGGTAATTAAAATCCATTAGCAAGGTTGTATGTTCGGTGTTTGAGCTGCATAATGGGGGCGATGCACGATGGAATATTATTCCATACAACGATTTTTTTCGTTCTACATGCCACCAATAGTTGGTCAATGAGGAACTAACAGAAATAAAAATGAAAAAGCTCGAATAAATGGGAGACCTGTATATATAATTATATTTTTCGAATGGAAAGCCAACTTTAAAAAAAAAGTTATTTATTCACAACGGACAATTATCCGACCTATCTATCATACAGTATAAAAGGAACTACTCAATTATTGACGACAACATTATCTTATCTAAAAGTTCCAGAAGGAATGTAACAAATAAATAACACCTGCAACAATGTGCGTCATTGAAATGGTTAGCTCATCAAAATTATACGTAGTAATATTAAATATCGAATGGAAGAAGATAAAGAGCTTATCTGAGATATACAGGGTTGGCATTATGTATAATAATATTTATAAGGGAGTTTCTGGAGATGTTCTACCAATTTCTTCTTCCAGCTCTGGTCCAGCAAGTGGAACATAAAGGACGAACACAAGCTGCTCTCGGAATTGAGCGGCGCCGGCGGTGGGCCCGGTGGCCAGCAGGCCTACTACGACGCCCACGCAGGATTCACCCCCACCTCCGCCTCTGACCTTTACGAATCTATAAATACAATTAGCCAGTCGTCCCCGCAAAACCTTTACGCGCCGTCCTTGGCGGGAACATTAGGTGAGTTTTCCACTGCAATATTGTACCCTTCCACCCTTAACATAGTCTAGGCGCAGAAAAATTTCAAACGGAAAATCTGAGTAAAGCATGGACTATTTTGAATCTAGGTGCCGGTTCACTAACGCCTTTAGCCCCGATCGCACTGCACGAAATGAAAATCGAGACGGGTAGACACCCCCTGTCACCCTATCATTCAGGTAGGTACCAACATAAGACGGGAGCGACTCAAATTTAGTTCATATTCATGGCGAATATTTCCATTTGGGTTGCTCGGGTGCCTACTTGAGCCTCACCTTTATTCTTCCTCTGTGACTGTGATTTTTCAACCCTTAAAAGGAGACACAGATCTGTTGATATTTCAACTAACCCTATCTTCACCACTGTACATTTATTTAGCTTTTGACTGCACGATGCATGTTCTTTTTGTATTTACTTGTTTGTGCATGAATCGAATAAATATCTTAATTGTCAAAATAAATGACTGTTTCTTTATATTTTATGAAAAAAAATTTGAAGTCTGGAGCTTCTGGACGCTTGATTTGTGTACCAAAACGGCCTTCAGTGTTCATTGTCAGTAAAACAAATACTGTCATTTTATTTTTTTTTTTTTTTCGTGGTGTCAAAAATCGACCTTTTTTCGTCGTTTTTTCGACCTTTTCCGAATGTTTGGAATTCGAGATAGGGAACGTTTCGGGCACCGTCGGGAAGCTCGTTTCTTTCCTTCGTTTCTTCAAAAGATGGAATCACCGAATTTTATCAAATATATCAGAAGAATTCAATTCTTTTTCGGTGGTTCTAAATGGCATTCAGTGTTCATCGTCATCATGAAAAAAACTGTCAATTTTTTTTCTATAAACTTCAAAAGATGAAATCACCGAATTCAATTGAATATATCAGAGGAACTCAATTCTTTTTGGGTGTATCTAAATGGAATTCATTGTTCATTGTCATCATGAAAAAAAACTGTCATTTTTTTTTCTATGAACTTCAAAAGATGAAATCACCGAATTTTATTAAATATATCAGAAGGACTCAATTCTTTTTCGGTGAATCAAAATGGCATTCAGTGTTTATTGTCATCGTCAAAAAAAATGTCATTTTTTTCCATGAACTTCAAAAAATGAAATTAACGAATTTTATTAAATATATCAGAGGAACTCAATTCTTTTTCGGTGAATCAAAATGGCATTCAGTGTTTATTCTCATCGTCAAAAAAACTGTCATTTTTTTTCATGAACTTCAAAAGATGAAATCACCGAATTTTATTAAATATATCAGAAGAACTCGATTCTTTTTCGGTGAATCAAAATGGCATTCAGTGTTTATTGTCATCGTCAAAAAAACTGTCATTTTTTTCCATGAACTTCAAAAAATGAAACCAACGAATTTCATTAAATATATCAGAGGAACTCAATTCTTTTTCGGTGAATCAAAATGGCATTCAGGGTTCATTGTCATAATGACAAAAACTGTCTTTTTTTTTCTATGAACTTCTGAAGATGAAATCACCGAATTTTATTAAATATATCACAAAATATTTGGTTTTCTGTGTATCAAAATGGCCTTCTATAGATGATTTTTGGTATATCAAAACAACTCAATTTTCTTTTCACATAGCTAGAGAGCTAAAGTAGGCCAGTATAGGGCGAATAGTTCCAGAGGGCGCTTTATTCCATAACCTTTCAGCATTGCGAAAAATCGTTCTGTTCATAATTATACAAGGATTCTGGAAGTAGCTTTGAACTATGCGATCATCGAGAAGAACGATAACATTCAAAAACAAAATCATAGAAAATATTGTAAAAATCTGTCATAAGTTAATGTCAATATCATTCGTTCATGTCTTGGTTAACGGAACATAGAATATTTATCCTAACCTTCGCCCTACTTCCATAAGGAAATCCGTTGGAAGAAACTAAAATAAAATCCTTCTAACTTCCTTGAGAAAATACTTCAAATTCGATCTCAAAAGCCCAAGACATCCCACAAAGTTATCTATGGAGCATTAAAGAAGCCGATGCATTTACACGACACTTATACCGCTTGTTAGTTGGTAGTTTTGTTCTTACATGTCTCTGGGAAGTTATTGTGTGTTTTTCAAATTCTCATTGCATCATTTGACATTGACTCAGCTAATTGGTCCATCCTATTCTGTGTTAGAAATTTACATGTTGCCTTCCCATGGATCCAGCACAATAGTTGGAACGAGTGAAGCCATTACCTTCGTTATAATTGGCCTTATACTATCAACATTGTGGTTTGGAATTCAACACCTTGACAAGCTTTGAGGATTGATGTTCTCTTTTCATTGATTCCTCAATTGAATCAACGAGTAATCACTTATTTTCCAAGGCATATTTATAATAATCCATTTTATCCCTGAAAACCTCTGATTATTGATTCAATTTCTCTCTTCTATTCCTTCTTGCATGGGCATGGTGTTAGCTTGTATATTAATTTATGTTTCTGTTTTGCATGTTTCAATTTTTTTTCAAACCTGTTGCAAATTTAACATAAGTCGATTTTTTTTTAAGTTTCATTCAGAATTTTATATTTTTCAATGTTTAATATTAATTTATTTTCTTGTAATTCTTGCTATAAATGTTCAAACTTTCAATGAATTAGGCTAATGTTTTTCGAGAATGTTTTTGTTTTTCGCTAACTTTGTGTTGTTTGGCATGATGTAGCAGAGACTAGTTCACCGTACAGTGGTGTGATAGGGATGGTAGACGGGGCTTCCCCTGGCCTACCACTCTCTTTGCCACCCCCGGAGCCCCCAGGTAGTCAGCCGGCCTCGCATGCGGGCTCGCCCGACCCCGCAGGATTAACAGTGCTACAGCCATCTAACAACAATTCGACACAACACTATTCGATGCTGCCAAGCTTCGGATACACGACAGGTTTGTTTTTTGTCACTTTGTTCTTCGAACTATCAAAACAAATAAGAAATATTTTGAGGTTATATCCACGTTATCCATCAAGAAATGAATAGAGGAAAAATTGGTTATTTTATTTGACACTTAACCTAGGAAGTTGACACTACCACACTGGCAACGCTGTAAAAATTGTCTGCTTACATTATTCCTAAAACTTTAGTATTGAGTTAACCATTGATTTTTACATATTTTCATCGAAAAATTCCTTGAATGCTGATGGTAAGCACAATATGTGAAGCAAATAATTTGAAATATTCTTTTTTCTTCTCACATTTCACATTGTGATGTGGTCAAATTATAACTAATATCATCCAAAACAACTTGAAACTCAAAATACATGCGTTCGTACCAAAATTCAAAGAAATAATTCAATAAGTTCTCTGCAACGATGCAGGTCGCCTCTTATCTGCTGAAAACTGTTGAATGTTGGCGTAAATTTTCAATGTAAATAAGCGGGTTTTTTTGATATTATCTATTTCCTGCAAATTATGCTTTCAATACCCATTTTAATTCTTCGATTGTACTGAGATTAATGCTCAACTTTTAACACAACTCCAGAAAAAATCATTAACTCAACAAAAGGCTCAATTCAGATTTTTTTAATATTATCATTGTCTTAGATGCGACAATTCTGCTTTTTCACATAACGGTTCTACTATCTAACCAATCGATTTCAACAGTCAGGCAGTTTTATTTTTTCAATATCAGTTCAAGAATTTGAAACAATTTGAAGAAATTTTCACATAAAGAATTATAATGTATCAAAATTTTATGAGCAAACGAAACTTTGATTTTTCAAGAGTGGTAAAAAAAAACTTGAAAATTATATTCATTTTGAATTCTCTGGATTTACCAACGCCTTTGGAATATGAAAAGATGAAATAAGCAGGAGAATTCTTTTTTTTTACACATTTTACAGTGGGATATGGTCAAATTATAACTGAAACTATTCAAAACAACTCGAAACTCAAAATATATGCGTTCGTACCAGAATTTAAAGAAATAATTCAATAAGTTCTCTGGCAATGATGCAGTAGCCTCTGGTCTACAAAAAATTGTTGAATGTTGGCGTCAATTTTCAATGTAAACGAGTGGGTGTTTTTGATATTATCTATTTCTTGCAAATTTTGCTTTCAATACCGATTTTAAATCTTCGATTGTACTGAGATTAATGCTCAACTTTTAACACAACTCCACAAAAAATTATTAACTCGACAGAAGACTCAATTCAGATTTTTTTAATATTATCATTGTCCTAGATGCGACAATTCTGCTTTTTCACATAACGGTTTTACTATCTAATCAATCGATTGCAAGAGTCAGGTAGTTTTATTTCTTCAATATGAGTTCAAAAATCTGAAACATGTTGAAGCAATTTTCACACAAAGAATTGTAATGTATCAAAATTTTATAAGCACACGAAAATTTGATTTTACAAGAGTGGTAAAAAAAACTTGAAAATTATATTCATTTTGAATTCTCTGGATTTACCGTCTTTGGAATATGAAAAGATGAAATAAGCATAAAAATTCTCTTTTTTTACACATTTCACAGTGGACTATGGTCAAATTATAACTAAAACCATTCGAAACAACTCGAAACTCAAAATACATACGTTCGTACCAAAATTCGAAGAAATAATTCAATAAGTTCTCTGCAACGATGCAGGTTGCCTCTTGTCTACTAAAAACTGTTGAATGTTGGCGTCAATTTTCAATGTAAACAAGCGGGAGTTTTTGATATTATCTATTTCTTGCAAATTATGCTTTCAATACCCATTTTAAATCTTCGATTGTACTGAGATTGATGCTCAACTTTTAACACAACTCCACAAAAAATCATTAACTCAACAAAATGCTCAATTCAGATTTTTTTTAATATTATCATTGTCCCAGTTGTCACAATTCTGCTTTTTCACATAACGGTATTCAAGAATCTGAAACAATTCGAATAATTTTTCACATAAAGAATTATAATGTATCAAAATTTTATAAGCAAACGAAAATTTGATTTTTCAAGAGTGGTAAAAAAAAACTCGAAAATTATATTCATTTTGAATTCTCTGGATTTACCAACGCCTTTGGAATATGAAAAGATGAAATAAGCAGGAAAATTCTCTTTTTTTACACATTTCAGTGGACTATGGTCGAATTATAACTAAAACCATTCAAAACAACTCGAAACTCAAAATACATGCGTTCGTACCAAAATTCAAAGAAATAATTCAATAAGTTCTTTGCAACGAAGCAGGTTGTCTCTTGTCTACTAAAAACTGTTGAATGTTGGCGTCAATTTTCAATGTAAACAAGCGGGAGTTTTTGATATTATCTATTTCTTGCAAATTATGCTTTCAATACCCATTTTAAATCTTCGATTGTACTGAGATTAATGCTCAACTTTTAACACAACTCCACAAAAAAATTATTAACTCGACGAAAGAATTCAGATTTTTTTTAATATTATCATTGTCCCAGATGCGACAATTCTGCTTTTTCACATAACGGTTCTACTATCTAATCAATCGATTTCAACAGTCAGGTAGTCTTATTTTTTCAACATCAGTTCAAAAATCTGAAACATGTTGAAGAAATTTTCACACAAAGAATTATAATGTATCAAAATTTTATCAGTAAACGAAAATTATATTCATTTTGGATTACTTGGATTAACCAACACCTCTGAAATATAAAAAGATGAATAAGAAGAAATATTCTCTTTTTTACACAGTCCACATTGTGCTATGGTCAAATTATAACTAAAACTATTCAAAACAACTCGAAACTCGAAAATAAATGCGTTCGTACCAAAATTTAAAGAAATAATTCAATGAGTTCTCTGGCAACGTTGCAGGTAGCTACTTGTAAACAAAAAATCGTGAAATGTTGGCGTCAATTCCAAATGTAATCAAGCTGACCTATTTGATATATCAATCTAATTCTCGCAAATAAAAGATAATATTCGTAGGAATAAACAAATCTTCACAGTTCTACTCTCTAACCGATCGATTCCAAGAATGGTACTCCTTGCCGAGAACCGAAAAAACTCCAAGACGGATTAGAACGATTCATTCCATCGGAAATCTATTCAGAGCTCTTGCTGAACAGATGAAAGTCATGTTATCATTTTTGTTAGTTACGCTTTTTTCGAAGTTTCTACAGGAGGTAGCGGGCGTTTAACTGAATATCCGTATCACTTTCACTGAGGAGAATAATTAATTCTTGGCCTCATTATACGCGTAATATAAACCGACCATTATTATGCTCTGTTGGTAAAATGTATAACTCGCCGCCGAAGCGGATTCGCTGAATTAAAATACTATAAAGTAGTATAAAGTCGTATCTGAGAGGTTAGGAATTTTTTGACGTGAAAGAAACGTCATGGAGTTCAGACTTCTATGTCAATATCAATGTCCTTGAACTATGAGTTCAGTAGTTTGAATGGTTAAAAAAATGAGTGTCCATGTTGCTAATTATCTTCTTCTTCTTCCAGCGAGCACGCCCGTTGTACCTGGCAGTGAGTACGCATACACATCGTCATACAGCCAATATGGTCCCACATATGGCGCCTATGGGTATGGCAGCACAACCAGCGGGTTACTCAGTAAGTAAACAGTGAGTATTGTAGATCACCATTCGACGTCATCAGACAAACAAAGAACAATCTATAATTGAGGAATTTCTATGAAATTTTTTTTCTCAAATAAAAAAAATAAAATAATTTTTTTTTTCAGATACCGCATATTTCTATACGAACAACGACCTCCATACCCAAAACCCGCAGTCGGGATCCATGAACGGTTCCCTCAACGCGGAACAGAGCAGCAGGAGCCCTCTGGCGGCGACTCGCGCGAACTCGTTGGCTTCGGCCAACTCGCCTACAGATAGTGGTAGCGCCTGTCTCAAGACTGAGATGTTCTCCAACGATATGAACCTGATGTGAACAAGAAGACCCCGGAAGAAATCCTGCTCCGAAGGACCAAAGTGAATGTAAATTTAGTGTTGGGTTTGCAACGAAAGTTAACCGACGGGAAATTCGTTTCTTTCACCATTATGAACAATTTTCCATTCAGAATCGAGTAGATTTCTTTATTCTGAATGGCAGCGCCCCCCATTGTTTATACTGAAATGTATTATATGGAACAAATTTTATAACTTTAATATATTTTATACTTTCAACTGAAATACACCAAAGAATTTAAGTTTTATGTTAAAACATGTGCACTTTCTTGTCATATCATTCACATAATTTGCAATGAATAATAAATGTACAAATGATAAATATTCCTTACAAATTATGATTGTTGTACAGATGTAATAAGTAACTCCATAAACTAGTCAGAGAAAAACGTACTCATTATATTTTTGTGTTCTCTGAATATAATACATATGAATGAAATGCAAATTTTCGCCGAGGAAAAACCTTCTGGGGAGCTTGCATTGAATTCGTATCGAAGACTAAACGAAGTTTTTGGTTGACTGTTGATCGGAATGAAGGAAATTTCTGATGTGAAATTATTTATTTTATTTTGTGAAATGTGTAATAGTATCACCAAAGAGATGGCAACCTTATCAAAGTCGTCATGATATTATAAGTATTGTATTGTAAAATGTGATAGGCCCTCAGAAATCTGGCCCCTCTTGCCCTAAGACCTCCCTGTCACATTCACTCATAGTTGTAGATCGTTTATATTTAGAGAAATAAATTAATTATTGACTATTTATCGACGCTGTTCATTAATTACCCCAAGATTTTCAGCATAATACAATTTTCAACAGATAGTGAATGATTTAAATTTATGAGATCTGACATTTTACGACAGATTTTCACAGATGCCAACAAAAAGAAATGAAATACTGTAACCAAATTTCAATTCAGTTTGCATTGTCACTTTTCTTGAGTTGAGTGTCAAATGAAATGACAAATAAATTTTCGAGGTGAAGAAATCTGTCGCCCGATAATGACAGATTTCTGCTTGGTGATTGACTGAATAAAACCACAAAATTCGAAAACAGTATTTAGAGAAATAAATAAATTATTTCCTATTTAACAAAGCTGTTCATTTATTACCCTAAGATTTTCATCAGAATACAATTTTTAACAGATAATGAATGATTAATATTCAACTTGATGATATCTGACATTTTCATGACAGATATTCACAGATGCCAACAAAAAAAAAATGAAATAGTGTAACCAAATTTTTAATTTAGTTTGTATGGTCACTTTTTTCGAGTTGAATGTCAAATAAAATGACAAATTGAATTTCAAGGTGAAGAAATCTGTCACCCGATGACATTTCTTGATTATTGAATGAATAAAACCACAGAATACAATTTTCAACAGATAGTGAATGATTAATATTCAACTTAATGATATCTGACATTTTCATGACAGATATTCACAGATGCCAACAAAAAAAAATTGAAATAGTGTAACCAAATTTTTAATTTAGTTTGCATGGTCACTTTTTTTGAGTTGAGTGTCAGATAAAATGACGAATAAATTTTCAAGATGAAGAAATCTGTCACCCAATGACATTCCTTGATGATTGACTGAATAGAACTTCAAAATTCGAAATGAATATTCTGAGAAATAAATTATCGACTATTTATCGAAGCTGTTCATTCATTACTCCAAGATTTTCAGCAGAATACAATTTTCAACAGATAGTGAATGTTAAAAATTCAAATTAATGATATCTGACATTTTCATGACAGATATTCATAGATGCCATTTTAGTTTGCATGGTCACTTTTTTTGAGATAAGTGTCAAATAAAATGACAAATTGAATTTCAAGGTGAAGAAATCAGTCACCCGATGACATTTCTTGATGATTGACTTAATAAAACCACAAAATTCGAAAACAGAATTCAGAGAAATAAATTAATTATAGACTTTTTATCGAAGCTGTTCATTCATTTCCCCAAAATTTTCAACAGATAGTGAATGATTAATATTCAACTTAATGATATCTGACATTTTCATGACAGATATTCACAGATGCCAACAAAAAAAAATTGAAATAGTGTAACCAAATTTTTGATTTAGTTTGTATGGTCACTTTTTTCGAGTTGAATGTCGAATAAAATGACAAATTGAATTTCAAGGTGAAGAAATCTGTCACCTGGTGACATTTCTTGATGATTGACTAAATTAAACCACAAAATTCAAAAACAGTATTCAGAGAAATAAATAAATTATTGACTATTCATAGAAACTGTTCATTCATTACCCCAAGATTTTCAGCAAAATACAATTTTCAACAGATAGTGAATGATAAAAATTCATATTAATGATATCTGACATTTTCATGACAGATATTCTCAGATTCCAAAAAAAAAATGAAATAGTGTAACCGAATTTTTAATATAGTTTGCATGGTCACTTTTTTTGAGTTGAGTGTAAAATCAAATGACAAATAAATTTTCAAGGTGAAGAAATCTGTCACCCGATGACATTTCTTGACTATTGAATGAATAAAACCACAAAATTCGAAAACAGTATTCAGAGAAATAAATTAATTATTGACCATTTATCGAAGCTGTCCATTCATTACCACAAGATTCTCAGCAGAATACAATTTTCAATCGATAGTGAATAATAAAAATTCAAAATAATGCTATCTGATATTTTCATGACAGATTTTCACAGATGCCAACAAAAAGGAATGAAATAATGTATCCAAATTTTTAATTTAGTTTGTATGGTCACTTTTTTTCAGTTGAATGCCAAATAAAATGACAAATAAATTTTCAAGGTGAAGAAATCTGTCACCCGATGTCATTTCTTGGTGATTGACTGAATAAAACCACAAAATTCGAAAACAGTATTCAGAGAAATAAATTAATTATTTCCTATTTATCGAAGCTGTTCATTTATTACCCCAAGATTTTCATCAGAATACAATTTTCAACAGATAATGAATGATCAATATTCAACTTAATGATATCTGACATTTTGGTAACAGATATTCACAGATACCAACTAAAAAAAATTGAAATGGTGTAACCAAATTTTCAATTTAGTTTGCATGGTAACTTTTTTTGAGTTGAGTGTCAGATAAAATGACGAATAAATTTTCAAGATGAAGAAATCTGTCACCCAATGACATTTCTTGATGATTGACTGAATAAAACTTCAAAATCCGAAATGAATATTCTGAGAAATAAATTAATTATCGACTATTTATCGAAGCTGTTCATTCATTACTCCAAGATTTTCAGCAGAGTACAATTTTCAACAGATAGTGAATGTTAAAAATTCAAATTAATGATATCTGACATTTTCATGACAGATATTCATAGATGCCATTTTAGTTTGCATGGTCACTTTTTTTGAGTTAAGTGTCAAATAAAATGACAAATTGAATTTCAAGGTGAAGAAATCAGTCACCCGATGACATTTCTTGATGATTGACTTAATAAAACCACAAAATTCGAAAACAGCATTCAGAAAAATGAATTAATTATTAACTATTCATCGAAGCTGTTCATTCATTACCCCTAGATTTTCAGCAGAATACAATTTTCAAAAGACAGTGAATGATAAAAATTCAAATAAATGATATTCGACATTTTCATGACAAATATTCACAGATGCCAAAAAAAAAAATTGAAATAGTGTAACCAAATTTTCAGTTTAGTATGCATGGTCACTTTTTTTGAGTTGATTGTCAAATAAAATTACAATTCTTATTCTGATTAAGTCAATATTATTGATGCAAAAAATCGAAGGGGATCTCTTGAATTATGTTTTTGTTCGAAACCCCCTGAAGTTGAAGAAATTATTTTAATTTAGTATTTCCACAGAAGCAATATTATTTGTTAAAAAAATTGAGTAGACTTGTTTTTGGTTTACCTCTTAGTGGAAACCAGGGTAACTCTTTATTGGCATCAGTTATCTAAAAAAAATTTGCTACTAGCTAGAGGGATGAGGGACAAAAACAGTACCAAACAACTTTAATTCGAAGAAACATTTATTTGTACAAAACAATCAGTAAAAAACATTCAATTAATGGAATAACGTCAAAAAACAATAACACTTAACAATAACAGAAACAACATATTCAACCTCAATGGTGCCCAATAATAGCATCGAATTCTTTCTCAAACTCCGATTTATCCAACATATACTTGGGTAAAGTCATACCCAGTGTCTTACTATAGACCGGTTTGGTCTCCGCGCTGTAAGCCCCACCTTCATCGGTGGTGTCGAATTCCTGGGGAGTCTCCAGTTTTGGCTCGTCATCTTTCCCCTCTATCCTTTGAGCATCATGAGCTGAAGCGCTCGCTTTCAATTCTGTATTTTCAGAAGGGGAGGTTACCACATTCTCGATTTTGCTGCTTCCAGCTCCAACGGTTCCTGAACGTTTCTTCCGGTTACTCACAGACTTCTTCACCGGTTCGGAAGAAGCACCAACCTCGTCACTTTTCGTATATTTGGCGTATGTTCCTTTAGGCCTCGACTCCGAGATGAACATACATTCCTCATTCTTAACCCTGTTCTCGTCAACACACAAGAAACAGGTCATTCCATTCTTCTTCACCTGTTTGCACTGAGACCTATCTTTCTTCTTGAAATCGGCCAGTACATCCTCAACTTCTTTTTTGTTGGTACCTACGTGGGTCAGCGGATCTTCCTTAATTCTAGATTCTTCACTGGAGAAATCGGGGAAATACTTGAATTTGTATTCTCCTATATCTTTATAAGGAGATACATCTTCAGATGATTCAGTGTTGGATTTGGTGTCTTCTTCTTCGTCTTCGTTCCTAGCTACTCGTGACTGTTCGCGGGTTTCAGCTTCGTATTTGGGATAGTAAGACTTCTCACCTCTGGATGGGGATTCCTCTTCCCATCGTTCCCTCTCTGAGTTCTTCGGATGTACGTAGTCTGGGTAATCAGATCTCGAACCTTTGGGAGTCTTCACCTCGCTGTTCTTGGAGTATTTCTTCCCATGCTTCCTCTCTTTCTTTGACGGTCTCGAAGATTCTTCATCATCATCATCTTTTGCTGTCGTATTGGTGGGTACATTCTTCGATTCGTCCCCTTTGGAAGCGTAATCAGGGTCGTCGTTGCTGTTGTAGTTCTTCTCGGAGACGTAAGCGTACTTCTCAGGTTCGGGGGCGCTACTGAAAGAACATGACTCGTAGTTACCACCAGTAGCCGGGTCTTTGCAGACACGACAAGACATGCCATCCCTATCCACGTTGGTACATTTCTTGGGATCTTTCAGGATTTCGTCCGATTGAACTTCGGAGTAACTTTTTTCGGGTTGGGAGGCGTCGTAACCTTCGTATTCGTAAGCTTCACCATCTTCTTGCTTCTCGTTTTGGGCACGTAATGATCTGTCCTTGACGTATTCGTAGGGGTCTGAGTCTTCTTCTGAGGCATATCGTCTGTATCTGAAGCCGTCAGGTCTTTGGGCTGGAACTGAGTATCTTTCTGAGCTTCCTTTGTGGAGATCGCTGTTGGCAGGTTCAGATTGGTACGAACATTCGGTTACTTTCGAGTTGGTCTCTTCGTTTTCGCATACGTAACAGGTCAAATCGCCAATTTTCTCGTTGCCGGAGTCTTTGGTTAGTTTCTTGCAGTTTTTACGTTCAGCTGCCCTTGGTGCTATTTTGGATTCTTGTGATACGTAAGGCGCTCTTAAATATTTAGAGTTATAGTTGGGTCTGGTGTTGGAGTCTGAATTAAGGTTCTCTAAGTACTTGTTTTGGTACTCAGCAACTGGTTGGAAACTAAACTTTTGGTAGGGTGTTAGGGTGGGAATAGCTGAGGGTTGAGTGAATTTCTGGTAACCAGTCGCTTGTGGGTAAATCTGGGATTGTTGAACGTGAGGAAGGTACTTGTGGTGGTCTTTATAATCCCTCAAATGGACTTTGGCAGGTGGAGGTATCAGGTTGAGACCGCTACCAGCAACTTTCACAGTCTCCACTTGATGGGGTATTTTGGCAGATATTTCATGTGATATGTAGTTGGGTCCAGGTTGATTATAATCAGATTTTTCTTCAACCTCTTCGCTTTCTTCATCCCCTTCATCAGAAATATTTTCAGAAGGTTCTTCTCTAGCTTCTTCCTTCTGGCGAGTTTGAGACTGTTCGAAATAGTCTGTCGGTTGGGCTGGTTGGTTGATTCCGAAGTTATTCTTGCTGAAGAAGTCTGAGAAGGTTCCAGTTGGTTCGACCACAGGTTTGGCTTGGACAGGTGCGAAAACTTGCGTTGGGATCAATTTCTGTTTCTCTTGACTCGATGCACCGAAAGCTGGAGGAAATGAATGGTTGTTAATTTTCAATTTTTTAGGTCCAAAGTTTGAGAAATATAAAAAAAAAATTGCTAACCTGTTTCGAATGGTCCAAAACCGAAACTGTATTGTTGTGGTTGGGCGAAGGGTGTCAGAGCGATGCTGCCATCTTTCGGCGTCGCAGAATAGTATTTGGAGTAGTCGGGGTGACTATCACCCTCAATATCACTTTCTGTGTCCCCCTCGTCCGAACTATACTCATAATTTTGAGACCTGACGAGAGCTAACACGCAGAGAAAGTGGATCTGAAAAAAAAAAAATTTGTTAAGGGTACTCGAGAAGTTATCTACTAATCCACTGATCCATGTAAAAATAGAAGCTACAATTTTCGAGAATATATATTTTAAAAAAAATCAATACTTACCTTCGGTAATATTTTTCTAGGAAACATAGTTGCGTCAGTCACGAGTATAACGTCGAAAATCACCAATAAACCCGAGCGTTTACATTTTATATAACTCTCGATCCCACCAAAAAGTGACAACGAATACGAGCTATCGAAAAGAGATTTCCTCCTCGTCGCAAACAACAATTTCTTAAAAACAGGAGTCATTCGAGCAAAAATGATTGTGTGAATTCGATCGGCCGGAACGGTTATTTCATAGATTGGTGCATAATGAATTCACTCGAACGCATACCAATTTTTTTCTGAGAGTCCGACAGGTTCAAGAAACTCAAAACTCTGGAAACTGATGAGGCGAACAAATCGACACAGCGCGAAGAGAAAATGAGAAAATTTGTGGTTGTCGACGAAACAAAAACGGGTATCAAATGCAGACCAAAATACGTTATGCACTAAGTGACATAGTAAGATGAATACACAGTAATAATCAGGTGTTTCCAATAGTTGTTAGTGCACAATTATGTTTATTAGAGTAAGATATGTAAACCATCAAAATAATTAAAGTATAACGGGTTTGAAGAACAGTTCACAATTGAGAAACAGAAATATGGATAACGCGAATAGTTCAATAGGCCGGTTATAGAGGTCACTCTTGAGTCAGATCAGTCAGATATAAATCGGTGAAAGCTCGGAGTTGAACATGGAGGAGATCATAAAGAAAGAAAAGAAAAATTTCGTTCGCTGAGGTGATCCAGATGTAGCATTCGAAGACCCTATAAGAACAAGCCTCAACACCAATCCGGAGCAAAAGGATCCGTAATCGGATCAGACCTATTCGCGATTCCAAAAGTCTAAACGCTCTCTGCCGGCTAAATCCCGAACATAGAAAACGAGTATTGTTTTGATATTTCACGTGCTTTTAAGCCAGATATTTTTATTTTATATCCAGGAAACAGGTATTCGTAAGGTTTATTTATAAATCTTTATCGTTTTCTGAGCAGAGTAATTAGTATTGATAAAAAATAGTCGGTAAGGTATTTATATCAGTGTTATTCAGTTGAAATACGTTCACGAAGTTATTGAATTTTAGGTTACAAGTTGAGTCCAATTTTCTGGGGCAGGTTTGAGGGGTGATTGAGAAAGGTAATTCAATAATTATCAACAAGAGTATTATGAAATGGATCTTCATATTTCAAATGACTGTGACTAAATCTTTCTGTAAGAAAGAAATTAGGATCATCTTTGAGGTGAAGTCTTAATGAAACGATTTTATGTTTTAATAAAATATGTACATGAATTTCAGGACATTGGATTATAAAACAATAAATGAACAAAGATCTCATACTAGAAAAATTGTAATTGTTGTGTCTTCAATTGCTTCTCGAAGAAAAATCGAAATAGGCTATACATTTCCATAAATTTCATAAGGAAGATGCCTAAGCAGTTTGTGTCACTAACGCCTTTGGCATAGTGGAAAAAGTTAACAGAAGAAAAGCACAAATGATCGACTATTAGATGTAGCTTACAAATAATTGAACACTGTCGTCAAACTCAAATAGTACTCCATTTTCCTGTTGAATTATTATCAATTTCGATATGATTGAAATTGAAAAAACCAATTTGTTTATCTGAAATCAATAAACTTGACACTACACTATTAATAATCTAATCATTCACTAAAAAGTCTTCACATAAAACTCACAAAATCGGAGCAAAAACCTGAAAAACACCTAAAATAATCCGTTTCAGCACGATAAATCCCGAAAAGGTACTCGTTTTCCTCCATGTTCGTCTACACTTTGCAGCGCCCTCATCGATAGATGGAATCGCGAATAGAAATCTGTTGAAACTCAGAGAAAAACATTGTCTAAACTCAGCCTTAGCTCCTTCGTTCATTTCATTCCTCTATTGTCGTATTGTCTATGTTCAATTATACTATTAAAGGGTTATGTTGTTATAGGGTTATGTTGTTATAGTCCATTTAAGAATTATTGACATCGAAGCAGGCCATGGACGTCCAGTCGAGGCTTTATTTCTGGTCACAAATATTAACTATAGTCCATTTAAGAATTATTGACATCGAAGCAGGCCATGAACGTCCAGTCGAGGCTTCATTTCTGATTACAAAAAGTAACTAAATTTCATCATAGAAATAAAACATAAATATAACCTAGAAAAGTGTTGAGTATACGAATTATCGGAATTATCGAATAATTAAGCCGGAATATTTCGGTTGCAGTTTCTACATGGGAGTTCAGGTTTGAAAGCGCAAAAATATCGTGGAATGCTTTCATATGAAATTATCTCCAAAGTCAACCATGGAAAATTGACGATCATTCAAATAAATATTTATTTTCACTCAGGACCATGCAATATTCATTGGTATTGGAAATCTTGCAAAATTCTAACCATATAACTATAAGAGTACCATTCTATGTCAGGATTCAAGAAGGATAATTAATGGAATTCTAGCATGTAGCTAGTGGTCCAACAGAAAAAAATTTTTGGATACTTCGCAAGCACAGGGCCAAAAGAATGGATTGGAAAAAACGTTATAATGTATTAAGAAATAAGAGAGAAACAAAAATTAGGAATCTATATAGTACATGAAGAATTTTGACATGAAATTTGTACCGAAGTATCAATATATGAACCAATTTGTGAATTATTTATTGCTCAGTGTTGAATACTTCAGGGAAGTCAATTTTTATTTTCATTCATTATAACTGTCCAAGAATTATTGAAAATATTATAATTGATGAGCAATTTTACAATTATTCAGTATACTTTTGACTTGGGAACAATATAGCATGTGTATTAGCAGAGGGAATGTGAACAGGGTACCATACAGTATAGGTATAATAAATAAACTTAAAATATCTATGAATGATACAAGAGCAAAGATAAAAATATTGAAAACTTTGTTTCCACGTAGTGTAGTGATTTGGATGTGTTTATTGAATAAACTGACATAATCCTATTGATGGGCATCCTTTTGCAGGGAAGGTTTCAATATTTCAATAACCCATTTTGAAATAAATCACCATTCATAGTAATCCTTATCATTAATACCACTGTCAAGAATCGGATCACATCCAGGTGAAAATCCATCAATTGTTCCAGCATTCAAAATAGTGCACCTTCTGCCTTTACCCTTGAATATACTCGGCATACATTTTGGATTATTTTCTAGTGTCCACTGACAAATTTGAATATCGTTTTTGAATATCCAAATTTCATTTAGATAAATGAATTTTACGTTTTGTTCCATGTATTCTCGGTAATTATCACAATATCGTACTATTTTTATTATATTTTTCAGTTTATCAGTAAGAATTTTCCTTCGATCAACTTTTTTGTATTTGTATCCAATTTTTTTTATGTAATAATATAATGTTGACTTCGATCAATTGAAATCTAGGTGCTCTTTGGCCAGTTCGAAAAGGATATCTAAACTGATATATTCATTGTTTTTAATTCTAGCAAAAACAAAGTCATTCAATGTCTTTTTGAAGGAATAATCGTATCGCACAGGTTTTCTTCCACTGCTAATTCCAGGCTATCATAACATGCTAATATTCAACGGACAGGGCTTGGTGAAATCTGAAAATTTAAGAGACATTGATCAATCAGAATACACTTTGAGTCGGTGAATAACAGTTTACCTGAAACACTAGCGGAAATATAGCCAAATCTTTGAAAAACTCGAAGTAACACCGACAAATTGCCGGGCGTTCTCTTGTTAGGCGCGATGTATCCTTGTCAATTCCAGCCATTTTAATAGCATAAGACAAAAAATACTCAAATTCAGAACAAATTTTTATAATTACATATTCACCAATATCTTCGGTAAAATCATCAAAGCAAGATTTCTATGGGTAATGTTAGTGTTATTCCTATCCTATACCAACCTGAATTCAGCAACCCAAAATATTACTGAATAGTCTATTACCAACTTAAATTCGATTTTTCACAGCCAACCGAGATGTCAATTATTCTTAAACGGAGTATATGTTATTTTGAATTTAAATGTTTTGGCAAATTAAATTCTACTAACTGTGTTAAACCTGGGGATACAGAAGAAAACAGTGATAAAATATGGATTTGAAACATATATTATCATAAAGAGGACGAGAACATTGGCGGAAGAAGTATATATAAAGATCCTAACCACTTTTCAAGATAACGCTACCTAGAAGTCGACCGTTTAACTTGTTTGATACTTTATATACTGTATAATAAAACCTAAATGACGTTCCATTTTTCTAACCACACTTTAATTCTCATTAAACTGAAATTGTTCATTACAGATTTGAACTCCTTCGATACAATTTCTCATGTTCATTGTACATATAGGAAAAAAAATCACAAGATGTCGGGCCGAATGATGGTCAAAATTATTCTGTCATTTCTGTCTTTCATAACAAGCATTATTCGACCAGGGGTTCCGTAAATATGGTTGTAAATAATCTGAAAAAATTATCGAAATCTACAAATTATCATTGGTTGTTCTTCTTTCCTAAGGCATTCGATCCATATTCCTTTCTACGCTCATGAAACTCCCTTTCTTCGAGGGTGGCATATCTCTGTTTGCTCAGTGAATATTCATAGCGCATTGATTGGAACGAGAAACATTACATGCTATCTACGAATCGAATAAATTACATTGCTCTATAAATCAATAAATAAGGAAAATGTTGGCTACACATCGGAACGCCTCATCAGAGCTTCAAGCATCCCTGTTATTATTCCCTTCTTGAGAATACACAGATAGAATAATTGTAAGGAGTGATATACAATTTAAATGAAACCGTATGGTGAACAGACACAAAACTTCCTTCTAACTAGGGTGGTCCATCAAAAAATCTTTTCGTTTGCACCACTGACTCACTGAGGGTTTGGCAATGTCTGCCAAATATGACAGATGTGATACATTAGATCTACTGTATGACAGAAGTGTCGAAAATATTACGCTCATAACCCCATTTTCAGACAGTTGAGATTTATTAGTTAAGGTAAACACATCGGACTAGTTTAAAAATAGGGAAAAGTTGATTCTTGCAATCTTAAAGGAATATCCAGCTTAACCTGGATATTTTTGGATCCATCCATTTCAGGTCAAAACTGTAACAAACTCAATGTTTCACTCTGCTCTTCGAACTATTACAACAAATATTTCGAAGTTTGGAAACTTTAGAGGTTATGTTCACGTCAACCATTATGAAATGTCATCGGGGACACTTGAATCTAGTTGAGCGGTAGATTTCCTTGTTAGATGAAAAATGTCAACCCTGGATAGGATTTCTCTTGCCAGAACATAAAACATTCAGGGATCAATCTCCCTTGAAGAACGCCCCTGACTAATATGACCCTACTTAAGTGGCTCTCTTGAATGATGGAAACATTTATTATTCAAAGTTTCGTGACATACTTCTGTCCTACACCCCTTTCTCAATAAATCGCGAGAATTCCTGGAAGAAATCAGTTCTTACCACAAGGACAGTGACAAATATGGATCCTTCTAAAGTTATTTTTTTCACCCTTTCGATATTTTTTGAACTTATTATATATTGTGATGCTCAGACTCCTTCAGTGGTGAAGATACGTAAGTTGTGTTTGGATATTTTGTAAATTTCCCAGAAAAAATATCACGTTGAAACAAATAATATTGTTAGAATTAATTAACTCAATTACCAATTTCCAAGCCGATCACCTAAACGGTGCAATTTTGCCTTGAAAAAAAAAGCTTCGTCATCCAACGTTCCACTCGCCACCTTCCCAATTATATGGAAATAATTAATATCTGAATGGATTTTGATTGTTTATATCTTGTTACATAATTTACCACATCCTTGTTTCATCTTTATTCCTAACTGTGCATTCGATGTATGCCAAAATGAACTTCAGTGTTCATTGTCAGAATATGACAAATACTGTCATTTTATTTTTATAAACGTCAGAAAATGGAATCGCCGACTTTTATCGAATATATCAGAAAACTCCCATTTTTTCTGTGCACCGAAACAAACTTCACTTCTCATACATATCGTACGACAAATACTGTCATTTTATTTTAAGAAACTTCAAAAGATGGAATCACTGAGTTATATTGAATATATCAGAAAAACTTGTTTTTTTTATGTACCAAAATGGTCTTTAGTGCTCCTTGTCAGAATAACAGAAACTGTCAATTCATTTCTATAAACTTCAATAGATGGAATCTCCGAATTATATTGAATATATCAGAAAAATTCAATTTCTTTCATTTGTGTCCCAATTTACTTAATTGAATGATGCAAAGGCAACATCAACCACTCGAGAAACTTAAAGTCTAAATGATAAATCTTCGATTATTGATTTGACAAAAAACCCTCGTTATGTCAAATAAAATATCGAGAAATTTTTTGAAACCTGGAAAAAATCTTTGAAATATCATAACTCTCTCTCTCATTTTCAAGTGTAAATATCCCTATTTTTCCTTCAAATCCGTTTCACTGGCCAGAAAGATGGAATCACCGAGTTTTATTGAATTTATCAGAGAACTCTGTCTTTTTTCTGTGCACCGAAACAAACTTCAGTGTTCATACATCATACGACAAATACTTTCATTTTATTTTTAGAAACTTCAAAAGATGGAATCACTGTATTATATTGAATATAACATGAAAAACTTGTTTTTTCTTTTTACCAAAATGGCCTTCAGTGCTCATTGTGAGAATAACAAAAACTGTCAATTCATTTCTTTAAACTTCAATAGATGGAATCTCCGCATTATATTGAATATATCAGAAAAATTTAATTTCTTTTATTTGTTTCCCAATTTACTCATTTGAATGATGCTAAGGCAACATCAACCACTCGAGAAACTTAAAGTCTAAATGATAAATCTTCGATTATTGATCTGACAAAAAACCCTCGTTACCTATGTCAAATAAAATATCGAGTAATTTTTGGAAACGTGGAAAAAATCGTATCCGTGTGCTTAGAAATCTTTGAAATATCATAACTCTCTCTCTCATTTTCAAGTATAAATATTTTTCCTTCAAATCCGTTTCACTGGCCAGAAAGATGGAATCACCGAGTTTTATTGAATTTATCAGAGAACTCTTTTTTTTTTGTGCACCGAAACAAACTTCAGTGTTTATACATCATACGACAAATACTATCATTTTATTTTTAGAAACTTCAAAAGATGGAATCACTGTATTATATTGAATATATCATGAAAAACTTGTTTTTTCTTTTTACCAAAATGGCCTTCAGTGCTCATTGTGAGAATAACAAAAACTGTCAATTCATTTCTTTAAACTTCAATAGATGGAATCTCCGCATTATATTGAATATATCAGAAAAATTTAATTTCTTTCATTTGTTTCCCAATTTACTCATTTGAATGATGCTAGGGCAACATCAACCACTCGAGAAACTTAAAGTCTAAATGATAAATCTTCGATTATTGATCTGACAAAAAACCCTCGTTATGTCAAATAAAATATCGAGAAATTTTTCGAAACCTGGAAACAATCGTATCCGTGTGCTTAGAAATCTTTGAAATATCATAACTCTCTCTCTCATTTTCAAGTGTGAATATTTTTCCTCCAAATCCGTTTCACTGGCCAGAAAGATGGAATCACCGAGATTTATTGAATTTATCAGAGAACTCTTCCTTTTTTTTGTGCACCGAAACAAACTTCAGTGTTCATACATCATACGACAAATACTATCATTTTATTTTTAGAAACTTCAAAAGATGGAATCACTGTATTATATTGAATATATCATGAAAAACTTGTTTTTTCTTTTTACCAAAATGACCTTCAGTGCTCATTGTGAGAATAACAAAAACTGTCAATTCATTTCTTTAAACTTCAATAGATGGAATCTCCGCATTATATTGAATATATCAGAAAAATTTAATTTCTTTTATTTGTTTCCCAATTTACCCATTTGAATGATGCTAAGGCAACATCAACCACTCGAGAAACTTAAAGTCTAAATGATAAATCTTCGATTATTGATCTGACAAAAAACCCTCGTTACCTATGTCAAATAAAATATCGAGTAATTTTTGGAAACCTGGAAAAAATCGTATCCGTGTGCTTAGAAATCTTTGAAATATCATAACTGTCTCTCTCATTTTCAAGTGTAAATATCCCTATTTTTCGTTCAAATCCGTTTCACTGGCCAGAAAGATGGAATCACCGAGTTTTATTGAATTTATCAGAGAACTCTTTTTTTTTTCTGTGCATCGAAACAAACTTCAGTGTTCATACATCATACGACAAATACTATCATTTCATTTTAAAAAACTTCAAAAGATAAAATCACTGTATTATATTGAATATAACATGAAAAACTTGTTTTTTCTTTTTACCAAAATGGCCTTCAGTGCTCATTGTGAGAATAACAAAAACTGTCAATTCATTTCTTTAAACTTCAATAGATGGAATCTCCGCATTATATTGAATATATCAGAAAAATTTAATTTCTTTTATTTGTTTCCCAATTTACTCATTTGAATGATGCTAAGGCAACATCAACCACTCGAGAAACTTAAAGTCTAAATGATAAATCTTCGATTATTGATCTGACAAAAAACCCTCGTTACCTATGTCAAATAAAATATCGAGTAATTTTTGGAAACGTGGAAAAAATCGTATCCGTGTGCTTAGAAATCTTTGAAAAATCATAACTCTCTCTCATTTTCAAGTGTAAATATCCCTATTTTTCCTTCAAATCCGTTTCACTGGCCGGAATGAAGGTATAAAAGTGTTCATTTATAACCTCTATGGTATCGAGGTTGAAATTTTTGGTACTAAAAACCTGAAAATGGGATACAAAACATATTATGAGGTTAGAATATCGTTAGAAATTATTACTTACTCTATTTCTTACTCTTATTAACTTCTTTGCATTTTCGATATCATCAATTTCGACGGCATGAGGGAAATGAAAGCACCGTCATTAGAATAACATTTAAAACTTACCAAAATTGATCGGAAATTTCTAGAAATTTTTGAAGGAACGTATAAGGATTCTTTGTATTCGTTGCAGCCCTAGGATTGGTCTATTTTTTTCAAATCTGGTCGTGTTTCGAGAGGAATCATGAATTCGTTGAAGTTTGAAATAATTATCTAGGGAAACGTCAGGCGATATATGTGATCTTAGGACTTGTCCAAGTTTGTCAAAAATAAAAACATAAAAAAAAAAATTACAAATTTATCTCAATAATTTAATCTGCATTCAGTTCAAATTGTTCGGAATGATATTACGAACGTTCGAACCTTTTTCAAATCGAGTTCTTGCGTAAACCGGCGGTGGGATCGGGCTGGATTTACTTCAAGGAGACCTCGCGTTCTTTGGGATGATAATTCGACCGCTTTCGATCCTTAAGACGCTGCGGATCAAAAGCCTATAGAAAAGGAAAAAGGAAACAACAAAATTATCTTAATAATTTAATCTGCAATCAGTTCAAATTGTTCGGAATGATATTTCGAACGTTTATAAATTTGATAATACTTAATGATCAAAATCACCATCAGTACGAATACAGAAAGAATTGCTGAAACTAAAAATACAACAAAAACAGAGGTTGTTTCAGGATTGCTTTCTACTGATTCGGCATTGGTGATCTCTTCTTGGCATTGAATGCCACCAATGTTTTCTTCGTCGTATCGTGTAATATTATCTACATTATATCTGATGTTTTTCCAGGCGAAATATCTGATAACTTTGTGGAGATAATTACAGGAGAATAAGTTATTATGAATATTTATAGTATCTAATGATCTCATACCATTTATGATGTAGGGATAATCTAAATCCCTCAACTGGTTGCCTGCGATATCCAAAATTTCGCAGTCGTCCAAATTCGAAAATAAGTTGTGATCCAAGTGTCTTAAATTATTGTAAGACAAGTTGAATATTTGGAGACTATAAAGCGAAGAAAAAATTTTGTAATTGTCTATAACTTCTATCTTGTTCTTTGAAAGATCCAGTTCTTTCAACGACGTCAAGTTGCTGAAAATTGTTTCAGGAAGGTAGACAATACCGTTTTCTCTAAGATAAAGCAACTCGAGTCGGGACAAGTTCAGAAACGTGTCTCCTTCAAGAACCACACTGTTCTCGTTCAGATTCAATTCGATCAACGACGAGAACCTGCTGAAGAATTCGGACGTGCCGTTCAGTCGGTTCCTCGACAGGTCCAAAGTTTCCAAGAACGGTAAATAGTTCATCTCTTCCAGATTGTCAAAAGTCAATTTATTTTCCGAAAGGTCGACTTTGGTCAGTTTGGTCAAGAACTGCAACTGTATTTTGGTGATTTCGTTTTGGGACAAGTTTATTTCTCTCAAATTTATAAGTTCGCTGAAGACGGTGTCGCTCAGGTAGGATAAAGAGTTGTTCGATAAGTTCAGTTCTTCTAACTCCCTCAAATTTTGGAAATCACTGTCTATACCAGAAATTGCATTGTTGGCCAAATTTAGATGGTTGAGGTTCAAAAAAGGCTTGAAAGCGTTTCGAATTGAGGTTATTTGATTATCACTCAAATCCAAGCATTCTACTCCTAAATGATTATTCTCGAATATGCTGTTAACAGAGGATTTTTTATCCTTTTTAGAAGCGCACTGATACAAATCCGGGTGTAAACTCCTGATTTTATTCCTGCTTAAATTTATCCTCTCAATGTTCTCCAAGAAGCACAACGGTATATCCTCCACATTCTCCAGATCATTATTTATAAATAATAAAGAGTCCAAACTGTTGAGGTTCAAACTATCCTTCCCCAAAAAACTCAAACTGTTGTTCTCCAAATGCAGAGTTCTGATATGAACCAAGTTATGAAAGGTACCATTCCCAATCTGGTCCACCACAGTGTTCTTCATTATAAGAGTTTGTAGACCTTCCAGTTTCGAGAAGAGATCCACGGTCCCGTCCACCGAGATTCTGGAGTCTTCAATGTTCAGTTCTTTCAGCTTTGGGACGTTCTCGAATAGGTCGGAGGTGACGTTGGACAATGTTGTGTTTCTTATGTCTAGGATGATGGCATTTTGGGCCGATATGTAGCGGATGATGTCCTCTTGGCCTTCGGGGATGTCGCTGCAGGTGACTTTGAAGCCGTTGGAGTTGTAGTACTCGCTGTAGGTGAATTCTACATCACAGTCGGATGTTGTTGAAGTTCGGAGAATATGGAGGAAGATGAGGAACTTAGAAGGGACGGTCCATAAGTCTGCAAAGAGGAGAAATTTATTGTATTGGATGTTGGATTGGCAGCGTATAACGGAAGATTCACTACGGAAACGGGAGGGCGCAATTAAAATCTATTAAATTTGGATTGCAAAATCTACGGAATGAGGAAATAATGATCCCTTACTTTGAGAAACATAGATCCACAAGAAAAAAATTTGAAAAGCACTGACGTGATGTCAAGCCTTTCTTTTGTGAACCAAAATGGCCTTCACTGTTTATTGTCAGTTTAACAAATACTATCATTTCATTTTTATAAACTTCAAAAAAATGCTTAATTTTCTTTCTGTGTGCTAAAAGGGCCTTAAGTCTTTATTGTCAGTTTGACAAATACTATCATTTTTGAGCGCTCGTACAACTTACACGAGGGCTATATCATTTCGTCACGATGTCTGTATTTTTCGAATTTTGAGCCGAAAATGGTCTCAATCGACTATGTTCGACTCACTGATGACGAATCCGTCGGAAAATTCAAGTCTGTCCGTCCGTCCGGCCGTCCGTCCGTCCGGCCGTCCGTCCGTCCGGCCGTAAGCACGATAACTCTCGAACGGATCAACCTAGAGACTTGAAATTTTCAGTGTAGGTTCGGATCCCAAATGCCTCGGTTAAGTTCGTTAATGGGCCAAATTCGCCCAGGGGTTCCGTAAATATGGCCGTTCAAAGTTTTGTTTCCCTGATTACTTGAAAACTACAGATTTGATTGAGATGAAATTTTGCACTCAAATGGAGAATGAGGTGTTCAAGCTACATGTGAAATTTTGTCCAGATCGCATGACCAGAACCATAGAAACCATAGAAAATTGTAACTTTTGAACGGAAACGCCTAGGGACTTGAAATTTTCAGGATAGGTGTGGATCTCGAATGTCGTGATCACGTTCATCTATGAGCAAAATTATACTAGGGGTTCCGTAAATATGGTCGTTTGAAATTTAGTTTTCTTGATAATTTCAAAACTACAGATTCGATCGTGACGAAATTTTGTATACTAATGGAAAATGATATATTCAAGCTACATTTCTCCAGATCACATGACCAGAACCATAGAAACCATAGAAAATCATAACTTTTGAACGGAAAGGCCTAGAGACTTGAAATTTTCAGGATAGGTGTGGATCTGAAATGTCGCGTTCGCGTTTATTAATGAACAAAATTATACCAGGGGTTCCGTAAATACGGTCGTTTGAAATTTTGGTTTCTGGATAATTTTGAATTTGCGGATTCGATCGAGATGAAATTTTGTATTTTAATCGAGAATGATTTATTAAAACAATATTTTGTCCAGATCGCATGACCAGAACCATAGAAACCATAGAAAATTGTAACTTTTGAAGGGAAAGGCCTAGGAACTTGAAATTCTCAGGGTGGGTTTGGATCGCAAATATCGCGATCACGTTCATCTATGAGCAAAATTAGACTAGGGTTTCCGTAAATATGGCCGTTCAAAATATTTTTTTGCTGATAGTTCCGAAAATACTGAGCGGATTGGGATGAAATTTTGCACCTAGCTGAATAATGTATTCAAACTACGTGCGAAATTTTGTCCAGATCGCATCACCAAGACCATAGATACTGTAGAAAATTCTAGCGAATTATCGAAAAAAAATTGATCAGCTGAAGCACTGACATGAAGTCAGGAGTTTCGCCTAAGTTTCAGAATTTTTTTGACAGCTGTCGAAAATTCCTTCAATTGATTTCTGAAACTGGAAAATGCGAATCTACCTACAAGGTGCATGTACGAGCGCTCAAAAGCTCCTGCCTTCACGGCAGTGCTTTTCGTAATTTTATTTTCATAAACTTCAAAATAATGCTCAAACTTTTTTTCTGTGTGCCAAAAAAGCCTTCAGTGTTTATTGTCAGTTCTTCAAATACTATCATTTCATTTTCATAAAGTTCAAAATAATACTCAATTTTTTTCTGTGTGCCAAAAAGAACTTTAGTGTTTATTTTCAGTTCGAGAAATACTATAATTTTATTTTCATGAACTGCAAAATAATGCTAAATTTTTTTTCTGGTTGCCAAAAAGAACTTTAGTGTTTATTTTCAGTTTGAGAAATATGTACATACTATCATTTTATTTTTATGAACTTCAAAATAATACTCAATTTTTTTTCTGTGCGCCAAAAAAAACTTTAGTGTTTATTTTGAGTTCGGGAATACTAAAATTTTATTCTTATAAACTTCAAAATACTGCTAAATTTTTTTTCTGTGGGCCAAAAAGATTTTTAGTGTTTATTTTAAGTTTGTGAAATACTATCATTTTATTTTTATAAACTTCAAAATGATACTAAATTTTTTTTCTGTGGGCCAAAAAGATTTTTGATGTTTATTTTCAGTTTGAGAAAATCTAACATTTTATTTCTATAAACTTCAAAATAATACTCAATTTTTTTTCTGTGGGCCAAAAAGATTTTTAGTGTTTATTTTCAGTTTGAGAAATACTATCATTTTATTTTTATAAACTTCAAAATAATGCTCAATTTTTTTTCTGTGTGCCAAAAAGAACTTTAGGGTTTATTTGCAGTTTGAGAAATACTATCATTTTATTTTTATAAACTTCAAAATAATACTCAAGTTTTTTTCTGTGTGCCAAAAAAACTTTAGTGTTTATTTTCAGTTTAAGAAATATGTACTATCATTTTATTTTTATAAACTTCGAAATAATGCTCAATTTTTTTTCTGTGTGCCAAAAAGAACTTTAGTGTTTATTTCTAGTTTGATAAATACTTTCATTTTATTTTTATAAACTTCAAAATAATACTCAAGTTTTTTTCTGTGTGCCAAAAAAAAAGTTAGTGTTCATTTCCAGTTTGAGAAATACTATCATTTTATTTTTATAAACTTCAAAATAATACTCAAGTTTTTTTCTGTGTGCCAAAAAAAAAGTTAGTGTTCATTTCCAGTTTGAGAAATACTATCATTTTATTTTTATAAACTTCAAAATAATACTCAAGTTTTTTTCTGTGTGCCAAAAAAAAAGTTAGTGTTCATTTCCAGTTTGAGAAATACTATCATTTTATTTTTATAAACTTCAAAATAATACTCAAGTTTTTTTCTGTGTGCCAAAAAGACCTTTAGTGTTTATTTCCAGTTTGAGAAATACTATCATTTTATTTTTATAAACTTCAAAATAATACTCAAGTTTTTTTCTGTGTGCCAAAAAAACTTTAGTGTTTATTTCCAGTTTGAGAAATACTATCATTTTATTTTTATAAACTTCAAAATAATACTCAAGTTTTTTTCTGTGTGCCAAAAAGAACTTTAG
The DNA here is from genome assembly GCA_963966015.1 of Aphidecta obliterata. Lineage (NCBI taxonomy): Eukaryota > Metazoa > Arthropoda > Insecta > Coleoptera > Coccinellidae > Aphidecta > Aphidecta obliterata. Next base: position 29,988,175 of record OZ014428.1, read on the forward strand.
TGTTTATTTTCAGTTTGAGAAATACTATCATTTCATTTATATGAACTTCGAAAGAATCACCAAATTATATTCGAATATATGTTTTTCTGTGTGCCAAAATGGCCTTTACTGTCATTGTCAGTTCGACAAATAATGTTATTTTATTTTTAAAAACTATTTTCTGAGGGAGTTTTTCTTGGCTCTGACACCAATCAAGTTCGAACATTTTCCATACCAAATGAATGAAAAACTCTGAAAGAAAAACTCGGAAAATCCACAAACCATATGATTTTTCAACTTCGTCAATGTCAAAAGCGCATGTAATACCCAAATTTATGATCGATCTGAGAAGTCAAGAGGAATTCACTTTCTATTATTAAAATTTTTTAGCCCCTATAATAAATTTGAATGTTTTTCGGGGCTCCCTGTATACTAAAATGATATAAATCAACTATTCACTCACCTGGTTTCATGCCAATATGGAAAGAGGTTCCCCTGACTCAAAAACTTCTAGAATCACCTCAAAATTTCGTACATTTTTCTTCAAGAATGGTTCAGAAATTTAGTCTCTCCTTCCACCAAAAAAAGCTGCAACCAATGAAAAAAAAGTTAATATTTGAAGAATTGTTTAATTTCGCTTTTTATTCGTCAATAAGGGTAATTGTCAACATTTGTCTAGCGCGTTATCTACAACATATGAGAATCGCACTAGCCTGTCGTAGGAATAAAATAAGTGGCGCCTGTAAAGATGGTTTAGAGGCATGCCTTGAAAGAAACGGTCGTAAAATTTCGATCGTTTCTTTTCGTGTTAGTTTTTACTTTTGGGAAGAGTTTTTAGTTCGATCTGTCAGTAACCTTTGCCCTTTTCTCATGTAGGTTTGTCTCTGTGTTCGTGTGACTTTTTGCGTAAATGTGTTGTGACGGTAATAATAAAGGATTTTTTTTCAACTGATAATGATGCTTCATTTTGAAATTCCATATTCATTGGCCAAAATTTCACATTCTAGAAATAAATTGTTCGACACTGTAGCAAGGAGCAATTTTTATTCGCAATTAAATAAATAAAATCATCAATAAAATGTTTATGAAGATTTTTATGCAACTGATGAAGTAGACAATTAACTAGACTAACTTTCATGAGTTTTAGTATTAAAACCTCGAATAATTGTTGTGTTATTTTCAATAGAGTAATTTTTTGTTCTATGTTGATACTTTTTCTGAATGTTCGAAATTACTCACCTCCAATTTCAGTAATCGGCAAAATTCGAGTCTTAACAATGTTAAGCTACTCAAAACATTAATTTCATGAAACTGGCAGATCGAATGAGGGCTATAAAAAATTGGCGATACAAAAACGAACTTGCGTAGATCCTGCTTCGCTTACAACTATATCGCTTCAGAATTTAATGACAATTTATCATTCTAATAATTATATATTACTCGATCACGAACCAGAATTTGCGACCTATAACAACAAAAGTATTTCGCATTTCATTGGATATAAACAATAAGAACTTCACACCTCGCGGCGTTCGTTTCCCATGAATTATAACCGCAACAAATGCGAATAAAATTACCACTCTTCTTGATGATAGTCAAATGGATCTCGAGTAGATTTGATACCTCATCACCATAATCTTATATTTATCACATTAAAAACACCCCACCTTTATTTAGCCATCGATTGATTCAAAACATTCGAATTCCGCATTTATTTCTGCTAATCATTTTAATTCAGATCAAAATTGTGATTATGATGAATAAAAAATAACGGTCTGTCGATATTAATTTTCCGATGAACATACAAACCTTGAAGGCCCAGGCGTCAAACTTGTTCTTGAGAAGTTCAAGTCGGTTCAGTAACAGAAGATGTCTGGTCAAAAAATTCTTAAATGAAGAATCAATTCGAATAATGAGATGCGAACGAGAAAAAATAACGGGATTATCAGTAGAAAACCGTTATGAAAATATCAGATATCACTTGTTGGGTGTCCTCAAAGAATAACTGAAGATGACGGTTGACCATTGGGTGAATCCGAAGAAAAAACCTAAATTATACAAATTCCCACACACGCTTCATTTAATATTTTAAATTTTTCCGTATTATTGTAATAATATTTGACAGTTGACAAAATTTTGACATTTGGTAAGTAGACGATACGTTTCGGTTACGTAACGTTAGCGTTACGCTAATTATAATCACTAGTTGATAAATATTCCGCTCATTGATTTAATTATAAACATTCTCCCTAATAATTGAGTTGAATATAAATATAACTGAAAAGGTGTATCATTAATACCGCGGCTAATTGATATAAGGTTACGAAAGTCCTAGAAATATGGAAAAACTATAGATACCTAATGGATATGGGATCGGCTTGTTATCATTTCGCCGTAATTCAATGACACAACATTCAACTTGACACCTATGTCATATCAACTTGGTTGATTAGTTAAAAATAGACTATTCTATGCTCGTTTCGATTTGACATGAGGTGACACTGTAGCGTGACCATCGAACCAAAGACTATAAAACGAACCAAAGTTTCTGTCGACCAAACTGGACGTGAGTGTGACAAATAATGTTATTTTATAAAATGGACACAGAATTTAATGGAATATATGAAATTTCTCAACACCAAATCAGAAAAATTCTTTATAACTCGTTTTATCGATGCCCCATATGTGAACACACAATTTTGGTAGGATATCAAATCAGAAATTCTCAATTTCCTTTCCACGTAGGATAGCTGTAGAGCTGAATTTATTTCAAATTCATCTCATCGATGCCTCATATATAAATATAAAATTTTGGTAGGATATAAATCAGAAAAAAATTAATTTTTTCCACGTAGGATAGCTGTACAGCTGAATTCATTCAAAAAATCTTTTATCGATGCCCCATATGTAACAACAAAATTTTGGTAGAGTATCAAATCAGAAAAACTCAATGTTTTTTCACGTGGAAAAGTTGTAAAGCTGAATTTTTTTATAAATCGTTCTATTGATGCTCAATATGTGAACAAAACATTTTGGTGGGATATCAAATCAAAAATTCTCAGTTTTTTTTTCCACTTAGGAGAGCTGTAGAGCTGAATTTATTTCGAATTCATCTTTTCGATGCCCCATATATGAACACAAAATTTTGGTTGGATATCAGATAAAAAAAATTAATTTTTTTCACGTAGGATAGGTGTACAGCTGAATTTATTCAAAATTTATTATATCGATGCCCCATATGTAAAAACAAAATTTTGGTAGAGTATCAAATCAGAAAAACTCAATATTTTTTCACGTGGAAAAGTTGTAAAGCTGAATTTTTTTATAAATCGTTTTATTGATGCCCAATATGTGAACACAACATTTTGGTGGGATATCAAATCAAAAATTCTCAGTTTTTTTTTCCACTTAGGAAAGCTGCAGAGCTGAATTTATTTTGAATTCATCTTATCGATGCCCCATATATAAACAAAAAATTTTGGTTGGATATCAGATCGAAAAAAATCAATTTTTTTCACGTAGGATAGCTGTACAGCTGAATTTATTTAAAATGTATTCTATCGATGCCCCATATGTGAAAACAAAATTTTGCTTGTGTATCAAATCAGAAGAACTCAATGTTTTTTCACGTAGAAAAGTTGTAAAGCTGATTTTTTTTCATAAATCGTTTCATTGATGCCCAATATGTGAACACAACATTTTGGTGGGATATCAAATCAAAAATTCTGAGTATTTTTCACGTAGGATAGCTGTAGAGCTAAATTAAATTTAAATTCATCTTATCGATTCCCCATATATAAACACAAAATTTCGGTTGGATATCAGATCAAAAAAAATCAATTTTTTTTCACGTAGGATAGTTGTACAGCTGAATTCATTCAAAATTCATTTTATCGAAGCCCCATATGTGAAAACAAAATTTTGGTAGAGTATCAAATCAGAAAAACTCAATGTTTTTTCACGTGGAAAAGTTGTAAAGCTGAATTTTTTTATAAATCGTTTTATTGATGCCCAATATGTGAACACAACATTTTGGTGGGATATCAAATCAAAAATTCTCAGTTTTTTTTCCACTTAGGAGAGCTGTAGAGCTGAATTTATTTTGAGTTCATCTTATCGATGCCCCATATATGAACACAAAATTTTGGTTGGATATCAGATCAAAAAAAATCAATTTTTTTCACGTAGGATAGCTGTACAGCTGAATTTATTTAAAATTTATTCTATCGATGCCCCATATGTAAAAACAAAATTTTGGTAGAGTATCAAATCAGAAAAACTCAATGTTTTTTCACGTGGAAAAGTTGTAAAGCTGAATTTTTTTATAAATCGTTTTATTGATGCCCAATATTTGAACAAAACATTTTGGTGGGATATCAAATCAAAAATTCTCAGTTTTTTTTTCACTTAGGAGAGCTGTAGAGCTGAATTTATTTTGAATTCATTTTATCGACGCCCCATATATGAACACAAAATTTTGGTTGGATATCAGATCAAAAAAAATCAATTTTTTTTTCACGTTTTATTGATGCCCAATATGTGAACACAAAATTTTGGTAGAATATCAAATCAGAAATTCTCAGTTTTCTTTTCACGTAGGATAGTTGTAGAGCTGAATGTATTTCAAATTAATCTCATCGATGCCCCATATATAAACACAAAATTTCGGTTGGATATCAAATCAAAAAAAATCAATTTCTTTTCACGTAGGACAGCTGTACAGCCGAATCCATTTAAAATTCATTTTATCGATGCCCCATATGTAAAAACAAAATTTTGATAGAGTATCAAATCAGAAATACTCGATGTTTTTCAACGTGGAAAAGTTGTAAAGCTAAGTTTTTTGATAAAACGTTCTATTGATGCCCAATATGTGAACACAACATTTTGGTGGGATATCAAATCAAGAATTCTCAGTATTCTTTTCACATAGGACAGCTGTACAGCTGAATTCATTCAAAATTTATTTTATCGATGCTCCATATGTAAAAACAAAATTTTGGTAAAGTATCAAATCAGAAAAACTCGATGTTTTTTCAGGTGGAAAAGTTGTAAAGCAAAATTTTTTCATGAAACGTTTTATTGATGCCCAATATGTGAACACAACATTTTGGTAGAATATCAAATCAGAAATTTTCAGTTTTCTTTTCACGTAGGATAGCTGTAGAGATGAATTTATTCAAAACTCATCTGTCCTTCGTGAAAAGAAAAAATTTCTTTTTCACACTTTTCCTTTCGTTTTATAGACACCCTGTATCGTTTAGCGGACCAATCATCACCAATTTTTATTACTGGTTCAGTTCCTGCTACGATTAGAGGTCGTCTAATTGCGTTTTTTTTTTTAAATATCGATTATATTCATACATTTTCAACGCTATCTCCTAGTCATTCCTCATCGCATTTTCGCGGATTCTTTTGGCAGTTAAATGGATTATTCCAAAACGTAATTGCCGATTAGATAGAAAGTAAACATTTTTCGACAGCATAATTCCCATAAATCCTATGAATTTATTTTAATCAAAGAGAAATTTGCATCTAAGCAACTTGCATGGTGTACCTAAGAAATAGTTGCAATTGAACCATTCACTGTTCATTCAAACGAAACGAAAGTGAAGTGGTTCAGATTAAACAGTTATGCCAATTGCTTTGTTCAACCGTTGAATAAATTCAAACCACAAAATTTCTGTCGTCAGAAAATTTGAAGATATCACGTTTTTTCTATTCTGCAATTTAAATCGCGTGTAATTTGTTCATCCTCAAGGTTGGGTCTGTAGAATATATTATTTCTTATTTCCTGTGTTATTACATTGAATTATTCTTTCGAATCTGCAATTCGATAAAAAAAAAATTGGAATGGAGTAACATCATGTGTGAATTCCCTACAGCTACCCCTGGAAGCTTTGGAATAGAAGGAAGAACTGTTAAAGCACTGACGTTAAGTCAGGAAGAATTATGAAAAAAACAGGGAAATTCTTTGAAAATTATCGAAAGGAGTTTCCACCTTTAAATCGGTATATTTTTTTCTGAGAAAATCAACGAAGTTTCAGTTGATAATGGCATTTCAGATAAGTACCTACATTTAAACAAGAGCAGAAAGATCCGGTGATCCGTAGTACCGGAGTGATGAAGAAGAAAAACTCGTTTCTAAATTAATCCCTATTAAGTTTCCTCAAAATATATCAGAAAGTTTCCCTCAATTCTCGAGGCATTCGCAGAAAATTCCACACTGGATTCCTTGAAAAAAAAGTTCCAAAAATAGAAATATTGGCGAACATTGCGCAAAAAAAGAAAAACTGCGAATTAAAGAGTTTGAATAAAAAAAATTATTCTTTGGCACGAAAATACTTTTGGACTAAGAAAGATAGTACCTAGGTAATTGCGAATGATAGCTAATTACTCACCTCTTAACGAAATCCCAACTGTATCCATCAATACGAATCAAAATCAAACAAACCAATTACATCGTGAAATAAACATATCATACTCTTATCGAAGAACAACAACAGAAAACCCGTCGATTAACGAGCTGCAAAGTGATTCTGCTTCTATTTTCAATGCAACTGTTTACCGAAGACCGGGGGGCCGCTACTAGTACTAGTAGTACTACTCCTGCTTAGTGGAAACCTTGACTGGTCTCCACGATGGAACAGCTCCACATTAACCTGCAGGTTTGCTCTACTACGAAGAGTTTCTGGACAGTCCATAATCGGGATTAAAATGGTACTACAATCAGTGGCGTACCATTCCTTCAGTGCTCAAATCTTGAAGTGAAATCTTCATTCTTTTGATGGTCTGTTCGATGGAAAGTTATTCCATCGTCAGTAGGAAAATTTCCAATAACCTCTATAAAATGTTATGGTCATTTCCATATATTCAAGTGTGATAGTACTTCCAAGAAAATTTCTCCCAGTTTCCTATTCAGTACTTGCGTGTCTTACGTTCATGTAAGGAAATTGATTAATGGGTTTACGCTAGAGACAATGTGCGGAATTTTTACTTATCTGTTTATTTGAAATCCTGGAAACGTGTGTTATTTCGTATGCATTTCATCTAATCAATTCTTGCATTCCGTTAAATAGAAAACAATAATTGAAACATAGTTCCGGGAAATTTATGTTACTTAGTTGATTATTTTCAACGATAATTATAATAAATCTTTAGGATCTGGAATTTAACCACCTAAGTAGAAATCCTAAATATTTCTCAGTCAGACCTTTGATGAGCTAATAATTTCCCCCAACCGCAGCTGAATTATAAATTGGGTTGAACCACTTTCGAAAAAAATATTTTTAATTTTTGTACGTCATCGGACAACCATTTATTCCATTTGCCAATGATAAGAACTCCGAATTTGAGTGTCCGATAAAAGTAATTTATAAGTTTGTGTTACTATTCCTAATTCAATAACAAAATATGGAATAGTAGACTAGGCAATTGTGATTTTTCCGTGTCAAAAATCGTAGAAGAGAACCGCGAGTGTAGGATGCGTGGATGTTGAGTGCGACTCGCAAATATGATTACTTTTCTTGTCATTTCGAAAAAACACTAAAAAACGGTGTTTTTTTAGTTTTTTAGTTTTTTTGTTTGTTAAATCTGGATCAATGCCGACACTTTCAACAACAGAATTCTAGGGGATAAAAAGACGAAGAAAATGAGTCATGATTTTTTGAAAAAACGCTGATTTTTACGGTTTTTCCTACTTTTCTACGGTAATAATGACCCGATTGGGTTGCACTTACACCCATTTTCTTCGTTTTTTCATTTTCTACAATTTCATGTATGAAAGTGTCAGCATCGCTCCATTAGTTCAGATTTTACAAGCAAAAAACATAAAAAACACCGTTTTTTCGATGTTTTTTCGAAATTACAAGAAAAGTAATCTTATTTGCGAGTCGAAAAACTCGAAAACATACCACTTAACATCCACGGACCACCCCACGCACCCCCACAATTTTTTCTTCAGAAACTATAGGGCCAGTCACACAAGAAACAATTATAAATTTTTCTATAATTCATCAATTATATTAAATCTTTTTTGAAGGTCATTAACACTGACCTCACTAACTTGAATTTTTAAAGACATGGTTGAACATTAATTGAACCATATCAAAATTATTTTCGAAGTTGAATCAATATTGCGTATGCTGTATAATTTGTTCGAGTGTAATTCTAATTGGTGACTAGATTATAAATAAGTCAGGTCTTGAAAAGATTAACATTAATACCATTATAATGGAATAAAATGTTTATCAATTGTGGTTCATTATTTCCAATAACAAACCATTGGAATCCTTCGAGGAAAAATAATTTCCAATTCTACTCTTGATAGTTCCTGAATTATGAAATACGGAATATCAGTTTTAATGGTTAAAATTTTGATGGAACTTTGTCGAAAGTCAGTTAACGCTTCAATCTTCTTCAATTCTTCAATTCCTCTGGTTGTAACCACAAGTCGAGTATATACCCCAATTACCATGAAACCCATGGGCAATGACCTTGAAAGTTTTTATATTTTAAATAGACTTTCTGTGAAATTCATCACCAAATCGAATGAGTTCTTTATGAACCATCAAATCTCGAATTCGTGAAATCGATTCCTCTATTTTACAACTAATAAGACTAGAAATTTAAAACAATTCGTAAAACCCCAATTTTGCGCAATGTAAACCATACATATCGTGTTAAACCGTAAAATTGCTTCTTGGTGAATTCGTATATCGTATATCTACCATAAAAAATGATTTTTCGAGGAGATGAAAAGTCGAATTATTATAACAAAAACTTATACAAGAGTGGCAAATGATGAAAGAAGATATTTTTAATCGTAGTTACCTCATTTCAGACGCCGCTGGGTACGGCCTTTTTATTGTCGGGTTCTTAAAAAAATCGACGACTTATTTATCCACAAATATTTTCAGTTTTGCTCAGAGAAGAGGAACAATCAGAGATCGAAGATTGGATAGAAAATTCCTTAGGAGACCTGAAGACTCCACAGATTTCATTCGAGTTTTCCACGATTCAAGTAACAGACGACGATGCGAACGAAAATATACGAACGAAAGGTGGGAACAACTAAAAATTCGAAAAAAATTCTGGATTTTTAGACAGTTTAATTTTCAACTAAATATTTCACAGTTTGTGGCACACTCTCAGACAATATATCATTAATCCTCGATGTAACATGGTCCGGAATAGGGGACATAAAAGGTCTATCGAAACAACTCAATGTGCCATATTTGAGGCTGGATCTTTCCCTGAGTTCATTCCTAGTTCTACTAGATGAGTACCTAGATTTTAGAAATTCCACAGATGTGGTTTTGATTTTTGACGATCCCACTTGTGAGTTTAATAACAGATAGCTGTTATTTTTTTTTTTAATAAAGAGGAACAAGAAGAATTACATATTCTTTCAGATTTAGATCAACTGCTATTCTCCTGGATAGATACAAGAAGGATGAGATTGGTAGTATCAGAAAAACTGGATTCGACTGTTGCGAAAAAATTGAAGAAAATAAGACCTTTACCAAATAGTTTCGCTCTGATCGCTGACACGCAGAATATGATAGAATTACTTCGGAAGGTGGTCTGATTTTGTATTTTTTTAAGCTTCCTAATTCCAATCTTCTTTTCTGAAGTCTCAACTTTATTTAACACTTCTATAGTTTTGAAACTTTTTATCGAAATAAGAGAATATAATGGAAATGATAATTCTAACAAAAAAATTTTCAGGCCTCGGATGAAGGTTTAGTCAACTTGCCGGAACGTTGGAATTTGGTCTTCACCGATTTTGAACACAAAAATTTCGATAGAAATCTGATTTACGGAAAACCCATCAACTTGCTCACGTTAGACGATGAGGTCTGTTGCAATTTTATCAGCACGACGTCGAGTTGTTCTTGTCCAAGAACCTTCAACCTACAGAAAAAATTCCTCGAAGCTTTCCTCGAGGAAGTTCAACAAGTATTCCTCAGGTTGAAGAATGAGGGCTATCAGATAAGTGGTAGCGTTGAATGTGAAGAAGGTTATTTCGACCAAGATCTAAGCAGAAAATTTGATAAACTCTTTCATGAAGTTTTAAAAGGCAGTGATCGATTTTTTGAGGATAGAGGGATGGTTAGAGTGAAAATTCGAGGAAATGTGGAGGTTGGTACGAAAATGTCTTCTGAGATAGTAGCTACATTTAATGACGACGACGGTATAAGGGTTGCTTCAGGGAAAAAGGTGAAGCCAATCAAACCTTACTACAGGATAGGTATAACACATGTAAGTATTGGATTGAAATGTAAGGAGCTAGATTTTTTTGGAAATATTTTTCAGGCCTTACCTTGGTCTTACAAGGAAATCGACGATGATGGTAATCCTTTTTGGACTGGATACTGTGTGGACTTTGCCTACAAATTGTCAAACGACATGCAGTTTGATTTCGAGTTCGTTGAACCAGAAGAGGGTACATTTGGAGAAAAAATTAATGGGAGGTGGAATGGGGTAGTAGGAGATCTTTACAGAGGAGTGAGATATTTGAATTATCGAATCATTAGAGGAACAACAGGATTTAAATTTCAGGAAACCGATATGGCAATAACAGCTCTAATTATGACCGCCGATAGGGAAGAAGTCATCGATTTCATTCCACCCTACTACGAACAAACAGGAATTTCAATAGGTGAGTCGGGTCGTTTTTTTTTTCGAAAATGGTTAGCTGTTAATTTATATTTCAGTTATGAGAAAACCCGACCGCAAAACATCCCTTTTCAAATTCATGACTGTGCTCAAATTAGAGGTATGGCTAAGCATAGTTGGTGCCTTGATAGTAACTGGGTTCATGCTATGGTTGGTGGATAAATATTCACCATACAGTGCCAGGAATAATAAGAAGGCCTACCCATACCCCTGCAGGTTCCTACTATTTTTTTCAACATTTTCCACGAAGTAAATATTTTATTTTTTCAGGGAATTCACCCTGAAAGAAAGTTTTTGGTTCGCTCTGACCTCATTCACACCCCAAGGTGGTGGAGAAGCACCCAAATCCCTTTCGGGGAGAACACTGGTAGCCGCCTACTGGCTCTTCGTAGTTCTTATGCTAGCAACATTCACAGCTAACTTGGCAGCATTTTTAACGGTGGAGAGGATGCAGGTATACTTAAATTTGTATCAATTTAATCAAGAAACAGATAAATTTCGATATATTTTTTCAGACGCCGGTTCAGTCTTTGGAGCAACTATCTCGTCAATCGCGCATAAATTACACAGTCGTCCAAGATTCAGATACACATAAATATTTTATCAATATGAAGCACGCTGAAGACACTTTATATAGGTGAGTTGCAACCCGTAATACGTTAACCGTGCATGATGTGTTGCCTATACGCTCCCGACGAACCGCGCCACCTATTAATCGATTGATCTACTTAAGAATTTTTAGTTCTAACTCTGGTTCCTAGATGTCACTTTCAATATGCAACACACTATACGTCGATCGTGTATGTTGGGTTGTCTACCTTTCTTCGAATTTCTACAACATTTCAACACCTTCTGAATCTCCTATGATCCTGGTAATCTATTGGATACGCTATCTTTTAACCCTTAACTGCATAACGTAGCTCGTGTTTTTCATTCTTTTTCTCGGACGAGACAGAACTTTTTGAATGATTTTTATCATATCATATCATATCATCTTTTCACAAATAATCGATTATTCTGGATCTTTTCACAGAATGTGGAAGGAATTGACTTTGAATTCCTCGACTGATGACGCTCAGTACCGAGTATGGGATTATCCAATTAGGGAACAATATGGTCATATTCTGATAGCTATTAACGATTCTAATCCAGTGCCGAACGCTTCTGAAGGCTTCAGGCTCGTTAACGAGCATATCGATGGCGATTTCGCATTTATACATGATTCTTCGGAGATTAAATATGAGATTAGCAGAAATTGCAATCTGACTGAGGTCGGGGAGGTGTTCGCTGAAAAACCGTATGCTGTGGCTGTACAACAGGGGAGTCACATTCAAGATGACTTGAGCAGAGCGTAAGTATAATTTGCACAATTTACTGTGTCCTTATGCCACCTGAGGCATATGATGGTTTCATTCACAGAATCCTCAATCTGCAAACCAATAGATTCTTCGAAGAACTTCAAGCCAAATACTGGAATCATTCTATGAAAGGAGATTGTCCTAATGCTGATGACAACGAAGGTATCACACTTGAAAGTTTAGGTAAGCAACTGTATTACTTCTACCCCTTTATTATGAACACTGTAGACTCCCATTTCGACCAAAATTCTTCCTTTTTGCAGGTGGAGTGTTTATTGCAACCTTATTTGGTCTGGTCCTAGCTATGCTGACACTTGTTGGCGAAGTAATGTACTATAGGAACAAAAGGAAGAAGAATGAAAAAGTACAAACCCTGCAGATAAAACCACCGCCTGATATTAAAGAAACCTTCATTAACAACATCAAACTGATAAATCCAGAAACTATCACAATTGGAAAAGAATTCAAACCGTCGAATTACAATATAATGGATTCGGAGTTAATAAAACCTCCTAAGATGTTATATCCACGACCTAGGAACCGCGTGCATCAATCTAATATAAAGAACTTGGTTGGAGAATGAGGAGCGAAACATAAGATGGCTAGTGTATACTTAAATGTGATTTGTATAATTTTTTTTTGTTAACACACTTTTTCATGGTGTCCACTAATCGAACTGTAAAAAAATAATCAATCAATTTCAATTTTGCTCATATCAAATCTCACAAACCATTATCTCGTTGATGTACACTTCATATGGAAAAGTTTCCGTCTCAGGATCTATTCCGACCCTCAACATTTCATCAAGTTCATCTGGTTGTAACGGCTCGCCACCTTCGGTCACGAGTGACGATATTTCGTCCTTCGTCAAGTATTTTTTGCCTTTACCATCCAATACTTTGAATGCTTCCAGCAGTTTTTCCGCTGAAGCAGGTTGGAATCTGGAAATAACAATTCGAGCAGAAGAATTTTGACTTTTCTTTTTGGTAATCTTGGATGATAAAAGAATGATCAGAAAATGACAGAGAAAGCGCATCCGCCATTTCGAAAATATCGTTACTAGGACTATAGTATGTGCGCGCATCCACCAAAAAGTGCGCTCTACTGTTACCTCCTCTCAGTGATGACTTGTACCATATAGGGCAGAAAATCTGATAAATGCACGTTTCCAGGAGACTCTGGATCCTCATTCGCAACGATTATTTCCTGAATTTCTGCTTCTGTTGGGCAGCAACCTAAAGATCTGACGATTGTTGAAATTTCTCTGGCATCTACCGTTTTATTACCGCCATGATCAAATATTAAAAAAGCATCTGCTATTCTTTTTTCCAAATCACTGTTAACTGAAACTACAAAAAAACAACTTACATTGATTTGAAAATACGAGGGTTGTGCGATAAATGACCATTCTCGAAAAAAAAATCGGTTTTTATAGTTGGAATTTTTCAAGAACCGAGCTTGAATTCTATTAGTCTTTACTAGAATGAATGTCATACCAACAAAAGTGATAGCAACACAAAACAGTGCTCAGTAACCTCAAACAAGTTCAATCAATACTTAATCTAATTTAATATCAGACAAGTGCTGCAGGTGTGAGAGATTCCTCAAAGAATGTCAATAAACTTCCACAATAAATTAAAAAATATTTACCTAAAGCTTCGTGTTCGTTCATGTTTTATATCCTAATAGTTTGATGACAACAAGAATTGTTGCCATGACTTCAAGTAAAAATAAAATTACTAACAAGTATATTGTAAAAAAGATGAAGATAGCAATATTTTATGATCATAGAATATCGAATAGCTCTGAAAGAGGATTCGCGATTCCAAAAGTCTGAACGCCCCCTGCTGGCTAAATCCCGAACCTAGAAAACGAGTATTGTTTTCATATTTCACATGCTTTTAAGCCAGATATTTTTATTTTATATCCAGGAACCAGGTATTCGTGAGGTATATTTAGAAATTTTCATCGTTTTCTGAGCAAAGTAATTGGTGTTGAAAAAAAATAGTCGGTAAGGTATTTCTATCGGTGTTATTCAGTTGAAATACGTTCATACAGTTATTGAATTTTAGGTTACAAGTTTGAGTCTAATTTTCTAGGGCAGGTTTGAGTGGTGATTAAGAAAGGTAATTCAATAATTATCAACAAGAGTATTATGAAATTGATCTTCGTATTTCAAATGACTGTGACTAAATCTTTCTGTAAAAAAGAAATTAGAATCATCTGCAAGGTGAAGTCTGAATGAAACGATTTAATGTTCAAATAATATATGTACCGGAATTTTAGGACATTGGATTATATAATAATGAGTGAAAAAAGTTCTAATACTAGTTCATAATTGTAATTTTTGTGTCATCAATCGCTCCTCGAAGGAAAATCAAAACATAAATTTTATAAGAAAGATGCCTCAGCAGTTTGTGTCACTAATGCCTTTGGCAAAGTGAACGAATTGTCCGAAGAAAAGCACAAATGATCGACTATCAGGTGAAGCTTCCAATTAATTGAACCCTGTCGTAAAACTCAAATAGTGCTCCATTTTCCTGTTGAATTATTATCAATCTCGATATAATTAAAATTGAAAAAACCAATTTGTTCACCTAAAATCAATAAACTTGACACTACACTATCAATAATCCAATCATTCACCAAAAATTCTTCACAAAAAAACTCACAAAATCAAAGGAAAAACCTGAAAAATACTTAATATAATTCGTTTCACCTCAATAATTCCCGAAAAGGTACTCGTTTTCCTCCATGTTCAATTCCTGAAACAAATATGAGTAACTAGAAAAAAGAATAGGAAGAAAATTTATCAGTTTTCTATGATATAACCACTTGATATGTAACCTCACTTATATTTTGAACTGAAATGCAGGATGCAAAATTATTGTGAGAAATTCATTTAATTATTTTCGAATTCCCAGACCGTAATTGAAAATGACTGCTATAAGAAAAGGAGAGGTTTTGATTTTTAAAGGCTGCAATTTATTTAGACAGCGGTTAGTACTCTCGATTTTGAGTTGTAAAACTGTAAGAATATCAGATATTCGAACATTAGATGATGAACCTGGACTGAAAGAATTCGAAGTAAGTTTAGTGAGACTGCTCGATAAAGTTACTAACGGAAGTGTTATCGAAATTAATGAAGAAGGAACTTCGATATTTTTCCAACCTGGACTTTTATTTGGGGGAAAGATTGAACATAATTGTTCGTTACAAAGGGGGATAGGTAATTATAAAACTATAGCTTTTTCAATATTAAATTAATGGTTTTTCTTCGTAGGGTATTACTTAGAAGCACTTTTTATGCTTTCTCTATTCTGTAAGCAGCCATTACACGCAACCCTACATGGAGTGACCAACAACAATATCGACCCATCGGTGGATCTGTTCAAAACATCTATGATAGCAGCAATGAAAAATTTCATTTACAATGATGAAAATTTGGATGTTTCCATCAAAAAAAGAGGTGAGTATATTTCATGCGATATTTTATAATAAAAACAATAACTTTTCACATTTATTTTATAGGACTTTTACCACTTGGAGGAGGAGAAGTGGTTTTCAGATGCCCTATTGGTCATCAATTGAGGCCTGTTCAACTCCTCGACTATGGATTAGTTAAAAGAGTCAGAGGTACCGCATATGCTCTCAGAATCGCTCCGTCGATGGCTAACAGGATCGTTGAGAAAGCGAAAGGGGTCATGTTAAATTTCATACCCGATGTTTTCATAACAGCAGATCAGAGAAAAGGAAAACAATCTGGAAATAGTCCAGGATTTGGAGTACACTTGATGGCTGAGACGACTAAAGGAGTAATATACTCAGCGGAAGGGGTTCGTATTTCGCTCATTAACGGTTTGAAAATAAAATATATTTCCTTTCCTGTCAGGCAAAAAAATTTCAAAGTTTATTAAATTCACATTGGTTTTTTAGGTGTCGAATGTTACAGCCTTCGGACAAGAACCTTCAACAGACGATTTAGGTGTAGTTGCAGCACAAAGACTTTGTAAGGAAATATATCTAGGTGGTATGGTAGATTCCACGACCCAGGCTTTAGCCGTCCTTTTTATGGCTCTTGGACCACAAGATGTATCGAAAATAGTGATTGGTAATCTTACAGATTATACAGTTGGATTTCTGAGAAATTTGAAAGAATTTTTCGGAGTGACGTTCAAATTAGAAAACTACCAACCGGAGGATTCTATTGAGGGGTCCGGTTGTCCAAAAGTTTTGTTGAGTTGCGTTGGCATTGGATATACTAACATGAGTAAGAGGACCATGTAGGGAATGTTTTGAGAGCTGTTCTCAAATATTGTACATATTATTAGAATATTTTTGTACATATTTATGATTTATATTAAAACTTGATAAACATAGTTTTTCGGAAAGTCTTATTTTGTTATATTTGGATGCTTAGTACTGGCTAATTGATGAAAGAATAAGAAAATTATATTCTTTTATCTATGCTCTGTTCCTTCCCTTCGTAGATCCTTGCTTTCTTTGATTAAAGAACCACAGAAGGGAGCAATAGGCCTGAAAAAGTGGTACCAAACTAGTTGTTGCAGATGGCTGACTCGTATTTCCGGATTGCAGTGGCGTAGGGTAGAAACTAGAAAACTTCCATTCAATTTAGTTGTTATTAATGCTTTCAAACATTGATCAAAGAATATTTCTTAACGCTTTTTGTGTGAGCTCTCTCGCAAATCAATAAAACTTTACGAGAAAGCCAGTTGAATTGAATTATTATTCAATTTCCATTTACAAGGATGTAATTAATGGACAGTTTCAAACATGGAATGAAAAACAAAGGAGGATGAATTAAAAAATAGAAAATATATGAAGATATATTTATTGCCTTCTAAATAAAATTAATTTTGT
Source organism: Aphidecta obliterata (assembly GCA_963966015.1). NCBI lineage: Eukaryota > Metazoa > Arthropoda > Insecta > Coleoptera > Coccinellidae > Aphidecta > Aphidecta obliterata. The sequence goes on from OZ014428.1 coordinate 30,005,073, forward strand.
ATACATATTTCTAATAGTTTCACCTCCTATTAATTGCATTCTCACAAATTGAAATATAATTGATTCACGTATGAGGTATGCCATACAGACACATTTAATCAACAATATCCGCGTATACTTCATTAGCTAGCAGCTCCAACTTTATCAGTTGAGACCATTCTCGGCTCAGAATTTACAAAATACGATTTATTATAATTATATGATGAAAACTGAAAAATAACAAAACCAATCTCAACCTTATCTATGTTACGCCCATGTGCGTTTGTTTACGATGTTGATGAGTCATAACTGGCCGTTCGATATGGCTGTTTCCGTCGAATGCTCCTTCCTGTGGTTCTTTATTCAAAGGGTGTTACCGTTCTCTGTTCCAGAGATGAAAAAATAAGAAAATTATATTATTTTATCTATGCTTTGTTCCTTCCCTTCATAGATCCTTCCATATGGGAATTGAATAAAAGTAGTTCCTAAATCTTTATTAATCTGATTCCTTTATTTCATCCAACTCTGCATTTATGTATATAGGTTTTTGAGTTCGTTAAATTTTCATTATTTTGGGAAGACTGCACCTGGTATGACATTTCCGGCTGTGTCAAGTGTCAAATAAAAACAATATTGTTCTGTCAAGAGTGTCGAGTCAAGTCGAATATAAAATCAATGACTGAATAATTTCTACAAGAATTTGGAGGATTGTTTTCAGGTCATTAATCACTCAACTGTGATGTATTATGTTGGGAATATTGGAGATTATTCCTGAAGAATACCTTGAAAAATAAGTGTGCTCTAAGAATGTTTTAAATGTTAAGTGGTTTCAAGTATTTCAATCCAAAAATGAAAATTATTCAACGTCTTATAATTTTATTCCTATTTTGTGCGTTGGGTTCTGCACGTAATCACACTTTAACGCTTAATGTAAGTTGGATACAGTCTTGGGTACACATTTCTCTCTATTTGCTCTTTTAGAATGATGTTCGCAAATACATAGCTTTGAGTACCTTCGGTTTCTACCAAGGGGGAATTCTTGATGTGCAGCTGCGAAACTTTAAAGCAAATCCCGAAAATGATTCTGCAAAGGTGAGTGCAGATATCATCTCACTTCCAGTTCATGTTATCTCAACATTACTTTTTTTTCTCAGTTTGGATTTAGTCTAGACAGAACTGTTAATGATGCAATGAATCCTTACTTAAACAATCACCAAGAAACATGTATACTGAACGAACCTATAACTAAACAAAATGGTGCAGAAGTCTTATATTTCATTCTCGATTTGAAAAATAAAAAGTGAGTTTATTTGAAACAAGAAACTGAAGTATATTTAAATCTTATACTTTACAGATTGCATGTGCAATGTGATAAAGATGCCATTGTACACATTTATAAAAGTAGGGATGATGTTCAAAATTTAATGGAAACAGTTGTAAAACAACAAAGAAGAAAAAGAGATAAAAAATCTCCTTGTGACGATTACAACTTCGATATTGTTGCTCGAACTGCAAAGGGGGTCACTTATTATAATACAAATGTAAGTATTTACTTATCGAATTAGGTGAACTTTTTGTTGATTGATTTCCATGCTTTTCAAAAGATTGTGTTTTATACCTTTACTTTCAATATGCTAAATTTTGTACTCATGTAAGTATTTACTGATACGTGTTGAAGTATGTTATCACAATTAATTATAATTATTAGTTCACCACACAATGAAATAAAGCTGATTCAATAAAATGTTTCTTACAGTTTACGATTTCTATTGCAAGTATCGAAGAAGAAGGATTATACAACCTCTACTTCCATAACTGCCCCAATTACAATTCTGGTGAAGAAGTATCCGTAGACTTCACAATACAAATCGTCGAGACCAACCTGAGTAATTTCTTGTCGGCTGGGGAAATGCCCTTACCCGCACTCTACTGCATGATGTCGATTCTCTTCCTGCTATCCGGAATGTTCTGGGTGTTTTTGTTACGCCAATCCAAACATCCCGTGTTTAAAATTCACTACATGATGGCTGTTCTCGTTTTTCTCAAAGCTATATCGCTGGCTTTCCACGGCGTGAATTACCATTACATCCAACATTTAGGGGTGCACATAGCCACTTGGGCGGTGTTGTTCTACATAGCTCATCTCTTGAAGGGGGCGCTGCTCTTTGTGGTTTTGGTGCTCATAGGTACAGGATGGACATTTATAAAACACGTTCTGGCGCCTAAAGAGAAGAGGCTATTCATGGCCGTGATTCCACTTCAAGTTCTCGCCAACGTCGCGGAAATAATTCTGGAAGAAAGCGAAGAAGGTACTAAAGAACATTTGGCTTGGAGACGAATCTTCATCCTGGTGGATCTTCTATGCTGTGGTTGCATTCTGTTTCCTGTCGTTTGGTCCATAAGGCATCTACAGGTAAGGATTAAATCCATTGAGGAATGATACAATTTTAAATGGTTATAATGGCAACACTGCGTATTATATTTTGACATTTTTATGTCATTGGTGTTCAGTAGGTTATGCCATTTAATCATGGAAAGATACACGCTTCAACAACGTTTAGAAATTGTTGAATTATTTTTATCAAAATCATTTGTGAACACATACAAGAAAATATTGAGTTTATTGAATTCACAGGAAGTTTCCCTCACCGACGATAAGGCAGCGATGAACTTGAAGAAATTGAAGTTATTCCGTCATTTTTACGTCATGATTGTCTGCTACATCTATACCACTCGCATGATCGTCTACCTATTGAAAATGGCTGTTCCATTCCAGTACGAGTGGCTAGATGAAATGTTCAGAGAGATGTCGACTTACGTTTTCTTCGTTCTCACAGCCTACAAATTCAGACCTGCTTCGCACAATCCCTACTTTGCCGTAAGCGACGAAGATGATGATTTAGATCAAGCGTGAGTCGTTCATGTATCCATAATGAGAAACTTTCAGAATAATTTTTGAGCGCTCGTCACAATATCTGTATTTTTCGAAGAAGCTCCTGACTTAACGGCAGTGCTTTTTATAATTTTTTTTTATTTGCAGAATCACTGAGTCTGGTGCGTTAGAAGGATTGAGCAGGGTGAACTCTAGGAAGAATAAGGTGTCTCTTTTAAATATGACTGAAGTGACAGAGGAAGAGAAAGATGCTCTATTGAATCAGATGGAGAGTAGTCATGAATACGATTAGAAAAAGATTTAATGAATGATGACAAACTGTACATTACTACTATTTAATCTTATAATTAAGATTCTACTTTTTTTGAGACGATATATGAGAGGCTTAACAAATATGTGATTTTGAGAAAACAGTGCAAACAAAAACAAGACGTTTTATCTCGAAGATATGCCTAGAAAGATTTTCTTTTTTTCAATATTTGTAGGTTTTCAATGTTTGGTACTGTAGAGCTGTAAATTTTATTTGATTGTATTCTGAGGCTAGTAAGATAGTTTGTTACTTAAAAAGTTTCTTAAAATCATAAATTACAACTGTGATATAAAGTCACCAATAATAATCGTTCAAACATTTTCAAAAGATTTATAAATTTTATTTATATCATGTACCACACTGGATCATCAATAAAGTTAAATTATTATAATTGTAATTTTTCGAATGAAAAGACCTAAGTTCCTTATTGTTACTTTTTAGGTGAATGCTGCAAATTTTTCAAAAAGTTTTGATAAAGACGAATAATTTAATTCCAGGGGAAACGTCACGAAATATCTGTGATCGACGTAATTTCTTTCGGATTTTCTCGTGGTGTCGAAAATCGGCCTTTTTCAAATAGAGTTCTTGCGTAAACCGTCGGTGGAATCGGGCTGGATTTACTTTAAGGAGACCTCGCGTCCTATGGGATGAAAATTCGACCGTTTTCGACCCACGAGACGATGCGGATCGAAAGCCTATAGAAAAGGAAAAGGGCAACTTTTTGCGTTTTCTATCTTTTCCTAACGTTATTTCCGTACGTTTGGAATTCGAAATAGGGAACATTTCGGGCACCGTCGAAAAGCCCTTTTCTTTCCCTTTAAAACTCGGGGGCGCTTTGCGCCCCTGAAAGGTTTTCAGTAATATTCAAACAAAATAGCTTTGAGTGTTTAATTATCAATAATTAAATACGAATTTTCCTATACCTCTCAGGAATTAAATTACAATTCATTTTCAAGAATTTCAGAAAAAATGATACAGGACCTCAAATCGATATAAATTAATATTTCAAATATAATTTTCACTAAATAAGAGTGCTTTCTACATTTGCTAGAGCCCATTGATGTTCTAATATCTCTAAAGCTTCCCATTCGGCTTTAAAGGGTACCTTAGGATCTTGGGGCATGTTAGTAGCTGCGCCAGACATTTGATCTTGCATTTGTCTACTCTGATCCGCTGCATTATTTTCCCCGAGAACCAAAGCATAAATACTCCTCAATCCAAAAACATTCAAGAAGTACCATGAAGCGGACGATACCCATGACGCATCCAAATGGGAAAGTTCAATACCTCTTTGAAGCATCGATTTGAACCTTAGGGTTAAGGGGAATGGAACTTTTGTCGTAATGAATCCTGAGAACATCCAGTTTATCCAACCGCCAATAATAATCATTGGTAAAACATTAGTTACATTTCCTTTCAGCATATCAGTCATAACTGAGGGGTCAGTCATTACATTTTGGGTGGTATTAGGTCGTTTCTGAGTTAAGTAACCTTCCTCTTCTTTATTGAATGCTCCTTTTCTCATAAGGAACGAATTCTTCGGAAGGTATTTCGCGTTTTCTCGTAACAGCTTTGCTCTCATTATGAGTTGACTATAAGCGAATTCAAGCGAGTAACCTGGTTATCATTGGTAATAACCAACCATAACCAACTGCATTCAAGCGCTTTTGGTCATTGTTGGTTATAATCCATGACGTCATGAACTAGCCCTTCGACGTCATCGATATGGACCGCACATTACCACACTCGGGAGCAGGGTTAAACGTATGGTTATGAAGACGTCAGATTTGGAGGTTAAATTGGATCAAAATAGGACTTGTTGAATTTAAAATAAAACTTTTGAAATAATAAAGTGATGGATAAATTTGAAATTGAAATTCGAATATAAATACCAATAAAAACGCCAAGAAGAACGACTCTTTGATAGTTAAATAAGATTTTTACGGAGAGGACCCAGAAATTTGCGAACTTGCAATAAGCTTACCTAAGACATATATAAGGAATTAAAAAACAACGAAGCATCATTTATGGAGCAACCGTTATTTTTTGAGGAGGTGCACTCCGTACTAGGTTAGTAATCATCACTCAGTATATTGAAATATTCTAATTTTTCATTTTGCTCTGAATGGTGTTCAGGGGAGAAACACAAGACAGCTTCATAGTATTTGGTGGACAGTATTTGGATGACAATCGAAATATCCCAGAAGGGACTGCAACACAGCAGAGCCTTTCTTGCAGTTTCAGTGGTGAAGGAGCTGGACCTTCACGATGTGAACCTGTAGAGAGGTTCAAAAACCTAAGGAATGCATCTCCCTAAACCAGCAAAGCGGATCAAGTCCTCCAAAAATTGAAAAACAATTAATTGCAGTAAAAGGAGCCGTTTGAGGTTCTAAAAGAACATAATGTATGAAGAAGACAGAGGATCAGAGAGAGATTTATATCAGTTCCCGAAAAAATGTAATCCAGTAAGACGAAAAGACAGGAAGATTCTGATTTAGAATGAATTTAATATATTTACTGTTTAAGTTGATAAGATGATTTTTTTCCTATTTTCAAAAATATATTTTTTTGTAGCAATCATGTTTTCAAATATATATATATATATTTTAATGATATTTTCTCTTAATTCTCTTTCGTTATATCTATATTTTGAAAGTCCCTTGTTTACTGGTGGTTATTCTTATTCATATTGTATCTTATGACGAATATATGTTTCGGATTCATTCAATGATGTTTCGTTTTTCAGTATTAGGGGTTCAAAAAATACAATAATTCTAATGAAGCACTGACTTTATTGAGAAATATATGATGAGATTAGAAGAGTTATTCACATTCATTAAAAATCATCTGCTAGCAGATCTCTCTTGATCCTACCTTCTTGCTGATCTTCCTCTTGATAGGTAGTTGGTCTATCAGCATGATCTATGGGAGTCTCTTCATCCCATAGGTCTTCATGAACCAAACAAAAATTATGGACAACACAGCTTGTAATTATTTCAACTATTTCAAATATATTGTACACATTTATATATTGGAGCCATCTCCACCTTCTCTTCAATAATCCAAAGGCATGTTCAATCTACACCCTATCTGCGCTCAACGGCTCAACATATAATTGTGTGTTTTTGTTCTTCGTAAGGTTATTTCCTTCGTATGGTGTCATGAACCAACTTTTCAGTCCAAAGTTACTGACCCTATTAGATGAAAGTTTTCATCGAAAAACATTTGGGAACCGTTCGACTCAATTTGGCGATAGAATAATGAATTCTGGAAAATGTATGAGTAAGAATAGTATGATTTAGAGGTAAAAATGAATGAATAAATAGGTATTCACATCCAGGAGTCATGTGCTGATCCTGGAAATCCAACAAATATATAGGTGAAAAAACAATTTCCATCACAGATAGCGATCAGTTTTATTGATATATATCGATATAGCTATCTTGCTGTCCCTTCTCCACTATAGCAAATATGTGGGACCCATCTAAAGCTGTCAGTCAAAATGGGTCTGTTTGGTTCTGTACCTTTTATTTCCTAGAGAAACCCCAAAGATAAAATTCCAGGTAATATATAACTCAGTGGTCGATAGTTTTCTACCAGGATGAAATTCCAGACTCAATAATATACAAGCCTACACAATTATCTGCTTAGTTTTATTGAAAAGGAACGTTAATGCAGAAGGATTAAGTTAAAATAAAAGTTGGTTGTGTTTGTTTTGATCATAGCACCCTAACCTAACATTAACGAAAATAGTGGACCATAACCGCGCTGTATTCAAGCGGATGTTGGTTATTCGCGGTTATACTTAAAGGGCCGAAACCAAGGGCAAGACCAACAATAACCGCGGTTATAAGTGGTTACTCGCTTGAATTCGCCTTATCTCGCAATTGTTGCAACTCTACTTTTTTTTGACTAGTCAAAAGTATAGATATGTAATGTCTTAATATTCCTACTAAGAAAGTTATCACGACGATAGGTAAGAATACCCATAATCTTATTTCGTGATCGACTATTAGGTCAGCAGTCATTTTTCTTCAATATTTTCACAAATTACCTCAATGACTAATGACTATGATTATGAATGACAGTGTTTACTTTTCTGAAGTAGTTTAACCTCGAATTTGGAAGTCATAGAAAACTTTTATTTCTAACATTTACATCAAGGGAACTATCATAAATTGATGCGGTTCCAACCACTAATGAGGGCGCTGCGAAATGTAAACAAGCATGGAGGAAAACGAGTACCTTTTCGGGATTTATCGGGGTGAAACGGATTATTTTAGGTGTTTTTCCTTCGATTTTGTGAGTTTTATTTGAAGACTTTTTGGTGAATGATTGGATTATTGATAGGTAGTGTCAACTTTATTGATTCTAGGGGAACAAATTGGTATGTATATCGAAATTGATAATAATTCAACAGGAAAAATGGAGCACTATTTGAGTTTGACGACAGTATTCTTTTATTTGGAAGCTTCACCCAATAGTCGATCATTTGTGCTTTTCTTCGGTCCATTTTTTCCACTATGCCAATGGCATTAGTGACATAAACTGCAGAGGCATATTTCTTATGAAATTTATGGAAATGAGCCCTGTTTTGATTTTTCTTCGAGAAGCAATTGAAGACACAACAATTGCAATTGTAAACTGTTTTCTCTAGTACTAGAACTTTTTGTTCACTCATTGTTATATAATCAAATGTCCTAAAATTAATGTACATAATTATTTCAACATAAAATAGTTTCATTCAGACTTCACCTTAAAGATGATTCTAATTTCTTTCTTATAGAAAGATTAAGCCACAGCCATTTGAAATACGAAGATCCATTCCAAAACATAATACTCTTGTTGATAATTATTTACCAAATCACTACTCAAGCCTGCCCTACAAAATTGGACTCTTACTTGTCTCCTAAAATTCAATAACTTCGTGAACGTATTTTAACTGAATAACACTGATATAAATACCTTACCGACTATTTTTTTCAATACCAATTACTCTGCTCAGAAAACGATGAAAATTTCTAAATACATTTCCCGAATACCTGGTTCCTGGATATAACATAAAAATATCTGGCTTGAAAGCACGTGAAATATGAAAACAATACTCGTTTTCTAGGTTCGGGATTAGCCGGCAGGGGGCGTTTAGACTTCAGGAATCGCGATTCTCTGCTTTGTGTAATTGTATCCAGTGGTTTCTTTTGTTCTGTGCTATTTTTTTTTAATTATAGGTTTGTTTGAATAATTTCAAAATTGTAAATAACAGAATAATGTCGAATATAGACGATCATAAAAACGAAATTCAGGAATTTAAATTAGAACCCGACCAAGAGCTTCGTTTCGAAGTAGAGTCCAAAACTGCCAAAGTACATCTCAGTCTTCGTACAGGTCAAGCTGAAGTTTTTGGAACAGAAATTGTTAAAGGAAAGTTATATGAATTCACAGCAGGTGCCAAAATTGCGGTATTTACTTGGTTTGGTTGTACTCTAGAGGTACGTGGCCAAACTGATGTAATTTATGTTGCCAAAGAAACACCCATGGTAGTATATTCCAATTGTCATGCAGCTTTGGAAAATATGAGACTGGAAGCCGAAAAAGAGAATATCAAAGGACCAACCACAATGATTGTAGGTCCTTGTGATGTAGGAAAATCAACCCTGTGCAGAATATTATTGAATTATGCCGTGAGAGAAGGAAGAAGACCTATATTTGTAGACTTAGATGTTGGACAGGGTTCAATTGGCGTTCCTGGAAGCATGGGAGCTTTATTGATAGAAAGACCTGCTTCTATAGATGAGGGTTTCGCTCAAGAAGCCCCTTTAGTATTCAATTATGGTCATAAGAGTCTTGAAAAAAATACAGCTCTGATTTCAGTTCTCATCCCGCAGTTAGCTGGAGCTGTTAAAGAAAAGTTAGAAGTTAATAAAAGAGCTAGAAGTTCCGGCGTTATCATGAATACTTGTGGTTGGGTGAAAAATGAGGGTTATAAAATGATCCTGAATAATGCCAAAGTATTTGAGGTTGATGTAGTCTTAGTTTTAGACCAGGAGAGGTTGTACAATGAGTTAGTGAGAGATATGCCAGATTTTGTTAAAATAATATTTCTTCAAAAAAGCGGTGGAGTTGTTGAAAGGTCAAAAGGTGTGAGAGCAGATGCAAGAAACCAAAGAATTCGCGAATATTTTTATGGATCGCCCAAAAACTCCCTATATCCTCATTCCTTCGAAATCAAATGGTCGGAGTTGAAAATCTACAGAATCGGAGCACCACCTCTACCGGATTCATGTTTACCTTTAGGAATGAAGCCAAAGGATCACATGACAAAATTGGTTCTTCTTACGCCTAATATTGGACTTTTACATCATTTACTGGCCGTTAGTTTTTGTGACGAAGAAGAAGACATTATAAAAACACAAGTGGCTGGTTTTGTGTGCGTCACAAATGTTGATACGGATCGACAAACAATTACATTACTCTCGCCTCAACCGAAGCCGCTACCTAATAACGTACTTGTATTATCGGAACTGCAATTTATGGACAGTCATTAATTTTTAATTTGATGAATTGTGGATAATTAATTGTAGCATATGGGATATTTTTGATATTGTGAGTTGCATTGGTTGGATTATTCGGTTTGCAACATGATTTTATAAAGCTAAGTTATGTAAAGATTATATGTATTTATCATCAAATTTTGTACACTAACACTAGTGATTCAGTAGGAGCTAGATAAATATTGACTTATTTCAGGGGATCGGGGAAGAGAAAGACTTGTAAGCAAAAAAACATGTATCACATAAATCTTACTGATAATATAGTCAATTTAAAAAAATAGAATATCAATTCACTTTTTGTTCAATTTATTGTTGTGTCTACGAGGTGTCCATCTGAGAGCACTACTATCTACACACAAACGAGGTCTCTTATACTGACTGGATCTTATATGTTCCTCTACCAACTTCGGCGTTACACAGATAACATGCTGTCCCTTCCAATATTTCACCATATTCATACTTTGAAGTGTTGAAATGATATCAGTTTGAGTTATGCTAGTCATTTGACTGAAAAAGAGATTTCTAGTGTCAGATCGAAGCAATCTTTAGATACTTAGTATTCACTAATCAACTAGTTTACGATTTTCACTACTTTTGTAGTTCCTTTTTGTTTATTGATTTCCATGCTTTTCAAATGATTGAATTTTATATCTTTACTTCAATATTCAAAATTTCTTTGTAATGCGTAAAGAAATGCTTTTCAGTCAATAAATGTTCTGCGAAATTTGAATTTGTTTTTCCGTTGACCAAAGAACTTCTATGCTCCCGATTTATCTGATTGATCCGTTTCATTTTTATTATTTTTGATGAATTTACCTTAATTAGTGAGAATCGTTGTCTAGTTATATAGTGAATACTAAGTAAATTATGGATTTTCATCAAGTATCGGCCCCAACAATCTTCAGATAGTGCAGGCTTTATGTATCTGGATATTGACAGGAGATTCTAATTCAAACTAACAAAATCATTGAGGGTCCAATTTACTTCACTAAAATATGGAATTCATTCATTTCCTAACCCTCACCTGAGGTCCTTGATCGAGAGTGTACCTCTGAAATCTCTTAGAATTTCGAGTAAAATCCAACTCCAATAGCTTCGATAACTCAACTTTCCAAGGTCACTCAAAGGTTGTTCCGGACTACCTACATTTCCTTCGAGTCTCGACAATTCATAACTGAAAGCAATAAGCAATTTTCCATAGCCTTGTCGTTGATATGGGGGCAACGTTAAGATACAAGCTACATTATTTCCATCTGGCGATTCTTTCTCCTGAAAATTTTAGGTTAAATAAACAATATATCTCATAATTGTTCTTTCAAGCTTCAGATTGAAATTCAAGGTCAATATTCATCGATCTCACCTTTGAGAAATATCCAACAACATGTGCACCGTGTTTATCGACTTCACACAAAATATAAAACAAAAATGGTTCTACATCGAAATAAAGTGTCTTATGATCTAAAAATAACTTCGCAAGTAGACATAGATTTTGGCAGTAAACTTTATGGTCCTTTCCGTCGACTTCATAGACGGAAAGGGTGCCTTTACGATAAATTTCTTTTCCCACAGGTTGTCGCCAGGTACACTCGCTCATGTGGTACCTATAACTTTTTTCCAATCTCATATATTTCAGGCAATATTCACATATCCATAGTTTACTTTGTCGACCATACTCTTCGGGATACGGACTAAAATACCAAGTATCTATTTCAAATCTGCCGATTTGAATCCTGTCTATATATTTCACTTTTGTAATTTGTTCATGTTCTTTTTCGAGGGCGGCCGTTGTGGGATCCATCTCGGCATAACTGTAGAGAATCAAATGGAATAAGAATGTGGGTGACCATTTACTTAATTATATAAATACCTTTTTTGAATATGGTTAATTTCATCATGTCTTCTTTTCTGATTTCTTGTGATTTTTCGGTCTGTACTATCTGATAACAAATCTGTAACCACAGGTCCATCTTTCCAACCTTTTTCCGAGTTCATCTTTTGAGCACCTTCCCCCATATTAAATCTGGAAGACATAATCCGTCCCCTTGGCACCTGAAAATCAACACATTGTCATACTAATGTGCTCTTTCGAAGATAGTTGATATTTCTTTACCCATTCGTCCAATCTTCTATTATATCCATCATAGTGAACATAATACTCGTATTGCTGTTCTGTGTCATTGTATCTAGTTTGAATAATTTCGGCAGGATCTAAAACAGCAAGCAGATTAACTTGGGTTTTTATGGAGATCTTTCAACTTACGCCAAGAATCGGCAGATCTTTGAACTACATAATTTTCTCCTATGTCCAAAGGTTGTTCTTCTGTTCCTTCCGAGTCCTCATCTTGATTCATTGAAGGTTTAGTGTCGCTTTCTGATTTTTTCTTCATATTAGATGATTCGTTTACATCCAAACTTTTGTTTACGTTTGAAATCTCAGATTCAGACATCTTCACGAATTGTGAAAGTGCGCACGCGCCGCAAGCCGAAACGTAACTTTCAAAGAACAAACCATAGATAAAGACATTGTAAAAGAATTATTCTTCCACCATGAGATAAAGGAAAAAGGAATTTATTCCGTCACTCAAAATTCGTCAAAATCTTTGAATAAAGAACCATTGGAAGGAGGATTAGGCCTGAAAAAGTGGTACCAACTTTTGTTGCATATGACCGACTCGTATTTCCGGATTGCAGTGGCGTAGAGTATTTTAGTGGGTAGAAACTAGAAAACTTCCATTCATTTTTTTTAGTTATTATTATTAATGCTTTCAAACATTGATCAATGGATATTTCTTAAAGCTTTTTGTGTGAGCTCTCTCGCAAATCAATCAAACTTTACGAGAAAGCCGGATGAATTGAACCATTATTTAATTTCCATTTGTAAGGATGTAATGGACAGTTTCGAACATGAAATAAAATGAAAAACAAAGGAGGAGGATGAATGAAAGAATAGAAAATATATCTAATAAAATTCATTTTGTATACATATTTCTGATATTTTCACCTCTTATTGCATTTTCACAAATTTAAATATAATTGATTCTCGTTGTGAGGTATGCCATACAGACATATTTAATCAACAATATACGCGTATACTTTATTAAATATCAGCTCAAACTTTCTCAGTTGACACCATCCTCGGTTCAGAATTTACAAAATACGATTTATTATAATTATATGATGAAAACTGAGAAATAACAAAAACCAATCTCAACCTTATCCATATTACGCCCATGTGCGTTTGTTTACGATGTTGGTGGAGAAACACCACACTGATGAGTCATAACTAGCCGTTAGATATGGCTGTTTTCGCCTGCTTTTATACGAAGAAAAGTAGTCGAATGCTCCTTCCTGCGGTTCTTTATTCAAAGGATCAAAGGTCACAAATTCACAATACATAAACGTATAACGGAAACAATTCTCTGAACGATCTGAATCATCGCTTCTAGGTAGAACGATGCAATGCTAATCTCGAAATTTACATGCTGAACGAGACAAAAATCTTTGAATAAAGAACCACAGGAAGGAGCATTCGATTACGTTTCTTTATATAAAAGCGAGACGGAAACAGCCATATCGAACGGCCCGTTATGACTCATCAGTGGGGCGTTTCTCCACCAAAATCGTAAACAAACGCACTTGGGCGTAACATAGATAAAGGTTGAGTTTGGTTTTGTTATTTCTCCATCATATAATTATAATAAATCGTATTTTGTAAATTATGAGCCGAGCATGGTCTCAACTAATAAAGTTGGAGCTACTAGCTAATAAAGTATACGCGGAAATTTTTGATTTTAATGTGTCTGTATGGCATACCTCACAACGAGAATCATTTATATTTTAATTTGTGAGAATGCAATAGGAGGTGAAAATATCAGAAATATGTATACAAAGTTTATTTTATTTAGAGGGCAATAAATATATCTTCATATATTTTCTATTTTTTTTATTCATCTTCCTCCTTTGTTTTTCATTTTATTTCATGTTTGGGACTGTTCATTACATCCTTGCAAATGAAAATTAAATAATTATAATGCAAATCAAATAATGATTCAATTCATCTGGCTTTCGCGTAAAGTTTTATGAATTTGCGAGAGAGCTTACACCAAAAGCTTTGAGAAATAATTCTTTGAACAATGTTTGAAAGCATTAATAACAACGAAAATGAATGGAAGTTTTCTAGTTTCTACCCTACTAAAATACTCTACGCCACTGCAATCCGGAAATACGAGTCGGCCATTTGCAACAACCCTTTTGGTAGCACTTTTTCAGGCCTAATGCTCCTTTCTGTGGTTCTTTATTCAAAGCGAAAAATTGCTAGACTTGGCAGTAAAAATGCCAAATCGGCAACACTGTTCATACTTCCGAAAATGTATAAAAAAAATTCTCTGCTAACACATGTAAAATGCAATTTCAAATAGAAATGACAGTTTGTTTCCATTTGTTTTATGTTTACATGTTATATTTTACGACATACCTACGTGACTTACTGGGTTTTACGAGAGTCTGAAATTTATTTCCAAACAAATAAACATTAGAATTGAGAACATAAGGGGGTCGATAATGTTGGATTTCCCATACTTTTGCAAGACCTTTTTTCTAGAGGAAATTCAGAGCGATTTCAAAGTATAGGTTACATTCAAAATGGCTAGTATGTCGAATGAAGGGAAAAAACCCTGGGATTCAAGCAATTTGCGAAAGTATTGCTTGAATTTCGGAGAAGTGCCTAGATTTAATTTCGATGATCCAAGAGTGGATGAATGTATACGTTTAAATGTGAGTTTGAATGTTGACATTCATCCCTATAAAAGTATTCAGTACAGTTTGTATTTCTGTTATTTGTAGAAACCAGTGGTGATATTAGGAACGAATCTGGTCAAGCCAGCTGTAGAAAAATGGAATTTAGGATATATGGAACAAAATATGGGCGCAGCCCTAAATACAGTATTTTTTTCAAAAACACACAAATTCAAATATTTCGACGAGAACAAAATGCTTAGTCAAACTAATCCTAAAGGTGTACAATTTACACCACCTCTAAGGAAAGTAGATATGCTTATTGGGGATGTTATAAAGACTTTGGAAGGGTGGAAACAAGGGGAGGAAAGGTGAAATATTCAACTTGTAGAACCAATCAATGTGAAAAATAGTTATTTTTAGACTTTACATGCAACAGTCCTTAACTTCAGCTGTCGGTACAAATATAGTCCAAGATTTTGTTAATTTCAATTGGAAATGGATCGGTTCGAAACAGAAACTCCACAAATGGGGTAAACTCACTTCGAATTTACTGTATGTATCTCAAGAAGGCAACGTAACGCCATGTCACTACGACGAACAAGAAAATTTTTTCGCGCAAGTATTGGGCTATAAGAGATGTTTGTTATTTTCCCCAGACCAATTTCAGTGTATATATCCCCACCCTGTGCATCATCCACATGATAGACAAAGCATGGTAAGAAGTGCAAATACACATAGCCCCAGAAAACAGCTTGACAAATATTTCTACTAACTTGATTATGTCGGTTATATAAAATCATAGAACCTGATAATGTTGTCATAGAATAAATAAACATTTTAGGTGGACATAGACAAACCTGATCATGTTAGATTTCCAAAATTCAAAGAATCAAAAGGAGTAGAAGCTGTGGTGGGACCTGGTGAAGTTCTTTATATACCAATTTTTTGGTGGCATCATGTTGAATCATTGATGAATATGGGGCCAACCATCACAGTTAACTTCTGGTATAAGGTGATTGTCTTTCATTGTAATAACATTCTTTCGATTAACGACATTATTCCAGGGTGGACCAACCGTCATCCAGTACCCACTTAAGGATTATCAAAAAGTTTCGATTATGAGAAATATTGAGAAAATGGTTCTAGAAGTGCTTCGAGATCCCAAAGAAGTGGGACCACTCTTGAAAAATGTAGTATTAGGAAGATTTGAGGATTAAGCACAGCATATTTCAACTTCCAAGAAACTCTCCGATATATTTTAAAACTATTATTTATTTATATTATTATATTTCAAAATTATTTCATTATGAATTTACTTGCCGTCTGTAATTGTGATAATTGGCTTTCCATTATTGTTTTCACTCGCCTAATGTGCAGTTTTGTAATAGAAGCTCTATTTGATTTTAAATTGAAGTCAGACTACTTTAAATAAATAAAATTCATATTTTCACATAAATATGATATTATTTCGTTATTTTATATTCGAATTGAAATTTTGTTTTCCTGATTACTTCGAAACTACTGATTCGATCGAGATGAAATGGAGAATGACGTGTTCGAGCTATATGCGAAATTTTGTCCAGATCGCTCGGCCAGAATCAGAAACCATAGAAAATTATAACTTTCGAACAGAAAGACCTAGAGACTTGAAATTTTCAGGGTAGGTTCGAATGCCGCGGTTCGTTATTGGGCAAAATTCGACCAGGGGTTCCGTAAATATGCTCGTTTTAAATTTAGTTTTCTTGAAAATTTCAAAACTACGGATTCGATCGTACCGAAGTTTTGTATTTCAATGGAGAATGATATATTCAAGCTACATTTTTTCCAGATCGCATAATCAGAACCATTTCAAATTCCAACAAATCATTGAATACAAAATCCTTATATTTCTGTAACAGCTGATTCGGCATAATTGACAAAGAGCTGCTATCATTTTTTTGACAGCTGTCAAAAATTTCTTCAATTGGTTTCTGAAACTGGAAAATGCGCCTACAAGGTGGACGAACGAGCGATCAAAAGCTCCTGACTACACGGCAGTGCTTTTCTTGCTTTTTATATTCAGATATGAATCACAAAAAATTAACTAACATTATTCGGTGAGCGCTCATGTCATCAGAACGTCGGAACTCTAACCTAATTTTTTTTTTAATCACTTGTCGAATCCTGAAATTTCGATGTCAGTGTCGAAAGGCATTTGATCGCCGATGCATAATTTCGAAAAAATCCATTAAATCAAAAACTTTATGATCAAATAATCCACGAAATGGGTGGAAATACCAGCAGGACAAGAAAAATAACAGTAGAAAATGATAATGCAACCAATGTTATAAAAGTATCCGATGATGTTGTTGAACGCCTTAAAGGAAAACAGAGTACGTATTATAGTTTTTTCAAGTTTATTTTGAAGGCTATTATATTAATCCTGCTCTACATATCAGCAGTAATATCTTTAAGTCATCGGTTATTGATCTGTCTGTGCAATTTTCAATTGGTTATATAACTGATCTGCAATATTTTCGCAACAGAACAGGTAAGAAGTCAAGAGCCGGAAGAACCATCATTATCTGCATCGAACAATGTTTCGATCCTTGGAGTTCCTTTATTTCTTCAAGAACCTAGTCTAACCTCACTTCAAATTCGACAGCAAAAGTTGGAGGAATTGAAGAAAAATGATGAATATTGGGAGAATAGAATCAAGAATTTGGAAGATTGTCACAGGAAGATAGATGATATTATGGAGGAAGAATACAAGAAGACAGTTAGTTATTCTGAATATATTGTTATTGGTTTTATTCATTAAAATTATTAATAATTTTAACAGTTGGATAGCAAGAAGGTACCATTGAAAGATACAAAGGAAATATCGAAACTTTTACCCCCATGTCACGATGTGCAGCTGGAAGTTATAGCCTGTTATAAGCAGAATGCTAAGAATCCAATGAAATGTTCGAATATAGTACAAGCTTTTCAAGATTGCGTAGATGAGAAGAGGACTGACATAATGGCGGGAAGGTGTTGAACATGTTTTATTGGAAATAATGTAATAGATTAAACAAATACAGAAATTATGTATTTAGTCTTCTTGTAAATATCAAAAAATTAATTGAACAAATATTAGTTTATTTCATCAGACATACATCTCGAATTTAACGACAGATATTTTACATAGATTCGACAATCCGTTTTTAGAACATCACATCTCGAGAAAAACGTGGTCAAAGTAGGTCATAGACTTTCGAACAATTACTTAGCTCATTGAATAATTCTCCGTTATTGAAGCATAATGAGACGCTTACGATCGAGTTGCAAAAAAACTTGAGTTTCTTTAAGAAAACCTTTTTTTTGCCCAATCTAAGAAATACTGTAGTAAGTGTTATACCATTCTAGAATCCTTATTAAATGCGCTTACTTTTAAAGTCACTCGCCAAACTCATGTACCACAATTTTTTTTCAGTACAATCAATTGAATTCGGGCGAAATATTAATTTGGAATCCTCGGTTTGGCAAAGAGTGACATTATCTTCCAAGCTGGAGCAGTTGGCTTAGAATCAAAGGTTACAGAAGCACTATACAGGATTACTTAGGAAAAATAAAATTAGGGAAAAATAAAGATTTGTAACAACAGGAGTTCAAAAATCATCATTTGATGTGCATTATCTCGAATAAAAGAAAATGACTGTCTATTACCCGATTCTGGCTTGACGTCGAATTCTGGGACACCCTGTATTTAGTTTTATCTTATCCACCCTTCATTAGTGAATACTGAGTTAAGGACATTTGTTTGTGGTTGAAATAAGATTTAAATCATAGCTTAGTCATATATTCGGATATCCTTGACCCACACGACCTAATTTTTTCTTTTCCAAAATCCCATTACATCATGTAATTTCACATTTCAACGATATTACCCCAAGTAATCACGACGAAAATTGTTGACCATCCATGTTGGAATTTCGGATAGAGTTTCTTGGATTTCTTTGGTTTGCTACTCTCGGCTTGTTCTGGAACTAATTAATATTTTACTCTCTGAATAAGAATATGAAAATTTTGATTTTACCTTCATCCTGGGGCAGATTGAAGCTGTTCCAACCTATTTCTCCTTCGGCTTCCAATCCAACTAAAGGAGTATTCGGGAAATGTGCATTGAATATCACAGATTCCTTCTTTTTTCCTCTTTTGGCTTGGCAGCATATTCTCAGCGCAATGCTAGTACTCCTCATGATGATGCTTTTTCTGAACTGTAGAGAAACGAGAGAAAGTTTTTCAAAATTTGTCCATGTTTTTATTTCTTGAAAACATGAATTTCTTCTTATCCGTAGTTACAAATTCGAAATTTTATTTGTTTGTTTGAATAAATTTTACCTATTTTGGACACAGAAGTGTTTTCTTATTCTTAGAGGAAACCCAATGATGAATGGCTCACCTTGAGCAGGTTTTCATTCAGATCTTCTTCAGTCAATTCATTTCCTTTGATTACGCAAGACGCAGCATTGAAACTAGGTGTCTCGCTTCTTAATTTGGTGAAGGCTATGCAGAAGGTTTCACGTTTGCTGCGGGGTTCCTCGGAAAGGTCCTGTGTGTTTTTGAACAATTTTAAACCATGGACAATTCCACCTCCGAGTGCTAATTCATCAGGTTTGGTTCTGCAATTTTTTTTTAGAATATTTGATGTAAATCGATTTAGAATCTTCCTTATGAGATAAGTAATATCGAAAAAGCCACAGAATGCCAGAAAATGAATAAGAAGGAATATTGCGATTCCACTCAAGATCCAAAACTAATTGCAATATTTTTCGAAGAATTCAATGAACACCTTTTAGTAAAACAAAGCTTATGAGTTTTGTTCTTAAAAAACTCACGTACTGGCCTGGGAGTGGAGAAATGATCAACATTATTCAGGCAACTGTTAGTGGATCAGTTGGGTCTTACAATTTTTTTTATAGGACCACTCTTCTTTTTCGGTAAGTTTTTTTTTCATAGCCTTGAAGTAACAAAGATGAATATGATCTCAAATAATTTTTTTCCAGAGAACTCCATATTACTTTGTTAGAAAAACTTTATTTTAAAAGCTGTTCAACTGTCGAAAATTTTATCATGCTGCCTCTATAAAATAGAAATTTGCAAACAGTGCAGATAATTTCAAATTTGTCGGTTATACAGGGTGATTCCAAATTCGACGTGAACCTTGAAGGACGTGTTAGTATGACTCATTTGAGCCATATTTATTGATATCCAAAAATCAACAGTTCATGAGTTTTTGTGTTTTTTGAAAAATTACTCACCTTACTCCATTTCTGTCAATTTTTTCTACGATGAGCAAGTTTGATTATAATTTCGGAATTGTAGGCTTTGTTGAGAGGATTCAGAGGAAGTTCTTGCGCTGTCTTGATTTTAGGCTTGGGGGATTTTAGGCATCAGGGCCTGCTTTGGCCTGGATACTCTGGAGGTGCGTCGATGGTTGGCGGACTTTTCATTTTTGTTCAGGCTACTCAATGGTTCTGTGGACTGCTCTGGTGTTCTCGGACTCATTGGTTTTAACATTCCGCAAAGACCAACTCGGAATTTTCAGTTGTTTCGGAACCGACTGCACAGAACTAACTATGGCAAATATTTGTTTCCTTCGCGCATTGTCGATCTCTGCGCTGCACACGGTGATCTCGATTTTTTTTCCATCTCACTACGGTCGTTCAGGACCAGAGCGCTGTCTAGGTTGAGAGAGATCTGCTTAGTGTCGTCCTTATCGTGAGCTGCTGTTTGTACTCTGACTGTATGTTCTAAAGTTTGTTTTCTCTGTATATCTGTAATGTTCTTATTGTATTTATAATGGGGGTTTCCCGTCGTTCCTGCTTATGCAGTGTAAATAAATAAATAAATAAATATTTTTATCAGAGAAGGATATATGTATGAAAAAAGCGAAAATATGCTGTAATAGATGTTGAAAAAGAATTATTATGATTTGAAAGTTGGTATATGGAGAGAAGAATAGTGAATTTCTAATATCAATTTGCCTGCAACTTTCGAACTCCACAATTTATGTATGACAACAGTATGGAGTATGGTGAGTAATTTTTAAAAAAACCCAAAAACTCTAATAACTTGTAAACTGTTGATTATTGGATATCAATAAATATGGCTCAAATTACAGCAAATGAGTTATACTAACATGTCCTCCAAAGTTCACGTCTAATTTGGAAACACCCGGTATATGATGATCACTAGAATACCCTAGATATTCTTGGTCAACGGTTGAAATAAATATGAAAATTACTCACTCTTTCAAGATAATCTTGAATAGATGATCAATGGAACTGCGTATTTCAGATTCATCAAAGAGAAGGAGACATTTCACTTCTTCATTTGGTTTAATATGAGTTTCCAATAAAGCTGGGTTTTTCTTCAGTTTTGAAAAATTGCAGTAAAACATTACTGTCTTTATGCCTGGTATTACCGGTAGAAACAATGTATCGAAAATGGACCCATATTTGTTTTCGATATCTTGAGAAAAGAATGAGACAACCTTTGGGCAAGTCAACACGCAAAAATTAATGTTTCTGCTAACTATCTCCTTACTGCAATATTCTACAACTGAATATATATGAATTAGTTATTTTCCCATATATTTGAATTAACCTACATTTCATTTGTTGAAAAGTGTTAGTGTCTTCATGTAAAGAAATGTATTCGCTCAGATTATAATGTCTTCCAAATAAAATTAGAGCAGTACTTGCGTTGTTGAAATGCATGTTACCACTGTCTTTGAAAAAAACATTTCCACGATCTTGATAACAGCTCACCCAACAAGGTTTGGATCTCTTCTTTAGAATTCTCTTAGCGACTGATTCCCATGATTTTTTTACACTCATTACATTATCCAAGTCTTTATCGCTCAAATAATCGAATATTATGTCTAGTAAAGGATAAACAGATTCCAACTGTTCACCAAAATCAAAGTTATCCTTCATCGCAATACTTAATTCTGGTGGCTTTACTTTTTCAATAGATTTGAGACAGACGCAACAATATATGATATCCCTGAAGAATAGAATAATTCAATCAGGGTGAAAAGGTTGTTCTCTTCATAAATTTACCATTGCTCCCCATTTACAATAACAAATGGGTCCATAATAGACCGAAAATTGAAAAATCGGTCGTTTTTTGTCTTTATTTTTCACATGAAAAATTTCCACGAAAAGACGATGGAAAGCTGTTGTTAAATTGAAAATTCAATCTAATCCCGAAATCAAAATAAAATATCAGGATTGAAATGGAGACCACAGAAAATTACTAATCTCCAATTTTGTAGATTTAAATGTTTTTTATTCGCGATTCCAACTACCGATGAGGGCGTTGCGAAATGTAAACAAGCATGGAGGAAAACGAGTACATTTTCGGGATTTATTGTGGTAACACGGATTATTTTAGGTGTTTTTCAGGTTTTTCCTTGGATTTTCTGAGTATAATGTGAAGACTTTTCAGTGAATGATTAGATTATTGATAGTGTAGTGTCAAGTTTATTGATTTTAGGTGAACAAATTGGTTTTTCAATTTTAATTATATCGAAATTGATATTAATTCAACAGAAAAAAATGGAGCACTATTTGAGTTTGACGACAGTGTTCAATTATTTGGAAGCTACACCTGATAGCCGATCTTTGATAAAAATATCTGGATCAAAGCACATTAAATATGAAAATAATACTCGCTTTCTAGGTTTGGAATTTTGCCGGCAGGGGGCGTTTCGATTTTTGGAATCGCGGATTACGTATAACGACTTTTGTGAATAATATAATGAAAGAAAACTTCATTCAGTCGTATAAACTGAATTATAATAAGAATAGAAGTAATCTAGAGGAGGCTCACTCACACGCAGAGAGCTGTAAAACGAAATACAAATATTTGAACAGTTGGTCTTACTGACGTCTCGTCCGCAGCTGACGTTTTGCACCGTTGTCAATTTTTTGACACTTGACACTTTTCGTATGTTAGCAAATCGTAATAAACATTAGATTGAAAAAAAAATCTTTCCTCTGAATATGACGAGAGTGTGACACGAAAGTTGTTTGCTCTTATTTATTTGTGTGATTATTGTATATAGAAATAATGTAAATATGTGCTGAAAATGTGTGGTGCAAAAGAAATTGCTACACGTCATAGACGATGAACCCTTTAGAAAGGGATTAATTTAATTGTTTTATGCCTTACATAACGATGCAATCTAATTCCAAAACTAAAGAAATGTTTATTATACGTGCACTAGAGAAAATTCTCAATGATAGGGAGATCAAGAAGTCTCATCATTCACAGCTGAAGAGGGCTTGTGAAGTGGCTCTTGGTAAGAAATTATTTGAATTATTGGATAGTTCTATCAAATGAATTATCAACATTATTTGTATAATTTTTCAGATGAGATAAAAAAAGAATTAGAAAATGATACCCCTAACGAAACTCAGACCTCCGATGCTTTACCGATACCCAAAAGTGGAGAGGCAAATATTCTGACAACAGAAAAGTATTTTCTTCCTTTCGAACTGGCATGTCAAAGTAAATCTGCTAGAATTGTCGTAACGGCATTGGATTGCTTGCAAAAGCTGATTGCTTATGGTCACTTAACCGCCAATGTTCCTGATTCTACAACTCCTGGAAAATTATTGATTGACAGAATTGTTGAGACGATTTGTGCCTGTTTTACTGGACCTCAAACTGATGAAGGTAATTTTTCAGATATTTAGGTTGTTGAATTACATCATACAATTTTTATAATGAGTATGGCCAAGAGAAAAAGTTTTTATTTCATTTCGTTACCAATTCAGTAACAGGTCATATGTGAAGTTTGCATTGTTTTCTGAAAATGAGTGCAGAATAAACACCATTTGTTGATTGAATATTATTTTTATTTTGCTTAAATAAAAGTTGATTTTGTAATCTAACTTTGTTTCTTATTGTGAACAAAGTGGTGAAAATCAAATTTAGACCACTTTTTACAACATTTGTGATGAAGAATGTTACATTAAGTTAGTTTAAGAACTCTTTTATCTTGCCTAGGTGTCCAACTTCAAATTATCAAAGCTCTTCTGACCGTCGTCACGAGTCAACATGTGGAGGTGCACGAAGGAACCATTTTATTGGCTGTGCGAACTTGCTATAACATATTCTTGGCCAGCAAAAATCTGGTCAATCAGACAACGGCAAGAGCCACCCTGACCCAAATGCTAAATGTAATATTCACAAGAATGGAAAATCAAGCTTTAGAAGCGGAGGTACAATCCCAGCTGAGTCTTCAACAAGACAATAACGTAGCAGGAAAAAATTGTGATATAAAAAAAAATAACTCGAATGATAAACTTTGTAATAGTATAGAAAATGGTAATGTAGAATGCCCGAAGGTTGAAAGTGGTAATAGTGATAGTGTAGATAATCCGGAAGAAATCGTTACTGGAATTTTGGATGATATCATAAGTAATGTAATTAATGAGGCATCTCGTGATGTTGTGATATCAGAGGATGAAAAAACGAATAGAGTTGTTGAACTTATTATTGAGGACGTTTCGGATGTTACGGAGAAGGTAGAGGAAAAACCAAATGGGTATACATCTAGTGCGGATTCTTCAATTGAACAGCTTGATACGGCTAGTTTACACTCAGTAATTACCAGGTAATTCATTAATATATACTTATTGAATTCATGTGGCCGATACCTGATAAAAATTCATAATATACTTAGTATCATCAATCAACATGCTTTTCACTACTTATTTTACCATAACCATGGCTTCTTCGGGTGACATACTAAATTTATTGTTGCACCTGCTCAGAATATACAGAATGTCTCAGAAGTCGACGTCGAGTCTGAATCGGGTAACAGGCGAAGTCATTATAGTCATCAGAAAAATATTTAAAAAATCGTGTATTTTTCAAATTATATTGCATTTTCTTTTATTCGAGAAATACACAACGTGTGATGATTTTTGAACTCCTGTTGCTGCAAATCTTTACTTTTTTCCAATTTTATTTTTTCTATGTTATACTGAATAGTGCTTCTGTAAACAGTAACCTTTGATTCTAAGCCAACTGCTCCAGCTTGGAAAATAACACTCTTTACCGAACCAAGTATTCGAACCATTTTCTTTCAGAATAATATACGGCTGTTTATCTGAAATTATCGAATTCAGAAATCAAAATTGAGAAATTATACTAGATAAACTAATAAGCAAGCCAACAAAACAATTCATGTATTCCAGATACCAACGAAATTCATCATTTGCAGTCGTAGACCGGTTTCGATCCATATCAGATCTCATCAGTACGATTAGCAATATGGTAAATTCGATGTTAGAAACAAGACCTTAAAACATAAGGCAACGTACGGTACTGAGAAAATTTCCCAAATCACGCCACCTGTCCGTTCCACAAGCAACTGTCTCAAATATCTGTAGATCTTGAACTGTTTTATCGGCTCTCCAAAATACGAAATACACATGTATGACAACGCCGTAAACATTACAAGCATAAATACACAAGGAATTCAACGGATTCAAGCTTAAGCCTTATTCGTCTAAATAATTGACAACTTTCATGTTGCAGGATACCATCACAAGAGAGTGTGGACACTCATAGTGAAAATGACTCGATGAGTACGGCGAAATTCACCCACATATTGCAAAAAGACGCCTTCTTAGTTTTTCGAGCTCTGTGTAAACTATCCATGAAACCTCTCCCGGAAGGTACTCCAGATCCAAAGTCCCATGAGCTACGATCTAAAATCCTATCGCTTCAACTCTTACTATCGATATTACAGAACGCAGGTCCCGTATTTCGATCCAACGAGATGTTCATAACGGCGATCAAACAGTACCTGTGCGTCGCACTGTCTAAGAACGGGGTCAGTTCGATACCGAAAGTGTTCGAACTGTCTTTGACCATATTTCTGGCGCTGCTGTCCAACTTCAAGCTCCACTTGAAGATGCAGATCGAAGTGTTCTTCAAGGAGATATTCCTGAATATACTGGAGACCACGAATTCGTCTTTCGAGCATAAATGGATGGTCATTCAGGCTTTGACGAGGATCTGTAGCGATGCACAAAGTGTCGTGGATATTTATGTCAACTATGATTGCGATTTGTCTGCAGCGAACTTATTTGAACGTCTGATCAACGATTTGTTTAAAGTTGCCCAAGGGAGGCATACCATCGAACTAGGCGCTTCTCCTAACCAAGAGAAAGCGATGAAAATAAGAGGTGAACGGATAATAAGCTTTCATTAATTTCTGTTACATCTTAAATTTTTTTAGGATTAGAATGCCTTGTGTCCATTTTGAAGTGTATGGTTGAATGGAGCAAAGACCTATACGTGAATCCTAACCTTCAATCCACAGTTGGAGAACAACCGCATAAAGAGAACGATAATTCCTCTTTGAAATCACGAAGCGGTTCAGTCAATAGTTTACGTTCTCTCGACAGTTCCGCTGGAAATAACGAAATACTGGACTCTCCTGAACAACTGGAGGTTGTTAAACAACAGAAAGAAGTATGTTAACTCAGTAAGAACAGTTTTTGACCCAATTCTTGTCACTTGGGGTTATATGAATATTTATTATTATTATACAGGGTGATTCCAAATTCGACGTTGAAGGACATGTTAGTATGACTCATTAGCTGTAATTTGAGCCATATTTATTGATATCCAAAAATCAACAGTTTACGAGTTATTTGAGTTTTTGTGTTTTTCGAAAAATTAATCACCTTACTCCATTTTCGTAAATTTTTTCTACCTTGAGCAAGTTTGATTATAACTTTGGATTATTTTCATCGAAGAAGGATATGATATGTATGAAAAAGGCGAAAATATGCTGTAATAGATGTTGAAAAAGAATTCGTATGATTTGAAAGTTGGTATATGAAGAAAAGAATAGTCAATTTCTAATATCAACTCGCCTGCAACTTTCGAACTCCACAATTTATGTATGACAATAGTATTTTAAAAACTTGCCAAATTCCTTCTTTATTTCCTAGAAAAATTTCGTTAGAATGCAGGCACTAGTTTCGTTACAGCAGATTTTGATTTGAAAGGGGATATAAGCGAAGAAAGAAAAGTAACGAATTAAATATTTTTTTATTGCAATTTAACTCAGAAATTTATTCATAAATTATGTTAGAAATGTCCTCCATCATTCCTTATACGTGCCCTCTTACTAATTTCTTCAGTCCTGAAATTTACTCTCAATCTTCTCATTGCTCCGTCTATTCTCTCCACAAGTTGTGCACGTGTATGTATTTCCCTTTCATATTGCCCCAAACATGAAAACCTAACGATGTCAGATCCGGACTTCTCGCTGGCCACGAAAGAAATTCTTCATAATTTTCTCCATTTCCAGTTTTATCAAGAGTTACGGGTTTCAGTTTCTCCAAAGTATCTTTGTCTTTTTCAGCTTGCTTCACTTTAGATTCTTTACAATACTTTTTACCTTTACTGCTGCTGGAAGAATTACTGCTTTTTCCACTGTTACTTGAGCTATGCTTTGAAGAACCATTACTTTCTCCCTATCTTTTCTATTTTTATCTTTATCCGGACTGGAACTGCCACTTTTTGATGAATGCTTGGAGCTGTGTTTTCTATCCTTATCTCTGCTACTGCTACTTGATCTGCTAGAAGAACTTTTCTTGCTATCACTACTGTTAGAAGATTTGCTGCTACTCTTCGATTTAGATTCGTTTTTGTTGTCAACTTTGTTCTCTGGGTTTTGTGAAATTTTCTTCTTTTCATTAGTTTCTTCGGAAGTTTCAGATTCTTCTACAACTGGTTTCTCATCTACTTCCTCAGAATTAGTCAGGTAGATAGTGAGGACCTATCAAAAGATTAGCTAATGCTATAATAATAATTAATTCTTTATCTTTTATTGTGATATGTTCTTTCAAGGTTTGGGAAACAGGAATCGATATCTTCAATAAGAAACCTAGAAAAGGCTTGCAGTTCCTCCAGGAGCAAGGTCTACTCGGGACTGAGAGCGAAGATGTCGCCAAGTTTTTACTGAGCGACGATCGTTTGGATAAAACCCTCATTGGCGATTTCTTAGGTGAAAACGATGATTTTTCTAAAGGTGCCATGTACGCCTACGTTGATCAATTGGAATTCAGCAACATGGATTTTGTTGCTGCTTTGAGACACTTCTTGGATGGTTTCAGGCTACCAGGAGAAGCTCAAAAGATTGATAGGTAAAATAAGTATTTAAAACATTTCTTGAGACTTTTGAGCGCTCGTTCTACTTACACAAGGGCACAAGGTTCGAATCTACGTACAAGGTGGATGAACGATAGTTCAAAAACTTCTGACTTAGTCCTTTTAAAAAAAATTTTTTGGAATTGTAGTTGCTTTTTCTTTTCCCAGTTTGAAATTATAATTGAACTAGGCCTGTAATGTAATGTTTAATGAGAGAAACGTCACGAAATATCTATGATCGACGTAATTTATTTCGGATTTTCTCTAGGTGTCAAACTTGGCCTTTTTCAAATCGAGTTCTTTGGAAAATGGTAGAAAAGTAGGGAACGCCACATAGTCTATTGAGTCCTCACGTCCTCCGAGCTGAAAATTCGACCCTCGGCGGAGCCTGAGATGTTGCGGTTAAATATCCTTATGAAAAGTTTCGCGGCAACATTTTCGACATTTTCTGACACGCTTTTTTTCAAACGTTTGGAATTCGAAATAGGGGACGTTTCGGGTACCGTCAGAAAGCCCGTTCCTTCCCCTCGTAATATTGAGGGTCAGCAATGAATATTATTATTAAACAAAGCATTTTCTCTCAAGGTTGATGGAGAAGTTCGCCAGTCGTTACTGCAGTTGCAATCCCAACAACACCTACTTCTCCAGTGCAGACACAGCTTACGTCCTCGGTTTCTCCATCATAATGCTAACGACAGATCTCCATTCGCCTCAGGTGAAGAACAAAATGACCAAAGAGCAGTATATCAAGTTGAACAGAGGAAGTACGGAGAATAAAGATGTTCCCGAAGAATATTTGTCTCAGATATACGACGAAATAGCCGGACACGAAATAAAAATGAAGGCGACAATCAATAAGCCTGGAAAACAACAGATAAACAGTGAGAAAAGGAGGAAGATCCTGTTCAATATGGAAATGGAGGCCATTTCAACCGCTGCTAAGAATTTGATGGAGTCGGTTTCTCACGTTCAAACTCCGTTCACCTTAGCGAAACATCTGGAACATGTGAGGCCCATGTTTAAAATGGCATGGACGTCGTTTTTGGCTGCATTTAGTGTTGGTAAGTTACATACATGAGTCTGATTTCGTGATCTTTCGTTTCAACCTAATTTTTTCAGGCTTGCAAGACTGTGACGATCCAGAAGTTGCGAGTCTCTGCTTGGACGGTATACGTTGCGCCATCCGCATCGCGTGCATCTTCCACATGTCTCTGGAAAGGGACGCTTACGTTCAAGCACTGGCCAGATTTACGTTATTGACCGCAAACTCGCCCATCATGGACATGAAAGCGAAGAATATCGACACCATCAAAACCCTGATAATGGTGGCTCACACGGACGGAAATTACCTGGGAAATAGCTGGTTGGACATTCTCAAGTGCATATCGCAACTGGAACTGGCCCAATTGATCGGGACCGGAGTGCGTCCAGAATTTCTATCCGGTCCTGCACACAAACCTCCAGATCCGAGTTCTAAGGAACACATCGGACAGACGAGTTCTCAGAGTGTGGTGGTGGCAGTTGATAGGATTTTCACAGGTTGGAGTTTCTTCTCCTGTAATTACATGTAACATGTCTCATATTTAAATTTTTCAATAGGTTCTATTAGGTTGGACGGAGACGCAATAGTTGACTTCGTTAAAGCTTTATGTCAAGTGTCTCTGGATGAATTGGCGTATCCGGGTCACCCAAGAATGTTTTCCCTTCAGAAGATTGTTGAAATTTCGTACTACAACATGGGTAGAATTCGGCTCCAGTGGTCGAGAATTTGGCAAGTGTTGGGTGAACATTTCAACGCGGTTGGATGCAACCCCAGCGAAGAAATCTGCTTTTTTGCGGTCGACAGTCTTAGACAACTATCTATGAAGTTTATTGAGAAAGGGGAATTCGCCAATTTCCGTTTCCAGAAAGATTTTCTACGTCCCTTCGAACATATCATGAAGAGGAATGTTTTTACGACCATCAGGGATATGGTAAGGGATATATAAAATAATCTTTCAAATTTGTTTCCATTTAAGGCAATATTTATATCATATAAGGTGGAGATATTTCAAAGTGTTCTTTTTTCGTAGGTTGTAAGATGTGTTGCTCAAATGGTGAATTCTCAAGCTAATAACATCCGATCAGGATGGAAGAATATATTCTCGGTCTTTCACTTAGCGGCTAGTGATCAAGAAGAGGCTATTGTGGAATTGGCCTTTCAAACAACTGGCAAAATAATCACCGAACTGTACGTGAAGCAGTTCTCCACCATGATCGATTCTTTTCAAGATGCTGTTAAATGTTTGTCAGAATTCGCCTGCAACGCGAGATTTCCCGATACCAGTATGGAAGCTATACGCTTCCTGAGACAAAGTGCTTGCCACGTTTATGAATCGCCTCATTTATTTGCCGAGTTCGGAGGTGAGTCGGTCCAAATATCCATGGAATTTTAATTTTTGGTAGCTTTCGAGTTAGCACTGTTGAAAATTGAAAGCTTGTGTTAATTTAGACGCCGAGTCTTGAGTACCTCTTTTCGCTCAACATTTTTTTATTTTCATTTTGGTCGAAGGATTAACCTTCTATCACAGAAACGTTTTCATCACACACCTTTAGAGATTGGATTTGAAATAAGCAATATTTCTCTGGATGGCATTTACTAAGATGTCGTTGTTATCGGTTACATAGGATAAATTAGTTTATCTAAATGCAAGGTTCGGATGATATAATCCTCTTGAAATTTGGCAGGAACTTTCAACTCGTTATTTTGCGTATACAAACTGAATTTTAACCCGATAGTATCTGTTGTTACAGAAATATTGGGATTTTTTTATTCAATATTTCGTGAATTTAAAATGTATCTGTTTATGAGATCTGGAAAAAATGTAGCTTGAATATATCATTCTCCATTAAAATACAAAATTTCGTCAGGAATCGAATCAAGAAAACAAAATTCAAAATACAGTACAAAAATAAATTGGTTACTTTGATAAATCGACTTATTCCAAAATATATTAGTATATATTCCGAATGGAGTAGTCAGAGTAGAGTAGTACAATTTCTTAAATGAAATTTGCAAACATCCTACTCAAAAATGGAGAACATTCTAGATAAAATACACTCAGAAAATAAGCGAATAATTGTAGCTGGTGATTTCAATATAGAAATGTTAGAAGTGAACAAAGATAGATCTGAACTCATTCAACCTTATTCCAACTATTTACCGAAACACAACCGAAACCAATCTATTAGGAAGTGATACGGATTTTGAAGATTTGACATAAAAGCAAGTCACTTGTTTCTGGAATCAAAAACATGGTTTGACCAAAATAATCTTATATTGAATGAAAAGAAATCAAAAGCTATTCTGTTCGATGCAAATAGATGACAAAAAGTAAAATCAAATATAATTAATTGGCCTCAGTACAGTTTTCAATGATCTGAATGTGTTAAATTTCTAGGAATATGCATTGATCAATGTCTTAATTGGCGTCAACACACTGAAATTTTATTGAAGAAATTGAGTAAAATATGTTTTGCCTTAAGATGCATTGCTGGATATATGAATGAGAGAAGTTTAAGAATTGTTTATTTTGGGAATTTTGAAGCAACTTTCAAGTACGGAGTAATATTTTGGGGAAACAATGAAAATTTTAATAAAATATTTTTGATTCAGAAGAAAGCAATACGAATAATGTTTAAGTTTAGTTTTAGAGAATCATGTAAAGGGTTTGTTATTCTTGCATAAGAATAGGCAAAAGTATACAAGGGAAGGGAGAAAAGTCCTGCATACACAAGCATAAAAGCTTTCAATAGATTGCCAAATGAAATTGAATGTTTGTCCGAATACAAAATATTTAAATGCAAAATTAGAAAATTAGAGCCATATAGTCTAGCAGAGAAAATCTGATTAAAAGATGCAAACCTGACGTCATTTAATTTAAATTGTGTGAGTACATTGTATGTAGTGTTTATGTAATTTATCTGAAATAAAGAAATTATCTGTCTATCTATCTGTCATAACAGAATGTGTCTGCTAGATATTCACCATTTTTTTTTATTGTAGGGATGGAAAATGACGTTACAGTTACTGAAGATGATAGGGTTTGGGTTCGTGGCTGGTTCCCACTGTTATTTTCTTTGTCTTGCGTGGTCAATAGATGCAAATTAGATGTTCGTACAAGAGCCCTGACCGTTTTATTCGAAATAATAAAAACGTATGGCGATTCCTTCAACCCTCACTGGTGGAGAGACCTCTTCAAAATTCTGTTCAGAATATTTGACAATATGAAGTTGCCGGAACAACATACCGAGAAAGCGGAATGGATGACCACCACTTGTAACCACGCCCTGTATGCAATCGTAGATGTCTTCACTCAATATTTCGACACATTGGGACCATTATTGCTCGAAGAACTGTATACACAGTTGCATTGGTGCGTTCAGCAGGAGAATGAACAACTGGCAAAGTCAGGTAATGAAATTGCTAAGTTATTAATTGATTGAATGCTCACTTTACAATTTCTTGTCCAGGAACCAACTGCTTGGAGAATCTAGTCAACTCGAACGGTCACAAATTCAACAGCGACACGTGGGATAAAACGTGCCAGTGCATGTTGGACATATTCAATTCGACCCTACCGTCGGCCTTGTTAACCTGGAAACCGGATTCCATCAAAACGACCGCGATAATCGAGCAAAACGGCGACGTGGGAATCAACAAGGGAATACTGAAGAGGCCGAGTCTGGTGGACGTTCGGAACGCGGACGGTCTCTTACTCAACGGACTGATGATTAAAAGTGTCGTCCAGTTGGAACTGATCCAGACCATCGACAACATCGTCTTTTACCCGGCCACCTCGAGGAAAGAAGACGCGGAGACTTTGGCTCTGGTAGCCGCGGATATGACGGGAAACACGTCGTTGACGGAGTGTCAACGCGAGGAACAGGGGATGTACAGGTTGTTGAGTTCTTCGCATCTTCTCCTGTTGACCGACTGTCTGTTGCAATCTCACCGATTCGCCAAGACCTTCAATTTGAACCACGAACAGCGGAACTTGCTGTGGAAGGCGGGTTATAGGGGCGCCGTGAAACCGAACTTGTTGAAGCAGGAATCTCAGAGTTTGGCCTGTCTGCTGAGAATACTCTTTAAGATGTACTGCGATGAGAGTAGACAGGGCGATTGGTTGATTATAGAGGGTAAACTGATAAACGTCTGCCAAGAAGCGCTGGAGTATTTCCTTAAGTTGCAGAGCGAGACTCACAGGGAGGAATGGACATCTCTGCTTTTGTTAGTACTGACCCGGCTGTTAAAAATGCCTGATAACAGAGTAAGTAAAATCATTTATAAAGACCCTGCACAGGGTGGGCAAAATTCGATGTTTTAGCACTACAAGATCCACATGATCGATTTTTTCAATCGATACAGTTATAATGAGATGGATGCATCAGAAGATTATCTTTATAGGTATCCAGAATGAATACGCACAAGTACCAATCAATTTCAAATTGCATATGAAATAACGTATATATGATTAAACCCAACAATTCAATTAGGAAAGGAACAAAGAAGAAACAATATTTAAGACCTAATAGTGATAACAATTGGTCAGTAATAACTTTGAATGAGCATCTTTTACAGAAGATGCTCAAATCGTTGTCCATCCGCAGCAATGCACAGTCGACACCTTTTTTTGATACTTCGCACCGTATTCAATAGATGAATATTTGAAACTGTGTTCGAACAACTTAGGAAACCTTTAAAATATTGAGACTCTTAGATGTAAAACAGTTTTTGACCATTTTCTTTTATATATATTGATACAAACCATACGATGTTGTATATTTTTGAAATCAGTAAAAATTTAGCTTTAAAAACATGGTACAGAAAACAAGTTTTCCTATTTATAAAAACATAACTTTGCTTTGCATTTTCACACAGAGTTTTTTTTGTTTTCATTTTGGTCGAAGGATTAACCTACTCTCACAGAAACGTTTTTATGTCACACTTTTAGAGATTGGATTTGAAATGAGCAATATTTCTCTGGGTGGCATTTACTAGGATGTCATTGTTATCGGTCACATAAGATCGGTTAGTTTATATGAATGCAAGGTTCCGATGATACGATCCTCTTGAAATCCAGCAGGAACTTTCAACTCGTTATTTTGCGTATACAAACTGAATTTTAACCGGATCGAATCTGTTGTTACAGAAATATGTAGAATTTTGTATTCAATAATTCGTTTGGATTTGAAATGGTTCTGGTTATGCGATCTGAAAAAAAATTCACATGTAGCTTGAATATATCATTCTCCATAAAAATACAAAATTTTGTCATGATCGAATCCATAGTTTTGAAATTATCAAGGAAACAAAATTCAAACGACCCCTGGTCGAATTTTGCCCAATAACGAACTCAACCACAGCATTCGAGATTCGAACCTACCCTGAAAATTTCTTAGTCGTCTTTACCCGATACAATCCATTACAATCGTTCAAGTGAATAAGAAAGAGGCGGGTTCTTAGAATGCTGGAAGTCGACCACAAGAATGATTATCTTCGGTTACTAACTGAAATATTGATTTTATTC
Organism: Aphidecta obliterata; assembly: GCA_963966015.1. Taxonomy (NCBI): domain Eukaryota; kingdom Metazoa; phylum Arthropoda; class Insecta; order Coleoptera; family Coccinellidae; genus Aphidecta; species Aphidecta obliterata. The sequence goes on from OZ014428.1 coordinate 30,039,324, forward strand.
AATTTTTTTCCAGTTTGCTGTTCACGTCTCCAAGTATTACCCATTGCTGTGTGAAATAGTCTGTTTTGATCTAAAGGCCGAGCTGCGATCTATTCTAAGGAGAGTGTTTTTAAGGATAGGACCCGTTTTTCACATAACCACTACATAGTACAAAGTTTTCTTCCCTTCAGTGAGAACGAAGAAAATTTGATCACTCGAGTAAATTAACTATCATTTATTCCTTTCGCTGAGTGTACATATAAAAGTAACTACATTTGTTTAATATTCTAGCACTTAATGTTGTTTTGATAGTCTCGAAAATATTGCTTTAGAATAAATAAAATTGTATTGTTATTTAATTATGTGATTTTCGAATGATTAAGTTCAAGGAACATAAATATTTGCAGCGAGTCAATAATATAATTTTAAGGTTATTTAAGATGGCTTTATGGAACTCTGATCAGAAGGTTCATAGATTGAAGGAAACTTCAGGAAAATAAAAATTCAAATGCATTTTCAACTTGCAGTTGGGTACATTCACAATTGTCATCATCAAAAGAATGTTAGAGGAATTTTTCTTTCGAATTAGATGGATAGAAGAACCTGACTTCCAAGACATCATTATTCAAAGATTTTGAATCTACTTTGCAAATGTTTGAAATGTCGTAGTTATATTTGGTTTAGATCGGAAATATTTATTTATTAATAATACTTGTAAATATAATTAAGAAATGTACTTAGTTCATCATTTAAATGCTTTCACCTAGGAAAAGAGCAGTAAATAACGTATCATGCGATTATCCTTATAGAATCAGAACACTTCTGAGAATCTTGAATCGTCAGAATGGCTCAAGGTTACTTTTGAACATTCTATAGGATACACACAAAATATTGAGCTTAATACTGCTATGGTGAATATTCAGATACTCTTTTTCCATTTTTCTTTGGCAGACGTTAGGAGGGTTTTCCTAATCGATAGTCCTATCAATAAATGTCAAATACTAATTCTTACTAATTTCATTGGTTGAAATTTATTTGACATTTCTTGATCAGTCATTCCCTCCTTGCAAAATGTCAAATGAAATTCGTTGAAGTTTTGAATTAGAGTTTTTCCATTGAAAATAAGTCATTACTGATAAAATAATGTAGTTTTTCCACAAATTTGAAGAGATTAATATTCACATAGTGATTGCGGTTATATCCTTCATCTGAGTGTTATTCGACTTTAGTTTTTAAGGAAACTGAGAAATATTCTTCTTCCCAAAGTGCACTATATAAATATCAGTTTCTTGGTATGTCCAAAAGATTTTTCGATTACTAGTAAAATGATACATATCTGTTTATTTCTACTTTATTAGAGTTGAAACGTAACTGCAAATCATGAGATTTTCCAATTGGCACTTCGATATTGATATATAAAACCCTTAGTAGGGTAAAATTGGCCGATAGCCCTTTATTTGGTCACGCGGATATTACTTTCTCAAGCTAGAGGGCTTTTATGCTTTAAGATTTTTCGCTTTTATTCTTCATCCATTTACAAAAATATTTATTGTTTTTGTTTTGTAAATGATGTTGCTTGATCGATTTTATCATTAGTTATGAGTGTTGAATCTCTGGAGTTTTTCGTCAAGACTGCTGATTAAATGGAATGAAGTATTCGCTGATTTGAGAATTAGGGAATAAAATAAGAAGTTTTTATGAAATTCGATTCCTAGTTGAATAGATTCAATAAATGTGAATTGTATAATTCCCTTTGATCGTTCTTGGTCGACAGATATTCATCATATTACTAGTCTACAACGGATTTCTTTCAAGTGAAGGCCTCCACTATTAGATTTCTATTCTTTATCTCGCACATAAATAAACTTGTAACTATTATATTTATTAGATCTTTAGTTCTCACTGTTACATAGAATCCATTAGATTCAGGATAAACTTGTAGGAAAAGTACCTCTTATCACAAATATTCCCTTACTTATTGTTTGTCGGAGACAAACAATGTATGTGTGTACATAAAGTATATTCGTGATCATTCCAAACATAAGTGATATAAGAACTTTATAACGAACAGATATGTTTTTTTTTTAAGATGAATGGATTCGTAATGTGCCTTAATTTATTGCGTATCTACATTGCAGTTATGTTCTATGTGAAATTTTATTTCGTGTGTCGTGCTAACTAATCACTTGTTAATTTCAACGTGCAATATATTCGCGCTTTTGTAATGTAATTTTGTTGAGTTGTAGTTTTGGAGGATTGATTTCTGATTGAGGTTTTCTTCCAAAATTCCTGTGAAAAGATTTTGTTTTTTTGGTTATGCAACATATTGCTTTATATTAGTCATTAAATATTTTAATATTACAGAAATTCTAGTGTTTATTTCTCAACGCAAAATCGTTAATATAAATACATTCTGTTGGTCATATAATATAAAAAAAGAATTTGCACATTAAATAATAATTTCAAATAAATACCTAAAGATTATACAAACATTTCTACAAATTTGAGCCTAATCTTTCGAATTCCTCCACTAAATGAACCATATCCGACTTATTCAAACCTGAATTTTGAAAAACTATCCTGAAGAAGTTTGGTAGGCCTTTTTGCGACTGATACGTCACCATCATGGTGCCCTCTTTCATCATTTTCTCCTTCATAGCTGGAGCGATTCGATGCAGACGTTCCCCGTAGTTCTTTTCTGATTTTGCATCGCGTAAACTTTTCGGTATGTACCAGAAACAGATATTGGTACATTCCGGTGAAGGATGGACCAGTTCGAAGCCCTGTCGGTTTCTGATCAACTCGATGAAGAAGGCCGCGTTCTCGAAAACCTTTTCGATGTGTTGGACGAGACCGTTGGTTCCTTTGGCTTTCCACATGAACCAAAATTTGAGAACGTCCGCTCTTCTTCCACACTGGATGTGTTTATCACCTGCGGAATGGACAATTGATGAAGAAGATGTTAGATATGGCGAAATTATGTTGTATTGCAACTAACCCACCTGTATCGTATTTCGTGTCGTAAAATTTATCTTTCTGAAAGAGATAAGCAGCGCCTATTCCATGGGCTTCAGCAAGGAGACCTTCATGTTTGAGGAGGAAAGTTGAACACTGTTGTGGTGCTGTTAGCAACTTATGGGGGTTCCACGTAACCGAATCCGCCCTGGAAATTGAGTATACCAAAGATTGAATAAGTTTCAACAAAAACTGGAAGATACTACCAACCTTTCGATGCCACCGAGGAGATGTCTGTGCTTCTGCGACATCAAAGCGCCGCCTCCCCAGGCAGCATCAACGTGGAGCCAAAGTTTATGTTTCTCGCAAAGGTCGGCGATTTCGTTCAGAGGGTCGAAAGCTCCAAGTACTGTGGTGCCGGAGGTTGCGCTGACCATGAAGGGGACCCCGCCTTCCTCCAGGCTCCTCTCTATCTGGTCCTGGAGGTCCTTGACGTCCATCTTGCCTCTGGAATCCGTCTTTATGAGGTAAACGTTGTCCGAACCCAGACCTTCGAAGGAAGCCATCTTCTTTATGGAATAGTGGGCGTCTTCGGAGGTGAACAAAACTAAGCGGGGCAAGGAATGGAGGCCTTTGGTCTGAAAATATCGAAGATGAAAGAACCTCCAGATGTGGACCTGGAAAGCTTGGATTCCACTCACCTTAACATCCGGAAAAGCTTTATGCCTAGCACAACTGATGGCGTATCCGTTCGCGATAGAACCTCCCGGACAAAATATGCCGTCCCCTCTGCCTCCCTCGAACCCGACAATCCTCCTCATCTCCCTCAGAACTTCCTCCTCCATCAGGGTGAAAACGGGCGAAACCTCGTAAGTGTAAACGCTTGGGTTCAACGCGTCGGTCAACCATTGCCCGACTAAACCGTAAGGGTCCAAGGAGGAAAAGAGCTGGTTCACGAAGTAAGGATGTCCAGTCTTCACAGAGTACGAGATGGTGTCCCTGATCACCCTGAGGAGTTTCTCGTGGCTGGAAGGGCCGTCTTTGAGGTCGAAATCGAAGAGGCTCCTCAGCTCCTCCGGGCTCTTGAAACTGGTCACTTTGTTCTGCCTCTTGGTCCCCTCGAAGACTGCCTCCTTCAAGATGATATCCACGCATTTCTTCAGGAAATTCTCGTGTTGATCTTTCCTCGGCAGACTTTCGAAATGGACGTCTTCGCACTTTTTGAAATCGCCGGAGACGATAAACTGTATGCCTTCATCGTCCGACGATTCGACTTTTCTGTAATTCGAATACTCTTCGTCTGACGACGAGGAGGACATCGAGAATTTGTCGTAAGATATGATTTTCACGTTATCTGCGGGCATTTTGACTTCGGAGCGCTTACTCTAAGTATAACGAAGACTTAAGCGCTCGTTGGCGTGTGGACCACTCGGCTATGGAGTCTTTTGCAATCTTTAATATTCTTTTATATGGCTACTTTCCCTGCTGCTAACATTGAACAAAGTCACGGTTTAACTGCTTCAGCTGAATTGTTATATTCTTATCGACGAAATTCTTGAACGTCGTTTACCTGAATCGAGTCGTTTTGTTCTCAACCTTAACGGTTCATTGTAATAAAAGGCGCCTCGAATGTGGACTAGATTAAATCTACAGGGTGTCTCCGGCTTTCAAAGCACCATTCATTTCATCAGGTACTCCTGTCAGATCGATAATCAAAAAATTATCATTCAGCCTTTACGTTTCTCAACTTGTTGTTGCCATTACTTAAATAAGTAAATTGAGGCAACAATAAAAATAGAGTTCTGGTATATTCCATATAACTCAGTGATTCCATCTATTGAAGTTTATAAAAATAACTTGTCATACTGACAATGGACAAATAATTTTTTTTCTGTGTACCAAAATGGCCTGGTTTTCATTGTCACACAAATTAACACCATGTTGTTACACAGAAAAAAAGAATGTTTTTCTGATATATTCAATATAATTCGGTGATTGATCTTTTGATGTTTATAAAAATCAAATGACAGTACCTGTCATACTGACAATGAACACTGAAGTCGGTACAGAGAAATGCTCACAGAAACGAGCGCGCAAGAGCTCCTGACTTTACGTCGGTGCTTGCGAATTTTTTCATTATAATTTCTGCTTTTTAGTTGATTCGAAATTTTATGATTTATTTTCGTAATTTTTCATTATTATTTTCTGCTTTTTAGTTGATTCGAAATTTTATATTTTATTTTCGAAATTTTTCATTATTATTTTCTGCTTTTTACTTAATTTGAAATTCAGGGAGTGACCATAAATATGCCAGTGACTTTAACAATGTATCAAATATTTATTTGCACCAAATTCTTTCATTGATCATGGGCAATCAATTACTCTACTTCAAATGCAATAATGTCGGTCGAACGAGTTGTCAATTATAAATCCAGTTCGAGTGGATTCAATTAAATTTTGGTTTCAAATCTCAGAAACTATTCGCCATATCCTGAGATTTTATGTTTACATATAAGACAATAATTGAATGAGTTGTGTGGAGATTCAGTTTTCTTGTTCCGTGAGAAAACAATTGAGTTTTTCTGATTTGATATACCTATTTCGGTGCTTCCATTTTTTGAAGTTTATAAAAATGAAATGTCAATATGTGTCGTACTGACAATGAAGACCGAACGTCATTTCTGAACACAGAAAAAGAATTGAGTTTTTCTGATATATTCAATATAATTCAGTGATTCCATCTCTTGAAGTTTATAAAAACTGAATGACAGTATTTGTCGTATTGACAATGAACACTTTTGGTACAAAGAAAAGAAATTGTTTTTCTGACATTTTCAATATAATTCGGTGATTCCATCTTCCGAAGTTTATAAAAATAAAATGACAGTATTCCTCGTAATGACATTGAACACTGAAGGTTTCGGTTCACAGAAACAAGCGCGCAAAGCTTTTTGAGTTTTTTCTGCTTTTTAGTTGATTCGAAATTTTTCATCATTATTTTCTGCTATTTAGTTGATTTGAAATTTTATGAAATCGATTTTCGAAATCTTGATGAGATTATGACATGGAAAATTCCAGGTTTTTTTCGATTTTTCTTCGCCTGATCATGAAGATGTGCGAGTTAAACGTCGAATCACTTTGTTATATTTGTGCTTTTTCTTGAAATAAATAATATCACCATCTGAAAACAGCACGCTACTGTATTTTTGATAGCATTCATAATCTCACATATTTCATTCGAAAGTCGATACTTTTATCAAAGAGTAACAACAACAAACAGTTGTCTAATCTTTGCTTCTATAGTGTAGGTACATTTCACTGGATATCTGAGCAAAATTTGAACTGCATTTCTAGATGAATTGCGGGCGAAACGGTTTCAGGTTCTTTTTCAAAGAACAAAATGCTTAAAATCCTCATGAGGTCTACAACTTCTTCCTTTCGCAATTAATATCGATTGTTCAACTGAAGAATCGTTTCTTATTTCCTGTTCACGGTCAACAATATCGTATCGATAGTTGACTTTAACGAGACCTTGTAGATCAAAGCAATATTTGCAGATTTAGGTCATGAAAGATCGACATGCTTTAAAGAATCAGCCTTTTTATGAAATTATAATTTCTGTTTTAATAAACTGGAATCTCATTTGAGCGAATTATTCGAAGGTTGCGGTTTGAAGAATAGCATTCAGGAGGTAGATGCAATTTTTTATCGATTTAGAGGTGACTGATGAACAATGTTTTTCTGCTCGATATTTATCTCGATTACGATAGTCTGAGAAATATTGAATAAACAACACTGTTTTGGTTCATTATTTGCAACAATAAATACATATTTTTGTTCAATTAATATAGGAACTAAAAATCAAATAAAAAAAATTATAAAAAGCACTGATGTGTAGTCAAGAGCTTTTGAGCGCTCGTTCATCCACCTTCTATTGGAAAAATTTTGACAGCTGTCAAAAAAATGACAGCAGCTCTTGGTCAATTATGTCGAATCAGCTGTTACAGAAATATAAGGATCTCTTGTTCGATAACTCGCTCAAAAACCTTCCATAATCTTGGTAATGCGGTCTGGACAAGTTTTCGCACGTAGTTTAAATACATTATTCTTCGTCTATGTGCGTAATTTCATTCCGATCGAATCAGTAGTTTCGAAATTATCACGAAAAAAATATTTCAAACGGCCATATTTACGGAACCCCTAGTTTAATTTAGCTCATTGATGAACGTGACCTCAACATTCGAGATCCAAAACTAACCTGAAAATTTCAAGCCTCTAGGTCTTTCTGTTCGAAAGTTATAATTTTCTCTGGTTCTCGACAATTTCGCATGTATCTTGAACGCGTCATTCTCCATCTGAGTGCTAAATTTCATTTCGATCAAATCAGTTGTTTCGAAGTAATCAGGAGAACAAAACTTCGAACGGCCATAATTACGGAACCCCTGGTAGAATTTGCCCAATAACGAACTTGACCGCGGCATTCGAGATTTGAACCTACCCTGAAAATTTCATGTGTAAGTAGAACGAGCGCTTAAAAAGCTGCAAATTTAACGCAAAGGACGGAATCTGTATGAGGAAATAAATGGGAGCATGCACTCAAACGCTGCCTTGCTAAGAAAAAACTCCTGGTTACATGGTTGAGATTAATGAGATTACAAATTAGTTCCGCTGCCAATACAAATGGTTATCATTAGCATAAACCCGTCGAGAATGCAAGTTCACTCAAACTTGACACCAATTCAACATTTTTATATACGTTACCTTGATTATAATGCGATTGATAAATTATACATTCCGAATTCATTTTATTTGCGTGACTGAGACTTCGATAAAAAATTATTAATTCAAAAGATATGTTATTCTTTCTTCACAAAAGAATTGGCTCAATTCCTAGACCAGAAAAAATTAAAAATTATTCATTCACTATACTCCAAAAACCATTCAGAACAACAAAAATCTTTGAGGACAAACAAACCAATTTATGTCTCTGTCATTGAGCACAAAAATGTTTGTCTCGAATTACTCATCTTCACTTACATCAAAAGTATCAAACTAATGAAAATGTAGGAAATTGAGGTTATGGTATTATGTAGTAGATCTGATGCATCACATCTGTCATATTTGGCTACCGTTGCCAGATATGTCTAAGTCTCTAAGTTAAACCTCAATTAAGTAAGTTTTGCGGAAGAAAGAGACAACGACAAAGAATTGATAATATCAATACAGTTTTCGGATTGAAAAGGTCATACATTTTATAAGCCAATAGAAAATGTAAAGGTTGATGGGTCCCAACAAGTAAATTAAGTCACTTTTTACTGTAATTACTACATAGTTTATTTTTCAAAAATTGGACATCAATATGTATTGTAACAACCAACCTTTTATAGTCACTAATAATCAGACCAAGTAATGACACACTTACCATTTATTCACAGATATATTATATATACAAGAAGGTTAACAAATCTTTAGAATAACAGGAATGAATAAAATTTCTAGTTTGACAGAAAAAACATTGTTTCAATACTTAACGATTTCGTACACAAAATAAAAGTTGACTCTGAAAATGTAAGCAAGTCTTAACATCTAATAAAGAAATTTCAAAACTTACATTCAGCATTTAGAATAAGACGATAGAAAAGTCTGTAATCACAAATTTTTATGGCAAATTAAAAATGAAGAAACCTCGTCAATAGTTTTTGAGGTTAAAATTGACAAAATTATTACGAGAAATTCAGTCCATAGGTATAGGATAATAATTGAATAAAATAACACTTTGGAATATAAGATATCACAATTCTCAAAAGGGCAACTTATGGCTAAAAAGTATAGTAATTATTATAAAAATCCATATAGATGAACTTTATACCAAGCCCAAACGGTGAACTATAGATTAGAACTCTGAAATAAAAATTCATCAAGTCACTTTCCATTGATGCAAAAGAAAAATGAACATAAACAATAATATTTGAATGGTATCTTTATATAGAGTACTTTAAGAACCATATCAATATTGCATATTATGTTGCAATTCGAAAAACAATGAACTTTATTATGATTAGATTAAAACTTTATACAAATATTGATGTTGATGATTTAAAGTTCATCAAATGAGAACATCCATGTGTGTATGGAAATTAAGAGTAGTTTGCTCATTTTAGTACGATTGAAGGTCATAAAAAATTGATTAGAACAACTCAAACTTCTGCTTAAATCACAAATATTCGAGAAGGGAAATTATGAAATTGAAAGTCAATTCAATGTGGAATCGTTTGATGAAATCCAATTGTCTCAATCAAAAATCGAAACACTTATAGAGCTTCTTACCATGGACAATATGATTCAATCGAATACAGCACCACAATGAGAACATCTACGCTCCTTCATCAAAAGACAACATAATATGCCTGCCGGAAAGAATGCAATGGCACAGCATAAGGCACACAGTCCATAATTGTCTTCTAAAACTCCTATCCTGCAAGCGGGGCAACCACCTATGATGATAACTTCAGGTTGTGGGATTACCACAGTTTGAGCAGTTGGCGGAGGAGGAACGGTAGTTGTTCCATAAGAAGGATATGGAGCGTGTGGAGCTGGCTGCCACTGTTGCTGAGGATAAGGGTATCCTTGAGGCGCGGTGGCGGTGGTAACCTGCCACTGATTAGGTCCTTGTTGGTGTATACCTTAAAAGTTATATATGTTAAGCGTGTAAATACCAAAAATATGAAGTCGAACTTACCTGGAACTGCATTAGGAGTGTATGGACTGTATGGGGGAGGTGGATCTTTCGTATTCATTGTTTGTAATCACAGGAAGTCGAGGACAGGAAAATATTTATCAGTTTCAAGTTTCAGCACGTTCGTAAAAACATAATAGTTTGATTAATGCTAATGAGTCATTTATATTGAAAATGGCGAGTACGCATGGTTGAACTATTTTCTTCGTTGTTTTCACAAGGAGAAATGTACTACATATTTTTTTCATTATTATAATATTAATATTGTCATTTATAGAATACGCGGTCATATATAATATACAATTTTATTCTTATTTTGGAGTGATTTCATTCGACTTACGTATTAATTCCATGGTGGAAGAATAAGAACGCTATGGTTTCAATGGTTCCGTAGTTCCTATGCCCTACCTATGCCATTTGATTCTAAATTATTATTCTGTGGCGTTTTGCTGACAAACTAGAGTTCTAAATCTACAACTTTGAAGATATCCAAGAAAGGGGAACCCCCATTTATGTGTTAATTCGAGAGTAGTCATCAAATTTTCTACCATTACTCCGGTACTCCCACAAGTTGTTGCAGTAGAAATACATTTTATAGGTTGGTGAAATAATATTTTATCGAAAATATGTATATCTGTTCAAAACGCGGTTATAAATTTCTTAGGTTAATTAATTATGTTCGACATTACGATTAGGGCACGTGTAATATCAAGAATTTTTATTACATTTGGAGAATAGTTAAGCTTTCTTTTACTTCATTAGATAATTCCCTAACCTCTAAATTTTGACGAACTGAAAATGAATGAGTACGATTATAGGTAAAATCTTATATTCATAAACTGAAAAGTTTTCAAATCAATATGAATAATTTTATTGTGAGCATCCTCTGAAACTCGTAGTAAAACTATTAAACCAAAATGTACATCTAAACTTATTTCCAGTGTTTCAAGATAAAATATCCCTGTATACTTAATTCAATTGGTACTGCAGTATCAAAAATATCTGAAGATGGGTAAGAGTAGTGGAAAGTCGAAAACGAAATGGACGAAAGTTGTATTGGAAGATAATCCAACTGTTAAAACTACAACATCAAATATGTCATCTAGAAATCAAGGTAATACTTCAGGGGGATGGTCAAGAAATTCATCCAATCGAGATGAAATGAGATCTTCTTACGGAAATCGAGGCGATGATACAACTAGGGACTGGTCGAGGAATTCATCCAATCGGGAAGAAATGCAATCTTCATTCGGAAATCGAGGCAATGATACAAGGGACTGGTCAAGAAATTCATCCAATCGAGAAGAAATGCAATCTTCATTTGGAAATCGAGGTAACGACTCGAGAGAATGGTCAAGAAATTCATCCAGTAGAGACGAAATGGGATCTTCTTCGTTCGGAAATCGAGACAACAACTGGTCAAGAAATTCATCTAATCGAGATGAAATGGGATCATCTACATACGGAAATCGAGGTAATGGGTCGAGAGAATGGTCGAGAAATTCATCCAATCGAGAGGAAACAGGATCTTCTTCGTACAGAAATCGAGATAATGATTCGAGGGAATCGTCAGATGCCAACCCTGAGAGTTCTCAGCCTTGGAGGAGGAGTGAAAGGAGTGAAACTTACAGACAGCCTAGAAATGCTACACTATCAAGCGAAAAGAATGAACCATTGAGGTAAATTAAAAAATAAACTTATAAGTACAAGAGTACACGATATTCTTTATATTTTTCTCGAAAACCAATTAATATGCGGAAATATTGATAAGAAATAACATTTGGTATATGGAGGTTTCATAAATTCAGGGAAATACATCATGTTTATTATGATAATATTAAGGTCCTAATTGTAATAAAAAGTATTGGGATACTTGACAAAGTTTCTTTTCTATTCTGTCCTTTCCAACAGTTTATTTTGATGTCTTGAATAAATTCTCCTCTTTAAATCATCAAAAACAATACGGTACTTTGAGAATTTGATATTTCAAAAAAAAAACTAAACGAGTCAAATTGTAAATTGGGTCATTTTTATATTTTTGGTAGCAAATGCGAAATTTGGCCAGATTGCTTGACCAGAACCATAGAAAATTATAACTTTCGAACGGAAAGGACCTACAGACTTAAAATTTTTAGGGTACGTTTGAATCTCAAATGCATTGGTTAAGTTTGTTATTGGGCAAAATTCTACCAGGGGTTCCGTAAATATGGTCGTTTGAAATTTAGTTTTCTTGATTATTTAAAAACTACGGATTCGATCGTGACGAAATTTTGTATTTTAATGGAAAATGATATATTCAACATTTTTCCAGATCGCATAACTAGAACGATTTCAAATTCCAACGATTTATTGAATAAAAAATCCTTATATTTCTGTAACAGCTGATTCGGCATAATTGACAAAGAGCTGCTGCCATTTTTGATGTCAAAAATTTCTTTAATTGGTTTCTAAAACTGGAAAATGCGAATCTACCTACAAGGTGGATGAACAATGAAGCTCCAGACTTATCGGCAGTACTTTCTATAATTGTTTCAAATTCAAGAGGTAAAAATTGAATTTCTGAATAATTTTTTTTATACAGGAGAGAAAACGACGATTCTAGTTGGAGACGAGACACCCCAAGCACAGAAGGTATGTAGATTCAAATTTGCTTATTCAATACTGTTATTCGAAAAGGGTTTTATTTTTCATCAGGTAAAGGGAAAGTTGAAGATACATCAAGTGATTCAAAAAATGAAAACGAAACAACTATAACTGAGGAATTTGAGGCAAACTGTGGACTTGGGGAAGGAGGCGAAGAAAAAAAATACAGGACTCCTAATAGGAGGTCAAATTCTTCTAGGACGAGTTTAAATTCCTCATATGGCAGTCGGAAAATTTTTAATACGATTTCAACCGAAGAATCGCAATCGTTTCTTTCTTATTTGAAGTCGGAGGAGGCTGAAAAGTTCACTAGAGTACAGGAAGTTGAAAAGGATTTATTTGAAGTTGGAGAAGATTATGCATTAGCTCACTGCGTTGCGCAGGATATGAATATGGGTAGTGGCATAGCTGTTGAGTTCAGGTTAGTTTTATCATACCTAGAAAAAAAAATTAACTCCAGAACTCAATTTACATATCGATTTTCAGGTCTAGGTTCAATAAGGTTCCCGAATTGCTGGATCAAAGGGCTTCACCAGGGGGTTTAGCTTTCCTTGAAATCAAAGGCCGATTCATTTATTATCTGGTGACAAAGCACTACTCTAACGGAAAACCAACCTACGAGACCCTTTGGTTATCTTTGTGCGAACTGAGAACCCACATAAAAGACGATGAAGTAAAAAAACTGGCTATGCCTCGAATTGGTTGCGGCTTGGATCGTCTAGATTGGAATGTTGTGAAGCCAATGTTGGAATTTTTATTCAAAGATGAGGATCTGGACATATTAGTATGTAATTTTCAACCGGTGAGTTCATTTTTTTGATTAATAATTTTAGTGGTAGGGTTGTTGAAAAAAAAAATCGATGCATTTTCAGTTTAACAAAACTTGGAAACTAGACAAAATTAATGGAAATAAACGAGATGACTATTTAACGATGGATTTGGGAAAATGTTTCAAGAATCTCTTCAGGCTTGAAACCGTTATTTCAAATACATAAATAAATTTAACCTTTATGACCTCGCATACTTTCTCCTGATTTGAATGGTGTGAATGCTTTTTATATATTTTTTTTCACTGAACTAATCCTTTTTGTTTGAATGAATATCATTTAGATTCGTTTGAAGAGGTCAAGAAAAGGAAAATTTGCTAAACGACCAAAGTCTAAAAAGGAAAGACTGCGAAGTTGCGACTATGAAATCTTGTTATTTTTGTTATATTTTATCTTTATAATTTTCATTTGTCAACTTTGTTTGCTTTTGAGAACATAAATGAGGAATTATTTATTATTTGCCAAAAGGCCAAAGTCTGAAAACGAAAGATGCGAAGATGAAATCTTTTTTTATATTTTATTCATATAAAAATCTCATTTATCAACTTTGTTTTCATTTTAGAATTATGTACTAAAAGACGGAAGTCTAAAAAAACAGAAGATGAAATCTTTTTTTTTTGTTATATTTTATCTATATTTTCGTTTGTCAACTTTGTTTTCTTGTGAGAAAAGAAATGATTTATTATGTGCTAAAAAACCAAAATCTAAAAAGAAAATAATGCGAGGATGAAATCTCTTTTTTTTTGTTATATTTTCGTTTTATTTTAAAAAAATAAATGAGGAATTATTTATCGTTTCAAATGGCGTATGTTCAATTCAAATATGAAAATCGTTTGAATTTGTTTCAAGCCGCCAAAAAAAAGGAAAAGATGCAAGACGCCCAAAGTTCGTGAAGAAAACATTAAGAAGCGAAAATCTTCCTCATCATGGCTCGAACAGTGGCTGAAATAGAACTAGAACTTAATTTTATACTCAGCTTCGATTTTATGTTATTTTTCGATGTATTTTGACTGAGAAATCATTTTTCTTTACTTCCAAAACATTTGTATGTTCTTAGTAGTGTAATCGTATTGTGAAATTTCAATTATTGAATAAACTGAAATTACTACAATGTTGTTTACTGCTCATGAATTCAAAATGAATGGAAAGATGAAATTATTCTTTATTTGCAAGTGACATAGGAAGATCATCCAATAATAGTTTATGTCAATGATGTCTTGATATTAACTAATAGCCCTCCACCTGAGGAATCACTCCTTTTATCAACAGGCTAACATATTTCAATCCTGATCCTACTGTAGCTGTTTGCAGCAACACACGGAAATTAAAAAAAAGTTCATGCGAAGTCTTCTACACTAATATATACTTTTCATTTCCTTGAATCGACGTGTTATAACTTGGTCATCTAGAAAATTGGATATAGGCGATTTTTGGGGAAATAGTATTTATATATTTTGATGAATTCCACCTTCTGTTAAAAACTATGGTTTATTTTAACGAGCTCTACCTTGAAATATTCCAAATGATTCGAAATATAATCACATTTTTATTTATGATTTCAGGTAACAGGAGGGACCCCAACATCCTTGAAAAAATGCAAAATATTTTACGAACAGAAAGCAATCACAGAAATCGAACCGGAAACAATAATAATATATTTCGCATCTAAAGACGGTAAACCAACCGATACCATGAAGATCCTGGATAACAAATTCAAGATTCTACCTGATTTCGAGAAAGCCGGAAAGGATCTCGGTCAAACCATCAGATCACAACCAATGTTCACCAAAAATTATATCCTTTATGGTTGCATCGTTAAAGACAATTATGAAGATGACGAATTCAGTTTTGTCGCGTTCGCAAATTGTCTCCGCTCGATTACGAAGAATTATAAAACTGATAACCTTTTCTATATAGCATTTCAGAAGGAGCCGAATGATTTTCTCAACGCGAAAATTCTTTCTTTGATGAAATACAACCTGAGAGACATGGATATTTATGTTTGCGGCTGGACTGAAACACCTTCGATCGTTGAAGAATAGTACTCCCTTAATTGTGTAATGATCAGTATCAGCTTGTATTTCTAGAAATAATTTAAATAACACTTATTGTTGTAAGCTTGTTTTTTAATTCATGAACCTTGATCCAAGTGATCCTCCCTTTTTGTGGTAATATACAGGTGTCCCAGAAGTCGGAATAATAGTCATCAGAAGAATGAAAGAAAATCTAAGTCGTGTATTTTTCAAATTATATTGCATTTCCTGTTATTCGAGAAAATGCATATCATGTGATGATTTTTGAACTCCTGTTTCTACAAATCTTTACTTTTTTCCAATTTAATTTTTTCTATGTTATCCCGAATAGTGCTTCTGCAATCTGTAACCTTTGATCCTAAGCCAATTGCCTCAGCTTGAAAAATAATGTCACTCTTTGCCGAACCGAGGATTCAAAATTAATATTTCGCCCAATTTCAACTGACTGTACTGAAAAAAAATTGTACTACATTAGTCTGGCAAGTAACT
The DNA here is from genome assembly GCA_963966015.1 of Aphidecta obliterata. Classification (NCBI taxonomy): domain Eukaryota; kingdom Metazoa; phylum Arthropoda; class Insecta; order Coleoptera; family Coccinellidae; genus Aphidecta; species Aphidecta obliterata. The sequence goes on from OZ014428.1 coordinate 30,054,986, forward strand.
TTAAAAGTTAGCGCATTTAATGAGGATTCTAAAGTGGTATAACACTTACTACATAATTTCGTAGATTGGGCAAAAAAAAGGTTTTTCTTAAAGAAAAATAAAATTGGAAAAAAATAAAGATTTGTGGCAACAGGAGTCCAAAAAACATCACATGGTGTGCATTTTCTCGAATAGAAGGAAATGCAATATAATTTAAAAAATACACGACTTTTTTAAATATTTTTCTGATGACTATTATGACTTAGCCTGTTACCCGATTCCGGCTTGACGTCGACTTCTGAGACACTTTGTAGGGTATTTGAAACAAGCAGTCAAGTTATCTGGAAAATTGAGAGAACCTTATGACGAATTTGATTCACTTTCTGTCTCATCATAAGTGCCTGAATATAATTAAAAAAGACAGAGCCTGATGTTTTTCATGGTATCTCTGAATATCTTTCATTAGTGTCAGCTGTCATTCTTTCAGTCAATTTGTTAAAAAGGGTTAGCTGTTAGTGTCCTTCTATCTATACTTCCATTCAACCATTATTTTTCCCAGAATTAATAGATAAATTAGAAGATTTCAATAGTTTTCCAATTATAAAAAAAATACTCATTCAAAAAATAGAAAGATATAATGCAAAATAATTAAATATAATATCAGTTACTTCCACATGAGATATATAAAACTTCAGTAAAAATCATGAGCATATTTTTTTCACATTATTCAAAACGTAGGACCATTCGAACGAATCCCTATCGTCCTCTAATTTAACAATATCAGATTCCTCAAAGCAAGCTAACAACTTCGCAAATGGCGTGTAATTCTTGACAGTTTGCATGTCTGCAATCACTATCAACTTATTTTTAGCTCTAGTCAAGGCTACATTCAATCTCCTATGATCTTCTAATATCTCGAACTGAAAAATAATGTTTTGAAACGATTGTCTTTTAAAACTTGAAAATCATAAATTCTCACCTTGGATTTTATGGTATTCTTACTGGGATCTATACTTTTGGTACAAGAGTATATTATCACATCTTTATCCCTTCCCTGAAATCTGTCAACGGTGCTCACATCAATATTTTGATCAAGGATACAAGACAACTGCTTGACTTGGTAAGTGAAAGTGGCGATTACTCCTATACTTTCAGGCTTAACTCCTCCCTGTAAAAAAACAGTTCACTTTATTTACTAAATTATTACATCACGAGGATCCTTTATACTTGTATTAAGTCACTGTAGAGGAGCCTAACTTTGAGATTAAAACTTACCTTCAATAAGGCATGTGTTAAGTTATAAATGACAGCTGCTTCATATATATTCACAATAGACTTGTTCTCTTTGTTGCTCTCCTCCTTAACATTCCAAGTAACTGTGTCATTTCTCTTCCATACCGGTCCTGTATCGATTAGTTTAACCGAATTCCTTAAACTTGTGTCCAGAACTTCTTTCATCCAATTGAAACTTTCGAATGATTCGAACATTTCCTGAAAAAACGTTGTGATAATTTTGCAAGGTCTGTGGGAAAAGTATTGTTGGTTCGAATCTTATTCATACCTGTTCCTTTGGAATATGGAGAGTAGCATTGCCAGTCTTTTCATCTGCAACCAGAAGGTTTCCTTTATATGTCATATCATTTGCTAATTTTGTTATTACTCTATTCATTCTGTAATTAATTGTCAAGGATATCTCGCTTTCTTCACATTCCAATCTTTCAAACATACTTTTCGCCATTCCTAATTCTCTGGAAATCGGTAAAAAATATAACAGTGCCGAATTTTTTATATTTCAAAAGATTAAAATATTTCTGAAAAACACCTACATAGCCTCTGGGTTTTTTACTACTGGGGTCAATTGTTCCGGATCCCCAACTAGAATGAAGACTTTAGCAGCATACAGAGGTCTTATGACTGTCGATTGCAAAACCTGAGTACTTTCATCTACTATACAAACATCGAGTGTCCTTTTTGATAATATTGGATTTCCAGAACCGAGACATGTAACGGCTATTATTTTCTGGAAACGATAAACTAATAAGATCAAACCCAAATCATCCTGAACTGAATCTCTGAACTCACAGTTTTATCAAATACATCGGACAACTCTTCCGGAGTTCTACAATCTTTCGTTCTGAAGTGTTCACTGTATTTCTCCAAACTGCTGTTTATTTTTGCTTGGGAACCAAGCCTCATAAAATCAACACCTAAATTGCAAAGTTTCATGCAAATGTTATCCACCGCTGAATGAGTGTGACTCGTTATTAAAACAGTTTTTCCGAGTATGGAGAGCAGTTCTACAAGGGCAACAATGGTAGAAGTTTTTCCTGAAAAAAAACACGAAACCTATTCAATTAAATCATCAATATTGTTACTGTTATTATAACAAGAAAAAACAGAATCAAATATGATGATGAAGGCATTGGACATGGATAAGAAATTATACGAAAAAATTAAAGAGGATTCAGAAAAAATGAATCAAAAAATGAAAGATGATTCAAGAAGAATAAATCAAGAAATGAATACCAAATTTGAAGAAATGAAAGATGACTCAAAAAGAATGAAGCAAGAAATGAAAGAAGATATTACAGAAACAATAAAACAAGACATAAATTGGAAATTCGAAAAAATGGAAGAAATTTCAGAAAGATTGGTGATTAAAATAGAAGAAAATTCAAGGGAATTGAAGGAAATTAGAGATAGAATTGATATATGGGAAAAAAGACTTGAGAAGAAAATGGAAGAAGAAATGATTGATTTTGAGAAAGATGTAGAAGTTTTCCCTGAAAAAAAAAACACGAAACCTATTCAATTAAATCATCAATATTGTTATAGTTATTATAACAAGAAAAAACAGAATCAAATATGATGATGAAGGCATTGGACATGGATAAGAAGTTATACGAAAAAATTAAAGAGTATTCAGAAAGAATGAATCAAAAAATGAAAGATGATTCAAAAAGAATGAATCAAGAAATGAATAACAAATTTGAAGAAATGAAAGATGACTCAAAAAGAATGAAGCAAGAAATGAAAGAAGATATAACAGAAAGAATAAAACAAGACATAAATAAGAAATTCGAAAAAAAGGAAGAAATTTCAGAAAGATTGGTGATTGAAATAGAAGAACATTCAAAGGAAATTGAAGGAAATTAGAGATAGAATTGATATATGGGAAAACAGACTTGAGAAGAAAATTGAAGAAGAAATGATTGATTTTGAGGAAGATGGAGAACTTACAGTAATAATAGAAAATACAGAAGAAAATATGAAGTTAAATGAAATTAATATGTTGAAATTACAAGACCCAACATTCAAGAAAGAATTCAACAATGATTCTAAACTTAATGATAGTAAAAATGAATTTAATCAGGACACTTCTGAAACAAAAATAGAGGAATTCTGTTTTGGAAACATTATTAGAATTGATAATTCTATATCCAAATTCAAGAAGGGGGATATCAAGTTAATATACAAGAAGCCAGGCAAAATTGAGCTGATACAAAAAGAAATTCATTAATTTGATAGATTCTACTATACAAAATATTCTGATGATAATTCAAAGGAACTTAGAGAGATACTCAAAAAAACGTAGTCATTATATGAGCACATAGAATCACTGATAAAAATATCTACATACTACATACATAATAGATAATGAAAATGATTTATATAAATTCAATGAAGAAACGAAAAATAACAAAAATATTTATTCATTATTCATGATATTCGAGTACAAATTGAAAGAGAAATTTCAATATTCAAAATTTTTTTTTTTTTTTAAATTATCAAATATTAAATTTAGGGAATTGTTATGGAAATCAAACCATAGTTATTTTTTTTTACAATTTAAGAATAAACTCAAATGATTCACCAAATATGCATGAAATTTGAAATACCTTGTAAATATATAAGCTGAAATCATAAAATTAAATTCTCCATAAGATCCAATAATAAATGAAGAAAATATATTTCGAATTTTTAGTCGATTCAGGAAATTTAACCCACCAAAATCAATTACTCATAACATTATTATATTTTCAAAGGGGGTTCATATAATAAAAAATATGAATTGTTAAAATTATGAATTATATAGTATTTAATTGGAATTTATGTAAGGAAACTTGTTAAAATACAATTTGGGATCATAAACTGGACAGAGTGAATCAAGAAAAAAAAAAAAAATTTGATTGAAAAATTAATCTGGGAAAGCTGAGTTCGAAATTGGTTTTGGAAGAAAGAAAACATCAGAATTCATATTTGAAACCTTGCCAAGAAAAAATACGAGTGCAATTTGAAAGCACGAAAATTAAATTTCCAAGTTTCAAAAATATAAAAGCAGCGTTCCAGTGTTCTCATAAGGAAAAGTGAAGAAAAATATTTTGGACAAAGTTTTTCTATGTGCTCGTCATTGATCATTAGTAAGATTTATTAAATTTAGTTCTATTCGATAATTAGAGTTAGTCTTATAGAATTTAATTTCTAATAAAATAATTGTGTAAACATATTTTTTTTTGAATTGTTCATCCTAGAACCTTCCTTGAGGAACTGTTTTGGCAAATCAAATAAAATATTGAACAAAATTATTGAAAATTGTTAATGGATTTGAATTATTTTCAAAATTAAATAAATTTCACATTAGAGTCATAATAGTATTTCTCAATGAAGGAAAGATTCTGACCTGTTCCAGGCATTCCTTTAATGAGGAGATAATCATTTGCAGATATAGCTTTCAACACTGCCTTTCTTTGGACAGAATTCAATCTCTTCAGTATTGGCATGCCTTTAACTGCAACAACTTTTGGGAGCTTCTTGGAGAAGGTCGGTAACTTTTTATCGATTACCATACTCCTCAGATGATCAGCTCTATCGGATGGTTCCAGTAATAATGTCAAACAAGTTTGATTGAAAGCGTGGCTATAAGACGATTCGTATGTATCGATATGGAAATTTTCATTTGGATACTTTTTTTCCAGATTTCTAAAACAAAAAAATAGAAATTTTTGAAAGGTATCGCTGATAAAATCTTACTTATCGAGTGCGACAGTGATTGAATGTGCATCCATGTTTGTAACGAATCCAGTCACAACGGCAGACCTGGTGTCTGTACTAACCACACAATAATTCCCTTCGTCTATACCGGAAGCGAAAAAGTTAAACTCCGATTCTTCACATTTGACGAAGATGTGGTTCATGAGATCGTTGAATTCGTCGCATGTCTCAGAAATTTTAAGATTACAAATACATCTGCCCTTGGATTCCCTGAAAGATATGATAATAATAACCTGAAATTTCTAAGAACGATCTGATCAAACCTTTCTGATGGGGTCATAGCAAGAATCTCTCGCACTGATTTGGATGAAGATTTTTCCGATACTTCCTCTAGATTAACCAAGGAACTCCAAAGTATGAAATAATTTATGTGTTCTTCAGTGAGGTGCGATAAAACTTCTTCCTTAACACTTTTCAACGATTTATTATTCGATAAGTCATTTTTGTTATATCTGAAACAATGAATATCACTAAGGCATAAAGCCGAGTTGTATAGAGTTTTACTCACTCTGAAAAAGCAGTGCATATGATATTGTAAGGGCACTTTCCACACGCACTGGGATGGCTGATCGGGCTTGGAAGATCTCCGGGCGCAATTTTTTGAATTTTTCCTGAGATTTTTGAGCGAACTATCTTCGGCTTCCTCCGCAAGTAATAGGCTAATTCGTTCCTGAGTATCATTATATCCCGTTTTTCGTTTTCAGTCATTGTTATTTCTTTCGTTATCCCATCCCTAAAAAATTAAGCTAAACTCTTTGAATTAAACAATTTCAATTTTATTGATAAATATGTTTAGACCATATCGGAAATGGTGGCATGTTCAATTTCTTCGTGTTGGAATCCATGAATATCTGTCATTTACTCTGTCAATTTGTCGCCGTGAGTTTTATTTCTCTGATCCGTTGATGAGTGATATTGATGGTTTCACCACAGAATAATTCAAAAGCCTCATCCCTTGATTCTTAGGGAGCCAGGGAATTCCAATTGCAAGAATATCAAATGTGCCACCAAAACGGTTCTTATACGATATGGTTCATTGAGATTGATTGTAAAAAGAAATGTGGAACATGTAACTACGAAAAAGCATAATGATGAAATATTAAGTTCTTCAATACTCACTTCAGATATAACAGCAATCCAGAAGATACCTCGTATCCTAGCTTGTTCATCATCATAACATACAATAAAACTTGCCCCTTGTGCTCCAAAGAAAATGAAGATCTTCCCGTTTTCAATTCTAGGGGCATCACTTCTGAACCGTTCTTTATAGTAACATCTACCTTTCCTTTAATCCCCAACTTTTGACACCAAATATTCTCCTCGATATCTTCTATTGTATCAATTTGGCCTTGCCAGACGTTTTTGTTCAACTGCTTTTTTCCTTGGACATAAGACTCTACAAATTCCTGAATTCTTGGTACATATATTTCCATTTTCGATTTGATCATTTCGACGGTTTGGCCCAAATCATAAATCCTCCTTATCTGAATGCACATTTATAACAAAGTTTCAATTTGAAAAATAAATTATTTTATTTCTAAGAAGCCGTAAAATACCTATCATCATTCTGCAGATATTTCAATATTCACATCAATTGAGATATACGAACTTATGAATATTAACTAAAATAATAATAAAATCAACTTACATTGTCTTTGGTTGTCAAAATATTGTTCAAGACACCTTCTATTTGTGAAATTGTATTTAATTTCTTTTTTAAAGTTTGCTGGAGTATTGAATGAACTAATGTTCCTACCAACATAAATTCATTGCCAGTATCAAAACCTTGGAATTTGTCACTGAGAACGCTTCTTCTCTTACAAAATAAAGTACCTAAAAAAATAGGATTAAGTACAATGAACAAACGATACAAAGTCAAGAAATCTTAATCACTTAATATTGAAATGTGATCAAATCAAATAAACACATATTATTTCCCTATCATTCAATTTAATTCTATAACATTAATGTCTCGCAATATTTTCTTTCCATTATATTTTGGTTTTTTAGTTTAGATGGAATCATTTAAGTTTGGACAGTGTTGAAAATAATTTTTAAAATTAATTAATATTAAGGTTAGGTTAGGTTAGCTCTATTGCTAAGCTTCGTGAGTTATGAAATTTTGATTATCAGATAGATAGCTACTCCATATATTCATTTATTGTTGAAAGTAATAAACAAAAAAATTTGTATTCCAGTATATTTCGCTGAATTGATACTTACTCACAACCGAAGTACTTGAAATTAGTAAATCTGGTTCGTATACGACAAGACCATTTTTATTGTCTACAACCCAATCCGATTCAATCTTTTTTGCCGTGATATATAACTTGTCCCCGATTTCTAGATTAGTGTTGAACCTGGAATTGTTACAGAATAGACCGATATTCACATTTTTTACAAAGGATATTTACCAAAAATCTCTCAGAATGCAAACTGCGTATTCCTCTGTGGTATTTGATTTTACTGTTACTTTGTTATATGAAGGAAAACATTCGATTTTGATTACTTTGCAATATTTAGATTTGCTCAAGTCTAGTGTACTCTCGTGTTCTTCCTGTTGATGAAAATTTCTTGAAAAAAACCATTGTGAAAAAAAATATTTCAACTTACAGCTTCAACCTCATCAGCTAACGACTGTTCCTCAAATTCGTTATCAAAAAAGCTAGAAAAACAATCATGGATGGAATCTTCTGAAAGAATATCCTTGATATCAGAATCAAGAGTGCCTTTGGTTTTTTTTGAGTTTTGATCATCGACATTTGATATCGATTGACTGGAATCTCCAAAATCAAGTTTTGCTTTGACTTTAGAAACACTGTTGACATCATTTTTTTTAGGGGTATCTTTTTGAGGTGTCATTTCATTAAATTTCTGAGCTTCTACCGATCTGAAAGAATGAATTTGTCGTAATTTCAAATGCGAATCCCATTAGAAATGTTCTACCTGTTTGAAACTGAAGGAGAACAGTGTTTCAATGGCGTTGTCCTCATTTTTCCCGAACATGAGGGGGACATCTTCCCATCCGATGATTTACTTGGAGTAATCTTAACGAAATTTTCAATTATATTAACACTGAAATCTGAAACTTTCGTTGGTGTCCTTTGAAATAATTTCGGTGGTGGTGTCCTTGATGGTTTGTTCACGTTTTTGAAGAGTTTTTCAGGGGTTTTCGCGTTGTTTGTCGGTTTTTTCATATTTATGAGTGTCGGAGAAGAATTTGATAAACACATTCTCTTAGGAGATTTGGCATCAACAATCACACTATTGATCTCACCGTTTTTTCTTTTCTTCGGTGAATTTTGAATTGATTTTTTTTCTTCAAACTCATTTTCATTTTGCTCTTTAGACGTGCCCTGACTATTGCTTACTATTGTTGATTGTTTCTTTTCTTCGATTTTTTTGAAAAAGTCTGACAGTGTCGTCGTAGCTCTGTTATTCGTTTTGGAATTCTGGAATTGAAAATATTTTAGGTGAAATTATATGGACACAGCAAATGAAAATTTACTTTTTGAGCTTTGACTTTCTTCATTTCAACGAAAATATGATTTATATGGAACGTACACAAAAAAAAAACAGTTCAACAACTTAAATAACGTATAATTTCCAGGAACTTCATTGTTTTGATTGTCAGATATGTTCTAACTTCAAATAGAGTAACCGCCAAAAAGTGACAGCAATAAGCATAGAACAAATTAATGTTGTCATAAGAGAGAACTGGACTAGATTATGGAATATTTCAAACACCTGCAAAAATTCTTCATAACAAATTATTTTTCTGAGAGTTTCATTCATCGTAACAGATGATTTATTCAAAATTATTATGGGATAACATTGAATTTTTCTTCATCCTGAATGAATCTAGTTAGTTTGTATGAAGGAATCTAGATTATCGACATCAACAAATAAAAATAAAAAACTGTCAAAAGTTGTTTTGGGGCTCTTGTGAAGACGTTAAGTCTGTGGAACATTTCTTTTAAAAATTAATAAACCCTGAAGAGTGAAATAGACAATTTACATCTGTTTGATATCGTTCGGTTCGGTGTTGTTTTGAAATTTGGAAATGGCTTCAAACACGAGTATGGACGATGAACAGGCTATAAGGGAGTGTGAGGCCTATGTACAAGATCACAATATTCAACAAATACTGAAGGATTGCATAGTTCAACTATGTGTCTGTCGTCCCGCAAATCCAATTGCTTTCTTGAGGGAACATTTCCAGAAGTTGGAGAAGGTGAGTCGAATCTTTTTCACGTAGGTACAAGTTGATGGACCTTTTTCTTATAAGAACTAGGGGAAACTTGTGCACACTTGTGCCACAATTAATCATATCTCAGTATGTATATATCGAAGGCACTAGTCTTTCCAATTCAGTTTGCGATAGGGGAATAGAAAGGTTCATTCAGCATAATGCTTTGCATTATATATTGTCTTTGCTGAACACTCTGTGGAATGTTATGGGTTTGAGGGTGTTAGTCATTAATATTTGCAAAAAACCACTTTGTGGTTTGTTATATGGCAGTTTTCGTCCAATCTTTGTTGTTCGACAAGTAGAACTGCCAGTATCGACCATTTTATTTAAATATGTCTCGTCGATGTTTTTAACGATATTCTTCGGTATAAACATGTTTTAAAAGTGCATGAGATTATTGTTGAATATTAGTTCAAAGAAGGATTATGCACCATCATTATAATAGAGTAATTATTTCCATATATTCATTAAATTTTCACTCTATATTCGGAACTCGATGAAGGATGTACCGAACAAGTATATTCCTTCAGTGTTTTTCTAAATTTAAGAAAAAAATGATTCAAATGAACTTTCTTTCGAAATTAAAATGGAAAAATGAGTTTTGATTTATTGAGATTGACTGGAAAATACTCTTGGATGATTATTATTGGAATAAATAATTGTGGTGCTAGATTTCTGATACCATTGGATATTTCCCCTAATAGCAGGTTTCTGCTAATCCTGGAGTTCCTTAATCCTTCGTGAGATGGCATTACCTTCCAACAAATGCCCTGAGATTTTCACTGATAATGCTCAATTTGACTGATCAGTCCATCCTTCTTCAAATAATTAGGAAACAAAATACTTTACGTTTATGGAGTTTTATTTAGGGATTGATATTGGAAACCATTTATTTTCTTTTTTTTTTTCAATTCTACATCCGACCTTGCTCTAGTTGAGGCAGTTATTTCTCCTTCACTTTCTAGAATTCTCCCCAGTCATTAGAGCAGAAGATTATTTTCTGAATTATTCATTTTCAAGATTCTTCATTTTGTGAAGAAAAACAGCATCAAATTAATCAAAACAGATGGAAATTGAGTTTATGAGCGTTATCTTTACGAGATTCCTGTCACACAGTAGATCTAATGTATCGCATCTGTCATATTTGTCAGACGTTGCCAGATATTAGTTACCCTTAGTTGAATTCTTGTCGAATGGGTGGGATTTTTGAGAGAAGTTTTTGTGGAAGACAGGTGCAAACTCAATTGTTCGGCAACAACGTTCAATTTAGAGTCTGCGCGTTAGAGGTTATGGAGAATTCCGATTTTGCAAATTTATTGTTTTATATTTTACGGTTATGTGAATATCTTTTTTAATGGAGTTTTTTTCATTTTATGAGTTTATGGAGTTTTATTCAGGGAGTGGTCTTGGAAACCATTTATTTTCTTTTTTTTTTTTTTCAATTCTATATCCGACCTTGCTCTAGTTGAGGCAGTTATTTTTCCTACACTTTCTAGAATTCTCCCCTGTCATTAGAGCAGAAGATTATTTTCTGAATTATTCATTTTCAATATTCTTCATTTTGTGAAGAAAAACAGCATCAAATTAATCAAAACAGATGGAAATTGAGTTTATGAGCGTAATCTTTACGAGATTCCTGTCACACAGTAGATCTAATGTATCGCATCTGTCATATTTGTCCGACGTTGCCAGATATAAGTCACCTTTTAGTTGAGTTTTTGTTGAAGGGGTCCAAACGAAAAGATTTTTGAGGGAAGTTTTCGTGAAAGACAGGTGCAAACAGAATTGTTCGGCAACAACGTTCAATTTAGAGTCTGCGCTTTAGAGGTTATGGCGAATTCCGACTTTGCAATTTCCTCGTTTTATTTTTTACGGTTATGTGAACATCGTTTTTGATGGAGTTTTGTCATTTCATGGGTCTTTAACATTCAGTCATTCCGCCCTTCGGGCGTTTATGGATTTTTATCAATTTGTCGGAGTTATTTTTCATTTTCCGTTTATGGATTATTATTCGTGATGACAGGCGGTTTCCCGTTAAAAATCGCGAACGAGAGGTCACCGCCGCCTCCGCAGGGAATAACATTCCGCGTCCCCCTTTCGCGCCCGGTGACGTCACGCGGGCGTCAGAGCCGGGATTCCTCTCTCTCCCTGTCCGCATTCTGTCGACGTAGACGTTGGCGCTAGAAGACGCCGTTCCGGGGTTTTCGCGAGTGGCGGACGACACAATCACCACCACGAGGCCATGGCGATGCTGTTCATGCCGGCAGCGGTAAGTAGCAGAGTAGCTGCGTTTTGGGGCGACTGAGACGTCCATTTCTTCTTTTCCGCGTGGAGGGAGGCGGTGCGCCGCTGTGGGCGCATCGATTGGCGCGAATAACAAGGGTATGGGGTGACTTTGGAAGTCGGGAACTGGGGCACGGTCGGGTTCCGTAACTATAGTGGCGGCGGTTACGTGGGTTCATTATGTTTTAGGGTTTATTTTGGGTACGCCCCACTTAGGGACTAATTAGGGACGCAGAGGGTTGACTATTGTTTGAGTTGTTGTGGCAAAATCTGCGCTTAGAATTTTTGACATTTCGAAAGATATCGTAATTTTTCTCTTACTTTCGTGGAAAATACAGATTGAAAGCGATGATATCAAGATTAATTTATCAAATAATCTGAAAAACCTCCTTCTTATTGGGGGTAAACTCAAGTGGCTCTTGCATACTATCAATATTATTAAAAGAACAACAAAAATTTGACAGAAAAATTGAAAGACATTATACTCTATTGGTACTGTTATGCGGTAAAACTATTGCCGACATTACAGAATTAGAACTCTACCTTAAATGAGTTCTTTTTAAGGTGAAAATATTACTCCAGATAATCTTTGGCCAAGATCGTGATCGTATAGTGGTTTAAGGACTCTACGTTGTGCATGCAACCCAAATTACGCTTGATTCAATAAAAGAGATCGACGGGCAAATAGGAAATTCAAAACACACATTTTTAGCACCCAAAACAGGAAAATAACAAGTATATGGGTGCTGTTGGGGACGGTTCCCCAACTTCAGGTCGTATAATAAGAATCGGGAAAGACCTGCGAGTAAACCCGTTCTGTACAATGAATAGCAATAGGTCGACTGTAAAGTTTTAACCCAGAGACCTCTCTCCTTATCTCGTTCAAATACCGATCTCCCACGATGCAAGGAGAGGGGAATGCGACCAGTCTCCTCGTTATATATATTTCCCACGATGAGTAGTTTTATAGATAGTTATGTTACGTCTACGATAGCTGTCTCTCTGGGCAGTAATTCTTCAAGGATTATGTATAACTGATAATAATGAGTGGAGAGTGGATTTAAAGTTCTCAACCAAGATAAGATGATGAACATAATGATGACGCTGGTGCTTATGAATATCCTTAATATTTGCTGAAAACTACAACGATTGCATATAGTATTATTTAAAGGATATTGCATATCCCAGATATGATTAGAGAAGGTGATGATTAAACAATCGTTAATAAAAGAAGTTCTCGTGGGAAGCACTTAAGAATTTGATACACTTGGTCAGTTAGAATCATTAAATAATATTGAATAGACTTGATGATTAAGTATGAAACATGGATACAAAACAATAAACTTGGTAAAATACGTTATCCTATGCATTGTAATAGTTCCTCAGTAAGGAACATTAACTAACGTTGAATAGAAATAACTCACTACAAAAGCAAATGAAAGTCATGTGGATCAAAAGTAATTACATGAGATAACGCATTGAATAAGTAATGGAAACAGCTGACTTAGAGCGTAGAAAGTTAGGAGAAGCACGTATATAAATAATGATAACGTGGTAATTAAATATGAAAAAACTCACGTGTTAAACCCAAGCATCTCTTCCACCCTTGAGGGTTTAAGATCCACATACTCACAAACCAAACCTGTTTTACCTTTTAGAATCGAACTCAAAAGCCAGAGCTCAGAGAAGAGACCCTCCAACTTCGAGGTTAGCCACGCTCCTTCCATTTTCTCAAAAGAGCCTTGTGTTCTCAATAATCATGGATTATTCTTTTTCGGACGGGATCTGCAATGTTTGAGTGATAATTGTTAACTAGCGTTACGCAAATGTTAGATTTGTACAATATCAAGAATAATTTATCAAATAATTTGAAAAACCTCCTTATTCTTATTCTAATTGGGGGTAAACTCAGGTGGCTCTTGCATTCTATTAATCAATATTATTAAAAAAATATAAAAATTCGACAGAAAAAATGAAACACATTTTGAATGAATGACAACTGACACTGATGGCAGATATTCAGGGATACCAACGCAAAGTTATGGTCCACTGAATCCCCCAGTGCGATATGATATTTACCAATTGTGTCGGTAAATTCGTATAATTTGGATCATTATCACTGTCAAGGGTGATTTTGTTAGTTTTTTCAATGAATTAGAAAGAATATTGTTTTTTGATTTTAGTGTAGTTTGGATACAACTTCAAGAAATTTCAGAAAACCTACCAGAAAAATAAGAATATGGGGGTTTATTTTTATCGCTTTATTGTTTTTTCACTTCTTCAGTGTTATTTTATTCTGTTCATATTGTGGGAGCTATTTTTTTCTCGAAATTTCCATATTAATTTCTGATTTTTTTTTGTAAATCACGAAATGTTCCACAATTATATTTATTTTCTTCGAATCATAGAACCCAACATACTTCAACCTATTTTAGTTCGCCTGGTCTATTTAAATTTTTCTTTCAAAAAATCGTGTCGGTAAATTCGGATAATTTGGTTCATTATCACTGTACAGGGTGCTTTTTGTTAGTTTATTAGTGAATAAAAAAGAATAATGTTTTTTTGATTTTAGTGATTTTTTTTTACTTTATTGTTATTTTATTCTTTTCATTTTGTGGAAGCTATTTTTTTTCGAAATTTCCATATCAATTTCTGTATTTTTTTTGTGTCACGAAACGGAGTGTTTTACAATTATATTTATTCTTTTCGAATCATAGAACTCAACATATTTTAACCTATTTTAGTTCGCATGGTCAATCAAAAATTTTTTTTTCGAAAATTGTGTCGGATAATTTGCTTCATTATCTCTTGCTTTTTGTTAGTTTTTCAATAAATTGAAAAGAATAATATTTTTTGATTTTGGTGTAGTTTGAATACAACGTCAAGAAATTTCAGAAAACCAACCAGAAATATAAGAATATGGGGGATCATTTTTATGCTTCATTATTTTTTCGCTTCTTCATTGTTATTTTATTATTTTCATTTTGTGGGAGCTATTTCTTTTTTCAAATTTCCATATTAATTTCTGATTTTTTTTTGTAAATCATGAAATGTTCTACAATTATATTTATTTTCTTCGAATCATAAAACCCAACATATTTTCACCTATTTTAGTTCGCCTGGTCTATTTAAATTTTTTTTTTTTCAAAAACTGTGTCGGTAAATGCGTATAATTTGATTCATTATCAATGTATAGGGTGCATTTTGTTAGTTTTTTAATGAATTCGAATATACAGAAATAGAAGATTATGGGGATCATTTTTATAGCTTTATTATTTTTTCACTTCTCCATTGTTATTTTATTCTTTTTATTATGTGGGAGATATTTTTTTCGAAATTTCAATATTAATTTCTGATTTCTCCTTGTAAATCACGAAATGTTTTACAATTATATTTATTTTCTTCGAATCATAAAACCTAACATATTTCAACCTATTTCAATTCGCCTGGTCTATTCACATTTTTTTTTTTCGAAAATTGGTAAATCGGTAAATTTGGATAATTTGGTTCATTATCACTGTACAGGGTGCTTATTGTTAGTTTTTTCAATGAATTAGAAAGAATAATGTTTTTTGATTTTAGTGTAGTTTGGATACAACTTCAAGAAATTTCAGAAAACCAACCAGAAAAATAAGAATATGGGGGTTTATTTTTATCGCTTTATTGTTTTTTCACTTCTTTATTGTTATTTTATTCTGTTCATTTTGTGGGAGCTATTTTTTTCTCGAAATTTTCATATTAATTTCAGATTTTTTTTGTAAATCACGAAATGTTCTACAATTATATTTATTTTCTTTGAATCATCCAACCCAACATACTTCAACCTATTTTAGTTCGCCTGGTCTATTTAAATTTTTCTTTCAAAAAATCGTGTCGGTAAATTCGTATAATTTGGATCATTATCACTGTCCAGGGGGATTTTTGTTAGTTTTTTCAATGAATTAGAAAGAATAATGTTTTTTGATTTTAGTGTAGTTTGGATACAACTTCAAGAAATTTCAGAAAACCAACCAGAAAAATAAGAATATGGGGGTTTATTTTTATCGCTTCATTATTTTTTCACTTCTTCATTGTTATTTTATTATTTTCATTTTGTGGGAGCTATTTCTTTTTCAAAATTTCCATATTAATTTCTGATTTTTTTTTGTAAATTACGAAATGTTCTACAATTATATTTATTTTCTTCGAATCATAGAACCCAACATATTTTAACCTATTTTAGTTCGCCTGGTTCATTTAATTTTTTTTTCGAAAATTTTGTGGTTAAATTCGGATAATATGGTTCATTATCACTGTAGAGGGTGCTTTTTGTTAGTTTTTTAATAAATTAGAAAGAATAATGTTTTTTGATTTTAGTGTAGTTTGAATACAACGTCAAGAAATTTCATAAAACCAACCAGAATTATAAGAACATGGGGGATTAATTTCATCGCTTTATTATTTTTTCACTTCTTTATTGTTATTTTATTCTTTTCATTTTGTTGAAGCTATTTTTTTTTTCGAAATTTCCATATTAATTTCTGATTTTTTTTTGTAAATCACGAAATGTTCTACAATTATATTTATTTTCTTCGAATCTAGAACCCAACATATTTTAGTTTGCCTGGTCTATTTAATTTTTTTTTCGAAAATTGTGTCGGTAAATTCGGATAATTTGGTTCATAATCACTGTACAGGATGGTTTTGGTTAGTTTTTCAATGAATGAGAAAGAATAATGTTTTTTGATTTCAGTGTAGTTTGAATACAACGTCAAGAAATTTCAGAAAACCAACTAGAAATATAAGAATATGGGGAATTATTTTTATCGCTTCATTATTTTTTTCACTTCTTCATAGTTAGTTTATTCTTTTCTTTTTGTGGGTGCTATTTTTTCTGATTTTTTCATAGGGTTTATTTCGGTTACGACTAATCAGGCAATAAGGGGGTTGACTATGGTGAGTTGTTGTGGCAAAATCTGCGCCTCGAATTTTTGACATTTCGAAAGCTATCGTAATTTTTTTTAATACTTTCGTGAAAGATAGAGATAGAAAGCGATGATATCAAGATCAATTCATCAAATAATTTGAAAAAGCTTCTTCTTATTGGGGGTTAACTCAAGTGGCTCTTGCAAACTATCAATATTATTAACAGAACAACAGAAATTTGACAGAAAAAATGACATTTCGAATGAATGACAACTGACGCTGATGGCAGATATTCAGGGATGCCAACACAAAGTTATGGTTCACTGAATCCCCAGTGCGATATGATATTTGCCAATCGGAGAACAATACGAGTAAACGGGCGGTGATTTGAGACAAACAAAAGGTTTATTACAACAATAAATTTTTTATTTTGACTTAGGTACCCACGATCGCTATAACTAAAACCATAAGGCATTTCCATTTCAAGATCACAGGCATAATCTTATAAGAGTTAACATTTCTTAACTAAATTAATATATATTTATAAAACATAAAACATCTTCAATGAAAACGATCATTAGAGTCTCCGTAATAAACTATGACGTATATAAATATAAATAACAATACGTATAGGTAATTCCTCTTGAATATGAAATTTCAAATGTATACATATATATAATTCATCTTTATCTTCTTAAAAATTATCCTAGTAAGTACATCAAAGGGTGATCAGGTAGAAAAATAAGGCTAAGACGGGTGGCCCTCATGAGTAGGTCCCGATGTATTCCGGCTTCCAGAGCTGATTGGAAAAGAAGTTATTGACTATTGCGATGTCCCTGTCGTGGTCGGCGGTGACCGTGACAGGGGCGATGGTAACTCCGTCTGGTAGGAACAGCCCGAAGGGTATCAGGGGGTTGTCGACCAGCTGTTTGATCTTCCTCTTCTGCGTTCCCCTGAGCTGCTGTATGAAGGACATTTGGAAATTCTTTGGTTCGTTGTCGTCCTCCGCGTCGGCCATCTCTTCGTCCGGCAAGACGGTGGCCGTGGGTCGGTGGTGGTGGACGGAGGGCGTTGATGAAGGCAACTGGGTGATTTTCTTGACGACGTTGTTGTTGGTCTCGACGGGCGGCGGCGTCGTCGTCGTCTGGTTCTTGGCGCTCCTGTTGTGGCTGCTGTAGCTGTTGAGGCCCAGGCTGGAGATCAGTTTTTCGCGTTGCAGGCGCACCCGCTTCGTGGTGATGACGAACGCGCTCACGAACGCCTTCTGGCACACCTCCACGTGGTCCATGGAGGGCAGCAGGGGCACCAGGTACTTGCAGGTTATCCGACGGGGCGGCCTGCCGGACTCCGTGGATTCCGGTATGTTCATGCGCGCCCTGAGGTCCATGTTCTGGCGGAGAAAGGAGTTCTGGGCGTCCGCCTCGCCGAGTCCGTAGAAATGGTAGAAGAGGCGCTCGCGCGCCTCCCTAGGCACACGTTCATCACATTTTTGGGGGCACTGGCAGAGTTCCTCTGTAAAAAAAAAGTTTGATTTAGTTTCGGGGTTGTGAAAGAAATTTCATTTCAATTTCTTCAACCTATTTTAGTTTGCCTGATCTATTTGTCTTTTTTCTCGAAAGTTACTCATGAAACTCAAACGGGGTGATTCTTGATAGGAATGGGATTCATATTCTTCAAGAAGTACTTTTTGTGTCGGTAAATTCGGATAATTTGTTTCATTATCATTGTACTGGGTGGTTTTTGTTAGTTTATTAGTGAATAAAAAAGAATAATGTTTTTTTGATTTTAGTGATTTTTTTTTACTTTATTGTTATTTTATTCTTTTCATTTTGTGGAAGCTATTTTTTTTTCGAAATTTCCATATCAATTTCTGTATGTCTGTCTGTCACGAAACGGAGTGTTTTACAATTATATTTATTCTTTTCGAATCATAGAACTCAACATATTTTAACCTATTTTAGTTCGTATGGTCAATCAAAAATTTTTTTTTCGAAAATTGTGTCGGATAATTTGCTTCATTATCTCTTGCTTTTTGTTAGTTTTTCAATAAATTGAAAAGAATAATATTTTTTGATTTTGGTGTAGTTTGAATACAACGTCAAGAAATTTCAGAAAACCAACCAGAAATATAAGAATATGGGGGATCATTTTTATGCTTCATTATTTTTTCGCTTCTTCATTGTTATTTTATTATTTTCATTTTGTGGGAGCTATTTCTTTTTTCAAATTTCCATATTAATTTCTGATTTTTTTTTGTAAATCATGAAATGTTCTACAATTATATTTATTTTCTTCGAATCATAAAACCCAACATATTTTCACCTATTTTAGTTCGCCTGGTCTATTTAAATTTTTTTTTTTTCAAAAACTGTGTCGGTAAATGCGTATAATTTGATTCATTATCAATGTATAGGGTGCATTTTGTTAGTTTTTTAATGAATTCGAATATACAGAAATAGAAGATTATGGGGATCATTTTTATAGCTTTATTATTTTTTCACTTCTCCATTGTTATTTTATTCTTTTTATTATGTGGGAGATATTTTTTTCGAAATTTCAATATTAATTTCTGATTTCTCCTTGTAAATCACGAAATGTTTTACAATTATATTTATTTTCTTCGAATCATAAAACCTAACATATTTCAACCTATTTCAATTCGCCTGGTCTATTCACATTTTTTTTTTTTCGAAAATTGGTAAATCGGTAAATTTGGATAATTTGGTTCATTATCACTGTACAGGGTGCTTTTTGTTAGTTTTTTGATGAATTAGAAAGAATTCTTTTTTTTTTATTTTAGTGTAGTTCAATGTTGACATTCATTGTTGACATTTCAGAAAACCAACCAGAAATATGTGAATATGGGGAATTATTTTTATCGCTTTATTATTTTTTCACTTCTTTATTGTTATTTTGTTCTTTTCATTTCGTGGGAGCTATTTTTTTTCCGAAATTTCCTAATGAATTTCTGATTTTTGTTCGTAAATCACGAAATTTTACACAATTATATTTATTTTTTTCGAATAATCGAGCCCAACATACTTTAACCTATTTTAGTTCGCCTGGTCTGTTTAAATTTTTTTTTTTTGTGTCGGTAAATTCGGATAATTTGGTTCATTATCACTCTACAGGGTGCTTTTTGTTAGTTTTTAATGAATTATATAGAATACTGTTTTTTGATTTTAGTGCAGTTCGAATACAACGTCAAGAAATTTCGGAAAACCAACCAGAAATATAAGAATATGGGGGATTATTTTTGTCGCTTTATTATTTTTTCACTTCTTCATTGTTATTTTATTCTTTTCATTTTGTGGGAGCTATTTTTTTTTCGAAATTTCCATATTTATTTCTGATTTTTTTTTTTTATCACGAAATGTTCTACAATTATATTTATTTTCTTCGAATCATAGAACCCAACATATTTCAACCTATTTTTGTTCGCCTGGTCTATTTAAACCTTTTTTTTTTCGAAAATTGTGTCGGTAAATTCGGATAATTTGGTTCATTATCACTGTACAGGGTGCTTTTTGTTAGTTTTTTAATGAATTAGAAAAAATAATGTTTTTTGATTTTAGTGTAGTTTGAATATAACTTCAAGAAATTTCGGAAAACCAACCAGAATATGGGGGAATATTTTCATCGCTTTATTATTTTTCCAATTCTTCATTGTTATTTTATTGTTTTCATTTTGTGGGAGCTATTTTTTTTTCGAAATTTCCATATTTATTTCTGATTTTTTTTTATAAATCACGAAATGTTCTACAATTATATTTATTTTCTTTGAATCATCCAACCCAACATACTTCAACCTATTTCAGTTCGCCTGGTCTATTTAATTTTTTCTTTCAAAAAATCGTGTCGGTAAATTCGAATAATTTGGTTCATTATCACTGTACAGGGTGCTTTTTGTTAGTTTTTTTAATGAATTAGAAAGGATAATGTTTTTGAGCGCTCGTACTACTTACACGAGGGCTATATCATTTCGTCACGATGTCTGTATTTTTCGAATTTTGTGCCGAAATGGTCTCAATCGACTATGTTCGACTCACTGATGACGAATCCGTCGGAAAATTCGAGTCTGTCCGTCCGTCCGTGCGGCCGGCCGGCCGGCCGTCAGCACGATAACTCTCGAACGGATCGACCTAGAGACTTGAAATTTTCAGTGTAGGTTCAGATCCCAAATGCCTCGGTTAAGTTCGTTAATGGGCCAAATTCCACCAGGGGTTCCGTAAATATGGCCGTTCAAAGTTTTGTTTCCCTGATTACTTGAAAACTACAGATTCGATCGAGATGAAATTTTGCACTCAAATGGAAAATGAGGTGTTTTAGCTACATGCGAAATTTTGTCCAGATCGCATGACCAGAACCATAGAAACCATAGAAAATTGTAACTTTTGAACGGAAATGCCTAGGGACTTGAAATTTTCAGGATAGGGGTGGATCTCGAATGTCGTGATCACGTTCATCTATGAGCAACATTATACAAGGGGTTCCGTAAATACGGTCGTTTGAAGTTTTGTTTTCTCGATAAATTCGAAATTACGGATTCGATCGAGATGAAATTTTGTATTTTAATCGAGAATGAATTATTGAAGCAATATTTTGTCCAGATCGCATGACCAGAACCATAGAAACCATAGAAAATTGTTACTTTTGAACGGAAAGGCCTAGGAACTTGAAATTTTCAGGGTGGGTTTGGATCGCGAATATCGCGGTCACGTTCATCAATGAGCAAAATGAGACTAGGGGTTCCGTAAATATGGCCATTCAAAATATTTTTTTCCAGATATTTTCGGAACTACTGATCGGATTGGAATGAAATTATGCACCTAGCTGAGGAATAATGTATTCAAACTACGTGCAAAATTTTGTCCAGACCGCATCACCAAGACCATAGATACCGTAGAAAATTCTAGCGAATTATCGAAACAAAATTGATCAGCATGACATGAAGTCTAGAGTTTCGCCTAAGTTTCAGAATTTTTTGACAGCTGTCAAAAATTCCTTCAATTGGTTTCTAAAACTGGAAAATGCGAATCTACCTACAAGGTGCATGTACGAGCGCTCAAAAGCTCCTGCCTTCACGGCAGTGCTTTTCGTAATTTTTTGATTTTGGTGTCGTTTGAACACAACGTCAAGAAATTTCAGAAAACCAACCAGAAATAAAAGAATATGAGGGATTATTTTTATCGCTTTATTATTTTTTCACTTCATCATTGTTATTTTTTTCTTTTCATTCTGTGGGAGCTATTTTTTTTTCGAAATTTCCATATTATTTTAAATTTTTTTTTTCATTAAATAATATTTCACAATTCTTTCGAATCATCGAACCCAACTGGTGTGGCGTATTGAAATCTTCTTCACGGAATGTTTAGCTATAATATGATGTTATGATAATTCGAAAGGTGGTTCGTTTACGCGAATGTTTACAATAAGGACGGCTCCGTGTTCGACAGGTAACTTTTTAAGGACATCCACGAAGGTGAATCGTCGTGTATTATCATTATTATACATCCATCTCCGTCCGTTCCTGCCCGTTTCGTTTTAATGTGCAACGCTTTCATCAAGGTCGACACAATAATTACTACACATCTCGCTGGGAATATCGCATCGACTAATTAGCCCGTATATTATTTTCCATTGTCACGCCAGTCCATTTCGCGATGGAATCATCAGGAAGAAATTTTCAAAAATTGAAATCTTGTAGTACATTTTTGTAGAACGTTTTCCAAGGGCAGTGGCGCACGTCACGCAAGTACCGTGTCGTAATGTTTTGGGAACTTTTACTTTAACGGGTTTTGGAGGTTGACGGTAGGCCATTTTCCATTGTGAAACCGATGAGGAAAGAATAGATAGATACGACGTTTTTGGGTACGGATTGAGTTCTGCTTTCGACACGTCGAGGTTCGAGGCGTCAACCTCGTTTATTACACATCTAAGATTGTTTTTAAACGTTAAAGATGATTGTGTTCGATGAAATTCCACTTTGGGGGGGCCCACTCGAGCGTTCCAATAGATTACTCGAGGTATGAATTACTCGCGAACCAATGAATTTTATTCGCATTGTTTGAAGATTTTTGGATGGAATGTAATCAATTTTTAGATTTTGTCAACACATTTATACAACTTGGAGTCTGGGGCTTTTCTGCGCTAGTTTCTGTTGTAGCAATACGGACTTTAGTATTTATTTTTATTAACTCCAAAAGATGGAATCACGGAATTATATCGAATATATCAGTGAATCTTTCTTTTCAGAGTTGCAAAATGACCTTCAGTATTTATTGTTAGTATGACAAATACTGTCATTTAATTTTTTTTAAACTTCAAGGAATGGAATCACCGAATTATATCGAATATATCAAAAAAACTCAATTTTTTTTCTGTGAACCAAAATAGCCTTCAATGTTCATTGTCAGTGCGACAAATGCTGTCATTTTATTTTTATAAACTTCAAAAAATGGAATCACCGAATTATTTTAAATTAACCGAATCACTCAATTTTTTTTCTGTGCATCAAAATGACTTTCAATTTCCATTTTCAGTTCGACAAAAACTGTTATTTAATTTTTTTTGAACTTCAAAAGATGGAATCACCGAATTATATCAAAAAAACTTATTTTTTTTTTCTGTGTACCAAAATAGCCTTCGATGTTCATTGTCAGTACGACAACTGCTGTCATTTTATTTTTATAAACTTCAAAAAATGGAATCACCGAATTTCTTTGAATATACCAGAAACACTCAAAATTTTTTTCTGTGCACCAAAATGACTTTCAATTTCCATTTTCAGTTCGACAATAACTGTTTTTTATTTTTTTCAACGTTCAAATGATGGAATCACAGAATTATATCGAATATATCAAAAAAACTCAATTTTCTTTCTGTGTAACAAAATAGCCTTCAATGTTCATTGTCAGTACGACGAATGCTGCCATTTCATTTTTATAAACTTCAAAATATGGAATCACCGAATTATATTGAACATACATATTAGAAAAACAATTTTTTTTGTGTACCAAAATAATGTTCAGTGTTTATGGTCAGTACGACAAATACTGCCAATTCAATTTCACAAAAATGAAATCAACGATTTATATCGAATATATCAGAAAAACTCATTTGGTTCATTATCACAGTACAGGGTGCTTTTTGTTAGTTTTTTGATGAATTTGAAAGAATAATGTTTTTTGATTTTAGTGTAGTTTGAATAAAACGTCGAGAAATTTTAGGAATATAAAGAATATAAGAATATGGGGGATTATTTTTATCGCTTTATTATTTTTTCACTTCTCTATTGTTATTTCATTTTTTCAATTTTGGGGGAGCTATTTTTTTTTTCGAAATTTCCATATATGTATACTTCTGATTTTTTTTGTAAATCACGAAATTTTCTACAATTATATTTATTTTCTTCGAATCATAGAACCCAACATATTTTAACTTATTTTAGTTCGCCTGGTCTATTAAAATTTTTTTTTTCGAAAATTGTGTCGGTAAATTCAAATAATTTGGTTCATTATCACTGTACAGGGTGCTTTCTGTTAGTTTTTCAATGAACTAGAAAGAATGCTGTTATTTGATTTTAGTGTAGTTTAAATACCACGTCAAAAAATTTCAGAAAACCAACCAGAAATATAAGAATGTGGGTGATTATTTTCATCGCTTTTTTATTCTTTCACTTCTTTATTGTCATTTTATTCTTTTCATTTTGGGGGAGCTATTTTTTTTTGAAACTTCCAATTTTTGAACCGATTTATTTTTTATTTATTTTATATCGATTATATCAGAAAAACTCATTTTTTTTCTGTGTACCAAAAAGATTTTCTGTGTTCATTGTCAGTGTCAGTACGACAAATATTGTCATTTAATTTTTATAAACTTCAAGAGATGGAAGCGACGAATCATGTTGAATCATAAAAGCTCAATTTTCTTTCCACATCAAACTGCTAGAAATCTGAATTTCCACACAACTCATTTATTGTCTCATATGTGAACACATAATCTCAGCAGGATGTGTCGAATAGTTTCTGATATTTGAAAAGAAAAAAAAGATTTTAAATTTCATTGAATCCACTCGAACTGGATTTACAATTGACAACTTAACCGACATAATTAAATTTGAAGGAGAGGAATTAATTGCACATGATCAATAATATAATTTGGTGCAATTAAATATTTGAAACATTGTTAACGTCACTGGCATATTTATGGTCACTCCCTATTTAGTTCATGAATCATCTGAATTGTTGGGGATTAGTAACTTCAATTGGACCATAATTTTATAACCAAATGATATTTTATATTTTCATTCAATTATTATGGGGAAAATTAATTATTTCTTTTTATACAATTTAATTCGTTGATTTCAATGAATGTTAATCAGGAAAATTCACCATTTTAACGAAATTTGGGACATTTCAATAAATAATGTCAATTTTCAGGATGACTCTAAAGTTTGGGACACCCCGTACCGACACAACCTTTTTTTTCAAATTTGTGCATTCAGTTCTTGATATTTCACGTTACATTAACCCTCTCAATTTATAAGCTGGAGGAAAATTACAGTTTAGAAGATGAAACCAAAAGAAAAATGTGGACATCTGACATTCAATGTCGAATTGACAGTTTCAGCCAGGACTACCAACATATTCCTGTCGAATATGTTGGCAGTATTGAAGTGCGAACCTAACTGTCAACTGTCATACATATGTCAAATATTAATACAACAATCAAAAAATCATATCTCCCGAACCAGAACTTCCCCAAAGTCGGGACTGGCACTAATCGATTTTTCGTGCAGAACTTTATCGGACCAATATAAAGAACCACGGCCGCGGTCTCTGTTACGCCGCTGTCCGAATAATGCCCAAGATGTAACGAACACGAACCGGACAGCGTGCATAACTCTTGAGAGATCTCACTTTCTAGAACCATTTCGGTCAATCCGTACATTGTAATGATTGCAGAATGTGAAAGATGGGGCCGAAATTACGCGGAGCCAGCTTTCCTCCGCAAGAACTGCCATCCACCGGGCCGTCGCCGAAGGATGGAACGGGCGACCGAAGAGGATGTCCTTGTCCGACTAATCCTAACCCATTTTCCGTCCATAATCGACACGTATCGTTGATTGATGATAACGCTCGTATCAAATAAATTAAAATTACAACAAGGAACGAATTTTTAAGTGAGGAGCGAGAAATTATCATTAACTCAATCTGTCAATGATTATAATACGAGATTTGACGGAATCTATGTAGTTTTTCGAATAAACCACGAGCTGAATCCCCCTCGATTTAGTGGACACGCGGCGTTATCCACCCTCTCGTGACGTCATAAGTCCTCTGATGGGCATATTCCAGAGTTGCCAGTTTCACTAGTTATTCTCGAATAAAATATTCTTATACTACGAGCTGTGTTATCGTTTATCACATTATAAAGAATTATTTTGAATAAACGCTTGGCAACTCTGTAAAACACGATTCTCTAGTGCAATAGGTCAGAACTTGTTGCGTCACATCCCGAAGCGCTTCAGGCAATACGGCAACATTTCGATTTTCAAATTTGATCGCTATATTCGAATAACTAAGGTTCGAAATATTTTTTCCACTAATTCAACTGATAACCTTGTGGTGAAGGTAAGTATTGATAAAAATTCGTCTTCTATGTGGTGAGGTCAGAGTAAATCAATTGGGAATTATCAACAAGAAGATTGAATGAAAAATGATTTATCCAGTGAGAAGGTGCTACATGCCGTACAACTCGAAGACACGTCGTGTTTTTGCGACCAAATTTCGTGTGCTAATCGGGGAGTTTTAAATACTCATTTAATTTGAAAATTTGTGATATACTATGGGTCGAATCGTAAGTACCAGTCATTAGGGTGATAAAGTAAAAACTATAAACTATTCAACAATAAGACGCCTAATTGTTTTTCTGATTAATAAAATCGAATTCATTCAGTAATTGGTGTCGATACTAGTTTTAATCGATGATACGAGTCGAAAACGGAAAATTAATTCAAAGCGGTGCATATTTCGAGATCATTCCTTTATGTTGCCGTGAAATGTGGAACGATAATGTATTTCGAAGTTATCACATGCTTCTATGCACATTTGCATACTACGAACAGGTGGTTTGTTTGTTGGACAGCTCTATCGAAATCGAAACAAACATTTATTATTGAATTGAAAATTTCCGAATTCTGAAGCATTTTCAAAGAGAGGAAAAAGGAAATCTGTGGAAAATTGGAATATTCTATGAATGTAAGTTGATAGTTATGTCAAAAAGTGACATCTTGAAAGATTGATCAAACCGTAGTTCAACTGACAGCGATGTCAAATCAATTTGTGTTTCTAAAATGTTGTTTAGAGGAAAATTATCTATGATCATTTCGATTCGACATGAGGTGACACTGTAGCGAGACTATCGAACAGAAGATTATGTGAACCAAATCGAATTTTTTCTGTGTACCAAAATGGCCTTCAGTGTTCGACAAACATTGTCATTTTATTTTTATAAACTTCAAAAGGTGGAATCACCGAATTATGTTGAACATATCAGAAAGCTGAATTTTTTTCGTGTATCATAATGGTCTTCAGTGTTCGTTGTGAATACGACAAATACTGTCAATTTATTTCCATAAACTTCAATAGGCGGAATCACCGAATTATATCAAATATATCAGGAAGCTGAATTTTTATCTGTGAACCAAAATAGCCTTCAGTGTTTATTATCAGTACGACAAATACTGTCATTTCAATTTTATGAACTTGGAAAAATGGAATCACCGAATTATATTGAATATATCAGGAAGCTGATTTTTTTTTTCTGTGAACCAGAATAGCCTTCAGTGTTCATTGTGAGTACGACAAATACTGTCATTTTAATTTTATAAACTTGAAAAAATGGAATCACCGAATTATATTGAATATATCAGGAAGCTGATTTTTTTTTCTGTGGTTCAAAATAGCATTCAGTGTTCATTGTCATTACGACAAATACTGTCATCTTATTGTCATTAACTTCAAAAGATGGAATCACCGAATAAATTTGAATATACCAGAAAAACTTTCTTCTGTTCATCAAAATGACTTTCAGTGTTCATTGTCAGTACGAAAAATAATGTCATTTTATTTTTATAAACTTCGAAAAATGGGATCACCGAATTATATTGAATATACATATATGAAAAACTCAATTTTCTTTTCATATGGAACAGCT
Organism: Aphidecta obliterata; assembly: GCA_963966015.1. Classification (NCBI taxonomy): domain Eukaryota; kingdom Metazoa; phylum Arthropoda; class Insecta; order Coleoptera; family Coccinellidae; genus Aphidecta; species Aphidecta obliterata. The sequence continues at coordinate 30,082,677 of OZ014428.1, forward strand.
GGAAAGCTGAATTTTCACACATTTCATTGCATCGTTGTTTTATATGTAAACGCAGCAGGATTTGGCGACTAGTTTCTGATATTAAAAAAAAAAAATTAATTTAAAATTTCATCGAATCCAGTCGAACTCGATTTATAACTGACAGCTCCTATAACCGACATAATAAAATTTGAAGGAATGTTATTGCACATGATCAATAATAGACCGAATATTCGATTTGATGCAATTAAATATTTGATACATTGTTAAAGTCACTGGAATATTTATGGTCACTCCCTATTTAATTCATAAATCATCTGAAATATTGGGGATTAATAACTTCAATTAGATCATAATTTTATAGCCAAATGATATTTTGTATTTTTATTGAATTATCATGGAGAAAATTGATTATTTCTTTTTTTATATTCAAATCGTTAATTTCAATGATTGTTAATCAGTAGAATTTACCATTTTGTAGTGTCTTGTTGATTCATGCAGTTAAAGAATTTTGGGACATTTCAATATTTAATGTCAATTTTGAGAATGATTCTAACATTTGGGACACCTGTACCGATCACAACAATTTTTGTTTATTTGTTCATTCAGTTTTTTGATATTTCACGCTACACCTATAAGTTGTTAAAGTCACTGGCATATTTATGGTCACTCCCTATTTAGAAAAATGGAATCATCGAATTATATTCGATATATTAGAAAGCTGAATTTTTTTTGTGTGCCAAATTAGCCCTAAGTGTTCATTGTCAGTACCTACGACAAATTTGTACTGTGATTATATTTTTATGAACTTCAAAAGATGGAATCACCGAATTGTATCAAAAAATTTCAGAAAAACTCAATTTGATTTTCACGTAGGACAGCTGTAAAGCTGAATTTTCATACAACTTTTTTTTATCGATGCCCCATATTTGGACATAGCATTTCAGCAGGATATGGCGAATTATTCCTTAAAATGTTTCAATACTATCGAATCGGTATTTTTCGAATTATTGTGCCAAAAAAATTCAGATGGCTATATCGATTAACTTGAGCGGCGCATTAAGACCTCAAACGTTCTCTCCAAGTCTTTTTTCCGTTCGAAAGTTATCGTGTTTGGAGATGGCCGGACAAAATTGAATTCTTCATGAATATGTGAGTCTAATCCATTCTTTGAGACTACTCTGTGCTTGAAATTCGAAAATTGAGTCATTTGTGCAGAATGATAACGATAACAAGCCCGCAAAAATGTGAATATCCTAGATTATTTTCAATCCTTTGCGCCAAAAAATTAAAAAAAAAATATTAATTAACAATTTCCAAAATCCAATTTAAGAATTTCCAGGGGACAATTGCCAAGAGAAGAACAAGAGACATTGTGAAATATTTGAATATTCTATGGATGTAAGTTTAAAGTTCTGTCAAAGTGACAAACAACAATGAATCTGCCATTGAAATGATAAAATGTTGCGATCAAAAAAAATCATATCTCCGAAATAGACGTATCCCGAGATTGTGACTACTACAGTTCAAATTCTAAAGAAAAAGTGCGCCTATAAAAAAATCATCAAAACCTTAATGTCTCAAGATTCACCGAATACAGGAATGTTCTAGGTCGAAGGGAATCTTGTTATGGTTCTTTTTTTTTATTGCGAAAACTTTACAACTCTCGTTCGTCGATGAAGGTGTAAACATTGCGATCGAATGGCGTAACCACGGACGGACAAAGGGTGCAATTGAACGTCGTCTAATCTCGATCGCTCCCAGATAAAACGTATATCTTGAAGCGCTCAACCTGTACTCAGATAAGGAATATCCCGATCATTACCACCAAATATGTACCGAACGTTCGAAAGGAAATACGAATTTAATAACGCCATTTGTATCGATAAGTCCGAAGCTGTAGTAACGACCGAGAGAAACTGGAAAACGAAGGCCGTAATAGTAGAAACCGCAATTAACCTTTTCACACGGTGCCTAGAAACAGTAATTATTCAGCGGAGAGACAGACATCCAAGAAGGCCTTCGTAGCGAAAACAAAACACAATCTTTGACATTTGACGTGCGCTCGTCCCACTTACGTATGTTTTTATATGTGCCAAGCGAAAACGCGATTGTGAAAACGGCGTTTTTAGTAAAAGTGCGACTGCAAAGAACCTGTTATCCGCTGGACACGTGCCTTAACGACAAGGCCAATGTTTCCTTCCAATAAATCGAATGACCTACATTCGGAAGGTCGCTAATCGAGGGGTTTTTCTCGCACTGAACCGAAACACTCGCACTTTATTTTTCGGAAAAACCCACGGGAAGGGCCGATCCGGGAAACACTCGGGAAATTGCGACACGGCGGTGACGTATCGAAAAGGCACTAACGTAGAACGGGACATGACGGATGACGACGAAAGGTAAACACAACGGCATAGGATAAAAGAGGTTTCGACCTACCTGCAACCTTTTTCGCTGGTATCAGCTTTCCCGTCCTGGATATGTAGGCCAGTCCTGCGCTGCGTAGGTGTTTCTGGAGTTTTCTCTTCGACTTGGGAATGCCCTGTTTGTCGTGTCGATCTATCATAGCAGCTGACTGGGACGCCATGTTACTTTGACGGTGGCGCTACGCGGTTTGGTTGCGGACTCGGACGGCCTACGAGCGGATACGAGTGGAAATCACGAAAAGTCGTCGACGGTTTTGCGGCGGCGCGGGTGCCCCACGGCGGCCACGTTGTTCGCGATATCGACGTCGACGGCGCGGGCGACGTTCCTCGACTCTCACATACAGGCGGTTTTTAATTCGGCCGCTGCGAGACGGTTCAGGCCGAAATGCGTTTATTTATTTTTTTTTTTTCGTTTCATGATCTTTGGTTTAAGACGATGAATTGAAACAAGGGCGCAAAAACCCCTGACTTCACATTTCGAATTTTCTTTTCTTTACTTTAAGCCTCTGAATATTCGATTATTTTCAAGAGGAAATATTCTAAGGAGGCTTCGATAACCAAATTTACATCTGAAATACATATTTCCATTATTTAGTTGACAGGTGTTTAATTAGAGGAAAGAAAAAGGAAATTTGTGAAATATTTTAATATTCTATGTTCTATGAAAAGAAATTGACAATTCTGTGAGAGAGTGACAATTCACAATGAATTTGTTATTGAAATGTCACATTTTAATGATTGCAATGCAAAAAATAAGATCCCCTAAACTACAGTAGAATCCGCTTATAGTGACATTGAAGGGAAATGAAAAAATTACGAAAAGCACTGCCGTGAAGTCAGGAGCTTTTGAGCGCTCGTACATCCACCTTGTAGGTAGATTCGCATTTTTCAGTTTTAGAAATCAATTGGAGGAATTTTCGACAGTTGTCAAAAAAATTCTGAAACTTAGGCGAAACTCCGGACGTATATTGAATACATTATTCCCCAGCTAGGTGCAAAATGTCATTCCAATCCAATCAGTAGTTTCGAAACTACAATCAGGAAAATAATATTTTGAACGGCCATATTTACGGAACCCCAAGTCTAATTTTGCTCATTGATACACGTGACCGCGATATTCGCGATCTAAACCCACCCTGAAAATTTCAAGTTCCTAGGCCTTTCCGTTCAAAAGTTATAATTTTTTATGGTTTCTATGGTTCTGGTCATGCGATCTCGACAAAAAGTTGCTTCTATATATCATTCTCGATTGAAATACAAAATTTTATCTCGATCGAATCCGTAGTTTCGAAATTATCGAGAAAACTAAATTTCAAACGACCGTATTTACGGAACCCCTAGTATAATTCTGCTCATTGATAAACGTGAACGCGACATTTCAGATCCACACCTATCCTGAAAAAATCAAGTCCCTAAGTCTTTCCGTTCGAAAGTTATGATTTTCTATGGTTTCTATGGTTCAGGTCATGTGATCTAGAGAATGTAGCTCGAATATTCTCCATTAGTATACAAAATTTCGTCACGATCGAATCTGTAGTTCTGAAATTATCAAGAAAACTAAATTTCAAACGACCATATTTACGGAACCCCTAGTATAATTATGCTCATTGATAAACGTGATCACGAGATTCGAGATCCACACCTATCCTGAGAATTTCAAGTCTCTAGGCGTTTCCGTTCAGAAGTTACAATTTTCTATGGTTCTGGTTATGCGATCTGGACAAAATTTCACATGTAGCTTGAACACCTCATTCTCCATTTGAGTGCAAAATTTCATTTCGATCGAATCTTAAGTTTCGAAGTAATCTGGAGACAAAATTTTGAACGGCCATATTAACGGAACCCCTGGTGGAATTCTGCCCATTAACGAACTTAACCGAGGCATTTGAGACCTGACCATACACTGAACATTTCAAGTCTCTAGGTTGTTCCGTTCGAGATTTATCGTGCTTACGGACGGACGGACAGACTCGAATTTTCCGACGGATTCGTCATCAGTGAGTCGAACACAGTCGATTGAGACCATTTTCGGCTCAAAATTCGAAAAATACAGACATCGTGACGAAATGATATAGCCCTCGTGTAAGTAGTACGAGCGCTCAAAAAGAAAATTTGTGAAATATTTGATTATTCTATGAGACGAAATGGACAATTTTGTCAGAGAGTGACAATTTACAATGAATTTGTTATTAAAATGTGACATTTTTGTGGTTGTAATGCAACAAATAAGAAATTAGATCCCCTAAACTAGTCGTTTTCAACTGTTTTACGTGAATAGGAAAGTGTTTTTCTGATCTGGTGTTGAGAATATTCGATATTAGGCGATTCCATTTCTTGGAGTTTATAAAAATTAAATGAAATAAATTTTCACATTGACGTTTGTGGTTCGTTCCATGATCTTAGGTTCTAGTGCTCCGACGATGAATTGAAAAACAAGGGCGCAAAAGCTCCTGACTTCACTTTTCAAATTTTATTTTTTTACTTCTACGCCACTAGATATTCGATTATTTACAAGAGGAAATATTCAAAGGAGGCTCCTATAACCAAATTTACCTCTAGAATATTTCCATTATTTAGTTGACAGTGGTTTAATTAGAGGAAAGAAAAAGAAAATTTGTGAGATATTTGTATATTCTATGAAAAGAAATTAACAATTCTGTCAGAAAGTGACAATACAAAATACAAAATACAATGAATTTGTCAAGGTTGTAATGCAAGAAATAAGAAATCAGATCCTTTAAACTAGTTGTTTACAACTGTTTCATTTCTGTGTCGTATCTATAAAAATGCATTATTTGTCGCACTGACAGCCTGTTTGATTCACTGAATCTGTGGTTGGTTTCATTATCTCTGGTTCTGACTGCAGTGTCACCTCATGTTGAAAAATGATCATAGATTAGTTCATTTTTCCACTGAAAAACATTCCAGAAACCCAAATCGATTTAAAATCGCTGTCAAGTTGAACCTCTCGGAAATCGGGGGTGAGTTTGATGAGACTTGAAATCAAGCAGCGTTGTGCGGGTTCAGTACCTGGATGGGTGACCGCTCAGGCGATGAATGCAAAAAATCGCGCAGTTCCTTTCAAATTTCTCACCTTATAATTTGAAACCTGTTTGTCCTATAATTGAAAAAAAACCGAGTTTGAAATTCTAAACAATGGTTACCTCTGCTTTGGGCGCATCGAGAGTAGTTGTTTCTGCCACTTCATCGAATTGCAACATATCCTCTCGTAACACTACTTTTTTCTGTTTCTATCGCGTTCTCTCCCATTATCTCGGTCTCGATTCACCTTGGCGTCCACCTCGAGAGCTGGAGGAGCATCGCGTACGGCTGAGTAACGGACTGAGTAACATCCATATTCATCTTATTTCTTGGTTGGGGCCTTGAATGAACCCAATGAGGATATCGGCGGTTTCTTGGGAAGAAAGGCAGTAATGCGTCATCTCCCGTTTGGTTCCATTAGGACTAGACGAGGTCACTAATTTCTTGAAAATTACCACCACCTCCAGAACCATGGGAAAAGTGAACCAAAGGGAATGTTCCTGTTTGAACACTGCGGAACCACGCCCAGATGTGACGTAACCACTACTGACCAATCGCAGAACGTTCTTCGCTGTTTTGTTGATTTCTTGCCAATCGGAGCCCTGTGTGCCCATGACGTTACAGGACGCTGCTATAACGCTGTGTTCGAATATCTGACGAAATTTGAGGGGTTTTAGTGGGGCGTTTAATACTTCTATGCATAGGCACATAGAGTACACCTATTCGTCATTGTTGGCATCGCAGACTCAGTCGTATGAGATCATCAATTGTGTGTTCTTTATACAGACGTAAAGTGATACCACTTTCTGAAAAAAAAATGGATTTCGCATCTTGGTACTCTCGATAAGAGATAGTGCATATCTATTCTAATTCAGCGATAATGTTGGAATTGCGTCATTGTGGCCAACTAGTTATCCTCGGTGGTTCGCCGCTTCGGGGTGCGGTTTCGTTCCTTTTTCAATCTGATGTGAATATGGAATTCCTGTGGGAAAGAAAAGCTGAATATCCTTTTCGTCTTCGTGCTTCGGACAGGTTTTTATTATTACACGTGTCACGTGGGCCTCGAGTACATAAGTCTCCTCCGAATTGATTGTTTTTAGATCTATATTTTCTACCCCGGTAGGTTTGATGGGTTTTGCTGGGTTTAATTGGAAATTCCCGATGACGAATTGGAAGAAGAGGTTCTGCCTTATTCCGCACGTGCATCGTATTTCTACCGCCTGTTTGCTTCGAACTGAGATACTCATCCGCCTCCCGTATCGGAAGGACCCTTCTGCGAATTCCTGGAGGACACTTGTCGCTATGGAAGTTTTTCAACACGGTAATTGTCGAGCTTGCACAGCGATGATGAGGAGGCTTATTTCTTTGGTAAACATTTGAAGGGTTAGACAGAGAAGAAATAAAAATACGTTGATGGTACCATAAAATATAGATGAAGATGAGGAGACATGTTTCGCATTGTGCCAATCAATCGATTGGCCGCTTAAATCCCATTCTGGCCTTCGTGAATTTGCAGTCTAATCCTCGGTTTTTCCCGTTAGGCCCGCCTTTACGGTTTTGATTCGGATCTGGACCAGGAACTTCGCCGAAAGTTCTTCGGTTTACAGTTATGATTAGTTTGTCATTCGAGCGTCGGTGTATGAGAGGCGTTTCGTTCACTGCGGCTTCTTCGAACTGCAGTATATTAAGGGGCATGTCGGGGGTGAAGGAGGAATATGCATCCCTCAAAGCCCACTCGCGAATGCAACCGCAACATTCGCTGGAATTAATCGAGTTCCGACGGGAGGGGGCGATCGAAGCAAGGATAAAAACAAGGTTCTTGTCGGAGCCACTCTTCTTCGCAGGGGGGTAGTTAGGGGGAATTCCGGGGAAATGCATCTAATGGGTGGTTTATATGGATTCGTTTTTACTTATCTTGAACGTCATCGAAACTTTTATAATTTTCGCGCTCTGTGCTCTTGAACATGGGCGGCAATTTCGAATCATTACCAACTAGCCAATTGCTATACTTTTCAGTAGTTGAACTCTTCCTCCAAGTTTGGTGAAAAATTGTCTGCCTCGTGATGATGCAAACCCTTTGAATAAAGAACACCAGGAAAGAGCATTAGGCCTGAAAAAGTGGTACCAAACTGGTTGTTGCATATGGCCGACTCGTCTTTCCGGATTGCAGTGGCGTAGAGTATTTTCAGTAGGATAGAAACTAGAAAACTTCCATTCATTTTAGTTGTAATTAATGGTTTCAACATTGATAAAAAAATATTTCTTCAAGCTTTTTGTGTGAGCTCTCTAGCAAATCAAAAAAACTCAACGAGAAAGCCAGATGAATTGAACCATTATTTAATTTGCATTTATTTTTAATTTCCATTTGCAAAGATATAATGGACAGTTTCCAACATGAAATAAAATGAAAAACAAAGGAAGAGGACGAATAAAAGAATAGAAAATATATGAAGATACATTTATTGCCCTCTAAATGAAATTGATTTTGTATACATATTCCTGATATTTTCACCTCCTATTGCATTCTCACAAATTAAAATATAATTGATTCTCCTTGTGAGGTATGCCATACAGAAAAATTTAATTAACAATATCAGCGTATACTTTATTAGATAGCAGCTCCAACTTTATTAGTTGAGAGTAGTTGAGACCATTCTCGGCTCATAATTTACAAAATACGATTTATTTTAATTATATGATGAAAACTGAGAAATAACAAAAACTAATCTAAACCTTATCCATGTTACGCCCATGTGCATTTGTTTACGATGTTGGTGGAGAAACTTCACACTGATGAGTCATAACAGGCCGTTCGATATGGCTGTTTCCATCTCGCTCTTATACGAAGAAAAGTAGTCGAATTTTCCTTCCTGTAGTTCTTTATTCAAAGGACAAACCAACATCTCGATAGGCAACAAATCTGCCAATGTCAAAGTCGCTGAAATGGTGAACTCGAGGCATTATTTTCGCTAAACACTAGTAACCCGAGGGGCAATAACAGAAAATTTTTTGTAGTCTGTGCTTATAAACCGGTAAAGATGAAATTAAGTTTTCGACAAAATTTAGCCTGAATCTAAAAAAGTTGGGGCAATTATTCCTTCTTCCACCCTTTTAGTGTCATTTAGTACATTTGTTTTCCCACGGGCCCATCCGCCATCTGCTCTTCAATTTTTTTTATTTTGGGGGACTCCTTCGAGTAGGAATTTCCAACTGCTAAAAAACTGGAATATATCTAAGGAGAAAATACTGTGTTCACGGTCTGATCCATATCAGAATTATTTTCCTGTTTGAATGAGCAATACGCGTGAAAACTATGCGATCAAAGTTTGTGCATCCACCATTTTGGAGAAAGCGTTTAATGATTCAAATTCAAGGATGCTTACGCGGCAGTCCTGAATTTTTTTCGATTCGACCATAGAAATTCGAATGTTTTTCTTATATCGATCTTAATTCATGACAATGCCATGAATTTTGAGTAAATATATTTTTTGCACAGAAACGATCACTTGACTATTTTGGTGTGTATTGTTGAGAATAGTAGCTATTATCGAAAAGTTCCACGCGTGTGCATTCTGCATCCAAGGTCAGATCATAGAAAGTCATCAATACAATTTAATGATTTATAATTATCGGCAATTACGCCATTCCATTTCGGCTATTGCTGCGCCTAACCAGATTCCTCTAAACCTGCCATTACTTTGATTAGTTTCCGACATTTCAAGAAATCATTAAAGATCCGATCGATAATAGTGGAGGAATAATGGATAAGCTCCACGATACTCTATCGAAGTGTAACCTCAACCCACTATTGTCTACTTTTTCAAATTTACCAGTAATTTTGTCATCAATCATTTTTTGAGCGCTCTTTCTACTTACACGAGGGTTACCTTGTCCAGATCGCATGACTAGAACTATGAAGACCGTAGAAAATTATAACTTTCGGACGGAAAGGCCTAGGGCCTTGAAATTTTCTGGGCAGGTTCGAATCTCGAAAGCATCGGTTGAGTTCTGAGCAAAATTTTACCAGGGGTTCCGTAAATATGGTTGTTTGAAATTGAATGATATATTCAAGCTACATTTTTTCCAGATCGCATAATCAAAATTATTTCAAATTCCAACGAATTATTGAATGAAAAATCCTTATATTTCTGTAACAGCTGATTCGGCATAATTGACAGAAAGCTGCAATCATTTTTTCGACAGTTGTCAAAAATTTTTTCAATTGGTTTCTAAAACAGGAAAATGTGAATCTACCTACAAGGTTGATGAACGAGCGCTCAAAAGCTCCTGACTTCACGGCAGTGCTTTTTATAATTTTATTCTCATTGGAAATAAAAATTTTTAAATTCAATCATTCTTGCACCAACAATAATTCTTTCTCCTTGTTGAAATTCGGTGAACGAATTCTCACAGATTTTTAACATATTGCAAAAACACTAGGTAACCTTGAAATTTGAAGCCCCAACGATACTTTCCACTTCTTCGAACCGTTTTAGGTTAAACGAATTGCCAACGGTACCAATTTCCTTCAAAGAAGACCATCCCTCGATTTTATTCTGGAACGACATAGAAAATTAAAGTGTTCTTGAAAATAAACAGGACTTGGTCATTCCTAAAGTCCATAGAACTCGTTTACTTCAACCTACAGTCGATGCTTCAAATCCTTTCAGTGGAAATCACAGATCGAACTAATCCTATTCTGTGGTCATCTCATTAGTTGTCAAGTGGTCGGGCGTAGAACGCACACATACAAAACGTCAGTAATCTGTTGGTTTTTCTAAGATTTCCTCCAATCGAATTCCAATCGATACGCCATGGATATCGCGTCGGTTCTCAATCAGCTCAAGAAAGAATTGGCGGATAACGCCAAGAGGATCGACGTTTCGCACGTGGAAAAAGTCGTGATGGAGATCAAGAACACCGTGAACACCAACAATGAACAGTTGGTCAGAACATTAGGCGAGGTGGAAACTGCCAAATCGAGGATTTTCGAACTGTCTAATTCACTTCGGGAGATGAACGCGAAGAACACAGAAATTTCCCTCGATATGGCAACTTTGGAGGAGCGTTTAATATGTGTGGACAGGGAAAATTGGAAGTATAGGCAGAATGCTGAGGGAGACCAAGAGAGGATGGGGGTTCTCGAAGCCGAGAATAAAGTATTATTACGTACTTTCATCGAGAAGGAAGCGGAGAGTGGGACATTGAAGAAGGAATTAAACGAACTTAACAGCGAACTGGAAGCTGTTTGTATGTTCGTCGATAAATTCCTGGAAAGTGACAAGAAGCTTAGGAAAATCATGGCAAGAGTTCAGGAAAAGCAAGGTGAAGTTGAGGAGATACAGAAATCTGTCTTGAGTGTAAACAAACACGAGACAGTTGCCACAGAAGTTGGCGCTCTCACAGAATATTATAAAAATAAATTGAGAACTGTGGAAAGTGATAGGATGGTTGTTCAAACCGAATTAGAGAATTTGAAGGTGGAGATCGATATTTTGGTGAATTCGATCGGGGAGAATCCATCAGCAGCATCTCATCTTGTGGGTAAAATGGTGGCGATGCAGTGTAAAAAAAATTACGATTTCTTCCGGCGAAATATCGAAGACCAAGAGTCGAGACTCAAACGGCTGAAAGAATTGATGGATCAGGAAACTGCGGCCAATTCCAAATTGAGGTTACTTCTGGAGAGTAGGAAGAGAGAAAACGAAGAACTTCGTAATAATATCGTAGTGAAAGACGAAGCTAATATCTTGGAGGATAGCAACGAATCTTTAATTATTGAGTGATAAGGCGATAGCGATAATTTTAATCTGTTATTGATAAAAATAGAGTTGATTTCTTTAATGAACCTAGATTGAATTAATATCAGATGTATTTCTTTTCATATGCTATATACTCGTTTGTGTTCTCAATTATTATTCCTTGTGAGTATTTTTTTTTATTGACAGTTGGCGGAATATCAGAAAATTCTGTGCTCGGTGACATTGAAATGACATAACCAAGAAAAGGTAGGTATTTTTTGACCAGACCACTGAAAAGTATAGCAATTTATTATTTGGTAGCGGTTTGAAATCGACGTTTATGTTCGAGAGCACAGAGCGCGACAATTTAATGGTTTAGATGACGTTTGATATAACATAGAGGGGAAGATGTTGAAGGCGAGAGCTATAACTGTTTCTTTGGGGCTGGAAGCTGATCTTTTTCTTGGATCTGGGAGCTTTAAATATTCCCCTAGGAGTTGTAAGTTTCTCCGAGAGATGTGGGTTAATAGATTTTGCTCATTTTGAATTGTGAATTCAAAGATACATCATTATACATTCGAAAATGTTTGTGTCTTACTGCCAGGAAAGTCTTATGCCCTTTTCATTTATGGAAACTCTATTGAGTTCAATTGGAGTACGTGAGGCATCTCAAGAGGTGTTTTAATCAAAAACGAACAGAGAAAAATCAGATTTTTCCTTTTCAAGTTTCAATGACGTCCAATTAATCGGGTAGTCCCCATATGACTCGTCGAACTACACTCAAAAAAACGAATCCCGGGAATTTCCGTTGTTTAAACGCAACTATTGTTTTTACAACAAGAAAAGACCGTTCTGAGAACAATCTGTACTTGTAATCTGACATTGGTATGTCTCACAGAAATTCAGATAATTATACCTGAATAAATCTTGTTTAGCTAACAGTATTTTAATTCATGTTGAACCATATGGTTGAAGTTGTTCGGAATAAAATATCGGTTCCCGACGAAGGAACGAACATGATGAAACAGCGATTCGATAATTTTTAGCATTTTTTGGCCTCCTACCTAGAATTGATTATTTTCGATCTACGATTGATACTAACCCTTGAATAACTTTTCCCAGGAAATACATAAAAAAAAAGTAAAGAGGTTAAGTAGTATGAGAAACATAGTGTAGAAAAAAACAGGGAAATAGGGGTTTAACAGGAAAAATAAGGTTGAAGTCAGGTTAGATCAGATCAGAGGAAGGTAGGAAGATCAGATCTGTAGCGATCTGCACCGACGGCCAAACATTTACCTTACCGCTCAACAGAGGGCGCCTCCGAATAAACAAAACTCAAAAGATACTACCCAATGGTTTGAAAAGCTAGAGAAAATTCCTGTTGAATCGATACTAAAGTTCTGTTATATGTAAAGTATTTCCTGTTTTATTTTAGTGTTCATTAGTGGAAATTCTTGTAGAAACTGAAGTTTGAAGCTTGGAATACAACTATCTAGTTCGTTTATTAAACAAAGAATTCCTGTAAGTAATCACGCATATTCCGGTTTTCGTCACAGTATTATTTTCCTGTTGAAATGGCGAACTGCAGTTTGGTTGCATCAATTAATGTAAAACTTGTTATTTCTAGAGGAATTGAACGACCGGAATTGTCACGTGAAATCAACAAATATTCCTGCTGTCGCTTATAAAGGGGGAATTTCCCGTAGAAATAACCGAATTCCTGTTGTATATCCTGAAAATATTCTTCGAGTGCACTATTTTCTCTCCTGAAATACTGTTTATCTTCCCAGAGTTTTCTCCAAGTTGTGATCAAATAAATACGAAATGGGTACGACGATAAATGAGGAGACGATTACAATCGGAAGATGGAAATGGATAAACGATGTCGTAAATGTTGCACCGTTTTCCCATTCACTTCAATGCAACTTATCTCGGTAAACTAATAAAATGCAAACAAATTACCTGATGACCTTTAATTCCAATTGTGTTAACTGTTTGTGTATTTTTCGAACAAACAGTGAGCAGTGTCCGATCCTTGAGTAACGCAGAAAACGTTGAGTTTATTTCTATCGATATGGACAATAATTGTTCCGGATCAACAGGTTTATTGAGAAAAATTATAAAAAGTCGGGAGCTTCTGAGCGCTCATTCATCCACCTTGTAGGTAGTTTCTCATTTTCCAGTTTTAGAAACCAATTGAAGAAATTTTTGACAGCTGTCGAAAGAATGACGGCAGCTTTTCGTCAATTATGCCGAATCAGCTGTTACAGAAATATAAGGATTTTTTGTTCAATAATTCGTTGGAATTTAAAATGGTTCTGGTTATGCAATTTGTATTGAAATACAAAATTTCGTCACGATCGAATCCATAGTTTTGAAGTTATCAAGAAAACTATATTTCAAACGACCATATTTACGGAACCCCTGGTCGAATTTCGACCAATAACGAACTTAAAAGCGGCGTTCCAGATTCGAACCCACCTTGAAATTTTCGAGTTTCTAGGTCGTTCCGTTCGATAGTTAAAAGACTTGAATTTTTTTGTATACATTATTCTTCATTTATGTGCAAAATTTCATTCCAATCCAATCAGTAGTTCGTAAATTATCAGAAAAAAAATATTTTGAACGGGCGTATTTACGGAACCCTTGTCAAATTCTGCTAATTGATAAACGTGATCGCGACATTCGAGATCCACACTTATCCTGAAAATCCCTAGGCCTTTCTGTTCGAAAGTTATAATTTTCTATGGTTCTGGTCATGCGATATGGACAAAATTTTGCATGTATATAGCTTGAATATATCATTCTCCGTACACAGTCACAGAAAAAATTTAATAAAAGTTTTCTCAACTAACAAAATGTTGGATCTCCCTGAAACTCTTGTTATATAAAATATGGATTTGGAAAAATTATTGGCGCATTCGCCATTTTGTCAACACCGACACGAGAATAATTCGACCTACTTCTCGACTCGAAGCTCCGCTCGTCAAGTTCTGCTGCTTGTTGATTGTTCCTGCCGGAACGCTGCGAGAGAGACGTTGTTGACTCAAGTTTTGAGGTTCGCAGAAGTGCGAGAAATGCGGTGGCGCAAACGCGGCCGGTTTTCTCTCTTCGAAGAATAACAGCTGCACGACGTCGACGTCGTCCCGTCATCGTCGTCGACCAGTAGCCAGTGCGGTGTTTCGGTAACGCAAGTGTGGAGCGAAGTTGGACGTTGTGCGTGTGTCGTCGTCCTCCCAGTGTCCAGACCGACGTCTCCTGTGCCAAGGACGCGCGGTTCGTCTTCGAGATAATATTATGTCCAAGGTACATATTATTATGATCCGAAATTCCTAACTCTTCGAAATTTTCACAGTTTAGATCGAATTGAAAAAAAAATCTGTCCGTCAGGAGCTTTTCTCGGAGATTATGAGAGCACAAATCAGTTGCTATCCGGCTTTGATCCCACTAGCTGAAGAATCCGATCTGTGAATTTTAAAGGCAAAGAATCTAGGTACATATCAGGGATGCGAAAATTCATTGCTGGAAAACTATTCAACATTATGTGTTACTGAATAGAATATTTTTTTGACTCAAAAGCTTCAATTCTGATAGTCTATGTTCATCTGGAATTTCTTATATTGCCTGATTGTAGTGAGTGGGCCAATTCTTTTTTTCAAACAAGTTCTGGAGATTTTTCTATTGCCTCGTTTTTATCGAAATTTATCCTGTATTTCTCTAAATACTGGGAATGAACTTTCTGGGAAGTTTTGCTGCGGCCACCCCGTTCACCGGATTCAAATCCCATCGAACATAACATGTGGAGTATGCACTCAAAGAAATTTTCCAGGATATACTACAGAAATTCGATTACTTCTACAGGAAATTCTACCTATAAAAGCGACAGCAGGAATATTTGTTGATTTTACGTGACAATTCCGGTCGTTTAGTTCCTCTCGCATTAACAAGTTTTACATTAATTGATGTAACCAAACTGCAATTTGGCATTTCAACTTGATGAAACTTTGCACTCAAATGGAAAATGAGGTGTTCAAGCTACATGTGAAATTTTGTCCAGATCGCAGGACCAGAACCATAGAAATCATAGAAAATTGTAACTTTTGAACGGAAACGCCTAGGGATTTGAAATTTTCAGGATAGTTGTGGATCTCAAATGTCGTGATCACGTTCATCTATGAGCAAAATTATAGTAGGGGTTCCGTAAATATGGTCGTTTGAAATTTAGTTTTCTTGATAATTTCAAAACTACAGATTCGATCGTGACGAAATTTTGTATACTTATGGAGAATGATATATTCAAGCTACATTATCCAGATCACATGACCAGAACCATAGAAACCATAGAAAATTATAACTTTCGAACGGAAAGGCCTAGGGACTTGAAATTTTCAGGATAGGTGTGGATTTGAAATGTCGCGTTCACGTTTATCAATGAGCAGAATTATACTAGGGGTTCCGTAAAGACGGTCGTTTAAAATTTTGTTTTCTCGATAATTTCGAAACTACGGATTCGATCGAGATGAAATTTTGTATTTTAATGAATCGAGAATGATATATTAAAGCAATATTTTGTCCAGATCGCATGACCAGAACCATAGAAACCATAAAAAATTGTAACTTCTGAACGGAAAGGCCTAGGAACTTGAAATTTTCAGGGTAGATTTGGATCGCGAATGTTGCAGTCACGTTCATCATTGAGCAAAATTAGACTAGGGGTTCCGTAAATATGGCAGTTCAATTTTTTTTTTCTTTATAATTTCGAAATTACTGGTTGGATTGGAATGAAATTTTGCACCCTGCTGGGGAATAATAAATTCAAACCACGTGCGAAATTTTGTCCAGATCGCATTACCAAAACCATAGATACCGTAGAAAATTCTAGCGAATTATCGAAAAAGAATTGGTCAGCTGAAGCACTGACATGAAGTCTGGATTTTCGTCTAAGTTTGAGAATTTTTTTGACAGCAGTCGAAAATTCCTTCTATTGATTTCTAAAACTGGAAAATGCGAATCTACCTACAAGGTGGATGTACTAGCGCTCAAAAGCTCCTGACTTCACGGCAGTGCTTTTCGTAATTTTTAATTTATCGAAAACGGTCGACTTTAGAGCGTAAGGGTCAAGAGTACATTTTTTGTGTAGAAAACATTTGCGGTTCAAATGTAGTACTTTTTCCATTAGCGTAGAAGTTGGGGAGAAAAACACCCACTACCCCTTCAAATTCACCAATTTAGACTTTAAAAAAAAAATCCCCATAAAACATAGCTTATCATCATTGGAAAATGCTTACGAAATCTGTCTTCTTTACGATAAAAGATTCCAGAGATATTCGCAAAAAACGATTTTTTTTTCAATTTCTGTTTCTCTAAAATGACGCATTTTGGAGGGTAAGTAAATAGAAACTTTCTTCATATTTTTGGATGAGCTATCATATCCTGAAATCCTGCGCATTTATTATGAAACACCCTGTAGGGTATCTTTACATTATTCTAACGTTAAAAACTAGTATTGAGAGACTCTATAATGAACATAAGGAAAATTTTCTCCTGATTCCGGACTCATATTAGCGAATTTGATTACAGAATTACTGTCTTCAAATGCTCACTCCTTTCCAATCCTTTGGGTAGTATCTTTTGAGTTTTGTCTATTCGGTGGTGCCCTCTGTTGAGCGGTATGGAAAATGTTGGGCCGTCGGTCCAGATCGCAACAGGTCTAATCTTTCTTCTTCCCTCTGATTCGATCTAACCTGACTTTTACTTCTGTTTTCCTGTTAAACTCCTATTTTCCTGTTTCTTCGTACACTATGTTTCTTAATCATATACTAACCCTCTTTTCTTTTTTTTGTGTTTTCTATGAGAAGTTATTCAAGAGTTGGTATCAATCGTAGTTAGAAAATATTCAATTCTAGTTAGGAGGCCAAAAAATGCTAAAAATTATCGAATTGCTGTCCATTATGTTCATTCCTTCGTCAGAAACCGATATTTTATTCCAAATAACTTCAACCATATGGTACAACATTGATTGAAATACTGCTAGCTAAACAAGATTTATTCTGGTAGAACAATCTGAATTTCTGTGAGAAATACCAAACATTCCTGTTGAATTTAATGTGTCCAAACTGTTTGTCGTTCAAATATTGTTTGGTTATACTTACAAAATATTATATTTCACCAGATATTCCTGTAACATTTACGGAAATATTCCTTTCAAAATAAAAGTAACTGATCACTGCTACACTAAGCGTTTTTCCTGTTCATTGGACTCAAGTCACTTAAACTGGAATCAGCATGTTAGATGGCAAGTACAGATTGTTCTCAGAACGGTCTTTTTTTTGTTGTGACAACAAAAGCTGCGTTTAAACAACAGGAATTCCTGGGGTTCGTTTTTTTCAGTGCAACGTTGCCAAAAAGTCAAGTTGAAGAAACTTTAAATGTCCCCGAGTATGGCTCAGTTGATACATTCCACAAAATTTAATATTTGCTGACAACACCTCGTTTCGCCTATATCTAAAATCAATTAGGCCATCGAAACTTCCGTTTCGGATACCAAGAACATCAATTTTCAATATAACTGCAATATGTAGTTTCGTCCAAAACTGCTCGGTTAAATTGCTTTATAAAGACAACAAAACCGCGTCCTACAGCGGCTGATGAAATTCATAAGGTTCGACGACAGAATGAGTTATTGGCTCCGCTTTAATTTATGCATTAGTTTGCTAAAAGCATGCATATTCCGGGAGCGAAGAATAATTAAATGACATGATAGAATTCGAAACTGTTCATAACGTACATACATCAATGTCATAATAAAGTTTGGTCATTAAATATTTCTTGCGAATATAGGCGCTCCAAGTGGATTAAAACATCGGTTGAATCGGTACGTTCGATGGTATTTAAATCCGGTGAACGGCGTGGCCACGGCCAAACCTTTACGCCCTCTGATTTCTGATTGTAAATAACCCTCAATATTCTCATTCATCGAGATTTTTTTTTCATTATATTTATCTTGTTTTAGGTGAGTTGTTTATCTGATATTTTAACGGGAGATGGATGAGGAGCGGCGTTTCGAAGCGGTGAGTTATACGCGCGTGATATTTCACCGGATGGGTTTTGTTTAAAATAACACAGCGAAATTCAACCGGGATTAATCGATCCGGAAAGGAGCCGAAAAATAATATTGCCTCGCTACCCGTTGAAAATTTCGGTTAACGATTCTGTTTTCGTTCGTGTCGGCAGCGGCATCGAATCAAAGACTCTTTGATGGGGTCTAGCTTCACCAATTTGCCAACGTTTCGATTAGAGCAGGTTTCTCGTTTTGCCGGTTATAAAGATTAACGTAGGTCTGGGGGTCTTTATGACCGTTATATATTGCGTTTTCGCACGAAAGATTGTTCGAACGCCAAATGTAGGTTTTTTCCAAAAAGCAGGCTTTAATGTGTTACTGTGGCCACCTCGTTGACCGGACTCAAATCTCATCGAACATATGTGGGATATTATGGGGATGAGAACTCCCACTTTGCACCATCTTTCATAGACTTTCACACAGTTATTTCACGAAGTTGAAGTTGCTTGGAATGAGGCGCCACAAACAGACATCGACCATCTCTTTTCGTCCATGTCTAGATGGAGGGATCGGCCTACACAATTTTCGAATATATATGTATAAATTGTACATAATGTAATGGATAAAAACAATAGAAGGCGTGGAAAAAACAGAAATATCTTTATCTACATTAAGTAAAACAATTTTTCAGGAATTTGGACAATGCATTCCTGGAAAATTGGTTCACTTAATCATTTTCAAGGACGAAAAGCAGACAGTTGGTTTTTCTACATTGAAATTAATACTTCAAATATCACATTTAGCAATACATATTATTAACTCGAAATAAAAATGCATTTCATGAATTTTTAATCTAAACTTTTTGAACCATTAATTTCAAAAATTTTTCGACATTTTGTGCTTTGTTGACTTGTATACTGTCACGATTTCCCTCGTTAGATTTTTCCGAAGCGCTCATAATTTGCCCAACAAAAATTTCGACTCCAATTCGGTTTTAAAAAGATCCTGAGATTTGTCCTTGAAAAAAAACAGGGCCGTATTGAAAAAAATTGGTCCCTCGAAGATGAAACGTCGAAACACAAAAATGTTGACGCCGTTGGATAGAGCGAAAAAAGGGGCAATGTGAATGTTTCATTCTTTTTAAAATTCGTTGTCCAATAAAGCCAGGGAGGTATTGAAAAAATTTTGAAAAATTTCGGGGTTTTCCGTGACTACCAGAATTATGGTGGATTCATAATTCACAAAGAGAATGATTGGAAATTCGGAATTAACATAAGAAAAACCCAAACAATTTATATAGTTAAAAAAAAAAAAAAATTCGTAACAAATAAAAACCTCAGCAAAAACTCTGTCTACCCGTAATGAGTGATGTTAAGTCGTGAATTTTGGGTTGCCTGAATCGAGGTCGTTAAGCGGTTTTCTGTTCTGATCATTAGCGACTCCCTCCAGGTATAAAACTCAACCGTGTGGCTTGACTGCCAAAAATCGCCATTAATTAGTAACTCACCGAGAGAGTCACGTACCGTCGTAAAAAAAATCGAACCTGCTGATATATCCCGCCGCATTTATCGTGCAAAACCGAATCTTCTGATACATATCGCCTTGTTCATCGCACCATTGTTTTTTCTGAATGTGACATTGAGCAACTTTAAGTGAAGTGCTTGTTTCCATCAACCCGAGACTCCATCATCACCTTCTCGGGGTAAATACTGGTTTTGGATTGGTTCAAAGAATAAGCTGACATATTCTTATTAGAGGTGATCTCCGATAGCAAAAAGAATGAACGAAAATAAAGATTATTCATATGTTAAATCGATTCAAAGTTGACCACGAATTCCAAAAATGAATCAAAAATAGAACATAACCTTTTGAAACACCTCCCCACGAAGATTTTCCTCTGTATGGGTCTCTTGAAGAAGAATCACATCTACACCATGCTTTTTTGCTAATTTTCCCACATAATCTTCTTTGTCCTCCGAAATTCCTTCAATATCTAAATTTAAAATACCTAATTCGTTGCACTTTGACCAGGAGGGTTTTTTCAACTAGATTCGGCCATCCAAGAGATGATTTTTGGAACTTTAGAAAACATCTACCGGACCTCAACTAAAGGCAATCATCTTCCATAGCTGAAACAGAAAGCTTCAGTCTTTAATAAATGAGAAAACAATTATCGTGACTGATTCGCAATCAGATTAATCAGAAATTTTAGATAAATTTGTTTGTTTACAATTGTCCTTCTAGTCTCTCCGCTCGGCCGTCCGGCCGTATACACGATAACTATCGAACGGAACGACCTAGGAACTCAAAATTTTCAGGGGAGGTTCGAATGTCGAATGCCGCGGTTAAGTTCGTTATTGGGCAAAATTCGACCAGAGGCTCCGTAAATATGGTCGTTTGAAATGTTGTTTTCTTGATAATTCCGAAACTACAGATTCGATCATGACGAAATTTTGTATTTTATTGGAGAATAGTTATTTAACCAACTAGTTTATTAATGACAGCGATTAATGGTCGAAATATTTTAACCACTGTCAGAAAGAATAGACGCAGAAGAACGCCGAAAACAGTGACCTGTATACAAATGTGGTTGCTCTAATTTAAGAAAGTTTGCAATCATTGACGGTAATTTAGAAAATGTATTAATTCCAACTGGTTATGTTGAGCATTTATAGTTAAAAAACGAAAAATCTTTCGTGTGGAGTGTGAGCTGGCCTCAAGGATATATATCTCTTTATTATGTTTAAAAGTGTATGCTCATCATTATCCACCACAGTGAATATCCTGTTCGAATGTGTTTTCGATGAATTCACTGTCACCAAAAATTTCGATCCCATATCTTGTACATCCTTTCTCTGCAACCTTAACAATTCATCTTTTCTCAATGCACCCGCTACTCCGAATATCAAAGCGACCTACAAATCAAACAATGATAGTTATTCAACTATAACGAGATAATGAGAATAAGTTGGAATAACGATTCAATTGAGTTTTATTTTTACCTTCGACATCAAGAAAACACTATCAGGAGCATTCGCTATGAACTCTCTCACGTTCTTTTTCGAGAACTTTTGATTTTTTTGGGATATATCCCTCTCACATCACCAGTTTGTGGTATCTGCTTATATCAGTATTGTCTTTCACATTTAGTGTTGATTTCAGCATCGAATATTTTGGCCATAAACTTGCTAGATGCCCCTTTTCTGCAATACCCGTAAAGTATGCCAACAAAACCGTTTCCGTAAAGTTTCGAACCTTCTTGTCCTTGCACCAAGATCTGAATTCAACATAGGTTTTCTCATATACGTGGCGGCTCTTTTCAGGAAGCAGACTCAAAGTTGCTGCTTCAGCAGTTTTTGTCACATCTGGCGGTGTCAAATATATGCCCATTTTCGTCTCCAACTTTCCAATCGTAAGAAGAAATAAAAGACATTCATTCAACACGGCCGGAAATAATAACCCAGAATGCGAGTAGCATTCCGTTCTTTTCCGCAGGTATCCCATTCGGACGGCGATCGATAGATCCCCGCTATCAACAGATCGTCTCATTCAATCGCCATAGCGCAATTTAAGTGGGTACACGGTGAAGATTATTCAATTTCGGTTTCTAAAATAAACCCCGTATTACTGGAAATAACCGACTATTTTTAACCGAAGATTAATATTTCACGATGACGACGCGCGCGTGGCCTCGTAGGAAATTCATACCGGTCCCCGCGGTTCGTGAAAAATGTAAAACAAATAGCGAGGAAATTAAACACGTCCGCCGAGTGCGCCTACCTGCAACACGCGAACCGTAAATTTCCCGACCGAGAGTCGTAACATGTTATATGCAAGGAATTTGTCTTTTACGTTTGGGCCGCTGATTGTATACGCCTGCAGCTGATTGCGCCGATACGAGGGCTGGTGTGTATGAGGGGGCACTGGGGTGGCTGCCCCTCCTCCCCTCCTTTCGGGGTAATTGGAATGGAAGCAGTTGCAGTTTGTTAATTGATTTCCTACTAATAAATATATATTGTTTTGAGTAACAGCAATACAAAGTTCAAAGCATGTGTGAAAAATTAACAGAGGAAGGTGGAGAGGGCATCATATATTTATTTCCATGATGCAAAAGCCCAAATGAAAACTTCAGCAAAAACTCTGTGGACCCGTATAAGTGTAGTGATTGGTTTTGGATTTTTTTACAAAATAAGCTGACCTATAATTAAAATCCCATATCTGAAAAAGAAAACTTAAGTCTTGAATAAATTAAAAAATAGTTGTCGTGACTTATTCTTGATGTCAACTTGACATTATTGTTGTGAATATTGTCCAAGTTCTTCTTGAATTAATTTATTTGCAATTCACTCATACTAATTTATTTATAACACTCGATAAATTATCTTTTCCGTCGACCATAGAATAAAAGCTCATTTTAACGCACTCGAAATCATCCATTAATGACCCCTATTAATGCATGATTTCTTGTACAACCGAACATAAAATATTCAGTCGGAGCATATATGCATCTATGTCGGAGCACTCGGAGCACGATCGAGCTGTCAAATTTAGTTATTCGCTTTCGATCAGAATCTGATTGTATCCGTTACGCTACTACATAATGAATAACGAAGAAAGGAAGAAAGTATCTCTTTGACACCGCCAGATGTGACAAAAACTGCTGAAGCAGCAACTTTGAGTCTGCTCCCTGAAAAGAGCCGCCATGTATATGAGAAAACGTATGCTGAATTCAGATCTTGGTGCAAGGACAAGAAGGTTCTGAACTTTACGGAAACGGTTTTGTTGGCATACTTTACGGGTATTGCAGAAAAGAGGCATCTAGCAAGTTTATGGCCAAAATATTTGATGCTGAAATCAACACTAAATGTGAAAGACAATACTGATATAAGCAGATACCACAAACTGGTGATGTTTATTAAACGGAAAAGAGAGGGATATATCCCAAAAAAATCAAAAGTTCTCTAAAAAGAACATGTGAGAGAGTTCATAGCGAATGCTCCTGATAGCGTTTTCTTGATGTCGAAGGTAAAAATAAAACTCAATTGAATCGTTATTCCAACTTATTCTCATTATCTCGTTATAGTGAAATAACTATCATCGTTTGATTTGTAGGTCGCTTTGATATTCGGAGTAGCGGGTGCATTGAGAAAAGATGAATTGTTAAGGTTGCAGAGAAAGGACGTACAAGATATGGGATCGAAATTTTTGGTGACAGTGAATTCATCGAAAACACATTCGAACAGGATATTAACTGTGGTGGATAATGATGAGCATACACTTTTAAA
Organism: Aphidecta obliterata; assembly: GCA_963966015.1. Classification (NCBI taxonomy): domain Eukaryota; kingdom Metazoa; phylum Arthropoda; class Insecta; order Coleoptera; family Coccinellidae; genus Aphidecta; species Aphidecta obliterata. The sequence continues at coordinate 30,106,213 of OZ014428.1, forward strand.
CATAATAAAGAGATATATCCTTGAGGCCCGCTCACACTCCACACGAAAGATTTTTCTTTTTTTATAAGAACTATAAATGCTCAACACAACCAGTTGGAATTAATACATTTTCTGAATTCCCGTCAATGATTGCAAACTTTCTTAAATTAGAGCAACCACATTTGTATATAGGTTACTGTTTTCGGCGTTCTTTTGCGTCTATTCTTTCTGACAGTGGTGCAGATTTTTCAGCCATCAAAAGACTTGGTGGTTGGAAATCAACTTCTGTTGAGGAAGGGTATATTGAAAACTCCATTCAGAATAAAATAGATACTACAGAAAATTTTTTATGTCATAATAGTTCCAAAGTAAATAATGCTTCAACCTCCACTTCATCCACACGTTCCTTATCGGACATTATAGGAAATGAAATAAATGTAAACTATTCAGAATGTCACAACATGTCCAATATTCCCTCTACGAATTTTTCGAATTGTTCTATAGGAAGCATAAATATTAATATATCGAAATGAACATAAAAATTTGTATTACGTCAAATTTGTATATTATGCAAAATAAAAATTGGTTTCGATCCAGAATTTATATTCAATTCCTGATGAGGTCGACGGAAAAATCTTGTAATCAACTCGTTTATTAATTCAGCGATTAATGGTCTCAAACATTAACGCGCTCGCTCCGCTCACGCGTTAAAATATTTCGACCATTAATCGCTGTCATTAATAAACTAGTTGATTAAATAACTATTTCGCAAGTCCAATTCTGTACGACTCTCGCCTTGGGCCGATGTCGATTTATATAGTAGGGTAGAAGTCTTCAGAAGCCGTTCGAAGCGTCTCGTCGTTTCTGGCGGATTCGCGGCTCCAACTGTTGACCTGGTTGGTTCTAGAAAGGTATGGAGCCGCGACAGGTCCGGCTTAAGTTCGTTACATTATTATTATTTTTTTCGGTTATTTAATAATTCGTATTTGCAATATCGCATATTTTTATTTTTTTATTTTTTTTTACCACATAAATAAGAATTTTTATTTGCAATTATGATATTGAAGGATAATCATCTCTACACCATGCTCGTTTGCTAATTTTGCAAAATAACCGCTTTCTTCCTTTGAAATTTCCTCAATATTTAAATTTGAAATACAAAATTTGTTGCTCTTCGGCTGGGAGGGTTTTTTCAACAAGATTCGGCCACTCAAGCGATGATTTTTGGAACTTCAGATGTTCGTATGTACCGGACCTTAATCAAAGGCAATCGTCACTCATTGCTGAAACAGGAAGTTTTAGTCTTGAATTAATTCTTTATGTCAACTTGCCATTTTCGACCGAACCTCGCACAGTTCATCCTCTCCCAACCAACAAATCATCCGAAATGTCGAAATTCCCGCTTGCCGTTTCGGCGCGGGTTCGACGACTCGAGCTATTTTCATATTTCCCCAAGTCCCGACATGGATCAAAGCGGGCGATCTCCCCCGTCTCCTTCGATTTTTCTTCTCCCCCGTCGGCCTAGTCGGACAAAACAAAGCCCCCGGTCCGCCCCCGCGTCGGAAAGGTGCCGAATTCCGACCACGGACAGGAATCCGCGACCTCGAAACGGTGGGCAGGATCGAAATAAATCCTACGAAAACACGGAGGATTTTTGGCAAAACCGCCCGAAATTCAGATTGACGCGATCTGTGATCTTCCCGAATTGGACGGAAAAATTTATGAATTCGAATTTCGCGCCGCTCGATGTCACTGACGTGCTACTCGTGACGTCAGAGCTTGTCAACGTCGAGTGTTTGGAACAATGATTTTTCGGAATTGTTGTCTCAGCGTGAAGCACTAAACGGGAGCGAAGATTGTCTCCGGATTGTCTGAGTTCAATTGAATGAATCATTTTAATGTCCCATTCTGATGCGAAAAGTCCTCCACTAAGAATTTAGGCCAACTCCCAACTCTCGAATTTCACTACGTGCTCTTCTCGCATAACACGTAATTCTACCCCCTTTCCGGCCGCCACCCGCTGGTTAATAATTCTTCTGGGCATCAGGCCATTTTTCCCTCGTCCTTTGATGAACCGGAAAATGTCGACGGAAAAGGAGGAGATCCTCAATTACGCTCTCCATCCAGATTGTTCGTGGCTTTCCGCATTTTTCTCATTATTTCAAGGTTCGGAAAGTGGTTCAGCTTTTGTTTGTCTGTTATATTAATTAAGTTTTCTAATTTGACTCGAGTTTATAGATGAAAAATCAAACGTTCCAATTCTCTTGGTTCTTCTGGTTTATTATTTCGATTTGCGTCGTAAACTCGTAATTGGACAAATAATTCTTTTATTTACTTGTAATATTTACTTGTAATTCGAATGCACTCAGATGAAGAATGACGTGCTCAAAGTACATGCAAAATTTTGTTGAGATCGCTTGACCTGAGCCATAGAAAATTATAACTTTCGAACGAAAGACCTAGAGGCTTGAAATTTTCCGGTAAGCTTCGAATCTCGAATGCTTCAAAGTTCGTTATTGGGCAAAATTCGACCAGGGGTTCCGTAGATATGATCGTTTGAAATTTTTGTTTTCTTGATTATTTCAAAACTACGGATTCGATCTTGACGAAATTTTGTATTTCAATGGAGAATGATATATTCAAGCTACATTTTTTCCAGATCGCATAATCAGAACCATTTCAAATTCCAACGAAGTATTGAATGAAAAATCCTTATATTTCTGTAATTGCCGATTTGGCATTATTGACAAAGAGCTTCTGTCATTTTTTTGACAGCTGTCAAAAATTTCTTCAATTGGTTTCTAAAACTGGAAAATGCGAATCTACCTACAAGGTGAATGAACGAGCGCTCAAAAGCTCCTGATGTCGCGGTAGTGCTTTTTATAATTTTTTTTTTCTCAATTTCAATATTTTTCAGCTTCAAAATTTTATTATCTTGTAAATAACAGACAGCATTAGAAATCTCTACTTAACTTTTACCCTCAATGCAAGATATTTCGCTAGTTGCTTTCTTCTCGTCTCATTTGGGTAAACATTATAGCTCAAATTGACGAATTATCAAAATTGCTTTCATCCTCTCTCGATGCATCCAACTTGACTGCGAATTAAAGGAGACGAAGATCTCCTGTGCGTAAATGTATGCAAGCTGTTGAATGTTTTCAAACGAATCTACTTCGTCACAGAGAAGAGACTTCCCACTTTTTAGAATTCTTCTTTTACTTTTGAGAGAAAATTGTTCACAAAAAAATATTACTAAAATAAGTAAAGTACCTACATAATTAAAAGTTTCCAATAAAATAATTTTTTTCACAATAAAATAAACCCCAAGCTTAAAACTTTCCTCTATATTAATTTCCATAATTATGTGAATTTTCAATTCATTTAATTTTTAGATATGTACATATTTTGAAATCAACAAATTTTGTCGGTTTCATTTTTTCTACTATAAAGGAAAAATGATTAATAAGAAAAACTATTTTGATTTTTGTTCAAATTTTTCATTATTGCTTAAATAAAATTCTTGAAATTTCAACATTATCGAAATTTTAAAATAAGTAAAGTAACTACATAATTGAAAGTTTCCAGTGACATAATTTCTTTCCAGAAAAAAATAAACTCCAAGCTTAAATCTTTTCTCTTTATTAATTTTCATAATTATGTGAATTTTAAATTTATTTAATTTTTAAATATTTTGAAATTAACAAATTTTGTCGGTTTCGTTTTTGAGCGCTCGTACTACTTACACGAGGGCTATATCATTTCGTCATGATAACTCTCGAACGGATCAACCTAGAGACTTGAAATTTTCAGTATGGGTTCAGTTCCCGAATGCCTCGGTTAAGTTCGTTAATGGGCCAAATTCCACCAGGGGTTCCGTAAATATGGCCGTTCAAAGTTTTGTTTCCCTGATTACTTGAAAACTACAGATTTGATCGAGATAAAATTTTGCACTCAAATGGAAAATGAGGTGTTCAAGCTACATGTGAAATTTTGTCCAGATCGCATGACCAGAACCATAGAAAACATAGAAAATTGTAACTTTTGAACGGAAACGCCAAGGGACTTGAAATTTTCAGGATAGGTGTGGATTTCGAATGTCGTGCTCACGTTCATCTATGAGCAAAATTATACTAGGGGTTCCGTAAATATGGTCGTTTGAAATTTAGTTTTCTTGATCATTTCAAAACTACAGATTCGATCGTGACGCAATTTTGTATACTAATGGAGAATGATATATTCAAGCTACATTTCTCCAGATCACATGACCAGAACCATAGAAACCATAGAAAATCATAACTTTCGAACGGAAAGGCCTAGGGACTTGAAATTTTCAGGATAGGTGTGAATCTGAAATGTCGCGTTCACGTTTATCAATGAGCAGAATTATACTAGGGGTATTTTGTCCAGATCGCATGACCAGAACCATAGAAACCATAGAAAATTGTAACTTTTGAACGGAAAGGCCTAGGAACTTGAAATTTTCAGGGTGGGTTTGGATCGCAAATATCGCGGTCACGTTCATCAATGAGCAAAATTAGACTAGGGGTTCCGTAAATATGGCCGTTCAAAATATTATTTTCCTGATAGTTTCGAAACTACTGATCGGATTGGAATGAAATTTTGCACCTAGCTGAGGAATAATGTTTTCAAACTACGTGCAAAATTTTGTCCAGATCACATCACCAAGACCATAGATACCGTAGAACATTCTAGCGAATTATCGAAAAAAAATTGGTCACCTGAAGCACTGACATGAAGTCTGGAGTTTCGCCTAAGTTTCAGAATTTTTTTGACAGCTGTCGAAAATTCCTTCAATTGATTTCTAAAACTGGAAAATTCGAATCTACCTACAAGGTGCATGTACGAGCGCTCAAAAGTTCCTGCCTTCAGGGCAGTGCTTTTCGTAATTTTTTTTCCTACTATGAAGAAAAAAATGACTAATGAGAAAAACTATTTCAATTTTTGTTCAAATTTTTCGTTATTGAATGAAATTCTAGAAATTTTTACAATATCGAAATTTTAAAATAAGTAAAGTAACTACATAATTGAGACTTTCTAATAACATAATTTCTTTTTATAAAAAAATAAACCCCAAGCTCCAATCTTTTTTCTTCATCAATTTTTATAATTATGTGAATTTTCAATTCATTTAATTTTCAGATATTTTAAAATTAACAAATTTTGTGTTTTATTTTTTTTTTCTATTATAAAGAGAAAAATGACTAATGAGAAAATCTAATTCAATTTATTCTTTTAATTTTTTATTATAAAATAAAATTCTTGAAATTTTAACATAAGCAAAATTTGACTACATAACCAAAAGTTTCCAATAACATAATTTTTTTTCCTAAAAAAATGACACTGAGCTTAAATTATTGCATATGTGAATTTTAAATTTATTTAATTTTTAGATATTTTAAAATTAACAAATTTTGTCTGTTTAATTTTTTTCTTCCATAAAGAAAAGAATGTCTAATGAGAAAATCCAATTTAAATTTTGTTCAAATTTTTCATTGTTGAATGAAGTTGGCGTCAATTCGAAATGTAAACAAATCAGTCACTTTTATTATATCTATGCTGCAATGAAATGCCATATATAAAATAGCTAATAGACACCAATGCCCAAAAAAAAACACGTCCCGCAAGGCGACACGAATCCCCCGCATATTTCACGCACGAGTAAGATTTTGATTGATGGCGCGCCCTTTAGAGCCCACGTATACCTCTCCTCGTTCAACCCCTCCGACCTTTAATTAATCCCTGCACGGTCGAGCGGAGCGGAAAAATCGTCCTGCCGCTGAAAAATTTTCCAGCTCGCACGAGCGCGCATACATTGTTTCCGTAATAGGATCAGCAAACTTGCTGAGGTGAACCGAGGTACCGAAGGATTTCAACCGCGAAACGTTGCCGTTTATACCGAGCGTTCAATGAGGGACACCATAAACGTTTTTTTTTCTCTGCAGGAACAAGCCCTGGAGGCGAAGCAGGCCACGTCGCCGGACGAGGCAGACGATCTGTCGCCAATGCCGCCCTCGGCGTCCCAGCCGCCGGTCAAGCGGAGAGGCGGCATATCCGCCGAACCGGTGAGCGAAGAAGACGCCACCAGTTACGTCAAGAAGGTCGTGCCGAAGGACTACAAGACCATGGCCGCCCTGTACAAGGCCATCGCCAAGAACGTGCTGTTCGCGCACCTGGACGAGAACGAGCGGTCGGACATATTCGACGCCATGTTCCCAGTCACGTGTCTGCCCGGCGAACCGATCATACAGCAGGGAGACGAGGGCGACAATTTCTATGTGATAGACCAGGGTGAAGTCGAAGTGAGTAGGTTTGGCTATGCGCACGCGCTACTTGATGAAATTCGTTGTTCCGTACAACCTGAGACATGTCATGTTATGCCATTATGTATCATTTCTGGAATTCCCGCAGATATACGTCAACAATGAACTCGTAACAACGATAGGAGAAGGAGGGAGTTTCGGCGAACTCGCCCTGATCTACGGAACCCCCAGGGCGGCGACTGTCAAGGCGAAGACTGACGTGAAACTCTGGGGCATCGACAGGGATTCGTACCGGAGGATCCTCATGGGATCGACGATCAGGAAACGTAAGATGTACGAGGAATTCCTGGCGCGGGTGTCCATTCTAGAGAACTTGGACAAGTGGGAGAGACTGACGGTGGCGGACGCCTTGGAGCCTGTCAGGTAAAAAGTGTACTTATGTCTTTGAATTTTTGTTATATCGATAATACTAACATGTACATGAAAGCGAGCTTACCAAAAACAACAAAAACATCAAAATGAAAACATCTATCATTCACCGCATAAGCATAATTAAATCAGAAAACTAAACTCCTACGTTCCCTACTTCATACAAACGTACTAATCCAAATCTACGAGGGGGTGAATTAACTCGATACAAAATGAATATATACAATTATTTCCATATTCCTTACATTGGAACACATCAAATCAATTTCCAGTCGAGTTATCAATAATATTGGGGATTACAATAATACCATTTATAGTCCATTTAAGAATTATTGACATCGAAGCAGGCCATGAACGTCCAGTCGAGGCTTTATTAATTGTTACAAAAAAGTTACTAAATTTCATCATAGAAATAAAACATAAATATAACCTAGAAAAGTGTTGAGTATACGAATTATCGAATAATTAAGCCGGAATATTTCGATTGCAGTTTAAACGTGGGAATTCAGGTTTGAAAGCGCAAAAATATCGTGGAATGCTTTCATATGAAATTATCTGAACTTATCGTTCATATAAAAGTCAACCATGGAAAATTGTAGATCATTCAAATAAATATTTATTTTCACTCAGGACCATGCAATATTTATTGGTATTGGAAATCTTGCAAAATTCTAACCATATAGCTATAAGAGTACCATTTTATGTCAGGATTCAAGAAGGATAATTAATGGAATTCTAGCAGGTAGCTAGTGGTGCAACAGAAAAAAATTTTTGGATACTTCGCAAGCACAGGGCCAAAAGAATGGATTGGAAAAAAGTTATAATGTATTAAGAAATAAGAGAGAAACAAAAATTAAGAATCTATGTAGTACATAAAGAATTTTGACATGAAATTTGTACCGAACTATGAATATATGAACCAATTTGTGAATTATTTATTGTTCGGTGTTGAATACTTTAAGAAAGTCAATTTTTATTTTCATTCATTAAAACTGTCCATGAATTATTGAAAATATTATAATTGATGAGCAATTTTACAATTATTCAGTATACTTTTGAATTGGGAACAATATAGCATGTGTATTAGCAGAGGGAATGTGAACAGGGTACCATACAGTATAATTATAATAAATAAACTTAAAATATCTATGAATGATACAAGAGCAAAGATAAAAATGTCATTGAAAACTTTGTTTCCACATAGTGTAGTGATTTGGATGTGTTTATTGAATAAGCTGACATAATCCTATTGATGGGCATCCTTTTGCAGGGAAGGTTTCAATTTTTCAATAACCCATTTATGAAATAATTCACCATTCATAGTTATCCTTATCCCATCAATTGTTCCAGCATTCAAAATAGTGCACCTTCTGCCTTTACCCTTGAATATACTCGGCATACCTTTTGCATTATTTTCTAGTCCACTGACTAATTTGAATACTGTTTTCAAATATCCAAATTTCATCTAGATAAATGAATTTTACGTTTTGTTCCATATATTCTCGGTATTTATCACAATATCGTATTATTTTTATTATATTTTTCTGTTTATCAGTAAGAATTCTCCTTCAATCAACTTTTTTGTATTTGTATCCAATTTTTTTTATGATATAATATAATGTTGACTTTGATCAATTGAAATCTAGGTGCTCTTTGGCCAGTTCGAAAAGGATATCTAAACTGATATATTCATTGTTTTTAATTCTAGCAAAAACAAAGTCATTCAATGACGCTTTAAAGGAATAATCGTATCGGACAGGTTTTCTTCCACTGCTAATTCCAGGCTGTAATAACATGCTAATATTATACGGACAGGGCTTGGTGAAATCTGAAAATTTAAGAGACATCGATTAATCAGAATACACTTTGAGTCGGTGAATAACAGTTTACCTGAAACACTAGCGGAAATATATGCCAAATCTTTGAAAAACTCGAAGTAACACCCACAAACTGCCTGGCGTTCTCTTGTTAGGCGCGATGTATCCTGGTCAATTCCAACCATTTTAATAGCATAAGACAAAAAATACTCAAATTCGGAGCAAATTTTTGTAATTACATATTCACCAATATCTTCGATAAAATCATCAAAGCAAAGATTTCTATGGGTAATGTTAGTGTTATTCCTATACCAACCTGAATTCAGCAACCCAAAATATTACTGAATAGTCTATTACCAACTTAAATTCGATTTTTCACAGCTAACCGAGATGTCAATAATTCTTAAACGGAGTATACATGTATAGGGGTTAAAACTTTGAACTAAATTTTCCTACCTTGATCTGCAAACCACCTAATCCCTTTTTGTACCTACTTGGAAACAAATTCACTTACTCCGAAAGTTAACCTTTTTGTTCTCACTCCCGTAACAAATACGACTTCTAACTTTACTCAAAACGCAACTTCTTCGACACTTACTTCCTCGATCTAACATAGATTGTTTCCCTAATCCGGATTCTAAAAATTCTCGACTGAAAATACTAAAGCTATTTTCCTACAATGCACTTCTACCTCAATTTTAGTCCCTACACCGGCCTCAAACCGAAACTTACAATTCTGTACCTATCTTGGTACCTCCCTGACTATCAACTACACCGGCCTCTAACCGGAAAACCGACCCTGTACAACTAACTCTTAGTGAGTTCTCTACCAGCGAGCAACTGCCTTAACTCTTCCAAGGTCCCCCAAAGATAAACTTTTTCCCTCTTCAAAAACCTAATTCCTGAGTGGACATTCTTCTCAGTGCCTCTCATATTCTTAAATTCTTTCTCCGAAATTTTCCCACAATCAATCGTAGTCGCATATTCTCCCCTTTTCTTAACCTTATCTCGCCCTGTAGTCACAACATCCATCGACTACGATGTAGTCGATTCCTTGAAAAAGGAATTGTTTAAGGTCATCTAGATAAGGCATAAATTTGAGAATTTATATTGGCAACATTAAAGTAAATAGCTCATTAAATTTGCGAAGGGGTCGTGAAAATTTTCATTATACTTCAGAGGGTTAAATGCAATTTAACGTTCCAAGAGCAACTTTCTTCGTTGAGAACAGTTAATTTCTAACGATCAATCTGGCTCTTAAAGAAACTTATGACATGCCTTATTCATTCCGTAAAAAGACTCTCAAAATTATTAGTACAAGACTTTCTTTCCTGAAAGTATGCTATTAACACTTGATGTTTTTTTCCAGGTTCGATAACGGTGAAACTATAGTCAGACAGGGTGAACCGGGGGACGATTTCTACATAATTGTGGAAGGAACAGCTATCGTCAAACAAAATAGAACGGAAGGAGAAGAACCGACAGAAGTTGGAAAATTAGGACCTGGAGATTATTTTGGAGAAATCGCTTTACTTCTAAACAGGCCAAGAGCAGCAACCGTTGTTGCCTGCGGTCCCTTGAAGTGTGTGAAGTTGGATAGGGCCAGGTAGGTTTGATCTTGAAATAATAGAAGAATATTTTAATTTTGAAATTTATTTCACTTACAGGTTTGAACGTGTACTAGGACTTTGTGCTGATATACTGAAGAGGAATATTACTCAATACAATAGTTTCGTATCTTTGTCGGTTTAAGTAGCCCATGGATGATATTTCGTTAACTTATTTGTTCTATTCGATGTACTGAGATCAGCCAAAATTCAAAGTCTTCATTCGTTGTTGAATAAAAAATATGTTGGTTGAATTGATTCCCGAGTTCTGACAAACGAACTTGAGTAACTCTAAAATGTAACTATTTTTCTATACGTAGAGGTCTGAGTCGTCTATTAATTATTATTGAAACAAATTGGTAGTGAATAACAATTGTATTGAGTTTGTCAGAACTCGACGAGATGTATTGCATGTATTGTACTAAATATGTATAAATATGTATTATAAATACTTTCTTCCAATAAAAATTGATTTTGATTTGATATGAGAAATAAATTAATATAATTATGTTATATTTGTTGCTTTTGTTGGAATTCTTTAGAGAACACTTTAGTTTTATTGGTACCATTATAGAAACTGTTGAATACTTAATTACAAACTAATTTAAAGATTTATATCGTATATTTGCATTATTCTTTCCTTTATCCTCTACTTTCTTTCTCTTAGGTTTCCAAAAAACCCTCTTTTATTGCAGCGCTGGCATCCATTGTTGATAACACATTATCGCTCTTCCAAAAAATTATAAAAAAGGTATATAGGTAGATTTCATAACTTATTGTACATAACTGCCACCTGATCTACTCCATTTTACTCTATCCTACTCAAGACCTCAGATTTTAAGCCCACAGAGTGGGTCAATAAATGCAGAAGTGTGTTACCATAATAGTAAAGACTATTAATGATTGTTTCCATTATTTATTACTTGTTTCTTTCCACAATACATTACTTTTAAGAGCTATCGTCCACCGTTGGAAATAACTCTTCGAAGGGAACTGTTCTCATTGGCCCTCCCCCATCGTGGAAAAAGGGAATATTTTCTGGTATAAACATTTGATTTGAGTCCTTTAACCACTAGACTTGACGATCATGATCTTAACCAAAGATTATTCAGAGTCAAAACTCAGGGTTTCCGAACAAAATATTTCGCCCTATTATTCGCGATTCCAACTTACCGATGAGAGCTGTGAAACGTAAGCAAACATGGAGGAAAACGAGTACCTTTACGGGATTTATTGAAGTGAAACGGATTATTTTAGGTGTTTTTCAGGTTTTTCCTTCGATTTCGTCAGATTTGTGTGAAAACTTTTTAGTGAATGATTGTATTATGGATAGTGTAGTGTCAGTTTTATTTATTTTAGGTGAACAAATTGGTTTTTTCCATTTTAATTATATCGAATTGATAATAATTCAACAGGAAAAATGGAGCACTAATCGAGTTTGACGACAGTGTTCAATTATTTGGAAGCTACACCTAATAGTCGATCATTTGTGCTTTTCTTCGGTCCTTTTTTTCACTATGCCGAAGGGGCGGAGGAATCTTTCTTATGAAATTTATGGAAATGTTTTGATTTTCCTTCGAGGAGCAATTGAAGGCACAACAATTACAATTGTAAACTGTTTTTTCTAGTACTAGAACTTTGTTCACTCATTGTTATAAAATCCAATGTCCTGAAATTCATGTACTTATATTATCAAAACATAAAACCGTTTCATTCAGACTTCACCTTAAAGATGATTCTAATTTCTTTCTTACAGAAAGATTAAGTCACAGTCATTCGAAATACGAAGATCTATTTCATAACACTCTTGTTGATAATTATTGAATGACATTTCTAAATCACCACTCAAACTTGCCCCAGAAAATTGGACCCAAACTTGCAATGCAAAATTCAATAACTTCGTGAACGTATTTTATCAGTGAATAACACTGATATATATACCTCACAGACGATTTTTTTTTCAATACCACTCTCTACTCAGAAAACGATAAATAATTTCGATTTATATCTTACGAATGCCTGGTTCCTGGATATAAAATGAAAATATCTGGCTTGAAAGCACGTGAAATATGAGAACAATACTCGTTTTCTAGGTTCGGGATTTAGCCGGCAGGGGGCGTTTAGACTTTTGGAATCGCGAATTAGCGAGACCATGCATAGAAGAGAAGGTACAAAACCGAAGAAATTTAACCAGCTTCAATGATTTTCGAAAAAGTAGGGTTAACTATCCACAAATCATAGATATAAGAAAATATAAAAATATTGTCATTTATCTATGTAACTAACTTGTATTCTTGTCAACAATTTCTCTTGAAGGAGATATATTTAAATATTGCGATTAATTTATAATCGCTGAATAACACAGGTGAAATATTAGAATAAAGAAATTTCAAATCGTAAATGCACTAATATATTAAAATCTCATATTAGCACTACTGCACTCGTAGCTTTTTATTTCACAAAATAGTGATTAGGAGTTACTTTTCCTTTGCATCTAATTCAATTCATGATTAACCCTTTCAAATCATTATTTTAGGTTTTGTTGAAGCAGGGTTTAGGTATATATAAGACACAAGAAATGTATTGCTTTGAAATAAAGGAAGAGCCATATGATGAAGCTGATAAGTGAGTACCTTTCTTTGTAAGGAATAAATCTATACTTACTTTAATTATCATGTTACTTGATTTCAAAGTTCAATCATTGAGAGCAAGTGCATTGGAACAATGAGGGAGAGCACTAATTTTTGAAAACCGTGTCTTTTATGCCCTAAAACTGATGCAATTTAATATTTTATTCTTTCTGTATTACGTAATAACTTTCCCGGTTTTCATTCAAACGTACCCTCTTAGTTTGTGATGGTTGCCCTTATTAATCAATTATTTTATTTTGAATCTTCCCAGTGAATCATTTTTGCCATTGAAATCTGAATGTTTCGAACTCTTTCAGTGATCAGTATCCAGAAAATAGAGAGAACTTTGAAACTTATCTGGGAAAGGTAGAAGATGTTGACATTTCCAAACAATTTTTCCATGATGGGAGACATTACTTGGCGAAGAATAAGAATTCAAGTTACGTATCCGAACACAATTATGCAGTGAAATTTGATATCACTTCGGAAGCAGAGTCAATGAATCTAAAAATCAATGATTCTAAAATTCCATCCAATTCCGTCAATGAGAGTGATTCTAGCGAACCTACTTCAATGCAAATGCATAAGTGTCGTTTATGCGATTTTGCTACAAATTCTGAATTCAGATTCAAAATTCACGTAGAGTCTTTCAAGTGTGGTTTTTGTGATTATCCGTCATGTAGGATATCTGATCTAAAATTGCATATAGCTTCTGCTCATTCGAAGATACATAAGTGTCAGTTGGGTGACTACAGAACAAATAAGAAAGATGATCTAAAAAACCATATAGATTCAATAGATTTGAAATTGAAGGAACATAACTGTCACCTGTGTAGTTTTGCTACAAATTTTGAAAACAATCTGAAATTACATATAGAATCTATTCATGTCAATTCGAAAAAACATAAATGTCACCTCTGCGATTATGCGACAACTCAGAAATCCAAACTCGAAATACATATAAAATCAATTCATTTGAATTTGAAGGAGCATAAGTGTTTATTATGCGATTATGCTACAAATTATAAAAAATCGCTCAAATGCCATATGGATGCTATTCATTTGAATCTGAAGAAACATAAATGTGACTGGTGTGATTACGTTACGAATCTTAAAAGCAGTCTCAAAATACACATAGAAACTATTCATCTTAATTTGAAAAAACATAGGTGTTCCGAATGTGATTATGTTGCATCTCAGAAATACAAACTCAAGGTACATGTAGAATCGGTTCATTTGAATTTGAAGGAATATAAGTGTGACTTATGCGATTATGCTTCAAATTTCGAAAAATCACTCAAATACCATATAGTTTCTGCTCACTTGAAATTGAAGCAACATAAATGCCACCTGTGCGATTACGCCGGAAATCATAAACAATTACTTAAATACCATATAGATTCTGTTCATTTGAATTTGAAGAAACATAAATGTCACCTGTGTGATTATGCTGCAAATCAGAAACAGTTACTGAATAACCATGTGAATTCTGTCCATCTGAATTTGAAGGAACATAAGTGTCATCTGTGTGATTATGCTTCACATCAGAAACAATTACTCAAGAACCATATAGATTCTGCTCATTCGAATTTGAAGCAACATAAGTGTCACATGTGCGATTATGCTGGAAATCATAAACATTTACTCAAAAAGCATATAAATACTGTTCATTTGAATCTGAAGAAGTACAAGTGTCAAACATGTGAATATGCTACAAATAATGAAAGCTATTTGAAGAATCACTTAGATACTTTTCATCTGAATATCACTGATGATTGTGAAGCGGAATAAAAGTGTGGAATATTGCAATTTGGAAATGTGATTTTAGATGGTATAAAAAACCTGGTCATTCTAATTTGCAGCAACATTAGCGGTATTTATGTATGTAAATAGGAATAAAAATTTAAAGACGTATTGAATCTGTTTATTTGTCCGCATTATTTTACGTCATACCTTTGAATAAAGAACCACAGGCAGGAGCATTCTACTACTTTTCTTCGTATAAGAGCGAGACGGAAACAGCCATATCGAACGGCCAGTTATGACTCATCAGTGTGGTGTTTCTCCACCAACATCGTAAACAAACGCACATGGGCGTGACATGGATAAGGTTGAGATTGGCTTTTGTTATTTCTCAGGTTTCATCATCTAATATATAAAATTCTCGTGTCCACAGTGTTCGTTGCCATACTCCTCCGAAACGGCTTAACCGATTTTGATGAAATTTTTTGTGCTTATCCGGTATCTATCAGAATCGGCCACCCCTAAATTTTTTTTTTTTATTTTTTAGACAAAATTTCTAATTTCTATTTTTTTATGATACAACATACAAAAATACATACAATCCCCAATTTTCACCCTTCTACGATCAACCCTTATTTTTTAATAGCCAGAACAACGAGAGGCCGAAGGCCTCGACCAAATTTGAAATTGCGAAAAAAGGGAGAGACCGGGGGCGCGAAGCGCCCCCCGCGTTTTCGAGAGGGAGAAACGGGCTTTCCTAAGGTAAGAGAGGCCGAAGGCCTCGAGCAATTTTGAAATTGCGAAAAAAGGGAGAGATATGGCAAAACAACGTTTGCCGGGTCGGCTAGGTTAGGTTAGGTTTAGGTTAGGTTATTTTGAGACGAGAGGCCGAAGGCCTCGAGCAATTTTGAAATTGCGAAAAAAAGGGAGAGATATGGCAAAACAACGTTTGCCGGGTCATCTAGTATTATTATAATAAATCATATTTTCTGAATTCTGAGCCGAGAATTGTCTCAACTGATAAAGTTTGAGCTGCTAGCTAATAAAGTATACGCGGATATTGTTGATTAAATGTGTCTGTATGGCATACCTCACAACGAGAATCAATTATATTTTAATTTGTGAGAATGCAATAGGAGGTGAAAATATCAGAGATATGTATACAAAATCAATTTCAATTAAAAGGCAATAAATGTATCTTCATATATTTTCAATTCTTTTATTCACCCTCCTACTTTGTTTTTCATTTCATGTTTGAAACTGTCCATTACATCCTTGCAAATGGAAAAGAAATGATTAATGCAAATTAATTAATTAAGTTTTATTGATTTGCGAGAGAGCTCACACAAAAATCTTTAAGAAATATTCTTTGATCAATGTTTGAAAGCATTAATAACAACTAAAATGAATGGAAGTTTTCCATTTTCTACCCTACTTATATACTCCACGCCACTGCAATCCGGAAATACGAGTCGGCCATATGCAACAACCAAACTCCAATGCACGAAACAATGACGTTGGCGTATTCGATTTGCTTTCTAAAAGCGTGCGCGAAAAAACAAAAACCGAGCTTCTCTGATGCAAGAAACTCCAAATCGAAAGCGGCAATAGTATATTATTTGCCGCCAAGCACAATAAAAGAAGAGAAGTAATATATCATATTCTATGGTCAAATGTCAACTCTGATATCTTGAAAGTACATAATGTATAAAAATAAAAATATTGTTCTTCAACTCAAAGTAATAGGAGATCTGAGAAATATTTTGATTTTATGATTTCAGGTGAAGCGTAAAAAAAAATTAAAATCGTGAGTGTGCAAATGAACTTATTTTGATTGAGGTGTTCCCCTTTTTTTCAACCTGCAGTGCACCCAAATAGCGACATCATGGAATGCTTTCAAATTAAAGAGGAAGATTATGATGAATTGGATATGTAAGTACTCTTGTGCGAATCTATACTTATTTTAATTATTAGCTTTACCTGTCATCAAAGTTCTATTATCGAGTGAGGGCATTAGTACAATTGGTAGTGCCATTCGATGAGTAAAACATTTTCACTATTCTCTCATTATAGTAAATGAATCTGTTTCAGTGTTCTGTATCCAAAAAGTGGAAAGAAGTTTGAGGATTATCTGGGAAAGGTTGAAAATGTTGACACTTCCAAACAATTCATCGATAAAAGTGGAGTTCTGGCCAGAAGAGCGGAAAATAAGGATAACAACTCAAGTTTTTCATTCGAACACAATTATGCAATGAAATTCGACGGCTCTTCGACGACAAATCAAGAAAAAAATGACAAAATTCCATTAAATTCAGGGAATGAGGAAGAACCAAATTCAGTGAGAACACATAGGTGTCATTTATGTAACTTTGCTACGAATTCTGAACACAATCTCCAAATTCATTTAGAGTCTATTCATTTGACAAAATTCAAGAATGTTGAAAAAGCATTCAAAACGTATGTACATTTCAATCGTGCTAATCCAATCAAACTCAAGTGTAGTTTTTGCGATTATACATCGTCCAGGATGTCTGATCTCCGGTTGCACTTGGCGACTCTTCATTTGAACTCGAAAAAATTTGAGTGTGACTTATGCGATTATGGTTCAAAATATGAAAGCTCACTCAAATTCCATATAGAATCTGTTCATTTGAATTTGAAGAAACATAAATGTCAATGGTGTGATCATGCTACAAACGTTAAAAGCAGTCTCAAATTGCACATAGAAGCTGTTCATTTCAATTTGAAAAAATATAGCTGTACCCAATGTGATTATGTTGCATCTCAGAAATACAAACTCAAAATACATGTACAAACAGTTCATTTGAATGTGAAGAGTTATAAGTGTGACTTATGCGATTATGCTTCGAATTATAAAAAATCACTCAAAGGCCATATGGATTCTACTCATTTGAAATTGAAGCAACATAAATGTCACCTGTGCGATTATGGTGCCAATCATAAACAGTCACTCAAATACCATATGGATTCGGTTCATTTGAATTTGAAGAAACATAAATGTCGCCTGTGTGATTACGCTGCGAATCATAAACCGTTACTGAAAAACCATATGGATTCGGTACATTTGAATTCGAAGCAACATAAATGTCACCTATGTGATTATGCTACACATCAGAAACAGTTACTCAAAAACCATATAGATTCCGTTCATTTGAATATGAAGCAACACAAGTGTCACCTGTGTGATTATGCTGGAAATCATAAACAATTACTCAAAAAACATATAAATACTGTTCATTTGAATCTGAGGAAGTATAAGTGTCAAACATGTGAATATGCTACAAATCATGAGAGCAATTTCAAGAATCACATAAACACTGCTCATCTGAAAAACACTGATGATGATGAAGAGAAGTGATTTCGAATGACATATAGTATCAGTTCATTTCAACATTAGTGTTATTTATGTAAATATTAATAGAATTGTAAAGATATGTTGAATTTGTTGATTTGAATTTGGAATAAAGCTAGGTAGTTCTAGCTGTATAAGACCATGAATTATGACAAAAGATTTCGGAAATCCTCATTTTAATATGAAGAAATATTATTTATTCGTTGACTTTGCAATAAAACTCCAAAATAAACTGTATTTTTTTTGTAAATCCATATTATTTCTTAATTGATTCTGGGACATGAAACACCAAAAAAAACACCCATTATGTAATGTTATGACAGTGTGTTTGTATGTATCACATTTTCATTGAATATGTACTTTGTTTCGTATTCGTTGAAAACCTTTTTGCGCGCTTGTTTCTATTAACAATGAGAACTATGAGGCATCGATTTGATGAGATATGTGGACATTCTGCTCTAGCTGTTCCATGGGAAAAGAAAATAACGTTTTCTGATATATTGAATATAATTCGGTGATTCCATCTCTTGAAGTTTATGAAAATAAAATGACAGTACTTACCATACTGACGAAGAACACTGCACCTTGTCTTTTTCCAATCTGTGGTTATAGTTTATTCGCGATTCCAAAAGTCTAAACGCCCCCTGTCGGCTAAATCCCGAAACTAGAAAACGATTATTGTTTTCATATTTTACTGCTCTTGAGCCAGATATTTTCATTCTATATCCAGGAACCAAATATTCATGAGGTATATTTAGATATTTTATCGTTTTCTGGGCAAAGCATTCATATCAGTGTTATTCAGTTGAAATATGTTCACGAAGTTCTTGAATTTTAGGTTACAAGTTTGAGTCCAATTTTCTGGGGCAGGTTTGAGTGGTGGTTTAGAAAGGTAATTCAATATTTATCAACAAGAGTGTTGTGAAATTGATCTTCGTATTTCAAATGACTGTAACTTTATCTTTTTGTAAGAAAAAAATGAGAATTATCTTTACGGTGAAGTCTGAATGAAACGATTTTATGTTTGAATAATATAAGTACATGAATTTCAGGTCATTGGATTATATAACAGTGAGTGAACAAAGTTCTAGTACTGAAAAAAAAACAGTTTACAATTGTAATTGTTGTGTCTTCAATTGCTCCTCGAAGAAAAATCAAAACAGAGGGCTATACATTTCCATAAATTTCACTAGAAAGATGCCTCAGCAATTTGTGTCACTAATGCCTTTGGCATAGTGGAGAAAATAGGCCGAAGAAAGGCCCAAATGGTCGAATGGTGTAGCTTCCAAATAATTGAGCACTGTCGTCAAATTTGAATAGTGCTCCATTTTTCCTGTTGAATTATTATCAGCTGAATCAAAATTAAACTCAATTAAAATTGTAAAAACCAATTTGTTCACCTGAAATCAATAAACAAAATCGAAGGAAAAACCTGAATAACACCTAAAACCATCCGTTCCACCACGATATATCCTGAAGAAGTACTCGTTTTCCTCCATTTTTGTATACCTTTCGCAGCGCCCTCATCGGTAGTTGGAATTGCGAGTAGTTACGATTCCTCATAGAGCATAGATTATCTTTTATGTTAAAGAGTTCTGTGGTCGACAAATTTATATTGAAGGAAATATGTTCTAATATTGTGTTATTACTGGTATTGTTCAAATAAATAAGAGAATTTGAGAAATACTACTTTCAATTTTAAATTACTACTAAATATCGCAGGTGAAAAATTAGAATAAAATCATTGCCAATCCCAATAGATATTATTGGTTACTTGTACTTCGTATCTATTTCTTTTTATGAATAACATTTTCAACTTATTTCAAATGATTCTTTTAGGATTTCTTAGAGGTCGATAATGTATGAGACGCAAGAAATGTATCCCTTTGAAATTAAAGAAGAGGCACATGATGTAACTGATAAGTAAGTGTCTTTGTAGATATAAATCTGTACTACTTACAATACAAGTTTCTACCAGTCATCCCAAGTTCTATCATTAACAGCATTGGTATAATAAGGAGAACACTAATTTTTGAACACTATGAAGTTCATGCCTAAATACTACTATGTAACGGAAGGTCATATTTTTATCCTCTCTGTAATATGAATAACGTAAAAAATCAAATTGTTTTTCTTTCAAACATACAATTTCAGTTCGTTATGAATGTTCTTATTGGTATGACAGAAGGGTGGCACAAAATTCATTCCTGTTCACTGTTTTACTTTCATTATTTCATTTTGAATCATTCCACCGAATCTGTTTTGTTATTGAAATCTGAACGGTTCGAACTCTTTCAGTGATCAGTATCCAGAAAATATAGAGAAATTCGAAACTTATTTGCAAAAGGAAGAAGATGTTGGCATATCTGAAAAATTCATTGATTTAACTGGAGTTCACGACAGGAGCGAGTACTTGGCCAAGAATAAGAACAATAACTCAAGTCATTCGTTATCCGAACACAATTATGCAAAGAATCTCAATAACACTTCGGAAACAAAATCAACAAATCAAAAAATTGATTCTCAAATTTCATCTGATTCTAGTGAACCTACTCTGGTTCAAAAGAGTAAGTGTCATTTATGTGACTTTACGACAAATTCTGAATTCACTCTCAGAATCCATGTAGAATCTTTCCATTTGAATTCGAGGAATTACAAATGTAAATTATGTGATTTCACCACTAATAATGAAGATGTTTTCAAGAGCCATGAAGATTCCAATCATTCAAATTCAATCAAACTCAAATGTAGTTTTTGTGATTACAGATCATGCAATATATCCGATCTTAAATTGCACCTAGATTCTGCTCATTTGAATTCAAAAAAACATAAATGTCACTCCTGTGATTATGTAACAAACGTCAAATGCGATCTCAAATTTCACATAGCATCCGTTCATTTGTATTTTATGAAACATAAATGTCACTTGTGTGACTATGCATCATGCAACATACCCGATCTCAAATTGCACTTGGCGTCTGTTCACATGAATTCGAAGAAACACAAATGTCACCACTGTGATTATGCCACGAATATCGAATACGATCTCGAAGAACACATGGAATCTGTTCATTTGAATTTGAAGAAACAAAAATGTCACTTGTGTGATTATGCAACAAATATTAAGAGCAGTCTCAAATTACACATAGATACTATTCATCTAGATTTGAAAAAACATAAATGTCCGTGGTGTGATTATGCTTCGAATATGAAAGGTAATCTCAAATCACACATGGAAAATATTCATCTCAATTTGAAGAAACATAGGTGTACACAATGTGATTATGTCACATCCCAAAAATCCAATCTCAAAACACACATTGAATCGGTTCATTTGAATTTGAAGGAACATAAGTGTGACTTATGTGATTATGCATCGAATTATAAAAAGTCACTCGAATACCATATAGATTCAGTTCATTTGAATTTGAAGGAACATAAATGTGACCTGTGTGATTATGCTGGAAATCAAGAATATCTTCTCAAAAAGCACATAGATGCTGTTCATTTGAATTTGAAGAAATATAAATGTCACCGGTGCAACTACGCTGCGAATCAGAGACAGTTACTAAAAAATCATATGGTTTCTGTTCATTTGAATTTGAAGGAACATAAATGTCACCTGTGCGATTATGCTGCAAATCAGAAACAGTTACTCAAAAATCATATGGTTTCTGTTCATTCATAAAGATACTGTTCATTCAAATTCAAAGGAGTGTAAGTTTTACAATTTGTATTACCCAAACAATCATCACATTGAATCTGTTAATGTATGTATTTGTATTTGGAACAAACTGTATTTATTTTGTGTAAATAAATCAAAATAGGTTTATTGGAATTTCAAGGCCATCAACCCAGGTATTCCATTTCTTTTTTGAGCGCTCGTTCAGCTTACACGAGGGTTATATAATTTCGTCACGATGTCTGTATTTTTCGAATTTTGAGCCGAAAATGGTCTCAATCGACTATGTTCTACTCACTGATGACGAATCCGTCAAAAAATTCGAGTCTGTCCGTCCGGCAGTAAGCACGATAACTTTCGAAAGGAATTACCTAAAAACTTGAAATTTTCAGGATAGGTTCGAATGCCGTGGTTAAAATCGTTATTGGGCAAAATTCGACCAGGGGTTCCGTTAATATGGTCGTTTGAAATTTAGTTTTCTTGATAATTCCAAAACTACGGATTTGATCATGACGAAATTTTGTATTTTAATGGGGAATGATATATTCAAGCAACTTTTTTCGCATAACCAGAACCATTTTAAATTCCAACGAATAATTGATAAAGTTCGAGCTGCTAGCTAATAAAGTATACGCGGATATTGTTTTGATTAAATGTGTCTATATGGCATACCTCACAACGAGAATCAATTATATTTTAATTTGTGAGATTGCAATAAGAGGTAAAAATATCAGAAATATGTATACAAAATTAATTTTATTTAGAGGGCCATAAATGTATCTTCATATATTTTGTTTTCTTTTATTCATCCTCCTCCTTTGTTTTTCAATTTATTTCATGTTTGAAAGTGTCCATTACATTCTTGCAAATGGAAATTAAATAATGAATGCAAATCAAATAATGGTTCAATTCATCTGGCTTTCTCGTAAAGTTTTATTGATTTGCGAGAGAGCTCACACAAAAAGCTATGAGTAATATTCCTTGATCAATGTTTGAAAGCATCAATAACATCTAAAATGAATGGAAGTTTTCTAGTTTCTACCCTACTAAAATACTCTACGCCACTGCAATCCGGAAATACGAGTCGGCCATATGCAACAACCAGTTTGGTACCATTTTTTCAGGCCTAATGCTCCTTCCTGTGGGTTTTCATTCAAAGAGCCAAATCGATAGCTAATACAATTGTTTCTAAATGGTATCACATGGGAGCGATCTGTGACAGTTCTTCTTCTCTGTAATTTGATGTTTTTTTATTTGATGAAAAAACACAGAAACAGGATTGATTCTGATTCTACTGGCAACCATCAGAAGCTTGCTTTTTTCTACAGTAAAAATTCTTTATTTTGAGAGAAACTGAAATATTTTTTTTGAATAGTCAGTTATTCTATCAAATATTTAATTTATGTACAAAAATAATATTTGTTTCGTATTTCGATATCAACGTTTTTTTCCAAATCGACTTTGTTTATCAGCGAAACTGTGCATAAAGAAAAGAATTCTAAACCAGAGAAATTCATACAGCTTCCAAAAAGTAGGGTTATTCTGCTTACTTTTGTCATCAATTGACAACTTGTCTCTTGTCTTGTTGAAAATTTGTTTGAATCTTGTGGTATCGTACTAAATTTACAATCACCACTCAATAACACTGGTGAAAAATAGGACCAAAAAAATGTCAAATCGTAAGTGCATTAAAAATATTGAACTCTTAGTTTACTTATTAATAGGATGAATATGTCGCAAATTCCAAGTATAAAATAATAGATTAGGAGTTAATTTTACTTTTTTTTCAAATCTTTTTTTTTAGGATTTCTCAAAGAAAGATGTATATATGAGACGCAAGAAATTAAAGAAGAGGCATCTGATGAAACTGATAAGTAAGTATCTTTTTAGGTATAAATCTGTACTAATTTCAATTACAAGTTTCTACCAGTCATCCCAAGTTCTATAATTAATAGCATTGGTTGTATATTGGAGATCACTAATTTTTGGACACTATGACGTTCATGTTTAAAAATTACTGATGCGAGTTCATATTTTCATTCTATATGTAATATGAATAACGTAATAAATTACATTGTTTTCATTTTAAACATACATTTTCAGTTCATATGAATGCTCTTTGTGGTGTGATGGAGGCTGACACAAAATTCATTTTTGATCAGTACATTTTCACTGTTTTACTCGTTCAATTATTTTACATTGAATCATTCCACCTAATCAGTTTTGCTATTGTGATCTGAATGTTTTGAACTCTTTCAGTGATCAGTATCCAGAAAATAGAGACAACTTCGAAACTTATTTGGGAAAGTTAGAAGATGTTGACATTTCCGAACAATTTATTGATGAAACCCAAGTTCACGAGAGGAGAGAATATTTGGCAAAGAATAACAATAATAACTCAAGTAAATTATCCGAACACAATTATGCCATGAAATTTGATGACTCATTAGGAACGAAATCAATGAATCAAAATGATTCTGAAATATCATCCAATTTAATTATAGAGGGTGATTGGTTTCCAAGAAATAGAGAGAATTTTGAAACTTATCTGGGAAAGGTAGAAAATGTTGACATTTCAAAACAATTTTTCGATGAAACTCAAGTTCACGACAGGAGAGAGTATTTGGTTGAGAATAATGATAATAACTCAAATCACAAACAAAATTATTCATTAAAATTTGATAACTCTTCAGAAACAAACTTAACGAATCAAAAAATCAATGATTCCGAAATTCCATCCAATTTAGGGGGTGATTCAAGTGAACCTACTTCAGTGCGAAAACATAAGTGTGATTTATGCGATTATGCTTCGAATTATAAAAAATCACTCAAATACCATATAGTTTCTTCTCATTTGAAATTGAAGCAACATAAATGTCACCTATGCGATTATGCAGGAAATCTAAAACAATCACTCAAATACCACATAGATTCTGTTCATTTGAATTTGAAGGAACATAAATGCCACCTCTGCGATTATGCTGGAAATCATAAAAAATTACTTAAATACCATATAGATTCTGTTCATTTGAATTTGAAGAAACATAAATGTCACCTGTGTGATTACGCTGGCAATCATAAAAAACATCTTGAATACCATATAGATTCTGTTCATTTGAATTTGAAGAAACATAAATGTCACCTATGTGATTATGCTTCACAAAAGAAACAATTACTCAAGAACCATATAGATTCTGTTCATTTGAATCTCAAGCAACATATATGTCACCTGTGTGATTACGCTTCGAATGATAAAAAATTACTTGACTACCATATGGTTTCTGTTCATTTGAATTTGAAGAAACATAAATGTCACCTGTGTGATTACGCAGGAAATCATAAAAAATTACTTAAAAGCCATATAAATTATGTTCATTTGAATTTGAAGAAGCATAAGTGTGATTCATGCGATTTTGCTTCAAATTATAAAGAATCACTCAAACGCCATAGGGATTCTGTTCATTTGAATTTGAAGAAACATAAATGTCACCTATGTGATTACGCTGGAAATCTTAAAAAACATCTTGAAAGCCACATAAATTCAGTTCATTTGAAATTGAAGAAACATGAATGTCACCTGTGTGATTACACAGGCAATCTTAAAATATTACTTGAAAACCATATGAATTCTGTTCATTTGAATTCGAAGAAGCATAAATGTCATTTGTGTGATTTTGCAACACATCTTAGAATCTGTCTCAAAAAACACATAGAAACTGTTCATCTCAATTTGAGAAATTATAAATGTCACTTGTGTGATTATGTTGCATACGAAAAACAAACCCTCCAAAGACATATACAAAGAGTTCATTTGAGATTAAAGGAACATAAGTATAAGTGTGAATTCGGCGATTATGCTTCAAATTATAAAAGATCTCTCAAAAAACATATTAATTCTGTCCATTCAAATGTGAAGGAATAATGCTGGAAATCATTAATTACTTCCCTTAAAACATATAGGATCTAATGTTCATTTGAATATGCTACAAATCACAAGTATCTTTTTGCCCAAGCAAAATGTGGGGAATCCTCATTTGAATTGAAAAAAATATCATTAATTTTTTTTAATTTGGAATGGAATGCAATTCAAAATGTATTCATTTTGTGTGAAATGTTATAATTGCTTCCATATGTTATGGGCTCCTGGAAGCCTTCTTTCCAGGTGTATACATTTCCGATTTATTGAGAATTATGTTTGATTTGGTTGATAAATGTGATTAAGAAAAATAATATGTACTTTTTTTTCGTATTTCGCCATTAAAATTAATTAAATACTTCATCGAAAATAAGTAGATTATGCAGATCGAAAGTGATGATGAATTGGTCAGTACTCCACCAGAAATCAGAGATGATGCAAAAATCACTGAAATGGAACTTCCTTTACTTCTTCCAGAGAAATCACGAAATCTATACCCCCCAGTATTCAATAATTTTATGGATTGGAGAGTCAAATAAAATTAGATCATTTTCAGAGTCGGTTTTACTTGTATATTTCTCAAAATAATCAGCGAAATAAAAATCTTCAACATTATGGTCACATTATTCCATGCTCAAGAGCACGCTTGCCATACATGAAGGAATCGATATCGAAAAATATAAAAGACTACCTTCACTTCTGAAAAAAAAATCAGAAGGCTTTCAGCCGAAAAAAGCTAAAGTTTTTTCTGCGGAAGAAATAAAATAGTTCTTTCTGAACTTGTGATGAGATATATAGGATCATGAGATATATCTTGCACTAAAGGTGAAAAATAGTAACATGAGATGAATGAGTAGAATGGAAATCAAGTTTTGACGTTTCTCGTAAGCTTGACAATTTCCAGCAATCACAGAAAATGAAGTTGACAACTCTATTTCAGGTTTATTGAAAATGCAGAATTATTCCAATTTTACCAATGAAGTCTTGGACAAAGTATAGTATTCAACTCGCATATACCTAATTGCTATTATTCATTTGGGTGATTTGCGACACTCGCCTGCGGCTCGTGTTCCTTCACCCTCGTGAACAATAGCAGTCATTGAATAATATACTATTCTAATAACGTCAATTTCAAGACGGAAATTTTTGCTAACGTCAGTATCAAGACGAAAACTATCGGGGAAAGTGTTCAATTTACGCTAGTAGGAAAAATATTGTTCCTAACTCATGTGGAAAGTGCCTTCTCCGCACTCGACTGCTTGAGCAAAATCCGTAGTCACTTTCCACTTGTTAGGAAATACATAACTATTTCCAAATCGACTTTGATTATCAGCGAAACTGGAAAAAATTCTAAGCTACACTAGATCATACATCTTCAATGTTAAGCATGCTTCAATCTTTGAGTACAGGGAAAAATCAAGAACCGCCAGATGGCGCTGAAAATCACAAAATGTCGGGCCGATAGGGGGTCAAAATTATTCTATTATTTCCGTCTTTCATAACAAGTGGATCAAATATTTTTTATAATATTGCGGAATCAATAATAATGCCTGTGAAAGTCGAGATAGCCACTTCGGATGTTTTTGATTATGTGGGTGAACGTGAATGTGATAGCAAATGACCACTATGTTATAGAAAATTATTGAACTTTCAGAAGAACTATGTGATGAGCATTGAAGAACAGAGTACATTTTTCGTGATCTTATTCCCACATTACCTCTTACAATCCGCTGCATTTTCGGCTCGTATACAGTTTATTTGAAACAATTGTCCATAAATTATTATCTGAATATATCACTTTCGATACATAAATGACTCAAAATCTTACAAATATTCCACACTTTTCCCATATAAACACACACACGTTAGTTTGTTGTTTACCATTCGGCTATTTCAAAGGATTAAAAGTAGATGTCACCCACTCCGTGATTCTTCCCTATTGAATAATTATATTTTATATTCTATGGCTTCAATGCTTTCCAAAAACTAGGGTTAACTTACATTTGTCATCAATGACAACTGATTTTGGTGAAAATATGTTGGATTGTTGTTTATGCTATTGAATTTACAATCACTACCCAATAACAAATGAAAAATAACAATAAAAAAATTTCGAGTAGTAAGTGCATTAAAATATAAATAATAGAGGTCAGGAGTTATCTTTCCTTTGCATCTATTTACTTTCAACTTATATCACATCATTATTTTAGGATTTCTTGAAGAACGATGTATATATGAGACGCAAGAAATGTATTGCTTTGAAATTAAAGAAGAGGCATATGATGAAATTGATAAGTAAGTATCTCTGTAGTTATAGATCTGTACTAATTTCAATTACAAGTTTTTACCAGTCATCCCAAGCTCTACCATTAATAGCATTGGTTTAATATTGGAGATCACTAATTTTTGAACACTATGACGTTCATGCATGAAATCTACTATGTAATTCAAGTTCATATTTTTATTCTTTATGTAATATGAATAAGGTAATAAATTACATTGTTTTCATTTCAAACATACACTTCAGTTCTTATGAATGCTCTTATTGGTGTGATGGAGGATGACACAAAATTCATTCTTGATCAGTACATTTTCACTGTTTTACTCGTTCAATTATTTTTTATTGAATCGTTCCTCCGAATCAGTTTTGCTATTGAAATTTGAATGGTCCGAAATCTTTCAGTGATCAGTATCCAGAAAATAGAGAGGACTTCGAAACTTATTTGGTAAAGGTAGAAGATGCTGACATTTCAGAACAATTTATTGATGAAACTCAAGTTTACGACAGGAGAGAGTATTTGGCAAAGAATAACAATAATCGGATAAGTCACTTATCTGAACACAATTATGCCATCAAATTTGATAACTCTTTAGGAACGAAATCATTGAATCAAAAAATCAATGATTCTGAAATTTCATCCAATTTAGTTATTGTGGGTGATTGGTCTCCAGGAAATAGAGAAAACTTTGAAACTTATCTGGGAAAAGTAAAAGATGTTGACATTTCAAAACAACTTCTTGATGAAACTCAAGTTCACGAAAGAAGAGCGTATTTGGCTGAGAATAATGATAACTCAAATCACTTATCCGAACACAATTATGCATTGAAATTTGATTACTCTTTGAGAACAAAATCAGCGAATCAAAAAATCAAGGATTCTGAACTTCCATCCAATTTAGTTATTGAGGGTGATTCTAGTGAACCTACTTTAGTGCAAGAACATAAGTGTGACTTGTGTGACTTTGCGTCAAATTGTGAATTCACTTTCAAATTGCATGTAGAGTCTTTCCATTCGAATTCGAGCAAATACAAATGTAAATATTGTGATTTTACTACCAATGTTGAAGATGTTTATAGAAGGCATGAAGTTTCTAATCATTCAAATTTAGTCAAACTCAAGTGTAGTTTTTGTGATTGCAGATCATGCAATATATCCGATCTCCAATTGCACTTGGCATCTGTTCATTTGAATTTGAAGAAACACAAATGCCGCCTGTGTGATTACGCTTCAAATACGAAAGCCAATCTCAAATCACACATAGAAACTATTCATCTTCATTTGAAAAAACATAGGTGTACACAATGTGATTATGCCACAGCTCAAAAATCCAATCTCCAAATACATATAAAATCAATTCATTTGAATTTGAAGGAACATAAGTGTGACTTATGTGATTTTGCATCGAATTATAAAGTATCACTCGAAAACCATATAGTTTCGGCTCATTTGAAATTGAAGCAACATTTCTTTTCATTTGTGTGATTATACTACAATTCTCGAGGGCACTCTCAAATCACACATAGAAACTATTCATCTTAATTTGAGAAATTATAAATGTCACCAATGTAATTATGTATGTTATATCTCGGAAAAACATTCTCAAGAAACATATTGAATCAGTCAATTTGAAGTTGAAGCAACATAGGTATGATTTATGTGATTATGTTTCAAATTATAAAGAATCACTCAGGGGCCATATTGATTCTATTCATTTGAATTTGAGGAAACATAAATGTCACCCATATGATTATGCCACAAGTCATAAACAATTTCTTAAAAACCATATAGATTCTGTTCATTTGAATTTGAAGAAGTATAAATGTCATTTATGTGATTATGTTGCATCCCAGAAATACAACCTCCTAATACATATAGAATATGTTCATTTGAACTTGAAGGAACATAAGTGCGGATTATGTGATTACGCTTCAAATTATAAAAAATCTCTGAAAAAGCATATTGATTCTGTCCATTCGAATGTGAAGGAATAATGCCAACATCGTGATTATGCCGTAAATCATAAAATGCTTCTCATAAAAAATATAGGTACCTAACGTACATTTGAATTTGAATATGCTACAAATCACAAGCATCTTTTTTACCCAGGCAAAATATTCCGAAAATCCTCATTTGAATTGAAAGAAATATCATTAATTTTTTTGTTTTGGAATGAAATGCAATTCAAAATATATTCATTTTGTGTTAATTGTAATGTTATAATTGCTTTTATATGTTATACCCTGAGCTCTTTGAAGTCTTCTTTTCAGGTGTATAAATTTCCGATTCATTGAAAATTATGTTTGATTTGGTTAATAAATGTGATTTAAAAAAAAATATTATGTACTTTGTTTCGTATTTCGCCATTCAAGTTTTTTCCAAATCGACTTTGATTATCAGCGTAACCGGAAAAAATCTAAGCCTCAGAAAATCCTACAACTTCAGTGCCTTTGAGTATAGAATAAGTGCCCATTCACAATGAACGTAACTCAAAGGTTAAGTTTTAATATAGGCATGTCCACAATACGAAATCTGTATGATTCAATCTCTTTCAGTGATCAGTATAGAGAAACAGAGGTAACTTCGAAGTTTATCTGGGAAAGGTAGAAGATATTTCCAAACAATTTATCCATGAAAGTGAATTTCACGACGGGAGAGAGTATTTGGCCTGTTTGGAAAGAATAATTCAAGTCACTTATCCGAACAAAATTATGCAAGGAAATTTGATTACTCTTCGAAAACCAAATCAACGAATCAAAAAATCACTGATTCTATAATTTCATCCAATTCAATTATTGAGGGTGGTTCAAGTGATCCTAGTGCAAAGATATAAGTGTCATTTATGTGACTTTGCTACAAATTCCGAATTCACTTTCAAAATTCATGTCGACTCCTTTCATTCGAAAAGGTATCAATGTAAATTATGTGATTTCACTACTAATGTAGAAGATGTTTTCAGAAGACATGAAGATTCTAATCGTACAAATTCAGTAAAACTCAAGTATAGTTTTTTGTGATTACAGAACATGCAAATATTTTTTATCTCCATTTGCACTTGGCATCTGTTCATTTGAATTAGAAGAAACACACATGCCGCTTGTGTGATTATGCCACAACTTTCAAAGGCAATCTCAAATCACACATAGAAATTATTCATCTTAATTTGAAACAACATAGGTGTGCGTTTTGCGACTACGCTACATACATGAAAAAACAAATGGATTCGGTGCACTTGAATTTGAAGCAACGTGAGTGCCACTTAAGTGGACATGCTACAAATCGTGAAAGCAGTCTTAAGAATCATATAGATACTATTCATCGAAATTTGTTATAATATTACTGTTGTCCATTACATTGAAACTCGTTAATAAATGTCATATTCGATCAGATCGTTATTTTTCGAATTATTAAGAAGTAAAAAATTCAGATCTTTCGAGAGTTATTGTGTTCACGGTGGGCCGGAATTGAAAAAAAAATCCTTCAATTATGGCTCCCTCTGCTGGATATATTGTGAACTAATTATAGTTCTACTCCTCTTCAATAGATGGGGCTACATTGTGCAGTACAGCGCCCTCCACATTGATCACATTAGTTCATCCATTCTCCGGCAGATAGCGCGGACTTCAATACAGGGCCCTGTACATTGACCACATTAGTTCAGCCATTCTACGACAGATGGCGCGGACTTCAATACAGGGCCCTGTACCTGCTCGGAAAAGTTTAATGCTTCTGCCGCAAGGTGGAAGCACCTACCTGAGGAAACTTAAGGCTTTTTTCGCTAGGTGGCAGAATTGGAACTGCTTCGAAATCTGAGTTGAATCAGCTTGAAGCTTCTCTGCTACAATGATTCAATTTTCTCTTATCACGCGAATCATCACTAAGTTTTATCTTATCATTATTTTCTCTATATGATTTTACGCTTCTTTTAGAATGAGAACGGGATCTTTTACGTTTCTTTCTTGTACTTGAAGAATCCCTACTGGATTTGTGGGAATCCCTTCTGGACCTGTGGGAATCCCTTGATTCGACCACGAATTCTTCTCATTTGAAACCATTCTTGACCCAAAATTCGAAAATTGCACCTGATGAACAATGAGCACTTCAATTTGTCTATTTTTTTACTTGAGCAGAGCAAATTTTACCTTATGCTACTGATTTCACGCTATTCTGCTGCTGACGCTTATTCAAAAATGCATCAAAGCAAATACGAAAAAATGTAAGACTCGAATATAATATCTTATTTCTCTTTTTCGGTTTATTTTTAGCCGTTTGCAGATACACATTCGAAGCAACTTCACTCAAAAAATGGATCCATTTCGAACATGGATTTTTTGAACTGATGATGCAAAACGAAATATATGTCTATAATAACCACTCCACCTGCGCATACATAAACGAAAAAAAAGAGTAAAAATAAATCTCATTAAAATCTTGGAAGGTGTGAAGATATACGATGCCTCACGAGCTTCCTTTACGACTCCCCTAATTTCCATATATCATGTTTCCTCTATAAATCCAGGAGATATTTAGGAGAAGACTGATAACTTCCGAGAGTTCCAGACAAAGTATCCACTTACGGAAAAAAAGTAGAGGTATCCTCACTATTTCAGGGATCTCTCGGCTTAACTGAATCCGTCTGACAAAGCACCATCAAGGGACCATTTCCCTATCGCTGGGTGGAAAAAGGGCATCATCAGTACATGATGCGTGTGTCGTATATCTCGTAGATTAAAAACAGGATGTGGAGCACATCTGGAAAGTGCCCTATTGCAGTATTTCACAGACTCTGGGGCTAAATGAGATTCATGGCCTAGGATTTAATTGGGAACGAAATCTTCTGCATTTCCTTCACGTGTGAAATGTGCCTAACGGGATCTCATCGAGGAGATTACGTTGAAATGGGGTGATTCAGTCAATCATGTCCAAAGAATTTTCGGATGCTGGCCGTGGATAGAGCTGAAACTAATTAAGGAAATATTCAATTCCTTTTTCCTGGTCTTGTCAATATTTGGTGTCCTTGGAAAAAGACTTTGAGAGGATGGTGAAAATCCAGAGCACATGCGAGTGTGTGGGGTATCGTTAGATTGGTCTACAAAGATGATATGAAAGTTTTAAATTGACTTTTTCAGATAATTTTTGGTGACATATGATCTTCTGGAGTTGTGGAAAGCGACCCCTCCCTCTGAGGAAAATTTTGGAAAACAAGCTAGTTGGGCTCAAGAAATGCTTTTGAAGAAAATTAGTTTGAATGAAATATCTCTTCTTGGTTACACGCTATTTCTACCCTTCACTCTGCGTGGTCACTTGATTTTTTTAGGAAACCAATATTTTCACTGCCATTAAATCCTTCATTAATAGCGAAAAAAAACACTCAAAATTACAATGTAATAATATTATACAGCTCTGTACATCCTCGGCAGATTTAAACGCCGGACTTCCTGAGAATCCCCTGTTATCTCTCATGATATACTACCGGGAACAGACCGTAGTCACGGGATATTATGCGATTTTATAAATTAATATCGTATAATTTCTGCGCTGGTTCACAATGTAATTGCAAACACCACACGCCGATTGCTTTTTCGTTCCATCAGTGAACCTACGATTTTCAAATCCTGTTTTTTTGAGTGAGAGGTTGATTTATTTCTTCTTTTTAAAACCATAAGCTCGAAGATTATGAAGAAGCCAACCTAGCCTAACCTAGCACTCCCAAGTTTCAACGAATTCAACCCTCTCAACGTTTTGTTTCGAAAATTTTGCACTTAAAATAATAATGCACTTGATTCTCATCAGTTGCTCCTTAAAACCCTGTATAAATATTCCATTCTATATAAAAAATCACACCTTCAGACAAAAGTATATAAATAAATAACAAATGTATAAGTGTCTTCGATTCACTAATGCTCCTCTTCTGTGTTCTCATCACCGAGGTCGGTGTCTTCTTCTTCGTCCTCATCAGCCTCATGAGTTTCTTTCTCGTCAACCGCTGGCGGCTGGTTAATATCGATGCCGTATTTGATCGGATCCTCCTTGTCGGCGCAAAATTCCGTGAAGAACTGCAGGTAATCCTGCTCGAATTCCGTCAGTTCACGCACCACCTTCGGCGGCGGTTTCGGGGGGTTCGGTGGCGGAGATCTCCATTTGAGTTCTGGAGAAGAATAAGATAGATATCAGTTTGCTTGCTGATATTGTATTATAAAGAGGATACCTACCCCTAGTCGTCTTGGCCTCGGGAGGGGTGAACGCCTTGAGTAATCTGTAAGTCAGCCGCTCCAGTTCCACGATTTTTCTAGACGCTTTCTCAGCGATCCTGAGAATTCTCGCCTCTTCGGCGTAACAACTGGCCTCGAGTTTGGTGACCTGCTCCGAGGGCATTTTGTCCAGTAGCAACAGCTCGTTTCGATACTAGAACCGACGAATATAATTCAGAAAAAAAAATGTCAGCACTGTATAATATTTACAAGGATGTTCTAAAACGCGCATTCAGGTGATTCCGTACGTGCCTGTTGAAGAAAAAAAGTCATTGTGGTCGCCTAGCCGAGCCGATATAAATGAGGCCCCGCCACTATCTCCTCCCGTTCGAATCTTCATTCCGTCGTCGCATCATCGATGCCTTCACAATGGTTTTTTTTGTCTTCAATGAGGAGCAATTATAACCCAGCATCCGAATAGATCGACGTCGGGTAGCGGTTTCGCGTTTCGATCCAGCGATGTAATAGCTCCGAGTTCGATAAAGTAGGGAACATTATCTTTCCTGGTGTTGATCCATCTGGTTGATGCGGAATTGAGATTATGATTGTACGAGAGATGATCTTTTGTGTGGTCGAGAGCTACGGTTATGATTGCCGCGTTGAAAAAATTGCGATTAGATGATGTTCAGGATATCTGGGTTCAATCCTTTACAACAAAGCCTAACTGGTTTCTACCTTGTGTTTTTGCGCGCTTGTTATTCATTATTATTGATATTCTCACCTTTATCTCAATTCCTCTCATCATATCCGTGACAGACAGGTTGGCGTCGTTGGGTCCAATACGAGCTTCGTACACGTCCTCGACGAAGACGTGGAGGTTCAGTATATCGTCGTCCACCACCAGTTTCCTAAATTCACCGTTGACGAGCTCCATCGCCAGTTCTTCCAAGTATTTCGCCCTCTCTTCTTCCCACCTTTGGAACCAAACAGGGTGAAATCTAGAAGAAAAAGATCGAAATGCCTACTCACGCAATACCTCCAGCGAGTTTATCGATGGACTCCTTCAAACTCATGATCTCCACATCGAACATCCTCTCCGCCTTCTGCATGCCTGCTTTAACAGCCTCCAAAGGCGCAGCCAGTTCTTCGGAATGCAAAAGGGAGTTTAAGTTCTGTAGCTCCATGAACCTGAAAACGTCCAAGAGTTGTTCGGGATCTTCGAAGTAGAGCTGTGGTTCCCTCTGGGTTGCGCAGTCGTCCAAGAACTGTCCGATCAGATCCTCCAGAGAGATCTCCGCCTCCTTGTCACCCAAGCGGTACTTCCCGAAGATGGCGGCTGATCCTTCTGGTCCTTCGATCGGCTCATCTGGACTAGCGAAGTGATAGAAATCGTGCTGTTTCCTCCAAGACAACGGGCTCACTAGGTACAAGAATTTCTGGTACATCTTGCAATTCCTCCATTTTTCTTCAGAGTTGTAAAGGATTGACCTTAAGGCTCCGTATTCCTTGCTCAATTCCTTGTATTCTTCGTACTTTTCATATGCCAAAACAGCCTCTTGTTCGGATTGACGTAGCAGCTTCATCGAGTACGTGTGGTCGTTGTATAGGAATTCCTCAAAGGTGTTGACGTAAATCTGGTAGTTCTCCTTTATCTCATCGATCATCTTTTGCTCCAACCTGAGAGATTCTTCGATGAGTAGGATGTCGTCTTCGCGATAACCGTTGATGATCTTGGTACGTAAAACATCCCTTACGGTATCTATGTAGTCCCTCATGTTCAACTTGTCCGGAATAGGTCTACCGTCTGCTATCTTGAAGAAGTCAGGATCGATATCCACGATGTACTTCAAATTACTGACATCTGGATCTTCCGTGTATAATCTCTTCAGGAGGTCCCCTTGTTGTCTGGTACGGTAGTTGTTCCTCTCGTAGAACTTCTTCGTCAGCTCCGTCGTTCTCAAGTTGCTCCTCCACGCTTTGTTCAGGACCTTCTGGGCGAATTGCTCCAGGTCTTTCGGATAGAGGAACGGCGAAGGTTCAGCCTGTAGGTCTCTGAGATTATCCGCGTTCACACCAGGTGCATGAGAGAAATATTTATCCTTCGATTTCTCTTTACTCTTCGGTTCCAAGATTCTCTGCAACTTTGACGATATTCTCTTCTTGACTGGTGTTTTGTGTCTTTTGAGAAAAGTTAATTTTTGACTCTGGATGCTTTCCCTGGATCTGTCATCTATGGATACGTCGAGGGATCTTTTATCTTCAACTGGCGGTAGGAGTCCTTTCTCCTTCAATTTCTTCTTTTTGATGATCTTCATGGTTTTTCTTCGTTGACGTTCTTTCTCCGCTGGGTTTTGGATCGAGACGTTGGACTCATCTTCAAAAGGCACTGATCTTCCAGATGATTCTTCATCGTCCTCGTAGGATTTTCTGCGGGAATCCATGACGAAAACTGAAAGATTTCCACTGTTTTACTCGACGTCAAGTTTTGTCAATACTTGTGATCACTATGGAGATGGACTATTGGATCGATGCTTTCGCAGAAAGTTGTCCTGGATTTAACCCATCTGCTCTACTTTACCATCGAAAAAATATGGAATTCATCAGGGTATTAATTACTGCCACTCGTCGCATTCTCTCGAACTCTTGTTCAAGAAGTGGAATTAAAATCATAAACTTCCAACAGAAGCTTGAGTTTTTCAGAAAGCTACATGTTCGCTCAACCTTAAATTTCTTTGGGTAATATAAATTTAATGAAAAATGACGCGGTGACTTGGTGTGGATGCAACTTCCAAACTCATAACTGAGTTTGTTATACAAAAACTTTCTATGGCATGTGGAAGAATACGCAATTTTAGTTTTTGTGGGCAAGGATAAACTTTGGTAATAATCTAGTTGGGTCGTGTGAATCAGATGCAATTTGTCGGAATAAAGCTCCCAGAAAATATTCTCTGGGTGGAATTTGAAAAACTGTCCATTTATGTTGATGAAGGTGAATATTCAGTTGATGGACACTATAAAATATCTCAAAATTTCTTATGCTTACTCTATACTACTTTCAAAAGAATGTGCAAGGGTCATTGTCAATACTGTCCACGTCTGACACTTATTGCACGATATTTATGTCAGACACTTGTTCATGTAGACATGTAGATGAATAAATTTTGTACTCATTGATGATCTTGAATATCACTGTTAGTGCCAAAAATGTAAAGAGTCGTAGAGTGAAGACCCCAGACTATCCTCAAATTTCTTAAAAATTGGTTTCGTTATGTTGAAATTGCGACGCGAAGCGTCACATGTACGTGTGTGGTTGTTCGGTGGTTGAGTCGAAGAAACGGCCTTTCTTACAGTGGTGAGTTCATCTCCCTAGTCGCCTTGGAAGTATTTTAGAAAAATTCCCGAAGAAGTTGAAGAATCGGTCGGAAACATGAACGTGTCTCGCAGGTATTGATTTTCGAATAACCCTAGGTCTACAACATCTATATGGTGTTTCTCGTTTTCGCAAGACTTGAGAATTCGTGCATCATGCAACCAACATTTACTGTTGAACTAGTTACGCAAATAAATCTTTTATTTTTGATTGAGTGTTTGAGAGGGAACACAGAGCTTCGAAGGGTATTGGATGTCAATTGAAGCTGTCTATTTTTTTGTGGATGAAGTTGATCAATAAACTTTGTTGCTTTCCGAAGAATATTCTGCATGGATATATCCAAATTTTCGGCCAGCCTAATCAACTCGTATCTGAAGAAATGGAAGGGGCTCTCGTTGTCTGACCTCAAACTAGATTGCGCTGGTCCGACACCCGTTATTACCAATCGAATCAGCCTCGGAAATTGGCAGGATAACAGGGTCGTCGCTCCGCGCAAATGAAATAATTTCATTAAAATGATGCCCAGCTGACCAGGAGGAAACTCGAATTACCTTCCCACCGATATAATTCACCAACACACCCACGTTACGAGCCCTGATACGTATCGCCGCTCCCGATTGAACATGTGGAGGATGGAGTCTTTCAATAATCTCATTATCTCGCAACTTTGATTATTAGTTGTACTGGGAGATGTTTGGAGTTACCACATCATGATAAGAAACTGTATATGATGATATCGAGTTGGAATTAAAGGTTGATGTGTAATGATACGACCCGTACCCTCAGTAATAGTACAAGTTATTAAGATGAAATTTTAGTAATATTTTATATTTCTACCCGCTGTCACCATTTATAATCTATTGTCCGAAGAGAATTGAGTTCGTGCTTCCTGCACGAAGAGGAAGTCTTTTGTTTCACCCTTTCTGAGGAACAGGTATTCAGAAAAGAAAACCCAGAAATGTAGAAGAACATATTATATTTACGAAAAATGGTGGTAAAATGCGTACATAAAATCGAGCTTCTAACAAACAAAAGAAAGATCAAAATAAAAACATCTGTCATTCACCTTGTTTCGCATAATCATAATTGAATCAGACAATCAAACTCCTACGTTCCCCACTTCATACAAACATACTGATCCAAATGTACGAGAGGGTCAATCAACTCGATACAAAATAAATACAATTATTTCCACATTCCTCACATTGAAACACATCAAATCAATTTCGGGTCGAGTTATCAATAATATTGGGGATTACAATAACACCATTTACATGTATAGGGGATAAAACTTTGAACTGAATTTTCCTACCTTGATCTGAAAACCACCTAATCCCTTTTTGTACCTACTTGAAAACAAATGCACTCACTCCGAAAGTTACCTTTTGTTCGCACTCCCGTAAAAAATACGACTTCTAACTTTACTCAAAACGCAACTTCTTCGACACTTACTTCCACGATCTAACACAGATTGTTTTCCTAATCCGGTCTCTAAAAATTCTCGACTGAAAATACTTAAGCTATTTTCCTACAACGGACTACTACCTCAATTTTAGTCCCTACACCAGCCTCGAATAGAAACTTACAATTCTGTACCTATCTTGGTACCTCCCTGACTTTCAACTACACCGGCCTCTAACCGGAAACCGACCCGTACAACTACCTCTTAGTGAGTTCTCTACTTGCGAGCAACCACTTCTGAATCGAAAAGTGAACCTAAAATTCTATAACTATCGTGGCGCCTTCCTGACTTTCAATTACTGCCCAAATGCGAGTCCCCGACTCGAAACAACTAACTCTCCCGAGATTTTTTCTACTTCCGCGCAACTTACCCTCGGTCCCAGAATGATAACAACTCACTTTTCCCGAGTCCCAACCTACCCTCGGTCCCCGACCGACAACAACTGACCCACACACTTTCAGAGTCCCTCAAAGATAAACTTTTTTACCCTTTAAAAACATAATTCCTGTGTTGACATTTTTCGTAGTGCCTCTCACTCCCATTGCTTGGAGACACCCACGCTCTTTCTCATGAAAACGTTGCGTCTTTTCTTCTTATCGAGGACTCCTTCAATCGCCAATACAAAGTTTATTCATCGTCTACCTTCGTTTGTCAAAACAAAGCTTCGTTTGAAGCCAAAGCTTTCCCTATCTATGGTTTACGTATCAAATCTCAGTCACCCAGCTCCAAAATTAACGACATCCGTTGATTATACAAAGTAATACAATGTATGCCCGACTTCGAATATACATACTCCGAGGTAGGTAACAGAATTTGAAATTAAATATTCATATTCCCAAATATTACAGATGATGAGGATAGTGAAACGGCAAAGCAGTGATAGTCTCATTCGAGATTAAGCTGGCAAACTTGGGATCAAACCAATATGGAGCTGTACCCCAAGAGGACGATATTCCCCATTTAACGAATAAAACTCGAGTGCAAACAGTTGTCGATTCTGCATTTTCCTCAAAAGTCACTCGACTCCTACACGAGCCCTTTTCACCCGGCAAACAAGTGGCTCGAGGTCACCCCTCTCGCTATTGAACTTAATTCCGAAATTGCTCCAGTCGAGTACCCTCGCGGACAGACCGCCCCTGTGGGGGCCATCGGAACCTTCCGCGTTATCCCTGAAAATACACTAACCCAGTTGGCTGTTGCCGGATCAATACCCTCCGCCAAGGTACGGGACCTGGTCCTCCGCAATTGCCAAGGACGCGCCGTTCTGATAAAGCCGACCGTCGCGATATCGCCGAAGGCCATGGCTGAGTTGGAAATTGAGGCGGCTGATTGGGACAACTGGGCAAGGGGACGGGGGTGTGTCTAATTGATTGGATTCGTGATGAACACGGAACACTAGAATAGGGGTTAATGATGTATGCGTGCGGATAGAGCTGTTTCTGGTTGGGATGATGGGTTTTGGAAAATAAATCAAGGGTTTTTTGGAGGTGTTACGTTCGAGAGATTATTTATAATGCGTGGACAGGTCTCGGGAATAATCTAGAGCATCAACGGTTATCGCGAAGACGACATCCTACTCATCGGAGAATCTCTCAGGTTGGAGCAAAAGATGATCGATGTGATAAAGGAGAACTATCAGATTTACGTCAACACCTTTGAAGTATTCCTACGGAGCCTTAAGGTCGATCCTTTACAACTCTGAAGCAAAATGGAGGAATTGCAAGATGTACCAGAAATTCTTGTACCTAGTAAGCCCGTTGTCTTGGAGGAAACAGCATCACTTCGCTGGTCCAGATGAACCGATCGAAGGACCAGAAGGATCAGCCGCCATCTTCGGAAAGTACTGCCTGGGTGACAAGGAGGCGGAGATCTCTCTGGAGGATCTGATCGGGCAGTTCTTGGACGACTACGCAACCCTTCTTCGAACTTCGAAGATCCCGAACAACTCTAGGACGTTTTCAGGTTCAGGGAGCTACATAATTTAAACTCCTTTTTGCATTCCAAGGAACTGGCTGCACCCTTGGGGGCTGTTAAAGCAGGCATGCAGAAGGCGGAGAGGATGTTCGATGTGGAGATCATGAGTTTGAAGGAGTCCATCGATAAACTCGCTGGAGGTATGGCGTGAGTAGGCATTTCGATCTTTTCTTCTAGTTTTCCCCCTGTTTCGTATTGAAGGTGGGAAGAAGAGAGGGCGAAATACCTAGAAGAACTGAAGATGGAGCTAGTCAGTGGTGAATTCAGGAAACTGGTGGTGGATAACGATATCCCGAACCTCCACGTTTCATCAAGGGATCAGAGAGGAAGAACTATATCGGACACCCTCAAGGGCAGATTCAAGATTTTCACTACCTTGAGTTTTTTGCGCTCTTGTCATTCATTGTTATTGATATTATTCTTATCTTGATTCAAATTCCGTGACAGAGACATATTGGATGGTCCAATACGAGCTACGTACACGTCTTCGACGAAGATGTGGAGATTCAGTATATCGTCATCCACCCCCAGTTTCCTGAATTAACCATTGACTACCTCCATTCCCAGTTATTCCAGGTATTCCCTCCTCTCTTCTCCCGACTTTTGAAACGAAACAGGGTGAAATCTAGAAGAAAAAGATCGAAAACCCTACTCACGCAATACCTCCGGCGAGTTTATCGATGGACTCCTTCAAACTCATGATCTCCACATCGAACATCCTCTCCGCCTTCTGCATCCCTGCTTTAACCACCTCCAAGGGAGCAGCCAGTTCTTCGGAATGCAAAAGGGAGTTTAAATTCTGTAGTTCCATGAACCTGAAAACGTCCAAGAGTTGTTCGGGATCTTCGAAGTAGAGCTGTGGTCCCCTCTGGGTTGCGCAGTCGTCCAAGAACCGCCCGATCAGATCCTCCAGAGAGATCTCCTCCTCCTTGTCACCTAGGCGGTACTTCCCGAAGATGGCCTGCTGATCCCTCTGGTCCTTCGATTGGTCCACCTGGACTAGCGAAGTGGTAGAAATCGTGCTGTTTCCTTCAAGACAAAGGACTCACTAGGTACAGGAATTTCTGGTACATCTTGCAATTCCTTCACTTAAAGGATCGACCTTAAGGCTCCGTATTCCTTGCTCAATTCCTTGTACTCTTCGTACTTTTCATATGCCAGAACAGCTTCTTGTTCGGATTGACGTAGCAGCTTCATCGAGTACGTGTGGTCGTTGTATAGGAAATCTGGTAGTTCTCCTTTATCTCATCGATCATCTTTTGCTCCAACCTGGGAGATTCTTCGATGAGAAGGATGTCGTCTTCGCGATAACCGTTGATGATCTTGGTACGTAAAATATCCTTTACAGTATCTATGTAACCCCCCATGTTCAACTTATCCGGAATTGGCCTACCGTCTGCAATCTTGAAGAAGTCAGGATCGATATCCACGATGTACTTCAAATTACTGACATCCGGATCTTCCGTGTATAATCTCTTCAGGAGGTCCTCTTGTTGTCTGGTGCAGTAGTTGTTCCTCTCGTAGAACTTCTTGGTCAGCTCCGTCGTTCTCAAGTTGCTCCTCCACGCTTTGTTCAGGACCTTCTGGGCGAATTGCTCCAGGTCTTTCGGATAGAGGAACGGCGAAGGTTCAGCCTGTAGGTCTCTGAGATTATCCGCGTTCACACCTGGTGCATGAGAGAAATATTTATCCTTAGATTTCTTTTCACTCTTCGGTTCCAAAATTCCTTGCAACTTTGACGATATTCTCTTCTTGACTGCGATTTTGAGTCTTTTGAGAAAAGTTGATTTTTGACTCTAGATGTTTCTCCTGGATCTGTCATCTATGGATACGTCGAGGGATCTTTTATCTTCAACTGGCGGTAGGAGTCCTTTCTCCTTCAATTTCTTCTTTTTGATGATCTTCATGCTTTTTCTTCTTTGTCGTTCTTTCTCCGCTTGGTTTTGGACCGAGTAGTTGGATTGTCCAGTTCACCAGTCTTCTCGTGGCAATTATATCCACTTAGAAATCGGTGACCATTCACGATACCTGACGCCACCAGAATGGACTCGTGCCACTCGAGAATCGGTTTTGTCGAATTCAAACACAAATAATTTGTATTCGGCTTCTTTTGAGAGCAATAATCTCTTATTCTTCGGCAGATGTTACGAATGGACACTTTCTTAATATGATGAAACGGCAATTAGAGAAGCAAATTTGAGCTAATCGGCGTTTTTTCCCGTTAAAATCGAGTCAGCTGGCCGTCGCCTCGAAAAAGTGCAACATATGGAAGTCTGAGATGATGCCGTTAAAGCTCCATCGAAGAATGGTATAGTTAATGATCTGGTTCTCCGTGCAAAATTGTTTATGTAGTTATAATTCTTATAAAGATCTGTTCGGTCAAATGATTTCTTTCTGTAAGCTGAAAAGCGAAACGGAACATAGCGTGACGACTCGTCCCTATCGACTATTTTCGATGAAAACGACGTTTTCATATCGTCGCATGTTTTAGAAATCATATTATCAACTTAAAAAGCCGCAGTGGATTTAATTACCGACTCGAAAAAATCATCTCCGTGGAAAAACATCGCTTTGTCCTCAACTTTCAGGCCCTATTCATCTCCTCGTTGCATGATCCGCGTTTTTCAGTCGAGTCGGGCATAATATGAGAGTTTAGTTCGTTAGCGAACTGAATGGTATCATATGATTCAGTGGCGTATCATTGGAACTGAAAAAATTTGAACTTTTTGCGCGCTTCTTTCTATGAACAAAAGCGTTGGAAACTTTGTAATTAGCTTTGAGAAAAATCTTTTCGAAATTTGAGAAACTATTCGCCATATCCTGCTGACATTTTTATGCCTACATCGATAAAAATGAGTAGTATAAACATTCAGCTTTACAGCTCTTTCACGTGAGAGAAAAATTGAGTTTTTCTGATCTTGTGTTGGGAAATTCGATATATTCAATATTATTACATCTGTGTCGATTTTATAAAATAGTATTGTTTGCCACACTCATGGCCGGTTTAGTTCAAAGAAGCTGCGGTTCGTTTTAAAATATTCGGTTCGATAATCTCACCTTATGTTGAATCAAAATCACCACATTACAAAATCTCCAATTGAATATTGTGTCAGTTGATCAGTCTTTGAGAAACCGGGGGTGAGTTTGATGAGACTGGAAGTCAAGCAGCGTTGGCCGGGATCCAGTACCTGGATGATGGATGATGAATTTAAACAAGAGCTGAATTCTAGTCATGAATATATTCGTGAATAAAATTTAGGGAGCAACACAATCTGGAATCATACCGCACTGGCGTAGGGAAT
Source organism: Aphidecta obliterata (assembly GCA_963966015.1). NCBI lineage: Eukaryota > Metazoa > Arthropoda > Insecta > Coleoptera > Coccinellidae > Aphidecta > Aphidecta obliterata. The sequence continues at coordinate 30,150,248 of OZ014428.1, forward strand.
TAGAGCGACCACTCGGATTACAAACCCCTCGTTTACAACAGACAAAAAGACTCGTTTACCCAGATGTAGGCCGCTGGCACCTCTCCATTTCCCAGCATTCTGATGTTTTCTTTCAAAGATGCAGAAAACTGTGTCGAGGACAATGTCAACACGATGTGGGATCTCTCCGAGCATATGAGACCTCATTTATGAATGTGTTGCTGGGTATTAGTGGTGAGGAATTAATTTTTTCTTCCTTCGGACATTTTGGACTGGTAACGCCCACCGTTAAAACAATCACGAAGGATTTGCAGTGTTCTACCCATAATATCCCATAAGTGCTCAATGAGTGGAAGATCGGGAGATCTTGGTGGCCAGATTAACTGCTTGGAGTAAACCTGAGTATGTACCAATCCTGTGTTAATTCTATGATGTCGCATGGAAGGAATCCTCCTGGAAATTTTCAAGTGTGTTCAACCTTCAGATCTCGTTTTGTAAATGCCAATATCTGTCTCCATTTATCAACTCCAACAGTATGGAGCTCTACAAGTTCGGCAACTACCACAGAATTAGTTGGAATTAATTAGAGTTGACGCGGAAACTCTCACATGGTATCGTAAGCCACCCACTCGAGAATCTCTAACGATATTGAACCTGACCTTATGGGGAGAACCAACAGTTGGTTGCACTCAGAATTAGCCACTTAACTTGTCCGAAGACCGAAGACGGTATAGGTTGCTCCATTTAAGGGGAGCACAAGACATAAACATCAAAACAAGGCAAACTCATTCCATCTCTTCTTTCACATATTCGTCAGACAAAATGGAATATGTAGGTTTATCCTTGGATTAAGCCGTTTGTTTGAACAACTGCTACGTTTCCAATTCGGTTAATCCAACCCAAATTGCTCCAAGCTGACTAGGATTATTACTAACAACTTGTAGATAATCTCTCGGATAGAATAATCTACGACATAATGAGCGTGTTTTTGGATCCACCCTGATATGGTATTCTGATAATGTACTGGACGTTTGCTCCTGTTCGACTCAACAAAAACTTAAATCTGGCAACGTTGCCCAAATATGACAGATGTGATACATTTGATCTACTGTGTGACAAAAATGTCAAAAATATTTCGCTTATAACCTAAATTTCCGGCTGTTATGGCAAGTTTGATACCCAAATTGCTCCAAGCTGTCTAGGGTTATTCAAAACAATTTGTAGATGTTAACTCGGATGGAATAATATACGAGAAAATGAGTTTGTTTTTGAATCCACCCTGATATGGTATTCTGATAATGCACTGAATGTTTGCGACAGTCCGACTCAACAAAATCTTAAATCTGGCAACGTTGGACAAATATGACAGGTGTGATACGTTTGATCTACTGTGTGACAGAAATGTCAAAAATATTTCGCTCATAACCTAAATTTCCGACTGTCAAGTTTGATACCCAAATTGCTCCAAGCTGACTAGAATTATTTCTAACAATTTATAGATGTTAACTCGAATAGAATAATATACGAGAAAATAAAAGTGATTTTGAATCCACCCTGATATGGTATTCTGATAATGCACTGAATTTTTGCACCAGTTCGATTTTCCAAAAACTTAAATCTGGTTAACGTTGGCCGATATGACAGGTGTGATACATTTGATCTACTGTGTGATAGAAATGTCAAAAATATTTCGCTTTCGACCTAAATTTCCGAATGTCATGGTAAGTTTGATACCCAAATTGCTCCAAGCTGACTAGGGTTATTTCAAACAATTTGTAGATGTTAACTCGAATAGAATAATATACGAGAAAATGAGCGTGATTTTGAATCCACCCTGATATGTTGTTCTGATAATGCACTGAATGTTTGTACCAGTTCAACTCAACAAAACCTTATATCTGGCAACGTTGGCCAAATATGACAAATGTGATACATTTGATCTACTGTGTGACACGAATGTCAAAAATATTTTGCTTATAACCTAAATTTTCGACTGTTATGGTTAGTTTGATACCTGAATTGCTTCAAGCTGACTAGGATTATTTCTAACAATTTGTGGATGTAAACTCGGATAGAATAATAAACGAGAAAATTAGCGTGTTTTTGGATCCACCCTGATATGATATTCTGATAATGCACTTAAGATTTGCATTAGTTCGACTTTACAAAATCTCAAATCTGGCAACGTCGGCCAAATATGACAAATGTGATACATTTGATCTACTGTGTGACAAAAATATTTCCGACTGTTGTGGTAAGTTTGATACCCAAAAATTGCTTCAAGCTGACTAGGGTTATTCCTAACAATTTGTATATGTTAACTCGGATATAAAAATATACGAGAAAAAAGACGTGTTTTTTGATCCACCCTAATATGGCATTCTGATAATGCACTGATGGTTTGCAAAACTTCACAAAAACTTGAACCTGGCAACGTTGGCCAAGTATGACAGATATGATACATTTGTTCTACTGTGTGACAGGAATGTCAAAAATATTTCACTCATAACCTAAATTTCCGACTCTTATGGTAAGTGTGATACTCAAATTGCTCCAAGCTGACTAAGGTTATTTCTAACAATTTGTAGATATTAACTCGGATAGAATAGTATACGAGAAAATGAGCGTTTTTTTGGATCCACCCTGATATGGTATTCTGATAATGCACTGAATGTTTGCACCAGTTCGACTTTACGAAAACTTAAACCTGGCAACGTTGGCCAAGTATGACAGATGTGATACATTGGATCTACTGTGTGACTGGAATGTCAAAAATATTTCGCTCGTAACCTTCATTTAAGTCTGTTTTAGAAAGTTTGAAAATGTTTTTATTCCAAAAGTGAAGATAAATAGTTCAGAAAAAATCTCTCCTGCTTCATTATCAAGAGGAAGATGATCAAGAAGTAAAGAAGGAAGAACTGCCTCAACTGCTGAATGAAAGAAAGCTCGATCAGATACAAATAAAAAAAAAGGAATGAGAGAAATAAAGGATTTTCAAAAATTGTTCTGTTTACCAACAAATCGATCAAGTATGGTGTAATGTGAGAATTGGTTTTATCCTTAAAATGTTTTCATTATTTTAATTATTCACTTACGAGATAAATACTAATATCATAAACAAAATGAAGCAACTTACACTCAACCGAAAGAGAAGTATGTTGTTGCAAAAAAGTTAACAAAGAACATAGTTACGAGGGATACACAATTTGGAAGTAGTATCCAGTAGAACCTGTTCTGAACTCGCTCAATTCTATCACAGTCAAGGTCACAGTAAAAATAATATTTTGTTAACTATTTATTTTTAGTCCAAGCTTAATTCATCACTTCGACCTTTCAAAAACATGTTGACATTTCGAAAAATTAGAGGTTATAAACAACCATCAAGTAATGTCATCGGGGGACACTTGAATTGGTAGGAAGAGATAAATGAAAATCACTGTTAAGAAAACAAATATATTGCATAATTAATTTACAAATGATGTCTATATCATATTTAATAGGTACATATTTACAACAGGGAACTAACAATATGTAGTTACAACAAGTTACAGCAGTAATATTCTGTTTATGATCTACATGCCTGGGAAATTACATATACAAATAGTCTACCTAATTTACATAATAGCTACGGCTCTAGAAAAGCAATTCTAGATGAAAACGTGTAACAATATTCATTTATCACAAAAAGTAGTGGCTTATAAAAAATAAATTACATCGGAGCAAAACTATTGGATATAATTAGATAACCGTATTTTATCTGAATAGTTTTCAATCTAACAATCTCGCGGAACAACATCGATTCGAGAGTCTTGAAAAGATAACAATAAATAATCTATAAATGAGCACTTTGGTTGTGGCAAATAAATTACCTGTAGCGTATTGTTGAATTATCAGCAGCCTTCAACTAATGAATTAATGACCATCTTCGAGTATTAATAAGTTATTGTCTCGACAATGAGAAAGTGATTTATTGGTGAGAAAGTTGATAGATCTACGAGGCGTTTCTCTATGAACATTTTCACAAAGTTGAAACAAAAAAGTTGAAAAATTTTTCACACTTTGAAAACCATGGAACAACCATATTCAACGAAAGAACTGAACAGTAAATCTTCTTATACAACTATACAATGAATCCATGGGAAAATTCGCAAGGTACTTTTTTTAAGAAACACTCTCGACTACAATCTGTTTTCACTTTCGAACAAGTGTGAACTGTAATTAACCGCATTGTACAGCAGTTTGCCAATTGATGAGAACACTTGCACTATGATTACAACATTTTATCGTGCAATCATCAGATCTTAAGTGGTAGGCGGTATAATTTGTGGCCTGCATGTTGATTCTTTTTCTATTTCCATGATTGGACTGTTGATAGCGGAATAACCACTTCGTCACTGTGATAAAACGATGTGTTATTACTGATGACGATGATATATCTAATCAAAGGAGGGAATTGGGTTTCCCTTCCCTAGTACTCATTTCGAAATGAAAATTTGAAAGCTGCCATCATACAAAATGCTTCATAATAATGAACAAACAGATTCAATATACACTCATTTTAATATAATTAATTTTTTACATATCATATAATACACATAGAAAATCTATCATATGTACACACTTTAGAATTTCAGCCTTTCGCAACAATAAGGGATAAAAACAAGGTCCGTTAAAATCGTTAAAAAGTGAAAATTGCATATCAAATTGTTCGTGTTTCTAGGAGGCAAGGTAGTGGCTTGATAATTTTTATTTTTAATATATCGAGTGCTTGGGTATCATCCATTTATTTTATTTCTGGTCAATTAATTTTTTCATAATGTAAATTTTTGACTATCTTTACCTTATTTTTCAAATCATTGAATAGTTAGTTAACTTTTTCATAATAAACTTCAATTGATTACTCATGACTACCCCATTCACAACCCCCCTAACTGAAGGGATTTGGACCAATAACCAGTAACTTTATGATAAAATCCAGAAGAGTAGAGAAATTTTGTGATTTTTTGTAGAGGTTGAGAAAGTTTTTGCAATGAAAACAAAAAATTAACTATTTTGAAATTGAGAATGAAAACAATTCAATTGATCATTTCCCGGTAATGGTTCGAATTAAAGGAATTACGACTCACCGAGAATATGAGGTTATAAATCTCGCCAACTTTAATTGCGGAAAATTCACTTTTGGAAGTGAATTAATGAGGATATAATTATCCAGTGCGATACGTGCCTTCTTCTTCAGAGTGAAAAAGTGAAGAAGGATGCTTGGAAAAATCATCCCATCTTTGATTTTTACTCTTTTCAGCCACAATAGTATCATTTTCATTTTTCTCTACCTTCTTTCGTGACTTGTTTTCATTCTTTGAAATTATTTCATCGTTATTGATCTCAACATAAGTAATAGATGTCCTCAGGATTAAGAAGGACCATCCAAGTTATTCCAGGTCTTTTTTCGTAGAAAGAGCTGCAGTTATATTTGAAAAAAAATGGTATCATAACAGAACCTTCCGCGAATTCCAAGAGATAATCCGTCAAGATCACCGCGATAAACCTGAGAGGTCGAAAGCCTTGTTCTATTTTCGGATTGTTTTCTTTTAGGGTCGTATTTCGGTCTTCGTAATTGCAGCTCTCCAGAGAAAGATGCTCTTTCCCCTTCCTACGCCTTCTTCGCCGTTGCGATAAAGATCTGACAGTTTCTTAATGGATGAATTATCCTTCGAGTCTGCAGGACCATCCTGTAGACGTTGATTATAATGCTGCGAGGTGCATGAAAAATTTATATGGTTTTATTTTATCGGGTTGTCATTGGTAGTAATATCGAAGATTTTATGGCTTCAGGATATGGAAGTATGTAGTTTTATCCCAGACAACTCATTGTTATGCTTCGTTTGTGTTGAATTGAAAAAACCGTGACCATGAAATTTCAGGAGGCAGTATGGCTGATTCGCAAAATTCAATTTTTTTATAAAAACGAAATAATCTCAGGTGGAAAATTAGTTTCAAAATATCCATAAGAATGATTAAATTATAGTTATAGAGTATTGCTCCTTTTGGAATTTGAAAGGGGAGCTACGAAAAAATATTCATTTCATATGAATAATCATTAACTTGAACAAAAACAACCAATAGAAGTTTAAACAACTTCTCTACGAATAATTTTTGAAACTAATTAAATCAAAACAAAATTAACGAAGGATCTAAACGACGATTTATGAAAATATCACGACGAATCCGAGGATACAGCTCTGCTTCAGCAATATTTGAATTACTAATATCGTTTTAATCAATCTCTGCGAACCATTAATCAAAGAGAAAACTTCATCGTAACAATTAATTATATATTGAAAAATTCCAACATTCATTTCGAATCTTGATTTATAATTCGAGTCGATAAAACCATTATTCAATCGATTCAATTGAAGAATACCTGGTATTGAGCAATCGTAATTAGTCAGATATCAGTCAACGATCACGGTAGAAAATATATACAATTTAATTTACATTTAATCAGATAAATCGAGGTACACGTCATTTTATGGATTTTTATTTTCGTAGAATATAAAGTATAACGTTAATATTCTGGAAAATGGGAGATTAGGGTGTATGATTCTTCCGAAATTCGACAATTTTTTTTGTTTCTTGGGTTGTTTTTCTTTTAAAGAAAATGGTCAAAAATATTTAATCAGATATCGCAAAAATTTCATAATGTTCTTGTGTATTTTGGACAGTTGAGCAAAATCAGAGAAGACGAAACTAGGATAATTTAGTTTTTTCAAATATATTATTTTCACCATTAGCAACAATCAAAAACAACTATGTTCAGTTTCTCAATTATCATTTAACTTTCTTTTAATTTTGATCCTTCAATTTTTTTTCAGATATCCGATGTGTTATTTTCCTTTGTTTTTGTTTTATGTTTCGTTATTTCTTCGAGCGTGAACTTTTTTAACAATCTGAAAAGTGGGAGATTAGGGAGTCTGATTTTTCCGGAATTCGACAGGTTTTTTTGTTTCTTGAATTGTTCCGTAACTTGTTTTTCATTTAAGAAAATGGTCAAAAATATTTAATCAGATATCGCAAAAATTTCATTATATTTTTGTGTATTTTGAGCAGTTGAGCAAAATTAGAGAAAACGAAACTAGGCTAATTTACTTTTTTCAAACATATTTTTTCACCGTTTGCATTGTTATTCACATAACAACTATGTTCAATTTATCAATTATCATTCAACTTTCCTCTAATTTTAATTCTTTAGTTTTTTTTCAGATATCGGTTGTGTTATTTTCCCTTTTTTCTGTTTCATCTGTCGTCAACTTTTCTAACATTCTGAAAAATGGGAGATTAGGGCTTCTGATTTTTCCGAATTTCGACAAGTTTGTTTGTTTCTTGAATCGTTTCGTAACTTGGTTTGCATTTAAAAAAATGGTCAAAAATATTTAATCAGATATCGCAAAAATTTTATTATGTTCTTGTGTATTTTGGACAGTTTAGCAAAATTAGAGAAGACGAAACTAGGATAATTTACTTTTTTCAAATATATTTTTTTCACTATCAGCAACAATCACGAAACAACCAAGTTCAGTTTATCAATTATCATTCAACTTTATTTTTATTTCAATTCTTAAATTTTTCTTCATATATCGGACGTGTTATTTCCTTTTTTTTTTGTTTCATGGTTTGTTAGTTTTTTCGACTGTCAACTTTTCTAACATTCTGAAAAATGGGATATTTGGGCGTCTGATTTTTCCGAAATTCGACAAGTTTTTTTGTTTCTTGAATTGTTCCATAACTTAATTTGCATTTAAAAAAATGGTAAAAAATATTTAATCAGATATCGCAAAAATGTTATTATGTTCTTGTGTATTTTGGACAGTTGAGCAAAATTAGAGAAGACGAAACTAGGATAATTTACTTTTTTCGAATATATTCTTTTCACCATTAGCAACAATCACAAAACATAAAACAACTATGTTCTGTTTATCAATTATCATTTTACTTTCTTTTAATTTTAATTCTTTAATTTTTTTCAGATATCCGATGTGTTATTTTCTTTGTTTTTGTTTTATGTTTTGATATTCTCTTCGAGCGTAAATTTTTTCAATAATCTGAGAAATGGGAGATTAGGGTGTCTGATTTTTCCGAAATTCGACAAGTTTTTTTGTTTCTTGACTTATTTCGTAACTTGTTTTGCATTTAAAAGAATGGTCAAAAATATTTAATCAAATATCGCAAAAATTTTATTATGTTCTTGTGCATTTTGGACAGTCTAGCAAAATTAGAGATGACGAAACTAGGATAATTCACTTTTTTCAAATATATTTTTTTCACTATCAGCAACAATCACGAAACAACTAAGTTCAGTTTATCAATTATCATTCAACTTTATTTTTATTTCAATTCTTAAATTTTTTTTCAGATATCAGATGTGTTATTTCCTTTTTTTCTTGTTTCATGGTTTGTTATTTTTTTCGAGCGTCAACTTTTCTAACATTCTGAAAAATGGGAGATTTGGGCGTCTGTTTTTCCGAAATTCGACAAGTTTTTTTGTTTCTTGAATTGTTCCGTAACTTGGTTTGCATTTAAAACAATGGTAAAAAATATTTAATCAGATATCGCAAAAATTTTATTATGTTCTTGTGTATTTTGGACAGTTGAGCAAAATTAGAGAAGACGAAACTAGGATAATTTACTTTTTTCGAATATATTCTTTTCACCATTAGCAACAATCACAGAACAACTATGTTCAGTTTGTCAATTATCATTTAACTTTCTTTTAATTTTAATTCTTCAATGTTTTTTCAGATATCGGATGTGTTATTTTCCTTTTTTTTTGTTTTGTCTCGTTATTTTTTACGAGCATAAGTTTTTTTTATTTAGGACGCCTGTAACTTCCGAACCAATAGACACATCATAGTTTCGCCATTCAGGGGACCAAAATTCTCAAGAGCCTGACAAAATTTTTGGCAATATCCTGAATTTTATTGATTTAATTCGAAGAAGTGCATAGAAAAAATAACCAAGAGACTATATTGAAAAGTTGCTGTTATATTCTTTTCAAAATAATGAAAAATCGGAACTCGAGAACTAAAAATAATTCATTGAAATTTTTTCTTATTTTCTGCACCGCATTGAAGCTCGTAAATCGAAGAAAATAAGAAAAATTCGAGGATGATACCCAACGAAACTCCAGTCTAACCTTAAAAAATTGACTACACACCGCGACCTACAAACTTACAGACAAGTCTACCTCGCCTTCTTCTTCCTTTCTTTCGCCAACTTCCTGCGTTTCAATATCATCTCGTAGAGGACCTCGAGGCCCTCCTGCAGCCCGTCCCCCGTTATGGCACAGGCCGGCTGGACGTGCCAGAGGTGTCCCCCAGGGGCGCCACCCGCGCCCAGTTCAGTCAGACCCATCAGTTTCTCGAGCTCGCGCGGTTCTCTCGCGCCCGGCAGGTCCTGCTTGTTGGCCAACACTAAGATCGGCACACCCGCGTTTTCCGGCGACTTCACCGTCCGTATGAGCTCCATCTTCGCCTCCTCCATCCGCTCCACGTCCACACTGTCCAGAACGAACACTATACCGTCCGTGCACCGCGTGTACGACTTCCACAGCGGTCGCAGCTTCTCCTGGCCGCCGACGTCCCACACGAGGAAGTTGATGCCCTTCGCCTTGCCGATCATGCCCTTCACTTTCTCGCAGTTGAAGCCTATGGTAGGTACCGTGTTGAGGTATTGGTCGAATTTTAGGCGGTATAAGGCTGTGGTTTTGCCGGCCGAGTCTAGGCCGAGCATCACTACGTGCAAGGTGCCCTGGCCTGATGGCAGTGCATCCAGGAGGGATGTGTTCTTGCCCATGTTTGCACCCATTTGGGGGCCGCTTGGTTCAGTCTTTGGAGTTACATGGTGTTCGAAGGTTGCGGTCTCGACATTGGTCCGAGGGATGGTGGTGAGCTGTCCCGCCTGTCCGATGCCATCTAGGAAGCGGGGATCTGAAATCGGAAAACTTTTTGAGGTTTTTTGGTAAACGTCATCATGGTGATTTACAGGAAATTTTTATTTTGAATTATTGTCAGATGACTTCTGATTGTTATTGTATCGTAGTGTATATAGCTTGCTCTATGAAACAATAATATAGTGCTCCACAAAAGTTTATATATCGAGAATATGATGTTATAAATTTCGCCAACTTTCATTACTAGTTTTCATCATTCGAAATTATTTCTTCGTTATTGGTCACAACCGAAGCAATAAATTATTTTATATCTGGCCAATTGGTTCTTTCATAATGTAAATTTTTAACTTATCTTAACCTTATTTTTCAAATCATTGAATAGTTAAATTTTCATAATAAACTTCAATTGATTACTCACTGAAGAGATTTGGACCAATAAACAGTAACTTTATAATAAAATCCAGAAGAGTGGAGATTTGTTATTTTTTGTTTTGTTTTATGTTTCGATATTTTTTTCGATCGTCAACTTTTTTAACATTCTGAAAAATGGGAGATTAGGGCGTCTGATTTTTCCGAAATTCGAAGTTTTTTGTTTCTTGAATTGTTTCGTAACTTGATTTGCATTTGAAACAATGGTCAAAAATATTAAATCAGATATCGCAAAAATTTTATTATGCTCTTGTGTTGAGCATAATTAGAGAAGACGAAACTAGGATAATTTACTTTTTTCGAATATATTTCTTCACCATTAGCAACAATCATAAAACAACTATGATCATTTTATCAATTATCATTTAACTTTCTTTTAATTTTAATTCTTCAATGTTTTCTCAGATATTGGATGTGTTATTTTTCTTATTTTTTGTTTTATATTTCGTTATTTTTTCGGGATTTCCTATAGAGGTTCAGAAAAAAATTCAAACAAGTATTTCGAAATTGAGAAAGAAAACAATTCAACAGATTATTTCCTGGTAATTGGTCAAATTGAAGGAATTAAGGCTGACTGAGAATATGAGGATATAAATCTCGCCAACTTTAATTGCGGGAAATTTACTTTTGCCAGTGAAGGAATGCGGATAGAATTATCCAGTGTACGAAAAGTGTCTTCTTCAGAGGGAAAAAGTGAAGAAGGACGCTTGGAAAAATTCTGCCATTTTTGATTTTGATTTTCATTCTTTTCAGCCACAGTGGTATCATTTTCATTTTTCTCTATCTTCTTTCGTTACTTGAAATTATTTCTTCGTTATTGATCTTAACATAAGCAATATATGTTCCTCAGGATTAAGAGGGACCACCCAAGTTATTCCAGGTCTTTTTTCGTAGAAAAAGCTGCTGTTATCTTTGAAAAAAATGGCATCATAACTGAACCTTCCGCGAATTCCAAGAGATAATCCGTCAAGATCACCGCGATAAACCTGAGGGGTCGAAAGCCTTGTTCTATTTTCGGATTGTTTTCTTTTAGGGTCGTATTTCTGTCTTCGTAATTGCAGCTCTCCAGAGAAAGATGCTCTTTCCCCTTCCTACGCCTTCTTCGCCGTTGCGATAAAGATCTGACAGTTTCTTAATGGATGAATTATCCTTCGAGTCTGCAGGACCATCCTGTAGACGTTGATTATAATGCTGCGAGGTGCATGAAGAATTTATATGGTTTTATTTTATCGGGTTGTTATTGGTAGTAATATTGAAGATTTTATGACTTCAGGATATGGAAGTAGTTTTATCCCAGACAAGTCATTGTTATGCTTCGTTTGTGTGAATTGAAAAAATGGTGACCATGAAATTTCAGGAGCCGATATGGCTGATTCGTAAAATACAATTTTTCATAAAAACGAAATAATTTCAGGTGGAAGAATAGTTTCAAAATATCCATTAGAATAATTGAATTATAGTTATTGGTTATAGGTTATTGCTTCTTTTGAAAATTGAAATGGGCATACGAAAAAATATTTGTTTCATATTAATAATCATTAACTTGAACAAAAACAACCAATAGAGTTCGAACAACTTCCCTACGAATATTGAAAAATTAATTAAATCAAAACAAAATTAATGAAGTATCTGAAACGACGATTAATGAAAATATTGTGACGAAACCGAGACTAAAGCTCCGCTTCAGCAAAAATTGAATTGCTAATATCGTTTTAATCAATCTCTGAGAACCATTAATCAAAGAGAAAACTTTATTGAAAGTAATTTTGTCAACAAAATCTGAGAACATGTATCTATACTGAAGAATTTTAACTAACTTAACCATTAATCAAAGAGAAAACTTTATCGTAAGTAATTTTTTTTACAACGGCTATATATTGAAATAGGCAACGAAATGAAGAGCCAGGTTATGTTTTTTCATTCTAATTGTCTACAAAATCTGAGAAAATGTCTCTATACTAAAGAATTTTAACTTACCTAACCTAACCTAACCATTAATCAAAGAGAAAACTTTATCGTAAGTAATTTTTTTTACGCCGGTTATATATCAAAATAGGCAACGAAATGAAGAGCCAGGTTATGTTTTTTCATTCTAATTGTCAACAAAATCTGAGAACATGTCTCTATACTAAAGAATTTCAACTAACCTAACCATTAATCAAAGAGAAAACTTGATCGTAAGTAATTTTTTTTTCACCGGCTATATATTAGAATAGGCAACGAAATAAAGAGCCAGGTTATGTTTTTTCATTCTTATTGTCAACAAAATCTGAGCACATGTCTCTATACTGAAGAATTTCAACTAACCTAACCTAACCTAACCATTATTCAAAGAGAAAACTTTATCGTAAGTAAATTTTTTTTTACACCGGCTATATATTGAATTAAGCAACGAAATAAAGAGCCAGGTTATGTTTTTTCATTCTAATTGTCAACAAAATCTGAGAACATGTCTCTATAAAAAGAATTTTAACTAACCTAACCTAACCATTAATCAAAGAGAAAACTTTATCGTGAGTAATTTTTTTTACACCGGCTATATATTAAAATAGGCAACGAAATAAAGAGCCAGGTTATGTTTTTTCATTCTTATTGTCAACAAAATCTGAGCACATGTCTCTATACTGAAGAATTTCAACTAACCTAACCTTACCATTAATCAAAGAGAAAACTTTATCGTAAGTAAATTTTTTTTTACACCGGCTATATATTGAATTAAGCTACGAAATAAATAGCCAGGTTATGTTTTTTCATTCGTATTGTCAACAAAATCTGAGAACATGTCTCTAAAGAATTTTATCGGTGCAAATTAATCTTGTTACCAATCTCTATAACACGAAACCTTCTGAATATTTCGCAAACACCTTGACTGATTTTTTCAACGGAATTCCTCAAATATGTTCTTCTAAGAACGATAAATCTCCAGTTATTCGTGCCAAGTCATCTGTGCAATTACATTCCCTCGCAGAAAATAACGTCTGGGAACAAAAATACGATTCTTGAGCAAGGCTGGACCGCGCAATATCGAAGAAGTAAGATAATTCAATGACACCGTCACCGCAAGTTTTTCGTTGAATTAGCTTCGTTTTTCGATGAACGGCCTTCGAAACAAAAAATTGGGACGAACTCGAAGGATGACAATCAGTTTCCTACTCGTATGTATCAAAATTGCGCGAGCGTCAGGAAAGCCATCACCGTCGAATGAATTTAGAATTCCATTAATCCAGACAGTATAATCAAGATACTGAGAATGGAACTGTTCAGTAATGCAAATAATTTTGGTCGTTGCCTGGAGCTTTGTTGTTCGACGTTTGCTGCAGAAAATTACAAGCGAGGTTCTGTCTGTTACAGAAATAACTGCCAACGTACTGGAAACTCAAAAGTGAGGGTAAACTTCAGGGTTCCTCATGATGCATAATTGAAAACTCCACACCTCGAATCAGAAATAGGTATACTAAAAGAAACGAATCCCGGGAATTTCCGGTTAAATGAATTCCAACAAAAAAAGACCGTTCTGAGAACAATCTGTACTTGCAATCTAACATGCCGATTTCGGTTTAAGTGTCTTGAGTCCTACGAACAGGAAAAACTGTAAGTATAGCACTTTTATTTTAAAGGGAATATTTCCGTAAATGTTACAGGAATATTCAGTAGAATATAATAATTTTGTAAGTATAACCCGACAGTATTATTTTCCTGTTGAAATGACCAACTGCAGTTTGGTTGCATCAACTAATGTAAAACTTGTTATTTCCAGAGGATTTAAACGACTGGAATTGTCACGTAAAATCAAAAATTTTCCTGCTGTCGCTTATATAGGGGAAATTTTCTGTAGAAGTAACCGAATTCCTGTTGTTTATACTGCAAAATTGTACAAACCACATTAGTGCCGTAACATAAAACGTCTCAGTCGATCGGTACAAACCCAACCTCATTTACAAACGCCCAGATACCATTGTCTGAAATGTATCGCAACACGTCCGATACGAAGAAAAACGCATACCCTAATTTGCCCCTTTAACGCACACGCGAAACACGATCGTTCAACGATCAGCAGTGGGATGGACCATAACGACCTTCCTGTTTCGTCACCCGGCTTCTAATAACCTATTATCAAGGCTGGTTATACTGCAATATCGAATAGGTGCACTTTCCTTGCGACCTGCTTTAATTGCAATTTTGCGTTGGAGCAAACTCTTCCTAGACGTCGAATAATTAGCCTCGGTGTTGTTACGAATACCTATCTTGAGAGGCATTCAAATTAGCAGAATGTTACCTATTATGTTCTGATAATTGCGTTGTGTTGGGATTCTTCGGTTAACTGGGAGTTGATGAGTAGCTCCATGATATGTTTTGTGATATGAACATTATAAATTGAAGACAGACAAATCTGAATTTATACTGCACGACAAAAGATGAGGAAGTAACCATCGTACCTTCCTCAAGAACAGTTATTGTTTCAACTTGATGAGATGCATACGATATTAATTGCCACTTCAACAAGATCAACTTCCGACAATAGATGTAATTAATCAAACGAACGATGCTATGCAGATCCAGCAGCTCTTCTGCGACTTTAATGTGCTGAAATTAGCATAGTTACACGAAGCTAACAGTAAATTTCAGAGGAGAACCGATCGATTTTTTTCATGGACACTGGGCAAGCTCTTGAGGTCGTTATGCATCCGGATTCTCCTCTTCCTCTTGTTCCAATTACGAATTTCATGGTATGCTCGCAGAAAAATCGATGTGGAATGTATGAAATCGATTTCCAATACAACGTGAGTTCGAAGAAGCTGTGATTCACCGATGAACACAAGAGTGGTTCTTCCGAGAATATGGGTCTACACTCTCTCAATGTTGAGGATTCTGCGATCGAGTGACCAATGACCCAAGCATCCGAGATCATCTTTCATTTCGAAGTCGTCCTTCAAGGTTGACTTCAATTTGAAGAATTTATTAGGTCATTCAACGATTAGTGGAAAATTTCGATGAAACCGATCGTGTCGTTATCTGAATGGCCAAATGTGTTTTCAGAAAAAGGACGTTATTTTAGATACAGAATGGGGGGGGAGCTATAGATTATAATGAGATGGTTTTAACCTTTGTTCGTCATTTTGAACAAGAATGTTTCTAACCGAAAACTTTTATAGCTCTTCTTCTTGAACTGCCATCTGAATATCCCCTAAAACAATCCCCTAGCATTATATGGGGATACTTTGGTGTTTAATCGTGTAAAACATCGTTCTGCCGGCAATTTTCGTGGTTACTGAGGCGTAGAACCCCAGGAACGTGCTGCATTATGATTTTCATAAAGAGTAATGGTACATAATCATGATATACTTCCTCCATTTCCGCTTATTTCCGTACACGTATTGTTATCAATTGAATGGAAAATTCGTCATTCCATGCGGATGTTGAAAAATTTCTACAGAATATCATTATTAATTTCCGATATTTCCAACAATTTCTGCTCAAAATATCTCGAAAAAATTATGAAAAGCACTTCCGTGATGTCAGGAGCTTTTGAGCGCTCGTTCATCCTCCTTGTAGGTAGATTCGCATTTTCCAGTTTTAGAAACCAATTGAAGAAATTTTTGACAGCTGTCAAAAAAATGACAGCAGCTCTTTGTCAATTATGCCGAATCAGCTGTTACAGAAATAAAAGGATTTTTATTGAATAATTCGTTGGAATTCAAAACGGTTCTGGTTGTTCGATCTGGAAAAAATGTAGCTTGAATATATCATACTCTATTAAAATACAAAATTTCATCACGATCGAATCCGTAGTTTTGAAATTATCAAGAAAACTAAATTTCAAACGACCATATTTACGGAACCCCTGGTGGAATTTTGCCCAATAACGAACTAAACCCTGGCATTCGAGATTCGAACCAACCCTGAAAATTTCTAGTTTCTAGGACATTCCGTTCGAGAGTTCGTGTATACGGACGGACGGACAGACTCGAATTTTTCGACGGATTCGTCATCAGTGAGTCGAACATAGTCGTTTGAGACCATTTTCGGCTCAAAATTCGAAAAATACAGACATCGTGACGAAATGATATAGCTCTCGTGTAAGTAGTACTAGCGCTCAAAAAACAGACTAGACAAAAACTTCGAAAATACGCAAAAATTTCTAATTTGAAAAAAATCACGATTTCAGTAACGCGTGACATCCATTGAACCAGTGAACTCAGATGAATTATCATTTTAATTTTTCAGGGAAATCAACGCTTGGAGGAATTAAATCGAGCTGTTCAGAATTGATGGCGCCTTCCGCAGAAAAATCCAAATTAGCAAATTATTTCCTGGTTGAACTCAGTGGAATATCGAGAAAGTGAAAATTAACGATTTTCATGACTCAACAACCAATTAGGACGAGAGAACGTCAGAATTGCCGCTCGGTATTGAAGAGTGGAGTTATGAAAAGGGGCACTTAAAGAGATCAACGAGTTTAAAAATATCTTCGGAAGACGTCATCCTCTTGGTTGTATTGCAACTTGTAGACTCTTTCGATGGATCCACATATTTCTATATTAATTTTCATTCCCAATTTATGATACAAAGTTTATATCTTTTATCTACTCCTATTGAATTATACAGGGTGAAAAATGTGGGAAATCTCTCGGATTCAGATAAAACATAAAAGAATAAGATGACAAGTTCCAATATTTTTTTCCTAGCGGCCCTCCCTACAGACATACGGCCTCCTAGATGACGCCACTGGAAATTCATTTTACTGGAATAAATTTTAAACTACTTGATAAAATTTAATGAAAATTCGATATGATGAACAATAGTAAGGACCTCTCAAAATACTGCCCTTGAATTTGAATTAGCTTGTTTGGGGCGGACTAGGTTGTACGTTTCAATGCTTACATTTTTAACACCCTGTATAATAAGGAGTTGAACAAAATAAATTTGGATACCTTGAACATTAATCTGAAGAAAAGGTTCTCTTGTTCATTGTCGATAAAATGAACCGTTTTCGAAAAACAAAATGATAAAAGAAGTAATCTTTTTATTTCTATTGAAAAGAACCATGAATTCTAATTTTTTTTTGTCTGCAACAAAGTGTGATAAAAAAGTTATTCAAGAAACAAAAAAGTTGAATCCGACAAAATTACAAAGATTCTTAAAAATGCAGTTTTGGCCCAGAAAAGCACCTCAACAAAAATCCATACATTTCATTGTGATGTGATAAGAAACAAATTTTGTCAGATTCAATAACATAAACTAAAAATTTGTCGTTCCTTGAACAACTTTCGTATCACACTTTGTTGCAGACAAAAAAAATAGAATTCATGGTTCTTTCTAATAGAAATAAAAAAGTTACTTCTTTATTATTTTGTTTTTTGAAAACGGTTCATTTTATCGACAATAAACAAGAGTACCTTTTCTTCAGCCTAATGTTCAAGGTATCCAAATTTGTTTTTTTTAACTCTTTATCATACAGGGTGTTGAGAATGTTAGCATTAAAATGTACAACCTAGTTCGCCCCTGGTAAACTAAACGAGCTAATTTAAATTTAAGGGCAGTATTTTAAAAGGTCTTTACTACTGTTTATCATATCAAATTTTCATTAAATTATATTGAGTAGTTTGAAATTTATTCTAGTAAAATGAATTTCCAGTGGCGTCATTTAGGAGGCCGTATCTGCGTAGAGAAGGCCGCTAGGAAAAAAAATGATAGAAACTTGTCATCTTATTTTTTTATGTTTTATCTGAATCTGAGAGATTTCCCCACATTTTCCCGGACACCCTGTATATTCATTATTCAACTATTTTTGAGCAATCAATAATATCTGTAAATAAACAACGTATGTTAATTTAACTCACTACTATAACACCCTGGCTCTGTGCTTATGAACAAGCCGATTGGCCGAAAGAAAACAGTCGATTATTGGTATTGAGGGGGGGTCAGTTCAATAATTTTGACGTTTTCTCAAATTAAGTTGATACTCAATTATTATTGTGAATGTTTTGCTGAAAAAGATGAATTCAGATAGTGAAGATGAATTATTATGTACACTGTATAGAATACCTTCAGAAATAAGACAATCAGCCAATCTTACCATACAGAATTTATTGCCCGAAAAATCCCAAAACAAATATGAAGGTGTATATTACAATTTTCAAGATTGGTGTAGCAGTAAGAATATTAAGTTGTCTTTTACAGAGAATTTTCTTTTGGCATATTTTAGAGAACTTAGCACTAAATATAAAGAATCGCCCCTATAGACTTTCTACTCCATGCTAAGAAGCACCATCAACATAAATAATGCATTTTTATAGGTAACTATTAAGATTTGTAAATAAAGTTCTTTCTCTGTACTTGTACTGTTTTTTGGACGAAACTAAGTGTAAGTTTAGTTTAACTCACAATTTATTTGAAAAAGCAATCAATGTCACCCCATTTGACGTTACCTGAGATCAGGATGCTCCACTTATCAACTTGACTCTTTTTTCACCATCCACAATTGCAGATTTCTCAGAACAATCCAAAGTACCACCTGAAAACTCATCATTCCCATTTCGAGTCCCCCGAATCGGTCAGGAACGATCGAAAGCGACACCGTCTCGACGCTCGATTCGCAACTCGACCGTAAACTCCGACCGTTAAAATCGCCGACCGCTACTTAAATGACGATCGCGTTTGAACGTCTTCGGTTCGAAGAAAGAATCTTCGCGATTTGTATGCCGATCGCGGCACCGGCAGAACGATAGATACCTGCCTACGACGAAAGAAACACGAGTGATGGTTGTTTTACCAATGACAAAACACGATTTGTCGTGGACGACTGCTCGTGAACCCGAGAACTTGACCATTTTTTCATGCAACCGTTGACTTACATGCTTAAGGTCATTTTCTATGGAGCACGTTGCGCGCTACACCGAGTGATCTGCTAAAAACTAAACGATCGCTTTTCGGTAGAAATGACATTTGGGAAGGGTGAAACATACTTGATATATACAAATATTTTAATGGCATTTCAGACAGAGAGATGTTGGATGAATTCCGGAAAAAGTAATTTCCCGGGCGGGATTTGAATTCTTTCCCAATATAATCCTCAGAATTTTGGTCCATGGTATGCGACAACGAAAACAAGAAGCCTTATCAGAGGTGATTTCGTAAACGAAGTGACTGCGCTGTCGTGGCTTCAACTCCAGAGCATTTCGAACAACTTCAATTAGAACTTTGGAAAGCTAATGTTCCAGGGAGCGCAGTTTTTGTCGTGGATGAATTCCAGTATAATTTTTAATTGGCGAAGTCTTTTTCTCGGAGTTCTCTCAGTCGAGACTCCTCTTGAAGCCGACCGAGCGCGCGGGGCAATATGCAAAATCGCTAGGTGGAAAAAGCGGTAATTTCGAGGGTGATTAAGCCTCAACCTCGACTACTTCATTGCATATCTGCTCGAAAGTTCCGAACATCTTACGAAATATTGAACGGGATGAACTTACGAAACGGATAACACCGGAACAACTGGCCGTGCGTGCGATACTTTGTCCTAAGAACGAGAAAAAAGATATTTTCCAAAAACGCAATATAAATGTTGTAGATTTGGGGTTCTTCGAAACTCAATCCAAAGGTTCCCCAATTGAGGAATTGCGCAGCATTGCTGGTACATGGATCCTCCATCCTTCGACAAGTTTCTGTTTCGATCTGGGAATTCCTATCAGGAAGAGTTCTCAGAAATTGGACGTTTTGAAAGCCGTGAGACCTCGTGGATCGGAAGAAGAATCGGAGATTTTTGTGGTTCGATTCACGACACGATGAATTATTGGTGGTGGTTAGCGTTGTGAAGTGGGAAATTGTTGTGGTTTTGTCATTTTGGATCGGAGTCGTTCGGAATTCATGGAATCATTTTATGGTGATTTTAATGGAATTTCGACCGAATTGAATTTGTTTCGAATGAACTCTGTCTAAAAACCTTCACAATTCTGCAGTATAACAAGAAAGAAATACCGCATTGTATTGTACAGCTTTTGCCGAAATTCAGTGTATCCAACGGAAATACCGCGTAATAAATCAAAGGGGATTTGGCCGATGCCCAACCCGAATTATTGGATTTTCCCATAGGATCGATGAAATAAATATCAATCTACGGCTCGGATTTCGGATATTATCAAAATTTACGAGATGTGAAACAGTAGAGATTATCACTTTGTTGGCCTTGGAAAATAACGTTTCGCCCCTGAGTCGACTCTGTGACATTCCATTCGTGCAATTTCTTTTTTGAATCATTGATTCGAAAAAAATGTCGGACATTTTGTGCTTCAATTGTCATGATCCCACCCAATAGATTTTTGGAAATCACTCAGGAAACATTTTCGGAATTGAAAAGGAGATTTAGTCGTAAGAACCACAGGATTGTTTTAAACAAAATAACCTGATGGTGGCCCCGAGAGGACGAAACGTCGTATTACAAAAATATCGGCGACATTAGATAGAACGAAAAAAGGGGGCAATGTATATTTGTAATTTCTTTCGAGATTCGTTCTTAAATGAAGCCAGAAAAAAAATAAATAGATTTTGCAAAATCTTTCACTTTTTTCTCCTGGCTTTATTTGAAGACGAATTTAAAAATGTAAAAAAAGGAAAAAATTTACATCGCTACTTTTTTGGCTATACCCAAAGGCGTTATTATTTTTGCTATCCGACGTTTCTTCTGCGAGGGCCATCGTCAGCTTGATACGGTCCTGTTGTTTTCATCAAACATTCTAGGACCCTTTTCAATTCTGAATTAGGTGATATCATTTTTCCAGAGAATTAAATAAAACATTTTTATTGATAATTCTGAACATTTTCGTCAGTTCAAAAAATAAGTTGTACATAATGTAAAGGGTGAAAAACATAGTTGAAAAAACGGAAATATCATCATTTACATTGTAATTAATACTGTATATTCTACATTCAACAAATAATGAAAAATTTCAAGAATGCGTTTTACTTTTTGATCAAAACTTTTTTGAATCCTTGATTAACGAGAATTGTCATGACTCCACCCTATAGATATTTTTAGAGCACTCAAGAAAAATTTTCGGAATTGAAAAGGAGATTTAATCGTAAGAACCACAGGGTCGTCTCAAACAAATTAACCTGATGATGGCCTCGAGAGGACGAAACGACGCTATTAGATAAAACGGAAAAAGGGGGCAATGTATATATATATAAATAATTTATTTTTGAATTCTTCCTCAAATAAAGCCAGGAAAAAATAAATAGATTTTGCAAAATTTCGAGTTTTTCTGGAACCAGCCGGTATTTTGAAATTATCCAAAGAGTATATTGATGGATATAAAAAACACAATTTTTTTCTAATTTGACCAACTCGTATCTCTTACTATTTCCTAGATACTAATGCTATCCCATCCTTTTCTTGGACAGTCTGTATACGGCATTGCTACCAATGTACTGCACTAAAAGATTCTAACTTTTGTCAATAACTCAACTCAACTCAATCTCGAAAAATCGTCAAATTAAGAGTTTGTGCCTGAGGTAAAGTTTTGTTAGTTTATGTTAGGATAGGTTGAGTGAGGGCAGCGCGAGTTAGAAATACCAAAGAATCACTGGATTGGGCTAAAATGAGGTTGCGTCAAATGACTAAAAAATATAATCATTGAATTGGAAATTAAGGAATTCTTGAAATTTATTTTTTCCATAACGAATATATTGAAATGGCCCAACATTCAAGAAAAAGAAATTTCATGAATATCCTAAACTTTTACGTAATTATGTTGGTAGGAGTAAAAACTGTAAATTTTCAATAACACCGACTTCAAAATGTCGAAATTTCATAATTTCCAAGCAATAAAAAAAAAAGTCGAGGGGAACACTGAAATAAGGTTGTACCTACCTGATTAAGCTATGATAAAGCTGAAAGTTGCAAAACAGACATCCTATATACGAAAAAAAAATTAAAAAAGGCACTGCCAGGAAGTCAGGAACTTTTGAGCGCTCGTTCATCCACCTTGTAGGTAGATCCGCATTTTCTTGACAGCTGTCAAAAAAATGACAGCAGCTCTTTGCCAATTACACCGAATCAGCTGTTTCAGAAATATAAAGAATTTCTATTCAATAATTCGTTGGAATTTAAAATGGTTCTGATTATGCGATCTGGAAAAAATGTAGCTTGAATATATCATTCTCCATTAAAATACAAAATTTCTCCACGATCGAATCCGTGTTTTCGAAATTATCATGAAAACTAGATTTAAAACGACCATATTTATGGAACCCCTCGTCGAATTTTGCCCAATAACCAACTTAACCGCGACATTCGAGATTCGAACCTACCCTGGAAATTTCAAGTCTCTAGGTCTTTCAGTTCGAAAGTTACAATTTTCTATGGTTTCTATGGTTCTGGTCAAGCGATCTGGACAAAAATTCGCATGTTGCTTGAACACGTCATTCTCCATCTGGATGCAATTTTTCGACGGATTCGTCAACAGTGAGTCGAACCTTGACGATTGAGACCAATTTCCCCCTCTGGGTTCTTATCTATCCGAAACGGGCCACAAACCCAGAAGAGCAACTTATTTCGATGCAAATCCGCCAGAATTAAACATAAACAAGGCTACGTGGGTTCGAGTCGGAGGCGGGATAAAGTAGCGTGAGTGGTTTGCAAATTCGAATCCACTAAACGGAAAAAACGAAGAATCTTGAACGCAGATCCGTTCTGAGCGAATGAAGAACAACCAGATACAAATATATACTCGGTAAAATTGGAAGGTAATAATTTCTTGGAATCAACAACTTCAACCCATGTTCCAGAGGTGCTCGATGGGTGACAGATCGGGAGACCTCGGTGGTCAGGGTAACAAATCGACTTAACTGGCAAAATGCGGTCGTGTCTGGTATTTTAACACTTATTCTTGAGAGTAATTACCACGAACCTGTGGTCTCTCGAGTCTGCCCCTGTCCACGATCGTAATCGAGTAGCGGCATCGGAACGGTGGAGCTTTGTTGAACCTGTTCCCCGTATTTATTTATAGAACAGTTAGGAGCAGCGGCAACACGAGCCAAACGGTCAGTTTGTTCGGATATTGTGACACCTGTGGAAGAATTACATTCCACCGTCATGCTACAGATATTCTGGGTAATTGATGATGGTAAACCTAACCTAGTTGGTTAATCAATTAAGTATTTCTCTCGAACGAGTTCTCAGAAGTATCGGTTTCGTTCCTATCTCTGGAGCTACTTCAACAGTCCTTTCAATTTTTAGTGTGAAATGTGGAATACTGAAGAACAACTGTTGGAAAAATCAGGGTGTTTCCGTATTTGTAACCTAGATTTTCAGCCCTTTCCTCCGGATCCTAAAGTTAGGTGGATCAATGCCGAATAGCAACTTTAACTGTAACTTTCATACATCCATTTTAAAATATGTTAAAATGGTAAAAATTCTTCCGCCACCTCTGATTAGTTGTGAGAAAACGACTCGAAGGTGCAAGTGCCATTTTTAGAAGAATAAAAAAAAAACTTTTCGGAAACATCTATGTCCTACAATTATCTCACCCTATACAGGCTGTTTCCGAATTCGACGCGAACCTTGGAGGACGTGTAAGTATGACTCATTTACTGTCATTTGAGCCATATTTTTAATATCCAAAAATCAACAGTTTACGAGTTATTTGAGTTTTTGTGTTTTTTGAAATTCTTTTATGTTTCTTCCTCAGTTATAACCGATGAGTCTTCAATAATCCTCGCATATCTCCGAAATTTCCCCAACAACCTAAGTGTTATCAAATCTTGAAGAACTAATAACCACCTGGTATGACAGAGACCTCTTTGTATTTGGCGACCACACGCAATTCAATTAATTTATCCTACTTCTTGGATCGGACAGGTTTCAGATTCTCTCGTCGATTGAAGATAATACTTTTAGTGAGTGAAAACTGTGTTTGTGTGTCATGCATACTTACACATATTATTATTCAAATAACTCTGGCCTGAGGAGGCTAGTATATTTTTCTTCCACGTTTCATTTGATTCAGTTTCACAACAAAAATTAAGCTTTTAAATCCTATCAACAATTTTAATATCCTTCACATTAATCTACGTACACTAGGTAAGTATAATAAATCAAGTTCAGTGTCGTTTTATCTCGAATTTCAACAATGGAAACATTCAGAATCAATTGGGTTTATGATGACCATAAAATTTTTCGGTTGCGTTCCAACACGATTTTATTCTCATTTTCGAATGGAAACTTCATGCTCATCCAATTGAATCGCATTCGAAAATTGGAAAAGTTGGAAAAACAATTTTTTCTTCGGGAAAACTACGGCCGATTTTGGCAAGTTTGGTATGTAAATGTAGTTTTTTGAGTTCGAGCAACCCGATAGAAATAAAATCGCAGCGCAACCTACAAATTTTTATTTTTTCAACTGGAAAATGGAATTTTTCCAACATTCAATCCTTCATATCTCAACTTTTACTTGTCACAATCAATCAAGATTTTCTGATTATCAACCAGCGTCTTTTCCACTTAATCCTCATCCAATTAAATCGCATTTGAAAATTCAGATTTTTTGGGAGAAAAAAAATAAGAGGCAGACCGCCCAAAAACGCTATATTTGCTTCTCTAGAAAATATAGCGAATCTATAATAATTTTTCTATATGGAGGTTATGAAACTAATTGAGTAGCTTCCACAAAACCACTCAGCAGACTATTCATAGTGATATTCACGCCAGTACAGTTTTTCAAACGCAACTCGAAAATAAGAGTTAGAAAAACAATTTTTTCTTCGGGAAAACTACGGCCGATTTTGGCAAGTTTGGTATGTAAATACAGTTTTATGAGTTCCAGCAACCCGATAGAAATCAAATCGCAGTCAACCTACAAATTTTTATTTTTTCAACTGGAAAATGGAATTTTTCTAACTTTCAATCCTTCATATCTCAACTTCTACTTGTCAGAATCAATCGAGATTTTCTGATCATCAACCAGCGACTTTTCCACTTTCTCCTCATCCAATTAAATCGCATTTGAAAATTTATATTTTTTGGTAGAAAAAAATAAGAGGCAGACCGCCAAAAACGCTATATTTGCTTCTCTCATAGAAAATATAGCGAATCTATAATAATTTTTCTATATGGAGGTTATGAAACTAATTGAGTAGCTTCCACAAAACCACTCAGCAGACTATTCATAGTGATATTCACGGCAGTACAGTTTTTCAAACGCAACTCGAAAATAAGAGTTGGAAAACCAATTTTTTCTTCGGGAAAACTACGGCCGATTTTGGCAAGTTTGGTATGTAAATATAGTTTTATGAGTTCCAGCAACCCGATAGAAATCAAATCGCAGCCCTACCTACAAATTTTTATTTTTTCAACTGGAAAATGGAATTTTTCCAACTTTCAATCCTTCATATCTCAACTTCTACTTGTCAGAATCAATCGAGATTTTCTGATCATCAACCAGCGACTTTCCCACTTTATCCTCATCCAATTAAATCGCATTTGAAAATTTAGATTTTTTGGTAGAAAAAAATAAGAGGCAGACCGCCAAAAACGCTATATTTGCTTCTCTCATAGAAAATATAGCGAATCTACAATAATTTTTCTATATGGAGGTTATAAAACTAATTGAGTAGCTTCCACAAAACCACTCAGCAGACTATTCATAGTGATATTCACGGCAGTACAGTTTTTCAAACGCAACTCGAAAATAAGAGTTGGAAAACCAATTTTTTCTTCGGGAAAACTACGGCCGATTTTGGCAAGTTTGGTATGTAAATACAGTTTTATGAGTTCCAGCAACCCGATAGAAATCAAATCGCAGCCCTACCTACAAATTTTTATTTTTTCAACTGGAAAATGGAGTTTTTCCAACTTTCAATCCTTCATATCTCAACTTCTACTTGTCAGAATCAATCGAGATTTCCTGATTATCAACCAGCGACTTTCCCACTTAATCCTCATCCAATTAAATCGTATTTGAAAATTTAGATTTTTTGGTAGAAAAAAATTAAGAGGCAGACCGCCCAAAAACGCTATATTTGCTTCTCATAGAAAATATGGGAAATCTATAATAATGTTTCTATATGGAGGTTATGAAACTAATTGAGTAGCTTCCACAAAACCACTCAGCAGACTATTCATAGTGTTTTTCACGGCAGTACAGTTTTTCAAACGCAACTCCAAAATAAGAGTTGGAAAAACAAATTTTTCTTCGAAAAAACTACGGCAGATTTTGGCAAGTTTGTTATGTAAATAAAGTTTTTTGAGGTCGAGCAACCCGATAGAAATAAAATCACAGCACTACCTACAAATTTTTATTTTTTCAACTGGAAAATGGAATTTTTCCAACTTTCAATCCTTCATATCTCAACTTCTACTTGTCAGAATCACTCGAGATTTTTTAATTGAGTAGCTTCCACAAAACCACTCAGCAGACTATTCATAGTGTTATTCACGGCAGTACAGTTTTTCAAACACAACTCCAAAATAAGAGTTGGAAAAACAAATTTTTCTTCAAAAAAACTACGGCAGATTTTGGCAAGTTTGGTATGAAAATATAGTTTTTTGAGTTCGAGCAACCCGATAGAAATAAAATCGCAGCGCTACCTACAAATTTTTATTTTTTCAACTGGAAAATGGAATTTTTCCAACTTTCAATCCTTCATATCTCAACTTCTACTTGTTAGAATCAATCAGGGTATTCATATTATTAACCAGCGACTTCCTCACTTCATCCTCATCTAATCAAGTCGCAGTATATTCAATTTACACCCAGTTTAAAAGTGTTTGCGAGTTCCTAAAAGCCGTAAGTTTGTATTTTGATCAGTTTCCACCAAATTCACCACACCTGCAATCAGTGTCCGCGCTCAGGCACGAGGTTTATGGTTGCTCCAGGCTGAAGATGCATTCTCCAATCAATAAAACATCAAACCGTGTACCGAATGGATGTCGTAACGTTGACGAGGTACCACGTTATGTTACGTAAAAAGTACGCTGTTTCCCAGGTACCTGTAACGTTACATAAGACAATACGAGAAATTGGCATGGAACAAACCCTGACGAAATACAATAATTCTGGCCGCTTATGAAAATTCATAAGATTTCAACAACTTATCATTATTACATCTTTCGATGAAGTAGTTTCGAATGGGTTTGTTCACGTCCTTCAACGATGGTTGAAAAAGTGGGGACAAGCCGAAATCTTCGAAAATAATTTATGGGATAACCCTCAGTCCAAAGAATATTCATTCATTCAACCCTCATCAGAGCAAATCAGGCCAATGTCGAACAATCCTGTAGTAACGACACACTATGATATCAGCAAGGATGAGGCTCATTAAAATTGGAGTAAATATTGAAACAATTTGGTCGGAGATTAGATGCCCGAGTTGAATAGCCCCCCAAACAATAAAACTACGTTCGCTTAATCTAACATTTCCCGGTGATGTTCAAAGAGATAACTGGCGAAGATAACGACCCGAAATTTGGTTGGAGTTGACAAGAATAACGTTCACGACGGTTCAATCACTCCAACGCTGTTGGGAGGGGAGGTCTGTTTGACGGCTGGAAATCGATTGAAGATAAGAAACTTAGGGGAAAAACTAAAAAAACAGAACTATAATCATTCTAATGTTAGGTTTCGCCACTTCTCTTGCATTATGCTTTTGTGGTCTTTCATTAGCCAACCATACTCTTTCGCTTTCCTTTAGTCAAAAATAGTTTATAACATTTCAGAACACCTCTTTCAATGAGATTTTTTCTTCGAAGATCGGTACAGGACCTCAATTGAAGGCAACCATCTCCCATAGATAAAACGGAAATCTTCAGTCTTAAATAAAGAAAAATTTCCGAAAAATTTATACAATTGAAAGGCAGGACATCGCAAAGTAGTTTTCGAGATGACGAAGTTTTCAAAAAGAATTTTTCTTAATTATTCTAGTAAAACACTTCTCACGAATTTCAACATGAACCTTCATATCGTTCTCTCAAAACCAACCACGAAGTTCCAATCCGATCGAATCGGTATTTTTCGAATTATCGACAAAAAAGTTAAGATGGACAAAACAGAAAGTGTCTCATTCAAATTCGCGATCACTCCAGGAACCTATTGAGATTAACTATCTGCGAAGCACCAATTTTCGAAAAAATATAGATAATTGAAAGGCAGGATATCGCAAATAGTTTTCGAGATCCGAGTTTTCAAAAAGAATTTTTCTTTATTACACTAGTGATACAATTCTCACGAAATTCTACATGAACCTTCGTGTCGTTCTCTCAACACCAACCACAAAGTTCCAATCCGACCAAATCGGTATTTTTCGAATTATCGACAAAAAAGTTAAGATGGACAAAACAGAAAGTGTCTCATTCAAATTCGCGATCACTCCAGGAACCTATCAAGATTAACTATCTGCGAAGCACCAATTTTCGGAAAAATGTAGACAATTGAAAGGCAGGATATCGCAAATAGTTTTCGAGATCCGAAGTTTTCAAAAAGAATTTTTCTTTATTATTCTAGTGATACAATTCTCACGAAATTTCACATGAACTTTCGTATCGTTCTCTCAAAACCAACCACAAAGTTCCAATCCGACCGAATCGGTATTTTTCGAATTATCGACAAAAAAGTTAAGATGGACAAAACAGAAAGTGTCTCATTCAAATTCGCGATTACTCCAGGAACCTATTAAGATTAACTATCTGCGAAGCACCAATTTTCGAAAAAATGTAGATAATTGAAAGGCAGGATATCGCAAATAGTTTTCGAGATCCGAAGTTTTCAAAAAGAATTTTTCTTTATTATTCTAGTGATACAATTCTCACGAAATTTCACATGAACTTTCGTATCGTTCTCTCAAAACCAACCTCAAAGTTCCAATCCGATCGAATCGGTATTTTTCGAATTATCGATAAAAGAAATTAAGATGGACATAACAGAAAGTGTCTCATTCAAATTCGCGATCACTTCAGAAACTTATCCTCGGATAAACTATCTGGGAAGCACCAATTTTCGAAAAAGTTTAGTCAATTGAATGGCAGGATATCGCAAATAGTGTTCGAGATGCCGAAGTTTTCAAAAAGAATTTTTCTTCATTGTTCTAGTAATACAATTCTCACGAAATTTCACATGAACTTTCGTATCGTTCTCTCAAAACCAACCACAAAGTTCCAATGCGATCGAATCGGTATTTTTCGAGTTATCGACCAAAAAATTCAGATCGACAAAACAGACAGTGTCTCATTCAAATTCGCGATCACTTCAAAAACCAATCCCTGGATTAACTATCTGCGAAGCACCAAATCATCCTCAATTATAATCATGATGCAGCTTAATGTCGAGACCGACTTCGAATTAACCATTAAGATTACAGACGAACAAAGCCAACAGTTGTTCTTGCATCTTCGCACAAACATCTGGCTGTTTACTAGGATGCCATCAATAATTTGTTCGGGTTTGAAGGTTAACCATGAGAACAAATGAAACGAGACTAATTTATCTTTCGACGTCTCGGTTCGAGAGGTTTGTGGTTCTGCGACCTTAAATTTTGCAAAAAAAAATTAGGTAAATATCGACCTACTATTTTTAAATCATGGCATTTGATCGGCCTTGTTTTAACGTGAAAATGCAAAGATAAAATGATAAAAAGTGTTTAAATATTTATGTTTATAATATTGAGGCCAAAATATGACCATGTCCACAAATTTTCGTCTTTGGTTATAGAAAAAAATCTATTAACCTCAAATATCCATAGAAATCAAGTATCTGCACCTCAGCGTCCATAAAAACGAAGTAAGTATCCACAGACAATGGTAGTTCAGTAAACTTTACATCCACAGATATTCGTTACAATCGACAATGCAGCGAAAGCAACAATGGGAATACCTAATAACAATTCAATTTATTCATAAGGAGTCGTTAGTAACGTTCGAAGAGTGGTCTACGAGCTTGAACCACTTTTTGTCCGATTTTATGAATGAATCGAGGCTTGATGATAAGACGTCCTCGATCGAAACGAACAAATTATGTCGAAGCATTCTTCAGAGTCAAGGCGAGGTTTGGATTTATCACAATATTCTGTATGGATAATACTTCTAGTTTAATTAATCGTATTTGAGTTCGAGAGTTATCTTATCTTATCTTCTCAATGTCGTTTCTTGGTTGTATTTTTGTTTTGTTCGAGCTTAAAAATATTTTGAATTCTTGTGGAGAGTAGGTTGCGACACTCAATGATTTGACACATAGATGGCGCATCTAATGTAACCTCCAAACGATATCTTTCGAAATTTCTTGACATTTTATGAGATGGCTTGAACAAAACAAAGAAATAGGAGATTGAAATCTGTAACTTTAATTGGTATTTTGACATAGCTGAAATATTAATGAATGTGTACTCACCCTAATCAAAATTGCGTAAAAAATCTGGAACAAAAATAGAATTATAAATTACAATACTCTCAGGTGTGATAGTTGAAATTCAAAAGCTAATATGGACTGTTTTACATGGATTACCCTGTATATTTTTCGAGGCCTATGTGAATTCCCATTCGTTTCGCAGCTTTCGGAGAAAAAGAAATAATTATTATGAATGAAAATTTATTCATCGATTTAATGATATTCAGTGGCTATGAAAATCTGAACGGTTGTCTGAAATGGGACCAGATTTACCAAAAGCCCCCGAACTTTGGAATTTTGCCAGTTAATCGTTTTGTTCCCGAGAAAACCCAACAATTTTACGATTATAACCCACTGGGAACTTTCGCACCGAGAATGGAAATTATAGTGTCAAGTTTCGGAAATATCCATTATTCCGTTCTCCGCGACTCCATCTGGGACCTCCCTCTGTTCCGTTTTCGTGCGCGCATAAATTAGGGGCGACAAATAATTGCCTCGCGGTTTCTGGGTATGAGTTCTCGTAAACAGGGAGTTTATTGATTTTCACATTTCCATTTCAGCAATTCACTTCTCGGTGAGAGGAAAATTATCAAGAACGTGAAAAACGGAAAATAATTGATCGCGATGAATTTCTATGTAATTTTACACGAAAAAATATTCAACAATTCAACAATTTTGATCTACTGGCGATTTTGTCATAATTTTCCACGATAAACGTCAGACGAACTCTATGTTTGCTCGGACTTTTACGAAATGTTAAAGTTCCTCTTGATTTCCCGAATTAACACAGATCTGTCAGAAAAAGTGGATAATTCCTATGCAATTTTACTCGAAAAAGCATTGAGGGTTTCACCCATAATTGAATTCTGGGTTACACTTTCAATCTTCATCTTGATTGTAACAAATTTTGATTTACTTGCGATTCTATCATAATTTTCAGCGAGAAACGTCAAACTTTATGATTGCTCGGACTTTTACGAAATGTCAAAGTTCTTCTTCATTTCCAGAATCAACGCAGATCTGTCAGGAAAAGAGCAGAATTTCTATGCAATTTTACTCGAAAAAGATTTCAGGGTTTCACCTCTAATTAAATTCTGGGTTACACTTTCAATCTTTATCTTGATTGTAACAAATTTTGATCTACTGGCGATTCTTTCATAATTTTTCGCGAAGAACGCCAGACGAACTCTATGATTGCTCGGACTTTTATGAAATGTCAAAGTTCTTCTTCATTTCCCGAATCAAAGCAGATCTGCCAGGAAATGCGGAGAATTTGTATGCAATTTTACTCGAAAAAGAATTGAGCGTTTCACCCCTAATTGAATTCTGGGTTACACTTTCAATCTTTATCTTGATTGTAACAAATTTTGATCTACTGGCGATTCTGTCATAATTTTCCGCGAGAAACGTCAGACGAACTCTATGATTGCTCGGACTTTTACGAAATGTCAAAGTTCCTCTTAAATTCCCGAATTAACACAGATCTGTCCGGAAAAGCGGAGAATTTCTATGCAATTCCACTCGAAAAAGAATTGAGGGTTTCACCCCTAATTAAATTTTGGGTTACACTTTCAATCTTTATCTTGATTGTAACAAATTTGGATCTACTTGCGATACTGTCATAATTTTCTGCGAGAAACGTCAGACGAACTCTATGATTGCTCGGACTTTTACGAAATGTCAAAGTTCCTCTTAAATTCCCGAATTAACACAGATCTGTCCGGAAAAGCGGAGAATTTCTATGCAATTCCACTGGAAAAAGAATTGAGGGTTTCACCCCTAATTAAATTTTGGGTTACACTTTCAATCTTTATCTTGATTGTAACAAATTTGGATCTACTTGCGATACTGTCATAATTTTCTGAGAGAAACGTCAGACGAACTCTATGATTGCTCGGACTTTTACGAAATGTCAAAGTTTCTCTTAAATTCCCGAATTAACACAGATCTGTCCGGAAAAGCGGAGAATTTCTATGCAATTCCACTCGAAAAAGAATTGAGGGTTTCACCCCTAATTAAATTTTGGGTTACACTTTCAATCTTTATCTTGATTGTAACAAATTTGGATCTACTTGCGATACTGTCTTAATTTTTCGCGAGGAACGTCAGACGAACTCTATGATTGCTCGGACTTTTACGTAATGTCGAAGTTCTTCTTCATTTCCCGAATTAATTATGATGTTGGGAAAAACAAAGGATTTCTATGCAATTTTATGCAGAAAATAATCGAGGGCTTCACCTCCAATTAAATTCTGCGATACACCTTCAACCTTTATATTGAATGAAACAATTCAACAATAATTCTGATCGAAGTCATCTAGACATTCCACTCATTCCAGATTAATATAAAACCGCATCGAATTAATTCGAGGCATTTTATTGGTTTTCCAGGAAACATGCAATGAAACCTCATAAACCACGAGTTCCCAATTAGTTTGATATCATTTTCTCCGTTCGTATTTGCAATGGCATTCTGTAATTTCAGCGCAAGATATCTGATATTCGCTATATCAAAGTGTTGGACGACTTTTACGGTTTCAGGTTCTCAATAAACCTTTTTTTCACCTTAAATCCAAAACTGAAAATCGTTTATTGGTATAAATATTCATCATGAAAGGAAGACATTCAACGACGAAGACATCGCAGGAAAATACAAGGAAGGGTCCATCCTGCGCAACACTATCTTCACGTCGCGAGGAATTTCGCAATTTGCCATAAAATGGAAACATCAATGGCAATCGCAGACGTTTACGGCAAAACGTGAGGCCGTAACAGTGTCGCCGAGGACAATTTATCTGGGTATATCCGGTCCATGGAATTCTAGAAAATCGGAAAACGGTGCTGACGAACGGTATCTCGAATAAAATGTTCCACTATTCCACTGAAATGAATTATTGATCTCCGATGGGACGCATTCGGGAACTTCATGAATAAATATTCATCTATCGCTATCGGTATTGACACAGAAGATATCTTCTTTATTTTTTTTTATTTCTGAATAATCTATTTTTCTCAGATTTCAATAGGAAAGAACATCCGGAACTGTTGATGCAGCACCCTTCTCTAAAGAGAAATGATGTTCATCATCCTTACCACTCCATGCATCGGAATGAAATCATTCTCGTTAGTCTAATAATTTGTCGACATAACCTTCCTTCGTGCTTTATGCTCTCGTGGAATTTTCTCAAATTACAGTATTGAGAAACGTTGCAG
The DNA here is from genome assembly GCA_963966015.1 of Aphidecta obliterata. Taxonomy (NCBI): domain Eukaryota; kingdom Metazoa; phylum Arthropoda; class Insecta; order Coleoptera; family Coccinellidae; genus Aphidecta; species Aphidecta obliterata. Next base: position 30,184,178 of record OZ014428.1, read on the forward strand.
AAAGAAGTTGATTAAAATAATTAACATTCAGGAAACGGCACGACCGGCAATTGAACACTCTCGATGATATAATTTATAAGAGAAAGATTCGTGACTTGATGGGAAACATTGCAATGAAACTAGGATAGACTTATTAGAAATCCTCATAAATGTTATGTGCGAGGCGTTTCATTCTGCATTGCGTTTTAAGAGGTTGGGAGAATATTTTTTATTTCCGTAAATTATTCAGATGGCGTTGGTTACGGAACCCTTCGGCAAATTTCGCCCATTAACGAATTCCCCCGAAGGGTTATGAACGAAATTATACTAATTTTACTCATACGTTCATAATTCGAAGAAAACCCCCATCGGGGACTGAAATGAGGTAAAACGTTTAACTGCACTGAAAAAAACGAATCCCGAGAATTTCGAGTGAAATGAATTCCTCTTGTTTGAACGCAACTATTGTTATCACAACAAAAAAGACCGTTTTGAGTTCTGAGAACAATCTGTACTTGCAATCTAACATGCCGATTCCGGTTTAAGTGACTTGATCAGGTACTTCTATTTTGAAAGGAATGTTCCCATAAATGTTACAGGAATATCAAGTAAAATATAAGAATTTTGTGAGTATAACCCAACAATATTTGTACGACACGTGTATTGTATGGACACATTAAATTCAACAGGAATGTTTGAAAAAAAGGTTTATTGAGAACCTGAAACCATAAAAGTCGTCCAACACTTCGATAGCGAATATCAGATATCTTGCGCTGAAATTACAGAATGGAATGGCAAATACGATAGGAGAAAATGATAACGAACTAATTGGGAACTCGTCGTTTAGGAGGTTTCGTCGCATGTTTCTCGGAAAACCAATAAAATGCCTCGAATTAATTCGATGCGGTTTTACATTAATCTGGAATGTCTGGATGACTTCAATCAGAATAGTTAAATTCTTGCATTCAATATGAAGGTCGAAAGTGTATCCCATAATTAATTAGGGGTGAAACCCTCAATTAATTTTCGCGTGAAATAACATAAAAATCTTTTTCTTTTCTCGACAGATCCGCATTAATTCGGGAAAGAATTTTGACATTTCGGAAAATTCCGAGTAACCATAGAGTTCGTCTGATGTTTCTCGCGAAAAATTATGAAGGAAATGCCAAAATGTTCCAACTTGTTCGTGACGGAATCGCCAGTAGATCAAAATTATTAAATTGTTACATTCAATATAAAGGGTGGAAGTGTATTGTAGAATTAAATCAGGGGGGAAATTCTCAATTATTTTTCGCGTAAAGCTGCATGAAAACTTTCGTTTTTCCCGACAAATCCGCGTTGATTCGGAAAATGAAGAAGAACTTTGACATTTCGGAAACTTCCGAGCAATCATAGAGTTCGTCTGACGCTTCTCGCAGAAAATTATAACGGAATCGCCAGTAGATCAAAATTATTGAATTATTACATTCAATATCAAGGGTGAAAGTGTATCTTAGAATTAAATTAGCTTTCGTTTTACCGACAAATCCGCGTTGATGCGGGAAATGGAGAAGAACTTTGACATTTCGGAAAATTCCGAGTAATCATAGAGTTCGTCTGACGTTTCTCGCAGAAAATTATGACGGAATCGCCAGTAGATCAAAATTATTGAATTGTCACATTCAATATCAAGGGTGAAGGTGTATCCTAGAATTAAATTAGGGGTGAAATTCTCAATTATTTTTCGCGTAAATTGCATAAAACCTTCGTTTTTCCCGACAGTTCCGCGTTAATTCAGGAAATTAAGAAGAACTTTGACATTTCGGAAAATTCCGAGCAATCATAGAGTTCGTCTGACGTTTCTCGCAGAAAATTATGACGGAATCGCCAGTAGATTAAAATTATTGAATTGTTACATTCAATATCAAGGGTAAAGGTGTATCTTAGAATTAAATTAGAGGTGAAATTCTCAATTATTTTGCGCGTAAAATTTCATAAAAACCCTTTGCTTTTTCCAACAGTTGCGCGCTAATGTTATTGTTGGAACTAGTCTAAGAATAAGTCGTATGTCTTTTATTATGAAATTTTCTTCGATTACATTTGAAATAAAAATGAATTGAATGTGATCGTATATACTACGATTTAAATAGATCGATATTCAGAATTATGACTTTCAAGTTCATATCTAATTTCCACCATTAAAATGCAACGATTAGACGAAACATTCACTTTGAATGTTATCTAAAGTCGAGTCAAAATATTATTCCTTATCAGTTTGATGATAACGAAAATATATACAGCGTGATATAAAAAAAACAACGCACCCCTATCAAGGATATTATCTTTATCGAAACGCTTTTAAAACTTACCACTTTTTCTTTATATGCTGCCACTTGATATCCTACTTAGAAACAATGCAATTTGATATTGGTTGAGTCCGATCAACCTTGAAGAAGACCTTTGTAGGATTTCTATGCGTTCTTATCTTGAAATATTCCGAATAACCAAAACAATTCCTCCACTATAGAAAGGAGGGTAGTTCGAATAACGATACAACCTGCTTCTACATAAAATATCTCCTGTACTGAGTGCTTTCGACCTTCGTTAATTCTGCGCGATTTAATTCAGAGCAGCAATGAAGCGGAAGGATACCGACGATCGGATTCAATTCCTCCAGTGATTTATCTGGCGAAAACTGGCGTCTTTGATAGCAGGGTTGCCATCTTACAACGGGTATTTATGTTCACTGAATACGAAGCGGGATCCATTAGCGATAAGGGGAGATTCGAATTTTCCTTTCGCGGCGGAAAATGGACATTTTATATGATATTCGATAATTCTCTCACTATAACTTTTCTAGTCGGGCGTGTATCGAATGATTTATGGTATCGAAATGACAAACTATCTCCGAAGACAACCTTCCGTTTGACAGCAATATCACCCCCGTTATTTCCGAGGGCACTTCTTAAATCGAGTTATTTACTTCGACATCTAACGAAAATATTGGTATTGATTTTCATTCCCTGAAGGAAGGCTCCAGGGACGGCTGCAACAACCAAAACGAAATAAAGTTATTTCTTTCATTGCTCAACATATTGGTTAAGTTATCCTTTGTCCGTGCGGAGCACAAAAGTTGACGAGTCTCGAAGAGAATGATGAAAACTTTCGTGTCCTTTAAAGAAGACTAACAAGGAATTTATCTGCTCGATTTCTAGGTCAACCAAAAACATGTCGCTCCCCATCCCATGTTTCCAATGTTCTTGTACAATCCAGAAAAGCGTATGCATTTCCCAAGGGTCACTGTTTCCATTTCCCCATTATTGATTTTGATGCAAAACAACACCAGGAAACTCCCAACATCCTTCGCCCATGTCTTCTTCCCCAACTCAGTTAACAAGGCAATCTCCAAGATTCCCCCCGTATTGAATACACAGTGAGATAGGCAAATGGGGTATATCCTGGAGGCAATCAATTTCAGTCCCCTCTAATTGAAGATCGGTGGTGATAGGTGCGAAGGAGACCTAAGACGAATTGAATGATTTTATCCGAGTTTCACTCGGAGCTGTTGTGCGTTTGTCGTTAGAGCCTTTCTAAATCCTGGTGTAAGACCTCGCAAATCGCGTACTTTCTTCAAGATCAATACTCGGTACCCATCTGTTCCGATGTGAACTGGGCTTACACGTTCTATTTGAAATCGAATGTAGATGAATGGTTGATTTAGATTTATAGAAGGAGGCGGTTTCACTGACAATTTATAGAAATCGTTTCGACAGGTGTTGATCCCATACATTTCGAGGATATTTTATGAAAGTTTGTACGATTGAAAGAAAATTATTAATTAATTTTTTTTTTTTTAGGCGGTTCGCGATAAGTATCAACTATCGGCAGTGTGAAACTCCTTTCGTAAGATTTGCGGTTTCAACAAGATATCGTTTTAAAGTAGAAGAAAACCAGATTTTACCTAGCGACATTGCAATTTCTGAAAATTTCCGAAAACTCGTCACATCTAACAAGGATTAAGAATTTTTCAAATTTTGGGAATTCCAGAATTTTCAATCAACATGGCAACTTCGCAAATTTTCCGGAAAAACCGCATTTCCCATCTATGATATTGAGTTCGGAAATCTCACGATTTTAGAAACCTCAGAAACCACCAGATGTATTTTCACAAATTTCAATAGGCTTCTTCAGGTTGTAGAATTCTCAGATTTGAAAGTGTGTATTTCAAGGCTATTCACGTGAAGAATAAATTGTAGGTACTGAAATTCTTTACGACAAATTTTTCCTTAAATTCATGATTTCCACAAAAAACATCATGTCCAAAAAAATTGAAGAAAATTTTCGAAAATTCCTTCTATAAGTTATCGTTTAAGTAGAAGAAAATCAGATTTTATATGAATCCGGCAACATCGTAATTTCTGAAAATTTTCAAAAATTCGTTACATCTAACAAGGATTAAGAATTTTAAATTTTTTTGGAAATTACAGAATTTTCAATCAACATGGCAACGTCGGATATTTCCCGGGAAAATCTCATTTTCATCTATGATATGGAGATAGGAAATATCAACAATTTTAGAAACCTCAAAAACCAACAGATGGATTTTCACCAATTTCTATAGGCTTCGTCAGGTTTTAGTATGCCCAGATCTGATAGTGTGTATTTCAAGGATATTCCAGATAAGAATAAATTGCACTGAAATTCTTCACGACAATTTTTTCCAAAAACGATTTCCACAAAAATTTCAGAAATTTATCCAAATTTGCTTCTACAAGATATCGCTTGAAACTAGGAGAATATCGGATTTAAATCAAATCTGGCAACATCGAAAATTCTAAAAATTTCTACGAATTCTGAAAAATCCAGAATTTTCCCTAAACGTGGCTACGACGCGAGTTTACCGGAAAAAAAATCTCATCACCCATCTATGGTTGGAGGAAGTCTCGTTCGGAAATCTCACCAAAATCACCAAATAGAAAACTCAGAAACAACCAGATGGATTTTAAACAATTTTAAGAGGCCTCGTGTGTACAAGTTTTCGTTTTCATACAACCGCTCAGCATCATTATTGCACATCCCACTCGCTCTATTGTAAATTTATTTATGGATTTTCATAGACTATAAATTACCACGGTTTGTTTTGATTATAGTTTGGTTTATATGTAACGAAGTTCCGGAAATTCATTCATGTATGTATGCATGAGTTATATTGATATTACTATATTCAAATATATTTTCATCACTTTCTCTTCATACAGATATGTACCGAAATGAATTTGAATAAATGTCCAACATCAATTCATTTTTAAAACCAGAACAAAAACATAGAAATGTATTCAGAATATTCAGATTAATCCAACACAACTTTAATTATTCGCGATTCCAAAAGTCAAAACGCCCCCTGCCGGCTTAATCCCGAACCTAGAAAACGAGTATTGTTTCCATATTTCAGGTGCTTTTAAGCCAGATATTTTTATTTGATATCCAGGAACCTGGAATTCTTGAGGTTGATTTCAAAATTTTTATCGTTTTCTGAGCAGAGTAATTGGTATTGAAAAAAAATAGTCTGTAAACTATCAATGTTATTCACGAAGTTATTGAATTTCAGGTTATAAGTTTGGGTCCAATTTTCTGGGGCAGGTTTGACCAGACAACAACAAGGGTGTTACGAAATTGATCTTCGTATTTCAAATGACTGCAACTTAATCTTTCTCTATGAGAAAGAAATTAAACTCATCTTTAAGGTGTGCCTGAATGAAACAATTTTATGTTTAAAAAATATATGTACATGACTTTCAGGATATTGGATTATATAACAATGAGTGATGAAAGTTCTAGTACTAGAAGAAAAAAACAGTTCACAATTTTAATTGTTGTCTTCAATTGCTCCTTGAAGAAAAAACAAAACAGGGCTATACATTTCCATTAGTTTCATAAGAATTAAGAAAGATGCCTCAGCAGTTTGTGAAACTAATGCCTTTGGCATTCTGGAAAAATTAACCGAAGAAAAGCACAAATTATAGAAATTTATGTGTAGCTTCCAAATGATCGACTATTTATTGAACACTCGTCAAACTCAAATAGTACTTCATTTTATTTGTTATTGTTATTATCAATTTCGATATAATTAAAATTGAAAACCCAATTTGTTCACCTAAAAACAATACACTTGACACTATACTTCCAATCATTCACTAAAAAGTGGTCACATAAAACTCACAAAATCGAAGGAAAAACCTGAAAAACACCTAAAATAATCCGTTTCGCCAAAATAAATCCCGAATAGATACTCGTTTTTTTCCATGTTTGTTTACATTTCACAGCGCCCCCATCGGTAGTTGGAATCATGAATTGACGAAAATATCCACAGAATTTTCGCATTTTTAACAAAGGAAATTCCTTCAGAATTCTACCAAATTTAATGAAAACCCACAAAATTGTATGGGATGTGTGAAGGATGAAATAATAATACTCATTTGTCTCAATTCACCCCATAATTTTCGAGAAAGTTTCAAAGTAGTTCAAATACCCCAATTCCAAACGTCAAAAATATCTGTGATTCTCAGATCGAATCGATAGATTCCTGTATTCTGAACAACATTTGATTCAACATAAAATTCTACATTGACCAAACGTATCACCAAGTCGAAAAACGTATTTTTAATTTCATTAAAAGTGGAAAGATATTAATAAACGTCATGGATACAGTATCACCCAGAATTTTTCTCCAGCCACTATCGGTAGCGTGGCCGAGCGGTCTAAGGCGCTGGTTTAAGGCACCAGTCTCTTCGGAGGCGTGGGTTCGAATCCCACCGCTGCCATGTATCTTTTATTGAAATTATTTTTTGAGACAGAATGAGAAATTTAATACACTTTTCTGCGATTGTGAATAAAAATTTTTGACCTTTTTTCCTGCGAGCAGTTTCCAGGAAATTTCGATTAATTTTGTTAACTTGTGAACAAAATTCCAATGTCGTCTCAGTTCATTTCAATTTGAAATTGATGGGGTCGAAAATTGTCGAAAGAGGTGAATTGGGGTAAGAAATAGAGGTAAGGGATGATTTCCTAGCCTTATAATATGATTTTTTTCCAATTTTCGACGATTTCCGAGGTAATGAAAAAACGACCCTATCGGGGTCTGGAATGAGGCAAATATAATTGAATAAATCTTCGTCTGGAATGAGGCAAATACAATTGAATAAATCTTCTTTCAACGTCAGTAATGTTCATGTTATTTTTAGAATTAGTAATATTTCTATTGTAAAATCTCCTGAATGAAATAAAATTCTTGCACTAGTTTCACAATAAACCATTTTACTTCAATACAGCCAAAGAAATAAAAATTAATCTCGATTATGCCAACTCCCTGACTGAAACATGAACTCGCATAAGATGGTAGTAAACTTTTCACTCCCCAACTCCGACTTACAAGGCAAGTTTCGCAACTCCATCGCGTTATAATCCTCAAGAAATCACGCTACAAAAGTTAAACAAGTGCAGTCGTTGAAGATTCATTCGGGCCGAAAAGCCCTGCTTCGGAGGAAACTCCAGTGTCTGGATTTATGAGAATTCGGAGTCGATTCGAGTAACGGTAATGGACTTTCCTAGTTTCGGTCGCCGAGATTTATCTCGACACTGGGGGGTGTCTCGAAATTTATGTTGGATAAACAAATAATGAGGTCGGGGCCTCCACAGCTGACCGTTCGAATGGTTGGACCGTCTTCAGGACAGCCCTTGGAAGGGTTCGCGAAATCAGAGTTGATTGGCTTGTGAATCTTGGATGAAAATATGCATTCTAGAAAGCAAATAAAACCTGTATTCGAATTATTGAGCTCCCATTTGAATATTTTACATCTGAATAATCCGCATGATTGCCCTAGAATCCATGCCTGATGGAAAGCGGAGAAATTTCGAGGCACAATAAAAACTACCATCACTCGGCGAGTTCAATGAAAAATTACAATTCTCGATATTAGCAGCTTTCGTTCGATTTGCATGACGCGGCATAATAACGTCTTGAATAGATACACAACTGCTTTCGATATTTTTTTTCGACGATATGGACGTTTTCCCGTCGCTATAATTCCTCTTCGATCGATCACGATCGTAATAAAGTTCTCAGTAGAGCGGATTTCGCACTTTCATCTCGATTATATCGAAGTTATTGGTTTCAGCTTCCGATAACATGAGATTCGAAAAAATGTACGTGCTGAAAATAGTTTACTAGGAAATATTTTGTGGTGATTTTATATCCTAACATACATACCTAGTGCTTGAGGAAATCAACACCGAAAACCTGGAACAGAAATGATTCTCATGAACAAAATAAAAATTCTTAAATTCCTCCTGAGACACTCTATGATTTGCAGTTCCAATTGGAGCGAGCGAAGTTCCCAGCGAGGTGTTTAATATAAATATTTCATCGCGGTTCTGACATGGTGTGAGAGTGAGGTGAACCCAAACTTTCGTACCCTCTCGGTTAAGAGATTCAACACGACATCTGGCGATACGACCAAAGGTTCGAATCCTCCCACGCTAGGCGGAAATCTGAAGAGGAATATTGTTCGCTAAACAGGGTGGGAGTAAGACCGCACCTCGATTATCTTAATCGTAATTAATTTAGTTTCGCTTCAGATGAATTGGAATAACACCGTGCTTTCTAATCGTGTGGTATTCGCTGGAGGGTATATTGATTCATGTAGATATGAAGCGAGGTGAATTTGTAAATTATCGCAGAAAACACTCGAAATGAAGCATTATTCGATTCGAAATATTTTTCATTAATTTTCTAGCATATTTCAGATCCTATGAAATTTTTATCAGAATCCGAGTGGTCACCATATTCTACACCTTTACCGTTCTTCTTTCCCGGATGAACATTTGTCACGAAATTTTTGTGGATTTGTAAATTATCGCAGAAAACACTCGAAATGCATGAAGTAAAGCATAATTCGATTCGAAATATTTTTCTACTGCAGCTAAGTTTTATGTTTTTCATTAATTTCTTTGCATATTTCAGATCCTATGAAATTCTTATCAGAATCCGAGTGGTGACCATATTTCACACCTTTGCCGTTCTTCCTTTCCGGATGAACATTTCTCACGATATTTTTGTGAATTAGTGAATCTGATATTATTGGATGATTTATAATGATAGCCACAATCGATAGAAATTTCCTGAAAACTGCACGCTGCAGTTGAATAAACATAATATGAGGATGCGTTTTTCATTCTTTCCAGAACTAAAAACTGTTTCTTAGACAGATGACGAATTAATTAATTTAAATTTTTTCATTCATTATTGCTAACATTAGAATCATTACAAATGTTAAAACAAAACTATACTAGAACGACATACCTTGTTGTCTGATGAACTTGAAAAACTTACATAATACATATAAAGTATATTTATTATTCATTCAAGGTTTCCCCTTCATTACTTGTACATAGTCACATAAATCTCCATGATTCCTTCTCAGTTCATTATTAATTAATTATGCTCTCCTTTCTCGACAATTGCAAGAATTGCGTGTACCATTACTATAATTATTTTATTCGACACTCATGAACAAGATGAAGATTTGGATGTGAACTTCTTAGATCAAATTAATTTCAATTGGGGTACCCTCATATTTTTAATAGGAATAGTTTGTCGGCGTTAATAAGGCTATTGGTGGGTGTTTTTGTGTCCGAATAATCGAATGTATTTGGATAGATGAAATATTCAAACGAATCAAACAGCGTGAAAAAAAAATCACGTGCCCCACCGTCTCCAATTGAATTGAATAATTTAGTTAGGAATGATCTGGCGATTTTCCAAATATAATACAGAAATCCCCTTCTTCCTTCTTTTCGAAAAGTCATAAATTCCGAACGCCTCCCTGTTTCCATTAAGTTTTCACTCCCAGAGATTATTGAGATTGACATGTTTCCGTCGTGGCTCTTCTTCGTTTATTTTAGTTCACTGATGGTTTCCAAAACTCAATTTAACTTTTCAGGATGTGGGATATTGCCTCTTCTGAACGAATCCTTCGAATATTTAATTAATTCTGCATCGCGTGTACCTTGAACACACTAAAAACTCCTGTAATCTTACTGCCCAATTTCTTAAAGGCCTATTTGTTCACATTATTTTTAATTGACGCCAACATTCCCTGGTCTGCTGCCAAAAATTATTTTTTTCAAATCGTCAAAATCGGTCGAAAGTGTCCAGCACAAATAGGTGAATTTTGAAGAACACCAAGTCTTTGTTATTGGAGAAAATTTACATATATTTCACCTTTCGAAACATCCCATCAAGAAAGTAAATCCACTTTCACAGTTTTTCAATGATTTTGACGAATAATGAAGGAGTTGCAATGAAAGAAAACATTGGTTCAGAAATCGAAGGAAAAACCTTCTCAAGGTATGAAATGAGGTAAATGTCAATATAAAATAGATCTTGAAGCACTACTTTTGTAGGTTTCCCACAATTTTCCATAACTTGCTCAAAATGTTCCTAATGTTATTATTTCATCGGTTAGAAACGAAGACAATGAATATTTTACTCTGGCAACCCTGATCTGTTTTTATGAAGGTAGTGCCAACGTGACAGAATTATTTATCTTTGTCTTAATGTTGGCATCAAAGCACACTGAATCATAGAGAAATTTGAGAATTGAAAACATTTCAAATAATTTTCATTTTTCAATATTTCGAGATTTTGATGTACAAACCATATTTTTAAAATCAGAAAAAATTAAGCTTTCAGAAAATGGCGCAGAAATCGAGTGTTCCCATTTCATAAAAACATAAATTGGGGTCATAGCTTGGTAATTAAAAACCCTGCTAAGAAGCCGAGCAAGCCTCTGGATTCTACTCAAAAAAGTGCCTGTATAATATTTTGATTTCAGAGCTCTATCATCAGTATTAGCGGAGATATAATTTTTTTTCGATATCGCCATTTTTCCAATCTCGACTCGAAAACACAAGAAAGTGACTAATAATGATTACTACTCTTGTTAGTTTCTCAGAAAAAGAGAACGAGAAAGGGGTATCAGATTTTGTCTATCTCCTCTGATTCAAAAGTTGTAGTGCTAAAACATCGAAATTTGCCCACCCTGTACATCGTTAAAAAGGGCTTGGACACAGAACTGGGGTTTTTCGTGATTGGGTGGGTAGCGGCCTTCGGCCTCGAGCGAATCTAGGAAGAATTATCCAATTATCTATTCCCAGCGGACGTTTTTGACCATTTTTGGCGATTTCGAGAAATTTTGTAGATTTCCCGGCGACTTGACGGTGATCTATAGTTTTACTCTTATCTTATCGCTTTACTATTTCCGTCAAATTCCCACAGCCTGCGTGTCGGTTTATAAATCTGTCATATGTTCCGAGAGTCATTTACTTTCTCTTCGCGGCATTAACAGCAGGTTATCCGAGCCAACCTACTCCTATCGTCTTCTGATTGCTGCCGAAATTCCGAAGCAAATCCTCCGGCTAACGGTTCGCTCGCCCATGCACGTCTTCAAGAGAGACAACTCGGCCGATGGACTGGGTTCGTCCCTCGAGTTTGGCAGCTTAGCGCCGAAGACTATCCATCTTTGTCTGCACAACTTTTACTATTCAGTCGATATTGACCCAGTTAATCGAAGAAATTCGGTTCTTGTTTGGATAATGGACAAATGAAGAGGGGCATACATCTTAGGCAGGGGCGGTCCTAGGCTGAATTTCTGGGGGGGGGTAATTGAATGAACAATTCAAAAAATTTTTTCCGGGATAGTGCAACACAAATCACAAAAAATTTGAAACCTAAAGCACTGACGTAAAGTCTGAAGTTCTGCTTAGTTTCAAATTTTTTTGACAGCTGTATTTTCAATCGGTTTCTAAAACTTGAAAATGTGATTCTACCTAAAAGATGGATGAAAGAGCGCTCAAAAGCTCCTGACTTCACGGCAGTACTTTTTATACATTTTTTTACAAACTTTCCAATTCTAATTGCCACGTTCTTACGAATCCAACACCTTCTTAATCAGAAAATCGTTCGGAAAACAAATGTTCTCTTCTTCAGGCTGAACAACACAAGGGCGTAGATATGGAGGGGTACTGGGGTAATTATTTACCCCCCTAAAACTTCCAAAATATAAAGTTTCAGAATTATCGCCAAGGCTTGATGTACCTATACCTGACGAGATTTTTTATCGATTACCCCCTCAAGAAACAACATGAGCAGTTTAGGTATCAATCTTATCAAACAACAGACTCACCACTTATACATTTTATGCAATATGATCTTCAAAAATAAAACGTACGACTGAAAGTAAAACTTCAGAATTTTTCATTTATTTTACTGATTTTTCTGTTAATTTTATTGCATTATTATATTATTTTCTTGTTGGTCATTTTTTCCTAAATAAAATTTTCCAGTGCTCTGGGGGGGGGGGGGTAATTACCCCCGTTACCATCCCCCCCCCCCCCGTAGGACCGCCCTTGATCTTAGGTTGTTTTGGCCGTTTTGATTCTCGCACTGAAATTTGAATCGTTTTTTCGTTAATTTGTTCAATGCCCTCATGAAAAGGTGTGAAGTGTGCATCTAGCAGTTGTTAAGTCGAACCCATCATAACGAAGTGAGGTCCAGTAAATAAACCGTTTGTTCAACTGCCGGCATGTGTAATAGACTGTTATTCATCATTCAAACGAATAATGTACGAGCCGTACCCAACGATCTTGAACAATAGATTCATGACACTAAAGGCTGTCCAGTTAGACATGATGGCAATAATCAACGAATTCGGTACAGCCACTTTCAGAAGTGAGGTTGAGTTGAATTTATTATTGTTTTTTTTGTTAAAACCTTCGTTTTTACCTCAAATCTCTTACTTCCCCAAGGCATTATGTCAACATGGAATCTTGGAAGGAATCGAGTCGCTCTGCATTCACCAGTGTCCAACACGAAGCCCACTCTATACACTCGTAATATATTCTTCATCGATGCAAGTGCAAGTTTTAAATTATCGACGCAGTTTTTTTTTTCTTTCGCAATATAATATGAAGCTGAGCGCAACAGATTCAATGATAAAGGAAACAAGGATGCCAGGTGCAAGATGCTGTACGGTTGTTTCGAAAACAGGTATAAAGTCTGGTGGGCCAACTTGAACCCCTGTGAACATCTCGAGTGTGTTCAATTGCGATTTCGCATAATATTTCATGTTACATTCCACGTTTCATTTTTATTAGATGAAAAAATTCAAGTCGAGGCCAAATATTAACCAGCCTCGTGATAATTTTTTTTCCAGGTTTCGTTAATTTGACGAGAAATCAGTCCAAATCAGACAGTTTCCGGTGACCTGGAAATTTACGTTCAAATATCGAAAAATGGACAATTTCGAGGTCTGAAATGATTTGAATACGATAAAATAAATCTTCTTTCAACTTCACCTCCTCACTTTTGGATCATTCTCAGGGAATTTTGAACGAAATTCGAAACATGAAAAGTCCTGGAACCATAGAATTCATCTGACGTTTATCGAGGCCAATAATAAAGCTATTTAAAACAGTTTTGGGGGCTGAATAAAAAGCCCAGGTTTGGTTGATATGACGAGAAATCTGTCAAAATTTGACAGTTCCCGGTGACCTGGAAATTTTCATTCAAATATCGAAAAAGAGAAAATTTCTTGGTCTGAAATGATGGAAATACGATCAAATAAATCGTCTTTCAACTTTACCTCCTTACTTTTGGAGGTTTTGGATCATTCTCGGGGAATTATGAACGTAATTCGAAACATGAAAAGTTCTGGAACCATAGAATTCATCTGACGTTGATCGGGGCCAATAATAAAACTATTTAAAACAGCTTTGGGGCTGAATAAAAAGTCCTGGTTTCGTTGATTTAGCGAGAAATCTGTCAAAATCTTACAGTTCCCGGTGACCTGGAAATTTTCATTCAAATATCGAAAAAGAGAAAATTTCGACGTCTGAAATGATGGAAATACGATCAAATAATTTTTCGTCTTTCAACTTTACCTCCTTACTTTTGGAGGTTTTGGATCATTCTCAGGGAATTATGAACGGAATTCGAAACATGAAAAGTCCTGGAACCATAGAATTCATCTGACGTTTATCGAGGCCAATAATAAAACTATTTAAAACAGTTTTGGCGGCTGAATAAAAAGCCCAGGTTTGGTTGATATGACGAGAAATCTGTCAAAATTTGACAGTTCCCGTTGACCTGGAAATTTTCATTCAAATATCGAAAAAGAGAAAATTTCGATGCTGAAATGATGTAAATACGATAAAATAAATCGTCTTTCAACTTTTCCTCCTTGTTTTTGGAGGTTTTGGATCATTCTCAGGGAATTATGAACGAAATTCGAAATCTGAAAAAGTCCTAGAACTATAGAATTCATCTGAGTTTATCGAGGCCAATAATAAAACTATGTATTTAAAACAACTTTGGGGGGCTGAATAAAAAGTGATTCCAACAACTACAGCGAGCAATTTTCAGGAAATTTCTATCGATTCTGGCGATTTTTGAAAGAAATTCCATGAGGTCATTGCTATAAATCATTCAATGATTTTGTATTTACCAATTCACAAAAATTTCGTGACAAATTGTTTTCCGGAAAAGAGGAACGGTGAAGGTGTTGGATGTGGTCACCACTCGGATTTTGATGAAAATTTTACGGGGTCTGAAATATGCTATGAAATGAATGAAAAACATAAAACTCTGCTACGTAGAAAACTATTTCGAATCGAATTTCATGCATTTCGAGTGTTTTCTGCGATAATTTACAAAAGATTTACGACACGTTTCAGAAACTCCCATTAATCACCTTGCCCATAAATTCGATAAGTCATGAAAACCATGAGAAGAGCAATTGCTCGAAAAAAATTCAGACAGATTCATAAAACGCTATTGTACTTTTGATAGGGTTATTCAAAAGTGAATAAATATTGGGTACCTACTTGGAGCACTTGCTATATAACGCCTACGCAAAGACAAATCAATCAAAGTAACCCACGCAACTATAAAACTATGAATGAAAAAGTAGTATGATTATAGAGGATATAAAACTGTGATCGTAAAATTCGAAAGATCCACGAGACGGTGAAGTTATTACACATGTACGAGGCATGTCCGAAAAGTAAAGGTCACGGTTTGAACCACAATTTATATTGTGATGTATTTATTATAACTTAATTTTTCAGATCTAATTCACGAAGAGTTTGGCACACCTTAAAAAGATTTCCTAAAATTTTTTACACAGAGATTGATGAAGGTTTCATAAAAAAAAATGAGACTTTAATACTTCATTATAATACTAACGAGCAGAAACTGCAGTGGAAAGCAGGGGAGCCAACAATTCAGGCCATCAATCATGGCAGGACAGAAGCTTGTGCATGGAAGATAATCAGATTTTTAATGCGTCGGTTTCTACCTCGCTCCATGTCTGCCAACTTGAAAAATCCCTGCTCAATTATTCAGCAGGTAGCGAAACACAGACAACGAGAATAATCAAAGTCTTAAGCGGGCATAATGAACCCTACCAATTTTATTTTATTTTTTGTGTAATCTCAACAAACTATCCTGGTAGTGAGCTCAAACAGCCTTTTCTTGCTCCAACGATGTGTCGTAAACTATTCTTCTTCAAATATTTATATTGACGCCTAACTAGTTCAATTAGAACCGAAATTGTTGACTTCACATGGTTACCAACCGAAGCTATAATCATAGCTCGTCTCCGCATATAAAATAGATATTGTTTTGAAACCGAATATTTAATATACTATGAATGAAGCGTGGGCAATCTTCTGGCTTTTTAAGAAATTTCGTGTTACTTATAATACCTTGAAAAATGAAAAGTTTCAAATCAATTCAAGTGGTGAATCCCATCGAATGTTTAGTTCCTACATTTCATCTGATAAGTGATGATGCTTTATTATCAGCAAACATCTCGTCATCAGTAAATATTCCAGCTCATAAGCTAACGATCATTGTCTAAAGACCTTATCAGCAGATAGAAAACAGAATATTCTTTATTAATAACCCAGTTGAATATTCATCAAATTGTGGTCCCTTAAGGAAATTCAGAATTTGCATAACTGAATCATTTCATTAGGACACCATAGAGATCAATTCGCAACCTCTATCTTCCTCCATAGTAGTCCATAGAACTGAATTATGTGATTCAACTCCAAATTTGTTGACCTCAGGATTCAACTAAAATCATATGATGTCGTTTCATATTCAAGCGAAAAGGGTTAATGAAGCTCAACGTCGACAATTCAAAATAGGAAGGAAATAGACATGAACAATGACAAGTTGCTAACACAATAGGTTGATGCATATTGTGGCTAGCCGTTCCATTCGGAAGTCCTGATATGCCCCACTTATCATGCAATTAAGTGCCCTACTATCATTGTTCTGCACCCATCGCAATTTTACTACGACTTTCCTACTTCCGATTAGTGTAGACATTTAATTTGGTGAAGAATTAAAGAAATATTTCAATGATAAATTATGTTTTGCGTAAGAAGAAGAGAAAGAATTGGTTGATCAAATAAGAACCACAGAATTCATCAAAGTTTCAATTCCGTCAGAAAAAGTGAAAAATGTTTGGAGCAGAGAAGTGGACATTTTCAACAACTATTTTATTTGCTGTTATTATTTTTACATTATCATAAATAATAAAAAAATTATGGTACTTCGATTCATTCACATATTCGGCCAATTTATTATCGGAAATAATAGGTATACCATGAATTCTCATAGAATTTTTAGAATGAAATTGATTGGAAATCAAACTGATTTAGTCACCTCTCTGGTTGAAATCAAGACTGGCCAACCGATATCAAAAAGGTACATTCGAGTATTGATTGAAAGAACGTAAACAAAAACGAACTCACGTTTTAATCGAAATCCAAAATCCCGGCGAGTTGCCAACAGGAAATAACAAATATCCAAAACAGAGAGTCGTGAATAATCAAAACATTGCACTAAAACAACCAACCAGTCCAACAAAAATATAGGTCGAAACGAAGGTTAGTTAATTGTACACTAACTAACCTAACCAAACCAACTCTCCCGTCAACGCAAACACATCTCAGACAGCATCTTTGCTCTACTGGTTGCGCTGCATCTGACGCTCGTGCGCTTTCCCAGAACACTCAAAAATCGAAGTACCGCCTGCTGTAGGGGGCGCCACCTGCTGGGGTGAGGAAGGGGAACTGTAATTCTCTTTTGAGCTGGAAAGCGGGGAAGTTCCGTTAGATGGAGAAAAGGAAGTACAGTGACCTGTATTCGCGATTCCTACTACCGATAAGGGCGCTGCGAAATGTAAACAAATATGGAGGAAAACGAGTACCTTTTCGTGATTTATTGTGGTGAAACGAAGTATTTTAGGTGTTTTTCAGGATTTTCCTTCGATTTTGGGAATTTAATGTGAAGACATTTCAGTGAATTATTGGATAATTGATAGTGTAATCAAGTTCATTGATTTTAGGTGAACAAATTCGTTTTTTCAATTTTAATTATAACGAAACTGATAATAATCCAACAGAAAAAATGGAGCACTATTTGAGTTTGACGCTTTTCTTCGGTCCATTCTTTCCTCTATGCCAAAGGCATTAGCGACACAAACTGCTGAGGCATCTTTCTTATGAAATTTATGAAAAAGTAAAGCCCTGTTTTGATTCTTCTTCGAGAAGCAATTGGAGACACAACAATTACAATTGTAAACTTTTTTTTTTTCTAGAACGAGAACTTTGTTCATTTTATATAATCCAATGTCCTAAAATTCATGTACATAAATTATTTTAACATAAAATCGTTTCATCCAGACTTCACTCCAAAATACGAAGATCAATTTCATAACACCCTTGTTGATAATTATTGAATTACCTTCCTAAATCACCACACAAACCTGCCCCAGAAAATCGGACTCAAACTTGTAACCTAAAATTCAATAACTCCGTGAACGTATTTGTGAATAACACTGATATAATTACCTTACCGACTTTTGTTTTCAATACCAATTACTCTGCTCAGAAAACGATAAAAATTCCTAAATATACCTCACCAATACCTGGTTGCTGCATATAAAATAAAAATATCTGACTTAAAAGCACGTGAAATATGAAAACAATACTCGTTTTCTAGGTTCGGGATTTAGCCGGCAGGGGGCGTTTAGCCTTTTGGGATCGCGAATAGTCACTGTAATTAGGAATTTTATGTTGAATTGCCATTCTGAATATAGAATTATAAACACTACTTTTGAGATATTTGGTGGCTTTGGCAATATATATTTACTTGGTTTAACCAAATTTGTTAAGGCCTCCTCACGAATTCAAACCATGTTGTCGACTCTCCCATAATGAAATCCATTGGGTTTTCTTTTTATTTTGCAGTAAAATCTAACTACTGGTAACTACCTGAAGTGATTTACATGAAAAAATTTAATGATATTTATTATATCCTCATTTGAAGTACAAAAAGGGTCAATTGAATAAATTTAATTAGAAAATTTGGAAGAAGTTTTAACTACAGAAATATCGTTGTTTAACTTCAACAAAATAGATTCATATTTAGGTTTGGTGTGGGAAGTGTAGAAAATTATTTTCAAAATAGATCTATATTTAGGTTGAGTTAGGACAGTGTTGAATATAATTCTAATTTTTCAGCGAAATGTTTGCGTTAATTTTATTGAAAAGATAAAAAAAATATCCAAATTATTTCCATCAATGATGGAATTGGATTAAGATCAAAATGGTTTAATTCTCATTGAGTAGTGTCGAAAATAATTTTTGGAATGAAGTAAAATTTAGGTTAGGTTAAGTTAGGGTATTGTTGAAAATAACTGTCAAAATGAATTAATATTAAGGGTAGGTTAGCTTGAGTTAGGACAGTGTTAAAAATAATTCCTAAAATGAATTAATACTAACGTTAGGTTGGCTTCAGTTAGAACAGTTTAGAAAATAATTCTTGAAATAAATTAACATTCAAGTTACTTCTTATCTGAATTTATTTGTCAATTATCATATTCATTCAAATACCATTTAAATAAAAAAATAATATGGTTGAACAAAAGTGCAAAGAAAATACCTTAATTCCTAATGAACAAAATTCATAACATGTCTTTTAAGTCTATTCCTATCATTTGCTGCATAATCACACAAGTTACACTTATACTGTTTAAGATTAAAATGAATAGAATCTAAATGACTCTTCAGCCGTCTTTTGTTATTAGTGGCAAAGTCGCAAAAGTGACACTTATGTTCCTTCAAATTCAAATGAACAGAATTCACATGGTTATTGAGTAACTGTTTCTGATTCGAAGCGTAATCACACAAATGACATTTATGCTGCTTCAAATTCACATGAACGCAATCTACATGTTTTTTAAGGTCGCATTTGAAGCCAGCTGAAAAATCACACAAGTGACACTTATGTTGTTTCAGTTTCAAATGAACAGAATCTATGTGACCTTTAAGATGCCTTTTAAGATTGGTGGCATAGTCGCATAAGTGACACAAATGCTGTTTCAGATTCAAATGAACGCAATCTATGTGACTTTTTAGGTGGCTTTTGTTGTTGGTAGCGTACTCACATAAGTGACACGTGAGTTCCTTCAAATTCAAATGAACAGAATCTATGTGTTTTTTGAGATCACACTTGAAACATGCAGTAAAATCACACAGTTGACACTTATGTTTTTTCAGTTTCAAATGAACAGAATCTGTGTGACTTTTGAGATGGCTTTTGATGTTGGTGGCGTAGCCACATAAGTGGCACGTATGTTGTTTCAGATTCAAATGAACAGCGTCTGAATGACGTTTGAGATGGCTTTTTATGTTCGTGGTATAGTCACACAAGTGGCATTTATGTTTCTTCTCGAGAGTCTCCATTTGTATATAATTTAAATTTCCATCAGTTTTCGCAGATTTATTCAGTGAGCTCATATAATTCAAATGAAATCTTTTGAAAATTCCATTCTTATCGATAACCTGTTCGGCAATATCCACATCTTCTGTTTTCATTTCTACTGTTTTGTCA
This sequence comes from Aphidecta obliterata, assembly GCA_963966015.1. NCBI lineage: Eukaryota > Metazoa > Arthropoda > Insecta > Coleoptera > Coccinellidae > Aphidecta > Aphidecta obliterata. Next base: position 30,204,162 of record OZ014428.1, read on the forward strand.
TTCGATGTACTGAAAGACGAATTGAAAAAATTCAATTAGGAAAATGAGAAAACAACTATTGAAAATATAGTTGAACCAAATTTTTGAAATATTTGGTTGGCGTCGGCAACACTTGATCAAATTTCTTTGCGAATATCTAGACGCATCCTCACGAATTTGAAACATGGTATCGACTTTACACAAAGAATTCAATAATTAATTGAATAAATTCAATTAGAAGAAGCTCAAGTTAGGACAGTGTTGAAAATAATTCTTGATATGAATTAATATTTAGATTAGGTTAGCTTAGGTTAGGACACTGTTGGAAATAATTACTGAAATGAAATAATATTTAGGTTAGGCCAGATTGAGTAAGGACAGGATCACCATTTTTGACAAAATATTTGAAAAACCCTGTGACGAGTTTTCCAAAATTTAGGAAATGCACAATATTCCACCATTCTTCCACTTCGAAAATGTAAAAACAGTTTATGCTTGAAATATTGAGAATAGGAATAACGAACATAATACTGACTACGCATATCTTCCCTTTTTTTCAGTTTTTTTTTCTGCATTTTCAAAACTATTTCGACGAATCCAACGATTCGAATAGAAATATATTTAAAACTGAATAATCAATCATATAAAAGACGAAAAAATGCAAAAAAATGTTTTCGAGATATATGTTTTCACTCCCTGTATAACTGAAAGTATTCAGGCTTCAAGAATATTTCAGCTCACTAGATAAAGTCGAACAATATCATAATCCAAATTTCAGATTTCAAGTAGGTCCGGTTCCCAAGAAACGTCTAGTAGGCACTTGAACACTTGGGAAACCCTGTATATGTTTACTCATGTTTTTTCAACTTCAAATGAACCAAAGTCATGTGTCTTATGAGATTACTTTTATTATTCGTGGCGTGATCACATTCCTCACACTTATATTTCTTCAGATCCGAATGTACAGAATCTATGTGACTTTTGAGGCTGCTCTTGATGTTTGTAGCAAAGTCACATAAGTGATACTTATCTTCCTTTAAATTTAAATGAACGGAATCTGTATGATTCTTTAGGTGACTTTTGATCTTGGTAGCAAAGTCACATAATTGACACTTATGTTGTTCGAGAACCGTATGAACTGAATCTATGTGATTATTGAGATCGAATTCTCCGTCAGTCGAAAAATTACACAGATGACACTTATGCTTTTTTAAATTCAAATGAACAGAATTTATATGACTAACGAGATGGGCTTTGATATTTGTACCGTAGTCGCATAAGTGACAGACATGTCGTTTCAGATTCAAATGAACGGAATCTATATGTTTGTGGAGATCGAATTTTCTGTTCACTCTAAAATCGCACAGATGGCACTTATGTTGTTTCATATTCAGATGAACGGAATTTATATGACCGATGAGATGGGCTTTGACATTCGTACCGTATTCACATAAGTGACACTTATGTGGTTTCAGTTTTAAATGAACCGCTTCGATATGACTTTTGAGGTAGCTTTTCGTGTTCGTAGCGTGGTCGCATAAGTGACACTTATGTTCTTTCAAGTTCAAATGAAAAGAATTCATATGTTTTTTAATATTATATCTATACTTCGCAGTAAAATCACAAGATTGACACTTATGTGGCCTCGAATCCGAATGAACAGTATTCGTGTGTCTTATAAGAAGCGTTTTGACATTCGAAGCATAGTTGCATAAGTGACACTTGTGTTGTTTCAGATTCAAATGAATCGAATCTATATGGCTGCTGAGATCGAATTTTCTGTTCGTTGAGAAATCACATAAATGGCACTTATGTTGTTTTAAGTTAAAATGAATAGAGTTCATATGTCTTGTTAGATTACTTCTGTAATTTGCGGTATGATCACAGAATTGACACTTATGTTTCTTTTTTTTCGAATCGGATTCATCATCGAGAACTGACCTATATTCGCTTGGAACATCCTCGCTATTTCTTGAATGAACTATTTCGACAATCTTCATTGGGTTATCATCCATATCTCCATCAGTTTTCACAGATCCAATAAAGGGCTTCACATCCTCCATTTCATCTGAATATATGTTTTTGTCGGAAATTCCATCCTCATGGACAAAGTGTTCGTTAATATCCACATGCTCAGTCTTAATTTTAACTGTTTCATCATTTGCAAAACTGAAAGATGAGTTTAATGAAGTTAATTAGACAAATTAGAATATCAGCGAAAATTTTCAGCTAGAAGTAATTTAAGATGCTCACTAATCATTATCAGATACAGCAGGTTTTACATCCATGTTTCGTCCTGAACACACAGAATATTCACTTTCTTCGGTAGGAAGTTTATTTAGCTTGAATAAGTTCACACGCACCAATTCAGATCAATAATTTTAGTTTACTGTGAGGCCACACATAAAGATTAACAAAAAATTAGACCGATATCTCACATTTCAAGATTACCAAAGAAAAATAGAAAACAAATCTAAGTGCGCAATGCATAGATAAAGGAACAGGGTTGCCAGTCCGATTTTTATGTCATCAGTAGATAACTTGTCAAAAATTCAGTAGATTTCAGTAGATTCATTTTATGCTCTACAAATTTCAGGAATGGATAATGAAATGAACCCATGACGCCAAAAAATAATGTATTTTCATTAAAAAAAAAAGTAACCTATTTTCAACAAAATAGAAACAAACATTCTTATGAAAAAAAATATAACCTATTCTCAATTTGAAAATACTCATGAATATCACAAAATGAAGTTAAATGGGAACTTGTACTTAACAGATTCGACTAAATGAAAAACAGGAACAAATAGAAAAAAAACAACAAATCTAAAAAATGAAACGGAACAAACTGTTATCGGAGAAGTATATGAAGAATTTAATTTAATATGAATTACGTATCTTAATCTTATTTATAACCGCCGATAACCGGTGATTCCCCGCGCGGTGATTTTATTTTATAATCAGTAGCGCCTGAGAATTTATTCGAACAGAAATATCACGCAAGATATTCATAAAAATAGGTGACAGTAATAATAAATAAATGTCATATTTTTTTTCGATAGATTATGGAATGTTTCAGTAGATCAATATGCATATCAGTAGATCTACTGAAAAATCAGTAGACCTGGCAACCCTGTAAAGGAATGTATCTATGGGAACTTTAGGCGCTTTCGTTTTGAGTGTTTCGTGCACCGTTTTTGTTGTTTTGCGCACGCTTTTCGAGGCAAATCGAATGCGCAAATGTCATATTTCGTGCACTGGAGGAGCTCAGATAGCTAAAACGAAAGCTACAATTGGGAACCGCCCCGACAGAACCAATAAACTATTATTACTATATGACTTGGTTCTAATCATTTTGTTTCAATTGCCTAGACTTCTCGATGAATTTCCCTAGTACGATGAGAAGATTCTGTGGTTTCTAGTTAAGATAAGTTTGCGATCCCACGTGTTCGCATATTGTAAGTGTTCTGAGCTCTCGTTCAGATAAAATAGTCGGTATTTGAAACTGCAAAACTTTACACAAGCCGCTGCATTTTCAGCTCGTATACAGTTTATTTGAAACAATTGTCCATAAATTATCATCTAAATATATCACTTTCGATACATAAATGACTCAAAATCGTATATAAACACACACACACACACACACGTTAGTTTGTTGGTCACCCTTCGCGTATTTCAGAGGATTAAAAATAGATGTCGCCCACTCCGTGATTATTCCCTATAGATTTCTGTTTTCTGTGTCTCGCTATTCAAATAACCTCAATTTTATTATCTCCTGCTGCATTCTTATTTTTTCTCTGAGAATCAAAGGGTGGTATAATTTTTGCCCCTTGGAAATACAGTCTGAAGGTCGAAAATGGCTGGAGGTGAGAATGAAAAACCTGAAAGCAAAAAAGCCGCAAAGAAAGAACAAAAGAAAGCTGAGAAAGCAGCTAAAAAAGCAGAACATAGAGGAGAGGATAATAAACCAGTTGTTCAAGAAGAAGGTAATTATCCGATTATACCTATATCCCATTATTTTGTCATAAAATATTGAGGACATAATTAAACAACTAAAGATTTGTTGTTCATAAAAATTCTATGTACTGAAGAGAAATTACAATTTCAGTAGACATATCTATTGGAAAATATGGAGAACTTCCTCTCATTCGATCAGAGATTAAAGTAGAGAGACAGTACCAGAGAGTTTGCGAACTGTCCAAGAATGATGCCGATAAAGATGTTTGGGTTCGAGCAAGGCTACAGACAGTTCGTGCCAGAGGTAAACAATGTTTTATTGTCCTCAGACAAAGAGAATTCACCATACAAGTACTAGTGAATGTTTCTGAAAAGGTATCTAAAGCAATGGTCAAGTTTGCCAGCAAGTAAGTCAATAGTTCAATAGATTTGAAGATATTCTCATGTTAAAATTTTGAATAGTATTTCAAAGGAAAGTATTGTGGATGTGAAAGCAAAAGTGGCAAAGGTGGTATCAGAAGTGGCTGGTTGTACCCAGACTGATGTTGAGCTGATTGCTTCGGAGCTATGGGTTGTATCAAGTTCAGATCCTCAATTACCTCTGCAAATTGAAGACGCTAGCAGACCAGAAAAACCAGAGGTATTATTTATTTAAATTAAAATTAGCTCGCTAAAGATTTTCTAATAAACCCATTTTACCATGAGTCTCATGCTAATTTTACCGTTGTGATGTCTTATTAAAGGATGCTGAAGGTCTCAACATAAGAGTAAAACAGGATACGAGATTGGATAATAGAGTTTTAGACTTACGAACATCAGCTAACCAAGCTATTTTCAAATTAGAAGGTGGTGTTTGTAGGCTGTTTCGCGAATACTTAACAGGACAAGGGTTCACTGAAATACACACTCCGAAGATTATTCCTGCTGCCTCTGAAGGAGGGGCCAATGTTTTCACCGTTAGCTACTTCAAAGGTAACTGTATTAATTTGGGTCCAATGAATCTTCAGTACTATTTAATGTGGTTTGCTTTACGACTCTTAATATTTTCATATTGATTTCCAATATTTTTTATTTAGGTTCTGCCTATCTTGCTCAAAGTCCTCAGCTGTACAAACAGATGGCCATCGCAGCTGATTTCGACAGGGTTTTTACGGTGGGTGCTGTATTTAGAGCAGAAGATTCAAATACACACAGACATTTAACAGAGTTTGTAGGTCTTGATTTGGAAATGGCCTTCATGCATCACTATCACGAAGTTGTGACTGTTATTGGGGATCTTTTCATATCCATTTTTAAAGGTTTACGAGATCAGTAAGTACAAAGGTTCCTTCAAATTTCCCTAGAGGGCGCCAATCATTCAATTTTTCAGGTTCAAGACAGAAATCGATACGATCTGCCAACAGTTTCCCGTAGAACCATTCACATTTTTAGACCCACCTCTTATTTTGCATTTCGATGCAGGAAGAAAGATGTTGGCCGAGGTTGGTGTAGAAGTAGGTCCTGAAGAAGATCTCAGCACCCCTGCCGAAAAACTTCTGGGAAGACTGGTTAAAGCTAAATATGATACAGACTTTTATATTTTGGACAAATACCCATTGGCTGTTAGACCATTTTACACCATGCCGGATCCAAACACCCCCATTTCTTCCAACTCTTACGACATGTTCATGAGAGGGGAGGAAATTTTGAGCGGAGCTCAGAGAATTCATGATCCTAAGTTCCTCACGGATAGGGCGAAACATCACGGGATCGGTAAGAGAACAACATTTACGGTAGGAAAATATATATCGTCAATATTTTGTTTCAGATATTCCTAAAATACAATCTTACATTGATGCCTTCAAATATGGATGTCCACCGCATGCTGGAGGAGGTATTGGACTCGAACGAGTAGTTATGTTGTATCTTGGACTGGATAATATCAGGAAAACATCCATGTTTCCTCGTGACCCTAAAAGGGTTACCCCATAGAGTTTTTCTTTTCGGAACAATAAAGATAATTCTTTAGAACACAGGTCTTTCAGTTTACAAACTTCCCATTTATGATATTACGAATTTCCAAAATTAATTGATTAAAATTCTTCAAATTTCTCTCTTTCCAAAAATAATTTTGATTGTTTTCTTTGCTACGATTTAAAGCCTGGGATAATTAAGAAAGAATTGAAACACAAATACTAGATTTCATACAAATATTAAATATATTTACATATGCACATATATAATTCAGTTCCAATAAACCAGTCAAATTATTCTTCTATTTTACTAAAATCCTCATAAGGTAATTCCAGTTTTCTACCTTTTAGCGGTCCTTTTTCAATTTCTACACTAGCACAAAATTGATTTACATTCAACGAGAGTATAGTTGCTCTTTCCCCTCTATATGCACCATTCACAATTTTAATTGGTTTACCTAATGCAGGAATAACGGTTTCCAGAAATTCTTGGTCGATTTTGATTTTTTTTCCACTGTCAAGTAATTTGACAACGGCATGGTATTTGTTTATGACCTCCCTTACAACTCCTTTCTTTTTGTGAAAATCTGGTCCTAAGGAAGTTGTTAAAATTTTAACTATTATTCCTTCAGTGATCCAGTAATCTTTCCTATTTTTCTTCTCTCTATTCTTTTCTTGCATTTCTCTTATTTCGTCGAGTGCCGTTTTTTTGAAATCCTCTTTGATTCTTTTGCCATTACTGGGAACGTCTTTCTCGATTTTCCTCTTGATTGTACTCAATGGGTTTGAAATCTTTTCAGATTCCCGTTTAGATAGCTTCAAGTCAAGTTTCAAAATTTCTTCTTCGTTGTTACGTACCAATTCAGATTTCTTTTCTTCTTCAGGTTCTTTAAGAGCTGCTTTTTCTTGAGCCAGTTTTGCCTGTTTTTCAATGAATTTGAGATTCCTTTCTTCATCATCCTTTTCCATTTTCTGTTTTCTAAGTTTTTTTTCCTCTTTCAAAATTGTTTCTGGGTCTCTATCAACATACGTAATAAACCAACCTTGTTCTGTTTCGTCAACAACACATTTACCGGTTTTTCCTAACCATTTGACGAAGCCAGTTAGAGTTACCCATCTTGTTGCATTCATGTGTATATGATTCTTATCTGCAATATACTCTTGATATACCCGATTAGCATTTACTCTTTTGGATCCGAATTGTCTTTTCAAAATCTGTAAATACTCTTTCGCGAAATCAAACGAAAATTCATCCAAAAACTTTTTGGAATTATCGGCAAATAGAAGAAGTTGTCTTTGATGAGACTCGGACATTGTGTGGCATTTAAAGCCATTTTCATCCCTACATTGCTTTTGGCACATTTGGCAATACCATCTCAGTTTCTGAAGGCCTTTGGCTTTCATTTTGTTGGCCAAATATTTGGGGGTTCCAACTTCTGCTCGGGGCATTTTGATTTAGTGTGTTATTATGTATGGAATGAATTAATTTTATAACTTGGAAGTTTGTTGTCGTGCGATTCTTTCGAAGTCGGTCTTGCAACACAAATAGTTAGCTTGTAATTCACGAACGATAATGATGGTATAAAAACAATCACAACTTTCCACTCATAGCCACTATTTTCGAGTTAGTACTTTTCTTAAGTCATATTATGACTTATATCTTATATGTCATATGTAATGCATAGATAAAGAATTATCTGTGGTCATGTCACATCTTCTTCTATCCTTTAGAATGTGCTTGGCGTCACATGTCATAGAGGAAAAACGCAGAGTAACCAACACAGAATACTATGTAGTTATCCAAATCTTTTTCATTTAATGATCTACACAGATAACGGAGGGCTTCTCATAGTCGAAGTTTTCTTTATTTTTGCCATTTTATAACACAGAATAGGGAAAAATCACGTACCGCGAGGTGGCGCTAAAATTAACAAAATGTCGGGTCGAGAGGTGATAGAAAATTATTGAACCTACGATAAAAAAAAAATTATCTTTGACACAATGTTGAAAAGGTGAGATATAAATTATTAACTGTTTTGGTATAAGTTTGTGTAAAAAATGAAATAACATTTTAAACAGAAGGTTATTTATAAAGATTCAATATTCCCCCAGGAAAATTATGTATAAAAAATGTTCAATTAAGAGATAACACCTTATTGAGCTTAAATATCTATTTATGCTTATAAGTTTGAAGGACCCTAAAATAACATCAGGAGCACACAAAATGAACTAATTACTATTCATAAATATAAGAAAATTCTCAAAAAAAAAATTGAATCAAAAATAGAATTTTATCTTCTGGATTGAGTCAACTCAAGTCATTCAGTTTGGAAAAAATTTGTTGATCATCTTTGTGCTTTTTTGAGAGATTGGAGGTACAATCCCAAACCTAGTTGAACTTTTTCTTGCATTACCGTATCACAGAATAGGTTTAGATCTGCCTCTTTATTTTTCACCAATTCCTACAAAAACATAACATATTATTATTATATATGTCGAAAATACTATAAAAAAATCAAAATAATTTACCTGAATAGTTTCTTTTCTTATCATATGTTTTGTGGCTGCTCTGGCTGCAGGAGCAATTTTTTCAAATAGGCGGAGAAATGCTTTGCACTTCGTTATTGCCTCTTCAGAATCCTGGGCAATTTCATCAATCAATCTAATCTTCAATGCTTCCTCAGTTGTAAACATCTTTCCACTTGTTAAAGCCAATTCAGCTTGTCTAGTACCAATTACATTCATCATTGATGATATAAACCAAGGAGGTGCAACTAAACCTAATTTAGTTTCATTGAGGCCGATAGTTCTATCTTTCAGCATCACCCTATATTCACAACTGAGCGATAGCAAACATCCTCCGGCTGGAGCATGACCCTGAAAGCATTATTCATTTCTGAATGACTAATTTTTCTGTGGATATCATCAACCAACTATCTAATTTTACACTGATCCTTCTTCAATGTTGATAAAAAAATATTTCAGTTGAAGTTTGCTCGTGTTTGAACACTAATATTGGAACATAGAATGTAATCAGATATGAAAAAAGCTAAGCCCTACTTTGAAACTTCCATAGAATAAAGAATTCTTGATTTCGGTTTTTATTGAATGCACATAATTAATGTTCTATGGAATAAATCTAAATTCTCACATTGATACATGCAACAGTCGGCGCACTGAACCCATAGAGATTTATCCAACAATCCTGCAATGCTGTCCAATATTGTTTGATTCTATCCTCTTTAGGTTTATATAATTCAAATAAATCAATGCCTGCTGAAAAAACCTTATCTGAAAACTAGAACACAAGAAATGTAAATTATACTTAATATTCAACATATTCATACATACCGATTTTAAAATGAGACCCCGACTCTTATCCTTCTCCAAAGAATTTAAGGTATTGGATAATTCAGACACCAGATCCAAATTTAAACTATTAACTGGGGGATTCTGAAGAGTTACCGTAGCTATGCCCGAATTATCAACCACAACATCAACAGAAGCTTTTGCTTTAGTTGAATAATTTTTAAGTAGTTTCAATGGATACAAATTTCTTCGTAAAAACATATTGAACGCTAAATTATTCTTCGATCGGACTGATCGGAGTCTGAAATATTCTAAAATTCTAAAAGTTCAAAGGTGGTTTAATAGAATCAACAAGTTATACGACAAAGATTAGATAAATATTTGGTTATGTTATAACAAGTGCACAGATGTGAGGATAATATATGATATTTGTCATTGAGTGCTCGTACTACTTACACGAGGGCTATATCATTTCGTCACGATGTCTGTATTTTTCGAATTTTGAGCCTAAAATGGTCTCAAACGACTATGTTCGACTCACAGATGACGAATCTGTCGGAAAATTCGAGTCTGTCCGTCCGTATACACGATAACTCTCGAACGGAATGTCCTAAAGACTTGAAATTTTCAGGGTAGGTTCGAATCTCGAATGCCGCGGTTAAGTTCGTTATTGGGCAAAATTCGCCTAGGGGTTCCGTAAATATGGCCGCTCGAAATTTTGTTTTTCTGATTACTTCGAAACTACAGATTCGATCGAGGTGAAATTTTGCACTCAAATGGAGAATTACGTGTTCAATCTACATGCAAAATTTTGTTCAGCTCGCATGACCAGAACCACAGAAACCATAGAAAATCATAACTTTGTAATGGAAAGGCCTAGGGACTTGAAATTTTCAGGATCTCGAATATCGGGGTCACGTTCATCAATCAGCAAAATTAGACTAGGGGTTCCGTAAATATCGCCGTTTGAAATTCAGTTTTCTTGATAATTTCAAAACTATGGATTTGATCGTGACGAAATTTTGTATTTAAATTAAGAATGATATATTCGAGCTACATTTTTTCCAGATCGCATGATCAGAACCATAGAAACCACAACTTTCGGACGGAAAGGCCAAGGGATTTGAAATTTTCAAGATAGGTTCGGATCGCGAATTTCGCGATCACTTTCATCAATGAGCAAAAGTAGACTAGGGGTTCCGTAAATATAGCCGTTCAAACTATATTTTTCCTGATAATTTTGAAAATACTTATTGGATTGAAATGAAATTTTGCACATATATGAAGAATAATGTATTCAAACTACGTGAGAAATTTTGTCCAGATCGCATTACCAAGACCATAGATACCGTAGAAAATTCTATCGGGTTATCGAAAAAAAAATGGTCACCAAAGCACTGACGTGAAGTCTGGATTTTCGCGTTAGTTTGAAATTTTCTTTGACAGCTGTCAAAATCTTACCAATTGGTTTCTAAAACTGGAGAATGCGAATCTACCTACAAGGTGCATGTACGAGCGCTCAAAAGCTCCTGCCTTCACGGCAGTGCTTTTCGTAATTTTTTTTCAGATTAATTTGAGGTTGGCCTACCCTACCTAGTGTTGGGCGATACTTCGTAAAGTATCGATACTCTGGATCGTATTATATCGAATCAAGTAGTATCGATACTGAAATTGTATCGCTTCGAAAGTATCGATACATCAAATATCGATACATTAAATATCGGATTCTTTCGTGCTGTAAAAAAACAAATTTTGGGACTTCCATGAATTATGTTTTGTTATATTTTCGGTTTATCAAAACTGTCCTGAAGTTGTGTAGCGGAGAATTTCCGAGGAAGTTTATGACTGTCGTAAAATTATTGTCGTGTGTCGGTCTCGTCCCCTAATATAATAAAATACAAACAAAATACTCATCTTTCTGTTATAGAATTGGAGTTGCTTCTCATTAATAACAATCTCCCTTTTCATTTCGATAATTCCCTAAAAAAATCGAAACACGAACAATTTGTTGAAACGATCTGAAATATCTAATCAAATTCATATTAGATTGCTCATTTATTTTGAGTCTTTCTGAAGTTATGAATTCAACATTATTGTAATGATGAAAAATGAATGAATGAATATGAAATCAACCCGCATTGTTTTATTCAAACCCAGATACTGAAGATCATAGTAGATTAATGAAATGCATATTTTTGATTGAAATTACCTTCACTAATATTGAATTTTTTTTTAGACGAATTTATGTCAGAATTGGATATTTTTGTGTATATTTTGCGTTTCGTCCTTGAATGTGTTTTTTAAGGGCTTTTCGAGTTTTTCAAACGACTCGTACTTTTGAGAGATTTCTACAAGAAATCTTTAATAATTCGATACATCATCTTAGGCAAATAGATATCGAGCAGTTCAGTTGTTAGAATTTGCTATCCAAATAGTCCAAGTAGGTATTAATTACATTAACATACTTATTCAAATAATACTGCCTATTGCCTGTGAAATGGAATTCCAGATGTGGCGAAGCCATAAAAATGTTACAACTTGTAACCGCTTATGGTCCTTTTTCATATTCATTGTTTAGAACAAAATAACGGAACGATTTGAGTTTTCTGAATTCACGTGTCTGGTGCTTAGAGCTTGGTTGGAAATTTATATATATTTATCTTTACATTTCGTTCTTGTTTGAACAAACTTAAAAGACGGGATAATGGTCATTTCGACTATCCAAAGTATTCAATACTTCTGGTTATTCTAGAGTTTGTTGTCGATCAATGTTTTCGTTGTTTTTCTGAAATAGATAGTAGGTTTCGATATACATAATACGATCCAGAGTATCGATACTTTACGAAGTATCGCCCAATAGGATACATTAAAAGTAAAATTGGCACAAGAGTTACAGTATGCCGATGTAAAGCAAAAACCTGACCTGCGCGCTAGTAGGCTTCTCTTGGTAGCGCCAACATCTGATTTTGACACTTTGAACACTCCACTGTTTTCTGTGGCCGGTCAGAAATAGAGTTCGAAACGTAAACTTACCAATAGAAATCAATTAATTTCTCATTAAAATATTTCCACATGTATTATCAAAACTATAATAAACAATAGAAAGTTTTGTGTCTGCCGTGAGTGAATTAATTGAAAAGAAATTTTTTTCCATTTTATACCAAGAAAAATGTAGTGGTTATCAGATGAAATCATCACCCTATTCATTTTCAGCTCTAACGTTATAAACCTTTAGTATAATAGTTCAAATTTTTCTTAATGTGGAAACCTACAACTGAGAAACATTCCTCGAAATATTATTTGCTCTTTTCATGTAGAAATTATAATTTCAACTAAAAGAAATTTGACTTGTATTATCTACCCAATTATCATATTTCCCATGTTTATTTAGCAATTGAAGAGATTAAGAATTTCTTCATCAAATAGTAAGGTGTATTGGCTACCCATTTATAATTTTTTTTCAATTCATTTCGCAATAGAAGAAATTAATATGATTTTGTTCCATTTTAAGCCCCGAGATTGGGATTTCATTGTAGAATTCAAAATAAAAATGTTTCATTACTTTTATTGTAATACAAAATCAAACAAAAAGTGTTAGCTGAGGTTGGTGCAATGGGGTACTATACAATTCTGCCTATAATACAAGAGCTCAGGGAAAAACCTCAGCAGAAAAAACCCTGCCTCCTTGTAGTCCTTGTGAGTGTTTACAAAATTTAATAGACGCTGAATAAGACTAAGCAGAAAATCGAATTAGTACATATTCTCGTTACAATGATTTTACTCTGTTGTTGTATGGGTCTCTTGAAAAATAATTATCTGGTCATCATGCTTGTTTAAAGATTTCCTGAAAGAAGATTTGAAATGATATGCTCGATAAAAATCTGAAAATATTCTACCACTTCAGTTGAAGAAATTAAAACACTTCATTCAACACATATTCAATTTTTCCTAGGATAATAGGTTTGTTTTTCTATTCCCCTTTTTTGGCATATCTCTCTTTGGCTTTCTGTGCATGCCTTCAGCCATCTGTTCAATTCCTTTCTTTTTTCCTGGTCCAACAATTGAATTTTCTTCAGTAATTCCTCATCAGAAGGCTATAAAAGCACCATCAAAATATTCAAGAGAAAATATCAAAACACAGCTTGAGCTACATTACATTTTCATCGTAACGATTGAATGATGTTGAACTTTCTGGTTTGGATGCCGATTCTTCCATGAAATATTTAACATCATCCTGGTATGCCATTCGACTGGTTGTAGGTTCATTTATATGTAAGCTTGTAGCTTCATCAGAATCTCCATCTGAAACAGAATCGCTTCTCCGACCAAACATAAATGCAGCATGTATATGCTTACACAATATGGTTTTTATACTGTTACTAGAACAGTCACATTTATATTGGTGTAAGCATATTTTACATTCTGCACAATATCCCATTCGGCAATCTTCATCACAAGAAGTGATGATCGAAACATTATAATATTTATCTTCGTATTGAGATTTCACTCTAAAACAATTCTTACCAACATTCTCCACATTTTCTTTCATCATGAGGGATTTACAATGTGCTTCCACAGTAACCCTATGATAGTAGTTGTTAGCATTTGGTCTTTCCCTGAGAAGAATTTGTTTCCACATCTTCTCATCCACTATTTGGTCAAAAAAATCCAATAGCTTTTCTACCCTGGAATAAAGTTAAATTTAATGAGGATTTCAAATAATAACTAGATAAATACCTTATATTCTTTTTTCCTTCCATTTTATTGTATTTCAAATATTTATTCAGACTTTCTATTGCCATATTGGTATTTATTCCAGCCCCTTTTCTATAGCAATAGGCCCACATCATAATTCTCTCCTTATTCTGGAAATAATAGCTGAAAAAACACAATCAGTTAAAGCAGGCTAAAATCAATCCAACAGTAATTGAACTTGATCTTCGATTTGTAAGGCAAGATTTCTATATTAAGTGAATAATCAAACCTGCACAAGCCTATGGAATAAGAATTGAATTTCTTATGTAGCTTCTAAGAGTTTTTTGTCGAAGGAGAATATACAGGATATGAATGGAAAGAGCATTGCACTCACGTTTTCAAATAACTCAAAAAACCATTTTCATGATTCTCTTCCAAGCGTCCAAAATAGTTGTTTACTAGACTTTCAAATTTAGTTTCATCTAATTCTTGATGGATTTTCCTCAATTCCATCTTCATTTCCTTCCTCATTTTGGGGTCCTGAAGCTTTCTGCGGCCTTGGATGTTCCAATTTTTGACTATATGCCAGCTGCATAGAAGTCTTCTCAATGGCTTTTCGGGTTGCATTACTTTGATCCATGCATTATAGTATTTGGGATCATCATCGCTCATAAGGAAATCAGCCTCTATGGATCTACCTAGCCTAGATTTAAATGCTGTAAAAAAAATTTCTTGAATTATTTGATCTTTTCTATTACTAATGAAGAATGCTACTGGGAATCCAGTGTTGCTTTCACCCTTCACCAATACTATAGTTAATTCCCAATTTCTCTGATTGGTGCCATGTGTGCCATCTATACATATAATGCTTCCATGTTCTTTCAATTTCTTTTCCATCACCCCATTCATAAAGCCAACAGCGAAATCTTCTTCCAACAAACCAGGATAACTATCCCCTGGAATTAAATAAGCACTATTTTATCCTAACTAACATGCACCCAATACACGATGATCAAGTCAAAAATATTAAGATAATGAATCGAGTCGATCCATATCTCTACCTAATACCAACTAATAGTTAATAGTTTGAAAAGGGGGTTATATTTCACTGCGACCGCAAGGTCTTATGATATCTAATGGTATCTGGTATCTAATACCAGCTATCTAAATATTCTTAAAATCTACACTACGTTACGACTTGAAAACAAACCCTCACCAATATTTTTAAATAAAAATGCCTGATTTCGACCTTGTTGATTCCACTCTTGAATTTTCAATGAAGTTGCTACCATGTCATCTTTATGCCTTCGATTATCTATATTAAATTTCAATCTGATGTTTATCAAGTCCTGTGGTGTCAATACATTCATTCTTGTTAAATTCTCATCTGCTATTTTTCTTGCATCTTGGAGAATTCTGTTGTTGGGAACACCTTCTTTCAACTTCTCCACAATCTGCAATTCCTCTGTTTTTTTCAATCGCTTGGTACGGAGCTCATCCTCATGTCCTATATGGGTTTCTATAAAATCAGTGGTAACCTGCCCTATAAAGTGAAAATGATCAAACGGTTAAAATTAGATCCCGCATTTTCAAATATTCACCATTAATCAGAATTCTAGCTTCGATTCTTGATGGACACACTCCTTTAATCTTTATAGTACCCCCAATTTTACGCTTACGATCTTTGCTATTGGAAATATATCCTTAAAAAAATTCATCATATATATAAGATTCTCCCACATTGTGAATGCAAAAATTATACCTTTTGTGTCACTTCTATTACAATTATAAATAATTATTTTCTCTCCTTTCTTATCTTTTCTGGTTGTCTGGCAAGCATAATCCACTTCCCTGTTTCCTAGGTTTCTCCAGACTGTGAATTCTTCGAAATTCGAAAATTGCTGACTGGATCGAGTTATCTCAACTTCGTGAAAATCTTTTAAATGTTTCAAGAGTAATCTATGGAACGAAAATCCTTGCACATTCGTACACAAAGGGCAGATGATGCGCTGTGCCGAAATTTTTCTTGATGAAGATTCTGCTACCCTACAGATTTCATATTTTCTGTACATACACTTAAAACTTAAAGTGGATGTTAAAAGATTTATATTTCACTGAGTACTTACATTTCTTGTTCTGCCATTTTCCTCTAAATTACTCGATAAATTTGAGAATAATAATAAGCACAAATGAGATTTTATTCAACTTCAAAAAGTTCAATAATTCGTTCATTCACCGAAAAATGTAATAGCAGCTAGGACAATGGACAATGTTTACATAAACAATGTGCGCCGCAGAGCCCGCAGATCGAAGTTACGGAATTTCCAACTCGGAGATCGGAGATCCACGAACCGGTACGAACCTTGCCGAAACAAATCTACTTTTAATGTATCCTTCGCCCAATACTATGTAACTAATGTTAGGTGAAAGCACAGTCGACAACCTGACGAAGCTTGTCAATTTTTTCCACCCTAATATACAGATAAAGAGTTTTTATTTTTGTCTGCGGAGTTAATTTTATGGTTCGATAATCAGGAGGATTTTTTCGGATATTTTTACGGATGCGTCAGATTTTTTCGAATTTTTTGTTGCTTTTTTGCGAAAAATTCGGATTTTTTGGTGGAACACCATTGGCAATACTGCCACATACAGAAATGTATTGTGATGCGAAATCCAAACATAAGCTTCGGAAAAGAAGCAAGCAAATTTTATTTTATTGTTTCGATACTCGACCACCGATACACGCCATTAAGTATCGATACATCTTGGTATCGGTAAGTAAAGTATCGATACAAAATATCGAATATCGTAACGAAAAGTATCGATACAGTAAAATATCGATACGTATCGCCCAACACTAACCCTACCCACCTACCGTCCTACAGTACCTTTGGTGACCTTTCACGAGTCGCCAATGATTAATTGTCAATATTGTCATTCTGTCATTCACAATTCACATTATGCCTAATAGAGGGAGTAATTGGAGCAAACGTTGAAAGTGCAAAGTATAAACAAATCAATACAAAATATTGAAACTACGACATACCTGATAATATTTTTATCAGAACTAATTTACATAGTAGAACTGCAGATATAATAAATGCCTTTAGAAAAGACTACTCTCCCACCTGGATGGGAGGCAAAAATCGATAAAAAATCCGGAAAAACGTAATATATCTATATTTATTCTAAAGTACCATTATTTTGTCTTATGTTTCGAATATTTTAGGTATTATATTAATCACCATGATAAAACTACTGCTTGGGATCATCCCTGTAACTCCAAAAAATTCAATTCAAAAACTAATGGGTACCCAAAGCATGCTGGAGGAGATTATATCGGTTTGCAGGTGAAAAAATTTATGATAAGTTAGAGAAAGGAGAATCAAAAGCATAAGAAAATATGAATAATAAATGAACATAATTCTTAAAATGCAAGTGATATTTTCTAGTCTTTCCGTCTGTGTTAATGCCACTTGTTTCAAATATTCTTCTTGCTTTCCTAATCCACAATTGTTTCTCAAATAATTCATTCCCTAATGCTGCTTTGGATAATAAAGCATGGATCACCAGATTTGAAGAGGAATTATGTGTATCCCAGTCAACCATTCCCCATACCAGCATTTCAGGCCTCGCCTCATCAAAGCCCCAAGATTAATTTGTTTCAGGTACCCCTAAATACAAAAGGGGCATGAGTATTCCTGTAGCATGAACTTAGATGGCATGTGTTTTGAGTTGTATCAAAGGAGAAAATTGAATTTTTCATGGAATGCTGTTTTTCACATTTGTAACTTCCTGAATCAGTAGAACAGTCTTGATCGATATGAAATTTTTTGAATAGATAGAATATTATGATTTTAATTGTGACACGTTTTATATTATCGTTTATTATAATGAATATTCATGAATGAAGGTTGAATTGGTTGTTACAAGTAGAGAGTTTATTGACAAGTTTAGAATTGTAAAATGATATAAACATTTTAGGATTTCAGTTCACGGAACAGAGGTAGTCCACTTACAGTTAGGTCGAAGACTCAAGAGTCTCCGTTACTGTCAAACGTTGGAATTACTGATGAAGCTGTATCAAAAATTGCCGCAATGTTCCCAACTGTTTCTGATGGACATATTCGACTTTTGATGAAAAAGTAAATATTTATATTATTTATAATATATTTCTATGGAAAATTTTGTCTCAAAAATGTTGAATAAGGAGCCTTAAAAATCAAAATTTGATTGAAGTGTATTGATTTACTTTTTGAACTAATGAAATATTTTTTTTTACATTGACCAAAAGTTTATCAAGATAGAAATTTTGATTATTGAGCGACTCACTGTTTGAAAAAAAAAACTTCTTCAAATATTTTTGAAATATCTGCTTTGTACTTCTAACAGTTTGAGCTTTAGTGAATTTTAACTCGCTTAAAAATCTGTATTTAGCATTCTGTAATAACTTCACTGCCATCGTTACTGACACAGTCATGCTTTCTAACATTTCTAGGTTTCACAATCGGGAAGTGCTTGTCATAAGTGCTTTGCAGGTGGAAAAAAATCCAGTCACCACTCCAGGTCCATTTGCAACTCCGCCTCCACAGCGTAACATCCTTGAAAATTTGGGTTACGCCCATTATAGCATGACTCCGCCCTTAGGTGTACAGAGAGCTCATTCTAAGGGAGGTAGTCATGAATCTGGCGCAAACAGTTACACGAATTCTCCCAGAATCGGGGATTATTTTAGGAGTACCTCGAGGCCGCATTCTTCTCCCAAGCTCAAGCTAAGGTCCATCCCCATATGCTGATGACTTCCTTTTTGTTTTGCTTTGTACATTTTTATTTTGCATTGCATGCGGAAGGGTTTTTGAACTGTAATAACATGCAAAAATTTCGGAGATTTTCAAGGTATAGTACCATTAAGCAAATTTTGATGTTATTACAGTTAGGATTTACTCACTTTTGGTTCTTAAATTAGTGAATTTTTTTTCTTTCCGATGTTTGTTGTAACCTTATATAGTTGCAGATATATGAAGTCTATTTTTCCGAAAGCGGAGGAGACATTGATCTTGGAAATTTTGTCGAATCATGATCATAATATTCAAAAAACGTCTGAGAAGTTGCGGGAGATGGGTTTTGAAAAAAAAGATAGCTTGAAAATAAGTCAGCAGAAGTATCAGGCGCAAATTCAATTACAGGAAGCTAAAGAAGAAATGGCTAAATCTCCATTGCCCATTCCAAAGATCAAAACTGCGGAAGAAAAAGGAAAAGGTTTGTTTTGAGTAATTTTTCTCTTTATTACTCATTTTCCCAAGATGTACGAATACTATTTTCTTTCTTTGTCAAAAAACAGTTTTATTTTCAATTATTTGTATGTTTCATATGTTTGTTTTCCTTCTTGTTAATATAATATTTTTACAGGGGTAACAGCGATTCAAAGAATTTTTCAAAATTTGGCTTGCAAACGCCTAATTTGTACTTTACTATTCTTGTTGGCGAATGGCGACACACTATATTTTGCATTTATCTGGTGGCGTCGGCTTATACAGGGTGTTCCTAAATTGGAGGTACAAACGAAGAGGGGAGATTCCTTGAGTAATTTTAAGAAAAAAAAGTCCCATAAACTTGGGATCCCAAACGGTTCGTTTTCGAGATACAGGGTGTTAAAGTTTTTTTTTTTTCTCATAGTATCTACACTCCACATGATATTCAACTGAAATTTGGCATAAATATTACAATTGAGAGTTCACACCATGTGACATGCCAATTTCGATAGCAAATCTACAGGGTGATTTTTTTTCTAGAACACTGTCCTTCGTTTTCCTCCAGAACTTTTTTTTTGGTGAGCCACTGTTGATTTGAAAAAATGTAAAGCAGCTTTGTTGTGATACTGAACTTCATGGTCTCTTGTAGTTTTGTCGTATCTGCTACCGATTTCGAGAAAAAAATTTTGAACGATTCTCTCGAAATCCTCAGAAAAATCCAAATTGTCATAAAAATTCAATTAGTAAGCTGTGGTGAATTAACTGTTTGTTTTGACATATCAAAATAAAACTTTCTCAGTTGAATATCTTGTGAAGTGCAGATACTATGAGAAAAAAATTCAAACTTTAACACCCTTTATTTCCCATGTTTATGGGACTTTTTTTCTTAAAATTACCTAAGGAATCTCCCCTCTTCGTTTGTACCTTCAATTCAGGAACACCCTGTATACAACTAGAGAAATATTTTGTTAAACTTTTACATTAAGAATAGGTCCCCTCCTACGCACGTCACTGCAAAAAAGATTTATAAATTTTGCATCGTATTTAATTAACGAATCGAAAAAATTCTAATTTTAACACCCTGTATTTCGAAAACGAAACGTTTTCTCAAAATGACCCTCTTCGTTTGTACCTTCAATTTGGGAACACCCTGTATAACTTTTTAACGCAAACTCTCAATTGTGTAATTTTGTTTTCAGTTAAGTCCGAACTTCAAGAAGAACACAAGAACGTTCCTGAACAATTAATAACTATTGCTTTAGAGAGTGTTGATTTCGATAAAGAAAAAGCAAGTAATCTCTTGAAAGGTTTTCTGGAGGGATCAAAAACTGAAAAGGGAAAAGTTGTTGAATTTTCCGAGTGAGTTTGAAGAATAATTCAGGTTACGTTCTTTTTATCATAATTTTTTTAGAGTGGATAATCAAGCTGTTGAGAAGAGTGCTGATGCCATATTGCCAGGTTCGATGAGTCGACAATCTCTGAAGAGTTTGTTGAAATCGGAAAGAACTGAAAAAGAGACGGCTAAAATTTGTCGGTATGTTTTCTGGTGCTGATATCAATTATTGATTTATTTTGAACATATATTTTCAGTGGTTTTGATAGCAGCTACACAGGATACAAATCGAAAAACCTCTCAAATGTGACTGGGCCTAATCCAGCACTTGCCAAAGGAAACAAAGAAAATCTACTTTTGTGAGTAGACTACCTTAATTTTTGATAATTCATTGAAAATGTATCTCTCGAATATTTTCAGAGAAGATTATGTGAAATGGCTGGGTCCAGATAAGAATCTTTGCAAAGGGGCAAAGCCGGATTTGGCGAAAGGTCCAAACATGTCCAACAGAATCGAGAAAAGAGTTGGAGCGTGTGGTTCGAATTCTGACAACCGTAAAGGACCAAATAAAAGTTTGGTGACAGGTAGCATATACAATCATATCAAAGCAACCATTGGTATCGGAGAAGAGTCGCGGGGAAAATAGTATTTGTATAATTATTGTTTTTTGGTTATTTCATCTGTTTTATGCTTGAATAGGAAACAAGCCTATTAACATGTGCAATCAGTGTACTCAAATAAGTTTGTTATGTTAAAATTGTTAGTATTCTTTCAGATTTGTATTTGTTATTGATAAAACTTCATATTTTTTTTTTAAAGTTGACAGTTCATTATATTGTGATGAAAATATTTCCCAGAGATTGGAATAGTTTGATTATTAATTAGGAGTTTGTTAAATTTAGTATTTCTGTTACTTTTCATTGCAGTTTTTAGATTTTTAACTGTTGCTATTTGTCGTTACTCCAGTGTTTTATTTGTACAATTCTTCTAGTCGTTTAAGTGGAAAATATATGTACCTGTAACAGTGGAATTCAAAATTCAGTGTGATTATATTCAGAGCATATTTTGGAAACTTACTTTTGAAGGACTTCTGACGGAAAATATTCAGTTTTTCATGATGTTTTTCACAAGAAAGTTGAACGTTAGCATGTTAGGTTATCATCAGTGTATTCCAAAAATTAGCAGACTGTAAAACAGATTATTTTTCAAACATGTAACGATTGCGTCCAAATCATATATCAAAGTAATTTCTATTTTTATTATCAAATTGTGTGAAATCAACATATTCTTGATGGAAATATGTCTATGAAAAAAATTTATATATTCTGGCCTACATTTTTTTTAGAATCCTGTCTTGATGTATACAAAAGAAAGTAATAAAAGTATATTCAGTAATAAGAAGTTTCAATATCTCAATTGAAACGAATTTAAGCACCCGAGGAAATAACATATAAAATCATGAAAATGAAAATTTTCCAGAAAACTTTTTTTTAATATAAATTTCTATATTTCTTATTTCAAGGTTTTTATATTATTTTAACGATCAGTTGTTCGAAATAATGTAATCGCTGGGAAAAAAAATTTGAAAACTAAGGTGCGACAAAAGGGTTGAGATTTTGAGAATAAGCGAATTTCAAATTTACTAACCGAAAATGTTGAAAGCTAATTTTTCAACAAAAAATTACGAAAAGCACTGCCGTGAAGTCAGGAGCTTTTGAGCGCTCGTTCATCCACCTTGTAGGTAGATTCCCATTTTCCAGTTTTAGAAACAAATTCGAAAAATTTTTGACAGCTGTCAAAAAAATGTTCAAATTAAGGCGAAACTCCTTACTTCACGTCAGTGCTTTAGGTGACCAATTTTTTTTTCGATAATTTGCTAGAATTTTCTACATTATCTATGGTCTTGGTAATGGGCAAAATGGACAAAATTCCCCACTTAGTTTGAATACATTATTCTTTATCTATGAGCAAAATTTCATTCGAATCCAATGGGTAGTTTCGGAATTATCAAGAAGAAAATAATTTGAACGGCCATATTTACGGAACCCCTAGTCTATTTTTGGCCATAGATGAATGTTACCGCGAAATTCGTGATCCGAACCTACCCTAAAAATTTCAAGTCCCTAGGCCTTTCCGTTCGGAAGTTATGATTTTCTATGGTTCTAGTCATGCGATATGGGAAAAATATAGCTCGAATATATCGTTCTCCATTGAAATACAAAATTTGATCACGATCAAATCCGTAGTTTTGAAATTATCAAGAAAACTAAATTTCAAACGACCATATTTACGGAACCCCTAGTCTAACTCTGCTAATTGGTAAACGCAACCGCGTCATTCGAGATCCACACCTATCCTGAAAATTTCAAGTCCCTAGGCCTTTCCATAACAAAGTTATAATTTTCTATGGTTTCTATGGTTCTGGTCATGCGAGCTGTATAAAATTCTACATGTAGCTTGAAAACGTCATTCTCCTTCTGAAAGCAAAATTTCACTTCGATCGAATCAATAGTTTCGAAGAAATGAGAAGAACAAAATTTCGACCGGCCATATTTACGGAACCCCTGGGCGAATTTTGCCTAATAACGAACTCAACCGCTGCATTCGAGATTTGAACCTACCCTGAAAATTTCAGGTTTCTAGGTCGTCTCGTTCGAGAGTTATCGTGTATACGGACGGACGGCCGGACAGACAGACACACTCGAATTTTTCGACGTATTCGTCATCAGGGTCTGTCGATTGATATCATTTTCGGCTCAAAATTCGAAAAATACAGACATCGTGACGAAATGATATAGCCCTCGTGTAAGTAGTACGAGCGCTCAAAAAAAATTTGAAAATTAAGGTTAACCGAGAATGTTGAAAGCTTATTTTTTACAGTGACTAGTTTAATCTATAGTGACTAGATTAAACACAGTGGCGACATTCGTGGTCTCATTTTTGATTGGCTGCCGGCTCAGCCGCCATATTCTTCCTAAATTCGTTTGTTTACTTTCTTCGTT
Source organism: Aphidecta obliterata (assembly GCA_963966015.1). Lineage (NCBI taxonomy): Eukaryota > Metazoa > Arthropoda > Insecta > Coleoptera > Coccinellidae > Aphidecta > Aphidecta obliterata. The sequence continues at coordinate 30,227,644 of OZ014428.1, forward strand.
CACCTGCATTTTAGGTTTTATTCAAAATATAAGGCCCATTGTAGTGAGAAAGTAAGAAAATTTAATGGTTTAGAAATTTACCTGTTATCTTTGACTGATACTTTTTGGCCAAGTATCCCTTAACTATCAAAATTTTCTTGTTATTATTCAGCCAAAGTGGTAAGTGTTGTCTTTTATATAAGAGTATTTCTTACGTTTTCTTGTACCATTTGTTATTTAAATTATCCTTAAATCTTGGGTTCTTTACCTAGTATATGATATCGCAGCCGAAACTTCGATTTGAAGAGTATATATTTTTTTAGATCAATGGTTTACTTGATGACATCCAGACATCCATCTGCTGCAATAAGCAAATTTAACACTGATGTCGATAACGAAACGATAACATTTTCAGAAGAATTCATCAAAATATTCACCAATACGGAAGTAGGCTATAAGAAAATTTGGAAACCATCCCAAACAGGTGTTGTCATTTCGACACGATCCATTCTGGAACTCCAAACTGAATTGTTGGAATAGAGAGCGTACTGTACCAATTTGTTTTAACAAGTCTATTTTCTCAAGATTGTTTGGGAAATTTATTCTGTGTATTGAGAAGCAAACAAATTGTGCCAAATGTGTTACAAGTGAAAAACAACCTGAAATTGATCTCTGTGTCGGAATACTTGAAGAACGCAAATAATAGCAGCTACGAGGAAGATGACAGAGTTTCTTCAGGTTTTTTAGACAGTCTGAAAACATTGAAGCCACTTCATGATTAAGTTATGTTGCCAGAAATGATAGAAACTCCAATTTTTAATTTGAATAGGAGGGACTTGAATTCTCTTTATAATATATCAGGATATATTTTAAACTTTACCATCGAATGTGTGAGTTCAGCAGTTTCCAAAAGGCCATTGCACAAAAAATGTAGTAAATTTATACTAATAAAGAGGTTCAACTAACAATCCTTATTTTTCACTTCAGAGGCAGTGTTTTGTTTTCTTTAGAGATGGAAAGTATTTTCAGAAAATATTTCATCTCAAAATATAGATCTGAAATTATTTTATTTTAAAGAAATGTCAGATTTGAGGCCAGAATCTCAAAACCAAAATTATAAAAAGATTTATTATTTTTAGATTGAAAATTAATTCGAAAAAATTCAAAGCATCCTCAAAAAAAAAATGAGAAGCTGGCAACTTATTCTGAATTATTTATGTTTCGATTAATCATTTGTTTTTTATTGTTATTTGTATCCTTCTAAAGGGAATGAATGAACGTGAAATCCAAAAGATTCTTTTCATTATAACACTGTAATACAGTACTATAAGTAATAAAATTTATGATCTGGATATTCTATTACGTTCTTACAACGATTTACCAGTAAATATTAGGAAAAAAACCATTCTATTTAATTATCATAAGTTTTTGAGCGCTCGTACTACTTACACGAGGGCTATATCATTTCGTCACGATGTCTGTATTTTTCGAATTTTGAGCCGAAAATGGTCTCAATCGACTATGTTCGACTCACTGATGACGAATCCGTCGGAAAATTCGAGTCTGTCCGTCCGGCCGTCCGTCCGTCAGCACGATAACTCTCGAACAAAACAACCTAGAGACTTGAAATTTTCAGTGTGGGTTCAGTTCCCGAATGGCTCGGTTAAGTTCGTTAATGGGCCAAATTCCACCAGGGGTTCCGTAAATATGGCCGTTCAAAGTTTTGTTTCCCTGATTACTTGAAAACTACAGATTTGATCGAGATGAAATTTTGCACTCGAATGGAAAATGAGGTGTTCAAGCTACATGTGAAATTTTGTCCAGATCGCATAACCAGAACCATAGAAACCATAGAAAATTGTAACTTTTGAACGGAAAGGCCTAGGGACTTGAAATTTTCAGGATAGTTGTGGATCTCGAATGTCGTGATCACGTTCATCTATGAGCAACATTATACAAGGGGTTCCGTAAATACGGTCGTTTGAAATTTTGTTTTCTCGATAAATTCGAAACTGCGGATTCGATCGAGATGAAATTTTGTATTTTAATCGAGAATGATATATTGAAGCAATATTTTGTCCAGATCGCATGACCAGAACCATAGAAACCATAGAAAATTCTAACTTTTGAACGGAAAGGCCTAGGAACTTGAAATTTTCAGGGTGGGTTTGGATCGCAAATTTCACGGTCATGTTCATCAATGAGCAAAATTAGACTAGGGGTTCCCTAAATATGGCCGTTCAAAATATTTTTTTCCTTATAGTTTCGAAACTACCGATCGGATTGGAATGAAATTATGCACCTAGCTCAGGAATAATGTATTCAAACTACGTGCAAAATTTTGTCCAGATCGCATCACCAAGACCATAGATACCGTGGAAAATTCTAGCGAATTATCGGAAAAAAATTGATCAGCTGAAGCACCGACATGAAGTCTGGAGTTTTGCCTAAGTTTCAGAATTTTTTTGACAGCTGTCAAAAATTCCTTCAATTGATTTCTAAAACTGGAGAATGCGAATCTACCTACAAGGTGCATGTACGAGCGCTCAAAAGCTCCTGCCTTCACGGCAGTGCTTTTCGTAATTTTTTATTACGATTTCCATTCAAATCCTATGGATTCACATTCAAATTTAGGAAGAATATGGCGGATGGGGCGGGGCTTAGCCAGAATGTCGCCACTGTGTTTAATCTAGTCACTGTAGTTTAATCTAGTCACTGTATTATTTTTCAAAAAAGAACGCCATCTCTAAGTCACTAGCTGTACTACGAAGTGACTTTTCAAAAAGTGCCGCTCTTTGTAGGGTGCGCTTTTTTCCGATTAACCAACAGGTTTTGCGAAATCGTTTTCTGTTAAAGCGACATCTGTTTTGCACTTGGGAATCCAACTGCCGAAATTATTGATTTGATAATCGTTCATTTCCATTGTAGAGGGCGCAGTGTTACTTAGCGAATGTCAGTCCGTTCCCGGTATATTCAGTGATATTTTTCAATTTCCCCACTGTCCTGTTCGATTCCTGCTTTCCCAGTTCTGCGCGTCCTGTTGCGGGTTGAGGTTGTGGGTTTATCGGGAGTTAAAAAGTGTTTTCAAAAATGGCGTTCAATGGAGATGGGCCCCAAAATAAAAGACAGCGGATGGAAGCAGAAACTATCAACAGAGTGAGTGCAATCCTTGAGAATTCATCTTCAACCCTTACATTTCCTGCTGAACTGTGTGGTTATCTCTGCCCGGCATCGATTTTCCTCGGAGTTTTCCCACTTGTTTTCGTTTATTTGGCTATTTTCCGACGTTTCTTTGAATTGTTGAAGGAATTGCGGAGAGCCTAATTTAATCACGATGAATTTTCGAACAAGCACGTTTGTAAATAACAAGAGATTTTTTTGGTCTTGAATACGAATGTGGTTTTCACCAAGTTCATTATTTTCGAAAAATTCATTCCACTTTGATTTCTTTCAATTTTCGCGGTTTTGACATTTGACTTCAAAATGGGATTTTATGGTAAATTTTTCATTTCGATGCGCCTATTGTTATTCTTCCAGATCCGCATAATTACCTGCAATTGTTGGAATGTTTCATTCATGCATTGTCGCATTTTGTAGTTGTTGACATTCCGGATGGCGTTTAAGAAAGTGGGTTCGGACAAGATAGCTGTGAAAAGCCGCCTACTACAACATCACTATACTGCCTGTTTCATAACATAAGGTAATGGTCAGATCGCTCAAAGACGGACATTGACCTTTCACAAGAAACCAGATGAAGATATACCTTATAGGAGGACGAGTTTGATGTTGTCGCAAGACCAGAAAGTCGTATTCTTTTTGAGCAGGAGAACTGATCGCCTTCGAGGTTCTTTTCGTGCAGCTAACGATTCTAACTGTTCATATTCGCTTCAATATTCATAAAAAAACAACTTTCTGAATTTGGGGAAAGTTGCGTGTTTGTTGCTTTGTTTGCATCGAATAAAGTATTCATGTACAGGGTGTTTCAGGTAAGCGGTTCACTGGATTTTGTGACTTTTCCCTTGAGGAGAGTTGAAGAATGACCCATCAATATTATAGTATTTCTTAAGGGCTATCCGAATATTTTATAGGAAAAACTATAGAACCAAGGCATGAAAAGAAATTGAGGAAAAACCGTTTTTCCAAAAAAAATTTTTTTTGCCAATTTGACTGGTTTTCGAAATAAGAAGGTCTAAAGACAATTAATCACCAATTTTTTCTTCATTTGAACTTCCGGTTTTCTAGAAAACGGAAAATTTTTTCTTGCAAAATATACTTCATAATTTTTTACCATATTTTCTGAATACTCAATCGATTCTGAATTCGAATATGTAATAGGTGATTTTATATTTATTCCAAGCAATTCCATTCAAAATGAACCTGAGGAAATTCAGATTTCTTATTCGGAAAATTCCACACATGTGATTTTTAACCAATCAGAACGTGTATTTCTGACAGATCACCATCGCAACGGATGAATTTTAGTGGAAATTTTTTCCTCGTGCGTGCCCAACAGCGAATTATACTGGAAATTTTTTTTGACGTTTATAATGACAGAATATTATACTTGATGGAGACGGAAATTGACGTTGTTGGAAATAAACGCATTTGGTGTGAAATTTTCTTACCGAATACCACACGAGGTCAAATTAAATCCGGAATTTTTTCTCGCTCATGAATATTTTTAGAAAATTATCCCTCGTCTTCGACTCGGGATAATTTTCAAAATATTCATGAGCTCGAAAAAATTTCCGGCAATAATTTGACCTCTAGTGGTATTACTAGTGAAAATATATCCATGTTGTCTATGGTTCAATCAATATTTGATTGTCAAATTTGATCAATCTGAAGTGAAAATATGAAACCCAAATTTTCATTCAAAGCTCTCAGCATGTTTAGTCCATGTTTAGAAAGTTGGGATTGTCTCAGAAAGTGCGAAAAAGTGAGAGGAAGGCACTTTCAACAGTTTCTGTCAATAGTATTTTTGTTGATTTTAATAAATAACTTCAAAAAATTCTATCTTTCTTGAAGAATAAACATATTTAGGCTTTGAATGAAAATTCAGGCTTCATATTTTCGCTTTTATTATACATGAGAATAAAAGCTTCAAACTTTGACAATCAAATATTGATTGAACCACAAACAACATGGATATATTTTCCGAATATGGAATCTGAATTTCCTCAGGTTGATTTTGAATGGAATGCTTGAAATGAATATAAAATCACCATTATATTTACATATTCAGATTCAGAATCGATTGAACAATGACATTCAAACAATATGGGAAAATAGTATATTTTGCAAGAAAAAATTTTCCGTTTTCTAGAAAACCGGAAGTTCAAATGAAGGCACAATTGGTGAGAAATGGTCTTTTGACCTTCTTATTTTGAAAACCAGCCAAATTTGGCAACATTTTTTTGTTGGAAAAATGGGTTTTCCTCAATAACTTTTCATGCTTTGGTTCGATAGTTTTTCCGATGACATATTTGGAGAGCCCCCAAACAATACTATCATATCGATGAGTCACTCTTCAATTTTGCTCGAAGGATAAGTCAAAAAATTCAGTGACCCGCTCACGTGAAACACCCTGTACCTTCATGGTGAAAACTTCAGCTTTCCTGTCTTTACTCGATTCTTCGTGAAATAAGTAGGAAAGTCTCAACAAAAATTTATAACAATCAACAGAAGACGCTTCCAGCGAAAACGAAAACAGAAAACAAAGTTGACTGAGACATTTCCAAGCAGAAACCACATTTTTTCTGAAGAAAACTCGTACCATTTTTCTCTACCAGGCACAAGTGAAGAAGTTAGCAAAAACTGGGTTTTCAGATTGTGATGCATTTCTGTATTCCACATAAATTTTCCTACTATTGGACATCAGGGCCGTATCTGGGTACTATTGCGCCTGTGGCAATATATTAGACAGCGCCCCCCCATTTTCGTAGATTTTTTTTCATCCATCATATTTTCTTATAGTACTTTTCTTTTCATAATGCTAGTCATATATTTCCGTGAGAGTTTCAAAATAATACACATTTTTATGGAAAATTTCTCTCATTAAAAACATTAAAATACACATTTCAAATGAAATGCATAAAAATAACACAAATTCTGAAAAAAAAAAAAGAAATATTCATATTTATGTAATAAATACGAACATTTATCTTGAAGAATATAAATTCTTCAACTTAAAATTTGAAAATACATGCTGCAAACGTAGAATAAAAATTTTTTGGTAGGTTGACTAGAAAACAATAATCGATAATCACAATCTCTGCAAAAAAAAACCGCAAACTTAGCATAAGGTACTATTTTATAACCATTTGAGAAACGTACTGATAGTTTCGTACAGGGCCCGATGTTACAATATTCAAGAAGTCCATACGTTAAGTATTAAAAAATTACTAGAATAATCTTTGCCAGATTGAAGATTCAATGAAAACTATGAAAAGTAACACTAAAATTTGAGTTTTATTAGATTTCAAAAAAAGACGCTCTGAGAAGTGAGAACTCAAGTTTGAAAATCCATATTTTCCGCAATGAACCGAACATATTTCTTCTTGAATTGAAAGGAACAATATTATTATGTTAAAATACGAATAATTGAGTAGTTCCGATGCCAGAATAATTTCATGAAAAATAACGAATACTTAGTACAACTCACCTCCAATAGCACAATTTATAATGCTCGAATCCAAAAGCACAATGGCACGAAAAAGTCAAATAATAAAAAAAACTCAAAACTTATAACACTTCAAATTTGGATACACACTAAACGAACATTGAAATTTAAATTTTTTGCTCTTCCCTTCACAATTGAAAGAAATCAATATTTATGTAGAATAGAATAAGATTCCCCAATTTTTCTACCACTTCTTGAGCTCAAAACTCTGATTGGTAAATTTTTGGCAATACAAATCGTTTTTAAAATACCACAGATGTGGCCTGAAAATCTAAACAAATCGATCATTATGAACCATCATCATCAAAGAAGCCGCCCTTCAAAATAAGCTGGATGCGATAAGGGATATAGTGTAAGCAACTCATAAAAGGGCTGTGCTTGGAATCGCATGACGATATTACCGATTGTAATATTTATGATCAGAGTGCGGCATCTTTGAAAATTTTTCAGAACAATTGGACCATATTTTTCGTATTTCTGACCTAATTGCATTCTCATTCTGTTTTTTGAATGTCAATGTTTCGAAATGTTGTGATCGAATTACTTACTTACGTAACCGTGTTGTCATCTTTCGAATTAATTTTTTTTGCTTGGCGCTTCTATTTTTTTATTTTTGATATTTTTTGGCGCCCCTTCAGACCTTGCGCCCGTGGCAAGTGTCACGCCCTAGATACGGCCCTGTTGGACATTTAATAATCCAATTTACACATTTTTTTCATTGGGTCATCGCATTCTTGAAAATATTCCTAGACTTTTCCGAAGAGTGGATTTAACGCTCCTTTTTTAATACCCTGTGTAGTCGAAGGCCGTTACAACCAATTCAGTAACCTTCCAGGGAAAACCATTACCTCCACCTTTATCGCAGCGGTATTGGCGGAATCTTGATGGAATTGCTCGGATGCACTTTCGGAACGGGCCATCCGAGGGGGAAGACGATCGATGCGGATCACCGATTCTAATTGGGTTTATCCGTGAAAAAAAAACGTTCTGGGGTTATCGAGACGGGCGGAACGGCCGATTTTTTTTCCGCCCGACCGACGCCGGAATTACACCTTTACGGGCGCCTCTAACGGGACTAATTGTCGTTTATGACAACTAGAGGGAATACGGTTAAATCCCGAAATTGGATCTATGTCGAAAATAATATAATTAATCGATCGGCCGGGGCTGTTTTGAGCCCGCCGAACGGGTCCGCTGGAAACGAGTCGCATTTTAATTTTTTGATGTTTTTATACGGGCCATTTCCGAGGGAAACGTGTAGCATTCGATGATTGCAACGAAAACATTGAATTGAATGGTTGTTCAGCAAGAGGTAAAATGTGGCAGGGCCGTATCTAGGTACTATTGCGCCTGTGGCAATATATAAGACAGCGCCCCCTATTTGAGTAGATTTTTTTTCATCCATCATATTTTCTTATAGTATTTTTTTTCATAATGCTAGTCATATATTTCCGTAAGAGTTTCAAAAAATTTTTTCAATAAAAACATTGAAATACACATTTTAAATGAAATGCATAAAAATAAAACAAATTCTGAAAAAACAAAATGAAATATTCATATTTAAGTAATAAATACGAACATTCATCTTAAAAAATATAAATTCTTCAACTTAAAATTCAAAAATACATACTCCAAACGTAAAATAAAAATTTGTTGGTAAGTTGACTAGAAAACAATAATCGATAATTACACTCTCTGTAAAAAAACCGCAAACTTAGCATACAAATACTATTTTATAACCCTTTGAAACACGTACTAATAGTTTCGTACAGAGCCCGATGTTACAATATTCAAGAAGTCCAAACTATGAAAAAAAACACTAAAATTAGTGTTTTATAAGATTTCATTCAAAAAAAAGACGCTCTGAGAAGTGAGAACTCAAGTTTGAAAATCCATATTTTCCGCAATGAACCAAACATATTTCTTCTTGAATTGAAAGGAACAATATGTATTATTATTTTAAAATACGAAAAATTGAATATATCCGATGCCAGAATAATGTCATAAAAAATAACAAATACTTAGTACAACTCACCTTAAATAGCACAATTTATAATGCACGAATTCAAAAGCACAATGGCACAAAAAAGTCAGAATATAAAAAAAACTAAAAACTTATAACACTTCAAATCTGGATACACACTAAACGAACATTAAAATTAAAATTTTTTGGTCTTCTCTTCACAATTGAAAAAATCAATATTTATGTAGAACAGAATAAGATTCCACAATTTTTCTCCCACTTCTTGAGCTCAAAACTCTGATTGATGAATTTTTGGCAATACAAATCGTTTTTAAAATACCACAGATGTGGCCTAAAAATCTAAACAAATTGATCATTATGAACCATCATCATCTAAGAAGCCGCCTTCAAAATAAGCTGGATGCGATATGAAGGGATGTAGTGTAAACAACTCATGAAAGGGCTGTGCTTGGAATCGCATGACGATATTGCCGATTGTAATATTTATGATCAGAGTACGGCATCTTTGAAAATTTTTTATAACAATTGGACCATATTTCTCGTATTTCTGACCTTATTGCATTCTCATTCTTTACTTTGAATATCAATGTTTCGAAATGTTGTGATCGAATTACTTACTTACGTAACCGTGTTGTCATCTTTCGAATACATTTTTTTTGTTTGGAGCTTCTATTCTTTTTATTCACGATATTTTTTGGCGCCCCTTCGGACCTTGCGCCCGTGGCAAGTGCCACCCTTTCCACGCCCTAGATACGGCCCTGAAATGTGGTACATTCTATATAAACAAAGTTTCTATCTTGGTTCATTTTATGTAGTTTATCTTTTTTGTTACAGGTGCACCAAGGAAATTTCGGAAATAACGAAGAACCCAGAAGAAAAGGCCAAGAACCCAGCAAACCAAATCACATTCTACTGTTCACAATTATAAATCCCATGTATCCGATAACAGTGGTAAGTTTCTCCTCTTTGAAATTTTTTTTTCGAGATTTTACCCTTGTTTTCTGTTAATTAAATTCTCCAATACGATGTCGTTGATAAATTTCATCTAAATACACTGATGTGAAGTTGGGAGCTTTTGCGCGCTTGTTTATTCATCTCCAGAGCGGCCATCCAGGTACATACTTCGAAAATACAGGGAAATGCTTTGAAATTATCCCGAAGAGAGTTATAAAATCGTATTCGCCCAGTTTCTACCTCTTAATTGGTATATTTCGAGATATTTTCATCCGAACAGATTTCGACAAATCTCCCGTAAAATTCTGGACTCCTTGAAGAAAAAAGTATTGTTGAGAACTAAAATGATGATTAGTCATAAATCCACTGATCTGTGATCATTTTGATTTGGTATGAGGTGACACTGTAGCAAGACTATCGAACCAAAGATTATGAAACGAATCACAGATTTTGTGGACCGAATCGTACGCCAGTGTGACAAATAAGGCCATTTAATTTTTGAAGAAGAGATGGAATATCAAATTTCTCAACGCCAGAAAAACTCAAGTTTGTTTTCACGTGGGACAATTTCAAAGCGGAATTTTATCGATGCCCTGAAGTGAACACAACATTTCAGCAAGATATTCAATCCTGGATTTCAGAAAATATGCTACGACAGAATATTTCCACTCGACTTCAATCTTCTGCCCATTTTTGAGCTTCAATTGGTTTCTAAAACTGGAAAATGCGAATCTATCTACAAGGTGGATGAACGAGCGCTCGAAAGCAGCTGCGGCAGTGTTTTCTATAATTTTTATAGCACTCTTCAAATCGTTTTTTCAACGCACGATATAAACTGCTCTGTGGGTTTTCTCTATGACTTCCTAGATTCCCTTCAATTATCTATTGCTTCGCCCACGTTTTTCTTTTCAAATTTCACAAGTACTTCAATAACTATTATAATTTATCACGATCCGAAAAGGAATAAAATCGCACACTTGATTTAAAATACGATGTATTCTGTTTCCGAACGATAAAACACGGAAGGTTTATTATTGGAAATGTTTGTTTTCCAATATACGGCCAATAACGAATGCTATTAGGCTTTCCGTTCCGTTTACGAAATCCGTAGTCGTTATAACGCGTTGATCATCTTTGATCATCTCTCCTCGTACAAACAGAATCCTCTCGGAATGATAATATTTCTGTTTGGATAGATGGGGATTTTAACGAGAACACGAGCATTTCCAGCTCATCAATCTGTACGCTCTGATTGTGGACGTTTATGACCACTGTGAAAGTCATGTAGTAGGTCTGATGATGTGGAATAAACATTGGTATCGACGCTAATTTATCAGTAAATTGAAACTTCACAGAAACCATTCTACCGTTCGTTCATTGAAATTTCAAGACGATTCAACTGAGAAACTTTTGCATTATTCTATGGTTCACTTGCGACTTTCACTGTTTTGAACACATCGGAAACGTCAAATTATTGAAATTGAATAATTCAACGCAGATTTAAAATCTATGCATCACTAACTGTGAACCCAGTTATTGTGTCTGTTTGAACCCAAGTTTTTTCAAATAACCTCAGACTTTTTCGATGTTTACTTAATCGTAAATTTCGCGGAGGATTCACGGTGGACACAAAGCTTTCGCACATTTAGAAAGATAAGAATCGAACGCCCACATGCAATTATTCGGTCTGTGAACGGTCCCATATAGCCTGCCAAAGTTTGACATCATTACGATCTTGATAGCGGAAACTGCTTATTCACGAATTACCCACATTTTCGTCAGGGCCAATTGAAGTGGTTGGGTACATTCAATTACGTTAATTGAATATTAACATTACGTTAAATAAAATAGCCACACTGTAAAAAAAGTTTTGACAGATGAATTCAGTCATTCAGTCACATATCATCTAAATATTGACATGCCATTTGAATTGTGATCATAGAAAGAATAGGAATTTGTGTCAGTTGTGACGAATTAATGTTCTATGATAATCGATGATCAAAGGGGGCGTATCCATTATCATAGAGTAGAAAAAAATCGCACCTGGGTCGTTACTCAAATTAAACGCTTCCGTCGTCGTTCGAGACGTCGAGACAATTTTTCGTGCGTCACATTTTCCCCAGTTGATTTTAATCAAATCTCGGGCACGCTCCTAGCTCTCGGGATATTCGATGATCCTAGCGGACAAATTCTCAAAATAAATCAAAGCAAGGCGGTCGTAAAAGTTACAACTGGACCGCACATGTCGCAGCTTTGAACGAACATAGAGTGCGTTTTCCATGTAATTAGTTCTGTGTGTGACGTTTGTTTGATGAAATCAATGTTGTCTAGATCGCATGACCAGAACCATAGAAACCATAAAAAAATTGTAAGTTTCGAACGGAAAGGCCTAGGGATTTGAAATTTTCAGAGTAGGTTTAGATCATCAATGAGCAAAATGAGACTAGGGGTTCCGTAAATATAGCCGTTCAGAATATTTTTTTCCTGATAATGTAGAAACTACTGATTGGATTGGAACGAAATTTTGCACATAGATGAACAATAATGTATTCAAACTACTTGCGAAATTTTGTCCAGATCGCATCACCAAGACCATAGATATCGTAGAAAATTCTAGCGAATTATCGGAAAAACAATCATCTAAAGCCCTGACGTGAAGTCTGGAGTTTCGCCTTAGTTTGAAATTTTTTTCGACAGCTGTCAAAAATTTCTTCAATTGGTTTCTAAATCTGGAAAATGCGAATCTACCTACAAGGTGGAAGAACGAGCGCTCAAAAGCTCCTGACTTCACGGCAGTGCTTTATAATTTTTTTTCTGATAATTTCGAAACTATTGATTGGATTGGAATTAAATTTTGCACATAGACGAAGAATAATGTATTCATAATTCAAGTCTGTCTGCCCGGCCATCCGCCAGTAAAACGAAGAGGGATGATTATTCGGATGATATAACGAATTAAAGTATTATAAATAGCGTTTTCGAGATACAAGGTTTCAAAGTTTGAATTTTTTCATAGTTTTTTCCTCAAAGCATCAGCATTCCATAAGATATATTCAGCTGAAATTTGGCAAAGATCTTATACTTAAATGTTTATATGATATGACATGTCCATTGCCCGCGGAAATCTCCAGGCCATATTTTTCTCTGAGGTAATAGTCAACTTTTTTCCTCCAGAGTTTTCTTGTTGTGCGCCTCTGGTATTCGGGAAAATATGAATAAGAATCTTTGTTTCATTCGAAAACTAATAAATGTTCTGCAATTTTTTTCGTATCCACCACAGTTTTCGAGAAAAAAAAAGTTGTAAAATTATAATCAGAAAAATCAAAATCATCAGGGTTGAAAAAAATCATGATTTTTTAGAAGAACAAGAGAATCCAAGTTTTTGAGCCCTCGTACTACTTACACGAGGGCTATATCATTTCGTCACGATGTCTGTATTTTTCGAATTTTGAGCTGAAAATGGTCTCAATCGATAGAGTTCGACTCACTGATGACGAATCCGTCGAAAAATTCGAGTCTGTCCGTCCGGCCGTCCGTAAGCACGATAACTCTCGAACGGAACAACCTAGAGACTTGCAATTTTCAGTGTAGGTTCAGATCCGAAATGCCTCAGTTGAGTTTGTTAATGGGCAGAATTCCACGAGGGGTTCCGTAAATATGGCTGTTCAAAGTTTTGTTCTCCTGATTACTTGAAAACTACAGATTTGATCGAGATGAAACTTTGCACTCGAATGGAGAATGAGGTGTTCAAGCTACATGTGAAATAATGTCCAGATCGCTTGACCAGAACCATAGAAACGATAGAAATTGTAACTTTTGAACGGAAACGCCTAGGGACTTGAAATTTTCAGGATAGGTGTGGATCTCGAATGTCGTGATCACGTTCATCTATGAGCAAGATTATACAAGGGGTTCCGTAAATACGGTCGTTTGAAATTTTGTTTTCTCGATAATTTCGAAACTACGGATTGGATCTGGATAAAATTTTGTATTTTAATCGAGAATGATATATTAAAGCAATATTTTGTCCAGATCGCATGACCAGAACCATAGAAACCATAGAAAATTGTAACTTTTGAACAGAAAGGCCTAGGAACTTGAAATTTTCAGGGTAGATTTGGATCGCGAATGTCGCGGTCACGTTCATCAATGAGCAAAATTAGACTGGGGGTTCCGTGAATATGGCCGTTCAAAATATTTTTTTCCTGATAGTTTCGAAACTACTGATTGGATTGGAATGAAATTATGCACCTAGCTGAGGAATAATGTATTCAAACTACGTGCAAAATTTTGTCCAGATCGCATCACCAAGACCATACCGTAGAAATTTCTCGCGAATTATCGAAAAAAAATTGGTCAGCTGAAGCACTGACATGAAGTCTGGAGTTTCGCCTAAGTTTCAGAATTTTTTTGACAGCTGTCGAAAATTCCTTCAATTGATTTCTAAAACTGGAAAATGCGAATCTACCTACAAGGTGGATGTACGAGCGCTCAAAAGATCCTGACTTCACGGCAGTGCTTTTATAAGTTCGTAATTTTGCTTTTTTACTATTAATAAGACAAGTTACTATTTTCAACAGGATTTTGATATTTATAAACCCCCGCAAACTGCGTCTATTATTAATAGATATTAATTTACTGTTCACAGTGTTTACGATTATATTCTTTGCGACATTTCTTGTTTCGATGGAACGTTTTTTTTGAGCGCTCGTTCTACTTACACTAGGGCTATAACATTTCGTCACGATGTCTGTATTTTCGAATTTTTGAGCAGAAAATGCTCTCTCCGACCGTATATACGATAACTCTCGAACGGAACGACCTAGAAACTTCTGGGTAGGTTCGGATGCCGCAGTTAATTTCGTTCATTTCAAAAGTACAGATTCGATCGTGACGAAATTTTGTATATTGATGAAGAATGATATATTCAAGCTACATTTTTTCCAGATCGCATAACCAGAACCATTTTAAATTCCCACGAATTATTGGATAAAAAATCCTTATATTTCTGTAACAGCTGATTTGGCATAATTGATAGAGAGCTGCTGTCATTTTTCTGACAGCTGTAAAAAATTTCTTGAATTGGTTTCTAAAACTGGAAAATTCGAATCTACCTACAAGGTGGATGAACGAGCGCTCGAAAGCTGCTGCGGCAGTGTTTTCTATAATTTTTATAGCACACTTCAAATCGTTTTTTCAACGCACGATATAAACTGCTCTGTGGGTTTTCTCTATGACTTCCTAGATTCCCTTCAATTATCTATTGCTTCGCCCACGTTTTTCTTTTCAAATTTCACAAGTACTTCAATAACTATTATAATTTATCACGATCCGAAAAGGAATAAAATCTGGTTTCTAAAACTGGAAAATGCGAATCTACCTACAAGGTGGATGAACGAGCGCTCAAAAGCTTCTGACTTCACGTCAGTGCTTTTCAAATTTTTTAATCGGTTTTAGCTTTACTGAATTAACGTTTTATTTCAGGACGTTTTACACACCATATGCCAGTCGAGTGGACAAGTGTTGAGGAT
The DNA here is from genome assembly GCA_963966015.1 of Aphidecta obliterata. NCBI lineage: Eukaryota > Metazoa > Arthropoda > Insecta > Coleoptera > Coccinellidae > Aphidecta > Aphidecta obliterata. Next base: position 30,242,774 of record OZ014428.1, read on the forward strand.
TGTGATCTTCAAGAAGAATGGCGTTCAAGCGATGGTTGAATATCCTTTGAAATCAATTTTTTAACGGATTTATCGATGAATTAATCGTATTGTCTACTGTATATTGCCGCGTCGGGTTTTACTGCAGAGGATTTAATGGGAATTTTAGAGGTTGTTTCAGTTTTTAGTATCCCATCTGTATTGAACTGAACAACGGATTATCTTATTAACGACCGCCGTTCTTCTCACCTACGGGAAATTCATTTTTTCGGATGAGGGTGTTAAAATACTGTTATAGAAAACGCTATTTTACACTGCTTTTTTCGAAATTTCCAACATGTAGGTAATTCTTCCTTAACGTTCATTACATTCGATAGTATAGAATCAGCAATTAGAGCCAAAGAAGCACTGAATGGAGCCGACATATACTCGGGATGCTGCACCCTCAAGATTGACTTCGCAAAGGTGAGTTTTTTTTTTCAACTTTACGAAAGCAATTTATAGATACAATAATGTGGATAAACCGCCATAGAAAGTTCGCGATTGAAAGATCCCCGCTGTCGAAGAAGTTATTGCTGGATTTGAGACAGGTTCCTGTTTCTGTCCGACCTATTTCCCTCCGGAAAATCCGAATCGATAGCGTCGATCCGCGTGCGGCCTCGCTCCCTTACCCTTCCGGATGACCCTCATAGGCCTATTCAACATTGACGGATTCCTTCGCGTGTCTCACGATCCTCCCCGTGATGACATCGAGGGGCCCTCCTGAAACGGACCCGATATCGACTTTCGTCCGCCGAATAGCCGGTGTTCGTGTTCCCCAAAACCGTGGTTAATTGTGAATCGAATTGGGAATTGGGACGAGGCTGAATTAGGAGGGAGTATCGACTGGTTACGAACCGATGATTTTATCTAACATCTGACAGAATGCCACGCCATTGGGAGCCGACTCGAATAATGCTCGGGCTACGAGATTGTTGTTCAATGAAAATATAACTTATATTTTTATCATTCGATAGAATTATCCATTTCAAGAGAAAAAATGTCATATAAACATGTTACAATAACAATGAGTTAGAGGGTGTTCAAACTCCTAAATTTGTTTCGATCTCTCTGGAAAATTATTGCACATGCACTTTCTTACAGTTTTATGAGAATTTGCCGGACAACCAACTAATTGGAATCAAGCGTTCAATTTCAAGTTCAATGAAAATTGGTGAAACATCTTGATAATGCTCATCCAATAATAATCGAAATATTTTTTCGATTTTTTCTTGTGAATCTGCTAATACGAAAAAAAAACGCAAGAAAAAAAACAAAGAAAAGTTGAGATCAGTCAGTCACTGGCGTACGATATTTGGTTATGAAGTGTGCATAGGAGATTTTTGTCTCGAAATTGAACATTCTGTTCGACTGTTGAAATTATTCTATAAAAAGTGGGCCACCCTATACAGGGTGTCTACTTTTAAAAGGGCCAAACTTCAGGGGAAGATCATACATAAGATTCGCAACAAGAAATGTCATATAACACATGGTCGAAATGTTGACGGTTATTCTTCAATTTAACATTTCTTGATTTCACGAAATATTTCAAGTTTTTCCATAAAATCAATTTTACTTTAGTAATCCTAAAAGTCTCTTCAGATTTGACCACATATTTGGAAACAGCATCAAAATTTCTATAAGATAAGAATTTCTGTCTGCCAAAAAAATTCTTATTGCTGGCGCGGTAAGGAGATGAATGTCACGATTCTGAAGTGAACAAAACCAGTCATATTTTTCCAATGGTTTTATCGATGAAAAATCATTAACTATGGACATGTTTCCTTTTCTGCAAAAACTACCCTATTTAGTGTGCTTTCGAATGACATAGCAACTTTTGTGCTTGCTGCTTTTCTTCTAGCCTAATATCATGGCTCACGAGATAACAAGGAATAAGTCGAACTATTCCAAACCTTAATTCCACTCATGTGAACAAAATAAAATTTGATTGTCAAATAGAATATTCTGTCATTATAAACGCCAAAAAAATTTCCAGTATAATTCGCTGTTGGGTACCTACCCACGAGGAAAAAATTTCCACTAAAATTCATACGTTGCGATAGTGATCTGTCAGAAATACACGTTCTGATTGGTTAAAAATCACATGTGTGGAATTTTCACTAGTAATACCACTAGAGGTCAAATTATTGCCGGAAATTTTTTCGAGCTCATGAATATTTTGAAAATTATCCCGAGTCGAAGACGAGGGATAATTTTCTAAAAATATTCATGAGTGAGAAAAAATTTCCGGATTTAATTTGACCTCGTGTGGTATTCGGTAAGAAAATTCCACACCAAATGCGTTTATTTCCAACAACATCAATTTTCGTCTTCATCAAGTATAATATTCTGTCATTATAAACGTCAAAAAAATTTCCAGTATAATTCGCTGTTGGGTACCGTGAAAAAATTTCCACTAAAATTCATCCGTTGCGATGGTGATCTGTCAGAAATACACGTTCTGATTGGTTAAAAATCACATGTGTGGAATTTTCTCTATAATTCGAGAGCGCTTATCTCGAATATGTACTTGCTTTACCTTAAAAAAATAATTTTCTGGTCGCAACCGCTCCTTGAAGTTGAAAATTTCAGAGATCCCTATTTGGGATTTTCTGAATTTGAGATTTCGCTAGATGCAAATGTCTAGGTCTTAATAGCTATGGAATTTTTTCCTCATGGCTGCATTCTTTGGCTACCAATAAAATCCATCGTAGAGTTGCTGGAGCTCTTCTGAAAAATTCTATCATTTTTTTCGGAATACTTATTTTTTCCTGAATTTCGATCTAAACTACGACGAATTGACGCTATGGAAAAAAAAAATATGTTCTCTATATAATTCGAGAGCGATTATCTCGAAAATGTACTTGCTTTACCCTAAAAAAAAATTTTTTCTGGTCGCTACCGCTCCTTGAAGATTAAAATTTCAGAGATTCCTATTTTAGGATTTACTTAATTTGAGGTTTTGCTAGATGCAAATGTCTAGGCCTTGATGGACGTGGAATTTTTCCCATTTGGCTGCATCGGTTGGCTACCAATAAAATCCATCGCAGAGTTGCTGGAGTTTTCCTACAAAATTCTATGATTTTTTTTTTCTGAAAAACTCGTTTTTCCGTAAATTTCGATCTCAACCACGACGAAACGACTGGGTCTATAGAAAATCTGACTGCATATTCAGAATCAGTGTAATCGAATCAGTTCATAATACAAGTTTCACGGAGATAATCGAAAAAAAAAATGTTCACCCAAAAATTTCCTGACCAGGTATAAGGAAAATTCGGCAAAAAAAAATGTTTCACTATAGAGAAGAAAAATATGTTTTCTATATAATTCGAGCAGGCTCATTCAGAAAATGTACCTGCTTTTGACGAGAAAAATTCTTCAGGTCGCTATCGCACTTTGAAGTTGAAAATTTCAGAGATCACAATTTTGGATATCTGAATTTGAGGTTTTGCTAGATGCAAATGGCTAGGCATTGATGCTTGGGGTTTTTTTCCATTTGGCTGCATCCTTTGGCTATTAATAAAAGCTTGAATTTCGGTTCTTTACTACGACGAAATGACGGGGTCCACTTTTTTTAGAATAATTTTAACATTCAATCGACTGTTAAAATTATTCTTCAAAAAAGTGCAACACCCTATATACATCGTCGTGGCGCATAGCGGAGGGCACCGAAGACCATCAGATAGTAGCATACTACCCTAATTTCCAATAATAGAAATTCTAAATAAATCCGGGAGCGAATAGTAGACGATAGAGCCGTCCATCAACTCGGCCACTTCGGGAGGTTCGGATGGACCTTTCGCGCGATACTATCGATTTTCTGGGTCGAAACATCGACGATAACCGTAAATCCGGAACGTACACCACACCACTAGAAAATATTCAATTATGCGAGGCACTTAGATCGTAGTTAATAGCGCCGTATACCTATCCGCGTTATGAGGTCATAAAATTTGAATGTTGAGCGGAAAGTAAACAAGCCGACCGCGGTCTATTGAATAAGAACTCGTTATTTGTGCCTCGTCCACATGGAGGTTATGGTTCGCCTGGCTGAAATTCCCGGCAACAGGCCAACATCGGGATGACTAACGCTTCCAACGAGAGGGATCATCGGTCGAACGGAGTAGAATCGGCTAACCAAATTTCTGAAATTATTTACTATGTAAAACGCTGCGAAATTCAAGCAAAGCTTCTTCCTTCTGCATCTAGAATATTCTAAATTTTATAACTCACGAACTATTGGGACGGAGCTATGTGGTCCTCTTAGATCTAAAATCTTAGATGTCTGAAAAGGGGTATAAAGTTCAAAAAAATTCAATGCTGAAATTTATTCAACATAGAATCTTGGGGTTTCCTCAAAGTTTCAAATTCGAGATGCTGTAGCGACTAGAAAAATAATTTTTTTGTGAAGAGGGAAGAAGATATTCGAATTCCACACCCTCGAATTATATGGAAAACGTGTATTTTGTTACCATAGCGAAGAATTATTTTTTTCTGAACTAAATTTCCGACGAAAAAAAAACATTAAATTCTATAGAAATGTTCCAGCAACGCTGCGATCGCTTTTATTTATAGCCAAAGGATGCAGCGAAACGGAAAAAAAACCCCAAGCATCAATACCTAGCCATTTGCATCTAGAGAAACTTCGAATTCATATATCAAAAATTACGAAAAGCACTGCCGTGAAGTCAGGAGCTTTTGAGCGCTCGTTCATCCACCTTGTAGGTAGATTCGCATCCTCCAGTTTTAGAAACCAATTGGATAGATTTTGACAGCTGTCAAAGAAAATTTCAGACTAAGGCGAAAATCAAGACTTAACGTCAGTGCTTTAGATGACCAAATTTTTTTTTCGATAATTCGCTAGAATTTTCTACGGTATCTATGGTCTTGGTGATGCGATCTGGACAAAATTTCGCACGTAGTTTGAATACATTATTCCCCAGCTAGGTGCATAATTTCATTCCAATCCAATCAGTAGTTTCGAAACTATCAGGAAAAAAATATTTTGAAGGGCCATATTTACGGAACTCCTAGTCTTATTTTTCTCATTGATGAACGTGACCGCGACATTCGCGATCCAAACCCACCCTGAAATTTTCAACTTCAGAGTGCGGTAGAGACCAGGAGAATTATTTCTCTTCAAAAGCAAGGACATATTCAAAATGGGCCTGCTCAAATCATATAGAAAATATATTTTCCTTTTCTATAGCGAAATTTTTTTTTTTTACGAATTTTTCTCATACTTCAGGAATCATAAAATTTCATGGAAACTTTCTAGCTTTCATTCGTAGCCAAAGAATGGAACCAATCAAAAAAAATTTACGTTCATCACTATCGAGCAATTTCCACAAGAGGAAATCCTCTGATTCAGCCATCCAAAAATGGGGATATGAAATTTCATGGAAACATTCTAGCAGCTATTCGATAGTTTCTGTGGGTAGCCAAAGAATGCAGCTGAACAGAAAAAAATATACACTCATCAGAGTCGAGCCATTCCTGAAGGAGTCATCCTTTATTTCGGATATTCAAAAATAGGGATCTCTGAAATTTTTCACTTCAAAGTGCGGTAGCGACCAGAAAAATCATTCCTCGTGAAAAGTAAGTACATATTCGAAATTGAAACATTCGAATAATAGACGTCACATTTATATCTCCTTCATATATTGGAGAATTCTCGCTCAGAAAATATCGCACTACGAAGACATTCCAGCATATTCCAGTTTTCCGCGAAAGACGCCCAATTGTATTTTCCATTCGCGATACATTACAACTAACGGAAACGCCACCGTACAAATGGGCCCGGGCTGGAATCATAAGAGGGTCGTGAAATTTTCATTTCCTCCGCTCTCGTGACGCGGCCCTGAATGGAAAATGAATAAATCATAGGAAGGTCGGGGAAGGGGGCGAAAACGAATTGTGCGCTTTTTCTCAGGGGCCGCCGTCGCGCGCTCCTCCCGTGATGACCCCATATATCTATCGTGATGCCCTCGTCGGATCCCGCCTAATTTCCAATCCCGGGAAAATATCACTCCCCATTTTCATTTCGCCGGCGATCGCCGGCATCCATCACTTTCCGCAACAACGAAATTGAGATTCCTATTGAAACGAAGATTTTTAAGCCCATAATCTGATAACCTCTCTGGTGCAATGTCCCAAAACTCACTAACAATTCGATTTTTAACTGATATCGATGTAGTGGAAATATATACAGGGTGTCCTAGAATGAATGGATAATCCTGTAACACTGTATAGAAGAGCTATTGGACTATCTGAAAAAAATACAAAAAATAATCTATCCCCACTAGAAATATATTTTTTTCAAAATACAGATTTCTTGCACATCACGTTGCGTTTCTGTGTAACACGCTTACAAACGAATCAAATCAATCAGTTTCTTCATGGCGAGTTATGAAGATGAATTGTACCATATTGATATTTAAATGAAAGGGGCATATTTTTTTTGAGTTGGCTCTCCCAAATTTTATTTCCACCATGAACGATTAAACTTTCACATTATGTAATATTCATGACATTTCATGATGAAATCTGAAGTTGGATATTTTTTTCCAAAAAAGTTACAAGAGAAATTTATACGTTTTTCAGCAAATCTATTGGTATTTCAAAGAAGAATATTTCACCATGAAGAAACTGTGGATTTGATCCACTTGTGAGCGTGATGCACAGAAACGCAACGTTATGTGCAAGAAATCATTATTTTGAAAAAAAATATTCCTAGTGGGGATAGATTTTTTTTGTATGTTTTATATAAAGTGTTACAGGATTATCCATTCATTCTGGGACACCCTGTATATCGGTGTGTATGTTACTCCTTAGATGGCCGGTGTCCAAAAAGTACTTAAAGGACAAATTTATAACGCCACCACGTTATTATCAGATGAAAATGCTTTTTCTCTGATGAAAGTCTGAGTAGATAAGTTAATATCTAGTAGCATATTGGTTTCGAACCTTATCCAGAGATAAGTACACGAGCTTTTATGGCATCTTTCTGGCCCATAAATCAATAGGGCCATAATCTGTCTAGGAAAAGGATGGTTTAACCCAGAACGATGAGGGTGAAGGCAATTTCGTTTCTCATTAGATGAGTCCAAAGATGAAAACGCCCATTTATCATCTGGGTTGGTTTGAAGGCGTTGTTCAAGAATTGGGGTAGTGAGGAGAAAACGCACCTTATGGATTTTCTCCTAGAACAAAGAAAGATAGAGTTATACCGAGGGGGGAGTAACTTGGAATACCGGATTCGAATGTTCAATAGGGGAGATCACAATCTCCTAAATTTAGGTCAAATGTGTTTCTAGTTTAGATATATGTAGTGATAAAATGGCATGCTCAAAACTTTCCAATTCAGTTAGACGTTCGAAAAGTTTCGTTATTGCCGCTTCTTGTGACGTCATAGGTCCTCTGATGGGCATATTCCTGAGTTGCCACTTTCAATATTTTCCTGCACTTTTGGGGTTATTCAGTTTCATCCTATGAGTAAAACCATTAACTAAATGTTTTCCTCTTGATTTCTGAAATTTATGAATTCGATCAATTTCAATTTTTTTTCCAATATGCTGGCTCCTCTTCCCCTTGTGAAAAATTTTTATCCGCTCCAAATTCTTCATTGCAGAACTTTTCAGCAGTTTCACCAGTTGGAAATCTAACAAAAATTTCTTCACTTCCAAAAGAAAACGGTATATCCACATAAAGAGAATCTTTTGCCACAGCTTTAACTTCCATCTGAAAAATGTGAAATTCTACAAAATGCTCAAATATTAAAGAGAAAATTCATTTAGAAAACTGGAAATTTTTTTTAATACAATTTGGACGGAATGCAATTCTCGATATTTATCAATCTGAATAGTTTATAATAGGGGAAATTACTTATTCTTGGAAAAAATACCAAAACCTCCAGAACCACGAGCAGAGTGGCATTTTAAAATAAATTTGAGGCCTCTCGATCGATCGAACTTTTTTTTTTCTGTGGACATTAAGCGCTTTCGTATTGTGATAATTTCGAAAAATCATAACTTTCTTGAAGAGTAAACATATTGAGGGCTTTGAAAGAAATTCAGGCTCCATATTTTCGCTTCTACTATAATCGAGAATGAAAACTTCAAATTTTGACAATCAAATAATGATTGAACCACAGACAACAGGATATATTTTCCGAATATGGAATCTGAATTTCCTCAGGTTGATTTTGAATGGAATTGCTTGAAATAAATATAAAAACACCTTTATATTTACATATTGAGATTCAGAATCGATTGAGCATTAAAAAAATTACGAAAAGCACTGCCGTGAAGTCAGGAGCTTTTGAGCGCTCGTACATCCACCTTGTAGGTAGATTCGCATTTTCCAGTTTTAGAAATCAATTGAGGGAATTTTCGACAGCTGTCAAAAAAATTCTGAAACTTAGGCGAAACTCCAGACTTCATGTCAGTGCTTCAGCTGATCAATTTTATTTCGATAATTCGTTAGAATTTTTTACGGTATCTATGGTCTTGGTGGTGCGATCTGGACAAAATTTTGCACGTAGTTTGAAAACATTATTACTCAGCTAGATGCAATTTCATCCCAATCTGCTCAGGATTTTCGGAACTATCAGCAAAAAAAGATTTTGAACGGCCATATTTACGGAACCCCTAGTATAATTTTGCTCATTGATGAACGTGTCCGCGATATTCGCGATCCAAACCCACCCTGAGAGTTTCAAGTTCCTAGCCTTTCCGTTCAAAAGTTACAATTTTCTATGGTTTCTATGGTTCTGGTCATGCGATCTGGACAAAATATTATTTCAATATATCATTCTCGATCAGAATACAAAATTTCATCTCGATCGAATCCGTGGTTTCGAAATTATCGGCAAACCAAAATTTCAAACGACCATATTTACGGAACCCCTAGTATAATTCTGCTCATTGATAAACGTGAACGCGACATTTCAGATCCACACCTATCCTGAAAATTTCAAGTCCCTAGGCCTTTCCGTACGAAAGTTATTATTTTCTATGGTTTCTTTGGTTCTGGTCATGTGATCTGGAGAAATGTAGCTTGAATATATCATTACATTAGTATACAAAATTTCGTCACGATCGAATCTGTAGTTTTGAAATTATCAAGAAAACTAAATTTCAAACGACCATATTTACGGAACCCCTAGTATAATTTTGCTCATAGATGAACGTGATCACGACATTCGAGATCCAAACCTATCCTTAAAATTTCAAGTTCCTAGGCGTTTCCGTTCGAAAGTTACAATTTTCTATGGTTTCTATGGTTCTGGTCATGCGATCTGGACAAAATTTCACATGTAGCTTGAACACCTCATTCTCCATTTAAGTGCAAAATTCATCTCAATCAAATCTGTAGTTTTCAAGTAATCAGGGGAACAAAACTTTGAACGGCCATATTAACGGAACCCTTGGTGAAATTTGGCCCATTAACGAACTCAACCGAGGCATTCGGGAACTGAACCCATACTGAAAATATCAAGTTTCTAGGTTGTTCCGTTCGAGAGTTATCGTGCTTACGACCGGCCGGACGGACGGACGGACGGACAGACTCGGATTTTCCGACGGATTCGTCATCAGTGAGTCGAACATAGTCGATTGAGACAATGTTCGGCTCAAAATTCGAAAAATATAGACATCGTGACGAAATGATGTAGCCCTTGTGTAAGTAGTACGAGCGCTCAAAAATATTGGAAAATATCATGAAGTATATTTTACAAGAAAAAATTCTCCGTTTTCTAGAAAACCTGAAGTTCAAATGGAGGGAGAATTATCTGGAAAAATGGTTTTTCCTCAATAACTTCTTTTTGTTTCGGATCGATAGTTTTTTCGATAACATATTTGGATAGCCCTTCAAAAATATGAGTCACTGTTCAATTTTGGTCAAAAGATGAGTGACCCGCTTACGTGAAACACCCTGTACGTATTCTGAGAGCTGCGTAATTATTTCTTCAGCCTGCTCACATTATACAGTAATATTATGAATAACGCTTGGCAGCGCTGTAGAACTCGATTCTCCAGCGCTTTTCGGCAGAACTTGTTACGTCATATCCCGAATGTCAAAACAGAAACATTCCTTGAAGAATCAAAAAAATCCAAGCACTTTTCACATCATTCTGGAGGTCGTAGTATTTTTATCAGAAATTAGTGACCTCTATTGTCGACTAAATTCAGTACATTGTTATAGTCAATGAGACAGCGAACGTTGGAAATTATACTTGTTCGACGAACGGACGCTTTCGAACCTAATTTCACTAACCATTTTCCCCAATTACGGAAGCGCCGCGACGCGTGTTTCCGTCCGGGACGTCAAACCCGCCCCCTTTTCTGTGTATATTCATAATCGCGTATAGTGTGAACAACGCGCTCGCTTCGCCGACGCGTTATTATTTGATTAAACCCGACAGGGTAATGACAAGAAAATGTTCGATAATGATCCGTGGTCGGTATGAAAGGTCAGGGTCGTTCGGGGTGCTATCTGGGTCGGGGAAATGTTTCCTCCTGCGGGAACCTCGACGATATAAGGTTATGGACGAGGATTGTTCCACCGATTTTCGAAATTCAATCGCAGCAAGAATAGATTTTATGAATATTATATTCGATCTGGGGGTGATTTAACCGTTGAACTAGTTTTAGCGAGTTTTTGCAGATATCACTGGTTGGGACCGAGTAGGAGTAGCTCCAACCTTAGACACCTCCTCGGAAATCGGAAGTTGGCACCTTATGATAGGAAAAGCGTTGCGTGTCGCAGCGGTCAACGCCATCTCGCGGACGAGCGGAGAACCGCAGTAACTGGTGCTCTAAAATGAATAAAACTGATTTACGCTTCTGAAAATGAAGTATATAACGTGGTATCGGACCTGGCATCAGGGACTGATTTAGTTGGGAATTTGATGGATCTCGAATCGTTCCAGACTTCCGATTCCTAATTGGATCGTAGTCTTCCAAAAATATTCAATCCCGAAATAGATTGACGCTGACTGACGGCTAGTTAGGAAACTAGATGGTTTTTTGTGTTGATCTGGAAAAGTATCTAATTATACTGGTGTCCAAAAAAAAATTAAACTCATAGAGAGTTTTTTTTCGGACATTTTTGCTCGTTTGTTTTTATGAAGAAGAGCGTCAGGTAACATTCTGTCCAAATGTCTCCCATGTTAGATTTTTGGGCGAAGAATGGTCTCTGATGATAAGGTTGGACTCACTGATGAACAATTCGTGGTCAAATTCCCTTTCTGCCCGTCCGGTCCTTCGTAAACACGATAACTTTGCGCAGAAAAGGTCTAGATTTTGAAACTTTTAGGAAACGTTTGAGGTCTGAATGCGCGAATTACGTTAATGGGCAAAATCCGCCAAAAAATACCAATGTCATCAAATTGAATCTTAAAGTTCGTTATAAAATGATGACACGAAGGTTCATGTAAAATCTCGTGAGAGAAAAATTGAAAAATATCTTTTTTTTTTTTATGCCTCATTTCACCTCTTTCAAGAACGCCTCAGCGTGTTCAAATCGAACTTTCAAACACGAGCGTTTTTTAAAGTCACTATGGCAACAGCAAAGACTCGAGAAACTTGAAGTCTAAATCACAATTTTCGATTATAGAGCTGACAGGCGTACCTTGTTACGCCAAATAAAATATTACCAAATGCAAATGCAAATAAGTGCGGTACCATCCGCGATTCTGCTTTACTTTTCAAAAAATCTATATTAGAATTGATTTTCAAGCACTGCGGTGACAACAATTCATTTTCGATGGCAAATCGCAAATTAGGTTCTGTTTTTCTCATTACCATGACAACGAAAGGTATACTGATCAAGAGCAACATTTATCTTAAAAAACATAAATTCTTCACTCTTCACGAATATTAAAATTCAAATTTTTGCTCTTCTCTTCACAATTGAAAGAAATCAATATTTATGTAGAATAGAATAAGATTCCCCAATTTTTCTCCCACTTCTTGAGCTCAAAACTCTGATTGGTGAATTTTTGGCAATACAAATCGTTTTTAAAAAACCACAAATGTGGCCTAAAAATCTCAACAAATCGATCATTATGAACCATCATCATCAAAGAAGCCGCCCTTCAAAACAAGCTGGATGCGATAAGGGATGTAGTGTAAACTCATAAAAGGGCTGTGCTTGAAATCGCATGACAATATTGCGGATTGTGATAATTATGATCAGAGTGCGGCATCTTTGAAAATTTTTTATAACAATTGGACCATATTTCTCGTATTTCTGACCTTTTTTTCATTCTGTATTTTGAATATCAATGTTTCGAAATGTTGTTATCGGATTACTTACTTACGTAACCATGTTGTCATCTTTCGAATAATTTTTTTTTGCTTGGCGCTTCAATTTTTTCATTTTTGATATTTTTTGGCGCCCCTTCGGACCTAGCGCCCGAGGCAAGTGCCACCCTGGCCACGCCCTAGATACGGCCCTGCACTTCACGTTAATCTAATGAGCGAAAAAAAAATGTACCACGAAGATTCCTCCCCCTGTTGCTCTTCACACGAAAGGGCACCAACATTAAATTCGTTTATGTTCAGGCGAACCGTATCCTGATCTGTCCGTCGCGTGTTGTTGGCAATGTTTAGACGGAAAATAAATTGATATAATAATCTGGAATTATAAACATACATTATGTCGACAACCGATTAACGTGTCAGCGTATTTGCTCGACTACTTCGTGTTCTCGGGTTCCGGTTCTCTAGTTAGTAAATATAACCCGGGGAAATAAATCCTATCGGGAGATACATCGGGGCCCGTTTAGATCTCGACGTTCGCCCGTTTCTTCTCTCGCCGTATTGTCATTGTACTCATTAATTTTTTTTTCAGGTTGGTGGGTTCGAATAACGAACGTTCGTATTTATTATTATTCGAATTGTCAAGCGAAATCAACAAATATTCCTGCTACTCAATTGGTTCATTCAGTAATATTCATAGTTATATGTATATTGTTAAATCTACTGAACACAATACCACTCCGAAAAATAGAACGTTCGTATGTTGATGTGGAACGGACCTGTCTCGAATATTACTAAAACATTACTACATATTATATTTCAAAAGTGAATAGACGTTTTGAATTACGTTCTATTCTTATTCGTAGCTGTCGATAAACAAAACATATAAATAAATTATGATTCGAATGAATGTGAAATACGATATATTGTTATGTCGATGTCGACAAGATAATGGAAGAAATGGGATGACCGGATGAAAAATCGACATCGCACTGCGAATGGCATTTTCATTTTGGAATCCATAGTAGAACATCTCTTTTACTGTAGAAATGATCAATTGTCTGTCCCCCTGTCAAGTATGTACAGGGTGTTTCACGTAAGCGGGTCGCTGGATTCTGTAACTTTTCCTTCGAACAAAATTGAAAATAGACCCATCAATATAATAGTATTTCTTAAGGGCTATCCAAATATGTTATGGGAAAAACTATAGAACCAAGGCATGAAAAGTAATTGGGGAAAACCGTATTTCCATTTTTGGCAAATTTCACTGGTTTTCAAAATAAAAAGGTCTGAAGACAATCTATCAATTGTTTCTTCAATTGAACTTCCCGTTTTCTACAAAACGCAAAATTTTTTCTTGCATAATATACTTCATAATATTTTGACTGATTTTTCGAATGCTCAATCGATTCTGAATCTGAATATGTAAATATAATGGTGATTTTATATTTAATTCAAGCAATTCCCTTCAAAATCAACCTGAGGAAATTCAGATTCTTTATTCGGAAAATATATCCATGTTGTCTCTGTGTTTCAATAAATATTTTTGATTGTCAAAATTTGAAGTTTTTATTTTTGTGTATAAAAGGAGCGAAAATATGAAGCATGAATTTTCATTCCATGCTCTCAATATGTTTAATCTTCACAAAAGTTAGGATTTTTTGAAATTATTTGTTAAAAGTAACAAAAATGCTAGTCACAGAAACTGTTGAAAGTGCCTGCCTCTCAATTCTTCGCACTTTCTGAGACAATCCAAACTTTCTTCAAGGACTTAACATGTTGCTTTGAATGAAAATTCAGGCTTCACATTTTCGCTCCTATTATAATCGAGAATGAAAACTTCGAATTTCGACAACCATTTGGTTGTCGAAATTGATTGATTGAACCACAGACAACATGAATATATTTTCCGAATATGGAATCTGAATTTCCTCAGGTTGATTTTGAATGAAATTGCTTGAAATAAATATAGAACCACCATTATGTTTACATATTCGGATTCAAAATCGATTGAGTATTCAGAAAATATGGGAAAATATTATAAAGTTTATTTTGCAAGACAAAATTTTCTGTTTTCTAGAAAACCGGAAGTTCAAATGAAGAAACAATTGGTGATAAATTGTCTTCAGACCTTATTATTTCGAAAACTAGTCAAATTTAAAAGAAATTTTTTTGGTTTTTCCTACTTTCCATGCCTTGGTTCGATATTTTTCCCATAAAATATTTGGATAGCTCTTGAGAAAAACTATAATATTGATGGGTCATTTTCCAATTTTACTCAAAGGAAAAGTCACAAAATCCAGTGACCCGCTTACGTGAAACATACTGTACAAATGAAGCAGGGTTATCACTTGAATAATCGAAAAAAATAAAGAATAAAAATTTCATGAACATGGGTTGAAGTTTGAGTTTGTTCGAAGTTTTTTCCACATAGCATCTGCATTGTTCGAAATATTCAGCCAAAATTCGACAAAAACAGAACACTTCAAGATTTACACCATGTTACATGTCGTGTGTTACGCCACTGGTAGTTTAAAAAATAAGGAAAAAAATTCTTTTCCTTTGAGCAAAATTGAAGAATGACCCATCGATATGATAGTATGTATATATTGAGGGCTATCCAAATATTTTATAGGAAAAACTATCGAACCAGGGCATGAAAAGTAATTGAGGGAGAAACGTTTTTCCAAAAAAATATTTCTTGCATAATATTTTCCCATATTTTCTGAATACTCAATCGTATATTCATATTCTGAATCCGAATATGTAAATATAATGGTGGTTCTACATTTATTTCTAGGATTTCCATTAAAATCAACCTGAGGAAATTCAGATTCCATATTAGGAAAATATATCCATGTTGTCTGTGATTCAATTCAAAATTTCAACAGAAATGCTATTCACAGAAACTGTTGAAAGTGCCTGCCTCTCAATTCCTCGCACTTTCTGAGACAATCCCAACTTTCTTCAAGGACTTAACATGTTGCTTTGAATGAAAATTCAGGCTTCACATTTTCGCTCCTATTATAATCGAGAATGAAAACTTCAAATTTTGACAATCAAAAATATTTATTGAAACACAGAGACAACATGGATATATTTTCCGAATAAAGAATCTGAATTTCCTCAGGTTGATTTTGAAGGGAATTGCTTGAATTAAATATAAAATCACCATTATATTTACATATTCAGATTCAGAATCGATTGAGCATTCAAAAAATATGGGAAAATATTATGAAGTATATTTTGCAAGAAAAAATCCAAAGTTGAAATGAATAAACAATTCGTGAGGAATGGTCTATTGACCTCATTTTGAAAATCAGCTGAATTTGCAAAAAATTTTTTTTTAGGAAAAACGGTTTTTCCTCAATGACTTTTCATGCTTTGGTTCGATAGTTTTTCAATAATATATTTGGGTAGTTCTTAAAAAATACTATCATATTGATGAGTCACTTTTCAATTTTGCTCGAAGGATAAGTTACAAAATCCAGTGACTTGCTTACGTGAAACACCCTGTATACCCCTTAATTATCAAAGTCACTCCATATCTCGTCACAAAATCAACGAGGTCACTCGGATATTGCGGAGGTCCTTGATTGCACGCGGCATCGCCCGGAATGTTTCCGAATTTATCTCCGTTTTCCGATCGGGAAATTCAATTTGGCCGCGCGAAGCTCCCCCAATTAAAGTTCAGGACGGCCGCACAACAGTCTGCTGATCTAAATCGGCGTTTGTCAATCGACGTGATTGAATCCGACGTCGAATATGTCTCGGAAAATTCGCCCCAAGTTTCCTTATCTCCGCCCGCGGCTTAATCCACTGCGGCTGTTACTTTAAATTCAATATAACAATCAAACAATTATGATCCAAACTTCGAACTCCAGGATGACGAGACCCCGGAATCGAGTTATCTGCCGTTTTCTTTGTTGCCGACGCGACGGCTTTCCCAGATCCGGGGAGTTCGACAAAACTCACAGGGCCGTATCTAGGTACTATTGCGCCTGTGGCAATATATCAGACAGCGCCCCCCCATTTGCGTTGGTTTTTTTTAATCCATCATATTTTCTTATAGTATTTTTTTTTCATAATGCTAGTCATATATTTACGTAAGAGTTTCAAAATAATACACATTTTTATGGAAAAATTTTTTCATTGAAAACATTGAAATACACATTTTAAATGAAAAAAAATAAAACAAATTCTGAAAAAACAAAATGAAATATTCACATTTATGTAATAAATACGAACATTTATCTTAAGATCTGCAGCACTTTTCTTCAAATCGTCAATATTCATAGTTTGAATGACACTACCATTCAAAAAACTGAAGTCGTTTGCCACTTCGTTCAAAGCAACAAATCTTTCTTCAATTTGAATAATAATAGTCCACTTCCTCAGTTTTGCGTTTGCATCAAAAAGATGAGCTTCATCATTGGCTAGTTCCCCTGGCATTTTGGGTTTTTTTCGTTTTCTCGATTGATGTAATTTTGCTTCGATTCCAATTTTATCAGCTTCATTTTTCGAAAGTTCCCTCAATGGCATAAAAAAGTTTTCTCTGTTAGCTTTCAGTTCGTTCAATAGTCCAAGTATCATTCGTGAGCCTTTAGATATATCTAGTTGTTTTTCTTGCAAATATTGATTAATTCGGTTTATTTTACTTAACAGAATTTCCCAGAAGTTAAGATATATGATAAATTCATAATTTGTTATCGAATTTACCAGGGACGATTTTTGAGCTAGCGAAGAACTTTGATAATTTCACCTAATTGCGACTTCAACGAATGTACAGCGTTTGCTTTTGAGGCACAAAAAAGTCAGAAAATAAAACAAAACTCAAAACTTATAACACTTCAAATCTGGATGCAAACTAAACGAACATTAAAATTCAAATTTTTTGCTCTTCTCTTCACAATCGAAAGAAATCAATATTTATGTAGAATAGAATAAGATTCCCCAATTTTACTCCCACTTCTTGAGCTCAAAACTCCGATTAATGAATTTTTGGTAATACAAATTGTTTTAAAATACCACAGATGTGGCTTGAAAATCTAAACAAATCGATCATTATGAACCATCATCATCAAAGAAGCCGCCCTTCAAAACAAGCTGGATGCGATAAGGGATGTAGTGAAAACAACTCATGAAAGGGCTGTGCTTGGAATCGCATGACGATATTGCCGATTGTAATATTTATGATCAGAGTGCGGCATCTTTGAAAATTTGTTATAACAATTGGACCATATTTCTCGTATTTCTGACCTTATTGAATTTTCATTCTGTACTTTGAATATCTATGTTTCGAAATGTTGTGTTCGAATTACTAACTTACGTAACCGTGTTGTCATCTTTGAATTATTTTTTTTTTCTTGGTGCTTCTATTTTTTTATTTTTGATATTTTTTGGCGCCCCTTCGGACCTTGCGCCCGTGGCAAGTGCCACCCTTGCCACGCCCTAGATACGGCCCTGATGATATCAGCCATTGGAAAGTTATTTCCATTATCTTTGGAACTTCTGAGGGGATATATTGTTCATGAAGAATTATCAGCGCAGTTTGGTCATCAATGATGCAAAACATCCCTTGCTGATCGACATATCGAGTTTCCACAAAGAGATGAAAATTATATACTGATTTCCCTCGTTTCTTCCCGCGATATGAAAGGAAAATCTTTTATCGATATCGTGCGACTGCCGAATTGGTTTTATCGGAAATTCTAATGTACCGGCGGGAACCTTTTCTGCCATTTCATCTTTTATTCATCTCGATTGGCCGAATGAAATATCTAGGAATACGGAAGTTTCTGCTTTGTGGAGATTCCTTCGTGATTTGGGACTTTTCGACGGGGTTGTTTCGTTCGCATACGGAACCTTTTCATTCCGGTTTCGATGTTTATGAATATGTCTTTTGGGGAAATTCACTACGTGAAAAATTGAACAATTGTTGCGTCGCTTTGACCTCATTCTGAAAGGAATAATATGTATTGTGCGATTTATGAATCGTTTCGTGGATATGTGAGCCAAGTTCCATTCAAGATCGAAATTTATGTCTTCCTTGAAAATATGTTTATTGAGTAACAAAGATCAAAGTTTGTGTGGGATAAACAACAGATAGGTACTTCCTATGATTTGTTGTCATGCCCTCGTATATTTACCGTAACAAAATGGCTCGAGTTCTAAGAATTCATAATTACCACCTTGTTAGCGACATTTACTTGTTTGTCCCATCGTTAAATTAGCCGCCGCGTCAATTTTACTGCAATGACGGCAAAGCACGGTGTGTCGTGTGAGCAAAAAAAAGGTTCGTTCCTTAGCGACCTCAATCGCCGAATTCAAAAATTAACGAGTTCATCGAGTGAACTCCGGAGAAAGGAAGGCGTAAACGAAATGATCGTGATTAGTTATTCATCCGAATTCGTTCTCCTAGAAGAATTCTTTTATGTCTCGAAGCGATATTCCCTACAAAAGAAACGACGTCAGAATCGGAATAAAAATACCCGACACAAACGTCGCGCATTTATTTTCGATGCCGTTTCACGGTCTAGTTCATCGAATCATTTCGAATTTCACGGACTTTATCTGCTGGATACTTTTCGTTTTCATTCTCTCATTTCACATTCTCAATGGGACGCATTAAAAATTTCAGTCCGTAAACTTTCCATTCTTTTCGAAACAATTGTCGGGAGAAAAAACGGGAGAGACGGTGGCAGTCGGAGTCTCAAGTTGGATGTATTCTCCTGGAAGAAGACAGAGGCTTTTTAACTGAAGTCGTCTTTTCGACGTTGCTTCATGAAAAGGAAAATGTTTTTGATTCATAAAACAACGTTTGATCATTTATCCTAATTTCTATGGCTCATTTACTCGTATGATGGATCGTGAGAAAGACATAGAGCGATAGAAAATCAGAAAAATCAGAATTCATACAAAAAATTTAGAAAAGCACTGCCGTGAAGACAGGAGCTTTTGAGCGCTCGTACATGCACCTTGTAGGTAGATTCGCATTTTCCAGTTTTAGAAATCAATTGAAGGAACTTTCGACAGCTGATTCTGAAACTTGGGCGAAACTCCAGACTTCTTATCAGTGCTTCAGCTGATCAATTTTTTTCCGATAATTCGCTAGAATTTTCTACGGTATCTATGGTCTTGGTGATGTGATCTGGACAAAATTTTGCACGTAGTTTGAATACATTATTCCTCAGCTAGTTGCATAATTTCATTCCAATTCGATCAGTAGTTTCGAAACTATCAGGAAAAAAATATTTTGAACGGCCATAATTACGGAATCCCTAGTCTAATTTTGCTCATTGATGAACGTGACCGCGATATTCGCGATCCAAACCCACCCTGAAAATTTCAAGTTCCTAGACCTATCCGTTCAAAAGTTACAATTACAATTTTCTATGGTTTCTATGGTTCTGGTCATGCGATCTGGACAAAATATTGCTTTAATATATCATTCTCGATTAAAATACAAAATTTCATCTCGATCGAATCCGTAGTTTCTAAATTATCGAGAAAACAAAATTTCAAACGACCATATTTACGGAACCCGTAGTCAGTATTATGCTCGTTATTGCTATACTCAATATACTGCATAAACTGTTTTTACATTTTTGAAGTAGAAGAATGGCGAAATATTGTGCATCTCCTAAATTTTCGAAAACGCGTCACAGGGTGTTTCAAATATTTCGTCAGAAATTGTGATTAGAATTTCCTCATACCTTTTGTTTTTTAAATTAGAACTCTATTTTTCTATCATTTCGTTGGATTCTGCGGAGAAAAATAATGATAGTGTTCGAAATAGTTTATGCTCCTAAATTGAATAATTCTTGAGTTATTGAGGATTTTTCGAATTTTTGTCGTATGTAGAAACAAACTCATAAAATCTGTTTTATAATAATAATCTATGTTCATAAGGAATTATTGGGATAATTTATCTTCTATCACCACACATTATTGTTATAAAATTTTATGAATTTGTCTGTACATACGATATAAATTCAGAAAATCCTCAGAAATTATTTAATTTAGGAGCATAAACATCTTTGAACCCTATCATTATTTTCCTTCGCAGAATCCAACACACACACATTCATAAAAAAATAGGGTTCTAATTAAAGAAACAAAAGTTATGGGAAAATTCTGATCATAGTTTTTGACGAAATATTGGAAACACTTTGTGATGAGTTTTCCAAAATTTAGGAGATGCACAATTTTTCGCCATTCTTCTACTTCGAAAATGTAAAAACAGTTTATTCTTGAAATATTGAGAATAGGAATAACGAACATAATACTGACTACACATAATATCTCTCATTTTTTCAGTTTTTTTTCGATATTTTGAAAACTTTTTCGACGAATGCAACGATTCGAATAGAAATATATTTGAAATTGAATAATCGATCACATAAGAAAAGAAGAAATGCAAAAAAAAATGTTCGAGAAATTTATTTTCACTCCCTGAATAACTGAAAGTGTTCAGGCTGCAAGAATATTTTAGCTCAGTAGATAAAGTCGAACAATATCATAATCCCAATTGTTAGATTTCCAATAGGTCCGGTTCTGAAGAAACCTCTAGTAGGTACTCGAACTAGGAAACCCTGTATAATTTCCCAAATTTATTGGAGAGGAACTACCTCATCTACCTCGTAGGAAAAGCCGTCACTACCCTTTTGGCTTGACCTGATGCTGTAATTGATAAACGGTTAGGATGACCCCTATTAGGATTTGGGTCCAGTTCTGAGGAGATTAATTGATGCGATCAAGCAATCTGGGATATCGTAGAGCAGCGACAGACGTTTAATGCTGCTACAATTTGTTATTGTAATTTATGATCCAAACAACGTGTCCATCTGTATTCGATATGATTGAGATCTCTCATTATTCGATTAGTTTCCATCGGTAGAGAAGTAGGTTTCCAGAAAATTTCGGTTATGTTGGATAACCACCAGGTGTTCCAGATTCAACTAGCTAAAAAGATTTTATCTGATGACAAATGATCATCATAATGACAAACGTTATTTTAATGACATAAGGAAGCTCATTATGGTACTGGTCCCATAATGAAATTCTATATAAAAGACATGCGATGGTGTCATCAAAAAAATTTATTCAAAATGCATAACTATGTACAAAACTATTGATTTTAAATGGTAAAAGAGCAATTACTACAATTTGAAATTTGAAATATAAATTCCAATGTATTCTAGAGTTTTTACATCAGTAGTTGATGCTTTTTGGTGAACTTATAATTATGTTTGGTTGTTGGCGCCGAAAATTGCTTCTGACATTTTCTTCTTTTGCTCTTTCGAATTTTCGATGTAACCTTCAGAAACAGTATTGCTTTACAATCCGCCATGGAGTTTCACGGTACGAAGATCAGCTCCAGAATCGGCCAAAAATGAAGCGGACGATCGCCGAAAACAATGTCCGGTATATTCTTCTGGGTGAGGTAAATTCAGAAAAGTGGCAATAATTTTTGGTATTTTACCAAAGGTGTGAATTCCAATGAGTTGTTTCGTGCATTTCTTATTTTTATAAGTGACAAAAAAACGTCGATGGTTTGTGTTGCAAGGTCTAATTTTCACATATTGTCTGAAAAGTTCTATATTCAATCCTGCGATATTCCACGATGTTACAAAAAATTCTCGCATTACCTTTGTTTTTGTATTTGGTAAAATTATTCCAATAATCCTTCATCTATCATATTTTCAACAAGTATATTTGTCAATTCCTCTCTTCTGCATGCTCCACGTAGTCCAATTATCATAGCAATTTTTTGAAATAAATATGCATCATCTGATGCTTTCGTTTAAAACTTTGTGACATCTTGTTAAGTACAAATTTTGGATTTTTTAGCTCTGTAACTTTCTGATTCACGTTTTAGTAATGCAACCAGCTGTAGGTACTTGCCAATATCGACGTTTTTTCTTGTTAATAAAATATTTCTTATCATCGAATAATACGACCAGAGAGAAGATGGTTTTCGTTCCTTAGATAAGCATTCAAAGTAAGCCAACAATACTTTTTCATGAGTGATATTCTTGATTTTCTTAGTAGAGCACCATTCTCAGTTTTCGTACCGATTAAACGCTATTTCATATACACTCCGTGATTTTTCCGGCGAAAGAGAGTCCACGATATTTCGCGTCATTCCTTCCAAATCAGAAGGAAAACTACCAGTTTCAGAACCACTCATTATTTTTCGAATTATATTCAATTCTACGTGACAATTGTTTGACAGCAGATAAATAAATATTGCCGTAACAACCTGACGTTGTCAAGGTAATGGCAAAGCACAGCTCACTAAGCTACTAATATTTGAAACTACACATATAGTGCCTCCTTCAAAAATAGTTTTCATTTTGACATGTCAAAAATGCAGTTTCCAATTTTTCGAAAATGTATTAATATAAATGCCATCAGATAAAATTTTGTATGTAACACGAATCATTAACAATCATTATGGCACACGTCGTGTTATCGGACTCGACATTCACGACTTGTACCATAATGATCATCTTTACGATCCTTATGACATATATAACTATAACAGTCCCCAGAGAATTTCAGGGAACTGAAAAAAATTTAAAATATTCGAATATGAAATAATAGAAAGCTACACCCCATGCGGCGTTCAACCCCGAAACAGCGGCGTCGTTAGAATCGCGACTCGCGAGGCGCTAAATCATCCCGGTCTTCATATTAATTATTCCTCCGCCGTTTCATAAAGTTCCGCCGAAAAGATCTCCTCGTCTTCTACGTGCGCGTGTTTCGCCCGTAATTCATCCGGGGGCGCGAACGCAGGGGGGCGGTCTCGAACGGCACTAATAAATGTTGCCGGCGGCGGCATCGGAGGCAGCACCGGCTGGACATATTCCTCGCATACCGCTAATTAAATGAAATCCGGGATATCGCAATAACGGGTTCATGGGGATCAATTCCCTCCGCTCTCGGTTATCTTATTCGGGAACGGAGGGATCGCTGTGCAATTGGATTTTCTGCAGATCACCAGGTCGTGTTTTGATGGAGGAAGGAGGAGTTGGGATTAGGCCATTCGTGCCAGCTAGAGAAAGGAAAACTTGAAGTTTCAAGGATGCCCCAATACTAATAAAACTAGCGACTCCTCATCTTGGAGCCATTATTCGATCGGTTTGGAACGCCTCATTGAAAACCCACGTCCTTTGTCCAATTATAGACCCATTCAAATGTCAGGACGTCGAGAGAGAATGTTCCAACTTCGAATTTCTTGGGTTACTTCCAAACTCGACCGAAGGACGTCCCGGGCTAACTGGATTTTCGGGAGCGAAAGTTTATGTTCTTGTTCCCTCAGGAGGTCCATTCCTTCGATTAGGGGGGTATTGTTTTTGATGCGATGGATTTTTGTCGTTCTAGAACTCGGGATGCATCAATCACCTGGGAATGCCTGATGTAATCGGTTGGGTCATGTTGAAGATTCGTTATTGCAGATGTTTTTTTTTCTGGAAATAAAAGAAAAATGGGGATAAGGATTGGATAATCGAAATTCTCACTAGTTGAACCCTCCGGGCCTCATTCTTCCTACTTAAGGAAGGACGAGATGTAACAACTAAACTGAATGGAATTTGTTAAAAATATAAGACACATTTCGATCTGTTGAGCGATCACTCATTCGCAATTAAAAATGTTTAGATCCTTTATTATGTAAATTCGGAAGATGGACAGGTATTCCCCAGAACAAAGAACACCAGACCCTAAATGAAGTCTCCCATCAATTCCTCATTAATCGTCTTGACGCTGTCAATGTCCGACATCGAACTTTCTTCATCAGACGCCGCTCTCCAGTCTCGAGACGTCCCCAAAATTGAAAGATGATTAAGTACCGAACTAACGCTCCAATAATTGCCGCGGAGAGCGAAGGCCACTATTCGATGATGATAAATGAAACCGGCCCCTCCAATAATCCTCCCGGGTTTCTCCCATAAGATGGCGGCGCGACCTGTGGAACGATACTGATCGATAAACGAGCCGGTAGGCAAACGAAACGAGAAAGGTGAGAGATTAATAATCTCCGAATGATGATTTATCGTCCGAAAGTGCGAAGTTGGAAGCGAAACTTCGCAGATAAATTCCTGGTGGTGTGTCCCGAGATTACACGTCTCGAATGTTGGTGGCCACTTACTTTTCCCCGAGGACCGAGGACCTGGGGGAGGACAAAGGAGGGCAGTGCTCGAAAGCCGATCCGAACGAAACGTTGAATATGTTTCGGAATGATTCCACAACTCGAACCTACTCGTTGTTAGATAGTTTGTAATGTTTTGCAGTTTTAAATACCGACTATATTATCCGAACGAGAGCTTAGAACACTTACAATTTACGAACACGCGGGATCGTATACTAATCTTAACTATTTTTGGCCAGCGCAGTGATCAATCTAGGAAGAACTCTGCGTTTCGTAGAAACCACAGAATTCTGTAGTCGTACTTATAAAAATCGTGGGGAAGTCGTAAGGAATTCAAACAAAATGGTTAGAACCGAAAACACAAGAATTTATTGGTTCCGTTGGAGCGGTTCCCGAACTTCAGGTCGGATAATAAGAATCGGAAAATGAATAGTAATAAGAGGAAAATAATATATCACAAGCAGTTAAGTAAATACTTAAATGGTGGATACAAAAGTCATGCATATTGAATTTAAAAACAGTAAGGGCATAGGTTATCAGCAGGCATCGTATATGGTGAAGAAGTGACAGTTTATGCAGAAAAAGGGTTAGATTCAAAAGGGACCTTTGTTCGGAATGATAGGTGCGACAACATCAACATTCAAAACTTTAATAGTACAAAGTGCGTCCTAGGATAAAAGTACCTCAATTGTAGTCCCTATCCCGTTAAACTAAAAATGTGGACATGTGGCAACTAGAAGGGACCGGGACCATCTCATACCAAGTCTGTAATCCCATTGGAATAAATCCGTGATCCTGCAATTGAACGGTAATAACTGGCTCTGTAGGGAGGAAAGTACTAAACTACTTATACCCCGAAAAAAGGACACAATTCTTTTTACTCATATAGGGAGCTTCTGCACCTAGTTATAATGTGAAGCTGGCACATATCATTCTTACAAAGTATCAAGAATCCAAAATATTGATGAACCTATAGAAAGAACTTAAAGCAAACACGACCCTAGATATTCATCAACACACATCGACAACAAAGAATAATCTCACAGTAACGTTTCAATATAGAAGAGAGTTTCAGTTAATAAAGCAGATATTCAACAATGAACAGTGGACTTACGTGGATAAGATTATCAACAAACCATAATATCGCTTCTAAATTACTTGCTTTTAAAATTCTTACCCATGCAACCGTGCCCCATCATTCTCTACCAAAAAGTAACCACAGGCGAAGCCCTCTAACCAAAAAGCAACCACCATAGAAAAGTATGACCTAAGGAGTACAGCAATTCTTCTTCTCGTGTTCGTCTAGTCAGTACATAAACTTAGCATATATTGTTGCTGGTGGCTATACTTAGTAGGTTTATGTTTCAATAATAAACATTCGAACATCTTTTCTTGGGAAATTTCCCATTTTTCATCAGGACGCAGTAGTAGCGTCAGGAAATATGGCGAGCAGAAAAATTCAACAGTTTGTTTATTTATTGTTTATACCAGTGATATAAGAGACCACTTTATTTGAAAGAAATAGAGGATATTGCAAATGAGATCCTCAACGAAGATTATCCATAGATAGTAATATTTTAACAGATGAAGAAGAGAGTGACTCTGAAAATGCGGATCCTGATTTGAATAACGATTCTATAGATATTTTTAAATTTTTTTAGTTGATACCTAGTAATATCAGTAGTTATTCTGAATTTTGTGAAAAAATTCAATGAAATATTTCAGTTACAGAGCATTTCATTGACACTATAAATGAGATTATTCCTGACGTTAGGTACTCAAAAGTCCATATTTTGGATTTTTTTTTCAAAATTGAAAATAAAATTCTGAAAAAAATTAAGTTGTATTAAGCCCTTCAAAAAACGAAAAACAAGAAAGAAAATCTGTGAATTCAAGTTCTTTCAGTATTCGGGCACTAAAGGGTTATTCTTTGAGTTATGTTCTAGTATAATATAAGAATTCCGAGTATTGTAGAATCTTAGAGGCAATTTTCAGAATAAACGACGAAACTCCTTGAACTTTGCACATATGTATCAGTAATAGAATATATGTATCGCAATACGAAAAATATCGTCGTTAATGACAGCAATCTTCCCAATACCATGTGGAAAAAAATCTACCGACCTTCATCTCCCGTTCTGATCTTCTTAACGCTTATTAACCGGCGTCAAGTTTCGACCGTACCTTCATTATCAGATCAATGTCCAGTTTCACGTGATGTATTAATGATGGGTTGATTGCATATTGATTACTGTTTGCTCGATCAACTGGAAGTGTTGACATATTTCATGCACTCGAGATACTTGAGCGTTTTATATATATTCCACTGATCGCCAATTAATTAGGTCAATTCGATGCTAATATTCACTTATTTATCAGAAATTTCGCTGTCACCAGGGCAGCTCCTCAATATATAAGGAAATGAACACTTGTTACAACCTAATGACTGGTTTACATCAAAGCTAACTCCGGATCCGAAAAACCTGATGAACTTATCCGCATCTGCTATTTCCGCGTGTTGGCTGCATCTACAAACCGAACCTTGTTTTACAACATGTCGTTCCGAGTGAGTTGGCAGCGTAATGGCGATTAAATCATCTGAGAGGTGAATTAACGCCGTACACGAAATTTACGATTCATAATTCCCATCCATCCGACCGCGTGACTCGTGATGTTTTCTACAATAATAATTACTGTTGCACATCGGCATCGTCGTTATCCGCTACCGTTTTGTACGTGCGTAACGCGTTAAATTTAAATTCGGCTCTCGAAGGCCGCATAACTCTGACGGGTATGTCTTTATCTCGATGAAATATTATTCTTACGGGAATTATTTGTGTACCATTACACGCGATGAGTATCCGGTGAAAATATTTCGTGAATTATGTGTCGAATTTCCTCTTTCGATTCGAGGAATGAATTTGTAGAATGGCGTATTCATCAAATATTTTTTCATCTATTATCACTCCTTTTATCAGTCAGAATTCCACATTTTTTTACCATTTGAATCCATAAGGATTTATAGCATAATTTCGCTTCATCATTCAACATAGAATACAACCCTGGCTTTTTTTCTCATAATATTAATAATACTATCATGAGCTGCCCTTGGATGTAATTCACCCTTTCTATCGAAAATAAGCCTAATCGCGTTTTTCGGTAAAAATTTCATGAGAATTTTTGGCCTTCACACTTTGCCTCCTTCTCGTCTCGAGGAAGTTTAACACAAAGCTGATTTGGTAAAAAGCCTACGCAATGAACATGCTCAACTCCGTGCAAAACAAATCGTAAAATAATCGTAGCTCAGATTTAGATATTGGTGTTGACAGAAGCTCTTTCAGCGAACAAACAAGAAGAAACGATGAAGCGTGAAACCCAGTCGAGCGATGATATCCCACTTCGATGGAAATAATGTTGTAGTAGTTCTATTGTGCTGTGAGATTAATCGGGAACTTCCTGGAAATCTATCGAATTCGAGCTTTCCTGGAGGTTAATATGCCCCTCCAATTTTCGTTGAGATTGGAAAATAAATAATAGTTATTTAATCAACTAGTTTATTAATGGCAGCGATTAATGGTCGAAATATTTCAACGCGTGAGCGGAGCGAGCGCTTTAATATTTGAGATATCATAATCATGATCATGATATACAAATTTGACATAATACAAATTTCTATGTTCATTTCGATATATTAATATTTATGCTTCCTATAGAACAATTCGAAAAATTCATAGAGGGAATATTGGACATGTTGTGACATTCTGAATAGTTTACATTTATTTCATTTCCTATAATGTCCGATAAGGAACGTGTGGATGAAGTGGAGGTTGAAGCATTATTTACTTTGGAACTATTATGACATAAAATTTTTTCTGCAGTTTCTATTTTATTCTGAATGGAATTTTCAATATACCCTTCTGCAACAGAAGTTGATTTCCAACCACCAAGTCTTTTGATGGCTGAAAAATCTGCACCACTGTCAGAAAGAATAGACGCAGAAGAACGCCGAAAACAGTGACGTGTAACCAAATGTGGTTGCTCTAATTTAAGAAAGTTCGCAATCATTGACGGTAATTTAGAAAATGCATTAATTCCAACTGGTTGTGTTGAGCATTTATAGATCTTATAAAAAACGAAAAATCTTTCGTGTGGAGTGTGAGCTGGCCTCAAGGATATATATCTCCTTATTATGTTTAAAAGTGTATGCTCATCATTATCCACCACAATGAATATCCTGTTCGAATGTGTTTTCGATTAATTCACTGTCACCAAAAATTTCGATCCCATATCTTGTATATCCTTTCTCTGCAACCTTAACAATTCATCTTTTCTCAATGCACCCGCTACTCCGAATATCAAAGCGACCTACAAATCAAACAATGATAGTTATTTCACTATAACGAGATAATGAGAACAAGTTGGAATAACGATTCAATTGAGTTTTATTTTTACCTTCGACATCAAGAAAACACTATCAGGAGCATTCGCTATGAACTCTCTCACATGTTCTTTTTCGAGAACTTTTGATTTTTTTGGGATATATCCCTCTCTTTTCTGTTTAATAAACATCACCAGTTTGTGGTATCTGCTTATATCAGTATTGTCTTTCACATTTAGTGTTGATTTCAGCATCGAATATTTTGGCCATAAACTTGCTAGATGCCCCTTTTCTGCAATACCCGTAAAGTATGCCAACAAAACCGTTTCCGTAAAGTTCCGAACCTTCTTGTCCTTGCACCAAGATCTGAATTCAGCATAGGATTTCTCATATAAATGGCGGCTCTTTTCAGGAAGCAGACTCAAAGTTGCTGCTTCAGCAGTTTTTGTCACATCTGGCGGTGTCAAAGGGATGTTTTCTTCGTTATTCATTATGTAGTAGCGTAACGGATAAAATCAGATTCTGATCGAAAGCGCATAAATAAATTTGACAGCTCGATCGTGCTCCGACATAGATGCATCTATGCTCCGACTGAATATTTTGAAATCGGTTGCCATGATAATCATGCAAATACAAGAAATCATGCATAAATAGGGGTCATTAATGGATGATTTCGAGTGCGTTAAAATGAGCTTTTATTCTATGGTCGACGGAAAAAGCCTTTTATCGAATAGTTTATGGAACAAATGCGACAAATGAATAATGCACCAACGTAGAAAATCTGCTTACGTCGCCTCTCTATCTACCGTTCGACAAAATTGCAAATGAACACCGCCATTCGGCGCACTAACAGTAATTTATGTCCCACTAATAATAACAGATGAAGAAGCAATCCCCGTTAAATCCAGGAATATATATCTGGTGCCAATCTGGACCAGCGCAATACATCAATGAATTTGAATAATTGAATGGATTTGCTCTCGCAAATTGCCATCCGTGCATTAATTCATGCCGTTGTAAATAATCGCCGGTGGCTTTGCGAGTTGCGCCGAAATGAATGGTACTCGTTTAGAATAATCGCTATTACCGATGGGGAATCGCCTGAAAGCTTCGCAATCGAATCGTAGTCGTAAATACGGAATTGTAGTATTCTCCGCCTATCAAATGGGAGATGAGATTTGAGTTCTGTCACATAATAGCTATTTATGTCATAAGGATCATAAAGACGATCATTATGGTACAAGTCGTGTGCCATAATGATTGTTTATGATTCGTAGTACATACAAAATTTTATCTGATGGCATTTATATTAATAATGTTCCGAAAAATGTCAAAAACTGCATTTTTGACTATTCTTAAAGAAGTAAGTGTATGTGTAGATTCAAATATTAGTAGGTTAGTGAGCTGTGCTTTGCCATTTCCTTGACAACGTCAGGCTGTAACGGAAATATTCTTATATCTGCTGTCGAACAATTGTCACGTAGAATTGAATATAATTTGAATAATAATGAGTGATTCTGAAACTGGTAGTTTGCCTTCTGATTTGGAAGAAATGTAGCGAAATATCGTGGACTACCTTTTGTCGCAAAAATCACGGAGTGTATATGAAATAGCGTTTAATCGTTACGAAGAATGGTGTTCTACTAAGAAAATCAAGAATATCACTCATGAAAAAGTATTGTTGGTTTACTTGGAATGCTTATCTAAGGAAAGAAAACCATCTTCTCTCTGGTCGAATTATTCGATGATAAGAAGTATTTCATTAACAAGAAAAAACGTCGATATTAGCAAGTACCTACAGCTGGTTGCATTACTGAAACGTAAATCAGAAGATTACAGAGCTAAAAAATCCAAAATTTTTACCAAACAAGATGTCACAAAGTTTTTAACGGAAGCATCAGATGATACATATTTATTTCAAAAAGTTGCTATGATAATTGGACTAAGTGGAGCATGCAGAGGAGAGGAACTGACAAATATGCTTGTTGAAAATATGATAGATGAAGTATCCGTTTCTAGAATAATTTGGTACTTAGTACCATAAGGAATTCATTATGTGCTTCCTTATGTCATCAAAATTGAGTGACATAACGTTGTCATTATGACATACCATAAGATAAAGTATATTTTGCCCTGAGTTAATTTTTTGTTAAGTCGACCTGGTGCGAACAAAAATTTTGTGGGAGACCTGTGGAACGGACGCCAGTCGTTTCAACCCAGAACGCCCCATAATTTCGCTTTCAAATTCAAGAACAGGCGCCGATAAATAATCCGAAAGCGCGAAAATGCGTCGACATATCAACCGCATTCGTATATTTTTTGTTTATCCTTCCTGCCAGCGTCCTCCGAAATTCGCATAAAGCATTTCATGAGGGCGTTACTTAGACGCCTTTATAATGACGCCGTTGAAACTCGGATCAATTCCGTACCCAAAACACGGTGTTTCGAACGTTTCGGTGAATAAACCATTTCGAGATTGTCAACAAAGTGCAGGAATTTCGGAACCCAAAAATAACGACGGTCCGCGGTGCACAAACGCGCGGAGGAGAAAATAAAAATTTATTATTAACTCGCTTTTGGGGAGGTATCAATTCTTGCATTTTCGCTCGGCGGTATTTGGCAGGCAATGGACGTGCAGATTCCGTGATGCGTTCAGTTTCAAATTAGCAGAACGGGAAATAATTAAATAGTTTCGACGGCCAGCGTTGTTTCCATTAGCTGGTGAAATACCGATATGAAATATGCAGCAGTACTTCGGGTTATAAATATGGATGACTTGATAGTCGAAATGGGTCGGTCGGATACGAAAAAGTTCGAAGGATACCAATTAGTATTTTATCTTGGAATTAATTGAAACACGTCATTACCGAAAAAATTTCACGGTTTTCATGGTCAGTGGATTCGATGAGCGATATGAAAAAACTGCAGATTTTGTTATTTTCACTTTACTTCGATGTTACGGAATAACACGACTTATTCCTATGAAATTTCCATATGGAAAAACCCTGATTTCGGACCTCGTCAGGAATTTTTTTTTCGATTATCATGTGGAATTTTTTGTCATGAGCTAATTCGATCACGTTGATTTTGAATATGCAGTCGGTTTTTTGAGACCCCATCGTTTCGTTGTAGTTTGGCTATAAGTTTTCGAAAAAATGATTTTTTCAGGAAAACATATATTTTTGAGCGCTCGTACTACTTACACGAGGGCTATATCATTTCGTCACGATGTCTGTATTTTTCGAATTTTGAGCCGAAAATGGTCTCAAACGGCTATGTTCGACTCACTGATGACGAATCCGTCGGAAAATTCGAGTCTGTCCGTCCGTCCATCCGTCCGTCCATCCGTCCGGCCGGCCGTATACACGATAACTCTCGAACGGAATGTCCTAGAAACTTGAAATTTTCAGGGTACGTTTGAATCTCGAATGCCGCGGTTAAGTTCGTTACTGGGCAAAATTCGCCGAGGGGTTCCGTAAATATGGCCGCTCGAAATTTTGTTTTCCTGATTACTTTGAAACTACAGATTCGATCGAGATGAAATTTTGCACTCTAATGGAAAATGAGGTGTTCAAGCTACACGCAAAATTTTGTTCAGCTCGCATCACCAGAACTATAGAAACCATAGAAAATTGTAACTTTTGAACGGAAACGCCTAGGGACTTGAAATTTTCAGGATAGGTGTGGATCTCGATTGTCGTGATCACTTTCATCTATGAGCAAAATTATACCAGGGGTTCCGTAAATATGGTCGTTTGAAATTTAGTTTTCTTGATAATTTCCAAACTACAGATTCGATCGTGACGAAATTCTGTATACTAATGGAGGATGATATATTTAAGCTACATTTCTCTAGATCGCATGACCAGAACCATAGAAACCATAGAAAATCATAACTTTCGAACGGCAAGGCCTAGGGACTTGAAATTTTCAGGGTGGGTTTGGATCGCGAATTTCACGGTCACGTTCATCAATGAGCAAAATAAGACTAGGGGTTCCGTAAATATAGCCGTTCAAACTATTTTTTTCCTGATAGTTTCGAAACTACTGATCGGATTGGAATGAAATTTTACACCTAGCTGATGTTTTCAAACTACGTGCAAAATTCAACAATCACCAAGACCATAGATACCGTAGAAAATTCTAGCGAATTATCGAAAAAAAATAGATCCGCTGAAGCACTGACATAAAGTCTGGAATTTTGCCTAAGTTTCAGAATTTTTTTGACAGCTGTCGGAAATTCCTTCATTGATTTCTAAAACTGGAAAATGCGAATCCACTTACAAGGTGCATGTACGAGCGCTCAAAAGCTCCTGCCTTCACGGCAGTGCTTTTCTAAATTTTTTTTTACCGAATAATTTTTTTTTGCCGAATTTTCCTTATAGTTGGTCAGGAAATTTTTGGGGTGAAAATTTTTTTTTTCGATTATTTTAAA
The DNA here is from genome assembly GCA_963966015.1 of Aphidecta obliterata. NCBI lineage: Eukaryota > Metazoa > Arthropoda > Insecta > Coleoptera > Coccinellidae > Aphidecta > Aphidecta obliterata. Next base: position 30,276,022 of record OZ014428.1, read on the forward strand.
GATTTTTTTCTCAAGAGCTAATTCGATGACACTGATTTTGAATAAGCAGTCGATTTTTCAAAAATCCCATCGTTTCGTTGCAGTTTAGATATAAATTTTCGAAAAAATTATTTTTTCATGAAAAGAACCATAAAATATTCTGGAAACGTTCTAGCAACATATCGATAGTTCCTGTTGGTAGCCAAAGAATGCAGCCGAACGGAAAAAAATCCAAACTGATCAGGGTCAAGCCATTCCTGAAGGAGTCATCCTTTATTTCGGATATTAAAAAATAGGGATCTCTGAAATTTTTAACTCAAAAGTGCGATAGCGACCAGAAAAATTATTTCTCGTGAAAAGCAAGTACATATTCGCAATGAGCCCTCTCGAATTAAATAGAAAACATATATTTTTTCATTATACCGAATAATTTTTTTGCCGAATTTTCCTTATACATACTTGTTCAGGAAATTTTTGGAGTGAATTTTTTTTTTTCGATTATCTTGAAGACTTTTTTCTTATGAGCTAATTCGATCACGATGATTTTGAATATGCAGTCGATTTTTCAAAAACCCTATCGTTTCGTTGCAGTTTAGATATAAATTTTCGAAAAAATGATACTTTCATGAAAAAATTCTTAAAATATTCTGGAAACATTCTAGCAACTATTCGATAGTTTCTGTTGGTAGCCAAAGAATGCAGCTGAGCAGAAAAAAATACACACTCATCAGGGTCGAGCCATTCCTGAAGGAGTCATCCTTTATATCGGATATTCAAAAATAGGGATCTCTGAAATTTTTCACTTAAAAGTGCGGTAGCGTAGAATTATTTCTCGTGAAGAGCAAGTTCATATTCGCAATGAGCCCTCTCGAATGATATAGAAAACATATATTTTTTTTTTATACCGAATAATTTTTTTTTGCTGAATTTTCCTTATACTTTTTTTCTCAAGAGCTAATTCGATCACGCTGATTTTGAATATGCAGTCGATTTTTCAAAAATCCCATCGTTTCGTTGCAGTTTAGATATAAATTTTCGAAAAAATAATTTTTTCATGAAAAAAATCATAAAATATTCTGGAAACATTCTAGCAACACTTCGATGGTTTCTGTTGGTAGCTCAAGAATGCAGCGTAGGAAAAAAAATTTACATTAACCAGGATCGAGCCATTTCTGAATAGGAAATCCTTTATTTCGGACATCCAAAAATAGGGATCTCTGAAATATTCCACTCAATATTGCGGTAGCCACCAGAAAAATTGTTTCTCGTAAAAAACGAGTGAATATTCGAAATGAGCTCTATCGAATTATATGGGAAACATTTTTTTTATACCGAAGAATTTTTTGGCGAATTTTCCCTAATCTTGGTCAGGAAATTTTTGTGTACAAAAATTTTTTTTTCTTGAAATTATTTTTTCGGGGGTAATATCCCTAGTGCATTTAATTTCTCCAGAAAAATTCGGAAAAACGAGTTTCTAAGTGATTTGTTTTAACAAATAGCATGAGCGAGAGTGGTTTTAAAAATCCGAGTCGAAGACGAGTATTTTTCCACTTTCGCGAATTATAGCAACACAGCATAGAAACCATCAAGTTTGTTTTTACAAAGCAACTTGTCAAACTTTCATGAAATTCTTCCAATTTTTTTTCCGGAAAAACTGCTAACAGCTTAGTTGACAGTTGTTGAGTAATTGTTCCACTTAAAATTTATATTTGACATACCAATTCTTGATAGCGATCGGTCAAAATTAATAGGAAGGAAATAATCGCCGAAATATAATCACAAATATCTGTAGAAACGTTCTAGCAACTCTACGATGGCTTTTGTTGGTAGTCAAAGGATGCAGTCAGACGAAAAGAATCCACAGTTACCAGAACGAACCATTTCCATACAGAAAAGACTCAATTTCTAAAAATTTTGTTCTTCCAAATCGAGAAACATGAAAATTTCACCGAGAGTCATCGAACTCTGAAGAGACAGCTCGTCTTAAATAAAAATATCCTCACGAACATGAATATCCTCCCACATGCCCCACCATAAACTGTTCATCCCATAGCGCCGTGAATCACGATCCGAATATGTCTCCACGTCGAGCAGTAGCATTCGAACTACCTAATACGGATTAATGTCGGCTCGTTGCCACCCCCTCTGAATTATTAATCCCGACCGTGTTTCATCCCCTTTCGCGGAATGTGAACCACACAGACCCCGATTAGACGACCCTCGTCGTCGTCCGCGAATTTTGAATATTCATAAATCCGTTTCACGAATTCGTCGAGACTCACGGGACGGGACGTCCTCCAGCTAATTCCCGGCGGATCTTATCTGCCGAAATCTGATTTTCCCGACCGGTTTTCACGTCGTCGTAATTGATGGAAGTATTCCGAATTGGAATATTCCATTGCAATTATCGACACAGGTAGATCGTGTGAATTATTGATGATTCCAACGTTTCCATTGCGCTCAATCGTTATTCACATGAAATTTCGATCCCTTGTGACAATAATTATTAGCATCAGTGGAAATATTGACCCGGCGCATTCGCCATCCTGCAACCAGCTACAGTTCCTGGTTGCAAAATGGCGAATGCACAATTTGCATATTGACATTTGTCTATTTATCTGATGGCTTGTCGAAATGAGAATGTTATGTCACTCAAGTTTGATGACATAAGGAAGCTCATTATGGTACTAAGTACCATAATGAAATTCTGTATAAAAAATTATAAAAGCACTGCCGTGAAGTGAGGAGCTTTTGAGCGCTCGTACATCCACCTTGTAGGTAGATTCACAATCTCCAGTTTTAGAAATCAATCGGAGGAAATTTCGGCAGCTGTCAAAAACATTCTCAAACTTAGGCGAAACTCCAGACTTCATGTCAGTCCTTCAGCTGACCAATTTTTTTTCGATAATTTTACGGTATCTATGGTCTTGGTGATGCGATCTCGACAAAATGTTGCTTCAATATATCATTTTCGATTAAAATACGAAATTTTATCTCGATCGAATCTGTAGTTTCCAAATTATCGAGAAAACAAAATTTCGAACGACCGTATTTACGGAACCCCCTTTATAATTCTGCTCATTGATGAAAGTGAACGCGACATTTCAAATCCACACCTATCCTGAAAATTTCAAGTCCCTAGGCCTATCCGTTCGAAAGTTATGATTCTCTATGGTTCCTATGTTTCTGGTCATGCGATCTGGAGAACTGTAGCTTGAATATATCATTCTCCATTAGTATACAAAATTTCGTCACGATCGAATCTGTAGTTTTGACATTACCAAGAAAACTAAATTTCACACGACCATATTTACGGAACCCCTAGTATAATTTTTGTCATAGATGAACATGATCACGACATTCGAGATTCACACCTATCCTGAAAATTTCAAGTCCCTAGGCGTTTCCGTTCAAAAGTTACAATTTTCTATGATTTCTATGGTTCTGGTCTTGCGATCTGGACAAAATTTCATATGTAGCTTGAACACCTCAATCTCCATTTGAGTGCGGAATTTCATCTCGATCAAATCTGTAGTTTCCAAGTAATCAGGAGAACAAAACTTTGAACGGCCATATTTACGGAACCTCTGGTGGAATTTGGCCCATTAACGAACTCAACCGAGCACTAGGGATCTGAACCTAGACTGAAAATTTCAAGTCTCTAGGTTGTTTCGTTCGAGAGTTATCGTGCTTACGGCATCATATTTAATTTTTACACCACTAGTTATGTGATTTCATTGTTGGTTTATTTTGATTGGGCATAAGATTTTTATCTTGGCAATGCAACTTTTCACATTGGCTTCCTTATCTGTTCCAACGGTTGTGTAGTGATTTTGTTTTGTATTTTAATTGTATCCATTTTTTTGACCTGTGAAAGCAATTCTTGTTATTGTAAGAAACACCAATAAACTCTCTTTCTCTCTCTCTCTCTCTCTCTCTCTCTCTCTCTCTCTCTCTCTCTCTCTCTCTCTCTCTCTCTCTCTCTCTCTCTCTCTCTCTCTCTCAATTTTCAGCTCAAAATTCGATAAATACAGACATCGTGACGAAATGATATAGCCCTCGTGTAAGTAGTACGAGCGCTCAAAACATGCGATGGTGTGATCAAAAAAGTTTATTCTAAATGTATAACTATGTAAAAAACTTTTCATTATAAATGGTAAAAGGGCAATTGCAATATTAATTCCAATGGATTCTAGAGTTTTCACATCAGTAGTTGATGCTTTTTGGTAAACTTGTGATTCTGTTTGGTTGTTGGCACCAAAAATTGCTTCTGATATTTTTTCTTTTGCTCTTTCGAATTTTTGATGTATCCTTCAGCAACAGTATTGATTTTCCATCCGCCATAGCGTTTCACGGTTAACAGATCAGTTCCAGAATCGTCCAAAAATGAAGCAGACGATCGCCGAAAACAATGTCCGGTATATTCTATAGAGTGAGGTTAAATAAAAAGAGTGGCAATAACTTTTGGCATTTTACCAAAGGTGTGAATTCCAACGCGTTGTTTCGTGCATTCCTTATTTTTATGAGTGACAAAAAAACGTTGGTGGTTTGTGTTGCGAGGTCGTGTTTTTACAAAATGTATGACAAGTTCTACCATATTCAATCCTGGGATATTCCCCTATGTTACAAAAAATTCTTGCATTACCTTTATTTTTATATTCGGTGTAATTATTCTAAAAAATGATCCTTCACCTATCATATTTTCAAGAAGCATATTTGTCAGTTCCTCTCTTCTGCATGCTCCTCTTAGTCCAGTTATCATAGCAACTTTTTGAAATAAATATGTATCATCTGATGCTCCTGTTGAAAACTTTGTGACATCTTGTTCAGTAAAAATTTTGGACTTTTTAGCTCTGTAACTTTCCGATTTACGTTTTGGTAATGCAACCAGCTGTAGGTACTTGCTAATATCGACGTTTTTTCTTGTTGATAAAATACTTCTTATCATCAAATAATACGACCAGAGAGAAAATGGTTTTCTTTCCTCAGATAAGCATTCAAAGTAAGCCAACAATACTTTTTCATGAATGAAATTCTTAATTTCCTTAGTAGAACACCATTCTTCGTGCCGATTAAACGCTATTTCATATACACTCCGTGATTTTTCCGGCAAAAGGGAGTCCACGATATATCGCGTCATTTCTTCCAAATCAGAAGGCAAACTACCAGTTTCAGAATCACTCATTATTATTCAAATTATATTCAATTCTACGTGACAATTGTTTGACAGCAGATATAAGTATATTTCCGTTACAGCCTGACGTTGTCAAGGAAATGGCAAAGCACAGCTCACTAACCTACTAATATTTGGAAATACACATATACTTACACCTTTAAAAATAGTTGTCATTGTGACATGTCAAAAATACAGTTTCCAATTTCTCGAAAATGTATTGATATAAATGCCATCAGATAAAATTTTGTATGTAATACGAATCATAAACAATCATTATGGCATACGTCGTGTTATATACCACTTGTACCATAATGATCTTCTTTATGAGTCTTATGACATAAATAACTATTTTTGTTATTGTCATATAATGACGTTTAAACTCCGATATTTCTTGATGTTAAATATTTTTGTACCATTCGACTTATTAATGATATGAGAGCTTTCGGTGATGGATTTTTTTTGTTACAGCCAGAAAAATTAAACGTTCATAAAAATGACTCGGAAAGCTGGGACTACACAACCACACTACGTGAGTATAAATTTTCAATTGTATCTTTTGATATACACCATTCCAATAATACATAAACGAACACAAAATATGAGTAGAAACGTAATTACTGATACGAGCTTTCTTTCATATTTTAATAAAATAATAGATTATGCTTAATCGCAATTTAAAAACTTTCTTCAATGACTGGAGGACCGAAACAACCTTCTATTCAGAGATTTTTCCGGGAATCATAAAGACAAATTATCAACAACTGATCTGACATCGATTTTCGACAAAAATCCATACTCCAACATTAAATGAAAACTCGGATTCTTTTTGTAATGAATTGAACAATATATATTGGACAGAGAGGAGGAAATGAGGTAGAAATAACAATCTATTGTGTGCCATTTGCAGGTATTTCTAGAGTAACCGTAAGAAATGACGCGAAAGTGATAAACCCTCGTCGTTGGATCGTTCCCATACATCAAAACGGCCGACGAATTCAGGCCGTCGAAAAGTTACGAACGACAACAACAGGTCACCAATATATCCCCGTCTCCGAAATTGAAAAAGTTTAAGATCGCTCTAGACATTGAACACACTCCGAAAAATATTTCCAATACACTCCACACATCCATTCATCCCGTCCTGACGGACCCAAATATCCCCAATCCGGCAATCGAACTTTTCTCATAGACATTCCTTCGTGTCGTGTCGACTGCAATCTCAACTTTTTCCCGTTCCCGGACTTAGAATCGGAGCCGTCGAGTACCAGACGTCTCTGATTGACGTCCGCGACTTACTCTTCGCGAGTATTACCGCCGTCGTTTGTTACCTTTTTTTCCGAAACGTCGGGGCTCCGAGCCGTCGTAATTAGATTGGCTCGAATGGCTGGGGAAGTTTCGCCCCTCACCTTCTCGGAGTAATTGAATTTCGGTATTTCTCGTGCGAGAGCAGAGGGTGCTTGAATTTTGTTATTCGGCGCTTTTATCCCGTTTTGGAGATGTCGCAAAGTGGGCTCGAAAAGTTCACGGTCTATCCATAATGCGAAATCCGTTTTATCGCCGATAGGTACGTGTGAAAGTTTGATGTCGTCACGACCCTGGCTACTGTTATGATAAGGTTGAGGAAGGGGCTTTCATGAAATAATTGAAAATTGTTTTGTTATAATTGAATGAATCAAGAATCACAGGGTATTTAACGTAAGCGGGTCACTGGATTTTGTGACTTTTCCTTTGAGCAAAATTGGAAAATGACCCATCAATATTATGGTTTTTCTCAAGAGCTATCCAAATATTTTATGGGAAAAACTATCGAACCAAGGCATGAAAAGTAATTGAGGAAAAACCAAAAAATTTTCTTTAAAATTTGACTGGTTTTCGAAATGAGAAGGTCTAAAGACAATTTATTATCAATTGTATCTTCGGTTTTCTAGAAAATTGAAAATTTTGTCTTGCAAAATAAACTTTATAATATTTTCCCATATTTTCTGAATACTCAATCGATTTTGAATCCGAATATGTAAACATAATGGTGGTTCTATATTTATTTCAAGCAATTCCATTCAAAATGAACATGAGGAAATTCAGATTCCATATTCGGAAAATATATTCATGTTGTCTGTGGTTCAATCAATATTTGATTGTCGAAATTTGAAGTTTTCATTCTCGATTATAATAGGAGCGAAGATGTGAAGCCTGAATTTTCATTCAAAGGAAGATGTTAAGTTCTTGAAGAAAGTTGGGATTGTCTCAGAAAGTGCGAACAAGTGAGAGGCAGGCACTTTCAACAGTTTCTGTGAATAGCATTTTTGTTACTTTTAACAAATAATTTCAAAAAATCCTAACTTTTTTGAAGAGTAAACATATTGAAAGCATCGAGTGAAAATTCATGCTTCATATTTTCGCTACTATTATACACGAGAATAAAAACTTCAAATTTTGACAATCAAAAATATTGATTGAAACACAGAGACAACATGGATATATTTTCCGAATATAGAATCTGAATTTCTTCAGGTTGATTTTGAATGGAATTGCTTGAATTAAATATAAAATCACCGTTATATTTACATATTCAGATTCAGAATCGATTGAGCATTCAAAAAATTAGTTAAAATATTATCAAGTATATTATGCAAAAAAATTTTCCGTTTTCTAGAAAACGGGAAGTTCAATTGAAAAAACAATTGGTGATAGATTGTCTTTAGACCTTCTTTTTATGAAAAACAGTGAAATTTGCCAAAAATGGAAATACGGTTTTCCCCAATTACTTTTCATGCCTTGGTTCTATAGTTTTTCCCATAACATATTTGGATAGCCCTTAAGAAACACAATCATATTGATGGGTCATTTTTCCATTTTGCTCGAAGGAAAAGTCAGAAAATCCAGTGACCCGCTTACGTGGAACATACTGTACAAATGAAGCAGGGTTATCACTTGAATAAACGAAAAAAATAAAGAATAAAAATATCATGAACATAGGTTGAAGTTTGAGTTTGTTCAAAGTTTTTTCCACATAGCATCTGCATTGTTCGAAATATTCAGCAAAAATTCGACAAAAACAGAACACTTCAAGATTTAAACCATGTTACATGTCGTGTGTTACGCACTGGTAGTTTAAAAAATTAGGAAAAAAATTTTTGTTCCGTTTGAGAATTTTTTGATCTCATATAATGTTTTTGTATCTTTTTCCGTTTGCGAGAAAGAAAAACTTAACTCTCTGAATCGTCAATTTTCTAAGGTATCTATAGTCTTGGTGGTGCGATCTGGACAAAATTTGGCACGTAGTTTGAATACATTATTCCTAAGCTCGGTGCAAAATTTCATCCCAATCCAATCAGTAGGTTCGAAATTATCAGGAAAAAAATATTTTGAACAGCCATATTCACGGAACCCCTAGTCTAATTTTGCTCATTGATGAACGTGGCCTCGATATTTGCGATCCAAACCCACCCTGAAAATTTCAAGTTCCTAGGCCTTTCCGTTCGAAAGTTACAATTTTCTATGGTTTCTATGGTTCTGGTCATGCGATATATACAAAATATTATTTTAATCGGCAGTGCTTTTCTCAATTTTTTGATTTAAGGTGGTTTTTGGGATTGAATGGATTGTTATTGTTATTGTTATTAGGAGCAGAGAGAAATTTCAGGAATGAAGAAAATAGAAAGAGGGCACGTGATTGTATAAGGAATGATTGAAGACATTCCGAACATAATTTATGAATAAATTTTCCATTGAAATTTTCATTTCAATTGCAATAAAGATTATTCAATTCGTTACTTTTCTTTCTTGGCTTATATGCCCTTTTGAATCAAAATCTGCAGCAACGAAACTACTGAATCCATTTTAGCATAGTTTTGCTTTTTCCATACATATTATACCTTCTTCTGTTGAAAATGATCCAAAATTATAATCAAACTTGGTGAACATAGAAAAAATTGACGAAAAATGAAGTAAGGTGAGAAATATAAAAAAAATTACGAAAAGCACTGCCGTGAAATCAGGAGCTTTTGAGCGCTCGTTCATCCACCTTGTAGGTAGATTCGCATTCTCCAGTTTTAGAAATCAATTGGAAAGATTTTGACAGCTGCTAAAGAATATTTCAAACTAAGGCGAAAATCCAGACTTCACGTCAGTGCTTTAGGTGACCAATTTTATTTTCGATAATTCGCTAGAATTTTTTACTGTATCTATGGTCTTGGTAATGCGATCTGGACAAAATTCCCCACGTTGTTTGAATACATTCTTCCTAAGCTCGGTGCAAAATTTCATCCCAATCCAATCAGTAGGTTCGAAATTATCAGGAAAAAATATTTTGAACAGCCATATTCACGGAACCCCTAGTCTAATTTCGCTCATTGATGAACGTGGCCTCGATATTTGCGATCCAAACCCACCCTGAAAATTTCAAGTTCCTAGGCCTTTCCGTTCGAAAGTTACAATTTTCTATGGTTTCTATGGTTCTGGTCATGCGATATATACAAAATATTATTTTAATATATCATTCTCGATTAAAATACAAAATTTCATCTTGATCGAATCCGTAGTTTCGAAATTATCAAGAAACCAAAATTTCAAACGACCGTGTTTACGGAACCCCTAGTATAATTCTGCTCATTGTTGAACGTGAACGCGACATTTCAAATCCACACCTATCCTGAAAATTTCAAGTCTCTGGGCCTTTCCGTTCGAAAGTTATGATTTTCTATGGTTTTTATGGTTCTGGTCATGTGATCTGGGGAAATGTAGCTTGAATATATCATTCTTCATTAGTACACAAAATTTCGTCACGATCGAATCTGTAGTTTTGAAATGATCAAGAAAACCAAATTTTAAACGACCATATTTACGGAACCCCTAGTATAATTTTGCTCATAGATGAACGTGATCACGACAATCAAGATGCACACCTATCCTGCAAATTTCAAGTCCCTAGGCGTTTCCGTTTAAAAGTTACAATTTTCTATGGTTTCTATGGTTCTGGTCATGAGATCTGGACAAAATTTCACATGTAGCTTGAACACTTCATTCTCCATTCGAGTGCAAAGTTTCATCTTGATCAAATCTGTAGTTTCAAAGTAATCAGGAGAACAAAATTTTGAACGGCCATATTTACGGAACCCATGGTGGAATTCTGCCCATTAACGAACTCAACCGAGGCATTCGGGAACTGAACCCATACTGAAAATTTCAAGTCTCTAGGTTGTTCCGTTCGAGAGTTATCGTGCTTACGGACGGCCGGACGGACAGATTCGAATTTTTCGACGGATTCGTCATCAGTGAGTCGAACATAGTCGATTGAGACCATTTTCGGCTCAAAATTCGAAAAATACAGACATCGTGACGAAATGATATAGCCCTCGTGTAAGTCCTACGAGCGCTCAAAAATGATTCCTCGATAACTTTTCATGATTTAATTCGATAGTTTTTCCGATAACATATTTGGAGAGCCCTTGAAAAATACTGTCATATTGATGAGTCACTTTTCAATTTTGTTTAAAGGATAAGTCACAAAATCCAGTGACCCGCTTACTTGAAACACCCTGTACTTTTTTCAATCAGTAGGTTACTCTATCGTCTAAAGAGCATATTTTCAATGAATAAACCGTCCAACGTTCAAGTATATCTGAACTCGATTGTCTTCTTTAGGATTTCTTCAATCAGAAACCGTCATGCATCGGAGAACATCAATAGAAAATGACGTTATTATCTCTTACATAAGCTTCGAATTATGTCGTACCCCCGAAGGACGAAGGAATCGGCATATGAAATATCGATGCGACCCCACTCACGCGATATAATTTTCCCAGCAATTTCGCCCGTTTATCTGGGCCAATTCCCGTATCAAGTAGGCGCCGTTTCCGCGACCTCGCATCCGTTCCGACCCAGAACCTCATCAAAGTTCGAGAGATGATTAGGCGACATTCATCCGGAGCGCGCGTCTTCGCTTATTTCCGTGCGTCGCCAAACAGGCACTTGTCGAAGCCGATAACATCCGCGACTTCTCGTCATCCGCCCCTATCCGCAGACGTACATCCGTTCTCGGCGAGAATGAGGGAAATGTTTCGGGAAACACGACTTTCTGCCGGTTTATCTCGTCTGGCTTCCCTCTGCCCTGTCAGCTGCAAGCGCCGGGAGCTGTTTGGTTAACACCTCTTCCCTGTCGGGTAGGAATTCCGAGGGTCGTTCCTGGGTTACGACGAGGCCTTTCCGGGTGTTTTCATCAGCTCGGACGTTTTGCTTTTCACGGACACGTTTTCGACCCGGAGGTTTTATCGTGGCATATCTGGACGGCCGCAGGGTTCATTGTTCGTTAAGGGTGAATTTGGGAAGAGTAAATCGATGTTCGGGAATTAAAAGGGCTCGGAATGTCTATCTTTTCCAAGGTTTTTTCCATATATTATCTGCATTTCTCAAGATAATCAGCTGACATTTGTCAAATATATTAAACTTTGAGGTTTACATCATATGACATATCAATTGCCCGTGAAAATCTGCAGGGTAATATTTTTTCTGGAGCAATGTCCCTTTCTTTGAGCGCTCGTTCTACTTACACGAGGCCCATATAATCGTCATGATGTCGGTATTTTTCGAATTTTGAGCCGAAAATCGTAGAGTTCGACTCACTGATGACGAATCCGTCGAGAAATTCGAGTCTGTCCGTCCGGCCGTATACACGATAAGTCTCTAACGGAACGACCTAGAAACTTAAAATTTTCAGGGGAATCTCGGATGCCGCAGTTGAGTTCGTTATTGAGCACAATTCGACCAGGGGATTTCAAAACTATGGATTTTATCGTGACGAAATTTTGTATTTAAATTGACAAGGATATATTCGAGCTACATTTTTTTCAGACCGCATGATTAGAACCATAGAAACCATAGAAACCATAGAAAATCATGAATTTCGAACGGAAAGGCCTAGGGACTTGAAATTTTCAGGATAAGTTTCGATCGCGTATTCCGCGGTCACGTTCATCAATGAGCAAAATTAGACTAGGGGTCCCGAAAATATAGCCGTTCAAACTATTTTTTTCCTGATAATTTCGAAACTTGGATTGTAATGAAATTTCTCACATAGATGGAGAATAATGTGTTCAAACAACGTGGGAAATTTTGACCGAATCGCATCACCAAGACCATAGATAACGTAGAGAATTCAAGCGAATTATCGAAAAAAAAATTTGTCACCTAAAGCACTGACGTGAAGTCTGGAGTTTCGCCTTAGTTTGAAATTTTCTTTGACAGCTGTCAAAATTTTTCAAATTGGTTTATAAAACTGGAGAATCCGAATCTATCTACGAGCGCTCAAAAGCTCCTGACTTCACGGCAGTGCTTTTCATCATTTTTTGATTCAAGGTGATTTTTGGGATTAAATGGATTGTTATTGTTATTGCTATTAGGAGCAGAGAGAAGATTGGGAGTAAATTTCAGGAATGAAGAAATTAGAAAGAGGGCACGTGATTGTATAAAGAATGATAGAAGACATTTCGAACATAATTAATGAATAAATTTTCCATTAAAATTTTCATTTCAATTGCAATAAAAAATATTCAATTCGTTACTTTTCTTTCTTGGCTTATATCCCCTTTTGAATCAAAATCTGCAGCAACGAAACTACTGAATCCATTTTAGCATAGTTTTGCTTTTTCCATACATATTATACCTTCTTCTGTTGAAAATGATCCAAAATTATAATCAAACTTGGTGAACATAGAAAAAATTGACGAATAATGAAGTAAGGTGAGAAATATAAAAAAAATCACGAAAAGCACTGCCGTGAAATCAGGAGCTTTTGAGCGCTCGTTCATCCACCTTGTAAGAAGATTCGCATTTTCTAGTTTTAGAAATCAATTGAAGAAATTTTTGACAGCTGTCAAAAAAATTCTGAAACTTAGGCAAAACTCCAGACTTCATGTCAGTGCTTTAGCTAACCAATTTTTTTTCGATAATTCGCTAGAATTTTCTACGGTATCTATGGTCTTGGTGATGCGATCTGGACAAAATATTGCTTCAATATATCATTCTCGATTAAAATACAAAATTTCATCTCGATCGAACCCGTAACTTCGAAATTATTGAGAAAACAAAATTTCAAACGACCGTATTTACGGAACCCCTAGTATAATTCTGCTCATTGATAAACGTGAACGCGACATTTCAGATCCACACCTATCCTGAAAATTTCAAGTCCCTAGGCCTTTCCGTTCGAAAGTTATAATTTTCTATGGTTTCTATGGTTCTGGTCATGTGATCTGGAGAAATGTAGCTTGAATATATCATTCTCCATCAGTATACAAAATTTCGTCACGATCGAATCTGTACTTTTGAAATTATCGAGAAAACTAAATTTCAAACGACCATATTTACGGAACCCCTAGTATAATTTTGCTCATAGATGAACGTGATCACGACATTCGAGATCCACACCTATCCTGAAAATTTCAAGTCCCTAGGCGTTTCCGTATGAAAGTTACAATTTTCTATGGTTTCTATGGTTCTGGTCATGCGATCTGGACAAAATTTCACATGTAACTTGAACACCTCATTCTCCATTTGAGGGCAAAATTTCATCTCGATCAAATCTGTAGTTTTCAACTAATCAGGGGAACAAAACTTTGAACGGCCATATTTACGGAACCCCTGGTGGAATTTGGCCCATTAACGAACTTAACCGAGGCATTGGAGAACTGAACCCACAATATAAATTTCAAGTCTCTAGGTTGTTCCGTTCGAGAGTCATCGTGCTTCGACGGATTCGTCATCAGTGAGTCGAACATAGTCGATTGAGACCATTTTCGGCTCAAAATTCGAAAAATACGGACATCGTGACGAAATGATATAGCCCTCGTGTAAGTAGTACGAGCGCTCAAAAACACAAGAACTCAAATATCTCGGAAACTGTTGATCAATAAATATGGCTTAAACCACAGCAAATAAATGATACTAAAACCTCCTCCAAGATTCACGTCTAATTTGGAAACACCCTGTATATCTTAAAACGGTGTATAGTCGCGTCAACCAGGGAAACCTTTTATGCGTCTTGCCGATATTCCGGAGTTCTCCTTCCGCCCCGGAGCCGGACGAGGAATAAGAAACGACCCATATACCCTTTATCCGGAGAGGCGGATCGCACGTTGCTGGGAAAATTTACATATGCTCTGGATTCCACCCCCTAATCCGGAAGGAATGCTGTTTTTTATTTCTTGCGCGATGGCGGGAAGAAGAAATGAAGTGTTATACGTTATACATAATACAATGCGGGAGACGGACGCGATGAATTTCTGAAACGTGAAACTTCGAATCTCGGTTGGATCCCCTTCCTTTACATTTACTCGCATAACTTTTTTGTTTCTCTTCCTTTCTCGCTTCGTATGGTTCTTTGTTGAAAATATGCACCCTCAATTTCTAGACTACTGGCAAAGATCACGGATATGTTTAGGGCCGAACAGTCATTTTCTCGAATCGCTTTACTAATAGCAATATTATGCGTATTCTGAAATTGTAGGTACAAGGTACAGGGTGTTCCACGTAAGCGGGTCACTGGAATTTGTGACTTATTATTTTTAGTTTACTTGATCATTTCAAAACTAAGGATTCGTTCGTGACGAAATTTTGTATTTTAATGGAGAATGATATATTATTCGAGCTACATTTTTTCCAGATCGCATAACCAGAACCATTTTAAATTCCAACGAATTATTAAATAATAGTTATTTAATCAACTAGTTTATTAATGGTCGAAATATTTTAACGCGTGAGCGGAGCGAGCGCGTTGATGTTTGAAACCATTAATCGCTGAATTAGTAAACGAGTTGATTACAAGATTTTTCCGTCAAACTCATCAGGAATTAAATATAAATTCTGGATCGAAACCAATTTTTATTTTGCATGATATACAAATTTGACGTAATACAAATTTCTATGTTCTTTTCGATATATTAATATTTATGCTTCCTATAGAACAATTCGAAAAATTCATAGAGGAAATATTGGACATGTTGTGACATTTTGAATAGTTTACATTTATTTCATTTCCTATAATGTCCGATAAGGAACGTGTGGATGAAGTGGAGGTTGAAGTATTATTCACTTTGCAACTATTATGACATAAAATTTTTTCTGCAGTTTCTATTTTATTCTGAATGGAGTTTTCAATATACCCTTCTGCAACAGAAGTTGATTTCCAACCACCAAGTCTTTTGATGGCTGAAAAATCTGTACCACTGTCAGAAAGATTAGACGCAGAAGAACGCCGAAAACAATGACCTGTATACAAATGTGGTTGCTCTAATTTAAGATAGTTTGCAATCATTGACGGTAATTTAGAAAATGTATTCATTCCAACTGGTTGTGTTGAGCATTTATAGTTCTTATGAAAAACGAAAAATCTTTCGTGTGGAGTGTGAGCTGGCCTCAAGGATTTATATCTCTTTATTATGTTTAAAAGTGTAAGCTCATCATTATCCACCACAGTGAATATCCTGTTCGAATGTGTTTTCGATGAATTCACTGTCACCAAAAATTTCGATCCCATGTCTTGTACATCCTGAAAACACTATCAGGAGCATTCACTATGAACTCTTTCACATGTTCTTTTTCGAGAACTTTTGATTTTTTTGGGATATATCCCTCTCTTTTCCGTTTAATAAACATCACCAGTTTGTGGTATCTGCTTATATCAGTATTGTCTTTCACATTTAGTGTTGATTTCAGCATCGAATATTTTGGCCATAAACTTGCTAGATGCCCCTTTTCTGCAATACCCGTAAAGTATGCCAACAAAACCGTTTCCGTAAAGTTCCGAACCTTCTTGTCCTTGCACCAAGATCTGAATTCAGCATAGGTTTTCTCATATAAATGGCGGCTCTTTTCAGGAAGCAGACTCAAAGTTGCTGCTTCAGCAGTTTTTGTCACATCTGGCGGTGTCAAAGGGATATTTTCTTCGTTATTCATTATTTAGTAGCGTAACGGATAAAATCAGATTCTGATCGAAAGCGAATAAATAAATTTGACAGCTCGATCGTGCTCCGACATAGATGCATCTATGCTCCGACTGGATATTTTAAAATCGGTTGCCATGATAATCATGCATTAATACAAGAAATCATGCATTAATGAAAATGAGCTTTTATTCTATGGTCGACGGAAAAAATCCTTATATTTCTGTATCAGCTCATTTGGTATAATTGACAAAGAACTGCTGTAATTTTTTTGACAGATGGCAAAAATTTTTCGAATTTGTTTCTATAACTGGAGAATGCGAATCTACCTGCAAGGTGGACGAACGAGCGTTTAAAAGCTCCTGACTTCACGGCAGTGCTTTTCAATTTTTTTTTACGTTAGTGTGGGATTCTGAGTTGAAGGGGCGAATAGAACGTTCAACGCTTCCCGGATCTGCCTCATTTAGTCCATATATTCCCGTTTCCATGTGCAGTTCATTAGTTTCACTTTAGCCGCCTCATTTTCGCCGTCGTAGTCGTTATTATCTAGTGCGCGGTTTGGGATTTCGTCGTGTACGGCGCGGAATTAGGGGGGTCGGGGGAAGAGGGCGCCTCGGCTTTGTACATACAAAATTGCGGGCTCAACCCTAACTAGGCGACTTGTGGGAGGTAATACGCCGGCTTCTTCGGAGGATCAGACCGGCCGCGTCCACGATTTACCCGGGACCGGGGGTTTCTGGCTGTGACTGGAAACTTTACGAGATGCCGGAGAAAACGTAATCTCGTTTGGCGCGGAACGAACGGCTCCTCTGACAAGTTGAGAACGAGGGATGAATGGGTAATTTAGGTGTCTGTTCTAGTTCTTTAAATGGTCGCATATTCGATCCTAACGCGAAGGCGACCATATCGTACCAGGTATGGGAACATCCATCGACCCTCACCTTTTGCAACAAACCTTCATAACCAATCACGAGATCCCATTCGAACCTTTTACAACCGAAAGAGACGACACCTGCTCCATCTTCTCGATCGTTATCCCCCCATTGTGTGCGATAAAGGGAACGCGTTCCCGTTCGGAGCAATTTCCCGGACAAATGGCCATCCCCGTTCGCTGCAGCTTTTTCCGGACGAACGATCCAATCAATTCGGCCACCGGACCGGCTAATTAAATACATGTACGTTTACGTGTAACGCTAATCCCGGTCCACGTGTTTCGGACAATCGTGTTTCGCGGAATTGCGGCTTGGATGGTCGTTGGAATGCGAGAAATGAAGGGGATTACGCGTAGAATATAATTTGAAGGTTTCAGCCAGGCGAAATTGTTTCATTGACCCAGTTTGGTCTGTCCAAAGCTACTGGTTGTACTTGTCAGTGAGGCCTATCCAGTAGCTCCCTCTGGGATAAATACAGGTGTCCCAAGTTCGAGTAAAATTGACCACCCATTCCAAAAATGATTCAGAAATAGTACATAAACCTTTTGGAGTGTTGGAAAACTCATCACAGATTGTTTCAAATATTTCGTCAAAAATTGTGATCAGAATTTTCCCAAAACTTTTTTTTTAAATTAGAACCCTATTTCTTTATGATTGCGTTGGATTCTGCGAAGAAAAATAATGATAGTGTTCGAAGAAATTTATGCTTCTAAATTAAATAATTACTGAGTTATTGAGGAATTTCTGAATGTACAAAATACATTATTCCTCAGCTAGGTGCAAAATTTTATTCCAATCCAATCAGTAGTTTCGAAACTATCAGGAAAAAAATTATTTTGAACGGCCATATTTACGGAACCCCTAGTCTAATTTTGTTTATTGATGAACGTGACCCTGAAAAAATCAAGTTCCTAAGCCTTTCCGTTCAAAAGTTACAATTTTCTATGGTTTCTATGGTTCTGGTCATGTAATCTGGACAAAATGTTGCTTTAATATATCATTCTCGATTAAAATACAAAATTTTATCTCGATCAAATCCGTAGTTTCAAAATTATCGAGAAAACAAAATTTCGAACGACCGTATTTATGGAACCCCTAGTATAATTCAGCTCTTTGATGAACGTCAACGTGACATTTCAGATCCACACCTATCCTGAATATTTCAAGTCCTTAGGCCTTTCCGTTCGAAAGTTATAATTTTCTATGGTTTCCATGGTTCTGGTCATGTGATCTGGAGAATGTAGCTTGAATATATAATTCTCCATTAGTATACAAAATTTCGTCACGATCGAATCTGTAGTTTTGAAATGATCAAGAAAACTAAATTTCAAACGATCATATTTACGGAACCCCTAGTATAATTTTGCTCATAGATAAACGTGATCACGACATTCGAGATCCACACCTATCCTGAAAATTTCAAGTCCCTAGGCGTCTCCGTTCAAAAGTTACAATTTTCTATGGTTTCTATGGTTCTGGTAATGCGATCTGGACAAAATTTCACATGTAGCCTGAAAACCTCATTCTCCATTTGAGTGCACAATTTCATTTCGATCAAATCTGTAGTTTTCAAGTAATCAGGGGAACAAAACTTTGAACGGCCATATTTACGGAACCCCTGGTGGAATTTGGCCCATTATGAACTCAACCGAGGCATTCGGGAACTGAACTCACACTGAAAATTTCAAGTCTCTAGTTTGTTGCGTTCGAGACTTATCGTGCTTACAGACGGCCGGACGGACGGACAGACTCGAATTTCTCGACGGATTCGTCATCAGTGAGTCGAACATAGTCGATTGAGACCATTTTCGGCGCAAAATTCGAGAAATACAGATATCGTGACGAAATGATATAGCCCTCGTGTAAGTAGTACGAGCGCTCAAAAAGGGAGATATGTGTATTCAGTATTATGTTCGTTATTTCTATTCTCAATATTTCAAGCATAAACTGTTTTTACAATTTCAAAGTAGAAGAGTGGCAGAATATTGTGCATCTCCTAAATTTTGGAAAATTCATCACAGGTTGTTTCAAATATTATGTCAGAAATTGTGATCAGAATTTTTCCGCAACTCTTTTTTTAATTAGAATCCTATTTTTTTATGATTGCGTTTGATTCTGTGAAAAAAAAAAGATTATAGTGTTCAAAGATGTTTATGCTACTAAACCCTTTCAGCCCTTTCAGCTTGATTTTATTATAATTATTATTATTATTATCATAAGTTCATTAACTATCAATTTACAGTCATTTTTATATTTTATATAAAAATATTTTTTTTTTTTATGAATTTGCTTACAAGCAACCTTGTAACAAAATTTTCCACAAATATGAGGTAGTTCCCAGTATTCGTATAGGAACTATGAAGTAGTGGCAAATTCCACCATCAGGACCGAAAGGGTTAAATAATTCCTGAGTGATTGTGAATTTTCTGAATTCATGTCGTACGTAGAGACAAATTCATAAAATCTGTTTTATAACAGTAATCTGTATTCAAGATCGCATCACCAAGACCATAGATAATGTAGAAATTTCAAGCGAATTATCGAAAAAAAATTGGTCAGCTGAAGCACTGACATGAAGTCTGGAGTTTCGCCTAAGTTTCAGAATTTTCTTGACAGCTGTCGAAAATTCCTTCAATTTATTTCTAAAACTAAAAATGTGAATCTACCTACAAGGTGGATGTACGAGCGCTCAAAAGCTCCTGACTTCACGGCAATGCTTTTCGTAATTTTTTTTTCACTTTTTTTTCAATATTTTGAAAACTATTTCGACGAATGCAACGATTCGAATAGAAATATATTTGAAATTGAATAATTGATCATAAAATTTTTCGAGAAATTTATTTTCACTCCCTGTATAACTGAAAGTATTCAGGCTTCAAGAATATTTCAGCTCAGTAGATAAAGTCGAACAATATCATAATCCAAATTTTCAAATTTCAAATAGGTCCAGTTCTCTAGAAACGTTTGGTAGGCAGTCGAACTTGGGACACCCGGTATGAATTTTTTTCGCCACTCGTAATCGTTCACGCTATTGACTAATCAAATTCTTCGATACAGACACGCACGCCGTTCTCTCCCTTTCATCCGGCTAGATCCGACAACAGAGTAACCGTCGTTATCGCAGCGTGTCGATCGCCCGAACGTGAACCTGCTTTTTCCAACGTTTTTCCGCGTCATTACCCGGTTCGATGCCGAATGGAAACCGTGCTTCCGATAAGCCGAGCGAAAAAAAATTTAGAAAAGCACTGCCGTGAAGGCAGGAGCTTTTGAGCGCTCGTACATGCACCTTGTAGGTAGATTCGCATTTTCCAGTTTCAGAAATCAATTGAAGGAATTTTCGACAGCTGTCAAAAAAATTCTGAAACTTGGGCGAAACTCCAGAATTCATGTCAGTGCTTCAGCTGATCAATTTTTTTTCGATAATTCGCTAGAATTTTCTACGGTATCTATGGTCTTGGTGGTGCGATTTGGACAAAATTTTGCAAGTAGTTTGAATACATTATTACTCAGCAAGGTGCAGAATTTCATCCCAATCCGCTCAGTATTCTCGGAACTATCAGCAAAAAAATATTTTGAACGGCCATATTTACTGAACCCCTAGTCTAATTTTGCTCATTGATGAACATGACCGCGATATTCGCGATCCAAACCCACCCTGAGAATTTCAAGTTCCTAGGCCTTTCCGTTCGAAAGTTACAATTTTCTATGGTTTCTATGGTTCTGGTCATGAGATCTGGACAAAATATTGTTTTAATATATCATTCTCGATTAAAATACAAAATTTCATCTCGATCGAATCCGTAGTTTCGAAATTATCGAGAAACCAAAATTTCAAACGACCGTATTTACGGAACCCCTAGTATAATTTTGCTCATAGATGAAACTGATCACGACAATCGAGATCCACACCTATCCTGAAAATTTCAAGTCCCTAGGCCTTTCCGTTCGAAAGTTATGATTTTCTATGGTTCGAGTCATGTGATCTGGAGAAATGTAGCTTGAATATATAATTCTCCATAAGTATACAAAATTTCGTCACGATCGAATCTGGAGTTTTGAAATTATCAAGAAAACTAAATTTCAAACTACCATATTTACGGAACACCTTGTATAATTTTGCTCATAGATGAACGTAATCACGACATTCCAGATCCACACCTATCCTGAAAATTTCAAGTCCCTAGGGGGTTCCGTTCAAAAGTTACAATTTTCTATGGTTTCTATGGTTCTGGTCATGCGATCTGGGCAAAATTTCACATGTAGCTTAAACACCTCATTCTCCGTTTAAGTGCAAAGTTTCATCTCGATCGAATCTGTAGTTTCGAAGTAATCAGGAGAACAAAATTTTGAACGGCCATATTTACGGAACCCCTGGTGGAATTCTGCCCATTAACGAACTTGACCGAGGCATTTGGGATCTGAACCTACACTGAAAATTTCAAGTCTCTAGGTTGATCCGTTCGAGAGTTATCGTGCTTACGGACGGACGGCCGGACGGACGGACGGACGGACGGCCGGACGGCCGGACGGACGGACAGACTCGAATTTTTTGACGGATTCGTCATCAGTGAGTCGAACATAGTCGATTGAGACCATTTTCGGCTCAAAATTCGAAAAATACAGACATCGTGACGAAATGATATAGCCCTCGTGTAAGTAGTACGAGCGCTCAAAAAGAGGTTTCCGGGAGTTTTAATGGTAGATTCGACCGATCTGACCGTCGCTATCCCGGATTTTCGACGGCTCGATCGCAATTTCGAAACTGCGAATAATTTAGCCGTTTGTTATCGGGTTGACGGTGTCGTATCGGTGGGATCCTCGCGTTTTTCGAATATTCATTACTGTAATCGGCGTTATGCCAAACGAGGGGTGTCTCTCGAGTATGCATTCGATCGAAACATCCCTGTATTATTTATTCAGAATGTTTCGGAAAGAGATGGGAAATTCATAATTGAGGCACTATTAACCACCAAATGAGTTCGAAAAGGATAAGTCACAAAATTCAGTGACCCGCTTACGTGAAACACCCTGTACAACGTTCATGGGTAATTTTCGGAAGGACCCTCATTTTCCCTGCGCTGCCCCCATAACTCACTCATCACACTTTGTAAAACAACCATTTGCTCAGCTGCATCGATTTGTCTCATTTCATCGAAATCATTTGATTAATAACTCATTTATTAACATAGTTTGCTAACAAATTATTACCGAAATTTATTGCCAACGCATATAGAAAATTGAATTATTTCATAGTTATTTCGAGACCCACTTTTTGTTAGATATAGTCTGCACCAAACTACGACACGTGGTTGCTTTGTCATAGCTTCTTCAAGTGGAAATTCCAAATCAGTTTCCCTTCTCGAACTAATATTAAATGCTCCTCCATAATAATAACTTCTTTCAATTCCACGAAGTTTTCGATCGATGCATCATCCTCGTGTCTAGCATTCGTCCAATCAGTAGCGGAGATCCAAGCAGTAAATAACGCCCGTTCGTTCTTCGATACCACGACAACCCCTCGCGGGTTGATTTGTAAGTTTTGTTCCGTATCATTCGTCCCCGAGAAGTTTCGCCCGTTTCATTTTCCCCCGTCTGGAGGCATCAACTCCTTCGGATATCTACAATGGAAGGAAATGTCTTCCGCTGGGAATTCGCACGGAGATACGTCCAAGTCTTCCTCCACGAGTCTCCAACCTTCCCTTCGAATTGACGTATTTCGATGACGTACTTTCGTGATAGTTACCCATTGGTAAACCAAAAATAGGTCGCAATGAAGTCCCTGCAGCTTCACATCCTGTTCCAGGGTATCCAGGTTGTTTCGAAGGGTCGCAATTTCCCGAAGTTATGGTAATTGATTAAAGTTCTCGTACCTGCCCCGATTCAGGAACACTCTGTTATCTTTTCTCCTCTGATTAATTGCCACACCGCACGCGCTGTTCTTACAGTCGATACCTAATGACGCCATTAGCCATTAACGATGCTCTGCGAGGAAATATACCGATATCCGAGATGTTCCTCGGGGTTAGAGCGACTTCCGCCTCTCCGATAAGCAGTTACATTATGCAAGTTTGCAAGTGGTTCATCTCCTGCGATTCCCTTTTAGTTAGTGGTCTGCGACAAGTTCTGACTTTGGTGATGGTTCAATTTGTGGGAAGAGAGGTCAGAGTCAGATAAGTGATTTACGTTGAAATGTTTCCTGGAACTTCTCGCAATATTGAGAACCGTGTTAGGATTTTGGTCTTTGATTAACCCGAAAAGGGACTACAAGAATGAAATAGTTATTTAATCAACTTGATTATTAATGACAGCGATTAATGGTCGAAATATTTTAACGCGTGAGCGGAGCGAGCGCGTTAATGTTTGAGAGCGAATATTGGACATGTTGTGACATCCTGAATAGTTTACATTTATTTCATTTCCTATAATGTCTGATGAGGAACGTGTGGAAGAAGTGGAGGTTGAAGCATTATTTACTTCGGAACAATTATGACATAAAATTTTTTCTGCAGTTTCTATTTTATTCTGAATGGAGTTTTCAATATACCCTTCTGCAACAGAAGTTGATTTCCAACCACCAAGTCTTTTGATGGCTGAAAAATCTACACCACTGTTCAGAAAGAATAGACGCAGAAGAACGCCGAAAACAGTGACCTGTATACAAATGTGGTTGCTCTAATTTAAGAAAGTTTGCAATCATTGACGGTAATTTAGAAAATGTATTAATTCCAACTGGTTGTGTTGAGCATTTATAGTTCTTATAAAAAACGAAAAATCTTTCGTGTGGAGTGTGAGCTGGCCTCAAAGATATATATATTATGTTTAAAAGTGTATGCTCATCATTATCCACCACAGTGAATATCCTGTTCGAATGTGTTTTCGATGAATTCACTGTCACCGATTCCATATCTTGTACATCCTTTCTCTGCAACCTTAACAATTCATATTTTCTCAATGCACCCGCTACTCCGAATATCAAAGCGACCTACAAATCAAACAATGATAGTTATTTCACTATAACGAGATAACGAGAATAAGTTGGAATAACGTTTCAATTGAGTTTTATTTTTACCTTCGACATCAAGAAAACACTAACAGGAGCATTCGCTATGAACCCTCTCACATTTTCTTTTCCGAGAACTTTTGATTATTTTGGGATATATCCCTCTCTTTTCCGTTTAATAAACATCACCAGTTTGTGGTATCTGCTTATATCAGTATTGTCTTTCACATTTAGTGTTGAATTCAGCATCGAGTATTTTGGCCATAAACTTGCTAGATGCCCCTTTTCTGCAATACCCGTAAAGTATGCCAACAAAACCGTTTCCGTAAAGTTCCGAACCTTCTTGTCCTTGCACCAAGATCTGAATTCAGCATAGGTTTTCTCATATAAATGGCGGCTCTTTTCAGGAAGCAGACTCAAAGTTGCTGCTTCAGCAGTTTTTGTCACATCTGGCGGTGTCAAAGGGATATTTTCTTCGTTATTCATTATGTAGTAGCGTAACGGATAAAATCAGATTCTGATCGAAAGCGAATAAATAAATTTGACAGCTCGATCCTGCTCCGACATAGATGCATCTATGCTCCGACTGAATATTTTATAATCGGTTGCCATGGTAATCATGCATTAATACAAGAAATCATGCATTAATAGGGGTCATTAATGGATGATTTCGAGTGCGTTAAAATGAGCTTTTATTCTATGGTCGACGGAAAATTTTTTTTCAAAACTCAGAATCTATTCTCCATATCTTTTCTTATAAATTTCGCACTTGGAGGAAACTCCCAGAATTGATGAAATTCTCGCGGAGCTGGTGAGACCCCCTGGAGAGTTTCGGGTGTACCCACATGGCTCATTCGGGTAGAAAATCTTCTACGATCCAGCGCTCTTGTTTACATATTCCCGTTAGTGCCCCTGGAGGTATTATTAAATTCCAGAAGGTGGATTAAGGATCAAAGCGGAAGACAGATCGCCTCTGAAGTGGCGTAAATCATCGGGATTCGCCTCAGTCTCGACTGCTTATCTCCGGACGTGGGCTTTAATCAATATTTTAATGAAGAACAGAGCCTTCGACTGGCCTGGCTCTTCGTATTTTGATGGAATCAAAGGAATATTAGAGCAGATAATACATTCTGAGTCGTATATTTCGTGCAGGTAAATTGAGAGTATGTTTGTAGAATAACTTCAACAATTGATAGAGCAAGAAAAAGTTACCGCAAAAAACTTTTCTTTCGAACACAAATCAAAAAAAATTAACGGAGTTAGATCAGGAGAACGTGCAGGCTAAGAGACCGGTCCGTCACGTTCTACCCATATTTTTGGAAAATTATTGTTTGACTAGTTTCATACATTACTTGTGAATATTATCGAATTGGTCGATACAGATGAATGTCAAATTCTTTCAGCTACCTATTTGTAATTTTACGCGTACACGGTGATTGTTTACATTTTACTCAATAGCTATTTCAGTGAATAGTGGTCCGACAAAAAAGTTTAAATGGGCAAATATGAAGTATTTTTTATGGGCATTCAGAATTCAGTAATAGAAAATGCAAAAAAGCATCGTTAACCTAAAAATTTTAAGTTGGTATTTTTCAAATATATATATACTTTATATATTATCTTCGTCAGTTTCCGAAAAATATAGATTTTCGTCCAAATCTAAGGCAGCTGTAAAAGGCCAAGTGACACTGCTGCGATTTTTTTTTAATCAAAATAGCCGTGGATAAACAAACAATTGGTATTTTTTTCATTAATTTATTGAAAAAAATTTAAATTAAGTGTTCAAGTGGCCCCCATTTACTTACACACAATCGATATCTTTTTATTGAGTTTTCGAGGGTTCTTCTTAATATTTCTGGTTGGTTGTTGAGATTATCAATTCCTTCCTTTATTGTGATCCCCATAAAAAAGTATCCAATGGGGTCAAATCGGGAATGTTAGGAGGCCAGAGAATGATTCCGTTTCTGCCAATCCACATATTGTAATTTTTTTGTCGTGTGGCGTTCTACATCTGCCTTAGATTTAGACGAAAACATCTTATTTTTCGAAAACTGACAAAGATAACCTCAATAAAGTATATATTTGAAATCAGGAGAAAGAGCTCCAACGATTAGGAAAATACAGGGTGTTCCATTTGAAAAATACCAACTCACATAAAATTTTTATGTTACGATGCTTATGAATTATGAATTTGATGTGATTTCATGGCTCATGAAGATGATGAATGATATTCGCTTAAGCTCTATTCACTATCACGATCATATTCTTTGATACGACTCGCATCCAAGAAAATCTAGACTGCATTATCCTCATCCATTCAAAATTAATCTCCCTTCGTACTGAATAGCCCCATTTTCCTGGATCATTTATCAAGCTTTCAACTTCAACCTTATATCATCTTTTAGCTGATTCGCTCTCGAAATTCGTAACTCATTTGTCTTTTTTTATTGTGTGAAAATGTTATCCCATTTCATAATAATAATAATAAATTTATTCTCATTTGAGATTGAAAGCATGGACATGAATGGAAATGAAAATAAATCAGAGACATCCCACAAAAAAAACTTGTTGTGGGAACTCCTTACATAAACAGGGTGTTCCTAAATTGGAGGTACAAACGAAGAGGGGAGTTTTCTTGAGTAAGTTTAAGAAAAAAAAGTCCCATAAACATGGGATCGCAAACGCTTCGTTTTCGAGATACAGGGTGTTGAAGTTTTTTCTCATAGTATCCACACTTCACAAGATATTCGACTAAAATTTGGCATAGATATCAAATTGAGAGTTTACACCATTTGGCATGCCAATTTCGATAGCAAATATACAGGGTGAATTGTTATGACAGTTTGGAGTTTTTGGATTTCGAGAGAATCGTTCAAAATTTTTTTCTCGAAACCGGTAGCAAATACGACGAAACTACAGGAGACCAGAAAGTTTAGTATAACAATAAAGCTACTCTTTATATTTTTTCAAATCAACAGTGGCTCACCAACAAAAATTTCTGAAGAAAAACAGAAGACAGTGTTCCAGAAAAAATATCACCCTGTGAATTGGCTATCAAAATTGGCATGTCACATGGTGTATACTCCCATTTGTAATATCTATGCGAAATTTCAGTTGAACATCTTGTGAAGTTTAGATACTATGAGAAAAAAAACTTGAAAAAAATTCAAACTTTATCTCGTAAACAAAACGTTTGCGATCCCATGTTTATGGAACTTTTTTTTTTAATTACTTGAGGAATTTCCCCTCTTCATTTTTACCTCCAATTTAGGAACACCCTGTTTATGATGAGTAATCATGGAAATGAACACAAATATAAAATGTACAAATGAAGGAAAAAGAAACACATGAACTCCGAAAAAGCCCAAATATGAAATACGCAAATGCAAAGATAATAATTTTAAATATAGAAATAAAAATTCGAAAATATGAAACAAAATATGAAAATTCAGAACACATGGAGCTACAAAAAATATAAAAATATGAGTACGTATATAAAAAAAATAGAAATGTAAAATTTAAATACAAATATAGTAAAACATTAAATCCAAAATGAGGATCCAGTACCAATATAATCGACTTTAGAAGTGATAAATCACACGGAAATTTCTAATTATGTTCACCATGTCTTTTATAGACAAATTTTGTAAAAAAACTTTTTTTTTATTTAGGAAAAATATTCTGACGAAATTGAAAAAGATAATAGTTACGTGCAGGGTCATAATGAAACCAAAATTTCTTTTATGAAAATTATCTGGCCTATTTCCATCGTCCACCCCTTCAACGATGAAAATAGCCTGAATAAATTTCAGTTAGACAGACCATCATCAACAACATTTTCAGGAGTTCCTCATGGACCTATACTTGAATCTTTTTTAATATTTGACTGATGTTTTCGATATTTATTTCATCACTCTATATACTTACATAAATGCACTTCATTATGACATCCCCCATACACAAGTCCTTTAAAACTTCTTCGACAGCAGAAGACTGTTCAACACGTTTTTTTGTTATACTAATATGGTGTTACTTCCTCGTTTGAACCACTAACATTTTGACAACGACCGTTCTTCCTCTTTGAAACTTTCTGATCGCGGTGTCAAAATGTTGGATGGAATTCCAATGTATAGTACAACTAGTGGGGTAAATCGTCAAAGGACACAGAACATCTGCTTTCACTGAACACAGAACAACATTATATGACGACTGCGCGCGTCCTGCATACAGACAAACATCATGCACATAACTCCCAAAAATGAAACCCCTAATATTTCGAATGGAAAAAAAAATTGGAAATCTTGATGATGAGAGAGAAAGCCGAAAGCTCACGTGTGGTTGTCTTGTCTGTGTGCAGGTCGCCGCACGGGGTAGTTTATGGAGAAGGTCCTCTTCCCCGCTTAAAGAATGTTCGAGCGACGGTTTCTGATGATGACACCATAAGGATGGGGTGACATACTATCGCCGATATTCGAAGAGGCTCAGGGTGAGTTTTTTATCCTTACAGATATTTCAGGTGACGGAAAATATTTCGATTTTAGTGACTAAAATTGAATTTTATAAATATCCCCTAGCAATGATGTGATAAATTACAGGATAATTACAGAAAGAAAGAGCCTCAACCTAACATAATGTGTTGTGTCCTAGGTCCTTAACGACAGTGCGGAACCCGCGTAATCTCGCTCCAATTTGTCCTAATGGTTCTTGATTATCCTTAGAGCTTGATATCGAACGTGTGTTGGACTGGGAGAGAATTTCCGGTATTTAGTTCGTTCACTAATTCGATAAACATGCGTTCCGAAGGTAGTTCGCACGTCAGATAGGGCTAAGGGATGTTGAATTTAACGCGACATTATTACTCTAGTGGGGCGGAATGTCATTGAACAACGTATACTCCGATTAAGAATGATTGACATCTCGGGAGGCTGTGGAAAATCGAATTTAAGTTGGTAATAGACTATTCAGTAATATTTTGGGTTACCGAATTCAGGTTGGTATAGGAATAACACTAACAGAACTCATAAAGACCTTGCTTTGATGATTTTATCGAGATATTGGTGAATAATCATAAAAATTAGCTGGAAATGGCTGGAATTGACCAGGAAAACCTGTGCAATATGATTATTCCTTAAAGAGACATTGAATGACTTTGTTTTTGCTAAAATCAAAAACAATTTATATATTAGTTTAGATATCCTTTTTGAACTGGCCAAAGAGCACTTACATTTCAATCGACCGAAGTCAACAATATATCATAAAAAAAATTGGATACAAATACAAAAAAGTTGATAGAAAGAAAATTCTTATTGATAAACAGAAAAATATAATAAATAGAGTACGATTTGGTGGTAAATACCGAGATTACATGGAACAAAACGTAAAATTAATTTATCTAGAAAGTAATCCAGAAGGTAAGCCGAGTATATTCAAGGGTAAAGGCAATTTATTCTTAACAGTGGTATTAATGATAAAGATTACCATAAAACTATGAATGGTGAATTATTTCATAAATGGGTTATTGAAAAATTGAAACCTTCCCTGCAAAAAGATTATGTCAACTTATTCAATAAACACATCCAAATCACTACACTTATACGTGGAAACAAAGTTTTCAATGATATTTTTATGTTTGCTCGCGTATCATTCGTAGATATTTTAAGTTTATTTATTATACTTATACTGTTTGGTACCCTGTTCTCATTCCCTCTGCTAATACTGGAATTGAACACATGCTATATTGTTCACAATTCAAAAGTATACTGAATAATTGTGAAATTGCTCATCAATTATAATATTTTCAATAATTCATAGACAGTTCTAATAAATGAAAATAAAAATTGACTTTCTTATAGTATTCAACACCGAGCACTAAATAATTCACAAATTGGTTCATATATT
The DNA here is from genome assembly GCA_963966015.1 of Aphidecta obliterata. Lineage (NCBI taxonomy): Eukaryota > Metazoa > Arthropoda > Insecta > Coleoptera > Coccinellidae > Aphidecta > Aphidecta obliterata. The sequence continues at coordinate 30,305,944 of OZ014428.1, forward strand.
GATAGTTACAGTACAAATTTCATGTCAAAATTCTTCATGTGCTACATAGATTCTCAATTTTTGTTTTTCTCTTATTTCTTAATATACTGGATGTCCCAGAATAAATGGATAATCCTGTAACACTGTATAGAAGAGCTATTGGACTCAAAATTTCAAAATAATGATTTCTTGCACATCACTTTGCGTTTCTGTGTAACAAGCTCAGAAATGAATCAAATCAATTAGTTTCTTCATGGTGAAATGAGAAAAAAGATGTATTGTACCATTTTGAAATTTACATGAGAGGCGCATATTTTTTTTTAGTTGGCCACACAGGCTTTCCCAAATTTTATTTCCACCATGAACGATTAAACTTTTACATCACATTTTATGATGAAATTTGAAGTTGAATATTTTTTTCCAAAAAAGTAACAACAGATATTTCTAAGGTTTTCAGCATTTCTATTGGTATTTCAATGAAGAATATTTCACCATGAAGAAACTGATGGATTTGATCCACTTTTGAGCATAATACACAGAAACGCAACCTGATATGCAATAAATCATTATTTTGAAAAAAGAAATACTTCTAGTGGGGATAGATTTTTTTTTGTATTTTTTTGAGAGAGTCCAAAAGCTCTTCTATACAGGGTTGAAGGATTATCCATTCATTCTGGGACACCCTGTATACAACGTTTTTTCCAATCCATTCACTTGGCCCCGTGCTTGCGAAATATCAAATTTTTTTTTCTGTTTGTTGCACCACTTTAGCTACCTGCTAGAATTCCATTAATTATCCTTCTTGAATCCTGACATTAAATGGTACTCTTATGGTAAAATGGTTGGAATTTTGCAAGATTCCCAATACCAATAAAGATTGCATGGCCTTGAGTGAAAATAAATATTCATTTTAATGATCTTCAATTTTCCATGGTTGACTTTTATATGAACGATATCTCAACTCAACGACTTGCTTGGAAGTTCAGATAATTTCATATGAAAGCATTCCACGATATTTTTGCGCTTTCAAACCTGAATTTCCATGTTTAAACTGCAGTCAGAATATTCCGGCTTAATTATTCGATAATTCGTATACTGACCACTTTTCTAGGTTATATTTATGTTTTATGTTTTATTTCCATGATGAAATTGAACAGTTACTTCTTGTAACCAGAAATAAAGCCTAGACTGGACTTTCAAGGCCAGGGCTTCGATGTCAATAATTCTTAAGAGAAGTATGAATAGGATTATTTCCCCCTTCATTTGTAGTCGGTAACTGATTTTTCTTCTTGGAACCACCCTGGTGATTCAGGTTCTCCTCGGAATTTCAAAGATGTGCCCAAACTACGAAGTTTTAGTTTAACCCTTTCGAGATTAATTATTTTTTCAATTTTCCTCCCGGTAATATCGTGTTCGCTTAATCCGAAGGAGATTCTCGAAGCGATAACTTTCCATCCGCGCAAGCTGTTCAAACAAAGGGTTGATTATTTCTTGGAGGATCCCCTTCAGTCTTACCGGCTGAATTCCTTATCGGCGAGTCTCGCAATGAATTTTAATCCGACTAGTCCCTTAACGCGGCTATTAGAATTCCAAACATTGCCACCGGATCCCCATTTTCTCTCCACGGGTCTCAATTTCCACTCCGGCGATATCCCAGGTATTATCGAGTCCGTCTCGCGGAACTGCCGGGCTCGTTTCTGGCGAAATAAATCGCGGAACTGGAGCTGCAGAGGACGTTGGGTTCTCTATTGTTCAATGGGATCTCTCGACTGTCCCGGCACCCGATAGCTCTCTCGGCGGATTGCCGGTCGGGGTGGGGAAAAATCCCCTTTGGGGGCGATCGCAATAGTGCCGAATCGGTTGGAAGGTTTCGGAGAATGCGATACGGGAAGAGTCGTCGGTGCAGAGAGTATTGGAAATTCTTTCAAGGGACGCGATGGTTCGACTGGGACAAGGGGTTGAAGATTCGACGCAAAAAGCTTCGTTTTCGAGATAAAGGGGTTGAAGATTCGACGCAAAAAGCTTCGTTTTCGAGATGAAGGGGTTGAAGTTTGATTTTTTTTTTATTTTTTCTTATAGCATCTGCGTTTCTCGATATATTGAGCTGAAATTTGTGGTTCAAATCGTGATTTTTTCTAAATCGGTATCCCCTTTTTTCCCCAGAAGTTTCTGAGGGTGTTCCACTTGTAGTTTGAAAAATATGGAAAAAAAAATTATTTCGATTTAATACATTTGAAAATCTTGCAATTGTTTCGTGTTTGCTACAATTTTCGGGGAAAAAATTTCAAAAAAAATCCAGTAGGCTCCAGCAGTTTTGGAAAAATTCACGATTTCCTTATTTCTGATAATGTGCCACTCGTAGTTTGAAATATATGGAAAAAAAATTTGTTTCGATATAATACTTCTCAATATCCTGGAATTGTTTCGTGTTTGCTACAGTTTCCGAAAAAAAAAATTAAAAAAAAAATTAAATAGGCTCTGGCAGTTTTGGAAAAATTTACGATTTCCTTATTTATGATAGTGTGCCACTTGTAGTTTGTAATATATGGAAAAAAAAATTTCTTTCGATTCAATACATTTTATATCTTGCAATTATTTCGTATTTGCTAAAGTTTTCGAGAAAATCCAGTAGGCTCTGTCAGTTTTGGAAAAATTCACGATTTCATTATTTCTGATAGTGTGCCACTTGTAGTTTCAAAAATATGAAAAAAAAAATTGTTTCGATTTAATACTTTTCAATATCTTGAAATCCTTTCGAATTTGCTACAGTTTTCGAGAAAAAAATTTCAAAATTTCCAGTAGGCTCTGGCAGTTTTGGAAAAATTCACGATTCCATTATTTCTGATATTGTGCCAGTTCAAAAATATGGAAAAAAAAATTGTTTCGATTCAATACTTTTCAATATCTTGCAATTGTTCCGTTTTTGCTACAGTTTTCGAGAAAAAAATTTCAAAAAAATCCAGAAGGCTCTGGCAGCTCTAGAAAAATTCACGATTCCATTATTTCTGATAGTGTGCCACTTGTAGTTTCAGAAATATGGAAAAAAAATTTGTTTCGATTCAATACTTTTCAATATTCTGCAATTGTTTCGTATTTGCTACAGTTTTCGAAAAAAAAAAATTTCCAAAAATCCAGAAGGCTCTGGCAGTTCTGGAAAAATTCACGATTCCATTATTTCTGATAATGTAAAACTTGTAGTTTGAAAAATATGGAAAAAAAAATTGTTTCGATCAATACTTTTCAATATCTTGAAATTGTTTCGTTTTTGCAACAGTTTTCGAGAAAAAAATTTCCAAAAAATCCAGAAGGCTCTGGGAGTTTTGGAAAATTCACGATTCCATTATTTCTGATAGTGTACTACTTGTTGTTCGAAAAATATGGAAACAAAATTTGTTTCGATTTAATACATTTCAATATCTTGCAATTGTTTCAATTTCTAAAAAATCCAGTAGGTTCTGGCAGTTTTGGAACAATTTACGATTCCATTATTTTTGAAAGTGTGCCACTTGTAGTTTGAAAAATATGGGAAACATTTTTGTCTCGATTTAATACATTTTGATATCTTGCAATTGTTTCAATTTCTGAAAACCCAGTGGGTTCTGGCAGTTTTAGAACAATTCACGATTCCATCATTCCTGATAGTGTGTCACTTGTAGTTTCAAAAATATGGAAAAAAAAATTGTTTCGATTCAATACTTTTCAATATCTTGAAATTGTTTCGTATTTGCTACACTTTTCGAGAAAAAAATTTCCAAAAAATCCAGAAGGCTCTGGCAGTTCTGGAAAAATTCACGATTCCATTATTTCTGATAGTGTACCACTTGTAGTTCGAAAAATATGAAAAAAAATTTGTTTCAATTTAATACATTTCAATATCTTACAATAGTTTCGTGTTTGCTACCGTTTTAAAGAAATAAAATTACGAAAAGCACTGCCGTGAAGGCAGGAGCTTTTGAGCGCTCGTACATGCACCTTGTAGGTAGATTCGCATTTTCCAGTTTTAAAAATCAATTGAAGGAATTTTCGACAGCTGTCAAAAAAGTTCTGAAATTTTGGCAAAACTCCAGACTTCATGTCAGTGCTTCAGCAATTTTTTTTCGATAATTCGCTAGAATTTTCTACGGTATCTATGATCTTGGTGATGCGATCTGGACAAAATTTTGCACGTAGTTTGAATACATTATTCCCCAGCTAGGTGCATACTTTCATTCCAATCCGATCAGTAGTTTCGAAACTATCAGGAAAAAATATTTTGAAGGGCCATATTTACGAAACCCCTAGTCTTATTTTGCTCATTGATGAACGCGACCGCTATATTTGCGATCCAAACCCACCCTGAAAATTTCAAGTTCCTAGGCCTTTCCGTTCAAAAGTTACAATTTTCTATTGTTTTCTATGGTTCTGGTCATGCGATCTGGACAAAATATTGCTTCAATATATCATTCTCGATTAAAATACAAAATTTCATCTCGATCGAATCCGTAGTTTCGAATTTATCGAGAAAACAAAATTTCAAACGACCGTATTTACGGAACCCCTGGTGGAATTCGGCCCATGAACGAACTCAACCGAGGCATTTGGGAACTGAACCCACACTGAAAATTTCAAGTCTCTTAGTTTTTCCGTTCGAGAGTTATCGTGCTTACGGCCGGACGGACAGACTCGAATTTTCCGACGGATTCGTCATCAGTGAGTCGAACATAGTCGATTGAGACCATTTTCGGCTCAAAATTCGAAAAATACATACATCGTGACGAAATGATATAGCCCTCGTGTAAGTAGTACGAGCGCTCAAAAAGAATCACCACAAAAATCCAGTAGGCTCTGTCAGTTTTGGAAAAATTCACGATTCCATTATTTCTGATAGTGTACCACTAGTAGTTTGAAAAATATGGAAAAATAATTTTTTTTCGACTGAATACATTTTGATATCTTGCAATTGTTTCAATTTCTGAAAAATTCAGTAGGCTCTGGAGTTTTGGAAAAAAAAACGATTCCATCATTTCTGATAGTGTGCCACTTGTAGTTTGAAAAATATGGGAAAAAAATTCTGTTTCAATTTGATACTTTTTATAGCTTGCAATTAAATTGTATTCGCTACAGTTTTCAAGAAAAAAATTTCAAAAAAATCCAGTAGGCTCTGGCAGTTTTGGAAAAATTCACGATTCCATTATATCTTATAGTATGCCACTTGTAGTTTGAAAAATATAGAAAAAATGACGAGTCATGAGCTTTTGAGCGCTCGTTTATCCACCTTGTAGGTTGATTCGCATTCTCCAGATTTAGAAACCAATTGGAAAGATTTCGACATTTTAAACTAGGGCGAAAATCCAGACTTCACGTCAGTGTTTTAGGTGATAATTCGCTAGAATTTTCTATGGTTTTGGTAATGCGATCTGCCCAAAATTTCCCGCGTAGTTTGAATACATTATTCTTCATTCATGTGCGAAATTTCATACCAATCCAATAAATAGTTTCGAAATTATCAGGAAAAATATATATGTATATATATCCACACCTATCCTGAAAATTTCAAGTCCATAGGCCTTTCCATTACAAAGTTATAATTTTCTATGGTTTCTATGGTTTTGGTCATGCGAGCTGGACAAAATTCCACATGTGGCGTGAACACGTAATTCTACATCTGAGTGCAAAATTTCACCTCGATCGAATCTGTAGTTTTGAAGTTATCAGGAAAGCAAAATTTCGAGCGGCCATATTTACGGAACCCCTGGGCGAATTCCGCTCAATCGCGGCATTTGAGATTCGAACCTACCCTGAAATTTTCAAGTTTCTAGGACATTCCGTTCGAGAGTTATCGTGTATACGGACGGAAGGACGGCCGGACTCGGGTAGATTCGAATTTTTCGACGGATTCGTCATCAGTGAGTGGAACATAGTCGTCTGAGAAAATTTTCGGCTCAACATTCGAAAAATACAGACGTTGTGACGAAATGACATAGCCCTCTTGTAAGTAGTACGAGCGCTCAAAAAAAATTGTTTTCATTTAATACTTTGAATATCTTGCAATTATTTCGTATTTGCTACAGTTTTCGAGAAAAAGAATCCAGTAGGCTCTGACAGTTTTGAAAAAATTCAAGATTCAATTTTTTTTTCAATCTGTGGCAGTGATTAATGAAGATCATTTGCTTTCAATAAACTCACATTCAAGCTTATTGATTAATTGAAAATTTAAACTTCGAAATGTGTCCGAAGACATACACGACAATAACACTTAAACTATGAATATTTTCCGTTCCTCGAAACAAAACAATCTAGCGACTCGTTACACACAATGAAATAATTGTGAGATTGATGCAGCGCGCCCACGCTGCCCGTCGAAATTAATGCCAGTAACGCCGAGACGCGAGGTGCATCCAGAAAAAAACGCAAAAGTTTACTACCTCGACAGGTGTCACTACCATAAAGTTATGACTCAGATCCGAGTCGCTCGAAAATATCCCGGCAACCTATTAAAATACCGTTTCACGGCCAACTTTCGCGGGCATAACTAGATGCTAGCAAAAATTCAATCAGGCTAGCCTTCGTTCGGTCCATTCGAGAAAAAAATTTTTGCTGGAGCTCAAAAATAATATAATATAAGTTTATGTTTTTGAGCGCTCGTACAACTTACACGAGGGCTATATCATTTCGTCACGATGTCTGTATTTTTCGAATTTTGGGCCGAAAATGGTCTCGACTATGTTCGACTCACTGATGACGAATCCGTCGAAAAATTCGAGTCTGTCCGGCCGTCCGTATACACGATAACTCTCGAACGGAATGTCCTAGAAACTTGAAATTTTCAGGGTAGGTTCGAATCTCGAATGCCGCGGTTAGGTTCGTTATTGGGCAAAATTCGCCGAGGGGTTCCGTAAATATGGCCGCTCGAAATTTTGTTTTCCTGATTACTTTGAAACTACAAAATCGATCGAGATTAAATTTTGCACTCTAATGGAAAATTAGGTGTTCAAGCTACATGCAAAATTTTGTTCAGTTCGCATCACCAGAACCATAGAAACCATAGAAAATTGTAACTTTTGAACGGAACCGAATAGGGACTTAAAATTTTCAGGATAGGTGTGGATCTCGATTGTCGTGATCACTTTCATCTATGAGCAAAATTATACTAGGGGTTCCGTTAATATGGTCGTTTGAAATTTAGTTTTCTTGATAATTTTTAAACTACAGATTCGATCGTGACGAAATTCTGTATACTAATGGAGAATGATATATTCAAGCTACATTTCTCTAGATCGCATGACCAGAACCATAGAAACCATAGAAAATCATAACTTTCTAACGAAAAAGCCTAGGGACTTGAAATTTTCAGGATAGGTGTGGATTTCGAATGTCGTGATCACATTCATCTATGAGCAAAATTATACTAGGGGTTCCGTAAATATGGCCGTTCAAAATATTCTGTTCCTGATAATTTCGAAACTACCGATTTGATTGGAATAAAATTTTGCACCTAGCTGAGGAATAATGTATTCAAACTACGTGCGAAATTTTGTCCAATTCGCATCACCAAGACCGAATTATCGAAAAAATATTGGTCACCTGAAGCACTGACTTGAAGTCTGGATTATCGCCTCAGTTTGAAAATTTGTTTGACAGCTGTCAAAAATTTCCTGTTTCCAAAACTGGAAAATGCGAATCTACCTACAAGGTGCATGTACGAGCGCTCAAAAGCTCCTGCCTTCACGGCAGTGCTTTTCGTAATTTTTTTTATATAATTTGTTTATTCGATTTTTTTTTTAATTCTTTCTGAAATAAATAATGACATGGCTCGCCCAGAAGACTTAACCGAAAATTTATGGAGGGGGCCGTTTCTTCCGATCCGTCACAGGCGGAACGCGCAATTAGAATATTCAATTTCTTAGCCGTTCCTTTCAGCATCCGTGCGGAAAAACTCTCTAAAAATATTAAAACTTTTCCGGAATAGGGAGCGTGGAATTTTCGCTGAGTCGATCCAATGGTTGGACATTTGGAACCGGGAGACTTTTTATTCATCGAGGACTAATTTTTCAGGATTTGTTGAATGGAGTCGAATGTAAATTTCGCAGGCTCCGCTCGCTCCGGTCTGGGTAAATACATTCAGGTAAGGGAGAAATCCTGTGGCGAATATTTTAACAGTCGCGGCTTGAACATTCACCAGATCAAATACGTACTTTTAAAGGGATAAAACTATTACCGACATAACAGTTTTCTATTGAAAACCGCAAAGAACTATAGAGTTCTAGTTCTTAAATGAGTTCTTTTCAACCTGAAAATATTACTCTAGATAATCTTTGGCCAAGATCGTGATCGTGATTGAAGGACTCTACGTTGTGTATGCAACCCAAATTGCGCTTGATTCAGCAGGAGAGATTGACGGGAAAACAGGAAATTCGAAACACATATTTTTAGCACTCAAAATAACAAGTTTATTCATTTGTGCTGTTGGGGACGGTTCCCCAACTTCAGGCCCGAAAATAAGGATCAGCAAAGACCTGCGAGAAAACCTAATTCTGTACAATGTATATCAATAGATAGACTGGTCAAGTGAAAACCCAGAGACCTCTCTCTTCATCTCGTTCAAAATACCGTTAAACCACAAGTAAGGGATATTCATAAGCAGCAACAGGTTGACTGGTGAGAATTCTCTCATATGGTGTTTGAAAATGATTGAGTAGATTAAATGCTGCACTAATGATTCCTTTACCTTAATAGGCGATTGTGTGCTAAAATTGTGAGTTATTCTTCGCAGGATCCCAACTATCAATTGACGATTGGTGATCTCCCAAGTTGCAACGAGAGAGGAATGCGACCAAAGATCCTTGTTATATATATTTTCCATCGACCATAGAATAAAAGCTCATTTTAACGCACTCGAAATCATCAAACTCAATTGAATCGTTATTCCAACTTATTCTCATTATCTCGTTATAGGGAAATAACTATCATTGTTTGATCTGTAGGTCGCTTTGATATTCGGAGTAGCGGGTGCATAGAGAAAAGATGAATTGTTAAGGTTGCAGAGAAAGGATGTACAAGATATGGGATCGAAATTTTTGGGGACAGTGAATTCATCGAAAACACATTCGAACAGGATATACACTGTGGTGGATAATGATGAGCATACACTTTTAAACATAATAAAGAGATATATATATATCCTTGAGGCCAGCTCACACTCCACACGAGAGATTTTTCGTTTTTTAAGAACTATAAATGCTCAACACAACCAGTTGGAATTAATACATTTTCTAAATAACCGTCAATGATTGCAAACTTTCTTAAATTAGAGCAACCACATTTGTATACAGGTCACTGTTTTCGGCGTTCTTCTGCGTCTATTCTTTCTGACAATGGTGCAGATTTTTCAGCCATCAAAAGACTTGGTGGTTGGAAATCAACTTCTGTTGCAGAGGGGTATATTGAAAACTCCATTCAGAATAAAATAGGAACTGCAGAAAAAATTTTATGTCAAAATAGTTCCAAAGTAAATAATGCTTCAACCTCCACTTCATCCACACGTTCCTTATCGGACATTATAGGAAATGAAATAAATGTAAACTATTCAGAATGTCACAACATGTCCAATATTCCCTCTATGAATTTTTCGAATTGTTCTATAGGAAGTATAAATATTAATATATCGAAATGAACATAGAAATTTGTATTACGTCAAATTTGTATATCATGCAAAATAAAAATTGGTTTCGATCCAGAATTTATAGTCAATTCCTGATGAGGTCGACGGAAAAATCTTGTAATCAACTCGTTTATTAATTCAGCGATTAATGGTCTCAAACATTAACGCGCTCGATCCAATCACGCGTTAAAATATTTCGACCATTAATCGCTGTCATTAATAAACTAGTTGATTAAATAACTATACCAACGATGGGCAAGCCTTATTTAGTTAGGTTGCGTCTTACGATAGTTGTCTCCCTGGTGAGTAGTCCCATCAAGTATTAGGTAAACAATATGAACAGTACACAATGAACAAACAATAAACAATAACGGATAATAGCGAGTGGAGAGTCGATTTGAAGTTTTCAATCAAGATAAGATGATGAAACATAATGCCGACATTGGTGCTTATGAATATCCTTAATATTTGCTGAAAACTACAACGATTACATATAGTATTATTTAAAGAATATTGCATAACCCAGATATGATTAGAGAAGGTGATGATTAAACAATCGTTAATACGAGGAGGTTCTTGTGGGAAGCACTTAGGGATTTAATACACATGGTCAGTTAGAATCATTTAATAATATGGAATAGACTTGATAATGAAGTATGAAAAATGGGTACAAAACAATACACAAGAAGTAAACAAACATGGTAAAATACGTTGAGTAGAAGCAAATGAAACCTCAAAGGCGAAATGAAGTGACTATGAAAAATAACGTTCTAGAAGGACCACCACCCGTGTGTACCAAAGTAGAAGTGAGTTCAAACTCTTTCCCGTCGAATCGGCTTATCCTATAAGATTGCTACCGGAATCCTCTCCCATACTTCTTCCAATATTCTCCGGATCCTTCGCGCAAAGTCCCTCTCATGATGCATTCGGAAGGGTAACAACTGAGGAATAAGAGTAATCCATGTGTGCACAAAACCGAGAATACGTTTTGATATTCTCCGCATTACGGAGGGGCAACATCAATTTCGGCGCCGCCCGTTTTCTTCCGGGACGGCGGAAGCGGGTGGAGGAAGTTGCGGCCGGCGTTATTAGCAACCCCCAGGAGTTTCTCGGGGCGCGTAGTCAACAGGTCGAAGTCGGACGAAAGTAAGCCAATTTTGCCGATGGGAGGTTTATGGTTGACACGCGAAAAGTTCATATTTGGGTAACTTTTTCATGTAAGTTTCGACTTATTTCCTGAATTTTTTTAGACGTGTCGTTTAAGCCGACTACAGTTTTTATCGAGGAGAAAGTTTGTTGGATGGAATCCTTGGTGGCTGGCTCTGAAGGAAATGACATTGAATAAAAATTAGAAAGTTTTTTTCTTGTAGAATTCGTTTTTCTGAAGGTATTCATTAAAAGTTTTCACAGTTTGAGGTTGACATCATATGACATTTGAATGGATGATATTTTTTTCTGAACCTTTACGTGATGCGCTACTTATGATTAAAAAAAAATTTTTATGTGGAAATTCTTTTTTTCTTGCAAATAATTATTTTTTAGCTGGTTAGTTCTCTGAACTAATACTGATGGCCTGATGAAGTATTTTTTTTTATTTATGGATCCTCAACAAATGCAAATATGTAAATTGGATTGCAGTACATAAAACAGTAAGGAATTTACGAGTTTTTTCCTGGAAGCCTGTTTTTCGATATTTTCATATGCCCAGTATTCGAAAAGTAAATTTTTTTTAAAAAACTAATTACATATTCTCAATCTGTGCTCACGAATTAGTTGATACCGTAAGTTTCGTGAAGATCAGATCAAAATTTTTTTTTCGAAAAAACACAAAATTTTGCATGCATATGTATGGAAATTTTTGCGTTTTCCGCAAATATTTTTTTTCATCTGATCTTCACCGAATTTATGGTGATGACGAGGGCGTAGATAAGGAATCCTTAATTAGTTTACTTTTCGGTACATATCACTTTCAAACGAAAAATGTCGAAATTTTGTTCTACAATTTTGAATGACTGTATCTGCCAAAGAAATGATGAAAGGCTGATGAATTTATTTTTTTTTTGATTTATGAATCTTCAACGAATGCAATTATGTGAATTGGATCGCCATACATAAAACAGTAAGGAAATGACGATTTTTTTCGTGGAAGCCTGTTTTTTGACATTTTCATATGCCCAATATTCGGAAAGTACATTTTTTTTAACAATAATAATTACATATTCTCAATCTATATCACCGAGTTAGCCAATACCGTAAGTTCGGTGAAGATCCGAAAAAAAATAATAAAAAAATTTTCTTTCGGAAAATCACAACATTTTGCATTTTGTATGGAAATATTTGCGTTTTGCGAAAAAATATTTTTTTATCTGATCTTCAATAAACTTACGGTATTGACCAATGCGAGGTCGTAGATTAGGAATATGTAATTAGTTTTTTTCAAAAAAATTCACTTTTCGTACTGGGAATATTAAAATGTCGAAAAATAGTCTCCCGCGAAAATTCGTTATTTCCTTACTGTTCTATGTACGGCGTTCAAATTCACCAATTTGCATTCGCAGAGGTTCATAAATGACAAAAAAATACTTCATCAGCCCATCAGTTTTTTTTTTGAAACATAGGTACAGTCATTCAAAGTAAAAAAAAATTTTTGTCTTAGGTATGTGGAAATTTTTTTTTATTCTTTGCAAATAATTATTTCAAGCTGGTTCAGTTTTCGAAAAAAAATCGAGTAGACTCTGGCATATTTGAATGCCAATTTGTGACAGTGATTCATAAAGATTCGATAAACTCGTATAATAATCATCACAAAAAATATTATACTAAATACAATAAAAACTCGAAAAAGATTTATAACAAAGAGACTCAATAACAACGGAAAACGCATTCAACAAGTCAAGTATTTCGAAAAATTTTTTCATGTGAACTCGAACTTCCCAACTGAAAACATTTCAATACAACGTTAACAAGACATGAGTTTCGTTAATGAGGAAGTAGAAGCAAAAAATATTGGCATAGCATCACCCCAAATAGACGTCCGTCGATGTGTTTGTCAATCCCTTAGAAAAATTGGTCTGGTGTGTATAATTAAACCAATTAAAATAGCTTTCGGAATACTGTTCTTTAAATAGTCCGAACACACAATGCTGCCTCATATTTCATTGCGACTACCAAACCGTACGAACTGACCTGATGCGGCTCCGTTTACGTATACAGGGTGACTCGACAAAAACGAACCAGTTCAAGTCGAAAATTTCACTTTATTGGGTGCTTTCGAGCAAAAATTAACACAAGTTGTTAGAGGTTGAGCTTTCTGAAATTGAAAATTTCGTTTTGTATAAAGTATTATCGAATTTTCTTGGAAATATTGGAGTTTTTAGTTTCCTGATCAATTTTTTACCTACCTATTTTTATGCATATACAGGATGGTCCACTTATTTGTGTTAAAATTCCTTAGAATGTTCAATTTCAAGACGAAAATGTCCAATAATCGCTTCATAAAAGTGCCAAAAGTTTTTTAATTAATTACTCTGGTAGTTTCCAAAATATTTGGTCCAACTCCACATCTCATACATTTATTTTTTTCAGACTTTCTTGGGATATTATTATTAAAATTATGTAAATAATCAGATAATTTTTCATTCCCAAATTGCCTAAATAATTTCAACGCATATCAAAATTCTTTTTCACCTAAGCAAGATTCATAAAGTTCTCAAAAAAAAAACCAAAAATAAAATACTTCGAAAAATGGAAATCTTGAAAACTACAAGAATTATCAAGAAAACAATCTTTGAACTTGAATATCTTGTAGGACCTATGTTTAAACGACATTTTTGTCATGAAATTGAATATTAAAGTTATTTCACAAAAAAGTGGACACCCCATAACTTTCGAAAATATGGAATTATCGATGGATTGAATCATTCATCATAGATTATCTGAGTTCAAAATATGAAAACTGCCAAATCTCAATCAGATGATGCTCGCCAAAAAATTCACCCTGTATACGTTGTCCTCATAAATATCCTAGAAACGCGGAGTGTAACAATACAAGAGCCAACTAAACTAATTGAGGTTTTCGGGAATGCACGATTAGTTGGTGTGAAACTCGAACATTGGGTGATTTATCTGTTTGGTATTGTTTTTAAATTAATGTGCGGTTATCGAGGCCTAGAGTGGGATTGGAAGAAATAGCTACGTCTCATTTCGTAGCCGCACCTGACGTTGTAATGTTCGATGAAAATATATCTTCTACTTTTTCATCGGCGGCTTGTGGAAATCTGGGATCATTATACTCTTTTATTTATTTTCATTTTCTCGAATTAAATAAAATGAAATGACGAAATTAAGATGAAAATTCCCGACGCCATTTAATCGTTGGCTAAAAATGTTCGGAATTCCTCTTGGAATGTATTCGATGAAATATCTGGCGGAGAGATCGGTTCTCTATTGTTGAAATTTATTCGTCGGCACATCGCACGATATTTCTTTTGATGTTTCGAGATCTATCGAGCGTTTTCCTTTACGAAACAAGATGGCATAACACAATAACCAACAATATTTATTTCCCGCCGACAGAAAGTGGATCAACAACTGTTGGCTATTTATCTTGACAATTATTACGGCTAATTACCCTTTGAAAATAACGACGTTCGATTTTTGGCAGTCGATATTCGACCATTCATTTTTCGTAGGGGTTTCCTCTGAAGGGATTTCGATGTAGGTCAGGCGATTCGTTAAAAAATGCACGTTCATTAACTACGCCGATTCATTAGTTGATGAGATCGAATAATTGGCAAGTCATAATCGGATTTGGGTTCCTCTGATGCTTGAATTGAATTTTATGATCACATGTTTTTGATTACGAGAGGTTTATTTTCGAATACCTCTATTTCTGACATCTGCTACTCTTTTATATCACGAAGCAGATGAAAAGAAGTATTCTGCATTGTGTTTTATTTTACTCCATGAAATACCCATGGATGTGGTGGAGGGAAAGGGTTATTACCTCTTTTACTCCCCCATAAACTCGCCTTCGTCCTTTTCAGACTCACAAGGGAGTAGTTCTCTTGAAGCAATATGATTGTTTTTATTTTATGACTCGAAACGTACGTTTCAAAATAACCTTCGATTAATCCATAGAGTGAAAAAGTAGGTGGTGATATTTCTTCGAGGTTACTGTTTCTTTTCAATCCAATAAAAATCGAAATACTTATTAGATTTTGTCTTGTAAAGAGTAGGAAAAAAAAGGAAGACACGAAAAAAGTTTTTAAAAGAAACGAAAAATGAAATCATGACATGGAAAATGGTCATTGGCGTGCGACAAATTATGGTTCAAAATGGAGAGCAGCCCTGTATATTTCCGTGAAATCTCTTCTGAATTTTTCTTCAAAAATATCGTCCATGATTATAATTCCGACAATTTCTTTTCAGTAAAAGAAAATACGAACAATGGAAGGCCGCAACCCTTACTGCAGGAACCACATTTCGGATCAAGGCCACAACCCTTTAGTGAGTACCTATTATTATTATATTATTTCAGCCTTTAATTTTGATTCGAACATGAATAAATAGATTTACCATTAAAACAACAATACACATTGCGAATAATAAAATCGTACCTACACACCAACAGAAAATTAACCGACTCATTCCATTCGTTGAAGCGTTTATTCAATAAACCGTATGCGAAATTAAATTTTCGCATAATTATTTTAGCACGTGGAAAACAACATTGTACGAATGTGGGAATTAATTACGCGGTGTACGCCGAAAGGAAATTGTCGGTGGGGCTGGTACGTTTGGAATTGTTATTAGGGTTTCGTTACTGAATATCAAGTTATCAGCCTTCTGGTTTTGAACAATTTGAACACATCTGCCTGAAATAGAAGTACATACAAGCAAAGGGAGGTAATCACTTGCATTTTGGACCATTTCTCGTGCTACGGCAAAGACTCTTAAAGTTTAAGAAAAACTGGTATAATAATTATTACAAAAAATATTATACTTAATACAAAAATAACAAATAACACTGAATCACAACGGAAACGTATTTATTAATTGAATGCCGTAAATCAAGAAAATATGAGATTACTTTTTTCGTGAATGTTTTACCCTTCGAAACATATCACTTTCAAACGAAAAATTTCGAAATTTTGTTCAACTTTGAATGACTGTATCTACCGAAAAAATACTGATAGGCTGATGAAGTATTTTTTTCGATCTGTGGATCTTTTACAAATGCAATTGGAATTGCCGTACATAAAAAATTGAGGAAATTACGAAGTTTTCGCGGAAGCTTGTTTTTCGAAATCTTCATATGCTCAGTATCAGGGAAGTAAATTTTTTTTGGTAAAAACTAATAACATAATAATATTCTCAATCTATGCTCCCGGATAAGTCAATACCGTTAGTTTGGTGAAGATCAGATAAAAATTTATTTTTCGAAAAAAGCAAAATTTTGCATGCATATGTATGGAAGTTTTTTCGTTTTTCGAAAAACATTTTTTCTATCTAATCTTCACCAAACTTACGGTATTGACTAATTCAAGGGCGTAGATGAGGAATATGTCATTATTTTTTTCCAAAAAAATTTACTATCCGAATACTGGGCATATGAAAATGTCGCAAAATAGGCTTCCGTGAAAAAATTCGTTATTTCCTTACTGTTCTATGAACAGAATTCAAATTCACATACCTACATTTGCTAAGGGTCATAATTGACAAAAAAAATACTTCATCAGACAATCAGTATTTTTTTGGTAGATACAGTCATTCAATGTTGACCAAAATTTCGAAATTTTTCACCAAAGGTGATATATTCCGGAAAGTAAAAGCTTTAACGAAAACACTAATTACATATTCTTAATCTACGCCCTAGAATTAGTCAAAGCCGTAAGTTTGGTTGAGATAGGATCAGAAATAATTTCGTTCGAAAAGTCCGAATTTTTTTTTCGTCGATTTTCACCAACATCATTTCTTTTTTTGATTCGATACTGTAGTGTAGATCAAGAATACTTGATTAGTTTCTTCGTGAAACATATCAGTTTTAGACGAAAAATTTCAAAGCAAATGTTGAAAATGTCCTAAGACAAGTTTCTGTTTGGAAGTGAAAACCGAGATTATGGAAGTTTTGAGCTGAAGAATGTTGTAAATATTTGTGAGACGGAAGTGTATATGTGATTATGCCTTTTTCAATTCTAATTCAGAAATTTCACAATGAAAGTGACTCTTCATTCAAATTAGAAACATAATAGGACCCATAATACGTTATTAAGGATTAAGGCTTATTCGAAGAGCTAAGAGAATAACGTTACTGTAGCTTCATACTGACTCGAAAATGGCGCAACCTATTACACCCTACTGTTTACTCTCGGGAAATTCCGAACTTGGTGGATGTATATAATCAGATAAGGCCTAACAACCCTTGTCTTGTATAATATCAATGTAGCAGCATTATCCTGACCAATTAAGCTATTTGATGTTTGGTTTTGCACCTTGTAAACTTTAGTTAAGAATTTCCTGACTGAAATCGTCGAAAACTAAAACTTGTCGTTAAGGCATTGTAAATACTCCATATTTGAAATGTGAAAAAAACCCACCACGCATTCATGTCTCCTTAAACGGGAAACCCCAGATAGCTACCTCGTTGGGGAAGCCTACGACGAGGGAGCCTCTCGAAGAAGGAAAAAACAATCCTGTTCTTCCGCAGGCCCGTTAATGATGCGGCGTAGAACGACCTCGAAGCCTCCGACCGAATCTCGGCGGGCGGAAACGGAAAAGTCGTCCATTAAAACGACAAGTGGCCGTCGCGCGTCGATCGAGAGGTCGTCGAGAAAAGTCGGTCATGAAACAAACAGGGAGGGTGATCGAGTGGTTTCCGAGGGCCGATCTCGACGGGAGATATCAATCATCCGGGCGATTTCGAACCGATATTTAGCCGGGATTGTCGCGGGGAAAACGCGAGCGAGCTCGTTTGTCGCCCGAGGGTGGGAAAATCCGGTTTTTCTCCCCGCACTTATCGGTGCCGTACAGGCGTCTTAATTCGCGGGATTTCTCCGCCACGAGATATTCGATTAACAGCGGGAAGAGGTTGTGGGACGTCGAGAAGATTGGGAGGAACTGATTCTCCTAGAATAGCTCCTATTCTCGAGTGGAAAAGATTGAAATATTGAAGTTTAATTTCAAATGTAGAATTCGTATTAACTTTCGGATATCGGCGAAAAACCGAACTCCAAGCAAATATACAGGGTTGCAGGAAAAGTCGAACTGACGTTATTATTCAGGTCATTCCTGATAGATTTGGTTCAATAATATGGTGCCCAAAACTCAACCGTTATGGAGATATTGAGTTTTGGAGATTTTTTTAAGAAATCCTCTATTCTTGAGTGCTCGTACTTCTTACACGAGGGATATATCATTTCGTCACGATGTCTGTATTTTTCGAATTTTGAGCCGAAAATGGTTTCAATCGACTATTTTCGACTCACTGATGATGAATCCGTCGGAAAAGTCGAGTCGGTCCGTCCGTCCGGCCGGCCGTAAGCACGATAACTCTCGAACGGAAAGTCCTAGAAACTTGAAATTTTCAGTGTAGGTTCAGTTCCCGAATGCCTCGGTTGAGTTCGTTAATGGGCCAAATTCCACCAACGGTTCCGTAAATATGGCCCTTCAAAGTTTTGTTATCCTGATTACTTGAAAAATACAGATTCGATCAAGATGAACTTCTGCACTCAAATGGAAAATGAGCTTTTCAAGCTACATGTGAAATGTTGTCCAGATCGCATGACCAGAGCCATAGAAACCATAGAAAATTGTAACTTTTGAACGGAAACGCCTAGGGACTTGAAATTTTCAGGATAGGAGTGGATCTATAAGAAATCATTACTATTTGGCACCTAGATTTTTCAATTTCCTTCCGGCTGACTTGAGGAGCGTACATTCCCAGAGATCCTTTAAACAGGGTCTAAAACAGTTTCTCCTTAGTTCACCTGGTTCATGACCTGATAGCTATGAAAGTTTGAGATTTGTGTTTTTTTTTTTCATTTTGTTTGATGTGGATATGCTCTTAATATTTTGTAGTTCATAATTTCCTTTTTATCGAGTGTGGGTTTTTCAGTTCTTTAGTTGTAGAATTTATCAAGAAAACACATGTTTTTTTTCTTCCCACGTACAGCATCCATACTTTGTGGGTTTCATTGTTTATTTAGCATTTCATGTGTTAGAAAGCATATATAATTTTGTACTCTCAATGTACCGTTTAGTTATGCTGAATAAACGTTATTATTATCTCGAATGTCGTGATCACGTTAATCTATGAGCAAAATTATACTAGGGGTTCCGTAAATATGGTCGTTTGAAATTTAGTTTTCTTGATAATTTCAAAACTACAGATTCGATCGTGACGAAATTTTGTATACTGATGGAGAATTATATATTCAAGCTACATTTCTCCAGATCGCATGACCAGAACCATAGAAACCATAGAAAATCATAACTTTCGAACGAAAAGGCCTAGGGACTTGAAATTTTCAGGATAGGTGTGGATCTGAAATGTCGCGTTCACGTTCATCAATGAGCAGAATTAGAATAGGGGTTCCGTAAATACGGTCGTTTGAAATTTTGTTTTCTCGATAATTTCGAAACAACGGATTCGATCAAGATAAAATTTTGTATTTTAATCGAGGATGATATATTGAAGCAAAATTTTATCCAGATCGCATGACCAGAACCATAGAAACACTAGAAAATTATAACTTCCGAAGGGAGAGGCCTAGGAACTTGAAATTTTCAGGTTCATCAATGAGCAAAATTAGACTAGGGGTTCCGTAAATATGGCCGTCCAAAATATTATTTTCCTGATAATTTCGAAACTACTGATTGGATAGGAATGAAATTTTGCAAATAGATGAAGAATAATGTATTGAAACTACGTGAGAAATTTCTTTAGATCGCATTACCAAGAGCATAGATACCGTAGAAAATTCTAGCGAATTATCGAAAAAAAATTGGTCAGCTGAAGCACTGACATGAAGTCTGGAGGTTCGCCTAAGTTTGAGAATATTTTTGACAGCTGTCGAAAATTCCTTCAATTGATTTCTAAAACTGGAAAATGCGAATCTACATACAAGGTGGATGTACGAGCGCTCAAAAGCTCCTGACTTCACGGCAGTGCTTTTGGTAATTTTCATTAATTGGCATGCCCTCCAACTAGATACATCGAAGAAACGGATCCTTGGTGATCCAATCCGAAAAGAATTAATACAAAACCAAAAAAAAAGGATTCTTTGAAAATTCTTCAAAACTCAATATTTCCATAACGGTTAAGTTTCAGGCACCATATTATAGAAACAAATCCATCAGAAATGACCAGAGTAATAACGTCCTTCAATATTCAGTACGACTTTTCCTGTAAACCACTTATATAAGCCATTTGAATATTGAATCTTTCTCAAAAGTATAGAGTCAATGATTAGCATTTTATTCCCTACTCCCTAGAACGCAGATACGGGAATTCAGATCACGTACCTTTTCCGAGAAGAAACGAAAGACGAATTACCGCCGACTTGATTGATGATATATCGGCGAAAACATTTTCATCGGGAGACGTCGAACCAACAGGAGGGTGGAGGGAGGCGGAACGCTGACTTGGTCAGGATGGGCTTCCGGAATTCGCCTCATATTCGGCGATTATTCGATTTCGACTCGTTTCGACGTGTATAGGATCACGAAGCAGGTTCGGAAGTTTCGTTTTGGTCTCGACGCGACTCGGCGTTTCGTTATCGAATTACCGAAATTCGGCGTCGAGGTGTTTTATCCGGCTGATTCGTTTCACGAATGGCTGCTTCGATCCTTGTGGGGTATTCCAACCACTGGTGCGGTGGAATTTTATTATTCAAATAGTTACTGCGAAACATTTCACAATTTTTTTTTTATTACAATCACATTTTCGAAAAATCGTAAACATAACTAGTTCGCATATCTGAATTTATGATTTTATGAGGGTTCGTTTGCTCTCTGAAAGTCCTCGCTCTATGAACACCGCTCTCCTTTCCTTCGGTATATCAAATTTATGAGTGTGGATAAAAAAAAAACGCTTTATGAGATTCAATTTCTTTATGCTCCTAGCGCTTCCATAATTCTCTTCAAGAGATGAGTTTGACATTAATTGGACGCTCGCTCGTCCTATCCGGTATATCCTTCGTGGAGTTTCGCTTCTATTTAACGCTTGGAATGTTGAAAAGAAGAGCACTCTTTCAGCATGAGTACGAAGAGAATTGGAAATATGGAATTTTTTGGCCTGTGATTATTAAACCCTTAACCCTACCATATTATAACCATTTCTGACAGTTTTGATGAGATCAATACTGCTTTTCTTCCCAAAGTGAATTGTCAATTTGCTCTTTGACGAATCAAAACTAATAACGTATGTTTTGCATTTATGATAGTTTAAAAGAAATATTCATGTAAACCATCAAGAAATGTCATCAGGTGACACTCAAACGGAAATTGTTCTCGGCTTGAAATGTTTTCACTAGAAATAGTGTACAGGGTGTTTCACTTAAGCGGGTCAATGGATTTTGCGACTTATCCTTTGTGTCGAATTGAAAAGTGACTCATCGATCTGATAGTATTTTTGAGCGCTCGTACTACTTACACGAGGGCTATATCATTTCGTCACGATGTCAGTATTTTTCGAATTTTGAGCCGAAAATGGTCTCATTCGACTATGTTCGACTCACTGATGACGAATCCGTCGGAAAATTCGAGTCTGTCCGTCCGTCCGTGAGCACGATAACTCTCGAACGGATCAACCTAGAGACTTGAAATTTCTAGTGTGGGTTCAGTTCCCGAATGCCTCGGTTGGGTTCGTTAATGGGCCAAATTCCACTAGGGGTTCCGTAAATATGGCCGTTCAAAGTTTTGTTTTCCTGATTACTTGAAAACTACAGATTTGATCAAGATGAAATTTTGCACTTGAATGGAGAATAAGGTGATCAAGTTACATGTGAAATTTTGTCCAGATCGCATCACCAGAACCATAGGAACCATAGAAAATTGTAACTTTTGAACGGAAACGCCTAGGGACTTGAAATTTTCAGGATAGGTGAGGTTCTGGAATGTCGTGATGATGTTCATCTATGAGCAAAATTATTTTAGGGGTTCCGTGAATATGGTCGTTTGAAATTTAGTTTTCTCGATAATTTCAAAACTACAGATTCGATCGTGACGAAATTTTGTATACTAATGGAGAATGATATATTCAAGCTACATTACTCCAGATCACATGACTAGAACCATAGAAATCATAGAAAATCATAACTTTCGAACGAAAAGGCCTAGGGACTTGAAACTTCCAGGATAGGTGTGGATCTGAAATGTCGCGTTCACGTTCATCAATAAGTAACATTATACAAGAGGTTCCGTAAATACGTGCAATTTTGTCCAGATCGCATCACCAGGACCATAGATACCGTAGAAATTTCTAGCGAATTATCGAAAAAAAATTGTTCAGCTGAAGACATGAAGTTTGAAGTTTCAGAATTTTTTTGACAGCTGTCAAAAATTCCTTCAATTGATTTCTGGAACTGGAAAATGCGAATCTACCTATAAGGTGGATGTACGAGCGCTCAAAAGCTCCTGACTTCACGGCAGTGCTTTCCGTAATTTTTTAAGGGCTATCCAGATGTGTTATCGGAAAAACTATCGAACCAAAGCATGAAATGTTATTGAGGAAAAACCGTTTTCCCACACAAAAAAAAATTTGCAAATTTGGCTGGTTTTTTCAAATAAGAAGGTCAATAGACCATTTCTCACCAATTGTTTCTTCATTTGAACTTCCGGTTTCCTAGAAAACGGAAAATTTTTTCTTGCAAAATATACTTCATAGTATTTCCCCATATTTCCTGAATACTCAATCGATTCTGAATCCGAATATGTAAATATAATGGTGGTTTTATATTTATTTCAAGCAATTCAATTCAGATTCCATATTCGGAAAATATATCCATGTTGTCTGTGGTTCAATCATTAATTGATTCTCGAAATTTGAAGTTTTCATTCTCGATTATAATAGAAGCGAAAATATGAAGCCTGAATTTTTATTCAAAGCTCTCAACATGTTTAGTCCTGGAAGAAAATTGGGATTGTCTCAGAAAGTGCGAAGAAGTGCAGGCACTTCCAACAGTTTCTGTGGATAGCAGTTTTGTTGCGTTTAATGAATAAAGAATAATTTCAAAAAATCCTAACTTTCTTGAAGAGTAAACATATTAAGAGCATTGAATGAAAAAAAAAATGTGGAGTTACGTAGTTTTCTCCGGAACACGACGATATTCAGATTCAGAATAGATTGAGAATTCAAGAAATATGGGAAAATATAAAGTATATTTTACAAGAAAAAAATTTCCGTTTTCTAGAAAACGGGAAGTTCAAATGAAGGAGCAATTGGTGAGAAATTGTCTATTGGCCTTCTTTTTTTGAAAACAAGCCTTTTTTCTCAATTACTTTTCATGCTTTTGTTAGATAGTTTTTCCGATAACTTTCGGATAGCCATTGAAAAATACTATCATATTAATGAGTCACTTTTCAATTTCGCTCAAGGGATAAGTCACAAAATTCAGTGACCCGCTTACGTGAAACACCCTGTACGTGCGAACCAATGGATCATTGAAATAGGACTTTTCTTGTTATCGCAGAATTTTGTTGTTGACAGGAAAATCTAAATCGATTCAATTTCCCAATGTTCCTGCCTGCAGCACCCCTAATGAACTCCCCTACTGGTGTTTTTCACCAAGGACTCTCCGTTCTTAACGTAATTTGGAGGTCTGGCATTTCTGACGAGATGAAAGGATGCTTTCCACGACGCACCTTTTAGTCACGATCATAATAAAGTAATTATACGAAGTAAATTCCCCCTTTTTATGCGACTTACTCGGTGATATACCTCGGCGCTGAATGTCAAGACATATCCTGCGAATTAACTCCGTTTAGAAGATTAATATCATCACGGTTTTAATAACACGCTTCAACATGACAAGGGTTCTTCGTACACGTGAACACAACGCGAGCACGTGTCGTGCAAATTACTATGTATAAATATCCAACCTTCCGACGTTCCTTTTCCTTGAATTTGATTAAATAATCTCTTCTAATCTTCGTGGAGAGGAAACTATAAAATCTCGTTTCTTAGCCTTGAAGTTGGGTCTTTCATTAACTTCTGAACTCGAATGACAAATTCAAAACCGGACCTGGGATACCACCTTGGGGGAGCCCAGATCCGACGTCCCTTTTTGATCAAAAAATGGTCCGAAATGAATACGGTTCGAATTCCGACACGATGTTGAAATATAAAACCGTACGACATTCCGAGGATCAAGATTACTGTGAAATATTCCGTCCTCCGAATGTGTTTCGTTTCCGTATGGGTTGCCGTACGGGCAATTAAGGAAATGAAGCGAACGAGAATAATTTGTTTCGTCTCATGTTCGGGCGGGGTTTTCGGACATTCCCCCATCAAGATAAATTGAAAAACTCTATTCGTTACCCCTCGCCCTCGTCCGGTGGAACGCGCGTAATCGGGTTCCGCGAAAACGATGCGACACGTCATGATTGAGTGCGCTAAGAACCCACGAGGTTTACGCCCCTTTTGGTTCATTTGGACAACGCCATCTTCCGGAGAGCTGCCACAGAATAGTTATTTAATCAACTAGTTTATTAATGACAGCGATTAATGGTCGAAATAGTTTAACGCGTGAGCGGAGCGAGTGCGTTAATGTTAATCGCTGAATTAATAAACGAGTTGATTACAAGATTTTTCCGTCGACCTCATCAGGAATTGAATATAAATTCTGGATCGAGACCAATTTTTATTCTGCATGATATACAAATTTGACGTTATACAAATTTCTATGTTCATTTCGATATATTAATATTTATGCTTCCTATAGAACAATTCGAAAAATTCATAAAGGGACTATTGGACATGTTGTGACATTCTGAATAGTTTACATTTATTTCATTTCCTATAATGTCCGATAAGGAACGTGTGGATGAAGTGGAGGTTGAAGCATTATTTACTTTGGAACTATTATGACATAAAAAAATTTTCTGCAGTTTCTATTTATTCTGAATGGAGTTTTCAATATACCCTTCTGCAACAGAAGTTGATTTCCAACTACCAAGTCTTTTGATGGCTGAAAAATCTGCACCATTGTCAGAAAGAATAGACGCAGAAGAACGCCGAAAACAGTGACCTGTATACAAATGTGGTTGCTCTACTTTCAGAAAGTTTGCAATCATTTACGGTAATTTAGAAAATGTATTAATTCCAACTGGTTGTGTTGAGCATTTACAGTTCTTATAAAAAAACGAAAAATCTTTCGTGTGGAGTGTGAGTTGGATCAAGGATATATATCTCTTTATTATGTTTAAAAGTGTATGCTCATCATTATCCACCACAGTGAATATCCTGTTCGAATGTGTTTTCGATGAATTCACTGTCACCAAAAATTTCGATCCCATATCTTGTACATCCTTTCTCTGCAACCTTAACAATTCATATTTTCTCAATTCACCCGCTACTCCGAATATCAAAGCAACCTACAAATCAAACAATGATAGTTATTTCACTATAACGAGATAATGAGAATAAGTTGGAATAACGATTCAATTGAGTTTTATTTTTACCTTCGACATCAAGAAAACACTATCAGGAGCATTCGCTATGAACTCTCTCACATGTTCTTTTTCGAGAACTTTTGATTTTTTTGGGATATATCCCTCTCTTTTCCGTTTGAAAACCTCACCAGTTTGTGGTATCTGCTTATATCAGTATTGTCTTTCACATTTAGTGTTGATTTCAGCATCGAATATTTTGGCCATAAACTTGCTAGATGCCCCTTTTCTGCAATACCCGTAAAGTATGCCAACAAAACCGTTTCCGTAAAGTTCCGAACCTTCTTGCCCTTGCACCAAGATCTGAATTCAGCAGAGGTTCTCTCTTATAAATGGCGGCTCTTTTTAAAAAGCAGACTCAAAGTTGCTGCTTCAGCAGTTTTTGTCACATCTGGCGGTGTCAAAGGGATATTTTCTTCGTTATTCATTATGTAGTAGCGTAACGGATAAAATCAGATTCTGATCGAAAGCGAATAAATAAATTTGACAGCTCGATCGTGCTCCAACATAGATGCATCTATGCTCCGACTGAATATTTTATAATCGGTTGCCATGATAATCATGCATTAATACAAGAAATCATGGATTAATAGGGTTCATTAATGGATGATTTCGAGTGCGTTAAAATGAGCTTTTATTCTATGGTCGACGGAAAAGTAATTTTTTCACGAATTTCAATTCATAACTAGATTTAGATTTAGATTCAGAGCAATATCGAAACATCCAGAATGCTTTTTTCCCTTTGAATATCTTTTTGAAACGAACAGGTTGAAGCTGTCGGATTTGAGTCGCGGACATCGGATAACGATCACCTAATCCTTCCAAATCTCATTAGAGCCGACGCGGTAGTAGTTGCGACCCCGGAATTTCACGGATTATAAAAATGTGTCGTTCGACTCCTTCCTAATCGTCCTATCAGATCGCGATGGAACATAAATCCCGAACGAATTTCGACACGCAACATAAAACGTCGGCGAAACAAAACTGAGGCGCGTCACCGACGTCCTTTCCGCGAAGGAAACCGTAGAACCTTTCACAACTGTTCATATACGTGAAGAGAAATTCGTGAAAACTCTTTGTTCGAACGTCATTGCTTAATGCGTTTTGGCTGCCGGTGGCGTCGCAGAGATCGGTTTCGGTTTCGCAGTTCGAAATTGAACCTTCGGCGGATGTTGAGATTCTACTGAGGAATCAAGTTTCCAATAACGATTTGATATTATCATTTTAAAATTCTATTCTCTGACGTTTCCTCTGTGAATTTCCATCGGAATACTGAATATCGACTAGTCCGACGCGTTCCGATTCGGACTGATTCATAATCTCAACTTCATTCCTGTTGTTAGTTACGTGTGTAATCACCTACATCATCATTATTTCGAAATAAAATTTTCTACCGATATATCATTAATTATACATAATTTTCTATTCAAGAATCAATAGGATACTTAGATAAATCGACTTATTTCACAAGGTTTTTATCACATTTTGTAAAAAGCAATAAAATGTTTGGTAAGCCAGTAACCTCAACCAAGCGGTAATAATAGATATTAATATGGTTGAATTTTATTATATTATTTGGAAACTGTTATTTATATTTTATTTTATCTATCTTTTTGAGCGCTCGTACTATTTACACGAGGGCTATATCATTTCGTCACGATGTCTGTATTTTTCGAATTTTGAACCGAAAATGACTCACGATAACACGATAACTCTGGAATGGAACAACCTAGAAACTTGAAATTTTTAGGGTAGGTTCGAATCTTGAATGCCGCGGTTAAGTTCGTTATTGGGTAAAATCCGCCGAGGGGTTCCGTAAATATGGCCGCTGTTTTCCTGATAACTTTGAAACTACGGATTCGATTGAGGTGAAATTTTGCACTCAGATGGATTACGTGTTCAAGCTGAATGCAAAATTTTGTCCAGTTCGCATGACCAGAACCATAGAAGCCATAGAAAGTTATAACTTTGTAATGGAAAGACCTAGAGACTTGAAATTTTCGGGATAGGTTTGGATCTTTAATGATGCGGTCACTTTCATCAATGAGCAGAATTAGACTAGAGGTTCCGTAAATATGGTCGTTTGAAATTCAGTTTTCCTGATAATTTCAAAACTATGGATTTGATCGTGAGGAAATTCTATATTTATATTGAGAATGATATATTGGAGCTAAACTTTTTCAGATTGCATGATCAGAACCATAGAAACCATAGGAAATCATAACTTTCGCACGGAAAGGCCTAGGACTTGAAATTTTCAGGATAGGTTCGGATCGCGAATTTCGCGGTCACGTTCATCAATGAGCAAAATTAGACTAGGGGTTCCGTAAATATAGCCGTTCAAACAATTTTTTTCCTGATAATTTCGGAACTACATATTGGATTTGAATGAAATTTCGCACATAGATGAAGAATAATGTATACAAACTACGTGGGAAATTTTGTCCAGATCGCATTACCAAGACCATAGATACCGTAGAATTGTTAAATTGAAAAAAAATATTGGAATGGATTCGTCTTCCGGAATTGAATCGTTGGAGGTTAAGATCGATGTCAACTGGGACCTTGCCGTTCCTGCTTTTTAGCATTTTTCAAATGAATGTGTTTATTGTGAAATTGCAGGACTCCCATATTTCTTAAGAAAAAAAATTAATATGTTTCATCATTTTATTCGAATTTTTAATATTCCCATTGTGTAATTCGTTAACCTTGATTTGTTATTTTTTTTTGGTTGTTCCATTATTATATCCTCCAGTTATGGAAGGTTTCAATTTTATTTATGGCAGCTAAAAGCAAAGACAATTTTTTTATTGTTTTTCATTTGAAAAGACAATTATTTGGAGTTTGTTATGTAAGGAGATCATCATTTCAATTATTGAGTTCTTTGGAAAATTCGTCAAATCTAAATGAGTTTTAATTGAAAACTGAAATATTTGCCACATTTGAATATTTTTCCTCTTATCCCATTCGCGCCCATAGTGTGCGAAATGGTTTAGTTTAAGTCGAGAGAATGAAAAAACTCAGAAATAAGGTGTCCTCCAATTCTCATTTCGAAATATAAAAAAGACATTATGATAGTCAAAATGAAATAGTATTATTCATCGTAATGTAGGAAGTAGCATTATTTTGTATATTCAAAAATATTTTCCTATGGGGCGATAGTTTCAAATCGAAGATTGACCAGCACGAAATATGTTTCCTCGAAATGAGCACCAACAGAATTCCAAAATGACCAAAGGCTTATGACAGTTTCAGATTTGATATTATCGCTCCTTCTTTTTAGAATAATAGCCCGTGTTGTAGAAGAAACCAGGATGAATTTAGTCCATCCTAGAATAAAAATCCTTTCGGTTTAGCCATTTTCTGCATGAAGAAAGACACGAGCATGTTCTTGATGAAACGGGAACCGAATTAAATATAACTCCTTTTTCATCAGTTTCAATTGTATATTATCAAATATTGGGACGATGTAAAAACTATCTCTTCGACTGGTAACTACTCAAAAATCTACGCTATATTTTACTACCCCGATCTGTCAAGGTTTTTATCACATTCACCAAATTCATTGGTGATTATATATAATTACCAGCAATTATCCTAACCCCCAGTTCTTCCTAGCGGTTGACTACTGAAATTCAAAAATAATTTTCTATTCAAGAATTTTCCATTGAAGAATCAATAGGATACTGAGATAAATCAACTTATTTCAAAAAAATTGATTTCACAATTTGTAAAAAGCAATAAAATGTTCGATGAAGTGGAGTATGGGCTGGCGGTACACCCTTTATATATGTTGAATTATAAAATGGGAGCATTCCGAAATGTGCTCCCATTATCTTCTTTCATCCTTCGACAAATTCTCCATTAGCCACGAAATACGGACAAACTCATACTTAATTTCCATTATCCCAGGGAAATTTCAGAAGAAATTTGTTACGGCAAAGATACCCAAACAAAACAGGACGCAAAGTTGAGGGATGAAAGCGAGCAAAGAACAATAAAGTGAAATTGTTGAATTCCATGCCGAGACCGCCTCACGCAAAGCCATTAAATTTTCTTTGTTTATACATGGGAATGATTAATGGGTAATATTGAAAAGGGGTAACTCGGATAAGGCTTTGTGCCAAGCTCGTATTGACCCACAAAAAGTTCAGTTGAGATTAGAAGTTTACTGCCCTATCTTTTATGGATATCGGTAAATTGGAAATAATATCCGCGGTTTGGGGTGGTTTTTACCCGGAATCCTTCGAATTGGGCGCATTCGCCATTCTGTAACTTTGGGCTATAATTATCGTTTCTAACTTTAACATTACTTTAGATAAGAGGAAAATGAAGTTTTCAGCCTATTTCGAAAACTAGAGATGGCGATATCGTGGGATCAATCAGATCCAACCTCGCATGACCAACACCACCTTCTTTACATATAAATTGCTCCCTGAATATGAATGCAATCATAAAGCAAGGGATTTTCCGGTGGATTTTCGCATCCGGATGGCCCGGCGTTCGCCTCCTGGTGGTATTGCCACCCGGACTATCGCGAACGAGGCCGGCGGAATACCTTTTTTTAATCTCCGTAATGCGGAAAATGAGAACCGGAACGGGCGTATTTTATATTTCATGAGATCCCCCGTTGTGTAATACAGAATCCCGAAGGCATGTAATATTTAAGACGAATCTCGGCTCTGAATGGCCAAGAGAGAGCTTCCCGCAAGGTCGAGAGACTCCGGTCTTGATCAATTTTTCAGCGAGACCCGCTCATCCCGCCGTCTGGCTTTATTCGCGGAGAATAACATACAAATGAAGGATGCAAATCTAGATTTAACATAGTATGAAATTCAGGAATTATCTGTCGTGAATATGAAAACATCCTTATAACTCAGATCAAAGCTTCTATAAAACCAACGACTATCATACAAATCAGTCGACAGATATTTGGCGTGCTTACATATTACAGAAATGGCCCATTCTAAAATCCCAGAAAGCAACATTTCATGTTGTTTAATATCAGCCTACAAGCCGTCAGAAACTACAACGAATTGCGAGATATATCATGCGGCTAATTACGCCAGCTTTGGAGTTGAAAAGGAAAATAGAGTTACGAGTGGCGTTAGAGCCCAATTCATCAACCACTTGAGACCGTTCGAGATGCATCTCCTCTGGTTTTCGGTACGGAAATATGAGGGTAATCACCTCGAGGTTCTAATTCGATTACCCGAATCATTACATCGCAATTTCTGTTCGAGATTTGTACTTGTTGTTTCGTACAGAAAAGAGGGTATCGTAAAGTAATAAAATAAGATTCAATTTGGAAAATATCTTCATTATAGTTGTCAGTAATAATGCAGAAATTGTGGTAATTCAGCTGCATCGAAGCGATTTCCTGCCAGAAATTATACTAGAGAAGATGTCATCTAGCGAATATGGCACACTCGGGATAATTCCATTCCACCGACGACCCTCATTATGCGCTATGAGTTCAGTATGGCATGTACCATTTGCATAATGAGGTTAGGTACCACAAATGAAGAAGAATTATTTGCTTCCTGTCATTTGTCGATTGATAGTATTCTGCATTTCACCGCTTTCTTCCACTGGATGAAAAAAGTTGAGAATAAATTTGTACACAGTTACTTCTCTTTGAGTGTAAAAAAATACTTCAAATCGTTAGTAGGTTGAAAACAAATTCATTTCTGTTATTGTAAGGGTTATTATACAGGCTGTTCCTAGAACGATAGGAAATTTCCTCGCGAATCCGATGGTGTGCCATTTATCGAGATCGAATGGAACAGTTCTGCAGAAAACACGAATTTATGGAAAATTGCATCTTTTTTCGATAATCTTGACTTTGCTTCATCATAGCTCCCTTGGTCGCGTTCGGATCGACGAGAACTTTACATTTTTGAATCCACCGTTTTCTTTAAATAAGAAAACGTGAAATTTCGAGCGGCCTAATTTTTATCCGCCGTTTTTGAGCGCTTGTACAACTTACACGAGGGCTATATCATTTCGTCACGATGTCTATTTTTCGAATTTTGAGCCGAAAATGGTCTCAATCGACTATGTTCGACTCACTGATGACGAATCAGTCTGAAAATTCGAGTCTGTCCGTCCGGCCGGGCGTCCGTAAGCACGATAACTCTCGAACGGATCAACCTAGAGACTTGATATTTTCAGTGTAGGTTCAGATCCCAAATGCCTCGGTTAAGTTCATTAATTGGCAGAATTCCGCCAGCGGTTCCGTAAATATGGCCGTTCAAAATTTTGTTCTCCTGATTACTTCAAAATTACAGATTCGATCGAGATGAAACTCCGCACTCAAATGGAAAATGAGGTGTTCAAGCTACATGTGAAATTTTGTCCAGATCGCATCACCAGAACCATAGAAACCATAGAAAATTGTAACTTTTGAACGGAAACGCTAGGGACATGAAATTTTCGTCGTGATGACGTTTATCTATGAGCAAAATTATACTAGGGGTTCCGTAAATATGGTCGTTTGAAATTTAGTTTTCTTGATAATTTCCAAACTACAAATTCAATCGTGACGAAATTTTGTATACTTATGGAGAATTATATATTCAAGCTACATTTCTCTGGATCGCATGACTAGAACCATAGAAACCATAGAAAATCATAACTTTCGAACGGAAAGGCCTAGGGACTTGAAATTTTCAGGATAGGTGTAGATCTGAAATGTGGCGTTCACGTTCATCAATGAGCAGAATTTCACTAGGGGTTTCGTAAATACGGTCGTTTGAAATTTTGTTTTCTCGATCATTTCGAAACTACGGATTCGATCGAGATGAAATTTTGCATTTTAAACGAGAATGACATATTAAAGCAACATTTTGTCCAGATCGCATGACCAGAACCATAGAAACCATAAAAAATTATAACTTCCGAAGGAAAAGGCCTAGGAACTTGAAATTTTCAGGGTGGGTTTGGATCGCGAATTTAACGGTCACGTTCATCAATGAGCAAAATTAGACTAGGGGTTCCGTAAATATGGCCGTTCAAAATATTCTGTTCCTGATAATTTCGAAACTACCGATTTGATTGGAATGAAATTTTGCACCTAGCTGAGGAGTAATGTATTCAACCATTGGTCACCTAAAGCACTGACTTGAAGTCTGAATTATCGCCTTATTTATTTTTTTTTTATTTATCATCTAAGGAATACATACGGGTGATTAGTTTGAAAATTTGTTTGACAGCTGTCAAAAATTTCCTCAATTAATTTCCAAAACTGGAAAATGCGAATCTACCTACTAGGTGCATGTTCGAGCGCTCAAAAGCTCCTGCCTTCACGGCAGTGCTTTTCGTAATTTTTTTCAGCTTTTTCGACTTTTTCGAGGAAATCTTCTCATATGTCTTATATCTAAGGCCAAAAAATCAATCAGAAGGCGTTTTTTCCGCGGGTATTTTACCTACCGATAGAAACTCTCCTCACGAATCTGATGGTGTGCCATTTAACGAGACCGAATGGAACAGTTCTGCAGAAAACAGTAAATTATGGAAAATTGCATCTTTTTTCGATAACCTCGAATTTTATTTTTCCCGAACTTTTTTTTTTATCCGATTTCTATAAAACTCATGTCATCATTGATTCGATGCCGTAGATTCAGATTATGTGATTAGTTTTTCCGTTTACTTCTCGAAAGATTTCATTCATAGTCGAAAATTTGGTCAACTTTGAATGACTCACAAAGTACTTTTTTATTCATTCTACTGTTCTTCAAAAATTCAAAAATGTAGATTTGAACGACGTACATGGAATAGTGAGGTATGAACAATTTTTTTCGCGGAAGTTTATATCACTACATTTCCAAATGGCCAATATTCGGGAAGTGAATTGTGCTCAAAGAAACTAATTACATATTCTGAATCTATGCCTCCGAATTAGTCAATACCGTAAGTTTGGTGAAAATCAGATTCAGTTTAATTTTTTCGAAAGAACTCAAAATCTCGCATGCATGTGTATGGGAATTTTCGCTTTTTTAGAAAAAAAAATGTTTCATCTGAGTATCACCAAACAAACACTATTGGCTAATTCGGGGGCGTAGATTAAGAATATGTAACTAGTTTTTTCGAGAATAATTTACTTCCCGAATACTGCCCGTTTGAAAATGTCTAAAAATAGGCATCCGCGAAAAAAATTGTTACTACCTCACTATTCTATGTACGTATCTATGATCTTGGTAATGCGATCTGGACAAAATTTTCCACGTAGTTTGAATACATTATTCTTCATCTATGTGCGAAATTTCATTCCAATCCAATATATAGTTTCGAAATTTTCAGGAAAAAAATAGTTTGAACGGCTATATTTACGGAACCCCTAGTCTAATTTTGCTCATTGATAAACGTGACCGCGAAATTTGCGATCCGAACCTATCCTGAAAATTTCAAGTCCCTAGGCCTTTCCGTTCAAAAGTTATGATTTTTTATGATTTCCATGGTTCTGATCATGCGATCTGGAAAAAAATTACGAAAAGCACTGCCGTGAAGGCAGGAGCTTTTGAGCGCTCGTACATGCACCTTGTAGGTGGATTCGCATTTTCCAGTTTTATAAATCAATTGGAACGGAACCCCTGGTGGAATTCTGCCCATTAACGAACTCAACCGAGGCATTTGGGATCTAAACCTTCACTGAAAATTTCAAGTCTCTAGGTTGATCCGTTCGAGAGTTATCGTGCTTACTGGTGGACGGACGGACAGACTCGAATTTTTCGACGGATTCGACATCAGTGAGTCGAACATAGTCGATTGAGACCATTTTCGGCTCCAAATTCGAAAAATACAGACATCGTGACGAAATCATATAGCCCTCGTGTAAGTAGTACGAGCGCTCAAAAATGTAGCTCCAATATATCATTTTCAATTAAAATACAAAATTTCGTCACGACCAAATCCATAGTTTTGAAATTATCAAGAAAACTGAATTTGAAACTACCACATTTACGGAACCCATTGTCAAGTTTTGCTCATTGATGAACGTGACAGCAACATTCGAGATCCACACCTATCCTGAAAATTTCAAGTCCCTAGGCCTTTTCATTACAAAGTTATAATTTTCTAATTGCAAAATTTCACCTCGATCGAATCTGTAGTTTCAAAGTAATCAGGAAAACAAAATTTCGAGCGGCCATATTTGCGGAACCCCTCGGCGGATTTTGCCTAATAACGAACTTAACCGCGGCATTCGAGATTCGAACCTACCTTGAAAATTTCAAGTTTCTAGGTCGATCCGTTCGAGAGTTATCGTGCTTACGGACGGACGGACGGACACACTCGAATTTTCCGACGGATTCGTCATCAGTGAGTCGAACCTAGTCGATTGAGACCTTTTTCGGCTCAAAATTCGAAAAATACAGACATCGTGACGAAATGATAAATAGCCCTCGTGTAAGTAGTACGAACGCTCAAAAACGAGGTGATCATTTAAATTATGTCAAGAATAAACGTTTTTTGAACATTTTCGAAATTTTCATTGGTGTCAGTTACACTTGAGATTTCAGATGCCGTCATAAAAATAAATTTGGGGATCTGGCGGGCCATGAACCGCTTCGATCCACCTGTTTTCATAGTTTTCTTCCACAAAACTGAAAAAAGGGACTGGAGCACCATCGTGCAAGAAGCACGTTACTCGTCGTAGCAAAGGAGGTAAATCTTCAAGTAACAACGGCAAATCTCTCTTCTCCCTTGGAGTAACTCTAAGAGAAGAACCAACTCGTAAGTTTCGGCGATACAGCCAAAGTTATGAGTCAGTTTTCCCAGAAATTTACAGTCAGGGGGCTTTTCTCCCGCGAAACGGAGAAAATATCGCGCTTCATCCCAGTCGATGACTCGTATCTCGTGACGTAGATAGCACGCCGAGCGTAAAACTGATTTATCGCGACGTCGCATCCGACGCTGTCTTTGTTCGTGTAAAAAGCGATAAATTAACGGAAAACCACAATAACGACACAATATTCGACCGATGTAATTTATAGTTTTCTCGTATTCAGATGCTGAATGGAACACACATAGATGATTAACGAAGGACATAACTCAAATTTTTCCGTACGCCCGATGCCGTTTCGTGAATCATGAATAGTTGGCATGACGACTCGACTACGCCGGGTCTACACAGATGCAGGGCTCGCCGTCTTGATTTGCATCTCCGCAAATCCCTGTTTTATAAATAGGAGCGCGGAGTATGATTGAGGTTTACCTAGATCACTGAAAACGTGTCGCTGACAAATGGCCTCTTCGTTTTCGGCGTTTTGCATCGTCGTAAAGATTTCAACGATCGCTAGAGCTGAGCGCCTTGGCAGGGACGTATGTAATTGCGGGATTTATGTCACTGGTTGTCATACCTCGGACGACACGGTATAAATATTTATTCGCGTTCTGTTGCACCGTGGATGGAGGCGACAAGGGAATCTGTGGTGTAGTCGGAAGATGGTTCAGGAAAATTTTTGGAGGTGGAAATGACATGTAAGGGTATTCCTCCTAAAGTGAAGCCCCCAATAGCACAATAGTAATATTAATTTCACCAAAACTGAAGTATCTCGATGTGCGGTGCTATCAAACATTTTCTGTCAGCTTTTCTCGTAATCAATCTCTCTGCCTTCAACCGAAACTCCTTATTTTCGCTAGTTTGTTTCCCGTCCCGTATCTTTTCGACATCGAGAACAAACTAACTACCGAAAACCGAAATTGATTTACGACGCCGCTTAATCAGATCGCTGTTTAGCGCGGGGCCGTCTCGACGCACCGATGGTAAAGCCAGAAATAGCGTCAAAACGAAGTGATACTCGCGGACCCGATTGTAAATCCGACGTCTCGCGTCTTCGCGGACTGATTTACGACGTCGCCGTGGAAATAAAATGCGTTCCGCACGTCCGTCGAGGGCGGCGAAACCCGAAAGATCGCAATAAAAGCGTCGATTATTTTTCATCTCGCGGTTCTATTGTGTGTTGCGAGATGTTGTCGCGCGGATGATTCACTACTCCTTCGTGCCAAAACGTCAGTTTGGAGGAGTAATAAGGAGTGGTGAACTGGTGAAGCGTTCGGTTTTGCCTGAATGCGGAATGTCGTCAGCATTCGACGAGATGAAAACAAGAATAATATGAGAGTTGACAAGGTCTAGAGCTTGTAGGTGGAGTTAGTGTTTGTACAAAACTCTGCCGTTTCCTACGAGTTGTTTTATATTCCCGCAAAAAGGTTTTCTTTTCAAATATTCATAGAGTGCTTGAAAAAGTTATTTAATTAACTATAGTCCATTTAAGAATTATTGACATCGAAGCAGGCCATGAACGTCCAGTCGAGGCTTTATTTCTAGTTACTAAAAAGTAACTAAATTTCATCATAGAACATAAATATAACCTAGAAAATTGTTGAGTATACGAATATTACGAATTATCGAATAATTAAGCCGGAATATTTCGATTGCAGTTCAAACATGGGAATTCAGGTTTGAAAGCGCAAAAATATCGTGGAATGCTTTCATATGAAATTATCTGAACATATCGTTCATATAAAAGTCAACCATGGAAATTTGAAGATCATTCAAATAAATATTTATTTTCACTCAGGACCATGCAATATTTATTGGTATTGGAATTCTTGCAAAATTCTAACCATATAACTATAAGAGTACCATTTTATGTCAGGATTCAAGAAGGATAATTAATGGAATTCTAGCAGATAGCTAGTGGTGCAACAGAAAAAAATTTTTCGATACTTCGCAAGCACAGGCCCAAAAGAATGGATTGGAAAAAACGTTATAATGTATTTAGAAATAAGAGAGAAACAAAAATTAAGAATCTATGTAGTACATGAAGAATTTTGACATTAATTTTGTACCGAACTATCAATATATGAACCAATTTGTGAATTATTTATTGCTCGGTGTTGAATACTTTGAGAAAGTCAATTTTTATTTTCATTCATTAAAACTGTCCATGAATTATTGAAAATATTATAATTGATGAGCAATTTTACAATTATTCAGTATACTTTTGAATTGGGAACAATATAGCTTGTGAACAGGGTACCATACAGTATAAGTATAATTAATAAACTTAAAATATCTATGAATGATACAAGAGCAAAGATAAAAATATCATTGAAAACTTTGTTTCCTCGTAGTGTAGTGATTTGGATGTGTTTATTGAATAAGCTGACATAATCCTATTGATGGGCATCCTTTTGCAGGGAAGGTTTCAATAACCCATTTATGAAATAATTCACCATTCATAGTAATCCTTATCATTAATACCACTGTCAAGAATCGGATCACATCCAGGTAAAAATCCATCAATTGTTCCAGCATTCAAAATAGTGCACCTTCTGCCTTCAGAGCCCTTGAATATACTCGGCATACCTTTTGGATTATTTTCTAGTGTCCACTGCCGAATTTGAATATCCAAATTTCATCTAGATAAATGAATTTTACGTTTTGTTCCATGTATTCTCGGTATTTATCACAATATCGTACTATTTTTATTATATTTTTCTGTTTATCAGTAAGAATTTTCCTTCGATCAACTTTTTTGTATTCGTATCCAATTTTTTTTATGATATAATATAATGTTGACTTCGATCAATTGAAATCTAGGTGCTCTTTGGCCAGTTCGAAAAGGATATCTAAACTGATATATTCATTGTCTTCAATTCTAGCAAAAACAAAGTCATTCAATGTCTCTTTGAAGGAATAATCATATCGCACAGGTTTTCTTCCACTGCTAATTCCAGGCTAATATTCTACGGACAGGGCTTGGTGAAATCTGAAAATTTAAGAGACATTGATCAATCAGAATACACTTTGAGTCGTGAATAATATTTCACCTGAAACACTAGCGGAAATATATGCCAAATCTTTGAAAAACTCGAAGTAACATCGACGAACTGCCTGGTGTTCTCTTGTTAGGCGCGATGTATCCTGGTCAATTCCAGCCATTTTAATAGCATAAGACAAAAAATACTCAAATTCAGAGCAAATTTTTATAATTACATATTCACCAATATCTTCGATAAAATCATCAAAGCAAGATTTCTATGGGTAATGTTAGTGTTATTCCTATACCAACCTGAATTCAGCAACCTAAAATATTACTGAATAGTCTATTACCAACTTAAATTCGATTTTTCACAGCCAACCGAGATGTCAATAATTCTTAAACGGACTATACATAGTTTATTAATGACAGCGATTAATGGTCGAAATATTTTAACGCGTGAGCGGAGCGAGCGCGTTAATGTTTGAGACCATTAATCGCTGAATTAATAAACGAGTTTATTACAAGATTTTTCCATCGACCTCATCAGGAATTGAATATAAATTCTGGATCGAAACCAATTTTTATTTTGCATGATATACAAATTTGACGTTATACAAATTTCTATGTTCATTTCGATATATTAATATTTATGCTTCCTATAGAACAATTCGAAAAATTCATATAGGGAATATTGGACATGTTGGGACATTCTGAATAGTTTACATTTATTTCATTTCCTATAATGTCCGATAAGGAACGTGTGGATGAAGTGGAGGTTGAAGCATTATTTACTTTGGAACTATTATGACATAAAATTTTTGCTGCAGTTTCTATTTTATTCTGAATGAAGTTTTCAATATACCCTTCTGCAACAGAAGTTGATTTCCAACCATCAAGTCTTTTGATGGCTGAAAAATCTGCACCACTGTCAGAAAGAATAGACGCAGAAGAACGCCGAAAACAGAGACCTGTATACAAATGTGGTTGCTCTACTTTCAGAAAGTTTGCAATCATTGACGGTAATTTAGAAAATGTATCGATTCCAACTGGTTGTGTTGAGCATTTATAGTTCTTATAAAAAACGAAAAATCTTTCGTGTGGAGGGTGAGCTGGCCTCAAGGATATATATCTCTTTATTATGTTAAGTGTATGCTCATCATTATCCACCACAGTGAATATCCTGTTCGAATGTGTTTTCGATGAATTCACTGTCGATGATAGTTATTTCACTATAACGAGATAATGAGAATAAGTTGGAATA
Organism: Aphidecta obliterata; assembly: GCA_963966015.1. NCBI lineage: Eukaryota > Metazoa > Arthropoda > Insecta > Coleoptera > Coccinellidae > Aphidecta > Aphidecta obliterata. The sequence continues at coordinate 30,345,260 of OZ014428.1, forward strand.
ACGATTCAATTGAGTTTTATTTTTACCTTCGACATCAAGAAAACACTATCAGGAGCATTCGCTATGAACTCTATCACATGTTCTTTTTCGAGAACTTTTGATTTTTTTGGGATATATCCCTCTCTTTCCCGTTTAATAAACATCACCAGTTTGTGATATCTGCTTATATCAGTATTGTCTTTCACATTTAGTGTGGATTTCAGCATAGAATATTTTGGCCTTAAACTTGCTAGATGCCCCTTTTCTGCAATACCCGTAAAGTATGCCAACAAAACCGTTTCCGTAAAATTCCCAACCTTCTTGTCCTTGCACCAAGATCTGAATTCAGCATAGGTTTTCTCATATAAATGGCGGCTCTTTTCAGGAAGCAGACTCAAAGTTGCTGCTTCAGCAGTTTTTGTCACATCTGGCGGTGTCAAAGGGATATTTTCTTCGTTATTCATTATGTAGTAGCGTAACGGATAAAATCAGATTCTGATCGAAAGCGAATAAATAAATTTGACAGCTCGATCGTGCTCCGACATAGATGCATCTATGCTCCGACTGACTATTTTATAATCGGTTGCCATGATCATGCATTAATATAAGAAAAAATCATGCATTAATAGGGGTCATTAATGGATGATTTCGAGTGCGTTAAAATGAGCTTTTATTCTATGGTCGACGGAAAATAAATTAAATTAACATTTGCTGAAATATATAAATAAAACACAACTTTTCTAGGAAAGCTTCTACCGAATCTGGTTAGTCAAAGTGAAAAGTAACTCGTAACTTTCCCGCATTTATATAATTGATTATGTGGATCCCCAACAGTGAGGGATGAAGTCGTAAACAGGGATTATCCGTTTCGAACTAGGAACCTTCGGGTGCACTACGTGTTTTTTACAGTTAACCCTCATCTGCCATTGGAAACTCGATAATGGCTGGAGCTTTCAGACCGGGAGTGTGCTCTTCAAACATTACAGAATTCGAGAGGAGTTTCAAGTGTAGAATGAACTTTATTACCTCGCATCCTTTATGGCGGTCGTGCATATCGTCTTTTCTCTCATGTCGAGATAAGCCGTAGATAATCAGGAAATAAGGGTAATGTTCTTGGTGGAACTCAATATGGATTAGTTGGTGGAAAGTTGAAGAGAACTGTAATGAAACAAAATTCTATATAGCAACTTTTCGAAAATGAATGAGAAGAAATTTCCGCAATATCCTGGATATCCTCATTTGGGACTATTATTGATAATCTAACTTTGTGCAGAAAACAAAGAAAAATTGTTTGGAGTATGAAAAGCGAAGATCTTCGCAGTTGAACGACTGATTTTGTTGCAGCTAATGCAACGTTCAATTAAATCCAAACTTTGCCGAAGAAAACTCTCGATTCGTTATTTCGCTAATATAATGAAGCGACTTCAAGTGTTCGAGAAAAGTTTGGTTGAGTTTCCCCTCCATAATTTTTAATTGATCCAAGAAATTTGAAGTTTATATCTTGAATTCGATCGTTTAGGTTTCTGGCGATCATGTTGAATCGAAGGTTCGAAAACAATACAAAATACTACTTTGGGTCTAACTCAGTTTTTGCTTTGTTCAGTAGAAATATTCTCCATACATTTTAAATTAATTACATCTAATTGTTTCTGTTATTTTACTGATATCCATAATTATATCCGTGAATCATATCAATATAAAAAAAATTCAGAAAAGCACTGCCGTGAAGTCAGGAGCTTTTGAGCGCTTGTACCTTGTAGGTAGATTCACATTCTCCAGTATTAGAAACCAATTGAAAAGATTTTGACAGCAGTCAAAGAAAATTTCAAACTAAGGCGAAAATCCAGACTTCTCGTCAATGCTTCAGGTGACCAATTTTTTTTTCGATAATTCGCTAGAATTTTCTACGGTATCTATGGTTTTGGTGATGCGATCTGGACAAAATTACCCACGTAGTTTGAATTCATTATTCTTCATCTGTGTGCGGAATTTCATTCCAATCCAATTAGTAGTTTCGAAATAATCAGGAAAAAAATAGTTTGAATGGCTATATTTACGGAACCCCTTGTCTAATTTTGCTAATTGATGAACGTAACCACGAAATTCACGACCCGAACCTATCCTGAAAATTTAAAGTCCCTAGGCCTTTCCGTCCGAAAGTTATTATTTTCTATGGTTTCTATGGTTCTGATCATGCGATCTGGGAAAAATGTAGCTCGAATATATCATTCTCGATTTAAATACAAAATTTCGTCACGATTAAATTCATAGTTTTGAAATTATCATGAAAACTGAATTTTGAACGGCCATATTTACGGAACCCCTAGTCTAATTTTGCTCATTGGTGAACGTGCTCGCACCATTCGGGATCCACACCTATCCTGAAAATTTCAAGTCCCTAGGCCTTCCATTACAAAGTTATAATTTTCCATGGTTCCTATGGTTCTGGTCATGCGAGCTGGACAAAATTTTGCATGTAGCTTGAACACGTGATTCTCCATCCTCGATCGAATGTGTAGTTTTGAAGTTATCAGGAAAACAATATTTCGAGCGGCTATATTTACGGAACCCCTGTGCGAATTTTGCCCAATAACGAACTCAACCGCGGCATTAGAGATTTGAACCTACCCTGAAAATTTCAAGTTTCTAGGACATTCCGTTCGAGAGTTATCGTGTATACGGACAGACCCGAATTTTTTGACGGATTCGTCATCAGTGAGTCGAACATAGTCGTTTGAAACCATTTTCGGCTCAAAATTCGAAAATACAGACATCGTGACGGAATGATATAGCCCTCGTGTAAGTAGTACGAGCGCTCAATATGTGACTTTTTTTTTTCTGCATATGGCTGAATTTAGTTTTCGAAATATTTTCCTTGTCTAAAATTTTTTGGTGAAAAATCATTGCTGCTTTTCTTTTCTTTAAACTTCACATATGAACTTACTCGGGTAGGTTGATTCCAAATATGCAGTCAGTTTCTTCATAAACCGTACTTTCTTAATTAAGAGAAGGGAGTTTTTAGTTATTTCTGGAAAAAAATCATTATTTTTTTTAGATATTTCATGTACCCTGAAAACGACGAAAACGCAAAAATTTGCCTTTTTCCTTCAAAATAGGCTTTCGATCCGCGGCGTCTTGGGGGTCGAAAGCGGTCAAATTTTCATCCCAAAAGACGCGAGGTCTCCTCAAATGTAAACCCAGCCCAATCCCACCGCCTGTTTCTGCAAAGAAATCAAATTGAAAAATTCCGATTTTGACACCTCGAGAAAATCCGTAATAAATTACGTCGATCATAGATATTCGTGAAGTTTCTGCCGGAATTAAATTATTCCTCTTTTGAAACATCCTCAAATGACTCGTATCCGCCAATGAATATTTAAACCCACCCGAGTCTATTTTTTCTCGTATAAAAAACCCAGAGTCGCGCAAATTTTAAACCCAAAAATGCGATAATTGACAAACATATATTTTGTTTCTACATGGAAGATTTTATTTTTCACAATTTTTTCCATGTTCAAATTTGAACAGATGAAAGGAAACAAAAGTGTGCAATTGAATAGTCGAACAAAAACTCGGTTCTGTTCCGTGATCATGAGCGGTTCCTTTCTTTTCATTACTCCAACTGGAAATTATACAGTTCCGTGGAAATTCCAACAAAAACACGATGAGAACCATCCTGCTTCATTTCAACTTTTGAGGGCCCTCGAGATCGATTTCGTCATTTAAAATCCATTATTCCTCGACTTGGTCGGCGAAACGGACCAGGGCGGATAGAACGCCCTGGACCTCTTAATCTGTAATAAGGCCCCGCTCCGGATCATCATTCGCTGGAACGCCGGAAAATACTTTTTTCTAGTGTCAATTAAGAACTCATTTCCCATATAACTCAGATGTCTCACGCTAGTGTTTAATTATTTGACGAGGAAAATCCTGCAGCTCCTCGTGAAACTCTAACGGGGAAAATAAAGTGTGTGGGACGAAAGTTCTTCGCGCGTTATTACAGAGTGAGGGCGAAGTACTTCAATTAAATACCCAGCTGAAATTGTTCGAATTAGGAAATCGGGTAGAACCTGAGAACTCAGGTTTCTACAGACGATTAAAAAGTTTCGAAGGAAGCAGGGCTTGTATTTTCTATACTAATGAGGGAAGTTTTTTTTATTTTACAACTTGTGGTATGTTCAGTAAATAAAACTAGAATTACACACTCTTAATTTACCTCTTATCATCGATGGTTGATTTTATAACCCGAAATATCACGGTTTTATACCGTGAATAAAAAACTCTGATGAAAATGCTGCTGCTTTTCACAAGTGGCTCCACATAAAATGAAAAACATGGGGGACAGTTCACATCCAACCCCCGAGAAAAAACTGCTATAAAATCTTGTTTATATCAGTTTATCCTCGAGGTCCTCCACTAACATCCCCAAATCCCTAAGAAGGAGGATAGGCTGAGCGATATATCGTACGAAGGGTTGACAATAACGGCTCAAGCCTTGTCAGTGATACTTTATCAGCGACTGCCTCATTTCATTTTTACACAACCAAGCATCTCTCGAAAATTTAACATTTTTTTATCAGTTCATCTATGGGTATAACTGGATAAGCACGCTCTGGTACTGAGGTGTATGAATTGATCTCCAGTTTTGATCTCTAGAATTTTATCCCCGAAGAAAACTAACATTTGTTCATTGTCCACAGATCGTTTTCCCGCCGAAGCACACAGATTCGAAGAGATGGGACCGGGATTCCCGGAACAGTTCGCCAACGAAAACTTCAGAAAAAATCCACCGGTGGCGAGTCCGGAGTTCCGAGAACAGCGAAACGCCCAGTTCCAGCAGCCTGGAGCCGTCCTCATGGTGTACGGTTTGGACCCCTTGCGCACCAACGCCGATAAACTCTTCAACTTGATGTGTCTGTATGGAAACGTCGTAAGGGTGAGTTGAAGGAAAACCATGCTGGAGAGTGATAACTAACTCGAAGTGATGTTGAAAAGAAAAATATGAATGATGAAATATTCAATTGACAGGTGTGATTTAAGCTATTGAGGACTGTTTCAAACAAAACGTGCGAAAAAGGAGAAACATTATAATATGAAGGTTAATGGGTAAAAACAAGAAATGTCACAAATGAGAGATGCTAATTCAAGCTCATTGAAAATGTATTCTGTTCTACTACATTTGAACTCCATCCAAAATGCGACATTTCATGTTTTCCCCTGTGCCATTCATATGAAATTGATGCGAGTGTTAGACACAGGGCCGTATCTAGGGCGTGGCAAGGGTGGCACTTGCCACTGGCGCAAGGTCCGAAGGGGTGCCAAAAAATATCAAAAATAAAAAAATAGGAGCGCCAAGCAAAAAAAATTAATTCGAATGATGACAACACGGTTAAGTAAGTAAGTAATTCCATCACAGCATTTCGAAACATTGACATTCAAAAAACAGAAATCAGAAATATGGTCCAACTGTTGTAAAAAATTTTCAAAGTTGCCGCACTCTGATCATAAATATTACAATCGGCAATGTCATGCGATTCCAAGCACAGCCCTTTTATGAGTTGCTTACACTACATCATCCCTTATCGCATCCAGCTTGTTTTCAAGGGCGGCTCCTTTGATGATGATGGTTCATAATGATCGATTTGTTTAGATTTTTAGGCCATATCCATAATTTCAATGTTCGTTTAGTGTGTATCCAGTTTTGAGTTTTTTTTTATATTCTGACTTTTTTGTGCCATTGTGCTTTTGAATTCGTGCATTATAAATTGTGCTATTGATGGTGAGTTGTACTAAGTCTTTGTTATTTTTTATGACATTATTCTGGCATCGGATATATTCAATTATTCGTATTTTAACATAATAATATTGTTCCTTTCAATTCAAGAAGAAATATGTTCGGTCCATTGCGGAAAATATGGATTTTCAAACTTGAGTTCTCAATTCTCAGAGCGTCTTTTTTTGAAATCTAATAAAACTCAAATTTTAGTGTTACGTTTCATAGTTTTCATTGAATCTTCAATCTCATCTGGCGAAGATAATTCTAGTGATTTTTTTATACTTAACGTATGGACTTCTTGAAATTTCTAACATCGTGCCCTGTACGAAACTATTAGTACGTGTTTCAAATGGTTATAAAATAGTATTTGTATGCTAAGTTTGCGGTTTTTTTTGCAGAGATTGTGATTATCGATTATTGTTTTCTAGTCAACTTTCAAAATTTTCATTTTACGTTTGCAGTATGTATTTTTGAATTTTAAGTTGAAGGATTTATATTTTTTGAGATAAATGTTCGTATTTATTACATTAATATGAATATTTCATTTTGTCTTTTCAAAATTTGTTTCATTTTTATGCATTTTATTCAAAATGTGTATTTCAATGTTTTTAATGAAAAAAATTTTCCATAAAAATGTGTATTATTTCGAACCTTTCACGGAAATATATGACTAGTATTATTGAAAAAAATACTATAAGAAAATATGATGGATGAAAAAAAATTTACGCAAATGGGGGGGCGCTGTCTAATATATTGCCACAGGCGCAATAGTACCTAGATACGGCCCTGGTTAGACAAAGTATTATTCCTGGAAGTTCACCTCTTTTATAGAAGGCTATCCCATAAAAATTCCTTCTCGGGAAAAAAAAGTTTTTCCCAACTTAATTAATAAAACGTGCGAAAAATAAGAAACCATCATAATATCAAGGGTAGTGGGGAAAAACATGAAATGTCACAAAGACAATTATCAGAGAAGAAGAGAAGTGAGATTCAAGCTCACTGAAAATGTATTTTTGCGTTCTGTTCTTCTACATTCGAACTATACAATGGCATTGTGAATTCAAAAATCATAAAAAATGCGACATTTCTCGTTTCCTCCTGTGCCCTTCATATGAAATTGATGCGCGTGTTAGGCAAAGTATTATTCCTGAAAGTTCTTCCTTTCATAGAAGGCTATCCCATAAAAATACCTTCTCGAGAAAAAACAGTTTTTCCCCTGTTGAAATATTATGATTAAAGCTCGTCCGATCCTTCCGGGACCAACCAGGTATCACCTGAAGAACGGGGGGCCGCGGATCGTCTATCTCGGCCAATTTCACGTCTGGGAAAACAATCGCCGGCTGGCATATGCAAGCCGGAAAACGGGAATGGATTTTCCGTTCCTAGCGCCGATCGTGTGAATTTACGGGGTTTATCTACGAACGCGGCAGCATCTAGTTGAATAGCACAACGAAGAAGACTTTATAATGCATAAGGGCGTAGGTCGTTTCGCATACGCCGAGGATGAGTTTAAGGGGTGTATCAGGGTATCTGACGGTTTCTCCAAGGTTGATAAAGTTTTATTATGCATGAGAAATGTTAACCCTGTTTATGCGCCATGTTTGGGGGTGTAATAATACGACTTGTACCCTTATTGATAGTACAAGTTATCAAGACGGAATTTAGGTATTATTTTATATTTCTACCTGCTGTCGCCATTCATAATCTATTGTCCGAGAAGAATTGAGTTCGTGCTTCCTGCACGAAGAGGAAGTCTTTTTTTAACCCTTTCTGAGGAACAGCCTTAACACTCCAGAGTCCCCCAAAGGTAAACTTTTCCCCCCTCAAAGACCTAACTCCTGTGTGGACATTTTTGGTAGTGCCTCATTCCCATTGCTTGGAGACACCCACGTTCCTAAATTCTTTTCTCCGAAATTTGTCCACAAATCAATCGTAGTTGCACATTCTCCCCTTTTCACGAACTTATCTCGCCCTGTAGTTACAACATCCATCGACTACAATGTAGTCGATGAATGACTTGCCCCTATTAAATTTTGTTATCTGAGTAGAAGGTGTCCCGTAAGCCTCCTGGTCCAAATTAACGGCATCCGTTGATTATACAAAGTAACACAATGTATGTATGAATATTCAGACTCTTCTCCGAGATGTGTAACCAAATTTGAAATCAATTATTTATATTCCCAAATATTACACTTCGGAGACCCTCTTATCCACCTTCTGTTCTGTTCTGACCTCTCACTATACCGACAAACTTTTATGGGGGATGCTCAACTATTATCCAAATGATTTTCCATCAACTAAACCATCGTCAACAACATCGAGAGAATATTACAAGCAATTTCCCACGTTTGTAGATGTGACTTCACCAGCAGATTCTTCCTTCATTTCGAGCGGAATGCGAACCGAGGAAATTGCATTGTCAGAGATGAAATTGTCGATTTCCCGAAATATTTTCTCTCAAGCATTCCAAGCGTGCAACTTCATATCGTAAACAGGATCCAATGAAGAATCCACGGTATTCGTCTTTCGGTCCCCTGGATTGCAATGAAAGAAAAATATACTGAAATATTTTTCGCTGGTTGTATGCAACATGCGGAAAGATGGGAAATAGGCGGATTTGGTTTGGGATTTCTACATTTAATTCTCAACTATGAGCCTCTGGAATTATTCGAGGAGGAAAAAATGTACATACAGACTCTAGAATTGTAATAATACGACTCGTACCCTTAGTAATAGTAAAAGTTATTAAGATGGAATTTTAGTATTATTTTATATTTCTACCCGCTGTCACCATAATCTATTGTCCGGAAAGAATTGAGTTTGTGCTTCCTGCACGAAGAGGAAGTCTTTTGTTTTACCCTTTCTGAGGAATAAGTATTTAGGAAAGAAAACTCAGAAATTTGAAAGAACATATTATATTCACGAAAAAAGATTGTACAATGCGTACATAAAATCGAGTTTTTCACAAACAAAAGAAACATGAAAATAAAAACATCTATCGTTCACCTATGTAGTTTCGCATAAAAATAATGAAATCAGACAATTACACTCCTACGTTACCTACTTGATACACACATACTAATCCAAATGTGCGAGGGGGTCAATTAACTCGATACAAAATAAATACAATTATTTCCTACATTGAAACACATCAAATCAATTTCGGGTCGAGTTATCAATAATATTGGGGATCGCAATGACACCATTCACATGTATAGGGGTTAAAACTTTAAAATGAATTTTCCTACCTTGATGTGCAAACCACCTAATCCCTTTTTGTACCTACTTGAAAACAGATTCACTCACTCCGAAAGTGACCTTAACCTGTTTTTTCGCACTCCCGTAACAAATACGACTTCTAATTTTACTTAAAACCTAACTTCTTCAACACTTACTTCCACGATCTATCACAGGTTGTTTCCTTAATCAAAAAATTCTCGACTGAAAATACTAAAGCTATTTTTCTATAACGGAATACTACCTCAATTTCAGTCCCTAAACCGGCCTCGAACCGAAACTTACAATTCTGTACCTATCTTGGTACCTCCCTGACTTACAACTAAACCGGCCTCTAACCGGAAACCGACTCAGTACAACCACCTCTACCTCTTAGTGAGTTCTCTTACTGCGAGCAACTGCCTTAACTCTTTCAGAGTCCCCCAAAGGTAGACTTTTTTCCCCTTCAAAAACATAATACCTGAGTGGACATTTTTCTCAGTTTCTCTCACTTGTCTTGGGAACACCCACGTTCTCAAATTCTTTCTCCAAAATTTTCCCACAATCACTCGTAGTCATATATTCTCCCCTTTTCTTGACCTTATCTCGGCCTGTAGTCACAACATCCATCGACTACAATGTAGTCGATGAATGACTTGCCTTAACTCAATTTTGTTATCTAAGTTGCAGGGTCTTGGTGGTCACCCGGTCCCAAATTAATTAACGACATCCGTTGATTATACAAAGTAACACAATGTATGCACGAATATACAGACCCTTCTCCGAGATGTGTAACCAAATTTGAGATTAATTATTCACATTCCTAAATATTACAGAATCAATGTTTCATACTCCTTCCCCAGATCAAATTCCTCAAGTCCAAAGAGGGTACGGCCATGGTGCAGATGGGCGACAATGTGGCGGTAGAGAGATGCGTCCAGAACCTCAACAACATCACGGTGGGCTGCACGGGCGCGATACCTCCCTCGGCCAACAACGCCAATAACGAGAAGAACACGGAAGAGCACAAGATCCAGCTGGCCTTCAGCAAACAACCCTATCTGAGTGAAGTGACGAACCCCTACCCCCTGCCGGATAAATCGCCGTCGTACAAAGAGTACGCCACGAATAAAAACAACAGGTTCATGAACGCGACGATGGCGAGCAAGAACAGGATCCAGCCTCCCAGCAAGGTGAGCGAACCGAACGGTTCAGAACGGTTCGGAACTGACGGCGAAACGCCTTCCTTTCAGATATTACATTTCTTCAACACGCCGCCGCAGGTCACGGAGGTGGAATTAGTTCAGGTGTTCAAAGACTACGACGTCGTCCCACCAAAGGCTGTAAAACTATTCCCCATGAAGTCGGAGAGATCGAGTTCCGGTCTTTTAGAATTCGAGACAACGACAGAAGCGGTCGCCGCCGTCATGGCGTGTAACCACGCCGCCATCGACAGCCCTGGTGAGTGATGTAATAACGACCTTATATACTATAGTTCATTTAAGAATTATTGACATCGAAGCAGGCCTTGAACGTCTAGCGGAGGCTTTATTTCTGGTTATAAAAAGTAACTGTTCAATTTCATCATAGAAATAAAACATAACCTGGAAAAGTGTTCAGTATACGAATTATCGAATAATTAAGCCGGAATATTCCGACTGCAGTTTAAACATGGGAATTCGGGTTTGAAAGCGCAAATATATCGTGGAATGCTTTCATATGAAATTATCTGAACTTCCAAGCAAGTCGTTGAGTTGAAATATCGTTCATATAAAAGTCAACCATGGAAAATTGAAGATCATTATTTTAACTCAAGGTCATACAATCTTTATTGGTATTGGAAATCTTGCAAAATTCTAACCATATAACTATAACAGTACCATTTTATGTCAGGATTCAAGAAGGATAATCAATGGAATTCTAGCAGGTAGCTAAAGTGGTGCAACAAACAGTAAAAAATTTTTGATACTTTGCAAGCACGGGGCCAAGTGAATTGATTGGAAAAAACGTTAAATACATACAGGGTGTCCGGGAAAATGTGGGAAATCTCTCGGATTCAGATAAAACTTAAAAAAAAAGGTGACAAGTTACCATAATTTTTTTTCCTAGCGGCCCTCCCTACGGAGATACGGCCTCCTAAATGACGCCACTGGAAATTCATTTTGCTGGAACAAATTTCAAACTACTTGATATAATTTAATGAAAATTTGATATGATAAACAATAGTAAGGACCTCTTAAAATACAGCCCTTGAATTCAAATTAGCTCGTTTAGTTCACCAGGGGCGGACTAGGTTGTACGTTTTAATGCTTACATTTTTAACACCCTGTATGATAAGGAGTAAAAAAAAACAAATTTGGATACCTTGAACATTAAGCTAAAGAGAAGGTACTCTTGTTCATTGTCGATAAAATGAATTGTTTTCGAAGAACAAATTAATAAGAGAAGTAATTTTTTTATTTGTATTAAAAAGAACCATGAATTCTAATTTTTTTTTGGTCTGCAACAAAGTGTAATACGAAAGTTATTCAAGAAACAAAAAAGTTTTAGTTTACGTTATTGAATCCGACAAAATTACAAAGATTCTTAACAAGGCAGTTTTGGCCCAGAAAAAAGGCCTCAACAAAAATAGTTTTTCAGAAATGTACTCTCACTAAAGCTTGCAACGATTGAAATTAAATACGCTAATTAGATATAATCAATTAAAAACTTCATAAGTGGATTCAACAAATTTTGTCGGATTCAATAACATAAACTAAAACTTTTTTGAATAACTTTCGTATCACACTTTGTTGAGACAAAAAAATTGGAATTCATGTTTCTTTTTAAGAGAAATAAAAAAGTTACTTCTTTTATTATTTTGTTATTCGAAAGCGGTTCATTTTATCGACAATGAACAAGAGTACCTTTTCTTTAGCCTAATGTTCAAGATATCTAAATTTGTTTTTTTTAACTCCTTATCATACAGGGTGTTGAAAATGTAAGCATTAAAATGTACAACCTAGTCCGCCCCTGGTAATCTGAACGTGCTAATTTAAATTTAAGGGCAGTATTCTAAGAGGTCCCTACCATTGTTTATCATATCAAATTTTCATTAAATTATATTAAGTAGTTCAAAGTTTATTCCAGTAAAATGAATTTCCAGTGACGTCATTTAGGAGGCGGTATCTCCGTAGAGAGGGCCGCTAGGAAAAAGAATTATGGAAACTTGTCATCTTATTTTTTTATGTTTCATCTGAATCCGAGAGATTTCCCACATTTTCCCGGACACCCTGTATATTAAGAAATAAGAGAAAAACCAAAATTGAGATTCTATGTAGTACATGAACCATTTTGACATAAAATTTGTACTGTAACTATCAATATATGAACCAATTTGTGAATTAATTAGTGCTCGGTGTTGAATACTTTAGGAAAGTCAATTTTATTTTCATTCATTGGAACTGTCTATGAATTATTGGAAATGATATTATGTATGAGCAATTTTACAATTATTCAGTATACTTTGTGAATTGTGAACAATATAGCATGTGTTCAATGTCAGTATAAGCAGAAGAATGTGAACAGGGTACCATACAGTATTAGTTTAATAAATAAACTTGAAATATCTACGAATTATACAAGAGCAAAGATAAAAATGTCATTGAAAACTTTGTTTCCACGTATAAGTATAGTGATTTGGATGTGTTTATTGACTAAGCTAACATCCTATTGATTGACATCCTTCTGCAGGGAAGGTTTCAATTTTTCAATAACCCATTTATGAGATAATTCACCATTCTTATTTTTATGGTATTCCTTATCATTAATACAACTGTCAAGAATCAGATCACATCCAGGTAAAAATCCATCAATTGTTCCAGCATTCAAAATAGTGTACCTTCTGCATTTACCCTTGAATATTCAAATTTCATCTAGATAAATGAATTTAACGTTTTGTTCCATGTATTCTTGGTATTCATCACAAAATCGTACTCTATTCATTATATTTTTCTGTTTATCAATAAGAAAATTCCTTCGATCAACTTTTTTGTATTTGTATCAAATTTTTTTTATGATATAATATAATGTTCAGAATAGTGCTTGATGACCTTCTTCAATTATATCAGGATTATTTTAACGGGTATTAGTCGAAAAACATCAAAGGCCTGTTTAGAAAAAATGCCAACGTTTCGATTTATTTGAAATCTTTCTCAGGGCTTGTATCGTTCATATCTGAGACTTGATCGGTTTTACTCTTCCCTCGATTATATGTTTAGAATAGTGCTTGATGACCTTCTTCAATTATATCAGGATTATTTTAACGGGTATTGGTCTAAAAACATCAAAGGTCTGTTCAGAAAAAATGCAAACGTTTCGATTTATTTAAATACAAGCCCTGATCAAGATTTTATATAAATCGAAACGTTGGCAAATTTTCTAAACAGGCCTTTGATGTTTTTCGACCAATACCCGTTAAAATAATCCTGATATATAATATAATGTTGACTTCGATCGATTGAAAACTGCATGGCGTTCTCTTGTTGTAAGGCGCGATGTATCCAGGTCAATTCCAGCCATTTCGATAGCACAAGACAAAAAATACTCAAATTCAGAGCTAATTTTTATAATTATTCACCAATATCTCGATAAAATTATTAAAGCAAAGTCACTATGGGTTATGTTAGTGTTATTCCTATACCAACCTGAATTGAGCAACCCAAAATATTACTGAATAGTCTATTACCAACTTAAATTAGATTTTCCACAGCCTACCGAGATGTCAATAATTCTTAAACGGAGTATAGATTATTGATGAAAATCGATATTTTAATTCTGAAATTTTTCCAGGCACCAAATTTCCCTTCATAATGAAACTATGTTTTTCGTCCTCGAGAAGTATGTCAATCAAAAACGGCAACGACAATGTTGATGGTGCCGGAGACCTTCGTTCGAAGCAAGACTAAGGGCTACTGTTTCCAATCAACACCCACCAATACATATCCTTTCCATATTTAATATATCCTTTATAATATTAATGAGAGACCTTCGTTATTTTTGGGTTTCGAACGACAGTCCTTCTGTTCTTGTTGAAAAGTTAAAATACAAAAATGCCATTTTATTGATAGTGTACAATTTAATTTCATCAAAATGAAACGAACATATTTTGTAGACATATCTGAATTTATCGATATAAATTCATTGTAATTGTTAATGTTATAAGATAACTTAAATTTCTATCTCTGCAACGACATAGGATGTAATAATTTATTGTTCAAGACATGATTTATGTGATGTGATTGTGTGTATGTTGGGCTTACGGACTCTTAAGCGCACCGTAACCAAGAGGTAATTATAGGTATTAATATGGTTGAATTTTATTATATTATTTGGAAACTGTTATTTATATTTATTTTTATCGTATTTTTATATTTTATTTATCTTTTTATTGCATGGGCTGGGGTTTTTCCGTGCAAGCCATCAAGGTATGTGTTTTGTGCTGTGTTTGGGTATTGTTTTTTAGGAATTACTATTCCTATAGCAATTATAATTGCACTGATATTTCAATACTTATTTTTTTTGATGGATATTTCAATGTAAATCCACATATCTGAAGTGATTTCTTCATCTACCTATTTGTGATCCGAGAAATTAATATCAAATAATTATATCAGACCTGTATACTCCCCTTGTTGAGGGTTGAAAGAGCGAACTATGTGGGGGAAAAAATGTGAATTGTTAAATTAAAAAAAAAATATCAGAATGGATTCGTCTTCCGGAATTGTATCGTTGGAGGTTAAGCTCGATGTCAACTGGGACCTTGCCGTTCCTGCTTTTTAGCATTTTTCAAATGAATGTGTTTATTGTGAAATTGCAGGACTCCCATATTTCTTAAGAAAAAAAATTAATATGTTTCATTATTTTATTCGAATTTTTAATATTCTCATTGTGTAATTCGTTAACCTTGATTTGTTATATCTTTGTGTTGTCCCATTATTATATTCTCCAGTTATGGAAGGTTTCAATTTTATATATGGCAGCTAAAAGCAAAGACAATTTTTTTATTGTTTATCATTTGAAAAGACAATTATTTGGAGTTTGTTATGTAAGGAGATCATCATTTCAATTATTGAAATTTTGGAAAATTCGTCAAATCTAAATGAGTTTCAATTGAAAACTGAAATATTTGCCACATTTGAATATTTTTCCTCTTATCCCGTTCGCGCCCATAGTGTGCGAAATGGTTTAGTTTAAGTCGAGAGAATGAAAAAACTCAGAAATAAGGTGTCCTCCAATTCTTATTTCGAAACAAAAAAGACATTATGATAGTCAAAATGAAATAGTATTATTCATCGTAATGTAGGAAGTAGCATTATTTTGTATATTCAAAAATATTTTCCTATGGGGCGATAGTTTCAAATCGAAGATTGACCAGCACGAAAGATGTTTCCTCGAAACGAGCACCAACAGAATTCCAAAATGACCAAAGGCTTATGACAGTTTCAGATTTGATGTTATCGCTCCTTCTTTTTAGAATAATAGCCCGTGTTGTAGAAGAAATCAGGATGAATTTAGTCCATCTTAGAATGAAAATCCTTTCGGTTTCGCCAGTTTCTACACGAAGAAGGACACGAGCATGTTCTTGATGAAACGGGAATCGAATTGAACATAACTCCTTTTTCAACAATTTCATTTGTGAGTATCAAATATTATGACGTAAAAATTGTAAAAATTCCACTAAAACAGAAATATTTCCAAGAGCATTTATTTGAATAATCCGGTCCAAAAATTATTCTAAGCCCAAAATATGAATTAAATCAAGAATATTCACGATGGAAGCTACGCCCCCGATGGTGCAAAAGAGAAGGACGTTTTCCGATTGGCGTATTTATGTCTTTCTCCTGGAATCCATAAATACGCCAATCGGAAAACGTCCTTCTTTTTCGCACCATCAGGGGCGTAGCTTCCATCGTGAATATTCTTGATTGAATTCCTATTTTGGAATAAATGCTTTTCGAAATAATTCTGTTTTAGAGAAATTAATATTAAAAATGCTTAAATGCAAAATATGTGTTTTAATGACTCTGTTTTAGTGGAATTTCGCTTCAAAACTATCTCTTTGACTGGTAACTACTCAAAAATCCACGCTATATTCTACTGACCCAATCTGTCAAGGTATTTATCACATTCACCAAATTCAGTTCTTCCTAGAGTTAAATACTGAAATTCGAAAAAAATATTCTCGTTTCATCAAGATGGTGATCGTTTCCAAATTTGAATTTCAGAAATCAAAACGATTTTTCAATTTCAGATTTCCGTCGGGCTCGAATTTGATATGACATACGTGTTTGTTTTTATTTGCAGTGTATAACAAATACCTATTGAATGTAAATGTCGTAACAAAATATATTAGTTGAGTCAATTATCTGTGCCTCTAGCAGTGGTAGCCTTTTTCCATAACACATTTTCCAATCTCTAAGCAATCTCTCCCTGTTGTCTCTCTTGCGCTGTGATAGTTTCTAGAAGAAAAAGGTCGATATATCTTTTCTGCAGTGTTATCTGTGCTTCTATTTGTTTTTTCATCTTAATTAATGGAAATCGGATATATTTGGATGGAATGAATATAAAAGATGTTTTTATATTTTTTCGTAAATTTGATTAGTTCTATGCAGGGTGGGTTTTGAGTTGTACACATATCTCAACAGTGTCCTCAACTTTTTTCACTTGAATATACAGGATACTCCTAAATTGGAGGTTCAAACGAAGAGAGGAGATTCCTTCGGTAATTTTAAGAAAAGAAGTCCCATAAACAGGGTGTTAAAATTTGAATTTTTTTCAAGTTTTTTTCTCATAGTATCTACACTTCACAAGATATTAAACTGAAATTTGTCAAAGATATTACAATTAAAAGTTTACACAAGCCAATTTTTATAGCAAATCTACAGGGTGATATTTTTTCTGAAACACTGTCCCCTGTTTTCCTCCAAAACTTTTTTTTGGTGAGCCCCTGTTGATTTGAGAAAATGTAGGAAGCAGCTTTGTTGTTATACTGAACTTTATGGTCTCTTGTAGTTTCGTCGTATCTGCTACCGATTTCGAGGAAAAAATTTCGAACGATTTTCTCGAAATCCTCAAAAAAATCCAAAGTGTCATACAAATCCAATCTGTACATTTGTTATGGAAATTGTATGCCAAATTTCAGTTGAATATCTTGTGAATTGTAGATACTATGAGAAAAAAAACTTCAACACCCTGTATCTCGAAAACGAAACGTTTGCGAACCCATATTTATGGATTTCTTTTTCCTTAAAATTACTCAAGGAATCTCCCTTTTCCGTTTGTACCTTCAATTTAGGAACACCTTGTATATCGATTCGAGGAGAATTATTCCTGATAAAAAAAAAATATTTATTTTAGTTCATCACTCCATAAATATCTTTACAACCCGAAGGTGCACCTTGCTTTTGTTGAATTTTCAAGAATTTTATATTTCGCGGAAATTAGATACAGTTCCTTCCTTCCATTCTAAACCTCATCAACTATTCATATATTTTCCGAAATCTTGAGTACAATGAATCCAAAGAAAAATACTAGTCTATTTAAAAAATTAGTTTTTATATCCCTCGAATCGAAGAAACTTCGAAGTTTTAAAAATACTAATTTCCACGTCAAGACTTTTCGCAGTTATACCTGAGCATGAATCTAATTTTAATTCCGATATTTTCTCAAACGGGACCAATATTTCCTTCAAAGAATTTCCAATCGAACATTCGAAGTTCCTCCGATCCCTCTGGGGTTTCTGATGTACATAGCTTAAGTTTTCGATATTTTCTAGTCATGTATCAGAGAAAATTTATCGGTTGTATATTGAAAAAAAAAAGGGAGAAAGAAATTCTTGGTCACTGAGAGAGAGACAAATCACAACATTTCACAAAGCTTACACGTTCAAAAATACATAAACATGCATTCATTGACAAGACCACCCAAAACAAAAAAACACTCAATATAGATGTACTTATTTTTCTGATGGCATGTGTGTATATATATACCAAATAAAAAATTTATTCATATTATAAATTATGCGTAGGTGTATGCCAAATTTTTTCTAGTCCTCCAATCTTGTGAATCTTATGTGCGATGCACCTATTTGTATCTGAAATTATTATTAAGAGACATATCGTTCACAAGAGTGGAAAGTCTGGTTATCAGTATTACTGAGGTCAATTCATTTTTTCAATAATCTGTAAGAAGTTATATTTCGTCGCTAAAAAAAGTAAATTGTAAATGAGGAATATGTGTTTTTGAACTGTAAGAATCCTTCATCCTTAATAATTTTCCTCTCATTCACAGAGATGATCAATTTATATTATCACATATTGATTTCGAAAGAATCATTGAAATCATAACATAACAATAAAAGATCCATCACTGAGGTCATGGAGGATCCAGATGAAACTCGAGGTAAGGATGTTTATAATTATTCAATTTTTATTTTATCTCTATAAAAATCATCAGACACACAATAAGGAATCATAACATCAGAGAAGAACTGATTATATATTCCGTTTAATAATAAAATCAGAAAAAATAGATAAGAATAGTAAAGCCATATTGAAAGAATGAACAACAATAGATTCTCTAAACAAATGAGAGCTCATGAACCAAACGGAAGAAGGGATCTAGGAGAACCTATGATGGCATAAGAAAAAAGAGAGAATCTATTCCGCTGTACAAAAATAAACAGAAAATTTGAAAAATAAAAATATAGAGACATACAGGTTGTTCCTAAATTGAAGGTACAAACAAAGAGGGGAGATTCCTTAAGTTTTTTCAGAAAAAAATTCCCATAAACATGGGATCGCAAACGTTTCGTTTTATAGATACAGGGTGCTGAAGTTGGAATTTTTCTCAAGATTTTTCCTCATAATATCTACTTCACAAGATATATTCAACCGAAATTCGGCATAGGTATTACAATTGAGAGTTTACACCATGTGACATACCAATTTCGATAGCAAATCTACAGGGTGATATTTTTTCTGGAACACTGTCCCCTGTTTTACTCCAGAACTTTTTGTTGAAGGAACACTGTTAATTTGAAAAAATGTAGAAAGCAGCTTTGTTGTTGTACTAAACTTTATGTTCTTTTGTAGTTTTGTCGTATCTGCTACCGATTTCGAGAAAAAAAATTCAAACGACTCTCCAAATTGTCATAAAAATTCAGTCAGTAAGCTGTGGTGAATTAATTCATTATTAGATTTCATGGTTATTTTACCGATCTGTAGCAATGATTCAAACCCTGTATCTCGGATACGAAACGTTTGCGACCCCGTGTTTATTAGATTTTTTTTCTTAACATAACTTAAGGACTCTCCTCTCTCCCTTTGTACCTCCAATTCGGGAACAGCCTGTGTATACCGAAAATAGACACTCCATCGAAAGGATACTGAAATTTCTCCATATATTCGATAGAAAGGGTGAGAATCGAAATGAATTTTCTCTTGATATTTCATTTATTTGAAAAAAAATATCAATGTATTCAAACTCCACAAATCAAAATACCTAATATGTGCATACATTTCGTATAAAAAAATATCAGAAGCATTTCTTTCCAATTTGTGACAATACTGAAATACCGTTTAAATACTTTGATATAATCACCTATACTTTACAAATTTTTTCTTTGCATCAAAAATTACAAACTAATTAACATTTGTTTATTTTTTATCACCTACTATATTACATTGTGAAAATATGAAAATGAATGCTCGTTCGATCAGAAATTTTGTTACTGATGCCATTTCCTGCATGTCATAACTGTGGATTCCGAAAAAATAAAATTTGGAAATCGGAGATAGGTATAGGATGAGTTTTTGACCCACTTTTTCAAATCCCATTTATTGAAATTCTGGTTAGTTTGGTTCACTTTGATATGATTTTTTCTCATATCTCGAATTTTGTTGAGAATTCAACTATATCTTGCATAATTTTCAAATAATCTTCAAAATATGGGTCTTTCAATTCACACAAAAATACAACAATATTATATTTTTTGAAGAATCGGAGATTGCGTAACATTTCAATCATTGAAATTTTTTTCCATAGAGGTTAAACCGATATTATTGAATAATGCATTTAGAAATATTTTATCGATAATATGAAGTCTTCTTCGAAAAATTTGAAGTGAGTCCGGTTAAAATATATGTAAAAATTATCATATATGTATAACTTTTTTTAGGTAACTAAAATTATAATACTAAAAACTCAGGTAAATATATTCTCCTAAATCAGTCTCTATGCTTATTTCTAGTTATATTTCTTCAATATAAAAACTCAAAACATAACATTCTTGTTATATTATAATCAACCTTAAATCTCAATTGAAATTTTTTTTCAGTTTTTTGTTGAATTCGAGGATAACTTAAAGTTTTGGAACTTGGTACCGTCTGAAATGAAGCGAGTATATTGATAGAATTATTAGTATTCTCAATGTTACTAATTTGTTGTTCTAATTCCATTTTTTTTATTTACTCGTGAATATGATCAATTTGAAATTTGAGTTACATACATCTTATCTGTTGAAGAATTCAAAGAAGGGCCACAATTATGAGTTTAAAAAAGTGCATATTTTATCGCATTCCAACTTTTTTAGACCAGAATCAAAATGAAATATGTAATTCCTCAATTTGAGAGACACAAAACAAATTGACCCAAATAGAGAGCGTTTTTAAAAATCTACAACCTATTGTTACTTCACTAATTATTGATAAGTGATTCTATTTTTCTCGATAAAAAAGTTATTCCAAATTTTTTAACATGTATGTACAAAAATGGAGCTAAAAGCTCTTCCAAGATTCCTCCGCAGAGGAACCAAAATATTTACATTTTTTTTTTCAGATACATATTCAGAACACTTGATGGGCAATAAATATAGGAAAGAGCATGTGCGTGTTTGAAATGCCGGTGTGAAATGTTTTGTTGAATTGTAAAAAAATATTGATCAATTGGAATACAAAGAAGTATGTTTCAAATTTGCAGGAAAATAGTAACAAAAATTTCATTATGAACAACATTTCTTTGCTTTTCCCTTTTTCTATTGCCCATCCAAGTTATATTCGAATTGATATGATCAACAATAACAAATTCTTTTATATTATTTTCTAGTTCAAAAGTATTTTGTGTTCAGTATAAAAATATGTAATAGTTGAAGAGTTGGGAAAATTTTTACGAGCCCCTTTCTGGGTCTTTGAAGTGGGTGCGTTGGCTCTTAATCGAAGACCTATTTGTATCCTCCTCTTCGGCAGCAGCCAACAGTTTAATTTTTTTGTACTTTCCTAAAAACAACGAACAATTCAGTAAAAACAGTTCCTCGAATAATTTAGTTCTACTCACTTGCCAATTTAACCATGATGACTCCCCACCATATAGACCATCCCCATCCAACGAGGCAAAAGAGAATCGTGAAGCACTGGCTAAAACCGACTATACAATTTATTATGAAGGCACCAATACGGGATCGAATGCTATCCTTCTGCGAAAATCTAGGTATGCCGAAACACAGACAAAACATTCCGCTGAAGACAGTTCCTGAAAAATTCGAACTGTAAGAAAGTTTCCTATCGATGAAAATGTTTCCTTACCAGTTCCAGGAAGAAGACAGTTCATGATTAAGCAGAACCAAGCTAAAGAAATGGGCAGAACGGGAATAGCTGCTTTCATGTGTGAAGAATGCTCTACGAGGGATAATTCTAGCTTAGGTGTTTGGTCCTGAAATATAAATAGAATAGTTGATATTCACGTGGATTCTTTGGAATAAAGAAAAATTCACCTCGATGGGCTGTTGTGTTGTGGTAGGAGTCAAACTTTTCTTTTTACTCAACATAGATTGCCTCCTACTGACTGAAAGATCTGTGAGCTTCCTCTTCTTCTTGCAGAGATTCAAACAGAAGAGCGTCCCCATGAAACTTTTGAATCTTTCTGAGAAACTACGCCTGAAAGATAATTTCAATTGGGTTTTACTGAGAAATTCAAAGATCTCACTCATACCTTGGTGGTATATCGCTTAGAATGCTGTCTCGTCTCTCTTCCCAAGCTCTTTTTTGCTTTCCAAACGGAAGACATCCTTGTTGTCCTACAGTATCCTTCTTTCCACAACATTTCATCCGATCCCAAAGGGATCGTTTCACGTCTTCGACATCTTCTTGCACGTGGATCCTGATGGACTGCCCGATCGGCTTCTCCTTCTTCTTCAAACAACCGAAGCAGCCTTTCTTCTCGTCTTCTTCTGCGACTCTTACGTTGACGGTCTCTTCGGTGTTTTTATTCGCGCAAGACTTGCATAAAAGCTTATCTTTAGCAGAAGCAATAAATTTTGCGGCTCGGCTGTTGGGTTTGATCTCTTCGTTTGCTGGTTCGGGATGTTTGGAACCGACATCGTTGTGGTTTGGTGGTAGATCTGGTGGCAAACTGGAAAAGAAAGAATGATTTGTATTGAGTGTCTCATAGCTTTTGTTATTCACAATAATTTTTCCGAAACATTTCTTTGAACCTCGAAAAGACCAAGAGGTTATAGGAAAAAGTCTGAATATTTGCGTGACGAAAAATCAAAAATTGATTGAGAAAAATCATACCCGCCATTTTCTATCACTCCATAGCCATTTTCCTCCTCATGTAAGGGCATTACATAAATGAAGGTCATATTGATCTATTGCCGATGTGCACATTACATGGGTGGTCTGAATTTTCGAAAACAAAATTACAAATTTTATTGAATGTATGAACCATAGCATTAGCAAGAATATGTTAGCAAAAATAAAAAATTAATTTTTTTACCAGAAGCATTGAGGTGTGTGGTGCTATTCAAACCAATGCAACGAAAGCCATAAAAACTCAAGAAAATTATTTTCTGTAGATCTTTCAAGGGATATAGATCCGGTGAACAGGGTGGCCACGCTTCTTAGAGAAAGTCACTATGGAGGACGTGCGTGGTCTTGTTGAAAAAGAACGGGTGTGAACGGCCATCTGATTACGGAATTCTGTTGCCAAAGAATTAAGTTGAAAGAATTATTCCTTTTGGTTGTTACCCTTCTAATGACACCGAGTATACCCCCCAACCTTGAAGGGAGTTATTCCTCTTGGAATGGAAGAAGAAGTATCGATTTTATTTCAGCACGCAATATTTCAAATGAGCCGAGGGATTTATCGGTAACATTTTGAATAAATTAATGTAATATGCACTCTGTTTGTATTGTATACTTTTCGAAAATATTTAAGAATAGCAAAAAATTGCACCAGAGCCTGCGCCTAGCACTCTAAAACAAATCGAAAGTGATCAATTGATCTCCAGAAGGAGGTGCATCTAGAAGCCAAAAAAAGACATGCATAATAGTGAAAGTGGTACAAAAATAAAAAGAAAAAACATCACCACTCCAAATAAGAACTCTCAAAAAGAATACCATATATACGGGATATCTAAATCACTCAAAGTCAATATCTTCATGATTCAACGTGGACTTGCCGATCTTAATCGGATAATTTCAATTATCCCTGAATGAATTTGTACGAATTAAATTTGAATTTCAATGACCAAGCTGTCAGTTTTAACATTGGCCAGGACACTGGTTCGCGAGTTGGTCTGGTGTCAACTACGTGTTTTATTCGCACTCACAACCCCAATGCGGCTACACAGAAGTTCTGTATATCCGCTGGACATCGGCCAAGGAGAACCAGCGGCGTTTCTTCAGGGCATCGAGAGCTCAACACCAGAGCCCTAGTCGATCGTTAAAATCGCCATGCGTGAACACTGAAGGGAGTTGGGGAGGGACAAGGAGGCTGACAGTGTAGAACTCCAGAAAAGAAATTCTACCCCAAGGAACCACTAAATTATAAATACTGAAATGAATTCCAAAGTTGGAAAATTGATTTCCAGAAAACCCCTCTACGCCAACGACTAATCTGGACACGCCATATTCTACTTCTTGACCGTTCGAGAGACGATGAAAGCACGCAAACTAATATTAAGGAGCCCCCACCTTGCAGAAAGAGTTCATTTTAACGACCTCTTTCTCGAACCCTTCTATAGAACACCCCCTACTTAAATTATGTCAGGGTTTTTAATATACTTCCATGTGAGCTTATGAGAGGCTAATTTCATTCTTCCAAGTGAAGTGTTCAATTATATTTTGAAGATGTGGATGTACACAAGGTGGCTTTCTTTTAAATAATGTGCTACGACCTTTTAATCTGTTTCCCCCCACCCCTCCCAACCTTGAATGTCTGGAATTTGAATTTGCGATGAAAATTATTAGATTGAAATGTCACGTGATAATAAACCGAAATATTGATACCGCTAATTGAATTTAAGCGACCATTATCGTCAATATATAATTCGATTAATACTCGAATATTCATATCCATTCATGAAATGACGCGATAGTCCAAATGCATCCGCATAAATCCCCCATTAAACAGCTTTCATTTTTCATCATTAACCATTTTCCATTCAGATAAGGGACTAACCAAAATGGTATCATAAATGTATTGAACACTTCACAAAGAACCTTCATCGGATACGTGATGGGAGTGTGATAAATGGATTAGATATAAATTAGTTTCGTGATTTGGCGTTTTTCATAGATGAAAATTGGCACATCCATTGTGCTATCTTCGATTTTGTCGGGTTTTTCCTGGGATTCATCAACTGGCCCTTTCATTACTGCACGAGTTCGACTTAACGACGTAGATCTGGCAACGTCGGGTAAATATGACAGATGTGATACATTTGATCTACTATGTGACAGAAATGTCGAAAATATTATGCTCATAACCTCTATTTTCGACTCTTTTGATTAGTTTGATATTGTTTTTATCTCAAAAGTGAAGATCAATATAGAATTGAGAAAAATAAGACAGAAGTGGATAATTTTCATGAAGCTTCACTCAAGTGGGAGTGTAATATGTATATAAACTAACCCTTATTGATTATACAGGGTGTTCCTAAATTGAAGGTACAAACGAAGAGGGGAAATTCTTTAAGTAATTTCAAGAAAAAAAGTCTCATAAACATGGAATCGCAAACGTTTCGTTTTCGACAGTTAGAGTTTGAATTTTTTTCAGTTTTTCTTCTCATAACATCTACACTTCACAAGATATTCAACTGAAAAAGTTCATTGTAATTTGTTAAAACAAACAATAAATGAATTCATCACAGCTTGCTAACTGAATTTTTATGACAATATGGATTTTTCTGAGGATTTCGAAAGAATCGTTCAGAATTTTTTTCTCGAAATCGATAGCAGATATGACAAAACTACAAGAGACCATAAAGTTGAGTATAACAACAAGGGTGATTTTAACATTTTTTCAAATCAACAGTGGCTCACCAAAAAAAAGGTCTGGAGGAAAACAGGGGACAGTGTTCCAGAAAAATATCACCTTATAGATTTGCTATCGAAATTGGCATGTCACATGATGTAAACTCTCATTTGTTATATCTATGCTAAATTTCAGTTGAATATATTGTGAAGTGTAGATACTATGAGAAAAAAACTTGAGAAAAATTCAAACTTCAACACCGTGTATCTCGAAATCGAACGGTTCGTGATCCCATATTCATGAGAATTTTTTTTTAAATTACTTCCCTCTTCGTTTGAAACTTCAATTTAGGAACACCCTGTAGTTGTTCTCTAGGGTTTTGCATAACTTTTTTTCGAAAAAACCGAATCAAAATACGGAAGGAACCGGTTTGTTGGAGCCATTGAAAAATAAAAAATTTTCTCATAATACATACCTCTTCGATTTCATAGAAGTCTCGATCTTCTATTTAAATACAACTTCATTATATTTCTGTCTCTATCGACTGACGAAAAGTCTTCAGAACGTATCAAATATTTTGTTATATTAAAATAAAGAGTTATACCTTTTCTTTCTGATAACTGGTCTCTGATACACCAAGAAACACTTCGATTTTTCCAATCGTAGTGCGAATTATTCAAATTTATGCATTTCTTTCGAACAATACGAAGAAAATGGCCAGTTTGTATTACAGAACGAATCATTATGCAAATTCCCACGTCAAGAATAGACGTGCATTTTCTTGCACTTTGAGAAATCGATTTTTGAGGGTATAATTGAGATGAGTCATTTTTGGTTATCGACTATCGATAACATAAGAAATACCTACTTTGGAGACATGTTTCTGATTTGTACATAAATGAACTGAGTATTAGTATCTTACTTCTTCATACATATGGGAAAGTTTCTTCGAAACATCGCCTCAATGGTCTTGGGGTCATTGTTGAAGAAAAAAGAGAAGACCATAAAAATTCAAACAGCCAAGTGAATAAAAATAAAACAAATTTCAAGGTCTCCTGGACCACCAAGTCCAGCTTATCGATCCCTCTTCATTCACCTTCAAGCTCATAGTACGTAACTTTGTTGGCCACCCTCTCGCGTGACCGTTAACGTCAGTGTTTCCACGTGACTCACCCTGAGATTTGAAGAAACAGATACAGATGTGCAAACTTGAGAACTTGGACAACTTGCTCTTGGATAACGATGGACAACCCTGCCTTGTCTGGTGTCGATATTTATACCCTTGTACCCTCGCGTCCTCCATATAGTTGAAGCGATTTTTACACGCACGTTTATTTACGTGTGTCCCACAAGGTTTCTGGAACTTAATTGCTACCCTCTGATAATCTGGGTGGAAAATCAGCTTTAGGGGGTAAACTTTCGGGGGCTAATTCAAACATTGCAAATTTTCCACGAATTGATAGAGGAATCACCGTTTTGACACGAAATTCCAAATGAAAAATTTTTACAACAGAAAAATTTTTGAATAAAAAAATCAGTAGGTTAACAGATTCTCTTGTGCAAAAATTTCAACCTAATTCACATGTAATAACTCGTTTTGTATCCTTGAACTCTGACCGTCTAGGTCAATCTTACATTATGCGAAACTTAACACGCACATTTTTGGTGGTTGATTACCGCATAGCTATAGATTTCTTCGTATGGACCACTAACCCCAATTTGCAACTAAAATTAGACACCCATAAATTCCTACATCGAAATGCTTCATTCGAATGAGCTGAATCAAGCTCCATTTTATTGACCTCGGCCTGAAATTCTAGGATAAAAAATGACCCTCTGGCAACGTTGGACAAATATGACAGATATGGTACATAAGACCTACTGTGTGATTACGCTCATAACCTCAAATTACGACTGCTTTTCTTCCCAGAGTGAGGAAGGAAGAAATACCCCAACTGTAGATTGAAAAGAAAATATTAAAAAAAAAGAGGAATAAATGATTTTTATGAATTTATTGGTTCCCAGTAAAATTAATGGAAATAATTGATTTTTTGTCCTAAAGATGTCGACTTGTAGGTGTTGTTCTAAGTTAGATTCATACATTATGCGAAACTTAACACGCAAATTTCTGGTGTTTGATTACCGCATAGCTAAAGATTTCTTCGTATGGACCACTAACCCCAATTTGCAACTAAAATTAGACACCCATAAATTCCTACATCGAAATGCTTCATTCGAATGAGCTGAATCAAGCTCAATTTTCTTGATCTCGGCCTGAAATTCTAGGACAAATAATGACCCTCTGGCAACGTTGGACAAATATGACAGATATGGTACATAAGACCTACTGTGTGACTACGCTCATAACCTCGAATTACGACTGTTTTTCTTCCCAGAGTGAAGAAGGAAGAACTACCCCAACTGCAGATAAAAAAAATATTGAAAAAAATTAAGAGAAATAAATGATTTCTATGAATTGATTGGTTCCCAAGTAAAATTAATGGAAATTATTGATTTTTTGTCCTGAACATTTTGACTTGTAGGTGTTGTTCTAAGTAAGATTCTTACATTATGCGAAACTTAACACGCACGTTTTTGCTGGTTGATTACCGCAAAGCTATAGATTTCTTCATATGGACCACTAACCCCAATGTGCAACTAAAATTAGACTCCCTTAAATTCCTACATCGAAATGCTTCATTCGAATGAGCTGAATCAAGCTCAATTTTCTTGACAAGGTACTTCGGCCTGAAATTCTTGGATAAACAATGACCCTCTGGCAACGTTGGACAAATATGACAGATATGGTACATAAGACCTACTGTGTGACTACGCTCATAACCTCAAAGTACAATTTTTTTTTCCAAAAGTGAAGAAGGAAGAACTACCCAAACTGCAGATTGAAAAGAAAATAATTGAAAAAAAATTAAGAAAAATAAATGATTTTCATCAATTGATTTGTTCCCCAGTAAAATTAATGAAAATTGCTGTTAAATACAAATTTTGACTTGTAGGTGTTGTTCTTAGTTGGATTCTCACATTATGCAAAACTTAACACGCACGTTTTTGGTAATTGATTACCACATAGCTATAGATTTCATCATATGGACAACTAACCCCAATGTGCAACTAAAACTAGACTCTCATAAATTCATACATCGAAATGCTTCATTCGAATGAGCTGAATCAAGCTCAATTATCTTGAAAAGGTACTTCGGCCTAAAATTCTAAGATAAACAATGATCCTCTGGCAACGTTGGACAAATATGACATATATGGTACATAAGACCTACTGTGTGACTACGCTCATAACCCCAAATTACGAATTTTTCTCTACCCAAAGTGAAGAAGGAAGAACTACCCCATCTGCAGATTGAAAAGAAAATAAAAAATAAGAAAAAATTAAGAGAAATGAATGATTTTCATGAATTGATTTGTTCACCAGTAAAATTGATAAAAATTGCTGTTATGTGAAAATTCATTTTTGTCCTAAAAATTTTGACTTGTAGGTGTGTTGTTTGATTCTAGGGAATCTAAAAAATTTTTCTTTTTATTACTTACAGGATAAATCCAATCAGACAAAATGACTAATATAAGAAAAAGTCATCGCAAAAAACAAATTTAAGTAGTAGTAAGGTTACTCACCTTGGTCGCCTATGAAGAGAACCGTTGGTAGCACTGTATGGTACTCTGACGTTTCCACTCTCGACGTCTTCATCGCTAGGCCTCTCCTTCACCAAAATCTGTATAGGCCTAACATCAGAAGAAATAACATTTTTGGCCTCGGCCATTTTTTTATTGGCTATCTTATTCATGGTATCACCGATGGGTTTTTCTGAAGCTATCAATTTGCTCATGCTATTCTGCACTTGCATCTCCATATTTCTAGCGTCCATCAGCCCAGTAGTTGTGACATGGTTACCGAATTTTCCTTCTTCGGTTGGGCTGTCTCTATGATGTCCCGAAGTGTTGTTTTGTGGCATAGTTTTTGTTATGTTGTTATCATGTTTAATATTATTTTGGTTAGTTTTATTTTCATGGGAATCAATCTCGGAATCACTATTTCTTGAGTTATTTTCTCTTGACATGGAGATGATAGCGTTGGCAGCTGGTGATAGTTTCGACAGTCCACTCTCCCTCATCAGGGTTTTTGTGTCCAGAACCGTATCGTTCATTTTGTTGATAGCGTGTGATACACTTGTGGCACTCAAGATCCTCCCGTCCACCATTGGAGATATCCCTCTGGGTACATCTTTCCTCGAATCAACGTTCGTGTCGATCTTCAATGGTTTCGTAACTGTAGCTGTAGTTACTGGAACTATTGTAGCTGCTGAATTGTTGAGCTCCTCCATTAGTTTCATGGTAGTGTCGTTTATTTCCAAGATGTCAACTTCGGAAGGAAAAACATCAGATGAAGGTTCGTGGAGGTTGGAATTTTCATCTCCCCTCAATGTGTTATTGTTCTTTATTTTTCTTTCGTTATCTGTCACTTCGGTTTCAGTCGTTGAGTAAACGTTTGTTACTATATTTTTGTTATTATTAGTTCCACTACCCATACTTTTGTTACTATAGGAAGGTTTACTTTGATTTCTTTTATCATCGTTTTTATTCGGATTTAATTTAGTTTTCACCGTGGAAGAAGCACCAATTTTATTCACATTGTTGTTTGTCGTCTTTTTCTTATATCTAGGGGTCACAGTCACGGGTTTATCAGATAATTCCGAATCACTGGTCAACTGGGGTTTAGGAGGCACTTTGGGTTTACTAAAACTATTAACTTTCGATCGGACGTCTTTATACTTCGTCGACGCTTTGGTAGGCGAAAGGGTCGACCTGAAGGAAGGACTCGGTTCTCGGCTGGTACTTCTGGATTGCACTCTGGAGGAAGACCTCGAAGGGTTTCTCGAACTGGTTTCGGCGAGTTGCCTGGAGGGAGACGGCAGCCTGCTCTGCGGTTGGCTCCGACTCTTGGTGGGAATTCGAGATGGGGAAGACTGCGATTGGCTTGGTTCTGGTGAACTACCTATACACCCAAATTTTCGTGTTGAAGTTTTGAGCAATATAATTATTTTTATGCTTACCTAAAATTGGCGAAAGCTGTCGAAAAGCCGCCTTAGCGGCGTAGCCTCTACCTGGACTTGGTGGAGGCCTCTTGGACACTTTACCAGGAGAAATATTAGACATGCTCTTGCTCAGCTTCGTTCCCAAACCTTCCTTGGTAGGCGTCGAGTCGGTAGAGCCCTCAGGGTTCGATACTTTCTCCCCAAACAGAACCGAACTATTTCTCCTCCTGATCTGGGGAATCTTGGATTTCTTTGTTGGTGTCTTGGGAGGTTTCGCGGCCTTATCCACCGTTTCCGGGGGTGGAGATGGAGCCGGAGATACATGTCGGGATCCTGTTGGGTTGAAGCCTCGACCTCTGAAGGGACTTATGCGTCCTGATGGTGAGGAACTTCTGGAAGGTCCTTTACTCGTTGGCTCGGCGATTATCGAGAAAGATTGGTTTCTGTTTCGTCTGGTTGTTGGTGTGAGTCTGCAGAAGAAAGTTGGGGTATGAAGCTTAGTTCTTTTTCATCGCATGATTCAAATTTTCAATAAATAACATGATATTTTCAATAAAAAAAAATCTGAATTAGGAAATCACAGTTTTTTTTTTTGAAAAATCATTTCTGGTGTCACTGTGTTTCGAATTTCTGATTTCTGTATGTGCTCATAAACAATTTTACCCTTTCAACGCTTCCACTCGAGAAACATACCAGCACAACATAAACGTTGATTGCAGAGCTAATCCTCATAAATAATGGTTGATAAAAAAAAATGATCCAAAAATATTATTTTCAATAACGAAATATAGGTTCAGTTAATTTTCATTTTGAAACAGTCATTCGAATTCTTACCTTATTTCTTGATACTTGGACACATAAAACATGTTAATCATGTCGCTTAGTTCTTGAAGAGAGGTATCAAAAACAATTTCTGGGCTAAACATAACAATATTCTACCGAAGGGCCACTCAACTAACTATTTCTTATGATGCAGACATTAATGAAGACTGGAGGACATTTCCTCCAAGTTCAAGTCAGGTTGAGAATGGGATTTATTTTTGGAATAGTCGGAAATACTTTGATATTCAGTACCGTCTTGCTACTTATGAATGAAGGGATACTCAGGTGAGTTGGTTTATTTAATAATAACGAATTTCCAATCAGTGAATATTTCATCAATTATATTCAAATTGGCTAATTGAATCATTTCTCGCTATTTCGTGGAATTCGATTCTGGAATTATACAGGGTGTTCCTAAATCGGAGGTACAAACGAAGAGGGAAGATTCCTTACGTATTTTTAAGGAAAAAAAGTCTCATAAACATGGGATCACAAACGGTTCGTTTTCGAAATACAGGGTGTTAAAGTTTGGATTTTTTTCAAGTTCTTTTCTCTTAGTATCTACACTCCACAATATA
The DNA here is from genome assembly GCA_963966015.1 of Aphidecta obliterata. Taxonomy (NCBI): domain Eukaryota; kingdom Metazoa; phylum Arthropoda; class Insecta; order Coleoptera; family Coccinellidae; genus Aphidecta; species Aphidecta obliterata. Next base: position 30,376,987 of record OZ014428.1, read on the forward strand.
TTCAACTGAAACTTGGCATAGATATCGCAATTGAGAGTTTACACCATGTGACATGCCGATTTCGAATGCAAATCAACAGAGTGATATGTAGTTTTGTCGTATCTGCTACCGATTTCGAAAAAAAAAATTTTGAATGATTCTCTCGAAATCCTCAGAAAAATCCAAATTTTCATATAAATTCAGGTAGGAATGTGGTGGCTGTGGTGAATTTATTCATTGTTTGTTTCGACACATTAAATTAAACTTTTTCAGTTGAATATCTTGTGAAGTGTAGATACCATGAGAAAAAAACCTGAAAAAATTCAAACTTTAACACCCTGTATGTCGAAAACGAAACGTTTGAGATCCCATGTTTATGGGACTTTTTTTTCCTAAAATTACTTAAGGATTCTCTCCTCTCCGTTTGTACCTTCAATTTAGGAACATCTGTAGAGGCCTCTGAAATTAATTTTTTTCTTCTGTAAATCTTATTCAGAAACGTTTAAATATTCAACAATTCAATATTTCACACCAACCCAAAACATAATCTTTACTTTCGATTGAAAAAAAACACAAATTTCATCGGTGAACTGAAAACGAAAAATTTAGTAACGTAATTTTGAGATAACTGAGCCGGTCCTGATGAAACAAGGGTAAGGGGGAAAATACAAAAAATCAGCCAACAGAATAAAAAACAAAAATTACCACAATGCAGTTGTCTCCGTTTTCTAAATTTAGAGAAAGAACATCCGGTTTATTTCTACGACTTCATAAATTCGAAAGATCATAAAGATGTCATGATATAGGGTGTTTGAAGCTATGTTTAATAATATACTCTTTTGTTTCCTCGAAAAAATATGTTTAGCGATCACTAAATTTTTTTTTCTTGGTCGAACATGAGTGACGGCTGTTTGCGCCAGCTCAAATCGTCAGTTTGGTTTGCAGGGTCACTATTTTTAGGTCTCGCGATAACATTTCTTGATGGTTGATGTGAAAATAACCTCTAAATTTCTAAACTTCATAACCTATTTTTTTTTATTTGCCTCGATAGTTCTATGACCAAAGTGACAAATTAAGTTTGTTACAGTTTGTACCCAAAATTCTCATTCTTTTTTTTTGAGCGCTCGTTCTACTTACACGAGAGCTACATCATTTCGTCACGATGTCTCTATTTTTCAAATTTTGAGCCGAAAATGGTTTCAATCGACAAGGTTCGGCTCACTGATGACGAATCCGTCGAAAAATTCGAGTCTGACCGTCCGGCTGGCCGTAAGCACGATAACTCTCGAACGGAATGACCTAGAGACTTGAAATTTTTAGTGTCGGATCAGATTCCAAATGCCGCGGTTGAGTTTGTTAATGGGCAGAATTGCACCAGGGGTTCCGTAAATATGGCCGTTTGATATTTTATTCTTCAATTACTTCGAAACTACTGATTCGATCAAGATGAAATTTTTACTCGGGTGAAGAATGACGTGTTTCAATTACATGCGAAATTTTGCCCAGATCGCATGACGAGAACCATAGAAACCATAGGAAATTATAACTTTCGAACGGAAAGGCCTAGGGACTTGAAATTTTCAGAATAGGTGTGGATCTTGAATGTGTCAGTCGCGTTCATCAATGAGCAAAATTGGACTAGGGGTTCCGTGAATATGGCCGTTCGAAATATTTTTTTTCTGATCATTTTGAATCTACAGATTGGATTGGAATGAATTTTGCATGCAAATGAAGAATAATGTATTCAAACTACGTGCAAAATTTTGTCCAGATCGCATTACCAAAACGATAGATACTGTAAAAAAATCTAGGGAATTATCGAAGCAAAAACTGATCACCTAAAGTACTGAGGTGAAGTCTGGAGTTTCGCCTTAGTTTAAAATTGTGTTTGTCAGCTGTCAAAAATTTCTTCAATTGGTTTCTAAAACTGGAATATGCGAATCTACCAACAAGGTGCATAAACGAGCGCTCAAAAGCTCGTGACTTCACGGCAGTGCTTTTTTTCAATTCTATATTCAATCGAGCTTTTCAAATTCGCAGTTATTGTCAGTTATTCCCCCTTCATTTTCTCCTCCCTGTCATTATAGCAGAATTATTCATTTTCACTTTGGAAAGGAAAGCAGAATCAAACTAATCAAAAACTTGGAAGAGAGGTTATGGGTGTAATATTTTTGACGTTCTTCTCACACAGTAGATCAAATATATCACAACTGTCATATTTGGCTGACATTGCCAGCTCTACGTTAACCTCAGTTATTTTTTGTTATGTCGAACTGGTGCTTCACTCGAAGAAGATGATCTTTACAACATACCTGTAAGGAACTGGAGCTTGAGGGGGATCTGGTGGCGGAGAATCCTCTGGTGGAAGTACTGTGAAAGCACCCGGTGACAGATATCTGAGTTGAAGATCGACGTTGAAGTTGCGCCCCGGTCGCAAAGGATCGGGCTCTTTTTTCGGACCAAGGTCGCGCATATTGCATTAAGATTTCCGTCGCGTCATCTTCAGGCGACGAAGGAAACGGCCGGGACCTAGGGGTGGTCATTCGGTCGGGGGATCATCTGAAAATAGGAAAAACTTTCTATCAAGATTAACAAAGTATTTGTTCGAAATTACCATCATTCAAACCCTCGTTCTTAAATGAGCAATTACACTTTCTTCATATCCATGACTCAATCGAAAAAATAAACATCAATTTTCTCTTCTTGAAACCACGCAATTTAAATCTAGAAAATCGCGATGGCATCATAGTTTCCCGAGCACCCAACCGTATAAAACAAGCTAGTTTCCACCGGAGCCTTCAGAAATGGGTCTGTTCATGGTATGTGACTGATTATTCGAAAATAATAAAAGTTGACGGTTTACTGGTATGCATCCTTTAGTTAGGACACGCCAGCTACGCATGAAGATTGAGGTTGACGAGTATCCATCTTCGTTATTGTTATCATTGTAATTATGATTTTGTAACTAGATAATTGGATTTTTCACAGTTGACACGTTCTAGGTAGAAAGCGTGCGGAAGCTTTGTTTAGATTTGATCGAGGATATCAACGATTTCTAAATATAAACATTGCAAATTTTACATGATTTCAGGATGTTACTCCTCTCTACCTCAATATTCAATTTTGTTGAAGAAATTTTACAATAAGCTAATTATAGCATTTTCTGCTGAAGAGATAACAGAAGATAAAGATACGTTACTATATGACCATCAAACTTCGAATTAATTGCATCGAAAAAATTCAACTTAATTGTTTCATGAATATTCATCAGAAATCAAAAGTAAGAGATGTTATGAAACAAAATTCATAAAATTTCTAATTGATACAGTTAATTATGGCGATAATACATAACTCGTTTGTGGATAATTTTGGTGGCAATAGTTGATAAAATATCATATTTTATTTTTTTTAATTTAAAAATATTCTTTCATTCCCATGTCGAAAATAATCGATAAGGGACTCACAAAAAAAATAATTAGTAAGAATTCAATATCAGCTGAAAAAAAATTCATATACTGGGTATCCGGGAAAATGTGGGAAATCTCTCGGATTCAGATAAAATATAAAAAAATAAGATGACAAGTTCCCATAATTTTTTTCCTAGCGGACCTCCCTACGGAGATACGGCCTCCTTAATGACGCCACTGGAAATTCATTTTACTGGAATAAATTTTAAACTACTTCATATAATTTAATGAAAATTTGATATGATAAACAGTAGTAAGGACCTCTTAAAATACTGCCCTTAAATTTGAATTTTCTCGTGTAGTTTACCAGGGGCGGGCTAGGTTGTACATTTTTATGCCTACATTTTCAACACCCTGTATGATAGGGAGTTGAAAAAAACAAATTTGGATACCTTGAACATTAAGCTAAAGAAAAGGTACTCTTGTTCATTGCCGATAAAATGAACCGTTTTCGAAAAACAAAATAATAAAAGAAGTATCTTTTTTATTTCTATTGAAAAGAACCATGAATTCTATTTTTTTTGTCTGCAACAAAATGTGATACGAAAGTTATTCAATGAACAAAAAAGTTTTAGTTCATGTTATTGAATCCGACAAAATTTGTTTCTTATCACATCACAATGAAATGTATGTATTTTTGTTGAGGTGCCTTTCTGGACCAAAACTGCATTGTTGAGAATCTTTGTAATTTTGTCGGATTCAATAACGTAAACTAAAACTTTTTGTTCCTTTAATAACTTTTGTATCACACTTTGTTGCAGACAAAAAAAAATTAGAATTCATGGTTCTTTTTAATAGAAATAAAAAAATTACTTCTTTTATTATTTTTTTTTCGAAAACGGTTCATTTTATCGACAATGAACAAGAGTATCTTTTCTTTAGCTCAATGTTCAATGTATCTACATTTGTTTTTTTTAACTCCTCATCATACAGGGTGTTGAAAATGTAAACATTAAAACGTACAATCTAGCCCGCCCCTGGTAAACTAAACAAGCTAATTCAAATTTAACGGCAGTATTTTATGAGGTCCTTACTATTGCTTATCATATCAAATTTTCATCAAATTATATAAAGTAGTTCAAAATTTATTTCAGTAAAATGAATTTCCACTTTCCAGTGGCGTCATTTAGGAGGCCGTATATCCGTAGGCAGGGCCGCTAGGAAAAAAAATTATGGGAACTTGTCATCTCATTTTTTTATGTTTCATCTGAATCCGAGAGATTTCCTACATTTTCCCGAACACCCTGTATAGGGTGTTTCAAATTGGAGGTACAAACGAAGATGGAAGATTTCTTGAGTATTTTTAAGAAAAAAAGGTCCCATAAACATGGGATCACAACCGGTGTGTTTTTGAGATACAGGGTGTTGAAGTTCGAATTTTTTCCGAGTTTCCTCATAGTATCTACACTTCACAAGATATTAAACTTTAACTTTAACATAGATATTACAATTGAGAGTTTACACCATGTGACATGCCAATTTCGATAGCAAATCTACAGGGTGATATTTTTTCTGGAACACTGACCTTTGTTTTCCTCCAGACCTTTTTTTTGCTAAGCCACTGTTCATTTGAAAAAATGTAAAAAGCAGCTTTGTTTTTATACTGAAGTTATAGTTTCTGTAGTTTTATCGTATCTGCTACCGATTACGAGAAAAAAATTTTGAATGATTCTCTCGAAATCCTCAGAAAAATCCAAATTGTCATAAAAATTCAGTTAGTAAGCTGTGGTGAATTAATTCATTGTTTGTTTTGACACATTAATTTGAACTTTCCCAGTTGAATCTTGTCAAGTGTAGATATTATGAGAAAAAAACTTGAAAAAAATTCAATCTTCAACACCTTGTCTTTCGAAAACGAAACGTTTGCGATCCCATGTTGAAATTGACTTTTTTTTCTTAAAATTACCTAATGAATCTCCCCTCTTTGTTTGTACCTTCAATTTAGGAACACCCTGTATAGGGTATAACCCAATCTTTAGTTCAGAAATAAACCACTCATCTTTGAAAACACCCTGTATATGTAACTAAGATTAAGACTAGTGCCAATCGATTTTTCATGGAAAATTATATCTATAAAAATTTTTGATTTTTCAAAAATTCATATAGATAAAAGAGGTGAAAACTTCAAACGTTTTTCTTTATCCTCAAACTCAATCGATCAGTTAAATTTATAAATGTGGCCTCGAATAATCGTAGCAATGACTGATAAAGCGATTCTAGCCATGATTGAGGTGCTAATATTGGACCTTTATTCCTCTGGAACGTTTCGACCTCAATGTTTTGGTCGATTTTTAAAGCTGTCCAATGTAAAAGACCTTCTGCCCAATGCCACGGCTACCGATCGATTCGGCATATTGTTTTCACCACGCGAAAGAAACCGATGGTAATAAATTTTTGATGTTAAGAGTCTTCTCTTGATACAACAGAAATGTACACAAGAGTGGTGAAAAAAAACATTTCTTTTAAAGGAAATGCAGTCATGTTCGTATGAGCACTGAGAAAGAAGAATGCAATCGGAAAATCTCATCGAATCGATTTTTGCATTAATTTTTCCAGGGGAAACTCCAGCCAACAAAACTTTTCATTCCAACAAATGAACAATAATTATATTCTACTCTATAATCCATTCGGAAGTTTCAGTATACTTGTCTTATCTCCATTTACAATGCAGCATTACTGAAAGTCTGCGCACAAAATAAAATTCTTCAGATTTACGTTAGTGATAAGTGCCAAATATTAGGGGATGTAGGGTCGGGTCGTTTGCAATTAAAATGAAATGTGGAACAGACTTCATCAGAAAGTACACACATAAACCGAATGGACATTCTGTTTTGCGTATAAACTGGCTCTTGTAGATTTTATCGATTTGGAATTCATTAAGGAAATAACTGGGATACAGCTTTATTGTTCCTGTGGAAGGAATCATAACAGAGCCAGGAACAACCTCAATTATCGAGGAGGTTGAAGGGTCAACATTTATTCCGGTTTCGGTATGACTGAAAATATCTATTATTACTACTTTAAAAAACCTCCAAAAAAGGCATTTTGAAATCTCTAGATCATATTTTTTATCATCAGTAGAGGGCATGGTGAGTTCTCTATTCTTTTTCTCCATTGCAGGTTAGGAAAAGAATGAATATCCTGAAATTTTTGCACAACTTTCTGACGAAACTTTCCCCAAGTTCAACTTGAAAAAAATTTTTATTGCTTCAGTTCGGCTCAACCAATACTTAACTCGGTAAGGACAACTTTTATCTGGCAACGTCGCTCGAATATGACAGATATGATACATTACATCTACTATGTGACAGGAATGTGGAAAATATTACGCTCATCACCTAAATTTTCCACTGTTTTAATTAGTTTGATATTGTTTTCTTTCCAAAGTGAAGATGAATAATTCAGGAAAAATTCGCCTGGTTCAATGAGAAAGGGGAGTAGAGCACAGAGTGAAGAAGGAAAAACTGTCCCAACAACAAATTGAAAAAGCTGGATTGGATATAGAATTGGAAAAAAAATTAAGACAGAAATTAATGGCAAATTACATAAATTGTTCGATTCACCAATATAATCAATAAAAGTAAGTTAGTTTATCTCGTCATCCGATGAAGCCATGGTATGGCGAAACTCGTGTAGTGGTTTTGTTGAACTCTCGCAATTAGTGAAAATCGTGGACTAAGTTTAGGGAATACTTTGGATGGTTAATATAGATTTTCATCAAGTTTCTGCCGAATCAATCCAATTTTTGATGAAAGTAATGTGAAAATTGGTTTATGTCCAATAATTTTTTTCAATCTTTTCACATTTTCACAAAAACACATATGGGAAAGAAATCGAAGCGACTTGAACTGAACCAAAAGAGAGGTAGTTGCAAAAAAAACCAAGAACAGAGCAAATTATAATGAGTTGTAATAAACACATTAGACTATGTTAACATGCAAATAAGATATAATGAAGTTAATGAGTGAAATACCCAAACTGAAAGAAATATCCAGCATCTAGTCATCATTATCATTCCTTATACATAATGGGCCGTATTCATAAAAAGGTTATGCTTATACTTGCAAAAAATGAAGGAAATTCTTTATATATTATTTGGAGCCTGTTTATTTTGAGTCCAATCTGATAAAAACTCAATATGTCAATCTTCTCGTCGATCTGTCAAAACAAATATGTGGAGTTTTGAAAATTTAGAGGTTATATTCACGTGAATCATCGAGAAATGTCGTTCGTTGACATTTCATTTGAGTTAAAGGATAAATTTAAAAGTTTTTCGTTTTATTTGACACTCAACCCAGAAATTACGAGCAAATTGAGGATTTGAGTTGCACCTAAAAATAAGCTACACTTAAGCGGGAGTGATGCGAACGTCATTTATACAGGGTGTTCCTAAATTGAAGGTCCAAACGAAGAGAGGAGATTCCTTAGGTAATTATAAGAAGTAAAAGTCCCATAAACATGGGATCGCAAACGTTCCGTTTTCGAGATACAGGGTGTTAAAGTTTGAATTTTTTTCGGGTTTTTTCTCATAGTATCTAAATTTCACAAGATACTCAACTGAGAAAGTCAATTTAATGTGTCAAAACAAACAATGAATTAATTCACCACAGCTTACTAACTGAATTTTTATGACAATTTGAATTTTTCTGAGGATTTCGAGAGAATCGTTCAAAATTTTTTTCAACAAAGTTGCTTTTTACATTTTTTCAAATGAACAGTGGCTCATTAAGAAGAAGTTCTGGAAGAAAACAGAGGACAGTGTTCCAGCAGAAATTACACCCTGTAGATTTGTTATCAGAATTGGCATGCCAAATTTCAGTTGAATATCTTGTGAAATGTAGATACTATGAGAAAAAAACTTGAAAAAAATTCAAACTTTAACACCCTGTACCTCGAAAACGAACCGTTTGTGATTCCATGTTTACGGGACTTTTTTTCTTAAAATTATTCAAGAAATCTCCCCTTTTCGTTTGTACCTCCAATTTGAGAACACATGTATTAGAGTTGCAAATTGCCGAATGCGCCGGTTTAAAAACAACGCAAGAGTTTGGATAATTCTTATCTGCAGAAAAAATTGATTTAAATTCGATAAGCTTTCTTCCTTTTTCAGCTGACCTCACATTCTAGTCTAGTAAGTGTTGCAAGAATTGAATGGAGTGGTGTTAATTTCTTGAAAAACCATCGTTGATCGAATTTTCGATATTTTTTATTTTTGTCAATATTTCTCAACTTTTCGAAATGAGTTTTCAGTTTTCATTCCTGTATATTTAACTCAAGTACATCATTAATCAGAGCCTCAGATTGTTCCTCAATAAGAAGCTTCTTAAAGATTTTTGTTTTCACAATAATATAACTCACGTGGTTGCTCATGAGATCATCGACTCTTTCGGATTCCCAAGACCAAACACCCCCGTTTGTATCGAAAAAATAACAAACCCCTGTGATTAGAATTGAAAAAATCTAACATTATTGGATAGTTTTCGACTCACCATAGGTAAGGTCTCACATTCTTACAATCAACACGCAAAAATCGGACGCGTTTCAAACACAGTTCGACGAAGAAATACCATTTTCCGGATCACAAGTAGTCAGCATTTCTTTTGCAGCGAACAACCGCGTACAGAAGAAGAATCATGGGAGCACTCGCAACACTTAACCAAAAAATCTTTTCGAAGAAGAGGGGCTTCTAACAAGCGCCATTAGCACAACGTGAAGGCGGCGGTTGTACTGCTTCTGGCGGTTGTACAGAAGTCTCAGCGACCTACTTGCCACTTTAACAATTCCCCTTCTTCAAGAAAGCCACGCGAATAAGTTGCCACCTTCGAATTTCGAGCGTGAAGAAAAATGAAGGGAGGAAATATGATTTATGAAATTTTTTTGCAATCACAACAGATTAATAATTAATTTCTTGTAAGTATGGTAATGAAGGTTTATTAGTCACCTCCTGAATGGGGGTTTGCTCAATTCAACCTATTATTATTTCCAATAATAAACCTCGGTAATCGAAAAGGGAATAGGAGGGTTCATTAATTGTCTGCTTTTTTGGAAGAAAATTTCTATTTTCCTGACAACGTAGAGAAACATTTTTAACATTTCTTTTTTCTGGAAAACTGTAGAAGATACGGAAAAAGTGAGAGATATCAAAAAGTTTTAAAATGAAACAAAGATTATTTTCCATATTTTTTTGAACTACCAATTTTTGACATTTTTTTTTCGGGAAAATGTAGCAGATATGGAAAAATTGAGAGAAATCAAGAAGTTTTTCAATGAAACAAAGATAATTTTTTATATTTCTTGAACTACCAATTTTTAACTTTTTTTTTTGGAAAACTGTAGCAGATACGGAAAAATTGAGAGGAATCAAAAAGTTTTTAAATGAAACAGAGATTATTTTCCATGTCTTAAACTACCAATTTTCAACCTTTTTTTTTCTGAAAAACTGTAGCAGATACGGAAAAATTGAACGAAATCAAAAAGTTTTTGAATGAAACAAAGATTATTTTCTATATTTTTTTTTCGAAAACAGTAGCAGATACGGAAAAATTGAAAGTAATGGAAAAGATTTGAAATGAAACAAAAACTATTTCTCATATTTTTTGAACTACCAATTTTTAATATTTTTTTCTTTGGAAAACTGTAGCAGATACGGAAAAATTGAGAGAATCGAAAAGTTTTAAAATAAAACAAAGATTATTTTTCATATTTTTTGAACTACCAATTTTCAACATTTTTTTTCTGAAAAACTAGCAGATACGGAAAGATTGAGATATATCAAAAAGTTTTTTGAAGGAAACAAAGATTATTTTTCATATTTTTTGAACTACCAATTTTCAACATTTTTTTTTTCTGGAAAACTGTAGCAAATACGGAAAAATTGAAAGATATCAAAAAGTTTTTGAATGAAACAAAGATAATTTTTTATATTTTTTGAACTAGGTACCAATTTTTAAAATTTTTTTTTCTGGAAAACTGAAGCAGATACGAGAAAATTGGGAAAAATCAAAAAATTTTCAAATGAAACAAAGATTATTTTCTATATTTTTTTTTCGAAAACAGTAGCAGATACGGAAAAATTGAAAGTAATCGAAAAGATTTGAAATGAAACAAAAACTCTTTCTCATATTTTTTGAACTACCAATTTTTAACATTTTTTTCTCTGGAAAACTGTAGCAGATACGGAAAAATTGAAAAAATCCAAAAGTTTTTAAATAAAACAAAGATTATTTTCTATATTTTTTTTTCGAAAACAGTGGCAGATACGGAAAAATTGAAAGTAATCGAAAAGATTTGAAATGAAACAAAAACTCTTTCTCATATTTTTTGAACTACCAATTTTTAAAATTTTTTCCTCTGGAAAACTGTAGCAGATACGGAAAAATTGAGAGAATCGAAAAGTTTTTAAATAAAACAAAGATTATTTTTCATATTTTTTGAACTACCAATTTTCAACATTTTGTTTTCTGGAAAACTGTAGCAGATACGGAAAGATTGAGAGATATCAAAAAGGTTTTTGAAGGAAACAAAGATTATTTTTCATATTTTTTGAACTACCAATTTTCAACATTTTTTTTTCTGGAAAACTGTAGCAAATACGGAAAAATTGAGAGATATCAAAAAGTTTTTGAATGAAACAAAGATAATTTTTTATATTTTTTGAACTAGGTACCAATTTTTAACATTTTTTTTTCTGGAAAACTGTAGGAGATACGGATGAAGTGAAATAAATCAAAGAGTTTTCGAATGAAACAAAGTTATTTTCCATATTTCTCGAACTACCAATTTTTAACGTTTTTTTTTTCTGGAAAATGTAGGAGACACGGAAAAATTGAGAGAAATCAAAAAGTTTTTGAGAAAAAACAGGTTATTTTTCATATTTTTTGAACTACTAATTTTTAATTTTTTTTTTCTGGGAAACTGTAGTGGATACGAAAAAATTGAGACAAATCAAAAAGTTTTCAAATGAAACAAAGGTTATTTTTTATATTTTTTGAACTACCAGTCTTTAACATTTTTTTTCTGGAAAACTCTAGCAGATACGGAAAAATAGAGAATTATCAAAAGGTTTTTAAATGAAACAAAGATTATTTTTTGTTTTTTGAACTACCAATTTTCAACATTTTTTTTCTGGAAAACTGTAGCAGATACGGAAAAATTGAAAGAAATGAAAAAGTTTTTAAATGAAACAAATATTATTGTTTATATTTTTTGAACTATCAATTTTCAACATTTTTTTTTTTGGAAAACTGTAGCAGATACGAGAAAATTGGGAAATTTATTTGGCAAATATATTTTGAGCTACCAATTTTTAACATTTTTTTTTCTGGAAAATTTATCAGATATCGAAAAGTTTTTGAACGAAACAAAGATAATTTTTCATATTTTTTGAACTACCAATTTTTAACATTTTTTTTTGGAAAACTGTAGCAGATACGGAAGAATTGAGGGAAATCCAAAAGTTTTTGAATGAAACAAAGATTATTTTTCATATTTTTAAACTACCACAAAAAAGTTCTGAAAGGATAAAAGGAAAATATAGAGAAAAAATAATTCTAAGCTCATTAATACCAACTCAGTCGGTACAATTTCAATGAATTATTTCAACAGATCTCATAAAGAAACACTAAATGCGCAAAAGTCATCCCCTCTTTTCTTTCGCAGTGTTTAAATATTTAAAACAACTTTACAGCTTGCAGCACTCGTGCCTTCGCGATATATGTATACTTCAATCCTATTCATTTATTTCGAGCTATTAGGAAGAGCCTTCATGGTTGGCGCATCGTGAATTGCGGACGATTCGAAACGCGCCATGATGAGATGTTACGAAATCCCCGGAGATTAGGAAATTTTCATGAAAAATTACCCAGCAACACTGAACTAATTGAAAAGTTCTTCATTATTTATGGCTAACGGGGTATATATTAAGGCGAATTTCCATAAATGCAAAGTATTGCACACTTATTGTCGAGTACACTGACCTGGGGCTTCCGGATTGTGCCGCCGGTTTACCGTGTCGAAATGGAAGGGAAGTTGTATTTTCAGACAGTACGATGCATTTTCGCATCGTAGGCAGGCGATCTCCAACTCTGATATTACAACGACCCTCTTGAGCTCAGTCCAAAAATTGAGTTATTACTCTCTAAATAGGGGAAAATTCCTGCAGATTTCGCGTCGCCCAAGAAGGCGTCATTAATATGTTCTATTCGATTAGTATCATTCGAAGAAAGTCGAAACTTGGGACCGAGGGAAAATAAACGAATCCATTCGAAAATTCAATAATGCCCATAATTTCCTGCAATTTTTCCACTCAGATGCAGTAATAACTTCAGTCGGGTAATTATGGAAAAATCACGATGCATTGGGTGTTCTATCAACGGAACACTGCATTTTAATTACGATAAACATTTTTTTCATAATAACAAATTATTAAAATTCACCGTTTCAATTTCGTTATGAATCGGCGAATCGATATATCATATGTATTCAGCCAAATGCTAAGTTTTCGCGATATTGCCATATTTTGTGAAAAGGTAGGGGAAACGACCTTTCCAATGACGTATCAAAAAATTATCATAATATACAGGGTGTTCCTAAATTAGGGATACAAACGAAGAGAGGAGATTCCTTCGGTAATTTAAAAAAAAAAGTCCTGTAAACATGGGATCGCAAACGTTTCGTTTTCAAGATACAGGGTGTTAAAGTTTGAACTTTTTTCAATTTTTTTTATATGGTATCCACACTTCACAAGATATTGAACTGAAATTCGGCATAGATACGACGATTGAGAGTTTACACCATGAGACATGCCAATTTTGATAGCAAATCTACAGGGTGATATTTTTTCTGAAACACTCTGTCCCCTGTTTGCCTCCAGAACTTTTGTTTGGTGAGCCACTGTCAATTGTAGAAAGCAGCTTTGTTGTTATACTAAACTTTATGGTGTCTTGTAGTTTCGTCGTATCTGCTACTGATTTCGAGAAAAAAAGTTTGAACGATTCTTTCGAAATCCTCAAAAAAATCCAAATTGTCATAAAAATTCACCCTGTTGATTTGTTACCGAAATTGGCATGTCACATGGTGTAAACTCTCAATTGAAATATCTATGTCAAATTTCAGTTGAATATCCCGTGAAGTGTAGATACTATGAGAAAAAAACTTTAACATCCTTTATCTCGAGAACGAAACGTTTGCGAACTCATGTTTATTGGACTTTTTTTCTCAAAATTACTCAAGGAATCTCTTCTTTTCGTTTGTACCTCCAATTTAAGAACACCTTGTATATGTCCCATATTTCAACCACAATTCGGTCAAAATTTATTTCTGAAAATTTCTCAAACATCTCGCAAGATTTTGTAAGGTTTCTATTCTCATTATAGCTCAGGAGCTCCAAGTCTGGGACATCTATATATGGCCCAAGTCAATTTCATTGATTTCGTTGAGACTGCGGTCGAAAATCATCCAAAAAAGCAATCTTATCAATAAATACAGATAAGTAATTATTTTCCATTTCCAGCCTCCTAATACCTGTCAGACGAGGCCCAAACTTCTTCATTTCCGAAGGAGATTAAGTACCTATACCTATCTGCTTTCAGTATTCATAAATCTAATAATAGACAGTTTACATTTTGCTGCCTATTGATTTTAATCAGGATAATGTGCTCGTTGAAATATTGCTCTGATCAGAACTATGATATATGGGTTAAAATCGTGTTTTGATTTTCCTAAATTTCTTCTAGGAATAGCCTCTCAATAAACTTCGTACATTCTCCAATACAAGGATAATTTTCCCGGGTTTGGGAGTGGACTAATGATCTTCATGCAAACATAATTCACTTTGAAACAATGATTTTAGCCTCTAAGGATCGAATTATTGTTCAAAGTCGAAGATCTGTACTTATTACAATGGTTTTCGGTGTTTTTTTTTTCATTCTAGATATAAGTGTGCAATATTTTGAGATTTTTTGAAAACAATTCCAAAATAAACGAAATAGTTGAACTTCTGCGGATAGGTTTGATCAAAAGGAACTATGATAATGAACTAATAGCACGTGTCACGAAGCGAAATATCAGTATCCACTTTGAAAGGTATTTACCTTTATAATGATAACCTAACCCAACCTATATAAATGTTCAAAAATAAGGAATATGCCATTTCCCCACATATATTATCTGATTTCCATTATAGGAATGCCGATTCAAATCTCCCGCCCTAAACTTCTATGGTTTTCCAGTATCCTGATGGTTCTGTCCATAGACTAATATTAAATATTATTATTTGTCTATGGTTCTGTCAGTTAATTTCGTAATCTATGATCTGGATGACGTATATGAATGGAAATATGAAATATCTGAAGTGACGTCTATTATCCAATTTTCAAATGCAAAAATATAATGTTATTGACTTCGGAACGCCTCAAAAATTCGCCAACTACAAGAAAATATTATTCGATGACTAGTGAAACTAATCAACCCCCTACCAAAACTTCATTTGATATCCAGATTATATGTTAATCTGCGATTGTGGTAAAGGAAAATGAACCTGAAGAATAATAAAAATACAAATTTATTCACATATTTACAATAAATGTATAATCAGTTCAACAAAGTCGAGTTATGAACTAAATTGATTATCACCCGATAACACTATTTTTTCTTCCTACCGAAGGTTGATAAAGGAGCTGGTAAAGGCAATTTGAGACTGACTGTCTTAGGGCCATTTGCAGTGAAAAGGAGCATCCTTGATATTTCTTGCAGTTTCTTGATTCCCAACTTCATGTCCTGGGAAAGGGTCTCCAAATCAACTTTATTGTTAGAAGAAGCAATCATAGCCAAAACCAATATATAACCAAGTATCTTATCTCTCATAAATGAAGATCTCGTTCTGAAAATCAGCTTGTTAATATTATGATTGATGATGGTAATTATCGATACACACCTTCCAGTTTTTGAAACTGTACTGAAGTTTTCTAATATATGGAAGTTGACGACTGTGGAAGATTCGCATAAGACATATTTTTTTCCCATATTCCTCACAGGGGTTTTGAAAAATTGTAATAAATAATTCAAATAAATGTATATTTTACATCTTGTACTATTTGATATGATTTCGTCATTCCCTTTCAAGATTTTTATATTCTTCATACAGAAATGGCATAACCTACAAAAAAGCATTCAAATTAAGACTTTTCCAACAGTTTCAAATTTCATAGTTACGGGAGTTCGCTCAGTTCTTCACATTCAAGAACAGTGTTCACATCCGATTGTAAGCCAACCATCACCTGTGAAGGTACTAGATTTTCCAATTCATAAACTTGCTCAAGGGATGAAGCATTTCTATTAATAGGTGGTAAATAACCAGTATCATCATCCACAGTTTGGCTTTGAGAATGATTCAGATCAACGTCATCACTTTTAATTTCTTGAAAAGAATTTATTATGTAAAATACTCTTTGTGAAAACACTTTATACACGTACCTGATACTGTTTTTTGTAATGTTTCTTTCACATCCTCAATATCCAATTTCATCTTTTCATGCTGCTCAAAAACTCTTTTAGCCTTCTTCGAACCAAATTGCTTGGTTAAGTCACCCTTAGTACCATTTTCAGTTGCGGCAGTTTTATTCATTGAAGAATTATCTTTCCTGGCAAAGAAATCCATATTAACTGTTTCATAACTGACCAATCGGACCTGAAAATTATCAAGGTACAAATTGAGGGTTAAACAAATAGCTGTTCACAATGATTCAGAACAGTTAGGAAAGGACCGAGTCCAGTTGAACCGCTTTGAATCACCGTGTAGGAAAAACTATAGGCAATATTCATTATTAGAAAATTGTTAATAGAGTGACCTACCCATAAAATTTCTCACCTTATTAGTCCTCTTATTACGAATGAGCAAAAAATTATTGTACATGGATTTCTCAGAATCAGCCTCCCCTACATAAAGAACTTTTTTTGTATGTGCTGCCACAACTGTTTTGTTTGAATTGTTGACAAATACATCCAATTTCACATTGGATTCTAGTTCACCAGGTACTTGCCCATGTTGTATATCGACAGCAATTGGATTACATCCTTTATTGTAGGAGATTTTCTCCACTTCTACCTTCATTTTTGTTTATTAATATAATATATAATGTTGATGTATAATGAATTAAAATCGTATTCTATATTAAAACTTATCAATTATAGAAAAGCACAATTCTTAACGTTCTCCATGCATCGTCCGTACAAGAAGAAGATAGAGGTTAAGTCACACAGTCACAGAAAGATGATCCTATTTCTTTCTCACAGAAAAATTTAGTCACAGTAATATGAAATACGAAAAATCAATTTCATCACACTTTTGTTGATAATTATTGAAATGCTTTTTCAAATAACCACTCAAACCTGCCCCAGAAGATTATACCCAAACTTGTTACCAAAAATTCAATATCTTCGTGAACATATTTCAACTCGATAACACTGATATAAATACCTTACCGACTATTTTTTTTCAATATCAACAATTCTACTCAGAAAAAGATGAAAATTCTTAAATATACCTCACGAATAGCTGGTTCCTGGATATAAAATGAAAATATCTGGCTTGAAAGCACGTGAAAACAATACTCGTTTTCTAGGTTCGGTATTTAGCCGGTAGGGGGCGTTTAGACTGTTGGAATCGCGAATAAGAGAGTGCTAAGAGTATGCACTACCCATAGACTAATAAGAATATTTTTTTGTTACTAGTCTGTGGAACTACCAAAGATTAGACAACAAGTTACTCTTTGGCTTTGGCACTACTTTTGACTTTTAAAAACGATATTCGGTAATCTGTGGTATTCTGTGATCTGTGTTGACAATCTGGAATTAATAATAAAATGCTGTGTGCTGTGTTTCAATGGAGTAGAGTCGGATAATATTAAATAATACATTCATTGAATCTATAATTATTCACTCACGAAGTGGTAGTATACTAGTACATAATTATTGCAGAAAAAAAACTGTCATTATCTTACTAGCATGGACATGGAAATAGGTAAAATTAACCTTAATATTATCCAACTCAATTACAGAATAAACAGAAATTTTTCTTTTAGAAAATCCGGAAGATCAAACTAATGGGATGGATTTAAATTCTTCTTTAGAATCCAATCCCAAAAGTATGTCACAGCCTCGCTCCCCTTCCGTGAATGGAGATTCCCAACCAAGATCGAGATCTGCTTCCAATGCAAGCAGAGGTAGACAGTCTCGATCAAGATCCAATTCTTCTGTGAGAAGCAGGTCCAGGAGTCGATCAAATGAAGATAATGTAAGAGAGCGTTCAAAGTCCCGATCCAAGTCTCCAGGTGAAAAGAGTATATCTAGTTTGAGAAGATCTCGTTCTGGCTCGGTAAAGTCGGGTGAAAATCCTAAATCTAGAAGTGGTTCGCCTAGGTCAAGATCAAGTAAGTAGCTGCTGGTGTCAATTATTTAGATAACCAATAACAGTATAGTGCATTTTCTTTAATTGGAGCTTTATTTCAGATTCCAGGCCGAAGTCTAAATCGCCATCCAGAAGTCGTTCACGCTCAGGATCTAGAAAGTCACGATCGCGGTCAAAGTCGGGTTCACACTCCAGATCCCGGTCCCGTTCTAAATCAAGATCACGTTCTAAATCTGGCTCACGATCCAAATCAAGGTCACGTTCTAAGTCTGGCTCACGATCTAAATCAAGGTCACGTTCCAAATCTGGCTCCCGCTCTAAATCGAGGTCACGTTCAAAATCTGGCTCCCGCTCTAAATCAAGGTCGCGTTCAAAATCTGGCTCCCGCTCTAAATCGAGGTCACGTTCAAAATCTGGATCTCGCTCAAAATCTAGATCACGTTCAAAATCTCGATCTCGCTCAAGATCCAGATCTAAGTCAGGGTCTCGTTCTAAATCAAGATCACGATCTAAATCTGGATCTCGTTCAAAGTCAAGGTCAAGATCACGCTCGAAGTCCGGTTCACGTTCGAGATCTGGTTCTGCAAGATCACGCTCCCGGTCAGGATCGAGGAGCAAATCGAGGTCCAGATCTAAGTCTCGTTCAAGATCTCGTTCTGGATCTAGAAAATCAAGATCCCGTTCTGGTTCTAGAAAATCAAGATCCCGGTCTGGTTCTGTAAAATCTAATAGATCTCGTTCGGGCTCAGGAGATGAGAAAAGTGCTAAAAGAAAAAGGATTGTTTCGGATTCAGAGGATGAAGAAAAAGGTACAAAGAAGAGGTTAGCTATTGTTAGTGATAATGAAGACGAAGAGGCCGGACCTTCGAAAGAAGCTGATAAAACTGCTCCTGAGAAAGTCGTTCCAGATGTATCGGATGAGTCTGATGATGATATTGACAAAAGAATGCGTAATGAGTAAGTAAAATTATTTTTAAATCTCAAAATGTGGCATTGTTCGAATTTAGTATGCTTTGCTTCAATCTGATGCAATGTTGAATAATAAATTATGTATTTTTTTTATAGGGGCGATAATGATGGAGTTTCTGACTTCGATAAAATGTTGGCTAGGAAGAAGGAAGAACACTCGAAGAAGCGGAAGAGGAAAGATATTGATATCATAAACGATAACGATGATATTATTGCACAACTTCTGTCTGACATGAAGAATGCAGCTGAGGTGAGTAGTTATTTGTGATAGTTATTTTTCAAATGTTCATAAAAACATTGTCTTCTCACAGGAGGATCGTAGACTAAACAAAGCTAACAAACCTGCCATTAAAAAAATTGGAATGTTATCTAAAGCGATGTCTCAATTGAGAAAACATGATTTGATGTTGGCTTTCATAGAACACAATGTGTTGAGTGTTTTAACGGATTGGTTGGCACCAATGCCTGACAGGTCTATGCCTTCCTTACAGTTGAGAGAAGCAATTCTGAAACTTCTTCAGTCCGTAAGTATTTCAAACTTTTGTTAGCTTGTGAGAGATTTCTTCAATTTCCACTTGCAGTTTCCTCACATAGATCAATCTACACTGAAGCATTCAGGCATAGGAAAAGCCGTTATGTATCTTTATAAACATCCAAAAGAAACTAAGGAAAATAGGGAACGAGCGGGAAGGCTCATTAGTGAGTGGGCTAGACCGATATTCAACCTATCAACAGATTTTAAAGCATTAAGTAGGGAAGAACGACTTCAGAGAGATTTGGAACAGCAAATGCCCGTGAGAAGGAAAAGTGAAGGTCATTCGAGTTCTCAGAGAGCGGATAATGAGTTGTCGGAAGCTCTGAGTGCCGATGGAAAGTAAGTATGCTAAAAATTATGTTTTTGTACAACGGTCAAAAAAACTTGACTGTTCCTCATCATTATGGATACATAAATAATTTTTTTTTCACTGTTAAAAAGAATACTTTTTTTTATTGATGCCCCATTTTACTCATTTCAAGAACGCCTCAGCGTGTTCAAATCGAACTTTCAAACAAGCGCGTTTTTTTAAGTCACCATGGCAACAGCAACAACTCGAGAAACGTGAAGTCTAAATAAAATATTACTAAATGCAAAACCTTTATTCAAACATTATTTAATAGTTTCGATTTTGTAAGTGGAAATGGAAAGTGAAGTCGGTATTTTTTTCGTAATCACATTTGAAACCCCGATTGCTCTATTTCGAGCACTCCGGCTTCGCCGTCGTGCTCGAAAAATCGCGCGTGTTTTAAAGACCTTTTTATCCACTTATACTTTAATATACTATTGTATTTCGAGTGAATTTTTGTGCCATGAAAAAAACACCCCCAACTGGATTCTCGAAAATCTGTGAGAAACAGCTACAGAAATCATGCATAAGATGCAAAAAAATACAGGCAGTTTTCGGGACTACCCACAGAAGTGAAAAATGGCACTGCTATATTAAAGTCTTTTCTTTCTTTCAGACCTCTTCGTCCAGGTGAGCCAGGGTGGATTGCAAGAGCTAGGGTTCCTATTCCGTCTAACAAAGACTATTTAGTAAGACCTAAATGGAAGTCTGAAGTAGATATTAGTAGGGTAAGTTTGGTTTTATGTCAATTTTGATAATATCGTTAAATTGCATCTACAATTTTTTTCCAGTCTAAGAAGAAACAAATGAATAGGTTCGAGAGGCACTACAAGAACTATATTGATGGTAAAAGAATGAAGCAGACAAGGAGAGCAGTAGAAATATCTATAGAAGGCCGAAATATGACACTATGATTGGAATATTTATATCATGTAAAAATGGATTTTTACTATTTCTGTCTCTAATCTTTTGTTAAACAATTGATTAATGATCATCAAATTCTATTTGTACTATTAAGTGTAAATAAATATGTTTATTTAAAAACATTCATTTCCATTTGGCACAAGGAATTATATTGATGGTAAAAGAATGAAGCAGACAAGAGAGCACCAGAAATATTTAGAAAGGCTTTTTTAATTTTCGTTTTTAATATTTTGTTGAACAAAATTGATCAATAATCATATTCTTTTTGTACTATTTAGTGTAAATAAATATGTTTATTCAAAAACACTAATTTCTTTTTGGTACAAGTTTATTTAATAATTCTCGTGAATGAAAATAAATGAAAGATTAAATTGTTTCTCAATATCATGAAGATTACACGTACATAAAGTTATTTGTAAATATGTATAACCATTACAACAATCCGTCATCGATCAAAAAATGAGGAAAATAAGATCAATAAAATACAATGTTTTACAACAATGTCAACACAAAAGTGTATAATACAATCATTTTTTATCACAGTCACTGAAGAGGACCACACAGAATCAATAAAACGATTAGTACTCTCATCATCAACCAATGGTTATCGGTAGTTTGTTTTTACAAAAAGTTTATTGATTTCAGTCTTCCCTAAAATGAGCCAATTCTTGCAAGAGTTCGCTATTATTTTCTTGAAGCTGCCTTATAGTACTTTCATATATTTGTTCGTTAAGTTTGCATTTCTTCACATAGTTAGCAATTACATCATCCTTTCCTATGTATTTACCTGAAATATAAACATATTGAATTTGTAGGAAATTGGTCTTGTCTAGAAACTCACCAACATCTTGCCTGAACATATCCTTCAAGTCTTGATTATTCTTTTCCAATTTTTTAATCGAATGTTGCAATTCTTCTTGCTTGGAAGAATAATATTGTTTCAACTTTTTAATTTCGTTTTTTTGCATATTTAGCATATCATTCAAACGGCTATTTTCTTTTTTTGTCTTATCTACCATAGCTTCAAGGCTTTGATTCTTGTATGCTAATTTATCGTAACTACAGTTCAGAGTAGTTAATTTTTTCTGAAATATTTGATGTAGAACAGTTTTCTCCATTATTATTGGTGACATACCTGAAGATCTGCATACCTTGTATCTTTAGATCTGAAACTCAATTCATCTTCATCTAGTTTGTTCAAATTTCTTCTATACATTTCCACTAATAACTTCGAGTTCTTGACCACTCTTCTGTTTATATCTCCAACGGAAAAGGTTGGATCTATTTCTGGAAGTCCCAGTGAGTCAAAATCCTAGAAATATTTGCTTGAACGTTCTAAATTACATGTGGATCAGTTGATTACCTGTAGCAACATAATCAAGTTTGAGTCACAATTAGATTTATTGCTGTACTTCGAATATTTCAAATCTATTTCACCTAAAGCATCTTCAACTTCATCCATTGTTAAATCATCTTCATCTTCATACCCTTTTCTGTCGTGGTATTTTAAGTGATTTGCAGAAATTTCATTGTTCATTTTATTAAAAATGGATTCGTCTTCACTTGAATCGCTCATTTTTCCATATATAAATTATTCAACTATATTCCAATTAGTTTCAAATGTCTGAAGTGCATGAACAAAAGTTCGAAAAAGTTTTGAACTGAATCATTCAAAATTTAATCACCACAGATGGAAATGTCCTTTCTATGGGTATCTTTATTTTCTTTTTCAAATGTGTTTCACTGGGGAAAGAATTTTCTTCGTGAATCCATAAAAGTTAAAAATCAAGGAGCTCTTTTATCAAAAGAGTAACACATAACACATTATTCTTACTTTTGGAGTTAATAGGGAAAAATCACGTAGTGGGCGACATCTACGTTGAATCGTTTGAACTACCCGAGTGATGAACAACAAACTAACGTGTGTGTGTTTAAATACTTTAAATGAGAAAAGTGTGAAATATTTGTATGATTCTGAGTCATTTATGTATCGAAAGTGATATATTGTTTCAAATAAACGGTAAACAAGCTGAAAATGTAGCGGATTGTAAGAAGTAATAAGGGAATAAAAACACGAAGAATGTGCTCAGTTCCTCAATGCTCATTACATAGTTCTTCTGAAATTTCTTTGCATAAATTCCCGTTGAATCCCAAAACAATCTTGAAGAAGAAGATTTTTACTTCGCAGCAAGCACTTCCTGAAAGATGATTTTTTTTATCGTTCAATAATTTTCTATTATATAGTGGTCATTTGCTATGACATACACGTTCACCCAGATAATTAAAAATGTCTGAAGTGGTTATCTCGACTTCCACAGGCATTATTATTAATAACGAAATCTTATGAAAAATACTTAATTCATTTCTTATGAAGAACAGAAATGAGAGAATATTTTGATCATCACTCGGCCCGACATTTTTTTATTTTCAGCGTCATCTCGCGGTTCGTGATTTTTCCCTATAGGACCAGAGAGTATGGATGAAAAGCAAACTCTGAAGTCTGACACAGTGTTGCCACCTCTACCGATTTTTCGGTAGATCTACCGATTTTCTTCTCAATCTACCGATCTACCGAAAGAGCAAATAATTCTACCGAAATTTGATGGAGTGAATGTATGTTCTGATATTTTAGGAAATCATGACCTTTACGATATTATTTTGAAAATTTTTCCTTACCATAACATAATTTGATACATAATTTAAGTTATACGTTGACAAATCTATAACGCACGTAATACAGATTTATGTATTACAGGTTGCCGCTTCGTAAAAATGATAAATACCTATTATTTATATTGTTTCAAATATTTTTTTTGCATATTTGTTGTTTTCAATAGGTGTTAATTTTTTGAATACCTATTTATTTTGTTAGAATAATTATTTTTGTTCAAAAGTTTAGTTTTTCAAATATTAATTTTCTAAATAAATAAAATCTTTTTTCAATTTTGCTCAATTCGTAATAACCTACATGCCCAATATCTCGGATAAATGGTATTTAAACTTGAATAACCCATAAAATAGGTGAAAAGGTATGATTTTCAAAAATCTACCGAAATCTACCGATTTTTTCCGAACTTTCTACCGAAACTGTAGGTACGGAAGGTGGCAACACTGGTCTGACATGACTGACATGAGTGAGGTGACGTAGAGTAATGTTTTACAAATAATCTCTACAAATAATAATTCGACACGATAGCTCGAGTTCAGCTATTTTTCCATAAACAAAACGAATATCGAGAACATTGTTGGATTTCCTAAATGGAGGGGAGATAATATTTCCAAGAAATTTTAATTTTATATCTGTATTAGTGACTTACGTGAATTGAAAACAACATCTTCCATATTTTTCAGTATTCCTAAGAATTCATTCGAAAAATGGCCCACCGAAGGTCCGTTTTATTCGTAATATGCGTGATATCAAGTATGTTCCGATCATGTTACGCTCCTCCTGTAAAAGAAGGTACCAAAGAAGTTCCAGAATCCAAGAATCAGGACCCAGGTATTGAAAACTATATGGAATACCATAGATATTTGTCTGAAGTTGTTCAAGCCTTGGAATCGGACCCGGATTTCAAAGAAAAGATACAAAAGGCACCAGAAGAAGAAATACGATC
Source organism: Aphidecta obliterata (assembly GCA_963966015.1). Taxonomy (NCBI): domain Eukaryota; kingdom Metazoa; phylum Arthropoda; class Insecta; order Coleoptera; family Coccinellidae; genus Aphidecta; species Aphidecta obliterata. The sequence goes on from OZ014428.1 coordinate 30,401,228, forward strand.
AGGCAGGATTGCTGACCAATTAGAATTTGTTTCGCATCATGTTAGGACTAAATTGGATGAAATAAAACGAGTAGAATTAGAGAGACTGAAGGAGTTGGTTGAGAAGAAGAGGAAACTGCAGGGGAGCGAGGACACAGAAGATCCTACACACAAACATGTAGATCATGCAAATCCACAGACTTTCGAAATTGAAGATTTAAAAAAGCTGATCGCTAAGACTCAAGAAGATTTAGCAGAGGCTGATAAGATGAGAAGGGACGAATTCAAGGAATATGAGATGAATAAGGAATTTGAGAAACAGAAAAAGCTGAATTCAACCAATGGAGAAGAGAGGGATAAATTAGAAAAAGAACTTGAGGTAAAATGAAATTTAGTTGTTCTTGAAAAGAAACGAAAACTTATTTTTTGTTTTAGGAACAAGAGGAAAAACACAAAAAGCATGAGAAATTGCATGAACCAGGGCACAAAGCTCAACTTGAAGAAGTGTGGCAAGAACAGGATCAAATGCAGCAAGAATTTGATCCAAAAACATTTTTCCTCCTTCACGATATGGATTCCAATGGACTGTGGGATGAAAATGAAGTGAAGGCATTGTTTTTGAAGGAATTAGATAAAATGTACCAGGCTGGGGCACCAGAAGATGATATAAGAGAAAGAATAGAGGAAATGGAGAGAATGAGGGAACAAGTATTCAAAGAGGTAAAAGAGTGAAAAATTAGGTGAAATATAATAATGTTAGATTATAATACTTTTAGGTTGATACGAACAGGGATGGTTTCATAGATTTCCAAGAATTTATAGCTCAAACTAAAAGACAGGACTTTAACGAAGACCATGGTTGGAATGGTATCGATGAGCAGAAACCCTACACCGACGAAGAACTTCAAGAGTATATTTCTAGGCATCAGATGAACCAGCAACAATTCCAACAACATCCTCCTCCCGTTCAGTACCACCAAAATGTACCGCCCCAGGCACAATTCCATCCCGGACATGTGCCCCAGAACCCCCCACAACAGGTTCAGGTTAGTATTTTAAAAAAATACTTTGTGTCATTGGTTTCAGTTTGCAAGAGGATACCTTCTCATTCTATTTACATTGTTGCCAGTTCAAGCCTGGGGTATAATTACAGGTCGTTCCTTTTGGAATGTAAACAAACCGATGAACTTTTCGGATACGTTCGGAAATTCGAATATGCCTTCAAATTTACCCGCCAGCATCAATTCCTCATCCCATCCTCATCCCATTTATTCGAATTCATCTCGAAATGATCGAGTTTTGAGAAATTTTGATTAATTCCATTCCGGGAGATCAACTGGCCTGCTTTTCCCTTCCATATTATTTTATATCTCATTTCCTAGGTATTCCAACATTCTTGATACATTTTCATTTTCGAGCGCTCGTACTACTTACACGAGGGCTATATCATTTCGTCACGATGTCTGTATTTTTCGAATTTTGAGCCGAAAATGGTCTCAATCGACTATGTTCGACTCACTGATGACGAATCTGTCGGAAAATTCTAGTCTGTCCGTCCGGCCGTCCGTATACACGATAACTCTCGAACGGAATGTGCTAAAAACTTGAAATTTTCAGGGTAGGTTTTAATCTCGAATGCCGCGGTTAAGTTCGTTATTGGGCAAAATTCGCCGAGGGGTTCCGTGAATATGGCCGCTCGAAATTTTGTTTTCCTGATTACTTTGAAACTACAGATTCGATCGAGATGAAATTTTGCACTCTAATGGAAAATGAGGTGTTCAAGCTACATGTGGAATTTTGTCCAGATCGCATGACCAGAACCATAGAAAATTGTAACTTTTGAACGGAAACGCCTAGGGACTTGAAATTTTCAGGATAGGTGTGGATCTCGATTGTCGTGATCACTTTCATCTATGAGCAAAATTATACCAGGGGTTCCGTGAATATGGTCGTTTGAAATTTAGTTTTATTGATAATTTCCAAACTACAGATTCGATCTTGACGAAATTCTGTATACTAATGGAGAATGATATATTCAAGCTACATTTCTCTAGATCGCATGACCAGAACCATAGAAAATCATAACTTTCGAACGGAAAGGCCTAAGGACTTGAAATTTTTAGGATAGGTTTAGATCTGAAATGTTGCGTTCACGTTTATTAATAAGCAGAATTATACCAGGGGTTCCGTAAATACGGTCGTTTGAAATTATGTTTTCTCGATAATTTCGAAACTACGGATTCGATCGAGATAAAATTTTGTATTTTAAACGAGAATGATATATTAAAGCAACATTTTGTCCAGATCGCATGACCAGAATCATAGAAAATTATAACTTCCGAAGGGAAAGGACTAGGAACTTGAAATTTTCAGGGTGGGTTTGGATCGCGAATTTCACGGTCACGTTCATCAATGAGCAAAATAAGACTAGGGGTTCCGTAAATATGGCCGTTCAAACTATTTTTTTCCTGATAGTTTCGAAACTACTGATCGGATTGGAATGAAATTTTGCACCTAGCTGAGGAATAATGTTTTCAAACTACGTGCGAAATTTTGTCCAGATCGCATCACCAAGACCATAGATACCGTAGAAAATTCTAGCGAATTATCGAAAAAAAATTGATCAGCTGAAGCACTGACATGAAGTCAGGAGTTTCGCCTAAGTTTCAGAATTTTTTTGACAGCTGTCGAAAATTCCTTCAATTGATTTCTAAAACTGGAAAATGCGAATCCACCTACAAGGTGCATGTACGAGCGCTCAAAAGCTCCTGCCTTCACGGCAGTGCTTTTCTGAATTTTTCATAAACATAACTTAACTAAACTTAACTATTTAAAATTGATAATTTTAACCAATTTATATTTTTCTCTTCAAATAGAATGAACCCTCTTTGAAAATATAATAATTTATAAATTGATTGAGTTTCCTAAATTGACTATATGTTCGAAGGTTCTCGAATTTTTGGTAATATTATTCAAATTTATTAAAGTTTAAATTTTTGAAACTTTTGAGAAATATAACCATTTTCAATTTCCATAACAGTATGTTCATAAGTTTTAGTATTATTATTTTCACAGGGTCATTTGCCGGATTTGAACACTAATGAACTCTATCCACCTCATCCTAATTTCAATAAACATCCTGCTCAGTATCAACAGCCTGATTCAGTACCAGTTCAGCATCAGAATCAAGTGTATTCTCAACAAAATCAAGCCAATCCTCAGGCTGGTTATCAACAGCAAAACTTGCATCCTAACAACATCCAGTATCAACAGCCTCAAGGAAACGTGCAGTACCAGCAGCCCCAGGCTAATTCCAATCGCCAAGGGCAAAATAATGCTTCCCCACAATCGAATTTTCAGCATTCCCAAGGAAACTATCAACAAGGAGGCCTACAGAACAATGAGATCCCTCAGCAAGGAGGAGTAAGTAATCAAATCCCTCAACAGAATATTCCCCTTCACCCTAACGCTCAACAACCTCCATTGGTTAAACAGGTCTGAGGTTTTAGATTTTTTTCTCAATTCAGATTTTGAAGTGTCAAATATTTTGTCTGGAGTTCCTTTCAAAAAATTATTGAAATGATGAATCTTGGACGTGTTCGTTTGGATATCTTTCTGATCTTAACAGGAAATTGTTATTGGAAATCAGTGTTTTCCAGGATTTATGAAATATTTTTGAATAGCTTCTTGTGATAACATTTAATTGATAATATTTTGGATCTGTTTATGAATAATTGCATTTAAAAAAATTCTCTTTTATATTTCCATTATTATGTATTTGTAGTTTATTTCTATTGAAAAGTTTCAATAAATTTGTGATACGCATTTGTGAATTTCTTTTTGAGCGCCATTTCGTCACGAATTCTGTATTTTTCGAATTTTGAGCCGAAAATGGTCTCAATCGACAGAGTTCGACTCACTGATGACGAGTTTGTCCGTCCGTATACACGATAACTCTCGAACGGAACGTCCTAGAAACTTGAAAATTTCAGGGTAGGTTCGAATCTCGAACGCCGCGGTTAAGTTCGTTATTGGGCAAAATTCCACCAGGGGTTCCGTAAATATGGCCGTTCAAAATTTAGTTTTCTTGATAATTTCAAAACTACGGATTCGATCTTGACGAAGTTTTTTATTTTGATGGATAATAATATATTCAAGCCGCGTGACCAGAACCATAGAAAATTATAACTTTCGAACGGAAAGGCCTAGAGACTTGAAATTTTCAGGGTAGGTTCGGATCACGTTCATCTATGAGCAAAATTTGAGTAGGGGTTTCGTAAATATGGCGGTTCAAATAATTTTTGAGCGCTCGTACTACTTACACGAGGGCTACCTATATCATTTCGTCACGATGTCTGTATTTTTCGAATTTAGAGCCGAAAATGGTCTCAAACGAATATGTTCGACTCACTGATGACGAATCCGTCGGAAAATTCTAGTCTGTCCGTAAGCACGATAACTCTCGAACGGAATGTCCTAGAAACTTGAAATTTTCAGGGTAGGTTCGAATCTCGAATGCCGCGGTTAAGTTCGTTATTGGGCAAAATTCGCCGAGGGGTTCCGTAAATATGGCCGCTCGAAATTTTGTTTTCCTGATTACTTTGGAACTACAGATTCGATCGAGATGAAATTTTGCACTCTAATGGAGAATGATATATTCAAGCTACATTTCTCTAGATCGCATGACCAGAACCATAGAAAATCATAACTTTCGAACGGAAAGGCCTAGGGACTTGAAATTTTCAGGGTGGGTTTGGATCGCGAATTTCACGGTCACGTTCATCAATGAGCAAAATAAGACTGGGGGTTCCGTAAATATGGCCGTTCAAACTATTTTTTTCCTGATAGTTTCGAAACTACTGATCGGATTGGAATGAAATTTTGCACCTAGCTGAAGAATAATGTTTTCAAACTACGTGCAAAATTTTGTCCAGATCGCATCACCAAGACCATAGATACCGTAAAAAATTCTAGCGAATTATCGAAAAAAAATTGATCCGCTGAAGCACTGACATGAAGTCTGGAATTTCGCCTAAGTTTCAGAATTTTTTTGACAGCTTTCGAAAATTCCTTCAATTGATTTCTAAAACTGGAAAATGCGAATCCACCTACAAGGTGCATGTACGAGCGCTCAAAAGCTCCTGCCTTCACGGCAGTGCTTTTCGTAATTTTTTATTTTGATGGATAATAATATATTCAAGCCGCGTGACCAGAACCATAGAAAATTATAACTTTCGAACGGAAAGGCCTAGAGACTTGAAATTTTTAGGGTAGGTTCGGATCACGTTCATCTATGAGCAAAATTTGACTAGGGGTTTCGTAAATATGGCGGTTCAAATAATTTTTTTCGTGATAATTTCGAAACTACTCATTGGATTATAAAATTCTAGCGAATGAAAAATTACCCATAGCGCTGACGTGAAGTCTGGAGTTTCGCCTTAATTTGAACATTTTTTTGAGAGCTGTCGAAAATTCCTTCAATTGATTTCTAAAACAGGAAAATGCGAATCTATCTACAAGGTGGATGAACGAGCGCTCAAAAGCTCCTGACTTCACGGCAGTGCTTTTTCATAATTTTTCCAATAATCACAAGATGAAAAGTCGAAGTCGATGAGTTGAAATAATATTTTAGTGAATAACAATTACAGAATTATAGTTTATTTGTTGACGTTACATATATCATGCCGATGATGCAAAACATACAAGACATTTGAAATTATAATGCAGATTCTTAAACCCTTTCAACTTTTTTCCTCCTGAATTTAAAAAAGAACCAATGTAGAAAAAAAACACGTGTTCAAGTAAAGATCTACTGAATCTCTAGTGCACAAATTTATGAATGCTGCGTTGCTTAGGGTTTTCAGAAAAACAAAAATTCCACCAGCCATTGACGAAGGAAGGAATATCTAAATTTGTACTACAATTGCATTAATACCTCCGTTCCTGTGAAATTCTCAGAAGGCGATAAGAATTAGTGTGTCCTTACACAACTTACGTGAATTGTTTAGCCACATGAATAGGTACTCAAAATTTCTTGACCAAACCACTTGAACATGAACTAGAAAAAATATTCAAAATGAAAGGACCTAATGATTAGTTTTTTCATTACAAATTCCTTCCATCATTTGCTACTTGTGAATTCCTTCTTTCGATACTGAAATCTCAATCATGATCATTTTCAATATTAGAAAAAAAAGGTCCAACAAAGAAATTAAATATATTTACATAAGAACATTTATTTGCACACCCACTCGTCAGTTGCTACATTTAAACTAGGGGGTCATGTTTTTGAACAAAAATATACAAGAAATTTTAATATGAACCTTAAATACTTAAAAATAAAAGAAAACAGCCGAAGAGAATATGATCAAGATTAAGGAATAGACAAGTGGAAGAAGTATAATTGTTAAAAATGTGCAACAAAAATTAAAAATGTATAAAAACAGCAGATAATGGAACAAGAGCCACCAAGAAGTAGCATACACGTGGGGCGTATGCACTAGAATTTTATTTATGTTACAGTATATAATTATAATGAAATAACTGTAATAAATATATAATACAGTGGAGTCCCGGCATGAAGCTAAGTCTTTTCCTTTCGACAGTTTCAGAGCATGAATTTTCCCAGAATCATGCCTAAGATTCCCAGAACTACAGCTACGATTATCAGAACAGCCATATTTTCTTGCGACGCTGGAGGCTGATATTTGTTGACTGTTTCTGTTTTTAGATTGCCTCTAGTATTCATCTTCAGACGTAGAACCTCCTCTTTCAGTCGGTTGTTTTCTTGTCGTAGTGTATGTTCACTTTCTTTCAATTCTTTCAGCTATAAAAAAAAAACGAAATTACTAGAGATAAATAATGGCCGCTTTGGCGCATTTTTCAACTCATTATTCTCAACGCTCAGCGTTCAAAATTAACCCTCAGATTTTATTCACACTCCTATTCGGATGAATAGCATATTAAAGTATAAGTGGATAAAAAGATCTTTAAAACATGCGCGATTTTTCAAGCAAGACGGCGAAGCCGGAATGCTCGAAATAGAGCAAGTGTATTTAAGACCAGTTATCCACGAATACTTAATGCTATTTTTTTTGGAGCGCTTTGAAATCAAACTATGTCATTTCGATATGAATTTGAACACATAGGATGAGAAATTGATGCTGACGGATAAATTTGAAGGCATATTCGAATATCCGAACGTATCCGAAAAGACGAACGTAAATTCGATCATTATCGGTTTGTTTACATTCAGATCGAAATGGAAAGAAAGAAGGGGCTTGAAAAAGATGGATTAAAACGAATAGAAGAGAGAAATCTAGGTGAGTAAGTAATTAAAACGTTTTTCCATCGTAATAATACGTATTTCATTACATTTCCAGTTTATTATTACAAAATGAAAAAGACAAATCTTGACAGCACCGAGACTTCACTTCTAACGATAATTTATCATAGGAAAAGTCGCAATCGGGGTTTCAAATGTGATGATTACGAAAAAAATATCCACTGCACTTTCCATTTCCACTTATAAAATTGAAAATGTTAAATAATGTTTGAATGCGGGCTTTGCATTCAGTAATATTTTATTTGGCGTAATAAGGTACTCCTGTCAGATCTATAATCGAAAAGTTGTCATTTAGACTTCACTTTTCTCGAGTCTTTGCTGTTGCCATGGTGTCTTTAAAAAACGCGCGTGTTTGAAAATTCGATTTAAACACACTGAGGCGTTCTTGAAATGAGTAAAATGGGGCATCAATAAAAGAAAAAAATATTTTTTGTTCATTCATTCAAAGGTTGCAAATCAATCCCGGAAATCGACCTTGACATTCTGAGATGAGTAAATAGCTCTTGAATAAACTTATCAGGACAGCCGACAGAGAGAGTGAGGCCTAATCAATTCAATTCTAAAAACTCTATTTCTTTTATTTCAAGATTAAACTGAATAATTTCCAATGAATTATAATTAGAGTATTTCAATTTTAGTTGCAATTCAATCGAATAATTATGGTTTTATCTTTATTTTGTTTCTGATAACAATATCTCAACCAATTCAGATATGACTCCCAAGACCCAATCGATAATATACAATTTAATTCAACACCTAAAATATTTTCACTTCTTAATATTTATGTTGAGATAAAATTTTCAAATTTTTCCTACCAGAACTGAATAAGGTTAGGCAGGATATAACAATAATAATATTCTGGCTGTTTAGTCTGTTTTCTGACCATTATTTATTATCAGGCATCATTTAACCCTAAACTTCTGACAACTTTGCGAGTGATGTCAAAAAGTGGTAAAACTGCTTTTTGGTTCAACAGAGACCATAACTTATACTTTAAACGAAATATTTAACGACAAGCTTTTAAGTGAAAAATTTTTCCTCTACTGAATCATCACACAGTTAGCTTAATTTTTTAAATTCCCTTTTTTACTAAATTACCTCAAATAAGATTATTTTTCATCATATATCAATAAATTGGAGATGGAAATTAATTCCTCACTCACCTCGTTCACAACATTAGTCTGTTCATGAAGTACCGCTGTCGGTGCAGTATTAGGACTAGCTTCTACCGGTTCATCCTGCTTCCTCTCTTTGTTGGCTTCCTCGGGAGGAAGTTCAAAGACGCACTTCAGTTTAGAGTCCATAAATTCTTCCGGCGACAGTAACTTCCAAATGCGATCGACATTGAAGGAGGATTGATTATCTTCTGGTAAAACCTCAGGTACAAAGACACTCTGCACCATAAACTTATGTTTGTTCTTGTCTACACCAGATTCCAACGGTTGAAGGGTTACTGAAAGGTTTTTTATTCAAGAAGTTTTAAATTAATTGAAAAGAAATTAAATAAAATAAAAAGAAATAATGTGAAAAAAACAACACAAATTCAACGAAATTTACAATTCATGAGAAGAGATAAAATTAAATTATGTAGATGAGACTAAGGGAAGCGAAAATAATTACTCACTTGCAATTTCTGCTACTTCCTTAGACAAAAGTTTGCCAGAATTAGGCCGAACGCAATATTTCTTTGGGGCTGTAGTCTTGATCTTGAAGAACACTGTCGTGTCTGAGGGATTTGTTAATTTCATGTAAGATGTAACAGGCACATTGAAAGGACCTGAAAAAAATAAAGTTTTTGTAATTCTTCAATAGAAAAATCCGTTAACGCAATAGCAGAATTTGATTTTAGCCAAATTTGATATCGAATTTCTATTTTTCATTAATAGGAAATACTTTTCAATTGAAATAAAAGGAAAATATCTGTTTATAATTTTAAGTGTCAAGGACATAATATTGTGGTAGACTCCAGGAAACTGCTAGGTGTGAACTATTGCCTTGGGAAAATAAAAAGGAAAAATAATTAATTATCCTATACTTCAGACTGTCTAGGTGAATCAAAGTTCAAATTACAGAGATTATTGACAAATTTCTGGACATAGGACTGGTGACAATATTTGGATAAAAAAATTGGAATTCGTTGAGAGAGGAATAAGCAAACATTCGATAAATATAGAGTATTGAATATGCTCTCTTCTATTAAAGCAACTAAAAGAATATCCGAAAAGAAAATTTCCGTATAAGTAATTTACATAACAATAGAAATAACAAGATCTATAAATTTTTCAACCTTCCAGACTATAAATTTAATTGGGACACATTTCTATGAATTAACGACCATCTCAAAATATTTTTAGCACCATTTTCATTCCATTTGAAAATATGGGTTGAAAAAGTCAAGATCCCCTATCCGACTTTCTTACTAGAACATTGTATTATGTCAATTTCGCCAAGGAAGCGCACTCACCTTTGAATTTGAGTTCATTTGGGGGTTCTAAAATGAGTACCTGCTCAGGTTTCGACATTATTCAAACCTAACACTTCACAAATTGGCGAATTTTCCACTGAACATCTATTTTTTCCAACAATTTTTTGATGACAGATCCCGGTAAAATGCAGAACGTCCAAGTAATCTGACATGTACGCACGCGCTGTATCAAAGATGGCAACTGAAATTTATGAGCAATCATCTAGTTGTCGGTATGAGCGGGATCTGTTTTGTACTAATAATCGAATTTTGAATGGGGAAGAATCACGGAGTGGGCGACATCTACTTTTAATCCTTTGAAATACCCGAATGGTGAACAACAAACTAACGTGTGTGTGTTCAATGGGAAAAGTGTGAAATATTTGTATGATTTTGAGTCATCTATGTATCGAAAATGATATATTTGGATGATAATTTATGGACAATTGTTTCAAATAAACTGTATACGAGCTGAAAATGTAGCGGATTGTAAGAGGTAATGTGGGAATAAGATCACGAAAAATGTGCTCTGTTCCTCAATGCTCATCACATAATTTTTCTGAAATTTCTTTGCATAATTTCCCGTGGAATCCAAGTCAGTTAAAAAATGGCAGACAATTTTGAAGATTGGGAAACGTTTCTCGAAGAAGTGGTTACTTTGCAGAAAGCACTTCCTGAAAGATAATTTTTTTTATCGCAAGTTTAATAATTTTCTATTATTTGCTATCACATTCACGTTCACCCACATAATCAAAAATGTCCGAAGTGGTTATCTCGACTTTCACAGGCATTATTATTAATTCCGCAATCTCATACAAAAATATTCGATTCACTTGTTATGAAAGACAGAAATGAAAGAATAATTGTGACCACCATTCGGCCCGACATCTTGTGATTTTCAGCGCCATCTAGCGGTTCGTGATTTTTCCCTATAACTGAAAACAAGGAAAGAATGAGTGATTCCATATTCCTGGACATCACGAGTTAATGATAATTAAGGGATTTTTGAACAACAACTACGAAAAATTGGAGTATGTAATTTTAGGATCTTACAGGTTTCTGCATTCGGTTACAATAATTACGAGGAGGCAAAATAGATGTCACTAGTCATTAATCCTTCCAAAGCCAACTTCATAACAATCTGGGGGAATTACAGGTTTTAAAATATATCATTTTCGTATAGTTTCTGTTTAATCATCTATCATCATTATCAGTCGCACGTATCGATCGTTCACATACACCTGCATACAACTGAAAATGGGAGGAGAAAATTCGAAGGCTGTGAGTGAAAAACTTTTATCTTTGATGCTCGAAAACGGAATTATTAGAAATATAATAATATATAGGAATAAATGGAATAATGATAATTCTGTTGACGTCCATGTTTAAAATTGGGCGTCATCGTGGGAATTTGGACAGAATGAATGATTATTTATCAAGTATGATTTTGCCGACGTTTCGGAACTAATTTTTCCTTTCTAATGAAATTTTTTTTGGTAAGGTGACCATTTTTTCCGACCTGAAACCTCAAACCAGGACAATATGAATTTCGACCAGTCACGCCCAAATTTTAAAAATCTTCATCTGATTTGAGGAAATTAATACGAACGGTAACAATAGTAACAATTTATTCAGCAATGAAAGAAGTTTTGACTTATTACGTCGTATGTTAGCTAGTGCAATATACAGGGTGTTCCTATATTGAAGGTACAAACTAAGAGGGGAGATTCCTCGAACAATTTTAAGGAAAAAAAGTCTCATGAACATGGGATCGCAAACGCTTCGTTTTTGAGATACAGAGTGTAAAAGTTTTTTTTCTCATAGTATCTACACTTCACAAGGAATTCAACTGAAATTTGGCATAGATATTACAATTGAGAGTTTACACCATGTGACATGCCAATTTCTATATCAAATATACAGGGTGAATTTTTATGACAATTTGGATTTTTTTGAGGATTTCGACAGAATCGTTCAAAATTTTTTTCTCGAAATCGGTAGCAGATACGACGAAACTATAAAAGACCATAAAGTTTAGTATAACAACAAAGCTACTTTTCATATTTTTTTCAATCATAGTGGCTCACCAAAAAAAAGTTCTAGAGGAAAACAGGGGACAGTGTTCCAGAAAAAATATCACCCTGTAGATTTGCTATCGAAATTGGCATGTAACATGGTGTATACTCTCAATTGTAATATCTATGTCAAATTTGAGTTGAATATCTTGTGAAATGTAGATACTATGAGAAAAAAAACTTGATAAAGATTCAAACTTAAAACCTGGGACATTTTTTTCTTAAAATCACTCAAGGAATCTCCTCTCTTCATTTGTACCTCCAATTTGGGAACACCCTGTATGAAAGATAATAAATATGTCGTAGAGTCTGAAACTTAATTGGTTGGAGTGTCGAAGTGAGGATGATGATTTTTATGGTTTTAGTCACTATTTATGTCTTTTCGTGGAATCTATGAATACGCAAATCAGTGAAACGTCCTTCTTTTTTGGCATCATCGGAGGCGTAGCTTCCAGCGTGAATATTCCTCAATTTATTTCTATTTTGGACTAATTTTTGGTGTTATTTTTGTAGTGTTATTCGCTACACACCTATCCGTGTTCTAGTTTTGTTTAATAACTAACCAGGACTAATGTAATGTCTGAAAACCAAAATCTGTACGAATGGTCACCTTAAATTTTGGGTCCATTCCTTTTCTAGGAGAAAGACAGTGATAGAAGGTTGCCACCCGAAAGTCCTCAACAGACTGATGACGTGATTTCAATATCACAGCAGCGAAAAGAAAGTAAACTAGAGACTTCCAGTTATTCAGCAACCAAAATCAAGAAATTGCCCATTCTGGATGAAGCAGAGAACAGAATAGATGAAGATGTATGTGATATGTATGTCAAACTGTTAGTGAGAAAGTTGAGAAAATATCCAGAAAAAATGCGAGATAGTCTCATGCATAAAATGGATGGGCTTCTTTTGGATTATCCCTACCCCGATGAAGAAGCCTGCTCATCACAACCATCCCTCATGAACTCTTCTAAGTTTTGTCAAGCATCTATATCTCCACCCCTACCTGCAAGTTCATCTCCATCATTGAATACCATCGTCAGAGCCCGTCGGAGGTGAATGTAAGGAGAAATTTGATCGCTATTAAAGAAACATTGTACTGATTTTTTTTCAATAAGTATTCCAGAACACTTTTCAGTTAAAAATATCTTTCGTTTACGAAATATTGTGATTATTTTTTCAATAAACTTTTTTTCAATCAGTTAGTATGTGTACTTATTGGTCATCTTACCTTAATCAGATCACTGAGAACAATGTTAATAACTTTGCACACTTCAGTCACAATTGTTGGGATAACTGATTCTGAAACTTTGAATAGGTAGTGCAAATTTCGATAGCGATTTGCCTGCATTTCGTTTTAAATGTTAATTTTTTTCGTTTTCGAGATACAGGGTGTTAAAAATTGAATTTTTCTCAAGTTTTTTTCTCATAGTATCTACACTCCACAAGATATTAAACTGAAATTTGGCATAGATATTACAATTGAGAGTATACACCATGTTACATGCCAATTTCGATAGCAAATCTACAGGGTGATATTTTTTCTGGAACACTGTCCCCTGTTTTCCTCTAGAACTTTTTTTTGGTGAGCCACTATGATTGAAAAAAATATGGAAAGTAGCTTTGTTGTTATACTAAACTTTATGGTCTTCTATAGTTTCGTCGTATCTGCTACCGATTTCGAGAAAAAAATTTTGAACGATTTTCTCGTAATCCTCGAAAAAATCCAAATTGTCATAAAAATTCACCTTGTTGATTTATCATCGAAATTAGCATGTCAAATGGTGTAAACTGTAAATTGTAATATCTATGCCAAATTTCAGTTGAATATCTTGTGAAATGTAGAGACTATGAGAAAAAAACTTTAACACCCTGTATCTCGAAAACGAAACGTTTGCGAACCCATGTTTATAGAACTGTTTTTTCTTAAAATTACTCAAGGAATCTCCCCTCTCCGTTTGTACCTCCAATTCAGGAACATCCTGTATATATTTTTTTCGATAATTCGATTTTTTCAATAGAATTGTTTTTCTGGCATTTAAAAAGCAAGAATTAGTTGAGAAATTTCGAAAAAATCATAATTGATTATTTATTTGTTCTGTTCAAATTCCTACGATAGACTGCCGGATAAAAATGATATTGTTCGAATACTCATTTCAATATAACAAAAAAAATTTATAGCATATTAAAGATAACCAAAAAAACTACCTGGTATTCCAAACATCCATATTTCTCAAGAAGTGACAAAGACTACCTCAATAAAGTATATATATTTGAAATCAGAAGAAAGAGCTCCATAGATTGAGAACATAAAAAACAGGGTGTTCCATCTGAAAAATACCAAATTGTATAAAATTGTTAGGCTAACGATGCTTTTTTGCATTTCCTGGTCCTGCATTCTGAATGCCCATAAAAAATACTCCATATTTGCCCATTTAAACGTTTTTGTAGGACCAATATTTACTGAGATAGCTATTGAGTAAAATATGAACAATCATCCTGTACGAATTCGGAAAAAAAAAAATACTGGTTTATCTATCCATAAGCTGATCTCCTATATTTCATTTGATATACCTATAGGTATTCTATCGATCTCTCGAATAACCATTTCCTTCAAAGATCCAAGGTACCTCAGGTGGCGTAAGGTCACAGTAACAAAGCCCACACAGAACATACCGGATCTCCTAACTAGTACAAATTCTAATCTCACAAGGGGTTCCACATGGACCTAGGAGAGCCGGCATAAAAACATTGAAAACCTAATTCTTATTTTTTGTGCAGGCTCCATTTTCCACAGAAAAATATCGAGGAAATAAATTCCCGTCACAAAGGGTTAATCAAGGGATGAAGCGATGTTTTGGATTTTATAAATGTACGAAATGTGGAAAACAGTGGACGTCTGCGAATTCTTGGAAGAACAAGGGTCAGGAATGTAAAACATGTCGTATAAATGTGTTACCCTACAAACAAGTGAGCAGGAGTCATGATAACTACATATCTATGTTATAGGTTATAGATAATATTGGGTATCATTATTATTATCACCAAGTCAGTATTTAGTAATCGCTATATATATATTTCATGCGATGAGATATCAAATGAATAATAACAAGATTCATATCTGAACTTTATTAACAATTCGATCTTAGTTTGGGCGATGAATTTAAACAAGAATTTTTTTATCAATTTTCTTTATATTCTTCTAATGTTTATTTTTTCTTGGCAGGTCGAACTGGAGAAATCTGAGCATGCCAAAGTTTCAGATCCAGCGAAAGAACATCCCCGGGAACTTTGCGAAATGTGCAAAACATTGGGCCACTACTGTGGAACAATATCATCTTCAACTCTGAGATGAACCACCTATTGTTTAATCGTAACGAAAAAGATATTCATAAGGCACAAAAATATCATTCTCTAACAACGCAAATCGTTAATGTGTATTGTTAGCTATTTCAGTATCATCCCAACTATAAAAATGAAATTATACATTCAGCATTATTATTATAATTGTTTTAGTTGCTTTTCTCTTTATTTTTTGTGGCTGTTCTTATGTTTCATTTGTGAAGATTATATGCCGGTTTTGTTGGAATGTATTGAAGACAGGAAATTAAGACCTGTTCATCGCTTACATCAACTTCTTTGTCGAAACATAAAGAAAAGGAATATTTTAAACTTCCGAATTTGTAGAATTCGTGTCACCTTTCCTGCAGATCTCAGCAGTCATTTAATACAGGGTGTTCCTAAATTGGAGGTACGAACGAAGAGTGCAGATTCCTTGGGTAATTCTAAGAAAAAAAGTTTCATAAACATGGGTTCGCAAACGTTTCGTTTTCGAGATACAGGGTGTTAAAGTTTTTTTTCATAGTATCTACACTTCACAAGATATTCGACTGAAATTTGGCATAGATATTACAATTGAGAGTTTACACCATGTGACATGCCAATTTCGATAACAAATCTACAGGATGGATTTTTGAGAAAATTTGGATTTTTTTGAGGATTTCGAGAAAATTGTTCAGAATTTTTTTCTCGTAATCGGTAGCAGATACGACGAAACTACAAGAGACCATAAAGTTTAGTATAACAACAAAGCTGCTTTCTACATTTTCTCAAGTTAGCAGTGGCTCACCAAACAAGAGTTCTGGAGGAAAACAGGGGACAGTGTTTCAGAAAAAATATCACCCTGTAGATTTGCTATCAAAATTCGACATATCTCATGGTGTAAACTCTCAATTGTAATATCTATACCAAATTTAAATTTGATATCTTGTGAAGTGTAGATACTATGAGAAAAAAACTCGAGAAAAATTCAAACTTTAACAACCTTATGCGACTCTTTTTCTTAAAATTACCAAAGGAATCTTCCCTCGTTTGTACCTCTAATTTGGGAACATCCTGTATAGCTAGAGGAGCTCTCATATACAGGGTGTTTTCGATAATTTTTTCTACGTTGATCAAATTTGAATATAATTTTGGATTATTTTAATCAGAAAAAGATGTATGAAAAAAGCAGAACTATCCTGTATTAGAAGTTTAAAAAGAATTAGTATGATTTGAAAGTTGGTATATGAAGAAAATGAAAATCAATGTCTAATATCAATTTGCCTGCAACTTTCGAACTCCACAATTTATGTATGGAAATATTATTTCAAAAACTTCCCAAATTCCTCCCTCATTCCCTAAAAAAATTTTCATGAGAATGCAGGCACTAGTTTCGGTTCAGCAGAAAGGTGATATAAGCCAAGAAATAAAAGTAACGAATTGAATATTTTTTTATTGCATTTGAACTCGAAATTCCATTAGAAAATTCAATAATAAATTATGTTTCGAAAAATGTTGTGCACGTGTATGTATTTCCCTTTGATATTATTATTTCTTTTTATTTTGTTTATTTATTTCTACACATACACCCACAAAGGTAATTACATTCAGGCGGAAAATCAACAAAATCACTATCAACTACTCAACCTAAAAGAACAATCTTCTCACATTTCCCAAACTAGTATTGAATGAATCTAAATCAAATTTTTCAATCAACTCATTGCATATAAACATCATTTTATTTATAGGAGATGAACTACCTGGTGTTACATAAAAAGTTTCCCTATTTCTAAGCCTCAAATATTTAATCTGCCCCAAAAATGAAAATCTAACGGTGTTAGATCCGGACTCCTCGCTGGCTACGAAATAGCTCATCCCCTACCTATCCAACTTTCACAAAACAAATCGTTCAAAAACATACGAACGTAAAGCCTGTTAATCAAGGGAATCTCGTCCAAAAAAACTGTCCATATTTGTTCTCAGAAATTCTTCATAATTTTCTCCGTTTGAGTTATCAGGTAGATAGTAAGGACCTATGAAAAGATTTGCTATTGCTACCATCCAAACATTAACGCTTAATCACTATTTTTCATGTCAGGCAGTCAAAAGGTTGTATATAAAAAAATATGCTGAAACGAAACTGGTGACTGCATTCTAACGAAAACTTTTTTGAGGAATAAAGAAGGAATTTGGCAAGTTTTAAGAAAAAAATTTTTATACATAAATTGCGGAATTCGAAAGTTGCAGGCAAATTGATATTGAAAATTGATTTTTATCTTCTTCATATACAAACTATCTAATCATACTAATTCTTTTTCAACATCTTTTCTGGCATAGTTTTATTTTTTTTATACATATCATTTCCTTTTCTCTCGTCTAATTCGGAAACACCCTGTATAGCTAGAGGAGTTCTCGGGTTTTATTCTGTAAATATTTTTAGAAAATTAAGACTTTAAAAGGGTAAGCTGTGTCCCCATATTCCCCTAAATTTGGGGGCAGTCGTTATTTCCAAGGGGCATTGAATCGACAGGATAATCGATGAGGCAAACTTCCGGTTTTTTTTCTCTGTGTTTGCATCTATGAAAAGTCTTTCGAAATATCTTATTTACTCTGTCGGTTTGGTGAAAAGCGTTTGCCGAGATTCTTAATGCTTCTGTTGTAGATTAGTTTTACCCCTGAATCATAAGATTCCCAATTTTCCACCACTCGATTCTACGGGAGCGTTCAATTTTCAATTTGAACTGAATGATATCCAGAGATGCCAACACAAAAATATCAAATACCCCACCAAGGCGATTCTTATCCGTTATGGACCCGTAAAAAGTAGCGATAAGACGATTAGAGCGTGTTTATCTGTTCCTATCACCAGACAAACTTGAAGGCGAATTCGCCATGAATATTTTTATCGATAACGATGCTATGCCGTAAATTATTTATGCGGTAAAACGCGATTCTGAGTCTATCAAAACAGTGCATAACTGTACAAAATGCGGCAAAACATTTCTGGGCGCACTTCCCTCTTCCAGATATGTCACGGACTCCTCCTCGGAATACGGCAAGGAACCGGTAGGTACGGCATTTCCTTATTAATCTCCGATCCAAAAATAGGCCCGGGTCAGGTCCTTCGGGAAGGACTTGACGCGAATGCGGATAAATCATGGGTACGCGCGGGATCGCGTTACTGCGGCCTCTCCCGAATCGTTGGGAAAGGTTCAGACGCTGACCTTTTCCCGAATTCAATAGACGGCGCAGCAGGAATAACCGCATTACGATACAGGATGTTCTCGATGGCGCTTCTCGGCCCATTTCTGCCTTAGGAATGCGAGTTGTTTCTGGATATCCACTTGTGTGAAATGGGCTTTGTAGATTAATATAATGTTGTTGCTGTCTACATTAACTTAGCAGGACCAAATAAACATCCGGAAAATCTTAATAAGACGGGGAAAGAGTTCATACAGGGTGTCTACTTTTAAAAAGGCTGAACTTCAGTGGGAGATCATACATGAGATTTGGAACAAAAAATGTCATATAACACATGGTCGAAGTGTGACGGTTATTCTTCAATTTAACATTCCTTGATTTCAAGGAATATTTCAAGTTTTTCCATGAAATCAATTATACTTCAGTTATCCTTGTAGCCTAATCAAAGTTGACCACATATCTGGAAACGGCAATAAATTAGCTTCAAGATGAGAATTACTGTGTGTCAAAATTTTTTTTATTGCGCCCGTGGTAAGGAGATGAATATCACGATTCTGAAGTGAACAAAACCAGTCATATTTTTCCGATGGTTTTATCGATGGAAAATCATTAATTATGGATATGTTTTCTTCCCAGCAAAAATTACCCCATTTAGTTGGCTTTCGAATGACATATCAACTTTTGTGCTTGCTGTTTGTCTTATGCCCTAATATTATGGCTAATAAGATGAAAATATCTCAAAACTGAATTCGCTCTATTTTGAAGCTCTTTATGATTGAATATTGAAGTAATTTTCATGGAAATTGTGAATTTAAAAACCAAACTTTAATAATACAGATTTTATGAAAACATGTGAAGAAAACAGGCTACTACTACTTTTAACTAGCGTTGCCAGATGAGTGAAATGAAATCATGGTACCGGGTTGCCAAAATTATCAGATTTCTCGAAAAATTATATAATAATAATAATAACCATGGTCATGCGATCTCGGGAATGTAGCTTGAATATATCATTCTCCACTAGTATACAAAATTTTGTCACGATCGAATCAGTAGTTTTGAAATTATCGAGAAAACTAAATTTCAAACTACCATATTTACGGAACACCTAGTCTTATTTTGCTCATAGATAAACGTGATCACGACATTCTAGATCCACACCTTTCTTGAAAATTTCTCCCTAGGCATTTCCGTTCAAAAGTTACAATTTTATATGGTTTATATGGTTCTAGTCATGCGATCTGGACAAAATTTCACATCTAGCTTGAACACCTCATTCTCCATTTGAGTGCGAAATTTTATCTCGATCAAATCTGTAGTTTCCAAGTAATCAGGAGAACAAAACTTTGAACGGCCATATTTATGGAATTCCTGGTGGAATTTGGCCCATTAACGAACTCAACCGAGGCATTCGGAAACTGAACCCACACTGAAAATTTCAAGTCTCTAGGTTGTTCCGTTCGAGAGTTATCGTGCTTACGGCCGGACGGCCAGACGAACAGACTCGAATTTTCCGACGGATTCGTCATCAGTGAGTCGAACATAGTCGTTTGAGACTATTTTCGGCTCAAAATTCGAAAAATACAGACATCGTGACGAAATGATATAGCCCTCGTGTAAGTAGTACCAGCGCTCAAAAATATATATTTGTGGGGTAAATTGTCGATCAAGGACAGAAAGATAAAAAATATTGTGCATGATTATTTAAGAGCCGAAAAAACCACATAAGGTTCAAGAACAAAACTATATTTATTTCATCACAAATAGAAACCCGAATAAGTATATATAGAGTAAAAAAAAAATAAACAATAAACTTTCTGGAAATATACCAGCAAATATCAAACTTATTGATCATGATGGAATTTTCATTATGAAATTCATTGATGTTAACTGGTGTTTGTCCCCTCATCATCAGTTGATGAAATAGAAAATCAATTTAGTGAAATTGTTCGTGCTCCCTGTTTTTTCAGGGAGATTGTTATTGATGATGAAGATGAGGAATACCAATTCTATAACAGAGAAATGAGTATTCAGTATTTCATTATATTAGGGGACGAGAACGACAAACGACAATAATTTTACGACAGGCATATACTTCTTCGGCAATTCGCCGCTACACAATTTCAGCACAGTTTTGATGAAACGAAAATATAACAAAACATAGTTTATGGAAATCTCAAAATTAGGTTACAATTATCGATTATGTTACACTTTATTGTTCAACTCTATTTTCACGAGAAACTATGTTACAGTCTGATAATTATGTTACACCAGGCAACCCTGCTAGTAACTATTGTTCAAAATGTCCACTGCCTTGTTCATTACCTCTCACACTGTGAATCTACAACCCTGTGAAGTTCACAAAGTTTCTGACGCATTTCTGCACGAGGTGAACTTTTCGGACCAATAATATTTCCCAATCGCCTCAACGCCGAAGAATTCATTACATCAATCCAAAGCAGCTTAACGGACATATTGCATGAAATGGCCCTGGCTAACAGACAAATATCTGGTTTCAAACCATACGCTTTTGGATTTTATGTCTGGAACAGCTTGAAAGAAAAAGTATATCGAATTCGCGTTCAGACTCGAGAGGATCTGATCGAAACAGTAAATTTGTGTTGTGCAGAAATGCGTCAGAAACGTTGTGAATTTCGTAGGGTTGTAGATTCAATGCGAAACGATGTGTAAATGTATCGAATAAGACAGTGGAGATTTCGAATAATTGTTATGAGTAGTAGTAGTCTGTTTTCTTCACATGTTTTCATAAAATATGTATTATTAAAATTTAGTTTATTCCTTCAAATTCTTTTGAATCGACAGATAAATTCATGATTTCGATGAGAATTACTTTAATATTCAACCATAAAGAGCTTCAAAATAGAGCAAATTTAGGTTTCGAATATTTCGACTTTTTCGTTGTTATATTGTTAACTATGATATTAGGGCAGAAGACAAGCAGCAAGCACAAAAGTTGATATGTCATTCGAAAGCCAAATAAATGGGGTATTTTTTCCTGGAAAGGAAACATGTTCATAATCAATGATTTCTTATCAATAAAACCATTGGAAAAAAGAATGGTTCTGTTCACTTCAGAATCGTGATATTCATCTCCTTACCATGCGCGCAAAAAATTTTGGCACACGGAAATTCTTATCTTGTAGCAAATTTACTGCTGTTTGCAGATATGTGGTCAACTTTGATGAGGCTACAAGGATTACTGAAATATAATTGATTTAATGGAAAAACATGAAATATTCCTTGAAATCAAGAAATGTTGAATTGAAGAATAACCGTCAACATTTCGACCAGGTGTAATATGACATTTTTTGTTGCAAAGCTCATGTATGATCTCCCACTGAAGTTTGGCTCTTTTAAAAGTAGACACACAAGACTTTTAAGAGGTTACACACATAGTACATTATGGCTTGTAGCTCTGTTATTCAGGGACAGTAGGGCTCTTCATTTCAAGAAGACTTTTTCTGCAGGTACTGAGAATATCAAACTTAGCTTCTAATCCTACTTCGCATGAAATTCAGTTGAACAAATAATTCTCTTCCGTTCCGGATTGGCGCTGAAGGTGGACTTTTCGCTCTTCGGAACTGCGGCAGCAGCGTCTTGTCGCAGGAGCTCTGCCCGTAGCCAGCAGGAGTAGCGCGATGGGTCGATGCGGCACAGCCGATGCTAGTCCGCTATCATTCCACGACGGAATGTCTGCATGACCGCGCACGCGCGGCGTGTGCCGGCGACGTTGTCACGTCGTAACAACCCTTGGATTAGGGGGTTGCGCCAGATGGATTTCGGAAGTTAGGGGATGACGACTGACACGAGGTTCATGCTCGCTTTTGTGCCGCCGAGTTTTCTCAGGGAACTCGATACTGGCGCACTATAGCCGGTTTTGAAGGGGATTTTGCAGTCAATAATTTTTTTTTATCTGATGTCATAATGACAACATTATGTCACTCAATTTTGATGACATAAGGAAGCTCATTACGGTACTGGCAATATTAATTCCAATGGATTCTACAGTTTTCACATCAGTAGTTGATGCTTTTTGGTAAACTTGTAATTCTGTTTGGTTGTTGGCACCAAAAATTGCTTCTGATATTTTTTTCTTTTGCTCTTTCGAATTTTCGATGTAAACTTCAGCAACAGTATTGCTTTTCCATCCGCCATGGCCTTTCACGGTAGACAGATCAGCTCCAGAATCGTCCAACAGCAGACGATCGCCGAAAACAATGTCCGGTATATTCTTCAGGGTGAGGCAAATTCAAAAAAGTGGAAATAACTTTCGGCATTTTACCAAAGGTGTGAATTCCAAGGGGTGTTTCGTGCACTTCTTTTTTTTATGAGTGACAAAAAACGTCGATGGTTTGTGTTGCAAGGTCGTATTTTCACATATTGACTGACAAGTTCTACCATATTCAATCCTGGGATATTTCCCGATGTTACAAAAAATTCTCGCATTACCTTCGTTTTTGTATTTGGTAAAATTATTCTAAAAACGGATCCTTCATCTAACATATTTTCAAAAAGCATATTCGTCAGTTCCTCTCTTCTGCATGCTCCACTTAGTCCAATCATCATAGCAACTTTTTGAAATAAATATGTCATACATCATCTGATGCTTCCGTTGAAAACTTTGTGACATCTTGTTTAATAAAAATTTTGGATTTTTTAGCTCTGTAACCTTCTTATTTACGTTTTAGTAATGCAACCAGCTGTAGGTTCTTGCTAATATCGACGTTTTTTCTTTTTGTTAATAAAATACTTCTTATCATCCAATAATACGACCAGAGAGAAGATGGTTTTCTTTCCTTAGATATAAGCATTCAAAGTAAGCCAACAATACTTTTTCATGAGTGATATTCTTGATTTTCTTAGTAGAGCACCATTCTCGGTTTTCGTACCGATTAAACGCTATTTCATATACACTCCGTGATTTTTCCGGCGAAAGGGAGTCCACGATATTTCGCGTCATTTCTTCCAAATCAGAAGGCAAACTACCAGTTTCAGAATCACTCATTATTATTCAAGTTATATTCAATTCTACGTGACAATTGTTTGACAGCAGGTAAATAAATATTGCCGTTAAAACCTGACGTTGTCAAGGAAATGGCGAAGCACAGCTCACTAACCAACTAATATTTGAAACTACACATATACTTACTCCTTTAAAAATAGTGGTCATTGTGACATGTCAAAAATGCAGTTTTCAATTTTTCGAAAATGTTTTAATATAAATGCCATCAGATAATAGTATATTATTTAACGAGCGGTAACGTAGGTCATAACTCACGCAGATGAAGTTTGCAGCACAAGCCGGAGGCGAGTGCTGTAATTCATCAAGTGAGTTATGACCATTACCGCAAGTTGAATACTATATATACTTTATCTACGATTGTAACAATAAATACTAAGATACAAGTACAGAGAAAGAACTTTATTTAAAAATCTTAATAGTTAGGGTAAAAGGTACAGTTGTTGACACCCTATCAGTGATTGACACCCTCATTTTCATATTTGAATTATAAGAATTGGATGGAGGCCTTAAAAACATGGAGCTTTGAAAAAAATATTTCAATTTTTCAAGTTTGGACTGTTAGTATTAATTTGGGTTAGGTTTGCATTCCTAATTCACCATATATTTATCAATGTGCAGCGTGCTGACGATCATTGCAATTAGAAAAATACTGCCATTTTCTCAAGGTACTTAACTCAAGTTCATAACATTTTTCTAATTGTTCTAATTTTTGTCTGAAGCATAATTTTTGTTTGAATTATTGAAACTCTTCAATAAATACTTTTTCATAACTAAAAATCTATTTGGTTGAAGGTTTCGCGTTTTTTTGTGGGTGTCAATAATTGCCTTTGAAAATATGTGGATGAATAGTGATTGACATACTATGTCAATAACTGTCGTATTCAAATTTTGCAAAATTAGTCAGTATTGCCTACTATTCAGGCCTCAATTTCTTAATGAATACTGAAAAATGATTGAACTTTATCTAATTTTGTTCTAGATAGTTGTTGACACCAGTGTCAATCTCTGTGAATTTCCACGTGTCAATAACTATATTGCAAGTTCAACTAGTTTCTACTTCTTGTCCCTACCCCCTGAATCGATTTTCCACGCTTCATTCTCAACAACATGGCAAAAGCAAAAGGAGGAAGCAATGATAAGAAAAATTACACGGAGGATGCTATTATTTCTGCCTTATCAGCAGTAAAATCAGAAGGAATGTCCAGAAAACTTGCCTGCCAAAACTATGGCGTTCCTCGTTCTACAATAATTTTTTGATTGAGTGGAAAACTTGTTGAAAAATGAAAAGCACTGACGTGTAGTCAGGAGCTTTTGAGCGCTCGTTCATCTACCTAGTAGGTACAATCTTCCTAAAAAAAATTTCTTTGAACATCCACTTTTGGTCATTGATAATTTTGTTCATTGGTAAACGTGACCGCGATATTCGAGATCCACACCTATCCTGAAAATGTCTAGTCCCTAGGCCCCTCCGTTCGAAATTTATTATTTTCTACTGGTCATTCGATTTGGACAAATTTTGCATGTAACTTGAACACGTCATTCGCACCATCTGGGTGCGAAATTTCATCTCGATCGAATCAGTGGTTTAGAAGTAATCAGGAGATCAAAATTTCGAACGGCCATATTTACGGAACCCCTGATGGAATTCTGCTCATTAACCAACTCAACTACGGCAGTCGGAAACTGAACCCACACTGAAAATTTAAAGTCTCTAAGTCGTTCCGTTCGAAAGTTATCGTACTAACGGCAAGATTCGAAAAATACAGACATCTTGACGGAATGATGTAGCCCTGGTGTAAGTCCAACGAGCGCTCAACAAATCACGGACCTTGCCCTGTATTAACCTATGAAGAAGATCTCAAATTATGTGATAGAATAGACGGGTGTGCCAAAAAAAATAAAAAAAAATTATTTCAAACATAAAGCTTGATGATGAAATTCATGAAGAATCCTTTATACAGTCATGAAACAGTCCAATATGGACATGGATTGTACATCTGAAGACACAATCTGTGATAACAATGAAAACCAAGTTGCTATAAACGGCTACTGGAGAACCAACTGCCAGGGCTTGTGTCCTATTTGCAAAAAGAATTTGGATTTAAATGGTATTAGATTTAAATGGTATTAAATAATTAAATGCATTTCCTGTGCATGAAAATTCCATGTTTAATGTTTATTGAAATATGTCTTCATGGAGAAGGTTTCCATTTCGAATATTTTTCAATGCAAAACTTATAATGAACGATCCATTACTATATATTATAAATATCCACATCCTTGTTCAGCTTATTGAAAATATGAGAGACAACAGTATGTCAATAACTGTATCAGGTGGTGTCAACAATAGATTTTACAGTGTCAATCACTGAAAATTGACACATGATGTTAACGATGTGTTTTAAAGCTTCTTCTGAAAAGGTTTTTCCACTTTCGGTTGTTAATTTGAATCGAGTATAAACCAACACATAACCTCGAAAAAGAAATATTTTCATTTCATACCCAAATAACAAATTATTTATATTCTATTGGGACAGTTGGCTTAAGGTGTCAATAACTGTAGTGTTTACCCTACATATAACCATGCATTATTTATGTTGATCGTGCTTCTTAGCATGGAGTAGAAAGTCTATAGGGGCGATGCTTCATATTTAGTGCTAAGTTCACTAAAATATGCCAAAAGAACATTCTCTAAACAATGACTTGATATTCTTACTGCTACGCCAATCTTGAAAATTGTTGTATACACCTTTATATTTGTTTTGGTATTTTTCGGGCAATAAATTCTGTATGGTAACATTAGCTGATTGTCTTATTTATGAAGATGTACATAATAATTCATCTTCACTATCTGAATTAATCTTTTTCAGCGAAATATCCACAATAATAATTAGGTATCAACTCAATTTGATTAAACGTCAAAATTATTCAAGTGACCTCCCCTCAATACTAATAATGGACTGTTCCCTTACGGCCAATCACACAGGGGAGTTATAGAAGTGAGTGAGTGGGAGAACACTCACGGTGTTTGTTTACATATACCATTACTCCATAAAAAGTAGTTGAGTAATGACTATATTATTCAATCGGAGTAGATAAAATTTTGTATGTGATACGAATCATAAACATCATTATGGCACACGTCGTGTTATCTGTTATCACATTCACGACTTGTACCATAATGATCGTCTTTATGATCCTTGACATAAATGGGGCTCATTGTTGCTGTTTTTTTTTTTGCATATACTATGAGTTATATACTCACGGAAATGAGAATGCTTCCTTTCAATTCTTCACTAAGCATCCGTTATGACTCATCGAATCATCGATGTGCAAATTTGAGGGCTCCCGCAGATCTTATTAATTCATTCGCGAGTCGCCATTAGCGAGATGTCCTCGGCGGCTTTCACAATTACCAGTTAGCCGTCCCCAGCCATTCTTCGGAAATATGTTTCAGTAAACAATTCCAGCCTGTCCCGGAAGGGCCTTTGTCTCTGGGTTCCGCTAGCAGAACTCCAGATTGAATCCTGTCACAGCGGCATCGTAATTGTAATTCCGGGCGTCGCGTCTCTCGAGGCGTCCTTTACTCAAGCTGTTGCGGAGAAAAAGATCTGAGACCTGAGAGTTTCTCCTAATTGTTCTTTTAACGCGTCCTGAGGTTCTTCCTGGGGTCGATGTTTATAGCTAGATGGTTCGATTTCCACTGTATGGTTTTGTCAGTTAAGATCAACGCGCTCGTTTCACTTCTCGAGTTGGGAGTACCTGGAATATACCTAGGTCAACTCGAGAAAGATAGATCTTCACCAATTTCATGGATTTTCCAAACTTCCTCGATGCACGAACCGAATTTTGTGCCGTGAAAATTGGATTTGGTTGGGATAAAATTGACAACCACGCGACCCGAAAATCTCGATCGAGTTTCAAATTTAAATTGGTTCGTTGTAACCCTAAATTGAAGTTGATTTACCTGAACGTACCCTCCTGGCCTGGATCACATCCGCATCGAAACAGATGCGTATACATTTTTCAAGCCCTGATCGATACACGCCTCCGGGATGAACTCCTTGCTAATTACTTCACTGTGCGACAATATACAGGGTGTTTTCGAGAAAGGTTTACAATATTCATTCAGTAAGTTAATCCACGAAGTTGAATTGCTGGGACCGAGGTGACGCAAGTAGACACCGACCATCTAATTTTCTCGATGCCTAGCTACGGGATGCCTAACATAATATTAAAATTATTTTTGATCACTTGTTAATACATTTTTTTTCAGAAGTTATCATTTCTTTTTTGATGTAAAACTAGCACATTGGCAAAAAATCGAGTTGAAAGGCAATTCTTTCTGAATATAACACTTCTAATTTCACTTGAGAAGGTTTAAATTTTCTTCAACTACAGGCTGTTCCTAAATTAAAGGTACAAACGAAGAGGGGAGATTTCTTAGGTAATTTCAAGAAAAAAAAGTCCCATAAACAAGGGATCGCAAACGTTTCGTTTCCGAGATACATGGTGCTGATGTTTGAATTTTTTTTTCTCAAATTATCTACACTTCACACGATTCAACTGAGGAAGTTCAATTTAATGAGTCAAAACAAACAATGAATTAATTCATCACCGCTTACCAAGTGAATTTTTATGACAATTTGGATTTTTCTGAGTATTTCGAGAGAATCGTTCAGAATTGTTTTCTCGAAATAGGTAGCGAATACGATAAATTAACGAGAAACCATAAAGTTCAGTGTAACAATAAAGCTGCTTTTCACATCTTTTCAAATTGAAGGTGGCCCACCAAAAAAAGTTCTGGAGGAAAACAGGAGACAGTGTTTCAGAAAAAATATCACCCTGTAGATTTGCTATCAAAATTGGTGTAAACTCTCAATTGTAATATCTATGCCAAATTTCAGTTGAATATCTTGTGAAGTGTAGATACTATGAGAAAAAATTCATCTCGAAAAAGAACCGTTTTGTAATCCCATGTTTATGCGACTTTTTTTTCCTTGAATTACTCAAGAAATCTTTCCTCTTCGTTTAAACCTCCCATTAAGGAACTCCCTGTATATTGCCTTTTTTTTTTTGAGTGATACTCATGATTTTTTTTTAGAGAAATATGATTATTAATTGTCAACAAATTAGCCGTTTAATTTTGTTTCATTTGAAGTTTTTCAAAACTATTATTCATAAATTAAATGGGGTGGTCTCTTATTTCCATTGAAATAGATATCTTACTGAATATCTCATGTATAATAGAAGTAAAAGCTGAAGAAGAACCATGAAAGTCCCGATTCGTAGAGTCGTTAACATTTCTAGGGGATATGTTTGCCGGAAAAGGAAATGCTGAATTCTCAACTTTTGGATAGTTGCCATTCGGAAGGTCCCAGTCAATATATCCTCGACTTTTCCTTGAAAATTTGGGAGCGCCAATTTGGTGACAATATATCGATCGAAACAAGCAATGTTTCAGTTTTAAAAATAGAAATTTTTGTAAAAATAATATAAATCTCGAATTTTCAAAAATCGCCAAAATCGACCGCAGGAATATGGCCCAGCTGGTTCACTAAAAAAAGAAATCAGGTGAAAAAATACACGCTAGTACGATTTCCCATTCTCATTGTATTGTATTGTATTGTATATTGTTTATATCCCGACTCTCCTAGGTCTCTGTGAAACCCCTCAGAAGCTCAGAGCTTCAGAAGCTCAGAGCTTGTGCGAGTTAGGAGACCCGGTTGTGTTCATAAATGTATTTTCAACATCTTCGGCAATTTAATGTCAATTTCTGTAATTCGTGAAATTGACAGTTACCTTGGACTTCTATAAACAATTTTTTATATAAAAAAAAACCCATTGGGATCTGAAATGAGGTTGGTACGATCAACTACATCTTTTTCAACACTAGCGCATTCGCCATTTCGCAACTACAAAAGAGTAAGGCGAGAATGACATCAAACATGTTCGTATCTGATGTCTAGAAGGCGAGACTGATGTGGTCAAGTTTTTCATTCAAAACTGCATCCAAGAAAAAACTCAAGAACCAAATTTGTTATTGGTACTAAACGAAAGACGTCCTAGAATTCCTATAATCCGAATTGAAATTTTTTTTTCAGCTCATTATGTAATGAATTTTTTGGATGTTCCATAAGAATTGTTCTTCTCTATGCTAGCAATGATTTCCCAACGAATTCTTGTAAAATATTCAGCTAAAAAATTTGATGGATTCCTGAATTCCTGCGTGGAGCATTCGCTATTTTGCAACTCAGAAAAAAAATAGATTATGAAATAAAACATGTTCGTTTCAGAATCTAGTTTTATTAGAAGATATTTCATTTTGCAACTTACATGACAACTTAGATTGACTAATTTGAATAGGATTTTTGTGAAGTAATATCAATCTTCGGAAAATATTTTTATTTTATTTTGTAATATGTAGCTTGTCTGATTTTTCGGCCGATACTTGATAAAAATCCATATAAACTTAGTATTCGCTAATGAACTAAGTCTACGATTTTCACTAATTAATAATAATTAATTAAGTAGTGAAAATCGTTAATTAGTGAATACTAAGTTATTAGCTTGTCTTCGATGTATCGTTTCATTTGTATTCCTCCAAAATTATTGGATTAATGATTTTCTATTATTCGTATATAGTCATTAAAATTGTTGCAATCAGAACTCACATATGGATCCTCGAAGAAAATTTATTTGAAATGATCGATTTAGGAAAAGGTTGGTGATTGAAATAGGTAACCTTCACTATCTTCCTATAAAATTTATTAATTGATATAATTCTCCAGTCAACAGCGAATGACAACTGTATTTTCAACATAATTTCCTCAACTCGCGTGAAGTATTCTTTTTTTTTTCACTGATAGGACTCATTATAGAATTCCGATGGTAAAAGAAAAAATACCGAAGAATTTTGGGAGCAGTTGGTGTTGTTTAACCGGTTCATTCTCCGCAATTCACGTTCGAAAATAATGCAGACGAACCGTTCACCGCATCTGAGGGTTGCCGCTCTTCTCGGCGTCCGCTTCCGACCGTTCCTCCTTACCGGCAACGTCGCACCGGCGCTTGCATCAACGGGCCCAGACCTCAGTGCACAATTCGCGACGCTCAGCGCCGATCAACACCCGCACCTGTTGGCCAGGAGAATATGCTCTAGCGACGTCCTCGTATCCCGCCAAAACGCGGCCCGACACCGAAGATGACTCGCGCGAGGAGTCCGAAACGTTGCTTCCGGTCGCCTTCCGCCGGTCCGAACGCTGGGGAAAGTTCCCAATGATCCGGGATGGTGAGTGAGTTTTCTTGTGGACAGCACGAACCCCGAAGGGTGAAATTATGAGTGGAGAAAGGTCGGGTTGATGTGTTGTTGCTTCGTTCGGAGGAATTCAGTTTGGCCACCTGAATAAATTCAACAAATTTTCGAGGATTACTTTGCCTATTCGAAGAAACAACGAAAGCCCCTTTTCAACTTTCCTGGAAAGCGAAGAAAAAAGTTTCGTACGGACTGAAGACTGCTGAAACAACCGAACAAGAAGAAAGACAATAAAAGATTTCAACTTATGCCAGTGTAACTAGGTGGTCAATTCGTAAATTTAACTTTTGCTCAAGGTAGATTCGAAACAGTTTAGCTTACGCCCTTTCATCCAAAAATCTTCCATTTTATATTAGCCTACAAAATTTAGCTTGATTCGTAGCATTTTAACATTCAAAGAGGTAGTACTTTCAAATTTTCAATTTCGTTAATTGACTGCAGTGATTATATTTGTGAAGAGGTTTGTGAGCCATGGAGAAGGTGGTGTGTTTGTGTGGGGTTTCTGTTTTACAAGGGGGGGCATGGTAATGACTCGCAGCCATGACGATGTGGCAGAGTGGGATGGGGGGGCACGGGGGCAAGAACAATGCCTGGATGAAGTTAATGGGCATCGTCCAAAAGGAAAGGAGACACCATGATTCTGGACCTTCTGGAGGGGATCGTGCTCTTAGCCAGTAAGTCCCGCCAGATTTATATCCATCACATTTTATGTTTGATTTATGAAAATAATATTATTATTAATAATGCCAGTTTAATACGACGAGACTTACAGGGTGATTGTTTGTATTTTACTCAATAGCTATCTCAGTAAGTATTGGTCCTAAAAAACGATTAAATAGGCAAATATGGAGTAATTTTTATGAGCATTCAGAAGTAAGTACTAGAAAATGCAAAAAAGCATCGTTAACCTGTATTTTATATTCCTAATCGGTAGAGCTTTTTCTTCTGATTTCAAATATATATAATTACATAATGCCAACCCTGTATATCTTAGATGAGCTGTTTATCTATATACCATTTGATAATTATATCACTATGTAATATTCTGATGAGCTAGCTATTTCAATGACGCAAATTGTTGCATGTGTTATTGTTTGTCGCATTCATTCCAGCTCTTTCAGATAAGATAATGTTATAAATACCTCTGAAGATGAATCAGGCGTCAATAATTAGATGAATTTCTTTCTAACTATATGCTAGATAGGTCAGATAATCGTCCGTTGTAAATAAAGATTGTTTTTTTCAAAACAAGGCTTTCGATTTTGAAAATATAATTATATACTTCATCGAGGTTATCTTTGTGCCAGTTTTCGGAAAATATGAATGTTTTCGTCTAAATCAAAGGCAGCTGTAGAACGCCACACGACGAAAAAAATCACAATATGTGGATTGGCAGAAACAGTATCATTCTCTGGCCTCCTTACATTCCCAACTTGTCCCCATTAGATACTTTCTTATGGGGATATTTAAAATCTGAAGTTTATATGGACCGTTCTCAAAAAATAGTGAAGATATTCAATTAAGAATGGAGGAAGGAATTGATAAGCTCAACAACCAACCAGAAATATTAAGGAAAGCCCTCGAAAACTCAATAAAAAGATATCGATTGTGTGTAAGTAAATGGGGGCCATTCGAACACTTAATTCAAATTTTTCTTAATAAATTGATGAAACAAATACCAGTTGTTCTATTATCCATGGCTACTTCGATATAAAAAAATCGCAGTATTGTCACGTGGCATTCTACGCTGCCTTAGATTTATACGAAAATCTATATTTTTCGAAAACTGACACAGAAAACCTCAATAAAGTATATTTATATTTGAAATCAGAAGAAAGAGCTCTATCGATTAGGAAGATAAAATACAGGGTGTTCCGTTTGAAAAATGCCATCTCACATAAAAATTTTAAGTTAACGATGCTTTTTTGCATTTTCTAGTACTGAATTCTGAATGCCCATAAAGAATACTTCATATTTGCCCATTTGAACGTTTTTGTAGGACCAATATTCACTGAGATAGTTATTGAGTAAAATATAAACAATCACCCTGTACAACTACAATTTCTTGTCCATATTTGTTATGAAAAAAAAAATTAACAAATATTTCAGGAATCTTATGGTGGAAAACTGTCCCTCACTGATAATGGCAGGTTTTAGGTGAATTTCTCATTATGAACGATAATATAGCAGAAACAGAACAAATTTAATTTTGAAAAAAATCAATCTGAAGACTAAAAAACTAAGAGCCCTTCTTAAAAAAAATTCAATTACAAGTTTTGTCTACGAAGTGGGCCAAAATCTCGAAAAGTTTCAATGATGTTGATCAAGTCTTCATGTTGATCTTATCCAATTAGAATTTTCAATTAAAAATTCCGTGACCCAAATACGTCATATCCTTTTGCGTTCACAGCGACGCTTCAAAAATTAGAAGTCAACATTTTCCGAATATAATTGAGAAAATCAACAGCTGAAATTCATGGCCCTGATGGAATTAATTATTCATGAATGTGGTAGTCGTTGCTTCGTTGAATCAACTCGAAGTTTCAGAAATTCAACCAAGAGAGGTAAAATGAAGAAAGGCAACTGAATAGGAGTCCATTACTATCATTGTTCAATTTTATTGCAAATACTCGTTGAACTGGTTGAATGAATCAGACTCTACTATTTTATGAATGTGGTCTGTTTATTCAGCAAAAGGAAGTGGCGAAATTGTGAAATTCTTGTGAAAAGATTGGTGGTGCAAGGGTTGGCGCATTCGCCATTTTGCAACGGAAAAATTGTTCTTCGTGGCATGAATTCATGAATACAATGTTTGTTTGATTCGAACAAAAAAGGAGAACCAGTGAGATGGACGAAGTAGCTGTACAAAGTAATTTTTGGTAGAAAATATTAATAAGGTAGTGTGCATTGAAACATTCAATAAGGACCAAAAATATTATATACCACATCAATTAGTTTATTTGTTATTCTTAGTATTGAACGATCGTTGCATCGAAAAATTGAAATGAAATGGAAAAATTTTCGTCTAAAAATTGAATTCAGCAGAGGTTCAGATAATGAAATTAGCTCCATTATAAATAGTCAGTTTGTTTTGATAAATTGGATCAAAGAATTGCACTACTCGATGGCATGGTGACAAGATGCGATGTACTATTTTTGGACGAACAATTAATGGCTTTTATTATTTCGAGATTGATACCTAGTAGAAACCAATTGATGTTAAACGCACTGACATTATGGTTGTTTGTAGCTGCCAGCAAGCGAACGACATTTTCTGATTTTCATTCATAATCGCTTTCAAGGTAGTTATACAGAAATATCGCAAAATCATCATATTTTTTATGGAATATAAGTGCGTGTGAAAACTTCAAAAATTAGTCGTAGCTCTCTCTGAATAATAAATTCATCGGTCTATCGAACTCCGTATTTCATTCAGTATTCATCGTTTTTGGGGTCAAGGTCGAGTAATTCCCATTTTTGTTCATTTATTTTCTTGAAATTTTTCATGATAGTCGATAGGCATTGCTAAAATATACGAAATAGGAATAGTTTTTCAGTGAAAAATTGAAACGACTCTGCGATGGTTCCTGTTTGTAGCCAAAGTATGCAACCAGATGAAAAAAATTCATACTGATCACTGTCGAGCCATTTCTATACAGTCTACTTTTAAAAGGCCCAAACTTCAACATTTCTTGATTGCACGGAATATTTCCAGTTTTTCCATAAAGAAAATTATACTTCAGTTATCCTTGTAGCCTCATCAGAGTTGACCACATCTCTGGAAACAGCATCAAATTTGCTACAAGATAATAATACCTGCGTGCCAAAAAAATTCTTATTGCGGGAATGGTAAGGAAATGAATATCACGATTCTGAAGTGAACAAAACCAGTCATAATTTTCCAATGGTTTTATGGATGAAAATCATTAATTATGGACATGTTTTCATTTCAGCAAAACATAACCCATTTAGTTGGCTTTCGAATGACATATCAACTTTTGTGCTAGCTGCTTGTCTTCTGCCCTAATATCATGGCTAACAAAATAACAACGAAAAAGTCGAAATATTCCAAACCTAAATTTGCTCTATATTGAAGCTTTTTATGATTGAATATTGAGGTGATTCACATGGAAATCATGAATTTCTGTCGATTCGAAATAATTCGAAGGAATAAACTAAATTTCAATAATACAGATTTTATAAAAACATGTGAGGAAGACAGACTACTACTACTTGTAACAATTGCTCAAAATGTCCACTGCTTTATTCAATACATTTTGCACATCGTTTTCGCACTGAATCTATAATCCAGATATGTGATCAACTTTGATGAGGCAGAAGAATAACCTTCAGTATTTCGACCATGTGTTATATGTTTTTTGTACGAATTCAAGAATTAAATTTGAAAAATTTCACCAAATAAACTAATAAGCAAGCCAACAAAACAATTCATGTATCCCAGATACCAAATTTGCAGTCGTAGGCCGGTTTCGATACATATCAGATCTCATCAGTACGATTAGCAATATGATAAATTCGATGTGAAAAACAGAAGACCCTAAAACATAAGGCAACGTGGTACTGAGAAATTTCCCAAATCACGCCACCTGTCCGTTCCAAGAGCAACTGTCTCAAATATCTGTAGATCATAAACTGTTTTATTCATTTATTATTATTATTGATATTTTTTTGTCGCAAATCTTATGTATGATCTCCCACTGAAGTTTGGCCCTTCTAAAAGTAGACACCCTGTATACGGAATAGTGATCTTAACATTTCATTAACCAAAAACGTCAAAATGAAAGATCCCCGACATACCAATAGTTACCGTACATTCTAGAAATGCCTTCTTAATTGAACCTAGTATAACATAAATTCACCAGAAGCGCCTCAAGCGACGGGAGTAGCAAAGTTTCCGCCACATAAAAAACACCCAATCTATCTCGTAACGAGTGTGTCGACACAACATCTCCGGTTTTTCGAGCAGATGCACAAAGGATTGTTTCAGAGCGGAAAAGTTTATTGTTCGGGGGCATTGAAACGAATATCATAACTCTGGAGAACGACACGCTGCACCAGCTGCAGAACTTCGATTCCCCGGCCACGACCCATTAAAAGGAGTTGTAACGTCGCAGAAAATTTGGCGATAAAGAATAGATAACGAAGATGCATCCTCTAGGAGGAAGGTTCCAATAACATGGGAGAAGAATAGGTGAGGGAATAAAGCAGGAAAAAAAATTACTCCTGTCGTAATTTTTTACCAAGCATAAAACTTGAAATAAACGACACGAATGTGAGTGAAATGTTACTGCAGAAATAAACGCATTACGCCAAATTATTTTGGACAGCTTGGCATTTATGTTGAGCATATGACATTTCATGTTTTACCAGAGATAATAATAATCTAGACGTTGTCGTATTTGATTAGTTCTATATATGACATATTTTTTTCCGTTCCGTTTTTGTTCCAAAAAGAGATGAAAGTGTTCGTATTTCGAACGTTGCTAACTTTATGTTTCTCGTTTTGCTGGCGTTTTCTTTTATTGATCAGGCTGCTCCGAAACGCTTCCACAAGTACCACTCCAAGAGTTCATATTGTAGGATGAATATTTCAGAGGGTTCTTCGGCATAAAAACCGCCATTAAATATTTCAACCAGTATGTTTCTTCAACATTGCGGATATGCACGTCAAGAAACCTGAGATATGGCGTAGCAGATGTGTCGAGAGTTGAATGACGAGAAGGGTTTTTCTTCCGATGAATCAGCTGGACCAAAATCTGTTCAAGAAACGATGTTCATCCGAGAATTCAATAGCGACATTTCATATTATTCCAGTATTTTTCAAAGTCATTCTTTTTTTTGTTTGATAACATCCTTGTTTTGCATTGTAATAAATTGAATAGGATATCATGGAATGAAAAATATCCTCAATGATCTTTTAAACTATCTAAAAATCCTCTAGAACTATTTATGGGTTTTGTATCGAAATTTGCACTATTCTCTGAATTATTTTCAAACGCCATCAATTCAATATTGAATAGAAATACAAACAAACTATAAGTACAAATTTTCTACTGATTCTGTAAATTCAGCCATTCACTACTTCTCAACGGCAAGATAACTGACGAAACAGACTTCAAATTCGGAATCAGCATGTTCGACTTAGTTTATATGTGGATTTTCGAAAAAATAGAAGACCAACATTTTTTCCCTCGAAAATTTTTATGACTATTTTACAAGAAAAAATTTTGAAAAATAAAATTGGCCAATAAATGACAAAAATACAAGGCATCTGACTGATTAGAGGGTGTAGATTCCGAATATGTAATTTTTTTCACGAAAAACAATTTTACTGAAAACTTTAGCATTTTGAAGTTGAAATTTTGAATTTTCTATTGTTGGTTATTAGACGTTGAGGTTTTGCATTTGAAAACATATAGACTCTGGCGGGTGTGGATTTTTTTTTATAGCCACATATATTGGGTACAGATAAAAATCATCGTAGGTTGTAAAAAATGTGAACAAAAAATTTTACGAATTTTTTTTTGAAACAACACATTTTTCTGTAACTTCAGCCATTCACTTCTTCGGCAAGATAACTCAAGAAACAGACTTCAAATTCGGAATCAGCATGTTCGAGTTAGTTTATATATGAATTTTCGAAAAAATAGAAGAACAAAATTTTATCCCTCAAAAATTTTTATGACTATTTTACAAGGAAAAATTTTGAGAAAAAATTGCCAATTAATAACAAAAATACAAGTCATCTGAATGATTAGGGTGTAGATTCCGAATATGTAAACATTTTCACGAAAAACAATTTTTACCGAAAACTATCGCATTTTAAAGTTGAAATTTTGAGTCCTCCTAATGGTTGGTTGTTCGACTTTGAGGTTTTGCTATTTGGAGATCTATAGACTCTGGTTGGTGTGGAATTTTTTTCTTATAGCCATATATATGGGGTACAGATAAAAATAATCGTAGGTTGTAAAAAATGTGAAAAAAAAAGTTATGAATTTTTTTTCTAGAACAATTCGTTCTTCTGTTAATTGAGCCCTACACAACGTCTAAACAGTATATGGAAAAACAGAATTTGAATTCAGAATCATCATGGTCGATATAGTCTATTTGTGAACTTTCTGAATAAAAATATAAAATTTTTTTTCGTTGAAAAATTAAAAAACAAATTCTTCCATGAGGAGAGAAAAGAGCATTTCATGTATAGGATTCGAGAGTGTTTACTCCGAATATTAAACCAATTTTCATGGAGAAAAATCTGACAATTTTTCATCGATACTTTCAACCGATCGCCGAAACTTTTTAATTAAAAAAACCCTATGATTATGCTATCTTATATTTGCTTCGACTGTATTGCAATTCAATTATGTAATCTCAACTGGAAAAAAATCCACGAGAACATCCCTAGTCTTCAATAACACAGTCATGTCGGTTCCAAAGTAGAAGAGTTTTTCTCAATTTTTTGTACATATACGGAGTCAAGCAATTGGAGAACATGCTTATCGAAGCTCGAAAGTGATTGGTTGCGACACGCCATGCAATGCATCAAACAATTAGGATCAATTTTAGCGGTGAGTTTGTGAACTTCCCAATATTTTTGTATGACCTTTTTAGTAAGTTTGAGTTTAATTGCAATGAAAAAATATCTAATTCGCTACTTTAGTTCCTTGATGGCTTATATCCCCTTTCAAATCAGAATTTGCTGAAACGAAACTATTGTGAAATCCTAACCCTTGGAGGCTTAAGAGCTTTCGAGTAATACCTCACCGTTTCAATTGACACAAGCAACATCCACTCGGCACGAACGGAATCTGCGATTTCCAGGCGCCACGTTTTCAATCGGATAACCAAAGTTTCGCGAAGGTGGCGGGTTTGTAAGGGTTCCTCACGTCATTTCGTATTCCGCAATGGTCCGCTGTAATACGAATGTGAACCCGCTTCATCGTGTTTGTTACTTCAACAACCACGAAGACTGCGGTCTTTGAATATTGCCCCGGTATTCCTCGATTCTCGATGAAGGTAAATAATAATGCTGGATGAATAATTTTCATTCCTCGATAGGAACCAACCTGAAGAGAGCGAGATTATGGTTTTCTGTTGATATTTCATCTTCGTTGGTTTCACCACGTTCGTGGTGTAATATTTTGGAATATGAATAATTAATCTCAAATTCGGTTACACATCTCGGAGAAGAGTCTGTATATTCGTGCATACATTGTGTTACTTATCGTTAATTTGGGACCGGGTGACCGACGGGACACCTGCAACTTAGATAACAAAATTTATTAGAGGCGAGTCATTCATCGACTACATTGTAGTCGATGGATGTTGTGACTACAGGGCGAGATAAGGTCGAGAAAAAGGGAGAATATGCGACTACGATTGATTGTGGGAAAAAATCGGAGAAAGAATTTAAGACCGTGGGTGTTCCCAAGCCAAGTGAGAGGCACTGAGAAAAATGTCACTGAGGAATTAGGTTTTTGAAGTGGGAAAAAGTTTACCTTTGGGGGACTCTGGAAGAGTTAAGGCAGTTCCTCGCTGGTCGAGAACTCACTAAGAATTAGTTGTACGGGTCGGTTTTCCGGTTAGAAGCCGGTGTAGGGACTAAAATTTGGGTAGTAGTCCGTTGTAGGAAAATAGCTTTAGTATTTTCAGTCGAGAATTTTCCGAGTCCGGATTAGGTAAACAATCTGTGTTAGATCGTGGAAGTAAATGTCGAAGAAGTTGCGTTTAAGTAAAGTTAGAAGTTGTATTTGTTACGGGAGTGCGATTAAAAAGGTTGAGGTCATTTTCGGAGTGAGTGAATTTGTTTTCAAGTAGATGCAAAATGGGAATAGGTGGTTTTGCAGATCAAGGTAGGAAAATTCAGTTCGAAGTTTTAACCCCTATACATGTGAATGGTGTTATTGTTATCCCCAATATTATTGATAACTCGACCCGAAATTGATTAGATGTGTTTCAATGCAAGGAATGTGGAAATAATTGTATTTATTTTGTATCGAGTTAATTGACCCCCTCGTACATTGGGATTAGTATGTTTGTATGACGTAGGGAACGTAGGAGATTAATTGTGTGATTCAATTACGATTATGCGAAACTAGGTGATGGATAGATGTTTTTATTCTGATGTTTTTGTTGTTTGTGAAAAGCTCGATTTTATGTACGCATTTTACCATCATTTTTCGTGAATATAATATGTTCTTTTAAATTTCTGGGTTTTCTTTCCTGAATACCTGTTCCTCAGAAAGGCAAAACAAAAGACTTTCTCTTTATGCAGGAAGCAAGAACTCAATCCTTTTCGGACAATAGATTATAAATGGTGACAGCGGGTAGAAAAATAGAATAATACTGAAATTCCATCTTAAGAACTTGTACTATTACTAAGGGTACAAGTCGTATTATTACAGGGGAATATTTATCAAATTGCAAAGTGCCACAAGCAGACATCGACCATCTCAGTTACTCGATGCCCTACACGTCCCACTTCAATTAAATTCGAAAAAGCAGCGCTGCAACGTAGAGTGCTCCTATTTGCATCCAGATTGCGCAATTAACCCATTATGCTAACGAAAGACGTATACAATTTCGAAACGCCCCTTTCCATCGCTCGTCTCGAAATATCGCCGTAGAGAAAAGAACGCAACTTCAAATTCAATTAAGCATTGCGTTTGTCAAACCACCGGCTAAACACTCCGGCGCTGAAACAAAGTGCTTCCTTCGTGTCGAGAATTACACGGCCATGGATCGGCGGATATCTTTCGATCTTGTGGTCGAAACAGTACATGCGAGATGGTAGTTTTGCGGGAAGAAAGGCCCCGAATGATGCAGTTAATCGAGAATTAAGGTGGGCGGTAGTGGAGAGACTGATAACTTACCCCAGCATATAATTTCGAAATAGTTATTTAATGAATTTAATGAAGTGGAGGTTGAAGCATTATTTACTTTGGAACTATTATGACATAAAATTTTTTCTGCAATTTCTATTTTATTCTGAATGGAGTTTTCAATATACCCTTCTGCAACAGAAGTTGGTTTCCAACCACCAAGTCTTTTGATGGCTGAAAAATCTGCACCAATGTCAGAAAGAATAGACGCAAACAGTGACCTGTATACAAATGTGGTTGCTCTAATTTAAGAAAGTTTGCAATCATTGACGGTAATTTAGAAAATGTATTAATTCCAACTGGTTGTGTTGAGCATTTATAGTTCTTATCAAAAACGAAAAATCTTTCGTGTGGAGTGTGAGCTGGCCTCAAGGATGTATATCTCTTTATTATGTTTAAAAGTGTATGCTCATCGTTATCCACCACAGTGAATATCCTGTTCGAATGTGTTTTCGATGATTCACTGTCACCAAAAATTTCGATCCCATATATTGTACATCCTTTCTCTGCAACCTTAACAATTCATCTTTTCTCAATGCACCCGCTACTCCGAATATCAAAGCGACCTACAAATCAAACAATGATAGTTATTTCACTATAACGAGATAATGAGAATAAGTTGGAATAACGATTCAATTGAGTTTTATTTTTACCTTCGACATCAAGAAAACACTATCAGGAGCATTCGCTATGAACTCTCTCACATTATCTTTTTCGAGAACTTTTGATGTTTTTGGATATATCCCTATCCGTTTAATAAACATCACCAGTTTTTGGTATCTGCTTATATCAGTATTGTCTTTCACATTTAGTGTTGATTTCAGCATCGAATATTTTGGCCATAAACTTGCTAGATGCCCCTTTTCTGCAATACCCGTAAAGTATGCCAACAAAACCGTTTCCGTAAAGTTCCGAACCTTCTTGTTCTTGCACCAAGATCTGAATTCAGCATAGGTTTTCTCATACAAATGACGGCTCTTTTCAGGAAGCAGACTCAAAGTTGCTGCTTCAGAATATTTATTTTGACAATCAATTTTTTTTTTGTTCACATGAGTGGAATTTTTGTACCGAATACCACACGAGGTCAAATTAAATCCGGAAATTTTTGTTCTCTAGTGGTATTACTAGTGAAAATTCCACACATGTGATTTTTAACCAATCAGAACGTGTATTTCTGACAGATCACCATCGCAACGGATGAATTTTAGTGGAAATTTTTTCCTCGTGGGTACCCGACAGCGAATTATACCGGAAATTTTTTTGAAGTTTATAATGACAGAATATTTTTTTTGACAATCTGATTTTTGAGCGCTCGTACTACTTACACGAGGGCTATATCATTTCGTCACGATGTCTGTATTTTTCGAATTTTGAGCCGAAAATGGTCTCAATCGACTATGTTCGACTCACTGATGACGAATCCGTCGAAAAATTCGAGTCTGTCCGTCCGTCCGTCCGTCCGTCCGTCCGTCCGTCCGTCCGTCCGTCCGTCCGTCCGGCCGTATACACGATAACTCTCGAACGGAATGTCCTAGAAACTTGAAATTTTCAGGGTAGGTTCAGTTCCCGAATGGCTCGGTTAAGTTCGTTAATGGGCCAAATTCCACCAGGGGTTCCGTAAATATGGCCGTTCAAAGTTTTGTTTCCCTGATTACTTGAAAACTACAGATTTGATCGAGATGAAATTTTGCACTCAAATGGAAAATGAGGTGTTCAAGCTACATGTGAAATTTTGTCCAGATCGCATGACCAGAACCATAGAAACCATAGAAAATTGTAACTTTTGAACAGAAAGGCCTAGGGACTTGAAATTTTCAGGATAGGTGTGGATCTCGAATGTCGTGATCACGTTCATCTATGAGCAACATTATACAAGGGGTTCCGTAAATACGGTCGTTTGAAGTTTTGTTTTCTCGATAAATTCGAAACTGCGGATTCGATCGAGATGAAATTTCGTATTTTAATCGAGAATGATATATTGAAGCAATATTTTGTCCAGATCGCATGACCAGAACCATAGAAACCATAGAAAATTCTAACTTTTGAACGGAAAGGCCTAGGAACTTGAAATTTTCAGGGTGGGTTTGGATCGCAAATTTCACGGTCATGTTCATCAATGAGCAAAATTGGACTAGGGGTTCCGTAAATATGGCCGTTCAAAATATTTTTTTCGTGATAGTTTCGAAACTGCCGATCGGATTGGAATGAAATTATGCACCTAGCTCAGGAATAATGTATTCAAACTACGTGCAAAATTTTGTCCAGATCGCACCACCAAGACCATAGATACCGTGGAAAATTCTAGCGAATTATCGGAAAAAAATTGATCAGCTGAAGCACCGACATGAAGTCTGGAGTTTCGCCTAAGTTTCAGAATTTTTTTGACAGCAGTCAAAAATTCCTTCAATTGATTTCTAAAACTGGAAAATGCGAATCTACCTACAAGGTGCATGTACGAGCGCTCAAAAGCTCCTGCCTTCACGGCAGTGCTTTTCGTAATTTTTATCAATATTTGCGTTGATTTGATTTGATAATATTTTGTTTTCAAGCGTGGTGAAACAGATTTATATTTTTTCGAAAATATTTTTGCCGCGGATTTTGAAATTGAAAATTTTATAATATTTCAATATAACCATAATTTTTGAGCGCTCGTACAACTTACACGAGGGCTATATCATTTCGTCACGATGTCTGTATTTTTCGAATTTTGAGCCGAAAATGGTCTCAATCGACTATGTTCGACTCACTGATGACGAATCCGTCGAAAAATTCGAGTCTGTCCGTCCGGCCGTCCGTCCGGCCGTATACACGATAACTCTCGAACGGAATGTCCTAGAAACTTGAAATTTTCAGGGTAGGTTCAGTTCCCGAATGGCTCGGTTAAGTTCGTTAATGGGCCAAATTCCACCAGGGGTTCCGTAAATATGGCCGTTCAAAGTTTTGTTTCCCTGATTACTTGAAAACTACAGATTTGATCGAGATGAATTTTTCTGCACTCAAATGGAAAATGGGGTGTTCAAGCTACATGTGAAATTTTGTCCAGATCGCATGACCAGAACCATAGAAACCATAGAAAATTGTAACTTTTGAACGGAAAGGCCTAGGGACTTGAAATTTTCAGGATAGGTGTGGATCTCAAATGTCGTGATCACGTTCATCTATGAGCAACATTATACAAGGGGTTCCGTAAATACGGTCGTTTGAAAT
Organism: Aphidecta obliterata; assembly: GCA_963966015.1. Classification (NCBI taxonomy): domain Eukaryota; kingdom Metazoa; phylum Arthropoda; class Insecta; order Coleoptera; family Coccinellidae; genus Aphidecta; species Aphidecta obliterata. Next base: position 30,445,075 of record OZ014428.1, read on the forward strand.
TTTGTTTTCTCGATAAATTCGAAACTGCGGATTCGATCGAGATGAAATTTTGTATTTTAATCGAGAATGATATATTGAAGCAATATTTTGTCCAGATCGCATGACCAGAACCATAGAAACCATAGAAAATTCTAACTTTTGAACGGAAAGGCCTAGGAACTTGAAATTTTCAGGGTGGGTTTGGATCGCAAATTTCACGGTCATGTTCATCAATGAGCAAAATTGGACTAGGGGTTCCGTAAATATGGCCGTTCAAAATATTTTTTTCGTGATAGTTTCGAAACTACCGATCGGATTGGAATGAAATTATGCACCTAGCTCAGGAATAATGTATTCAAACTACGTGCGAAATTTTGTCCAGATCGCATCACCAAGACCATAGATACCGTGGAAAATTCTAGCGAATTATCGGAAAAAAATTGATCAGCTGAAGCACCGACATTAAGTCTGGAGTTTCGCCTAAGTTTCAGAATTTTTTTGACAGCAGTCAAAAATTCCTTCAATTGATTTCTAAAACTGGAAAATGCGAATCTACCTACAAGGTGCATGTACGAGCGCTCAAAAGCTCCTGCCTTCACGGCAGTGCTTTTCGTAATTTTTATTTGTTCACATGATAATTTTGATTCATTTCAACTACAAGCTAGGATGTTTCCTAAATTCTTTGGACCATTATGTTTATATTCAAAACGCAATTATTATATACTATAGCAGATTGATTGGAAGTTGCTTGTTCTTGATTAAGAGATTCTTGGATTTTCTTCGCAGAGGTTGATGCGGACCTCATTGCCTCAATTATATCCTGATGGCCCGAGTCAATTTGCAGATATGGTTTTATGGAGTGACTGCTAGCATGCCCTGTTATTTTAATTGATTGCTGTTCTCCAATTCCTGTTTTGGCTTAAGATGAAACAGCAGTAGCCCTCACAGAATGATTTGTTATCTTGATCTTGTTGACATCGATTCCAATCACTGATGTCGCCGATTTGAACCAGGAAGATATTGTATTTTGTCCAACCGTGCTGTTCTTGTACCAGCCTTTGGAATTGGTGTGCTGTCAGTTTGGATTTGGAGTTAAAAATAAACGATTCGTTTTGATGAGTTGGTCTAGCTTGCTTATTAGTTTTTTGAACAGTCCTACTGGGCATAATTCTTCATTGACTGAATTCGGTACTAGCCACTTGATGTCGGCCATTCTTTTTGAACCGCCTTGGGTGGTCTTGGAGAAAATCGGGTTATACTCAATGAGTCCTGTTGGTTTCCCTTGATTGTCAGTTTCCTCCACGAAATATTCTATTGCTGCCGCTCCTTCATTTCCTCTCCAGGCCAATTCATGAGCAGCAATGTGAAAGAACTTTCTTTGCAATCCTTCCGGAGTGGTTTCGTCCCAAAGCTCAATAATCTTTCTCAATTCGTCTGCTGATAGATAGATAGATAGATAGATAGGTTTATTCATCTCATAGTATACATCATGTTATACATAGAAATAATGTCAGACACAATCATTTAAACTATAGCTATTAATAATTACATTTACAGTAGTCGAAGTATTCCTGCACATTATATGGTTCACAACTCATGATAAAGGAACATACATTTTTAATAAAAATCTTTTTGGTAAAGCATTAAATAATTTTATGCACATATACATTGCATTATTCTCTGTTAGTGTGAGATTGTGTATGGGATACATATATTGATCCACCTGCCTAGTTTTGATATTTTTGTTTTTAAATTCATCAAAATACTCTCTGTGTTGTATGAGAAATTTTAAACAATTGTAAACATAAAGTCCTGTGAAAGTATGAATTTTATTAGCCCGAAAAACACCCCTGCACGTCTGCCTGTATTTCATGTTAAGCATAGATCTTAAAGCCATTTTTTGTTTTACAAATAGGCATTTCGAGCAGGAAGTGCCTCCCCAGCACACAATACCATACGACAAGATGGACTGAAAATTAGAGAAATATACAATTTTCAGGATGGATACATCCACTGACTTTTTCAAAACATTGATTGTATATATGGTAGAATTTAATTTTTTATTCAAGTAGTCTACATGATTTCTCCACTTCAGATTAGAATCAACATAAACCCCAAGAAACTCTACACAGTTTGTTATCTCAATTTGAGTACCATCTAGTGAAATGTTATTAGGGGGCATTACTTTCGATCTTTCAGTTTGGAACATTATACAATCGGTTTTTTTTGCATTTAAATTTAAACAATTTACCGAGCACCATTTTTTCACATCTAGATAAGCATTGTTCAGTTCTTGCATTAAGTTGAGGATATCATTTATGATCTTTATAATATTAGTATCATCAACATACATGATCGGATACAGCAACCTACTTATATTGAGAGGAAGATCATTTATATATACTATAAACAATAGCGGACCTAACACACTGCCTTGAGGTACTCCAGAAAGAACTTCTATATCATTCGATAAAAATGTTGCAGTGTTGACTGTAACCGACACCTTCTGTTTTCGGCCTTCCAAGTAGCTTTGAATAAGTTTGAGCTGCTTGTCTCTTATGCCATATGCTTCCAGTTTCGCCAACAATTTACCGTGATTCACACAGTCAAATGCCTTGGACAAATCTAGGAACAAACCAATTGGTATTTCTTCTTTTTCTATCGCTTCTAATACCCTCTGCGTAAGCTCAAAAATAGCTGTGCTTGTACTTTTATTACTCAAATAACCGTGCTGAGAAAAGCAGAACAATTCATGTTTTTTAAAAAACTTGAACAGACGATCTACGAGAATTTTTTCAAAAATCTTTGAAAAAGTTGTAAGCAAATTTATGGGTCTATGGTTACCCAAATCATCCACGGCACCTGATTTGCACAAAGGTGTTTTTATTGACAATTTGAGTGCAGAAGGAAATTTCCCTGCGACAAATGCTTTGTATGATAGTGCGGATGAACTTGCCTTTCTCTTGGTTGGATCTATTTGTAGCTTCCGACGCTTAGCATTTTTGCAGCTCTTTTGTGACAAATTCTATGTCAGAGAATGGATTAAATTTGCGATTATACCTTTCGAAAAAATATTCCTGCAACTGATTAGCCGTAGAGTTGCATAGAACTTTGATAACACTCTCCTTGTAGTCTTCGGAGTTCTTTTTTCGCATGTTGAAGGCATAGTCTTCAAGAATAAGCGCCAGTTCTTCCACAGGTATATCCGCTCTGTCGAAATCATACGCTTTTTCTGCGCAAAAGTTTATAAACTGCTTCCATACACTTGCCTTCGATTTCCTAGTATTCGCAGGTGTCAACTGCTTAATATTCTGGCGAATATTTTCTTAACTTTCTTGACCGAAGCGAGACATTTTTCTACGTCGTGCTGTTTTTGACAGATTCAAAACAGAAATTATTTCTAGCTTAGAGATTCACTGAGTTGCCATGGTAACTAAATAATCAAGTCGACGTTTTCGTTTTCCTTCGGAGGAAACACTATCGACTGAAACGGATCCTCCAGCGTGAGAGACCCATTCCAAGCCACTGGCTTCAAGTCGTAACCCATGTTCAATATATCAACTCAAAATTATACGTTTTTCAGGGTTTCGTATTCTAGGTTGGAGTCGGTTTTTATGGCATGTAATATAAAAGTAGAAAAAAAAGGTCGAATAACTATTTGATTTTTCCAGTCCATGTGCAACTCATGAATAACCGCTTATATATTCTCCCATAAACAGGTCACGAAATCCAAGAAACATTAGCAGGCGTTGAGCGTTGGCCTGTTACTAATGAACGGGTCAATAATTTAGGGATATAGTATTTATTGTCTTCGCATTTTCATATGGAGAAAAATCAATGACTAGTGCGCCCCTAGAATCGATTTCCTCCACTCGAGTACAGTCATGAAAAATTCGAGAAAAGCGCTGACGTGATGTCGGAACCTTTTGCGCACTTGTTGAAATTCATCGCCAAAGCGGTCACCCATCCAGGTCCTGGGTGCTTGGTTGCTCAACAAATAATGCCATTCCATATAATCGACACTTCAAGTCGGATGGATATATGGATATATCGAATTTCCCAACAAAAATGTCATGTTTTTGTCTATCCGCTCCACAAAACAATATGTTATCTACAACCCCCTCTCGGACGTTCATGATTTGACTATAGCTAAAATATTGACATTACCGAGAAATTGTTTTCGAGGGTAAAATGTCATCATTTCAATGGAAAACCAATTCGAAGAATCTCCATGAAAGTGGATCAATTTCAAGCGACTTTTTTCGTAGAATCAGAAATATAACTTCGTCATACAATCGATAAATCACTTTTTAATAACGGGGATATTGTTGGTGAGCCAATAATATGGGGAAATTTATTTCAGAATGGAACATCGCAGTTTCGATTATTCATCATCGCATTTCTTTATCACGATGATGATGTTTGAAGTTTTTCTATCGATGCGTTCGTTTCCATTGAACAAATTTTTTTCTTCGATAACTTTTATAATGTACTTATTCATGAAATCGAAGACCTAGATTGATAATCTGCAATCAGTTTTCGTTTAACTGCCTCAGTTTATTTTTTATGAACCATTGAATTAATGGAAAATTGGAACATTAGCAAAAATTTCGTATTTGGAAAAATTAATTTATTCTCCAAATATCCGGTTAATAGTTAATTCTACTCAAAAATCATCCATCATTGCTAATGGGAATAATTCGATCTGAAATTGATCAATTTTTCCCCGATAATGAGTTCAGAATGGAATAAAATGAAAACAGAAAAATAAAATTTTTTTTTACAAATTACATACAAAGGTGTGGAAAATTTTTTTTTATATATCTTTCATGATGAATTAATTCATTAACTAGGCCTAGATTGATAATCTGCAATCGTTTTCTGTTTAACTATCTCAGTTTTTTTTTATGAAGCGTTTGAATTAGTGAAAAATTGAACTGTTTGAAAAATTCTCGTATTTGGAAAACTGGACTTTCCAAATTCCCGATTAATATTTGATTTCACTCGCGAAGTATCATATTTCCACATACTGAAATTTCAAAACTTACCCATCATCACTTATTGAAATAATTCAATCTGAAATTGATCCATTTTTCTCCGATAATGAGTTCAAAGTGGAATAAAATGAAAACGAGCATTTGTTGAGAAGAGCTGATTGAATATTTTTATTCTAAAATATCGACTCAATGAATAAAAGATAGCAGAGAAATTGAAGAAAGAGAAAATTTGTTTTTACAAATTTTCTGTATGTACAGAAAATTTGTAAAAACAAATTAATGAATTAAGTCATCATGAAAGATATATGAAGAAAACAATTCCACAAATTTTTCCATATCTAGGTATGTACCTAGATATGGAATTTTTCCATGTATGTACCTAGATATGGAAAAATTTGTGGAATTGTTTCCTTCATATATCTTTCATGATGACTTAATTCATTGAATCGAAGCCTAGATTGATAATCTCCAATCGGTTTTTGTTTAACTGTCTCAGTTTTTTTTTTATGAAGCATTTGAATTCGTGAAAACTTGAACAGTTTGCAAAAAATTCGTATTTGGAACACTGGACTTTCCAAACACCCGATTAATAGTTAACTTCACTCGCGAAGGATCATATTTCCACATACTGTAAAGTCAAAAATCACCCATCATTACTTATTGAAATAATTCAATCTGAAATTGATCAATTTTTCTCCGATAATGAGTTCAGAGTGGAATAAAATGAAAACTAGCCTTCGTAGAGAAGAGCTGATTCAATATTCTTATCTACAACATTTACTCGATGAATATAAACATAGCAGACAAATTGAAGAGAGAAATATTCTTTTTACAAATTTTCCATACATAGGTATGGAAAAACTTGTGAATTTTTTTTATATATCTTTCATTATGAGTTAATTCATTAACTCGAAGGCTTATATTGATAATCTGCAATCGGTTTCTGTTTAACTCTCACAGTTTTTTTTTGACTGTTTGCAAAAATTTCATATTTGAAAAAAGAGACTTTCCAAATACCCAATTAATAGTTTATTTTACTCGCAAAGGATTATATTTCAACATGCTAAGAACTCAAAAATCTCTCATCATTACTCATTGAAATAATTCAATCTTACATTGACCAATTTTTCGAAAACGAAATTTTTGCGAAGGTTCCAAATTTCCGAGAATTCGATACTTTCAAAGAAAAACTGAGATAGTAAAAGAAAAATTGACTGTAGATACTGAATCTACGCCTTTGAATTAATAAAATAAGTAATCATGAAATAAATCGAAAAAAAAATTCACAAAATTTTAATGCCAATCCTTGGTATCAAGTGAGCAGTTCCTGATTCTCCACTTCTTCTGTAGTCTTTTGCGTGAACCAATTTCTTTATTTATTTTGGTATCATGTTTTCTCCGAAGTACTGCTGATTTAGGAAGGATTCCATTGATGGTTTTAACAATGAAAATCATAAAAATAAAACTTTAAATGGCAGTGAAATGAAAGTAATTTTCCTGAGCTCGGAAAACCCGGAAAGGGAGCCCATTTAACGAATAAGATCACCTTAACTAATACATTTGTAGTGAGGTTTAGCCTCTATACTTGATAACCTTCTACCACTCACTACTCGTATCCAGTCTCCGTTGAATCTCCTCGAGACCGAGTACAATAAGAATTGGGGATGAACGGAGATTTCCGATTATTTCCACCTCAATCGGTCCATCGGCAAATCGTCAGATGCGATCTCCATTCCCTTTTTTCATGAGATACTTCAACCCTACAAAATATTTTATTTTATGACGCTCAATGTGCTCAAAACCTCCTGGGATGCACTCGAAGTTTTTTCCGATATTTATCCTACAAGATAGACGACTCGACATAAATATTGAATCTTTAATTCCGTCCGGGCGTATTCGCTGGGGCGCCATTATCTGTTGACATTTTCAATTTGAAATCCGAAATGAAGGTACAAAGTGGAGATACGAAATCTATGTTACGACATGGAACTGGTGAGTCCTGTGGGAAATGTACGTAACACGCCACCTTCCGCAGGATTATATTTACCTTTTCTCCGTTCGTTCGTTTGTTCCAGAGTCGCGATGAAAATCCCATTTCTGTTTGCCGCAGATTTCCATCAGGAACATTCCTCATGCGGCGTTCTTAACAAAACGGTGAAGGTAATGTTAGCATGGTGAATCAACGTGTACTCAAAAGATGCTGAGGTTAATCAAATGGGTATGTTGTTGGCAACCCCTTGAATATTACAATTTTCTTTGGGGGTGCCAAAGAATGTTCCCCTTTCAGTTTTCTTCGCCAGAAATCCATCTCAAAAACGGTATGATCAATGGTTAACGGTTCCAATAATAACACCGGTAATAACATTTGTGAAATTTTTTTTATATATCCTTCATAATGACTTTGTTGATAATCTGCGATCGGTTTCTGTTCAACTGTCTCAGATTTTTATGAAGAATTTGAATTCGTGAAAAATTGAACAGTCTGCAAAAATTTCGTAGTTGGGAAACTGTACTTTCCAAATATCCTAATAATAGTTAATTTCACTCGCGAAGGAACATATTTCCACGTACTGAAAACTCAAAAATCACCCATCATCACTTATGGAAATAATTCAATCTGAAATTGATCAATTTTTCTCCGATAATGCGAGTTCAGAGTGGAATAAAATGAAAACTAGCCTTCGTAGAGAAGAGCTGATTGAATATTCTTATTCTACAACATCGACTCAATGAATGAAAAGATAGCAGATAAATTGAAAAGAGAAATTTTTTTTCACAAATTTTCCATGCATAGGTATGGAAAAACTTTTTTTGTTTTTTCTTTGATATCCTTCATAATGATTCAATTCATTCGTTTGAAGGCCTAGATTGATAACCTGCAATCAGTTTTTGATTAACTGTTTTTATTTTTTTTATTATGAAGCATTGAATTCGTGAAAAATTGGACCGTTCGCAAAAAATTTCTTATTTGGAAAAATAGACTTTCTATTACTATTTTTCTTCATGCGGCGTCTTGAACAAAAAGGTTCAGGTTAGGTGAAGGTAATGGTGAATAAACGTGTTTTCTCGTACCCAAAAGATGTTGGGGTTAATTAAATGGGTATGTTGAATATTACAATTTTCTTTTGGAGGTGCCAAAGACTGTTCCCCCTTCAGTTTTCTTCACCAGAATTCCACCTCCAACAACAGTCGGTATGATCAATGGTTCCAATAATAACACCGGTAATAACATGGTGCAATATCCTTGCATTCATGGATGGACGCTAACCTCTAAGGTGCAATGTTATAAATCAATGGTAGGAAGTGCCATGAATTATGTAGAATTTGTAGCATTAAATTCATGCTCGTAATAATATATTGCCTCGAATAAGATCCAGAAGCCGCAGCAACCTCAGAACATAATGAGTTGGATCGATTGAAATTAATATCGAATTTATCATTTTCGAATAGAGGAAAAACTGAAAATGTCGCACGAGGATTTATTATTTCCATGTGAATAGCTATATAGCTAATAATATAAAAATACTCAATTCAAAGAAGATCTATAAAAAAGAAAATTGTTGTTATTATCTGCGAAAATAATTTTTTTTTCGTGGAACCATATTACAAATGGCATGTTGTGTAGTATAATCGATTTCCAAATAAATAAATAACGTTAAATGATTCATTTTTGTCCCAGGTATCGCGTGACCGAAGAAACGGATCGAAAAATTTCCTCGAGTCGTACGGGGGGGCAATGTCAACATAAAACCGGTTTTAGCGGCGACTCCAGTAATCTGATTGATGTTCATGCGAGACTAGGGTGTCAACAAATAGAAAGTTTCGTTGGTCTGGAGATTTGGGAACTATCGATCGACTTCCGATACTTTTCGACTGGTTTCTTACGCTAACGAGCATTTATTCGAATATAATGTATATAATTATTCTTGTAACTAACAATGGAAACTGAGTTTAGAGCATAATTATGGTGCAAAATGGGGTCGTTAGTGACAATACATTGTGTTGTGACAATGGGGCGTTAGGAATACCAATTTTTGTGGAAGAATTCTTTCGAAATAAGTCAATTTATCGAAGTATTGTATGTTTAAACTAATTGCCCTACCATCTTTGTTTAATATTCTCCGAAAATAATTCTAAATACTCCAATAGAGTGTTCGTTCTGAATATATGAAACTGATATAATAGTTATTTATGTCAAAAGGATCATAGAGACGATCATATGGTACAAGTCGTGAATGTTATCACGTGAATGATAACACGACGTGTGCCATAATGATTGTTTTTGATTCGTATTACATACAAAATTTTATCTGATGGCATTTATATTGATACATTTTCGAAAAATTGAAAACTGCAATTTTGAGATGTAACAATGACAACTATTTTTAAAGGAGTAAGTCTATGTGTAGTTTCAAATATTAGTAGGTTAGTGAGCTGTGCTTTTCCATTTCTATGACAACGTCAGGTTGTAACGGCAATATTTATTCATCGGCTGTCAAAAAATTGTCATGTAGAATTGAATATAATTTGAATAATAATGAGTGATTCTGGAACTGGAAGTTTGTCTTCTGATTTGAAGGAAATGACGCGAAATATCGTGGACTCCCTTTTGCCGGAAAAATCACGGAGTGTGTATGAAATAGCGTTTGATCGGTACGAAGAATGGTGTTTTACTAAGAAAATCAAGAATATCACTCATGAAAAAGTATTGTTGGCTTACTTTGAATGTTCATCTAAGGAAAGAAAACCTTCTTCTTTCTGGTCGTATTATTCGATGATAGGAAGTATTTTATTAAGAAGAAGAAAAAACGTCGATATTAGCAAGTACCTACAGCCGGTTGCATTACTTAAACGCGAATCAGAAAAAACTATTTCATTACGACTGAGACCTTGTTGCCGAAGCGGCACAATAAACTATCCCATTAAAAAAACCAGTGGTATACACTTGGGGGGGGGGACAGCGACTCCAAGTCGAGATAATTGGATAGGAGCAAACTTGTGCTTGTAAACAATTCATCCCGCAGAGATCCCCAAGGTGCCGACCATATAATTCTCGGTTAATGACCGTGTTCATCAAGGTATTGAATAATTTGTGGCTTTTGAGTCCCCTTTTGATTTATTAGTAAGTTGCAAACTCGATTGTTGCAGGGAGAGGACAGGGAGAAGTGGGTCATGCCCCATTCCCAGATAACATACTTCATCGAGTATATCAAAAAATGGTATTTATCTACTCCTATTGATATATTCATTATTCAACTACTTTTGAGCAATTAATAGTATCACTCCTATAACTCCCTCTCTCTTTGCTTCTGAACAAGCCGATTGGCTGGAAGGGAACAGTCCATTATTGGTATTGAGGGTCACATAAGATAAGACAATCAGCCAATCTCACCCTACAAAATTTATCGCCCGAAAAATCCTAAAATAAATATAAAAGTGTATACAACAAGTTTCAAGATTGGTGTAACAGTAAGAATATTAAGTCATCGTTTACAGAGAATGTTCTTTTGGCATATTTCAATGAACTAAGCACTAAATATAAAGCATCAACCCTATGGAATTTCTACTCCATGCTAAGAAGCACAATCAACATAAATAATGCATTGTTATAGGTAACTATCAAGATTTGTAAATAAAGTTCTTTCTCTGAACTTGTATCTTAGTATTTATTGTTATAGTCGTGGATAAAGTATAGTATTCAACTTGTGGTAATAGTCATAACTCACTTGATGAATTACAGCAAACTTCATCCGCGTGAATTATGACCTACATTACCACTCGTCAAATAATATACTATCATTTCGGGTAAAATTTCTATTCGACTATTCGTCGAACCACCTCTTATAATTCTTGCACTGTAAGAGGATGTAAATGCGTCGAAACTTTTTGATATCTCATTCACGGTGGAACTCAAAGTTCCCCTTTGTCACGGACTCCTCGTCTCCGCCAATTTTCTTCACTCCGCAGAAGTGGTTGGAATATCCCCATTTGAAATAATATTCGGAGCAATTCTGCTGACAGCTTCGCAGAAACTCCTCGAACTTCTGAGGATAATATGCAGCTCGTATAGCTCGTCCAGGGTATAAAGGCTTAGAGAAATTGCAAGAGTTGCTGGCACTTGCGGAACAGCCGCCTAGTTTGAAATACGATTAAGTTATAATCCTGTTTACTTTAAAAACTCGGCTTTTTTCGCGGAAATAAGTATTTTCATGGTGATTTTATGTCTTTTACGTCTTGTGTTATTTTAGCTAATCACGAAATTCGTGATTCGATGATGAAAATTTTGCATGATAAATAGTCTGCCAACTTGATGAAAACCCATGATTAATCAATCATAGACCAAATTACCTGATTTTTTTTAGTGAATAGAGTCGGCAGATGCTGATTAGACTATTCATAAGATTTTTGCTTTCGACCTACCACGAAATCATTATATAGGGTGTTTCCAAATTAGACGTGAACCTTGGAGGACGTGATAGTATCAGTCATTTGCTGTCGTTTGAGCCATTTTTATTGATGAACGGAAATCAACAGTTCACGAGATATTTGAGTTCTTGGGTTTTTTAAAAAATTTCTCACCCTACTTCATTTTTCTTCAATTTTTTCTATGTTGACCAAATTTGATTAAAATTTTGGATTATTTTCATCTGAAAAGGATATGATATGCATGAAAAAAGCAAAACTATTCCGTATTAGATGTTGAAAAAGAATTAGTACGATTCGAAATTTGGTATATGAAGAAAATTAAAATAATTTGTAATATCAATTTGGCTGCAACTTTCGAATTCCACAATTTATGTATGAAAAACATGTCAAATTCCTTCTTTATTTCCTAAAAAAGTTTTCGTTAGAATGCAGGTACAAGTTTCGATTTGAAAGGGCAGTTAGGTCAAGAAAGAAAATTAAAACGAATTAAATATTTTCTTATTGCAATTGAACTCAAAATTTCATTTGAAAATTTATTGATTAATTATGTTCAAAATGTCCTACACCATTCCTTATACAAGCACGTGCCCTCTTTCTAATTTCTTCAGTCCTGCAATTTACTCCCGATCTTATCGCTGTTCCGTCTATTCTCTCCACAAGTTGTGCACGTGCTTGTATTGTTATGTAAATCAAAACATGGTAATATTTCTCAAAGTTTCAAGAATTCAGAATAAAATTAATTCAAATAAATCACCAAAAATTCAAGAACCTTCAAACTTCTTATAATCAATTTAGGAAATCCGATCAATTCATAAATTATTGAATTATTATATTTTCAAAGAGAGTTCATATTATTTGAAATGAAATTGTTAAAATTATTAAATTTGAATAGTTAAGTTTAGTTTAGTATTACGATGTATATGAAATGGAGAAGTGGAAAGAATGTATCAAGAATGTTGGAATACCGGGGAAATGCGATACGAAATTATTTGGGAAGAAATGAAGGAGGCGAGTTGACAATTGGGAGAAACGTCAGAGTGGAAAGAGATCTTTCAGAAGGGTTTTTTCGAATTGAATTGAAAAATCTTCGGAATATATTTTTATTACGAATTGAAACTGATTTACATGTAAATATCAAGGACCTTTGATGGAAGTATTAACTTTATTGAGAAAACAAAATTTCAAACGACCGTATTTACGGAACCCCTAGTATAATTCTGCTCATTGATGAAGGGGAACGCGACATTCCAGATCCACACCTATCCTGAAAATTTCAAGTCCCTAGGCCTTTTCGTTCGAAAGTTATGATTTTCTATGGTTTCTATGGTTCTGGTCATGTGATTTGGATAAATGTAGCTTGAATATATCGTTCTCCATTAGTATACAAAATTTCGTCACGATGGAATCTGCAGTTTTGAAATTATCAAGAAAACTAAATTTCAAACGACCATATTTACGGAACCCCTAGTATAATTTTGCTCATAGATAAACGTGATCACAATATTCGAGATCCACACATGTCCTGAAAATTTCAAGTCCCTAGGCGTTTCTGTTAAAAAGTTACAATTTTCTATGGTTTCTATGGTTCTGGTCATGCGATCTGGACAAAATTTCACATGTAGCTTGAACACCTCATTCTCCATTTAAGTGCAGAATTTCATCTCGATCAAATTTGTAGTTTTCAAGTAATCTGGGGAACAAAACTTTGAACGGTCATATTTACGGAACTCCTGGTTGAATTTGGCCCATTAACGAACTCAACCGAGGCATTCGGGAACCGAACCCACACTGAAAATTTCTCTAGGTTGTTCCGTTCGAGAGTTATCGTGCTTACGGACGGCCGGACGGACAGACTCGAATTTTCCGACGGATTCGTCATCAGTGAATCGAACATAGTCGTTTGAGACCATTTTCAGCTCAAAATTCGAAAAATACAGACACGTGACGAAATGATATGGCCCTCGTGTAAGTCGTACGAGCGCTCAAAAATTGTGGAATTCAAAAGTTGCAGACAAATTGATATTAGAAAGTGATTTTTATTTACTTCATATGTCAACTTTCAAATCATACTGATCCTTTTTCAACATCTAATGGAGGATAGTTCAGCTTTTTTCAGATTTTTTTTCATCCATAATATTTTCTTATAGTATTTTTTTTCCATAATGCTAGTCATATATTTCCGTAAGAATTTCAGAATAATACACATTTTTATGGAAAAATTTCTTCATTAAAAACATTGAAATACACATTTTAAATGAAATGCATAAAAATAAAACAAATTCTGAAAAAACCAAATGAAATATTTATATTTGTGTAATAAATACGAACATTTATCTTAAAAAATATAAATTCTTCAACTTAAAATTTAATAATACATTTTGCAAACGTAAAGTAAAAATTTTTTGGTAAGTTGACTAGAGAACAATAATCGAAAATCATAATCTCTGCAAAAAAAACCGCAAACTCAGCATACAAAAATACTATTTTATAACCGTTTGAAACACTCACTAATAGTTTCGTTCAAGGCCTGATGTTACAATATTCAAGAAGTCCATACGTTAAGTATAAAAAAAACACTAGAATAATCTTTGCCAGATGAGATTGAAGATTCAATGAAAACTATGAAAAGTAACACTAAAATTAGTGTTTTATTAGATTTCATTAAAAAAAAGACGCTCTGAGAAGTGAGAACTCAAGTTTGAAAATCCATATTTTCCGCAATGAACCAAACATATTTCTTCTCGAATTGACAGGAACAATACATATTATTATGTTAAAATACAAATAATTGAATATATCCGATGCCAGAATAAAATACTTAGTACAACTCACCTTCAATAGCACAATTCATAATGCTACAATCCAAAAGCACAATGGCACAAAGAAGTCAGAATATAAGAAAAAACTCAAAACTTATAACACTTCAAATCTGGATACATACTAAACAAACATTTAAATTTAAATTTTTTGCTCTTCTCTTCACAATTGAAAGAAATCAATACTTATGTAGGATAGAATAAGATTCCCCAATTTTTCTTCCACTTCTTGAGCTCAAAACTCTGATTGATGAAATTTTGGCAATACAAATCGTTTTTAAAATACCACAGGTGTGGCCTAAAAATCTTAACAAACCGATCATTATGAACCATCATCATCAAACAAGCCGCCCTTCAAAATAAGCTGGATGCGACAAGGGATGTAATGTAAACAACTCATAAAAGGGCTGTGCTTGGAATCGCATGACGATATTGCCGATTGTAATATTAATGATCAGAGTACGGAATCCCGTGGCCCTTGCGCCCGTGGCAAGTGCCACCCTTGCCATGCCCTAGATACGGCCCTGACCTTGATCATAATTATTCAATTCACGGAAATAATTCCTCTCGAAGTGCCGTCCCTGAGCATTTCCACGTACCTACTGCAATCCGTCCCCGGTCTGAATTAATCGCAGAATTTCGTCGTGACAACCTATCCCGTCGATTTATTATATTCGAGACGAGGCCAAGAAATTATTGCAGAAATAAATCGACTCCGCGATGGCTGCGATAAATTCACGTTTAGTGTCTGAACGGGATCGGGAACGGGAACTATGATGCATTACGCTTTCGCACGGGCGGAACGGTGGACTGTTTCCCTAATTCGAACGGAATCGATCGAGAGAGGAAGGGTAATCTCGCGTCGTAAATCTCCGAACGAAGTTGAAGCGTCCGCTCGGATTGTCCGACAGTATATCTGCCGGTTTTCGCGGTGCGGATTTATAAACTGCAATTTCGTTCGGAACGAGTAATTGATTGTCGCTCTTATCGCCCGTTTATGAGGCGGAAAAAATTGAAACAGGAGGTGCGATTTGTCTGCTACAATGGTACAGGGTGTTTCACGTAGGCGGGTGACTGGATTTTGGGATTTTTCCTTCGAGCAAAATTGAAAAATTACCTATCAATATGATAGTATTTCTTAGGGGCTATCCAAATATTTTATATGAAAAACTATCTGACTTGTTTGAAAAAGCCTGGTATGAGAGACACAAGCGTTGAGAAAGTAAAGGCGGATCACATATTAATTAACGTTTATGGCTTAGAATAAAAAACTATATATACTAATTTGAATGACATCACGACACGTGTATATAATCAATTAAATGATGACAATGCATGAAGCAATATTAACAAGAACGATGCTACCTATTGTTCTTTTGAACCTACGTCGATACAGGAAATGATGATTCTTCAAACAAATTAGAAACATGATTGCTAATTACATTGTTTCGTTCAACCTACTTTTGATTGAGAAATAACAAGTTTGAAATGAATCATTATATTTTTGGGTGGTTATTTTAAGGATTTTCTGTACGTTTCGAACACTATCGAACCAGGGCATGAAAAAAAAATTGAAGAAAAACCGTTTTTCCAAAAAATTTTTTTTTTGCAAATTAGACTGGTTTTCAAAATAAGAAGGTCTTAAGACAATTTATCATCAATTGTTTTTTCATTTGAACTTCCGTTTTTTCAGAAAACGGAAAATTTTTCCTTGCAGAATATACTTCATAATATTTTTCCATATTTTCTGAATACTCAATCGATTCTGAGTAGGAGAATTTGAATGTATTGGTGGTTTTTATTCATTTCAAGCAATCCATTCAAAATCAACCTGAGGAAATTCAGATTCCATATTCGGAAAATATATCCGGTTCAATAAATATTTGATTGTCAAATTTTGAAGTTTTTATTCTCAATTATAATAGAAGCGAAAATATGAAGCCTGAATTTTCGTTCGAAGCTCTCAATATATTAAGTCTTTGAAGAAAGTTGGAATTGTCTCAGAAAGTGCGAAGAAGTGAGAGGCAAGCACTTTCAACAGTTTCTGTGAATAGCATTTTCGTTGCTTTTAATAAATAATTTCAAAAAATTCTAACTTTCTTGAAGACTAAACATAGTGAGAGCATTGAATGAAAATTCAGGCTTCATATTTTCGCTTCTATTATACACGAGAATAAAAACTTCAATTGACAATCAAATATTGATTGAACCACAGAAAACATGGATATATTTTACGAATATGAAATCTGAATTTCCTCAGGTTGATTTTGAATGGAATTGCTTGAAATAAATATAGAACACCATTATATTTTCATATTCAGATTCAGAATCGATTGAACATTCAAAAAATATGGGAAAATAGCATCAAGTATATTTTGCAAGGAAAAATTTTCCGTTTTCTAGAAAACCAGAAGTTCAAATGAAGGGACCATTGGTGAGAAATGGTCTATTGATCTTCTTATTTTGAAAACCAGCCGAATTTGCCAAAAATTTTGTTGGTGGAAAAACGTTTTTTCCTCGATAACTTTTCATGCTTTGGTTCGACACTTTTTCCGATAACATATTTGGATGACGCTTAAAGAATACTATCATACTGATGAGTCACTTTTGAATATTGCTCAAAGGATAAGTCACAAAATTCAGTGACCCGCTTACGTGAAACACCCTGTACAAGAAAACCTGGGGAAAATGGAAATTTGGAGGTATTTCAGTAAGATTTTCTTGATCTGTTTTCAAAAATGAATCCTGTATTGCAATAAATAATGTATCCACTAGAACCATGTGTTTGATTTTTCAGAATTGCATTTAAGAAAAAACGTCGACATATCTGAGGTTGAGGAAAGCCAAAAAATATCTACATACTTTCAAATCAACTCGATATTGCCAATGCGAAATTAGGTCCTAGACGAAATGATTGGAGGGTGTAAGAAACTATTACCGAAGAAAGCCAGTAAGATGTCTTCCTTATTGCGAGTTCTATCGGATTATTGGGATTTTCCCAGCTTCTATTTCTCTTGATAAGAGAATTGCTTCTCTATCGAAATCTGTCGTGTCCAGATGCTGGGGAGAATGATTGAGATCTGTTCCTTTCGAATTGAACAACCAAAAAAAATGTTTCTTCAGTCTCTTTTGAAGTCGATGTTTATTATGATAGTTATCCATAATCTTGATTATTCTATTATTGCCAAATTTTCCCAATTTTTCCAAATCTATATTAATAAAAGAGGATTTACCTATGTGCGGGCATCAAGTTCAAACGACTGCACCAAATTCAATCATTCTTCTTTAGTTGTGTTCATTATGATCAGGACAAGGTTCATACAACGAAATATTTCCGAAAAAACCGTTCGGAAAAGAAAAAAAAGAGTTTTTTTTTCATAGATTGCTTATATTTCAAAAGAATTTTGACACTTAGACAACAAGTGAAGTTTATCGTGTTTCTAGAAATAGCTCACAAGTTTATCACTGTCCGATATATATCGTTGTGTTGTGGGATAGGTATTGTGATTGATAAAAATGCCATCAGTGAGGCGTCCATATATTGGTCGGCGGACGCGTGACGCAAGACGAGTTCGTAATGATCGAGACAATGCGTCAGAAGAAGAGCGTAGGCAGCTAGTAATAGTATGAATTTCGAAACCAAAAATTCGTTGATGGAAAAATACCTCTCATTAAGATATTCTCGAGCTTTTCGAATAAATTTGAATGAGCTGGTTCAGCAGCTAGTATGGAAACTGAATCCTCGAAGATGTCCGGCAAAGGCGCTAGAACTGCACTAATTGCCGATCCAATTACATCTTTATACCTACGCAGAACGAAGTTCAAACTGTAGATAGGTACAAGTTTCCAGAGATCAGAGAGTTCTGCAATTAACACAGACCCACTCGAAATAAGAACGAGGAAGAGTTGAGTACATACTCAGGCTGTCTTACTTCGAAAACAAACCAAGATTTTTCCAGAGTTTTCTCTTGGGGTAACAGATATATTCGTTTCCATCTCATTCAAAGAATAACATCTGAGTTCTGTTTCGCTTGTAGGAATCGAAATCACCTCATTTTCGTGAGGGGGCTATTGGAAAAATAAGGAAATAAATAAACTATTATTATTTCACATAATCTTGAATTTTCATAATTGAAATGTAGAAAGAGGTGAATCGCAATTCTATGTGGAAAAAATATTAGAAAGCGAATTCCGAAGAATTCCATACCATAAATCTAGGGAATCATTTTTAACCGTTCTTTTCTGAAGATTAATTCTCCGCTCAAAAGGCTTTATGTTCGAGCTCAATTAAACAAGGAGGGGCATTGTGAACGAAAAATGGGTGGCAAAAAGTTGGAAACAAAAGCCAACAGTTTAGTCATTCAGTAGACATTCAACGTAAAGCGATTCTTTCTCGACAAAGGCACGAATACATAAATTATTTCGGATTGCATGTTTTCGCCTGCTGAAGAAGGAAACTGCCAGGGATGTTAATTAAAGGGATGACGAACAA
Source organism: Aphidecta obliterata (assembly GCA_963966015.1). NCBI lineage: Eukaryota > Metazoa > Arthropoda > Insecta > Coleoptera > Coccinellidae > Aphidecta > Aphidecta obliterata. The sequence continues at coordinate 30,463,785 of OZ014428.1, forward strand.
TATGGATAGTGCCGGCTTGATTGATGTCTCACATGTTTGTGGAGATGACCTTTATATTTTCGTTCTTTTTCGATTTGTTATTCGAACAAATAAGCTTATCAGCATCTAAGTTTTTATATTTTCCGAACTGATATTTTCACTGATAATGAGTCAAACTGGGAAATTTATTCTTTCCAATTACATGTTTGAACCATACCTGATAAAAACATTTATCGTGGTTTTTGATAGTATCCATTGCTAGCAAATAATAATAATTAGATGTTTTGAACAGAAGTCGTGACTCGTATAGAAACGTGCACTGAGACAAAAGACTACGAAAAACAGAAGAGCGACACGCGACTGGGTATCATTAATTTTATGACAGAATACTTAATGAGTTCCTCAGAAAAAATAATTTTTCATGGGAAATAAATTATGTGCAGAGTTTAGCGTACAGAGATTTATTCGTTTGTCACGACATGGAGTATTAATGAATTTGTTTTGTGTTGTCAGTCATTCATTTTGAATTTTTTTGTTTCCACAAATTTTTAATTTACCCCAGTAGAAAAGCATAAATATTTTTTTTCAAATCAAGATAACAGGTAGAGAAATTGTGATTTTTGTACAAAAAAATTACGAAAAGCACTTCTGTGAAGGCAGGAGCTTTTGAGCGCTCGTACATCCACCTTGTAGGTAGATTCACATTTTCCAGTTTTAGAAATCAATTGAAGGAATTTTTGACAGCTGTCAAAAAAATTCTGAAACTTAGACGAAACTCCAGACTTCATGTCTTCAGCTGACCAATTTATTTTCGATAATTCGCTAGAATTTTCTATGGTATCTATGGTCTTGGTGGTGCGATCTGGACAAAATTTTGCACGTAGTTTGAATACATTATTCCTCAGCTAGGTGCAAAATTTCATCAATCCAATCAGTAGTTTCGAAACTATCAGAAAAAAAATATTTTGAACGGCCATATTTACGGAACTCCTGATCTAACTTTGCTCATTGATGAACGTGACCGCGATATTCGCTATCCAAACCCACCCTGAAAATTTCAAGTTCCTAGGACTTTCCGTTCAAAAGTTACAATTTTCTATGGTTTCTATGGTTCTGGTCATGCGATCTGGACAAAATGTTGCTTTAATATATCATTCTCGATAAAAATACAAAATTTCATCTCGATCGAATCCGTAGTTTAAAATTTTCGAGAAAACAAAATTTCAATCGACCGTATTTACGGAACCCCTAGTATAATTCTGCTCATTTATGAACGTGAACGCGACATTTCAGATCCACACCTACCCTGAAAATTTCAAGTCCCTAGGCCTTTCCGTTCGAAAGTTACAATTTTCTATGGTTTCTATGGTTCTGGTCATGTGATCTGGAGAAATGTAGCTCGAATATATCATTCTCCATTAGTATACAAAATTTCGTCACGATCGAATCTGTAGTTTTGGAATTATCAAGAAAACTAAATTTCAAACGACCATATTGACGGAACCCCTAGTATGATTTTGCTCATAGATGAACGTCATCACGACATTCCAGAACCTCACCTATTCTGAAAATGTCAATTCCCTAGGCGTTTCCGTTCAAAAGTTACAATTTTCTATGGTTCTGGTAATGCGATCTGGACAAAATTCCACATGTAGCTTGAACACCTCATTCTCCATCTGAGTGCAAAGTTTCATCTCGATCGAATCTGTAGTTTCGAAGTAATCAGGAGAACAACATTTGGAACGGCCATATTTACGGAACCCCTGGTGATATTCTGCCCATTAACGAACTTAACCGAGGTATTTGGGATCTGAACCTACACTGAAAATTTCAAGTCTCTAGGTCGATCCGTTCGAGAGTTATCGTGCTTACGGACGGCCGGACGGACGGACAGACTCGAATTTTCCGACGGATTCGTCATCAGTGAGTCGAACATATTCGATTGAGACCATTTTCGGCTCAAAATTCGAAAAATACAGACATCGTGACGAAATGATATAGCCCTCGTGTAAGTAGTACGAGCGCTCAAAAATAGACTTTATTCACAAACAACTGCTCTCGACCTAAGCCTATTAGATTTGTCGGATCTCGCTCTCATCTAAATCAATTATTCATTGCCTTTTCATCCGAACGTCTGATTGAACAGATTCCTCATGTATTATTCAAAAATTCTATTCCTCATCTCTTCTTACCTCGACTCAACCATTGTAATAGAATGTTACATGGAGCTGAAAATTGGAAAGTTGTCTCTCGAGTTGTTCTGAACGATAAGTTGTGTTTGACACAGAAATGCTATCGTGTGATATTTTTGCACCATTTATTGTGTTAGTTATCTCTTGAATTATTAAAGAATCATGGCCAGCGCATTCGCCAATTTGCAACACACATCTCGAATAGCGAAACTCATTGTCAATTTCGTCGAGTTCTTCTTCTACCTACTAGGTAACATAGATTGGGAACAATAATCTACAAAGAGCTGGAATCTCGTAATTTGGCCATAAATCAGAAACTTTCCTCTATCCGATTCAATTACTTAAAGTCGATTCATCCATGTTAATAGATCGGAGAGATAGAATTCCCACGAGTTATATAAAGCATAAATCTTCAGCCGACCTGAACGAGATGGCTATTCAACTTGGTATCAGCGGTCCATTCAAGTAGAATAAGAGGCTGGAATTAATTGTGCTGACCGATTGGGCGGAAGTAGGGCATCATTGGAATTATGGAGATGAAACAAAAAGGTGAAAATTCGTTTACTTTGTCGAGCGGAAAGTCCGAACACTGTCTATTACACCAGCGAGGTTGTAAGAGAAAAATATTCATTTGATTACAGCAAAGAATATAATTCATTCCGGAGATCCGACGCCTTCACCATTTTGCAACTATGTATTTTTATTTTCAAGAAATTTCTGAATACTTTGTTGATAAAAATCAATTTATGGAGATGCAACAAAATTGAAGGTGAAAATTCTTTTACTTTGTCGAGCAGGAAGTCTCAACACTGTCTATTACACCAGCGAGGTTGTTGGAAAGAAAGATTTATTTGATTACAGCAAAAAAAATTACGAAAAGCACTGCCGTGAAGGCAGGAGCTTTTGAGCGCTCGTACATGCACCTTGTAGGTAGATTCGCATTTTCCAGTTTCAGAAATCAATTGAAGGAATTTTTGACTGCTGTCAAAAAAATTCTGAAACTTAGGCAAAACTCCAAACTTCATGTCGGTGCTTCAGCTGATCAATTTTTTTCCGATAATTCGCTAGAATTTTCCAGTATCTATGGTCTTGGTGATGCGATCTGGACAAAATTTTGCAAGTAGCTTGAATATATTATTCCTGAGCTAGGTGCATAATTTCATTCCAATCCGATCAGTAGTTTCGAAACTATCAGGAAAAAAATATTTTGAACGGCTTTATTTACGGAACCCCTAGTCTAATTTTGCTCATTTATGAACGTGACCGTGAAATTTGCGATCCAAACCCACCCTGAGAATTTCAAGTTCCTAGGCCTTTCCGTTCAAAAGTTACAATTTTATATGGTTTCTATGGTTCTGGTCATGCGATCTGGACAAAATATTGCTTCAATATATCATATAGTACGAGCGCTCAAAAATATAATTTATTCTGGAAACTAATGCCTTCACCATTTTGTAACTATTTTTATCTTCAAAAAATTTCTGAATAATACTTTGTTGATAAAAATTAATTAATGGAGGTGCAACAGAATTGAAGGTGAAAATTCATTTACTTTGTCGACCAGGAAGTCTCAACACTGTCTTTTACACCAGCGAGGTTGTAGGAAAAAAAGATTAATCTGATTACAGCAAAAAATATAATTTATTCCGGAAACAGTTCCTGCACCACTTTGCAACTATTTTTATCTTCAAGAAATTTCTGAATAATACTCTGTTAATAATGATGAATTTATGGAGGTGCAACAGAATTGAAGGTGAAAATTCGTTTACTTTGTCGAGCAGGAAGTCTAACACTGTCTATTACACCAGCGAGGTTGTACGAAAAAAAGATTTATTTGATTACAGCAAAACAATTTATTCCAAAGAACCGACGCATTCACCATTTTGCAACTATTTTTATTTTCAAAACATTTCTGAATGGTACTTTGTTGATAAAAATTAATTTATGGGGATGAAACAAAATTGAAGGTGAAAATTCGATAACTTTGTCGAGCAGGAGGTCTAACACTGTCTATTACACCAGCGAGGTTGTAAGAAAAAAAGATTTATTTGATAACAAAAAAAATATAATTTATTCCGGAAACAGATGCCTCCACCATTTTGCAACTATTTTTATCTTCAAGAAATTTCTGAATGATACTGAATGATACGTAAATAAAAATTAATTTATGGAGATGAAACAAAATTGAAGGTGAAAATTCGTTTACTTTGTCGAGCAGAAAGTCTAAACACTGTCTATTACACCAGCGATGTTGTACGAAAAAAAGATTTATTTGATTACAGCAAAACAATTTATTCCAAAGAACCGGCGCATTCACCATTTTGCAACTATTTTTATTTTCAAAACATTTCTGAATGGTACTTTGTTGATAAAAAGAATGTTACCTCAATATGCTATTCCACGCGAAAACCTCTCCCAAAGGATGAATATTGTCCCAGTGAGAGAATAATAAATTTCAGTGGAAAAGTTTCTGAAAAACGTCTGTAAAAAATTCAGAAAATTTCATAAATTATTTTCACTTCATCCCGCAAATATTTCAACAGATTCAGAAAGAAAAATTCAGGGGGCGGATTATGAAGGATCAATCATATCAGTTCCAGGCTTAATTTGTTCCATGCAAGATTTGCATAACATGAATAGCAAAAACCTTGTGTATTCCTAGCAAAAATGGATACATGAGTGTGTACAAGACATTTTTTCTAGAATGCGGTATATTCATTCTTGATTCTATTTTCGGCTTGCCGCAGATCCGCACTGCATCATGGCCCCGTTCCAAAGTTCCTTCCGACCTGACAATCCAATAGGAAAACCCCAGTCGGGGGTAATTAACCGGATATTTATTCCTCAGATTTATTAACTACGTTTTGTCGGTTCATTCGTGCTTTCAACCCGGGTTAACTAGAGCAAAATTATTTACGGTATGATAGATTCTAGTCGCATTTTCTTCACTCAGAATCGATCAATAATTTTTTTCTCGATTCATTGAAATATAGTGGTTGAAGAAGGGATGATCTTCTCCACCTCGTAAACGAATTTAATTCCATGGCAGTTTCTGACAAAAAGCTGCATTCCCGCGAAAATTAAGAAAGACGAATTTCTACTAATTCGCGCTACACGAAACATTTCACCCGCCAAGCCCACCCCTCGGCGGCTATGACAAAGTAAACGGCGTTTCTGATTTCGGGGAGTTATTACGCTCGAATAATATCCTGAAATTCTATCCTTTGTTTCATCTATCGTTCGGCCAGAACTTTTTCACGCTCAGTGTAGTCTTTCATTAAATGGAAGGAAAATGGAAAGAATGAGGACTTAATGAGTCCTTCAGGGACGCTTTCATTGCCCTCTTTGTCCATTTCGAAGAGGGAAATTGGATGATAGTTTTGTGTTTATTCATGCAATCAAGGAGACAAGTGGGTGAAATCAGGATATTTTTAAATTTGTGATCACCCCTCTTTGTTTGTATCAATTCGGGAACACCCTGTATACAATAAAGTCTTGGGATCGAGGACTGTTCTTGTATCAATCAGGAAGAGCTCAACACGTACTGTAGTAATCCTTCGACATCTTTTCTGGGCTATAAAGATGAACGGTTGATTTACAACCGGGATTTCAACGCAGAGGTTGAAAAATGGGGACCACACGAGATTGAGAGAAAGGAGTGGATAAAAATGTTTGATCCTCACATTCAACATTGAAGAAACGCAAAAAAAGGGGATGTTCTTCAATATTGTAGAATGAACAATACTCCTCATAGGAAAGAAACTTTTCCTGGATATATTGCTGTGCGATTCATAGATGTGCAAGTTGTATGAATTATATTATCAAAGTTCCGTAGTTATGATCGTTAAATTCCAACAACTCACAGTGAAATCCATTCTGGTTAAATCCTAAATGACATCAAATTTCCTCGCTCTCAAATTACGTTCATTAGGTATTTCCATAATATGAATAGCCGTGGGGATTTGAGGTGGGGAATTTCAATTCAAACTGAACAGTCGAATTAAAACAGAAACACACGCCATAAGATAAAATAACGAAGTGAATAAACTCGAAACATAAATAAAATTGATGATTTCAAAGTTGCAACAGAGCATTGTTGTTGTAATAGATGGTCCTAGATTATCATCCAGCGAATAAGGAATTTTTCTATAATACCAATTTCAGAGTTATTGCTTTGAGTTTATGAACTGACTAGAACTAGAACTTCTCACAAGAAGAACAGGAGTCTGCACTCCGTCATTTTTGTTCGATGGTTATTTCTATGCTCAAAGGTTACTCTTATATAAAAAGCCGAAAACAGTGGTAAGGTCTTTGAGCAAGTAGAGTATTATTCACGTTGATAATGAAATATATCGCCATGGTTGAAAAAGCCGAAGTGTTAGTCGTAGAATTCAGAAAATTAAGGAGACCAAGAGTTTCCAATATCCCTAGTATATTATCACCGTTTTATTTGATAATCGTATTCATTCACGTAAGTCCTATTGATTTCTTTTATATCGAAACGTTAGTGTGAGATTATTCTTTGTTGTCGATGTGTGTTGATGGATATTTAGTGTTATGAGTTCTTTTTATAGGTTCATTAAAATTATGGAGTCTTGATACTTTGTAAGAATGATATGTGCCAGCTCAACATTATAACTAGGTGCAGAAGCTCCCCTAGGAGTAAAAATTACGAGAAGCACTGCCGTGAAGTCAGGAGCTTTTGAGCGCTCGTACATCCACCTTGTAGGTAGATTTGCATTTTCCAGTTTAAGAAATCAATTGACTTCGACAGCTGTCAAAAAAATTCTCAAACTTAGGCGAAACTCCAGACTTCATGTCAGTGCTTCAGCTGACCAATTTTTTTTTCGATAATTCGCTAGAATTTTCTACGTTATCTATGGTCTTGGTGATGCGATCTGGACAAAATTTTGCACGTAGTTTGAATAAATTATTCCTCAGCTAGGTGCAAAATTTCATTCCAATCCAATCACTACTTTCGAAACTATCAGGAAAAAAATATTTTGAACGGCCATATTTACGGAACCCCTGGTCTTATTTTGCTCATTGATGAACGTGACCGCGATATTCGCGATCCAAACCCACCCTGAAAATTTCAAGTCCTTAGGCGTTTTCGTTTAAAAGTTACAATTTTCTATGGTTTCTATGGTTCTGGTCATGCGATCTGGACAAAATTTCATATATAGCTTGAACACCTCATTCTCCATTTGAGTGCAAAATTTCATTGCGATCGAATCTGTAGTTTTCAAGTAATCAGGGAAACAAAGAATTTGAACGGCCATATTTACGGAACCCCTGGTGGAATTTGGCCCATTAACGAACTTAACTGAGGCATTCGGAAACTGAACCCACACTGAAAATTTCTAGGTTGTTCCGTTCGAGAGTTATCGTGCTTACGGACGGCCGGACGGACAGACTCGAATTTTCCGACGGATGCGTCATCAGTGAGTCGAACATAATCGATTGAGACCATTTTAGGCTCAAAATTCGAAAAATACAGACATCGGGACGAAATGATATAGCCCTCGTGTAAGTATTACGAGCGCTCAAAAAGAATTAATAATAATAATAATAATAATAAGCTTATTCTCAAAAATCAAATTTCTCAACATGACATCAGTATTCAAAATCTACATACTATGAAAATAAACATAAATCACAGAAGTAGGGTTACTACTTGTAAGTGTTGTACTTTCACCTTAACATATCATTTAGGTCACAACAACGCTGATTAAAAATAACCATAGTAAGGAAAAAAAAAAACTTACAGAATTTAAGTTCACAAAAAGATCACAATAATATTCCATCATCAACATAAACATCTCTTTTAACTTCTGAGTATAAGCCTCTTGTTATTGATCAAGTCGAGGATATTATTTCTTTCTACACATTGTAGCCATTTCCTTACTTTCCTCTTGAAATTGGGGTGGTATAGCCTTATATTTTCCAGGAAGCAAGTTGAACAACTTAGGAGCTATATACTGGGCACATCTTTGACCAATAGTCTTGGAGGTTCTAGGGACAACGGCGCCACCCTCTTTCTTCCTTGTTTCATGTGGATGTTCTATAGGGTTGACCTCAATTCTTCGTCGGTTAATGATCATTAAAAGGTTCAGGGCGAACAACTGTCTTAGATCAAACATTCCTGTGTCCTTTTCTTAGGGTATAAGTAGTTTAGTACCTTCCTCCCTGCAGAGCCAGTTATTACCGTTCAATTGCAGGATTCCGTAATTATCTCACTGGGATTAAAGACGTGGTATGAAATGGTCCCGGTCCCTTCAAGTTGCCACATATCCACATTTTTAGTTTAAGGGAACAAGGACTACAATTGCGGTACTTTTATCCTGGGACGCACTTTGTACTATTGAAGTGAAGTGAATGTTGATGTTGTAGCACCTATCATTCCGAACTAAGGTCCCTTTTGAATCTAACTCTTTTTCTGCATAAACTGTAACTTCTTCACCATATACCATGCCTGTTGATAATCTATTCTTTTACTGTTTTTCCATTTAATATGCATGACTTTCATATCCCCCATTCTAGTATTTATCTTTGCTTGTGATATATTATTTTCCTCTTATTACTATTCATTTTCCGATTCTTATTATCCGACCTGAAGTTCGGGAACCGCTCCAACGGAACCAATAAATTCTTGTGTTTTCGGTTCTAACCATTTTGTTTGAATTCCTTACGACTTCCCCACGATTTTCATAAGTACGACGAGAGAATTCTGTGGTTTCTACGAAACGTAGAGTTCTTCCTAGATTGGCGCTGGCCAAAAATAGTTAAGATTAGTAAACGATCCCGCATGTTCGTATATTGTAAGTGTTGAGAGCTCTCGTTCGGATAATATAATCGGTATCTAAGACTGCAAAACATTACATTTTAGAAAATAAAATATCGTATCCTACAATATGTGCTCATTGAAGACATTTCAGGTTTATGCAAGTCCCAGCGGCAATGAAGAATAATGAATTAATCAACAATCGAATATTGCTCGGAACGATCGGGAAACACGATAGATCAAACAGTCAAAACGAAATCCAAATACAGGATATCCTGGTTCGAAAACAATGGAAATACGCCGAGGACTAATGACCTGAAAACTGCTGAATCAATCGCGGGAACAATGGCGCGTATTCAGAAACAGAAGTAAATCTGATAACGAAGTTCGCGAGTTCGTTCGACGATTGGTGTTTTTCGCCGGGATAAGAGAGGCTAAGTCGGTCGAAACTTCGCATTTATCATTCGAACTTGGAGGGATTTAATTGACTGTACGTGCTGTGAAAGCGACTTAAACAATAGGGACGTGGGGAGAGGGTAAACAGTCCCGTGTAAAGCGGGCATTGCGCAGCGTTCGAAATGAATCAGTTTCACATCGTTTATCATTTCGTGATTGCAGTTCCTTTTTATGGAAAAAAAGGAAGCGGGTTATAAATTTGTGATCCTTCCTTCAGATGAAACTAGAGGAAGAATTATTTCTTGAATTAACTGCAGTTTTGATAAATGATGTTTCGCTGTTTGGAAATCATGGAGAAAATTGCAGCGCTTCTCCATTTGCTTCTATTGTTGATTGACGCAGTAGATGGCGCTAGCCTCTCCCCATTAATGATATTAATGTTTTATTTAATGTTTATTTCATTTACATATGGTTTTTCTTCCTTATTTTATATTATTTAGTTAATTTCAATCGTTAATTTTAATTTATATTTGTTTACTGTTCATTGTCAATTTATTCACGTTATCAGGAAAAGAAGAATAGCCAAATGCATGGTATTCTGTGTAAGTGATTTACTAACAAAGTGACAACCCTGTTTTGTATTCCATTCGCTCGTAATTCGTAACTTCGTACATGTCAGATAAACAACATAACCTAATTTGGTTGTGTTTATATTTGTTAATAAATTGTCACGATAGCCGATTCTTGATGAAAGTCATTTTTATCACTATTTCAGATGTTTGTGAAGTTTATTTTTCTTTGAACCTGAAAGCTTGGTTTACAAATTGGGATTAGTTTTGAAATTTCTGTTGACTTTCTTCGAAATGGAATATATTGGGGTTCGAACTATGTTTTATTGACTGAAAAGCATTGCTCCACTCATTATTACGAAATTGCATATCGAAAGTAATGGTATACTCAGTTCTTTGAAAAGAATGGAAATCAATTAACTAAAAGGTTCACCCTATTTGATTAACGATCAGATAGAGTTGAAAAATTTTTCGTTATTGAATTTGTTTAACCTTAATGACTTGTTAACGAGGATATAAAAATACAGGGGTAAGGGATATAGGGTCTCGGGGAACGTACAGGTTGTTTCATGTAAGCGGATCACTGGATTTTGTGACTTTCTCTTTGAACAAAATTGAAAAATTACCTATAAATATGAAAGTATTTCTTGAGGGCTATCCAAATATTTTATAGGAAAAACTATCGAACCAAGGCATGAAAAGAGAATGAGGAGAAACCGTTTTTCCAAAAAAAATTTTTTTGCCAATTTGACTGGTTTTCAAAATAAGGTCACCAATTTTTTCTTCATTTGAACTTTTTTTCTTGCAAAATATACTTCATGATATTTTTCCATATTTTCTGAATACACAATCGATTCTGAATCCGAATATGTAAATATAATAATGGTTTTATATTTATTTTAAGCCATTCCATTCAAAATCAACCTGAGGAAAGTCAGATTCCATATTCGGAAAATAAATCCATGTTGTCTGTGGTTCAATCAATATTTGATTGTCAAAATTTGAAAGTTTCATTCTCGATTATAATAGAAGCAAAAATATGAAACCTGAATTTTCATTCAAAGCTCTCAACATGTTTAGTCCTTGAAGAACGTTGGGATTGTCTCAGAAAGTGCGAAGAAGTTAGGTTAGGTTAGGTTAGGTTAGGTTAGGTTAGGTTAGGTTAGGTTAGGTTAGGTGCGAAGAAGTTAGGGGCAGGCACTTTCAAAAGTTTCTGTGAGTAAAATTTTTGTTGCTTTCAATGAATAATTTCAAAAATCCTAACTTTCTTGGAGAGTAAACATATTGATAGCATTGAATGAAAATTCAGGCTTCATATTTTCGCTTCTATTATACACGAGCATAAAAACTTCAAATTTTGACAATCAAATATTGATTGAACCACAGACAACACGGATATATTTTCCGAATATGGAATCTGAATTTCTTCAGGTTGATTTTGAATGAAGTTGCTTGAAATAAAATTTATTTTTACATATTCAGATTCGGAATCGATTGAACATTCAAAAAAATGTGAGAAAATAACATGAAGTATATTTTGCGAGGGAAAATCTTCCGTTTTTTAGACATCCGGAAGTTCAAATGAAAGAACAATTGGTGAGTCTATTGATCTTTTTATTTTGAAAACCAGCCAAATTTGCAAAAAATATTTTTTTTTGAAAAACGGTATTTTCTCAATGACTTTTCATGCTTTAGTTCGATAGTTTTTTCGATAACATATTTGGATAATTGCAAAATGTGACAAGAAAATATGTATTAGATTGACTAATAAAAGCAAGTCAACAAATCAATACATGTAACCCCATGGAACATCGAAATTTATCCTTCGCATCTGCAGACTTGCTTTGGTTTTTATCAGGGAAGCCAAGGATAAGTCACAAAACACAGTGACCCGCTTACGTGAAACACCTTATCTTTTTCCCCCTACCCTTTTAGGGATTGTGTATACAGGGTTTCCCAGAATGTATGGATAATCCTGTAACACTGTATAGAAGAGCTATTGGACTCTCTGAAAAAAATAAAAAAAAAAATCTATCCCCACTAGAAATATTTTTTTTTTTCAAAATAATGTAAAGAAGTTAACCCTTTCGGTCCTGACGTTGGCATTTACCACCACTGATTTCACAGAGTTCAACATTAACCTAGCAAGTGTATTTGAAGACCTGGTGGTGGAATTTGCCACTACTTCAGGTTGCTTGTAAGCAAATTCATAAAAAAAAATTTAGTTTTATATAAAATATAAAAATTACGAAAAGCACTGCCGTGAAGTCAGGAGCTTTTGAGCGCTCGTACATCCACCTTGTAAGTAGATTCGCATTTTCCAGTTTTAGAAGGAATTTTCGACAGCTGTCAAAAAAATTCTCAAACTTAGGCGAAACTCCAGACTTCATGTCAGTGCTTCAGCTGACCAATTTTTTTTTCGATAATTCGCTAGAATTTTCTACGGTATCTATGGTCTTGGTAATGCGATCGGAACGAAATTTCCCACGTAGTTTGAATACATTATTCTCCATCTATTTGCAAAATTTTACTCCAATCTAATGGGTAGTTCCAAAATTATCAGGAAGAAAATATTTTGAACGGCCATATTTACGAAACCCCTAGTCTAATTTTTTTCATTGAAGAACGTAACCGTGACATTCGAGTTCCAAACCTACCCTGAAAATTTCAAGTTCCTTGGCCCTTCCCTTCGGAAGTTATAATTTTTTATGGTTTCTATGGTTCTGGTCAGTTAATAAAGCAGATATTCAACAATGAACATGGTTCTGGTCATGCGATCTGGACAAAATGTTGCTTTAATATGTCGTTCTCGTTTAAAATACAAAATTTTATCTCGATCGAATCCGTAGTTTCGAAATTATCGAGAAAACAAAATTTGAAACGACCGTATTTACGAAACCCCTAGTATAATTCTGCTCATTGATAAACGTGAACGCCACATTTCAGATCTACACCTATCCTGGAAATTTCAAGTCCCTAGGCATTTCGAAGATACATGTGGTTTTTTGAAAACAGTGAGTAGAAAACTATCAAATAGGCGCAGATCGAAGTAGTCTATCGTCTCATGAAGACAACAGACCCCCCCAAACCATCAATTACCGACAACCCCCCGCATCCCCAATTAGTCTTTCGCCATGTCATCCCTCATCCCATCATTACGGGCCTCCGAAAGTATCGGGTTCCGTTGCGGAAAGGATTCGGAATTAATCCGAAAACGTCCGCTATAAATAGACGCCTCCGACGGAAGTTATGGCAGTCCATTTCCCGATGGCTGGCGTAATGCATCGTGCCGAATATGTGATACAGAACACTCCAATAAACATCACAGCTTGTCACATCACACGCTGTGCGTGTCTCGGATTGCCAAGCCCGAATGCAAACGATGAGTACCTTATATAGAATTCCCGCAATCGCGATCAGACGCCATACTGAAAATGGATGTATTTTCCTAAGGCACGTCCGAAGAGGATCTATGGAAGTTTGATAAATCTACATGCATTAGTAACGAGTCTGTCGACAGTTTTATCAGAGAAAATGCGGTTTGCTTTATTTAGGGCACCATAAACACCGAATAGGAGGAAAATAGTAGGCAGGGAGATGATCCTGTGATATATTCATATTGGTATCCTCTTTTCTTCTTCCCCTTCGAACCTTCATAAATACACTGAAAAAAACGAATCCCGGGAATTTCCGGTTGAATAAATTCCTGTTGTTTAAACGCAACTATTATTATTATCACTACAAAAAATACCGTTCTGAGAACAATCTGTATTTGCAATCTATCATGCCTATTCCGGTTTAAGTGACTTGAGTCCTATGAATAGGAAAAACGGTAAGTATAGCAGTGATCAGGTACTTTTATTTCAAAAGGAATATTTCCGTAAATGTTACAAACCCAACAATATTTGTACGAATAACTGTATGGTCACATTAAATTCAACAGGAATGTTTGATATTTCTCACAGAAATTCAGATTATTCTACCGGAATAAAACTTGTATATCTTAAATTTTTTTAATCCATGTTGTACCATATGGTTGAAGTTATTTGGAATAAAATATCGGTTTCCGACGAAGGAACGAACATCATGAAACCCACTACTACCTTGAATTGAATATTTTCGATCTACGATTGATGCCAACTCTTGAAGAACTTTCCAAGGAAATACAAAAAAAAAGAAAAGAGGGTTAGTATATGATTGAGAAACATAGTGTAGGAAGAAACAGGGAAATAGGGGTTTAACAGGAAAATAGAGGTTAAAGTCAGGTTATATCAGATCAGAGGAAGGAAGAAATATAGGGAAAAATCACGTACGTAGATGGCGCTGAAAATTACAAGATGGGCCGAATGATGGTCAAAATAATTCTGTCATTTCTGTCTTTCATAACAAGTAAATCAAATATTTTTTATAAGATTGCGAAATTAATAATAATGCCTGTGAAAGTCGAGATGACCACTTTGGACATTTTTGATTATCTGGGTAAACGTGAAGGTGATAGCAAATGACCACTATTAATTATTGAATTTAGATAAAAAAAATCATCTATCAGGAAGTGCTTGCTGCAAATTAACAACTTCTATGAGATACGTTTCCCGATCTTCAAGATTGTCTGCAATTTTTCAACTGACTTGGGATTCAACGGGAATTTCTGCGAAGAAATTTCAGAAGCATTGAGGAACAGCACATTTTTCGTGATCTTATTCCCACATTACTTCTTACAATTTGCTGCATTTTCAGCTCGTATAAAGTTTATTCGAAACAATTGTCCATAAATTATCATCTAAATATATCACTTTCGATACATAAATGACTCAAAATCATACGAATTTTTCACACTTTTCCCATATAAACAAACACACACACGTTAGTTTGTTGTTCATGACTCGGGTAGTTCAAACGACTGAAAGTTGATGTCGTCCACTTCGTGATTTTTCCCTATTAGATCTGTAGCGATCTGCACCGACAGCCAAACATTAATCATACCGCTCAACAGAGGGCGCCACCGAATAGACAAAACTCGAAAGAAACCACTCAAGGATTGAAGAGCGACTAAAAGATGTGAGCATTTGAAGACAGTAATTCTGTGATTAAATTCGCTAATAGAAGTCCGGATTCAGGGAAAAACTTTCTTTATATTTATTATGGAGTCTCTCAATACTAGTTTTCAACGAATGTCTCTCTAATTCGTTAGAATAATGTAGAGGTAGGTACTCTATAACGAATATAATATAATATAAATTCTCTCTATTCCAGACACCTATTCGCGAAGTCACTGTTTATCTTCAGATCGAATGCATTACTACAAAAAATTCCTGTGAAATCTCAGGTTATAGGCTTCGAAAACAACAAACTAGTACTGTAATATATGAAAGAAAATTCTTTAATTCAACGTAAAATTCCTCTTAAATCGATAATACAGTTCCATTATAAGTAGAGTAATTCCTGTTTCAGTTTAGTGTTCAATACTGAAAATTCTTGTAGAAACTGAAGTTTGAAACTTGGAATTTAACTACCTAGTTTCTTTATATTAAACAGGAAATTCTTGTAGGTAGTCGCATATATTTCGGTTTTCGTCACAGTTTTCTTTTCCTGTTGAAATAATAAACAGCAGTTTGGTTTCATCAACTTATGTGGAACTTGTTATTTCTACAGTTCACGTCTAATTTGGCAACATCCTGTATAGTATGTTGACATAGACATTTGAGTCATTGCAACTTGCATACATTTTTGAGCGCTCGTACTACTTACACGAGGGCTATATCATTTCGTCACGATGTCTGTATTTTTCGAATTGTGAGCCGAAAATGGTCTCAATCGACTAGGTTCGACTCACTGATGACGAATCCGTTGGAAAATTCGAGTCTGTCCGTCCGTCCGTAAGCAAGATCACTCTCGAACGGAGCAACCTAGAGACTTTCAGTGTATGTTCAGATCCCAAATTCCTCGGTTGAGTTCGTTAATGGGCAGAAATCCACCAGGGGTTCCGTAAATATGGCCGTTCAAAATTTTGTTCCCCTGATTATTTCGAACCTACAGATTCGATTGAGATGAAATTGTGCACTCAAATGTAGCATTAGGTGTTCAAGCTACATGTGAAATTTTGTCCAGATCGCATGACCAGAACCATAGAAACCATAGAAAATTATATCTTTCAAACGGAAAGGCCTAGAGACTCGAAATTTTCAGGATAGATGTGGATCTCGAATGTCGTGATGACGTTCATCCATGAGCAAAATTATACTAGGGGTTCCGTAAATATGACCGTTCAAAATTTTGTTCTCCTGATTATTTCGATCCTACAGATTCCATCAAGATGAAATTTTGCACTCAAATGTAGAATGAGGTGTTCAAGCTACATGTGAAATTTTGTCCAGATCGCATGACCAGAACTATAGGAACCATAGAAAATTATAACTTTCGAACGGAAAGGCCTAGAGACTTGAAATTTTCAGGATAGGTGTGGATCTCGAATGTCGTGATGACGTTCATCCATGAGCAAAATTATACTAGGGGTTCCGTAAATATGGTCGTTTGAAATTTAGTTTTCTTAATAATTTCAAAACTACAGATTCGATCGTGACGAAATTTTGTATATCAATGGATAATGACATATTCAAGCTACATTTCTCCAGATCGCATGACCAGAACCATAGACACCATAGAAAATCATAACTTTCGAACGGAAAGGCCTAGGGACTTGAAATTTCCAGGATAGGTGTGGATCTGAAATGTGGCGTTCACGTTCATCAATGGGCAGAATTATACCAGGGGTTCCGTAAATACGGTCGTTTGAAATTTAGTTTTCTCGATAATTTCGAAACTACGGATTCGATCGAGACAAAATTTTGTATTTTAATGGAGAATGATTCATTCAAGCTACATTTTGGTAAGATCGCATGACCAGAACCATAGAAACCATAGAAATTTATAACTTTCGAACGGAAAGGCCTAGGTACTTGAAATTTTCAGGGTAGGTTTGGATCGCGAATGTCATCAATCAATCAATGTTCATCAATAAGCAAAAGTAGACTAGGCGTTCTGTAAATATGTCCGTTCAAAATATTTTTTTCCTGATCATTTCGAAACTGCTGATTGGATTCGAATAAAATTTTTTTTGCACATAGCTGGAGAATAATGTATTCAAACTACGTACCAAATTTTGTCCAGATCGCATTACCAAGGCCATAGATACCATAGAGAATTCTAGCAAATTATCGAAAAAAAATTGGTCAGCTAAAGCACTGACGTGAAGTCTGGAGTTTCGCCTTAGTTTGAGAATTTTGTTGACAGCTGTCAAAAATTTTTTCATTTCGTTTCTGGAAATGGAAAATGCGAATCTACCTACAAGGTGGATGAACTAGCGCTCAAAAGCTCCTGACTCCACGGCAGTGCTTTTCGTAATTTTTTTTTCAACTTTTAGACAAAATAATAATAAATTTCGATTTCGATTTCGATTAATTGGGTATCAAGTTTTCATCACAATCATAGCAAGATTCTGCCCTTTTAATTTGCGGCCTCCACTCCTAGAGCAGGCAATAGTTCGCTTTTTTCCAAAAAATTCCAAATGTCTGAGATTAATATGCCGTTCATTTTTCTTCAGTCCGTAATAATGCATTCGGAATCCCATCAAGTTCGGTAAACAACTTCGAGCCTCAGTGAACTGATGGAATCGAATCGCAGTTCCTGCGTTTTAAACGCATTCCCGATATGAATCCTGGCGGGCAGGATATGTGCCACAATATCGATTCCCGCTCCAACTGACTAATTTCAATCGTTGATTATACACCTCCGCATCTATTCATCCTTTATCGGACGAAATTCGCAAATGAGCAGCTGCATAAATTGGTCTAATTAAAATAGAGCGGAAGGGACCATTTGCACCATTCAGGACGTAATTCATCCCTCCTCTCCGTGGGATCCATCACATTTTACGTCGCATGGTTTTGCGCTAAATGTCCACTGGCGCGTAGTTAAGCCAGGTTTGTGTACGGATGCGTCACTTTATACAAATAATATATTAACACGTATTACAAAGGCTGTTAGAGGAATATATTAACCGAAATGCGTGTGAAGTGCTGAATTAATATTTCATCGTGTCCATCGGCACTTTCATGAATTTCCGCACCCTGATTGATTAACGGTATAGAAATTTATAAAAGCGTATCCGAAAATGATGAAGACAATTTCAATGTGCTTCGATTAATATTTCCACGTCCGCTTCAATAAAAATCATCCACTCGACAAAAATACAATTCTTCTTCTTTAATCCTACTCAAAACGATACTCCTTCATTTTATTGGATCCTCTCGACCTCTCGAACCTCCTCGACTGGAATTCAATTCGACAGAGGGCAAGAGGGATTAGTGATTTCGACGGAGGCGGCTACTTTGTTCTCGTCAAATCCGAAGAAAGGTCATGGCACTGGGCCAGTTCAGGACGGATGCACAATTTCTTCCTCATTTCCTCCAAATATCAATGACCCATTCAGAAGTTCCCCTCGGATGAGTTATAAGGCCTCCGATACGCTACAATCCGAGTGCTTTCATTTCCTGTGCCATCGAATGCTTACATTTCCTACTTTACTGACATAATTGGATCGTATTCCGATGAAAAATTAACTGTGACTGCACTGACGGAATAATCAGAGAGCAAAAGGAACAGGATAATGCCCATAATGGAGGCATCCTGCATTCAAAGAAATTTTTCAAGATATACAACAGGATCCACTATTCAGAAGAAAATTTTTCACAATTAAAGTTGGCGAAATTTATAACCTCATATTCTCGGTGAGTTGTAATTCCTTCGGTTTGAACAAGATCTTACAGGGAAGTAATTAATTGAATGATTTGCTTCAGAGTTATCACTGGCCTCCATGCACTTGTTTCTTGCACCTGATTTTCTTTGTTGTACAGGGTGTTTCACGTAAGCGGGTCACTGAATTTTTGTGACTTATCCGGTGACCAAAATTGAAAAGTGACTCATCAATATGATAGGGTTTTTTAAGGGCTATCCAAGTATGATATCGGAAAAACTATCGAACCAAAAAGCATAAAAAGTTATTAAGGATAAACCTTTTTTCCAAAAAAAAATCTGCAAATTTGGCTGGTTTTCAAGATAAGAAAGTCGATAAACCATTTCTCACAAATTGTTTCTCCGGTTTTCTAGAAAACGAAAAATTTTTTCTTGCAAAATACTTCATATGTACTTCATAATATTTTCCCAAATTTTTTGAATGCTCAATCGATGCTGAATCTGAATATGTAAATATAATGGTGGTTTTATATTTATTTCAAGCAATTCTATTCAAAATCAACCTGAGGAAATTCAGATTCCATATTCAGAAAATATATTCATGTTTTCTTTGGTTCAATCAATATTTGATTGTCAAAATTTGAAGTTTTCATTCTCGATTATAATAGAAGCGAAAATATGGAGCCTGAGTTTCCATTCAATGCTCTCAATATATTCACTCTTCAAGAAAGTTAGGATTTTTTGAAATTATTTACTAAATGCACCAAAAATGCTATTCACAGAAACTGTTGAAAGTGCTCGCCTCTCACTTCTTCGCACTTTCTGAGAATCCGAACTTTCTTCAAGGACTAAACATGTTGAGAGCTTTGAATGAAAATACAGGCTTCATATTTTTGCTCCTATTGTAATCGAGAATGAAAACTTCAAATTTTGACAATCAAATATTGATTGAACCGAAGAAAACATGAATATATTTTCTGAATATGGAATTTGCGAAAAAAATTTTCTTCGGAAAAGCGGTTTTTCCTCAATTACTTTTGATTCCTTGATTCGATAGTTTTTCCTATAAAATATTTGGATAGCCCTTAAGAAAAACTATCATTTTTATGTGTCATATTTCAATTCAGCCCAAAGGAAAAGTCACAAAATCCAGTGACCCGCTTACGTGAAACACCCTGTACAAATTGATTGCAACAACCGTCTAAAATGTCCCCCAAAGTTCACCTCTTTTTGCATTTTTCCTGATTCTGCATGAGACCGAGAAATAAATGGTGGTACCTTTCAGGGCCGTATCTAGGTACTATTGCGCCTGTGGCAATAAATTAGACAGCGCCCCCCCATTGCGTAGATATTTTTCCATCCATCATATTTTCTTGAAGTTTTTTTTTTCATAATGCTAGTCATATATTTCCGTAAGAGTTTCAAAATAATACACATTTTGATGGAAAATTTTTTTTATTAAAAACATTGAAATACACATTTTTAATGAAATGCATAAAATGAAACAAATTCTCGAAAAACAAAATGAAATATATATATTTATGTTATGAAAACGATCATTTATCTTAAAAAATATAAATCATTCAACTTAAAATTTAAAAATACATACTGCAAACGTAAAATAAAAATTTTTTGGTGAGTTGACTAAACAATAATCGATAATCACAATCTCTGCAAAAAAAACCGCAAACTTAGCATACAAATTCTATTTTTTCACCATTTGAAACACGTACTAATTGTTTCGTACAGGGCCCTATGTTACAATATTCAAGAAGTCCATACGTTGAGAATAAAAAAATCACTAGAATATTCTTCGCCAGATGAGATTGAAGATTCAATGAAAACTATGAAAACTAACACTAAAATTTGAGTTTTATTAAATTTCAGAAAAAGGCGCTCTGAGAAGTGAGAACTCAAGTTTGAAAATCCATATTTTCCGCAATGAACCGAACATATTTTTTTTTGAATTGAAAGGAAGAATATTATTATGTTAAAATACGAATAATTGAATATATCCGATGCCAGAATAATGTCATAAAAAATAAGAAATACGTACAACTCACCTTCAATAGCACAATTCATAATGCTCGAATCTAAAAGCTCAAAAAAGTCAGATACTAAAAAAAAACTCAAAACTTATAACACTTCAAATCTGGATACACACTAAACGAAAATTAAAATTAAAATTTTTTGCTCTTCCCTTCACATTTGAAAGAAATCAATATTTATGTGGAATAGAATAAGATTCCCCGATTTTTCTCCCACTTCTTGAGCTCAAAACTCTGATTGGTGCATTTTTGGCAATACAAATCGTTTTTTAAAATACCACAGATGTGGCCTAAAAATCTAAACAAATCGATCATTATGAACCATCATCATCAAAGAAGCCGCCCTTCAAAACAAGCTGGATGCAATAAGGGATGTAAACAACTCATAAAAGGGCTGTGCTTGGAATAGCATGACGATATTGCCGATTGTAATATTTATGATCAGAGTGCGGCCTCTTTGAAAATTTGTTATAACAATTGAACTATATTTCTCGCATTTCTGACCTTATTGCATTTCCATTATGTACGTGAATATCAAATGTTGTGATCGAATTACTTACTTACGTTACCGTGTTGTCATTTTTCTAATCAATTTTTTTTGCTTGGCGCTTCTATTTTTTTATTTTTGATATTTTTTGGCGCCCCTTCGGACCTTGCGCCCGTGGCAAGTGCCACCCTTGCCACGCCCTAGATACGGCCCTGGTACCTTTTCAAATTGTTTATCTCATGCAGACTTCAATTGCTCCTTAATTTCGACTGATCCACGAATATTAACGGCGTTGTTACCCAAACTCCGAAACGCGGAGAAGATTGATAAAATTATCAACTTTCCCAGTCAACGTTGATGGATTATCCAAATTTATTCAAAGTCGAGAATTTCGACTTTGTCTCGTGAGTTTTTCCGAAACCGAGCGCCGAAATAAAATCGACAAGAAATGCAATTTCATAGACGAGGGGTCCCGCCCACGAGCACTTCAAACCATATATTTTTTCCTTTCGGAAGCCGTCCCTTTCACAAAAACTAATAGCTTCGGAATTTATCTCCAAATGCCGTTGGAGAAGCGAAGTGGGAAGTTCTGCTTTGATAGATACCCCACTCTCCTTTGTATCACGAGATGGCTATGGAAGTATCGAGATTATTGATGATCGCGAGGGAATAATGAATTCGAGAGAGGAACGACGACTCGATCTGGTTTTATTGGCGAGAATAATTTCCTCGAGAATTCAATTGGGAGGGAGTCGAATATCGAGGTGAGGTTATTCGAATATTGGAAAATGTAATTCCGGAGCTGGTGGTTTCGAGGGTGTTTTTATGAATGATCAAAAGCGACGTCGAGTCTTCCAATGTTCTTTTCATTTCGCTTCTTCTTCATGCGGGATTTATTACATCTTTGGAATATCGTAACATTTCAAAATCGTTCTCGCCTTGTTCTTACCGGTTATCAATTTCCTCCACGGGTTGAAAATAGATTTTCTTCTATCCTGATATCATCCGATATTCTAGGGGTTTAGAGTTAAGCGGAAACGTTGAAATGCTTCAGTCAACGGAAGCCAATAAGAGACAATAAAGGATCATGAGATAACAAGAGTTAACCACTTTAATCCGACCAGCTCGATGCCTTGCAAGCGAATGAGTACATCTTCAATATCATTCTTACAAGAAAGCTTAAAGACCTCAAATCCGTAGAATTGAGGATAGGGATTGGAGTTTTGGAAATTATTGTTACCTGATTGAAGTGGATGTCTGCAATCTTGAAGTATCCAATATTTTTTGAAACACTCCTTTCAGTCATCACATTCTAAACGAAATCATAAGGCTCATCTATCCATTGCGAGATTAATTCAATTCTCCATTTTAAGGGCTCAAAATCTCACGTGATTTCAGGTTGGGTTATTCTTAAATGGATGATTTTTTCAATTTCTTCATCTTTGAAATTTTATATAGGCGAGTACCATTTTCGAAAAAAATGGCACATTTGAAGATACCCCGTTTAACCCAATATGATATTCTGAATAATTAAATTGTAGGAATCGATTGATATCGACCATTATTGTCAAGTACAGGGTGTTTCACGTAAGCGGGTCACTGAATTTTGTGAATTATTCTTTGAGCAAAATTGAAAAGTGACTCATCAATGAGATAGTATTTTTTGAGGGATATCCAAATATGTTATTGGAAAAACTATCGAATCGGAGCATGAAAAATTATTGAAGAAAAACCGTTTTTCCAAAAAAAAGGTTTTCAAAATAAAAAGGTCAATTGACCATTTTCTAGAAAATGGAAAATTTTTTCTTGCAAAATATACTTTATAATATTTTCCCTATTTTTTGAATGCTCAATCGATTCTGAATCTGAATATGTGAATATAGTGGTGATTTTATGTTCATTTCAAGCAATTCCATTCAAAATCAACCTGAGAAAATTCAGATTCCATATTCGGAAAATATATCCATGTTGTCTGTGGTTCAATCAAAATTTGATTGTCAAATTTTGAAATTTCCATGCTCGATTACAATAGGAGCGAAAATATGAAGCCTGAATTTTCATTCAATGCTCTCAATATGTTTACTCTTCAAGAAAGTTAGGATATGTCGAAATTATTTATTGAAAGCAACAAAAGTGCTATTCACAGAAACTGTGGATAGTGCCTGCCCCCTCAATTCTTCGCACTTTCTGAGACAATCCCAACTTTCTTCAAGGACTAAACATGTTGAGAGCTTTGAATAAAAATTCAGGCTTCATATTTTCGCTTCTATTATAATCGAGAATGAAAATTTCAAATTTTGACAATCAAATATTGATTGAACCACAGACAACATGGATATATTTTCCGAATATGGAATCTGAATTTCCTCAGGTCGATTTTGAATGGAATTGCTTGAAATTAGTATAAAACCACCATTATATCTACATATTCAGATTCAGAATCGATTGAGTATTCTGAAAATATGGGAAAATATTATGAAGTATATTTTGCAAGAAAAAATTTTCCGTTTTCTAGAAAATCGAAAGTTCAAATGAAAAGAAACAATTGGTGATAAATTGTCTTTAGAACTTTTTATTCTGAAAACCAGTCAAATTAGCAAATAAATTTTTTTTTCAAAAACAATTTTTCCCCAATTTTTCTTTATGCCTTGGGTCGATAGTTTCTCCTATAAAATATTTGGATCTCCCTTGAGAAATACTATCATATTTATGGGTCATTTTTCAATTTTGCTCAAAGGAAAAGTCACAAAATCCAAAAACCTGGAAGTTAAAATTGATAAAACAATTCTTTCATTCAATAAAAGTAATCTTCGCATGAAAAATCTCATTCCATGTTAGTAGTTAAAATACTCTAGTTGAGCTGACCAAAATATTTATGCAGACTTGTATCTGAAAAAAAATTAAACATTAAAAAACCAAAGGTGATTCCTCTCCATCAAACTAGAAAATCGACCTTATAATGGACCTGAGACTATCCGAATATCCTTTGCGGCATCATCCGTTCAATCAAGCGTGATATCTAGGTCGTGAACTCAGAACTACGAGATGAATCGATGAAAAACCCATTTTCATCTTCCGGAATGTGGATGGCGCCAGCAGTTCAAATATTGATTTTTCCTATACCAATGCACGACTTCAGGATTTTCCACTAGATGTCGGAATCTAACCGTATTTATTAGTTTTTCCTCTGCGAGTTTGGTTATACACGGGATTCTGTTCGATCGAGGGAAGGAAATTTTTTCGCACAGTTTATTTTCCATTGGATATGGAATGTAGTTAGAGAAAAACGTATGAGAACAAAATCTAGGATTATTCTCGAATGAGGTTTTTGCGTTTTTCTTCCAATTTTCTTATTGTTTTGATAAGACCAATACTGCTTTTCTTTCCAGAGTGAAGATGTATAATTCAGGAAAAAATTTTATGCTCCAGCGACGGGGAAAAAAAGATCAAAAAGGAAAGGAGAATGATTTATCACTACTGCAAATTGAAAACGGTCCATTAGATGTAAAATTGAAAAAAAAAATCAGAGAAAAATAAATGATTTTTATAGTTTTTTTTCTAATATTAATAATAAAATATGTTGTAATATAAAAATCGGGTTTATGGCCTCAAAAAAGGACTAATTTGTCACTTTGGTCTTCAACCTTCCAAAACAAATAAAAAATTTTTTGCAGTTTTGAAAATCAGAGGTTATAATTGTCACAACGGCAAATTGGATGTAAAATCAAAAAAAAAAATCAGAGAAATATAAATGATTTTCATAATTTTTTTCTAATATTATTAATGAAATATGGTGTAATATGAAAATTGGGTTGATGACTCCAAAAAAGGACTAATTTGTCACTGCGGTCTTCAACCTTCCAAAACAAATAACAAACTTTCTGCAGTTTGGGAAAATTAGAGGTTATAATTGTCACAACTGCAAATTGGATGTAAAATTTAAAAAAAAATCAGAGAAAAATGAATGATTTTTATAATTTTTTTTTCTAATATCAATAATGA
This sequence comes from Aphidecta obliterata, assembly GCA_963966015.1. Lineage (NCBI taxonomy): Eukaryota > Metazoa > Arthropoda > Insecta > Coleoptera > Coccinellidae > Aphidecta > Aphidecta obliterata. The sequence goes on from OZ014428.1 coordinate 30,488,993, forward strand.
GATATGTTGTACCTAATATAAAATCGGGTTTATGGCCCCAAAAAAGAACTAATTTGTCACTTTGGTCTTCAACCTTCCAAAACAAATAACAAATTCTTTGCAGTTTTGAAAATTTAGAGGTTATAATTGTCACAACTGCAAATTGGATGTAAAATTAAAAAAAAAGATCAGAGAAAAATAAACGATTTTTATAATGTTTCTTCTGATATTATCTATAAAATATGGTGTAATATAAAAATTGGGTTTATGGCCCAAAAAAAAGGCTAATTTGTCACTTTGGTCTTCAACATTCCAAAACAAATAACAAATTTTTTGCAGTTGTGCAATTTAGAGGTTATAATTGTCACAACTGCAAATTGGATGTAAAATCGAAAGAAAAATCAGAGAAGAATAAATGGTTTTCATAATTTTTTTTCTAATATTATTAATAAAATATGGTGTAATATGAAAATTGGGTTTATGACTCCAAAAAAGGACTAATTTATCCCTTTGATCTTCGAGCTTCCAAAACAAATAAAAATTTTTTGCAGTTTTGAATATTTAGAGGTTATAATTGTCACAAATGCAAATTGGATGTAAAATTGAAAAAAAAAATCAGAGAAAAATAAACGATTTTTATAATTTTTTTTCTAATACTATTTATAAAATATGGTGTAATATGAGAATTGGGTTTATGACCCAAAAACAGGGCAAATTTGTCACTTTCCAAAACAAACAACAAACATTCTGCAGTTTTGAAAATTTAGAGGTTATATTCACGCCAACCATCAACAAATGTACTCGGGTGACACTTACATCGACATTGATTTCGTCGTTTTATTGATTTGTCGTTTTATGTTCAGAATCGAATAATTTAATATCATATTTCGTTTACTGCATTCATTGAGGTTGTTCCAAAATACGCTGTTAAATCGCAGATCGCCAATTTCATTTCACGCTCAACTATCAAATTGTCTCGAGTATCGAGATGATAATACACTCGTGGTGAAAACCTCTACTTAGTTAATTGGCACTCATTCGCGTATTCGGATTGCCCAATCGTTGACGTACGCTAACCTCCGAGTAGTTTTTCTTCAAGAACACCGCATCCAGGTCACGTACAGTTGATAAAAGCCCCCCAACAATGACGTTTTATTTATAAAACTCAATTGACCGTGTGCGGACGTCTACCTAGTTTTAGACTTGACCGGTCTAAATTTAGCCGGGGACTCTGAAATCACGCGACATCAATCCTTCGACGAATACTCGGACGATGACTAAATTTAAGACGGACTCCGGCTATCTAGTCAGTTCGCGAGAAAATTCGAATTCGAAGTGTCCGTCCGATCGGGCGGCGACCTGTCAAAACCGTTTCGCAACTTTAAGAGCGAAGTCGGGTTTCCGGATATCGACCTGTTGTGACGAGTGGTGTATTATTCACGTTCGATTCTTCTCTGATTTTTTTCGCATGAAGGAGTTTCATTTTTAGGTACTGACCGAAATAGTTATTTAATCAACTAGTTTATTAATGACAGCGATTAATGGTCGAACTATTTTAACGCGTGAGCGGAGCGAGCGCGTTAATGTTTGAGACCATTAATCGCTGAATTAATAAACGAGTTGATCACAAGATTTTTCCGTCGACCTCATCAGGAATTGAATATAAATTCTGGATCGAAACCAATTTTTATTTTGCATGATATAAAAATTTGACGTAATACAAATTTCTATGTTCATTTCGATATATTAATATTTATGCTTCCTATAGAACAATTCGAAAAATTCATATAGGGAATATTGTGACATTCTGAATAGTTTACATTTATTTCATTTCCTATAATGTCCGATAAGGAACGTGTGGATGAAGTGGAGGTTGAAGCATTATTTACTTTTTTCATTTCATTATTTTTTCTGCAGTTTCTATTTTATTCTGAATGGAGTTTTCAATATACCCTTCTGCAACAGAAGTTGATTTCCAACCACCAAGTCTTTTGATGGCTGAAAAATCTGCACCACTGTCAGAAAGAATAGACGCAGAAAAACGCCAAAAACAGTGACCTGTATACAAATGTGGTTGCTCTAATTCAAGAAAGTTTGCAATCATTGACGGTAATTTAGAAAATTTATTAATTCCAACTGGTTGTGTTGAGCATTTATAGTTCTTATGAAAAACGAAAAATCTTTCGTGTGGAGTGTGAGCTGGCCTCAAGGATATATATCTCTTTATTATGATTAAAAGTGTATGCTCATAATTATCCAACACAGTGAATATCCTGTTCGAATGTGTTTTCGATGAATTCACTGTCACCAAAAATTTCGATCCCATATCTTGTACATCCTTTCTCTGCAACCTTAACAATTCATCTTTTCTCAATGCACCCGCTACTCCGAATATCAAAGCGACCTACAAATCAAACAATGATAGTTATTTCACTATAACGAGATAATGAAAATAAGTTGGAATAACGATTCAATTGAGTTTTATTTTTACCTTCGACATCAAGAAAACACTATCAGGAGCATTCGCTATGAACTCTCTCACATGTTCTTTTTCGAGAACTTTTGATTTTTTTGGGATATATCCCTCTCTTTTCCGTTTAATAAACATCACCAGTTTGTGGTATCTGCTTATATCAGTATTGTCTTTCACATTTAGTGTTGATTTCAGCATCGAATATTTTGGCCATAAACTTGCTAGATGCCCCTTTTCTGCAATACCCGTGAAGTATGCCAACAAAACCGTTTCCGTAAAGTTCCGAACCTTCTTGTCCTTGCACCAAGATCTGAATTCAGCATAGGTTTTCTCATATAAATGACGGCTCTTTTCAGGAAGCAGACTCAAAGTCGCTGCTTCAGCAGTTTTTGTCACATCTGGCGGTGTCAAGGGGATATTTTCTTCGTTATTCATTATGTAGTAGCGTAACGGATAAAATCAGATTCTGATCGAAAGCGAATAAATAAATTTGACAGCTCGATCGGGCTCTGACATAGATGCATCTATGCTCCGACTGAATATTTTATAATCGGTTGCCATGATAATCATGCATTAATACAAGAAATCATGCATTAATAGGGGTCATTAATGGATGATTTCGAGTGCGTTAAAATGAGCTTTTATTCTATGGTCGACGGAAAAAGGATTTTGTTTCTATATCTGTATTTCTATATATTGGAGAATGTTCGAAAATTGGACTATACCCAAACAAAAACCATACGTTTTCGACGATGTCATGATTATACCCAAAAGCTATAAATGGAATTCCATTAGAGGCATCGACATTTAATGTTTATGTCCAGAGACAAAAAATGACATATCCATATAAAAGCATTCTTAACCTAATTTTTTTCATACGATATTAAAATTTGAGAGTATTTTCGAGCTACATACTCTCATGTACGTTTATATACAAAACTGTCATAACTAATGTGACCTTACACATCTGCCCAATGCCAATTTAACGCATGCTCCCGATAAATAATTAAATTAAATACTTACTGCGGCTTTTTATCGAGCATTCGCGACAAGTCCTTGTTTATACCCACTCGAAAATATTTCTACCTACTTCAGAATCGCCGCGATAGTGCCAGTAAAACGTCAGAAATGAATAAAAAAGAACGTGTTCGAAAACCCTTCATCCTACCCTTTCGAGTAAGTTGAAAATCACAACATAAATAACGAGTCGAAATTGTCAACAGAAATTCGCGAAAATGTAAATTCTTTCTCTACCCCAAAGAGTAGTGGAAATTGGATTTTAATTCTTTTCACGATTTGTCTGAGAGATTCAGTAATTGAATTTTTTCTCATTGCATCTGCTCCAGACTTCAATGAAAAGTAGACGGGAATACCTGAGTAGTTGGAACTTGACATTCGTATCCACCTTCACCCTTTAATTTTGCAGAAATATACATCATGATAATTGCAATCGAGGTATTCGAACAAAATTATGGTTTTCTTAATTAAACTTGTCGTCAACGTACTCCTCAAGCTCGATAGTTCAGTGAGAAAATTTCGTATTATGTATTAAATATTCTTAAATTTCTATTAAACTTTTAGGAATATCCACCATTTGGATGAATCTCTTCTAATAAACATGCAGACGAAATAATAGCAAAATCGCAGAACAGTTCGATGAGGAAACGACCGAAAGTTATGAATTCAAACAAAGAATAATTGTGTTTAAAAAAAATTGCACAAGAAATTGTGACCGATATGTTTCGATATGAAAAGACTTTTCATGGTGAGTGATGTGCGTCATTTAGATGTGGAGTTGTGTGTTCTTCAGGACAGCATGTCATGGCCTATCTGAGCGCCGGTCACGGGTCTGGAAAGAGGAACTATTCACCAAACATCGTTAAACAGGAAAGGTAGGAAAGGTAAATATAATGAAAACGAAGCCGATATTGTTTCTTGCATTGCTAGATCGAATTCAGAATAGGACTGCTATCGGACTGCGAAATTTTTGTTGGAAAGCGACCAGTTAGTGGTTTTCATACGGATGCTTTGTAAATGATGATTTGTAATGTGTATTGTTTGTGAGAAATTATTCATGAATATAAATGCAGAAGATTATACAGGGTGTTCCTGAGTTGGACTTACAAACAGAGAGGAGTTATTCGAATGATTTCAGGAATAAAAGTCTGATGAAGATTCGTTTTCGAGATACGGAGTTTTGAGGTTTTAATTTTTTCAAGGTTTTTCTTCATTTATAAGATGTTCAGCAGAAATTCGGCAAAAATATTACACTTCAAGATTATGAAATCTCAATTGCCTGTGGAAATCTACAGGAGGATACTTTTTCTGGAAGAATGTCTCTTCTTTGTAGAGTGCGCCACTGGAAGTTTTGAAAAACAGAAAATGAAATTTTTAATGTCTTGGATATTTTTTTCGTATTTGCTCCCGTTTCAGAGAAGAAAAATGTCGATTTTTCCCAAGTTGTAAGGAAAATAAAAATTCGCAAAAAAATTCTGTAACCTCTGGCATACAGGGTGTTCCTTAATTGAAGGTACAGAGGAAGAGAAGTGAGAGAAGTTATTTCAAGAAAAAAAAGTCCCATTAACATGGAACCGCAAACGTTTCGTTTTCGAGAGTGTCAAAGTTTGAATTTTTTTTTCTTAGTATCTATACTACACAAGATATTCTACTGAAAAAGTTTGATTTAATGTGTCAAAACAAACAATGAATTAATTCACCACAGATTGCTAACCGAATTTTCATGACAATTTGGATTTTTCTCAGGATTTCGAAAGAATAGTTTGAAATTTTGTTTGTCTAAATTGGTAGCAGATACGACAAAACTACAAGAGACCATGAAGTTTAGTATAACAACAAAGCTGCTCTTTACATTCTTTCAAATAAACAGTGGATCACCAAAAAAAAGTTCTGGAGGATAACAGGGGACAGTGTTCCAGAAAAAATATCACCCTGTAGATTTGCTATCGAAATTGGCATGTCACATGGTGTAAACTCTCAACTGTAATATCTATGTCAAATTCAAGTTGAATATCTTCTGGAGTGTAGATACAACGAAAAAAAACTTGGAAAAAATTCAAACTTTATCACCCTGTATCTTGAAAACGAACCGTTTGTGATCCCATGTTTGTGGGACTTTTTTTTCTTAACATAATCTCCCCTCTTCGTTCGAACCTCCAATTCAGGAACACCTGTATATGAATGAATTCAAGGTTCCAATGTAAGTTTTTTTTGGCCAATTTTCTTTATCTAGCATGGTTCATAAATAGTTGAAAAACGCATATAATGAAAATTACAGAAAACATTATACTCAATAGAAGATAAACTCCACAAATAATTCAAGAACAACTCCATCAAAAAAATTATGAAAAGCACTGCCGTGAAGTCGAAAGCTTTTGAGCGCTCGTTCATCCGCCTTGTAGGAAGATTCGCATTTTCCAGTTTTAGAAACCAATTGAAGAAAAAATGACAGCAGCTCTGTGTCAATTATGCCGAATCAGCTTTTACAGAAATATAAGGATTTTTGATTCAATAATTCGTTGGAATTTGAAATGGTTCTGGTTATGCGATCTGAAAAAATGTAGCTTTTCCATCAAAATACAAAATTTCGTCACGATCTTTTGAAATCATCAAGAAAACAAAATTTCAAACAACCATATTTACGGAACCCCTGGTAGAATTTTGCATAATAAAAAACTCAACCGTGGCATTCGAAATTCGAACCTACCCTGAAAATTTCAAGTTTCTAGGTCGTTCCGTTCGAGAGTTATCATGTGTATGGTCGGAAAGACTCGAATTTTTGGACGGATTCGTCATCAGTGAGTCGAACCCTATCGATTGAGATCATTTTCGGCTCAAAATTCGAAAAATACAGACATCATGACGAAATGATGTGAGTAAAACGAGCACTCAAAAAATTGTCCGCATGAACAGAAAGACAAAAACCCATATAAAAGTTTCTCTCGATGAACATAAATTTGGGGGGTTGGGGATATTTCATAGAGATTTCTCCATTGTTTTTGTGAAAATAAGTATATCTTATAGAAATCATCTTAAATAAATGTTTATTCACTATTCGAACGGTATGGTATTTGGGTCAACGCCAGTCAAAATTCTCTGCAGCCAACAAGAAAATGCACAGAATGTTTGGCACTCCAAACTATTATAAGAGTATAAAGCTCATAATGAGGTAAACGTGTTAATTTCCGCTCTAAAACCCTCCAATTTAGTGAGACATTTAAAAAGCAGAGTTATGGCCGCTTCTTGTGACATCATCTGATTGGCATACTCCTGAGTTGCCAGTTTTACCATATTTCGGAACCTCTGAGGAAATGTTATTCAATTTTCATTCTAATGAAGTTATTCTTGAATTGAACAGGGTGTTCCTAAATTGGAGGTACAAACGAGGAGGAGAGATTCCTCAAGTAATTTCAAGAAAAAAAAATGTCCTGTCAACACGGGGTCACAAACGAGTCGTTTTCGAGATACAGGGTGTTAAACTTTGAATTTTTTCCAAGTTGTTTTCTCATAGTATCTACACAAGAAATTCAACTGGAATTTGGCTTAGATATTACAATTGAGAGTTTACACCATGTAACATGCCAATTTCGATAGCAAATCTACAGGGTGGTATTTTTTTGGCACACTATCCCCTGTTTTCATCCAGAACTTTTCTCTTGTGAGCCACTGTTAAGTTGAAAAAAAGTGAAAAGAAGCCTTGTTGTTATAATGTTGTTATGATCTTTTGTAGTTTTGTCGTATCTGCTACCGATTTCGAGAAAAAAAATTTTGAACGATTTTCTCGAAATTCTCAGAAGAATCCAAATTGTCATGAAAATTCAGTTAGTAAGCTGTGGTGAATTAATTCATTGTTTGTTTTGACACATTTAATCAAACTTTTTCAGTTGAATATCTTGTGAAGTGTACTTCAAAAAAGAGAAGAAAACTCGAACAAAATTCAAACTTCAACACCCTGTATCTCGAAAACGAAACGTTTGCGATCCCATGTTCATGGGAATTCGGATTTTTTTTTTAAATACTCAAGGAATCTCCCCTCTTCGTTTGTACCTTCAATTTAGAAACGCCCTGTATGTACCTACTTATCTCGAGAGCTGCTCATATTAAAATAACGCTTGAGAAATCCCACTACTACTAAGCATGTATTAAATAGACAATATCGCAGAAGTAATGGAAAGCCTTTGCTGGATGAATTCGTTCGAAAAAGAATGATAATTTGTGGAAAAACCTACTATAAACAAAAATGAATATCCGTTATTCGCTCCAATAGTCTGGTAAATGGATTTCGGTGAAGATCAAAAGAGGCGAATACCAAATCGTACCTGAATAATTTCAGACCAACCAATTCATTAAAAATTCCAGGACATACTTCCTGATTGAATATTGTTCGTTCCAGAAATCGCCGAGTCCGCGGATTTTACGCTCGGGTTATCAGAAAATTTCATTTTTCTCGGCGGATTCTCCTTATTGGGATATTTCGTCTGAGGCAAAATAAGAAGATCTCGCTTCGGGATGTTTTCCCAGTTCGATTGAGCTAAATTTCCCAAGATATTTACGTTGGAGGCGATTTGTGTTTTCCTGAATTGTTGGAATAAGGGTTGGATCATCCTGGCAATGATGGTTCATTGAGTAAATTTAAATATTGATATCTAAAAGGTACCATTTTGTATTGGTGTTTTTATCAACGCCATATGGAAGAAATAAAAATGATCTTAACCGACTTCATAAGTTTTTTTGGAAGCATTGTTCGAATGGGCGCCTGGAGCGATTCAGCGAATGAAATATATCTTGCTATTGTAGAAAAAAGAGATACAAATACAACGACTGTGCCATAGCCTAATGCATTAGCCAGCCTCTCGCAATTTTCCTTCCCAAATGTAGTCGCAGGCCGACATTGTATCTCTATCTGTTATTCAGATGAGATCCGAATTACAGAGCTGTTTTCGACGTTGCTTTTAATGGAATCTGTTAATCCCTCTATCTGTACTGATTGAATTGCAGATTTTTCGGGAATGACCTCGATGAATTGCTCGAAGCTACGAAGGATACGTTTTTGGACAATTCTACACTCATAAAACTGGAAATATTCCTACGTCCACAAAAGCAGCAGACGTTACAGTGACTTTATACAGGACAGTGGCGACAATAGATGTCAATTGTTTGATTAGTTGTCCCCGCCACGTGGTATAAATCGCAATGTTGCGTCAAAATATTTGTTGTTTACTTAGTGATTTGTGCAGTTATCTTGGTATTTTCGAAGATAAACTTCTATTTGACTATTTCCAAACAAGGATACGTAATATCCATCTCAGCAAATTGCATTTGAAATATTAATAACAAAGCAAAATACCACGTTGTGCAGCAATTCTTCTGCAAAAGGGTTCCTTATGAAACGCTTCCCAGTGGATCCTGAAGGAAGAAGCAGTGGCAAATTAAAACTAGGATGGATAAAAGGACCCCCATACACAATTCATATTTATGTGAGGTATGTTTGAAGAAAAATTGATGGTTTATATTCGAGGTTATATAAACAAAATATTCCAATTGCAGGTTCACTTCGCTGCAGATATGTGGGAGAAAACTAGAGAGGATGGAACTCGAAAATTGAAGATCAATGCTATGCCCACTATATTTTTATTTTCATAAAACAAACCATCAAGAAAACTCTCTAATCGGATAGAAGTGACAATTCCCGATAAAATCGAAGCTCTCAAAGAAAATCATCTTTATTAGACTATTTTGAAACATATTTTAAATTTTCATCAATATTTTTTCTTTTTAAATGTTTATTTCAAAAAAGGTTTCACCTATGGAAAATAGTAGATAGTGTTATGGATCAACTGTGAAATTAAAGAAATTCATTTAAATTTTCGGTCCACTCGCCTGCTTAATTCTTTATTTAATATCGCATTCCCATGGTAACATTCTTGATACATTTTGTCCAGCTTATGTTTCCAAATAACATTTTTACCAAATTTCTTACACAAATTACCATTAAACATGATTAATAACTTCAACAATTTATATTTTCATTATGTGAACCCCCTTCGAAAATATAATTATGTTTTAGATAATTGATATTGGAGGGTTTAATTTCCTGAATCAACTAAAAGTTTGCAGAATATTTCCTTTATTTTTAACTGGAACTTACTGAGCATTTAATTTTATGACTTCCATAACGATAGATATATATGTAAAAAAAAATTACGAAAAGCACTGCCGTGAAGTCAGGAGCTTTTGGGCGCTCGTACATCCACCTTGTAGGTAGATTCGCATTTTCCAGTTTTAGAAATCAATTGAAAGAATTTTCGACAGCTGTCAAAAAAAATTTCAAACCTAGTCGAAAATCCAGACTTCATGTCAGTGCTTCAGCTGACCAAATTTTTTTCGAGAATTCGCTAGAATTTTCTACGGTATCTATGGTCTTGGTGATGCGATCTGGACAAATCTTCGCACGTGGTTTGAATACATTATTCCCCAGCTAGGTGTAATTCCATTCAAATCCAACCAGTAATTTCGGAATTATAAAAAAAAAAAATTTGAACATCCATATTGACGGAACTCCTAGTCTAATTTTGTTCAATGATGAACGTGACTGCAACATTTGCGATCCAAATCTACTCCGAAAATTTCAAGTTCCTTGGTCTTTCCGTTCAGAAGTTACAATTTTCTATGGTTTCTATGGTTCTGGTCATGCGATCTGGACAAAATATTGCTTTAATATATCATTCTCGATTAGAATAAAAAATTTCATCTAGATCGAATCCGTAGTATCGAAATTATCGAGAAAACAAAATTTCAAACGACCGTATTTACGGAACCCCTAGTAAATTCTGCTCATTGATAAACGTGAACGCGACATTTCAGATCCACACCTATCCTGAAAATTTCAAGTCCCTAGGCCTTTCCGTTCGAAAGTTATGATTTTCTATGGTTTCTATGGTTTCTATGGTTCTGGTCATGTGATCTGGAGAAATTTAGCTTGAATATATATTTCCCCATTAGTAGACAAAATTTTGCACGATCGAATCTGTAGTTTTGAAATGATCAAAAAAACTGAATTTCAAACGACCGCATTTACGGAACCCTTAGTATAATTCTGCCCATTGATAAACGTGAACGCGACATTTCAGATCCACACCTATCCTGAAAATTTCAAGTCCCTAGGCCTTTCTGTTCGAAAGTTATGATTTTCTATGGTTTCTATGGTTCTGGTCATGTGATCTGGAGAATGTAGCTTGAATATATCATTCTCCATTAGTACCTATACAAAATTTCGTCACGATCGAATCTGTAGTTTTGAAATTATCAAGAAAACCAAATTTCAACCGACCATATTTACGGAACCCCTAGTATAATCTTGCTCATAGATGATTCTGATCACGACATTTGAGATCCACACCTATCCTGAAAATTTCAAATCCCTAGGCGTTTCTGTTCAAAAGTTACAAGTTTCTATGGTTTCTATGGTTCTGGTTATGCGATCTGGACAAAATTTCACATGTAGCTTGTACACCTCATTCTCCATTTGAGTGCAAAGTTTCAGCTCGATCAAATCTGTAGTTTTCAAGTAATCAGGGGAACAAAACTTTGAACGGCCATATTTACGGAACCCCTCGTAGAATTCTGCCTATTAACGGCCGGACGGCCGGATGGACAGACTCGAATTTTTCGACGGATTCGTCATCAGTGAGTCGAACATAGTCGATTGAGACCATTTTCGGCTCAAAATTCGAAAAATACAGACATCGTGAGGAAATGATATAGACCTCGTTTAAGTAGTACGAGCGCTCAAAAAAAGGAGAGTTCATGTAGACGATTTGCGAGTAAAACGGTGACTGGACACTCATTTTGAGTGCGGTCTTCTCAAGGTCCTTATATAATGCCTTTTTCAGATTTTTTAGTTACTCGTAGATGTATGATATATTTATATTTCAAATTGCAATTGTTAAAGTCAATTGAACAATAGATCTGTATATGGGGCTTTCATAAATTTATTGTTATTCATATTCGAAATACAAACTTTTCAATAAAGAAAAGAATTTTAGATATTATTTAATGTTCCGAAGAATCTAATATTTCCTAAAAAAACTTCCCATTTCCCTCTATGATAATGACGATTCGGTTAACTGATATCTGATATGCCATTTCAATTTTGATAAGGCTTGTGACAGTCAAAATGTTATAGTTTTGAAGATTGTATAGTAGCTGCTGGTTCAAAAATTTTGCAAAATTTACTCAACTCAAAATGTTAAGAGGATATTCATATTTTTTTTGGAATAAGGCATTGTTTTGGAATTTCTCAGATATGGAAGCTACCTTAAAACAATATAAATCAGTCATTTACACTCAAAATATGAATATTGAAAGATTGTCCTGTCTTTGCAATAATATACCTTATTCTCATGAATTGAAGAGTTAAATTATCAATAAGAATCTCAGTATAATCATCAAATAAATTCTGTATACAATGGTATAATCATACAATACTCAAAAGTGCCGTCAAAGAATCAGCGAATATAACGATCGTTGCACATTTATTTCAGATATTTTGAGTTTAATTTGAATAGTTTTTCTATTAGAAGGCAATAATATAGCAACCATTCCAATAATAAATCAAGTTGCAGATAAAAATTCGAAGGTATTCAGTTTATATTTGAATATTTCGTTGAAAAAACTGCTATTCCAGTACTATTTCGTTTGAATTTTGACGCAACATGACGGCTGGGCGGAGCTTATATCCCTATTGTCGCCACTGTCTTGTATAAAGTCACTGTAGCAGGCGTGAAATGGTTTTTGAAATGAGGGTACACCTACATATTGATATTCAGAAAAATATCTTGGAATTTCCCGCACGTCGGCGGTTCGTTGGCCTCATTGCGGTCGGGGTAATCTAGTTTTTAGTGGTGGTGATTCGGGTTAGGCCGTCGCACGTGGGGGGGAGCTCTGCGGGTGGCGAGTACGGTAGGTTAGGGGGACGTGCAGACGGCTGAAGATCGATGATGAGGAAGCGTCGCATCGGGGAGCGTCAGCAATTGATGCATATCCGGATCTTGCTATAACGAGCTTCGAATGAGATATGAGACCATCCTTCGAACCTATTTGTAGAACAGAATCGATTATGTCTCAGGGTCATGGTCTTACGTCGATCAATTTTGCAGATTTGAAAGATAAAAATTCCATCATGTCCTTATTTCGATTCGATTGGATGAACAAAGTCATTTCAGAGTAACTTAATTTTAAACCTAAATATCGTCTGTAAATTTCATATCCTTGGTGCATATAGCGTGTCGAGGATACGAATATAAATTATGGATATTATTCAAAGCAGGGTGGTCTCGGTGTCCAAAATACCAGTATATTGAACGTCTCTCTGTATTATTTTTTTGGAAGTATGGGAAATAGATTGAATAAGAAATTGCTTTCAATAACCCTTAAATTTTTGTTGTATTGAAATTACCAATATCGAAGTAAGATCACTACAGGGTGTCCCAAGTTCGAGTGCCTAGTAGACGTTTCTTGAAATCTGAAAATTTGGATTATGATATTGTTCGACTTTATCTACTGAGCTAAAATATTCTTGAAGCCTGAACACTTTCAGTTATACAGGGAGTGAAAATAAATTTCTCGAATATTTTTTTTTTATTTTTTCGTCTCTTATATGATCGATTATTCAATTTTAAATATATTTCTATTCGAATCGTTGCATTCCTCGAAATAGTTTCCAAAATATCGGAAAACAACTGAAAAAAAAGATATGCGTAGTAAGTATTACGTTCGTTAATCCTATTCTCAATATTTTAAGCATAAATTGTTTCTACATTTTTGAAGTAGAGGAATGGCGGAATATTGCTTCTAAGTTTTGGAAAACTCGTCACAGGGTGTTTCAAATATTTCCTCAAAAATTGTGATCAGAATTTTCCCATTACCATTGTTTTTTAAATTAGAACCCTAGTTTTTGAGCGCTCGTACTACTTACACGAGATCACTTGGGTGATATCAAGAAAAGTCTACTAGAGTGCATACTTAATTCTATTTTAATTTACATTTTTTCTGATGAATTGTTTAGCAAACAGGAAATAAATGCAAGAGATCAAAAAATTTTCAAATAAAATGAAGATTTTGGAGCGCTCGTTCTACATACACGAGGGCTATATCATTTCGTCACGATGTCTGTATTTCTCGAATTTTGAGACGTCTCAATCGACAAGGTTCGATTCACTGATGACGAATCCGTCGGAAAATTCGAGTCTGTCCGTTCGGCCGTCCGTCTACACGATAACTCTCGAACGGAATGTCCTAGAGACTTGAAATTTTCAGGGAAGGTTCGAATCTCGAATGCCGCGGTTGAGTTCGTTATTGAGCAAAATTCGCCCAGGGGTTCATTAAATATGGCCTCTCGAAATTTTGTTTTTCTGTTTACTTCGAAACTACAGATTCGATCGGAGTGAAATTTTGCACTCAGATGGAGAATAACGTGTTCAAGCTACATGCGAAATTTTGTCCAGCTCGCATGACCAGAACCTTAGAAACCATAGAAAATTATAACTTTGTAATGGAAAGGCTTAGGGACTTGAAATTTTCAGGATAGGTCTGGATCTCAGATGTTGCTGTCACGTTCATCAATGAGCAAAATTAGACTAGGGGTTCCGTGAATATGGCCGTTTGAAATTCAGTTTTTTCGATAATTTCAAAACAATGGATTTGATCATGACGGAATTTTGTATTTAAATTGAGAATGATATATTCGAGCTACATTCTGTCCAGATCGCATGATCAGAACCATAGAAACCATAGAAAATAATAACTTTCGAACGGAAAGGCCTAGGGACTCTAAATTTTCAGGATAGGTTCGGATCGCGAATTTCGTGATTACGTTCATTAATGAGCAAAATTAGACAAGGGGTTCCGTAAATATAGCCGTTCAAACTATTCTTTTCCTGATTATTTCGAAACTTCTCATTGAATTGGGATGAAATTTCTCACAGAGATGAAGAATAATGTATTTAAACTTTGTCCAGATCGCATCACTAAGACCATAGATACCGTAGAAAATTCTAGCGAATTATCGAAAAAAGAATTGATCACCTAAAGCACGCGGAGTCTCTATTTCCGCCTTAGTTTGAAATTTTCTTTGACAGCTGTCAAAATCTTTCCAATTGGTTTTTTAAACTGGAGAATGCGAATCTACCTACAAGGTAGATGAACGAGCGCTCAAAAGCTCCTGACTTCACGGCAGTGCTTTTCGTAATTTTTATGATTGCGTCGTATTTTGAGAAGAAAAATTATGATAATGTTCAAAGATGTTTATGCACCTGAATTAAATAACTCCTGAGTGGTTATCAAGGATTTTCCCAATTTACGTCGTACGAAGAGATTAATTCATAAAATCTGTTTTATAACAATAATATGTGTTCATAAAAGATAAATTATCCCAATAATTCCCTTTGAACACAGATTTTTTTTATAAAACAGATTTTATGAATTTATCTCTACACGACATAAATTCAGAAAATCCTTAATAAATCAGGACTTATACAACTACTTTTTACTAAAAAATTTTCTTACCTAGTATAAGGAAACTTGATGAATAATTTATTCTTCGATAATGATGAACATACATTTTTTTATATCAACCAAGGGTGCAAATTGTGAATATGTACTTGCTTTCCACGAAATGAAAATTTTCTGCTCACTACTGCACTTTGAAATTGAAATTTTCGAGATCCCAACTTTTGAATCTTGAAATTTGAGACTTTCCTGATTCGGCCTGATTCGTTAACCTGCTAAGTCCATTCTGAATAGTTTACAGGAGAGAGAAAAAAACTGAAGGATATCTTTTCTATTTTACATATAAAGATTCAGAAAATCCTTTTGGTTTCTTTAATGGTTCTTGTTATATTGATATCTACCTTATTTTTTATGCCATAAGCTCAAAAAGTGAAATTGATCAAAAAATGGACTTAGCAGGTTAACGAATTAGGCCGACGATTTATTCACTCGCCATTTGGTAGCTTTACAAAAAGCGGGAAATGAACAAATTATTCAAAACCCATCAAAATTTTACATGGAGAGTCAATGTAATGAAAAAAATACTTTGAGTAATGAAAAAAATATACTAGGTAAAGATAAAATCATAATGTATAATTTCTTGAGAAAATGAGCAGACCTAGACTAAGCTTTCATTCAGTGGATTTAAACGAAATAAGTGACCTCCCCTATTTCTATAAAGTGCTAATACCTGAAAATTCACCCGTAATAATTGAGTATGACATTATCCTATCATTATTTTACTGCACCAAATGCACTTGAGACGGGCCTGATGTTTCCTCTTGAGAAGTAAACATGCGGAGGATTGTGGCTGAGAACTCCCCCACATAAGGCTTTATATCTTCATGACTCTCTGCCAAGTTATTCCACAGGGATAACAAAAACAAACTTCTGTTCGTTTATAGAATTCGATTCAATTGCTTTCGGGGGAGTATTCCCAGAATTTAATTCATAGATAACGGAGAAGAAGGGAGCATTCGGGATTTTTTCCAAGAATATATGGTTTGGGAATTTTCCGGACACTAATCGTCTTTGTTCTCGAAAATCTATGGGGTGAATTGGGAACAAGGAATATCGGGAATGCTTTCAAATTTCCTGGGGTTTTCTCATCTCAGATGCCTCGTTACTAAAAATGATTTTGTTTCAGACATCATTCAAGCCTTCTTTTCAAACACCCAAATAATAAACTAAGTTTTTATTATCAATGAATAATTTTATTTTTTAAAGGCGAGGAGCTTAGATTTGTCTTATAATGTGCCATATTGTCGTCTTCCTAATGTTCAATTACTGTACCTTCCAGAAGTGTTATTTCTGATGAACTTCCAATGGTATAATCTTTCTCATTCATATGCCTGAAAAAAGACTTCAAATGGTAATTTCACCGATTTTCTTCTTCCCTGCCGTTCCGGCTAATCCGCCCCCGACCTTCCTTCCCCCGGCACCACGAGGATGGCGCGCTTCGTCGTAGGCGGCGGCAGCAGTGTGCGGTGGGCACTCGGGCCGAATGGGTGGCCCGGCAAAGATGCCCAAAGCTCGTGCCACCCTCGAGGCGGATGTCCACAGCGGTGGTAACCTCTATCAGCCGCGCAGGAGGAGACAACGGAGAAGGTTAGATCAAAAGATACCGGCTTGGACGTCGCCGCCTCGGCCACCGCCTCTGCCTCCTGCTGCTGAAGCTTGCCTGAGGGCCCGACCCTCGCTTTTCTCAGTGTCGACACGTTTCTTTTCGGACTTGTGGAATCTTTTTTATTTCTGAGAGAGCGTTGCATTCGAAGTTTGGTAGTGTGTAGTTTTTTCTACCTTCGTATTTTTGAGGATTCTTTGATTATATTTGTGAGTAGATAATAAAATTTGAAAGAAAAGCAGAAGGGGGTGTAAACTTTCCTTTCTGTATTCCCCCCGATGGCTTATAGTGTGAAAAGCAAGGGTCAAGTTACCATAGAATGAGAAAGAGCAATTCCTTTGGAAACTGTTATAGTAAAAGAGGAAAACTTGGATATTTTTTTTATTTTGCAATAAGATTTTTCAAAAACTTGGGCTAAAATATATCAAAAACTATTTCAATATGCCCCATACTATTCAGCATATTCCGAAAAATACGCTGACAGAATTCTCAAAAAAGAAGTAGGTTTACTGAATTTTTCCATCTTTAGCAGCTACCAACAACTGGAACTGAAATAGCCCACTCGATGTATTACAAAAAAAAACCTCGAATGTTAATATAAAACCAAAAAAAACCGAATTTTTTGATATTATTTTCATCTTTCATCGATGAATTTTTCAGGGTAAAGGTATAAAAATTGGATATGAAAGTAAGAAGAAACGATTTGTAATGAGATTTGATTTTCTGATTTTCATTTTATCATATATTTTTGGGAACTAAGTAAATTATACCACTTATTTTTGCAACGCTCGAAATACCATCAATATTATTGAAAATTCCACACGTCCATCCAATTGATTAAAATGCAAATAAAGCTTCTTAGTTTTTCACAATATTGAAATGCTGTCAAAGTTTGAAATGCTGTCAAAATGTACCCCACCCAAAACTGCTTGTTGGTCGCTTTTTGAACCCACCCCTTGCTTTGAATGTGAATCAGAATTGAAATCGATGAAAATGTGCTTCAATGTTCGAATGAAAAGATTTGTTGTAGTAGATTAGAATCGTCAAATTTAAAAAAACTTGTACTGTGTATACTGGGTGTTCCTAAATTGAAGGAGCAAACGAAGAGGGAAGATTTCTTGAATAATTTAAAGAAAAAAAAGTCCCATATACATGGGATCACAAACGGTTTGTTTTCGAGATAAAGGTTGTTGGGGCTTTTCCAAGTTTTTTTTCTTATAATATCTAAACTTCACAAGATATTCAACTGAAATTAGGTATAGATATTACAATAGAGAGTATACACCATGTGACGTGCCAATTCTGATAGCAAATCTACAGGGTGATATTTTTTCTAGAACACTGTCCCCTGTTTTCCTCCAGAACTTTTTTTTTGTTGAGCCACTGTTGATTTAAAAAAATGTAAAAAGAAGCTTTGTTGTAATACTGAACTTTATGGTTTCTTGTAGTTTTGTCGTTTCTGCTACCGATTTCGAGAAGAAAATTTTGAACGATTCTCTCGAAGTCCTCAAAAAAATTCAAATTGTCATAAAACTCAAGTGAGTTAGCTATGGTGAATTAATTCATTGTTTGTTTTGACACATTGAATTAAATTTTCTCAGTTGAATATCTTGTGAAGTGTAGATACTATGAGAAAAAAACATTTAACACCCTGTATCTCGAAAATGAAACGTTTGCGATCCCATGTTTATGGGACTTTTTTCCTTTGAATTACCTAAGGAATCTCCCCTCTTCGTTTGTACCTTTAATTTAGGAACATACTGTATAAAAGAAGGATTCAATAATTTTATTCAATTTTGTTTGAACTCTTTCCAATTTTTCTGATTATCCAAATTTCACTAGCAGATGAAATGAATGAAATGTTCCACCAAAATTTTAATTCATCCATTCGATAGTGAAACACTGAAAAAATTCCCACAACTATTCATAGCACTCGTGCAAACTCTAATTGGAAAGTTTCGTTGTGTTAAAGGGCCTGTCAGCAACAGCTGATATTCAATTACGAATTTGTGATGAATTATCGAATTTGATGAAGATATAGAAAATTTACATGTTTATATTAATTATTGATTACAATGTGTACAGAAAGTACTGAAGGTAGGTTGAGTTTCAATTCATTCACATCAGGGGAGTTCTATTGGTGATGTGTACTATTTTAATTGAGAAAGAGCATGCATCGAGGATAAAAGCTAAAAATTAAATCTGAATGTTAAATTAATGCTAGAATGACGCATGCCCCTAAATCTAATTTTTTGACTTTCTCAAATATCGATAATTTTTTTTTTATATGAAGAGAAGTCTTCTGATTTTCATAGACCTGAGTTGTTAGTTTCACAATTTTCCGGAACTTTCGAAGAAATATTTTTCAATTTCCTCCTATGAATAAGACAAAACTTGTCTCAGCATATATAAAATTGAAATGAAGACATCATATTTAATAGATGTTCTTGATTTGGTTATTCTCGATCAATATGTAGGTATATTGAGGCGCTCATCGAAATAATGAATAATGTTACAACCCACTTTTTCCCCCAAATTTTCAGATGTAAAATCGGATGAAAAAGGCATTCAACAAAAATTCGAATAATTTAGCACTGAATTATTATTTATAGACTCCAAAACGGGAAATGCTCTGTATAAATTCACAATTCAATAAAACCGTCCATGAATTTATATGGGCTTGGCGTAATTAAATCAAATTGCATGAGAATATTATAATTTCAAGAATTCTGGCTAGCATTCGTCTTTCACTCACTAAATCAATACGGTTGGTTGCATGATCCCTCTGGAAGGTCATGCGATAAAGATCTCACACGAAGAAATGGGCAATCAACAATGACATCCAAGAGGTCACTATACTGCACGGAATTTTCATCATTCACTTGGAAAGAACTGGAAAATTTTGTGTCCATTAAATTCTTCAAACTGATTCTCCAGAAGCGAATGATTCGTAGTTCTTCTGGCGTAGTTCTTCGACTTTCTGGAAAAGCTCAGCAGTTGAAAATTGTAATTCAGAAAGGGTAACAAAGTTCTCAGTTAATGATGCGTTGAGAATTCATCCCACGTACGGGCGAAGACATTCAATGCTGCGGAAGAAAAGGCATTGTATTGTATCTGAGAACCACTGCCAACGTGGAACAGAGAAATTATAAAGTAAATAAGTTCTAGACTTATCTCTTGGAATCGTTGTTTCTATTCTGTTCAATTTGAATGTTAGTTTTTAGGTTATCGTTATTCTCGCCTAACTAATATTTTGCCGAATATATAAGTTTTATGATTGCTGCCACAAAGCGGTGAGCTTTATGAAGGAACGGATTGCATATTTGGAAACAGTGATGTGCAATTAGCTTATACGGAATTTTCTCAGAGGATAACTGAACAAATTTTTTTTTACTAAAAAATTTGTTAAAGTATAAGGAAAAAAAAAAAAAAATTATTCTTAACAAAATGGAAAAATTTTTGTTTTATATATGCAAATTGTGAATATGTACTTGCTTTCCACGAAATAAGAATTTTCTGGTCACTACTGCACTTTGAAATTGAAATTTTTTAAATCCCAACTTTTGAATCTTCAAATTTGAGACTTTTCCATATGATATTTCATCGACCATGGTGAGTGTGAGTTTTTTGCAACTTTTATGTGTTCATTAGTTGTCAAATATCTTCATTCAAAAGTTTGTAGAGCTTCCAAGAAAAAAATTATGATTTTTTCAATAGATAACTGTTTTTTTGAAAATTTCATCCTATGCTACGACGAAGATATAAGGTCTATGAAGGAACTGATTGCATACTTGTAATCAACGAGGTTCATACAAAAAAAAATTGAGAAGATAACTGAAAAAAAATTATGATTTTTTTCAATAAACAACTTTTTTTTTGAAAATTTCATCCTATGCTACGACGAAGATATAAGGTCGATGAAAGAACGGATTGAATACTTGTAATGAACGGGGTCCAATTAATTCATACAAAAAAAAAATTACCAAATATAATGAAAAATTGTGAAAATGTTATACTTCCATAAAGATAAAAATATATATTTTTTCAAATCAACCAAGGGCGCAAATTGTGAATATGTACTAGCTTTCCACGAAATAAAAATTTTCCGGTCATTTTTGCACTTTGAAATTGAAATTTTTGAGATCCCAACTTTTGAATCTTCAAATTTGAGACTTTCCCATATGGTATTTGATCTACCCTAGTGAGTGTGAATTTTTCAAAATTTGTTTGTGGTCATTAGCTATCAAATGTCTTCATTGAAAAGTTTGTAGTGCTTCCAAAAAAAGAATTATAATTTTTTTCAATTAACAACTCTTTTTTTGAAAATTTCATCCTGTGCTTCGAAGAAGATATAAGGTCTATGAAAGAACGGATTGCATACTTGTAATTTTTGTGATTCATACAAAAACAATTGAGAAGATAACTGAAAAAAAATGTTTACCAACAAATTTCCTGACCAAGTATTATTATTCATTAATCTACAAAATGATGCCTTTGGAGTTCATTCGTTTTTCGATTGTTCCTTCAAATTCTTGACATTGTCCTTATCATTTTTAGTTTCCCAAATATTGCACACCAAATATCGTGAGACTTATTAATAATCGGAATTTTTCCGCCCAGGATCCCCATCGTGGGCCTTTAAATTCTCCCAGAGTGTCGTAAACGATGCCTGGTCGCCCTGATAAGAACCCCGAAATGAACGTTAGTGGAAACGTGATGTTTAATTTCGAGTTCGAACTTCAACAGCATCCTAACAATGCCCATTTTGTATATGCGTGTCCCTTCATTATGCTAATTTAAGCCGTTAATTCAAAAACAGGAATGTTGGGTTGGGCCGAATGAAGTAACAAACTATTCTTTTGGGATTACATTCTCGAAATGTCAGATATTCAGGGTGTCCCACCAATGGACCGACAAAATTGTCCATGCATAGGGGTTGAAATCGATTAATTAATTTTTCTTCGTCGCGTAGATATCGAAGGAATTGAAAAATTATTATGTGAGAAAAAATATTTTTTTTTCAATGCAATGCAACTGTATAATATGGGGAGGATTTTTAAGCAACCCTTAGTATCATGGCACTCTAGACGAATAAATAATAAACCGAGTGAAAAACCTTCGTGCAAACTGAATTAAAGTTTCATTCATTGTACAATTGAGATGAGAATGAAGACTAATTGTATTCAACCCTATATGATCGGATTTCGTATATTAGTTTTCATACTCGATTTGAATCGAATATAGAACATCCCCGTTAACATTTGATCTCTTCAATTTGGGGATTACTGCTTCGATTCCATCGAACAATCTGCGGAATGGATACTAACTATCGGATAATGGGGAAACTTCGCAACAATGAATTTTATTGACACGATTGTGCGCACTATTTGTCGCCTTGGAACAATACGTGCAGTTTTAATGTACGCTATTTCCATTCAGTGTGTCGAAAAAATCATGATGATATTTCGAAGTTCGGCAGACGTTTATAAAAAAAAAACTTCTGCTTAAATGAAAGAGGGGAGAAGATCAGGAAGTGGGGGAGGATGAACTGCCACAAATGCAAATGAAAAATCCTTGATTTGATACAAAATTGAGGAAAATGAGAGAGAACTCAGAATTTCCTGACCGAGTATAAGGAAAATTTGTAGAAAAATGTATTCTTCCATCATCTTAAACATATATTTTTTTATACCAGCCAAGGGCGCGGATTGCGAATATGTACCTGCTTTCCACGAAATAAAAATTTTCTGGTCACTACTGCATTTTGAAATTGAAATTTTCAAGATCCCAACTTTCGAAACTTCAAATTTGAGACTTTTCCATATGGTATTTGTTCAACTCTAGTGTGTGTGGTTTTTTTCAATTTTTCTGTAATATTTAGCTATCGAATATCTTCCTTGAAAAGTTTGTAGTGCGTTCCAAAAAAAAATATTGATCTTTTTCAATAAACAACTCTTTTATCTAAAACTTCATCATATGCTATGACGAAGATATGAGGTCTATGAAAGAATGGATTGCGTATTTGTAATCAACGGGTTTCAATTAGTTCATAAAAAAAATTTATTATTGAAAAAAATTTCACCAAAAAATTTCCTGACCAAGTGGGTTAACGAAAATTCATGAAAAAATTTATTCTTCGATAAAGATAAAAATATATTTTTTAAAATCAACCAAGAGTGGAAATTGTGAATATGTACTAGCTTTCCACGAAATAAAAATTTTCTGGTCACTACTGCACTTTGAAATTGAAATTTTTGAGATCCCAACTTTCGAATCTTCAAATTTGAGACTTGCCCATATGGTATTTGATCTACCATGGTGAGTGTGGATTTTTCCAATTTTTCTGTGTTCATTAGCTATCAAATATCTTTATCGAAAAGTTTGTAGTGCTTCCAAAGGAAAATTATGTTTTTTTTCAATAAACAACTCTTTTGAAAATTTCATCCTATACTATATCGAAGATTTGAGGTCTATGAAAGAATGATTTGCATATTTGTAATCAACGGGGTCCAATTAATTCATGCATAAAAAATTGAGAAGATAACAAAAAAAAATTTTTCACCAAAATATTTCCTGACAAGTGTAAGGAAAATTTGTGAACAAATTTATTCTTCGATAAAGATGAAAATATTTTTTTTTAATCAACCAAGGGTGCAAATTGTGAATATGCACTAGCTTTTCACGAAATAAAAATTTTTTGGTCACTATTGCACTTTGAAATTGAGATTTTTCCATATGGTATTTGATCAACCCTGGTGTGTATGGATTTTTTAGCTTCATTGAAAATTGCAGTTTCAGTGTACGCTTTTTCCATTTAGTGTGTCGAAAAAATGATGATGATATTTCGAATTTCGACAGACGTTTATTGAAAAAAATTTCTGCTCCAATGAAAGAGATAAAAAATTCTCAATTTAATAGGTAAAATGAGAGGGGACTCAGTTATTTTCATCAATTCATTTATTTATTTCAATAAATAAAATATGGTGCTATGTAAACTTAGTTATATGTCTTCATTTGGTGTTGTTTTGAATTGAATTTATGATGTACAATTTTCAATTTGTTTTTTTCCTGTTGGCATTCAGTCAATTTAATTGCGTTGTGATAAAGCTAACAAATTTTTCGAATCAATAAAAAAAATTTCATTTATTCACTTACGGGATAAATTTCACAGAAGTAATTAACCAAAATAGAAGAAGTTGCAAAAAAAAACGAATAATAGAAAAAATTATAACGAATTATAGTAATCATTTCAGACTATTTTTCGTAAACCAACGAGATATAGAAAAATGTATGAGTGAAATATACAATCTGAAAGGAAAATCCATCAAAACCTGTTTTAAACTTGTTCAAATCTGTCACAGTCAAGGTAATCACTTAATCTAGAAATATTTACAGTGCAAACCAAATTGCCGATTTAAGTCAACCTAAAGAAAACCTTGCCTTACGTTAGATGCTTGAACTTTGTGTTCGTAATTTCCATGTAGATACGATATAACTCGATTTATGAAATTTCGATGACGGTAATGCACCCCAAACTCACGAGAGCCCCAATTCATGATCGAAGAGAAGGGGCAGTGGCGTCCTCCACTCGAACCCGCCCTCCCTCAATTGCGAGGGGTTAAAATTAGAAAAGTTTTTTCGTATTTTATTCGGGATCTATAGAGGCAAAGTTCGGCCTGTTCTCGTATATATGAATATCGAGAGGGATTGGAAACTTCCACTTCAACACTTTTCCTGAAATTATGCTGCTCCATCCAGGAAATATTGAGATTGAAATCAAAGTGGGTATTTCATTTCAGACCCGGAGCTTAAAGGACATGAAATCTCCACAAAACATAGATTATAGTATATTATTTAACGAGCAGTAATGTAGGTCATAACTCACGCAGATGAAGTTTGCAGCGGGAGTCGAAGGCGAGTGCAAAAATAAAAAATAGAAGCGCCAAGCAAAAAAAAATAATTCGAAAGATGACAACACGGTTACGTAAGTAAGTAATTCGATCACAAAATTTCGAAACATTGATATTCAAAAAACAGAATGAGAATACAATAAGGTCAGAAATACGAGAAATATGGTCCAATTTTTTTCTCTTTAATTTTCAAAGATGAGGCACTCTGATCATAAATACTACAATCGGCAATATCGTCATGCGATTCCAAGCACAGCCCTTTTATGAGTTGCTTACACTACATCCCTTATCGCATCCAGCTTGTTTTGAAGGCGGCTTCTTTGATGATGATTGTTCATAATGATCGATTTGTTCAGATTTTTAGGCCACATCTGTGGTATTTCAAAAACGATTTGTATTGCCAAAAATTCACCAATCAGAGTTTTGAGCTCAAGAAGTGGGAGAAAAATTGGGGAATCTTATTCTATTCTACATACATATTGATTTCTTTCAATTTTGAAGGGAATAGCAAAAAATTTAAATTTCAATGTTCGTTTAGTGTGTATCCAGATTTGAAGTGTTATAAGTTTTGAGTTTTTTTTTATATTCTGCCTTTTTGTGCCATCGTGCTTTTGGATTTGAGCATTATAAATTGTGCTATTGAAGGTGAGTTGTACTACGTATTTTTTATTTTCTATGACATTATTCTGGCATCGGATATATTCAATTATTCGTATTTTAACATAATAATATTGTTCCTTTCAATTCAAGAAGAAATATGTTCGGTTCATTGCGGAAAATATGGATTTTCAAACTTGAGTTCTCACTTCTCAGAGCGTTTTTTTTTGAAATCTAATAAAATTCAAATTTTAGTGTTACTTTTCATTGAATCTTCAATCACACTGGCGAAGATTATTCTAGTGATTTTTTTATACTCAACGTATGGACTTCTTGAATATTGTAACATCGGGCCCTGTACGAACCTATTAGTACGTGTTTCAAATGGTTATAAAATAGTATTTGTATGCTGATATTGCGGTTTTTTTTTGCAGAGATTGTGATTATCGATTATTGTTTTCTAGCCAACTTACCAAAAAATTTTTATTTTATGTTTGCAGTATGTATTTTTGAATTTCAAGTTGAAGAATTTATATTTTTTTAGATAAATGTTCGTATTCATAACATAAATATGAATATTTCATTTTGATTTTGTTTTATTTTTATGCATTTCATTTAATGTATTGCCACAGGCGCAATAGTGCCTAGATACGGCCCTGACAGAGAAAGAACTTTATTTACAAATCTTAATAGTTACCTATAACAATGCATCATTTATGTTGATTGTGCTGCTTAGCATGGAGTAGAAAGTCAATAGTCAATGAAATATGCCAAAAGAACTATCTCTGTAAACGATGACTTTATGTTCTTACTGCTACACAAATCTTGAATTCTGTATGGTAACATTGGCTTATTGTCTTTTTTCTAAAAGTGTACATAATAATTCATCTTCACTATCTGAATTAAGCTTTGTCAGCAAAACATTCACAATAATAATTAGGTAACAGCTTAATTTGAGAAAACGTCGAAATTATTCAAGTGACCTCCCCTCAATACCAACAATGGACTGTTTCCTTTCGGCCAATCGGCTTGTTCAGAAGCACAGAGACAGGGAGTTATAGGAGTGAGCACGGTGTTTGGTTACAGATACTATTAATTGCTCAAAATTAGTTGAATAATGAATATATATTTCAGAGGGAGTAGATAAACACTTATTCTTCTACTCGAGGAGGTTTTACTCTCTTATGCAACCAACCCTCCATATTTTAAGAGTACAAATTGAGCGAACTGCATCTAAATTCCTTCCAGAAACTATGTGCTCTCATCGACCGAAGCCGAGGCGTGTTAACTCAATAATCCTGTCGGGAATTATTGAATCGCCAATTAATTGAAGTTGCCTTTCGGTATCAAGCCTCCAGCCGTCGTAATGAGATTAAAAAGCACCTTTCATAACACCCTTATCGACGACTGCAATCCATCACTCCCGAACTGAACCGACTGAAAACGTTACGTATTTCCCTAGCGAAATAATGGATCGCACTTTTCGAAATTGTGACGAGACTACAACGCTAAAACCCCCTACATATAAAACCTTTGAACGTATGCCACGTGGAAACGTTTCAGGGAGAAAATGAAATTCTAACAATTTATGTTCAGTTTGTGCTTGTGGGAACTGCAACCTATTAATCTTCGGGATTTATTCTTCGCGCAAGGGCTGAAATATATTAGATTCCGCAATGATGAGTTCTCCCCAATGACGATGATATTTCGATATGAAAGGAACACGTTATTAATTTTTTCAATGGCTCTGAAAGTTCATCTACCAATAACCAAAATTGGTCTTTTCTTCCGTTGAAAAATCAACAAAATCGCAATATTCTTCCTTCCAAATTGAAGTGGAGGTAATATGTTACACGCGGAGTCATGGGGACGTGGGATGAAGAATATGGAACAGAAAACAGAAATGCTGCAATGCAGTAGCGCGCCGAAGGATCTCGAATCTCAGCCTCCCAGAAATTCACTCAATCCTTCATGCTAAGAGATGATGACAGGGATGGAATCTTTGATGTCGTTTCTTGTGTCATCTCCGCGAATATGACAGGTTCGAATAACGGAAATCACATGCCGATTACTGTGAGAAATGTGTTCTGGGAGCTGAGTAAAAGAAACATATGTATATCGGTACGGATTGTTGTGGGAATTATCCCATCGAGGATAAAAAATGCTCAGGAAAATCAATCAACTCGAGTATAATTTATGGAGTTCCCAGAAATAAGTATAAAAAGTCTGAAGCATCTCGCATACATTGATAAGGACTTTTTCCTACAACCGTGCCTGAATAACTACTTTCCTACACTGTTTTCGTCTCCGAAAGTATAACTTTCCCGCACAGTGTGCGGGAAAGTTGTTTTCCCGCACACTTTTCGGACAAGTAAATATTTGTTGAATTTGTAGATATACTTATATAACTAGTTCATAATTATAAATTAAACAATTTTAACTATGTTAGCATAATAATTGATTAAATTTTTCATTTTAAAATAATCGAATTTTCAGAAATTATAAACTTGACATCCTTCAAAAATTATCAATAGCACCCATAGAACTGAACTATTTCTATGTCATGGCCTACAATTTTTAGTAGTAACTGGTTACTAACTCAATCAATTTGTCAAAAAGAATACCTGTCAAGTTATTTACCTTTATTATTTATTTATTATTTTTCAAATATTAAAACGAGATAAGAAAATGAATGTATTCATCTGATGAAGAGCTACCGGAAGACATTCTGGAAGCAGCTAAGGCTTGGATTTTTTGCCAGAAAAATCTAAAGAGAGGTACGAGAAACAACAGGGCCGTATCTAGGTACTATTGCGCCTGTGGCAATATATTAGACAGCGCCCCCCCATTTGCGTAGATTTTTTTTTATTCATCATATTTTCTTATATTATTTTTTTTTCATAATGCTAGTCATATATCTCCGTAAGATTTTCAAAATAATACACATTTTTATGGAAAATTTTTTTCATTAAAAACATTGAAATACACATTTTGAATGAAATGCATAGAAATAAAACCAATTTTGAAAAGACAAAATGTAATATTCATACGAACATTTATCTCAAAAATATAAATCCTTCAACTTAAAATTAAAAAATACATACTGCAAACGTAAAATAAAAATTTTGAAAGTTGACTAGAAAACAATAATCGATAATCACAATCTCTGCAAAAAAAACCGCAAACTTAGCATACAAATACTATTTTATAACCATTTGAAACACGTACTAATAGTTTCTTACAGGGCCCGATGTTAGATAATTCAAGAAGTCCATACGTTAAGTATAAAAAAATCACTAGAATAATCTATGCCAGTAAGATTGAAGATTCAATGAAAACTATGAAAAGTAACACTAAAATTTGAGTTTTATCAGATTTCAAAAAAAGACGCTCTGAGAAGTGAGAACTCAAGTTTGAAAATCCATATTTTCCGCAATGAACCGAACATATTTCTTCTTGAATTGAAAGGAACAATATTATTATGTTAAAATACGAATAATTGAATATATCCCCTGCCAGAATAATGTCATAAAAAATACCAAATACTTAGTACAACTCACCTTCAAAAGCACAATTTATAATGCTCGAATCCAAAAGCACAATGGCACAAAAAAGTCAGAATATAAAAAAAAACTCAAAACTGGATGCACACTAAACGAACATTGAAATTCAAATTGTTTGCTCTTCCCTTCACAATTGAAAGGAATCAATATTTATGTAGAATAGAATAAGATTCCCCAATTTTTCTCCCACTTCTTGAGCTCAAAACTGTGATTAGTGAATTTTTGGCTAACGAATTCTTTTTTAAAACACCTCAGATATGGCCTAAAAATCTAAACAAATCGATCATTATGAACCATCATCATCAAAGAAGCCGCCCTTCAAAATAAGCTGGATGCGATAAGATGTAGTGTAAGCAACTCATAAAAAGACTGTGCTTGGAATCGCATGACGATATTGCCGATTGTAATATTTATGATCAGAGTGCGGCATCTTTGAAAATTTTTTAAAACAATTGGACCATATTTCTCGTATTTCTGACCTAATTGCATTCTCATTCTGTTTTTTGAATGTCAATGGTTCGAAATGTTTTGATCGAATTACTTACTTACGTGACCGTTTTGTCATTTTTCGAATTAATTTTTTCAGCTTGGCGCTTCTATTTTTTTATTTTTGATATTTTTTGGCGCCCCTTCGGACCTTGCGCCTGTGGCAAGTGCCACCCTTGCAACGCCCTAGATACGGCCCTGACCGTCACAGTCAAACACAAATTTAAAGAATGTTCGAATAATGAACCATTTTGCTGAACACCAGAGGCGTATTATTTTTATGTCTAAAAATATTCAGTCTCGAAGCAGAACGGACGCCACTGGTGGAATAGAAAAAAAAATTATTTGATGCAAAATGCTTAAAACCTGTATCCCAAATTTCATAAAAATATTTCGAGCAGTGGAAAAGTTATCAATAAAAATTTTTTTTTTCTATAATTTTAACACCCTGTATCTCGGCGAGGAAATATTTCTCGACATATGTTTATAGTACATACTAGGGCTTATTTTTGACGTAGAATACGTTGTCAACATTTCTTGGTTAAGATTTGGATCACCCTGTATATCCATGTTGTCTGTGGTTGAATCAATATTTGATTATCAAAATTTGAAGTTTTTATTCTCGATTAAAATTGAAGCGAAAATATGAAGCCTGAATTTTCATTCAAAGCTCGCAATTAGTTTACTCTTGAAGAAAGTTGGGATTTTTTGAAATAATTTATTGAAAGTAACAAAAATGCTATCCACAGAAACTGTTGAAAGTGCCTGCCTCTCACTTCTTCGCTCTTTCTGAGACAATCCCAACTTTTTTCAAGGACTGAACATGTTGAGAGCTTTGAATGAAAATTCAAGCTCCATATTTTCGCTTCTATTATAATAAGCGAGTATGAAAACTTCAAATTTTGACAATCAACTATTGATTGATACACAGACAACATCGATATATGTATTTTTCGAATATGGAATCTGAATTTCCTCAGGTTGATTTTCAATGGAATTTCTTGAAATAAATATAAAGTCACCATTATATTCACATATTCGGATTCAGAATCGATTGAGCATTCAAAAAATATGGGAAAATATTATGTAGTATATTTTGCAAGAAAAAATTTTCCGTTTCCCGGAAACAGGAAGTTCAAATAATTGGTGATAAATTGTCTTTAGACTTTATTATTTTGACAACAAGTGAAATCTGCACAAAATTTTTTTTTTGGAAAAATGCTTTTCCCTCAATAACTTTTCATGTTCTGGTTCGATAGTTTTTCTGATAACATATTTGGATAGCCCTCAAAAAATACTATCATATTGATCAGTCACTTTTCAATTTTTCTCAAAGACTAACACACAAAATCCAGTGAACCGCTCATGTGAAACATCCTGTTCCTGATTGTAAACAGTTCAAAAAATTCAACTCTACCTTAGATCATTTCAATGCATTTTCATAACTGTAGTTGAAACAACTAACAGTATCCTTCTATAATTTCCAGAGAAAATTGGCGTTCTTCTATGCCCCAGCTTTCCATCTTTTCCCCGATGGCGCCACTCCGAACCCCAACTTGAACAGTTCGCCTACAGATAGCGCCACGGTGGTTTGCGCAAACCGAAAAGGGCAAATTGGGTCAATGGCACGTTTCCCCATTTAATCAATTTCCACGGACGTCTTTCATCATTCCGTCGTTGGAGCCTGCTCGACGCCGCGAGCTTAGTTCACACGTCGAATTCGTCTTATAAGCTCGCGCTCACTTCCGATGAGATAATAATATATGTGAAAGGCTCTCAATGCAAGCACATACAGTCCGTGAACTGGTGGCTTATCGATCGACCCCTTTCATTTCGATGAATTTTCACTGGCCGGAGGGATTATAAAGAATTTATTTCGAACCTATTCATATAGCTGGAGGAGTTTCAGCGAGTATCGAGCCTATCGACTGGCGATACGAGACTTTTTGTCCAACGGAATATTCTCCTGTAGAAATATTTTTTATCTCCTATTGAATAATATAGTCATTATTCAACTACTTTTGAGCAATTAATAGTATCTGTAAAAAAACACCGTGCTC
This sequence comes from Aphidecta obliterata, assembly GCA_963966015.1. Classification (NCBI taxonomy): domain Eukaryota; kingdom Metazoa; phylum Arthropoda; class Insecta; order Coleoptera; family Coccinellidae; genus Aphidecta; species Aphidecta obliterata. The sequence continues at coordinate 30,520,249 of OZ014428.1, forward strand.
ACTGATATTACTCCCTGTCTCTGTGCTACTGAACAAGCCGATTGGCCAAAAGGGAACAGTCTATTAAGTTGATACTCAATTATTATTGTGAATGTTTCGTTGAAAAAGATGAATTCAGATAGTGAAGATGAAGTATTATGTACACCTTCAGAAAAAGGACAATCAGCCAATGTTACCACACAGAATTTATTGCCCGAACAATCCCAAAACAAATTTAAAGGTGTATACAACAATTTTCAAGATCGGTGTAGCAGTAAGAATATTTGGCATATTTTTGTGAACTAAATGCACTAAATATGAAGCATCGCCCCTATGGACTTTCTACTTCATGCTAAGAAGGACAATAAACATAAATGTTACATTGTTATAGGTCCTCCTGTTATGGAAGATTTGTAAGAGTTCATAAACATGCGCCAAAGAAGACTCCCATTAGGAAAGACAGAAGAAAGTTAAAGAGGAGTGGGGAAAAATATTTGAAAAGAGGAATAAGAGGAAATATGTGAATTAAAAAAGAATGCAAAATTAAAAATTCCAATTGAAATACCATACATAAGAGATAACATGAATGATGTATGTAAATTCATCAAGAAACAACCAATGCTTATTAAAAACTTTTTTGTCATTATTCAAGTTATAAATTACAAATTAATCAAGAAATTTTTCAATATTTAAAATAAATAAAAAATTATTAAATATTTCATTTGGGTAATTGTTATGGAAATCAAAAATGGTCATATTTCTTAACGTTTCAAGAAATTAAAATGAAAATTACGAAAAGCACTGCCGTGAAGTCAGGAGCTTTTGAGCGCTCGTACATCCACCTTGTAGGTAGATTCGCATTTTCCAGTTTTAGAAATCAATTGAAGAAATTTTCGACAGCTGTCAAAAAAATTCTGAAACTTAGGTTAAACTCCAGGCTTCATGTCAGTGCTTCAGCTGACCAATTTTTTTTCGATAATTCGCTAGAATTTTCTACGGTATCTATGGTCTTGGTAATGCGATCTGGACAAAATTTCGCACGTAGTTTGAATACATTATTCCTCAGCTAGGTACATTCCAATCCAATCAGTAGTTTCGAAACTATCAGGAAAAAAATATTTTGAACGGCCATATTTACGGAACCCCTAGTATAATTTTGCTCATAGACGAACGTGATCACGACATTCGATATCCACACCTATTCTGAAAATTTCAAGTTCCTAGGCGTTTCCGTTCAAAAGTTACAATTTTCTATGGTTTCTATGATTCTGGTCATGCGATCTGGACAAAATTTGACAAGTATCTTGAACACCTCATTCTCCATTCGACGGCAAAATTTCATCTCGATCAAATCTGTAGTTTTCAAGTAATCAGAGGAACAAAACTTTGAACGCCCATATTTACGGAACGCCTCGTGGAATTCTGCCCATTAACGAACTCAACCGAGGCATTTGGGATCTGAACCTACGCTGAAAATTTCAAGTCTCTAGGTTGTTCCGTTCGAGAGTTATCGTGCTTACGGCCGGACGGACAGACTCGAATTTTTCGACGGATTCGTCATCAGTGAGTCGAACATAGTCGATTGAGACCATTTTTGGCTCAAAATTAGAAAAATACAGAAATCGTGACGAAATGATATAGCCTTCGTGTAAGAAGTACGAGCGCTCAAAAATGAATTCAAATAATATCACCGAAAAATCAAAAACCTTCAAACATCTTTAGTCAATTCAGTAGATTCGATCAATTCATAAAATATTGTAATATTATATTTTAAAGAGGGTTCAGATTATTCAAAAATAAGAAAAATATGAATTTGTTCAAATGATTAATTGTAAATAGTTAAGTTATGTTTATGAAGAATGAAATGTATCAAGAATGTTACCTAGAAAATGAGATATTAAATAATATGGATGGGAAAGGCAGGCCAGTAAACAGTTGAGAGAGAAACGTCAAGGGGAAAGATCGATAATTTTCCAAAAGTTTGCAGAAAGATTGGTTTTGTAAGAAGAAAGGTATAATGAATGGTATTTGGAACTTAGCAACAGTAGATTCGTAGATTGAGTTGTTGGAGTTGATTTGGCAAGTGAAGGAGAGAAGGAGATATTGAAAAGCCATGCTGCTTGGAAGAAAGAGAATTAAAATAGAAGATATTACATATAGTGAGTGCACTCACCAATCGAACGTTATTTGAGAGTTTAGAAAAATTAGTTATAGGTTCTTCTGATAGTTGGGGTTGGTTTTTTTTTTTGTTTGTTCACCTTTAGAACCCTTCCTTGAAACAGAGTTTCGGAAAAAAAATAAAAAAATATAATCGAAACAAAATTTTTTCAATATTAATAGTGGTTTTTCGTTTTTTTTTTGTTTATACTAATGGCCATAACCCACTTGATGAATTACAGCACTCGCCCTCGGCTCCTGCTGCAAACTTCATCTGCATGAGTTATGACCTACATTACCGCTCGTTAAATAATATACTATTATCCCTAAATTTATATCTCAAATGAACTCCGAATTTCTTGAATCTTTACGTTTATCGTGACCATTCTTTCCTCCTCCAAAATAAAAAAACCATTGGTCATTACCATTCAGTCCGACAAACCTCCTCAACCCTTCTGATGGCTCTTGGACCAGATAATGGATACATGTTCCGATGATTGTCACGAAGCCGTGCAGAAGCTTCATGGCATTACCATCACGTGTTCAAACACGTCCTTTGAAACGGTCGTTCGATTCTGCATCTGTTTGTTGTCGGTGTGCAAACTGGCGTTTGCCTACAGCTTTGCCATGTCGAAATGGTCATTTGGGATGCACTTCACGCTTTAACGACAGATGTATGCAATCTCTCTGATCTCCAATTACTGATCTGCTAACACGGTATCATGGTATTGCTTCATTATTTATAATCATAAAACCGCAGAAAGTTATTTATGCAACAAGTGAGAATAGGGTGTTCCGAAATTGGAGGTACAAAAGTTAATTTTTTCGAGATAGGATTAACATTATGGTATATTTTCGAGATCAGAAAAAAACATTATTCCAAAAATTAAGTAATACACAGGGTATCCCAAAACAAATTTTCATAGCCAAACAACTTTTTTAATGAGATATTAACGATGATAAAGGGTGGGTAATTTATAGTGAACCCTGTACATATAATCGACAGAGTAGAGTTTAAAGGCAGTAGGCGTTAGAGAAGTTACTCCTACTGAGTTGAATCTTGAATATTCCATTTGTGATGCTTCCGCGGTTTTATGACCAGTAGATTGCATCGTATTTCGAATGAAAGGAATATAACCGGCACATTTGGCTTTCAGCCAAACACATCAAGACTAAACTTTTGCAGTTTTATAACTCTGATATTAATAACATACATAAAATAAAATAGTACCTACCAACTATAACAATAGTTTTCTCGGAAATTATCGGCATGTCTACCTACATCATTTTCGCTGATAGATTCGTAAGAAAATCTATGAATGAAACGTTTCTCAAACAAAGCAGCCTCACCAACCTCTCAAATATATTTTCATAAAAAACGAAGTTATAGAAAAATGGGAGGGGAAGAAAAGCGGAGATTGACATGAGGAAGATAGGCGAAACCAAATAAAAATAATATGAGTTTGGGTTCGAGAAGATCACATTTCTCACCAAATTTAAACATGTCTATAATCATTTCAGATAATCGAAAAAAATTATGCAATTTAATTCTTTGGTGAAAACTATGATACAATTCATATTTGGTATTCACCTGTTTTGCCATAAAGTTAAAAAATTAACTTATGTGTATAAATATGTGTTTTTGCCAATTTCACAGATAAATTTTATTTAATAATTTTTGAAGGTAAGTAGGTTCAGGGTGTTTCAGTAAGCGGGTCACTGGATTTGTGACTTTTCCTTTGAGTAAAATTGAAAAATGACCCATCAATATGATAGTATTTCTTAAGAACTATCCAAATATTTTATAGGAAAAATATCGAACCAAGGCATGAAAAGAAATTGAGGAAGAACCATTTTTCCATAAAATTTTTTTCGCAAATTTGACTGGTTTTCGAAATAAGTAGGTCTAAAGACAATTTATCACCAATTGTTTCTTCATTCGAACTTCCAGTTTTTCACAATATGTTCTGAATTCTCAATCGATTCTGAATCTGAATATGTGAATATAATGGTAATTTTATATTTATTTCAAGCAATTCCATTCAAAATCAACCTGAGGAAATTCAGATTCCATATTCGGAAAATATATCCATGTTGTCTGTCATTCAATCAATATTTGATTGTCAAAATTTGAAGTTTTCATTCTCGATTATAATAGAAGCAAAAATATAATGCCTGCAGTCTCATTCAAAGCTCTCAACATGTTTAGTCCTTGAAGAAAGTTGGAATTCTCTCAGAAAGTGCGAAGAAGTGAGAGACAGGCACTTTAATGAATAATTTCAAAATATCCTAACTTTCTTGAAGAGTAAACATATTGAGAGCATTGAATGAAAACTCAGGATTCATATTTTCGCTTCTATTTTGAACGAGAATGAAAACTTCGAATTGAGACAATCAAATATTGATTGAACCACAGAAAACATGGATATATTTTTCATATATAGAATCTGACTTTCCTCAGGTTGATTTTGAATGGAATTGCTTGAAGAAAATATAAAATTACCAATATATTCACATATTTAGATTCATAATCGATTTAGCATTCAAAAAATATGTTAAAATATTATGAAGTATATTTTGCAAGGAAAAAATTTCCGTTTTCTAGAGAACCGGAAGTTCAAATGAAGGAACAATTGGTGAGAAATGGTCTATTAACCTTCTTATTTTGAAAACCAGCCGAATCCAAAAAATATTTTGCCTCAATAACTTTTCATGCTTTGGTTTGATACGTGAAACACCCTGTACATATACAAATATCAAGATTTTTGGATTGGTAACTACAATTTTTTTGAATTATAATAAATATATTGCTTTCGAGCGAACTCTTCATATGAAATTAAAACGTTTCGCTATGGCAACTATGGCAAATGATGGCGTAGACGATAATTCATATTTCTAACAGAGAAAATCAAGTCTAGTTTATGAATCGGTTCCAATCAAGACGCGACGAAATCTAATCGATTAACGGTGTTTGGTTGAATTATAGTGAAAATTCCACACATGTAATTTTTAACCAATCAGAACGTGTATTTCTGACAGATCACCATCGCAACGGATGAATTTTAGTGGAAATTTTTTCCTCGTGGGTACCCAACAGCGAATTATACTGGAAATTTTTTTGACGTTTATAATGACAGAATATTATACTTGATGAAGACGAAAATTGATGTTGTTGGAAATAAACGCATTTGGTGTGGAATTTTCTTACCGAATACCACACTAGGTCAAATTAAATCCGGAAATTTTTTCTCACTCATGAATATTTTTAGAAAATTATCCCTCGTCTTCGACTCGAATTTTCAAAATATTCATGAGGTCGAAAAAATTTCCGGCAATAATTTGACCTCTTGTGGTATTACTAGTGAAAATTCATTTTGTGACTGTGAAATGGGATCCTAAGTGATAAATCAACTGTGTTGAGGCAAAAGGGCATGAGGAATACGTGAAGGGTTAGGTGTTTTATTGTAGAAAATGTTCTGAGTAGTAGACCTTGGGACTTTGAACTAATTTTTCAAAAATATTTCACGCAATCTTCGTTGTTTTTGAGCGCTCGTACTACTCACACGAGGGCTATATCATTTCGTCACGATGTCTGTATTTTTCGAATTTTGAGCCGAAAATGGTCTCAAACGACTATGTTCGACTCACTGATGACGAATTCGTCGGAAAATTCGAGTCTGTCCGTCCGTCCGGCCTTCCGTAAGCACGATAACTCTCGAACGGAAAAACCTAGAGACTTGAAATTTTCAGTGTGGGTTCAGTTCCCGAATGCCTCGGTTAAGTTCGTTGAAGGGCCAAATTCCACCAGGGGTTCCGTAAATATAACCGTTCAAAGTTTTATTCTCCTGATTACTTGAAAACTACAGATTTGATTGAGATGAAATTTTGCACTCAAATGGAGAATGAGGTGTTCAAGCTACATGTGAAATTTTGTACAGATCGCATAACCAGAACCATAGAAACCATAGAAAATTGTAACTTTTGAACGGAAACGCCTAGGAACTTGAAATTTTCAGGATAGGTGTGGATCTCGAATGTCGTGATCACGTTCATCTATGAGCAAAATTATACTAGGGGTTGTATACTAATGGAGAATGATATATTCAAGCTACATTTCTCCAGATCACATGACCAGAACCATAGAAACAATAGAAAATCATAACTTTCGAACGGAAAGGCCTAGGGACTTGAAATTTTCAGGATTATACTAGGGGTTCCGTAAATACGGTCGTTTGAAATTTTGGTTTCTCGATAATTTCGAAACTACGGATTCGATCGAGATGAAATTTTGTATTTTAATCGAGAATGATATATTAAAACAATATTTTGTTCAGATCGCATGACCAGAACCATAGAAACCATAGAAAATTGTATCTTTTGAACGGAAAGGCCTAGGAACTTGAAATTTTCAGGATAGGTGTGGATCTGAAATGTCGCGTTCACGTTTATAAATGAACGGAATTATACTAGGGGTTCCGTAAAGACGGTCGTTTGAAATTTTGGTTTCTCGATAATTTCTAAACTGCGGATTCGATCGAGATCTAATTTTGTATTTTAATCGAGAATGATATATTAAAACAATATTTTGTCCAGATCGCATGACCAGAACCATAGAAACCATAGAAAATCGTAACTTTTGAACGGAAAGGCCTAGGAACTTGAAATTGTCAGGGTGGGTTTGGATCGCGAATATCGCGGTCACGTTCATCAATGAGCAAAATTAGACTAGGGGTTCCGTAAATATGGCTGTTCAAAATATTATTTTCCTGATAGTTTCGAAACGACTGATCGGATTGGAATGAAATTATGCACCTGGCTGAGAAATAATGTATTCAAACTACGTGCAAAATTTTGTCCAGATCGCACCACCAAGATCATAGATACCGTAGAAAGTTCTAGCGAAGTATCGAAAAAAAATTGATCAGCTGAAGCACTGACGTGAAGTTTGGAGTTTCGCCTAAGTTTCAGAATTTTTTTGACAGCTGTCGAAAATTCCTTCAATTGATTTCTGAAACTGAAAATGCGAATCTACCTACAAGGTGCATGTACGAGCGCTCAAAAGCTCCTGCCTTCACGGCAGTGCTTTTCGTAATTTTTTATGTTTATTTCATCGAGTTTGCCAAATTATGGTAGAAATTAATTTTGTGCGCGTGAAATGGAATCGTTACATATATTGTTTTTGGGACATTCCCGAAGAAAAGCTATAGAAACATGCATGGTTTTGGGAATTATTTTCAACAAAAAAAAAAACACATCCTGTATACGAACATTTTCATACACGACAAATAATCGAAGCTTACATCGATTTCCGTCCCCCCTTTATTCCATTTCGTCGAAAACCCGAATTCTGTCCACATTTGGATTGTTCGGGACCGGCCGAATCAGCTGATCCCAATCTCGAGCACAGATATGTCCACACGTATCGCAATTAACCAGGTCGGTATCGGACGTTTCTGACCCATATATCCAAATTAGGCCTTCGCCAGGAAATATCGTTTTGAGGGTCGTAAATCAAAACGGGAACCTTCTATCCATTATGGTATTAACGATTCTTCTGCGATATTCTCTCATCGGGCACGCGATATTTGCACGTTTTCGCCCTGCGTCAATCTAAAAATACGCCGATTTGCATATCTTTTCGCTCAACCTGAGGCGTTACCTATCAACTTAATACGCTCATTTATTAGCACATCGGAACGTACTCGAGGTTCCGGCGGAAGGCGGAGAATTTTCCATTCATCGTTGGGAAATGACGGTTGACGTCCGAAAGGTGCCAATCGTGAGGGAACCTCTGTTCATTCATTCGTTACGGATGGCTTTTTGATATCATTTTGGTATGTCAAATCCAGACGCGCTTTGCGCAGTGTTCAAACAGAAACATCTCTCTGGAAATTCTACTCTAATTTGGAAAAATCCAACAACCTTCCTTGTCGTACTAAGTTAATATTTTACCTGAAATTAGTGGCCTACCATATTCAACATACTCTCATAGTAAATAGAGTTATTCATCTATTTATATGAAATATATACAGGGTCTTTCCAAATTAGACGTGAACCTTGGAGGACGTGATAGTATAACTCATTTGCTGTCGTTTGAGCCATATTTATTGATAACCGAAAATCAACAATTTCCGAGATATTTGAGTTCTTGTGTTTTTCAAAAATTTGATTATAATTTTGGATTATTTTCATTAGGAAAGGATTTAATGTTGTTATGAATACAGTCCAAATTCTTCTTGAATAATTTATGTACACTAATACTAATTCAGTTACACCACTCAATAATTTATGTACACGTACGCTATTGAGTCCTATATTGTACTAACTCTCGTTCGGGCCGATGTCGTTTTATATCCGCTTTATAGTTCTCGAAGGGTCTGGAAAGTCGAGGTCTGTCGAGAATGGCGTGGATGCATCTAGAAGCGACAGGCCCGGCTTAAGTTCGTTACAATATGCATCAAAAAACGAAAACTATTCGGTATTAAATGTTGAAAGAGAATTAGTATGATTTGAAAGTCAGTATACAGGGTGTCCCAGAATGAATTGCTAATCCTGTAACACCGTATAGAAGAGCTATTGGACTCTCTGAAAAAAATTCAAAAAAAAATCTATCCCTATTAGAAATATTCTTTTTTTCAAATAATGATTTCTTGCACATCAAGTTGCCTGTTTCACGCTCACAAGTGGATCAAATCCATCAGTTTCTTCATCGTGAATTATTCTTCATTGAATAACCAATAGATATGCTGAAAACCGTATAGATATCTGTTGAAAGTTTTTTGTAAAGAAATATCCAACTTCAAATTTCATCATAAAATGTGATAAATATTTCATAATGTGAAAGTTTAATCGTTCATGGTGAAAATAAAATTTGAGAAAGCCTGTGCGGACAACTGAAAAAAAAAATGCGCCTTTCATGTAAATTTCAAAATGGTGCAATACATCTTCATAACTTATTTCACCATGAAGAAACTGATTGATTTGATTCATTTGTGAGCGTGTTAAACAGAAACGCAACGTAATGTGCAAGAAATAATTATTTGGAAAAAACAATATTTCTAGTGGGGATAGATTTTTTTTTGTATTTTTTTCAGAGAGTCCAATAGCTCTTTTATACAATGTTTCAGGATTATCCATTCATTATGGGACAACCTGTATAAAGAAAATAAAAATCAATTTGCCTGCAACTCTCGAATTCCACAATTTATGTATAAAAAATTATTTCAAAAACTTGCCAAATTCCTTCTCTACTTTTCATGAGAATGCAGGTACTAGTTTCGTTTCAGCAGATTTTGATTCGAAAGGGGAAATAAGCCAAGAAAGAAAAGTAACGAATTAAATATTTTCTGATGAGAATAATCCAAAATTATAATCAAATTTGGTCAATGTAGAAAAAAATGACGAAGAATGAAGTGGGGGGGGAAATTTTTCGAAAATCACATAAACTCGAATAACTCGGAATACTAACACGTCCTGCAAGGTTCACGTATAATTTAGAAACACCCTGTATACATGAAGTAGTTTCAATAATACACCTTGAAGCCCTCAAGAAATTTCCAATGTTGAATCTAAAAAATTGAAGAATTTGAAAAAAATTTCTCGAGAAGCATCAATGAAGAATTTCGATTCGCAGAAAAGGGTCCTTCGGAGTGGTTAGACCATTTCAAACCCTCCAAGTCAAAAATTTATTTTATACGTGAAGAACATGAAAAGATCAATAAAATTTTTGTGTCCAGTAAGGTTTACTCATTAATCCTTCTTTGTTCCAGGTAAGTTGTCTACATGTGTAACCCACAAGGAAAAATTCATAAAAGTAGCGGAGAGTAAAAGGTAATATCTTTTCATTAGAGATGAATTCGCAGAAATTTTCCCGTCAGTTGTAGAAATAATCGGGATAGCTATTCAAGAGGAAAACAGACGTGCATAAGGTAATTAATAGGATATTCCTTCTGTCATAGATACAACAAAGATCATTGTTCTATTTATAATTCAGGAGGAAGCATTCCAGCCCACTGTGTATTCCTTTGTACAGATAAATTTATATGGGCTGTGCTTGTTGAGGGTTGACATTATGATGAGGATTATATGGATTTTTATGACGAACACAAATCTCATAAGACTAACCTTCAGTCCGAGAAGTTTGAAGTGAAAACTTAATTCTACCCCCGAAAGCGGTAGTTCTAATAGTAGACCAAATTATGCATCTTTCTCAAAATCTCAAGGAACAACCACGAAGCTGTCCCATTCGCTACAATTATATGCACGTTTAATCACAAAACGTCTTAATAAACTGCGTTTGCATCTTTCGACTTATTCAAAGAGAAACGAAAGTTGACGCGGCGAAACGTCCCATATCCGAATTATACACAGTTACGGTGACCTTATACAAGACAGTGGCGAAAATAGGGATATAAGCTCCGCCCAGCCGCCATGTTGCGTCAAAATTCAAATGAAATAGTACTGGAATAGTAGTTTTTGAGCGCTCGTACTACTTATACGAGGGCTATATCATTTCGTCACGTTCTCTGTATTTTTCGAATTTTGAGCCGAAAATGGTCTCAATCGACTATGTTCGACTCACTGATGACGAATTCGTCGAAAAATTCGAGTCTGTCCGTCCGTCCGGCCGTCCGTAAGCACGATAACTCTCGAACGGAACAACCTAGAGACTTGAAATTTTCAGTGTGGGTTCAGTTCCCGAATGCCTCGGTTGAGTTCGTAATGGGCCAAATTCCACCAGGGGTTCCGTAAATATGGCCGTTCAAAGTTTTGTTCCCCTGATTACTTGAAAACTACAGATTTGATTGAGATGAAATTTTGCACTCAAATGGAAAATGAAGTGTTCAAGGTGAAATTTTGTCCAGATCACATGACCAGAACCATAGAAAATTGTAACTTTTGAACGGAAACGCCTAGGGACTTGAAATTTTCAGGATAGGTGTGGACCTCGAATGTCGTGATCACGTTTATCTATGAGCAAAATTATACTAGGGGTTCCGTCAATATGGTCGTTTGAAATTTAGTTTTCTTGATAATTTCAAAACTACAGATTCGATCGTGACGAACTTTTGTATACAAATGGAGAATGATAAATTCAAGCTACATTTCTCCAGATCACATGACCAGAACCATAGAAACCATAGAAAATCATAACTTTCGAACGGAAAGGCCTAGGGACTTGAAATTTTCAGGATTATACTAGGGGTTCCGTAAATACGGTCGTTTGAAATTTTGGTTTCTCGATAATTTCGAAACTACGGATTCGATCGAGATGAAATTTTGTATTTTAATCGAGAATGATATATTAAAACAATATTTTGTTCAGATCGCATGACCAGAACCATAGAAACCATAGAAAATTGTATCTTTTGAACGGAAAGGCCTAGGAACTTGAAATTTTCGGAATAGTTGTGGATCTCGAATGTCGTGTTCACGTTCATCTATGAGCAAAATTAGACTGGGGGTTCCGTGAATATGGCCGTTCAGAATATTTTTTTGCTGATAATTTCGAAACTACTGAAACTACTGGATTGGGATGAAATTTTGCACCTAGCTCAGGAATAATGTATTCAAACTACGTGCAAAATTTTGTCCAGATCGCAACACCAAGAACATAGATACCGTAGAAAATTCTAGCGAATTATCGAAAAAAAATTGATCAGCTGAAGCACTGACATGAAGTCTGGAGTTTCGCCAAATTTTCAGTATTTTTTTGACAGCTGTCGAAAATTTCTTCAATTGATTTCTGAAACTGGAAAATGCGAATCTACCTACAAGGTGGATGTACCTGACTTCACGGCAGTGCTTCTCGTAATTTTTTTAACAAAAATTCTCGATGTTTTCTTAAATCAATCTCAGTTCAAACAAATTTTTTGAAGGATCAATTTCCATTCTGACATTCCTCCATTGTCACCACCGGCTTGCTTAATCCTTATTGAATATCGCATTCCCATGGTTAAATTCTTGATACATTCTTTTCCCTTATTCATTTCATATACATCATTATTTTATATATTTCATAATCATGACTAACTAAACTCAACTATTTAAAACCAACAACTTCAACAAATTTACATCCCTACAATTTACAATCAAATAAAATGAACCCCTTTTGAAAATATAATAATATAATAATGTTCAAAGGTTCTTGAATTTTTGGTGCTTCATTTGAATTTATTTCAATCTAAATTTTCAAAACTTTGAGAAATATGATCATGTTCTAATTTCCATAACACTATCTACTATTTTTCATAGTAGTAGATTCAACTTTTCGTTGAAATAAACTATTACAAAGAAGAAATATTGATGAAAATTCAAAAAATGGTTCAAAATAGTGCAATTAAGATGATTTACTCGAGAGGTTCGATTTTCTCGGGAATTGTCACTTCTCTCCGATTGGGGAGTTTTTTGATGATTTGTTTTTTGGAAATGAAAAAATAGTGGGCATAGCATTGATCTTCAATTTTCGAGTTCCATCCTCTCGAGTTTTCTCTCACATATCAGCGGAAAAGTGAACCTGCAATTGAATTATTTTGTTTATGTAACCTCGAATATAAACCATCAATTTTTCTTCTAACATACCTCACATAAATATTAATTGTTTATGGGGGTCCATTTATCCCTCCTAGTTTTGCCACTGCTTCTTCCCTCAGGATCCACTGGGAAGCGTTTCATAAGGAACCCTTTTGCAGAAGAATTGCTGCACAACATGGTATTCTGCTTTGATGTTAATATTTCAAATGCAATGGAAATAGTTGGAAATAGTCGAATAAACGTTTATCTTCGAGAAAACCAAGATAACCGCAAAAATCACTAAGTAAACATCAAATATTTCGACGCAACATGGCGATTTATACCACGTGACGGGGACAACCAATCAAAAAATGGACATCTATTGTCGCCACTGTGCTGCATAAAGCCACTGTATACAAAGTTAACTCCCTCAATATCTGCGAAATCCATGACAACCACTAGATCCGCGAGTCGCCGTGGACGTGCAGGACATCGGCGTCGACTTCCTTCTCGAGTCCCGACGGTCGAAAATATTTTTCGTGCCGGTGGACGAGATGATAAACGTCGAAGAGGGGGCGAAAACACCGTGAGTTATAGTTTCGTTCCGGGGGCAACAACGGCGTCCGTCGTCGCGTCATCCTCCTAGAGATGGGGATAGCTCCCACCGAGCGGCCACAGTATCCCGTTGGACGGGCGCAACCGCCCGACTCGCGTACTCGCCGTCTCCAGTCTATCCCGCTCGCCTCCTCCGCCGAGTTTGTATTTTGCGGCAATCTCGACTCACGTGCTTTTGCGACAGTTACGACTCGTTTTTGCGCCACCCTTGGATATTTCTTGTTCTGTGCTTTTTCGGTTTTGGGGTTAGGTGATGTCTGTTGGAAAAGATGTAAGAACGTAGTTGGAGGAAATCATTTCTTCATTCATGAGTTCATTACAGAATGAATTAGTGCGAATTTCATTCATGACTTCAGACAGGGTACGAATTTGATACTTCGAAACAGTTCTCTTTTTTTCTGTGTAACAACTTCAAGTGTTCAGATAAAGTGAAAATCTTGATTTCATTTTTAGAAAACTTACCTCAAAAAAATCCTTCCCAGCAATATTTTCCATCATGTGGTTCTCCATTCATTCCGGAAATAATTAGTAGACTCGTAAAGTTAACAGCTTCTAAGCAATAAACTTATATTGTTCATTCTTCCGGTGTCTAGCTTCTCCATGATTCTAAAATTTTATTCCACTACGACGATAAAACGAGGAATTGAAGAAGAATTTGACTCATATGAATCATGGATTTTAATGAATAAAACTCTTGAGATACATAATTTGTATCCAGAAGAGATTTCATCAATGTTAGCCACTTTTCAAGTACAGAATTCATGCTACGTTTTCATATTCAAATTTGAACATCCATGGTAAAAATTTAGAATACGGATTTTTCCGCATGGAGGATTCCCAACTAGAACCCCAAAGAAATTCAAAAGAAGCCTAGATCCTAGTTTTCTCTCATAATTGCCCTCTCATGCCTTCAATCTGGATTTGAATAGGCCAACATTTTTCATAACCTATACAGGATTCCGAAAATCCCGCAGACGAATATCTTTTCTTCGTTATTGCAGCGTTTTCTGCGTCCAGATGCAAGAATAAAATAATCAGTGTTGTTTTCAAGAGAAAAATCGCATTTTATCTCAGATAAATATCGTTATTAATATTTTTATGGATAGTTTTCATGAGCGAATTTTATTCCCAAATCTATGGGTTTCATTTCGTGATCTATTATTGGAACAAACAATACATTCGTTGTATGAGTAGGATAATATGATTTGTTTTCAAATATACGAGTGATTTATTATTTTTCCGTGAGAAGGAAATATGTATCATGGCTTCCAGTCTAAAAACTTTTCAAATCGAATCGAATTCTGAAGTGGTTTTAAATTTTCCATGCTTGTTGGAATTTTTCGACATTTCTTCGATATTATAAAAGTAGACGAGCTTTTTTGTAGAATAACTTTGAAGGTCGATAGAATGTTGAATTTCAAGGCAGATCAAGTTTTTTTCTTCATCTTAAATAAGATGGGTGATACTTTTTTGAAGGTTACTCTCCCTTTCAAACCACAAAACTTTATTGTCCTAAGCCACTGACCATTTTCGATAATATGATTTCATTTTTCGTTTCTTTCAGAGTTTTTTTTGTATCCTGCATTTTTTCTTACTAGCGTCTATTCACAAAGAAAAAATTATTTTTATTGGAAGAGCACTATCATTATGTGTCACGAAGTTCCATTAAACTTAATATTGACAAGTTGATGGTGGTCCACATCTTCATAGAAATGAATGCACTGCAATTTTTTTCATTTGGATTTTTTTGAAAGTTATGGTCCATACGGTTACTGTGTAAACAAGGAGAAACTTGCTTATCGTTTTCACAATGCATGTGCAGAATTGAAGAATAACAATTTTTTAGCATCCCCACAAAGATCTTTCAGAAGACAGAGTGAATTATGACTACCATAGAATGGTTCACATTTTGAATATTTAATTTAATTTTTTCCTGGAGTTTCTTGGGATAAATAATAAGATAATTTAGTCGCCAGTGCGACGAAAACGCACAAACAAAAAAATTTTGGGAATAAACGAGGAAGCAAGTTTTTTGGAGCTAGAAAAGGAGAGTAATAATTAAAAAACACCACTCACTAGATTCTCACAACAATTCGAATTATTATTCTATTTAAACCCCAAAAGTGCCTCATTCCTCAAGTTCGATCCAAATATCTCAAAACTTACGAATATAATTGAGAAAAAACTAAAAATATCCGAAACCTTTGCAGACCATGTTTATAGTACATTTTTGTCTAGAAATATTTATCAATCTATCAACGGTAAACGTTATTTTACAAAAACGTGGACCATCCTGTATTGGGTTAAATCGATATTATGTATTATGTATCATGTCATTTTGTATGTAAAAAACATATATTTCTCATCTTTATCGAACAAAATTTTTTTACACAAATTTTCCATTAGGTACTTGGTCAGGAAATTTTTGTCTAGAAAAATTTTTTTCGGTTATTTTCTAGAAAGTTTTGGTATAAACTAATTTGACCCCGCTGATTTCGAATATGCAGTCGATTCCTTCATAGACCTCATCGTTTCGTCGTACCATCATAAAAATTCTCAAAAAAAGATTTAATTTTTGCAAAAATCATAAATTTTTTTTTGGATGCTTTGGGAACATTGCAATATATATATTCGGTGGTCCAAGAATGTAGTATAATCAAAAAATCCACACTCACTAGTGTCCATCCATTACCATTTGGGAAAACCTCAAATTTGAAGGAGATTGAGGAAATTGGGATCCCGAAAATATCAGATTCAACGTGTAGTAGTGCCCAGGAAAATTTTTTCTTGTGGAAGGCAACTACATATTCAGAAGCTTCCCCTTCATCTGAAAAAACTGAAGATATCGGGCAACTTATGCACTCTTTGCGGACCATGTTTATAGTACATTTTTGTCTAGAAATATTTATCAATATATCAAGAGTTAACGTTATTTCACAAAAACGTGGACCATCCTGTATTAGGTTAGATCGATATTATGTAGAATTTGACGACTAAACGAGTTAATAATTTTCAAAAACTCACGAAATGTTCGTATATTTCGGGATGCTTCTGTTCGGTTATAGAAGCTTACAACGAAACAAACAATCTATTTCTGACTATTCAATTCTTCCAGTCCGATAGGTTGTATACTACCCCATCTATCAACTGCTATCGGTATATTGAAATAAATCTATCTCGCCCCAATGTTGTCACAGCATCCCCATATGAAGTTCGCAGGAGATACGATAGCGCAGTCGATTAATATGTGTACCCAGCAAGCAGAATTTTTTTCTTCGAAAATCATTTATCACTTTTGAGTTTTTTCGATGAAAATTAGGTTGTTCGTCAGTGAAATAGGTGTAGTACCACAAAATTCTTGAAATATTTTGGCTTTACTAGCTAGGAGGGGAATTTTCCCTGCCGAATATAAATATGGCAATGTTCTCAAAGCATCCCAAAAAAATTTATGATTTTTACTAAATCTAACTCATTTTTTGAAAAATTCGATATATGGACCGAGTAAATGATGAGGTTTATGAATATTCGAAATCAGTGGAGTCGAATTAGCTTATACCAAAAATTTCCATGAAATAACTGAAAAAAATTTGTTTAAATTTGTTAAAAAAGTATGTATATGCAAAATTAGGCAGAAAAAATTTTCTTCAATAAAGATTGGAATTTTATGTTTTTTCATCACATGAAGAGGGAGATTCCGAATATGTGTTTGCTTTCCACGAGAAAAAATTTTCCTGGGAACTACTACACTTTGAATCTGATATTTTCAGACCCCAATTTCTTCGATTTTCTTCAACATTGAGGTTTTCCCAATGGCTAATGGATGGACACGGGCGATTGTGAATTTTTTCCATTCTTCTTAATCTTTAGGCTTCCGAATATTAATGTTATCAAAGCCTCCCAAAAAAAAATTCATTCAAAAAAGGAGTCTATGAAGGAACCGACTGCATATTCGAAAACAGCGGGGTTGAATTAGCTTATACCAAAAATTTCTAGAAAATAAGCGAAAAAACTTTTTTTCAGCAAAAAATTTCCTGACCAAGTATGTATTTGGAAAATTTGTTAAAAAAAAATTCCTTCAATAAAGATGAGAAATATATGTTTTTCACATCAGATGATTAGGAAGATTCCGAATATGTATTTCCTTTCCACGAGAAAAAATTCCTGGGCACTACTATTACTTTGAATCTGATATTTTCGGGATCCCAATTTCTTCAATCTTCTTCAAAATTGAGGTTTTCCCAAATGATAATGGATGGACACTGGTGAGTGTGAATTTTTTACATTCTTCTTAATCTTTGAGCCACCGACTATAGATATTGCAATGTTCTCCAAGCATCCCAAAAAAAATTTAAGATTTTTTCAATAATTAATTAATTTTTTGGGAATCTTGATGTATGGTATGTCGAAACGATGGGACCTCTGAAGGAATCCACTGCATATTCAAAATCAGCGGGGTCGAATTAGCGTATGACAAAAATTTTCAGGGAATAACAGAAAAAATTTTTTTTTTCCAAAGAAAGATGAGAAATATATGTTTTTCACATAAGATGGAGAGGAAGATTCCGAATATGTATTCGCTTTCCACGAGAAAATATTCAAATGGTAATGAATGGACACTGGTGAGTGTGGATTTTTTTCCCATTCTTCTTAATCCTTGGCTCACCGCATAAAGATATTGCAATGTTCTCAAAGCATCCAAAAAAAATTTTTGATTTTTTCAAAAAATAATTAATTTTTTGTGAATTTTGACGTACGGTATGTGGAAACTATGAGATCTCTGAAGGAATCCACTACAAAAAAAATTTTTTTACCAAAAAATTTCCTGACCAACTACATGAAAAATTTATAAAAAAAAATTTTCTTCGATTAGGATGAGAAATATATGTTCTCCACATAAGATGAAGATGAGATTCCGAATGTGTATTCGCTTTCCACGAGAAAATATTTTTCTGGGCACTACTACACTTTGAATCTGATATTTTCGGAATCCCAATTTCTTTAATCTTTTTCAAAATTGAGGTTTTCCCAAATGGTAATAAATGGGCACTGCTGAGTGTGGATTTTTTTCCTATTCTTCTTAATCCTTGGCCCACCGTATATAGATATTGCAATGTTCTCAAAGCATCCAAAAAAAAATTTATAATTTTGTTCAAAAATTAATTAATTTTTTGAGAATTTTGACGTATGGTTTGTGGAAACGATGAGATCTCTGAAGGAATCCACTGCATATTCAAAATCAGCGGGGTCGAATAAGCGTATGACGAAAATTTTCAGAGAATCACCGAAAAAAAATTTTTTTACCAAAAAATTTCCTGACCAACAACAAGAAAAATTTATAAAAAAAAATTTTCTTCGATAAAGATGAGAAATATATGTTTTTTACATAAGATGAAAAGGAAGATTCCGAATATGTATTTGCTTTCCTCGAGAATAAAGTTTTCTGGGCACTACTGCACGTTGAATCTGATATTTTCGGGATCCCAATTTCTTCGATCTTTTTCAAAATTGAGGTTTTCCCAAATGGTAATGGATGGACACTTGTGAAAGTGGATTTTTTTCCCTTTCTACTAATCCTTGAGACTCCGAATATAAATATGACAATGTTGTCACAGCACCAAATAAAAAATTCATGATTTTTTTCGAAAAATAACTTATTTTTCGAGAATTTAGACGTATGGCACGACGAAACGATAAGGTCTATGAAGGAATCGACTGCGTATTTGAAATCAGCAGAAACCAGTTAGCTTATAGCTACCAAAATTTTCTAGAAAATAACCAAAAAAATTTTTCCTGGGCACTACTACACTCCAATTTATTGACGAAAAAGTGTGAGTTTTTTCGATGAAAACTCAATTTTTCATTAGTAAAATAGGCGGAGTATACAAGTTATAAGCATATCACAAAAATCTTATATTCTTCTGACTTCACGAGCTAGGAAGGTAATTTTTCGGGTATTCCCAGTGAGAATGGTTCAATGCGCTAAACACAGAAAATAGGTTGAAAATACATCATGACATAATTCCTGAAAATTTGCATGACCTGCCACAGTTAATCAGCGATGATAATAATATATTCGCTTACGAATCGCTTGTGCCTTGGGCTGATGATACATCATATCTCCAGTTGCCTCCATATCGCGAATTTCAAACACGTTATGAATTCAAGAGAATAAACTTCCCTTATTCCAATCATTATTAAATCAAATAAATTGTATAATTCACTGGGACTATATTTATGGCTTTTTTAAAAACTCAACAAACTCAACTGAAAGAACTCACCAATGCAGGTGGAATTAAAAAAGCCGGTCCACGTGAATGCGCGAACAGATATGAAGATAAATTCGTTGCACAAAATCCCCAAATCGAAATATCTGCCTTCGACGGATCAATTTCTCGCATAATTACGGAGATCGGGCTATTTTCGATGCCATTCAGTCTGGACGTTTCAATTCAACACGAATATTCCCCACACGGAATGTTGTTCTCGACGAATAAAGCGTGTCAGATCAATTTCTTCGAGCTCCATTTGCGAATTTGTCCGTACAGGTTGGACTTTGCAATTCAATCTGGATCTGCCGAATGGCGTTGCGTGGAAATTCCGACGAAACTGCGATCATATTCGGTTTGTTGTCCCGATACTGGTGCATTCGAGGGTAAATAGAAGATGTGGGAGGCGAATGGTTGCGCAATTAAATGAATGGCTGATTGGATACGTACTTCATCAACCAACCATAAAGGATTACCGCTAGAATTCCTCGCTGTATAGCAGGATGCAATTTTCGACTAGAGCAGTTTCAATATTTACGAACTAATAAATGAAAAAAAATGTTCGCATTACCATTGCTCCCTATCTACAAAAAAATCTCAATATTTCTCAACTTTCCGATCCACTTGTACGAATTGCCAGACCTGATAACGATGGAAATCCGCTGACTAAACCCCCGGCAAAGTTGAAATTGACCCTGAGTTCGCTTGTCAATTCGTCTTTGGCAACTGGGACCGTTCTGTGATAAATGGATTCGTTAATGAACAGAATCCCGGCAATTGACACGTTGGGGAACCTTAGAGGTCCTATAAGGTTATTCACTGCATTCATGGGAATATCGTTTTGGGCGATTTTGAAATCGTTTAGGAGAGGAGAAGATCTAACTCCTTTTGAAGGATGCGGACTACAGTGACTAGAATTTTTATATGAAAAAACATTGAATTTAAAGAGTTGAAAATTGGGATCTCGAAAATTCAAACTTCAAGTGCAGTAATGGCCAGAAAAAAAGATTTCTCGTGGAAAGCAAGTACATATTCGTAATCTGCACCCTCGGCTGACTGGGAAAATTTATATTCAATACCTATATCGAAGAATAATTTTTGTTCTAAATTTTCCATATACTCCGTCCATAAATATTTCGGTTATTTTTTAGGAATTTTCGGTATGAGCTAATTGGATTCTGCTGATTCCAAACACTCAGTCGATTTCTACATAGATCTCATTGTTTTGTCGTACCCTACATCGAAATTCTCAAAAACTGAGTTATTTTTTTGAAAAAAATCATGAATTTTTTTTGGGTGCTCCGAGAACCTTGCAATATTCACATTCGGTGGCCCAATAATTAAGAATAATGGAAAAAATCCACACTCATAAGTGTCCCCCCATTACCATTTGGGAAAACCTATGGAAAAGATTGAAGAAATTGGAATCCCGAAAATATAAGATTCAAAGTGTAGTAGTGCCCAGGAAAATTATTTCTCGTGGAAAGCAAATACATATTCGGAATTTTCTTTTTCATTGTATGTAAAAAACATATATTTCTCATCTCTATCGAAGAAAATTTTTTTTATAAATTTTTTATATAGGTCAGGAAATTTTTTGGTTAAATTTTTTTTTCGGTAATTCTCTGACCATACGCTAATTCGACCCCGCTTATTTCGAATATGCAGTGGATTCCTTCAGAGATCTCATCGTTTCCACATACCATACGTCAAAATTCTCGAAAAATTAATTAATTTTTGAAAAAATCATAAAATTTTTTTGGGATGCTTTGAGAACATTGCAATATCTATATACGGTGGGCCAAGGATTAAGAAGAATGGAAAAAATCCACACTCACCAGTGTCCATTTATTACCATTTGGGAAAACCTCAATTTTGAAAAAGATTGAAGAAATTTGGATTTCGAAAATATCAGATTCAAAGTGTAGTAGTACCCAGGAAATTTCCTCTCGTGGAAAGCGAATACATATTCGGAATCTTCTTCTCCATTTCATGTGAAAAACCTATATTTCTCATCTTTTTTTGTCAAAAAAATTTGTTTTCGGTTATTCTCTGAAAATTTGTGTCATACGCTTATTCGACCCCGCTGATTTTGAATATGCAGTGGATCCTTCAGAGATCCCATCGTTCCCACAAACCATATGTCAGAATTCTCAAAAAATTAAATAATTATCGAAAAAATCATAAATTTTTTTTTGGATGCTTGGAGAACGTTGCAATATCTATATTCGGTGGCTCAAAGATTAAGAAGAATGTTAAAAATTCACTCTCACCAGTGTCCATCCATTACCATTTGGGAAAACCTCAATTTTGAAAAAGATTGAAGGAATTGGGATCCCGAAAATATCAGATTCAAAGTGTAGTAGTGCCCAGAAAATTTTTTTCTCGAGGAAAGCGAATACATATTCGGAATCTTCCTCTCCATCTCATGTGAAAAACATATATTTCTCATCTTTTTTTGGTAAAAAAAATTGTTTTCGGTTATTCTCTGAAAATTTGTGTCATACGCTTATTCGACCCCGCTGATTTTGAATATGCAGTGGATTCCTTCAGAGATCTCATCGTTTCCACATACCATACGTCAGAATTCTCAAAAAATTAATAAATTATTGAAAAAATCATAAATTTTTTTTTGGATGCTTGGAGAACGTTGCAATATCTATATTCGGTGGCTCAAAGATTAAGAAGAATGTTAAAAATTCACTCTCACCAGTGTCCATCCATTACCATTTGGGAAAACCTCAATTTTGAAAAAGATTGAAGAAATTGGGATCCCCAAAAAATATCAGATTCAAAGTGTAGTAGTGCCCAGAAAATGTTTTTCTCGTGGAAAGCAAATACATATGTGGAATCTTCCTTTTCATTTTATGTGAAAAACATATATTTCTCATCTTTATCGAACAAAATTTTTTTTTAGAAATTTTTCATGTAGTAGGTCAGAAAATTTTTCGACCCCGCTGGTTTTGAATATGCAATGGATTCCTTCATTGGTCTCATCGTTTCCACATATCATACGTCAAAACTCTCAAAAAATCAAGTAATTTTTGAAAAAAACATAAATTTTTTTTGGATGCTTTGAGAACATTGCAATATCTATAAACGGTGGGCCAAGGATTAAGAAGAATGGAAAAAAAATCCACACTCACCAGTGTCCATTTATTACCATTTGGGAAAAACTCAATTTTGAAAAAGATTGAAGAAATTGGGATCCCGAAAATATCAGATTCAAAGTGTAGTAGTACCCAGGAAATTTCCTCTCGTGGAAAGCGAATACACATTCGGAATCTTTCTTTTATCTTATGTAAAAAACATATATTTCTCATCTTTATTGAAGACAACTTTTTTTCATAAATTTTTCACATGGTCATGAAATTATTTGGTAAAAAAATTGTGTCTCGGTAATTCTCTGAAAATTTTTGTCATGCGCTTATTCGACCCCGCTGATTTTGAATATGCAGTGGATTCCCCCAGAAATCTTATCGTTTCCACATACCATACGTCAAAATTTGAAGAAACAAACATCTATCGAAGAAAAATTTTTTTCACAAATTTCCCATATACTTGATCAGGAAATTTTTTTCAGAAAAAAAATGCTGATTTAAAATATGCAGTCGATTCCTTCATAGACCTCATCGTTTCGTCGTACCATACGTCGAAATTCTCAAAAAATGAGTAAATTTTTGAAAAAATCATAAATTTTGTTGGGATGCTTTGAGTACATTGCAATTTTCATATTCGGTAGTCCAATAAAGTAGAGAAATGGAAAAAAAAGGCTCACTCATCATTATCATTTGGGAAAAACTCAAATTTGAAGATCTCACAAATGGGATACCAAAATTTTAACCTAAAACGTCAGAAGTGTTCAGAAAAAAAAATTCTGTGGAAAGCGAATATATTCAGAATTTACACCTTTCAGATAACATATGTTTTCTGCGATAGCGAAGTATTTTTTCGCCAATTTTCGCCACCTTGAAAACATTAGTTATTCGTAGATGCGACAACTTTCTGTGTTCACCTACCTACTACTAAAATGGTATTGGTCTCCATTACTAAAAATAATCTTTTCTAATATGGAACATAGTTTTTCGATGATATGAATAATAAAGGATAATTTTCAACAATTCACCATCCGGAAACGTAATCAATAATGAGGTGCAGATTTTTCAAAACATCCTGTGAACGCATATCCTCCACGTCCGAAATTCGATGAACGATCACAACACATCTATCTCAATACAGAAAACAGTAATAAAACCGACACTTTTATTACCGTTAAGTATAGAACACAAAAGTGTTCATAATACATCTTTTCCAGCAGGCCGAACACTTCGGCCGGATCAAAAATAAATTACCAGGCAATACCGGCTGACTCACAGACATAAACAGTCGCCGCAGATGTTCGCGATCTCGTGAAACGATTCGCGAATATGACGGGAACGGACGTTAATTTCGTAACCGCGGCCTGACAAAACGGCACATTGGGCATGGCCTGTTACAACAGGTACGATCGGTGTGCGGACGTGCTGCGAAGGGCGGCAGCTGGATCGGCGGAGGTCTGAGAGGACGTCAAGTATCTGATAAGTGGACGATTGCACAGCCCACTCATGAAATATGCAGATGATTTTGGTCGCTGGAGGGTGAGTATGAAGAGCTATTTCGTCTTTGAGAAACTGTTTATTTTCTTGATCGAGAGGAGAACTCTTCTGATGGAGAGTTCTTCGATGAGAGTTGAGTGTTAAAGGCTGTTACAGAATGGCGAATGCGCGGGGTGATCATTCGTTACCATCATAAATCATCACACGAGCCCTTCATTCTCATATTTGCAGTCCCCTGCAATATATTTGTTTCTCGAATAACCATTGTAGGATATAAAATAATATTCGCATTATTTATTTTGCATATGTTTTTTGGAGCGTGGTTGTTCCGGATGAGTGATAAATAAATAAAACATGTTGACTCCATCAATTTTCAACGCATGTGAAGTTCACAAAAATTCCACGAATGAAAGACAACAATTTTTTTTTCGTATTCAAAATAGAATGTTCATAATGTGCAACATCCTGTTGTACACATAATTCACACTATCTTCTAATATAACTTTGTGCGGATGCAATAAAATTTCTATTTCTCAATTCTTCATATACATTTTTAATGCTATCAACTATCCCTTGTTTCCACAGTCACAATATGAAGAAAATTGAACATTATATCCACTGTTGAAGTTATTCTACAAGGAAGTGGACCACCTTGTGTATCCAAATAATCTTTTGCAACAATACTTTTCCTCTAAAAGCAAAAATGCAATGAACGTAAAAATATTATTTTCAGTGATGGAATGTTTTATGAGTTGTCTTTTCACAATTCTAATGACTACTTCGTTATTGATTCCTTTTTTCAAAATCAATTTTTTTCAATTTTTCATTGATTTTGTTTCCTTCTCGAACACTTAGCGAGACACCAACAATCTCAAATGGCAAAAAGTTGTTTTCTGAGCTGTTCAATATGATGGAGATATCGAACGTCTATCTACTGTTGAAGTTATTCTACAAGAAAATGGACCACCTTGTTTATCCAAATAATTTTTTTCAACAATAATTTTCCTCTCGAAGCAAAAATGCAATGAAAGTAAAAATTTTATTTTCAGTGATGGAATGTTTTATGAGTTGTCTTTTCACAATTCTAATGACTACTTCGTTATTGATTCCTTTTTTCAAAATCAATTTTTTTTCAATTTTTCATTGATTTGGTTTCCTTCTCGAACACTTAGCGAGACACCAACAATCTCAAATGGCAAAAAGTTGTTCTCTAAGCTGTTCAATATGATGTAGATATCGAACGTCTATCTACTGTTGAAGTTATTCTACAAGAAAGTGGACCACCCTGTATATCCAAATAATCTTTTTCAACAATAATTTTCCTCTCGAAAAAAAAATGCAATGATCGTAAAAATTTTATTCTCAGTGATGGAATGTTTCACGAGTTGTCCTTTCACAATGATGGTTATTCCAATGACCACCACTCCGTTATTGATTCCTTCTTTCAAAATCAATTTTTTTTCAATTTTTCGTCGATTTGGTTTCGTTCTCGAACACTTAGCGGGACACCAACAATCTCAAATGGCAAAAAGTTGTTTTTTGAGCTGTTCAATATGATGGAGATATCGAACGTCTATCTACTGTTGAAGTTATTCTACAAGAAAATGGACCACCTTGTTTATCCAAATAATTTTTTTCAACAATAATTTTCCTCTCGAAGCAAAAATGCAATGAAAGTAAAAATTTTATTTTCAGTGATGGAATGTTTCACGGTTGTCTTTTCACAATGATGATAATTCTAATGACCACTTCGTTATCGATTCCTTTTTTCAAAATCGATTTTTTTTTTCAATTTTTCATCGATTTGGTTTCCTTCTCGAACACTTAGCGAGACACCAACAATCTCAAATGGCAAAAAGTTGTTTTCTAAGCTGTTCAATATGATAAAAATATCAAACGTCTATCTACTGTTGAAGTTATTCTACAAGAGATTGGACCACCGTGTATATCCAAATAATCTTTTTCAACAATAATTTTCCTCTCAAAGCAGAAATGCAATGAACGAAAAAATTTTATTTTCAGTGATTGTATGTTTTATGAGTTGTCTTTTCACAATGATGATTATTCTGATGACCACTTCCTTATTGATTCCTTTTTTCAAAATCAATTTTTTTTTCAATTTTTCATTGCTTTGGTTTCCCTCTCGAATACTTAGCGAGACGCCAACAATCTCAAATGGCAAAAAATTGTTTTCTTAGCTGTTCAATATGATGAAGATATCAAACGTCTATCTACTGTTGAAGTTATTCTACAAGAAAGTGGACCACCCTGTATATCCAAATGATCTTTTTCAACAATAATTTTCCTCTCAAAGCAGGAATTCAATGAAAGTGAAAATTTTATTTTCAGTGATGGAATGTTCCATGAGTTTTCTTTTCACAATTATGATTATTCTTATGATCACTTCGTTATTGATTCCTTTTTCAAAATCAATTCTTTTCAATTTTTCATTGATTTGGTTTCCTTCTCGAACACTTAGCGAGACTCCGACAATCTCAAATGGCAAAAAGTTGTTTTCTAAGCTGTTCAATTTGATGTCTATCTACTGTTGAAGTTATTCTACGAGAAAGTGGACCACCCTGTATATCCAAATAATCTTTTGCAACAATAATTTTCCTCTCGAAGCAGAAATTCAATAAACGTAAAAATTTTATTTTCAGTGATGGAATTTTTCATGAGTTTTCTTTTCACAATTATGATTATTCTTATGATCACTTCGTTATTGATTCCTTTCTTCAAAATCATTTTTTTTTCAATTTTTCATTGCTTTGGTTTCCTTCTCGAATACTTAGCGAGACACCAACAATCTCAAATGGCAAAAAATTTTTTTCTTAGCTGTTCAATATGATGAAGATATCAAACGTCTATATACTGTTGAACTTATTCTACAAGAAAGTGGACCATCCTGTATATCCAAATAATCTTTTTCAACAATAATTCTCCTCTCGAAGCAAAAATGCAATGAACGCAAAAATTTTATTTTCAGTGATGAAATGTTTCACGAGTTGTCTTTTCACAATGATGATCATTCTAATGATCACTTCGTTATTGATTCCTTTTTTCGAAATCAATTTTTTTTTTTTCAATTTTTCGTCGATTTGGTTTCCTTCTCGAACACTTAGCGAGATACCAACAATCTCGAACGACAAAAAGTTGTTTTCTAAGCTGTTCAATATGATAAAAATATCAAACGTCGCCCATTTCACAACTTCGAGTTGGAGATCAAAACTCTGCAGAATGTTATCCCCGCTGCAGGAAACCGAAAACCGTATTCCGCCGAAAACTAGAACGAACTTCCTACCCGACACTTTGGCGTCGGAAAAAAATGTATCAAGGTTTCGCCATTTTCCGCATCCCCTAAATTTGGCGATCCTCCAGCGGGATCTCCGGGTTAGTCTCATTTTTCTCCGGGTACAGAATAAGAAGGAGATCGATTAATGCGTCCATAAATAAAAAGCCGTTCTTTAAGACCGCGGAATTAATAATGAATCATGCTAACGAATTGTTTTTTGTATTCTACCTCGTTATAGAGCGGTTGGATAAATTTATCACTTCCACATCGCGGATAAAAGATCATAATTCATTTGGTATCGTCGATAAACGGAACTGTATGCTATCGAGGATATTGAACACGCCGCAAATTTTACAGGAGGGCTATTCCAATATCACTTCGTTTCAACCCCTGATATTTCGCAGTACATCTGTATTCATTTTCCTAAAAAGTTCGATTTTGAATAGATCCACTTTGCCTACAAGGTGGTTGGAAGAGAACAATTTATTTATGGAAGCTTATGAAGGAAACGAATGCATCTTCGAAGTTTCAATAATAATAAAATTCTAGTACTGATTTCGAATATGCTGCTCCAGAAAATAATCCACCCCTATCAGATTCGAGCTAAACTTAAGGTTCAACTTCAAAATATTTCTTCCTAGACCTCATCGTTCCATCGTAACATACGTGAAAATTCTTAAAAAATGAGTTATTTTTCGAAAAAATAAAATAAATTTTTTTTTTGGGTGCTTTGAGAAAATTGCAATATTTATACACGGTGACCCATGGGTGTATAAAAATGGGAAAAATTCACACTCACTAATGTCCATCCATTACCATTTGAGAAAACCTCAATTTTGAAGAAGATTGAAGAAATTGGGATCCCGAAAATATCAGATTCAAAGTCTAGTAGTGCCCAGGAAAATTTTTTCTCGTGAAGAGCAAATACATATTCGAAATCTTTATTTTCATCTGATGTAAAAAACATATATTTTTCCTCTTTATCGAAGAAAAATTTTTGTTACAAATTTTCAATGTCAGGAAAATTTTTGCTGAAAAAATTTTTTTTCGGTTATTTTCTAGGAATTTTTGGTATGAGCTAATTCGATCCCGCCGAATTGGAATATGCAGTCGATTCCTTCATAGACCCCATCGTTCGTCGTACCATACGTCAAAATTCTCAAAAACCGAGCAAATTTTTGAAAAAATCATTTTTTTTTTTCGGGATGCTTTGGGGACATTGCAATATTTATATTCGGTGGCCTAATGATGTAGAATATTGAAAAATTCCACACTCATCAGTGACCATCTATTACCATTTGAGAAAACCTCAATTTTGAAGGAGATTGAAGAAATTGAGATCCCGAAAATATTAGATTCAAAGTGGCCAGGAAAATTTTTTCTCGTGGAAAGCAAATACGGAATCGGAATCTTTCTCTTCATCTGATGTAAAAAACATAAATTTCTCATCTTTATCGAAGAAAATTTTTTTTACAAATTTTCGATATATCAGGAAAATTATTGCTGAGAAAATTTTTTTTCGGTTCCTTTCTAGAAATTTTCGATATCATCAGTGGAAGAAATCGATTTATTTATGGAAGCTTATGAAGGAAACGAATCGAAGTTTCAATAATATAATAATATATACCATTTCTCACCAATTCTTTCCATATACGGAAAATATATTCATGTTGTCTGTAGTTCAATCAATATTTGATTTTCAAAATTTGAAGTTTTTATTCTCGTGTATAGTAGAAGCAAAAATATGAAACCTGAATTTTCATTCAATACTCTCAAAATGTTAGCTCTTCAAGAAAGTTAGGATTTTTTGAAATTATTCATTAAAAGCAAAAAAAATTCTACTCACAGAAACTGTTGAAAATGCCTGCCTGTCACTTCTTCGCACTTTCTGAGACAATCCCAACTTTCTTCAAGGACTAAACATGTTGAGAGCATTGAATGAAAATTCAGGCTTCATATTTTCGTTTCTATTATAATCGAGAATGAAAACTTCAAATTTTGACAGACAAATATTGATTGAACCACAGACAACATGGATATATTTTCCGAATATGGAATCCGAATTTCCTCAGGTTAATTTCGAATGGAATTGCTCGAAATAAATATGAAACCAATTAAATCAACTTGCTTTTTGAGCGCTCGTACTACTTACACGAGTGCTATATCATTTCGTCACGACTAGGGACTTGAAATTTTCAGGATAGGTGTGGATCTCGAATGTCGTGATCACCTTCATCTGTGAGCAAAATTGTACTAGGGGTTCCGTAAATATGGTCGTTTGAAATTTACACACCAATTTACATTTCTCCAGATCATATGACCAGAACCATAGAAACCATTGAAAATCATAACTTTCGAACGGAAAGGCCTAGGGACTTGGAATTTTCAGGGTAGATTTGGATCGCGAATGTCGCGGTTACGTTCATCAATGAGCAAAATTAGACTAGGGGTTCTGTGAATATGGCCGTTCAAAATATTTTTTTCCTGATAGTTTCGAAACTACTGATTGGATTGGAATGAAATTTTTCACCTAGCTGAGGAATAATGTATTCAAACTACGTGCGAAATTTTGTTCAAATGTCATCACCAAGACCATAGATACCGTAGAAAATTCTAGCGAATTATCGAAAAAAGATTGGTCAGCTGAAGCACTGACATGAAGTCTAGAGTTTCGCCTAAGTTTCAGAATTTTTTTGACAGCTGTCGAAAATTTCTTCAATTGATTTCTTAAACTGGAAAATGCGAATCTACCTACAAGGTGGATGTACGAGCGCTCAAAAGCTCACGGCAGTGCTTTTCGTAATTTTTACATATTCGGATTCAGAATCGATTGAGTATTCAGAAAATATGGGAAAATATTATGTATGTTTTGCAAAAACAAATTTTCCGTTTTCTACAAAACCGGAAGTCCAAATTGAGAAACAATTAGTGATAAATTGTCTTCAAATCTTTTCATTTTGAAAACTAGTCAAATTTGCAAAACGAATTTTTTTGGATGAACGGTTTTTCCTCAATTACTTTTCATGTCTGGTTTCAATAGTTTTTCCTATAAAATCTTTGAAATACCATCATATTGATGGGTCATTTTTCAATTTTGCTCAAAGGAAAAGTCACAAAATCCAGTGAGACACCCAGTACAATTTCTAGTTTGTCCTTCTCCTCTTGGCATTTAGCTAATTCTTTCGAAGTGATAAAGCCGAAACATCTCTCAAATCCCTAATTTTCCTTTTATCTGTTTACTTACGAAATAAATTCAAAAAGTAACAAAATATAGCAGCTCACACTGAACCACAAGAAAGGAGATTGTGAAAAAGAAAAAGAACAGAGCAAATTATAATGGGTATTCTATGAGGATTGTTCGTCATCACGAACTGTTAGTATATCTCGACCACCTTTATATGTTATCAATTCATTTTTCCGCGCCGTAAACCCATCGAAAACCTCCAAAATTCCCAACAGTTCTCCATTGACGAATTAAGCCCCGCCCGCAATCAAATCGGTGTTTCACATTTCCCGAGTCACCGACAAAAGAGTCGTAGAATATTCAACAACGGGAAAGTCGTTATCTGTGGCCATGCGGCCGATCGTCCCGCTCCGCCTCCGTTCGAGTACTTCCGCCGCCCCTTCATGTGACAGGCCAGCCTGCACTGTATCGCGCGAGGGTGGTTTGGATTGTCGCCCCTCGCGAATTCCCTTACTACGGTCCCGGCAGAGTGCGAACTTTCGGGAAAGTTCAGTGCGAAAGTTTTCCCGCGAAAACGGTGACTTTCG
Organism: Aphidecta obliterata; assembly: GCA_963966015.1. Taxonomy (NCBI): domain Eukaryota; kingdom Metazoa; phylum Arthropoda; class Insecta; order Coleoptera; family Coccinellidae; genus Aphidecta; species Aphidecta obliterata. The sequence goes on from OZ014428.1 coordinate 30,551,436, forward strand.
GGGGTGGGTTTTTCTCGCCGTTTCGGTCGTTCCGACGTGGTTTTCGGCGACCCGTAAGTATGATAGTCAGTTATCGATCTGAATTCATTAGGTAGGAAACAATTGATCCATTTCTGGGGCTCTTTCTACGATTGACTCCGATATGAATTCGGTGGTCCTTCATCATTAATATTATTATTACATTATTTCTCTCAGGAATTCTCGACAGAGACAGTTTCCAAATTATTAACATCAAAATAATCGGTCATCTCGTTCACCATCAACTCATTTTTCAACAGATATTCTGAATCCCTTCTTTCTTAAACAGAGTTTCAACCCAAAAAATCGACGCAAATTTAAAAACCAAGAAGCAAACAATAATAAAAGTGATTTACAGAGCCTGGATATCATTTTGACGTCCAAGACACAATGTATTAATTTCCAGAAAATTGATACTAAAACAACAATAAATCTGATTCTCTTTGCCTTCCCCGGAGCGGTCACCCATCCAGGTAATGAACGAACACAAAGCTGCTTGGCTTCAAGTCTAACCCCTGGCTTCCAAAATATATCAAATTTCTTAACACCGGATCCGAAAAACTAAATTTTTTTTGCACTTGAAACATTTAGAAATATTTTAGTTATGCTTCATTTGTCGACACAAAATTTCATCAGGATATAGCGAGTAGTTTCGGAGATAACGAAGAAAAAATTCATATTTTCAATATACAGGATGTTTCCAAATTAGACGTGAACCATGGAGGACATTTTAGTATTACTCATTCGCTTACGTTTGAGCCATATTTATTGATAACCAAAAATCAACAGTTACGAGTTATTTGAGTTCTTGCGATTTTTAAAAGATTTCTCACTTCACTTCAATGTTCGTCAATTTTTTCTACCTCGACCAAATTTGATTATAATTTTGGTTTATTTTCATCAGAAAAGAATATGATATGCATGAAAAAAGCAAAACTAACCTGTATGAATTGTTGAAATAGAATAAGTATAATTTGAAAGTTGGTATATGAAGATAATAAAAATCAATTTCAAATATCAATTTTTTGAAACTCATTTATATTAACAATAATACAATTCACATAACACATAATGAAGAAATTACGAAAAGCACTGCCGTGAAGTCAGAAGCTTTTGAGCGCTCGTTAATCCACAAGTAAGGATATTCATAAACAGCAACAGATTGACTGGAGAGAATTCTCTCATATGGTGTTTAAAAAATTTCGAAAAGCACTGCTTTGAAGGCGGGAACTTTTGAGCGCTCGTACATGCACCTTGTAGGTAGATTCGCATTTTCCAGTTTTAGAAATCAATTGAAGGAATTTTCGACAGCTGTCAAAAAAATTCTGAAACTTAGGCGAAACTCCAGACTTCATGTCAGAGCTTCAGCTGATCAATTTTTTTTTCGATAATTCGTTAGAATTTTCTTCGGTATCTATGGTCTTGGTGATGCGATCTGGACACGTAGTTTGAATACATTATTCCTCAGCTAGGTGAAAAATTTCATTCCAATCCAATCAGTAGTTTCGAAACTATCAGGAAAAAAATATTTTGAACGGCCATATTAACGGAACCCCTAGTCTAATTTTGCTCATTGATGAACGTGACCGCGATATTTGCGATCCAAACGCACCCTGATAATTTCAAGTTCCTAGGCCTTTCCGTTCAAAAGTTACGATTTTCTATGGTTTCTATGGTTCTGGTAATGCGATCTGGACAAAATATTGCTTGAATATATCTTTCTCCATTAAAATACAAAATTTCATCTCGATCGAATCCGTAGTTTCGAAATTATCGAGAAAACAAAATTTCAAACGACCTTATTTACGGAACCTCCAGTATAATTCTGCTCATTGTTAAACGTGAACGCGACATTTCAGATCCTGAAAATTTCAAATCCCTGGGCCTTTCCGTTCGAAAGTTATGATTTTCTATGGTTTATATGGTTCTGGTCATGTGATCTGGAGAAATGTAGCTTGAATATATCATTCACCATAAGTATACAAAATTACGTGACGATCGAATATGCATTTTTGAAATTATCAAGAAAACTAAATTTCAAACGACCATATTCACGGAAACTCTAGTATAATTTTGCTCATAGATGAAAGTAATCACGACAATCGAGATCCACACCTATCCTGAAAATTTCAAGTCCCTAGGCGTTTCCGTTCAAAAGTTACAATTTTCTATGGTTCTGGTTATGCGATCTGGACAAAATTTCATATGTAGCTTGAACACCTCATTCTCCATTTGAGTGCAAAGTTTCATCTCGATCGAATCCGTAGTTTCGAATTATTTCTCAAAGGATGGATAGGTAGGGGAGGAGCTATTTCGTGGCCAGCGAGAAGTCAGGGTCTAACACCGTTAGATTTTCATGTTTGGAGCGGTTTGAACGAAAAAGTATATGAAAGGGAAATACATACACGTGCACGACTTGTGGAGAGAATAGACGGAGCAGCGAGAAAATTGAGCGAAAATTTCAGGACTGAAGAAATTAGAAAGAGGGCATTTGCTTGTATGAGGAATGGTGGAGGACATTTCGAACATATTTATGAATGAATTTTCCAAAGAAATTTTGAGTTTGACTGCAATTAAAAAATATTTAATTCGTTACTTTTCTTTCTTGGCTTATATCCCTTTTCGAATAAAAATCTGCTGAAACGAAACTAGTGCCTGCATTCTCAAAAAAACTATTTTTAGGAAATAAAGAAGGAATTTTTTTTTCATACAAAAATCATGGAATTCGAAAGTTCCAGCCAAATTTATATTAGAAATTGATTTTTCTTCTCTTCATATACCAACTTTCAAATCATACTCATTCTTTTTCAACATCTAATACAGCATAGTTTTGCTTTGTTCATACATATCATATCCTTTTCTGATGAAAACAATCAAAAATTATAATCAAATTTGGTCAACATAGACAAAATTTACGAAAAATGAAGTAAGGTGAGAAATTCCTTAAAAAACACAAGAACTCAAATATCTCCGAAACTGTTGATTTTCGGTTATCAATAAATATGGCTAAAACGACAGCAAATGAGCGATACTATCACGTCTAATTTGGAAACCCCCTGTATATATTTTTTTATTCTTTTTGTATCACTATCCCCACGAAATTTCCTTTTGTGTCCTTAGCTTAGAACCAACTACGGATTTTCAACTCGATCGTATCAGTATTTTTCGAATGATTGCGAAAAAACATTTCCTATGGCTTTATCTACGAAACCCCAATCAGGGATCACAAATGTCAAAAATTCTTTTATGCCTCATCTATCAATGTTGCCTTGAAAGCGTTCTCTTTTTCTTTTTACCCGAAGGATCAAACGTTGTGTTCCCTTCAGCGAATGTTGTTTAAACAAATGAAGCGGGGTTTATTATAATTCACCCCTCAGTAATTACGATGAAATTGCGTGATTACCACATCATGGTTCCGTTGCCGCCTGAAAAGTCTATTAGGAGCCGCATTGAAAATTCATACCGTGTATCTATATTATTCAATTACCACCGTAATACTTCTTCGCAGGTTGACCTACATAGGGCAAAATATTTGATAGACACGATAAAACACGAGAGGGTATTAATGTTCTGGCGAAAATTTCTGTACCGACAACTTGACCAATTCCTCCTGTATCCGGTTCGTTTATTTCTGGGTCGTACGAGGTTCGATTATGACGAGATTTCTGAGAAATTTCGTCTGGCGCTTGTGAACTCGAGTTTTCCTTGATTTCAGTCGGTCCCTCTGTTCTTTCTAGTAATCCCCGGAAATTTGTCTTAATGCTTGTGCAAAAATAATGTAGCTTCTGTCCTTTCTTAAACCGAATCTTACTTACATAGAATAACTTATATGATTTCCACTACATGATTCGATGCAAAGCATAATCTTCAGGTGGTTAAGGTATAACTGGTTAAGATATAACAGTTATACCACCTGAAGATATAAATACCACCGTAGTGCCCGAAAAAAAAACATTTCTCTTGAAAAGCGATTAAATATTCGGAATCTATATTTTTACCTTATATAGAAAACATGTTTTTACTCTCCTATACTGAAGAATAATTTTTTTGCAAAACTTCCCATATGATCAGGAAATTTTTGGGAGAACATTTTTTTTTCGATTATCTTCTTGGATTTTTTTTTGAGCTGATTCGATCACGCCTATTCTGAATATGCAGAAGGTTTTTCCATAGCACTCATCGTTTCGTCGTAGTTTAGGTCGATGTTTTCGAAAAAAGTAGTTTTTCTGGGAAAAAATCATAAAATTTTGTTTAGGAGTTTCAGCGACTCTTCGACGGCTCTTGTTGATAGCCAAAAGATAAAGCCAAACGGAAAAAAAATCACAGTCATCAATGCCTAGTTATTTTCATGAAACAAAACCTCAATGTGGGAAATCCAAAAATAGGGATCTTTGAAATTTTCAACTTCAAAATACCGTAATGCCCAGAAATATCATTTCTCTTGAAAAGCGAGTACATAATCGAAATCTGCATCATTTAGTTATTCAAAAAACATGTTTTTCTCTTATATACTGAAGAATTATTTTTTTGCAAAATTTCCCATATACTTGCTCAAGAATATTTTGGGTGAAAATTTTTTTTTTCGATTATCTTCTTGAGATTTTTTGTATGAGCTGATTCGATACCGCTCATTCTGAATATGCAGATGGTTTGTCCATAGCACCCATCGTTTCGTCGTAGTTTAGGTCGAAATTTTCGAAAGAAGTAGTTTTTCAGGGAAAAAATCATAAAATTTTGTTAAAAAGTTTCAGCGACTCTTCGACGGCTCTTGTTGATAGCCATAAGATAAATCCAAACGGAAAAAAAATCAGTCATCAATGCCTAGTTATTTTCATGAAACAAAACCTCAAAGTGGGAAATCCAAAAATAGGGATCTTTGAAATTTTCAACTTCAAAATACCGTAATACCCAGAAAAATCATTTCTCTTGAAAAGCGAGTACATATGCGAAATCTACATCTTTTATTTAAAGAGGAAACAGGTTTTTCTCTCCTATACTGAAGAATAATTTTCTTGCAAAATTCTCCATATAGAACTTGCTCAAGAATATTGTGGGTGAACATTTTTTTTTCGATTATCTTCTTTAAAATTTTTTTATGAGCTGATTCGATAACGCTTATTCTGAATATGCAGACGGTTTTTCCACATGCACCCATCGTTTCGTCGTAGTTTAGGTCGAAATTTTCAAAAAAAAAGTAGTTTTTCAGGGAAAAAATCATACAATTTTGTAAAAGAGTTTCAGCGACTCTTCGAAGGCTCTTGTTGATATCCAAAGGATAGAGCCAAACGGAAAAAAATCCATAGTCATCTATACCCAGTTAATTCTATATCAAAACCTCAAAGATGGAAATCCAAAAATAGGGATCACTGAAATTTTCACATTCAAAATACCGTAGCGACCAGAAATTTTTTTTTTTTTTCGAAAAGCGAGTACTCATTCAGAATCTATATATTTCAGTTACATAGAAAACATGAATGTCTCTTTCATAGTGATGAATAATTTTTTTGAGTGATTTCCACTTGGTCAGATTATTTTTTGATTATCTTCTGGTGGTTCGCATCGAAACACGAGTCGTGGAATTTAACCCAATGTAATGGAAATCATATTAGTTATTCTATTGTAAGTTCATTTATGTATTTCCATCAAGTATCGGCTAATTCTATTAGACACCGCATCTTTCTATTTTTACTGTTTTTCCCAGATGTAAGTTCAACACAGATTTTTCGAATTTTAATGAAGACAGTTCCTTCCGAATAACGCAGATTAATGAACAGTAAATTTTCATCAATTCCATTTATTTCAAATTTCCTTTGTATTCCTCGAATTTCTCTGATTATTTCTTGAAAATACCTCTCATTTTGAGTAACAGCAGTCTAACGTGTCATATGATTATCCCATATCATTCATTTGTCCCCAGTATACAGGTTGTTCCTAAATTAGAGATGAAAACAAACGAGTTCGTTTTAGAGATACAGGGTGTTAAAGTTTGAATTCGTCCAAAGTTCTTTCCTTAGAAGCATCATTTCTCAAGATATTCAACTGAAATTTGGCAAAGATATGAATTATACTTTGAGATTTACAATATAAAACATGTAAATGGCCCGTAAAAATTTACAGGGTGATATATTTTCTGGAGCTTCCTTTTCACTCCAGAACTTTTTTGTGCAATTGGTAGTTTGAAAAATATGAACAAAAATCTTCGTTTTATTTGAGAAAGTTTTGATTATTTGCAGTTTTTTATCTGCTACCATTTCAGAGAAAAAAAATATCGAACAATTCAGTGGTCAAAAAAATCAAAATTAAAAAAAAAACAGTTGGCTCTGGCATCGCTGGCAGTGGCTAAAAAAAATTTTGAAAAATACAATAATTATCACAAAGAATATTATGGGTACTAGAAGTCTCGGAAATTAATCATAACTTTTTTTTCTCAAAAAATTGCCCCCAATTCAGGAACATCCAATATGTATATTCCTTCATGCCACTATGACATCCTCATTATGGGAATAATCTAGCCATCCTGATCGCCGAGAAGAAGTAATTCATCCTCTCCAAACCCCATTCCGTATCCTGCCCACTATTGGAAGCTGGATAAAAATCGATCTCAGAATTCCATGTCTTCTTGGTACAAGAGAACGGATGGCCCCATTGAGAGGGTCATGAACCGGCGAGCAAGATTTACTCTCCTTTTTATTTCCACTAATGGAATCATAAGTTTGTGTGTCCGCTTCAATTTCACGACGAGCTCGATGTATGGAACGACACGTCACTGATATGTACGATGAAGTGAAAATTACTCGTGGTGGGTATATCTTGTGGAAATTTAGGATTGAAGTTTGAGAATTAAAATAAAAGAGAAAACATGATATTTTTGACTCAAATTGAAAAATAGGTGACGTCCCAGCCTCCCATTCGAATCCACTCAATCCAGACGTTCTGAACTTTCGCATTTATTTCTCAACATGTTCTTCAGTGGGTGAAGGAACACCTGAAGGCCGAAATCACGCAATCTCCTAATTATATAAATGGCATGTTCCCATACCGGTTTGATCCCGGCACAACCTATTATTTTTCACTTAAAACCGCTCGCGTTCCGCTATATTTCCTGTCGAACTGCGCTCTGTGGAAAGAAACGGACCAGGAATAATTGACACATAATAAAATCTTGGCAGTCACGAGGAATTTCCCTCCGTCACACCTTCGACGTCCGTGATGCTCGACAAAGGGGCTATTTTACACTTCGATTTCTTACGGGAACGTTACAGGCATTTTTCGTCGTCTCAAGCCTCGAGTATTATTTTTACTCCCATTACAAAAAATTTGAATAGACAAAAACAAATTTCTCACCCTTAACAATTGGGGAGGGCTAAAAAACAAAATCGTTCCCCGATTAGATCGATTTTGTGAAGTCCTTCTGGCCATAATCATACACATTTTTGAATTTCCTGAGAAAACTCACATGCTCAACGACAATATCGAGCTCGTTAGATAATCCCCATTGATGGATCAAAAAAAAATCATTCGAACCGCAGTGCCTTCAAAATGTGAGGTAGAACCAATTTATCATTGAGAAAAAACTAAACATCCATTCGTTCGGAATGAAGTGCAGGAGAAGTGATATGAAATAAAGCGAAGTGAATGTTACTGAAGAATCCAACAGTTCTGTTAGCATGCTCGGCAGTGCTGATGGGGGGTGCCAGGAAAGTTCGTATGCACTGTGAAACCCATGGCTGCGCTTGCAATTTATGGATTGGGAGACGAGGGTCGCTATCCCAGGTATGCTGACAGGAAACGGTAACTATATTTCTGTCTAGCACATTTCTAGCTGAATCTTGCACATCAGAAACTTGTCGTCCATATTTTTGTTGCTATAATGTGTACCAATTTATATTTAATTGACTGAATTTCGACCGTATCTGACGTCTTAATGAAGGTGTCCAGTGAGGAACTTTTCTGAATGAATAAACTAATTGACGTTCAAGCACGTCTGAACTTGCTTATTTTCTTGAGGATCCTAAGTGAGTCGTATAATATCAATTAAAATAGTCTTCGCAATTTATTCGATCGGTTTACTATCCCCTTAACTTAATACCAGAAAAACTCGAAAAATAATGATGAGAAAACGGTAACTATATTTCTGTCTAGCACATTTCTAGCCGAAATATGCACATCAGAAACTTGTCATTCATATTTTTGTCGCAATAATGTGTACCAATTTATCTTGAATTGACTGAATTTCGACCGTATCTGACTTCTTAATGAAAGTGTCCAGTGAGGAATTTTTCTGAATGAATAAACTGATTGACGTTCGAGTACGTCTGAACTTGCCTATTTTCTTGAGGATCCTAAGTAAGTCGTATGAAATTAATTAAAATCTTCTTCGCAATTCATTCGATCGATTTACTATCTCCTTTTCTGCGTATTATACAAAAACTATTAGAAAGATGAGGATTGTCCAGTATCCAATGCTATGGAAATATTTGAAGTACAATTTGAATTTAGTGAAACCGGAAGAAGTTAATAACTCGTCCGGAAAAAAAATTTTCACAAAAAAAAACCGTAGACTCTAGCATATTTGGATAAATCCATGGTTCAATTATCAATTTTTTTTTTGTTTTCTTGATTTGTAACAGTGTTTCATAAAGATTCGAAAAATTCATATAATGTTCATCACAAAAAATGTTAAACTTGATACCAGAAAACTCGAAAAATAATAATGAGAAAACGGTAACTTTATTTCTGTCTAGCACATTTCTAGCCGAATTTTGCACATCAGAAACTTGTCGTCCATATTTTTGTTGCTATAATGGGTACCAATTTATATTAAATTGACTAAATTTCGACCGTATCTGACGTCTTAATGAAGGTGTCCATTGAGGAACTTTTCGAATGAATAAACTTATTGACGTTCAAGCACGTCTGAACTTGCCTATTTTCTTGAGGATCCTAAGTAAGTCGTATGAAATTAATTAAAATCTTCTTCGCAATTCATTCGATCGATTTACTATCTCCTTTTCTGCGTATTATACAAAAACTATTATAAAGATGAGGATTGTCCAGTATCCAATGCTATGGAAATATTTGAAGTACAATTCGAATTTAGAGAAACCGGAAGAAGTTAATAACTCGTCCGGAAAAAAAATTTTCACGAAAAAAAACCGTAGACTCTAGCATATTTGGATAAATCCATGGTTTCATTATCAATTTTCTTTGTCTTCTTGATCTGTAACAGTGGTTCATAAAGATTCGAAAAATTCATATATTGTTCATCACAAAAATGTTAAACTTAATACCAGAAAAACTCGAAAAATAATAATGAGAAAACGGTAACTATATTTCTGTCTAGCACATTTCTAGCCGAATTTTACACATCAGAAACTTGTCGTCCATATTTTTGTTGCAATAATGTGTACCAATTTATCTTGAATTGACTGAATTTCGACCGTATCTGACGTCTTAATGAAAGTGTCCAGTGAGGAACTTTTCTGAATGAATAAACTTATTGACGTTGAAGCACGTCTGAACTTTCCTATTTTTTGAGGATCCTAAGTGAGTCGTATAATATTAATTAAAATCTTCTTCGCAATTCATTCGATCGATTCACTATCCCCTTTTCTGCGTATTATACAAATACTATTAGAAAGATGAGGATTGTCCAGTATCATCCAATGGTATGGAAATATTTGAAGTACTATTTGAATTCAGAGAAACCGAGAGAAGTTAATAAGTCGTCCGGAAAAAACATTTTCACAAAAAAAACCGTAGACTCTAGCATATTTGGATAAATCCATGGTTCCATTATAAATTTTTGTTTTGTTTTCTTGATCTGTAACAGCGGTTCATAAAGAATCGAAAAATTCATATAATGTTCATCACAAAAAATGTTAAACTTAATACCAGAAAAACTCGAAAAATAATAATGAGAAAACGATTTCTGTCAAGCACATTTCTAGCCGAATTTTGCACATCAGAAACTTGTCATCCATATTTTTGTTGCAATAATGTGTACCAATTTATATTAAATTGACTAAATTTCGACGTATGAAAGTGTCAAGTGAGGAACTTTTCTGAATGAATAAACTTATTGACGTTCAAGCACGTCTGAACTTGCCTATTCTCTTGAGGATCCTAAGTGAGTCGTATAATATTAATTAAAACATCTTCACATTCGATCGGTATATTACCCCCTTTCCTGCATATTATATAAAAACCATTAGAAAGATGAGGATTGTCTAGTCTCCAATGCTATGGAATTTAGAGAAACCGGAAAAAGTTGATAATTGCCCCCCTGAATTATGTAAATTTATCGAATAATTCATGAGCAAACAAAATTGACTTCCACTAAAAATCGTGTATGGGCTATATTGTCACTCAACTTTCAATCCACTGTTTGCACACATGAATAATGAATGAGGCTAGCTTATTCTTCTTTCGAAACTATAATCGGAAGTTTCTGAAAGTTGAGAGAAATTTGTTGTATATTTTAAGAATGCTTGATAACTTTTTTATCAGTTTTTTTATTAATTCAGCTTACAGCGTCGATATTTGCGGATAATTTTTTTGATTGAATAAATTTTGATTTCGATAAAAAAGTTAATAGAATTCTCCAAAAAAAAGATCTGAAATTTGAAAGAAGATTAGGGCCAATCTTCCCTGGTAATTGTTGGTTTGTGCTACAATATTAGGAAATGATATCTCACGATTTTATCTGGCACTTGTCAAGGGTGGAGCAGTAACTGCAGAAGTTTATACCTTTGTGTCTTTCGCAGGCGGTTTACTTTATTAACTGCCATCACGCTAACCAACAGATAATGTTCCTGCCTAACACAGTTTACCTGCATTATATGTTCTAAGAAAAAATCCGGTTTGAAAATTTATTATGGGTTTCAATAGGAAAAAACGTTGATACGATTTTTTCCAAAAACAAGAATATTGAATGTGAATTGAATTCACAATGTACAGGGTGTTTCACGTAAGCGGGTTACTGAATTTGAATTGAAAAGTGACTCATCAATATAATCGTATTTTTGAAGGGGGGGTGTTATCGAAAAAAATAATGAACCAAAGCATGAAAAATTATTGAAAAAAACTGTTTTCAAAATAAGGTCAATAGACCCTTTCTCCCAATTGTTCTTTCATTTGAACTTCCGGTTTTCTAGAAAACGGAAAATTTTTTCTTGCAAAATATATTTCATAATAGAGTAATTTTTAATGGCTAGCAGACAGAAATATGTTAAATGAAGTCAAATGAATTCCAAAAAAAACTTCCCTCCCAGGCGGGATTGGATGTTATTTCTGGAATTCATTTGACTTCATTTAACATCTCTCTGTCTGCTAGCCATTAGAAATTACTCTAATACATAATACAGACGATAAAATTCTCGATTTATACTTCATAATATTTTTCCAGATTTATTGAATGCTCAATCGATTCTGAATCTGAATATGTAAATATGATGGTGGTTTTATAGTTTTTAGTTTAATAGTTTCGTGTATACTAGAAGCGAAAATATGAAGCCTGAATTTTCATTTAATGCTCCCATACTCTTCAAGAAAGTTAGGATTTTTGGAAATTATTCATTAAAAGCAACAAAAATGCTATTCACAGAAACTGTCGAAAGTGCCTGGCTATCACTTCTTCGAACTTTTTGAGACAATCCCAACTTCCTTCATATATGTTGAAAGCTTTGAATGAAAATTCAGGCTTCATATTTTCGCTTCTATTATAATCGAGAATGAAAACTTCAAATTTTGACAATCAAATATTGATTGAACCACAGACAACATAATTATATTTTCCGAAAATGGAATCCGAATTTTCTCAGGTTGATTTTGAATGGAATTGCTTGAAATTAATATAAAACCACCATTATATTCACATAGTCGGATTCAGAATCGATTAAGTATTCAGAGATATGGGAAAATATTATGGAGTATATTTTGCAAGAAAAAATTCTCCGTTTTCTAGAAAACCGGAAGTTCAAATAAAGAAAAAATTGATGAAGAATTATCTTTGGACCTTTTCATTTTGAAAACCAGTCAAATTCGCTAAAAAAATTTTCTTGGAAAAACGGTTTCATACCTTGGTTCGATAGTTTTTGCTATAAAATATTTGGACAGCCCTTAAGAAATACTATTATATTGTGGGTCATTTTTCAATTTTGCTCAAAGGATAAGTCACAAAATTCAGTGACCCGCTTACGAGAAACACCTCGCATCTTGGTTTGATAAACTGCAAGAACAAGAATTATCCAATTCTCAACAAGATCTTGCAAGGGCACAAAAAACCATGGAACCCTGAGAAGTATTTTCCAAGATTATTTATTCGAAACAACTTTGTGTCATAATATACAGGGTGTTCCATTTTTTGGTAGAATAACTTCAGTTCAATTTTCTTGCACCCCCATCTTGAAACGCAGATTTAGTTTACTTTCTCACTTTCCTGGCAGAAAAACTTGTTAACATCATTTTCTGAACTAATGAATAGGATACTTCTGAAATCCAACTCTTCCCAAATAGGAATATTTTCGATTTGTTCATTCCTTATTGAATCCAATTGAATATGATGTAAATCATAAAATATGCTCACCATCACCAAAAATATCATAGAATTTGGACTATACGGTGAAAAAGGGATGAAAATGTCAATCCACATGGGGTGAAAATGAAAGGCGAATTCGCCATTTTGCAACCAATAACTTTATGGAAGGGTACAAAATCCACTGATGGACTTATTTTTGTCTGAAAAGATGAAGGACATCAAATTTCTCGAGAATCTACGATGTTTTAAGGCACGATTCAATTGGCGATTAGGGAGTAAAAATTGATTCACCACATATCTGTGAATTTTCCAAATTGATCGATTTTTGCCGTTGATAGAAGACGTCTCAACAAGAAAACTAAAAATATACGCTTACGTATAACACCCTGTATTAATTTTTATCAGTAACTCTTCATTTTTTATTTTGTTGTAATTCGAAATATGAAAAAAGGGAAGAACCCGCTGATATTATTCAAAATGCATGTGCAGAATTCAAAAAATAATAATATTATTGCATCGAAGCGGACCATCCTCTAGACTCAAAAAACTGAGTAGAAAAAATCCTGCTATCGTCCAGAGCTTCATAAATTAATTTTAATGAATCCTCATCGAGCCTAATGAAGGCCAATGCATGTTATGAAGTTCCTAATGGGAAATGCAGACGACACATCTATGTTTTGCGAGTCGTCAGCCAGACGGATGTATCGATTCGACGACTGCTGATATGTCTCAACCCAAGGGAAAGTGAATAATATGTAAAATGAAAACGTAAAAAGTAAAAAAGAACAGCAGCTGTTGTTTTCGCATGCAGTACCTTCACCTCTCCCCTCCGACCAGTGTGCGATTCGACTTGTTTACGTCGGCGATAATCCATTCGAAATGAATTTCTCTTCGCATTCGTAAATACTCCCATTTTCCGTTGCGATATCATCATCGTCACGCAGCGGATCGATATTATTCCGAACATCGCGGCTGTTAACAGGGGAAATCGACTATTTGTGTGTTACATTCAATTCGTGCTTAATTTCCAGCAGTATGTAATGCTTCGAATACGATCAATTCTTGGATCGTTGAGTACTTTATAGGCCTTTTTAAGTGAAACTCTTAGCACGTTAATTATTTTTGCTCGAAACTATGGAAGTAAAGTGTCTTTCCGCAACTAAGTTGAAATAATTCATTAAGCCATTCGTCAATCTTAAAAAATTCTCTCTAGTGAGAGAAATATAATTTCCACATAAAATATATCATCAAAACTCTAGCATATTTGGATGAACCCATGGTTCCATTATTAGTTTTTTTGTTTTCTTGATCTGTAACAGTGGTTCATAAGGATTCGAAAAAGTCTTATAATAATCATCACAAAAAAATGTTAAATTCAATACAAGAAAAAAATTTTAATGAGAAAAAGACTAGATAACAACACAAAACGCATTCAGCAAAGCAAAACAACAACAAATGTTCCTTAACCAAAAGTTTCTACGAATCAAAAATTTGAAAAAAATTTATAAAATGCTTTTCACAGCATTCGAAGCCATAAACGACCACAAAAATAAATTCTTGGCCAGAAGGCGTATCGTTTTCGTACGTTCCAATGAAATCTACATGACCGAACAAAGGAACAGGACCTGGATATCGACGAACCTCTGGCTCTCTCAGGATTCAGGACTCGAAATGAATATTCCAAAGTCCTGTCGGGGTAGCGCCATCTACATGGCCATCCAGAAAACAATCCCGGTCGGGAAATTATGGGACGATTTCAGATCTCTGTTTTCCCGGAAATTGTAGTAGCGGATTTTCCAGCGAGGGGAATTCGCGCGTTGAACGAGGAATGCTTTCGTGTGTACTTCACGAAAATTGATATTCAGCATTTTCGGTACCAAATTTTCTCCAGAACCGTGACATGATTGACATATATGAGTTTCCTTAAGAATTCGCTTAATATTCCAATTATATCCCCATGTTAGTTTGATTTTTCCCAACATCGTACGATTTTCCGGGAAAAAATCAAAACTCTCATGGCCCAATTTAAGCAGATTTTGTTCATCATGAACTCATTTCGTAGTTTTCTCACTTCATAAAAAAGCAATGCTTTCGAACAACAAAGAAAGTTCAAGATATTCAAAACCTTGAAAGGATGTGTACCGTTCATTGTACCTTGGCTACTCCGCCTGACGTTGACCTTTCATCTCGTGAGGTGTTGTCGGATCCTCGAACAGATTTTCCTTTTTCAGGAAAATGGGGAAAATCAGCACGAAGTTTGAAGGAAATACTGTTTACTCCATACTTTCGTTGAATTTGCGATAACCCTTTGATCATTTCGACACCGCAAAAAAACGAAACTATTTTGGATACAAACGCTTCGTTTTCGGGATTTCATCAAAGTTTTTTTCTCATAGCATGGAAACGGTTTATTCGGTTCATGAATTCAACAATAGTTTGATCAACAGATCGTCTTGATATTGGAACTGGCGCATTCACCATTTTGTAACCACCTTTTGTGAATTTTTTTTTTTTGAAGAGTTAGTATGTTAATGTTCTGCAATTTTACATAAATTTCCTCCAGAACCTTCTTGTGGTGCGCCACAAGTAGTTTAGAGAATATGTTTGTTTCCTGCATTTTTTGTGTAACTACTAAAATTTTCGAAAAAAAAAATTCACAATATAATTCTCTCTTCAGGAAAATTCCCAAAAAAATTCAATAGGCCTTGTGAGGAATATTGAAATTATCTCACCTATTTCGGGAACTTAATTACCTTTTCGACATTTGAAAAATTTAATATTTGATGTCTATTTCCAAGATAATTCATGAAATAGTAGCTAAGCGAAATTGAGAATTGGAAATGGTTCATCCGGTTCATGAATTCAACAATAGTTCGGTCCACAGATCTTCTTGATATTGAAACCGACGCATTCACCATTTTGTAACCACCCTTTGTGAATTTTTTGAAGAGTTAGTATGTTAATGTTCTGCAATTTTGGATAAATTTCCTCCAGAACTTTTTTGTGGTGCGCCATAAGCAGTTTGGAGAATATTTTTGTTTCCTGCATCTTTTGTGTACCTACTAAAATTTTCGAAAAAAAATTTTTCAATATAATTCTCTCTTCAGAAAAATTTCCAAAAGAATTCAATAGGCCATGTGAGGAATATTAAAAGTATCTCACATATTTTGCGAACTGAATCACCTCTTGGACGTTCGAAAAATTCAACATTTGATGTCTATTTCTAAGACAACTCATGAAACAGTTTTCATTTTCCAAAAATTCACTTGTAACAAATGAACAGTGGAAAACAATAGAAGATCGTCTAACCAGAAATAACCTAAGCAAAATTGAGAATTGGGAATGGTTCATTCGGTTCATGAATTCAACAATAGTTTGGTTCACAGATCTTCTTGACATTGAAACCGACGCATTCACCATTTTGTAACCACCTCTTGTGAATTTTTTTGAAAAGTTAATATGTTAATGTTCTGCAATTTCGGATAAATTTCCTCCAGAAGTTTTTTGTGGTGCGCCACAAGCTGTTGAAAGAATATTTTTGTTTCCTGCATTTTTTGTGTAACTACTAAAATTTTCGAAAAAAAAAATTCAAAGTATAATTCTCTCTTCAGGAAAATTACCAAAAAAATTCAATAGGTCTTGTAAAGAATATTAAAATTATCTCACCCATTTTGCGAACTAAATTACCTCTTGGACATTTGAAAAATTTAACATTTGATGTCTATTTCCAAAACCACTCATGAAATAGTTTTCATTTTCCAAAAATTCACTTGTAACAAATAAACAGTGGAAAAAAAATAGAAGATCGTCTAACCAGAAATAACCTAAGCGAAATTGAGAATTGGAAATGGTTCATCCGGTTCATGAATTCAACAATAGTTCGGTCCACAGATCTTCTTGATATTGAAACCGACGCATTCACCATTTTGTAACCACCCTTTGTGAATTTTTTGAAGAGTTAGTATGTTAATGTTCTGCAATTTTGGATAAATTTCCTCCAGAACTTTTTTGTGGTGCGCCATAAGCAGTTTGGAGAATATTTTTGTTTCCTGCATCTTTTGTGTACCTACTAAAATTTTCGAAAAAAAAATTTTCAATATAATTCTCTCTTCAGAAAAATTTCCAAAAAAATACAATAGGCCTTGTGAGGAATATTAAAAGTATCTCACAAATTTTGCGAACTGAATTACCTCTTGGACGTTCGAAAAATTCAACATTTTATGTCTATTTCTAAGACAACTCATGAAACAGTTTTCATTTTCCCAAAATTCACTTGTAACAAATGAACAGTGGAAAACAATAGAAGATCGTCTAACCAGAAATAACCTAAGCAAAATTGAGAATTGGGAATGGTTTATTCGGTTCATGAATTCAACAATAGTTTGGTTCACTGATCTTCTTGATATCGAAACCGAAGCATTCACCATTTTGTAACCACCCTTTGTGAATTTTTTTGAAGGGTTAGTATGTTAATGTTCTGCAATTCCGGATAAATTTCCTCCAGAAGTTTTTTGTGGTGCGCCAAAAGTTGTTGAGAGAATATTTTTGTTTCCTGCATTTTTTGTGTAACTACTGAAATTTTCGAAAAAAAAAATTCACAGTATAATTCTCTCTTCAGGAAAATTTCCAAAAAAATTCAATAGGCCTTGTAAGGAATATTAGAATTATCTCACCTATTTTGCGAACTAAATTACCTCTTGGACATTTGAAAAATATAACATTTGATGTCTATTTCCAAGAAAAATCATGAAATAGTTTTCATTTTCCAAAAATTCACCTGTAACAAACAAACTGTGGAAAAAAATAGAAGATCGTCTAACCAGAAATAACCTAAGCAAAATTGAGAATTGGGAATGGTTTATTCGGTTCATGAATTCAACAATAGTTTGGTTCACTGATCTTCTTGATATCGAAACCGAAGCATTCACCATTTTGTAACCACCTTTTGTGAATTTTTTGAAGGGTTAGTATGTTAATGTTCTGCAATTTCGGATAAATTTCCTACAGAAGTTTTTTTGTGGTGCGCCACAAGCTGTTAAGAGAATGTTTTTGTTCTCTGCATTTTTTGTGTTTGTAACAACTGAAATATTCGAAAAAAAAAATTCCCAGTAAAATTCTCTCTCCAGGAAAATTTCCAAAAATATTCAATAGGCCTTGTGAGGAATATTAAAATTATCTCACCCATTTTGCGAACTAAATTACCTCTTGGACATTTGAAAAATTCAACATTTGATGTCTATTCCCAAGAAAAATCATGAAATAGTTTTCATTTTCCAAAAATTCACTTGTAACAAATAAACAGTGGAAAAAAAATAGAAGATCGTCTATCCAGAAATAATCTAAGGAAAATTGACAATAGGGAATGGTTTATTCGGTTCATGAATTCAACAATAGTTTGGTTCACAGATCTTCTTGATATTGAAACCTGAAAACCACCATTTTGTAACCACATTTTGTGAATTTTTTTGAAGAGTTAGTATGTTAATGTTCTGCAATTTCGGATAAATTTCCTCTAGAAGTTTTTTGTGGTGCGCCACAAGCTGTTAAGAGAATATTTTAGTTTCCTGCATTTTTCGTGTAACTACTAAAATTTTCGAAAAAAAAATTCACAGTATAATTCTCTCTTCTCTAATTCTCTATTTTGCGAACGTAATTACCTTTTGGAATTCAACATCTTATGTTTATTTCCAAGACAATTCATGAAATAGTTTTCATTTTCCTAAAATTCCCTCTTAACAAATAAACAGTGGAAAAAAATAGTAGATAGTCAAACCAGAAATAACCTAAGCGGAATTATTCGTTTCATGAATTCAAAAATAGTTTGGTCTACAAGCTTTATCCCTGAAGGTCCAATCTCTACAGAATTCGCCATTTACAACCGCCCTTCGTGAATTTTTTTCAAAAATTAGTATGTGTTTCTGCAATCATCAGGAAATCTTTCAAATATCTTTTAATTTCACCCTTATATGTGAGAGTGACTATTCAATGATGAATTCAATGAAAATAATCCTGCATCGTACGATTTTCGTGAGGAAATGGCAGCATCCCGGCGCTTCAATAGACCAACCCGAGATGAAGGATAATGCGCCGTCTCTCAGTCAGCCGTTGCGGCGTCCATCGCCGCCTCGAGATCAGCTGTAGCAGTGCGGGGGTTGTATCGATCCGTTCTGGACGCTGTTGCCCGACTGACATATTTTGACCCATCCTGGGGAAAACCGTTTTACGGGAAAACATTCCCTCTTCCGCCTTCCTACCAGAATTTTTAGATGGAGATGATTTTATTTTCTCAATGAATTTTCGTAATTGAATTCAAAGAAATCATATTTTTCTTGATATTCTCTTTAATCATCTTCATCACATACAGGGTTTTCCTGAATTGAAGGTAGAATCGAAGAGGGGAGATTCCTTAGGTAATTTTGAGAAAAAAAAACGCGAACGTTTCGTTTTCGAGATACAAGGTGTTGAAGAATTTTTTTCAAGTTTTTTCTGATAGTATCTACACTTCACAAGATATACAACTGAGAAAGATTCATTTATTGTGTCGAAAAAAACAATTAATAAATTGACCACAGCTTACTAACTGAATTTTTATGACAATTTGGGACTTTTCTGAGGATTTCGAGAGAATCGTTCGAAATTTTTTTCTCGAAATCGGTAGCAGCTATGACAAAACTACAAGAAACCATAAAGAGTAGTATAACAACAAAGCTGCTTTCTCCATTTTCTCAAATTAACAGTAGCTCACCAAAAAAAAGTTCTGGAGAAAAACAGAGGACAATGTTCCATAAAAAATATCACCCTGTAGATTTGCTATCGAAATTGGCATGTCACCTGGTGTAAACTCTCAATTGTAATGTCTATGCCAAATTTCAGTTGAATATCTTGTGAAGTGTAGATACTATGAGAAAAAAACTTGGAAAAAATTCAAACTTTAACACCCTGTATCTTGAAAACGAACCGTTTGTGATCCTATATTTACGCACTTTTTTTTCCTAAAATTACTCAAGAAATCTCCTCTCTTCG
Source organism: Aphidecta obliterata (assembly GCA_963966015.1). Lineage (NCBI taxonomy): Eukaryota > Metazoa > Arthropoda > Insecta > Coleoptera > Coccinellidae > Aphidecta > Aphidecta obliterata. Next base: position 30,571,015 of record OZ014428.1, read on the forward strand.
TTTGTACCTCCAATTTGGGAACACCCTGTATATTGGATATCGATAAAATAAATATTCGACTTCAATGTAAAAAAATAAACGATCGAAGGTTTGACTAAATTTTTATTGTTATTTGAGTGGAGGTAAACAGCGAATTCGGTAAAATTCGGAAGGAAGATTATATATTATCCCAAAATTCATGCCACTTCGTATAGTGTCGACCAAGTATCGGCAAACCAAACACCTTGTATAAAATAATCAACTAATACTTGATACATATCTGGGACATATGTATACTCAAAAAAAAGCAGAAAATAACCCTAATAAGAGCGAAAAAACGTCCCCCCTGAAACAGAGCAATTTCCTGCAGATGATCTACCGATAATTCCCAGCCCATTCCGGCAACGTCGATTCCTGCAGTGAATTTTCTTGCTTTTCTCGGCGAGCGCCGCTCTCCTGATCAATGATCACTCGAATTTTCTCCTTCGGCATTGTTGCCAGCCTAAGCCGCCGTGATGCCGTTATAGTCTCGTTATCGTTCGCGGTTCACCCCCGGCGTAAGGGATGAAGGCCGGATGTGTTGCAACGCGAGAAGCAATTATAGTAGCTTTTCAACGAAAAAGTATGTCTCGTTCATTCCCGTAGCCAAGGTCATCTCTGATGGAGTCGCCTTTCTTTCAGGGATTCCTCTGAGATGCGAGTTCATCAAAAATTGACAGTTTCGCTGGTCGCATCCGAGCGATGGCGATATTTTTTCATTGTAAAGGGAATTTTCAGGAATTTGGGAACACATGTTCAATTCAGCGGGATTGCATGGAAAGAGAAAAAATTGACTTTCGGTTTTCTGTATGCTTTTTTTCCAATGCAATAATATTATTTTGTCAAGATGTATCTTTGACAGACCTAAAAAGTTCTAATGGCGCCAGCCATTGGGACGTCTGGAAAAGTGACACCTGTATGGGTTCTTTAGTCGACATCCAAATTATACAGAAGAACGATACTTCATTATAGAAGTTCAGAATCACGTTCAGACTTTCCAAAACGGACATTTTACAAATCAACAAATCAATCGTGGTCGAAACTGCGACTAATCCAGAAAAACGCCCAGTCTCGACCCTCCGGATATAAATTCATTTATGTGGCAACTCGCAGAATTTCGGTTTGGTCGCAAAAGTTCCGACGCCAACACAGAAACTGCTCTCATTATTCTGTTTCCCCCCATCGACTGCAACATCCCACTCGCAAGGAGTCATTTCCATTAAAATTCCCATTGAAATTCAATTAAACTGCTAATTCAGTTTTCACACAGCCAAATGAATTTTCCTTCTTCATTTAACGTTACGGATTCTGTTCGATCGTTACTTCTGTCGTCCCTTCATACGTTCATGTCGAATCCCATTATTTTAATGGGCCGATGCGATATCGTACATTAGCGGACGCCTTCGTGAAAGGGTGTCTTCGATGGGCGCATTCGTTCTGCATCTGGTTTCCGTAAGAATTACCTCTACAACACAGGTCATTTGAATAAATATTTCAAGTTTGAGATTTTCCAGAAAATTATTACAGAAAAAATCACCTATGACGACAAAAAGGTTAAAACTGATACGAGATGATCCATAATGGAAGAGGAAACACATTCAATAGGGTAAATCGCAAAGGAGCATTTCTTCGAAAAATTGGTATTGAAAAAACATCTTCGAAAAGAAATTAATAAAATCCAACCACTTATTTCATCGTTTTGGAGGTTGTGGATTTTTTTTTTTAGAAATTCAAATGAAAAAGAACTGATTACATCGAACTATCCAGTTTCAGCAGTTCAACAATTTTATAAAAAATATTCCAAGGTTGTGATTTTCTAGAAAATTATTACAAAAAAATCACGCATGGCGACAAAAAGGTTGAAACTGATACAAGATGACCGACAATAGATGAGGAAACATATTCAAAATTTCTTTGAAAAATTTGTTTTGAAAAAATTTCGTCGAAAAAAAACTTAATAAAAATCCAACCACTCAATTCATCGTTCTGGAGATTGTGGAATTTTTTCCAGGAATATACATGAAAAAAAAAATGATGACCTCGAACTATCCAGTTTCAGCAGTTCAACAATTTTATGAAGAAATATTACAAGGTTGTGATTTTCTAGAAAATTTTTACAGAAAAAATCACTTATGGCGGCAAAAAGGTTCAAACTGATACAAGATGACCCACAATAAAAGAGGAAACACATTCAATAGGAAAAACAGGATTTTTATTTTAAAAAAACTTCTTCGAATAAAAAATTTAAAAATCCAACCACTTATCTCGTCGTTCTGGGTGTTATGGAATTTTTTCCAGAAATATACATAAAAAAAAATTACATCGAACTATCCAGTTTCAGCAGTTCAACAATTTTATAAAGAAATATTTCAAGGTTGTGATTTTTTAGAAATTATTACAAAAAAATCACTTATGGCGACAAAAAGGTTAAAACTGATACAAGATGACCGACAATAAAAGAGGAAACACATTCAATAGGGAAAATCGCACAGGAACATTCCTTTGAAAAATTTATTTCGAAAAAACTTCTTCGAAAAAAAAATTAATGAAAATCGAACCACTTATTTCATCGGTTGTGGAATTTTTTCCAGAAATATACATGAAAAAAAAATGGTTACCTCGAACTATCCAGTTTCAGCAGTTCAACAATTTTTCAAAGGAATATTCCAAGGCTATGATTTCCTAGAAAATTATCACAGAAAAAATCACCTATGGCGACAAAAAAGGTTAAAACTGATACAAGATGACCCACAATTAAAAAGGAAACACATTCAATAGAAAAAATTGCACAGGAACATTTCTTTGAGAAATTTGTTTTCAAAAAACTTCTTCGAATAAAAAATTTTCAAAAATCCAACCACTTATCTCATCGTTCTGAAGGTTGTGGAATTTTTTCCAGAAATATACATTTAAAAAAAAATTACATCGAACTATCCAGTTTTAGCAGTTCAACAATTTTATAAAGAAATATTTCAAGGTAGTGATTTTCTAGAAATTATTACAAAAAAATCACTTATGGCGACAAAAAGGTTAAAACTGATACAAGATGACCGACAATAAAAGAGGAAACACATTCAATAGGGAAAATCGCACAGGAACATTCTTTTGAAAAATTTATTTCGAAAAAACTTCTTCGAAAAAAAAATTAATGAAAATCCAACCACTTATTTCATCGGTTGTGGAATTTTTTCCAGAAATATACATGAAAAAAAAATGGTTACCTCGAACTATCCAGTTTCAGCAGTTCAACAATTTTTCAAAGGAATATTCCAAGGTTATGATTTCCTAGAAAATTATCACAGAAAAAATCACCTATGGCGACAAAAAAGGTTGAAACTGATACAAGATGACCCACAATTAAAAAGGGAACACATTCAATAGAAAAAATTGCACAGGAACATTTCTTTGAGAAATTTATTTTCAAAAAACTTCTTCGAATAAAAAATTTTCAAAAATCCAACCACTTATCTCATCGTTCTGAAGGTTGTGGAATTTTTTCCAGAAATATACATTTAAAAAAAAATTACATCGAACTATCCAGTTTTAGCAGTTCAACAATTTTATAAAGAAATATTTCAAGGTAGTGATTTTCTAGAAATTATTACAAAAAAATCACTTATGGCGACAAAGAGGTTAAAACTGATACAAGATGACCGACGATAAAAGAGGAAACACATTCAATAGGGAAAATCGCACAGGAACATTCCTTTGAAAAATTTATTTTGAAAAAACTTCTTGGAAAAAAAAATTAATGAAAATCCAACAACTTATTTCATCGTTCTGGAGGTTGTGGATTTTTTTCCAGAAATATACATAAAAATAAAATTACATCGAAGTTTTAGCAGTTCAACAATTTTATAAAGAAATATTCCAAGGTTGTCATTTTCTAGAAATTATTACAAGAAAATCACTTATGGCGACAAAGAGGTTAAAACCGATACAAGATGACCCACAATTAAAAAGGAAACACATTCAATAAAAAAAATCGCACAGGAACATTTCTTTGAAAAATTTATTTTGAAAAAACGAAGGTTGTGGAATTTTTTCCAGAAATATACATGAAATATAAATGATTACATCGAACAATCCAATTTCAACAGTTCAACAATTTTATAAAGAAATGCTCCAAGGTTGTGATTTTCTAGAAAATTATCACAGAAAAAATCACTTATGACGACAAAAAGATTAAAACTGAAGCATGATGACCCACAACAGAAAAGAAAACACATTCAATAGGAAAAAGCGCAAAAAAACATTTCTTTGAAAAATTTATTTTGAAAAAACTTCTTCGAAAAAAATATTAATAGAAATCCAACCGCTTATTTCACCGTTCTGGAGGTTGTGAATTTTTTTTCAGAAATACAAATGAAAAAAACTGATTACCTCGAATTATCCAGTTTCAGCAGTTCAACAATTTTATAACGAAATATTCCAAGGTTGTGATTTTCTAGAAAGTTATCACAGAAAAAATCACCTATGGCGACAAAGAGGTTGAAACTGATACAAGATGACCCATAATACAAAAGGAAACACATTTGATAGGGAAAATCGCACAGGAACATTTCTTTGAATATTTATTTCGAAAAAACTTCTTCATAAAAAAATTTAATAAAAATCCAGCCACTTATTTCATCTTTTTGGAGGTTGTGGATTCATTTTCAGAAATATAAATAAAAAAAAAATAATTCCCTTGAACTATCCAGTTTCAGCAGTTCAACAATTTTATAAAGAAATATTCCAAGGTTGTGAGTTTCTAGAAAATTATTACAGAAAAAATCACCTATGGCGACAAAAAGGTTGAAACTGATCCAAGATGATCCATATTAGAAAAGGAAGCTCATTCAATAGGGAAAATCGCACAGAAACATTTCTTTGGAAAATTTATTTCGGAAAAACTTCTTTGGAACAAAAATGTATGCAAAAGCAGTCATTCATTTCATCGTTCTGAAGGTTGTGGATTTATTTTTAGAAATATAAATAAAAAAAAACTGATTACCTCGAACTATTCAGTTTCAACAGTTCAACGATTTTATAAAGACCATGACAGAGACTCGTCATTGTTTTCCACTGGAAAAACAGTTCATAATAAAATCAGCAAAAATAATGTGAAATTGAAACAAAAAATTGTTCATCCCATTCTCAACTACCCAAAGCCTTGACTAAAACCGATTTTTTTTTGCAGGTGAGTTCTATTATCCTGCATCCTTGTTGTATGAAATTGTTTTTACCCTGGGGCGTAAGTATTTTAAACATTTTCATTTTAATCGAAAATTTCTTTCCCGCAGAGTAAGATTTTCATGGATTAACCCTCATTTTTCTTCACTCTTTGATAGATATTGTCTTTTCCATGTTTGGATATCTCAGACAGAATTTGTTGTTTCACAAATGTTTTTTTTGGTGAGTGAAAAAATTCTGATTATCATTCCAATATTAGCAAGTTCTTTGAAGGAGGCTGTGAATCCAAGCAAAAGGGAAATAAAAGATCAACATTCAGAGGCTGGGAATTGTCATGACTCGAACAACGATATCCATTCCACCCCATCGGAAAGGTAACGCAGGATCTTCAATAGCTTCCGACAGCTAAGTCGAAGAAATCGATAACGCAGTCCGTCCATTATCTAATTGTAGCCTGTCTGATCGTCCCAAATAGAAAACACCGTTACATATGACATACTTCATTCATCCAGCCACGACTAATAATCTATTTCGATCTACCCCTGAACTTAATTCATTTTATATATAGTTGTTTTTTACGAGTAGAATCGGCGAACGCGCTTTCCGAGCACACCGAATGGTGGGAGTGTTTCTGTGTAGCATGTAAACATTGAACAGAAGAGAATCGCGGATCTCTCCCGGCTTATTTAGTCGCGCCGTGCCGCGCTGTGGGTGCGTCCTCGACCTGGTGCTCGGACTCGGAGATGGAAGATGTCGTCGGTTTTTTTTATTCAAGTAACGACAATTGGGGAATGCAAGGTGTATAAGTGAATTATGGCTGTGTTATCGAGCATGCATACCGGAAAATTATCAGGTTGGCAGCAGTGAGTGTCGTCGAAAAGGGCCGAGAGATCACGACGCGAGCCGATAACGCGAACCGGGCGCAGTCAGTGAGTGTACGCGGCCGAGTGAGAGTGCAACCCCAAAAGTCCGGGATGGGGCTCGAGGGGGGAGATGCGGCTCCCCTCTCGTGATCTGCCAACATTTCCCGCTTCGAATTAGTGGAGAAATGGGGGCTGACCCCTGTCCTCAAGCCGAGGCAGGACCCACGGCCCCCTGACGGTGCCAGGTAATCATTGCCACTCCCGAAGATGCCACACACAACACACTCACACAACAACCTCCGAAACATGGACCCCGTAATGCCCGCGAAAAACCAGGATCCCCCCTATTCAAGAATATAATAAATGCCTCCCACCAATATTGAAAGCCAATCTGGCCAACACATCGATGGAAAACCAGAAACACCTCGTTATGTCAAACCATCAGTTAACTTTTTAATTGATGCGTAACCTCAAAACCCCCTGAAGATGGCGGGCTACTGAAGAATGAGCATGCTAAACCTTTCCACATTCCCAAAATTTCATTGTTACTCTCGAAAAAGCTACACTCTTATTCATGTTATAGAGATCGATTTGGTCAAAGATGCGATAATTGAACGCTTAACTACGTTAATAAGTGAAAATTTCGTGGAAAATAAGATATATTTCTCCTGTTCCTCCTCTCACAACTCTAACCTCACATTGTCGATGGCGGTCCAGAGGCTGACATCATCATAACATACCTCCATTTTGGCTCGAAACTTACTCAGAGTTTCACATGATTCTATCACACCAAACACAAAATTAGACAGAAAACTGCTTTAAAACTACTTTCATCATGAAAACCTCCAATAATCTTCAATATTTTCAAATTAAAGTGGTTTTTAAGGGAAATTCTTGATGTAAAGATTGAACAATAATTTCTTCATAGACAGAAATGAAAATTACATGAATTCCCCAGTATAAACAATTTGAGATTCTATCGAAGATTGCATGAAAAAAATATACAGGTTGTCCCAGAATGAATGGATAATCCTGTTACACTGTAAAACTATTGGACTCTCTGAAAACAATACAAAAAAAATCTATCCCCACTAGAAATTTTTTTTTTTCAAAATAATGATTTCTCGCACATCGCGTTGCGTTTCTGTGTATCACGCTCACAAGTGGATCAAATCCGTCAGTTTCTTCATGGTGAAATATTCTTCATTTGAATACCAATAGATATGCTGAAAACCGTATAAATATCTGCTGTAACTTTTTTGGAAAAAAATATCCAACTTCAAATTTCATCATATAATGTGATGAATATTTCATAATGTGGAAGTTTAATCGTCCATGGAGGAAATAAAATTTGGGAAAGCCTGTGTGGCCAACTCAAAAAAAATATGCGCCTTTCATGTAAATTTCAAAATGGTACAATACATCTTCATAACTTATTTTATCTTGAAGAAACTGATTGATTTGATTCATTTGTGAGCGTGTTACACAGAAACGCAACGCGATGTGCAAGAAATCATTATTTTGAAAGAAAAAAAATTTCTAGTGGGGATAGATTTTTTTTTTGTACTTTTTCCAGAGAGTCCAATAGCTCTTCCATACAGTGTTACGGAATTATCCATTCATTCTGGGACATCCTGTATAACATTATCGTCATAAATCTCATAGTCATATCAATACTTCCATTTTGTGTAAATCATGTTGTGTCAATCTGGCCGACCTTGAAGACCACTTTGAAACTGTGTTATGCGTGAAATTTCGAAATTTCGTGGCAGTTATTCAATGTTTTGTCAGGATAGCCGGAAATAGATCATCCTCAGCATCGATTAGTTCACACTATAAACATCAATGACACTAGTTAGTTAACATGGATTCGCGAAATTATCGAACATTGTGACAATAATTGATTTTCTGGGAATGTATGTTCATCTATATACAGGGTGTTCCTAAATTGGTGGTACAAACGAAGAGGGGAGATTCCTTGAGTAATCCAAAGAAAAAATAGTCCCATAAACATGGGTTCGCAAACGTTTTGTTTTCGAGATACAGGGTGTTAAAGTTTTTTTCTCATAGTATCTACACTTCACAAGATAGTCGACTGAAATTTGACATAGATACTACAATTGAGAATTTACACAATGTAAAATGCCAATTTCGATAACAAATTTACAGAATGAATTTTTATGACAATTTGGATTTTTTTGAGGATTTCGAGAAAATCGTTCATAATTTTTTTCTCGAAATCGGTAGCAGATACGACAAAACTACAGAAAACCATAAAGTGTAGTATAAAACCAAGGCTGCTTTCTACATTTTTTCAAATTAATAGTGGCTCACCAAAAAAAAGTTCTGGAGGAAAACAGGGAAGTGTTTCGGAAAAAATATCACCCTGTAGATTTGCTATCGAAATTGGCATGTCACATGGTGTAAACACTCAATTGTAATATCTATGCCAAATTTCAGTTCAATATCTTATGAAGTGTAGAAACTATGAGAAAAAGACTTGAAAAAAAATTAAACTTTAACACCCTGTATCTCGAAAACGAAACGTTTGCGATCCCATGTTTATGGAACTTATTTCCTTAAAATTACCGAAGGAATCTTCCCTCTCTGTTTGTACCTTCAATTTAGGAACACCCTGTATATTCAAACCGTTACCCAAAACGAGAATTTTCCTCCAAACCTATTCTCGAATATGATTCACCGTCAATCTTTCGTGTGCTCTGTTAAAATCGCAGATTGCCAAACTTCAACACTTCGGGTATTATAAAAAATGGCTCTCTACCTAATATTTATAATTTCATTTTTCGCTCCTCTTTCTTGAATAAACGCTTTTTGGCAAACTCTCCCATTCGAAGTTTCTAACAATTACATGCTCATCGTCCGGAAAATTTGCTTATTCTTTCATCCGAATCGCTGAATCGGGAGTGAAAATAGGAAACGTGTCAGAGTCAATCTCTACCTTTCATAATATTTCTAAATTTAACCTTCCGCATCTCATGGCTTTATGACCTCAACGTTTGGCTGTTCAAGGCCGTTTTTGATGGGTATATTTTTAGTTCTCTTATGGTTGAGACGTCTTCTTTCAACGGCAAAAATCGATCAGTTTGGTAAATTCAAAGATATGTGGTGAATCAATTTTTACTCCCTAATCGCCAATTGAATCGTGCCTTAAAACATCGTAGACTCTCGAGAAATTTGATTACCTTCATCTTGTCAGACAAAAATAAGTCCATCAGTGGATTCTGTACCCTCCTATAAATTTATTGGTTGCAAAATGGTGAATGCGCCTTTCATTTTCATCTCGTTTGAATTGACATTTTCATTCCTTTTTCACCGTATAGTCCAAATTCTACGATATTATTGGTGATGTTGAGCAAATTTTATGATTTTCATCATATTCAATTGGATTCAAAAGGAATGAACAAATCGAAAACTATCCCTATTTGGGAAAAGTTGGATTTCAGAAGCATCCTATTTATCAGTTTAGAAAATAATGTTAACAAGTTTTTCTGCCAGGAAAGTGACAAAGTAAGCTTGAACACGGTTTTAAGATGGGGTTGCAAGAAAATTGAATTGAAGTTATTCTACAAAAAAATGGATCACCCTGTATATTATGATACAAAGTTGTTTCGAATAAATAATCTTGGAAAACACTTCTCAGGGTTCCATGGTTTTTGTGCTCTTGCAAGATCTTGTTGAGAATTCTTGTTTTTGCAGTTTATCAAACCAAGGTACAGGGTGTTTAACGTAAGCGGGTCACTGAATTTTGTGACTTATCCTATGAGCAAAATTGAAAAGTGACTAATCAATATGATAGGTTTTTTTGAGGGCTATCCAAATATCATTATGTTATCGGAAAAACTATCGAACAAAAGCATGAAAAGTTATCAGGACAAAAGGCCTTTTCTCACCAATTGTTCCTTCATTTGAACTACCGGTTTTCTAGAAAAATTTTTCTTGCAAAATCAATTTAATAATATTTTTCCATATTTTCTGAATGCTCAATCGATTCTGAACCTGAATATGTAAATATAATGGTGATTTTATATCAATTTCAAGCAATTCTATTCAAAATCAACCTGAGGAAATTCAGATTCCATATTCGGAAAATATATCCATGTTGTCTGTGGTTCAATCAATGTGTGATTGTCAAAATTTGAAGTTTTCATTCTCGGTTAAAATAGAAGCGAAAATATGAAGCCTGAATTTTCATTCAATGCTCCCAATATGTTTACTTTTCAAGAAAGTTGAGCTTTTATAACTCTGCTATTAATAACATACCTAAAATAAAACAGTACCAACCAACTATAACAATTTTTTTCTAAGAAATGACCAGCATATCTACCTACATCATTTTCTCTGTAAGATTCGTGAGAAAATTGAAGAAAGTTGAAGAAAAATTCAAGGGGTGGAGGTTGACAGAGAGAAAATAGAAAAATAATCTGAGTTTGGGTTCAAAATCACATAACACGCCAAATTTGAACATGTCATCATCTTTGTAGATAATTGAAAAAAATTATGAAATTAACTTCTTTGGTGAAAATTATCATACAAATCTTATTAGGTATTCACTTGTTTTGCCTGGAAGTTAGGAATTATCGTAAGTTTATAATTATTATGCAGAAGGTGTATCTGCCAATTTCACAGATCAGTGTTATTTACTAATTTTTAAGGGTAAGCGGGTCACTGGGTTTTGTGATATCTCCTTTGAGCAAAATTGGAAAAAGATCCATCAATCTGATAGTTTTTCTTAAGGGCTATCCAAATATTTTATAGAAAAAACTATCGAACCAATGCATGAGGAGAAATTCAGGAAAAAACATTTTTCCAAAAATTTTTTTTGCAAATTTGACTGGTTTTCAAAATGGGAAGGTCTAAAGACAATTTATCACCAATTGTTTCTTCATTTGAACTCCCAGTATTTCAGAAAACGCATTCTTGCAAAACATGCTCCATAATATTTTCCCTAATTTTCTGAATACTTAATTGGTTCTGAATCCGAATTTATGTAAATCTTTATATATAAAAATTACGTGTCCCTTTGTTTGTCCGGGATGAACTCCTAAAATACTGAACTGATTTCAATCAAATTTGGCACACTGTGTGCAGTTTGATCCAACTCAAAAGATAGGATAGTTTATATCTCAATTTACATTTGCAATATTTTTGTATTGCAAATTATTTGTTTATTTTATATGACCGTAGAATGATAATTATCTGTTGAGAGCTTTGAATAAAAATTCAGGCTTCATATTTTCGCTTCTATTATAATCGAGAATGAAAACTTCAAATTTTGAGAATCAAATATTGATTGAACCACAAACAGCATTGATATATTTTCCGAAAATGGAATTCGAATTTCCTCAGGTTGATTTTGAATGGAATTGCTTGAAATAAATGTAAAACCACCATATACTCACATATTCGGATTCAGAATCGATTGAGTATTCAGAAATATGGGAAAATATTATGAAGTATATTTAACAAGAAAAAATTTTGAAAACCAGTCAAATTAGCAAAAAAAAATTTTTTTTGTAAAACAGTTTTTCCTCAATTACTTTTCATGCCTTGGTTCGATAGTTTTTCCTATGAAATATTTGGATAGCCCTTAAGGAATACTATCATCTTTCAATTTTGCTCAAAGGAAAAGTCACGAAATCTAGTGACCCGCTTACGTGAAACACCCTGTACAACAACAGTCTTCGACATTTTTTCTGAGAATAGAAAGGGTTTTCGAATACCAAAATCTTCAAGTCTTTGGTTGGGCTCAATTTTGATGTTGAGAGTGACGAAACCAGACTTAAATTGAAAAAATGAAGGAACTCCCATAAAGTCGAATGCAATGAGGATAAAAGCAAGCACCAGGAGCGCGGTTCCCAAAGAGGTCCTCATAAACCTTCTCGCAGGCGACTTGATAGCTCGATATGACTACATAGTAGCTAAGAACGGGATAGCAGAGGGAAGTGGGACAATAATCCCAGAGTGGTGCATGCGGCAAATACGAATCTCGACATGTGTCGTCGGTGGGTCGCAAGGAGTTGCGACCTCCAGAAAGGAGACGCTCCTTGGATGCCGGCCAGCGTTACTCTGAACTTTGGGACTGCGTCTATCAACGACCAGATGAGATTTATGGAGACGCACGCTGAGGTAGATACTTCGTGGTCTATTTCAAGAACGTTTCGATATTTCGAATAAATTTCGATGTAACGACGTTTAGAGGTTGGGTCTTTAAAGATTAATGGATATCGATATAAAAAAATTTTGAGCGCGCTGCTAGTGCTATAATTCTAAAATTGAAAGAGCGAACTAAAATAATCTTATGAAACAATGGCCGGATAAAAGTTGCACATACTATTTCTATTACCGCGCGTAATACACGTGCCAGAATGCGAAATTAATAGTAAAGTTTCTAGGTCGTGAACCGGTGCGGATTGGCGACCGATTATTTATAACGTGCGATAATCTCTATCCGAAAACAATTAAGAAATATCAAAGGAAGTGCCAACACTCGTTGTGTTCGAGCATTGTCAACCATTTTTTCCTCGTGGTTACCCAACAGCGAATTATACTGGAAATTTTTATTCTTTTTTTTATTGAAAAGTTTGTATTTCAAATATGAATAACAATAAATTTATGAAAGCTTAATATACAAATGTATCTATTGTTGAATCGACTTTTACAATTGCAATTTGAAATATAAATATATCATACATCTACGAGTAACTAGAAAAATTTGAAAAAAGCAATATTATAAGGACCTTGAGAAGAAAGCACTCAAAATGAGTGTCCAGCCACTGTTTTACTTGCAAATCGTCTACATGAACTTCCTTTTTTTTTTTATTTATTTTCAACAGAATATTTTAAATCTATTCATAATTTTATTTTTCAATTTATGACAATCTGGTAAAACAATGACAAGAGAGGACGTTTCTTTGAAATAAAATTCTTTCAAATTTATATTTCGAATCCGATGTTGATGAATTAGCCAGATCGGAAGTTGACGTGAATGCGACTGATGTAAACTGTGTCTCTGTTGATGCTTTTGTAGAAATGTGTGGTACATTCAAGGCTTCTTTCTACTGTTTGTACTTGTAGGTTCCCCTAAAATAATTTAATGGTACTCACTTATTTTCGTTCAACCAAAGTGATATATGTGTGACATTTTTTTACATATTTATATCTATCTACTATTTTTCATGGGTGAAACTTTTTTTTGAAAGAAACTATTACAAGGAAGAAATATTAATGAAAATTTAAAATATGGTTTTAAATAGTCCAATAAGGATGATTTACTTTGAGAGGTTTGATTTCCTCGGGAATTGTCACTTCTCTCCGATTAGGGAGTTTTCTTGATGGTTTGTTTTTTGAAAATGAAAAAATAGTGGGCGTAGCATATTGATCTCCTATTTTCGAGTTCCATCCTCTCGAGTTTTCTCCCACATATCAGCAGAAAAGTAAACCTGCAATTGAATTATTTTGTTTATATAGCCTCGAATATAAACCATCAATTTTTCTTCAAACATACCTCACATAAATATGAATTGTTTATAGGGGTCCATTTATCCCTCCTAGTTTTAATTTGCCATTGCTTCTTCTCTTAGGATCCACTGGGAAGCGTTTCATAAGGAACCCTTTTGCAGAAGAATTGCTGAACAATATGGTATTCTGCTTTGTTATTAATATTCCAAATGCAATGATCTAAGATGGATATTACGTATCTTTGTTTTTTTATAGTCAAATGAACGTTTATCTTTGAGAAAACCAAGATAACTGCACAAACCACTAAGTAAACATCAAATGTTTTGACGCAACATGGCGATTTATACCAATCCAAAAGTGGACATCTATTGTCGCCACTGTCCTGTATAAAGTCACTGTAATGATATCCTTCAGTTCGAAATCGGATTTTTACATCGGATAAATGATATGAGTATTCTTCCCTAATTAGATCATAAATAAGAACACGATCAATTTTTCACAGTCACTCTCTGATTTGCCATTGAACTCATCTTTTCAATCTCGCTGATGATATTAAAAAAATTCTTGGCTAGCGTCTAACGTTATTTTCGTCTAGAATTTCAGAGAGTATTTCTGAGCGTTGCTTTTATTGAAAACTCATTTGATGTATGGTTTCCATTGTGTCTTTGTTATAATACAATACTTCAGTTTAAAAATAAAACGCATATAGCCAGAGACCAGAGATCGGAAAATAACTAATAATTTCATCACTTATGAACCAACTGAAACTTTCACTAAGTTGATAGAAGATTGATACATTCGGTATGGAAGTATCAGCTATGGAAATACTTGAAATTCATCAACAGCCAAAAATATAGCCAAGGATCCATGAGATTCGTCTTTTGTATCGACCAATTCAAGTTGAGGTAGCCACATCTTGAAATAGCTCTTAGTATTCAAAAATAACGAAACATATGGAAGATCGTTCTGAAATAAACATGAAATAATTCAGATGCTCCCATTTCCCATGAAAAGCGTTATTTTTAGATATTCTTAGGGTTGAATCACTCCCGAAAAAAATCAGAAAATTCTATATCAAAAAAGTGCTCAAGGTTATTTATCAGAAAATCTTCTTTCGCTTTCATGTGAGCATTTCCTATGAATTCTCTATTTGCGACCTCTCAAATTCTCTGAATTTTATAGTTGAAAGGCATTTATGCTCCATCGGTGCTAAAGTCAACACAATCCTGAGTTTGAACGCTGTTCAATTTTATGTTTATTCTCCATATTTTATGGGTTCTCATGACATCAGAATAATATTGATCCATCTCATGGAATTCGGATCGATAAATGTTTTATCAAACGCTATGAAATAATTATGGAGAAATGATTCATTTCGAAAGTGAAACAGTTTCATTTTGAGACTCATTTCGAGATGGATTCAACAAGATATGAATATTTTCTGAATGTTCCACGTAGAAAAAGTTTACATTATTGGAGTTATATCTCGTGATCAACTGTTATTATCTCAAATTGGGGTATTGCCTGAAACCGGTTATTTTCATTCTTTGCTACGATTCAATTACCTGATAATCGCACTCTGCAATTTTCTAGTTTGTTCTTTCAAAAAAAAATGTGTGCGTTTATATAATTCACATGTACCTTTTCCATTTTCTATTTCAAATATCTCCGCGTGGTCTCCCACAGAAAGTATATGTTGATAAGCTCAGCATGAAAATATCAACATAGCTACCTCCGTTACGATCTGATGTTTAGAGAACCGGCGATGGCTGTTTATAACTAGTGATTAATGATTCGGATCCTCAAGGTCAGTAGGTGAAGACACCTTAAAATAGGCTATCTAATAACTGTTAATCATATTCAAGTGGATGAAAACAGATCGTTTCATCGACGTCCATTCAAGCATTTCAGCGAAAATAAGCAAACAATCTGAAGGATTTACTTTTGTAATGAAGTTGTTGATAACACGAATTTGAGACTCTTTCTGTTTCTATCATTTTGGTGCAAATTTCAAATCATGTATCGAAATGGAAGGACTTTTTCAAATTAAGTTATCTTGATATACAGACTTTTCCACTTTTTTGGAAAAAACTTCGGATATTGAATATCAAGAATGTAATGTAATGTAATTTTCGAGATTTTGGAGTAAAATCGGAAAAGTATGTACTTTTTGTGAGTCGAAGTGAATGATAATCAAAACGGTTGTGAGAATCCACAGGATGATATTTTTTCAAGGTTACTCTCCCTTTTCAACCTCGAATTTTTTAGTCTTTTGCTACTGTCCATTGCTAGTATATATTTTAATTCCTCGTTTTTTTCTATCTTGCGTTTTGTCGCACTCGCGATCATTCACGAGAAAAATTAGAAAATGAATATCGGTATGCATCGAAATTTACATTACATTACATTATTATTTATATATATCAAGAAAAATTCACTGTTAAAACAAGACGAAACAAATCGAATTAAATGTTCAAAATGAAACCTTTCAGTCGTGAATAGTCGCTTGTACGAAAAAATGCAAAATACAAAAAAGTTTTTGAAAGGAACGGAAAATGAAATCATTCTGTAAATAATGGGGTTTGAAAGGGAGAATAACCTTGAAAAAAGTATCACCCTGTGAATTTCATCCAAAAATCCCGAAAATTATCTCATCCTCTCGGTTTAATCAGAGTTTTGTTGACTTCGAAGGAATTATAAAAAATCAACACTATTGCTATTCAAAGAATAGAAATAAATAAATTATCAATATTGAAAAAGTTATTTGAATAAACAAAGTGAAGAAAGGATGTAAACCATTAATTTCGATTGTTTCTTGTGAATAGTCGCTTGTGCGAAAAAAATGCAGAATACAAAAAAGTTTGAAAAAAACGGAAAATGAAATCATACTGAAAATAATGGGGTTGAAAAGGGAGAATAACCAAAAGAACCTCATCCTCTCGGTTAAATCTGAATTTTGTTGACTTTGAAGGAATTATAAAAAATCAACACTATTGCTATTCAAAGAATAGAAACAGATAAATTAGCAATATTGAAAAAGTTATTCGAATAAACAGAGTAAAGAAAGAATTTAAACCATTAAGTTCGATTTTTTCTTGTGAATTGTCGCTTCTACAAAAAAAACGCAGAATACGAAAAAGATTTTAAGAGAAACGGAAAATGAAATCAATCTAAAAATGTGGTTGAAATTCCATCCAAAAACCCAGAAAGTACCTTATCTTCTCGGTTTACACTGAATTTTGTTGACTTCGAAGGAATTATAAAAAATCAACACTATTGCTATTCAGAAAATAGAAACAGATAAATAAGCAATATTGAAAAAGTTATTTGAATAAACAGAGTAGAGAAAAAATTCAAACCATCAAGTTCGATTTTTTCTTGTGAATTGTCGCTTCTACAAGAAAAACGCAGAATACAAAAAAGATTTTAAGAGAAACGAAGAATGAAATCGAACTAGAAATGTGGTTGAAATTCCACCCAAAAACCCAGAAAGTACCTCATCTTCTCGGTTTAATCTGAATTTTGTTGACTTCGAAGGAATTATGAAAAATCAACACTATTGCTATTCAGAAAATAGAAACAGATAAACAGGCAATATTGAAAAAGTTATTTGAATAAACAAAGTGAAGAAAGAGTGTAAACCATTAAATTCGATTTCTTCTTGGGAATAGTCGCTTCTACGAAAAAAATTCAGAATACAAAAATGAAATTATACTAAAAAATGGAGTTGGAAAGGAAGAATAACCTTAAAAAAAGTATCACCCTGTTAATTCCATCCAAAAACCCCAAAAATCTGAATATCTGAATATCTCAAAAAGTAAAATAGATATCAAGAAAGAACAGACAAAATCGGGAAACTTGAACATCCTGTAACTTGGTTATAGAGCGATCTATTTTTATACCACATTTTTGGATTGAAATTAAACATTCTATCGATTGTTGAAGCTATTTTTCAAAAAATCGGACCACCTGAATAAAAATCCTTGAAAATTAGTATAACAATTTTTATAAATTTTAGTCAGTAGATGGTTTATATTCGCAACTGGTAGTTGGCACTGCAATCGGATTACGGGAAGTTTTTTCTTCGTTTTAGGATTTTTCGCATATCAAAAAATATAACCCCTACCAGCCAACATTTTTTAAATGAAAAATCTCAGTTTTCTGAGAAAAATTTTCTCTGTTTCCACTGGCATGTTCACGTTTTCCGCTTCAAACTTCACATCTGCCAGCAATGAGTATTAACTGCATCGAGTACTGAATTCGAGGCATTACATAAATATTTACAATTCTTAATGATCAGTTAAAACGAGTTGCGTGGTCATTTATGTCTCCACGTTTGCCAATCCACCTGTTGGGAAAATTTGAATCAAATCTTCACTCGAATAATGAATTCAGTAATGTTGATTTCCTATAAAACTGAATACATACTGGCGAAAAAATTCTGTTTCTCACAATTCCACCCCATGGACAATCTGAGGCACAAGACAATCCTCATCTTTTGCCATTTGAAGATATCGATAGCTGTAACTTTAATTCCAGAAGAAATCGCCGATATTTTCTCATGATATTCTTTCAGTCTGTGAATAATCTTAGCACCCTCCTTTCGCCTTCCTTGTTCGTAGCCCCAAAAAGCCAATTCAATCACGAGTAAGACAGATATTCGATTTTCGGCAAACCGTCAGTGTCGTGTCGCAGCATCACCGGGAGCACCAGCAGCAGTCCCCTAGATTCAATAACTGTGTTCAATCTCGTCGAGCCGCAGAGACGACAACCCAAAACGTCGAATAAATAAGAATTCCGGAGAATCAAAATCGAAATGAAGTTAGTGGGGCGAGAAGATACGCAGCACCGATAAAATTCTCGATCCGCAGCATCCTCCTCTCGCCCGACGACACGGCATTAGAGCGACCCACTTTTCCCATTTGACGTCATTGGCCCGCTCTGCCTACAGCAGGGGCAAAAGGTCCGTACACCACTGACGTCACTGGGATCGAAAGCACCCCGATGTGTTGCGGTCGATGTTGGCGGAAATCATACAATCCGACACTCGTCATAACTGAAAATGTCGCAACAAATCTCATTTTAAAGGATATACAACTATTACCGACATTACAGTTTTCTATTGAAAACCGCAAAGAACTAGAACTCTACCTTAAACGAGTTCTTTTTAACGTGAAAATATTACTCTAAATAATCTTTGGCCAAGATCGTGATCGTATAGTGGTTGAAGGACTCTACGTTGTGTATGTAATCCAAATTACGATTGATTCAATAGAAGAGATTGACGGGAAAGCAGGAAATTCAAAACACATATTTTCAGCACTCAAAATAACAAGTTTATTCATTCGTGCTGTTGGAGATGGTTCCCCAACTTCAGATCCGAAAATAAGACTCAGGAAAGACCTGCGAGAAAACCTGATCCCGTACAATAAATAGCAATAGGTGTAAAGTTAAAACCTAGAGCCTCTCTCTTTTTATCTCGTTCAAATACCGTTAATCCACAAGTGAGGGATATTCATAAACAGCAGCAGGTTGACTGGGGAGAATTCTCTCATATGGTGTTTAAACATGATTGAATAGATTAAATGCTTCACCAATGTCTCCTTCACCTTAATAGGCGATTATGTGCGAAAATTGTGAGTTATTCTTCGCAGGAATCCAACTATCATTTGGAGATTGATGATCTCCCACGGTGCAAGGAGAGGGGAATGCGACCAAAGAATTTTGTTATATACAGGGTTTTCCTTTTAACTTGGCCTATTAGAAGTTTTTAGAGAACAAGTGATTATTTCGTTTTGAAATTTGAGGTGGAGCCTTGGGGAAGAGGGAACTCTTCGCCTAAAATATTTTCAAGTCGACAGTGTTGCCACATCTATCTTAAAAGCATATCTACTTTCTTATTTCAAATGGAACTACCTATATTTTCATTAAGGTATCGATACAATATCAAATTCCAAGTAAAACCTACTAAAAAAAATTTCTCTGCCATGCATTGTTGCCAAGTTATGCACTAATTCTTGAAATTCTTGACATCTGTATTGCCAGTTTGGAAATGCAATATCTCGATTATTTCGAATGCGAACAAAACCAAACTCTGCAGTCTTATAGTAGATAATCCCAGCATTCGCGTGATACATTCGGTATTTTGATGAATCGAAAGGTTTTTCGAAGATTCTGCTCCGAAAATGTGGAACTCAAAATGGAAATATTTCGTGATTTTCAAATGGCAACCCCATATTTGTTTCACACCATTCGATTCGAAATAAAAAATTATTGGTAGTCTTCTTTTAAACCAATCAATTATTTTGGATAGGTTCCGAATGAGATGAAAAATTCTGAATTATTTCAGTATTTATAGTCATGATCTATGGTCCTGTTTACGATTAAATGGATTTGTGATTATGAGGTGAATAATTGAAAAAGATTCTATGGTTGAGATCATAAAAAGTGTTCGATGATTATGGATGCCATAGAAAAAACTGTCAATTGTTAATCAAACCTCGATTCAGGTGGTTTAGTTTGTTGCATTTTTTGATTCATTGGTTGCATGATTTTGAAGTGATGTCTTATACTAATGAACAAATTTTGGAACTTTTCACCATTTACGGAGAATGCCAAAAATTATCGAAAGGACCTATAGGACCTTCAACAATCGTCACCCATCATGTAGCAAGAATGACTGGAAATGAATTCCGAAAACTGCGGAAAAATTTTTTGGCTTCCGGTAATCCTGACCCTACAGGTCCTTTCGATAATTTTTTGGCATTCTCCGTAAATGGTGAAAAGGTCCAAAAATTTTTCATAACTATAAAACATCACTTCAAGATCTTGCAACCGATTAATCAAAAAATGTTACAAACTAAACCACTTGAATCGAGGTTTGATTAACAATTAACAGTTTTTTCTATGGCATCCATAATCATCGAACACTTTATATGATCTCAATCATAGAATCTATTTCAATTATTTACCTTATAATCACAGATCCATTTAATCGTAACAAATATGGGGTTGCCATTTGAAAATCTCGAAATATTTCAATTTTAATATTTCATTTTCGGAGCAAAATCTTCGAAAAACCTTCCGATTCATCAAAATACCGAATGTACCGCATGAATGCTGGGATTATCTTCTATAAGACTGCTGAGTTTGGTTTTGTTCGCATCTGAAATTATCGAAATATGTATTGCATTTCCAAACTAGCAATGCAGATGTCAAGAATTTCAAGAATTAGTGCATAACTTGGCAACAGTGCATGGCAGAGAAATTTTTTTCAGTAGGTTGTACTTGGAATTTGGTATTGTATCGATACCTTAATAAAAATATAGGTAGTTCCATTTGAAATAAGAAAGCAGATATGCGTTTAAGATAGATGTGGCAACACTGTCGACTTGAAAATATTTTAGGCGAAGAGTTCCCTCATCCCCAAGGCTCCACCTGAAATTTCAAAACGAAATATTCACTTATTCTCTAAATACTTCTAATAGGTCAAGTTAAAAGGAAAACCCTGTATATTTCCAACGGTGGGCAAGCCCTATTTAGTTAGGTTGCGTCTTACGATAGTTGTCTCCCTGGTCAGTTAGTAGTCCCATCAAGTAATAGGTAAACAATATGAACAGTAAACAATAAACAATAACGGATAATAATGAGTGGAGATTCGATTCGAAGTTCTCAATCAAGATAAGATGATGAAACATAATGCCGATACTGGTGCTTATGAATATCCTTAATATTTGCCGAAAACTACAACGATTACATATAATATTATTTAAAGAATATTGCATAACCCAGATATGATTAAAGAAGGTGATGATTAAACAATCGTTAATACAAGAAAGTTCTTGTGGGAAGCACTCAGGAATTTAATCCACATGGTCAGTTAGAATCATTAAATAATATGGAATAGACTTAATGACGAAGTATGAAACATGGATACAAAACAATACACAAGAAGCAAACAATCATGGTAAATACGTTGAGTAGGAGCAAATGAAGGTCTTGTGAATTGAAGGTAAATACCTGAGATAACGCACGGGGTAAGTAATGGAAATCGTTGAATAAAAGTGTAGAAAGTTAGGAGAAGCCTGTATATGAATAATGATAACGTTGTAATTGTAAATATGTTGTTACTCACACGTTAAACTCAAAGTATCTCTTCCACCCTCGAAGGTTTAAGTGAACTAACTCACGAACCAACCCTGTTTTACGTTCAAAAGATAAGATATCACTCTAGAACTTTGAAAACCCTAGCCAAGAGTTTAGAGTCCTCCAAGCCCCCTCCAAGAAGAGCCTCCCATTTCGAGGTTAACTTAGCTTGTCAGTTTTTCAAAAGTCTTCTGTGACTAGATTCTTCTTTCTCGGACGGGCTCTGCAATCCTGGTTAGGTAGATTACTGTAAATAAATATAAACTAGCGTTGCGCAGATGTCAGATTTGCACAATATCTTCAAAGGCTTTGCAGTATTCTGCTTAGTGCATCTCGAATCCTGCTTCCTAATTTATGGGGAACATGAGGAGAAGATTCAATTAATTAGCATAGTTCTTGTGTGCCAAGTCTCGAGGAGATCAATATGGGAGCCCATCGAACGCTGATGGCGGCCGATACAGAGGAACCGGAAGTTTAATCGGAAATCCAGTAGGTACTCGACGGTATGCACACTCAGGTTTTCTGTTCTTTTCAATCGAACAAGCCCCATCTTAGATTGCTGATAGGGCATGTAACTGCAAAGTGGTAGAAAACGGTGAAATTTCAGAGAAAATGGGGGTTTCGCGACTCAGTCGGTGCAAGGGATGCGTCGGATAAATAAGTTATGTCGATGCGAAACGTTCCGCGTTGCGGCAAATATGGAGAAAAAGATGTGAGGAATGGAAAAGACTTATAGTGGGTGTATTGCCAAGTATTGTTTTTGTCAGAGCGGGTACGTAATTCGTTCTGTTTGTTTGTCTTAGGGGTACAGTCTTGGAGTCTGCCATTTATCGGTTCGAAATCTGTCGGATTCCAGGATGGACCAGAATACCAAAATTTAAGTAGAGATTGATTCATCCGGCTTGTACAGTTGGAGAGACTTCTATGTGTTTTTCCCATAGATTCACCCATTATAATATAGAACTTATGAACAAGCATCTCTGTAATTTCAATAGAATTTTGGAGATCGATTAAGCATCCAGAATAAATTTCTAGAAGAAACCGAAAAAAAAAAATTTTCACCAAAAAATTTCCTGACCGAATGTAAATTTGGCAAAGAAATTATTCTTCGATAAATATTAGAAATGAATATTTTCTAT
The DNA here is from genome assembly GCA_963966015.1 of Aphidecta obliterata. Classification (NCBI taxonomy): domain Eukaryota; kingdom Metazoa; phylum Arthropoda; class Insecta; order Coleoptera; family Coccinellidae; genus Aphidecta; species Aphidecta obliterata. Next base: position 30,593,834 of record OZ014428.1, read on the forward strand.
ATCAGCCAAGGGTAAAAATTGTGAATATGTTTTAGCTATCCACGAGAAATTTTCTTCTGGCCAATACTACACTTTGAAGTTGAAATTTTTGAGATCCCAATTTTTGAATCTTCAAATTTGAGATTTTCCCATATGGCATTTGATCGAGCCTGGCGAGTGTGGATTTTTTTAAATTTTTCTGGCATTATTCAGCTATCGAATACGTTAATCGGAAAGTTCCTAGTGCGTTTCGAAAAAATTTTATGATTATTTTTATTGAACAACTCATTTTTCCAAAATTTCAACTTATACTATGACAAAACAGAGAGGTCTATGATTGAACGCATTGCATATTTGGAATGAACGGGTTCCAAACAGTTTCAAAAAAAAATCCAGAAAATTATTTTTGAATCTTCAAACTTGAGATTTTCCCATATGGTATTTGATCGAGCCTGGCGAGTATGGATATTTTAAATTTCTCAGCATCATTTAGCTACCGAATACTATAGTAGAAAAGTTCCTAGTACTTTTCAAAAAAATTTTATGATTTTTTTTAATAAACAACTCATTTTTCAAAAATTTCAACTCATACTACGACGAAACGGAGAGGGGTATGAATGAACACATTGCATATTTCAAATAAACAGGTTTCAATTAATTCATAAAGAAAAAATTCAGAGAATAACTGAACAAAAATTTTTTTTAGAAAAACTTCTTGACCCAATAGGTGTACATTTATATGGAAAATTTGGAAAAAAAAATTATTCTTCGATAAAGATAAAAAATATATATTTTCTACATCAGCCGAGAATAAAATCTGCGAATATGCACATGCTTTCCCCAAAAAAAATTTTTTCTGGTCACTACTACACTTTGAAGTTGACATTTTTTAGATTCCAACTTTTACATCTTCAAATCTGAGATTTTCCCATATGGTATTTGATCGACCCTGGCGAGTATGGATTTTTTCCAATTTTTTTGGGTCATTTAGCTATCGGATACTATAATCGGTCGTAGTGCGTTTCAAAAAAATTTCATGATTTTTTTTAATAAACAACTCATTTTCGAAAATTTTAATTCATACTACGACGAAACGGAGGGGTCTATGAATGAACCCTTTGCATATTTGAAATAAATGGGTTTCAATAATTTCATAAAATAAATTTCAGAGAATAACCAAACCAAAATTTTTTCCAGAAAAGTTTCCTGACCACGTATATGGAAAATTTGGGAAAAGAATTATTCTTCGATAAAGATGAGAAATATATATTTTCTACATCAGCCGAGGAAAAAATCTGCGAATATGCACAAGCTTTCCACAAAAAAATTTTCTGGTCACCACTACACTTTGAAGTTGACATTTTTCAGATACCAATTTTTGCATCTTCAAATTTGAGATTTTTCCATACGGTATTTGATCGACCCTGGCGATTTCTTCCAATTTTTCTGCGTCATTTAGCTATCGTATACTATAATCGGTGAGTTCCTAGTTCGTTTCAAAAAATTTCATGATTTTTTTTAATGAACAACTCATTTTTTAAAAATTTCAACTCATACTACGACGAAACGGAGAGGTCTATGAATGAACGCATTGCATATTTGAAATGAACGGGTTTCAATTAGTTCATAAAAAAAAATTCCAGAGAATAACCGAACAAAATTTTTCTTTAGAAAAATTTCCTGACCAAGTAGTATGGAAAATTTGGGAAAAAAATTATTCTTCGATAAAGATAAGAAATATATATTTTCTTCATCAGCCGAGGATGAAATCTGCGAATATGCACAAGGTTTCCACGAGAAAAATTTTTTCTGGTCACTACTACACTTTGAAGTTGACATCTTTTAGATTCCAATTTTTGCATCTTCAGATTTGAGATTTTTCCGTATGATATTTGATCGACCCTGGCGAGTATGTATTTTTACAATTTTTCTGCGTCTTTTAGCTATCGGATACTATAATCGATGAATTCCTAGTGCGTTTCAAAAAAATTTCATGATCTTTTTTGAAAAAAGATAACCGAAAAAAAATTTCTTTACCAAAAAATTTTCTGACAGATATTTGGCAAAAAAATTATTCGTCGATAAAAATAAGAAATATATATTCTCTACACGAGAAAAAATTTTTTTTTATCACTACTACAGTTTGAAGTGAAGTTTTTAAAATCCCGACTTCTGTAGCTACAAATTCAAAATTTTCCAAAATGTTTTTTCCCTTGGCGAGTTTTTTTTGTATTTCTTCGTTCTTCTGCTGTCATTTTGTGTTAATGATCAATGATTATTTATGCCTGTAGGTGACAATTAGTGAAAATTTTTTCGTATCAAAAGGCTAGACAGAGAAGTTAGCAATATTGAAAAAGTTATTCAAATAATCAAAGTATAGAAAGGAGGTGATATTTAAAACTAAATATGAGATAATTCCTTCAAATGAAGATATAATATGCTTTGTAACTCCAGTAACAAGAACAAGAATAAAACAAACATTCTTGAAGTTCAAAAATATCCCTACATTCACAAGAAAATATTGACAGATGATTTAGACCATCTGGGCGCATCTTTACCATTCTTAAAATTTTTTCAACTTGGGTTCTTCAAAACATGTGCTCAAATATCATCCGAAAATTTCACATCTCGTTGAACGGTCAAGCGAGAATGTGGCAGTGTAAATATTTTCATTTTGACCATGTCAAAATGAACATCAATTCAGGATGATGAGAACCCATTGTTGTGAAATTGCCTTGGATGCTATCTTCTCAAGGAGACGACATAAACGGTAATTCCGAAGTAACTATTGAAATGAAATATTTTCCCTGAAGATGAAAATTAACCTATATATATTTAGTGATGTGGAGTTTAATTCAGGAGGAGCCAAGGTACCATTGGTGATATTTACAGGTGTTTCAATAATCGCAATACATTATTATTCTTTTCGGTTATTTAAATAACAAATATACTCGCTCGATAAAGTTCTGAACCTCCCTCATACCAAAATATAAATTCAGGATGAATCGCAAATTGAATTGCAGAAAATCAATAAGCCGACAAATTCCAGAATATAATTTCCTCATGAACGAACGGTGAGTGTACCTGGCAAATCCATTCCACACCTCTGACCAAAATCGGTTATAATCCAGTCTCGTCCTAGGTATCAACCTAGGTCAATTTGATTGAATTATGCCCGCCGGCATGTACAGCTTGCGATTAGGTAATGAGCTGGAAAATAGGGGACTAAGAACTACAGGGCATGACTAAATCGCATTTTCTAAATAACAAACATAGATATTCGTGAATCCTTTCCAGAGGCAGATCTCTAATAATTTCGTCCAAAAATTGGATATATTATTTTCTCCCTGATGTGTCTCATACTGCCACGAGCTACCTCTGAGTTTTCTTTATTATTAGATGTCCAGCACCAACATTCTAAACACAAACTGAAATTGGTGAAATTCTCTTCTCTAAAACTGACATTTTTTCCAGGTCGCTGCCCAAGCTCAGCAGCCAGGAAGAGGACGGGCACACCCCCCACTCCCAGTTCACTGGCGTAGCCCACTTTGAGCCTATTCCTCATGACCACGACTTCTGTGAAAGGGTCGTGATAAACGTAAGTATATTCTTTTGGCGAATAACAAAATAGTTATTTATGTCATAAGGATATAAAGACGATCATTATGGTACAAGTCGTGAATGTTATCGGGCGAGGCGTAGCCGAGTCCGATACCACGACGTGTGCCATAATGATTGTTTATGATTCGTATTACATACAAAATTTTATCTGATGGCATTTATATTTATACATTTCGAAAAAATGAAAACTGCATTTTTGACATGTCACAATGACAACTATTTTTGAAGGAGTAAGTATATGTGTAGTTTCAAATTTTAGTAGGTTAGTGAGCTGTGCTTTGCCATTTCCTTGACAACGTCAGGTTGTTACGGCAATATTTATTTATCGGCTGTCAAACAATTGTCACGTAGAATTGAATATACTTTGAATAATAATGAGTGATTTTTAAACTGGTAGTTTGCCTTTGAATCTGGAAGAAATGACGCGAAATATCGTGGACGCCCTTTTGCCGGAAAAATCACGGAGTGTATATGAAATAGCGTCCAATCGGTACGAAGATTGGTGTTCTACTAAGAAAATCAAGAATATCACTCATGAAAAAGTATTGTTGGCTTACTTTGAATGCTTATCTAAGGAAAGAAAACCTCTGTGGTCGTATAATTCGATGATAAGAAGTATTTTATACAAGAAAAAAAGTCGATATTAGAAAGTACTTACAACTGGTTGCATTCCTAAAACGTAAATCAGAAAGCTACAGAGCTAAAAAATCCAAAATTTTTACTAAACAAGATGTCACAAAGTTTCCAACGGAAGCATCAGATGATACATATTTATTTCAAAAAGTTGCTATGATAATTGGACTAAGTGGAGCATGCAGAAGAGAGGAACTGACAAATATGCTTGTCAAAAATACGATAGGTCACATCGAAAATTCGAAAGAGCATCAACTACTGATGTAAAAACTCTAGAATCCATTGGAATTAATATTGCAAATTGTAGTAATTGCTTGTTACGTTATTGTTATTTACTTTGATATTACCTTTGTGCTGACCCCCTTCATTACGAAAGGCATCAACCTGAATGAGCAATAAAATCTTAATCTCAGGGTTTCTGACAGAATTAATTACTCCCTTCAGGTTTTACAATTATAATAAAAATTCAAATCTACAATTGTTTACAACAAGTTGAGATAGACCTCTGAACAAATGAATTTATACAATGTTAGTGTTACTTAGCTTAATCATTTCTACCAGATCCTTAGGGGTATTTCCTCCATAAAATATCGTCTTTCAATGCTTAAAATATGTCCAGCTCCAAGGGTGTGAAACAACCAGAACCAGTGATTTGGAGATACGGTACAATTTTCCAACAATCCAATTCCAGGGAAATGTCTCCCTCTCGGAAATATTCAATGATTGAAAGTCTTGAGGAAGCGGTGCTAAATGTCCCAATCTCAGAGGAAGAAAATCTTCGAATCCTAAGGGAACAAGTTCTCGGTTCCTAGGGGAACAAACTTCTCCAATCCCAGGGGAAGAACTTTTATAATCCCTGGGTGAAGAGCTCTGAATTGTTTAAAATTCGTTAGAGAAAGTTACAGTTTCCCAAGCACTCCTTCAGTTCTAAATACGTCATTAAAGGAATCAAAATTTACAGAAAGGTGGACCTGAAGGAAGCTTCGAAATAATAAAAATACAACTATTAGACAAAGAAAATGCAAAATATAAGATATATACTTGAGGTAAGCCATGGATCTAACCCAAAAAAAACGTGCACAAGAATATCTACGGTCTCTGTGAATTATTCCAGAAAATATCTTAGTAGACAATAGGGAAGACTTACCGTGCGAGAATTTCACGCCGAGACAAATTTGGATGTATATTTAACAGTTAGACATCCAATGATTGAAAGTGAAAATTCCACTGTTCACTTCAATTCAAAATAAATATTATCGAATCAATTCCAGATCTCGAAATGGCGAAACGCAAAGGTACAGATTCGGATCACGCGCAACGACTTGCACTGTAGGACACAGCGGTTCAAAGACAGTGGCGCCTCAAAGAGAGGGCTGAAGGGAGGACTGTTAAACCGTTACATGATCTTTTACCATTTATAATAAATAGTTTTGTACATAGTTATGCATTTTGAATAAACTTTTTCGATCACACTATCGCATGTTATTTATATAGAATTTCATTATGGTACTTAGTACCATAATGAATTCATTATGGCACTTAATACCATAATGAGCTTCCGTATGTCATCAAAATTGAGTGACATAACTGTTGTCATTATGACATGCCATCAGATAAATGTTTTCATTCCGTTCTTCTTCTTGAAGGTGAGCGGGCTTCGTTTCGAAACGCAGCTTCGCACGCTGAACCAGTTTCCTGACACGCTGCTGGGCGATCCTGCACGCCGCATCCGCTACTTCGACCCGCTGCGCAACGAGTACTTCTTCGACCGCAACCGGCCCTCCTTCGATGCCATCCTGTACTACTACCAGAGCGGAGGCCGACTTAGGCGCCCCGTCAACGTACCCCTGGACGTATTTTCCGAGGAGATCAAGTTTTACGAGCTGGGCGAGCTGGCCATCAACAAGTTCAGAGAGGTGAGTCGCTGAAATTATTCCTTACCTGGGCTCAACCAAAATTTCTGTTCAAGGACGAAGGATTCATCAAAGAGGAGGAAAAACCCCTACCTTCGCACGAGATGCAGCGAAACGTGTGGCTGCTCTTCGAGTATCCCGAGTCGTCGCAGGCGGCGCGGGTCGTCGCCATCATCTCCGTCTGCGTCATCCTGCTCTCGATCGTCATCTTCTGTCTGGAGACGCTGCCGCAGTTCAAGCACTACAAAGTTTTCAACACCACCACGAACAGCACCAAGATCGAGGAGGACGAAGTGCCCGAGATCACCGACCCCTTCTTCCTCATCGAGACCATCTGCATCGTCTGGTTCACCTTTGAACTCTCCGTGCGCTTCCTGGCTTGTCCCAACAAATTGCATTTCTTCCGGGACCTCATGTGAGTTTCCTCCCTGTCCTCGACTTCGAAGGAATAACTTTGGATATTCTTTGCAGGAACTTTATCGACATCATCGCCATCATTCCGTATTTCATAACTCTGGCGACAGTAATTGCCGAAGGGAAAGACACGTTGAATCTCCCTCGCGCGCCAGTCACGCCACAGGACAAGAGCACCAACCAGGCGATGTCCCTGGCTATTTTGAGGGTGATCCGGCTAGTGCGCGTCTTCCGAATATTCAAGCTGAGCCGACATAGCAAAGGCTTGCAGATCCTAGGCCGAACACTCAAAGCCAGTATGCGTGAACTCGGCCTGCTCATCTTCTTCCTATTCATAGGTGAGTCCAACTTTCGAACAGACCTAACCTTAACGTGTCTCTTATAGAAACTAAGACATCAGGAAACCACGAATTTCAAAACTCTGTTAGATGAGTTTCGCACGAGGTAGACGATGACGTTTTAATAACAACCACCAAAACTAAAAATTCTGCTAGATCTTCCTTCCCTTTTTATGTCCGTTTGGTTCGAAATATATCTTCGAGGATCTTTATGCTTTGGGCTTCCAAACGTTTTGTAGACAACTTGATGAGTGTTCTGCGATATTGGCATTTTTTAATTCATTAAAGTACAAAAAAGCAACTAAAACCACTATCTTATCAATAGTGGTTAAACTTATTCATCTTGTAAAAACGATTAATCAACTAATGAAAGTAGCAATTTTGTTCAATGATAGGAATCAGGCTATTTGATTTCGAAAGAGAAATGCATCACCTGCAAGACCAATACGTTCGTCTATTTTTACATCAAAAAATGGTAAAAACAGAGACCAGTCTTTCTATCAATAGTGCTGCAGCAAGTGTGATCTGTTCCATCTACCCTTTTGGGGTCCACAGATCTTCATTGATCCTTCAAACATATTTTCTTTTGTTTGGAGAGAGACTTTTCATCTCAATTGTCTTAAATCAACCTTGCCTTTGCTATTGGAGCAATAAATAATATCGTCCAATGGTCTTTTTCAAACTTTCTGGTACTTCACCAGACCTCTCTTTGGTGTTATTCGATACTAGATACTACACCATAGTTATGACTATTTGTAGCATCTGCAGCTATCTGAAATCCAGAGATATGGCACCCATTTCACTAGGCTTCCATTGACTTTTGAAATAATACAGACTGATGCATTCTCCTGTCAATCAAATTTATTGAATCCTTTCCTCTCGACCATATGATAGAAATCAGACTATTCGATTTCGACAGAGAAATGCATCACCAATACGTCTTTTACTACTTCGTCTATTTTAACATCACAAAATGGTCGAAACAGAAACCAGTTTTTCTATCAGTAGTGCTGCAGCAAGTGTGACCTGTTCCATCTACCCTTCTGGGCTCCACAGATCTTCATTGATCCTTTAAACAAATTCTCTTTCGTTTGTAGAGAAACTTTTCGTTTCAATTATCTGCATATTTTCTCAAATCAACCCTGCCTTTTTGATATTAGAGCAATGAATAATATCGTCCAATGGTCTTTTTCAAACTTTCTGGTACCTTACCAGACCTCTCTTTGGTGTTATTCGATACTACATACTATACCATAGTTATGACTATTTGTAGCATCTGCAGCTATCTGAAATCCTGAGATATGGCCCCCATTTCACTAGGCTTCCATTGACTTTTGAAAAAATACAGACTGATGCATTCTCCTGTCAACCAAATTTATTGAATCCTTTCTTCTCGACCATATGATAGAAATCAGACTATTCGATTTCGACAGAGAAATACATCACCAATTCGTCTTTTACTACTTCGTCTATTTTAACATCACAAAATGGTCGAAACAGAAACCAGTCTTTCTATCAATAGTGTTGCAGCAAGTGTGATCTGTTCCATCTACCCTTTTGGGGTCCACAGATCTTCATTGATCCTTCAAACATATTTTCTTTTGTTTGGAGAGAGACTTTTCATCTCAATTGTCTTAAATCAACCTTGCCTTTGCTATTAGAACAATTAATAATATCGTCCAATGGTCTTTTTCAAAACTTTCTGGTACTTTACCAGACCTCTCTTTGATGTTATTCGATACCACATTCTACACCATAGTAATGACTATTTGTAGCATCTGCAGCTATCTGAAATCCAGAGATATGGCACCCATTTCACTAGGCTTCCATTGACTTTCGAAAAAATGAATGATGCATGCTCCTGTCATCCAAATTTATTGAATCCTTTCTTCTCGACCATATGATAGAAATCAGACTATTCGATTTCGACAGAGAAATGCATCACCAATACATCTTCTACTACTTCGTCTATTTTAACATCCCAAAATGGTCGAAACAGAAACCAGTATTTCTATCAGTAGTGCTGCAGCAAGTGTGACCTGTTCCATCTACCCTTCTGGGGTCCACAGATCTTCATTGATCCTTTAAACGTAATTTATTTCGTTTGGAGAGACACTTTTTCATCTCAATTATCTGCATATTTTCTTGAATCAACCCTGCCTTTGCTATTAGAGCAATAAATAATATCGTCCAATTGTTTTTTCAAATCTTCTAGTACCTACTTTAGAAATTTCTTCTTTGGTGTTATTCGATACTGAAATGGTCCATAGTAAGTGGAACATCCTAGCTAAAATAATTCGTAGCATCTGCAGCCATCTGGCCCCCATTTCACTAGGCTACCATTGACTTTCGGAAAAATACAGAGTGATGCATTTTCCTGTCAACCAAATTTGTTAAACTCTTCTTTCTCGACCATAAAACTTGACTAATATATGCGCCATGGCTCCCCCCACCCGTGCGCCGACTGTTCTAGGTGTGGTCCTCTTCAGCAGCATCGTCTACTTCGCGGAGGCGGGCAAGGAACAGTCCTTCTTCAAGTCCATACCAGACGCCTTCTGGTGGGCTGTGGTGACAATGACGACCGTCGGATACGGCGACATGAGGTACAGTGCCCCGCACAGAATCTCACTCACCTTCCCCCTCTCCTCTTGCAGGTGTCGTGCTGTTCTCGAGTGCCGTCTACTTCGCAGAGGCGGGCTCGGAGAATTCCTTCTTCAAGTCCATCCCAGACGCGTTCTGGTGGGCAGTGGTCACCATGACGACCGTGGGCTACGGCGACATGACGTATGATGTACACACCTAATTCAGATTTAGTTGCCTACACACCGTAGCGAATCTTTTCGTGTACACTAAAAAGACTAGCAAGACAAAGCAATGACAGGGAAGGGATTGGGTGTACTCTTTGTTCTCGACTTTGGTGCGCGTTCTTAACACCATTGGAGTTATACTGTAATGGCCAACTATGTAAGTGCTTTATTCTGGAAGTGACTCTGGGTTCTCTCAGACCAGCGGCGTTGAAATTAAATCAGAAGGGTTGGAAAAGCCAGTCTTCACCAATTTATAGATGACACATTCCTCTTGTGGGTTAATTAACTGCCCAAAATGTAAGAGAATGCAGTAGGAAAGCTCTTCAATCTATTCCTGAAGCAAGTTGTGTCTTCCACATAAAAACTATGTTCATGCTCCTATAGCTATGACCATTATAATTAGATCCACTCATCCACAGAGGTGAAACTATGCTTCATCAAAGAAGCTCTACTGTTACTCCAACACCAAATTTACAACCAAATTCCTCTGTGGGTCAAAAATGTAGTAGAATGCAGTAGGAAGGCTCTTCAACCTATCCCTGAAGCCTCATTCAAATTATTGAAGCTTACAAATAAGCCCATAAAAATATTGAATACAAGTTGGTCGACAGTTATGTCTTCCACATAAGAACTACGTTCATGCACATATAGCTAGACCATTATAATCAGATCCACTCACTCACACAGGTGAAAACATGCTTCATCAAAGAAGCTCTACATCACCAAATTCACAAGGTTGCCAAAGTAGATACCTCGAATTGAATCATCTTGAAGTCATTTCCAGAAGGTCTAAACCAAACGTTTCCAATTCATTCTTCGAGAACTCGATACATAAAAATCTTTCCTGTCATTGACCTGTTTCTCTTAGAGGACAGACTGAAACATCCCCGGGACCACGAGAAAATTCTTTGCTCCGGAACGCGTTGAACCACATTCTGGCAGACACCGGCGGATCTCCCCAAGACCCTTGATGTCGTGTCGCTCGATGTTTGCTCGATGTTGCTTGTCATGTCAATTAGGTCGGATTCCAGATCAGAAAGTATTCGAACTTCAGTTGCTCGCGAAAGCTCTATAGTGATTTTAATGGTAGATTGGGAATTGAAAGGGTCAGGGTCAGCAGGAGAGTTGGTGGTTTTGGTTTTGTGAAAAAACCCAAAAAAAAAAAAATCTTTGGCCTGGAATTTAATTCTACTACAACCCCTGATAGAGATCATGATTCTTCGGGCAAATGAACTAATTTCTACTTAGAGGATATTGGAATTCTCATGAGAAGATGCCATTCATACCACCACAGTGATTAAGTGCTTAACACAACATTGAAGGTTTTCCTACGTTTGTTGCATTCTTTCAACAATTTTTTCAAGAACATCTCCATGTGCCACGAAATAATGCTACTGAAGTGTTCCTCAAATTATTCTCTATATACAGTATGAGACATTTATCTCACTCGAGTACCAACTAGAAGCGAAATACTTTCTGCAACTCCACTAATCAGATATCTGGATTCTGACCTACATATCCGTAATGAGGAACAAAGAATTTTCTATCAGAATGTTAACACTGGAACGCCTGAAAAACGGCGGTCTATCCCGCATGAGCTTTTAATCCGTACCCCATTTTTTCCCTGTGCAAATCGTCTATCTCTCATTCGAATTGAATTTTGCCTCTTCTACTTATGTGTGGCTACTCTGTTAGAAACATAAAATGTCTTCGATGCTAAGCCTAATAAAATAAAATAGTAACAAGTAACAATTCCTCCAGGAAGTAGTCACACAGTAGAATATCCACCACGAAGTGTCGGATTCAATTCCCATGAACTGGATGTTCACCCACCCCTACTTCACACCAACCCAACTAACATGATAGATTCGTGATTGTGGTGCTTTTTAGCGTTTCTTCTGGCATGCCTTCTCGCCACCTCCCTCTGAAGATCCCCCACCTCTAAAGATCCTTTAACATCCACAGGCCTGTGGGAGTCTGGGGCAAGATCGTGGGCTCCCTCTGCGCGATCGCTGGCGTCCTGACCATCGCCCTTCCCGTGCCTGTGATCGTTTCCAATTTCAATTACTTCTACCATCGTGAGACGGACCAGGAGGAGATGCAGTCGCAGAACTTCAACCACGTGACCAGCTGCCCGTACCTGCCAGGCACTTTGGGCCAACACATGAAGAAGAGTTCGCTGAGCGAGTCCTCTAGCGATCTGGTGGAGTTCGAGGAGGGTCTGTTGGTGACGAGAGACCAGCTGATACGGAAGCAGAACTGCAACCCGCGGCACAACAACAACATCAACGCCATGAGCATCGAGACTGACGTTTGACTACGAGGTAAGTGGAAATATATAATTATGTTATTCACAACGGACGATTATCCGACCTATCTATCATACAGTATAGAAGAAACTACCTTAATTATTAACGACTGATTCGTCTTCAGAGGTATTTATAACATTATCTTATCTAAAAGTTCCAGAAGGAATGTAACAAACAAATAACACCTGCAATGTGCGTCATTGGCCAAATCGAATGAGTAATCACAATAATACATAGTCATATTCAATATTAAATGGAAACCGATAAAGAGCAACATTTCTGGGAGTGAAAGGAAGAAAAGCAAATCCAATGTGTTCCTCACAAATTCGCGGGTGGCGGCGAGGGGGGCAGAGTCCGAGCGGCGCGTCACCTGAAGCTCGTTTTTTGACCAATTTCCGTGACGGGACGGAACCCTCAGATTCACTTCTGCATGCCAAGCTCGCCGCTGTCCCGCATCTCCATAGAAACGGGCGGCAATGCGCGTTGCTGCACGTTCGATACGGCGGCGGCGGCGGGTAAGGCTGATGCCGCCCCTTTTCCGAACCGTGCCCCGGACCGACTGCGATACTTCGGATGAAGAATTAATTTCCGTTGACGACGACTGCGATCGGGATTTTATTCCCGATGAGGATTTGCAAGTTTCGATCGAACGGGACTTTTCATCAATTTGTCGAACAACATAAGAAAAATTTATTTGCGATAAGAAATATGAACCAATACAATTCATTGTAACTCAATGCGGATAAATTCGTTTCGAGAGAAAGAGGGGAAGTTGGGAATTGGTGTTCCATAGTTGGAGGTACAAACGAGGAGGGGTAATTACTTGAATGATGAAAAAAGTAATTGAACGCAAACGCTTCGTTTTCGAGATGCAGGGTGTTAAAGTTTGATTTTTATCTTTGTTTTGCATTTACATTTCCCAAGAAAATATTTCAAAGATTTAACACTACAAAGTTCACATCATATGACATGTCGATTGCTCGTGAAAATTTACAGGGTAATATTTTTTCTGGAGAAATGCCCCCTTGTCCCCTCCAGAACATTATTGTAGTACACCACTGATAATTTTTTTACTTTTTGATATCTTTCAATTTTTTTGAGAAAAAAAAATTCTCTCTGAATCTTCAAATGAGCCAGAACCTACGGACTTCATTATAATTTTGATTGAATTTTGAATTGAATTTTGAGTGAATAATTCAACATTTTTTCTTGTGGTAGCAAATACTCAAAAATTGTAGGAGATCAAAAAGTTCCCAAATCGAACAAACATTGATACAGGTTGGTATTTTATCGGGAGAAATGTCCCCTTTTACCCTCCAGAATTTCATTGTGGTACACCAGTGATAGTTAAAAAATATGAAAGAAATTTTCGTTCCACTTCAATACTTTTTGATATTTCTCAATTTTTTCGAATTTGCTACCGTTTCCAAGAAAAAAATTACGAAAAGCACTGCCGTGAAGTCAGGAACTTTTGAGCGCTCGTACATCCACCTTGTAGGTAGATTCGCATTTTCCTGTTTTAGAAATCAATTGAAGGAATTTTCGACAGCTGTCGAAAAAATTCTGAAACTTAGGTGAAACTCCAGACTTCTTGTCAGTGCTTCAGCTGATCAATTTTTTTTCGATAATTCGCTAGAATTTTCTACGGTATCTATGGTCTTGGTGATGCGATCTGGACAAAATTTCGCACGTAGTTTGAATACATTATTTCTCAACTAGGTGCAAGATTTCATTCCAATTCAATCAGTAGTTTGGAAACTATCAGGAAAAAAATATTTTGAACGGCCATATTCATGGAACCCCTAGTCTAATTTTGCTCTTTGATGAACGTGACCGCGATATTCACGATCCAAACCCACGCTGAAAATTTCAAGTTCCTAGGCCTTTCCGTTCAAAAGTTACAATTTTCAATGGTTTCTATGGTTCTGGTCATGTGATCTGGACAAAATATTGCTTTTATATATTATTCTCGATTAAAATACAAAATTTTATCTCGATCGAATCCGTAGTTTCGAAATTATCGAGAAAACAAACTTTCAAACGACCGTATTTACGGAACCCCTAGTATAATTCTGCTCATTGATAAACGTGAACGCGAAATTTGCGATCCAAACCTATCCTGAAAATTTCAAGTCCCTAGGTCTTCCCGTTCGATAGTTATGATTTTCTATGGTTCTGGTTATGTGATCTGGAGAAATGTAGCTTGAATATATCATTCTCCATAAGTATTCAAAATTTCGTCACGATCGAATCTGTAGTTTGGAAATTATCGAGGAAACTAAATTTCAAACGACCATATTTACGGAACCCCTAAAATAATTTTGCTCATAGATGAAAGTGATCACGACAATCGAGATCCACACCTATCCTGAAAATTTCAAGTCCCTAGGCGTTTCCGTTCAAAAGTTACAAGTTTATATGGTTTCTATGGTTCTGGTAATGTGATCTGGAACAAATTTCACATGTAGCTTGACCACCTCATTCTCCATTTAAGTGCGAAATTTCATCTCGATCAAATCTGTAGTTTTCAATTAATCAGGGGAACAAAACTTTGAACGGCCATATTTACGGAACCTCTGGCGGAATTTGGTCCATTAACGAACTTAACCGAGGCATTCGGGAACTGAACCCACACTGAAAATTTCAAGTCTCTAGGTTGTTCCGTTCGAGAGTTATCGTGCTTACGGCCGGCCGGACGGCCGGACGGACAGACTCGAATTTTCCGACGGATTCGTCATCAGTGAGTCGAACATAGTCGATTGAGACCATTTTCGGCTCAAAATTCGAAAAATACAGACATCGTGACGAAATGATATAGCCCTCGTGTAAGTAGTACGAGCGCTCAAAAAATATGAAGAAAAATGTTCCTTCCACTTCAATACTTTCTGATATTTTTCAATTTTTTCGAAACTGCTACTGTTTTCGAGAAAAAAAATTGAATAATTCTCTCTTACTCGTCAAATAGGCCAGATCCCACCGACTACATTTCAATTTCGATTAAATTTTGAATTGAATTTTGATAGCATTATTCAACATCTTTTTCTCCTGGTAGCAAATACGCAAAAATTGTAGATCGGAAAGTTTCCAAATCAAACAAACATTCTTTTTCAAACTATCAGTGGGACATAGCACCAGAAAAAATTTTAACAAATAGATTTTTACCGACAATCGACATGTTATATGATATAAACCTCGAAGTGTGATATACATAGTTGCCAAATCTCAGTCGAATATTCTGAGAAAAAATCAAAACTTCAACACCCTGTAACCCTTTCCGACCAATGTTTATGAGGCTTTAATCCTTGAAGAACTCAAAAAAAGCTGCATGAGCAGAAAACATATCAATAAAATGACGACCTCAAGAGTTAGATATTTATTTCGTTCAAGTTGGAGTTGGAATTTATCTGATTTTTTCATGTTTTCATTTCAGTGACGGAGATGCTGCACTTGCAACCTCCAGACTGGTTGGCGAGAGGTCTCTCCATAGTTTGGCCAAGGGGGAAACCTCCCGAAAGTGCCATTTTGATGCGACGAAAAAACGAATCATCATCGACCACCAGTCAGAACCTGCAGCATCGCATAAACGTTGAGTGCGTGTTGCGTGCAGTGCTCCGAACGCTCAATAGACCCTTAAAACAAATTCACACATATATTTGTTCTCCTCGGTACTTTTGTATTATTATTACCATAACGATTGTTTTTGGGTGAGATATCCTGCCAAAAATACTTAATATATAAATATAACTTAGTAACTGAGGGTATATCACAGCTGATTCTCGAATCGTATTTTTTAACTATATTTACGAAGGTGATTCATCGGAAAATTTTAAGTGTTTATTGCAAATTTCAATAGATATATTCGCTGAAAGAGCACTTGGTCCATGTACCGGCTCGAGGGATATCTGAGGTGGATCTTACAACATCATAATAATTATGTCAATATTTTCGTCAATATTTATATCAATGGTGGCGTCAATTAATTCTAATAACAAACTAACAAGGACCCAGGATTATTCTTATGAATAGATACTCTTACTTAATTTTGGCCTACACAAAATATTGATGCTACTGATGACAATAAAGAAGATGGTGTAATATCCAAAAGACAAATCGAATTGAAACTCAGTGAACATAAAAATGACAAAAATCGAAAGAATTATTATCCATTCGCCAGGAAATTTGTATTCATTACTTTCGGCTCGAATTAAAAAAAATCATAGAAAAATTCAATTGATTCAAACAAATGAAGTATAAGGTAATTTTTATAATAATGAAAAAATTAAAGAAAAATTTTTAATTATAATAAAATACTCTATGAGGAAAACTCAGAATACTTCCATCTGAGGTTTATGAGTATGGTTATTTCTTCAATTATTTTTGAATTCTTTTATTTTTATAAACCGTTAAAAAAATTATTTTTTCCAATTTGAATACAAGTACAAAAATATTTTTGGATAATAATTTTTTTTTCATTTTGATATCTGCTGTGTACCGAACTCATTTATTCGTTAGAGCTAGAATATGGGATAAATGTTCTTGAATGTGCTACTTCTTGCATAAAAAACTATATACCCAACTGCTCAATTACTGTTTTCTAACGGAAATGAACAAAAAAAAAAAACTTCCACACCAGAGATATCATTTCGGGTCGGTATGCGAGAAGACTAAAAGTAGCACCCAGAGTGAATAAATCCACATTTCAAAATTACGATCTTTTCGAAGCCCCCCACTTTAGTTGAACCGAGGCATCATCGAATTGTTCAAACCTAAATAATTAGTTGTTCAAATTTTATGGGAGAAATATAGGATAAATTCAACTTTAAAGATCAGTAGAGAGGTGTTCTTGTATCGTTAAATAGAATACTGCTGTTTGTTAAAATTCCGTAGTTAAGGTATTCATTCTTTTGATTAACCATTGATGCACATTGAGATATTACAATAAAATATCTACGAAATTATCTGCCGAAGCATTACAAAAAAATTAGGAGCCTGAAGCAAAAACAATATATCAACATGAAACAATAATGAAAATAGATTGCTGAAATTGTTAATATTAAGTAGAGCTTGATAGAGCCAGAATAGGACTTTTAAAATGATGCCTCGTTCAGACCTCTCCAATATCACTTCTCTTAAATACGTGTATATTTAAATTTAAGTGGTATTACATTACAATTAGGTACATTGTATATATGTAAATTTTTGAAAAATTTTAGTTCTTTATCGGATATCTTTGATTATATCATGTAATGAAAAACTTTCAATACTATAATGTAAAAGGAAAAAAAAAACAGAAACGGATTCTCTTCTGATATTAACCAATTATCACAACAAAATTTTATCATCGAAATAGTATTTCTTCAATTCGAGAATTGTGCTATCCCTTCATCTTAAAGGAAGTCCAATGGAAGATAATAGCATAAATAGAGAAAAAAAATTAAATTCAGTTCACAATAATTCGTTATTTCGATATAAGACTGGGTTATTTCCACATATCATGCTGTTATGTACTCAACATACGAAACTGCAAGCAATACACACGAAGTGGCGCCACTTTTTTTCAGGTAACTCGAAGAATTGGTAAAAAGTTTTAAGTACAATTGATTTTTCGAGTAGCCTGAAAAAATGCGGATTATTGACCCACCCTGTATTAGTTGAAATCACATAATTCGAGATTGCGTTATTTAAAATATACTTCTAGGAGAGTACGATGCCTACAAATGTAAACTCCAATTCAGAAACAGTCTTATCCTCATTCTTATAAAGCTACACTGCCATAAATTTTTGATCATGTAACACCGAATAAAATTACGAAAAAAAAAAATCACTTCCTATCATGCAGAACGAAAAAAACAAAAACGTTTTCAAGATATTTTTGTTCATACATTGCGGATTTTCACCTTCAAAAAGACATTCACGAAGAATATTGAATAAGTATATAAAATATGAATTTGTAAATATGATATTATGATAAGTTGAAAAATTCTGTGATTAAGATTTAAGAGTAAACTTTAATCGTTTCATTCATATAAATTTTTAATGAAGACCATTGTTTCAATTTCAAGAGTCAAGTTATGGTTATTTTCCAAGGTTTGTCATTTTGCTGCGACGCACAACGGGATATTTTCACAGATTGTCAACATTCTAGATGAAAAAAATTCAAGCGATTTTCGAAATATTGCATATGAGATCAATGGGAATTTTCAGCTGGGAATATCGAAAAGCGTTTCATTAATTTCGAAGCCCTCTAATAATATATTTTAAAAAAAAGGAATTTCGAATTTTTTCAGTCTTTGTTTCCAAAAAAAAATTGCGTTTCAAGAATGAATGAACTGGAGGGGCAAATTTTTGACTATTTTCAGCTGGAAATTTCAAAATTGTGTTCGAACCCAAAATTTTATGGAATTTATTTTTTATATCTCATACCACAATAAACTCTTCTTTCTATTTGCTTCATATAATTTTCTTAACTTCATAAAAATTGTTTTCACTCATATTTTTATGATATTCTCAAGTAGTAGGCAATATTTCTAATTTTGAGTATAATGAGAAAATTATCAACAACAATTCAAATATTGTCTTCGACCTCTGTTATCAAAAAAAAAATGTTTTTCAATATAAAACACGACGTAAAATTTCGTATTTTTTAGTGATTTGTTTTTGGAAATAACTATAACTGCGACGTTTGAACACTTGGAAAGTCCATAAGAATTCGATGTGAATAAAACAATCAGCTGGGATATACCTAATCTTATGAATAATGAATAATTTGTAATGATAACGTAATTAAAAAGAAGTAAAATGGCGCATCGACTTAAACGTGTTATAAAAGCGCGCGTAAACGATGTGCGAATGCTGTGTAGTGCTCACACCAAAACTCTGATTAGTTTTCGGCACTGTTTTAAGTGCTTGTATTTTTGGGCTGTGTGAAGCTTACCTAGGGTTGGATTAGCTTTAGCCCTTGTTACATATCCACCCCGCGTAGCCGGATCGGACGGGGGGGGAAGCGGGGCTCCACTTTCACCCAGATTGAGTTTTTGCGAAAAATATTCCATTCTATCGATTCGAATTGAAAAAAAAATAAGCTGGAAGCTCAGGTTCTAGATAGAAACCTTTACATTTAAGGGTAGTCCAAATTCGTAAAAAAAACGTCGTCTTCATATCTCTCTTGTACGGTGATTGTTTATATTTTACTCAATAGCTATATCAGTTAATGTTGGTCCTACAAAGCGATGGGCAAATATGAAGTATTTTTTATGGGCGTTCAGAATTCAGTACTAGAAAATGCAAAAAAGCATCGTTAACCTGAACATTTTATGTAAGTAGGTATTTTTCAAATGGAACACCCTGTATTTCATCTTCCTTATCTGTAGAGCTCTTTCTTCTGATTTCAAATATATATACTTTATTAAAGTTATCTGTGTCAGTTTTCGAAAAATATAGCTTTTCGTCTAAATCTAAGGCAGCTGTAGAACGCCACGTGACACTGCTGCGATTTTTGAGCGCACGTTCTACTTACACGAGGGCTATATCATTTCGTCACGATGTCTGTATCTTTTGATTTTGAGCCGAAAATTTCAAAACTTCGAATTCGATCGTGACGAAATCTTGTAATTCGTTTTGACGGCTGTCAAATTTTTTTACATCTGGCTTTTTTGACATCTGTCATTTTTTCGACAGTTGTCATTTTTGACAGCTGTCATCTTTGACAGCTGTCGTCTTCGATTTCTATCATTTTTGAAATCTGTCATGTTTGACATCTGCCATTTTTTGAGAGCTGTCATTTTTTAACATCTTTCAAAAATTTCTTCAATTGGTTTCTGAAACTTGAAGATGCGAATCTACTTAAAAGGTAGATGAACGAGTGCTCGAAAGCTCCTGCTTACACGGCAGTTCTTTTCATAATTTTTCTATATCGAAGTAACCGTGGATAATGGAACACCTGGTATTTGTTTCATTAATTTATTATTAAAAATTTAAATTGAGTGTTCAAATCATTTACTTACACACAATCGATATCTTTTTATTGAGTTCTCGAGGGCTCTCCTTAATATTTCTGGTTGGTTGTTGAGATTATCAATTCCTTTCTTTATTCTAATTTGAATATCTTCAATATTTCGAGAACGGTCCATATAAACTTTAGATTTCAAATGTCCCCATATGTAATTATCGAATGGGGTCATGTCGGGAATGTTAGGAGGCCGGAGAATGATTCCGTTTCTGGCAATCCACATATTATAATTTTTTTGGTCGTGTGGCGTTCTTCAGCTGCCTTAGATTTAGACGAAAACATCCATATTTTTCGAAAACTGACAATTTCTGTTTTATTTGAAAAATACCAGTTTACATAAAATTTTTAGGGTTAACGATGCTTTTTTGCATTTTCTAGTAGCGAATTCTGAATGCCCATAAAAAATACTTCATATTTGCTCTTTTGAACGTTTTTGTAGAACCAATATTTACTGAGATAGCTATTGAGTAAAACATAAACAATCACCCTGTACCTTATCATTCATTATCCCGATTGATCATTATTTTCTAAATCGAAAATTGAAGGCTCCGGATTCTATTGAAAAGTTTTGCAGTGAATAACAAAAATTTACTTAGTGCAATTTATGTCCTTAAAATGAGAAATCCGAAATAGCCTTCTATGGCTGATGAACAATACTTCCACCAAATTTCTAATAAAATTTTCCACATACCTTGAGCCTCGAAAATATAGAATTCTTCGCAATATTCTGCTGGAAATGGAGATCGATGCGGAATTTTCTATACATCTCGACTTGCAACCATCACAATTACAAATTTTCACATTGATTTATCGAATATTTAGTAATGACACGGCCAACATCAATTTAATGCGTAATACAATATCTGCAGGGTACCTTCTTTTTCCACAGCAACCTAATAATAATAAGTTCATGACAGAAGTTTATTCGAATTTTTGAACCCAAAGCTAACTTTTCGTTTTCGTTATTGCTGAGGAATACAGAATATATTACAAGAGAGAACTGATGATGACCGACACATCTCTGTTTTACATTTCCGACCTTCATATAGGATCCTGTAAGAAATTTAAGATTCCTGCATTCGTGTTTTTGGAAATGGTCATAGATGAAAGAATATTTCCAAACTTTTAATTATGGTTTCTCCAATTTCGAAATAACATCCATTGTTTCTGAAAAAATCACACAAATAATGTCCGCTGCTCTTATCTTTTTCTGGATTGAGGATTACGAAAATTCAGGAGACGCGAAAACGTTATTAAGGGCCTACAATTATCGGATAAAAAAAAATTTGTTTCTGATCAGATCTGAGTGGAAGCTTTTTTAAATGCGACCGGCCATCAAACCTTGCAGTTCCGCCCTGCTCCGTCCTCGCAATATATCACTATTTAAATCGAATTCGAAAATGCTATAATCATCATTATTGTGTAGATAATCAATAATCAAAACACTGAAACAATGGTTTATCTGTTCTTATCAGGCGGTCTCATAGTGTGTATGTTGATGGATTATCATTATTTTGTTCGTAAAAGCAGTCTAGGGGGAAGAAGGGGTTCCGGTCTCCTCTGTACCTCCCGAACACGGCTGGCACACCTTGAAGCCGTCCTTCCTTTCGAGATGAATTCTGAGTTGGTACATTTCGATTATCCTCCATAACGCAACAATTCATACAGTATTCGAAAAAAAATTCACGTTTTTAGTAATTAGTCGTTAAATATTATTCACTATTTTCAGTCCCTATATTTTTTATTATTGTCATACTGGTTGAATCAGGAATATTCATGTACAGGGTGATTGTTTATATTTTACTCAATAGCTATCTCAGTAAATATTGGTCCTACAAAAACTTTTAAATGTGCAAATATGAAGTATTTTTTATAGGCATTCAGAATTCAATACTACAAAATGAAAAAAAACATCGGTAACCCAAAAATTTTATGTCTGTTGGTATTTTTCAAATGGAACACCCTATATTTCATCTTCCTCATCGTTGGAGCTCTTTCTTCTGATTTCAAATATATATACTTTATTGAGGTAATCTTTGTCAGTTATCGAAAAATATGGATGTTTTCGTCTAAATCTAAGGAAGCTGAAGAACGCCACACGACCAAAAAAAAATTACAATATGTGGATTGGCAGAAACGGAATCATTCTCTGGACTCCTAACATTCCCGACTTGATCCCATTAGATCCTTCCTTATGGGGATATTTAAATTTATATGGACCGTTCTCAAAACATTGAAGATATTCACACAAGAATAAAGAAAGGAATTGATAATCTCAACAACCAACCAGAAATATCAAGGAGAAACCTCGAAAACTCAATAAAATACTTAATTTGAATTTTTCTTCTATATTTGTCGAAAACTGACAAAGATAACCTCAATAAAGTGATATATTTGAAATCAGAAGAAAGAGCTCTACCGATTAGGAAGATAAAATACAGGGTGTTCCATTTGAAAAATACCAACTTACATACAATTTTTAGGTTAAAGATGCTTTTTTGCATTTTCTAGTACTGAATTCTGAATGCCCACAAAAAATATTTCATAAGTGCCCATTTAAAGGTTTTTTTTGGACCAATATTCACTGAGATAGCTATTGAGTAAAATATAAACAATCACCCTGTACAAATCATAATACACATGGTCTTGTTGGAAACCTTTTTTTAAATTATAGTCAGAGACAATAACTCTGTTGTCTCTAGTTTCATCAAAATAGAACTAGAGTGAATATTTTTCAATTTTTCCTCTTCTATCAAATAAAATTCAGATTTAACATTTACTTCATTTATTTGCAATTTTTCTTCAAATTCCAAATTACCAATATATCAATCAAATGCAATAAAAATAGCTCAATTAGAACATACGACTAACTTGAAATTCAATTTTAATTTCTACTGAAAATACATAAAATTTGTATCACATTTGCATCATCAGATGTCATATCAGCTCTTATGAAAACATTTTGAAAAGCAGAGTATACTATTTATCAATGGAGGTCAATTTCAAATATCATATCATACATGTTATGTTTATAACTTATAATATTGAATGCTCAAAATAATATTGAAAGACAGCTAGAGATTTTCATATTATTATACTACATAGTTGCAAAGCAAATAAATTCAAAGTGAACTTTTTTGTTTCTCGTTTTCTAATCGATTCAGCTCGGAAGAGAGGGTGGTTTCAAACTTACACAAAGAATATGCGTACGTCCCATCGAAGGTCGTCATTCATTGTCATTTATTTGTCAAACCAGTATGAATCTAGTCATATTTGTTACAATTTAAAATATTTTATAAATGTTGATTAATATACGACATTCCTATTTCACATCATCGTTTTATTCAAGGCAAACCTGCATCTATGATAATATTTCTCTAATTATTCACAGAGATAAATACACAACCCTCTTCGTCATGCTAATGTATGTATTTGTTCATTTTGTTCTTTTTATGATGGTGTTAATTTTGATTTGTGATTAAGGATAAATTCGATTTCTTTGGTGTTTCTTTATCTCACCTTAATATTATTCAAGAAAAGTACAAGAGACCAATCAGAAGTACAGAGACCAACTTTTATTTATTTAATATAAAAATGAACACTATTCTACATAGTTTGAATTGAAATCCACTGCTATAAAAAACTGAGAATGATGATGAATTACAGTATTCGGTGAAACCATACTATAACTGGTACTAAATTGATCTAAGACTGTCCAAACAAACACATCATATTTTATAGTTATTAATTTAATTTAATTGTAAAACTTTCACGAACACTCACACCTGGTTTTCTTATGATCAGGGAATCTTCACTATAATGTGTTTCCAAATCTACAGATCCCAGGCCTGAAAACGAATTTAGTGTCAGAAGTAACAAAAATTCATATATTACGTCTCAATATTCAGGGTAAAAATCAACAATTCAAAAGTATGAAAACAAAAATAAACTTACTTTTTGAAGTTAGAACAGCTTTCTGCACTCCAGATGGCGCTCCTAATACAATAACTCTTTCAATCCATTCCATAGTTTCATAATCGGTGTTGTCTACCAAACTGGAAGAGAAAGTATCCTTTATTTGTGAACTTAATCTCATAAACCTAAACCACTTTCAACAACACTCATGTTCAGCTTTTGGGAGAAGACGGTGCAGGTAATTGAGCGCTCGTACTCTTTTCAAGGGGGCTATATCATTTCGTCACGATGTCTGTATTTTTTCGAATTTTGAGCCAAAAATGGTCTAGGGGTTCCGTAAATATAGCCGTTCGAAATTTTGTTCTCCTGATTACTTCGAAACTACAGATTCGATCGAGATGAAATTTTGCACTCGAATGGAGATATAGGTTTTCCAGATACATGCAATATTTTGTCCAGATCGCATGACCAGAACCATAGAAAACATAGACAATTATAACTTTCGAAGGGAAAGGCCTAGGGACTTGAAATTTTCAGGGTAGGTTTGGATCGCGAATGTAGCGATCACGTTCATCAATGAGCAGAATTAGACTGGGGGTTCCGTAAATATGGCCGTTCAAAATATTTTTTTTTGATAATTTTGAAACTACTGATTGGATTGGAATGATATTTTGCACATAGCTGAAGAATACGTGGGAAATTTTGTCCAGATCACCTAAAGAACTGACCTGAAGTCTGGAGTTTCACCTTAATTTAAAAATTGGTGCTCAAAACCTCCAGACTTCACGGCAGTGCTTTTATAATTTTTTTCATTTTTAATTTGTGATATTTCATATTATATACAAATAAATAATTATCATAAAACTCACCTTCCAGTAAGTTCCTTATTTTTAAACTCAAACTGAATATAAAGATACTTCTGTTTCCTGTATTCAAAGCTTTCATTATCATCAATGTAAAGAGTACCTTTGGCGGAATTCTGAAAAAATTGATAAAACTATAATTCGAATTCAGGAATGAAAAATTATACTAGAAAAACTAATAAGCAACATGAACAAAACAATTCATGTATCCCAGATACCAACGAATCCATCATTTGCAGGTTTCGATCCACATCAGATCTCATCAGTACGATTAGCGAAATGATAAATTCGATGTGACAATAAAGTAGGTGAGGTAAAAATATAATTTACCAATATAGAAGTAATTTCAACACTTACATTACTGTCCAGTGCGACTACCAGGGTATATGGATCTCTATGCATCAATGTAGATGCTCGTCTGGGCCTATCTTTCCTAGAAATGATACTTCCACCTCTGTAGAAAATCGGAATCTGCAAAGCAAATATTTCCAATTCAATTAGAAATCTTTGTGAAAAAAAATTTAGAAAATCACTGCCGTGAAGGCAGAAGCTTTTGAGCGCTCATACATTGTCCTTGTAGGTGGATTCGCATTTTCCAGTTTTAGAAATCAATTGAAGGAATTTTCGACAGCTGTCAAAAAAATTCTGAAACTTAGGCGAAATTCCAGACTTCATGTCAGTGCTTCAGCGGATCAATTTTTTTTCGATAATTCGCTAGAATTTTCTACGGTATCTATGGTCTTGGTGATGCGATCTGGACAAAATTTTGCACGTAGTTTGAAAACATTATTCCTCAGCTAGGTGCAAAATTTCATTCCAATCCGATCAGTAGTTTCGAAACTATCAGGAAAAAAATTGTTTGAACGGCCATATTTATGGAACCCCTAGTCTTATTTTGCTCATTGATGAACGTGACCGTGAAATTCGCGATCCAAACCCACCCTGGAATCGATCGAATCTGTAGTTTTGAAATGATCAGGAAAACAAAATTTCGAGCGGCCATATTTACGGAACCCCACGGCGAATTTTGCCCAATAACGAACCTAACCGCGGCATTCGAAATTCGAACCTACCCTGAAAATTTCAAGTTTCTAGGACATTCCGTTCGAGAGTTATCGTGTATACGGACGGACGGACAGACTCGAATTTTTCGACGGATTCGTCATCAGTGAGTCGAACATAGTCGATTGAGACCTTTTTCGGCTCAAAATTCGAAAAATACAGACATCGTGACGAAATGATATAGCCCTCGTGTAAGTAGTACGAGCGCTCAAAAAGCAAGTTGATTTAATAGGCGGGAATAGAATTCACTTCACATGTGGAACCGACTTTTTCTAACATTATCCATCCTTTCAGAAGTTAAAGCCTTTGAGAATTTTATTTCTCATAAAGGGACAGTTTAATGTACTATTTTTGTTATATTTCGTAATTCAATATTTTCTCTATGAAATCGATGTGGAGAAAATCCTAGTCATAACTAATACCAAAATTTTCAACAAATTAATCAATTAGACCTACAGAATCCAAGTTAGCAGTGAAAGTTGTATATCCATCGCCAATATATTTCCTGAAGTCTCTCATATCATACCAATACATCGAAGACCCTCCTGGCAGATACACCCTGGCTGAGGTCGCTCCAGGCTCAGAGATCAAATGTGCCAAGACGGAATCTCCTGGAGAAGAAAACTAATCCATATAAAACATTACGGAACATTATAAACATACCGACAAGTACTTGATTATCGATGTCAATCACTTCGGGGTCTTTGGGGTACGTGTAGAACAACGGTCTTATAACCGGCTCCCCAAATTTCTCATGTTCATAAAATAAAGTATACCATAAGGGCAAATGGGCATATCTCAATCTCAAGGCTGTTCTTATGCGGTGGCGAACATCCTCGGCAAACAGATAAGGTTCCCTTCGTCTGGTGTCTATGTGGGCGTGAGCCCTGAAGAATGGAAGCCATACTGCAGCCTGTAATATATAAATTGGTATAAAAAAAGTAATCTGAAAACCCAGAAGCGAATATTGAAATATGGACAAAAAATCATCTATTCACCTGATACCATCTTTGCAACAATTCCACGTCCGGATTATTGAAGAACCCGCCAATATCAGCACCACAAAAGCTGACACCCCCCAAAGCTTCGGAGAGGCACATGGGATAAGAAGCCGCCAAATGGTTCCAATCCGCGTTGTTATCGCCGGTCCAGATCGCGGCGTATCTTTGAGTTCCCGCGAAATGAGCTCTGGACAAAATGAAGGGACGTTTGTTGGGATTCCTCTGGAGCAGACCTTCGTAGGTGATCGCGGTCTGAAGAAAAGGACGGCGAGTGAGTGCCCGCTTTATATTACCTCAACGATCTACTCACATAAACTAACCCGTACATGTTGTGGAGGTGCCTGTGTTCCCAACCGCCGTGATGTAAACAATCCTTGGGCATGGTGATTTCGGGACCGTTGAATACAGACGGTTCGTTCATGTCGTTCCAGATCATGATGTCGTTGTCTACGTTGTCGTATTTCAACTTGGAGTATAAACCTTTGTAGTAATTGAAAACGGTGGGATTGAAGAAATCGGGATAGCTACTCGATCCAGGCCAACACCAACCTAAACAAGAAATAGTTATTTTTGTATTAAGTGCGTAAATTGAGTGTTTTTTTCATGTCACATGAGAGTGTTAATTCAGTCGAATGTGCCATGAAAACACGAATTTTATACACATGAAATACAAACAACATTTTTTTGTACAACTGTGAATGTGAATTTACATCGTCTGAAATAATTAATTATTAAAGATAATAGTAGTGTTCTTTCGTACTGATTCAAGTGATGGAACTTATGTGATTTAAGTGAAAGCGATTTTGCAATCAGAACAAATTCATTCACTTGAAGCCCGAAAGAATGCGCTCACTTCTATGTATATGAAATTCTATAACGTCAAACTTCAAATTTTGACTTTACCAATGTGATGATCTAATTGAAATGAGAAATTTCGCGATCAGAATAATCACTTACAATCACTTTGGAGTCGTGGAAGGGGGAACTGATTGAAAACGAAAGAACGATCGCTTAAACTGATCTATGTGATTTAACTAACATAAATCACTTTGCTCAGTACGAAAGAACATTACAACGTTATATTTGCAAATTTTTTGTAAACAAAGAATTAAACCAAATATCCTTCAACTTACCCTCATATACATTCCCGTCCTTTGTCTTGACATAATAATCGTTGGAGAGGGAATCTTCATGTAAGAAATATCCCCCTTCTCTTTTGACATGAGGATCGATGATGATCACCAGATGGCGTCCAGTCGTAGTCAAGTTCGTCAACATTTGATCGGGATGTGCAAACTTGATTGGGTCCCATGTAAAGTATTTTTTGCCGTCTGTGTATTCAATGTCCAACCACATGGTATCAACCGGCATGTCATGATCGTCGAAGTTTTTGACTACGGTGGTCACATCGTCTTCGGTTATATAATTCCAACGGCACTGGTGATAAGCGAGGGTGTAGTACTAGAGGAAAGAAACATAATAATAATAATTACAATTTTTGAATGAATAATTATCAGAACAAAAAATATTCACCTGTGGCAACGGAGCGGGACCTGTAAGTTGTGTATACTGCTTGGCGCAATCTTTGGGGGTTGGACCCATGAGAATGAAGAGATCAACTACGCCACTTTCACTCATGAAATGGACGTCTACCCTGCTCTCAGAAGCCTGGCCAGATACTAAATTGACCAAAGAGGAGACCACATTCTGATCCTTACTGTTATTAATATCTACCCAAGTTTCTGACGGATTCAACCAGAATGCTCCAACAGTATTCGAAGTACTAGAAAGAGGGGAATTATTTTCGTCTTCACAATTCTCGTTTGGAGTCAAAATAGGTAACTATACTCCGTTCAAGAATTATCGACACCTCAGTAGACTGTGGAAAATCGAATTTAAGTTGGTAATAGACTATTCAGTAATATTTTGGGTTACCGAATTCAGATTTGTATAGGAATAACACTAACATAACCCATAGAGACCTTGCTTTGATGATTTTATCGAGATATTGGAGAATAATTATTAAAATTAGCTCTAAATTTGAGTATTTTTCGTTTTGTGCGATCGAAATGGCTGGAATTGACCTGGATACATCGCGCCTTACAACAAGAGAACGCCATTCAGTTTGTCAGTGTTACTTCGAGTTTTTCAAAGATTCGGCATATATTTCCGCTTGCATTCGAGTTTTGCTAGTGTTTCAGGTAAACTGTTATTCACCTACTCAAAGTGTATTCTGATTGATCAATGTCTCTTTAATTTTCAGATTTCTTCAAGCACTGTCCGTAGAATATTGGCATGTTATTACAGCCTGGAATTAGCAGTGGAAAAAAACCTGTGCAATATGATTATTCCTTCAAAGAGACATTGAATGACTTTGTTTTGCTAAAATTGAAAACAATGAATATATCAGTTTAGATATCCTTTTTGAACTGGCCAAAGAGCACCTAAATTTCAATCGATCGAAGTCAACATTATATCATGAAAAAAATTGGATACAAATACAAAAAAGTTGGTTGAAGGAAAATTTGTATCGATAACCAGAAAAATATAATAAATAGTTTTGATTTTGTGGTAAATACATGGAACCTAACGTAAAATTCCTTTATCTAGATGAAACTTGGATATTCGAAAACGGTATTCAATTTTGTCAGTGGACACTAGAAAGTAATCCAGAAGGTATCCCGAGTATATTCAAGGGTAAAGGCAGAAGGTACACTATTTTGAATGCTGGAACAATTGATGGATTTATACCTGGATGTGATCTGATTCTTGACAGTAGTATTAATGATAAGATTTACCATAAAACTATGAATGGTGAATTATTTCGTAAATGGGTTATTGAAAAATTGAAACCTTCCCTGCAAAAGGATGCCCATCAATAGGATTATGTCAGCTTATTCAATAAACACATCCAAATCACTACACGTATGCGTGGAGACAAAGTTTTCAATGAGATTTTTATCTTTGCTCTTGTATCATTCGTAGATATTTTAAGTTTATTCATTATACTTATACTGTATGATACCCTGTTCACATTCCCTCTACTAATACTGACATTGATCACGTACTATATTGTCCACATATCAAAAGTATACTGAACAATTGTAAAATTGCTCATCAATTATAATATTTTCAATAATTCATGGATAGTTTTAATAAATGAAAATAAAAATTGACTTAGTATTCAACACCGAGCACTAAATAATTCACAAATTGTTTCTTATATTGATAGTTACAGTACAAATTTCATGTCAAAATTCTTCATGAACAACATAGATTCTTAATTTTTGTTTCTCTCTTCTTTCTCAACATATATAACGTTTTTTCCAATCCATTCACTTGGCCCTGTGCTTAAGTATCAAAATTTTTTTTCTGTTTGTTGCACCACTTTAGCTACCTGCTAGAATTCAACTAATTATCCTTCTTGAAACCTGACATAAAATGGTACTCTTATAGTTATATGGTTAGAATTTTGCAAGATTTCCAATACCAATAAAGATTGCATGGTCTTGAGTGAAAATAAATATTTATTCTAATGATCTTCAATTTTCCATGGTTGACTTTCAAATGAACGATAGCTCAACTCAAGGACTTGCTTGGAAGTTTAGATAATTTCATATGAAAGCATTCCATGATATTTTTGGGCTTTCAAACCTGAATGCCCATGTTTAAACTGCAGTCGGAATATTCTGGCTTAATTATGCGATAATTCGTATACTGAACACTTTCCAAGGTTTTATTTACGTTTGATGTTTTATTTCTATGATGAAATTGAACAGTAACTTTTTGTAACCAGAAATAAAGCCTCGACTGGACTTTCAAGGCCTTCATCGATGTCGATAATTCTTAAATAAAGTATACATAACAATTTTGGCGACATCTGGTGGTATCGGCTAACAACTTCAGAAAAATATACTTACGAATGGGCATATACAACAGGAATGGCTCCATATAAAGACATCGTCGAATCAATAATATATTCAAAAACATCCAAATTGTACAATCTGTAGGGGTCCAAACCACCCTGTCCCGTTGTTCTCAGAGCAAGTTTGTCGGCATGTTGAGGCAAGCCGTAAATTCTCAAAGCTCCCGGGAAAGTGATGTCTAATGCTACTCCTTCGGGACCTCTGGGCTTACTATCATGATGAGACTTGAAATTTTCTTCCCATGCGCCAGGATCTTCCTGAGTGGCTTGGTTTTCCTCACCTTCCCTAAAAAAATTTCATACTAGGTACTTACTTCAAACTTCAAATTTTCAGTATTTTCTCTAAAATTTCACTATTGCTTGGAGTACTAACACTGGAACAGCCTTTGATCTCAGATGTTCAATAGTAAACAATCCTCTACCATTCACTACAGCAACTAAGGTTTCATCTTTGTAGAACTCAATTTTGAATGGCTTTGCTTTCAAAATTGCTTTATTATCAGCTGACTTAACAATGACTTCGTCTTCTGTTCTTTTGAGAACTTCCAGTCTGAAAGAAACAATGTA
This sequence comes from Aphidecta obliterata, assembly GCA_963966015.1. Taxonomy (NCBI): domain Eukaryota; kingdom Metazoa; phylum Arthropoda; class Insecta; order Coleoptera; family Coccinellidae; genus Aphidecta; species Aphidecta obliterata. The sequence goes on from OZ014428.1 coordinate 30,625,189, forward strand.
TTTTTCGATTGAAAGATTATTTGATCAAAATAACAAACCTTGCCACTTGAGGTTCTCCATTGAGTACATTTTGTACCCTATATCTCTTATGTATAGGTGAAACTTCATCAGCATATAAACGGAACATGTTTCCGGCAAGTGCAGTGAGAGCAAGCTTAAACTTAACATTTTCTAAAGAGTTCCACAACTCAGTTTCAACCGAATTCTCAGACACTTCTAAGTTATTCAAATTAAGAACATAATTGCTGTTATCAGACTTGAGTCCCCTAAGACGTCTGAAAATAAAATGGAAGTGGATAACTCTGCTTGAATATTCTATTCGAATACCTACCGACAAAAACTACTTTGACTGCATTCTTTGAAGTTTTCTTTCACCACCCCAAGGCATGTTTGGTACAGAAATATGGAAAATAGCAGATTTCTAGAACATGACAAATTGAATCAAGAAAAGCATCAGTGAAGCCGGTATATATCAATATAGCTTTTCATTAAAGTTGATTGATTACCTTCTAATCAAATTCATTTTTACTAACCGCATACGTGTCTAGCGGATTTGAATTGTTAATCAAACAAAAAAACAAGTGGAAGGCTATTTTATTTATAACAAGTCAAAAATTCTGACCACTGACAGATTAGGTATTCTATTCATTTGTTTCTTTAGGTTTTTTGTCCGAAAAGGAGTGAACAACAAAAACATTCTTTAATGAATTATATACATTTCCTTCAAAGACATTTAACAAATTTGGTTAATGCACGAGGAAATCGAAATATGAAAATTTCAATTTTCTCAATTTTCCATCAGAGAATTCATAGAATAAGAATAGGGAAGAATCACAGAGTGGGCGACATCTACTTTTAATCCTTTGAAATACCCGAATGGTGAACAACAAAGTAACGTGTGTGTGTTTATATAGGAAAAGTGTTAAATATTTGTATGATTTTGAGTCATTTATGTATCAAAAGTGATATATTTAGATGATAATTTATGGACAATTATTTCAATGTATACGAGATGAAAATGCATCGAATTGTAAGAGGTAATGTGGGAATAAGATCACGAAAAATGTGCTCTGTTCCTCAATGCTCATCACATCTGAAATTTCTTTGCATAAATTCCCGTTGAATCTCAAGTCAGTTAAAAAATGGTAGACAATCTTGAAGATTGGGAAATGTATCTCAAAGAAGTTGTTACTTTGCAGCAAGCACTTCCTGAAAGATAATTTTTTTCCTCGTAAGTTCAAGAATTTTCTATTATATAGTGTTCATTTGCTATCACATTCACGTTCACCCACATAATCAAAAATGTCCGAAGGGGTTATCTCGACTCTCACAGGCATTATTATTAATTCCGCAATCTTATAAAAACTATTTGATTCACTTGTTATGAAAGACAGAAATTAAAGAATAATTTTGACCTCCATTCGGCCGGACATCTTGTAATTTTCAGCGCCATCTAGCGGTGCGTGATTTTTCCCTATGTGTTCACATCGATTTTCGGGCTTTCGCATATAATAAAAAAATTTTGAGGTTTGAGGACAACATTGATTTGAATTTATCGAACGTAGGCTTTTAGAAAAAATTTCCAATGTTGGTTATTTGTAGACGTGTGAAATATCCGTTGTTTTCTGACTGTTCTGTGGCGCAAATTTTATTAATTCTGTGATTAGGATTTATCTATGATTTAGGAATATTATTTATTCAGTTCAGTGCTTCTCGTTGTCGTACAAGCGTTTGTAAACGAATTGATTGAATTGGACTAGTTCGAGTTTAGAAATGTTTGTTAACTATATAGATATCGTAAATCCAATCATTTTATCTTAAAAATAGGTGAGAACTACATATTTTCATGATGGGATAAGTTTTGTGTCGCACCGATATCTTTGAATAACCTCAAATAATTTGTTTATGGAGCATACTTATATGGAATTAGAAATTATAATAGTGATTTTTCGTAGGGTAATATCTAGACAATATGTCAATTCCCCCGTACCTAATGGGTCCCAACCCATGGGCCGCAATGATGGCCCAGCAGCAGCTAGTGGCGGCCCATGCACAAGCCCAAGCTCATGCTGCTGCGGCACAGGCACACGCTCATGCGATGCAACAGCAGATGCCTCCACCTCATCCAAAACCTGATGTGATGACTGAAGATAAGCTCCAAGAAAAGTCACAGAAGTGGCAGCAGCTCCAATCCAAGAGATTTGCCGATAAACGTAAATTAGGATTCGTGGAGGCACAGAAGGAGGATATGCCACCGGAACATATAAGAAAAATTATAAGGGATCATGGTGATATGAGCAGTCGGAAATATAGACACGATAAGAGAGTTTACCTTGGGTAAAATAAATCCAAATTATGGATCGATGATGATACTAATGTTTCGAATTTTTAGGGCTTTGAAATATATGCCACATGCAGTTATGAAGCTGTTAGAAAATATGCCGATGCCTTGGGAGCAAATACGAGATGTTAAAGTATTGTATCACATAACTGGGGCCATAACATTTGTGAATGAAATACCATGGGTGATAGAACCCGTTTATATTGCTCAATGGGGGTAATTAGGTTATTTCACATCTGGAGAATATTAATTTTATAGTATTATTATATTCCAGTACAATGTGGATTATGATGAGGAGAGAAAAAAGGGATCGTCGTCACTTCAAACGTATGAGATTCCCTCCCTTCGACGACGAGGAACCACCTCTAGATTATGCCGATAACGTCCTAGATGTTGAACCGTTAGAGGCAATTCAAATTGAGTTAGATGCAGATGAAGATTCTGCTATTGCTAAGTGGTTTTACGATCATAAACCATTAGTAGGTTCTAAATATGTAAACGGTTCAACATACAGAAAATGGAATCTCACTCTACCAATGATGGCTACCCTTTATAGGCTGGGAAATCAATTACTTACTGATTTGGTGGATAATAATTACTTTTATCTCTTCGATACGAAAAGTTTCTTTACCGCCAAAGCTTTGAACATGGCTATCCCTGGAGGTCCCAAATTTGAACCACTGATTAAAGATATGAATCCTGCGTGAGTTTTATGGCTTTTTTTTTTTTCAATTTTGTTATGATGATATTTTACTATCTTTGTTAATATTTTTTTAGGGATGAGGATTGGAATGAGTTCAACGATATTAATAAGATTATAATAAGGCAACCCATTCGAACTGAATATAGGATTGCTTTTCCTTATCTCTACAATAACATGCCGCATTTTGTCCATCTTTCATGGTAAGTTATCCTCTCGCATTTTTTCTGGGTGGATTTGATGTTTTTCCATCATTTAAAATTTTTAGTTTTTTCTTTTTTTGTTTTTCATTTCTTAACTTGTTAACGTTCCTTTTTGATTAATTTTTATTGAGAAAATGTTCCAATAATCAATTTATTTCTCATCCACAACAGTTTTCCAATTTTAGAAGAGTATAATCTAAAAATGGACTGAACTTGTGGAAAATCAGGAGTAACTCGATATTCATTCTAAAACTTAGATTTTTTTAGAATTGCTGTTTTGTTACTGACAGAAAATCATCTTTGAATTAATCACATCAAATGTCTCTACGATTCCATTTCAATATTCTGCTTCTTTAGGTACCATGCTCCCAATGTGGTCTACATCAAAACTGAGGATCCGGATCTGCCAGCATTCTATTTTGATCCTTTAATCAATCCGATTTCTCATCGCCATGCAGTAAAAAGCTTAGAACCTCTCCCAGAAGATGATGAGGAGTATATTTTACCTGATACTGTTCAACCGTTCTTGCAAGAAACTCCCTTGTATACGGACAATACAGCCAATGGTATTGCTCTCTTGTGGGCTCCAAGACCTTTCAATATGAGATCAGGTAATGAAAACTGATTATTTTTTCCCTCATTATTTTTTTAATATTATGTCAATTCACAGGTCGTTGTAGAAGAGCCATCGATATTCCTTTGGTAAAAAGTTGGTACATGGAACACAGTCCCCCAGGGCAGCCTGTGAAAGTGCGTGTCAGCTATCAGAAACTACTAAAGTACTACGTTTTGAATGCCTTGAAACATAGGCATCCGAAACCTCAGAAGAAGAGATACCTCTTCCGTTCATTCAAAGCCACAAAATTCTTTCAAACCACCAATATCGATTGGGTGGAGGCGGGCTTACAAGTCTGTAGACAGGGATATAACATGCTCAATCTTCTTATTCACAGAAAGAATCTGAATTATCTTCACTTGGATTATAATTTCAACTTGAAACCTGTGAAAACTTTGACCACCAAAGAAAGAAAGAAGTCTAGGTTTGGAAATGGTAAATAGTTTCGTTTCTTTACGAGGTAATATTTTGAATATTTTTATTTTTTCAGCATTCCATCTTTGCAGAGAAATTCTTCGTTTGACGAAATTGATTATAGATTCCCACGTTCAATACAGATTGAACAATGTCGATGCTTTCCAACTTGCGGACGGCTTGCAGTATATTTTCGCCCATGTGGGTCAATTGACTGGGATGTACCGTTACAAATACAAACTTATGAGACAGATTCGAATGTGCAAGGATTTGAAACATCTTATATATTACAGATTTAACACGGTGAGTATTTCCGCCTAAAATACAATTTTAAGCTTGTGCAATTGTTATAGTAAATTCTTGATTTGACCTATTTAATATACAGAGTGTACCTAAATTGAAGGTACAAACGAAGAGGGGAGATTTTTATTTGTTTTCTTTTTATATTACACAAAATATCCTCCATTCCTCATAAGAATTCAGTCTACTCATATGTTATGGTTTTGAAACATATTTATACAGATCAAACAGGATTTAAAAAAATGTTACTGAGAAAATTTTTCCCTTTGGTGTGAGTAATACTAAATCAGTACAAGTTTGAGACTTACACTCTTTATTATGAATATTAGATTCAGAATTTTTTTGATGATGAGACGCGCAGGGGTCCTGAAGCTGGTTATGCTGTAGACCAGTAATCGGCATTGTAGTTGGCATTGGTTGACACATGTTTGGTTAGAAATAGCGCTTCTGAAAAAAAATTCGTTCTCAAGCTTTGCCACAATTTTTTTTTTAATCCGCTTCAGTTGAGGTTGATTTTTTTTAACCCCCTAACAGTATATTTTTTTTTCCAATTTACCAGGGTCCTGTTAGCAAAGGTCCAGGCTGTGGCTTTTGGGCCCCCGGTTGGAGGGTGTGGCTTTTCTTCATGAGAGGTATCACCCCGCTATTGGAAAGGTGGCTCGGAAATCTGTTATCGCGTCAATTCGAAGGTCGTCACTCTAAGGGTGTGGCGAAGACTGTTACCAAACAGAGGGTAGAGTCTCATTTCGATCTCGAATTGAGGGCTTCTGTCATGCACGACATAGTAGACATGATGCCCGAAGGTATCAAACAGAATAAGGCGAGAACAATACTGCAACATTTGTCCGAAGCTTGGAGATGTTGGAAGGCCAATATTCCGTGGAAAGTAAGTATTTGGTTTCTTAATCTGTTTATTTCATTTTATTGCACTTTCTGAATTTTTTCAACATATCCATAATGAAATTCCGATTGACAATGTTAAATTTTCTTATGATGAATTGCGCAGGGGTCCTGAAGCTGGTCATGCTGTAGACCAGTAATCGGCTTTGTAGTTGGCATTGGTCGGCACATGTTCGGTTAGAAAAAGCGCTTCTGAAAAAAGTAAAATTCAAAATAGTTCATCTCATACTGGATGTGGCGTTATAGTTTTTTTTTTCTTGGTAATAGGTACCTGGACTGCCGATTCCAATAGAGAACATGATCCTTCGTTATGTGAAAATGAAAGCCGACTGGTGGACAAACACAGCTCATTACAACAGAGAGAGAATACGTCGTGGTGCAACAGTCGATAAGACTGTTTGTAAGAAAAACTTGGGCAGACTTACTAGGTTATACTTGAAAGCAGAGCAAGAACGTCAACACAACTACCTAAAAGTGAGTAGTATAATTAATTTCCGGTAAGAACTCAAAAACTAATTAATTAATTTATTTAGGATGGACCATATATCTCTCCTGAGGAAGCTGTGGCCATATACACTACGACAGTCCATTGGCTCGAATCCAGAAGGTTTGCCCCAATACCTTTCCCTCCGTTGTCTTACAAGCACGATACCAAACTACTAATTTTGGCCCTAGAGAGATTGAAAGAAGCGTACAGCGTCAAATCAAGGCTCAACCAGAGTCAGAGAGAAGAATTAGGTCTTATTGAACAGGCTTACGATAATCCCCATGAGGCACTGTCCAGGATAAAACGTCATTTGTTGACGCAGCGTGCTTTTAAAGAGGTGAGAAGATAAATAATAGTTATTTATGTCATGAGGATCATAAAGACGATCATTATGGTACAAGTCGTGAATGTTATCGGGCGAGGCGTAGCCGAGTCCGATTACACGACGTATGCCATAATGATTGTTTATGATTTGTATTACATACAAAATTTTATCTGATGGCATTTATATTAATACATTTTCGAAAAATTGAAAACTGCATTTTTGACATGTCACAATGACAACTATTTTTAAAGGGGTAAGTATATGTGTAGTTTCAAATATTAGTAGGTTAGTGAGCTGTGCTTTGCCATTTCCTTCACAACGTCAGGTTGTAACGGCAATATTTATTTATCTGCTGTCAAACAATTTTCACGTAGAATTGAATATAATTTGAATAATAATGAGTGATTTTGAAACTGGTAGTTTGTCTTCTGATTTGGAAGAAATGACGCGAAATATCGTGGACTCCCTTTTGCCGGATAAATCACGGAGTATATATGAAATAGCGTTTAATCGGTACGAAGAATGGTGTTCTACTAAGAAAACGAAATAAGTTTTGTCCATAGTTATGCATTCTGAATAAACTTTTTTGATCACACCATTGCATGTTTTTTATATAGAATTTCATTATGGTACTTAGTACCATAATGAGCTTCCTTATGTCATCAAAATTGAGTGACATAACGTTGTCATTATGACATGCCATCAGATAAAATCATTTATAGGTTAGATCTCAAATCTCCACCTTCCAGGTGTTTGATTTACTTTGTGATTCAGGTGGGAATAGAATTCATGGATCTCTACAGTCATCTGATTCCGGTTTACGATGTTGTACCTTTGGAAAAAATAACAGATGCGTACTTGGATCAGTACTTGTGGTACGAAGCCGATAAACGCAGGCTCTTCCCACCGTGGATCAAACCTGCAGATACTGAACCTCCACCGTTATTGGTGTACAAATGGTGTCAGGGTAAGTTTTTTATTTTCTACATTTTATAAGTGGGTCAAAAAAATTTCAAAATATTGGATTTCAATGAAAATTAGGCTTTTCATGGCCGTTTATGATGAATCGCGCAGGGGTCCTGAAGCTGGTTGTACTGTAGACCAGTAACCGGCATTGTAGCTGGCATTGGTCGGCACATGCTTGGTTAGAAAAATAGCGCTTCTGAAAAAGATAATAATTTGCTTAGACACATTCCTCACTTTACCTCATACTGAATACAGCTATTTTTCAGGTATAAATAATTTGGCAGATGTTTGGGATGTCGGTGAAGGTGAATGCAACGTTTTACTTGAATCCAAATTCGAAAAGTTATACGAAAAAATAGATTTAACCCTGTTGAATAGATTGTTACGTTTGGTTGTCGATCATAATATAGCCGATTATATGACGGCTAAAAATAACGTTGTGATCAACTACAAGGATATGAACCACACAAACAGTTACGGAGTTATCAGGGGACTTCAATTCGCGTCTTTCATCACCCAGTACTACGGTCTGGTGTTAGATCTGTTGGTGCTCGGTTTGCAGAGGGCCAGCGAGATGGCTGGACCGCCCCAGATGCCGAACGATTTTCTCACCTTCCAAGACGTTCAAACCGAAGCCAGCCATCCCATAAGGCTCTACTGTCGTTACGTAGATAAGATTCATATGTTCTTCAGGTGAGTTGAGATTCTTTGGGATTTGCGAACTGTTAATTATTCAACAAAAAGACTCCAGCTTCCTAAGTGAAACTAAGAATGTTCAGGGTGGGCAAATATGAAGTATTTTTTATGGGCATTCAGAATTCAGTACTAGAAAATGCAAAAAGGCATTCTGATTTCAAATATATTGTTATGTGGAATTTAAAGAAATTCATTCAAATTTTGAAAATAATTCAAATCCAGTAACAATTTTTGATAATTCTGTTCAATATTCTATTTGATTTGCCCGAAACTCTTCCTCAAGGTGGGTTGTACGATGAACAATTTAAAAAAAAAATGTTTACACAATTATATTTTTAACAATCGAATTCAATTGAACTAACTCTAACTATTCAATAATTCCCAAATCAATAAATAGTTTCAGACCAAATGAGTGCTCTCACAGAAAAAGCTATGTCCAAATATAGTTCTTCAATTTCCCCTGGGTTGCTTCATTATGATAACAATGGCACGCTGCTCTTTATATCCCTTCAACTTGAAAGTTTAATTTCCATGCTTTCAAATTGCACAAAGTTCCACTTGGTTTTTAACATAAATTCTCGATGTTTTCTTTTTCCAATCTCAATTCAAACAAATTTTTTGAAGGGTCAATCTCGACTGACTTTTCTCGGTCAACTGTCCCCACTTTTCCAACTTAATTTTTCAATCAAATTTTCCGTGGTATGAAGCATTCTTGATTCACTCTGTCCAGCTTATAATTCGAAATTGCATTTTTACAAATTTTCTTACATAAATTCCAATTAAAAATTTCAACAATTCATATTTTCTATTATATGAACCCCCTTTAAAAATATAATAATGTTATAAGTAATTGATTTTGGTCGGTTAAATTTCCTGAATCGACTAAAAATTCGAAATATATTTTTTTCATTTATTATTGGATCTTACGGAGAATTTAATTTTATGATTCCTGCTTATATTTATAAGGTATTTCAAATTTCATGCATAATATGGAATCATTTGGGTTTATTCTTAAATCGTAGAAAAAATAATTATGTTTTGATTTCTATAACAATATATACTTTATTGAGATTATCTTTGTCAGTTTTCGAAAAATATAGATTTTCGTCTAAATCTAAGTCAGCTGTAGAACGCTACGTGACACTGCTGCGATTTTTTTATATCAAAGTAGCCGTGGATAATAGAACAAAGGGTCTTTGTTTCATTAATTTATTAACAAAAATTTAAATTAAGTGTTCATTTACTTTATACACAATCGATATCTTTTTAATGAGTTTTCGAGGGCTCTCCTCAATATTTCTGGTTGGTTGTTGAGATTATCTATTCCTTCCTTTGTTCTGAGTTGAATATCTTCAATACTTTGAGAACTCTAGATATATAAGAAAGTATCCATTGGGGTCAAGTCGGGAATGTTAGGAGGCCAGAGAATGATTCCGTTTCTGCTAATCCACATATTGTAGTTTTTCTTGTCGTGTGGCGTTCTACAGCTGCCTTAGATTCAGACGAAAACATCCATATTTTTCGAAAACTGACAAAGATAACCTCAATAAAGGATATATATTTGAAATGAGAATAAAGAGCTCTACCGATTAGGAAGATGAAATACAGGGTGTTCCATTTGAAAAATACCAACTTACATAAAATTTTTAGGTTGACGATGCTTTTTTGCATTTTCTAGTACTGAATTCTGAATGCCCATAAAAAATACTTCATATTTGCCCATTTAAACGTTTTTGTAGGACCAATATTTACTGAGATAGCTATTGAGTAAAATATAAACAATCACCCTGTACTCAGTAACGATATCTAAAAATTTGTTTCCAGGTTTTCAGCGGAAGAAGCTCGCGATTTGATCCAGAGATACCTGACGGAACATCCCGATCCAAATAACGAGAATATCGTTGGATACAACAACAAGAAATGCTGGCCAAGGGACGCAAGGATGAGGTTGATGAAGCACGACGTGAACTTGTGAGTATTGAATAAAGGACATCTGTTAACGTTTGTTTCATGAAAATTTGTTTCCAGGGGACGTGCAGTGTTCTGGGATATTAAAAATCGTCTACCGAGATCTGTCACCACCATCCAGTGGGAGAACAGTTTCGTCAGCGTGTATTCCAAGGATAATCCCAATTTATTATTCAACATGTCAGGATTTGAATGCAGAATTCTTCCAAAGGTATGCTATTGAAATTTTGTCTTTGTAATTTCAAAATTCAATGATTTCTTACTCTGTTTCAGTGTCGAACCCAACACGAAGAATTCAACCATCGAGACGGGGTGTGGAATTTACAACACGAAGGTAGCAAAGAAAGGACTGCTCAGTGTTTCTTGAGAGTTGACGATGAGTCAATGGGGCGTTTCCATAACAGAGTCAGACAAATTCTTATGGCTTCCGGGTCAACCACCTTCACAAAAGTAAGAATTTTGATTGTAAAATTTGAAATTGTACTTTAGGAGGAATTATTCATTGAAAAGTCTTGTATATTATTAGGAATGCTTTTTTTTTTTATGATGATACGCGCAGGGGTCCTGAAGCTGGTTATGCTGTAGACCAGTAACCGGCATTGTAGTTGGCATTGGTCGACACATGTTTGGTTAGAAAAATGCGCTTCTGAAAAAAAATTCCCTAATACGGATCTCGGATTTTTCAATAGTGACTCAATATTTGGGTTATTAATTCCTATAATGAATCTTCGAAATGGGAAAATAGGTATTTGTGTAACTAGTGTGAAAAGTGAATATTTCGATGTATGGTCTTTACAATATGACTCTTTTGTTGTTGCATAGTCAATAAAGTTAAACTTTTGGCACCTAGATAGTGTGTAAAAAGTAGTATACTTCATTCAAGAATTATTGACATTGAAGCAGGCCTTGAACGTCTAGTCGAGGCTTTATTTCTGGTCACAAAAAGTACCTGTTCAATTTCATCCTAGAAATAAAACATAAATATAACCTATAAAAGTGTTCAGCATACGAATTATCGAATAATTACGCCGGAATATTTCGACTGCAGTTTTAACATGGGAATTCAGGTTTAAAAGCGCAAAAATATCGTGGAATGCTTTGATATGAAATTATCTGAACTTCCAAGCAAGTCTGTGAGTTGAGATATCGTTCATATAAAAGTCAACCATGGAAAATTGAAGATCATTAAAATGAATATTTATTTTCACTCAAGACCATGCAATCTTTATTGGTATTGGAAATCTCGCAAAATCCTAAAGATAAAACTATAAGAGGACCATTTTATGTCAGGATTCAAGCAGGATAATTAATGGAATTCTAGCAGGTAGCTAAAGTGGTGCAAAAAACAGAAAAAATTTTTTGATACTTCGTAAGCATGGGGCCAAGTGAATGGATTGGAAAAAACGTTATATATATTAAGAAATAACAAAGAAACAAAAATTAATAATTTATGTAGTACATGAAGAGTTTTGTCATGAAATTTGTATTGTAACCATCAATATATGAACCAATTTGTGAATTATTTAGTGATCGGTGTTGAATACTTTACGAAAGTCAAATTTTATTTTCATTTATTAAATCTGTCCATGAATTATGGGAAATATTATAATTGATGAGCAATTTTACAATTATTCAGTATACTCTTGAATTGTGAACAATATAGCATGTGTCATAATTCTATTGATGGGCATCCTTTTGCAGAAAAGGTTTCAATTTTTCAATAACCCATTTATGAAATAATTCACTATTCATAGTAATCCTTATCATTAATACCATTGTCAAGAATCAGATCACATACAGGTAAAAATCCATAAATTGTTCCAGCATTCAAAATAGTGTACCTCCTGCCTTTACCCTTGAATATACTCGGCATACCTTCTAGATTACTTTCTGTCCACTGACGAATTTGAATACCGTTTTCGAATATCCAAGTTTCATCTAGATAAATGAATTTTATGTTTTGTTCCATGTTTTCTCGGTATTTACCACAAAATCGTACTCTATTTATTATATTTTTCTGTTTATCAATAAGAATTTTCCTTCAATCAACTTTTTTGTATTTGTATCCAATTTTTTTTATGATATACATAATATAATGTCGACTTCGATCGATTAAAATTTTGGTGCTCTTTGGCCAGTTCAAAAAGGATATCTAAACTGATATATTTATTGTTTTCAATTTTAGCAAAAACAAAGCCATTCAATGTCTCTTTGAAGGAATAATCATATTGCACAGGTTTTTTTCCACTGCTAATTCCAAGTTGTGATAACATTCTAATATTCCACGGACAGTGCTTGGAGAAATCTGAAAATTTGAGAGACATTGATCAATCAGAATACACTTTGAGTAGGTGAATAACAGTTTACCTGAAACACAAGCAAAACTCGATTAATGCTAGCGGAAATACATGCCGAATCTTTGAAAAACTCGAAGTAACACTGACAAACTACATGGCGTTCTCTTGTTGTAAGGCGCGATGTATCCAGGTCAATACCAGCCATTTCAATAGCACAAAACAAAAAATACTCAAATTTAGAGCTAATTTTAATAATTATTCACCAATATCTCGATAAAATCATCGAAGCAAGGTCTCTATGGGTTATGTATGCCAACCTGAATTCGGCAACCCAAAATATTACTGAATAGTCTATTACCAACTTGAATTCGATTTTCCACAGCCTACCGAGATGTCAATGATTCTTAAAAGGAGTATAACTTTTCGGACGTACACAGAAAAAAGAAATTTCAAGCACCCCTTGATGACTCGGACTATTGTGTTCCAATTCTAAATAATGTTACATTTTGAAAGTTCGTCCATGGCAGCAAGTTAAAACTTTCTAATTTTCAGATTGTGAACAAGTGGAATACAGCTCTGATTGGTCTAATGACCTACTTCAGAGAAGCAGTTGTGAACACTCAAGAACTCCTTGATCTACTCGTAAAATGTGAAAATAAGATCCAGACACGTATCAAGATCGGTTTGAACTCTAAAATGCCTAGTCGTTTTCCACCCGTAGTGTTTTACACTCCAAAAGAATTGGGTGGACTTGGTATGTTGTCTATGGGCCACGTTCTCATTCCTCAGGTACGCTATCGAGATTTTGTAATTAAAAGATGAAATACTGATTTTTTTATGGCTTTTTCAGTCTGATTTGAGGTGGTCCAAACAAACAGATGTTGGAATAACCCATTTCCGTTCCGGTATGAGCCACGATGAAGATCAGCTCATTCCGAATTTGTACCGTTACATCCAACCGTGGGAGTCTGAATTTATTGATTCCCAGAGAGTATGGGCTGAGTATGCTCTCAAGAGGCAGGAAGCAAATGCCCAAAATAGGTATTTTCATGACAAAATCTCTCTTCCCTTTTTTTCTACTCACGTGTTTTATTTTTTCCAGGAGGCTAACTCTAGAAGATTTAGAAGATTCTTGGGATAGAGGAATACCCAGAATCAACACTCTCTTCCAGAAAGATCGTCATACTCTCGCTTACGACAAAGGTTGGAGGATAAGAACGGAATTCAAACAATACCAGGTCCTGAAACAAAACCCCTTCTGGTGGACACACCAAAGACACGACGGCAAACTTTGGAATCTCAACAACTACAGAACTGACATGATTCAGGCCTTGGGAGGAGTAGAAGGAATTCTTGAACACACTCTTTTCAAAGGAACCTACTTCCCTACTTGGGAAGGTCTCTTCTGGTAATAAAATTAAACGAAAAATACTGTAATTTTACTAATTTACTAAATTTTCTTCCCAACAGGGAAAAGGCTTCCGGTTTCGAAGAATCCATGAAATACAAAAAGTTGACAAACGCGCAGAGATCCGGATTGAATCAAATTCCCAATCGTCGATTCACGTTATGGTGGTCGCCCACGATAAACAGAGCCAACGTTTACGTTGGTTTCCAGGTGCAACTCGATCTTACCGGTATTTTCATGCACGGTAAAATTCCAACATTGAAGATTTCCCTCATCCAGATATTCAGGGCTCACTTGTGGCAGAAAGTGCACGAGTCTATCGTTATGGACTTGTGTCAGGTAATAAATTCTCTCATTATGTTTGCCTCTACTCGCTACTTACGCTCTTCCTCAGACGCATTGTCTCGATTATTACGGACTCGTCTTGAGTCACGCCTCCGCCGACCAATATTTGGACGCCTCGCTGATGGCATTTTTGAGCGCTCGTAATACTTACACGAGGGCTATATCATTTCGTCACGATGTCTGTATTTTTCGAATTTTGAGCCGAAAGTGGTCTCAATCGACTATGTTCGACTCACTGATGACGAATCCGTCGGAAAATTCGAGTCTGTCCGTCCGTCCGTAAGCACGATAACTCTCGAACGGAGCAACCTAGAGACTTGAAATTTTCAGTTTGGGTTCAGTTCCCGAATGCCTCGGTTGAGTTCGTTAATGGGCCAAATTCCACCAGGGGTTCCGTAAATATGGCCGTTCAAAGTTTTGTTTCCCTGATTACTTGAAAACTGCAGATTTGATTGAGATGAAATTTTGCACTCAAATGGAGAATGAGGTGTTCAAGCTACATGTGAAATTTTGCCCAGATCGCATGACCAGAACCATAGAAACCATAGAAAATTATAACTTCCGAAGGGAGAGGCCTAGGAACTTGAAATTTTCAGGGTGGGTTTGGATCGCGAATTTCACGGTCACGTTCATCAATGAGCAAAATTAGATTAGGGGTTCCGTAAATATGGCCGTTCAAAATATTTTTTTCCTGATAGTTTCGAAACGACTGATCGGATTGGGATGAAATTTTGCACCTAGCTGAGTAATAATGTATTCAAACTACGTGCAAAATTTTGTCCAGATCGCATCACCAAGACTATAGATACCGTAGAAAATTCTAGCGAATTATCGAAATAAAATTGATCAGCTGAAGCACTGACAGGAAGTCTGGAGTTTCGCCTAAGTTTCAGAATTTTTTTGACAGCTGTCGAAAATTCCTTCAATTGATTTCCAAAACTGGAAAATGCGAATCCACCTACTAGGTGCATGTACGAGCGCTCAAAAGCTCCTGTCTTCACGGCAGTGCTTTTCGTAATTTTTACTTTTCCGTACGGTTTTTTGGGAAATATTTCGTTGTATAAGCCTTGTAGTGATAATAATGAATACAACTAAAAAAGAATTACCGAATTTGGTGCAGTCGTTTGAACGTGATGCTTGCACATACGTACATCCTCTTTTATCAATCTAGATTTTCAAATCATAAAAATTTACTCTGTACTCGTATTTCGAGGGTTCTTCCTGTAAATTAATTTTTTTGGAATTAATATTGAATTGTTTTATTTTATGCAGGTGTTTGATCAAGAGCTTGATGCCTTAGAAATTGAAACAGTGCAAAAAGAAACAATCCATCCCAGGAAATCATACAAAATGAATTCTTCCTGCGCCGATATCTTATTGTTCTCGGCTTACAAATGGAATGTTTCCAGACCATCTTTACTCGCCGACACTAAGTAAGTACATAAAGTTTATTGAATAAACTTCAGAAAGTGGGCTCGGTTTTTTCTGAATTCTGTAACAATAATGTGGGGACTGCTGAGAAAAATCCTTAATCAATATGTATTTTCTAGAGACACAATGGATAATACAACAACCCAGAAATATTGGATTGATGTGCAGCTCAGGTGGGGAGACTACGATTCTCACGATGTTGAACGTTACGCCAGAGCTAAATTCTTGGATTACACAACGGATAATATGTCTATCTATCCTTCTCCAACAGGGGTGTTGATTGCTATTGATCTAGCTTATAACTTGCATAGGTGAGACTTTTAAAAATTTTTATGTCCTTTATCCTATTTTTGCGAATAAAATATGTTCAGTCTCATTAATACTTCCATTTACTTTCAGTGCTTATGGAAATTGGTATCCGGGTTGTAAACCCCTCATCCAGCAAGCCATGGCCAAGATAATGAAAGCGAATCCGGCCCTTTATGTGTTGAGAGAACGTATAAGGAAAGCCCTCCAGTTGTATTCCAGTGAACCCACAGAACCCTACCTTTCCAGTCAGAACTACGGCGAGTTGTTCTCCAACCAGATAATCTGGTTCGTTGACGACACTAACGTGTATCGCGTCACCATCCATAAGACCTTCGAGGGAAATTTGACGACGAAACCTATCAACGGAGCCATCTTCATATTCAATCCGAGAACTGGTCAGTTGTTCTTGAAGATCATCCATACTTCGGTATGGGCCGGTCAGAAAC
The DNA here is from genome assembly GCA_963966015.1 of Aphidecta obliterata. Classification (NCBI taxonomy): domain Eukaryota; kingdom Metazoa; phylum Arthropoda; class Insecta; order Coleoptera; family Coccinellidae; genus Aphidecta; species Aphidecta obliterata. The sequence continues at coordinate 30,641,341 of OZ014428.1, forward strand.
GTTTGGGACAGTTGGCTAAATGGAAAACGGCGGAAGAAGTTGCTGCCTTGATTAGATCTTTACCGGTGGAAGAACAGCCCAAACAGATCATCGTGACTAGGAAGGGAATGTTGGATCCTCTCGAAGTCCATCTTCTCGATTTCCCAAATATCGTCATCAAGGGATCGGAGTTGCAGCTACCCTTCCAAGCTTGCCTCAAGATCGAAAAGTTCGGCGATCTCATATTGAAGGCGACAGAGCCTCAGATGGTTCTGTTTAATTTATACGATGATTGGTTGAAAACTATATCTTCTTATACGGTGAGTCTTAGTTTGTACTCAGACTCAGACTAAGGATTCTGTTACAGTCAGTGCTGGTTTTGAACTAGCAGAGAACACAATTTTCTATTTCTTTATTTATGTTTTCAGAGTATCAAAAAATATATTTTCACCACGTATTTACAGATATAGCCTTATGTGCCTGAATTAGAGAGAAAACATTACAGCCGTATATATTCGACCAATGCGTATCAATAAATTCTGCACTAGTTTCTAAAATTCATCGCTAAGTTGTTCCAGTATTATCTTAATTCGAGTTTTTGTGCACGACTAACATCAATTACAAATTCTTGGAAGATGACATTTATTATACCTAACAAATAGAGTAACTTATCAATTTCAACAATTATTTCCATAATTACGGCAGTAAGTGTGTAAAATAATTGCAAAAAGAGAAATTCATTGTTCCAAGCGTTCAAATGGTTCTTCAGACCAATATTAAGAATTTTTGATACAGTTAAGATTAAAAATATTTTTCAAAAGTGGAATTTCTTCGAGTTATTCAATTGGCTCTTGTCGAGTTGAGTTCACTCTCTTCTCTCGTTGATACAGTCATCGAATCGTTAGTAGTTTTCGTGAAATTGTTTGTTCCCATGGAATGGGCCAAATGATGTCGTCCCATGAAAGAATAATACCTGAAAAAAAAAATGGATTTTATAGTTTCCTACTTTTTGAGCGCTCGTACTACTTACACGAGGGCTATATCATTTCGTCACGATGTCTGTATTTTTCGAATTTTGAGCCGAAAATGGTCTCAATCGACTATGTTCGACTCACTGATGACGAATCCGTCGGAAAATTCGAGTCTGTCCGTCCGTCCGGCCGTCCGTCCGGCCGTATACACGATAACTCTCGAACGGAATGTCCTAGAAACTTGAAATTTTCAGGGTAGGTTCAGTTCCCGAATGGCTCGGTTAAGTTCGTTAATGGGCCAAATTCCACCAGGGGTTCCGTAAATATGGCCGTTCAAAGTTTTGTTTCCCTGATTACTTGAAAACTACAGATTTGATCGAGATGAAATTTTGCACTCAAATGGAAAATGAGGTGTTCAAGCTACATGTGAAATTTTGTCCAGATCGCATGACCAGAACCATAGAAACCATAGAAAATTGTAACTTTTGAACGGAAAGGCCTAGGGACTTGAAATTTTCAGGGTGGGTTTGGATCGCAAATTTCACGGTCATGTTCATCAATGAGCAAAATTGGACTAGGGGTTCCGTAAATATGGCCGTTCAAAATATTTTTTTCGTGATAGTTTCGAAACTACCGATCGGATTGGAATGAAATTATGCACCTAGCTCAGGAATAATGTATTCAAACTACGTGCAAAATTTTGTCCAGATCGCATCACCAAGACCATAGATACCGTGGAAAATTCTAGCGAATTATCGGAAAAAAATTGATCAGCTGAAGCACTGACATGAAGTCTGGAGTTTCGCCTAAGTTTCAGAATTTTTTTGACAGCAGTCAAAAATTCCTTCAATTGATTTCTAAAACTGGGAAATGCGAATCTACCTACAAGGTGCATGTACGAGCGCTCAAAAGCTCCTGCCTTCACGGCAGTGCTTTTCGTAATTTTTAAAATCTCCAAGAACTTCCCAAAAATTGTTTAGCTGAAGCTGCAGGGTTTATAGGTGTTAGGAAAATTCTTGTGAAACAGAATATATTCTATTTTTGTTTGTTTTATAAGGATTTTACATTCTCCAAAACCGAAAATGGGAAAAATAAAATTTGAAAAAAGTAAAAATTTGTAGATACAGGGGTTCAAAAATATAATTTGAAAAATACACAAATATAAAAATACACTCGTCTTGAGTCACGCGTTCGTCGACCAATATTTGGACGCCTCACTGATGGCATTTTTATCAATCACAATAACTATCCCACAACACAACGATAATTATATAATTACCTCATTTCGAACCCCCAATAGCTTCACATTCTATGTTTCCTGTCTGACCGATCCAGGTTTTGATGAAATTTGTTTTTTGAAGAAAATGAGAATCGATTGAAATTCTTTCAAAAAGGTGTGATGAATAGTTTTCAGAGACAATATTCGTTCTTATTCATGCCATTATTATCCATATAATCTTCTTTTCGTAACGTTTTAACCTCTTACCTGACTCCAAGAGTTTTGGTCGTGACTTTTTGAAAATTGTTGTAAACTGACGGGAGTAACTTGGAAAAGCTTAAACAGGACCTATTTCATTGTAAACATTACATTTGAAACCCCGAGAGTCTTAGTTTGTATTTTTATCGAATTGGTTCTAAATATTCGTTTTTTGTAGGCATTCTCGAGGCTGATATTGATTCTGCGAGCTCTGCACGTTAATACAGAAAGAACGAAGGTTATATTGAAACCGGACAAAACTACCATTACCGAACCCCATCATATTTGGCCGACACTCTCAGACGATGAATGGATCAAGGTGGAGGTCCAACTTAAGGACCTGATCCTTGCCGATTACGGAAAGAAGAACAAGTGAGTTGGAACTTTGAGATTAGAGTTTGAAATTGATAAATTTTCTTTTCAGTGTGAATGTAGCGTCATTGACACAATCAGAAATTCGTGATATCATCCTCGGTATGGAAATAAGTGCCCCTTCGGCTCAAAGACAACAGATAGCCGAAATCGAGAAACAGACAAAGGAACAGTCGCAGTTAACTGCAACCACAACGAGGACGGTCAACAAACACGGTGATGAAATAATTACGAGTACGACGAGTAATTACGAGACTCAAACGTTCAGCTCTAAGACCGAATGGAGAGTTAGAGCGATATCTGCAACTAACTTGCACCTCAGAACGAACCACATTTACGTCAGTTCAGATGACATTAAGGAGACGGGATACACTTACATTCTTCCCAAGAATGTCCTCAAGAAGTTTGTTACTATATCAGATTTGAGAGCACAGGTATGGTTATTGTGATATTTTTGCGATTTAAGATTTGTGAATAAATTTTTTGGTTAATTTTCACTTGAGCGCCCTCTCACCAATTTTGGAAATATTTCACATAGTAATTCGTTATGATGTTTTCCTGACACAGTTTTAATTGGAGCACTGGCAAGAAATATTTTCCGAGATATTCGAAAATGAAAATTGATTTTCAAGTAATTTTCCCTGAATACTTTCCTGATATTCAACGTTCAATAATCCCAAACTACTATGAGGGTTTGTTTCTGTTGAAGACGTACAATGTTGCCATGCTCTTTATTTTTTTAGGACAATGTTGAAACTATTATTAAAATGAATTAATATTTAGGTTAGGTTAAGTTAGGACAGTGTCCATAGAAAAAAATTCTTAATAGTTGAGGTAAAAAACACTCAATTGATTTTGAGAATAACGTAATCGATATTTATATTTTCTTCATTTCCTCGAGTAAATCACTATTTTTCCAACATTAAAAACCACTCATTTTACGCACTTAATACAAAAATAACTATTTTCAGATATGTGCCTTCCTCTACGGCGTCAGTCCACCAGATAATCCTCAAGTCAAGGAACTTCGATGTCTGGTATTGCCGCCACAATGGGGCACCCATCAGACGGTGCACATACCAAACCTCCCGCCAAATCATCCGTTCCTGAAAGATATGGAGCCACTCGGCTGGATTCACACGCAGCCCAACGAGTTGCCCCAACTGTCGCCTCAAGATATCACCACTCACGCCAAATTGATGGCTGATAATCCAAATTGGGACGGGGAGAAAACTATAATCATCACATGCTCCTTCACCCCTGGTTCTTGCTCGCTGACGGCTTATAAATTGACTCCGTCGGGATACGAATGGGGTAGGCAGAATACAGATAAGGGAAATAATCCTAAAGGATATTTGCCGAGCCACTACGAGAAAGTTCAGATGCTGCTTTCTGATAGATTCCTGGGATTCTTCATGGTTCCTTCTCAGGGATCGTGGAATTATAATTTCATGGGTAAGAATTTGTTATTGTTTTTGTTTGGCTGATTTCAAGTATTTTTCGTTGGTTTGTAACTATTTCGAGAACAATTGTTTCAATAAGTCAAATTAATGTTTTTTTAGGGGTTCGTCATGATCCTAGTATGAAATACGAACTGCAGTTGTCGAATCCTAAAGAGTTTTACCATGAGGTTCATCGGCCAGCTCATTTCCTCAATTTCTCCTCTTTGGAGGATGGAGATGGTTCTGGAGCGGATAGGGAGGATGCATTCGCATAAGATATTTTTTTAAGGGTGAATAATTGTAATTGTACAGTTAACTGATAAGTTTATTTTATAATGTAGTCGTTAATTTCTTTTTTGTAATCTCCCGATTATCATTATCGTTCAAATTTAAAACTAGTTGTTTTGAATATTGTGTAATATATTTAAAATTTTTTCTCTTTCTTTTAATAAACTTTTTTTTCTAGAGATTAAGCAGTTTGCATCTTCGCTACAATTATTAAGTTCTAATTCAAATTGAATTAGCTCCAGTAGAAAGCATATTATTTTTTCTGTCAGCCTTTCTTATTGAGATTCAGATCAAAATTAATCTTGAATAGACTTCATGCAATCAGTTTATATTTTTTTTTTGAGAAAGGATGAATTTCGTATTTATACTGACAATAGTGGAGAAACATAAATCTTTATTTCTTTGGTAAATGCTACATACAGTGATCATTGGGACACATTTTTAAAATCAATATCACTTTTATATCTTGGTACAATATACAATACATTCTTAAATGTAACATATGGTAATAAATTAAAAGAATTTTTATTGTAGTAAAGTCCATTTCATATGAAAAAGTAAAAAAGTGGTAAAATTATCGAATTAACAGGTTGCCAAATTTACAACCTTTTTCCACCAATTGGAAGTTACCCTCGACTATTCTCCACATGATTATATCGTCAGAAAAATCGAAACTAATTCCCTTTTAATAGGTATGTTTTTGTCCACTTTTTCAAGGATAAACATGTATTATTACAATTTCCATATATTTTTCAGAAAAGGCCAAGCCAATAGCATTCCTTATGCAGAAGGAAATGCTCAGATTATTATCTCCTTCGCACATAAATAAGTCCATAGGTCATAATCATAATATTCTTTCACTCCTTGATTAAATCCAGTTGTTAATGGATAAAATCGGGAATTGTTACACCAGTCTAAAGGAACTTGTGAAGAAGAATGATTTGAAATGATTATAAGTAGGTCCTTCAAACTCTCCCGCTTGCATGAAGTGTTTGAATTGAAACCTGGGTTTTTTCCGGATACTCATTCCTTGAACAAATTCCTGTTTCGATTAGAACTCATTACAAAATGAAAGGTCTGTTTATGAACATTTGAAATTTTCAGGGCAAGCTTTGACATGCTGATCATTTATTTGGGTAGCAAATGGAATTTCATCATTGATTTAACAGATTTAGAGAATATTACTAAGGATTCTGTTACAGTCAGTGCTGGTTTTGAACTAGCAGAGAACACAATTTTCTATTTCTTTATTTATGTTTTCAGAGTATCAAAAAATATATTTTCACCACGTATTTACAGATATAGCCTTATGTGCCTGAATTAGAGAGAAAACATTACAGCCGTATATATTCGACCAATGCGTATCAATAAATTCTGCACTAGTTTCTAAAATTCATCGCTAAGTTGTTCCAGTATTATCTTAATTCGAGTTTTTGTGCACGACTAACATCAATTACAAATTCTTGGAAGATGACATTTGCTATACCTAACAAATAGAGTAACTTATCAATTTCAACAATTATTTCCATAATTACGGCAGTAAGTGTGTAAAATAATTGCAAAAAGAGAAATTCATTGTTCCAAGCGTTCAAATGGTTCTTCAGACCAATATTAAGAATTTTTGATACAGTTAAGATTAAAAATATTTTTTAAAAGTGGAATTTCTTCGAGTTATTCAATTGGCTCTTGTCGAGTTGAGTTCACTCTCTTCTCTCGTTGATACAGTCATCGAATCGTTAGTAGTTTTCGTGAAATTGTTTGTTCCCATGGAATGGGCCAAATGATGTCGTCCCATGAAAGAATAATACCTGAAAAAAAAAATGGATTTTATAGTTTCCTACTTTTTAAAATCTCCAAGAACTTCCCAAAAATTGTTTAGCTGAAGCTGCAGGGTTTATAGGTGTTAGGAAAATTCTTGTGAAACAGAATATATTCTATTTTTGTTTGTTTTATAAGGATTTTACATTCTCCAAAACCGAAAATGGGAAAAATAAAATTTGAAAAAAGTAAAAATTTGTAGATATAGGGGTTCAAAAATATAATTTGAAAAATACACAAATATAAAAATATTTTTCCGATGACTATTACGACTTAGCCTATTACCCGATTCCGGCTTGACTTCTGGGACATCCTATATAAGCCTGTTTAATGCCCATAATAGTTTGAAAAACAAATAGCATTCAAAAATTGCGCGCTTATTGATGATTAAAATTTTTGAATCGTCATTTCCAAATTCTTTTTTCCTGGCGAAGCACATCCATCATAGCAAATACATTCAGAAAATCATTACATAGTATTACTTGCATGCCATTCAACCACCATTTCAAGGAAGATAGTATCTCTCCAACTTTTTCTACACCTTATAATTAGCCTACACTAACATGCATTATTCGTGTTTAAAAGTTTCCATAATTTTCGCCACTTTTTTGGGAACCTTAACGTGTTCTGATAAATCTCTGATAATCTGTTAATAAAAAACCAACTAGGTACCGAAAACTTTTTAGATTAACAGAAAAAAGTGCGTTGTTTTACATTCAGCGTGTTCGTTTCTGCTTGTGATGTTAAACCAATTAGTATTAGTGATATACATCGAACTACTTCCAATTAAACAATTTTACCCTTTTCACTTACTGACTATTTATCAGTCTATACTCGATACATCTAGGAAAATTCCTTGGTCGTTAACGATACGTTCGAACGATTCATGAAGTCGTCATAGTCTGTATCATCTTTGTATTTGTAGTGCCAGTTTGGGGACTTTTGGAGCTAAAATATTTTGGGAATTATGTTGAAGGAAAAACTGAATTCCTGCGATCAGGGTGAACACAATTCCATTTCCAACATTGATAATTTTTAATTAACGATTGAAATATGAAATAATTGATACTTTTCCTGTCTCAAACCATCAATTTCATGAATTTATTTGTTGTGTTTTGTCTCCAAGCTTATTGAAACTCGAAATTTATCGTGGCGTCATCGGTACTTACCTTCTTCTCAACTGTTTCCATATATTTCTCTTGAACACGAAAATGAAGAAGATGAACACGCCATAGGTTGCATTGCAGAAGTCAGACAGGTACCAGACATACTGTGGAACCGCGTTGCTGTGGAGATTTACCGCCCAAGATATGAGCTCCATCGACCAGTTAACTCCCATCGCCAAAAGAAGTTTAAAATAGAGGTTGAAGCTGCAATCAAGGAAATTCCATTTTTATTTATCTTAGTTCGTTGATGGAAACAAATCCAATTGGAATGATTCGAATGAATTCAATTGAATGTTTCTTACTTCTGTTGTTCGTCATCGGAATGTCTTTTACTCTCACTGTGTTTCAACATCGCTGTGTCCTTCTTTACTCGCCGAATTCTCAAGGCGGTCAGTGTGAAGAGGACCACATTCAGTATTATTATCAATCCCATAGGTCCGTAGAAGTACAACAGTTGTGGTATACCGTCTATAAATAAAGTAATTTTTTATATAATATTCGAAACGAACCTTATGGCTCATTTATTCATCCCTTGAAAAATATATGATGAAGAATTGGAATAAAAATAGAGGCACGTTATAAAAATATAAGATAACTAAACTTACCTCTGATGAAACATTGACCAACTGCAACACCAGGGTAGAACCATTGCCCCACGTAACCAAAATGGTTAATCATAAACGTTATGAAGACTATCAGTGATGACATACCCCATGCGTAAATACAGTATAAAATAAATCTCTTCCTTTCTGACGATCTAACTCCTGGTACTCCACGGAAACCTCTGAAATAATTTCGGTGAAGAATTAAAAAAACACACCTCAAAAATGCCAAAAAAGAAAGGTTGAAATAAATATGTTCAATGATATTGAGGAGAATTTTTGTGCGATAATTTTACAGAAACTGATATTGCAAGTTTAATTCATAATTGAAGCATTCAAATAATTTTCATGTTAATCAAGAGGAATATCTAATCAACGGCAACTAATCAAAAATTACATATTTTGCCCGAAAGTTATGTTGACCACCTTCGATGTGAAATGTTGTCTCTCTGTTTTCATATAGAAAAAAAAATAAAGAGATCCAATATATCTTATTATAATTTATAATAAATTTTTTTGAACGATTGAAATATTCAACATCTTGAGACTAATTTACCAGTGTCACCTTTTCTTTTATTCTTCGAAGCCATACAATTTCGTAACTGGTAAAATATTCATTCAGATCGAAAAAAAAATTTATACCAAGAAGAGAATCAACATTATCTTTAGATTTGGTTCTCAGTAACAAAAAATTTCCAGAATGCTATATTTGTTCGGTAAATTTATCTTCACAAAACAATCTCTTTCATAAAACTAACTGGCACTGCGAAACAAAACACTAGCACGAGCCAATAACAAATCATGATAGCTATATTTAGAAGGATTAAGACCATTCGAAAAATATTTAAAACTAAGTGATCCTTATTTCTGAAATTCTAAAATTATTCCTTCTTTATTGTAATTAGCAGAAATATCTGAAATGAAGCTAATGGTGATGTTGTTGAAATCCTGAACTTGTATCAATCTTTTCGGTAATTTCATACAAACCAAAGCCGTGTCGCCAAAGTCGATTTTCTGTGCTGATAATCAACCTATTCTTGAATCTTCAAATGATAGCCTATAAAAGCACATCGTTCGTGAAAATTGCCACGTTTTCATACCTTCGAAACCAATTATTACGAAACGACGCAAAACAGATAAAAATTATCGGCGAGTTTTTTTTTTCGCCTTGTGTTGATCGGATCCCATTAGGTTAATTGGGTCTTCTAGGGATTGGGAAATAATTCATGAAAAACATTCTAGCTTGACTGTTTTCATTGGAGACAACTCGGAATTGAGTGATATCCTTTGAAACATTAGTCTTCGTCTATCCCGAGAGACAATGGGAGCGGCTACTATATGAATCCATTATCATGCTGATAATTAAATTCAGACTGGATTCATCGACTTAATGAAACGAGAAAGTGGGTACAACAAAAGTTGAGTGAATTTTTAATATAGTGGAAATAACTCACCTAAATCCCAAAAATATATCGATACAGATGACATTCATCCAGAAGAATGATGCTAAGAAGAAAAATATGCAACAGAAACCTGAAAAAAAATGATGTTTGATAAATAAAAATCGACGTTTCCATGAGAGACTGATAACAGCCATAAAAATTTGCAAAAACAAATTTATAGAAAAATAAATAAACGAGTTTCAACTTTGAATTCACATTAGAAATTTCAAGTAGATATCTACTTGACCAAATAGAGAAATATTTACTCTACTCTGATAAAAAATATCGAGCTCAAACAGGAAACTCACCTAATGTGGCACAAACTGTATCTTCGAAAACTTCATCCGTTAGTTGTATGGTGACTAGGAAAATGTAGGCGAACAACAAGTTGAAGACGTAACACATGAGAGCTTTCATATGCAGATTCCGATCCGGTAAAATCGCATATACGAGGAAAGTCACCAATAGGAATGGCATGGAGATGATCATACCTGAAATAAAAGTAAAATAAAAATACACATACATGAATTAAAATAAATACAAGTCTGAAATGCCACGAAAATACTTGTATTCACATTAACGCAGACGTTGAAATTCATATATGAATCAAAATTAGAATTTGATTCTTCAACTGAATATTTCGGAATTAATGTCCCGATAAAAAGTTTACTGGTCAAGTTTGAGTTTTCGAAAAATCATTCTGTATACCCAAAATCTTTATGGAAATATGCGGAAGTCGATCGGGAAAACACACGAGGGCGACTCTACTTCCATTTTCTAAGGAATCCAAGCAATATTGATTCTTCTGATAAACTCGTTGAAACTGCGGTACCCACAGAATTCCATTTTTCTGCACATAAAAGGTATCGGAAGATTCTGAAGAAGGCATCAACGGGAAAAAATCGCAGTTTGGCATAGTGCCGATGATCCAATCATTTCCTGCGTATTCCTCGAAATAATTTTCTCTGTCGAAGATGGGGATGCTGAAGTTTTCCGGTCTCTGATTGCTGACGCAAAACGCTTTATTGATGGAGAACCCTCTGGCGCAACATTTCCGAAAACAGGTTCCGTCACATATGCCGCAGATTTGCGGGAAATAACTTTTGTACTTGTAAAATTTCCCGGATTCCACATGACACAAATCTAAACTTTCAGTTTTCACCAACCAAACCGCCAGAAAAAATTGAAACAAACTAAATCCGAATGAGATTTTCATGGTCGGAAAAGTATCGGAAAGCGCATCTTCAATACTGAAGCTGGTAGAATAATAAAAACGATCATAGTGGCAATTGCAGGTTTAAGGTTGACTGTTAATTGGAGGAAAACAAAGTGCATCTCGCTGGCGATGTAGAACAAACTTGTTCACAATTCCTACGAAAGAAAATCATGGATAACTTTGTATTTCATCTGACGCTATAGTAAAACAATTATACAGGTGTTCTTAAATTAGGGGTGATATCAAGAATAAAAGTCTCATAAACTTTATTGTTTACATCATATGACATGTCAATCGCTCGTAAAAATAGACAGTGTCATATTTCTTCTGCAGCAATGTTGCTTTTTCCTTCAGAATTTTTTGTGGTGCGCCACTGGTAGTTTGAAATATATGAAAAAGAATCTTCATTCTATTTGAAACCTTATTGATTTCTTGCAATTGCAATTGTTAGCATTTTCGAAAAAAAAAATTTCAAACACCTTCTAGGATAATCAAAATTTTCCAAAAAAAATCATTTGGCTTTGGGATATTTGCATGAATTCATGATTCCATTATTAGTTTTTGGCTATTTTTTCGATCTGTGGTAGAGCTTCATAAATATTTGAAAAACTCATACAATAATCCTCACAGAAAAACTCGAAAAATGATCAGAACAAACTTTTTACTTGTGAACTTACGTTCATAAATCGAAAAATACACCTTTTCGGGATCTGAAAATAGGTAAATATAATTAAATTGATCCTCTTGCAACTTTTCCTCGCCACTTTTGAGGGTTATCAGCAAAAATTAAAAATCAACACGTGTCAAAAACAACAATAATTTGTTCGACTTCGCAAACAGTGGAATTAATGTAATGTCAGGTTTAATTTATACTTGGGTGTAATTTTCTTACTGAAAAAACACATGACCGAAATTATTCCTTAAAATTTTTTTCCGTTCACTAATATTTCAAGAAAATCATCCCAAGCGACTTCTGAAAAATTTGGGACCAAAAAAGATTTTTTCCGGTAGTGATGATGAACTGAGCGAGTTTCAAGCCTGTACATACCTTGAAAACAGAATACGAAAATCAATAAAAAACGTTCCAATTTGAGAAAACTCGTAGCAAACATAACAAAGATTTAATTCAGTGTTTGTGAAAATTATGGAATGGACTTGGAAAAACTTAATTTTCAAGAAATAATTACAAACTTTCGGTGTGAATTTAATTTTTATTTAAACTTAGGTGGCCCTCTTGATATTCATTTCATGAAGTGTATTATTTGAGAATTGATTCATCTATTATAAAATTATACAGGTCAGAAGTACCCAAATTCGACAACACTGTTTTTCCATTCGAATTTGTTAACCTAATGAGACCTTTCAACACATTCAGACACCAATTTAATTGCGATTGAGGACGTTAGATAAAAATAATGATTTCATAGATATAGATAGATAATTTTCACAGCCGAAAAAAGGTACTGAATACTTCCTGTACTTTTAATAATAATACCTTGTAGTCGCATAAATGAACGTGAGGTGAATATTCATTGTGATAGACAGTGGGGATTCAATTCGTTGAGGAAGAATTTTTGTAGGATTGATTTTTTTAACGGAATTTGGACTAGGTTCTTAATTATCTTATATAAATCGTTGACGAACTTGAGCAAAACATGATTTTTTTTCTAATAGATAATAAATAAGTTTTTCGTTCATGTTATATCATTGCAACATGTCCTTCACTCAACTTGTTAGTTTTTTTCGAAACGCGCACCAATCAAAATTCTTGATTTTACATGGAAACGTTAAAACGATAGATGTTTATTTCGATGGTCAAAGTGGAACGATTTAAAATATTTCAAGGAAGTTTTGATAATAACATCTTTCAGAAACCGGTATTAATACAGCTCGAAAAAAGCCAGTATTGATATGGGATGAAATCAACATATTGGTTCCTCAGAACTAGACAAGGTTCCATTTTTTGCCGTTATATATTTATAAACAAACTACTTTAATGACGCATTCATCAACATTTAAAAGTTCGTGGTACCATAAATAAATCACGCCGACTGGAAAGTACCTACATTAGCACAGTTGTGTTTGGTATTTTAGGTTGTTTAAATATTTTCCATGTTTTTTCGGTTGGGAATGAATTGAAATTGATAGGAATAGAGTATGATTTATTATAACAACCGCTGGTTATCATACTTTTTTTCCACCAACAAACATTAAATAATTAATTCTGACTTGTTCTGCTAATTAAGTAGAAAATATCATGCATCTCACTTAAGTCTCTTATTATTTGCTTTTCTGTTAAACAAAAAACCTTCATTCTTTTGAAAAGCTCTTCATCATCGAGATTTTTCGCAATAAGGGCTAAAAAAATTTTTTGATGATATTTTGATAATTGATAATTTCACTATACAGGGTGTTTCTAAATTGCAGGTACCAACGGAGAGAGGATATTCCTCAGGTAATTTTAAGGAAAAGAATCCCATTAACATGGGATCGCAAATGTTTCGTTTTCGAGATGAAGTTCAAATTTTTTTCAAGTTTTTTTCGCATAGTATCTACACTTCACAAGATATTCAACTGAGAAAGTTTTATTTCAATGTGTCAAAACAAACAATGAATTCGCCACAGCTTTCTGACTAAATTTTTATGACATTTTGGATTTTTCTGAGGATTTCGAGAGAATCGTTCAAAATTTTTTTCTCGGAATCGGTAGCAAATACGACAAAACTACAAGTGACCATAAAGTTCAGTATAACAATAAAGCTGCTTTTTACATTTTTTCAAATGAACAGTGGCTCACCAAAAAAACAGTCCTGGAGGAAAACAGAGGAGAGTGTTCCAGAAAAATACCATCCTGTGGATTTGCTATCGAAATTAGCATGTCACATGGTGTAAACTCTCAATTGTAACATCTATGCCAAATTTCAGTTGAATATCTTGTGAAGTGTAGATACTATGAGAAAAAAACTTCAAACTTTAACACCCTGTATCTCGAAAACGAACCGTTTGTGATCCTATGTTTATGGGACTTTTTTTTCTTTAAAATCAATAAAGAAATCATTCCTCTTCGTTTGTACCTCCAATTAACGAACACCTTGTATAGAATAAAATCTCTCTTCAATCCGGGCTTTTCTTGTGGAAAGCACAAACATGTCTATAAAGGGTAGAAGTAATCAAACTATCCCCCTCAAGACTGCCAAAATTCACATTCACACAGTAATTTTTTTCTTCATTTCTCATTTTCCAAAGATGTGCGAATACTATTTTCTTTCTTTATCAAAAAACAGTTTTATGTTCAAGTTATTTGTATGTTTTATATGTATGTTTTCTTTTTTATTAACATTTATTATTGATGTGTATCTTTGATCACGAAGGAGATCATTGATTCTGAGGAAAACTCACTTCATTTCAACTGAAAGCACATTAAAACCCAATTTGCGGAATTGATCTCCCCTTTTAAAAGATCTTATTTGGAGTAAACTTTTTTTTACAGGGAGAACAATGATTCAAAGGAGGTGCATTTTTTAAAATTTGGTTTGCGAACGCCTAGTTTGGACTTTACTATTCTTGTTGGCGACACACTATGTTTTGCATTTATCTGTTGGCGTTCGTATTTACTTCATACGATAAAAAAATAAGAAACGTTTTTTCGAGTTTGCTTATACTTTCTTTGCATTATTTATGATTCATATAGTAAAATACCTACCTCCATAATTCAATTTCACAGATAAAGGCGCTTTAGATTTCGAGATACAAAGGATGGATATCAAGAGTCCTTCCGACGTGTAATCCAAACAATAATTATCAGGACTCACATACTCTCGCTCTTGAGGCAGGTAAAGGGATAGATCTTTCTGCAGATGAAACGCATCCTCAGGCGTCAAAGGTATCCTAGGATAAAAATCACAGTGTTTCAACACACCCACGTAGAAATTTTCAGGCGTCATGTTCGACAAAGAGACGTTTCCCTTGAAAACTGGCAGATTAAACCCCTGTCCATTATTCCAGACACATCTCTTCTTCTCTATGTTAAAACCCCTAGCACAACACTTCTTAACGCAGTTCTTATGGTCCGAACAACCGCATTTCTGGATTTGTTCCTGTTTATATTTGTACTCAGTTATGTTGTTTTCGATCAGTTCATCCGGGTTGCACAAGTCGTAACATCGTGTCACTTCGAATAAAACCAGGATAGTCGCGACTGTTTGCAAAAAGCGAACGAACATGGCTACATTTGGAGAGCGAAACTTCAAACAATCGATTCCGCAGAGTTAATTGAAAACACTGGCCGCATGTTGTTGAGTTTGTTCGTTTTTTCGAGTGTTAATAATATACTCCCGACAATCCGTGTAACCTGTACTGGATGGACGATTGAACTGGCGGTCTTCCACATTCAAATCCAGTTGAAAATTTGTCAGTCTAGCGGAGACCCGATCAGGTTATTCTGCTCTAGGATCTGGTGTTGAAGCTCTTGAGGGACGTTTTGAAATTATACTAGCGTGCAAATGTATAATCAATATTGTCCTCACCAGTAAATCACCTTAATCTGCATGTGGGACTTTAAAGAAATTAATTTATTTGCGGGGCTAATTACAATATTCTCGCCGCACGGGGTGAATTAGTTTGTTAATCGAGTTTTTCTTAATGAGTTCGCGTGTTTTGTTCGAAACTGGCTTTTGTCGAATTCTCGAGGTCGCTCAAGTTTGTTTATCTAGCAGACTTGAAACCAGACTGAACTGTATAGTTTCATTTTTAAATTGTCTAAAATAACGAGCGGAGAGCTTGGTTTGATGACAACAAAAACGATGTTTCGTTTTGCATAAATATATAAATACATCTGAATATGGGATAGACTTATAATTTCTTTCGCGAATTGCCCAATTTTTGTTTTTTATAAAACTGTAGCAAATATGAAAAAAAAATTCAGGATCTCGAAGGGTTTTTAAATCATACAAAAATCCTTTTTCATATTTTTTGGACTGCCAGTGGAGCATCAAAAAAAAAAGTTCCGGGGGGAAAAGGGATAATTGTTGCAGAAGAAATATCGCTCTGTAGATTTTTACGAACGATTTACATGTCATATGATGTGAATCCCGAAGTGTAATATCTTTGTCAAATTTCAGCTGAATATCTCGAGATATGCAGATACTACGAGGAAATTCAACATCCTGTATCTCAAACACGAAACAATTACAGTCCTATTTTTATGAAATTTTTACTTTTGATAGCAACTCCAAATTTATGTCAGCTCCAATTTGTGCTACAATTGATGAAAAACTAACGGATAAGTTTTTAAGTCGTGAACTTGTAATCGAAGACCTTGGGAACCACTCAAGCAGGTAAGATTTTTCTCGTTCGAGTACCAATCCTGTAGTACTCGAGAATAACATGTTTAATTATAGAGAAATATTTTGGTGGTATTTTCTCTCTTCAAGGTAATGAAGACTGATTTTTAGGTCTCTATAAATGTTCCTTATGAAACTGAACCTTTTCCAAGACATACACATTTTTTTGTGTGTTTCAATGAACTCATCATATGAGCAATTTTTTTTTATATCCTACTAAATATCTTTAACTTCAATAAATAATTCCATGATTGACAGGACTTCAAATATAAAATTTATTCTCAATGAATGGAAAATAAATGCCGATAGATCACTTATCATGTTATATTTTCGAATTCAACCAAACCCTCCGCAGATAATCATCGCAGAATGTTGAGCCTAATTAAAGCGACTGCTCAAGCAAAACACCGAAGATATTAAAATTAAAAAAATGGCAGATATAAAGATTTCCTCTGTGGGAAAACCAAGGAGAGTGTCAAATTCTGGAATGTACATTTTTGGAATTCACTCTTCTCCCTGAAATGAAATGAAACGATCTCATTTAAAATATATATATTAATTATAAAATAAGTTTTTCAGCAAAAAAGAATAATGAAAACAATTATAGAAAGCACTGTGAAGTCCAGGCGCGCTCCCACAGGGGGAAACTGGGGGTAATTACCCCCCCCAGGACAGAAAACACTCAATGTTTTTACCGAAAATACAAAAAAATAAACATATTTGGCAGAAACTAGCCAAACTATTTTTTTACGACTTATTCACGACGAAAAAAAATTAAAATTATGCTCCTAGCTCCTTCACGATAAATTCTCTCAAAGGTGGTGGAATTTGAAAACCTCATCAAGATCTGATATCTCGTTTAGATGTTTTTCATTGAACAACAAATACACCGACTTATATTTATATTAATTACATTAGTACCTATTTATAATATTAGTTGAGGATTCTACACTACTAGATGCCGGCCGCATCTCGCTTCGTCCAAATATTTGATGATTGTGATTTTTTTATACATATATTCTACATATATTTTTTTTTTATATTTTTATTTCTTTTCTATTATATTATCATGAATTTTTTCATTATTTTTTTATATATTTTATTCTTTCAGTTTTTTTCATCAATGTATATTTGTTTTTTCCCAATTATTAATGTTTTTTGTCTAGAATAAAAATTTCAAATCATAGATAAGTGGTTATTCTGAAAATATTTTTGGAAGGAACATCCTCTTTACTCCATGTTTATTTTATCATACAACATACTTTTCTTATTTCTTAATTACGAAATACGCTCATCCACCTTGTAGATAGATTCGCATTTTTCAGTTCTAGAAACCAATTGAAAAAATTTTGACAGCTGTCAAAGAAAATGTCAAACTAATGCGAAACTCCAGACTTGACGACAGTTTTTTTGGGGATTTTCTTTAGAAAATTGGCTAGAATTTTCTACGGTGCTATGGTTTTGGTAATGCGATCTGAACAAAATTTCACACTTAGTTTGAATAAATTATTCTCCATCTATGTGCAAAATTTCATTCCAATCCAATCAGTAGTTTCAGAATTATCAAGAAAAAAAAATTTCGAACGGCCATGTTTACGGAACCCCTAGTCTAATTTTGCTCAATGATGAACGTGACCAGGATATCCGAGATCCAAACCTACCCTGAAAATTTTAAGTCCCTTGGCCTTTCCGTTCGAAAGTTATAATTTTCTATGATTCTGGTCATGCGATCTGTGCAAAATGTAGCTTGAATATATTATTCTCTATTAAAATACAAAATTTCGTCTCGATCGAATCCGTTGTTTTGGAATTATCAAGGAAACAAAATTTCAAACGACCATTTTTACGGAACCCGTAGTCTAATTTAGCTCATTAAACTTGACCGCGACATTCGAGTTCCACAGCTATCCTGAAAATTTCTAGTTCCTAGGCCTTTCCATTCGAAAGTTATAATTTTCTATGGTTTCTATGGTTCTGGTCATGCGATCTGGACAAAATGTAGCTTGAAAATTTCATTCTCCATTAAAATACAAAATTTCGTCACGATCGAATCCGTAGTTTCGAAATAATCAAGAAAACTAAATTTCAAACGACTATATTTACGGAACCCCTAATCTAATTTTGGGCTTGACTTAATTTTTTTTCGAAGAAGTTTTGCTTAAATGAATTCCCAAAGAAATGTTTCTGTTTGAACACTGCGGAAAGCGCAGTGACGTTAAAAGTTCTGACCTATCGCCGAGAGCGATATTTACAACGTTGCCAAACATTAAACTTAATAGTTCTTCATAATATGAGCAGGTCGAAAAAATAATGACACAACCCTCAGTATAAGTAGATATTGTTTAAAAATAATCACAAAACATGTAATTTCAACATTCTATCGTAGGAGATGAAAATGAATAGCATTTCCTCAGAAGTTCTGAAAACTAGTGAACCTGGCAACTCAGTAATATGCCAATCAGAGGTAGTCGCAAGAAGCTGGAAAAACGTTGCTTTTTGAATGTCCCACCAAATTGGAGGTTTTTATAGCGGCGTTTCTTCGAACATGCCATAATATCTTTTGAAAAAAACTCACCTACAGATCTCAATGTATCCAAAAGGGGTTTTGGCTGATCATTACAAACGTAGGCTGTGAGTTTACCAAAAATGTCGTATTCCACGCAAAACTCTTCGGCTTCATAGTACCATGTATGCCAGTATATCGTGATCCGGAGGGTTGCGTCCGACTGTATAAAGAACTTTTGATGTACGGCTACCTTTTCACAACGTCTAAAATTTTTCGAATTCACGATGGATATTTGTGAGATATCCGTGATATTGTCCACTAAGTTACTCCCGGCATAAATTGGTATATTTAAAGGTGTTGGCGAATTTAGAACACAGGATTTGTCGAATAGGTAATATTCAGGGCAGCACTTTTTAACGCACGTATAGTTCTTGGCGGAAAATTGGGGTGGTTCACAAACTACCACCGAGTGGAATATCAACAATTCGAGAAAAATCTCGACACTCTTCTGGCGGATATTCATCCTAAATAACTGAAATGCATTTATAGCACATTTTACGAAAGTGAATTATTTTGGTACAGAATAAACAGACATCTATCTCGAAATATTCTGCTGTCACTGGCAGTGATAGGATTGTTGGTAATTCAATATTGCATGAGCATCTGGTAGCATTATCTGGTAATTGAATGAGATATAAAGAGAATATCGATATTTTATGTGCGTCTCACATCACTAACGTCCACTTTTTCCAAGAAAGTACTTTGGTGCTCTTAAATAAAGAAGAGCACATATCGTTATTGTATTTTATTCTTTAACGCACTTAGTTGTCGAATTTAAACTTTGTCTTATATTAAAAAATGTTGGCATCTTTCAGATAGGTTCTTCTAGGAGTTGCATTTTTTTTTGTTGGTACTCATACGTTTCTACATTGAACCAATTTAATTTGTTATGCAAAAAAGAAATTAAATAGGATATCTAAAAATGAAAATATTTCTGAAGAAACAAAGATCGAAAAATAAAAGTTGATATAATTTTTTAAGCTATCTAACCATCTCATATGTCTTATATTTGCGGCCAAAAAATCGATTAGGAGGCGTTTTTTCGCGAATTTATCATCAACCGATAGGAAATTTTCTCACAAATCCGATGGTGTGCCATTTATCGTGATCGAATGAAACAGTTCTGAAGAAAAAACGAATTTACGGGAAATTGCATCTCCAAACTCTCCAAACTTACAAAAATCATTTTCGATGCCGTAGATTCAGAATATGTGATTAGTTCTTCGAATAAGTCTCCTATTTTCGAAAGATTTCATTTATAGCAGAAAAAATTCGAATCGAAATTTCAGTCAACTTTGAATTTTCCATAAATTCGTTTTTTCTGCAGAACTGATCCATTCGATCTCGATTAAATGAGGAAATTTCATATCGGTTGTTGACATATTCGCGAAAAAAACGCCATCTGGTCAATTTTTTGGCCGCAGGTATAAGACATACGAGAACATTTGCTCGAAAAAGTCGAAAAAGCTAAAAAAAAAACGGCGGAAAAAAATTAGGCCGCTCGAAATTTGACGTTTTCTTATTCAAAAAACTTTGCTGAATTCGAAAATGTGAAGTTCTCGACGGTTCGAACGCGCTATGATGTCGCAAAGTCAAGATTATCGAAAAAAAATGCAATTTTCTGTAAATTCATGTTGCTGTCCGCTATTTGGGAAGTAAATTTTTCCAAAAAAAACTAATCACATATTCTTGATCTAGGCCCCGAATTAGTAAATAGTGTATGTTTGGTGGAGATCAGTTAAGAAAAATTTTCCGAACTTCTTTTTTTTTTTTGATCCGATTTACACAAAAATCACTGTGATCATCAATTCAATGCCGTAGCATATGTGATTAGTTTTTTGGTGAAGTCTTTACTTTTCGAAATATTTTTTTTTTTTATTTATTTTTGGCCGAAATATTGGTCAACTTTGAATGGCTGTATCTACCAAAATAATCCAGGTAAGCTCGAGAAATATTTTTAATCAATCTACTCTTCTTTTCAAATTGAAAAATGTAGATTTGAACGAAGTACATAGAATAGTGAGGTAGTAACAATTTTCTTCGCGAAAGCCTATTTTTCGAAATTTTCAAATGGCCAGTTATTCGGGAAGTAAATTTTTCTCAAAAGAACTAATTACATATTCTTAATCTACGCCCTTGAATTAGTCAATACCGTAAGTTTGGTGAAGGTCAGATTAAATTTGATTTTTTCAAAAAAACACAAAATTTTGCATGCGTTTTTCGAAAAAAAATTTTTTCATTCGATTGTCACCAAACATACACTATTGAATAATTCGAGGGCGTAGATTAAGAATATGTAATCAGTTGTCTCGAGAAAAATTTATTTCGAATTCAAAACTTTCGAGTAGAATTTTTGTTTGGTCGAAAATTTCAGGAGAAGCAAAGCTTAGGTCTTTCGCATTTATTCTTTACCAACCTTCACACGTACCTTTTATTACATTTCTACAGGGGGTTATAATAATACAGATAAATAATTTTTCGTCCTATTCTTTTACATTCTCCAATATTCCTGTAAACAATTACTCACCAAATGAATTGTATGGATTGCTTTTGTCTTCATCTTTCATGTAACACACCAGAGCTCTAAATATGCCATCAATATAGTCGACGCAATAATCATTCTTAGCAACAGGATGTTGATGAGATCCTCTGTGTAGACTCCCATCGAACAAGTCTACGAAATCTTCTTCCCCTACCAACTCTATCATTATTCTTGAAGACTTAGCTTTGGAGCAATAGTTTCCTATCTCAATATTAAACGGAAGAACTATAACGTCAATTCTTAACGCAGAAAGATCTGTAGGTGGAGGTTTTCGACATCTACGCTCTAATATTTCTTCGCCGAAAGGACAGCATTTCCTCAGACTCAAAATTGCAGTGTTGAAATTGAATTTCTTGTGTTTCATGAGGAGACCTCTGTGAAATCTCATATCCTTGGTCATGGTGTGCAGTAGCATATTCTGACAAGCGATGGACCCGAAGAAGATGAACACTACGATCAGTTTGATCCACATCCTAGATTTTTGGTGTTCACATCGTTTTTCCGATCGATTGTTGCAAGCACCGATAATCACTATCGCGAAAACAATTTGGAGGCACTGCAAATAACGTCAGTGATGATAATGAGGTTTTTATGATGGAAGAGCGATTGGAGTTAGATTAGCGTGGTCGTTATCTGATTATCTAATCGTTTTTTGAAGAAAATTATCCACGAAAGTTCCAGATTTTTTGCTGTGAAAATATAGGCCTTACTGCGATTATATCAACTGATTTAGGTCAAGACCAACACGTGTGAAGTTTAGCTCATGTTATAAGATGGTGGAAGCATTTTTCACTTGAATGATTCTATAAGAAATTAATCGATAGAGAATAGATTCAATTAGGAGAAAATGAACGATTTCAAGTATTTTTGGTTGCATACACTCCATTGTTCTTGCGAGGTTTGGATACTTAACGATATGCCCCTGTATCTAAATTATTTATTTGTTGGTGAAATTATCCGGAATACTTTGAATCGGCGCATTCGTGCGTGCTAATAATCAGGAACGCCCGCGCTTATGCCGGGCGAAAATAGGAAATTAAAAATAGAAGATTAGGATAGTGATACGGAAAAATTTCGATTACTTTATCGTTTTTTCCGAAAATTGAATGAATGGAATATCTTTTGAGGTTGTTTCATTGAATACAATTTATCAAGGACTACTTCGAATCCATTGATAATTCAACCATTATTGTGGCAAAGTGATAAAAATGTATGGATTATTCTCCTCAATTAAAAGTACGAAAATTAAAAAAACATTTCTTCATATGATGACAAACTTTTAGTTCTAACTGAAAAGCGTATTTCAGAAATTGTCTCGTATACTATACATTCAAACCGATTTTCGTTGAAAGTATTTTTTCTCCCTCCATTTTCACAGAGTTTTCCAACCCATAGTTCAAAATGAGAAGCGATGCACACTTTTTACGACTTTGAAATCGCATATCTCATCAACTATTGATTTAACCCTGGTGCATTCGCCATTTTGTAGTTTTTGAATTCAAACAATTTTTTATAGGTCACAGGTTTAAAGGAGAATGTCGTGTCGATTATATTCGTATATCTGCTTAGCCCAAATTAATTTTTTTTGAATCATTTTCGATATTAATTGATTTTTCATTAATCGAATTTTTGTAGAAAATTGCTTTTATTTCGGAAACCCGAATAATTAGATATCGAACATGATACATCATTTGAGGGAAACTTCGATTAGCTTCCAGTAAATTTGATAATATATAGGGTGTTCTAGTGAGAAAAATCACTTTTCACCATTTTATACACAGGGTGTTCCTGAATTGGAGGAAAAGGGGAGATTCCTCAAGTAATTTTAAGAGAAAAAGGTTTCATAAACATGGGATGGCAAACGTTTTGTTTTCCAGATACAGGGTGTTAAAGTTTGAATTTTTTTCAAGTTTTTTTCTCATTGTATCTACACTTCACAAGATATTCAACTGAAATTTGGCATAGACATTACAATTGAGAGTTTACACCACGTGACATACTAATTTTGATAGCAAATATACAGGGTGATATTTTTTATGGAACACTGTCCTATGTTTTACTCCAGAACTTTTCTTTGGTGAGCCACTGTTAATTTTAAAAAATGTAAATGTAAAAAGCTGCTTTGTTGTTGTACTAAACTTTATGGTCTGTTGTAGTTTTGTCGTATCTGTTACCGATTTCGAGCAAAAAAATTTGGAACGATTCTCTCGAAATCCTCAGAAAAATCCAAATTGTCGTGAAAATTCAGTTAGTAAGCTGTGGTGAATTAATTCATTATTAGATTTTATGGTTATTGTCCCGATCTGTAGCAATGATTCATAAAGATTCGATAAACTCGTATAATCATTTCAAAAAATGTATAGCTACAAGAAACACCCTGTATCTCAAAAACGAAACGTTTGCGATTCCATGTTTACGTGACTTTTTTCTTAAAATTACTCAAGAAATCTCCCCTTTTCAGTTATACCTTCAATTCAGGAACACCCTATATGTATATCGGCAAAATCACAAATTTTGATCGACCCTGCATAATTGAGAACGAAATCCCACAATTGATGAAAAAATATTGTTCTGCTCAAAAAATATGAGAAACAATAAATTTATCGAAAATCGCCGGAGACAGATAGGGGGAAGTATTATACAAAAATAATCTGAAAGCAATATCGAGGTGAAAAATACAATTATATACAGGGTGTCAATATCGAAAAATATGAAAACCCCATTATTTGAGTTCTCCGAATCGAAAACAAAGATTGGAAACATCAGAAATTCCATATTCGAAAAAAAATTCTTGTTTATTCGAATCAGGTTTAGTAAGCAATCGTTGAATCTTCCCAGCTGTTCCAAGATTAAAATCCCAAATGTACACTTCATTTGTTATTCAAACCGTTGAATATCGCAGACAAATCGATTTTATTTTTAACCTTGCGTATACTTCAAGATATTCAATTTCATATTCTTAATTCAGCTCCGTTTTTTTCGGCAATAACTTGTTCGATGACGTTGTAGATTTTTAGGGAAGTGACGTTATTTACTGTGTACTTTCCACTTGCGCTGAAAATTTGTATATGTACAGGGTGTCCCAAGTTCGAGTGCCTACTAAACGTTTCTTGAGAACCGGACCTATTTAAAATCTGAAAATTTGGATTATGATATTGTTCGACTTTATCTACTGAGCTGAAATATTCTTGAAGCCTGAACACTCTCTGTTATAAAGGGAGTGAAAATAAATTTCTCTAAATTTTCAGATTTCAAATCGGTTCTCAAGTAATGTCTAGTAGGCACTCGAACTTGTGACACCCTGTATACAGTTCAATCAAATGCTCCTAGAATGATGTCTTTATATTCCTTTTTCATGTTCTTTCTAACAATTTCAATCAATATATCTGATATTAAGTGTTTGACCACACTATGCATCGATTTACATATAACTTGCTAATTTATGGTCGTTTGTCCTTTTATTGACTTCCTATGTTTGAAGATCATAAGTTTAATTGTGTAATCTCTTTTTATAAGCTTGAATCGAAACAAAGGAGGAACACTCGAAATGGATTTGTTACGACTAGGTGAACTCCCTGTTATTTAGTCCGAAAAGGCTTCACCTAAAAATTATTGACCGAATAAAAATTCTAGCATCGAAAATTTTGAAAAAAATTCATATTATTTTATTCAGTTCATTGCATCCTAAATAACATGAAGAACAAACTTCATTAAAATAATAAGCATTTCAAGTTGAATACAAGAAAGCAATATGGAAAGACTATAACGCATTACTCTTCGATGAGCAAGATCTCCAATTGCGTAACTCCGTTCATTCTCAAAATTAGAGAGGTCAAATGCAAGAGTAGAGACGTTAAGTAGTTGTTTGGATAAAATATACGCATTTACGAGAAAAGTTTGCACTTTGCAAAGTGTTTTCATTTGTAATTTGTATATAATTGATAGCCATAACGGCAATAATATCGAGAATATTCTCTCATTAAAAAAAAACAAAAAAAATAATAAAAAAAAAATAAAAAAAAAATAAGAAAAAAACAGAATGTATTGTTGCTGATTAATTTATTCATTTTTGAATCGATGTATTTGTAGTTTTTAAGAGGTGAATACTGACTTTTGGCTGAGCCTATTTGAATTCCTTGTCAAACTTTAATTAAATAAATAATTACCTTGAAGTGATTCAGAAATCTAGAAAAGATCTGGAGAATTATTTATAGCTTGGATTTGATTATTATCAGGTATATATGGAAATGAAATTCAACCATTAATTAAACGAAAACTGAAATATAATGAAAATTTGAATATCAAAAAACTGAGAGGATATACAGGGTGTTCCTAAATTGGAGGTACAAACGAAAAGGGGAGATAAACATGGGATCACAAACGGTTCGTTTTTTTCTCATAGTATCTACACTTCACATGATATTCAACTGAAATTTGGCATAGATATTACAATTGCGAGTTAACACCATGTGACATGCCAATTTCGATAGCAAATCTACAGAGTGATATTTTTCTGGAGCACTGTCCTCTGTTTTCCTCCAGAACTTTTTTTGGTGAGCCACTGTTCATTTGAAAAAATCTGAAAAGCAGCTTTGTTGTTATACTGAGCTTTATGGTCCCTTGTAGTTTTGTCGTTTCTGCTACCGATTACGAGAAAAAAATTTCGAACGATTCTCTCGAAATAATCGGAAAAATTCCAAATTGTCATGAAAATTCAATCAGTAAGCTGTGGTGAATTAATTCATTGTTTGTTTTGACACATCAAATTAAACTTTCTCAGTTGAACACTTGTGAAGTGTAGATAATAGCAGAAAAAACTTGAAAAAAAAATCAAAACTCCCTTCTTCGTTTGTACCTTCAATTTAGGAACATCCTGTATATACAAAATGAGAGAGGTCAAATTTGAAAGTAGAGGGGTTAAGTTTCGATCGCTTAGCCATAATGGCATAATTATTTTCAAGTGATGCAGAAATCTAAGAAAAGCTCTAGAGGATTTTTAGATAGCTTGGATTTGGTTATTATCATTATTTATGAAAATGAATTTCTACCAT
This sequence comes from Aphidecta obliterata, assembly GCA_963966015.1. NCBI lineage: Eukaryota > Metazoa > Arthropoda > Insecta > Coleoptera > Coccinellidae > Aphidecta > Aphidecta obliterata. The sequence goes on from OZ014428.1 coordinate 30,667,615, forward strand.
TAATTAAACGAAAACTGAAATATAATGAAAATTTGAATGTTAATAAACTGGGAGGATATACAGGCTGTTCATAAATTGAAGGTACAAACGAAGAGGGGAGATTTCTTGAGTAATTTATAGAAAAAAGAGTCCCATAAACATGGGATCACAAACGTTTCGTTTTCGAGATACAGGGTGTTAAAGTTTGAATTTTTTCCAAGTTTTCTTCTCATAGTATCGACACTTCACAAGATATTCAACTGAATTTTGGCATAGATATCAGAATTGAGAGTTAACACCATGTGACTTGCTAATTTCGATACCAAATTTACGGGGTGATATTTTTTCTTGAGCACTGTCCTCTATTTTCCTTCAGAACTTTTTTTTGGTGAACCACTGTTCATTTGAAAAAAATCTGAGAAGGAGCTTCGTTGTTATACTGAACTTTATGGTTTCGTGTAGTTTTGTCGTTTCTGCTACCGATTACGAGAAAAAAATTTTGAACAATTCTCTCGAAATCCTCAGAAAAATCCAAATTGTCACTAGTAATACCACTAGAGATCAAATTATTGCCGGAAATTTTTTCGAGCTCATGAAAATTTTGAAAATTATCCCGAGTCGAAGACGAGGGATAATTTTCTAAAAATATTCATGAGTGAGAAAAAATTTCCGGATTTAATTTGACCTCGTGTGGTATTCGGTAAGAAAATTCCACACCAAATGCGTTTATTTCCAACAACATCAATTTTCGTCTTTATCAAGTATAATATTCTGTCATTATAAACGTCAAAAAAATTTCCAGTATAATTCGCTGTTGGGTACCGTGAAAAAATTTCCACTAAAATTCATCCGTTGCAATGGTGATCTGTCAGAAATACACGTTCTGATTGGTTAAAAATCACATGTGTGGAATTTTCATAAAAATTCAATTAGTAAGCTGTGGTGAATTAATTGTTTGTTTTGACACACTAAATTGAACTTTCCAGTTGAATATCTTGTGAAATGCGGATACTATGAGAAAAAAATTCAAACTTTAACACCCTTTATCTAGAAAACGAAACGTTTGCGATCCCATGTTTATGGTACTTTTTTTCCTCAAAATTACTTGAGGAATCTCCCCTCTTCGTTTGTACCTTCAATTTAGGAGCACCCTGTATACAACTAAAGAAATTGAACCCGAATATTTTGTTAAACTTTTACATTAAGGGAGTTAGACCCTTTAAGGGTGTACAATACATCACAATAATTGTTTCAATGAATTCTCATAAACGGCATGTTGAATTCTTTTAATTTTTCGAATGTAAATTCAGGCGTGTATGTACAAGACTTTCCGCGAACCTTTTCGAATAAAAATTCAATATTTTTTCGTGTAATTCACAATCTCAGGCGGATAATTCAAACTTACTTCAACAATTACTGGCGATAAAAAAGAAAAAAATTGAAATTTCTCTCAATAACAAAGAGTTGTTCTCATTAGCCATCGGTTTGTTAATTTGATTACAATCCATAAGCTTTCGAATATTTTTACATGAACATATATCCGATTTGAAAGGTGATGGATTGAAATCAAATTAAGAGAATGATGAACAACTTTCTGATATAATATTGAAAGAAATATTTTCAATTTTTATCGCCAGTTATTGTTGAGGTAAGTTTGAATTATCCGCCTGGGATGGATTGGATTACACGGAAAAATATTGAATTTTTATTCGAAAAGGTTCGTCTTGTACATACACGCCTGAATTACATTCAAAAAATTAAAAGAATTCAACATGGCGTTTATGAGAATTCATTGAAACAATTATTGTGATGTAGTGTACACCCTTAAAGGGTCTAACTCCCTTAAGAATAGGTTCCCTCCCTTCACCGCACGCCACTGCAAAAAAGATATATAAATTTTGCATCGTAGACAATTAACTTACCGAATTATAGAGTTTTCGAATATTTATAACATAGCAATTTCAGTGTTAATCACAAAATTGAAAAATACCACATCAAATATGACTTATCAACAGTGCAGGTGAGAAATCAGGCTGCCTATTCAAGGATAAACTTCAACATAGAAATTACCTCAAAAAAATCATGATACGATAATCCCAAACAAATAATCAGTCTACCTACCGACCGAAGTGAAAACAGCTTCCTTGTCCGTCATAACGCAGATGATGGAGGTGAGTCGATTTTTCACCAAATCCAAACAGAAACTCTCAACGCCCAGCGACATCCCGTAAGCCTTCAAGAAGCCCCCTTTCAGATCTTTCCCCAAATCGGATCTGCTCAAAGCCAGGGCAGAATTCGGACTTTTGCATATAAAACCGGCGTGGAATAATTTATAATCTTCGGTGTGTTGGTTTTCCTTCAGGGAGGTGGCGAGGTGTTGTTCACTTGGTGAAGACAAGCAGATCCTCTTTTTTTCAACCCTCGCCGGGTATTCCCCGTCGGGGCAGCACTTCCTCAGGCATTTCGCGACTTCGCACACGCACCCCCAAACGCTATCATCTTCGTAGTAGTAATTTTTGGACTCGTACCGCACGTTGTCTTTGATGATGGCCGTTCCGGACCTAAAGCCATCAGTTATGTCGTGAACCAGGTGCCCTTTAGAACACGCGTTCACACTTCCACCGGCGAACACCGCGAGAAATAACACCATCAACCGACACATTCTCAATGAGTAATGTTGTAAAGTTATTAACTCAATTCTAAAGATTGAATCACTGAAGATTAGATAAGATTCGACTGGAAAATAGCATCTCGCAGCGCGCCTAGCCGGATAGATTTGTTAGGTTAAGGTAAACAACGGTGGGAAAAACTGAAGGATATAACGTTATTCTTGATACTCTGCCAATACTAAACGGATTTTTTGTATAACTGGCAGCACGATGAATCGAAGGCGTTTTCAAGAAACAAAGGAGAGGAATATCACGCTAAAATCAGCTGGTAGTAATGAATTGGTGATGTTCGGGTATTTTCTTGGAAGTCTTCATGAAGTTTAATTCGACCACACTGATTCAGAATATACAGTCCGTTCCTCTATAGGCCTCATCGTTTCGTCTTAAATAGATATAAATTTTCGAAGAACATAAAATTTGTTCTAGCCACTCTTCCATGGCTTTAATTGGTAGCCGAAGTATGTAGCCAAATGGAAAAAAAATCACACCCATCAAGACCATCATATTCTTCTTCCCTACTTGGTCAGGAAATTTTGGGGAGAAAAAAAATTTTTTTTCGAATGCATCCTTGAAATTTTTATTGAAGAATACTTCGATCACGCAGATTTTGAATATGGAATCGGTTTTTTCCTAATCCCCATCATTTCGGCGTAGTTCAGATCAAAAAAATAAGTTTTCCAAGGAAAAAATCAGAATATTTTCCAGAAACGTTCTAGCAAATCTACGATGGCTTTTATTGGTAGCCAAAGTATGTTGGCAGATGAAAAAAAATCCACACTCATCAAGAACTAGCCATTTCCATAAAGCAAAACCTCAAATTTGGAAATACAAAAATAAGGTGCTCTCATATTTTTAACTTCAAAGTACAGGAAAATGATTTCTCATAAAAAACAAGTACAAATTCAAAATGAGCGCTCTCGAATCATATAGAAAATAATTATTATTTCTCCATAGTGAAGAATTTTTTTTTTAACGAATTTCCCATATACTAGGTCAAAAAATTTTCAAGTGAACATTTTTTTTTCGATTATCTTCTTGAAATTTTTGATGAATGCTAGTTCAATTACGCTGATTCTGAATAATTTGCAGTCGGTTTTTCCACAATCCTCATCATTTCGTCGTAGTTCAGATCGACATGTTCGAAAAAATAAGTTTTCCAAGAAAAAAATCATAAAATTTTCCAGAAACATTTTGGTATCTCTACAATAGCTTTCCTTGGTAGCCAGATGAAAAAAAATCCACGCTTATCAAGGTCTAGCCATTTACATAAAGCAAAAACCTCAAATTTGGAAATACAAAAATAAGGTGCTCTGATATTTTCAACTTCATAGTGCAGTAGAGACCAGGAAAATGATTTCTCATAAAAAACAAGTAGTAATTCGAAATAAGCGCTCTCGAATCATATAGAAAATAATTATTTTTTCTCCGTAGTGAAGAATTTTTTTTTTGACGAATTTTCCATATGTTCAAGAAATTTTCAAGTGAAAATTTTTTTTTTCGATTATCTTCTCGAAATTTCTATTGAAGGCTAATTCAATCACGCTGATTCTGAATTTGCAGTCGGTTTTTCCACAATCCTCATCATTTCGTTTTAGTTCAGATCGACATGTTCGAAAAAATAAGTTTTCCAGGGAAAAAATCATAAAATTTTCTAGAAACATTTTGGTATCTCTACAATAGCTTTCCTTGGTAGCCAAAGTATGTAGCCAGATGGAAAAATCTACGTTCATCAAGGCCTAGCCATTTACATAAAGCAAAACCTCAAATTTGGAAATACAAAAATAAGGTTTTCAACTTCAAAGTGCAGTAGAGGAAAATAATTTCTCATGAAAAACAAGTACAAATTCGAAATAAGCGCTCTTGAATCATATATAAAATAATTTCCCATATACTTGGTCAAGAAATTTTCAAGTAAAAATTTTTTTTTTCAATCATCTTCTTAAATACAAATACAAATAATAAATAAATACAAATACATATGAAGATCCGTCAAATGTACTGGCTGATAGGTAGAAAGTCTAAGTTGAATATCCAAAACAGACTACTTATATACAAGGCAATCATCAAACCGATATGGACATACGGCATCCAATTCTGGGGTTGCGCTAAACCATCTAATATACAAATTATCCAAAGACTTCAATCTAAAATACTACGTTCATCAATAAATGCACCTTGGTACGTCTCCAACCTCACCATCCATAATGATCTAAGAATCCCATACGTCACCACCGAAATAGAAAATTACTCAAGAAAATACCACCAGAGGCTGGAAAGGCACGCTAACCAATTGATTGAACAACTGACAGAAAATCCATTCAACTTTCGAAGATTACAACGAATCTGGCCAAACGACTTGTTTTAAAGTAATATAATGAAGTATTAATATGTTTAATATCTTCTCATAGTCTACACATACATAATATTTACTCAATACTTTATAAAAGTAGATTGTAAATTCCAATAAAAGCGATAAAAAAAAAAAATCATCTTCTTGAAATTTCTAGTGGAAGCTAGTTGCATCACGCTGATTCTGAATATTTATTCTCCTGGAAAGCAAGTACATACTCGAAATAAGCACTTTCGAATTATATAGAAAATAGTTTTTTTTTCTTCATAATGAAGAATTTTTTTTTGACGAATTTTCCATATACATACATGGTCATGAAATTTTCGAGTAAAGAAAAATTGTATTCGGTTGTTTCCATGAAATTCGACCACAATGATTCAGAATACCCAGAAGACGAGTACAAAATCGGTATCTACTTGTACTCACTCTTCGTAATTTTCTACACGACAAAAAAGGAACATTCAAAGGTAAGTGTTACTGGCAAGATCAATATTGGTTGAACGATAAACAAAGCAAAAATGTTATTGAAACACTATTAATCATCAGATTCGACATGCACCTTTAAAGTCAGTCACACATGCCATGGAAATGTACGAGGTTAGATGATAATATTGGGAATTTTATTGCTAATTTTTTCCTGAGTTATGAAACTCTAGCTGAGACATTTAAAAAAATCAGTAAAAAATTTTTGAAGAAATATGAAAAACCGAACGATCTGTGTACACTGTGTTTTTAACGAAGGCCAGATATCTCTCAACAATAAATCAAATGAATCATAATTAATCATCAACATATGTTCCTAATTTTTCTCAAATAAACACATCTTCAGATTTCGCGGATACGATATTTTCCAGAACGTCGAAGCGTGTTTTGAACGTTACCAAAAGTTGCTTATTTTCGTGTGAAATATTGACGGGGAGATACAGAATTGACCCAATTATTTAGCGCTCGTGAATTCTCGAAAATATTTTAATGGGGATGCTATAATCCCGATGTTTATTTTTCCATCGTCGTAAAGTCTCTCATTCAATCGAATATTTGTATGTTTTTCGAAAGCAATAAACGATGGTTACGGGGGAAGTTGGGAAAGAGATAGACAGGTTGGGAAATTTAATAATCTTTCCACATTCTGAAATGTCGTTTTCCTGGAACCATAAACATCTCTTTGCCCGATGTTTCTATGAAAAAAGGGCATTGTTATTCTTTCGAAATTTATGCCGAGAATAATTTGTAGAGTTTTCAGGGTACGTTTGGGGTCTGAATGCGCCTGAATGGGCTAAATCCGCCTAAGAGTTTCGTAGATATAGCCATATGTAAATTTCTTCCAAAAAATTAGGAAAAATATCGATTTATACCAGTCAGTCGTAGAATTAAAGATTCTGTGAAATCTTAAGGATCGTATCACGAGTAAAATTGAAAATTGAAAAAACATGTTTTTTGAACTTCAGCCATATCATCCTGCTGAAATTTTGTGTCTACATATGAAGCATCGATAAAATGAAAATTCAGCGTCCACGTGAAAAGAAAATTGAGATTTTTCTGGCGTGGCGTTGAGGAATTCAATATTTTCTGTGATGCTATCTCCTGATATTTATAAGAATGAAATTACATCATTTGTCACACTGACGGTTCACAGAATCCATGGTTTGTTTCATGATCTTTGGTTCGATAGAAAATTGAGATTTTTCTGGCGAGGCGTTGAGGAATTCAATATATTCTGTGATTCTATCTCCTGAAGTTTATAAGAATGAAACTACATTATTTGTCACACTGACGGTTCAAAGAATCTATGGTTTGTTTTATGATCTTTGGTTCGATAGAAAATTAGGATTTTTCTGGCGTGGCGTTGAGGAATTCAATATTTTCTGTGATTCTCGTGAAGTTTATAGAAATGAAATTACATTATTTGTCACACTGATGGTTCACAGAATCTATGGTTTGTTTAGGATCTTTGGTTCGATAGAAAATTGAGATTTTTCTGGCGTGGCGTTGAGGAATTCAATATTTTCTGTGATTCTCGTAAAGTTTATAAGAATGAAACTACATTATTTGTCACACTGACGGTTCACATAATCTATGGTTTGTTTCATGATCTTTGGTTCGATAGAAAATTGAGATTTTTCTGGCGTGGCGTTGAGGAATTCAATATTTTCTGTGATGCTATCTCCTGATATTTATAAGAATGAAATTACATCATTTGTCACACTGACGGTTCACAGAATCCATGGTTTGTTTCATGATCTTTGGTTCGATAGAAAATTGAGATTTTTCTGGCGAGGCGTTGAGGAATTCAATATTTTCTGTGATGCTATCTCCTGATATTTATAAGAATGAAATTACATCATTTGTCACACTGACGGTTCACAGAATCCATGGTTTGTTTCATGATCTTTGGTTCGATAGAAAATTGAGATTTTTCTGGCGAGGCGTTGAGGAATTCAATATATTCTGTGATTCTATCTCCTGAAGTTTATAAGAATGAAACTACATTATTTGTCACACTGACGGTTCAAAGAATCTATGGTTTGTTTTATGATCTTTGGTTCGATAGAAAATTAGGATTTTTCTGGCGTGGCGTTGAGGAATTCAATATTTTCTGTGATTCTCGTGAAGTTTATAGAAATGAAATTACATTATTTGTCACACTGATGGTTCACAGAATCTATGGTTTGTTTAGGATCTTTGGTTCGATAGAAAATTGAGATTTTTCTGGCGTGGCGTTGAGGAATTCAATATTTTCTGTGATTCTCGTAAAGTTTATAAGAATGAAACTACATTATTTGTCACACTGACGGTTCACATAATCTATGGTTTGTTTCATGATCTTTGGTTCGATAGAAAATTGAGATTTTTCTGGCGTGGCGTTGAGGAATTCAATATTTTCTGTGATTCTCGTGAAGTTTATAAGAATGAAACTAGATTATTTGTCACACTGATGGTTCACAGAATCTATGGTTTGTTTATGATCTTTGGTTCGATAGGAAGTTGAGATTTTTCTGGTGTGGCGTTGAGGAATTCAATATTTTCTGTGATTCTCGTGAAGTTTATAAGAATGAAACTACATTATTTGTCACACTGATGGTTCACAGAATCTATGGTTTGTTTCATGATCTTTGGTTCGATAGAAAATTGAGATTTTTCTGGCGTGGCGTTGAGGAATTCAATATTTTCTGTGATTTTCGTGAAGTTAATAAGAATGAAACTACATTATTTGTCACACTGATGGTTCACAGAATCTATGGTTTGTTTCATGATCTTTGGTTCGATAGAAAATTGAGATTTTTCTGGCGTGGCGTTGAGGAATTCAATATTTTCTGTGATTCTCGTGAAGTTTATAAGAATGAAACTAAATTATTTGTCACACTGACGGTTCACATAATCTATGGTTTGTTTCATGATCTTTGGTTCAATAGAAAATTGATATTTTTCTGGCGTGGTGTTGAGGAATTCAATATATTCTATGAACCTATCTCTTGAAGTTTATAAGAATAAAATTACATTATTTGGCACACTAACGGTTCACAGAATCTATGGTTTACTTCATGATCTCTGGTTCGATAGAAAATTGAGATTTTTCTGGCGTTTTGATTTCCATATTGTTATGAAATCAATACATGGTCATATTGCTCGAAAATTTTAAGAATTTGGAATAAAATAGATTCAAATAATATCACAAAAAATTTAAGAACCTTCAAACATCTTTAGTCAATTAAGAAAGTTCGATCAATTTATGGATTGTTGTATTATTGTATTTTCAAAGAAGGTTCATTCTATTTGAAAGGAAAATTTATGAATTGGTTAAAGTTATTGATTTTAAATAGTTATGTTTAGTTAAGTTATGTTTATGAAGAATATCAAAATGAAGATGGGCATGTGAAGATGGAAAATATATCAAAAATGTTGGCATACCATGGGAATGCGATATTGAATAATTTGGAAGGAATACAGCAGGCCAGTTGACAATTGGGAGAAACGTCAAGGTGAAAGATCGATATTTTCCAAAAGTTTGCAGAAAGATTGGTTTTGCGAGAAGAAAAGTAGGTAGGTATAATGAATAGTATTTGGAAATTTGTCAAGAGTAGATTCGTAGATTGAATTGTTAGAATTGATTTGGCGAGTGAAGGAGATATCGAAACGACGTGCTGGTTAGAAGAAGTAAAATTGAAATTGGAGATAGTAGAACATATAGTGAGTGCACTCACCCATTGAACGATTTTTCAGAGTTTAGATATATTAGTTTTATTTTCTTTTGATAGTTGAATTAGAATTTAAAATTTATTTAGAAGTTAGAATTAGATGCTGATTATATAATTTTGTAGAAAAAATTTCTTTTGTGGTTTCACCTTTATAACCGTCTTTGAAATAGATTCTCGGAAAAATTAAAAATATATAATTAAAACAAAATTATTTGAATATTGTTAGGTTAGTTTTCATAAATTTCAAAATTTAATAGGAATATCTTGGAACGAACCATAACACTATATGTATATGGTTTGTTTCATGATCTTCGGTTCGATAGTTTCGCTTCAGAGTTACCTCATTTCAAAACAGAAGGATCATGTATTAGTTAATTTTTTGCTAAACAACATTTCAGTTATTTACAGTTGAGAATTGGGGTAAATGATGATTTTCAAGGATTTTCCAGGTTCACAATACGTTTTTTTTTTTTAGGTTTTCAGAATTTTATGTGAAATTTGTCAAAATCTCAACATCTCCAATTTCGGATGAAAATATCGTAGAATATACCTATTTATAGGTGGAAATTCTTCTCTTTTCGATCATTTCAAAGCATTTACCTGTATTTTCGATGATTTCGAATTACCTGGATGGGTGACGGCTATGGCGATGAATTCAAACAAGCACGGAAAAGCTCCCGACTTCTCAAATTTTCAACTTGTAATCTGTGTCCAAAGGTTTTCTTTCAGGTTTTGAAACAATTCTGCAGCTCCTTACAATAAAATTACCCTAGCTTTTATACCTTCAATGGATTTCCATCAGGTTTTGGTTTTCCATGAAGATATCAAACTCTTATAAAATAAAATCGATCAATTTCGTTACATGCTCACATTTGAGGGTTCCGTAGGTACAACAGAGAGCGTGAATCAGACGAATTATGTTCATATGACTTTTCTCAGAATTTCCTCCAAGGAAGACCCTCATAATGAGATAAAAATGAGCTGAATATAAATTGAAGATTTTATGCACAGAATTTCTGACCTGGATGATTTTTTTGCACTCACCCAAATTATTTATTCTTTTCTTCTCCTCATTCATGCCCTTAACAGTTTTGCAGGCCAATACATCAGTTCTATTCTCCGACTCGACATCTTCCACACAGAAATGCTCATAAGTCAAGAACGTCACACCCCATTTGACCAAATATTTCACACTTCCATCGGACAAAATCTCGAAATCCTTCTTGAGACGCAATCTTCCCACGCCCCCGGCACAACTCGCGTTGATTATAACCTCGAAATCCTCCAGTTTCGTCAATAGAGCAGATTCGTTCGTCGTCCTCTCCACACAAACCTTCCTGAGGAAGTACCTGTCCATAGGACAGCATTTCCGGATGGTAGGAAGAGCGACCGCACAAGACACCACAGTCAGGCACAACAGGCACAGCTTGCAGGCCAGCTCCATCCTGGCCAAAATTCAGAGTGATAGAGAGACTCGAAGTTGCAAGAAGTTAGCGCATCCTTTGTTGAGTCGTCTGTTTACATTATCGACGAATACTCTATTAATTTCATACAGGATAGATACACTTGTGGGAAATGATAAAGCGTCATTCGTACCAAGATCGTCGAACAAAACTCATCACTGGAATTATTTTTTATTGGAACTGAAAAATTGTAAACATTGCTTTATCGCTCATCGGTCGTTTTATCCGATGTTTCGAAGCGATACACAATCATCTAATGAGTTTTATCTGGAAGCTGCTCGAGGGTTTGATAATGCAAATTATCAATTACTGCGAAGAGCACGATCAATACCGTATGCTGAATTGATACCTATATCAATTAGGGGGATACCCACTAATTGGATGATCAGGAAATATTTGCAATTCGAGCATGATAATGTTAATTCGTTTCCTCCTTCCGATGAGGATGGTTCCGAATAATATTCGACATTTCATATCTGATGAAATATTAGGGGTAGGATTTCCTCGATTTTCACCCCTTAAATTTGGATTCTCGAGCTGGGTGGTATGGAAAATGTCATAATTTATCAAATTTCTCATCACCAGATCAGAAAAACTCACTTTTTTTCACGTGGAACAGCTGCACAGCTGAATCTTTATTGAATCCATTTTATCGTTGTGCCATATGTAGACACATAAATCCAGCAGTTCGTCAGATACTCAAGTTTAAAATATTTGTTTTATTCTTCTAATGATCCGTTCAGATATTTAACAACAAAATTTCAATTCATATTTTTCGATATTCCAGAAAATTCAGATGTCTATATCTAAGGAACCATTCTGTGGATTTTGCCCATTTACGAACCGGCGCATTCAGGCCTTTCACATACCCTGAATATTTCAAAATTCGAGGCAATTTATTTTTAAAATTATCGTGTTAACGGCCGAACGGATGGACAGGATTATTTTAGAAAACATAAGTTTGAAAAAATTGAAGAGCAGTGACGTGAAGTCAGGAGCTTTTTCGCACTTGTTTAAATTCATCGCGAGAGCGGTCACCCATCCAGGTAATTTGAAATAATTTGAAATAAAGGAAAAATGCTTTCAAATTATCGTAAGGAGACGTATTTAATCGTATTCGCCCATCGCTATATTTTCTCCGAAATACGAGATTTTATATTGTGACAGATTTCACGTAGATTTCTTGAGAAAAAACTATTGTGAGGCTGAGGAATCTTCGAAAAACATCGCTTACCCCCATTTTCAACTGTAAATAACTAAAATGTTGTTTGGTGAAAAATAACTGATCTATGATTATTTTTCTTCGACATGAAGTGACACTGTATCGAAATTACCGAACCAAAGATTATGAAACAAAAGAGAGAATTTGTTAATCCAATCGGCCGTCAGTTTGATAAATAATGTCATCTTATCTTCATAAATTTCAAGAAGTGGAATGACATAATATATCAAATTCCTCAACGCCACATCAGATAAACTCAATTTTCTTTCCACGTGGGACAGCTGTGAAGCTGAATTTTTAAATAACTTATTCAATAGATGCCCCATATGTAGACACAAAATTTTAGCAAGATAATATGGCTCCAAAAAAAAATTTTTTTCTTATTTTTCTTGTGATCCGATCCTTCAAAATTCCACATGAATCTTCACTTTTACAACTGACTAGAATGTTTCAGTTCGGTCGAATTGGTGTTCTTGTTAATATTCAGAAAAAAATCAGATGGCTATATCTAAGGAACCCTTTTTGCCCAATTACGAACCGGCGCATTCAGACCTTTCACATACCCAGATAATTTCAAAATTCGAGGCATTTTCTTTCGAAAGTTATCGTGTTAACGACAGGACGGATAGACATAATCAAATTCGACTATAAATTTGTTATCTGTGACTCTCACTTCAAAATTCGAAAATTTACAGCGCGAATAATCAAAATTTCGACGTTTATCGTCTTCTTCTTCTTAACAAATTTTCGGATCGGCATACACACCAGAGAATTGAATTGTATAGAAATTAAGAAAACATTATAGGCAGTTGAGGAAGACCATTTTTGGAAGTTACATTAATCGAAAACGGCTAGGTTAATTCGAAGAAAATATATGAAGAATACAATATAAAAGTTTAATAAATATACGTGAATACAATGTTGGAAATTGAGGAAAACTGATGAAAGAGATCAACGAAAAATTGGAAATTTGAAGCGTCGAAAAGCTGGATAAAAGTAGGTATTGATTTTACTCGAAGAGAAGGAATTTGGAACTGTAAAATGGAATGCATGGAGATGGAAAGAATTATCATAGCTATACATTGAAAATAAATATGGAACGTTATTGAAGAAGCCAAATTTTTAATTAAAAAGTTTTTTTCGATATTAAAACTTTTTTCAGTTTAGTATATGAAAATTCAATGATTCATATCAAATAATAAAATAAGTTAGATTTGAAATTTTGTTTTGAGTATTTCTTCATCCTTTTTTCTTCAAATCATTCAGAAATGAATTAATTTAAAACTGATATACAATTTTAAAACCATCTAAAAATCTTCTGGATCTATTTATGGTTTCTGTATCCAAATTCTCCAACAAAATATTTCCAAAGAATTATCATGGCTGTGCATTGGAAAGAAATATGGAAAATTTTAACGAATAAGTTTTTTTCGATATAAATTTGTTTAGTTTAGGATAGAAAATTCAGAGATTCAAGTTGAATAATAAAATAAGTCAGATAAAAATTTTTTTCGAGTATTTCAATGAAGAGGACCCTAAATCAATCAATTATTTTTTTCCTCAAAATTTTCAGAAATATATAAATTAAATTAAAATTGTTATACAATTTTTTAAACCATCTGAAAATCCTCTGGATCTATTTATGGTTTTATATCCGAATTCTCAAACAGAATACCTACTTCCAAAAAATCACCTTGATTGTGCATTGGAAAGAAATATGGAGAATTATTGAAGAAGCAAAATTTTGAACGAACAAATTTTTTTCGATATATTTATGTTGAATAATAAAATGAGTCAGATTTGAAAAATTTTCGAGTATTTCAATGAAGAGGACGCTAAGTCAATCAATTCTTTTTTTCTTCAAATCATTTAGAAATGAATTAAATTGAAATTGATACGAGTATACAATTTTGAAACCATCTAAAAATCTTCTGGATCTATTAATGGTTTATGTACCCAAATTCTTCAACAAAATATTTCCAAAGAATTATCATGGCTGTGCATTGGAAAAAAATATGGAAAATTATTTGAGAAACAAAATTTTTGACGAAAAAGTTTTTTTCGAGATAAATTCGTTTAGTTTATGATAGAAAACTCAGAGATTTATGTTGAATAATGAAATAAGTCAGGTTTTGACATTTTTTTCGAGTATTTCAATGAAGAGGAACCTAAATCAATCAATTCATTATTTCTTCGAATCATTCAGAAATATATAAATTAAATTAAAATTTATACACAATTTTTGAACCATCTAAAAATCCTCTGGATCTATTTATGGTTTTTGTATCCGAACTTTCCAACAAAATACTTCCAAATAATTATCAAGACTTTGCAGTGGAAAGAAATATGGAAAGTTATTGAAGAAACAAAATTTTTAACGAAAAAGTTTTTTTCGATATAAATTTGTTTAGTTTAGGAAAGAAAATTCAGAGATTAATGTTAAATAAAAAATCAAGTCAGATTTGAAATTTTTTTCGAGTATTTCAATGAAGAGGACCCTAAATCAATCAATTCTTTTTTCTTTGAATCATTCAGAAATATAAAAATAAAATTAAAATTAATATACAATTTTTAAACCATCTAAAAATCCTCTGGATCTATTTATGGTTTTTTTATCAAAATTCTCCAACAAAATAATTTCTAATAATTATGCCACTATGTCTATCAATTCAATATAAAAACAAATGAAAAAAAACTACAAGTTTGAATATCGCAGTCTAAAAAACTGCGTATTTAGTGGAAAAGCGATCAAAACTAAACCTCTCTAATTTCTCATTTGACCTCTCTAATTTTTTAAATGAATGGAGTTATGCAACTGGAGATCTTGATAATCCTAGCTCGAAACGGGATTGGTTGCGACACGCCATGCAGTGCATCAAAGATGGAGTTGTAAGTTATTGTATTTTCTAGATGCTGATGTTTATATTCTTGTATTTGGCTCGAAAATCTTCTCACTCAATGCGGTATTGCCTATGCTTTATTGGGGCTTGATTTTGAATTATGTATTAAAAAGTTAACGAAAAAAAAAAACGTTTGGTGCAAGAATTTCATTTTGCTTCACATTAAAATGTTAACTCACCGCTCCTCTTCAAGTGCTTCTCCATAATTTCCACACTCTCCGCGATTACAGGACAAAACAAGACTTTGACTTTGCTATCGATATTCGCATCATTGACCAAATCCACACAGTACTCCTCCACACTGTAAACGTTTCGTTCAACTTCCGCAAGCATCGGAAGTATCATATCGCCGTTGTCCATGAACTTGAACGTAACCGAAGGATCTTCCTCAGGGTCCAGAAGAATCCCTTCCACCATCCTCGTCCTCAACAAATAATACTGACTTCCTCCGTCCCAAAGGTAAGGTTTAACATCCAGAGTCTCGTTTCCTCCAGAACAATTACCGAAATTTAGAACTTGATCGCTGGCACAACACTTGGAGATGCACGGACGAAATTTACACAGGCAGTTGATGAAGTCATCGTCGTGGATCGGGCGAGGAGAATTCTTCTCGAAGAAGTATCCATTTCGAAGGGTGAGGTCTCTTTTCCCGTGGAGTTTGTAGCAAAAGGACTCGTCGCAGTTTATCGTAACGAGTAAGAATGTCAAGATTAAGCATGGACACCACATGTTTCTGATGTTTGAAGTTTGAAATGTGTGAGATTTGAGTGTTCGAGAGTAAACAAAGTCTTATCAGTAGGGAGTGTCGTAATCCCTTCTAGATACTCGTAGAACTGTCGTTTATAGCTTTTTATATTGATATTGCATATTAGGTATACATATTTGTCAATTTTCATCAATTGGTTCAATTGGGAACAAGGTCTAAAGGGGAGAAAATGTTCGATTAGGGTGAATTTATGTCGTTGTCGGGCGATAAAATTTAACGGTCGTAAATTCAACGACAATAAAGGCAAAGAGGTTATAGCCACATTAAATTAGCAAACCATTTCATCATAATCGATGAAAACCTGTGAATTATGTGCTATTTATAATATGTGCCTTTACTTTTGTTTTATTGAAACTTGTGCCAGATCAAATCATTCAGAAATATATAAATTAAATTAAAATTGATATACAATTTTTAAATTATCTTAAAACCCTCTGGATCCATTTATAGTTTCTGTATCCAAATTCTTCAACAAAATACTTCCAAAGAATTATCATGGCTTTGCATTCTGATGAAAAATGGAGAATTATTGAAGAAACAACATTTTTTCGAGTATTTCAATGAAGAGGACCCTAAATCAATCAATTCTTTTTTTCTTCAAATCATTCAGAAATATATAAATAAAATTAAATTTTTTTTTTTAATTTTTAAACCATCTGAAAATTTTTGGATCTATTTATGGTTTCTGTATCCAAATTCTCCAACAAAATACTTCCAAAGAATTATTATGGCTGTGAAAATTTTTAACGAAAAAGTTTTTTTCGATATAAATTTGTTTAGTTAATAAAGGCAAAGAGGTTATAGCCTCCGTCACAATCGATCAAAACCTGTGAATTATTTATGTGCCTTTACTCTTGTTTTAATGGAATTGTTTGGAGCATCCGAATAATTCCACAATTTTTTGATAGGTGATCACATAAAGAACAAAGATCTTCAGTCCACTCTGATTCCCCAACATCCACCACCGAAATTAACTCTAAAAATATAACCACTTTTAATATCGCACCCAAAAACTAAAAAAATTAAAACTGTAATCAATTTTGATGAAAAATGAACGTCCAACACGACAACTGCGACCGATACTCATTACTATCAAACTAAAAATACTCAACGGCTCTAGGATCGGTCAGTTCGCGATTTCGTTTCAGCTGACACAAAAGATCCTCCAAAATGTTGCTGAAATATGTACTGAATTTCAACCTCACACCCTGAATATTTAAACACGTAGATGACGCTAAGAATCGAAGGACACATTATGTTTCAACCTAATTAATTTCACATAATTGAGGGGACGTCTCAAAGATTGCGTTTCGTGAGTTATGGCAATGGAGGGTTTAGAATTCATTAGGACAAAAGCACTTCGAAGAATGAGCTACTTTGATTGATGGTGAACAGGCGTGATGATAAATATTTTGAGTAGGATTCAAAAAGTGCAAAGGAATAAACTGTGTTAAAACACAAAATTTCGCATGCATATGTATGGAAACTTTCGAGTTTTTCGAAAAAAAATCTGATTGTCACCAAATATACACTATTGATTAATTTGAGAGCGTAGATTAAGAATATGCTATTAGTTGATTTGAGAAAAATTTATTTTCCGGGTACTGGCCGTGGCCATTTGAAAATGTCGAAAAATGGGCTACTGCGAAAAAAATTGTTTCTATTTTCAAATTAGCTCACTATTTTTAAATTAGCTTTCTTGCATTTTTGAAGAACAGAAGAATAATCAAAGATATACTTCTTGAGCTTAACCGGATTATTCTGGTAGATGCAGCCATTCAAAGTTGAACAAAATTTCGGTCATAAATGGATTATTTCGAAAAGGTAAGATTTCACCAAAAAACTAATCACATATTCTGAATCTACGGAATTGAATTGATGATTACAATAATTTTTGGGAAAATCGGATCAAAAAAAAAAAGTTCGGACTTTTCCAAATTGTACCTACACGATCTATGTCGCAGAAAATTTTCTTACCTGATCTCCACCAAACATACAATATTGACTAATCCGAAGGCGTGGATCAAGAATATGTTATTAGTTTTTTTTTGGAAGAATTTACTTTCCAAATAGCGGCCAGCATCATGAATTTACAGAAAATTGCATTTTTTTTCGATAATCTTGACTTTGCGACATCATAGCGATCTTGGTCGCATTCGGACCGACGAGAACTCTACATTGTTGAATTCAACAGAGGTTTTTGAACAAGAAAACGTCAAATTTCCAGCGGCCTAATTTTTTTCCGACGTTTTTTTCAGCTTTTTCGGTTTTTTCGGGCAAATTTTCTCATATGTCATATATCTGCGACCAAAAAATCAGGAGCCGCTTTGTTCGCGATTATATTACCAACCGATAGAAAATTTCCTCACAAATCTGATGATGTTCCATTTATCGGGATCGAATGAAACAGTTCTGCAGAAAACACGAATTTATGGAAATTTTTTTTTCGATAATCTTGAAGTTGAGACATCATAGCTCCCTTGGTCGCGTCCGGATCGACAAGAACTTCACTTTTATTTATTCAGCAGAGTTTTTAATAAGAAACCGTGAAATTTAGAACGGCCTAATTTTTTTCAGTTTTTTCGACTTTTCCGAGCAAATTTTCTCATATATCTTATATCTGCCGCCAAAAAATCGGTCAGAAGGCATTTTTTCCGCGGATGTATTAATAACCGAAAGGAAATTCCCTCACAAATCCGACGGTGTGCCATTTATCAAGATAGAATGGAACAAAACACGAATTTACGGAAAATTGCATCTTTTTTCGATCATCTTGACTTTTATTTTTTTAAGTCCGATTTTCTTTTTAATCCGATTTCTATAAAAATCATCATTAATCAAGATGACTTCGTAGATTCAGAATAGGTGATTAGTTTTTCGATGAACTGGCCAGAAAATTTTTCTCGAAGAAACTAATTACATATTCTGAATCTACGCCCCCGAGTTAGTCAATATTCTAAGTTTGGTGAAGATCAGATTCAATTTAATTTTTTCGAGAAAACACTGTCCATTTGAAAATGTCGAAAAATAGGCTTCCTTTACTCTCACTATTTTATGTACGTCATTCAAATTGACATTCTTGCATTTCCAAAAAATAGTAGAATAATGAAAAAAGTACTTCTCGAGCTTAGCCGGATTATTCTGGTAGATACAACCATTCAAAGTTGAACAAAATTTCGGCCATCTATGAAATCTTTCGAGAAGACTTCGCCAAAAAACTAATCACATATTCCGAATCTACGGCATTGAATTGATGATGACAATGATTTTTGTGAAAATCGGATAAAAAAAAAAAGTTCGAACTTTTCCAAATTGTACACGATCTATGTCGCAAACATTTTTCTTACCTGATCTCCACCAAACATACACTATTGACTAATTCGAGGGCGTAGATCAAGAATATGTAATAAGTTTTTTTTGGAGAAATTTACTTTCCAAATAACGGCCAGCAACATGAATTTACAGAAAATTGCATTTTTTTCGATAATCTCGACTTAGTGACATCATCTTGGTCGCGTTCGGACCGACGAGAACTTCACATTTTTGAATTCAGCAGAGTTTTTTTGATACGGAAACGTCAAATTTCGAGGGGCCTAATTTTTTTCCGCCCTTTGTTTCAGCTTTTTCGACTTTTCCGAGCAAATTTTCTCATATGTGTTATATCTGCCAAAATATCGATCAGAAGGCGTTTTTTCGCGAATATATTACCAACCGATAGAAAATTTCCTCACGAATCCGATTGTGTGCCATTTATCGAGATCGAATGGAACAGTTCTGTAGAAAACACGAATTTATAGCATCTTTTTCGATAATCTTGGCTTTATTTGTTTCGTTCCAGTGAACGTACAAAAAATTTTTACCCATCAAAAATTACACGAGGAGTCGTAGATATAATTTAACACGATAAATAAAGTAAAACAAACAGCGAACAGTGTGTGAATAAGGCAGAATACACATTACACTTGGACACAATGGACCAACATTTCAGCATATTATTGGATCTGTGAAATATTCTTCTAGGCTGTAGTAGGCTTTCTGAACCAGCTTACTCTTGAGTAGATTCCGAATTTTCTTGTTGCTGATTTGAAGATTTGTACTCTTCTGGCAGTGTATTATATATTTTCAGAGCAAGGTGGTTCACACTTAGTTGTGTTGCTGTTTATGTTTGAGAAATCATAGCTCCCTTGGTACTGATACCATTGGATTTTTTGGGGGAATGTACATTTGTTTCTTTACCATCTATTGAGAATGCTTTTTTTATTTTTTTTCACCTATTCATTGGCCTAATTCCACTCGACAAATTTTTTCACAATGTTATAAAATGACCATCAATTTTTTTTGGATTCAATAATTTAAATGACTAATAAAATATTTATGATCTTCAAAATGCAACTGAAGAGTAGAGTTCACTAGACTCCTGGGAGCAATTATCTGTTTCCGGATTTTTTCGAATTGATATTCCTCTCCTTCTCATGATAATAACACAGAAACCCAAATACTTACCTGAATAATTAAATTTCGAACTGATCAATTGCAGGGCACGTTCGGTTGTCGTTTCATCATCGCAAACCAAAGCTGTAAACTGATTCTTCATCCAGAGATCGTTGAAAACATCCACACAGTACCCATGGGGCTCCAGGAGCTCGTCCAGTCCCATGTTGGGAACGAAAAGCGAACCGTTCGCCTGTATGAAGAACGTGTCCATCGGTTCCTCTTCCGGATCCAGACGAAAGGACCTGTTGCACCGGCTGTGGATGTAAAAGATATCCAAATCCCTGTGCGTCTCGTTCTTCATGTCCAAGTGATGCTGGAAATCGGTGTCTGAGTGTATCGGGATCAGCACTTTCAAATCGGACTTTGTACAAGTTTTATTCACCATTATCTCATCCACCGCACAACACTTTCTGATGCACTTTTTCAGGTTGCAAGGGCATCCGAAGATGGCGTCATGTTTCTCGTAGTAGTTCGAGGCGTCGTACACGACCCCGTCTTTGGAAATAGCACCGTCTTCCTGTATTATCTCACCAGTGATGTCCACACTGACCGAGTCGGGACAAGGGTTGTTTTGACCGTGGACGAAACCGCAAATAAGAACGAAATATCCGAAATATCTCGCCATATTCGGCCTGAGAAAATTCAACTTGGAGTCTGGAGTTTCATTAATTTTTATCTTGAACCACAGTTCGGCGATAACGATTAAATTCTGAGTTATATATTCAGATTTTCTGGCGTTGAAGGATCTGATTTTATAGGAAAGCACATGCGGTTTGAATATCAAACAGCGTATTCAAGATCTTGGTTTATGCTAGATAAGCCATTACTCACTTCCTATGCATGATTTTTTCATTCGGAATTTATAAAGGATGCAGAAAGATTGATTACAAAATGACCATTGTTTTGGAAACTGATTGATAAACTGATTATATTTTTCAAAATTGTTGAATATCTGTTTCGCGTCATTTTATATCATGAAATATCTTGTATTCAATCCACGAATTCTGAATTCACATTATTATCAATTTCCCTTTTATTTAAAAAAATCATCGAATTATTTTCATCAGATTTCAAGGCGATAAAAGTTAAAAATATTAGCACCCACGAAAACCGCTGACAATAGACTGGAACGAATAGAACATTTTTATCGCCAGATGAACAAATGGTACGATTGATAAAATTTATGGTTTTCTCATTCCATCTATTTTAATGTTAGCTCAGGCAATAAAAGTAGTAATATGTTGCTGCTTGCTGCGTGTGGCGTTTACCCTCTTATTTGCACGAGCATTACTTATCGGTAATGGCCTAATTTCCGGAGATAGGTATTTGTATCTTTTGGAAAATAATCATCAGAGGATGTGGGAATTATTTGAAAATTCGAATATCCTACTGATCAGGTAATTTTCTCGAAAAAAAAATGTATCAGTTTATTGAAATTTTGCATAAAAATCGTTTTGATTTTTCATACCCAAAAATAGCAGGTCGGCTGAAAAAATGTCGGGAAAAAATATTTCCTCTAAAATTCGAGGGGATTGAAACAAATTTTTTTTTAGAAAAATTCATATGTATTTAAGTATATAATATTTTTCGAAGAATATCTATTCCACAGCCCTCACGGACCCTACTGGTTGAATCATAAAAAATCTTCTACATCAAGAAATGGCTATTGGTGATTTGAGAGCTTGTGCTAAATTTCTTAAAAAAATATGTTTCTGGAAAGGTACAAAAATTATGATTTTTTTATTTCAACACCCTGCATAAAAATCGTTTTGATTTTTTATACCCAAAAGAACAGGTCGGCTGAAAAAATGTCGGGAAAACAAATTTTCTCTAAAATTCGGGGGATTGAAAAAAAATTTTTTTCAGAAAAAAGCATATACTGGATGTTCCTAAATTGGAGCTACAAACGAAGAGGGGAGATTCCTCGGGTAATTCTAAGAAAAAAAGTCCCATGAACATGGGATCGCAAATGTTTCGTTTTCGAGATACAGGGTGTAAAATTTTTTTCAAGTTTTTTTTCATAGTATCTACACTACACAAGATATTCCACTGAAATTTGGTGTTTCTATATATATTTCAATTAAGAGTTTACACCATAAGACATGACAATTTTGATAGCAAATCTACAAGGTGGTATTTTTTCTGGAACACTGTCCCCTGTTTTCTTCCAGAATTTTTTTTTGGTGAGCCAAGTTTAATTTGAGAACAATTAAAAAAACAGTTTTGTTGTTGTACTTAACTTAATGGTCTCCTGTAGTTTTGTCGTATGTGCTACCGATTTCAAGAATAAAATTTTGAACGATTCTCTCGAAATCCTCAGAAAAATCCAAATTAACATAGAAATTCAGTTAGTAAGCTGTGGTGAATTAATTAATTATTAGATTTTATGTTTTTTTTCCGATGTGTAGCAATGATTCAGATTCGATAAACTCGAATTATCATCACAAAAAATGTATCACTACAAGAAACACCCTGTATCTCGAAAACGAAAAGTTTGCGATCCCATGTTCATGGAATATTTTTTTCTTACAATTTCTCAAGGAATCTCCCTTGTATGTACCTTCAATTTAGGAACACCTGTATTTGAAAATTAGAATTATCTTAGGAGTGATCAGGTAATTTTCCCAAAAAAAATGTATCATTTTATTGAAATTCGATCTTGCATGAAGATTTCAAGTTTTTATACGCAAAAATAGCAGGTCGGCTGACAAAATTCCGGAAAAACAAAGTTTCCCCGAAATTCAAGGGGATTAAGAAAATTTTTTTTCAGAAAAAAAAATATTTTTCGAAGAATATCTAGTCGACTTCCCTCACTTACGCCACTGGTTGGAACATAAAGAATCTTCTACATCAAGAAATGGTTATTGGTGATTTGAGAGCTTGTGCTAAATTTCATGAAAAATATCTGGAAAAGGTATTGAAGTTATGATTTTT
This sequence comes from Aphidecta obliterata, assembly GCA_963966015.1. Taxonomy (NCBI): domain Eukaryota; kingdom Metazoa; phylum Arthropoda; class Insecta; order Coleoptera; family Coccinellidae; genus Aphidecta; species Aphidecta obliterata. The sequence continues at coordinate 30,690,588 of OZ014428.1, forward strand.
TTCCTCTCAAAACTTCTTCAGGAAAAGACATTTAGGACATAGGATCGATACTTTTGAGAATACGCTTTTTTTTTTGAAAGACGTTGTATAAAGCAATTATAGATTTTCGATATTTCCTCTAAACAACGCACATTAATTAAAAGTATCTATATTTTTTATATTTTTTTTTCCTTGGCAATTTTTTCTATATTTCTCCAATTTCTGACATGATTTCCTTACTTTTGAACATAAATATACAGATAATTCACTTTTTTTTAGAATAACTTCCAACAGTAGATATAATGTTCAATTTCAAAACAAGAATGTCCTGCAAATGTCTGAAAACACTTCATGATAAAGCTACAGACTGCTTCCAGTTCTTTTTTCGTTTTTGCTCAATAACCTTTGTTGTTTTCAAGATATTCAGATCAAAACTGGAAGATTTGGGATTTATGTCATATGATAATCAGAATTGTTGTGAGAATCTACAGGGTGATACTTTTTGGGCGCTCGGTCAACACGAGGGCTATATCATTTCGTTACGATGTCGGTATTTTTCGAATTTTGAGCCGAAAATGGTCTCAGACGACAGAGTTCGACTTACTGATGACGAATCCGTCGAAAAATTCGAGAATGATATATTAAAACAATATTTTGTCCAGATCGCATGACCAGAACCATAGAAACCATAGAAAATTGTAACTTTTGAACGAAAAGGCGAAGGAACTTGAAATTCTCAGGGTGGGTATGGTTCGCGAATATCGCGGTCACGTTCATCAATGAGCAAAATTAGACTAGGGGTTCCGTAAATATGGCCGTTCAAAATATTTTTTTGCTGATAGTTCCGAAAATACTGAGCGGATTGGGATGAAATTTTGCGCCTAGCTGGGTAATAATGTATTCAAACTACGTGCAAAATTTTGTCCAGATCGCACCACCAAGACCATAGATACAATAGAAAATTCTAGCGAATTATCGAAAAAAAATTGATCTTCTGAAGCACTGACATGAAGTCTGGAGTTTCGCCTAAGTTTCAGAATTTTTTTGACAGCTGTCGAAAATTCCTTCAATTGATTTCTGAAACTGGAAAATGCCAATCTACCCACAAGGTGCATGTACGAGCGCTCAAAAGCTCCTGACTTCACTGCAGTGCTTTTCGTAATTTTCTTGATAACTCTTGTAGTTTTCGAGATATTCACATCAAATTTGAAGGATGGGGTACTTTCTTTCTACTTATATGGTATGATAATCAGAGTCGTTGTTAGAATCTACAGGATGATACTTTTTTCAAGATTATTTTCCCTTTTCAACCATTGAACTCTTTTGACGTAAGCCAATAACCATTTTACGCAGTATGATAATTATTTCGTATTAGTGACTACTCACAAAGAAAAAATCGAAATAATTCTTCAAATTTAGAGCATTATCAACATTTTGTTTCCAACTTGATGGCAATCCGTGGCATTTTCATATAAATGTACGATTCTGGATGAAAAATAAATTTTCAGAGAGTTGAATAAGACGTGACGGACCGATTTCTTGGCCTACACGTTCTCCTGATCTAACTCCATTAGATTTTTTTCATTTGGCTTCATTCAACAGTCTTCACGGTTACTATATTGGACTTGATGATAGCATTCAAAATGTGCGGTGCAGAATTAAGAAATATCAATGTTATTTCATCCGCACAAAGGTCTATCAGAAGACGGTGACAAAAAAAGAAGGGTTCACATTTCGAACATTTAATTCCTTGAGTTTTTAGAGTAAAGCTTCCTTGGGATATAAGTGAAAAAAATATATATTTCCATAACCTATGATAGAAAACTCAGAAACCCACCTTGAGAATACACCTTTTCATCCGGATTATCCAGTTGCATCTGCTCATCGCAACGCAGTGCCGAAAATTCGGTCGTCGTGGTGTTCGGCCTCATCTTGAAATGATCCAAGCAGTACTTATGGTAAGGAATTGTGAGTTCCAAAAGGGGCATCAGCATAGAACCATCCGGCTGTACATAATAAGCGTCGTCTTCGTAAGATTTGGGATCCAATCGTATCTCTAAGCCTTCCTCGCAGTGCTTGTCGTGGATCACGTTGAAGACAACTTCGCCAGAAGTTTTGGGCTTCTGTCCATCGAAGATTTCAATCGGGAATCCGAGGTCGCCATAATCGATACATTTTTTTCGGAAGATGACCTGGTGCTCTGGGCAGCATTTCCTGATGCAAGCCGCGTTTTCGCATACTCCGTAATCGTCGGATAGGACCGTTTTGACACTGACTTCGCAGATGACTGCACCTAGAAGAGCACTCAAGATTACCAGCCCTTTCAACATTTTGATCTTGACTGACTCGCACGATTTGTGGTTGCGGAAATCATTAAAATATGATTGTCTTATTCCCTGTGATAGTACTATCAGTTTTCTAGGTTGATTATTATTGATGAAAGCTATCAGGTATTTGTTGGACTAGAAGAGAGGTAAAGGAAATAATGCCAACAAATAAATTAGCGACTTCCTCTGCTAATTTGTAGTGATTGTCGATATTTCAATCAGTTTGAGCGGTTCAATAAACCCGCAAAGTTTATTTGTTCCCATTGGTTGTGGATCTTTTTCAAACAGAAGATTTTTCTGAAACTAAAGCAATTATTTTTATGTATTTTTCTAATTAATATATGATAAAAAGAAATAAATAAAAGTACATATTTGCAAAAAAGTTTAAATAGATTATAAACTAAAACCTGGAGTCCTGATGAAAATATTACGTTAAAAAAAACCCTTACCCACTCCTGCTTTCAAATGAACGAGCTCTGGCTGATAACTTTTCCTAGCTACGGCCCTGGTAGGAGTGTTTTGTGCTCAGGAATGCTATACAGGGTGTTTCTGAATTGGAGGTAAAAATGAAGATGGGAAATTCCTTGAGTAATTTTAAGAAAAAAAAGTCCCTTAAACATGGGACCGCAAACGTTTCATTTTCGAGATACAGGGTGTCGAAGTTTGAATTTTATTAAAGTTTTTTTCTCATAGTATCTACACTTCACAAGATATTCAACTGAAATTTTGCATAGATATTACAATTGAGAGTATTCACCATGTGACATGCCAATTTCGATAGCAAATCTACAGGGTGATATTTTTTTTTGGAACACTGCCCCCGTTTTCCTCCAGAACTTTTTTTTGGTGAGCCACTGTTAATTGAAGAAAAATATGAAAAGTAGCTTTGTTGTTATACTCAACTTTATGATATCTTGTAGTTTCGTCGTATCTGCTACCTATTTCGAGAAAAAAATTTTGAACAATTCTTTCGAAATCGTCAGAAAATTCCAAATTGTCATAAAAATTCACCCTGTATATTTGCTATCAAAATTGGCATGTCATATGGTGTATACTCTCAATTGTAATATCTATGCCGAATTTCAGTTGAATATCTTGTGAATTGTAGATACTATGAAAAAAAAACTTTAACACCATGTATCTCGAAAACGAGCGATTCCACTTTTTTTTCTTAAAATGACACTACCCTCTTCATTTGTACCTCCAATTTAGGAACACCCTGTATTCTTCGAATCATCAGAATTCATTTCACAGGATTATTAAAATCATTTCTTTTGTGACTCTCTCTAGTCTCTCTCATTTCCAGCCTGTGCCAAAAAGAAAAGAATGTCTGTGGTTGAAAACCATAAATATTAAATATTGGTTAACTTCAATATTGATCGTGAAACACATGTCTTGTGTTCTTGAATGTCCACATAAAACAAACATAAACACTAAGTTTTATGAGTTATTTGCCTGTTATTTTGGCCAAAAGTTTGAGACAGTAGTCGAAACTCGTTCGAATCTTACTATCGGAAGAATATCGAATTTAATTTCATAACAAATAGTTTTTATGATGCTTTGAAGAAGGAAAATAACTACAATTTACACAACTTTAGATTCTATGACTGAACTGAAAAAGTCTCTATTTCTCTACAAAATTCAGACCAAACGTCCTCCGGTTAACTGAAGTTTATATGGACAAACAACTGAAATAACTTTCCAAGAAAATAAACTTCTAATCAGGAGTTATGGAATAAATTGGCATTCCTCATACCACTATCGAACTTGGAACTGAAAATTGGTGACGTTATCCCAATAGAATGATTTCCTTGCCAATTTTGAATAATATTGCTTTGAATCGGTATATCTATTTTCCTGTTATCGAATGCGTTTTCCTAACCGACTGAAATAATTATATGATAATATTTCAATAATGAAGATAATAAATATTGAGTAAAATTCAAATTCTTCAAGAAATAGATCAAAATATGAAAAAGAACTAGGATTTAATATTGCTTTGAATCGGTATATCTATTTTCCTGTTATCGAATGCGTTTTCCTAACCGACTGAAATAATTATATGATAATATTTCAATAATGAAGATAATAAATATTGAGTAAAATTCAAATTCTTCAAGAAATAGATCAAAATATGAAAAAGAACTAGGATTTTTTATCCTGTTAAGTTTTTATCAGATCACTCCAATCCCATTTTCATGTCTGTTATATTTTTTATTTCAAATGAATCAGGATCTATTTCCTGACCTAAAAAATTTAAAAAAGCTCTGCCATGAAGTCAGGAGCTTTTGAGCACTCGTTCATCAACCTTGTAGGTAGATTCGCATTTATCAATGCCGTATAACAACAGAAGAATTTTGTTTCAAATATCATGATAAAAGTAAAATTGCCACTCATTTTAGGACGTTCCTTGCAATAATGAAAATATTATAAATTAATCTCTATTATAATTCCAAAAAAAATTTATAGAATCAATAGTATGAAAGTTTGAGAAAACACAGATTGTTGTAGGTAAATAACTATGGTATTTTTATATATTTTTTGATTATTCTCAAATCGAACATAGATATGAGCAAAAAATGAGAATGATTGAAAATTGAAAGCATATGACCTATTTATCCGATATCCATTTTATTTACAGGAAATATAGCAAGGAACGCCTTATAACAAAGTTTCAACCCAACTAGTTTATTTTTGAATATTTGAATTTTTCCTCCATATCAGATTTTTTAAAATACCCATAGAAGATTAATCTTTATCATTAGATCTATGTATTTATCAGAATGCAATTCTATGACTCTAATCAACCTCACCCTTACCAGATAATTCACTTGAATTATTTCAACAATTATGTTCGTGATATTCTTGTTTTATGGAATTATCAGTAGTGGCAAATACTAATCGCTTAGGTGAGTAGTTCAACGATTTTTTAGACACAAGTTCAAATTAGTATCAATGATCAATGTCACTTGTCTGCTAGGGAAAATGTTATTTAATTTTTCATTGCATTTTTAGTATAATTTAGTCATCTTAACTGTAATTATTATGATATGTTGAACAAAAAGAATTGAAAATAAGATGAGAGCATTTTGTTCATAACATTTGTTCCAGAATAATTTTGACTTTTAGGTAGACTTCAATTTCATAACAATTTTTCTGCTGAAGGATGAAATAGGTAGTCTGAAGTAATTTAAGTTGTAGGTATATAATTTGTATTATTTATTGAATGAATTATGTTGATTATTGTTTTCATTTTTATAATTATGATTCAACAGAGCATTGACGAGAAGAACTTGTTATTTTGTAATAAAATATCACCAACTGATAACTTGAAAATGCCTCAAAATGAAGACAAGAAGAAAGTACCCAAAGATTTCTACTTCCTTAAAATTGTTGGAGAAGGAAGTTTCAGTACGGTCTACTTGGCGTTGGAAGCGGAATCTAAAAAGGAATATGCAAGTAAGTTCAATTTTGTTGCTATTCTTTTGATATGACATAATTGTTTTTTAGTTAAAGTTCTGAAAAAGAGGCAGATCATTCGTGAGAACAAAATGGAGTACGTCAATAGAGAAAAGAAGTCTCTACTCAAATTGGGAGGTTCCAAGTATTTTGTTCATTTATATGCGACTTTCCAAGACTCTGAGCATCTCTATTTCGTATTGACTTATGCCCGAAATGGGGAACTACTAAATCATCTCATCCGTCATAGGTCTTTCAAACTCGAATGGGTCGAGTATTATTCCGCAGAATTGCTTCTAGCTCTCGAATACATGAAATCAAAGCATATCATTCATAGAGATTTGAAGCCAGAAAATATATTATTCGATAGAAATTGGCACATAATGGTAACGGATTTTGGTAGTTCCAAAATTGTTGGAGAGGAGGATGTCGTCCAACACCCTAATGACTCTAATTGTAGAAGAAGGAAAAATAGGTAAATTTTTACTTTAACGCCCACTCGTATTTTTCAATTTTTAAATATTTTTCATTGAAAATGAGCATTCTAGAATGAATCTTGATGGTTTCCAATGATGGCAAACTAGTATTTATGCAGATTTTTCTGTGTCCTTTGAAAGCATAAAATATTAATTCATTTTGAGAATTGTTTCAACACTGTCCTAACTTAACCTAAATATTGATTCATTTTGAGAATTGTTTCAACACTGTTTGAAAAGTGTTCTTGAAATACAAATTTTATTTTTCGATTTTCTCAGAAAATAATGATTTGCCAGTGCTCTAATTGAAACTGTAGCATGAAAACGTCATAAAGAATCTATGAATGAAAAATATTTTCAAAATTGGTGAGTGGGCGTTGAAGTAAAAATTAACCGAAAAATAGTTTTGTAGGTACTGCCCAGTACGTGAGCCCTGAAGTGTTACACGGAGGTAAACCAACTTACAATGCCGATCTTTGGGCTTTCGGATGTATAATATACCAGATGATCGCAGGACAAACACCGTTCAGAGCAGCTAGTGAATATTTAATTTTCCAAAAAATAACAAATTTAGACTACCAATTTCCTGAAGAGTTCGATAAGACTGCAAGGGACCTCGTCGAAAAATTAATAGTTATAGTTCCTGAAGACAGGTTAGGAGCGAATGACTCTACGTCCTACGCGAGTATACGAGAACATCCGTTCTTCGAAAATACCAACTGGGATAACCTCGGACCTGCCCCTATTTTATCAGAAGGCTGTGATAAAGATAATTTTGTAATTCCGAACGGCCTGGAGCCAGGATTGTCTGATGAAATTTTAGCTCAACTACATCTCAACATGCTCTCGTTCCCGTCCGAATCTGAAGTCGTGATGCACGAACCCCCTGTTCGGAAAAAATCTGAACCGAAGAGGAAACTGACGGATCTCGCTGAGGACGAAATCGAGGAGAGGTTGATACTTCAGAAGGACGACGAATATTCTTCGTTTGTTAACGGAAATTTGATTCTCAAACGTGGCATCCTCGAGAAGAAGAAGGGTACTTTTGGTTTTGCAAGAAAGAGGATGTTTTTATTGACCCTTGGTCCTCATTTATACTATGTTGATCCTAGTACGATGACGTTGAAAGGGGAAGTACCTTTCAGTGAGGATATGAAGACTGAAGCTAAAAATTTTAAAGTATTCTATGTACATACGGTAAGTATAAAAGAAGTCGGTGAATGTTCAAAATGAAAACTTCTCTTATTCAAAACAATGTATAAATCTATTAAAATACAACAAATTTTTTTTTCAGCCCAACAGAATATACTACTTGGAGGATCCTACAGGATATGCACTAGAATGGTGTAAAGCAATAGATGAAGTTATTACGCATTATTTTCCCAAAAAGGATTGATTGAAACCTCGAAAGTGTTCCGTATCTCTAGTTTTCATAATTTATTTATACCATATTTAATTGTTCATCAAATATTTTTTTATTGTACTTTATTTAAACTTTCCTTGACAGGCTAATATACCAATAATAAACAAGTATTTAGCCTAATAGATGTATTTTATTGAATCCATCTCTTGAAGTCAATTTCTTCTTTTACACAAAATATGATCAACTGGACTGCAGTTTTCAAATTGTTGGGTCAGAACATTGACATAATATGAGATTAAGTTAAAATGTCCAGTTCTTTTCATTTATCTGTAGTTTGATTTTGTCCATGGTTGCATTGGGAAGAACGTTTACATCAACAATCTTCACAGGGCTCCTGAATCGAAAAAATGATACTTTTGTATGTTTTAACAGTTCTCTTTTTTCGGACTTGAAAAGCTAAATCAAGCATAAAACAATAATTTCCTCTTTCTCATTTCCGGTATTACCCAATTCTTTTCTGAAAATATAAAAAATTCTCTGAAACAAAAAAATAGCTAAAATAGTTATTTATGTAACAAGTCCGGAAAATACTGTTTTTTTGGACGAGTAGACAAAAATCTAGGGGTCCTAGAAGTCTGCGAGTCCAAAGAAACTGTTTTTGGACGTGTTGCGTACAGTATTTTTTCGGCAAACGTGTAGAATAACAAATCAATGAGACTCATTTCTTTATTGCGACAAATGCGGCCAAAAACACTCCAAACTTTCAAAAATCAAAATGGCAACTAATTTAATGTTGGTATTTCGTTGCTATGGTAATGATCAATTCACAATTGTATTAATCGAAATCATACCTACCAAGATTTTCATATAGGGAAAAACCACGAACCGCAAGGTGGCGCTGAAAAATACAAAATGTCGGGCCGAGTGGTGATCAAAATATTCTGCCATTTCTGTTCTTCATAAGAAGTGAATCAAGTATTTTTTATAAGATTTCGGAATTAATAATAATGCCTGTGAAATTCGAGATAACCACTTCGGACATTTTTGATTATGTGGGTGAACGTGAATGTGATAGCAAATGACCACTTTATTAATTATAGAAAATTATTGAACTTACGATAAAAAATCATCTTTCAGGAAGTGCTTGCTGTAAAGTAACATATTCTCTGAGATACGTTTCCCAATCTTCAAGATGTCTGCCATTTTTCAACTGACTTGGGATTCAACGGGAATTTATGCAGAAACATTTCAGAAGAACTATGTGATGAGCATTGAGGAACAGAGCACATTTTTCGTGATCTTATTCCCACATTACCTCTCACAATCCGCTGCATTTTTAGCTCGTATACAGTTTATTTGAAACAATTGTCCATAAATTATCATCTAAATATATCACTTTCGATACATAAATGACTCAAAATCAAACAAATATTTCCCATATAAACACACACGTTAGTTTGTTGTTCACCATTCGGGTATTTCAAAAAATTAAATGTAGATGTCGGCCACTCCGTGATCCTTCCTTATTGGTTAGCCTAGGGATTTTGTTCCTTCCCAATTTTCATTTGCACCTAAGTTGGCAACCCGATATTTGACGTTCAACTTTGACGTATGTCATTCATATGCGAAGAATACTTTTCAATTACAATCATTACGGTGTTTTACTTGATGAATTTGCCGATAAAAAGTATTTATTTATTGTTGAAATGTGATGGCTCATGACATGGATATCAACGCTTGTGATGCCTTATAGTTGACGGAGGATACATGGCGAAAAAGGTAAGAAATTTAATAGGTTCCACACACCCATTGGTCCCTTCTGTTATTGTTATCTAAGATAAATTGCAAATTTAAACAAAAAATACAGTATTTTCGAGCATCAACTTGAACCCAATAACGCAAATAACACACTGTCAAGAATCTAACGAAATTTTCATGACAATCGATGGATAAACAAATTGGAACTATAATTGTTTATTGCAAAATAATGAACGAATATACTTGTGCTGTTACTGCGTTATACTATTATGAAGAAATACAGTTAAATATCCAATTTTTGAAATAGTGCAATCAAATGAATATTTCCATGATTCTTTGTAGGCTTGTGTATTTTTACCTACTTAATTTTAGAATATACAGATAGCTCCTGTTATAATTCAAATAAACTAGAGAACTGGAGGATCCTTTTCTTATTTTGAAGCCATTTAACGGTATTAGCACAGATACGGTCGTTAACTGGAAGAAAAGTTCTTGATTGTTTATGGATAATTGTTGTGCATGTTTTAGAAAAAATAATTTCATATTGGTTAGAGCTTTCTTGCACTATGAAGAAGTCAATGATAAAATATTAGGGTACAGAAAGTTTGTTCATAATTTGTCTTTGCAATTTTTTCTCAATGGATAATCAAGATAAGCACGTTCATTTTCTAAAAGGAAAACTTTTTTTCGTTTTGAATACCACAAGTCTTGATTGATAATTTCAGATTCATTTTATGGCCAATCCAAAGAAAATGATAATTTTTGTAGATTATACTGTTCATATCGAAATTTATTAGGGGCTGCAATACGCAATTCGAATTAAAGTGCAATTGTTGGATAGAAATGCGCATGTCTCCATGCAAAATAAATTGCAGGATTTTGTGCACCCTCCAGGTCTGAATCAGCAGTGAATCAGCAATTTCATCCCCTATTATTCCATTCTGGATCAACTATGTTCACTTGATTATTTTCAATCAAATCTTGCTGGAAACGGACATTTCGTGTATTACATCTATTGTTCAATTCTTATCGTCTGAGAGAACAGGATTGACCTTGGGTGCATTCCGATTTATTTTTCAGGATCCTGGGAAAATCGTTAAGGCCTTTTGGTCAGGATACCAGTTCCTCGCTTCCTTCTTGAGAGTCCCCATTCGTTTCTGCCCTCCCTACGTCACAACCCATTCCGCGACATTTCATAATTGGGCACGTAACTTCGCGGTTTTTCTATTGGAATCTGATTATCGCTACCAACGAACTCGAAACCAGTTGGTAAACAATCGGCTGGATTTCTTTTGTGAATTATAATTCATTTTTGGTGATAAACTCTCATTGTTGCTAGTCGATAACGCCATGCATTATTCATGGAAGTATTTCAGCGTCGTGCAAATCCAATCATCGGAGCGATAGCAGGTTATTTTCGATTTGGTCGACAATGACATCATGTGGAGGAAGATTGCTCCTCGCAGATCTTCGACGATGTTCCTCGTCTTTGTGTGATGTGCGCGGTGTTGTGAATTTTTAATCGCCGGTTTGTTTTCTTTTTTCGCGCCATGGTCTAAACGGAGGAAATGGAGGATTGGACATCTGCATTCTAAGATGGAATTGACGATGTCGTTTACCGGTGAGAATTCTGCGTATTTGTCGGGAAGTGGGTTTCACGTGTATTTTGCGTGGGAGTTTATGGTCAACAATGACCAACTAGCTCGACGATGTTAGTCAAATTCTCATCGATAATTAATCTAGTGTAGGTGGTTGATTCATAACTTAATTTGAATTGAAACATGTACTTCATTTGAAAATTATTGACATCGAAGCAGGCCTTGAACGTCCAGTCGAGGCTTTATTTCTAGTTACAAAAAGTAACTGTTCAATTACATCATAGAAATCAAACATCAAACATAAATATAACCTAGAAGAGTGGCCAGTATACGAATTATCGAATAATCAGGCCGGAATATTCCGACTGCAGTTTAAACATGGGAATTCAGTTTTGAAAGTGCAAAAATATCGTGGAATGCTTTCATATGAAATTATCTGAACTTCCAAGCAAGCCGTTGAGTTGAGATATCGTTCATATAAAAGTCGACCATGGAAAATTGAAGGTCATTAAAATAAATATTTATTTTCACTCAAGATCATGCAATCTTTATTGGTATTGGAAATCTTGCAAAATTCTACCCATATAAGTATAAGAGTACCATTTTATGTGAGGATTCAAGAAGGATAATTAATGAAATTCTGGCAGGTAGCTAAAGTGGTGCAACAAACAAAAAACATTTTTTGATAGTTCGCAAGCACGGGGCCAAGTGAATGGATTGGAAAAAACGTTATATATATTAAGAAATAAGAGAGAAACAATAATTGAGAATCTATGTAGTACATGAAGAATTTTGACATGATATTTGTACTGTAACTATCAATATATGAACCAATTCTAGAGGAGTTTTCTTTCGTTTGTTTTATTGTTTGTTTGTTTCGGCTCTCCTAGGCCTCTCTCAGTTGCAATCGACTGAATCGGCGGCCTCAAATTCCCGAAAATCGTCGAACAATAGGCCCCCTTTGTGAGTTAAAATAAATCACGCTCTAACGAAATACAAAATTTTCAGTTGTTGAGTTGGCACTCTACCGGGAAAGTTTAATTGGCCTTCATTAATTTCTTTCTATATTTATATATCGCTTTGGTTTATGCGCGCTCGGAGCAACCAATGAAATATTAATTCGTTTCGTGCGAATGCATCACTTTTTCTGACACATTCGGATATTATAAAAATGTTCGGGTATAACTAGAAACTGATGTAAATCCGATAACATCTGTGGAGTAACCGTGCGTCTGCCAACTGGTGACGTTATATCATCTGATTCATCCCGCTATTTGAATCTATTATATTTTATATAAATCTTTTATATGAGTTAACACGACTTTTCCTGTTGGGAAAACACACTTGGCGCGGCTGAGTGATGGATGTTGGCAGAGTGCTACCAGAACTTTTCGAAAGTCAGTTTTATCTCTTTTGAGTCATGTGATGAACCAATGGGAATTATCCTAGGGAAACAAAAAATATAATCTATCAACGATCAAAAACAAACACAAGAATCAAAATCAAATTATATACAGAGTGGTCCACTTCTTGAGCGCTCGTTTTACTTACACGAGGGCTATATCATTTCGTCACGATGTCTGTATTTCTCGAATTTTGAGCCGAAAATGGTCTCAAACGACATGATTCGACTCACTGATGGCGAATCCGTAGGAAAATTTGAGTCTGTCCGTCCGTCCTTCCGTAAGCACGATAAGTCTCGAACGGAACAACCTAGAGACTTGAAATTTTCAGAGTAGGTTCGAATCTCAAATGCCGCGGTTAAGTTCGGTATTGGGCAAAATTTTACCAAGGGTTCCGTAAATATGGTCGTTTGAAATTTGGTCTCCTGTTTACTTTGAAATTACTGATTCGATCGAGGTGAAATTTTGCACTCAAATGGAGAATGTTCAAGCTATATGCAGAATTTTGTCCAGATCGCATGACCAGAACCATAGAAACCATAGAAAATTATAACTTTCGAATGGAAAGGCCTAGGGACTTGAAATTTTCAGGATAAGTGTGGATCTCGAATGTCTTGATGCCGTTTATCTATGAGGAAAATTATACTAGGGGTTCCGTAAATCTAATAATAATAATATGGTCGTTTGAAATTTGGTTTTATAGATAATTTCAAAACTACAGATTCGATCGTGACGAAATTTTGTATATTAATGGAGAATGATATATTCAAGCTACATTTTGTCCAGATCGCATGACCAGAACCATAGAAAATTATAACTTCGAACGGAAAGGCCTAGGGACTCGAAATTTTCAGGATAGGTGTGGAAATCAGACTAGGGGTTCCGTATATATGGCCGTTCAAAATTTTTTTTTCTGATCATTTCGAAACTACTGATTGGATTGGAATGAAATTTTTTTTTACAGCTGTCAAAAATTTCTTCAATTGGTTTCTGAAACTGGAAAATGCGAATCCACCTACAAGGTGAATGAACGAGCGATCAAAAGCTCTGGACTTCACGACAGTTCAATTTTGTTGAAAAACTTTAACAATCGATATAATTTAATCAAGAATTTTAACGACTGTGAATATATTATTACACATTAGTATTTTCATGGCATTGTAGACAGACATTGTAGACAGAAAGATGTTGAATGAATTCCGGAAAAAAAATTTCCCCAGGCGGGATTTGAACCCACGAGTCCAAATTTTCGCGGTAAACCGATAATTTGGAGTCGTGGGTTCAAATCCCGCCTAGGGAAGAATTTTTTCCGGAATTCATTCAACATCATTCCATCTGCAATGCCATAAAAATACTTGTTATCGATAGAATGTTCAATTTCAATACAAAATGGGTTGCGAACGCATCATAACGAAGCTACAGGGTGTTCAAATTTACAGAGTTTTTCCCTCAAACCTCTCGTAGTTTCCAAGATATTCGGATCAAACTTGGAGGAAGAGGTACTTTTTGGGGTTCAAATGGGATGAACATCAGAATTGTTGTGATGATCTACAGGGTGATACTTTTTTCAAGGTTATTCTCTTTCCTTCAATCCCAAAACTTTCTTGTCGTACGCCGCTAACCTTTTTCCATAGTACGATTTGTTTTTTTCAAAACTTTTTGTTTATCAGAAGAAACAACAAATTATTTTATCATTCAGTGAATACCCTAATAAGCTGCGATGAAGTTCCTGACAGTTGACAGATCCCAACAAGACGAGGCTTTAAAGGTGTACACTACTTTCATTGCATCACAATAATTGTTTCAATGATTTCTCATAAACGGTATGTTGAATTTTTGTTTTTAATTCTTTTGGTGTTGCAGTATTCTAAGTTTATTTTCTTCTCTTTAGGATGTACTCCTTCGATTTTTGTTCTTCTGAGCTTCATAGGTTCGTACCTCAGCTCTCATTCTTTATGTTATAATAATAATTTACTTACTTCAACAATCTCTGACCAAAAAGAAAAACATTGAAATTACTTTCGATATCAAAAAGTTGTTCTCATTAGACATCGATTTGTTAATTCGATTTTAATCCATAACATTTCGAATCCTCATACATGAACATATATCCGATTTGAAAGGTGATGGATCAAAATCAAATTAAGAAAGCGTTGAGCACAACTTTCTGACCTTGAAAGAAAAATAAATTTTCAATTCTTTTCTTTTTTATCGCCAGTAATTGTTGAAGTAAGTTGAAATTATCTGCCTTGGATGGAATGGCAAAAACATTTTTTTTCGGAAACTTTTGGAGGAAAGTCTTTGGCATACACGCCCGAATGTACATCCAAAAAATGAAAAGAATTCAACATGCCGTTTAGTATGAGAAGTGTTCTATTCGAAGTGTGGTTTGTTGTTCACATCATTAGAAAATTTTTCCAATCCAAGACCAAAAAGAGGTGATTCGCCGTATAGTTCGAGAGATAACACCAGAAACGTGCTACTCGGAGCTTTTGCCAGAGAAGCGACGGTAGCCATTCGTCAGACATTGCGATATGTGGCAGAACGTGCCAATATTACACATCACACTTAACTCCTACTGTAATTAGCGTTACGTCCGTGATGACTCCATCGCACCAAGCAGGACCCATCGAACAAGCGGCAATGCCGCAGCGTCTTGGCGCCTCCGTCGTGGTAGGGGCATAGGTAGAGCGCACGCACAATCGCCGTCGTTGGCACCGATTAGGGAATTCTTGGAGCCGGCTGCTGCATTTATCTCGTTCTAAGCCGGCGCTGTCGAAAATTATCACATCATTTGTGACGTCACTCGACTTTTTAATGAGTGAAGGACGAATACCTCCAAAAAGGTATCATCCACGTGAGAATCGTGGGGTGAAAAATGATTATTCCAAAACAGTTACGTCCGTCTACAGTGACTTTATACAAGACAGTGGCGACAATAGGGATATAAGCTCCGCCCTGCCGTCATGTTGCGTCAAAATTCAAATGAAATAGTACTGGAATAGCAGTTTTTTTCAACGAAATATTCAAATATGAACTGAATACCTTCCAATTTTTATCTGCAACTTTATTTATAATTGGAATGGTTACTCAATCGTTGCCTTTCAATAGAAAAAGGATTCGAATTAAACTCTAAATATCTGAAATAAGACAGATTTGATCGAGATGAAATTTTGCACTCGAATGGAGAATGAGGTGTTCAAGCTACATGTGAAATTTTGTCCAGATCGCATGACCAGAACCATAGAAACCATAGAAAATTATAACTTCTGAACGGAAAGGCCTAGGGACTTGAAATTTTCAGGATAGGTGTGGATCTTGAATGTCGTGATCACGTTCATCTATGAGCAAAATTATACAAGGGGTTCCGTAAATATGGTCGTTTGAAATTTAGTTTTCTTGATAATTTCAAAACAACAGATTCGATCGTGACGGAATTTTGTATACTAATGGAGAATGATATATTCAAGCTACATTTCTCTAGATCGCATAACCAGAACCATAGAAACCATATAAAATCATAACTTTCGAACGGAAAGGCCTAGGGTCTTGAAATTTTCAGGATAGGTGTGGATTTGAAATGTCGCGTTCACGTTTATCAATGAGCAGAATTATACTAGGGGTTCCGGCTCGATCGAGATAAAATTTTGTATTTTAATCGAGAATGATATATTGAAGCAACATTTTGTCCAGATCGCATTACCAGAACGAAAATTATAACTTCCGAAGGGAAAGGCCTAGGAACTTGAAAATTTCAGGGTAGGTTTGGATCGCGAATGTCGCGGTCACGTTCATCAATGAGCGAAATTAGACTAGGAGTTCCTGGTCGTTCAAAATAGTTTTTTCCTGATAATTTCGAAACTACTGATTGGATTGGAAGGAAATTTTACACCTAGCTGAAGAATAATGTATTCAAACTACGTGCAAAATTCTGTCCAGATCGTTTCACCAATACCATAGATACCGTAGAAAATTCTAGCGAATTATCGAAAAAAAATTGGTCAGCGAAGCACTGACATGAAGTCTGGAGTTTCGCCTAAGTTTGAGAATTTTTTTAACAGCTGTCGAAAATTCCTTCAATTGATTTCTAAAACTGGAAAATGCGAATCTACCTACAAGGTGTACGAGCGCTCAAAAGCTCCTGACTTCACGGCAGTGCTTTTATAATTTTTTTATTCCAAAGTTTGTATTTCAATTATGAATAACAATAAATTTATGATGCCCAATATACAAATTTATGTATTCTTTAATTGAATTTCACAATTGCAATTCGAAATATAAATAAATTATAAATCTACGAGTAACTAGAAAAATCTAAAAAAAGCAATATTATAAGGACCTTGAGAAGACCGCACTCAAAATGAGTGTCCAGCCAACGTTTTACTTGCAAATCGTCTACATGAACTTTCCTTTTTTTAAATTTATTTTCAACAGAATATTATAAATCTATCCATAATTTTATTTCTCAATTTATGGCAATCTGGTAAAACAATGACAAGGGAGGACGTTTCTTTAAAAAAAAATCTTTCAAATTTATATCTCCAATCCGATGTTGATGAATATGCCAGATCAGAAGTTGACGAGGATGCGACTGATGTACAATGTGGCTATGTTGATGCTTTTGTAGAAATGTGTGGTACATTCAGGGCTTCTACTGTTTGTACTTGTAGGTTCCCCTAAAACAAAATTTTATGGTACTCACTTATTTCCGTTCAACCGAAGTGATATTTTTTTACATATACAGTGTAACCTTGATATAACGACCCTCAATATAACGAAATTCTCGATTTAACGAATATTTCGAAATTCCCTAGAACTGCCCGTAAGAGATGATGCAAAATATACCTCTACATTACGAATACTTTCTGTTAATGACCTCTTTACAACGAATTTCCAATCATCGAAAAATATAGAATATAGAAATATAGAAAGTCTAATTTACCTCCATTTAACGAATTTATCAACTCACAACCTGTAAATAACGAATTCTTCCAATCAAAAGCACACAATTATTGGACAATAACAACAAGAATGAATGTTTCGGCAGGTTAAGACACGTAAAACTATTTGATGAAAACACTGGTGTTTGTCGCTATAAACAATTTAAAAATTACGATAGCTGAAAAACGAAAGTGTTCTCCAACCATCACAGAAAAACAGAAAAATTATTGAATTTGTGGACAAGAATCCTCCCAAAAAAAAAAGACATCGCTAAAGAGTTCAATATTCCTGCGAGTACCTACATTAGCCACAATTTTGAAATTTGAAGATAAATTTTCCGAAGAATGTGAGTGGCCGGCTGCCATTAAACAGCAGAAGATTGTAGTTGTTGAAGATTGAAATCATGCGAGTAAATACAGTGTTTTATTTTTGTATAAATCGTTCGTCATTGAGATTAGTAAAAAAATTTTCTCACCTCGTTAAAACGAATCTGAGGCCAATCTTACCTCTATATAACGAACCTCAGTCCAACGAAATACTTGATATAACGAATATTTTACAAATTCCCTTCAGTTTCGTTATATCGAGGTTGCACTGTATATCCATTGTTATGGCTCTACTATGTAATTAAAGAAATTTTTATAAATTTTGAAAATAATTTATATCCAATAACAATATTAAAGAATTTTGTTCAATTTTCCAATTGATTTGCCCAAGACTATCTCAAAGAGGGTTCCAAGGTGAACAATCAATAATTTCAATACAAATTATATAATTTTTCCGTCGATCATAGAATAAAAGCTCATTGTAACGCACTCGAAATCATCCATTAATGACCCCTATTAATGCATAATTTCTTGTATTAATGCATGATTATCATGGCAACGGATTATAAAATATTCAGTCGGAGCATAGATGCATCTATGTCGGAGCACGATCGAGCTGTCAAATTTATTTATTCGCTTTCGATCAGAATCTGATTTTATCCGTTACGCTACTACATAATAGATAACGAAGAAAATATCCCTTTGACACACCGCCAGATGTGACAAAAACTGCTGAAGCAGCAATTTTGAGTCTGCTTCCTGAAAAGAGCCGCCATTTATATGAGAAAACCTATGCTGCATTCAAATCTTGGTGCAAGGACAAGAAGGTTCGGAACTTTACGGAAACGGTTTTGTTGGCATACCAGTTGGAATTAATACATTTTCTAAATTACCTTCAATGATTGCAAACTTTCTTAAATTAGAGCAACCACATTTGTATACAGGTCACTGTTTTCGGCGTTCTTCTACGTCTATTCTTTCTGACAGTGGTGCAGATTTTTCAGCCATCAAAAGACTTGGTGGTTGGAAATCAACTTCTGTTGCAGAAGGGTATATAGAAAACTCCATTCTGAATAAAACAGAAACTGCAGAAAAAATTTTATGTCATAATAGTTCCAAAGTAAATAATGCTTCAACCTCCACTTCATCCACACGTTCCTTATCGGACATTATAGGAAATTAAATAAATGTGAACTATTCAGAATGTCACAACATGCCCAATATTCCTTCTATGAATTTTTCGAATTGTTCTATAGGAAGCATAAATATTAATATATCGAAATGAACATAGAAATTTGTATTACCTCAAATTTGTATATCATGCGAAATAAAAATTGGTTTCGGAATCTATATTCAATTCCTGATGAGGTCGACGGAAAAATCTTGTAATCAACTCGTTTATTAATTCAGCGATTAATGGTCTCAAACATTAATGCGCTCGCTCCGCTCACGAGTTAGAATATTTCGACCATTGATCGCTGTCATTAATAAACTAGTTGATTAAATAACTATTAACAATTCATATTTTCATTATATGAATCCCCTTTGAAAATTTAATTATGTTTCAGATAATTGTTAACGAAGGGTTCAATTTCCTGAATCGACTCAATATTTGAAGTATATTTTCTTTATTTATTACTGGATCTTACTAAGCATTTAATTTTATGATTTCCATAACAATATCTATCAACTATTTTTCATGGGTGAAACTTTTTTTCGAAATACACTAACAAGGAAGTAATATTGATGAAAATTTGAAATATGGTTTAAAATAGTCCAGTAAAGATGATTTACTCTCAGAGGTTTGATTTTCTCGTGAATTGTCACATTTCTCCGATAAGGGAGTCTTCTTGATGGTTTGTTTTTTGAAAATGAAAATATAGTGGGCATAGCATTGATCTTCAATCTTCGGGTTCCATCCTCTCGAGTTTTCTCCCACATATCAGCAGAAAAGTGAACCTGCAATTGAATCATTTTGTTTATATAACCTCGAATATAAACCATCAATTTTTCTTCAAACATACCTCACATAAATATGAATTGTTTTTGGGGGTCCATTTATCCCTCCTAGTTTTAATTTGCTATTAAAATTTCAAATACAATGAGCTGGGATGGATATTACGTATCCTTGTTTTTTTATAGTCAAATAAACGTTTATCTTCGAGAAAACCAAGATAACTGCACAAATCACCAAGTAAACATAAAATATTTTGACGCAACATGGCGATTTATACCACGTGATGGTGGGGACGACCAATCAAAAAGTGGAGATCTATTGTCGCCACTGTTCTGCATAAAGTCACTGTACGTCGACTGAGCATCGGGCGCCATCTGACGCACGCGATGCATTCCTTCCCGTTTTTTCGACCACGAAAAGCCTGGCGGCGGTCCGAAATCGCAGGACGGAAGCGCCCAAAATTCCCGTCGTCCGAGAGGCGGCAACGTCGCCTCGCTACCGACGCCTGGCACCTCGCTGAGCGTCGACCGGCTCAGTAAACGGATGTTCGACGCGCGCCGCGGTACGTCCCTATCAGGCGTCGATTTTCACGGAAATGTCGAATCGCGCCCGGGGTGAACCGGCCCTTAGCACCGGCACGCGGACCGAAGCTGGCGAGCGCTAGATCGCCCACCATCCACCAGCTGGACGATGCCCGTGAGCACAGGGTTGATCGGGGAACCACGCGCAAAGCGCTGCAAGCTCTGCGACGGTAATTGACCATGTGTGTTTGACCATACTCAATGCTGAGGCCGATTTATTGTTTTGGCGTGTGCTGACCACGGATTCGTATGTTGCTTGTGTTGTTTCTGATCCCTTCCGAGAGGACGTGTTTTGGTCGAACGATGGTTCTCTGGAACCGTTGCTAATTCGTATGTTGTTTGATGTTTGTGCTAATTACTCGAACTCCTCCGCATCAGTGTTTGTTTGAATGTCAACTCGATAACAAATTAGCCATACCATGTTTTTTGGAGGAAGCGAAGCGAATTTGTATGACAGGCTGACCACCAAAGTTCTGAAAAATTGAATCACTCAGTAGAAGAGATCGCAGCAATAACATCAAACTGGAAGGCTTTTACTTCACCCCCTTTTTTCGATATACAAAATGCTAGAGCCGATTGGTATGGCGGACATACCATGAATTCGTATATTTTTGTGCCAAGGCTTCAAAATTGAATTCCTCAGTCGGAGATATCACGGGCCAACCTAGATCACTAACCTAACAATGTTTTTTTCGACTTACAAAGGTGGAGGCCGATTTGTATGTCTTGCTTACAATGAATTCGTATATTTTTTGTGCATTGTCTCCTTTTTCGATATCAAGATTGAAATCTTAATTGGAAGAGTTTAGGGAAACAATATCAACCTAGATCATCAACTTAACCATGTTTTTTTGACATACAAAATGCCGAGGACGATTTGTATGACGGACTTACCATGAATTTGTTTATCTTTTGTGCTTTGTCTTCCTTCTTCGATATCAAGATTGAAATCTTAATGAGTAGAGTTTGGGGAAACCTTATTAACCTTGATCATCAACTTAACCATGTTTTTTGACATACAAAATGCCGAGGACGATTTGTATGACAGTCTTATCATGAATTCGTATATTTTTTGTGCTGTGTCTTCTTTCTTCGAAATCAAGATTGAAATCTTAATTAGAAGAGTCTGGAGTATTAATATCAACCTAGATCATCAACTTAACTTTGTTTTTTTAACATACAAAATGCCGAGGACGATTTGTATGACAGTCTTACCATGAATTCGTATATTTTTTGTGCTGTGTCTTCTTTCTTCGATGTCAAGTTTGAAATCTTAATTAGAAGAGTCTGGAGAAACAATATCAACCTAGATCATCAACTTAACCATGTTTTTTTGACATACAAAATGCCGAAAACGATTTGTATGACTTACTGTGATTAATTAGAAGAGTCTGGAGAATTAATATCGACCTAGATCATCAACTTAACTTTGTTTATTTGACAGACAAAATGCCGAGGACGATTTGTATGACAGTCTTATCATGAATTCGTATATTTTTCTGCTGTGTCTTCTTTCTTCGATATCAAGATTGAAATCTTAATTAGAAGAGTCTGGAGGAACAATATCAACCTAGATCATCAACTCAACCATGTTTTTTCGACATACAAAATGTCTAGGACGATTTGTATGACAGTCTTATCATGAATTCGTATATTTTTTTGCTGTGTCTTCTTTCTTCGATATCAAGATTGAAATCTTAATTAGAAGAGTCTGGAGAAACAATATCAACCTAGATCATCAACTTAACCATGATTTTTTTGACATACAAAATGCCGAAAAAGATTTGAATGACTTACTGTGATTAATTAGAAGAGTCTGGAGAATTAATATCAACCTAGATCATCAACTTAACTTTGTTTATTTGACAGACAAAATGCCGAGGACGATTTGTATGACAGTCTTATCATGAATTCGTATATTTTTTTGCTGTGTCTTCTTTCTTCGATATCAAGATTGAAATCTTAATTAGAAGAGTCTGGAGAAACAATATCAACCTAGATCATCAACTTAACCATGTTTTTTTGACATACAAAATGCCGAGGACGATTTGTATGACGGACTTACCATGAATTTGTTTATCTTTTGTGCTTTGTCTTCCTTCTTCGATATCAAGATTGAAATCTTAATTAGAAGAGTCTGGAGAAACAATATCAACCTAGATCATCAACTTAACCATTTTTTTTTGACATACAAAATGCCGAGGACGATTTGTATGACGGACTTACCATGAATTTGTTTATCTTTTGTGCTTTGTCTTCCTTCTTCGATATCAAGATTGAAATCTTAATAAACAGAGTTCGGGGAAACCTTATTAACCTAGATCACTAACCTAACAATGTTTTTTTTGACATACAAAATGCCGAGGACGATTTGTATGACAGTCTTATCATGAATTCGTATATTGTTTTGCTGTGTCTTCTTTCTTCGATATCAAGATTGAAATCTTAATAAGAAGAGTCTGGAGAAACAATGTCAACCTAGATCATCAACTTAACCATGTTTTTTTGACATACAAAATGCCGAGAACGATTTGTATGACAGTCTTATCATGAATTCGTATATTTTTTTGCTGTGTCTTCTTTCTTCGATATCAAGATTGAAATCCTAATTAGAAGGGTCTGGAGAAACAATATCAACCTTGATCATCAACTTAACCATGATTTTTTGACATACAAAATGCTGAGGACGATTTGTATGACAGTCTTATCATGAATTCGTATATTTTTTTGCTGTGTCTTCTTTCTACGATATCAAGATTGAAATCTTAATTAGAAGAGTCTGGAGAATTAATATCAACCTAGATCATCAACTCAACCATGTTTTTGTGACATACAAAATGCCGAGGACGATTTGTATGACAGTCTTATCATGAATTCGTATATTTTTTGTGCTGTGTCTCCTTTCTTCGATATCAAGATTGAAATCTTAATTAGAAGAGTCTGGAGAAACAATATCAACCTAGATCATCAACTTAACCATTTTTTTTTGACATACAAAATGCCGAGGACGATTTGTATGACGGACTTACCATGAATTTGTTTATCTTTTGTGCTTTGTCTTCCTTCTTCGATATCAAGATTGAAATCTTAATTAGAAGAGTCTGGAGAAACAATATCAACCTAGATCATCAACTTAACCATGTTTTTTTGACATACAAAATGCCGAGGACGATTTGTATGACGGACTTACCATGAATTTGTTCATCTTTTGTGCTTTGTCTTCCTTCTTCGATATCAAGATTGAAATCTTAATAAACAGAGTTCGGGGAAACCTTATTAACCTAGATCACTAACCTAACAATGTTTTTTTTGACATACAAAATGCCGAGGACGATTTGTATGACAGTCTTATCATGAATTCGTATATTTTTTTGCTGTGTCTTCTTTCTTCGATATCAAGATTGAAATCTTAATAAGAAGAGCCTGGAGAAACAATGTCAACCTAGATCATCAACTTAACCATGTTTTTTTGACATACAAAATGCCGAGAACGATTTGTATGACAGTCTTATCATGAATTCGTATATTTTTTTGCTGTGTCTTCTTTCTTCGATATCAAGATTGAAATCTTAATAAGAAGAGTCTGGAGAAACAATATCAACCTAGATCATCAACTTAATCATGTTTTTTTGACATACAAAATGCCGAGGACGATTTGTATGACAGTCTTATCATGAATTCGTATATTTTTTGAGCTGGGTCTTCTTTCTTCGATATCAAGATTGAAATCTTAATTAGAAGAGTCTGGAGAAACAATATCAACAGATCATCAACTTAACCATGTTTTTTTGACATACAAAATGCCGAGGACGATTTGTATGACAGTCTTATCATGAATTCGTATATTTTTTGTGCTGTGTCTTCTTTCTTCGATATCAAGATTGAAATCTTAATTAGAAGAGTCTGGAGAAACAATATTAACCTAGATCATCAACTTAACCATGTTTTTTTGACATACAAAATGCCGAGAACGATTTGTATGACAGTCTTATCATGAATTCGTATATTTTTTGTGCTGTGTCTTCTTTCTTCGATATCAAGATTGAAATCTTAATTAGAAGAGTCTGGAGAAACAATATCAACCTAGATCATCAACTTAACCATGTTTTTTTGACATATAAATATCAAGGACGATTTGTATGACAGTCTTATAATGAATTCGTATATTTTTCGTTCTGTGTCTTCTTTCTTCGTTATCAAGATTGGAATTTCAATAAGAAGGGTTTGAAGAAACAATATCAGGCTAGATCATGAACTTAACCATGTTCTTTTGACAGACAAAATGTCAATTTGTATGACGTGCTTACCATGAATTTGTATAGGTTCTGCTTTCTTCGACTTTGTGGTTTTTCCTCGATGGTCTGTCTCTCGAATATAGTTCCCAACCGTTGACCTTGAATCTCTACGTCTATCCTTCTGTATTTTATCAACTTATACGACAATCTTCAGCTTTTTTGATGGAAATGATTTGAACAAAACCGAAACGTGTCGAAAGTTTGCATTATTTTCTATCCAATCTGTAATCCAAACGATTTCCAGAGTTCATTTGGAGCCAGGCCAAATAACTTCATAAGCAATTAATGCTTGTTTAATCTGTCAGTTCCGTGATACGCAGCTTTCAATGAGTGTTACATATTGGATATTCAACTTTTCCAGTAATCCTGATGAAATTTTGTATTTTAATCGAGAATGATATATTAAAGCAATATTTCGTCCAGATCGCATGACCAGAACCATAGAAACCATAGAAAATTGTAACTTTTGGACAGAAAGGTCTAGGAACTTGAAATTTTCATGGTGGGTTTGGATTACGAATATCGCGGTCACGTTCATCAATGAGCAAAATTAGACTAGGGGTTCCGTAAATATGGCCGTTCAAAATATTTTTTTCCTGATAGTTTCGGAACTACTGATCGGATTGGAAAGAAATTTCGTACCTAGCTGAGGAATAATGTATTTAAACTACGTGCAAAATTTTTTCCTGATCGCATAACCAAGACCATAGATAACCTAGAAAATTCTAGCGAATTATCGGAAAAAAATTGATCAGCCGAAGCACTGACATGAAGTCTGGAGATTCGCCTAAGTTTCAGAATTTTTTTCACAGCTGTCGAAAATTCCTTCAATTGATTTCTAAAATTGGAAAATGCGAATCTACCTACAAGGTGCATGTACGAGCGCCCAAAAGCTCCTGACTTCACGGCAGTGCTTTTCGTAATTTTTTTATTATCAATTATTGGTTTTCGACTTTTATTCCCCATATTATTGACCCATCAACGTGATTTTTCCTTCAATTTTGCTCACACATTTAATATTCTAGTATCTTTCCCATTTCGAGTTATTCATGAGAAAGTTAGTTTAGTTTTCGAATGAATTACTGTTTTACTTTCTTGCCCGAGAGTATCACTGGTGATGAACTGAGAATTTATTATGTTAGAAATCTAGAAAACACATGCGGAATACGAAAACAATTGCAAAAATAGATAATGACCTTGGTAGCAGAGAAAACAACTCATGAATTTATACTTTTGCGAACTTTATTCCAGTTTTCCACTGAACATCACTTGGTATTATGTAATTTATATATTCTGGTCTGGAGAATTTTCACCTTTATTGCAATTTTTTTCAATGAATTTATACTGACGTTCCCTCTGGTTTCTCTGAATGAAGAGGTGCAGATCGACATTTATAAATATTTAAGCCCCTTGAATTCATAATTTGCAGTTTGGCGGAATCGAAAAGCAAATACAGCATCGTATCTACCAGGTCATCTCATGAATTGCATCGCAATGCTCTAGACATAGATTCCTTCAATTGGTAGTTGAGACAGAGTCTAACGCTATCTTAGGAAGTCTATTTTTACCACGCGACACACATTCTCGTCCGTCTGAATTGGGCTTAAGTCCAAAACTTCCTTTATATCATCAACGAATCGTGGAGAATTATGAATTCGTTACTTTATGCTTATTTCGTGCACATTCCGTCTTCTACAATGTTCAACATTGATCTATTTCTGGTCTTCAACTGTACGCGTTGTTCGAATGATAAATAAGAAAAGATGCGTTTGCATGTTGTACACCAAGAAGAAATCATTTCTTCAACTAAATATGGTGGTCTTAAATCCGGTGAACGGGGTGTCCATGACAAAACATTAACGCCCCCGTCTTGGAGAGAGTCCAGAGTTCATCGCCTCATCATGCCGCATCATTTCACGAAATGATGCGACACTTTTCGAAATATCAATGAAACGCATGGACAAGACTCGCCTCCATCATCACAAATTGAAAGTTACTGTTCCGACCCGATAGAATCGAATCCGTATTTTTGGCAAGAAACATCAATAAAGTCAGCCTTGAATTTTATCTTTCGCTTTTTTATACGGAACCTACGTTTCATTTTTGTACAAATGGCGGTAATATATCATTCTAAATTCGTTTCATTACCTGTGATGTGGTAATTCCAAACTGCAAACATATTGGCCTAACGGAATCGTAATTCTTTCTATTTTCGCGCGTTGAATTATCTACGTTTTGCCCCTGAACGTTCTGAAGTTTTTATGGAGTTGAGGCCGTTGAAAAATTTACTTTCGAAATTTTTCCGCCGGTCGGGTGACGTCATCAACTTCGAGTTTTCTGTAGGTCTGGAAATTTATGAACTGGCAACACTCATTCCTCGAAGTTATGAATGAGAATCGCTGGTTTTGTTAAAATGTGTATTTTTCTCGTAGCTTCTACATTGCTCAAGATATTCAGTTGAGAATTGGCAACTTTGAGGTGTGACATGTCAATTGTCTATGAAAATCTACAGGGTGATATTTTTCCATATAAAACTTCATTGTGGTGCGCCACTGGAAGTTTGAAAAATATAAAAAAAAATCTTTCTTTCATTTGAAAATTTTTTCATCCACAGCAAACTTTTCATATCTGCTAACCATAAAAATTGATCCAAATTCCTTCTGAATTTTTTCGAAAATTTTGATTTTCCTGAGGACTTGGGGAGGAAATTCAACAATTTTTTTCTCGGAAACGGTAGCAGATACGAAAAAATTTAGGGGATCAAAATATTATCAAATGAAACCGAGACTATTTTCCACTACATAGAACTTTATTGTGATGCGCCACTGGAAGTTTGAAAAATATAAAAAAATCTTTTTCATTTTGAAATTTTTTCACCTACAGAAAAGTTTTCGTATCTGCTAACCATAAATTCATCCAAATGCCTTCTGAATTTTCTTGAATATTTTGATTTTCCTGGACACTTGGAGGAAATCGTTCAACAATTTTTTTCTCGAAAACGGTAGCAGATATGAAAAAATTTAGGTGATCAAAATATTATCTAATAAAACAGAGATCATTCTCCACTACATAGAACTTCATTATTGTGGTGCGCCACTGAAAGTTTGAAGAATATAAAAAAATCTTTCTTTCATTTGGAAATTTTTTCACCTACAGCAAATTTTTCGTATCTGCTTACCATAAATTCATCCAAATGCCTTCTGAATTTTTTCGAAAATTTTGATTTTCCTGGAGACTTGGAGGAAATCGTTCAACAATTTTTTTCTCGAAAACGGTAGCAGATACGAAAAAATTTAAGAGATCAAAATATTATCAAATAAAACCGAGACTATTTTCCACTACATAGAACTTTATTGTGGTTCGCCACTGGAAGTTTGAAAAATATAAAAAAAATCTTTCTTTCATTTGAAAATTTTTTCATCTACAGCAAACTTTTCTCTGCTAACCATATAAAAATTGATCCAAAAGCCTTCTGAATTTTTTCGAAAATTTTGATTTTCCTGAGGACTTGAGAGGAAATTCAACAATTTTTTTCTCGGAAACGGTAGCAGCTACGAAAAAATTTAGGAGATCAAAATATCAAACTGGAAGTTTGAAGAATATAAAAAAATTTTTCTTTCATTTTGAAATTTTTTCATCTACAGCAAACTTTGCGTATCTGCTCACCATAAAAATTAATCAAAATGCCTTCTGAATTTTTTTGAAAATGTTGATTCTCCTGAGGACTGGGGAGAAAATCGTTCAACAATTTTTTTCTCGAAAACGGTAGCAGATACGAAAAAATTTACGAGATCAAAATATTATCGAATAAAACCGAGACTATTTTCCACTACATAGAACTTTATTGTGGTGCGCCACTGGAAGTTTGAAGAATATAAAAAAATCTTTCTTTCATTTGGAAATTTTTTCATCTACTGCAAACTTTTCGTATCTGCTAACCATAAAAATTGATCCAAATGCCTTCTGAATTTTTTTGAAAATTTTGATTTTCCTGAGGTCTTGGGAGGATATCGTTCTACAATTTTTTTCTCGAAAACAGTAACAGATACGAACAAATTTGAGATCAAAATATTCTCAAATGAAACCGAGACTATTCTCCACTACAAAGAACTTTATTATTGTGGTGCGTCACTGGAAGTTTGAAAAATATAAAAAAATCTTTCTTTCATTTGAAAATTTTTTCATCTACAGCAAACTTTTCGTATCTGCTAAACATAAATTCATTCAAATGCCTTCTGAATTTTTTTGAAAATTTTGATTTTCCTGAAGACTTGGGAGGAAATCGTTCAATGATTCTCTTCTCGAAAACAGTAGCAGATACGAAAAAATTTGAGATCAAAATATTCTCAAATAAAACAGAGATTATGTTCCACTACATAGAACTTTATTTTGGTGCGCCATTGGAAGCTTGAAAAATATAAAAAAAAATCTTTCTTTCATTTTGAAATTTTTTCATCTACAGCAAACTTCTCGTATCTGCTAACCATAAAGATTGATCCAAATGCCTTCTGAATTTTTTTGAAAATTTTGATTTTCCTGAGGACTTGGGAGGAAATCGTTCAACATTTTTTTTCTCAAAAACGGTAGCAGATGCGAAAAAACTCAGGAGAATATTCTCAAATAAAACAGAGATCATTTTTTCAAAGTACCAATTGGCTTATCACAAAAAAGTTTTGGAGGAAAAAAGGGGGCATTGCTCATTGATGTCAAAATGTCTCCTCAAAATATCAGCTGAATATCTTCAGAAATGCAGATGCAATAATTCGAACTTCAACATTTCCTTTTGTACTCATCTTCACTTAACTCGTCTAGGTTTACTAGATGATTATGGAAGAAC
Source organism: Aphidecta obliterata (assembly GCA_963966015.1). Taxonomy (NCBI): domain Eukaryota; kingdom Metazoa; phylum Arthropoda; class Insecta; order Coleoptera; family Coccinellidae; genus Aphidecta; species Aphidecta obliterata. The sequence goes on from OZ014428.1 coordinate 30,719,888, forward strand.
TCGTTGCAGCATAATTTTTCTAATTTTGGTTCTTCTAATTGAAATTTTTTTCAGGTGAGTACCGATTCGGAAAAAAATGTTGGGCCTTGACTCCACCGAGGTAAGGATTTTTAGACCGTTTTTTCGCACTGTAACCATTATTTGCGCTTTTCCGAGTCGCGTGAATATACTGAGACACAAGTAGTGGTACACCCAAAAGCGTTAATTTATTGTAACTTCCTGTTTTTCATTTTTTGGAAATTTTGTAGTCTTACATCAAAAATGAAAAGATGTAATCCGTCCCAATGTCATTTATTATATTTAAGATAAACACTGGGCAGAGATTTCCACGACTGCTTGGTTTTCAAATTGCCATAAATAATTTTCAAGACATAATCCCGTTTTGAATTTTTACTACCTCATTAAATATAAATAGAATTATTCAAATGATGGGGATTGTCGACAAATGTTATTCGCAAACGACGAGAAAATTTTTGATGTGGATCTTTACGATGCCTAAGTGCATGATGGAGTATTTATTTGATATTTTCTCAACAATATACAAAAAATACCATTTATATTTTGAGAGGGTCAGTTTTTCTTGGATTAACCAAACGATGAACAAAATTCATTCATTAAAGAAAAATCGAAAAAAAATCCAAATAAATCCAGCCCATCCCCTGGAAAATTTTCCAGCCATATTCCTCGCTGATTCAACCGGCGAATAATAAGGTTCTTTTGAGTTGGCCCGCTTCCAGAGGTTCCGTCCGAAAATCAACAATGTGGCATGAACGACGTGCATCGGTTTTGTTCTTTGCTCTTTTTATACAAGGCCGCTGCTGGTGGTTATCTAAATAAACGATGACGAAACCCGAGATAGTTTCCAGTAGGAATTGTAGGCATAAAAACGAGCATTTATTTCAGGATGTCGATAATAATACGAATCGTTGTATCGATTGCGATTTCGCACGTGGGAATCGTTGGAATTCTTCCTTATTGTTTTACGCTTCGATTGCTCGCTTTAGATTCAATTCGAGGAGGAAGGTGAGCTTGGACTATCTGGAAAATCCAAATCCAGATTTATCTGGATGAATATTTTCATTTAGCAAGATAGGAAATGAACTAGAATAGAATTTATCACTTTTATAATGAAAGTTTTTGGAATACATTAACTTGGAATTTCTTCCTCAGTTGATTGAAAATAATTTATAATAACTCGTTTTTAGCATCTGTATCGGGAAATTCTTAGTTATGATGAGTTATGAAAAATAGGGGAGGTCATTAATTTCTGGAAAGTATACTACAATCTCCAGGACGACGAAGAAAGTGCCCGGAGTTTTACAGATGTATCGTTGTCAGTACTTCTAGTTAAGAGTTTTGGACGCATATTTCATAATTTTACATTGTTGAGGCTGCATACGTGACCATAATGTTTCGTTTAGTCGTAATAATTTCGGGAATACTTCGAAATAACAGTTTATATTTTACGACTCTCATTCTCTGCAAATATATCAAATTTTATAGTGACTGATATTACTCGATGTTTTTTTGGCGCCCCGCTACGGAAGCCAGAATCACAAAATTTAGTGTTTTATTAATTTTTTTGTTTTAATACTTCGTGGAGAAAATTTCTAACCTCTCCTGAAATTTTCACAGTTCAAGTATTGGATAGTGTAGAATACAAACCGAATGAGAAATAATCAATTTTCAAAAATCATTACGACAAACAGAAACAGGTCTTGATGGAAATATTTTCAATTCAGGAAATAACTATACTCGATCGTTAAAGGACAAACTGTATATTTAGCTGTTTGGAATCTCGTATGAGAAGACCCAGGAAAAATATAACATCGTGACGACAGCGCTCTATTTAAATACCCCAAATATTTTCATTCGAAATATATTTTCATAATTGTACATTGAACTCTACCTATTTCGTTACGCGAGCTTTCGATAATTTCAGCGTGTAATTGAACGAAGTACCCACATTTTCTAGCATCGAGGAAAAGTCTCGGACTCGGGGAAAATTTGGCAGCAGTTTCGTAAGTGATACAATGTAGGTGACAGCAACTGAGACAGGGCCAATCGTCGTATTCCGAGTGGAAAACCAACTTTGTTCTCGCTTCCTAGGTAATTAACAGCTAATCGGGGCTTATTATCCGCCTACACGAATATTTTCGGAATTCGAACGAATTGATTTTTTTCACCCAAAAATTTCCTGATCAAGGGTGTTTTACGTAAGATGGTCACTGGATTTTTTGACTTTTCCTTTGAGCAAGATCAAAAAATGAACCATCAATATGATAGTATTTCTTAAGGGCTATCCAAATATTTTATAGGAAAAACTATCGAACCAAGGTATAAAAAGTAATTGAGGTAAAACTGTTTTTCCAAAAAAAAAAATTTTTCTGTAAATTTGACTGGTTTTCAAAATAAGAAGATCTGAAGACAATTCATAACCTATTGAATCTTCGGTTTTCTAGAAAAGGGAAATTTTTTCTTGCAAAATATACTTCATAATATTTTCCTATGTTTTCTGGATACTCAATCGATTCTGATTCCGAATATGTGAATATAAGGGTGCAATTCAAGCAATTCTATCGGAAATAGAGCTGACGAAATTCAGATTCCATATTCGGAAAATATATCCATGTTGTGAGAGAGTTTATTGGTGTTTTTCTACAATTGTAAGAATTGTTTTCACAAGTCAGGTAAAAGAACAATGTATAAATAAATCACAACACAGATGAAGCTCAAAAAGAAGCAAGACAGCTAAAAAGCATATTTAAAATTTAAAATCAATAAATAATAAATATATACAAGGCATAGACAAAACAAGTTCCAGACAAATGCAGAGTAATCTAATGTTTTCCAGAAAGAACTGAATTCATCTATCGAATAAAAAACATTGTCGAATAATTTTTCCCGGATCTGCCTCTTGAATTAAGCAACTAATTTCTCGTGATGGGTAATCTGGTGTATAACGACATTGCATAGTAATCTGGACTAGACTGGGATTTTTTTAGTCTCATAAAATCAAATTGTATGTGGTTCAATCAATAGTAGTTGTCAAAATTCGAAGTTTTCATTCACGATTATAATAGAAGCGAAAATAATATGATGCCTGGATTCTCATAACGGGTGATTTTTTTGAAGTTAGGATTTTCATGCATTAGTATTTGCTCAGATTTTTTTGAGGTTAGGATTTTCATGCATTAGTATTTGCTCAGTATGCTTTGACATTTCAAGAACTGAAGCCGAACGATCTGCCACAACGTCGAATTTTCAGTGAATGGGCCCTAGAAAAGTTGGCAGAAAATCCGCTTTTTTATCGACAAATTTTGTTCAGCGATGAGGCTCATTTCTGGTTGAATGGCTACGTAAATAAGCAAAATTGCCGCATTTGGAGTGAAGAGCAACCAGAAGCCGTTCAAGAACTGCCCATGCATCCCGAAAAATGCACTGTTTGGTGTGGTTTGTACGCTGGTGGAATCATTGGACCGTATTTTTTCAAAGATGATGTTGGACGCAACGTTACGGTGAATGGCGATCGCTATCGTTCGATGCTAACAAACTTTTTGTTGCCAAAAATGGAAGAACTGAACTTGGTTGACATGTGGTTTCAACAAGATGGCGCTACATGCCACACAGCTCGCGATTCTATGGCCATTTTGAGGGAAAACTTCGGAGAACAATTCATCTCAAGAAATGGACCGGTAAGTTGGCCACCAAGATCATGCGATTTGACGCCTTTAGACTATTTTTGTGGGGCTACGTCAAGTCTAAAGTCTACAGAAATAAGCCAGTAACTATTCCAGCTTTGGAAGACAACATTTCCGAAGAAATTCGGGCTATTCCGGCCGAAATGCTCGAAAAAGTTGCCCAAAATTGGACTTTCCGAATGGACCACCTAAGACGCAGCCGCGGTCAACATTTAAATGAAATTATCTTCAAAAAGTAAATGTCATGGACCAATCTAACGTTTCAAATAAAGAACCGATGAGATTTTGCAAATTTTATGCGTTTTTTTTTTAAAAAAAGTTCTCAAGCTCTTAAAAAATCACCCGTTATAAAGCTCTCAATTTGTTTGCTCTTGAAGAAAGTTCGGATTGTCGCAGAAAGTGCGAAGAAGTGAGAAGCAGGCACTTTCAACAGTTTCTGTGAATAGCAGTTTTGTTACTTTCAATAAATAATTTCGAAAAATCCCAACTTTTTTCAAGAGTAAATAAATTGAAAGCTTTGTATGAACATCCATTTCTATTATACACGAGAATGAAAAATTCAAATTTTGGCAATCAAATTTTGATTGAACCACAGACAACATGGATATATTTTCCGAATATGGAATCTGAATTTCCTCAGGTTGATTTTGAATGAAATTGCTTGAAAAAATTACGAAAAGCACTGCCGTGAAGACAGGAGCTTTTGAGCGCTCGTACATGCACCTTATAGGTAGATTTGCATTCTCTAGTTTCAGAAACCAATTGGAAAGATTTTGACAGCTGTCAAAGAAAATTTCAAACCAACGCGAAAATTCAGACTTCACGTCAGTGCTTTGGTGACCATTTTCTTTTTCGATAATTCGCTGTAATTCTCTACGGTATCTATGGTCTTGGTAATGCGATCTGGACAAAATTATACATTATTCTTCATATATGTGCGAAATTTCATTTCAATCCAATAATTATTTTCGGAATTATAGTTTGAACGGCAATATTTACGGAACCCCTGGTCTAATTTGGCTCATTAATAAGTTATCGCGAAATTCGCGATCCGAACCTATCCTGAAAATTTCAAGTCCCTAGGCCTTTTCGTTCGAAAGTTATGATTTTCTATGGTTTCTTTGGTTCTGATCATACGATCTGGAAAAAAATGTAGCTCGAATATATCATTCTCAATTTAAATACAAAATTTCGTCAGGATCGAATCCATAGTCTTAAAATTATCAAGAAAACCGAATTTCAAACGGCCATATTCACGGAACCCCTAGTCTAATTTTGGTCATTAGTGAACGTGAGCGCGAAATTCGCGATCCGAACCTATCCTGAGAATTTCGAGTCCCTAGGCCTTTCCGTTCGAAAGTTATAATTTTCTATGGTTTCTATGGTCCTGATCATGCGATCTGGAAAAAATGTAGCTCGAACATATCATTCTCAATTTAAATACAAAATTTCGTCACGATCAAATCCATAATTTTGAAATTATCAAGACAACTGAATTTCAAACGGCCATATTTACGGAACCCCTAGTCTAATTTTGCTCATTGATACACGTGAACGCTACATTCACTATCCACACCTATCCTGAAAATTTCAAGTCCCTATGCCTTTTCATTACAAAGTTATCATTTTCTATGGTTTCTATGGTTCTGGTCATGCGAGCTGGACAAAATTCTGCATGTAGCTTGAGTACGTAATTATCCATCTGAGTGCAAAATTTCACCTCGATCGAATCAGTAGTTTCGAAGTAATCAGAAAAACAAAAAATCGAGCGGCCATATTCACGGAACCCCTGGGCAAATTTTGCCCAATAACGATTTTAAACGCGACATTCGAGATTCGAACCTACCCTGAAAATTTCAAGTTTCTAGGACATTCCGTTCGAGAGTTATCGTGTATACGGACGGAAAGACTCGAATTTTTCGACGGATTCGTCATCAGTGAGTCGAACTTAGTCGTTTGAGACCATTTTCGGCTCAAAATTCGAAAAATACACACATCGTGACGAAATGATATAGCCCTCGTGTAAGTAGTACGAGCGCTCAATAAATATAAAAACACCATTATATTCACATATTCAGATTCAAAATCGATTGAGCACTCAAAAAATATGGGAAAATATCATCAAGTATATTTTGCAAGAAAACATTTTCCGTTCTAAAACCAGAAGTTTAAATGAAGAAACAATTGGTGATAAATTGTCTATAAACCTTCTCATTTTGAAAACCTGTCACATTGGTAAAAAAATTTTCTTGTGGAAAAACAGTTTTTCCTCGATAACTTTTCATGACTTGTTTCGATAGTTTATCGGTGGGTCACTTTTCAATTTTGTTCAAATGATAAGTCACAGAATTCAGTGACCCGCTTACGTGAAACACTCAGTACATATATGGAAAATTAGAAAAAAAATTCTTTCGACACATAAACACTAAATCCGAAATAGTGAAGGCAAGATCGAACTAGCGACGATAGAGATATCTCGAATAGCGCGAAAAAAATTTATTTATCCACCATCGTCGGTTGGATATCTTTCAAGATCCGCGTTGATGTGTGTTATTTCGAGGCCGAATCCTCGAAAAAACCGACATCTCGCGTACGCCTCGGTTACATTATCGGAAAAACGCGAAACGCGCGATATGTTGAGTAACGCGGAATATGAGAGGTTATTGACAGACGTGGAAAATAAACGTGGATCGGCCGACGGCCCGAAGCCACTTTCCCGGCAGCAAACGCGTTGCAGCTGCCTCTTGTTGGGTCGCCGCTGGGCCGGCCTGGACTTGATGGATTCAATCCTTGATCGCCCAAGAAATGTCACTTATTGTCTAGATCCCTCTGCACCAGTTAAAACAATTGTCTAAAGCGCCTCTCTTGACGCTCTGTGGTACGCTTTGGTCAACCAATTGGTCATTGTTTCTGTTCGCACACGACACACTATGCTTTATCGTCACTGCTGTTCAATTAACACTGCGGTCAATATGTGTACTAAAAAAAAAAACTTATTTATTCTCACATTTTTCATGCTGTTTATCTCTCGGGACGCAATTCTCTGATGTCCAGAATCTGTGAGATGACCTCGATGCGGTACACACAGCGCGTTAAAAAAAGAATTGTCGGACATTAATTATACGGAGCGTCAGTTAGACTAAACTTAGATTTGGACATAGGCAGATCTGACGTGATTTTGAGATGTTTCCTCCTTGAACACCTTCGCTTTCGGAATCGTACCTCGGTAATTGGGACAAGGAAACTAGGTCAGAACCTGTCCATTTGTTAACTCATTACCTCCGACTTAATGACACTGCGTCGGTTTTTTTCTTTTGTTAGTAACCTGGATGTTTGAATATTTTCAATATTTATCGAAATTTAATAGTATGAAACTCAAGGTATGCCTCGTTGTTGAATAAAACCAAGCAATAGGGAGATTGTCTCTCTCTCCAATTCAGTGAGACATTCAAAGCATCGTTATTGCCACTTCTTGTGACGCCATAAGTCCTCTTCCGGAGATACCACTTTTACTATTTTCCGGAACTTCTGAGAAATGTTCTTTAGTTTCATCTTATGAATAGTAACTTGTGTCAGATTATATTATTTTCAAGGTATTTGATAGCTGTATTTAATTTAGTTATTCTCGAATAATATGTTCTTATACTGTTAAATGTGTAATTAATTCGGCCTGCTCACATTAAAAATAAATATGTGTTTTGAATAACGCTTGGCAACGCTGTAAAACCCGATTCAGTAGAGCTTTCGGCGATAGGTCAGAACTTGTTACGTCACAATCCGGCGCGCTTTCCGTAATGTTTGAACAAAAACATTTCTAATAATCTCCAACCAACACTCCCATCGTTTTGGAGGTCTAGAAGTGCCATTCTTTATGCATTCTTCTCGTGGAAAGTATTCATGAACCATGAAAAAAAATTTCAACAAGAATTATGTCCAAGGTTGAGTCACCTCATTTTCGGATTATTTCTGGAAAATTAGACATTCATTGTAATATAATAATGAACTCCTTACTACAATTCGTAACCTTTCTCTTCGATTTTCAGAATACCAAAAATGCCCACCATTAACAGTGCTGTGTCTCTGATGGCTTAGGGAAAAAGTAATATACCCTAGAAAAAACGCAACCGGATCTCCTGGGATGGCCGACATATAAACATTGATGATATACGCAATGTTCAAACAGAAACATTTCTTTGAGAACTTATTTCGAAAACCCCTACTACAAAAAAAAAATTAATGAAAATCCAACCAATTCTCCCATCGCTTTCGAGTTTTAGAGCTCCAATTCTTTATCCATTCTTCTCGAGGAAAGTATCCATAAACTATAAAAAAATTTCAACAAGAATTATGTTCAAGGTTGAGTCAACTCATTTTCGAATTATTTCTGGAAAATTTGACATTTATTGTAAAATAATGATGAACTTCTGAACAATTTGCAACCTTTTTCTTCGATTTTCAGATTACCAAAAATGCCCACCATTAACAGTGCTGTGTCTTTGATGGCTTAGGGACACAGTAATATACCTTAGAAAAAACGCAACCGGACCTCTTGGGATAGCCGACATATAAACATTGACGATATACGCAATGTTCAAACAGAAACATGTCTATGGGAATTTATTTTGAAAACTCCTACTTGAAAAAATTAATAAAAATCCAACCAATTCTCCCATCGCTTTCGAGTTTTAAAGCTCCAATTCTTTATCCATTCTTCTCGAGGAAAGTATCCATGAACCATAAAAAAATTTCAACAAGAATTATGTTCAAGGTTGAGTCACCTCATTTTCGAATTATTTCTGGAAAATTTGACATTTATTGTAAAATAATGATGAACTTCTGAACAATTTGCAACCTTTTTCTTCGATTTTCAGAATACCAAAAATTCCCACCATTAACAGTGCTGTGTCTCTGATGGCTTAGGGAAAAAGTAATATACCCTAGAAAAAACGCAACCGGATCTCCTGGGATAGCCGACATATAAACATTGACGATATACGCAATGTTCAAACAGAAACATGTCTTTGGGAATTTATTTTGAAAAACCCTACTTGAAAAAATTAATAAAAATCCAACCAATTCTCCCATCGCTTTCGAGTTTTAAAGCTCCAATTCTTTATCCATTCTTCTCGAGGAAAGTATCCATGAACCATAAAAAAATTTCAACAAGAATTATGTTCAAGGTTGAGTCACCTCATTTTCGAATTATTTCTGGAAAATTTGACATTTATTGTAAAATAATGATGAACTTCTGAACAATTTGCAACCTTTTTCTTCGATTTTCAGAATACCAAAAATGCCCACCATTAACAGTGCTGTGTCTTTGATGGCTTAGGGACACAGTAATATACCTTAGAAAAAACGCAACCGGACCTCTTGGGATAGCCGACATATAAACATTGACGATATACGCAATGTTCAAACAGAAACATGTCTATGGGAATTTATTTTGAAAACTCCTACTTGAAAAAATTAATAAAAATCCAACCAATTCTCCCATCGCTTTCGAGTTTTAAAGCTCCAATTCTTTATCCATTCTTCTCGAGGAAAGTATCCATGAACCATAAAAAAATTTCAACAAGAATTATGTTCAAGGTTGAGTCACCTCATTTTCGAATTATTTCTGGAAAATTTGACATTTATTGTAAAATAATGATGAACTTCTGAACAATTTGCAACTTTTCTCTTCGATTTTCAGAATACCAAAAATTCCCACAATTAATAGTGCTGTGTCTCTGATGGCTTAGGGAAAAAGTAATATACCCTAGAAAAAACGCAACCGGATCTCCTGGGATAGCCGACATATAAACATTGACGATATACGCAATGTTCAAACAGGAACATGTCTTTGGGAATTTATTTTGAAAACCCCTACTTCAAAAAAAAAATTAATAAAAATCCAACCAATTCTCCCATCGCTTTCGAGTTTTAGAGCTCCAATTCTTTATCCATTCTTCTCGAGGAAAGTATCCATGAACCATAAAAAAATTTCAACAAGAATTATGTTCAAGGTTGAGTCACCTCATTTTCGAATTATTTCTGGAAATTTGACATTTATTGTAAAATAATGATGAACTTCTGAACAATTTGCAACCTTTCTCTTCGATTTTCAGAATACCAAAAATTCCCACCATTAACAGTGCTGTGTCTTTGATGGCTTAGGGACACAGTAATATACCCTAGAAAAAACGCAACCGGATCTCCTAGGATAGCCGACATATAAACATTGACGATATACGCAATGTTCGAACAGAAACATGTCTTTGGGAATTTTTTTTGAAAACACCTACTTCAAAAAAAAAATAATAAAAATCCAACCAATTCTCCCATCGCTTTCGAGTTTTAAAGCTCCAATTCTTTATCCATTCTTCTCGAGGAAAGTATCCATGAACCATAAAAAAATTTCAACAAGAATTATGTTCAAGGTTGAGTCACCTCATTTTCGAATTATTTCTGGAAAATTTGACATTTATTGTAAAATAATGATGAACTTCTGAACAATTTGCAACTTTTCTCTTCGATTTTCAGAATACCAAAAATTCCCACAATTAATAGTGCTGTGTCTCTGATGGCTTAGGGAAAAAGTAATATACCCTAGAAAAAACGCAACCGGATCTCCTGGGATAGCCGACATATAAACATTGACGATATACGCAATGTTCAAACAGGAACATGTCTTTGGGAATTTATTTTGAAAACCCCTACTTCAAAAAAAAAATTAATAAAAATCCAACCAATTCTCCCATCGCTTTCGAGTTTTAGAGCTCCAATTCTTTATCCATTCTTCTCGAGGAAAGTATCCATGAACCATAAAAAAATTTCAACAAGAATTATGTTCAAGGTTGAGTCACCTCATTTTCGAATTATTTCTGGAAATTTGACATTTATTGTAAAATAATGATGAACTTCTGAACAATTTGCAACCTTTCTCTTCGATTTTCAGAATACCAAAAATTCCCACCATTAACAGTGCTGTGTCTTTGATGGCTTAGGGACACAGTAATATACCCTAGAAAAAACGCAACCGGATCTCCTAGGATAGCCGACATATAAACATTGACGATATACGCAATGTTCGAACAGAAACATGTCTTTGGGAATTTTTTTTGAAAACACCTACTTCAAAAAAAAAATAATAAAAATCCAACCAATTCTCCCATCGCTTTCGAGTTTTAGAGCTCCAATTCTTTATCCATTCTTCTCGAGGATAGTATCCATGAACCATAAAAAAATTTCAACAAGAATTTTGTTCAAGGTTGAGTCACCTCATTTTCGAATTATTTCTGGAAAATTTGGCATTTATTGTAAAATAATGATGAACTTCTGAACAATTTGCAACCTTTCTCTTCGATTTTCAGAATACCAAAAATTCCCACCATTAACAGTGCTGTGTCTCTGATGACTTAGGGAAAAAGTAATATACCCTAGAAAAAACGCAACCGGATTCCCTGGAATAGCCGACTTATAAACATTGACGATATACGCAATGTTCAAACAGAAACATGTCTTTTGGAATTTATTCTGGAATCAATTCGAAAAATTCTGCTTTCGAAGCTTCATCAAATCGCGTTTACCACAGGAAGATACGAAACGGCAACGGCAAATAAATACCCACATAGTGTTTGGCGAAATGTGAAACGACCAATAAAAGTTACCGTCTGTCTTCGATCAAGGAAGAGAGGCAGCAGCAGCGTTTCGAGTAAACCGGGATCGATAATGAACAGTTCCTTGTGCGAAGGGAAACTTCAGAGTTATTTGCACTTGTCTAGTGTGCGAGTTAACAATCGAGTCCATGTCTTAATTGCTGTCAAGTTGCCGATCTCGACCTATTTCCAATGCCCGCTCTTCTATTTTAACCGTTGGCACCCGGCTACTGTAAATATTATGTTCGATCCCCCGCAATAGACGAATCGAAAATGACATTTTTCTCGGGGAACAGCTGAAACGACGCGATGGCTTCCTTGTAGTTCGCACTCGTTGACAAGAGAATTGATGAGTTACGTGCGATTTTTTAACAACTGTAACAGCTATTTAGTCATCGTTGTATTTTCACATTATCGACTACCTAAAATGATTCCAAGAGTTTTTTATTTGAAATAATAAGCTGAAATTTATCTATAAACATCATGTTCATTGTTGAATATCTGCTTTATTAACTGATCTATAAACATCAAAAAACTTAGTATTCACTAATTAACTCGGTCCACGATTTTCAATAATTGAGAGTTTAACAGAACCACTGCACGTGTTTCGCCATACCATGATAAACTTAAGTTTATCTCGTCACCTGATGAAGCCAGGGTATGGCGAAACACGTGTAGTGGTTCTGTTAAATTCTTAATCAGTGAATACTAAGTTAATATGGATTTTCATCAAGTATCGGCCGAATCAATCAAACATCAAAAATAAAGTGGATGCTTGGCTGGCTTGTTGAAGAACGAAGTTGTTTCGAGCCACGGAGACAATATGTCCTACAGGTCTGCAAAAACTCCCACCGGAGTGCACACTGTTCCGCCGATTTATGTCCCTTACGCAAAGCTAAATAGTTTATGTTTTTCGTCGACGTATAAATTTATTCGCAATATCTGTTTCAACAGAGACGAACTGGAATATTAGAGGCCAAGAAACCATGAAAATGTGTTGCGTTATTGTTCTGATGAGACATGTATGTCGAAACCAGTCTACAGATGCAAAGGATACATTTGATGTTCTATGGGATTACGTGTATTGATTTGTTAGCTTGCTTTATTAGTCTACTTTACTTGTTTCGTGACTGTAATTGAAGAATTTGATATTTGAATAAAAAATTTTAAAAGCACTGCCGTGAAGTCAAGAGCTTTTGAGCGCTCGTACATCCACCTTGTAGGTAGAATCGCATTTTCCAGTTTTAGAAATCAATCGAAGTTATTTTCGACAGCTGTCAAAAAAATTCTGAAACATAGGCGAAACTCCAGACTTCATGTCAGTGCTTCAGCTGACCAATTTTTTTTCGATAATTTTCTAAGGTATCTATGGTCTTGGTGATGCGATCTGGACAAAATTTCGCACGTAGTTTGCATACATTATTCCTCAGCTAGGTGCAAAATTTCATTCCAATCCAATCAGTAGTTTCGAAACTATGAGGAAAAAATATTTCGAACGACCATATTTACGGAACCCCTAGTCTAATTCAGCTTTGTGAAACGTGACCGCGACATTCGCGATCCAAATTTACCCAGAAAATTGCCAAGTTCCAAGGCCTTTCCGTTCGAAAGTTACAATTTTGTATAGTTTCTATGGTTCTGATCATGCGGTCTGGACAAAATATTGCTTTTATATATCATTCTCGATTAAGATACAAAATTTCATCTCGATCGAATCCGTAGTTTCGAAATTATCGAAGAAACAAAATTTCAAACGACCGTATTCACGGAACCCCTAGTATAATTCTGCTCATTGATGAACATGAACGCGACATTTCAGATCCACACCTATCCTGAAAATTTCAAGTCCCTAGCCTTTCCGTTCGAAAGTTATGATTTTCTATGGTTTCTATGGTTCTGGTCATGTGATCTGGAGAAATGTAGCTTGAATATATCATTCTCCATTAGTATACAAAATTTCGTCACGATCGAATCTGTAGTTTTAAAATTATCAAGAAAACTAAATTTCGAACGACCATATTTACGGAACCCCTAGTATAATTTTGCTCATAGATAGACATGATCACGACATTCTAAATCCACATTTATCCAGAAAATTTCAAGTCCCTAGGTGTTTCCGTTCAAAAGTTACAATTTTCTATGGTTTCTATGGTTCTGGTCATGCGATCTGGACAAAATTTCACATGTAGCTTGAACACCTCATTTTCCATTTGAGTGCAAAATTTCATCTCGATCAAATCTGTAGTTTTCAAGTAATCAGGGAAACAAAACTTTGAACGATCATATTTACGGAACCCCTGGTGGAATTTGGCCCATTAACGAACTTAACCGAGGCATTCGGGAACTGAACCCACACTGAAAATTTCTAGGTTGTTCCGTTCGAGAGTTATCGTGCTTACGGACGGCCGGACGGACAGACTCGAATTTTCCGACGGATTCGTCATCAGTGAGTCGAACATAGTCGATTGAGACCATTTTCGGCTCAAAATTCGAAAAATACAGACATCGTGACGAAATGATATAGCCCTCGTGTAAGTAGTACGAGCGCTCAAAAAGGCTATAAACTTAAATATTCTTAACAAGACTAGCATAAAATAGAATTCCTAATGTTTTTCAAATGGTCTATTGTCCAAACATTGGCCCACAAATGCTTCGTTTTCGAGATACAGGGTGTTAAATTTTTAATATTTCAGACTTTTTCCTCTTCGACTGAAATTTGGCGGAGATATGTCAGGAAAATCGAAATGTTCAAAAAAATTCGGCAGGCTCTGGTATATTAGGATGAATTCATGTTTCGATCCGGGCCTGATTCTGTGCGATCGTCGAAATCCGCCAGATAAACAACCGCGACTAATCTACGATTAATCAGAGCTTTCGTTTTCACAACTGTTAATAATCAGACATTTTCGGCAGAGACGCAACACAACAAATATTCCGTTATAAAATTGTCGTGTGTGTTGAATGAACGATTCTCGAAATAGTTTTTATTTTCTCTCTCGGGATTTAATGGGCGTGTTCGACATTAGACAATTTCACTTGGCATCTGTCCCGCTCGCGTTACCAACAACTTGACAACATTCCTTCTGTTGATGGCTCTTTCGGTTTCCTTCGTTCCTTGTCTTCCTCCTTCTTGACGGATTCCGAAGGTCTGAAAATGATGAACCACCACAACAATATTTATTCTGGTAATCTTTATCTATAAAAATTTCGTGTCACGTTGTTTGTCCGGGATGAACTCCCAAAATACTGAACCGATTTGAATCGAATTTTTCACACTGTGTGATCCAACTTGAAATATAGGATAGTTTATATCTCAATTTATAGTTGCAATATTTTTATTGCAAATTATTCGTTTATTATATGAATAAGATTGATAATTATATCTCAAAGCGACGATAGGAAATAGCGTCCCCACTACATCCGATCACTCGACAAAAGCGATAACGTGCGAGGAGTGATGCCAAGTTTCTGGGTTTTCCCAAAACTGAAGAAGTTTGGAACTGTTCAAGAACTGGGTAATAACTTTCTGAAAATCTAGGTCAGAATTAGGTTTAGGTTAGGGTAAATAATAATAATTATTTCACTGGTTTGAATAGTTTACTACCGTATAATTAGACGTATACCTCAGCCACAACAACGCGTGGCCAGGTCTTATAGTTGTTTTCTGGCATTGACTCGTGTAAACCTGCACTAAGTATTGGTGTCAAATCTATTGTCATTAACACCTCACTTCGAATTGTTGGCTGTGTTTTCGCGTCAACCTTAGATTAATTGAAAAAATGAGTTTGGCACACATTTCGAACTGCAACCATCAAGGACGACACGTCGCTGCACCGTCCTTCGTCCTTTTCTTCGAAGACTCAGATTCCTTCGGGGCGTAGCGCGTTGAAGCGAGACAAACGAATATTAAACGCTATCGTAACATCTCTCTTGAATCATTGAAACGATTTTGTGTCTCGGCTTCTAGCCGCATTATACTCCCCCGCAGGCCCGCGGGTAAAAATAGACCGGTACGTCCCTGAGACCGCGCTTGTATCGAGTCGATCGCCGATAAGGCTCTTGGGAAATTCTTGATTTTAATTCTCAACCATTATTCCCAAATCTGTGTTACCCTTATGGTAAGGGGATAAGCAGGATGAAACACTGCGTGTCGTACCAGTCGTTCGGACGTGCGGGTAGCCACAACATAAATTTAAAATTGAACAAGCACCAATCTTATTCACTGGGAATGAAATTTGAAGTTATTTCGAATAGAGAAGTGTCGGTGTACTTTTGGCACCCACATTATTTGCTAAACCGACTACAAGCTCGATAACGATTATGGTTGGAACGGTATCAAAATGATAATTCAGGTCCTATTGCTGGCCACAATCGATCATGAACGTTAGGCCGGCGTGGAATGTTTTTTGAATTCCTTGAACTTTTTAGCGGATTAAAGCCAACTAGAGACGATAAATACTTCTGGATGACGTTATACCGCCTGTCGTGTTATGCGAGGGGCAGACAATTAGTTGTCCGAGAATAATAGTGCTTTGGATACTAATCTCCAAGAGGTCTAGTGAAAATAATGTGATTATTCACATTCAACACAATTTTATTGTTGCCAGTTCATAAATTGAGGTGCTAAATAATATAAAGATCGAGCCTCCATAAAATGATGAGAATCAAGAAAACCGTGTGTTCAGTGTTTCAAATTAAATACAATAATATGTAGCATTAGCATAAAAAAAAATTACGCATTACTTTATCTTTATCATACGAAGAAAAATGCACTGCATGGCGTGTCGCAACCAATTCCGTCTCGAGCTTCGATAAGCAAGATCTCCAGTCGATAATGAAAGTATAGAGATTAAGTTCTTCTTCTTCTCTGAACGCGCAGTTGTTTGTATTATACAAGGTGTTCCTGAATTGGAGGTACAAACGAGAGGGGAGATTCCTTAAGTAATTTAAAAAAAAAAATTCCATAAACATGGGATCGCAAACGTTTCGTTTTCGAGATACAGGGTATTTCTTGAAGTAATACATTATTTGTTATGATTTTAAAAATTTATCGAATCTTTATGAATCATTGCTACCGATCGGGAACGTAACCATCAAATCTAATAATGAATTAATTCACCACAGCTTACTAAACGGATTTTTATGACAATTTGGATTTTTCTGAGGATATCGAGGGAATCGTTCAAAAGTTGTTTCTCGAAATCGGCAGCAGATACGACAAAACTGCAAGAGGACATAAAGTTCAGAACAACAACAAAGCTGCTTTTTATTTTTTTTCGAATTAACGGTGGCTCACCAAAAAAGTTCAGGATGAAATCAGGGGACAGTGTTCCAGAAAAAATATCACCCTGTAGATTTGCTTTCGGAATTGGCATGTCACATGGTGTAAATACTCAATTGTAATATCTATGCCAAATTTTAGTTGAATATCTTGTGAAGTGTAGATACTATGAGGAAAAAATTACGAAAAGCACTGCCGTGAAGTCAGGAGCTTTTGAGCGCTCGTACATGCACCTTGTAGGTAGATTCGCATTTTCCAGTTTTAGAAATCAATTGAAGGAATTTTCGTCAGCTGACACAAAAATACTGAAACTTAGGCGAATCTCCAGACTTCATGTCAGTGCTTTAGGTGAGCAATAATTTTCTTTCGATAATTCGCTAGAATTTTCTACGGTATCTATGGTCTCGGTGGTGCGATCTGGACAAAATTTGGCACGTAGTTTGAATACATTATTCCTAAGCTAGGTGCAAAATTTCATCCCAATCCAATCAGTAGTTTCGAAATTATCAGGATAAAAATATTTTGAACAGCCATATTTACGGAACCCCTAGTCTAATTTTGCTCATTGATGAACGTGGCCGCGATATTCGCGATCCAAACCCACCCTGAAAATTTCAAGTTCCTAGGCTTTTCCGTTCAAAGGTTACAATTTCCTATGGTTTATATGGTTCTGGTCATGCGATCTGGACAAAATATCATTTTAAAATATCATTCTCGATTAAAATACAAAATTTCATCTCGATCGAATCCGTAGTTTCGAAATGATCGAGAAACCAATATTTCAAACGACCGTATTATCTGCCGTATTCTGCTCATTGATAAACGTGAATGCGACATTTCAGATCCACACCTATCCTGAAAATTTCAAGTCCCTAGGCCTTTCCTTTCGAAAGTTATGATTTTCTATGGTTTCTATGGTTCTGGTCATGTGATCTGAAGAAATGTAGCTTGAATATATCATTGTCCATAAGTATACAGAATTTCGTCACGATCGAATCTGTAGTTTTGAAATTATCAAGAAAACTATATTTCAAACGACCATATTTACGGAACCCCTAGCATAATTTTGCTCATAGATGGCCGTGATCACGACATTCGAGATCCACACCTATCCTGAAAATTTCAAGTCCCTAGGCGTTTCCGTTCAAAAGTTACAATTTTCTATGGTTTCTATGGTTCTGGTCATGTGATCTGGACAAAATTTCACATGTAGCTTAAACACCTCATTCTCCATTTGTGTGCAAAATTTCATTTCGATCGAATCTGTAGTTTTCAAGTTATCAGTGGAACAAAACTTTGAACGGCCATATTTACGGAACCCCTGGTGGAATTTGGCCTATTAACGAACTTAACCGCGGCATTCGGGAACTGAACCCACACTGAAAATTTCAAGTCTCTAGGTTGTTCCGTTCGAGAGTTATCGTGCTTACGGACGGCCGGACGGACGGACAGACTCGAATTTTCCGCCGGATTCGTCATCAGTGAGTCGAACATAGTCGATTGAGACCATTTTCGGCTCAAAATTCGAAAAATACAGACATCGTGACGAAATGATATAGCCCTCGTGTAAGTAGTACGAGCGCTCAAAAACTTGAAAAAAATTCAAACTTTAACACCCTGTATCTCGAAAACGAAACATTTGCGATCCCATGTTTTTTTTCTTGATATCACTGAAGGAATCTCCCCTCTTCGTTTGAACATCCAATTCAGGAACACCCTGTATATACGCAAAAGTTTGCACTTGCAGTCTGTTTTCATTTGTTATTAGCATAGAATTGATAGCAATAATGGCAAAATTACATCGAAAAGTATTTTGTAAATTTGTCCAAAATAATAAATGTTTCGATCTGGATATTTTCAGAAATTTTTTCCATTCTCAAAAATATAGAAATATTCTTTTTGATTCATTACAATTTACAATGCAAGTTAAATAATATTGAGTGTCGTATATTGGCTTATATCTCAGATTATCAAATTCAGTAACGAAATACGAAAATTTGATGATGATAGCAAGCCGACAACTGCTTACTGTACTGATGAGACTTGATATGAGTCGAAACCGGTCTACATGTGCAAATGATGGATTTGATGTTCTCTGGGGCAACATGAAATTGATTTGTTGGTTTTCTTTCGGTTTATCTAGAATAATTTTTCGTATTTCATTATCGAATTTGATATTAAAAATACTATGGGAAATATTGGAATCATATGAAAGCTGAAAGTTTTTAGCGAAAAAAAGAGAGGAGAAAAAGGATAAAAAAATCTTATAAGGGCAATATCGCAGCATCTGCGTTTTATATTATAAACTTTTTTTTTAAATGTATGTATAGAGATTATAAAGTTAAATAATAAGAAGTAGAATAATCGAATTACAATATAAAAATTGAGAAGCGTGAAGTCAGGAGCTTTTGAGTGCTTGTTCATCCACCTTGTAGGGAAAATCGCATTTTCCAGTTTTAGAAACCAATTTAAGAAATTTTTGACAGCTGTCAAAAAATGACAGCAGCTCCTTGTTAAGTATGCCGAATCAGCTGTTACAGAAATATTAGGATTCTTTATTCAATCATTCGTTGGAATTTGAGATGGTTTTGGTTATGCGATCTAGAGAAAATGTAACTTGAATATATCATTCTCCATTAAAATACAGAATTTCCCCAAGATCGAATACGAAGTTTTGAAATTACAGAGAAAATTGGATTTCAAACGACCATATTTACGGAACCCCTAGTCGAACTTCGCCCTATAACAAACTTAACCGCGGCATTCCAGATTCGAACCTACCCTGAAAATTTTAAGTTTCTAGGTCGTTCCGTTCGAGATTTATCGTGTATACGGACGGTCGATTCGTCATCGGTGAGTCGAACCTTGTCGATTGAGAACATTTTCGGCTCAAAATTCCAAAAATACAGACATAGTGACGAAATTATATAGCCTTCGAGTAAGTAAAACGAGCGTTCAAAAATGGTAAGTTTGCAGAAATTCTTCCTCTTTCTTCAATTTTTCACCGAAAGGCTCTGTCTTGTTCCGAATCTTTCCTGAACGCGTTATGAACAAAGCTATCAATCATTATTAGTCTTCATAAATTCACCTGAAGGTGCTGATTGCCTTCCAACCCTTAGTGGAAAAGTGGGAACCCTCCTCCATTAATTCCTCGGCATCAATCTCAATGTTTTATATTACATCCGCTGTTCCTGAACCGAAGGACTAATTGCGAAATATGTAGCAATTCTATTTACCGGATTAATTGCGGTGAAATGAAAATGGAACGCCATCATTAAGCTCGCCCACGTGCTAAAGCAATAGTACGTTACGATATTTAATTCATACTCTGCAAAACGTCGTCGCAGCTGCCGTCTCAATCATTGAGTTTCTTCCACTGAAATAGTCCAAGGAAGAATGTAGGTTTATATAAACTAGGAAATGTTTTATAGGAGCCCGAGGAAAAACATGAGGATGACACAATAGATTCATACTGAAGTTGATGGGGATATCCCAGATGGCGTTTGGATCTATCTCACCTGATAGTTCGAAGTAGCAAATATCCAATGGTTTCCCATGTAATATCGTCGTAAATCATACTGACCAAACTTCTTGCCAATTCCCACTAATCTAATCTTAGTAGGCAACTAACCTCTTTCTTTTGACGAATCGGCGACCGTAAGCTCGGAGTGTGGTTTCTGCCACGATCGTCACGGTGGAAAAAAAACCGAAGGACGGTATAATTGAATTGTCGCATAGAATGAAGCGGCTCCCAGTAGCCGAGTGCCATTTATTGTTTATTGTATAAATAGTGAAAACTAAAATAAACCGTTCGGTTTATTTACATACGCACTGTTGAAGTGGAGCATAACATCAATTGAGAATAGAAACACCTGTATATATTCGACGTCCTTGAATTCTATTACTGCGTTACTCGGATCACGGTGAGAATCGTCGATTTATATTGGGGTAATGGTAGTTTTTTTTTTTGTATTTTGTTATCGTTTTGCCCAAATTTCTGTTATTTTCGAATAACCAGTCTCAAACGATTCGTGTTTTTCTCCAGGTTTCCAGAATTTTATGTGAAATTCGTCGAAATCTGACATCTCAAATTTCAGATGGAAATATCGCGGTGAATACAATTAAATACGTTTTTTTTCTCGATAATTTCATTTATGATTTTTGAATGGATGATCTCTCTGGCGATTAATTTAAACAAGCGCCTAAGGCTTCCATCAGTCAGTGTTTTTCTCTATTTTTTTGTCTTGCATACTCACAAATTAAATGGGATATCTAAGAGAAGAAATAATTCTGAAAAAAAAACAAGATTAGAGTATATCATTTAACGAGACGTAATGTAGGTCATAACTCACGAAGATAAAGTTTGCAGCACGAGCCGAAGGCGAGTGCTGTAATTTATCAAGTGAGTTATGACAATTACCGCAGGTTGAATACTAAACTTTATATACGACTATAAAAATAAATACTGAGATACAAGTACAGAGAAAAAAATTCATTTACAAATCTTAATAGTTACCTATAACAATGCATTATTTATGTTGATTGTGCTTCTTACTATGGAGTAAAAAGTCCATAGGGGCGATGCTTTATATTTAGTGCTAAGTTCACTAAAATATGCCAGAAGAACATTGTCTGTAAACGCTGACTTAGTATTTTTACTGCTACACCAATCTTGAAAATTGTTGTATACACCTTTATATTTGTTTTGGGATTTTTCGGCAATAAATTCTGTATAACATTGGTTGATTTTCTTATCTCTGAAGGGGTACATAATAATTCATCTTTTTCAGCAAAACATTCACAATAACAATTAGGTATCAACTTAATTTGAGGAAATGTCAAAATTGATCAAGTGACCTCCCCTCAGTACCAATATTGGACTGTTCCCTTTCGGCCAATCAGCTTGTTCAGAAGCACAGAGACAGGGAGTTACAGAAGTGAGATATTATAACTCACGTTGTTCGTTCACAGACAATATTAATTGCTCAAAAGTAGTCGAATAATGAATATATAATTCAATAGGAGTAGATAAATACTTTTTTTCGATCATTTCATTTATGATTTCTGGATGATAATAATAATAATAATAATAATAAATAATAAATCTTTATTCATCCCATAGGACATTCAACAATGTATAGGACAAGTCAAAAATTACAGAAGAAAATGAGAAATCACAGAAATCATCAAAGACAATCAGAAAAATATTCATCTACACTATAATAACATTTTTCGTACAGCAATGCCTTTACTGCTCTACAAAAACAATTTTTGCCCAAAATTTTTATATTATCTGGTAGTTTATTGAATAACTTGATACCTATATACATCGGAGATGTTTCAAATTTGCTGGTGTTATGCTTTGGTATGGACAACAAACTGTCATTCCTTGTATTGTAGTTATGGAAGCTAGAGAGCTTAACATGGATGATGAATTTAAACAAGCGGCTGAGAAATTATGTCAACTCGATTTTCCTGTCCATCATTTTCATAAATTGAATGGGATATCTGAGAGGGTAAATAATTCTGAAAAAAAAAACAAGATTAAAAAATTTAAATTGAAATAATTTTTCAACAATCTGAAAATCCTGAGAGATTATCTATGGTTTCTGAATCCCAATTTGTACTACAAAATATTTTGAAATAAGTGTGTTATTTTGTCTACCAATTCACTAAAAAAAAAAGTGCAAACTTGTCTCATGAATTCTTTTTTTACTCTTTTTCGCTAAAAACTTTGAGCCTTCTTATGATTCCAATAAATATTGGTCGTCTATCTGAAGTTTTCAAATTACAAAATGATTATTATCATTATTAGTCTATCTAATACATATTTTCTTGTTTCATTTTGTAATTCCTTATGATTCCAATATTTTCCAAAGTAGTTTGAATATCTCAAAATTC
Organism: Aphidecta obliterata; assembly: GCA_963966015.1. Taxonomy (NCBI): domain Eukaryota; kingdom Metazoa; phylum Arthropoda; class Insecta; order Coleoptera; family Coccinellidae; genus Aphidecta; species Aphidecta obliterata. The sequence goes on from OZ014428.1 coordinate 30,742,411, forward strand.
GTTAGTTTTTTTGAGCGCTCGTACTACTTACATATATCATTTCGTCACGATGTCTGTATTTTTCGAATTTTGAGCCGAAAATGGTCTCAATCGACTATGTTCGACTCACTGATGACGAATCCGTCGAAAAATTCGAGTTTGTCCGTCCGGCCGTCCGTACTTCCGTAAGCACGATAACTCTCGAACGGATCAACCTAGAGACTTGAAATTTTCAGTGTGGGTTCAGTTCTCAAATGCCTCGGTTAAGTTCGTTAATGGGCCGAATTCCACCAGGGGTTCCGTCAATATGGCCGTTCAAAGTTTTGTTCCTCTGATTACTTGAAAACAACAGATTTGATCGAGATGAAATTTTGCACCCAAATGGAAAATGAGGTGTTCAAGCTACATGTGAAATTTTGTCTAGATCGCATGACCAGAACCATAGAAACCATAGAAAATCGTAACTTTTGAACGGAAAGGCCTAGGAACTTGAAATTTTTAGGGTGGGTTTGGATCGCGAATATCGCGGTCACGTTCATCAAGGAGCAAAATTAGACTAGGGGTTCCGTGAATATGGCCGATCAAAATATTTTTTTGCTGATAGTTTCGAAAATACTGAGCGGATTGGGATGAAATGTTGCACCTAGCTTATGAATAATGTATTCAAACTACGTGCCAAATTTTGTCCATATCTCACCACCAAGACCATAGATACCGTAGAAAATTCCAGCGAATTATCGAAAAAAAATTGATCAGCTGAAGCACTGACATGAAGTCTGGAGTTTCGCCTAAGTTTCAGAATTTTTTTGACAGCTGTCGAAAATTCCTTCAATTGATTTCTGAAACTGGAAAATGCGAATCTACCTACAAGGTGCATGTACGAGCGCTCAAAAGCTCCTGCCTTCACGGTAGTGCTTTTCGTAATTTTTTATACGAAGCCCAATATTATTTGTCTTGCATTGTAATAAATCGGATAGGATATCAGAGAATGGAAAAAATTTCTGAAAAAAACCAAGATCAAAAAAATTTGATTTGAAACCATTTTTTAAAACATCCTCCATATTTATTTCAGACAAATTTACAAAATACTTTCCGAAGTAATTTTGCTATTATGGCACTGACGTAAAGTCTGCAGTTTCGCCTTAGTTTAGATTTTTTTTTTGCACCTGTCAAAAATTTCTTAAATTGTTTTTTAAAACTGGAAAATGCGAATCTACCTACAAGCTAAATGATGCGACATTGCCCTTATAAGATTGTTTTTTTCTTTCTCAAAAAATTTAATTTGAAACCAATTTTTGAAACATCGTAAAATCCTCTGTAGCTATTTTAGACAAATTTACAAAATAATTTCCGAAGTAATTTTGTTATTATGGCTATCAATTCTATGCCAAACATAAATGAAAACAGACTGCAAATGCAAAATTGTCACGTGAATGCCTATTTTATTTTTCATTATTTAAAACAAACTACTGCTCATTCAGCGGCAAAGAACTTCACCTCTCTACTTTCGCATTTGACCTCTCTAATTTTGTAAATGAACGGAGTTATGCAACTGGAGATCTTGCTTATCGAAGCTCGGAACGGGATTGGTTGCGACACGCCATGCAGTGCACCAAAGTTAGAGTAATGCTTTATTGTCTTTTTTTGAAACTAATGCTTTACGTATGTATAGTATCTTGAAACGCTGCTCACGATAATTTTGGGGGAAGCAATGCTTCTCTTGCTTCCAAAAAAACATGGGCAAATAATTGTCCATCGAATAATTGAGTACTTCAGAATCGAAAAATAACCGCGATAAGGCATAAACGCATGCCGTCCGTCACCCTCAGACACGGCGGAACCGCCGTCGCCGTCACCTTCGGCGGGTTCCTCCGTCTGTTTACGTCTACTTCTGAACATCTGTGACACAGAATCGCGCTGCCGCCGCCGTCGCCGGTGAGGTAACCGTTTTCTCGTTTCGTTTTCTCCCGTCTCTCCTATTTCCGAAAATAAACGGGCGCGGGTGGGTTTTTCCTCTCGAAAACAATCCTCGGCGACACGTCGTTCTTGTCTTGTTCAACACGCCTGGACCGGTCCGCGGTTGCATCGCGCGGAGGATGAAATATTAATAATGCCGTAAATTACTCGATTCCCGGAATTTTTCCCCGAGGAAATTAGGCTGCACTATTTCTGTGTCTCTGGGTTAGTGACTCCCAGCGACGCATTCCAGGATGATTGGTTAATTTATAGTGGTCGTATTTAGCTACTTCATTATTCAAAATTAAAAGCCGATGATGCATCTATTTTATTCGGGATAAGATGCGTTCGTAATTGTTGTTCGCGTGGCGGGTTGGGAAATAACGTTGGAAATAGACCATGTTGAGAACGGTTTAGGTGAGTGACGCGAAGAGTCAACATGCACGATTTATTGGGCTTTTTCTGACCCCGGCCTTACTCACTTGGTTTTTTTTTTCAAATAGAATTTTTTAAGTACTATATTTATTATTTCATACCTTGGAAGCTTAACGTCACTTGCTAGTACATTATTTAACGAGCGGTAATGTAGGTCATAACTCACGCAGATGAAGTTTGCAGCACGAGCCGAAGGCGAGTGCTGTAATTCATCAATGGGTTATGACCATTACCGCAAGTTGAATACTATACCTTATCTACGACTATAACAATAAAAACTAAGATACAAGTACAAAGAAAGAACTTTATTTACAAATCTTAGTAGTTACTTATATCAATGCATTATTTATGTTGATTGTGCTTCTTAGCATGGAGTAGAAAGTCCATAGGGGCGATGTTTTATATTCAGTGCTAAGTTTACCAAAATATGCCAAAAGAACATTCTCGGTAAACGATGACTTAATATTAGAGCGAGTGTCCATTATTTCTACAACAACAGATTAAGAAATCCCAAGCCATAGATGACGATTTCACGAGATAGAGGATTGTTCGGTTGAATATTCAGTCCATTATGAACAAATCACATAGTTATGTTGTTGTTATTAGATTTTATGTCTGAATGAATATCTTAACGAAAATTGTATTCAATGATTTGCTTTTTTTTTCCTCTTCTTTTTGTAGGTGGATGCATTATTTTGACTTGTCCTATACACTGTAATGTGTCTTTAAGGATCAATAAACATTATAATTATTATTATTCTTACTGCTACACCTATCTTGAAAATGGTTGTATACACCGTTATATTTGTTTTGGGATTTTTCGGGCAATAAATCTGTATGGTAACATTGGCTGATTGTCTTATTTCTGAAGGTGTACATAATAATTCATTTTCACTATCTGAATTCATCTTTTTGAGCGCTACTTTTTTTTCGAATTTTGAGCCGAAAATGGTCTCAATCGACTATGTTCGACTCTCTGATGTCGAATCCGTCGGAAAATTTGAGTCTGTCCGGCCGTCCGATAACTCTTGAACGGAACAACCTAGAGACTTGAAATTTACAGTGTGGGTTCAGTTCCCGAATGCCTCGGTTAAATTCGTTAATGGGCCAAATTCCACCAGGGGGTTCCGTAAATCTTGCCGTTCAAAGTTTTGTTCCCCTGATTACTTGAAAACTACAGATTTGATTGAGATGAAATTTTGCACTCGAATGGAGAATGAGGTGTTCAAGCTACATGTGAAATTTTGTCCAGATCGCATGACCAAAACCATAGAAATCATAGAAAATTGTAACTTTTGAACGGAAACGCCTAGGGACTTGAAATTTTCAGGATAGGTGTGGATCTCGAATGTCGTGATCACGTTCATCTATGAGCAAAATTATACTAGGGGTTCCGTAAATATGGTCGTTTGAAATTTAGTTTTCTTGATCATTTCAAAACTACAGATTCGATCGTGACGAAATTTTGTATACTAATGGAGAATGATATATTCAAGCTACATTTCTCCAGATCACATGACCAGAACCATAGAAACCATAGAAAATTATAACTTTCGAACGGAAAGGCCTAGGGACTTGAAATTTTCAGGATAGGTGTGGATCTGAAATGTCGCGTTCACGTTTATCAATGAGCAGAACTATACTAGGGGTTCCGTAAATACGGTCAGAGAGGAACTATTAACTATTAAATACGGTCGTTTGAAATTTTGGTTTCTCGATAATTTCGAAACTACGGATTCGATCAAGATGAAATTTTGTATTTTAATCGAGAATGATATATTGAACCGATATTTTGTCCAGATCGCATGACCAGAACCATAGAAACCATAGAAAATTGTAAATTTTGAATGGAAAGGCCTAGGAACTTGACATTTTCAGGGTGGGTTTGGATCGCGAATATCGCGGCCACGTTCATCAATGAGCAAAATTAGACTAGGGTAATTTCGAAACTACTGATTGGATTGGGATGAAATTTTGCACCTAGCTTAGGAATAATGTATTCAAACTACGTGCCAAATTTTGTCCATATCGCACCACCAAGACCATAGATACCGTAGAAAATTCTCGCGACTTTTCGAAAAAAAATTGGTCACCTAAAGCACTGACATAAAGTCTGGAGTTTCGCCTAAGTTTCAGAATTTTTGTGACAGCTGTCGAAAATTCCTTCAATTGACTTCTAAAACTGGAAAATGCGAATCTACCAACAAGGTGCATGTACGAGCGCTCAAAAGCTCCTGCCTTCACGACAGTGCTTTTCGTAATTTTTTCACCAAAACATTCACAATAATGATTAGGTATCAACGTAATTTGAGAAAAAGTCAAAATTATTCAAGTGACCTCCCCTCAATAAAAATAATGGACTGTTCCCTTTCGGCCAATCGGCTTGTTCAGAAGCACAGAGACAGGGAGTTATAGGAGTGAGCACGGTGTTTGTTCACAGATACTATTAATTGCTCGAAAATAGTTGAAGAATGGATATATTATTCAATAGGACTAAATAAATTATCTTTTTCCTCTTGAAAATAACATGTCAAGGGTCTTAAAAATTTTTTTTTACCAAAACATGGCCTAGTCTTCTGTGGGGTAGTTACATATGAAGGAGATACAAAGTGTACGAAAACAGCCGAAGTCAATCATAACAACTAATCGTGCAGAAGTGCGACGATTAGCGTGACGAGTTCATGCGATTTGGCAAGATGCTGACGCGTTTCTGCCAGAATCACTCCGCGATCTCTATGGGACAATTCAGTTTATACAGCTGTTCCATTATTTATAGGATCTGATAAACGCAAACCAATTAATTCCCATCTCGGGAATCGAATTCATAACGTTCTTACCAGGTTGAAAAAATTTCCGAAATTTTTTTCGGTTGCCAAGGTAAGAAATACATACATCTTATGGGTTTCAAAGTAGAGGTGTGGAATTTTGAATCGTATCCTTTCACGAGATGACAACTGCGAATTTTGAAGGCGAATCTCAATTCAAATAGGAGAGATAAGGGAATTCTTATCTTCGAGATTACACACTCGGCAGAATCAGTTATCGTGGAAATGGGAAAATTTGCGGATGGTAAAATTTACATTGGGATGTTGGTACAAGAATGGAACGATGTTGACAAAATGGAATGTCATTATCGGATATTCGATGTGAACTTGTGAAAGTGTTCGTTGTTTTGTGTGGAAACGAATATGGATTACTTTTTAGGTTAGTTGAATTTCGGAAAATTATTTTTTCCCAGAGTTTATGCGGGAATATATCTGGTTATTCGAAGTTGATTTGGTGAATTTCAATGAGAATTCGTGGTCAAAGTTGATTCTTGAACTAAAGAAAAGGAGAAAAGTTGAGATATTTTCGGTATACGTCGATTTTGTTTATATGGCTATAAAATTTGTTTACTTGGATAATAGATGATATTTCTTGTTTATCTTTTACCTTGATGATTGTCAATGGATATCCAACGAATCATCTATGATAATATTTCCGCTTACGCGAATAGAAAAATATATATTTTCCTGCAGAATAATACAAATAGTAGTAATACAATAGTTCAAATTGAGGTTCACGTCATGTGACATTTAAATTTCCCCTTGAAAATAGGGTAATATTTTTTTTTTGGGGTTAATGTTGCCTTTTTCCATCCAGAACATTTTTGTGATGCTGCACCGATCTTTCAAGAACATAAAAAAGAATATTTTTAACGTCTGTGTTGATATGAATACAAATATTTTAATGGCATTTCAGACAGAAAGATGTTGAAAGTATTCCGGAAAAAGTACTTTCCCGGGCCGAATTTGAACCCGCGATTCCAAATTGCCGGTCTGGCGCTTTATCCATTTAAGCTACCAGAGATATCGATTATTTCAACCGCATATTTAGTTAGTACTTCTCCCAGAATTCAATTTGAAGTCGCTATTCAAATCCCGCCCGGGAAAGTACTTTTTCCGGAATTCATTCAACATCTTTCTGTCTGAATTTTGTGATTTGTCCTTTGAGCAAAATTGAAAAGTGACACATCAAAAAAATGGCATTTTTCAAGGGCTATCCAAATACGTTATCGGAAAAACTTTCGAACCGAGGCATGAAAATTTATTTTAGAAAAACCGTTTTTAAAAAAATTTTTTCGCGAATTTGACTGGTTTCCGGAATAATAAGGTCTAGAGACAATTTCTTATCAATTTTTTCTTCATTTGAACTTCCGGTTTTCTAGAAAATGGAAATTTTCCTCCTGCAAAATATACTTCATAATACAGGGTCTTTCACGAGGAACCTCACCCATATTTATACGGGAAACTACTGAACGTATTTTCATGAAATTCAGCACTTATAAGTATTTCACGATGCTGATGAAATCTAAAATATTTTCAAGGCATGAGCACCTCCGGTTTTTCCGGAAATGACGTCAACTTCCGTTTTTCAAATTAGAACACCATTTTTTTATTGCAGAAATAGATTCCTTAGAAAATTTCAAGTTATTTTGATGTAACATTTTTCAGTTTTGGTTGGAAAATTCTCTCTGAGCGGGAAAATTCGAAAAAAAAATCGAAAATAGAGCTCCGCTGAAACAAGAATAACTTCGAGGTTTTTGGATGGAAAATTTTCATTTTTGGGATTTTTCAAGATGTAAGATTGATGTATCCACTTTAAAAATCGAAATCGCGATTCATGATACAGGGGGTGAAAAAATCGCTTTCAAAGTTAGGGATGACAAAATCGTGAAAAATCAATTTTTTCAAATTAGAACCCCATTTTTTTATGGCAGATATTGAATCTACGTTAAAAAATAATGTGAGTGTATGCATCACACCCTTGCCCTAAAATGGATATTTTCTGAGTTATTCACAAAAAACTGTTTTTCGTCTTGAATTTTCAGCTATTTCTTTTCCCTTCACGCCAAAAAGATGAAATTTTCAGGAACTGTTACTTAAACCATGTTTTAGATTTTACTACCCTAATATGCGAGAGAAAAAAGTTACAGGTTGTTCCTAAATAGATGGCGAATTTGGATTCGAATTTGTATCGGATACCTCTTTATTTCAACTAATCGGCCATCGGTTTTCTCTCCAGTGATAAATAAATAATTCCTTATGAACCATATGCAAAAACTTACCATGTTTTACATTCTTTTTTTTTAATGATAGATATCATTAATTACATCTGCCAAATTCCTCTTTATTCAGTAGCATTTTGTGTTTACTATTAATTTGGTGATAATTCGTATTAAGTTATAAAATCGATCACTATGCCTAATTTTACCAATGAAGATTATTTAAATCTCATTCTACTTCATGGAGAATGTAATAAAGTTGTAGATACAACGATTCGACTGTTCATTGAGAGGTTTCCTGACCGACCCAGACCAACGAGAGATACCATTAACAGAACCATGACAAACTTGAGAACAGGAACAACCTGTAACTTTTTTCTCTCGCATATTAGGGTAGTAAAATCTAAAACATGGTTTAAGTAACAGTTCCTGAAAATTTCATCTTTTTGGCGTGAAGGGAAAAGAAATAGCTGAAAATTCAAGACGAAAAACAGTTTTTTGTGAAAAACTCAGAAAATATCCATTTTAGGGCAAGGGTGTGATGCATACACTCACATTATTTTTTAACGTAGATTCAATATCTGCCATAAAAAAATGGGGTTTTAATTTGAAAAAATTGATTTTTCACGATTTTGTCATCCCTAACTTTGAGAGCGATTTTTTCACCCCCTGTATCATGAATCGCGATTTCGATTTTTAAAGTGGATACATCAATCTTACATCTTGAAAAATCCCAAAAATGAAAATTTTCCATCCAAAAACCTCGAAGTTATTCTTGTTTCAGCGGAGCTCTATTTTCGATTTTTTTTTCGAATTTTCCCGCTCAGAGAGAATTTTCCAACCAAAACTGAAAAATGTTACATCAAAATAACTTGAAATTTTCTAAGGAATCTATTTCTGCAATAAAAAAATGGTGTTCTAATTTGAAAAACGGAAGTTGACGTCATTTCCGGAAAAACCGGAGGTGCTCATGCCTTGAAAATATTTTAGATTTCATCAGCATCGTGAAATACTTATAAGTGCTGAATTTCATGAAAATACGTTCAGTAGTTTCCCGTATAAATATGGGTGAGGTTCCTCGTGAAAGACCCTGTATATTACCACATTTTCTGAGTGCTCAATCGGTTCTGAATTCGAATATGTGAATATAATGGTAGTTTTATATTTATTTCGAGCAATTCCATTCAAAATCAACCTGAGGAAATTCAGTTTTTAAATATATCCATGTTTTTCTGTGGTTCAATAAATATTTGATTGTCAAATTTTGAAATTTTCATTCTCGATTATAATAAAAGCTAAAATATGAAGCCTGAATTTTCATTACCATTATATTCACATATTCGGATTCAGAATCGATTCAGCATTCATAAAATATGGGAAAATATTATGGAGTATACAGGGTGTTCCTAAAGTGGAGGTACAAATGAAGAGAGGAGATTCCTCAAGTAATTTTAAAAAAAAGTCCCACAAACATGGGGTCGCAAATGTTTCGTTTTTGAGACACAGGCTGTTAAAGTTTGAATTTTTTTCAAGTGTTTTTCTCATAGTATCTAAACTTCACAAGATATTCAATTCGAAATGTGGCATAGATATTACAATTGGTAGTATACACCATGTGACATGCCAATTTCGATAGCAAATTTACAGGGTGATATTTTTTTTTGGAACACTGTGCTTTGTTTTCCTCCAGAACTTTTTTTTGTTTAGCCACTGTTGATTTGAAAAAATATAAAGAGTAGCTTTGTTGTTATACTAAACTTTATGGTCTCTTGTAGTTTCGTCGTATCCGCTACCGATTTCGACAAAAAAAAATTTTGAACGATTCTCTCGAAATCCTCAGAAAAATCCAAATTGTCATAAAAATTCACCCTGTATATTTCCTATCGAAATTGGCATGTCACATGGTGTAAACTCTCAATTGTAATATATTTGCCAAATTTCAGTTGAATATCTTGTGAAGTGTAGATGCTATGTGGGAAAAACTTTTTTGGAGAAACGGTTTTTCCACATTATCCTTTCATGCCTTGGTTAGATTGTTTTTCCGATAACATATTTGGATAGCCCTTGAAAAATACAATCATATTGATGGTTCACTTTTCAATTTTGCTCAAAGGGTAAGTCACAAAATTCAGTGACCAGCTTAAGTGAAACACCCTGTACTCGCACCTACTACAGTTTTCGAGCAGAACATTTTCTTGATATAATCCAAGTAATAACCCCTCTTCGTTTGTGCCTCTAATTTAGGAACACCCTGTATATCGATAAAGCTATCGTCCACCTTCAATTTCAATATAATCAAGCTTATTTATCAATTTAATGCGAAAACTGATTAACTCTCTACACAAAGGGGATTATGCTTATCTATAAATTGGTATATCGTGATCGTGAATTTATCTACAATCGTCACACTTTTATGATGATAAAGGCTTTCACGACTGGACTATCATATTATCGTGATTGTTACATATCTTACCACAACAGGGGAATTCGCTAAATTCTGAAAAAAAAATACCATTAATTTTGTTTTAATTTGATCATATTTGATGAATTTCCAAAAATTCTCAAAAAACTTTCAAAGTGTCGCTTAATTCCTCATGTTCATTATCATAAACTGGTCTCGCGATGATTGACAGAAGAGATCAAAGTAGCCAAGAATTTCGTGAGTAATTATGCAGATCAAGGAATGAACCACTCTTGTAAAAAAAAACTTTTTTTTCTTCACGTTGGAAGTTCATATAAGCTCCGATGCTTTGATCCGACCGCGTCTCCCGAAGACTAAAGCGAAACACATGTTCGGTCGACGCCTAGCGTCCGCTCTAGGCCTGTTACGTGGCCGTCTGTATTTCGAAATTGCAAAGTATGTCACTAAACCTACGTGAACTTAGCGAAATGCGTAAATATCTGTTTATTATCGGGTATTCTTGCTCGCAGAGACGGCTCTCGACACCTTGACTTGTTCTGATGTGGACAAGTTCTTAGGATTTACGAGTAGGACAAATTTCATTAATTTTTTGGCATTGAATTGATTGTTATTTTAAATAAAGCTGACATTTGAATAAGAATCCTTCACTTCCAAAGTATCTAAGTCCTTAGTATTATATTGATCGATTTTTTTGATGGAGGACCACCTAATAATATTTTCATGTAAAATATAGATTTAGGACCACCTTTAGCGATACCTCCTATTTCTTTCGCTCTTCCACATCATGTCCCATTTTTTTCACGCCGGAAGTGCGCACTTAATCCGAGTCCTCTTCAGTTAGTCAGGTCGTCCATCTCGCGTCTTGTAAACTTGTAACGATTTCGGCGGCAAGTTCGATAAACCGAAGAATCGAAAATAAACTGAAAGCGGAAAATGTGCCACTCGTAGCGCCAGATGTTTGACCAGACGCAGGCACGCATAATACACGGACGAAATGTATTCATTCATGTGTTCACGTGTTGTGAAACGACTTGATCTCTTCCTCGTCGATGAAATGACGGCAATTTTGACAGATCATGACGGTTATTTGTTTTTGTAGTTTTTCCCAGATAGCGTTCAGCTGGGATGACCAAGTACTGATGTAGAATACAAATTTCCTAGGGTGCTTGAAATAACCTATTATTTGGCGAGGGTTCTCGCAAGATTTGTCAGTAAAACAGTAAATTTTATTAGTGCTAGAATTTTTTTCTCGCCCCGTTGCCTACAAACATTTTTTTTATGTGGCCCTCAGCAAAAAGTGGTTGCCCATTCCTGTTCTAGAATAACCCTTTCCTTTTTTGAAACCTTCTTCCATCTCACTAAACAATTTTTCTAATGATTCATCTGTCATATAAGACTTTTCAGATGTTTTATGATTATTATTGTTTTTCGTTCTATTTTTGGTACTACGAAACTTTGGAAATGCACGAGGCGCGTTATTTAATTTCAGAAGCAATCAAATCATTACCCCCAGTTCTACTATAGAATAGGAGATTATTTCGGGCGATGAATTTTATTTTATTTTCCATACTTATTAGAAGTCATGATTGGGCATAATTTCTGCTTGTGAAGTCATTTTTGGCAAATTACGCATTTTTGTATATTGAATGGTATTACTGTTCGTGAGGAGGTACGTCTCTGAAGTATGTCCGCTTGTGGAAAAGAGCTACTTTTCTTGGCATGCTTAGATTTGTGTATAGAAAGATTTTTCAAACTCTCATAAAATTTATAGCAGTTTCTATGCCATTTCAAATAATCATGAGCTATAAAATCGTTGAGGTTAGAAAAAATATGGTTCATATCGGTATCTTCTGGAAAAATATTCCTACGGAGCATTATAAACTCGATAAATTTCTTTTTAGATTTTGGTTTGGATATTTCTAATTGTCCACCTTCTTGACAAATAAAACATGAACGTTCCAAATTGCGCAAAGTAGTCTCCTTGATTTTCGACTCAAGTTCACTCTCAGAACTACAGTTGCGAATGTTCATTTCTGAAGACACATGAAAAGATAGACATAAATATAATCTCACAAAGAAATGTTGAAAACCTATCTTAATAATTTTTCGTTGTCCCACTGTGAATATTGCACTTGCTTTTTGCAGAAAGTAGGAAAGATAGCAAATATTACACCCTCAAATGAAGGGTGAAGGGAAAAAACAAGCAATGTCACTTCAGTTCCGTTCTGAGATATTTGGATTTTTAACATTTCCAGCTGAATATTTCAAAACCAAGGCATTAGTCCAACAATGCTCATTTTGTCAATAGCAATAGAAAACAGATAAAAAAACTCAAAAAACTAACCAAAATATATAAATTTACGGAAAAAAACAGGAAATGTCGAAACTTTTTTCGTACGATATTCACCAAAATCATTTCAATCATTGATTAGATGCCTTAGATCAAGAATACGTTGTTAGTTTTTTGTGAAGCCTTCACTTTTTGAAACATCTTGAAGTATCTCTTTCAGACGCAAAAGATCAAAATTTTGGTAAACTTTGAATGACTGTATCTACTAAAATAATCCTGGTGGGCTGATGACGCATTTTTTCTATAATTTTCTGATCCTCCACTAATGCAAAAATGTAAAATTGAACGAAGTACATAAAACACTGAGGAAAAAACAACTTTTTTCGCGGGCGCCTATTTCTCGAGTTTTCCATATGCCCAGTATTCGGAAAGTAAAGTAAAAAAATTACGAAAAGCACTGCCGTGAAGTCAGGAGCTTTTGAGCGCCCGTTTATCCACCTTGTAGGTAGATTCGCATTCTCCAGTTCTAGAAACCAATTGGAAAGATTTCGACAACTGTCAAAGAAAATTTCAAACTAAGGGAAAAATCCAGACTTCAAGTCAGTGCTATAGGTTTCGATAATTCGCTAGAATTTTCTACGGTATCTATGGTCTTGGTAATGCGATCTGGACAAAATTTTCCACGTATTTGAATTCATTATTCTTCATCTATGTGCGAAATTTCATTCCAATCCAATAAGTAGTTACGAAATTAACAGGAAAAAAATTGTTGAACGGCTATATTTACGGAACCCCTAGTCTAATTTTGCCCATTGTTGAACGTGACCGCGAAATTCGCGATTCTCTATGGTTTCTATGGTTCTAGTCATGCGATATGGGAAAAATGTAGCTTGAATATATCATTCTCCATCACAATACAAAATTTCGTCACGGTCGAATCCGTAGTTTTGAAATTATCAAGAAAACTGAATTTCAAACGACCATATTTACGGAACCCCTAGTCTAATTTTGCTCATTTATAAACGCGGCCACCACATTCGAGATCCACACCTATCCTGAAAATTTCAAGTCCCTAGGCATTTCCATTACAAAGTTATAATTTTCTATGGTTTCTATGGTTCTGGTATGTGAGCTGGACAAAATTTTGCATGTAGCTTGAACACGTAATTCTCCATCTGAGTGCAAAATTTCACCTCGATCGAATCTGTAGTTTCGAAGTAATCAGGAAAACAAAATTTCGAGCGGCCATATTTACGGAACCCCTGGGCGAATTTTGCCCAATAACGAACTCAACCGCGGCATTCGAGATTCGAACCTACCCTGAAAATTTCAAGTTTCTAGGACATTCTGTTCGAAAGTTATCGTGTATACGGAGGGACGGCCGGATGGACGGGCAGACTCGAATTTTTCGACGGATTCGTCATCAGTGAGTCGAACATAGTCGTTTGAGACCATTTTCGGCTCAAAATTCGAAAAATACAGACATCGTGACGAAATGATATAGCCCTCGTGTAAGTAGTACGAGCGCTCAAAAACTAATAACATATTCCTAATCTACGCCTTCGAATTAGTAAATACCGTAAGTTTGGTGAAGATAGAATGAAAAATAATTTTCGCGAACATCGCGGTTATTCGTATCCTGAAATCGTTCCAAAATCATTCCAAATCCAAATTTTTCTTTTCGTACGATATTTACCAAAATCATATTTCAATTATTAATTCGACGCCATAGATCAAGAATATGTGATTATTATTTTCGTGAAGCCATTACTTTTCGAAACATATCTCGAAGAGACGAAAAAGTTCGAAATTTTGGTCAACTTTGAATGACTGTACACATGGACCCTCCTTCTTCTTTTCCATCACGCGAGGACATTTCTAGTTTTCATCCTTCGTAGTGTTTTTGTATATCACCATAGTTATCAGACGGTTCTAGTTATCTTTCATTCTAGCGAGAAAGAAGGACACGTCTTGAACCTTGCAGATGGCGTCATAATCACGATTTTTTAAAATTGTGACATTCCTCGTTTTTCCCCTTCCCCCTTCAAATAGTAGCAAATACGCATGACATTAGGAAATAATAAAAATAATGCAACACACTTATATGAAAATACAGGAGCGTAAAGCTGCCCAGACTGAAAAGGAACCTTATGAACGAATGGATCCATAAGGTCGTTTATTTCTGTCCCGACAAGCGTGTATTCATCAAAGTGCGCCTTACTCGCATCTCCACGTTCAGTCGCGGCTAATCGGATGTAATAGTACATTTTCCCATTTTTCGAGGAAATTATTTGGCCAATTGAAATTCGGACAAAACCTTCAACGTTTTCGGTTTCTGAGGAAGACCCTATAAAGCACTTTTTCGATTTTCGCAGCATTGCGCATTGTATCCGACTTCTTCGACAATTAAAGTAAAATATTCCTGAGTCGTATATTTCGATGAAAATTGATATGAATATCAGCCACTCGATGTAGATGATTATAAAAGAAAAATTTTTTTTATTAATTTCTTGAAAAATGCCCCCACCACTTCCTACACCGGACGATTTTTTGACGACAAGTTTATTTTGCATTGCTTGGGTATAGGGAATCTGACTAAGTGGTTCATACGTTTTAGCAATGAAGTTCACACGGGGTGACACGATAGAGTGCCGTTTGAACCCTACCATAAGTGGTAACCTCCGTATTCATTAAGGGGATAAGCGGAAAACCAGGTTGTGTCGCTGCGGGCAACGCCATCTCCCAAGCGTGCCAAATTAAAGAATAATCATTGCAGAATTTCGGAATGTATATTTCTGGTCCGGGTTTTCTAAATCGAAATTACGGCCAAACCATCCTCTGTTGACGGATCAACTTGACCCCCGTTCGACGAGGGCGAGTTATAATTTGAAGCACACGTTGTACGTGGCCCGGAGCGGGCTTGCACTAATTGAAGGTTGATCCCCGCCCCGCGTCTAACCGTAAAATCATCTCAATTTGGACGGACGCTTTTGTTTGAGGGCGGAAGTTCCGCTTGCCGAATCACGGAATGCCACTCGAGAGTCCCGCTTAATCCCTCGAAAATATTCGATTCCGGAGGGATTGCCGGATATAATGATTATTCGCTTCCTTGAGCCAAATCTGCACCACTTATGGAATTTGGGAAGCATATTTTTCTGATGAACATGTTGTTGAATAGGCTAAACGTCGATATTATTATGGTAATGGATTATTGATTTATAGAGATTCCTTTATTTCCCCAACTAAATACATAGGTACTTTCCATATTTTAAGTGAAAATATTATGTATATACAGGATGCCCCAGATAAATGGAAAGATAATCTTAATAAAAACAAGAACAAATTTCCTACTTCCTACAAATATTGGTCCTCACTATTTTCATTGCCGAGTCGCTGAGTGTTACAGTTAGCGAAAGACTGCTTGTATTATATTGTACAGGGTGTTTCAAGTAAGCGGGTCACTGGATTTTGTGACTTTTCCCTTGAGCAAAATTGAAAAATGACCCATCAATATGATAGTATTCTTTAAGGGCAATACAACAATTTTATAGGAAAAACTATCGAACCGAGTCTCCTAACTCGCACAAGCTCTGAGCTTCTGAATCTCTGAGCTTCTGAGGGGTCTCACAGATACCTAGGAAAGTCGGGATATAAACAATATATACAAAGGTATGAAAATTAATTGAGGAAAAATCGTTTTTAAAAAAATTTTTTTTTTGCAAATTCGACTGTTTTTTAAAATGAGGACTAGAGACAATTTATCACCAATTGTTCTTCATTCGAACTTCCGGTTTTCTAGAAAACGGAAAATTTTTCCTCGAAAAATATACTTCATATTTTCCCATATTTTCTGAATACTCAATCGATTCTGATTCTGAATATGTAATTATATTGGTGGTTTTATATTTATTTCAAGCAATTCCATTCAAAAGCAACCTGAGGAAATTCAGATCCATATTCGGAAATTATATCCATGTTGTCTTTGGTTCAATCAATATTTGATTGTCAAAAGTTGAAGTTTTCATTCTCGATTATAATGGATGCGAAAATATGAACCCTGAATTTTCATTCAAAGCTCTCAACATGTTTAGTCCTTGAAGAAAGTTGGGATTGCCTCAGAAAGTGCGAAGAAGTGAAAGGCAGACACTTTCAACAGTTTCTGTGCTGTGCATTTTTGTTGCTTTCAATATATAATTTCAAAAAATCCTAACTTTCTTGAAGAGTGAACATATTGAGAGCATTGAATGAAAATTCAGGCTTCATATTTTTGCTTCTATTTCACACGAGAATAAAAACTTCCATTTGACAATCAAATATTGATTGAACCACAGCAACATGGATATATTTTCCCAATATGGAATCTGAATTTCCTCATGTTGATTTAGTATGGAATTGCTCGAAATAAATATAAAACCACCATTATATCCACCTATTCAGATTCAGAATCGATTGAGCAATCAGAAAATATGGGAAAAATATTATGAAGTATATTTTGCAAAAGAGAGAGAGTGAGTTTATTGGTGTTTCTTACAATCACAGGTCAGAAAATGGATATAATTAAAATATAAAACAAAATCACTACACAACCGTTAGAACAGATGAGGAAGCCAATGTGAATTGTTCCATTGCCAAGTAAAAATCTTATGTACTATTAAATAATGAATCAATAATAAAAAACACATAACCAGTGGCGTGAACATAAAATAAAAATCTAGAGAACCTACAATAATAACCTGTCATGGATTAAAATTATATTTACAGTCAAAATTAATGAATAATCAAACGAATACACACAAACATTCATATTTTGCAGAATGATTCAAACTCATCTATAGAATAAAAGACACCATCAACCAGTATTTGGATAGCCCATAAAAAATAAAATCATATTGACGGGTCAAATGGAAAAATGCTCGAATTATCTCTTATGAGGAATCTCTTGAAGATAACCTTCTTAAAAAGCTCATAAAATTTTCAAAAAAAATCACGGGTTTTCGGAGCTCCCAAATCCAATCCTCGAATTTTGAGGGCTAAAAATCGAGACAGGGCCGTATCTAGGGCGTGGCAAGGGTGGCACTTGCCACGGGCGCAAGGTCCGAAAGGGCGCCAAAAATATCAAAAATAAAAAAATAGAAGCGCCAAGCAAAAACAAATTATTCGAAAGATGACAACACGGTTACGTAAGTAAGTAATTCGATCACAACATTTCGAAACATTGATATTCAAAGTACAGAATGAAAATGCAATAAGGTCAGAAATACGAGAAATATGGTCCAATTGTTATAAAAAATTTTCAAAGATGCCCTCTGATCATAAATATTACAATCGGCAATATCGTCATGCGATTCGAAGCACAGCCCTTTCATGAGTAGTTTACACTACATCCCTTATCGCATCCAGCTTGTTTTGAAGGGCGGCTTCTTTGATGATGATGGTTCATAATGATCGATTTGTTTAGATTTTTGGGCCACATCTGTGGTATTTTAAAAACGATTTGTATTGCCAAAAATTCACCAATCAGAGTTTTGAGCTCAAGAAGTAGGAGAAAAATTGTGAAATCTTAATTCTACATAGATATTGATTTCATTCAATTGTGAAGAGAAGAGCAAAAAATTTAAATTTCAATGTTCGTTTAGTGTGTATCCAGATTTGAAGTTTTATAAGTTTTGAGTTTTTTGGGCAATCCTCGCCATCGAAAAAGAAGTGACATGTACGTTAGATTACTCTGAATTAATTGAAATGTAAAATTAAGAAAAGTGAGATTGTGATTATCGATTATTGTTTTCTAGTCAACTTACGAATATATTTTAATTTTACGTTTGCAGTATGTATTTTTAAATTTCCAATTGAAGAATTTATATTTTTTAAGATGAATGTTCGTATTTATTACATAAATATAAATATTTCATTCTGTTTTTCCAGAATTTTTTTTATTTTTATGCATTTCATTTAAAATGTGTGTTTCAATGTTTTTAAAGAAAAAAT
Source organism: Aphidecta obliterata (assembly GCA_963966015.1). Lineage (NCBI taxonomy): Eukaryota > Metazoa > Arthropoda > Insecta > Coleoptera > Coccinellidae > Aphidecta > Aphidecta obliterata. The sequence goes on from OZ014428.1 coordinate 30,760,522, forward strand.
TTTTCCATAAAATGTGTATTATTTTGAAACTCTTACGGAAATATATGACTAGCATTATGGAAAAAAAAATACTATAAGAAAATATGATGGATGAAAAATTTCTACGCAAATGGGGGGGGGCGCTGTCTAATATATTGCCACAGGCGCAATAGTACCTAGATACGGCCCTGAATCGAGATATGTAATTCTGAAAAAATTATGCGATACAGACTAGAGAAAACGAGGAGATTTGGAAATAATGGGCCCAATGAGGGACGCCATCCTTCTAGTCGCAACCATTTCGAAAGACTCTAGAACCACCTCACGGTCGACACATATTTTCCGGTTCGCCCCCACGACCACGACCAGTACCTTCGACAGAAGCGTCGATAAGCGGAGAGCGCGTTCGATCGCCGCCCACTCCCAAATCCGGGGGCGGGGAGGTTCCAGTCCTCCGCGGAAAAACTAGTTCGCCCCCGCGTTATGCAAAACGACGAACAGATCTCGAAACAACAAATATAACGTAATATTGCGTTTTATTAGTTTCTCGACAACCTGTTGCAGGGTCGTAAGCGATGCCCCCTTCTTGCTGGCGGCGTCTCGGGTTAGGCGCTAGCGACGCTCGCGACGGGAGATGAGACGGCCGGGTGGAGATTATGTGAGTGCGTCGCGATTAGGTGCCAGTGGAGGTATTTGGGAATTCCACGATCGCTTGGTGTCGGCAAAGGGAAGGTAAAGATTCCCTCTAGCTTTCTCTTATGTTGGTATCATTTTCGTCGTCATGGACTTGGCTTGGATGCTCTGACACATGAAAGGGGCTTGAGCCTTGTTGATCAGCAAGGTTCTTCTTGAATAAAATAATACACCTAAATTATACAATTGAAAAAATGCCACAATAAAACCTTTCAGTTTAGTGAGACTATCAAAAAGCAGCGTCATTGCCGCTTTCTGTGGCGTCATATGAGTGGCATATTCCTGAGTTGCCAGTTTTATTATTTTTCGGAACTTCTGAGGAAATGTTATTCAATTTCATCCTTTGAATAAAACATATGTTTTATATTGAAATGAAGATTCCTAGTCAATAGCTGCTTTAGTTGACTTCGAATAATACCTATGTACGTATATTGAGGACTGTGTTACCAGTTTTTCGACCAGTTCACATTATGAATAAATACTGATCATGAATAACGCTTGGCAACGCTGTGAAACTCGATTCAGTAGAGATTTCGGGATAGGTAAGCACTTGTAACGTCACATCCTGGCGCGCTTTCCGAAATGTTCAAACACAAACATGTCTATGCGAATTATGAAAATTCAACCAATTCTCTAATCTTTTGTAGTTTTAAGTATTTTTTCTAGGAATAAGCGATCTTCTCTATTTCAAGAAATGTTTGCAACAGCTGCATTCTTCTCGAGAAGAGTATCCATGAACCATAAAAAAATTTTCAATGAGAATGTTCATGGTTGAGTCATGATTGATTGATTCATTTCTGGAGAAGTAGAAATTCATTTTACTTGGATAATAAACCTTTGAATTAAATTCGCTGTAGAACTCGATTCAGTAGAGATTTCAGCGATAGGTTAGCACTTGTAACGTCACATCCTGGCGCGCTTTCCGCAATGTTCAAACAGGAAAATGTCTCTGCGAATTAAAAAAAAAATTATGAAAATCCAACTACTTCTCTCATCTTTTCGGAGATTTTGGTATTTTTTCTAGAAATAAGTGATCTTCTCTATTTCATGAAATTTTGCAACAGCTGCATTCTTCTCGATTAAAGTATCCATGAACATAAAAAAAAAATTTAAATGAGAATGTTCATGATTGAGTCTCCCCATTGTTGATTCATTTCTGGAAAAGTAGAAATTTATTTTACTTGGATAATAAACCTTTGAATTTAATTTGCTGTAGAACTCGATTCAGTAGAGATTTCGGCGATAGGTTAGCACTTGTAACGTCACATCCTGGCGCGCTTTCCGCAATGTTCGAACAGGAAAATGTCTCTGCGAATTAAAAAAAAAATTATGAAAATCCAACTACTTCTCTCATCTTTTTGGAGGTTTTGGCATTTTTTTTCTAGAAATAAGTGATCATCTCTATTTCATGAAATTTTGCAACAGCTGCATTCTTCTCGATCAAAGTATCGATGAACATTAAAAAAAATTTAAATGAGAATGTTCATGATTGAGTCTCCCCATTGTTGATTCATTTCTGGAAAAGTAGAAATTTATTTTACTTGGATAATAAACCTTTGAATTTAATTTGCTGTAGAACTCGATTCAGTGAAGATTTCGGCGATAGGTTAGCACACACGATAGTTAGCGTCACATCCTGGCGCGCTTTCCGCAATGTTCAAACAGTAACATGTCTCTACGAATTAAAAAAAAAAAATTATGAAAATCCAACTACCTCTCTCATATTTTTGAAGGTTTTGGTATTTTTTCTAGAAATAAGTGATCTTCTCTATTTCATGAAATTTTGCAACAGCTGCAATCTTCTCGAGTAAAGTATCCATGAACCATAAAAAAAATTTAAATGAGAATGTTCATGATTGAGTCTCCCCATGGTTGATTGATTTCTGGAAAAGTGGAAATTTATTTCACATGGATAATAAACCTTTGAATTCAATTTGCTGCCTCTTCATTCGATTTGGAAGATACCAAAAATTCCCAGCATTGACAGTGCTGTGTCTTCGGTGGGGTAAGGACACAGTTACATACCCTAAACAAAACGCAACCGTATCTCCTGGAATAGCGGACATATTTCTCACTAATTCCTCATTGTCTCACAATCCTCAAACATATTTTTTTTCCAGAATCCAATCACCGAAGTGAAACCGGCTGCGGGTATTGGCAGCTCCAATTAGACAGAGATCTCGTCGACACCATTTCCGCCATCTACCCGGAGTGGTTCAAACACAACATGGCTGAAGGCGGAGGATCCTCCCAGACGGCGAGGGAGTCCTCCCCGAAGGCTGTCATTGACACATCTCCCCTGCTCATCAACCAGAACAAAGAATGTGAGTTGAAATTTGAAAAAAAATGCTAACCAAAGACCTCTCGTCTGACACGAAAACCCAAAACTATTTCTAAGATGCTTATCAGCCAGACCATCCGCTGTTGGATTGCAGAAATCCCTCGGTTTACGCAACATGTGGTTTCAGGGTGTTGTTAACCTCGCGATAAAGAATGGTCAGAACGTTTTGTAGTGTTAATTCCAGTAACAGTAATGTTAGTGTCGTTGTTTTGGGTACGTTCGAGGAAATGTCCGTTGATTTGACGTGAGTAAAACGATCTCTGTGATCGAAGAAGTTGACGATTGAAGAATTTCAAAAATAATTCATTATTCTAATAGAATCAGCCGTTACTTGATGGAAATCCATAATCAAACTTACAATAGAATAACTAGTATGATTTCCACTACATTGAGTTAAATACCACGACACCTGTTTCGATGCGAAGCATCATCTTCAGAATGTTAAGGTATAACTAAATTACTTCTCTAAACTGTTAAGCTACCTACTAATACAAACTAATCTTATCAATAGGTGGGGATAATGGTCAATCCTATGCGCAAACCCCTAATGCGGGTTGAATATTTATTTAATGATATTATATTTCTCAATTTTTTTTTATTATATACAATTCAGAAGAGGGACAAAATAATTTATTTTTTTTATATTTTTTTTTACTTCGAAAAAGATTCAATAATGTACATTATTGATTTATTAATAAACATTATTGAATCTTTTTCGATGTGAAAAAAACTATTAAAAAAAAAATTTTTTTTGTCCCTCTTCTGAATTGTATATAATAAAAAAGAATTACGAAAAGCACTGCCGTGAAGTCAGGAGCTTTTGAGCGCTCGTACATCCACCTTGTAGGTAGATTCGCATTTTCCAGTTATAGAAATCAATTGAAGGAATTTTCGACAGCTGTCAAAAAAATTCTGAAACTTAGCTGAAACTCCAAACTTTATGACAGTGCTTCCACTGACCAATTTTTTTTCGATAATTCTCTAGAATTTTCTACGGTATCTATGGTCTTGGTGATGCGATCTGGACAAAATTTCGCACGTAGTTTGAATACATTATTCCTCAGCTAGGTAAAGAATTTCATTCCAATCCAATCAGTAGTTTCGGAACTATCAGGAAAAAAATATTTTGAACGGCCATATTTACGGAACCCCTAGTCTAATTTTTCTCATTGATGAACGTGATCGCGACATTCGCGATCCAAATCTACCAAACCCAACCTGAAAATTTCAAGTTCCTAGGCCTTTCCGTTCAAAAGTTACAATTTTCTATGGTTTCTATGGTTCTGGTCATACGATCTGGACAAAATATTGCTTTAATATATCATTCTCGATTTAAATACGAAATTTCATCTCGATCGAATCCGTAGTTTCGAAATTATCGAGAAAACAAAATTTCAAACGACCATATTCACGGAACCCCTAGTATAATTTTGCTCATAGATGAACGTAATCACGACATTCGATATCCACACCTATCCTGAAAATTTCAAGTCCCTAGGCGTTTCCGTTCAAAAGTTACAATTTTCTATGGTTTCTATGGTTCTGGTCATGCGATCTGGACAAAATTTCACATGTAGCTTGAACACCTCATTCTCCATTTGACTGCAGAATTAAATCTCGATCAAATCTGTAGTTTTCAAGTAATCAGGAGAACAAAACTTTGAACGGCCATATTTACGGAACCCCTGGTGGAATTTGGCCCATTAACGAACTTAACCGAGACGTTCGGGAACTGAACCCACACTGAAAATTTCAAGTCTCTAGGTTGTTCCGTTCGAGAGTTATCGTGCTTACGGACGGACGGACGGCCGGTTGGACAGACTAGAATTTTCCGACGGACTCGTCATCAGTGAGTCGAACATAGTCGATTGAGACCATTTTCGGCATCAAAATTCGAGAACTACAGACATCGTGACGAAATGATATAGCCCTCGTGCAAATAGTACGAGCGCTCAAAAATTAAGAAATATTAGAATTAAAAACAAACAAAAAAATAAATAACTAACGTCAACAGATCTTCTCACTGAATGGCGGTAAGTATAATTGCATAATTGTAATTTTTATTATATACAATTTACAAGAGGGACAAAAAAATTTAATTTTTTTCATACTTTTTTTTACTTCAAAAAAGATTCAATAATGTGTATTAATAAATCAATAATGTACATTATCGAATCTTTTTTGAAGTAAAATATAAAAAAAATTTTTTGTCCCTCTTCTAAATTGTATATAATAAAAAAATGAAGAAATATTAGAAATAAAAACAAACAAAAAAATGAATTACTAACGCCAACAGATCTTCTCATTCGTTTTTGGAATAAAACAAAAATATTAAAAAAAAAAATGTTTGTCCCTCTCCTGAATTGTATATAATAAAAGAAATTGAGAAATATTAGAAATGAAAACGAAAAAAAATAAATAACTAACGTCAACAGATCTTTTCACTGAATGGGGGTAAGATAAGCAATAAGGGGGTTTGCGCATAGGATTGACCATTATCCCCACCTATTGATAAGATTAGTTTGTATTAGTAGGTAGCTTAACAGTTTAGAGAAGTAATTTAGTTATACCTTAACAACCTGAAGATGATGCTTCGCATCGAAACACGTGTCGTGGAATTTAACCCAATGTAGTGGAAATCATACAAGTTATTCTATTGTCTGAGTTTAATAATTCATTACCCCTCGGTCTGAGTTAATTTAGCTTCCATAACTGAATTATCAAATCATAGAAGAGTCGGTCGTTTTGTAGAAAACTTCTTCTCGTAACTCGCCGATATCTAGAGCGCCGAGACCCCGACCGCCGAAGACGGCGCCCACCGATATTCCCAATTCCGAAGGACGCCCGCCTCCTCTTCTTCTACCACCTAGAGCACCCGTTCAACACCGGCCATTAGGCCGAAGTCTCACATCGCGATAAGAACCACGGTAGAGCCGTCGAGTGATGACCTTCAGTGGGTCAGTGTCGGATATAGCACGTTTCTTCGTTCTTCCGGGGGACGCGTGCCGCCTCCGGAGCGCGCTGCGCCCACCATAACAACACCACTGGCTACGCCTCGCGACACACCATGTGCTCACATGTGTCTCTCTGTTACAGCCCTCAAGGTGAAGCTCATGCTTCGACGCCCTCTGGATCAGCTGGTGGACCAGGGAATCATGCCCCGTAAGTATTCACACTGCCTCTTTGTTCTCCTCTTACCAGGGACACCCTGAAAGTGTTAAGATTTTTATGAAATATTATTCATGAAATGAGTACAATACTTCTTTCATTGGTGCTTTTGATCTTTTGATATAGAATCTAATTGTTCGAGATATCTTCTTTTTTTTTTCGTTTAAAATTCTGAAGGAACGAAAGATTCGTTGAAATCATTTCGGGAGCTTCGAACCGGAAACATCCGTCAATTAATTAGTTTTTAACAAGGTTCTGGAAACAGTTGGGGAATTAATTAAACATATTTCAAGCGAGACAAGCGAAGTTCAATCAAAAGTTCGGGCAGGTTATTACAATAACTTATCCAGACCGACACGGGCATTGCGTTAATTCAACTTGTCTATTAGGTTCATTTCGATTTTCCAATTTTCATGTTGTTTCATTCAACATCTGGGATTTTATTTGTGATTTGGGTATAATTACAAGGTAAATTTCCTACAACGAAAGTTCAAATATTTTCGATCAAAGTTCCGTAATATTAACCTAAACAAATTTTCTTCTTTTACTTAGAAATTGACTTTCACTTTCTTTGTAAATTGAATTACCAAAGTTGAGGATGATAAGGATTATAAAGTTTCTAGATAATAGGGAAACGAATTTTGAAGGGAAACCCTAATGATGAAAGTTTACTTTGTTCGATTTGATTTCACCGAGATGGCCAATATTCTTCGAATAAACTCAGTGATTTTAGGAGTGTTACACCTAAAAGCAATAATTTTTTCAACTTGATTTTCTGGATCAACTGTGTCAGAGTCTGTGGGGGATGGTGCAAAGTGGACAATCTACTCCCTGCTCCTTATCAAATCCCGCAGATGGGATTTAAATCTGGTGAACGGGGTGGCCACAGCTAAATATTAAAGCCTACTTCTTGTAGGTTTCTAGAACATCATACTCAAGTGTTGCAAAAAATCAGGTGTCTGCAGGGTCACCCTTCTGATGACACTGAGTATATTTAGGTGCATACAATCAGAAAAATTTCTGAATTCAAGGTGCAAAGAAAGATCATAGATGATATTAAGAATAAAAGTCTTATGGAAATGGGTGCTCAAATTTGAATGATTTCAAAAATTTTTCACATAGAATCTGAATTTCTCGAGTTATTCAACTGAAATTTTGCAAGAACACTTGATGGTTTACATCTAAATCTACTGGTTGGTTTTTTTTTTGGAGCAATGTCTCCCATTTCCCTCCAGAACTTTTTGTGGGCGAATCTGGTTATTTGAAAAATAAAAAAAAAATTGTGATTGGGATACTTCGATTCTCTCTTTGAAGAGGTATAAAAAATTCGGAACAAATCACGAATTGAAGTAGACTCAGGCGTTTCTCGGTGCAAATGCAATCAGGAAAATTCCTGAATTCAAGGAATGAAGAAAAAGGGATGATTATAAATAGCCGATATCAAGAATAAAAGTCTTAAAGAAATGGGTGTTGAAAGTTGAATGTTTTCAAAATTTTTTTTCATAGAATCTCAATTTCTCCAGTTATTCAACTGAAATTTTGCAGAGACACATTATGGTTTACATCTAAATCTACTGGTTGGTTTTTTTTGAAGCAATGTTTCCCATTTCCCTCCAGAACTTTTTGTGGCGACTCTTGTTGTTTGAAAAATAAAAAAAAATTTGTGATTGAGATACTTCGATTCTCTCTTTGAAGAGGTATAAAAAATTCGAAACAAATCACGAATTGAAGTAAACTCAGGCGTTTCTCGGTGCGAATGCAATCAGGAAAATTCCTGAATTCAAGGAATGAAGAAAAAGGGATGATGACATAGATGATATCAAGAATAAAAGTCTCATAGAAGTGGGTGTTCAAATTTGAAAGTTTTCCAATTTTTTTTTCTCATAGAATCTGAATTACTAGAGTTATTCAACTGAAATTTGGCAAAGACACTTTATGGTTTACATCAAAATCTACCGCTTGGTTTTTTTTTCAGAGCAACGTTTTCTATTTCCCTCCAGAACTTTTTATGGTGGGCCTCTGGAAGTTTGTTGAAAAATACAAATGAGAATTTTTGTGATTAAGATATTTTTATTCTCTCTTTGAATAGGTATGAAAAATTAGTAGCGAATTACTCAATTGATTACGAATAAAAGTAGTTTCTCGGCGCGAAAACAACAACACGACGAGGCGACATCGAAACAAGACGTCGAAAAGAGATAGAAGAGGTGGCTTAGTCATTGAAATCGATCGAATAGGGTCGAGATCGTGAATAATGAAGAAAGTAAAAGCGCGTTATGTAAACTGGAAACCCTGACCGTGTGGCGGCGCTTCATAATCGCCAGCTGTCGCGCCAAAACGCCGTTTCGGGGCGACCGGAAAGGGCGAGTGTCGCGAAACGGGCGAAAAGGTAAGGGGTGAGGGAGAAATCGGAGATTTATCGCCCCGGTAGCCCGATCCGATTTCGCTCGGGGTGGAAAAAACCGACTTTTCGGACAATGTGGGCAGCTTGGGTAACTCTAGCGATGCGGGATTTGAGCAACAACGCTAATCGCACATATGTTCGGACGGCGTGAAAAAAAATGCGGATTCACTATTGTTGGGAATAAATCTCCGAGTTTGGCGTGTAAGTAATCGCCTTGGCGGAATGTTTCCGTTAAGAAACACGGGCCGTCAGTTGATATGAATGTGTTACATACTTGAGATAACAACCCGTAATTGGGATTTCGTTAGGAACAATTCACTCTTGAGAGCACACGATACACCCAAGAAAACGGGGCTACGGCTGTTTTTCAATTTAAATTAAATCAAGGCGATGGGGGAAATTATGAACCTTTGTGTAAAATTTGCAGCGATCTTCACTCAAAACTGCATAAAAAAAATTATAATAACAGTTATTTATGTCATAAGGATCATAAAGACGATCATTATGGTACAAGTCGTGAATGTTATCGGGCGAGGCGTAGCCGAGTCCGATTACACGACGTGTGCCATAATGATTGTTTATGATTCGTTTTACATACAAAATTCTATCTGATGGCATTTATAATACACAAGGGACGTCAAACGAACGTAGTCTCATTTTTACCATGCATTCTAAATCTGCTGTAAAATACAAGTGTTCCATAAGTAGAAACGTATGTTTGGTGATTACCACTTTTTAAGGATAACCTGTATATATCAAAACAATTTCAGAATGTAGCCCAATGAACCTGAATAGTTCCGCGTTGAAAAAAAGTCCGAAAAAGCGTCGGCGGTGAAACACCCTGTAAATAAGTATATATATGATGTTTCCGAAAAAGTGTGAAAGTTTTTAGGGGGGATTCATTGGCGGAGATTAAAGGGGGAGTTTTTCATGTGGGCAAAAGCTCTATGGCCTTCGAAAAGTTACACGCTTTCAAATATGCGAGAAAAAAGAAGTATTATAATTTTTTTATCGAAAGTGCTGAAGAGTTTGAAAAATGGCAATCTGTGGGCATGTTCTATCAATGAAAGGGCTACCTATAAATATTTCTTTGAATTTCTAGGGATCTTTCAGAGGGTTGACACATGCAACCCCTATTCCAATTTTCATTAGAACTTTTCTACCAACCAGAATTTCTCGATTTGAAAATATGTGTAGAAAATGTAACCGTAAAAGCCATAGTTCCTTGGAAAAAAAAATGAAATACAACATTGCGCATGAACGAATCTTCTGTGAGTTCAGTCTAAAAAAATTTAGTAGATGACAATAAAATTGAAAAAAATTATCATAGGTAGCCTTTTTATCGGTAGAAAACGCCCATAAAAGGCCATTCCTTTACTGTCCAGCACTGTCACTTTTTGTCATATATAATAAACAAATAATTTGCATAAAAAAAATATTGCCACTATAAATTAAGATATGAACTATCCTATCTTCTAAGTTGGATCGAACTGCACACAGTGTGCAAAATTTGATTGAGATCGGTTCAGTATTTTAGGAGTTCATTCCGGACAAACAACGTGACACGTAATTTTTGTATATACGTAAAGATTTTCGAAAAATCGAAAACTGCATTTTCGACATGTCACAATGACAACTATTTTTTGAGGAGTATATATAATTTGAATAATAATGATTCTCAAACTAGTAGTTTGCCTTCTGATTTGTAAGAAATGACGCGAAATATCGTGGACTCCCTTTTGCCCTTTTTGGACACGGAGTGTATGTATATGAAATAGCGTTCAATCGGTACGAAGAATGGTGTTCTACTAAGAAAATCAAGAATATCACACATGAAAAAGTATAGCTGGCTTACTTCGAATGCTTATCTAAGGAAAGAAAACCATCTTCTCTCTGGTCGTACTATTCGATGATAAGAAGTATTTTATTAACAAGAAAAAACGTCGATACTAGCAAGTACCTACAGCTGGTTTCATTATTAAATCGTAAATCAGAAGGTTACAGAGCTAAGAAATCCAAAATTTTTACCAAACAAGATGTTACAAAGCTTTAACAGAAGCATCAGATGATACATATTTATTTCAAAAAGTGGCTATGATAATTGGACTAAGTGGAGCATGCAGAAGAGAGGCACTAACAAATGTGATAGATGAAGGATCCGTTTATAGAATAATGTTATGCCATCAGATAAAAACTATAACGTTGTAAGAAGCATTACAAAAAATTGATCGTTGCATTCCGTAAAGGCCTTCATCACTGACCTAGACACGTGTCGTCCCAACGTTTCGACATTTCAATTCGCGTGGTCGACGTTCCCATTGTTGCAGCTTTCGTATATGCAAATCGCCGGCGTGGCAGATCGCGAAGCCATCATCATCGGGCAAATATCCCGATTAATGCGTTTTGGACAGATCGGCGTTCCCGTTGAATCACCGATCCCGAAATACCCTCTACTACCTACCGAATTTCTTTCGGGAAACGTTTTGAAGAATCGTGAATAATCCGTGATGTTTACGGAATGGATTTCCACGTAGGCTTTTCGCCGCGAGAAAGTAGGTGTTTTAGGATGACGTTCCGCCAGAGATACACACAATGAAGACGTAAACTTGAAATATAGGTTTGCGTTTTATAATTAACGACGACCGGTTTATGGGACAGGCGCCCATGTACGATCTTTTCTGGTCGAAAAACATATGACTATATATAATATGAATTATATAGCACTCGGGAGAACTTTCAAACTGAAGATAAATAAAAAGAAACGAAAAACATAATAAAATGGATAACTCTTGGTGGATCGAACTCACATAATTTTTCTTTTCGTCACTTTCAACTGAAGATGAATAAAAATAATAAAATGAATAACTGTTGATGGTTAGAACTCAAATAATTTATCTTTTCGTAACTTTCAAACTGAAGATAAATAAAAAGAAATAAAAATAATAAAATGAATAACTCTTGATGGTTTGAACTCACATAATTTTTCTTTTCGTAACTTTCAAACTGAAGATAAATAAAAAGAAATGAAAATAATAAAATGAATAACTCTTGGTGGATAGAACTCACATAATTTTTCTTTTCGTTACTTTCAAACTGAAGATAAATAAAAATAATAAAATGAATAACAGTTGATGGTTCGAACTCACATAATTTTTTTTTCCGTAACTTTCAAACTGAAGATAAATAAAAAGAAATAAAAATAATAAAATGAATAACTCTTGATGCTTTGAACTCACATAATTTTTCTTTTCGTGACTTTCAACTGAGGATGAATAAAAAGAAATAAAAATAATAAAATGAAAACCTCTTGATGGGTCGAACTCCCATAATTTTTCTTTTCGTAACTTTCGAACTGAAGATGAATAAAAATAATAAAATGAATAACTGTTGATGGTTCGAACTCGCATAATTTTTCTTTTCGTAACTTTCAAACTAAATATAAATAAAAAGAAATAATAAAATGAATAACTCTTGATGGTTTGAACTCACATAATTTTTCTTTTCGTAACTTTCAAACTGAAGATAAATAAAAAGAAATAAAAATAATAAAATGAATAACTCTTGGTGGATCGAACTCACATACTTTTTGTTTTCTTTACTTTCAAACTGAAGATAAATAAAAATAATAAAATGAATAACAGTTGATGGTTCCAACTCACATAATTTTTTTTTTCGTAACTTTCAAACTGAAGATAAATAAAAAGAAATAAAAATAATAAAATGAATAACTCTTGATGTTTTGAACTCACATAATTTTTCTTTTCGTAACTTTCAACTGAGGATAAATAAAAAGAAATAAAAATAATTAAATGAAAACCTCTTGATGGGTCGAACTCGCATAATTTTTCTTTTTGTAACTTTCAAACTTAAGATGAATAAAAATAATAAAATGAATAACCGTTGATGGTTCGAACTCACATAATTTTTCTTTTCGTAACTTTCAAACTAAATATAAATAAAAAGAAATAAAAATAATAAAATGAAAACTTCTTGATGGGTCGAACTCGCCTAATTTTTCTTTTCGTAACTTTCAAACTGAAGATGAATAAAAATAATAAAATGAATAACTGTTGATGGTTCGAACTCACATAAGTTTTCTTTTCGTAACTTTCAAACTGAAGATAAATAAAAAGAAATAAAAATAATAAAATGAATAACTCTTGGTGGATCGAACTCGCATACTTTTTCTTTTCGGTACTTTCAAACTGAAGATAAATAAAAATAATAAAATGAATAACAGTTGATGGTTCGAACTCACATAATTTTTTTTTTCGTAACTCTCAAACTGAAGATAAATGAAAAGAAATAGAAATAATTAAATGAATAACTCTTGATGTTTTGAACTCACATAATTTTTCTTTTCGTAACTTTCAACTGAGGATAAATAAAAAGAAATAAAAATAATTAAATGAAAACCTCTTGATGGGTCGAACTCGCATAATTTTTCTTTTTGTAACTTTCAAACTTAAGATGAATAAAAATAATAAAATGAATAACCGTTGATGGTTCGAACTCACATAATTTTTCTTTTCGTAACTTTCAAACTAAATATAAATAAAAAGAAATAAAAATAATAAAATGAAAACTTCTTGATGGGTCGAACTCGCCTAATTTTTCTTTTCGTAACTTTCAAACTGAAGATGAATAAAAATAATAAAATGAATAACTGTTGATGGTTCGAACTCACATAAGTTTTCTTTTCGTAACTTTCAAACTGAAGATAAATAAAAAGAAATAAAAATAATAAAATGAATAACTCTTGGTGGATCGAACTCGCATACTTTTTCTTTTCGGTACTTTCAAACTGAAGATAAATAAAAATAATAAAATGAATAACAGTTGATGGTTCGAACTCACATAATTTTTTTTTTCGTAACTCTCAAACTGAAGATAAATGAAAAGAAATAGAAATAATTAAATGAATAACTCTTGATGGTTTGAACTCACATAATTTTTCTTTTCGTAACTTTCAACTGAGGTTGAATATAAATAATAAAATGAAAACCTCTTGATGGGTCGAACTCGCATAATTTTTCTTTTCGTAACTTTCAAACTGAAGATGAATAAAAATAATAAAATGAATAACAGTTGATGGTTCGAACCCACATAATTTTTCTTTTCGTTACTTTCAAACTAAATATAAATAAAAAGAAATAAAAATAATAGAATGAATAACTCTTGATGGTTTGAACTCACATAATTTTTCTTTTCGTAACCCCAAGGATATCATTATCCATTTGAGCCATAATGGGGCTGACCAGATCCATTTCAATTGAAACAATAATTCATTTGCGTGAACAGAAAATTGTTTGAATAATTCACGAAACAAAGTAAATTAAGCTACAGCATTTATCAAATTTCAATTTTGAGGAAAATAATTCACGTTATTTTTAATTGAAACAACAATTTCCTTCAACGTTACTAAACACTTGGACAGAATGAAAGGAATATTTCAATCTAGATGTTAACCACATAACTCACAAAATCATACTGACCACCACCTATGTTCTATGCGAGAACATACTCCGGTTTGACCATAGAAAGTTGCGACCGGATGAATCTTCTACGCGTCATAATGAAGTTTTTCATCCATAGAAGATATGATTCGAAAACAAAATGAGATTTTTTATGTTTATATGGTATATGGTTCATGTATTACGACCCGCTGATTTCTCAACAACTCTTGAGTTGTAGAACTACAGAATGAACGAATAATCCAATAATTTTTGTGTGTTATATCAACTAAAAGTCAAAAAAGAAAACCCTAGAAAAATTAGATAGAACCTAGGAGTAGTTTCAAGATGAAAAACATAAAAAAAAATATAAAATACATCTGTACATATACCTATTTATCCTTTTTCACCATAAAAGTCTGACCTATACATTTTGTCTTCCAGCTCACAAAACACCCGCCGCCTACCACGGTCAGAGGCGCCAGTTGGAACGCGCGAAAACGGGTGACATGCTGAAGGCGAAGATCCAACAGAGACCGTCGAGGCAGGAACTGGAGAGGAGGCACATCCTGGAGTCCGACCCGGGCCACCTCGACCCCAGCCTGGTCGAGCGGCAGAGGATGCTGAAGAAGGCCAAGCTCACGGACCAGCTCAACGACCAGCTGTCGCACAGACCCGGCCCCTTGGAGCTCATCAGGAAGAACATCCTGCACACCGAGGAACCCATCGAGCAGGCGGTCAAGACCGGGAAGATCCCGTACAAGGCCACCAGCGAGGGTCAGTTGAAGAGGCCACAGCATCCGTTGAGTTACATAACGCCGGAGGACGACTCGCAGAGCTCGGCGGAGGGGGATGTTCTTAGTCCTGGAGCGGGGGATATGTTGGAGACGGCGGCCAAATCTGCGGGGATAGTGGTGAATTTGATACCCGCCGCGGAGGGCGCCGTGGTGTTGACGACCGCGGGTCAGATGCTCAATAAAGACAATGCGGATATCGTGTTCGCGGATTTGTGTAGGTCCGTCACTGGACCGTTGCTTTCGAGGGCTTTGCCTTCGAGCCCGTCGTCGCTGACGTCTACGACGTCCACGTTAAGTCCCCTCTCTTCGGTAGCTAGTCCAGTGCCCACGATTGTGTCGCAACCGGGGACCCCAATTCCACCCCCTTTACCCCCCATAGTTTTAACCCCGAGACCCTCGCCGTCGCCGGTTAAGAGTGACGTTCCGGGTAAAGACAAGAACAGGAAGAAGTCGAAATCGAAATCTATACCGAAAGCGCGGACTATCAAATTTCACGAGTATAAAGGACCTCCTAGTGCGCAGAAGAACTCGTCCAACAACAACAATTCGGGAGAATCGTCCTACGATCTGCTCCTTCAACAACAGACGTTGCTGCTCCAGTTCCAACTCCAGCTGCAACATAAATACCCCCAGATCATACTCCCAGCCTCCCAGGATACTCAGGGCGAGAGCAATAACAGTATGAACAACCCGCAGCCTTCCCCTGCGGCTTCCACGTCGTCTGAGTCGTCCGTCGCGGTGAAGACGACGGCGGGTCGGCTGGAGGACATGAAAGTCAGCGATTTGAAGGCCGAGCTGAAACGGAGGAACTTGCCTGTGTCGGGTTCGAAGCCGCAACTGATCGAGAGACTTAAATTATTCAGTAGTAACCAGTTAGACGGTAGCAGTCAAGTTTCGTACGCCGAGTCTATCCACAGTAACTCCAGTATCGACCACATGCAGAACTCGCCTCTTTACCAGGAAGTAGACTCCCCGGAAGAGGTCAACAAGATTGAATCGGAAGCTATGGAGATTGGGAATCCTCTGAGTCCGAACCCGCAGATTATAATGAAGCAAGAACTCACCGAGCAACAGCGATACGCGAACGACTTGGTGAAAGAACAACAGAAGAAAATTGAGGAGTTACAGCGGGAACTGACTTTATCCCAGTTGAAACTCCAGGCAGCTACCCGTTCCGAGACCAAGGCGCAAGTGTTGGCGCTTCAGAAGCATCTTCAGGCGAAGCAGCAACAACAAGCATCGCTGCAGATCCAGCAGTTACAGGCGCTTCAAGCGCGCCAGTCTCAGATGAACGAGGAGCAGCAGAGGCTGCAACAACAGCAACACGTCGCCTTCCAAAACCAGAAGAACCTGGCCAACGGGTTGGTCTTGAACAGCGTCGACGCCGCCATGGTTTTGAACCAACTCATACACGGAAAGGTTAAATTCGGCGGTAACAACCAGAGGGCCAACTCCCTACCGAACTTCTTCAATACAGTCATCCCAAAAACGGAGCCGAAGCAGGAACCCATCGAGGTCAAACCCCCGCCTCCTTTGTACGAGGAGGTGAACCGGAAGAACAACGTGAAGAGCCAGATCGTCGACGACGTCTTGGAGATACTCATCAAGAACGGCGAGCTTCCTCCGAGCGCCGCCCAAGACCCCGTAACCCCGAATTCGGCGGACGCCAAACTACCGGAACCCGTTTATCCCAGTCAGAATTCGGAGAACAACAACCACGAGGAAGCTTTCGATCTGAACCCGAACGACCTGATCGATTCCTTGGACAACCTGGACGGGATGGACATCAGCCAGTTCGCGATGGACCTCGGGTCGCACAACAACAATATGTGCATCGAAAACGATACAGTCCCGATGGATACCGACGAATGGCTGGAGTCCTTACTCCCGAGCGAAGACAAGCAGAACGTGTTGGATAACTGTCATCAGATGTCCATCCAAGACCACGATCTGAACGGGTACGATCCCCTCCTGGCCCTGTCTCCCGACCCCTACGATCCCTTCAACCTGGAGGAGTTCAGGAACACGTCCGATCTGACGTTATCCTGGGACAAGATAGACTATGCCGCGTGACTTTTTGTACATACCCGCCCGGATCTCGTAACGGTACTTATCTCGGTGATGTGAGTTGAAAATTGGCATTCCATGTGAGGCCGCCAAAATCGCCTGAAAGGGTTAGGGACCAGGCGGTTCAAACTACCAGGGCACACATCCGAAGAATGATAATTGTGTACATATTAATTTTAATCTTATCACTTAGGAATATCGTGTAACTAATTATTTATTGTAAGGTATCATTCAGACAATATTTTTGTTATCGGTTCAGAGAAATTTATATTTAGTCGAGCTCTCGTTTTTGTGATGGTTATTGAACATCTGGCTTGATCGTCGTGGATTGTACGAGGTTTGATCGAAAATAAGCTGTGCTGTACTTCGCCTAACTTGCCTACGAAGACAGATATCGTTGTGTGTTCCTCGCTTAATTTCCCTTCAGTATACAAGAGTCCATTTTCTTTCGTTACGGTGAAGATTATCATTTCTCTCTGGTAGACTTTTTTTTCATTCCCATTATCAGTATTTTGATTTTCAGAAAATATTCACTGAAATCGAAAATATTCCCTTGACTTCCGATTTGAATAGTTCATTTTATACAGGGTGTTCCTAAATTGGAGGTACAAATGAAGAGGGGAGATTCCTTGAGTAATTTCAAGAAAAAAAAGTCCCATAAACATGGGATCGCAAACGCTTCATTTTCGAGATACAGGGTGTTAAAGTTTTTTTTCTCATAGTATCTACACTTCACAAGATGTAAGACTGAAATTTGGCATATATATTACAATTGAGAGTTTAGGCCATGTGACATGCCAATTTCGATGGCAAATATACAGAGTGAATTTTTATGACAATTTGGATTTTTCTGAGGATTTCGAGAGAATCGTTCAAAATTTTTTTCTCGAAATCGGTTGCAGATACGACGAAACTACAAGAGACCATAAAGTTTGGTATAACAACAAAGCTACTTTTCATATTTTTTTTAATTAAAAGTGGCTCACTAAAAAGAAAGTTCTGGAGGAAATATCACTCTGTAGATTTGCTATCGAAATTGGCATGTCACATGGTGTATACTCTCAATTGTAATATCTATGCCAAATTTCAGTTGAATATTTTGTGAAGTGTAGATACAATGAAAAAAAACTTGAAAAAAATTCAAACTTCAACACCCTGTACATCGGAAACGAAACGTTTGCGATTCCATGTTTATGGAACTTTTTTTTCTTGAAATTACTCAAGGAATCTCCCCTCTTCATTTGTACCTCCATTTAGGAACACCTGTATATTCACTGGAAATGTTATGCCAAAAAAGCCTAAATAATAATAGTATTTTGAAAGATAAATTGTGCCAAATGTAATTAGTGGAATGAAATTTTTTGTTTAATTTTAATCGAACCTCATTGGGAAGACTGGAAACATCCCAAGTTGTTTTCGAGAAGAGAGACTTGATCGTGAGTGCATTTAAATATATTCTGGCCTATTTCTATAGAAAACGCATATTTCGAAGCATTTTTCGGGAAAATCAGTTATACCATATCGTTGTATTCCTAGGCTTTTAGAATACTGCAAAATACTTTATGTCATTCAGAGACGTAATTCGAATACATTATTCCTTATCACTTAAGATAATATAAACACTTTACATTCGCAGAAATATCGTTGTCTAGCTCATATAAACATATATCGCAAAATTTAATCGCATCTAGTCTAACCATGTATTCTGACTGTTTTTCTGTCATAAGAATGTTGTCTGAATTATGTTGACATATTTTGTTGTTTTATGATGATTATTTTGAGTTTTATTTGAAGTTGAGAATTTATTTTGACGTTTGATTATACTGCTCATTCTGATGATGCCATTCCAAAACTTTAAACTGAATATTTTTCGTCTTATTGTGATTCAATGAATATTTGACGATTTACTTTTTTTGAATGAGGTTTGAGAAATTAGAAATTAACAAACGGTTTTACGATGAGATGTTATGGCTTGAGTGATTGGAAATTCTAAATTTTTATAGATTGTTTTCTAAGAAAAATGTTGTGCTCTCCTATTGCCTGAATGTATTGGTGATTGAAATGCCTTAATATGTCGATACCCTCAAATATGTACATGCAGAATTTTATTTGAATGTATTTCAACTAGCATTGTTTACTGTATATTCAATATTCTCCGCCATGTTTTCTGAACAGTGTTGAGTAATCAATAAATCATTACAAAAAATTAAGCATTTTATTCCATAATGTAGACTTTTTATTTCGGAGTATTGGAATTGAGAAGATGATTTTTTTTAATTTGTTCGAGAAGATAATTGAAATTTATCGAAATGCGTTTGTTCGAAGGAATATAATACAATTCAACAAATTAGGCCTGTCAGATATACAGGGTGTTTCATGGATTTCGGCCTGAATTTACGACAGCCATAACTTTGGAATCTGAGGTCCGATTTCGATCAAATTTCATGTGGTTGTTCACTTCAAAAGGTCCTTTTGAATGGCTCACGAAATATCAATATTCTCAGGCCAGTATTCAGAATATCGTGGTTTATCTTTCAAACCGCAAAATCTATATTTTTTACATCACTTAGAGAAATGCCGTTATTGCCATGAAAAAATACATTATTCAGTCTGCAGAATTCAATTTTCACTTCGAAGGACTCCATTTCTAGTATCTTATGATACTACCCTTTTAATTTCGTATTGTGAAATGAAATAATTAGTTTTCAAGTTTTATGAAAAAAATAAAAAATATTAATACATATCTAGTTATTTAAAATAGAATTTCAGATTAAATTTTCCAAAATGGTTTGCTTTATAATTTATAACGCTCTAAAGCCTTGAAGATCAAAAATTCAGCGAAAGATAAGAAATAATATCACGAAAGGACTAAAATCAGGACCGTATTTCAAAAAAACGACATAAAATATGAATTTGTTCGATCGCTACTCGCTTGTAGCAAGTGTGCCATTTGAAGTGAAAATTGAATTTCTTAGATTGAATCATGTTTTTTTAGTGCCGAAAACGGCATTTCTCTAAGTGATGTAAAAATTGTAGATTTTGAGGCTTGAAAGATAAACTACGATATTCTGAGTACTGCCCTGAAAATATTGATATTTCGTGAGCAAATCCATGAAATTTGGTCAGAATCGGACCTCAGATTCCAAAGTTATGGCTATCGTAATTTCAGGCCGAAATCCATAAATCACCCTGTATCTCCTAAACTAATAGCCTTAGGACACAAAACAATCAGTTTTTCTGCAAGGCCCGAATGTCCTGCATTCACCACTAGGCCAACCACTCATGAAACACCCTGTATACCCATTTAATCAAGAATTGGAAAGAAATGTTGCGTTGCTTTTTGGGAAATAAATCTAGATTATGTTGTAACATTTATTTTATCTTGAGTTGCGAGAAAGAAAACAAAAAACAGAACAAATTATAATGAAGACATCATACTATGTTGTAGTTGAAATGTGGAATACACAATCTAAAAGAAATATCTAGCAAAACCTGTCGGTATCATTTTGAGGCCAAATTGTAACAAACTCAATTTGTCACTTTGCTCTTCAAATAATATAAACAAATAACAAAAGTTTAGAAGCTGTTGAAAAATTCAAGGTTATATCAAGAAATGTCATCGGGTTTAAATCTAGTTTTTCAAAAATAACGATTCGGTTATCTTGACACAGCGTTTATATTGTGATTTTTCTCTTCGTGGACCAATTGAAATCCATTCAATGTGAAAACTAATAAAAAAAATTACGAAAAGCACTGTCGTGAAGGTAGGAGCTTTTGAGCGCTCGTACATGCACCTTGTAGGTAGATTCGCATTTTCCAGTTTTAGAAATCAATTGAAGGAATTTTCGACAGCTGTCAAAAAAATTCTGAAACTTGGCGAAAGGTATCTATGGTCTTAGTGATGCGATCTGGACAAAATTTTGCACGTAGTTTGAAACATTATTCCTCAGCTAGGTGCAAAATTTCATTCCAATCCGATCAGTAGTTTCGAAACTATCAGGAAAAAAATATTTTGAACGGCCATATTTACGGAACCCCTAGTCTAATTTTGCTCATTGATGGACGTGACCGCGATATTTGCGATTCAAAACCAACCTGAAAATTTCCTAGGCCTTTCCATTCAAAAGTTACAATTTTCTATCGTTTCTATGGTTCTGGTCATGCGATCTGGACAAAATATTGCTTTAATATATCCATTCTCGATTAAAATACAAAATTTCATCTCGATCGAATCCGTAGTTTCGAAATTATCGAGAAAACAAAATTTCATCGACTGTATTTACGGAACTCCTAGTCTAATTTTGCTCATTGTAAAACGTGAACGCGACATTTCAGATCCACACCTATCCTGAAAATTTCAAGTCCCTAGGCCTTTCCGTTCGAAAGTTATGATTTTCTATGGTTTCTATGGTTCTGGTCATGTGATCTGGAGAAATGTAGCTTGAATATATATTTCTCCATTAGTTTAAAAAATTTCGTCACGATCGAATCTGTAGTTTTGAAATTATCAAGAAAACTAAATTTTAAACGACCATATTTACGGAACCCCTAGTATAATTTTGCTCATAGATGAACGTGATCACGACATTCGGTCATTCCATTACAAAGTTATAATTTTCTATGGTTCTGGTCATGCGAGCTGGACAAAATTTTGCATGTAGCTTGAACACGTAATTCTCCATTCTAGTGCAAAATTTCATCTCGATCAAATGTGTAGTTTTCAAGTAATCAGGGAAACAAAACTTTGAACGGCCATATTTACGGAACCCCTGGTTAACGAACTTAACCGAGGAATTCGGGAACTGAACCCACACTGAAAATTTCAAGTCTCTAGGTTGTTCCGTTCGAGAGTTATCGTGCTTACGGACGGACGGCCGGACGGACAGACTCCAATTTTTTGACGGATTCGTCATCAGTGAGTCGAACATAGTCGATGGAGACCATTTTCGGCTCAAAAATCGAAAAATACAGACATCGTGACTAAATGATATAGCCCTGGTATAAATAGTACGAGCGCTCAAAAATTATGAAAAGCACTGCCGTCAATTCAGGAGCCGTTGGGCGCTCGTTCATCCACCTTGTAGGTAGATTCGCATTTTTCAGTTTTAAAAACCAATTGAAGAAATTTTTGACAGCTGTCAAAAAATTATAGCAGCTCTTTGTAAATTATACCGAACCAGCTGTTACAGAAATATAGGAATTTTTTTATTCAATGATTCATTGGAATTCAAAATGGTTGATTATGCGATCTGGAAAAAAAGTAGCTTGAATATATCATTCTCCATTAAAATACAAAATTTCGTCACGATCGAATCCGTAGTTTTGAAATTATCAAGAAAACTAAATTTCAAACGACCATGTTTACGGAACCCCTAGTCTAAGTCTGCTCATTGATAAGCGTGACCGCGACATTCAAGATCCATACCTATCCTGAAAATACCAAATCCCTAGGCCTTTCCCTTCGAAAGTTATAATTTTCTATGGTTCTGGTCATGCGATCTGGGCAAAATGTAGCTCGACTATATCATTCTCCATCAAAATGCAAAATTTTGTCAAGATTCGAACCTACCCTGAAAATTTAAGTTTCTAGGTCGTTCCGTTCGAGAGTTATCGTGTATACGGCCGGACGTACTCGAATTTTTCGACGGATTCATCATCAGTGAGTCGAACCTTGTCGATTAAGACCATTTTCGGCTCAAAATTCGAAAAATACAGACATCGTGATGAAATGATATAGCCCTCGTGTAAGTAGAACGAGCGCTCAAAAAATGAGCGAGGAAAGGTTGAAGCTTTTCGCACGTTCGTAGAAGAAAAAATGGTTAATGGCCAACACCCACTGTCATCAGTTTTTCCCAGATACCGACGACTGGAACATATGGAACCGCCGTGATCAGCATAAATATTCATCTTCCCATGAATGTTTTCTCGCCAATTTAATGAATAATCCCACAGCCCCTAACCAAAGAGCCGCTTAAACGCCTCGGGCCATGAATTTTAAACGGCGCGACACAAAGCCCGGCGAGCTTCATCACTAATTCAGACTTTTGTGCCCCCCAAAACCCGTTAGGATGTTCTGGTTCATGTCGAAACGTTGAAAAATCATCACGACCGTACCATCATGAACGGAGGTGTAATGCGCGCAAAGGTGAAATTCTTGGCGGCCAAAGGGGCCCTATATTCGAAACGCCAATCGATGAGATGGGGCCCGTTGCGCCGTCGCGACGCACCTGCCGCCTCAGATTGGCCCATTCTGTCCGCGGCCCTGCTTATGACGGGGGTTGTACCGGAAAATCGGAAAACTGTTGATTCCACTCACGAGATTTTTGTTTATCTCCACACGGTTTATGTAGGTTGTGTGTGTCGGTCCTGTGTCGTCTCGACCGCGAAGAGAAATATCCGGGAGAAAACCTGCCGAAAATCGTGGCCGTAACGTTTTTGGTTTTTTGAAATTTCGGCGATCGGCCACTTCGACGCTCCGATGATTTTTCGACGTTTCCTGAACTGAGAATCAACGAATCACCCCCATTTATCGACGGAACAGGTAGGAACTTGATGATAATATACAGATTTCCAAGAAAAATCTCAGGAAATTGAATTGGCATGTTCGTTATTATTGTTCTGGTTGATTTAATATCTTAGTTTTCTTGTTTTCTCAATAAATTATTTGGGAAAAATTTTCCTTGGATTCTTCGAAGGTATCCATCATCGAGAATAATAGATGTTTACTTTCTCTTCTATTATATTCTAATATTTTTGCGAATGAATTTCCTCGAAAAGTAACAGTTCTCCGTCTGAAGTTGAAAAAATATGATCGAAAAATTGAAAAAACTTGATCTAATTTTTCCTTATCTGAATAGAAAGAATTCAAAAGTAGTAATTTGAAAAGATGAAGAATTTTTTTTGATCGAATTCAGGAATGAAAATTGAAAAATTATACTAGATAAACGAATGAGCAAGCCAACAAAACAATTCATGTATCCCAGATATTATTTTTTTTCTTAATCCACGAAACATTTGGTTTTTCTAATATTCGAGATATATCTAGATGATATCTATGAAAGTTTATACATTTACCTTGTGCATATAATTTGAGTGTATTCACAAAAAAATAGAAAAAGAGATTTTTTCCTATTTTTAAATTATTTCTGTGTTCAAGAAATTATTCAGTAGACACCATTGATGACATGAAAGTTTCTTGTCAGTCTCAACCTTGACCAAAAATATATTTTTCTTGGTAACTATTATATGACTCATTTGATTTGAACGAAACCTCCAGAAAGAAATAAATATTTTACCTATAGTATTGATTATTCGTATAAATTGTAAGTCATGAAATTTTAATTTAAGTCTATGGTTTTGCCTGTTTCATTATCGAAACAGGTTCACTAATTATGTAAAAAAAAAAATTCAAAATCTACTCTATGTGATCTCGCCATCTCTATAACAACTAAAAGTCATCGAGAATAATGGATGTTTACTTTCTCTTCTATCATATTCTAATATTTTTTGCGAATAAATTTCCTCGAAAAGTAACAGTTCTTCGTATGAAGTTGAAAAAATATGATCGAAAAATTAGAAAAACTTGATCTAACTTTTCCTTACCTGAATAAAAATAATTCAAAAGTAGTCATTTGAAGAGATGAAGAGTTTTTTCTTAATCGAATTCAGGAATGAAAATTGAAAAATTATATTAAATTAACAAATAAGCAAGCCAACAAAACAATTCATGTATCCCAGATATTATGCTTTTTCTTAATCCACGAAAAATATGGTTTTTCTAATATGCAAGATATAAATGATATCTATGAAAGTTAATACATTGACCGTGTTCATATAATTTGAGTGTATTCACAAAAAAAAAGAAAAAGAAATTTTTTCCTATTTATAAATTATTTCTGTGTCCAAGAAATTATTCAGTGAACATCAATGATGACATGAAAGTTTCTTGTCGGTCTTAACCTTGACCAAAAATATATTTTTCTTGGTAACTATTATATGACTCATTTGATTTGAACGAAACCTCCAGAGAAAAATAAATATTTAACCTACAGTATTGATTATTCGTATAAATTGTGTTTCGACCTACGCATTTTAATTTAAGTCTATGGTTTTGCCTGTTTCATTATCGAAACAGGTTCACCAATTATGTAAAAAAAAATTCAAAATCTACTATATGTGATCTCGCAATCGCTTGAACAACTAAAAGTCATTGAGAATAATGGATGTTAACTTTCTCTTCTATCATATCCTAATATTTTTTGCGAATAAATTTCCTCGAAAAGTGACAGTTCTTCGTCTGAAGTTGAAAAAATATGATCGAAAAATTTGATCTAACTTTTCCTTATCTGAATGAATATAATTCGAAAGTAGTCATTTGAAGAGTTGAAGAGTTTTTTCTTAATCGAATTCAGGAATGAAAATTGAGAAATTATATTAAATAAACAAATAAGCAAGCCAACAAAACAATTCATGTATCCCAGATATTATGCTTTTTCTTAATCCACGAAACATATGGTTTTTTTAATATTCAAGATATAAATGATATCTATGAAAGTAAATACATTGACCTTGTTCATATAATTTGAGTGTATTCACAAAAAAAAAGAAAAAGAGCTTTTTTCCTATTCATAAATTATTTCTGTGTTCAAGAAATTATTCAGTGAACATCAATGATGATGACATGAAGGTTTCTTGTAGGTCTTAACCTTGATCACAAATATATTTTTCTTGGTAACTATTATATCATTCATTTGATTTGAACGAAACCTCCAGAAAGAAATAAATATTTTACCTATAGTATTGATTATTCGTATAAATTGTAAGTCATGAAATTTTAATTTAAGTCTATGGTTTTGCCTGTTTCATTATCGAAACAGGTTCACCAATTATGTGAAAAAAAAAATTCAAAATCTACTCTATGTGATCTCGACATCGCTATAACAATTGAAAGTCATCGAGAATAATGGATGATTACTTTCTCTTCTATCATATTCTAATATTTGTTGCGAATAAATCTCCTCGAAAAGTAACAGTTCTTCGTCTGAAGTTGAAATATATGATCGAAAAATTAAAAAAACTTGATCTAATTTTTCCTCATCTGAATAGAAAGAATTCAAAAGAAGTAATTTGAAGAGATGAAGAGTTATTTCTTTATCGAATTCAGGAATGAAAATTGAAAAATTATACTAGATAAACAAATAAGCAAGCCAACAAAACAATTCATGTATCCCAGATATTATTCTTTTTCTTAATCCACGAAACATTTGGTTTTTCTAATATTCAAGATATAGATTATATCTTTGAAAGTTTATACATTGACCTTGTTCATATAATTTGAGTGTATTCACACAAAAAAAAGAAAAAGAAATTTTTTCCTATTCATAAATTATTTCTGTGTTCCAGAAATTATTCAGTAAACATCAATGATGACATGAAAGTTTCTTGTCGGTCTTAACCTTGACCAAAAGTATATTTTTCTTGGTCACTATTATATGACTCATCTGATTTGAACGAAACCTCCAGAAAGAAATAAATATTTCACCTATGGTATTGATTATTCGTATAAATTGTAAGTCATCAGTTTTGACCTACAAATTTCAATTTAAGTTTATGGTTTTGCCTGTTCCATTTATTGATACAGGTTCACCAATTATGTAAAAAAAAAATTCAAAATCTACTCTATGTGATCTGACCGTCGCTATAACAAAGTGTTTTCATAAACCTGTTATTAAATAGAAGCAGCAACTATTTACTACAAATGTAATATATGGAAGCTTATGTATATTTACAATTAGTTCGATAATACCAGAAGGTTCTAGAAAAGCTTTCAGCATGTTATCTTATAGAATCCGTTGAAAACACAACCCGTCAGTATCCCACTGAATATTATATTTATTCGACGCATAATATCTGAATGGTTAATTCTCAATGATCCCGAAGCAAATAAATAGTATTCATCAACAGAAGGTTTGACATTTCACTGATGCGCTTATCTTTGAATTAGTTCAATCATTAGAAGAAGAACTTTGCGAAAACACCGAATGGGTTAACTCGATTTAATCGGTTCAACATTTTTTGACAAGATTCAATCGAGTTAACCCTTTCGGTGTTCGTGAAGCTCTATGGTCGTTCAAATTTCTATAGAGTTTTACGAACACCGAATGGGTTAACTCGATTGAATCCTGTCAAAAAATGTTGAACCGATTCGATCGAGTTAACCCATTCGGTGTTCGTAAAACTCTATAGAAATTTGTACGAGCATAGAGCTCGACTCCTATGATTGAATTTCTGATTTGATTATATTCATCGAATATCGAACTGTCAAAAAATGTTGAACCAATCAATCGATTTGACTCATTCGGTGTTCGTAAAGCTCTATGGTCGTACAAATTTCTATAGAGTTTTACGAACACCGAATGGATTAACTCGATTGAATCCTGTCAAAAAATATTGAACCGATTTGGTCGAGTTAACCCATTCGGTGTTCGTAAAACTCTATAGAAAGTTGTACGAGTTGTACTAATGATTGAATTTCTGATTTGATTCTATTCATCGAATAACGAACTGTCAAAAAATGTTGAACCAATCAATCGATTTAACCCATTCATGGCCGTACAAATTTCTTAAGAGCTTCACGAACACCGAACGGGTTAACTCGATTGAATCGGTTCAACATTTTTTGACAGTTTGAGATTCAATGAATATGATTGAATCCGAAATTTCCAATTTATTTCTGGAAAATTCATAGAGTTATGACTTAAAACATAAAAACCTTAACTCAATCGCTGTCAAAGAGAATTTTAATGAAAATTAAGTAACGGTGGTAGATATAAATTAGGAGGTAAGTAAATTTCTCCATTAACGGAGATTAATCCATTATTATTATTCTGAACTGAAGCTGTATAGACTCTATAAAACCTTCCCCCAAAACCGTTTTTCGAACAGATGACTTTCCACATCATCTTCCCATTTTCACGGAATTACCAATGTGATGCAAGACTCAACACTCCTATAAGTGATTCTCGAGAACCAGGAGATGAAAACAATCAACTCCGACGAAGGAAAGAAACCCCAAGATAAACGATCCGCTCTGTTATAGTGCCCGTCGAAAATGATTGAAGGAATCCTTATTCGAAGTTGATACGACGAATGTATTTCGAAGGAAACATATTTCCCGGAAAGCTTGCAACTTTCTGACGACCTCTGAGAGTTTTGCATCCAGATTTCTGAGTGGAAAAACAGCGCTTCATATTGAGATGTTGACTTCAAAAGAATTCCTTAGTGTGTATAACTTTTGAACCTTTATTCGCTCAAGCATGGTTGTTTTTAACGTCGTTATTTTTACTTTTAATGATGTATAACAGTCGAGCAGAGACGCTGTGAATTTCACCCAATATATTTTCCCAAGTTTTCTCTAACCTCACCTAAAAAAATTTATTGTGGGGGATGACATTGTTTAGTTCGAAGTTTTAAACCTTTTTCATTCGTTGTCTAGACGTATAAAATACTCAATGTTCCCACTCCTCATTCCAAATTGGAGCCATCTTCCTTCCTCTGATTGGACTTTCTGCTATAAGCAGGCAGACGTTTTGGGAGTTGGCTAATGATTTTAATTCTCGTCCACCCTCCCTAACCTAAATTACTGGATTCAGTTCTCCCAAGCGAGCAAACGCTGAATAGGGATTCATTGATATCATTTATTCAGGGCAATATTAATTTTTGATTAAATGAGATCATTCCTCTTTAATCCTTTGAATTCTGGGCACTTTTTCTATGGTTATTAGAATTTGAAATGTGAATCTGAATGCCTATTTACTGAGAAAACCGGAGGTAATAGTTTTATTATCTCCAATATTATCATCGCGAACAGGGATTTTTTTTCGGTAACAACTTTTGTCTTTCAAATTATTCTATAATTTTTCATTTTTTTTTCCATTTTTGAATTCGGTAATTTTTTTACATATAATCCAATATCATTAGTTTTGCATTGCAGAATTGAATCTACTTCTTTTTGAAACTTTCGACGCTAGAATTTTTTTTCGGCTGATTATTTTAGGGGTTGCTTTCCTTACTCGTAGAACCTGGTGAATCTAAGAATTGAAAAAAGTTATTAAAATTTGAAATGTGAATCTGAAGTCGTATTCACTGAGAAAACCGGAGGTGATAGTTTCATTAACGCCAATATTATCAGTGCGAACGCGCTTTTTTTTTATTCAAACTTTTGTCTTTCATATTATTCCATTATTTTTCATCTTTTTTTGAATTCGTTGAATTCTTGAACACATAATCCAATATCATTTGTCTTGCATTGCAAAATTGAATCTACTACTTCTTGAAACTTTCGATGCTAGAATTTTTGTTCTGCTGATTATTCTAGGAATTGCTCTCCTTACTCGAAGAACCTGGTGAATCTAAAAATTGAAAAAGTTTATTAAAATTTGAAATGTGAATCTGAAGTCCTATTTACTGAGAAAACCAGAGGTGATAGTTTTATTATCTCCAATATTATCATCGCGAACAGGGATTTTTTTTCGGTACCAACTTTTGTCTTTCAAATTATTCCATAATTTTTCATTTTTTTTTTCCATTTTTGAATTCGGTAATTTTTTTACACATAATCCAATATCATTTGTCTCGCATTGCAAAATTGAATCTACTACTTTTTGAAACTTTCGATGCTAGAATTTTTGTTCTGCTGATTATTCTAGGGGTTGCTCTCCTTACTCGATGAACCTGGTGAATCTAAAAATTGAAAAAGTTTATTAAAATTTGAAATGTGAATCTGAAGTCCTATTTACTAAGAAAACCGGAGGTGATAGTTTCATTAACTCCAATATTATCATCGCGAACAGGGTTTTTTTTTCTGTTCTAACTTTTGTGTTTCAAATTATTCCATTATCTTTCATTCCATTTTTTTACCTTTTTTAATTAGTTAATTTCTTTCACACATAATCCAATACGATCATTCTTGCATTGCAATTGATTAAATCTATCACTTCACGAAACTTTCGATGCTAGAATTTGTGTTCGGTTGATTAGTTTAGGGGTTGCTTTCCTTACTCGTAGACCCGGGTGAATCTAATAATAGAAAAAGAATTTTTCACGCATAATTCATGAGATAACACTAGGAAGAGTAATCCCTCCAGAATTAACTTCAGAAATATCTTTTGCAGTTGAATTTGGATACCACCAGATACTTCTGACAGGAAAACAGCTCGATACTTAATTCCCGAGCTAATTCAACATATTATATTACAAAGTCGTCACAAGGGTGAAAATACCGGTGGTTTCCAAACTAGGGCGAAGCGAATACGCATTCAGTAATAACGCTGAATACAAATATTCCGTTCAAACCGCCATTTCACGGTTAAAATTCAATAACTCCCATCTGAAAAGCCTTCATTAACAGGAACATGCGGGCGAACGACTTACCATTAACAAACAAATATTTATCCAACATGAAAATGTCTGTTTATTCGGTTCGTGATGCTAGTAGTTCTATCCGGCGTAATCCATTTGAGCCCGGTAGTTTCCATAAATACCGACAAATAAATATTCATTTCGGCGGCATCGTCATTGTCAACACTAACTGAATGTTTCAATCTAATTCCCATGTAGGAAAAAAAATGACAGGCAGGGAATTTTTGCTTCAACTTCTCCCGCTTGAAGAAAATATGAGGGTACTTGAAAGGGTTTTTTGATAATGGCTTCGAATTCGTTGATTTTTTTGTGGCAGAATCTAATATCATTCGTCTTGCATTAAAGTATGTAATAGGATTTCTGAAAAAAAATTAGTTCTAAAAATTCTTCTTTTCGAAATCTTCTAGACCTATTTATAGTTTCTGTATTCCCATTCGCACTATCCTCTGAAATACTTTCAAATAATTATGCCTTTATGTCTATATCAATTCAAAAAGTGTAAACTTGTCGCGTGAATGCATATATTTAATCCAAAAAACTGCTTTTCAGCAGGTAAGCGATCGAACTAACAATATTCAAATGATTTCGTTTTGATTATATATTTTTAATTTTCCTGAGACTCTATTTCAATGAGAGTTCTAAGGGAGAAAAGCAATAATATCAATACAAATTATATTATTTTTCTTCAAACCAAACTCAAATAAACTAATTCTAACAAAATGAAAATTCTGAATTATAAATCCTTTTGAACTACATATGAATTGATTGTCTGTAGTTGATGATAAAACTGCTGAACTCCAATATTATGATAAGCTCAACTTCTTTCAGATTTCTCTTTTCCTTCGTTAATCAGATTCTGTTCTATCAGGTTCCACCCAATTCGTTATAAATATATATTTCGAAGATTTTTAAATTCAATTCAAAATACCCTTTTGAAAGATGTCTCGACTCTGAGGTTTTTTTCATCAATTGTCAATTGATTTTTCCTCCTAAGTTATTTTGTATTGCATTCCCTTGGTATGCCAACATTCTTGATACATTTTTTCCACTTCTTCATTTTATATACATCATTATTTTGATATACTTCATTAACATAACTAAATTAAACTTAACTATTTGAAATTAATAATTTTAACAAATTTATATTTTTTTTATTTTCAAATAATCTGAACCCTCTTTGAAAATATAATATTACAATAATTTATAAATTGATCGAATTTACTGAATTGACTAAGGATGTTTGAAGGTTCTTGAATTTTTGGTGATATTATTTGAATTTATTTTATTTTAAATTCTTGAAACTTTTGAGAAATATGACCATGTTTTGATTTCCATATCAGTTCATCTTAAGAAATAATACAATCAGCCAATGTTACCATACAGATTTCATTGCCCGAAAAATCCCAAAACAAATATAAAGGTATATACAACAATTTTCAAGATTGGTGTAGCAGTAAGAATATTAAGTAATCGTTAGCAGAGAAAGTTTTTTTGGCATATTTTAGTGAACTTAGCTCTTAATATAAAGCATCGCCCCTATGGACTTTCTACTCCATGCTAAGAAGCACAATCAACATAAATAATGCATTGTTATAGGTAACCTTTAAGATTTCTAAATGAAGTTCTTTCTCTCTACTTCTATCTTAGTATTTGTTCTTATAGTCGTAGAAATAGTAGAGTTTTCATCATGCGGTAATGGTCATAACTCACTTGATGAATTACAGCACTCGCCTTCATCTGCTTGAGTTATGACCTACATTACCGCTCGTTGAATCATATACTATTTCTTGATATTACTGCTACATATTCTTGTATTCAAAACGCTGTTTCATTTGAACGAAAATTCAATTCAACATACCATTATAGAGCGAATTATCGCTGAAGAATGAGTAAAATGATTCATACACCCTCCTCTGTTTTAGCTGGAGAATATTCCCGCTTCGAAATTCATCACGGTGAATATTTCGCTGGAAATGTGATTAATTTCGCGAAATCGAGATTAGTCGGTGGAATCTCGTTAAACTCGAAATTGAGAACAGTTATAAATTGAATAGTTGGCGAGTAATGCGATATGAGAATAATTTCGTGTTCGAAGTCTGTGAGAAGTTGATTTAATGAATGGGACTGTTCGTTTTTCCTCCAGGCGTTCGCCTGTATGAGAAAAGTTGATTCATTATTTCATCAATATTTTTCCTTAGCGATCTCGAAAGTTTCCAGTTCTCGGAAGATCAAAACTTTCGTTAGCGAGGGGAATTCAGCGAGCGCCAATCAATTTCCTTCCTGGAAGCAATATTGAGAATGAGTTAACCCGAATTACCTTTTTTTTCTAAATACTTACAATTCGGTTTAATTGAGGTCACGAATATTTTGAAAATTTATTATGAGTATCCTGAGGAATTATTTAAAATATTCGTGACCGATAACAATCGTTGAAAATTTTATTATATTTATTATCTGAAATATAATTTTTGGGATGGAAGCTTTTTACGACCACGTTCCAAAACGTTAAATTTGTTGTTGTTGTTTGGGCATATCTCAAGTGATGGCGTTGAATTATAATTGAAAAATTCTCGTTTCCTTTAATCAGTACGAAATTAGGTTTCGAAGCATTATGAGAACCTTTTGCATTTCATTGATAGTGTTGAGTATTATGTGGCGCTTAATTAGCACCTTCTCTGAGAAAGGTCAGTATCTGAGTCTAAGAATAATTTCATTACATACCATAGGACAGAAAGATTATGTAATTTCAGTCCTATGGTGGTATTTTCTGCACTGTTGTGTTTGACAATTTTCATCTTCGTTTCGAGAAACTCGAGATAATTCCAGTCACGACATTTCATGATAATCACCACCCCTATATTCCAACTCTTCTCTTGATTATCACTTTTATTCATCAGTTTCACCAATAGAATTTTCCTCACATACTCATATCATCCCTTTTATGACCGATGATTTCTCAACTATTGAATATCTTGTAGATTGTCTCGATCCTGTGGAAATTGGAGAAAAACGATGTAATGGATCCTTTAAAGTATATCACTGGAACGTAGATAAATGTGAAAGGACTAGATATGGTGGATGTGGAGCGTCGAAGAACGCATTTTTTACTTTTAAGCAATGTAAACGCATAGCTGGACGTGTATGCTCCGAATTGATAAAAATTGAGTGAAAAGAGCTGTATGTTTAAGATCAATAAATAGCTCCAACTTACCATTTATAACGAGTCGAAATAAAAATTTTTTTGTGATATATTATTCTTCAATTGAGTCATTAGCTAATTTTATGATACGATTGTTTTCATGATTATCAAAGGTTGAACAACTTATTACAATGACACATTTCTTGTGTCATTCGAAACTTATACAGAAGAACAGTCATCTGTGAATCGATATTGATTTCAATTTTTTCGCTGATTGTATTTCATTACCTCCATTTCATCATCCACGACTCAAACATTAAACAATGTTATCACATTTCATTGTACTGATTCAATTTGACGACTTGTTTAATAGTAGGTAAGAAATACTTACTCAACGCCTGCCTCACCAATTCTCAAGTTGAGAAATTTTATTCAATCTGTGCAGCTTAAATACCTCTCAACTGAGGCGACACAATGGGAAATTTCTGTATTTCATTGATGATAATTAATGTTCTGATCCATTTGACGAGCTCAAAGTTCACTAGAGATGGTAAGTATTTCAAATAGAAAAATATTACTCATCCTTATTCATGAAATTTGCATATAATACAACAAGTGTCTCTCAATACATCGTTCGCAAGAGCAATTACCCCTCTTTTTATTCATTCTCGAAGTTGGGGTTGGATATTCGAGAAATTCATTTTCGAAATTTAAGAGCCAACAATTTTTTTCTTCCATATTAAGATCCCATCACATAATGGATATCGATAAAATACATAGTCAATTTTGATTTCAAGAAAGAAAGATGTTCAATTTGTTAATTTTCACTTAAACGCCCTCTCACCAATTATGGAAATGTTTCACATAGTGATTCGTTATGATGTTTTCCTGACACAGTTTTGATGAGAGCACTGGCAAATCAATATTTTCCGAGATATTCGAAAAAGAGAACTGATTTTCAAGAAAATTTTTCCTGAATACTTGCCTGATATTCAACGTTCAGAAAGGCGTTTGTTTCTGTTGAAGATATTGCAATGCTTCTTATTTTTCTGATTTTTTCATTTCAATTTGGATACAATTTGGTTATTATCTCTTATTTCTGATAGCTTTTATTATTAGATATTTAGAGATAATTGCGAACTTCATTCTCTTTCAACTTTCGAAAAGGAATCGTTTAGTGTCACTTTATGGAAATCAGATAATATGTGGGGACATTACTCATTCCTGTACATTTATGAAGGTTTTGGCATTGTTGAAACAATTCCTGAAATGAATTGATATTAAGGTTAGGTTAGGTTAACTTTGCACAGTGTTGAAACAATTCTTGAAATGAATTAATATTTAGGTTAGGTTAGATTAAGTTAGGACAGTGTTGAAACAATTCCAAAAATAAATTAATGTTATGGTAAGGCTAAGGTAGGACAATGTTGAAACAATTTTTAAAATGAATTAATATTTAGGTTAGATTAGGTTAAGTTAGGAAGGTGTCCATAGAAAAAAATTCTTAATAGTTGAGGTCGAGGTGCCGGAGGAACCGAGTCGTTTTTTGTACAATACGTCGCTTTTTTTAGAGGAGGAAACGGTTTTTTTGATAGTAACTGGGGCATCACCTATTTTCACCCCAGAATATATGAGAATAACGTTCGTTAAAGTTTTAAAATAGGTAAAACCCATAAAAGTTCGTCTATGTTCGTTTAAACCATGCAGTCCCGGCTTCTGAATCTTCCTTTTTTTTATTTCTTTCTTTTATTTCCTGCGTTCAGGGTTATTTATGAAGGTTTGACTTTAGGCTAGTTCAGGAATCAATTGAATTTTTTTTTTCAATAATGAAAACATTCTTCAATGATTCTTCATGGTTTTCATTGATGGCAAACTATTTTTTATGCAGATTTTCACTTTTTTTTTATATTTTTTCTTGAAAAACACTCAATTGATTCTGAGAATAACGTCATTGATATTTATATTTTTTTCATCACTATTTTTCTAACATTTTTTTCAGATTCTTATCCACCCAGCACCCTTGTTCACTCCTGATCCCGTTCGAAAAATCTACATAAATACTTGTTTTTTCCATAATTGAAAACCATCAAAAATCATTTTAGAATGATCTGAATGTATCTAGAATGTCTGTCTCACATTTCGGTGGAATAAATAAATTTGATATTGTGCATTCGCCATTTTGCAACTTGATATGATTATAAGGATTGGCGAATCAATTCGTTGGATGGTTGAAATCAACACTGCTTCAAAACTTCATAACGATGCTTTACCATTCAAGCTCCGACAGAAATATTTCATAATATCACATCAGAAATTTCGGATGTGAAGAGAATTTATCGTGAATAAGATGGTAGGAATGCGAAGAACCATAAAATTTTTCCTAGAAACGTAGGTATATCAAAATGAAATATGGTTTGTAAAACTCTATTTCAATAAATAATATATGTTCTTCAATGATTCTTCATGGTTTTCATTGATGGAAAACTATTTTTTATGCAGATTTTCACTTTTTATATTTTTTCTTGAACAACACTCAATTGATTTTGAGAATAACGTCATCGATATTTATATTTTCTTCATCACTATTTTTCCAACATTTTTTTTAGATTCTTATCCACCCAGTACCCCTGTTCACTCCTGATCCCGTTTGAAAAATCTGCATAAATACTTGTTTTTTCCATCATTGAAAACCATCAAAAATCATTTTAGAATGCTCATTACAATGGAAATTATTTAAAAATTGAAAAACACGAGTGGGCGTTAAAGTAAAAATTTACCATTCAAATGACAGTATATAACTTCGTTCGAGTTCTATTCGAATTGAATACGATCCTTTCACGATTCAAGGAATGGACTCATAACTGCCGATTGCGATATAAAATTGAATTTTACGACTTGTTTTCACCTTAATCGTATTTCGAATTGACTATGCGTTAGAACCAATCATTAAATTGAAATCGGTCGTTTTCGCGAATAACAGATCCAATTGCCACAAAAGTCCAATAACATAATGAGTAATCGATAGACATTGAGGTTGTTATGGAAAAGTTTATATTTATCGTTCTTTCGAGACGTTTCATGTTTGAACGTGGTTTGAGAATTTCCTTTCCTGATACGATATTTTTGATTTTTCTGACATTTAATTTTATAGATTGCTCCGATCCTGTAGAAACTGGACCTATGTACTGCAAGGCATTATTGCCAGTATTCCACTGGCATGGAGGGGAATGTAAAGGAACATTCTATGGGGGCTGTAACCCTTCCAAAAATAATTTTAAAACATTGAAAGAATGTCAGAAGATAGCAGGACCAATATGTTCCTAATGGATCATGGAAATTCTAATATTTATTCCTTATTTGTTGACCGTTAATCAATAACTTCCAACTGTTTATATTCGTTAATTATAAAAGTTCCTCATTATTTTTGTATATCCCTTCATAACACTAATAAACAAAAATGGGTACATAAAGATAGAGACTTTAATTCGTTGTATTCTCATTTCTCATTTCGAAATACGAACACAGGTAGGAGGGCACTATCCCAACTGTCCCCAGGGTAGCTAGTTACAATAAGTGAAGCTCTGCTGCCTTCCATATCGTTTCAGAGAATCGCTGAATGGACATTTATTTCATTATAGAATTGCTAGTCGAGGGGTGTCCGAAATATAAATTAATTATAATTACGTTTCATGTAGGTAACATTCGTAATAAGACTAAAAATTCATTCATATTTGTGAGAATATTCGATTCCTGCCGTATTCAGCTCGCAACGTTGGATTATTTCTATCACAAATGAATCCCAATTCAAGCTCTGTCGGTTTCCATCCAATCCATAACCAAGCCTATAGAAATGTAAATAACATTTTGGACAAAGCATAAGGTATACGACAAACTTACGACCGAGATGACTTCGTGAACGGATGTTGATGTATTGGGTCCATATCAGAATTGAATGACTCCTACACGGTATCAAACCGAGAGCTTCATCGGAGATCGTTGAATGCTTCTCAGGTTACCTATTATTTACCGATCCTGGCAATCGCTCTATTGAAACTGAATCAATGGGGTTTCCCCCTTTTCAGTTATCGATTGAAATATTTTACATTGATGAAGCAATGGATTTGTCTTTCTCACATTTCGGTGGAATAAATAAATTTGATATTGTGCATTCGCCATTTTGCAACTAAATATTATTCTAAGCATTGGCGAATCAATTCGTTGGCTGGTTGAAATCAACACTGCTTCAGAGCTTCATTACGATGTAAACAGAAAGGATACACTCGTGTATTAATTCACCATTCGAACTCCAACAAAAATATTTCATAAAGAAAAAAATCACATAAAAAATTTCGGATGTGAAGAGAATTTATCGTGAATATGATACTAGGAATGCGAAGAACCCAAACATTTTTCCTAGAAACGTATACAAAAATGAAATATTGTTTGAAGTTTGTACAGTGTGTTTCACGTAAGCGGGTCACTGGATTTTGTGACTTTTCCCTCGAGCAAAATTGAAAAATAACCCTTTAATATGATAGTATTTCTTAAAGGCTATCTAAATATTTTATAGGAAAAACTATCGAACCAAGGCATGAAGATTAATTGAAGAAAAACCGTTTTTCCAAAATAAAAATTTTTCGAAAATTTGACTGGTTTTCAAAATAAAAAGGTCCAACGACAATTTATTACCAATTTTTCCCCCATTTGAACTTCCAGTTTTCTAGAAAAAAGAAAATTTTTTCTTGCAAAATATAGAGGCAGGCACTTTCAACGATTTCTGTGAAGAGCATTTTTGTTGCTTTCAATAAATGAATAAAAAAAATCCTAACTTTCTCGGAGAGTAAACTTATTGAGAGCATTGAAAGAAAATTCAGGCTTCATATTTTCGCTTCTAATAATCTATAATCGAGAATAAAAACTTCAAATTTTGACAATCAAATATTGATTGAACCACAGACAAAATCAATATATTTTCAGAATATGGCATCTGAATTTCTTCAGGTTGATTTTGAATGGAATTGCTCGAAATAAATATAAAATCACCATTATATTTACATATTTACATTCAGAATCTATTGAGCATTCAAAAAATATGAGAAAATATTATGAAGTATATTTTGCAAGAAAAAATTTCCCGTTTTCTAGAAAACCGGAAGTTCAAATGAAAGAATAATTGGTGAGAAATGGTCTATTGACCTTCTTATTTTGAAAACCTGCCAAATTTGGCAAATTTTTTTTTTTTGGAAAAACGGTTTCTCCTCGATTACTTTTCATGCTTTGGTTCGATAGTTTTTTCCGATAACATATTTGAACAGCCTTTAACAAATACTATCATATTGATGTGTCACTCAGATTTTTTCAGAGGATAAGTCAAAAAATTCAGTGATCCGCTTACGTGAAACACCCTGTACATTCGCCATTTTGCATCCAAATGTTAAATGACAAATAGAGCATGAAGGAATAAATTTTTATTATACGAAATATTGGCCATTTCACCACCAAATATGCTCAAACTTCTAGTTCGAACTAAAATTGCATGAAGGAAAAAATATTTAAAATATCAGATCGTTAACGATTGTCAGAACTTGTAGGAAATTCATCGTCAATTAGATGATCGTACTGTGGAGAACAAGTAAAAGCTTCTTAGAAACGTATAGCGAAATGAAATATTTTTCTTGTGAAACTATATTTCAATAAAAGTGTTCTCTGAAATAAGGTCGGTGCATTCGCCATTTTGCAACCAAATATTTATTCCATCAGGTCGTTGAGGATTTTTCGCAATTGCAGTAAATTTATCGTGAATCAGATGATCGGAGTGCGAAAAACTAGGAAAAACTTCCAGGATATGTATAGCGAATTGAAATATTTATCTTGTGAAGCTCGTGAAACTATATTTCAATAAAAGTGCTCTCTGAAATAAGGTTGGTGCATTCGCCATTTTGCAACCAAATATTGAATGACTTCTCAAATCCCAACAAGTACTCCATGAAGGAAAAAATATTATTATATGAAATATTCACAACATTTGAGAAGCAAATATGGGGAAACTTCAATTTCGAACGAATATTGCATAAAGGAATGAATATTTATAATATCAGATCGTTAACGATTCTCAGAACATGAGGGGAATTCATCGTCAATTAGACGATCGTACTGCGGAAAACAAGTGAAAGCTTCTAAGAAACGTATAGTGAAATGAAATATTTTTCTTGTGAAACTATATTTCAATAAAAGTGTTCTGAAATAATGTTGAAGTATTCGCCATTTTGCAATCAAACATTTATTCCAATGATTTTTCGGATTTGAAGAGAATTTATCGTGAATCAGATGATCGGAGTGCGAAGAACTAGGAAACACTTCTAAGAAATGTATGGCGAAATGAAATTTTTCTCTTGTGAAACTCGTGAAACATTATTTCAACAAAAATGTTCTCTGGAATAAGGTTTGTGCATTCGCCATTTTGCAACCAAATATTAAATGACTTCACAAATCCTAACAAATACTGCATGACAGAAAAAATATTATTGTATAAAATATTCACAACATTTGAGAAGCAAATATGAGGAAACTTCAATTTCGAACGAATATTGCATAAATGAATGAATATTTATAATATCAGATCGTTAACGATTCTCAGAACATGAGGGAAATTCATCGTCAATTAGATGATCGTACTGCGGAGAACAAGTAAAAGCTTTTAAGAAACGTATAGTGAAATGAAATATTTTTCTTGTGAAACTATATTTCAATAAAAGTGTTCTGAAATAAGGTTGAACCATTCGCCATTTTGCAACCAAACATTTATTCCAACTATTTTTCGGACTTGAAGAGAATTTATCGTGAATCAGATGATCGGAGTGCGAAGAACTAGGAAACACTTCTAAGAAATGTATGGCGGAATGGAATTTTTTTTTTGTGAATCTCGTGAAACAATACTTCAATAAAAATGTTCTCTGGAATAAGGTTGGTGCATTCGCCATTTTGCAACCAAACATTAAATGACTTCTCAAATCCTAACAACTACTGCATGACAGCAAAAATATTATTATATGAAATATTCACAACATTTAAGAAGCAAATATGATAGAACTTCAATTTCGAACGAATATCGCATAAAGGAATGAATATTTATAATATCAGATCGTTAACGATTCTCAGAACATGAGGGAAATTCATCGTCAATTAGATGATCGTACTGCGGAGAACAAGTAAAAGCTTTTAAGAAACGTATAGTGAAATGAAATATTTTTCTTGTGAAACTATATTTCAATAAAAGTGTTCTGAAATAAGGTTGAACCATTCGCCATTTTGCAACCAAACATTTATTCCAACGATTTTTCGGACTTGGAGAGAATTTATCGTGAATCAGATGATCGGAGTGCGAAGAACAAGGAAACACTTCTAAGAAATGTATGGCGAAATGAAATTTTTTTCAAACTCGTGAAACAATATTTCAATAACAATTTTCTCTGGAATAAGGTTGGTGCATTCGCCATTTTGCAACCAAACATTAAATGACTTCTCAAATCCTAACAACTACTGCATGACAGAAAAAATATTATTATATAAAATATTCACAACATTTAAGAAGCAAATATGATGGAACTTCAATTTCGAACGAATATTGCATAAAGGAATGAATATTTATAATATCAGATCGTTAACGATTCTCGAAACAAGAGGAGAATTCATCGTCAATTAGATGATCGTACTGCGGAGAACAAGTGAATGCTTCTAAGAAACTTATAGTTAAATGAAATATTTTTCTTGTGAAACTATATTTCAATAAAAGTGTTCTGAAAAAAAAAAAAAAGCATTCGCCATTTTGCAACCAAATATTTATTCCAATGATTTTTCGGACTTGAAGAGAATTTATCGTGAATCAGATGATCGGAGTGCGAAGAACAAGGAAACACTTCCAAGACAACTCGTGAAACTATATTTCGAAAAAAATGTTCTCCGAAATAAGCTTGGTGCATTCGCCATTTTGCAACCCAATATTATAAAATTCAAATTCCAACGAATATTGCATAAGGGAAAAAAATATTCATCCCATCAGATCGTTACCGATTTTTCTGACGTGAAGAGAATTTATCGCGAATCAGATGTAGGAGAACTAGGGAACACTTCATAAGAACGTGTAGCGAAATGGAATATTGCTCATGTGGAACTCGTGAAACTCTATTTCGATAAAAAAGTTCCCCGAAACTTCCGAAGTGGATATACGTCTGATGGTGTTTCATGAGGAGTTCCTCCGGATGATCCGTTTCCTGTGACATGGCGACACAGATGTGTTTTGAAACTTACTGAATTACCACTATTTCGCCAATTCAAATTATTTATTCGTTCCACGAGTTACACCACAGATAATTCCCATATAAATTCATATAGGATTTATGGAATAATAATTGGAAAACAGCTGAAGACATTAGAAAATTAAGCTTTATACAGAAATACTGAGAGAAATATGTATTTTAACCTTTATTCTTTTTTTCAGAAATCAAGACTGAAAATGAGTTTCCTGAATTCCCTCACGGAAATAGTTAGTAATAGTGTAGCAGGACTGTCCTTGAGTCCAAAAAGGTGAGTACCAAAACATAATCAACCCCATAGCGATTTTCCACGAGCATTGAGTGTTTCGTGTCAAAATGCATTAGCGAACAGAAACGAACTAAAGATCAATATTTTTATAATTAAAAGTTCATTAAGTTTTCAAGAAATTAATTACCTATATTATATTTCTTGAAGGTTTACAAATAATGTTGAAATATTCAGAATTCAAACGATGAACTTTCACTTCAAAAGCAAACTGAAATTGATCTCCAATTATTGTCAACCCTGATTCCTGCTCAACTTCAAGATACCACGATGGGGAAATAATTTTGTCACAACGATGCGGTTCCTGAGCACCTGTATCAATTTCCTGACCTGTTTCTCTCGGAAACTCCCTAATTGGAGAAATTCGCATTCGGTATTTGCGTCTCGCTCCCATTCGCACGTCTTGCGAATAATGCGATTTTATTCGGTAAACCTCCCATTAACGCCAACTTTCCGGGCGGACGTTAAAGAGCGGCACATATTTCCCGAGCTGTTCCGATGAAAATGAGGGACCTCGAATGAATACGCCAGGTAGTTTTAATACCCTCGTAAGTATCCCGCTTACAAGACGTTGTAACGTTCCGCTCTCGCGGACGTAATTTCTGTGTAATCCTCCGAGATTGAAGGAGGAGGACTTGGGAGAATTTCTTCCGCGACACTGCAAGAACATCGTTGAATATCTGGTCGAGGTATTCGGACTACAGGGTAATCTACACTTTATGGGGGTGAAAAAAACGTATACTTCATTTAAGAATTATTGACATCGGAGCAGGCCTTGCACGTCCAGTCGAGGCTTCATTTCAATTTCATTATAGAAATGAAACATCCTAACCTAGAAAAGTGTTCAGTATACGAATTATCGAATAATTGAGCCGGAATATTCCTTCTGCAGTTTACACATGGGAATTCAGGTTCGAAAGCGCAAAAACATCGTGGAATGCTTTCATATGAAATTATCTGAACTTCCAAGCAAGTCGGTGAGTTGAGATATCGTTCATTTGAAAGTCAACCATGGAAAATTGAAGATCATTGAAATAAATATCTATAGTCCGTTTAAGAATTATTGACATCTCGGTTGGCTGTGAAAAATCGAATTTGAGTTGGTAATAGACTATTCAGTAATATTTTGGGTTGCTGAATTCAGGTTGGTATAGGAATAACACTAACATTACCCATAGAAATCTTGCTTTGATGATTTTATCGAAGATATTGGTGAATAATTATGAAAATTAGCTCTGAATTTGAGTATTTTTTGTCTTATGCTATTAAAATGGCTGGAATTCACCAGGA
This sequence comes from Aphidecta obliterata, assembly GCA_963966015.1. NCBI lineage: Eukaryota > Metazoa > Arthropoda > Insecta > Coleoptera > Coccinellidae > Aphidecta > Aphidecta obliterata. Next base: position 30,803,870 of record OZ014428.1, read on the forward strand.
TACATCGCGCCTTACAAGAGGACGCCAGGCAGTTCATCGGTGTTACTTCGAGTTTTTCAAAGATTTGGCATATATTTCCGCTAGTGTTTCAGGTAAACTGATATTCACCTACTCAAAGTGTATTCTGATTGATCAATGTCTCTTAAATTTTCAGATTTCACCAAGCCCTGTCCGTAGAATATTAGCCTGGAATTAGCAGTGGAAGAAAACTTGTGCGATATGATTATTCCTTCAAAGAGACTTTGAATGACTTTGTTTTTGCTAGAATTGAAAACAATGAATATATCAGTTTAGATATCCTTTTCGAACTGGCCAAAGAGCACCTAGATTTCAATTGATCGAAGTCAACATTATATTATATCATAAAAAAAATTGGATACAAATACAAAAAAGTTGATCGAAGGAAAATTCTTAATGATAAACAGAAAAATATAATAAAAATAGTACGATATTGTGATAAATACCGAGAATACATAGAACAAAACATAAAATTCATTTATCTAGATGAAATTTGGCTATTCAAATTCGGCAGTGGACACTAGAAAATAATCCAAAAGGTATGCCGAGTATATTCAAGGCAGAAGGTGCACTATTTTGAATGCTGGAACAATTGATGGATTTTTACCTGGATTTGATCCGATTCTTGACAGTGGTATTAATGATAAGGATTACTATGAATGGTGAATTATTTCATAAATGGGTTATTGAAACCTTCCCAGCAAAAGGATGCCCATCAATAGGATTATGTCAGCTTATTCAATAAACACATCCAAATCACTACACTACGAGGAAACAAAGTTTTCAATGATATTTTTATCTTTGCTCTTGTATCATTCATAGATATTTTAAGTTTATTTATTATACTTATACTGTATGGTACCCTGTTCACAAGCTATATTGTTCCCAATTCAAAAGTATACTGAATAATTGTAAAATTGCTCATCAATTATAATATTTTCAATAATTCATGGACAGTTTTAATGAATGAAAATAAAAATTGACTTTCTCAAAGTATTCAACACCGAGCAATAAATAATTCACAAATTGGTTCATATATTGATAGTTCGGTACAAAATTAATGTCAAAATTCTTCATGTACTACATAGATTCTTAATTTTTGTTTCTCTCTTATTTCTTAATACATTATAACGTTTTTTCCAATCCATTCTTTTGGGCCTGTGCTTGCGAAGTATCCAAAATTTTTTTTCTGTTGCAGCACTAGCTATCTGCTAGAATTCCATTAATTATCCTTCTTGAATCCTGACATAAAATGGTACTCTTATAGTTATATGGTTAGAATTTTGCAAGAATTCCAATACCAATAAATATTGCATGGTCCTGAGTGAAAATAAATATTTATTTGAATGATCTTCAAATTTCCATGGTTGACTCTTATATGAACGATAAGTTCAGATAATTTCATATTAAAGCATTCCACGATATTTTTGCGCTTTCAAACCTGAATTCCCATGTTTGAACTGCAATCGAAATTTTCCTGCTTAATTATTCGATAATTCGTAATATTCGTATACTCAACACTTTTCTAGGTTATATTTATGTTCTATGATGAAATTTAGTTACTTTTTAGTAACTAGAAATAAAGCCTCGACTGGACGTTCATGGCCTGCTTCGATGTCAATAATTCTTAAATGGACTATATTTTCACTCAAGGTCTCCGGCTTTGCAGCTGCCCTGGTTTTGCTATATCACTTGACCCCGTGCTTGCGAAATATCAAAAATTTGTTTCTGTTTGTTGCACCACTTTAGCTACCTGCTAGAATTTCATTAATTAGCCTTTTCGAATCCTGACATAAAATGGTACTCTTATAGTTATATAGTTAGAAAATGAGACTAATTTTTTGATGAAATCTTAAAGGATTCATACTATAATCAATTTAGAAATGAAGAAACAGGTATTCCAAAAATATAAGTTGTCATGAATGCCTTTGATTTTTTGAGTAATTTTTATTTTTCTGCTTCGCCCTTATTGTTACAAAATTTTTCAGGGCCGTATCTAGGGCGTGGCAAGGGTTGCACTTGCCACGGGCAAGGTCGAAGGGGCGCCAAAAAATATCAAAAATAAAAAAATAGAATCACCAAGAAAAAAAAAATAATTCAAAGATGACGACACGGTTACGTGAGTAAGTAATTCGAACACAACATTTCGAAACATTGATATTCAAAGTACAGAATGAAATAATAATAATAATTAAAAAAAAATGAATTTAAATGCAATAAGGTCAGAAATACGAGAAATATGGTCCAATTGTTGTAACAAATTTTTAAAGATGCCGCACTCTGATCATAAATATTACAACCGGCAATATCGTCATTCCAAGCACAGCCTTTTTATGAGTTGTTTACACTACATCCCTTATCAACTCCAGCTTGTTTTGAAGGGCGGCTTCTTTGATGATGATGGTTCATAATAATCGATTTGTTTAGATTTTTAAGCCACATCTGTGGTATTGTATTGCCAAAAATTCATTAATCGGAGTTTTGAGCTCAAGAAGTTGGAGAAAAATTGGGGAATCTTATTCTATTCTACATAAATATTGATTTCTTTCGATAGTGAAGAGAAGAGCAAAAAATTTAAATTTAAATGTTCGTTTAGTGTGTATCCAGATTTGGAGTGTTATAAGTTTTGAGTTTTTTTTTATATTCTGACTTTTTTGTGCCTCAAAAGCTAACGCTATACATTCGTTGGAATCGCAATTAGGTGAAATTATCAAAGTTTTTCGCTAGCTGAAAAAATCGTCCCTGGTAAATTCGATAACAAATTATGAATTTATCATATATCTTTACTTCTGGGAAATTCTGTTAAGTAAAATGAACCGAATTAATCAATATTTGCAAGAGAAACAACTAGATATATCTAAAGGCTCACGAGTGATACTTGGACTATTGAACGAACTGAAAGCTAACAGAGAAATCTTTTTTATGCCATTGATGGAACTTTCGAAAAATGAAGCTGATTAAATTGGAATCGAAGCAAAGTTACATCAATCGAGAAAACGAAAAAAACCCAAAATGCCAGGGGAACTAGCCAGTGATGAAGCTCATCTTTTTGATGCAAACGCAAAACTGAGGAATTGGACCATAATTATTCAAATTGAAGAAAGATTTGTTGCTTTGAACGAAGTGGCAAACGACTTCAGTTTTTTGAATGGTAGTGTCATTCGAACTATGAATATTGACGATTTGAAGAAAAGTGCTGCAGATCTTGAGATAAATGTTCGTATTTATCAGATAAATATAAATATTTCATTTTGTTTTTTCAGAATTTGTTTTATTTTGATACATTCTTTCAAAATGTGTATTTCAATGTTTTCAATGAAAACATTTTTCCATAAAAATGTGTATTATTTTGAAATTCTTAAGTAAATATATGACTAGCATTATGAAAAAAAATACAATAAGAAAATATGATGGATAGAAAAAAATCAACGCAAATGGGGGGGCGCTGTCTAATAATATATTGCCACAGGCGCAATAGTACCTAGATACGGCCCTGGTTAGAATTTTGCAAGATTATCAATACCAATAAATGGTCTTGAAGTGAGAATAAATATTTATTGTAATGATCTTCAATTTTCCATGGTTGACTTTTATATGACTCAACTCAACGACTTGCTTGGAAGTTCAGATAATTTCATATGAAAGCGTTCTACGATATTTTTTCAAAAGCATGTTTAAACTGCAGTCGGAATATTCCGGCTTAATTATTCGATAATTCGTATACTGAATACTTTTCTAGGTTAGAATGTTTCATTTCTATGATGAAATTGAACAGTTACCAGAAATAAAGCCTCGACTGGACGTTCATGGCCTGCTCCGATGTCAATAATTCTTAAATGAAGTATAATAATAATGATTTTACGTTTACGTCATACTTTTCACTTTACGATCTTTAAAAACGCACCATAAACTAATGAATTTACGAGGTTCGCCGTGAAACAAATAAGGGTGGGCGAAATCTCTAATGAGCGAACCTATAAATCACGTGTTGAATCTGAGACCATCCGGAGGGTATTCAACAGGATAATATCCTCTGTCGGGATAACGGGGACGGGGATGTTAACTAGATATTACATTGTTATGCAATCGATCATCTTGACGGATGCTTCATCCGACCATATTTCGGCTCTCTGTAACAAGAAAGGGGATGAACGTGCTGCGAGGGACGAATTTGAACGTAACAAGGAGGGATGAGGATGCTTCGGGGGAATATTCTAAACCTTTCTGTTTTTTTGAGGATCGAGATGGAGTTAATTGGCGAAAGAGACACGTTTCTGTTGTTGGCAACTGAATGATGTTGTAATTAGGAAGACACACAAAAATTCCTTGTTATAAAAAAAATCCATCCTGAATATTTTCGTACTTTGAAGTCAAACATGGGTTTTCCCAGTGCTTCCGAAGAAAATGGTCGGTGGAAACCCACATCAACAGTGACATTCTCATCATTCGAGGAACTCACCCCTATCCATTTCCTCCGAATTCCTTCCGCACCCATTTCGTCGGCCATCTTTGATTGAGGTGAAATGAGGTGTGCTGAATCTATAAACGATCCTGTGCATCCCCATTTAATTGATGTATAGAAATAGGGCCCAAGGCTCTCGATCGTTCAGACACAAAAAAAGCGGTTAATTGCTTGTATTGAGCAAAATAGAGCTCGAAATTAGAACCCCTATTCAGGTTTTTTTGTGCGTTCCGAGCTGTAAATAGGATTCATCCAGCCCCCGAATCCAGAACAGGGTTGGGTATTTTTTTCAATACAACTCGACTTTTTATTTTCACGGTTTCATCAAGTTTTACGACTCGATAAAGTTTAGGATGAGATTTTTCCATCATCCGAGTATGAAACGCGCGATATGAAAGCGTCGACGGGAATTTTACACCGAATATGGTCATAAAAGTGAATATTATCTGTTAACGACAGCTTTGATTAGGTGGATATATACAGGCTGGAAGAACTCGTCAAAAAATTTCATCAGAAACTTTGGAGATGACGAGGTTACCATACCTCCAAAGGTGGCAACCAGTTGCAGTACCAACGGTACGAATTTTTTATTCAAATTTAAAATGTTAAAATCAAATATGCGATATACAATCTGTTCAAGATGTAGATGAAATAGAATTAGAATCTAGGAAATGGGAAAAAGAAACGGGATCCGTTGATTAGAAAAAGCACTTTCATATCCAACAACATATCGTTGAAAAAAGAAATATCCGAAAAAACCTGAAATTTGGCAAAATCGTTTTATTTTTTTTCTGATAACACACTTGCCACTTTGTTCTCTCTATCCAATGGCGTAAATGTTTCTGTAATCCGACTTTTTGTCTTCGAGGTACCATCATCAGCATAATTTTTTTCTCTATTTCAATAAATAAATGTTCTCTGAAATTCGGAGTTTGTGCATTCGCCATTTTGCAACCGAAGGAGAAATGACATTTCGAATCCCAACAAATACCTTTTAAAGAAAAAAATATTTTATTATATGAAATATGGGACGTAGTCTTCGCCAATTTACAACCAAATATGATGAAAATTCAATTCCAAACAAATATTGCATGAAGGAAAAAATATTTATAATATGAAATTTGTTGGACCTGAAGATAATTTGTCGTGAATCAGTTGATCGGACTGCACATGAGAACGAAACACTTCTAAGAAAGTACAGCGAAATTCAATTCAAATACTTCAAAATGTGGATGGCATAGCATTAGGATCTGGGAAATGGTAAAAGATATGGGATCTGTTGAATAAAGAAAAAACTTTTTTATATGCAACAACATATCGTTGAAAAAATTCAAAATTTTGGAAATAACCGAAAATAAACCTGAAATTTACCAAGATCGTTTTATTTCTTCTTGGCTTCATTTGGAAACACACTTCAAAATAAATTACACATTTACATTGCGACTTTGTTCTCTCTATCCAATAGCGTTAATGTTTCGGTAATCCGACTTTTCGTCTTTGAGGTACCATCATCAGCATAATTTTTTTCTCTATTTAAATAAATAAATGTTCTCTGAAATTCCGAGTTTGTGCTTTCGCCATTTTGCAACCGAAGGAGAAATGACATTTCGAATCCCAACAAATACTTTTTAAAGAAAAAAATATTCATATATGAAATATGGGACGTAGTCTTCGCCAATTTACAACCAAATATGATGAAAATTCAATTCCAAACAAATATTGCATGAAGGAAAAAATATTTATAATATGAAATTTGTTGGACCTGAAGATAATTTGTCGTGAATCAGTTGATCGGACTGCACATGAGAACGAAACACTTCTAAGAAAGTACAGCGAAATTCAATTCAAATACTTCAAAATGTTGATGGCATAGCATTAGGATCTGGGAAATGGTAAAAGATATGGGATCTGTTGAATAAAGAAAAAACTTTTTTATATCCAACAACATATCGTTGAAATAAATTCAAAATTCTGGAAATAACCGAAAATAAACCTGAAATTTAGCAAAATCGTTTTATTTCTTCTTGGCTTCATTTGGAAACACACTTCAAAATAAATTACACATTTACATTGCGACTTTGTTCTCTCTATCCAATAGCGTTAATGTTTCGGTAATCCGACTTTTCGTCTTTGAGGTACCATCATCAGCATAATTTTTTTCTCTATTTAAATAAATAAATGTTCTCTGAAATTCCGAGTTTGTGCTTTCGCCATTTTGCAACCGAAGGAGAAATGACATTTCGAATCCCAACAAATACTTTTTAAAGAAAAAAATATTCATATATGAAATATGGGACGCAATCTTCGCCAATTTACAACCAAATATGATGAAAATTCAATTCCAAACAAATATTGCATGAAGGAAAAAATATTTATAATATGAAATTTGATGGTCCTGAAGATAATTTGTCGTGAATCAGTTGATCGGACTGCACATGAGAACGAAACACTTCTAAGAAAGTACAGCGAAATTCAATTCAAATACTTCAAAATGTGGATGGCATAGCATTAGGATCTGGGAAATGGTAAAAGATATGGGATCTGTTGAATAAAGAAAAAACTTTTTTATATCTAACAACATATCGTTGAAATAAATTCAAAATTCTGGAAATAACCGAAAATAAACCTGAAATTTAGCAAAATCGTTTTATTTCTTCTTGGCTTCATTTGGAAACACACTTCAAAATAAATTACACATTTACATTGCGACTTTGTTCTCTCTATCCAATAGCGTTAATGTTTCGGTAATCCGACTTTTCATCTTTGAGGTACCATCATCAGCATAATTTTTTTCTCTATTTAAATAAATAAATGTTCTCTGAAATTCCGAGTTTGTGCATTCGCCATTTTGCAACCGAAGGAGAAATGACATTTCGAATCCCAACAAATACTTTTTGAAGAAAAAATATTATTATATGAAATATGGGACGCAGTCTTCACCATTTCACAACCAAATATGATGAAAATTCAATTTCAAACAAATATTGCATGAAGGAAAAAATATTTATAATATGAAATTTTTTGGACCTGAAGATAATTTGTCATGAATCAGTTGATCGGACTGCACATGAGAACGAAACACTTCTAAGAAAGTACAGCGAATTTCAATTCAAATACTTCAAAATGTGGATGGCATAGCATTAGGATCTGGGAAATGGTAAAAGAAACGCGATCTGTTGAATAAAGAAAAAGCTTTTTTATATCCAACAACATATCGTTGAAACAAATTTAAAATTCTGGAGATAACCGAAAATAAACCTGAAATTTAACAAAATCGTTTTATTTTTTTCTTGGCTTCATTTGGAAACACACTTCAAAATAAATTACACATTTACATTGTGACTTTGTTTTCTCTATCCAATAGCGTTAATGTTTCGGTAATCCGACTTTTCGTCTTTGAGTTACCATCATCAGCATAATTTTTTTCTCTATTTCAATAAATAAATGTTCTCTGAAATTCGGAGTTTGTGCATTCGCCATTTTGCAACCGAAGGGGAAATGACATTTCGAATCCCAACAAATACTTTCTAAAGAGAAAAATATTATTATATGAAATATGGGACGCCGTCTTCGCCATTTTACAACCAAATATGATGAAAACTCAATTTCAAACAAATATTGCATGAAGGAAAAAATATTTATAATATAAAGTTTTTTGGACCTGAAGATAATTTGTCGTGAATCAGTTGATCGGACTGCACATGAGAACGAAACACTTCTAAGAAAGTACAGCGAAATTCAATTCAAATACTTCAAAATGTGGATGGCATAGCATTAGGATCTGGGAAATGGTAAAAGATACGGGATCTGTTGAATAATGAAAAAGCTTTTTTATATCCAACAACATATCGTTGAAAAAATTTAAAATTCTGGAAATAACCGAAAATAAACCTGAAATTCAGCGAAATCGTTTTATTTTTTCTTGGCTTCATTTGGAAACACACTTCAAAATAAATTACACATTTACATTGCGACTTTGTTTTCTCTATCCAATGGCGTTAATGTTTCTGTAATCCGACTTCTCGTCTTCGAGGTACCATCAGCATCATAATTTTTTTCTCTATTTCAATAAATAAATGTTCTCTGAAATTCGGAGTTTGTGCATTCGCCATTTTGCAACCGAAGGATAAATTACATTTCGAATCCCAACAAATACTTTTTAAAGAAAAAAATATTATTATATGAAATATGGGACGCAGTCTTCGTCATTTTACAACCAAGTATGATGAAAATTCAATTTCAAACAAATATTGCATGAAGGAAAAAATATTTACAATAGGAAATTTTTTGGACATGAAGATAATTTGTCGTGAATCAGTTGATCGGACTGCACATGAGAACGAAACACTTCTAAGAAAGTACAGCGAAATTCAATTCAAATACTTCAAAATGTGGATGGCATAGCATTAGGATCTGGGCAATGGTAAAAGATACGGGATCTGTTGAATAAAGAAGAAGCTTTTTTATATCCAACAACATATCGTTGAAAAAAATTTAAAATTCTGGAGATAACCGAAAATAAACCTGAAATTTAACAAAGTCGTTTTATTTTTCCCTTAGCTTCGTTTGGAAACACACTTCAAAATAAATTACACATTTACATTGTGACTTTGTTTTCTCCATCCAATAGCGTTAATGTTTCGGTAATCTGACTTTTCGTCTTTGATCTTCCATCATCAGCATAATTTAAACGAAGCTGTTGTCATGACGAAATCTGAGGTCCTTTTTAATTCTTAATCAGATGATATTTTGAGAATGCCATATAGACATTTTTTGTAGAAAAAATTTTTTCTTATATCTTTCAAAAATTTCTCATAGGAGCTGATTTTGAATACGCAGTCGGTTTCTCCATAGAGCTTATCGCTCAATCGCAACATACGTCAAAATTATCGAAAAAATTAGTTACTTGATGAAGAAAATTATGGAATCTCTATAATGCGTTCTAGGAGCTCTTCGACAATTTTTTTTGGTAGCTTTGGAATGTGGATAATTGGAAAAAAACTCCCCTTTACCAGGGTCCATTCATTGCCATAAAGGAAAATCTCGAATGTGGAAATCTTGAAATAGGTATTTCTAAAAGATTCAACTTCAAGGTGTAGTAGTGACCAGAGAAAAATTTTCCGGTAGCGAAAAATTATATATTCGAAATGTACATCCCCAAATTGTATGGATTAGATATCTTCCTTTCCTTTACAAAATATTTAATTTATCTCCAAATTTTCCATATACATACTTGGTCAAGATATTGTTTTGTGAAAAATCTTTTTTCGTATATCTTTTACAAATTTCCCATAGGAGCTGAATCGGCAACGCTGATTTTGAATAGTCAGTCGGTTTCTCCACAGAGCTTATCGTTTAATCGCAACATGCGTCAAAAGTCTCTAAATTAGTTATTTGATGGAAAAAAATTATAAATTTTTTTTAATGCGTTCTAGGAGCTCTTCGACAATTATGAAAAATCATTTCATCACGTGACAGAACAAAACCGACTAAATTCTATGTTTTGAGCTGACAAAATCTGGAATTCTGGAAAATAATATTCTGGTAGGAGATATTTCCCAGCGATTTCACTATTATAAAGCCGAGCAAACCAGAAGTAATCTCCGATACAATGTGAAATTTTCACAATTTTATTGGAGACGTGTGCTCCGAATTCATCCACTGATCTCATCATTCTCCATTCGATTTCATATTGGAAAACCAAGGGCACAAAATATCATAAGAGCAGTCACGTTCCTCGTATATTATAACGGCGGACGCGTAATTTCGTTCGGCAAATAAGGATTCAGGTATATCAGTCACATTTAAGTGAAGATTGATGCTGTATTGGTCCGAATCGAATCGAAAATTTTGCAACGTTCCTTCTTACAATACCCAGACTGCTTCAAGATTCGCTTCTAGCCACACAAAATTTGTTGCCCCATTTTATCCCCCCATTCGTAGAATACTCGACGACACAAACGGCACTGCTGATGAAATAAAATTACACATAAAGAACGTCCCTTTACCATTCCAGCAGCATGTGGCCCCAGGCAGGGGAAGTTGAACCTCGATGTGTTGAATTTCCATCCCCCGAGACCAAATTCAACCTAACTCTAGACTTTTATGCCGCAATGCGACCTTTGAACGAATAACATCAAGGGTGTTCCAAAAGGACCATTCAATGTTAACGTAAATGTCGTACAAGAACTTGTTGTGTTCAATGTTCAGTAATTTCAATTTACTTATTATCAATCCATAATATCGAGTTGTCCCCTTCCAGATTTTCACTCAGTCGTGCCGACACCTCTGAAAGCGGCTCAGCGGGTCTCACCCCGGGATCGCGCAGCAACTCCGGCGACAGCAACACTCCGGGGTTCCCGAAGGTCCTGCCGGCACCAGGAGCCAGCGCCCTGGTTCAACGTCGTAAAAGCACCCTGGAATGTCTCGTTCCGGCGCCGCCCGTTCGACGACCGGGGTCTTTCAGGCAGAGATCCCCGAAGACGACGCCCGTGGAGAGGAGGCCCTCGACCTTCTGCACGAGGAGGCTGAGTTGGCCGGAGGTGGACCATCAGGTTCGTTCAGGGTAAGGTCGAGATTTCGTCAGTATTTGTCAATATTAATATAATTACATAGTGCCCCAACCCTGTATATTTCAGATGAGCTCTTTATCTATTATTCATTCCCGATAAATATCCCTATGTATTATTTTGATGAGCAATCCATTTCGCAATGACGCACAAGTGCAGGTGTTCATTGTTTGTTGTTTTTCATTCCAGAACTTCTAGATAAGATAATGTTATAAATGCCTCTGAAGACGATCATTCGTCCAATTTCTTCTAAATTGTAGGAGGGATAATCGTCCGTTGTAAATAAATAACTTTTTCCGTCGACCATAGAATAAAAGCTCATTTTAACGCACTCGAAATCATCCATTAATGACCCCTATTAATGCATGATTTCTTGTATTGATGCATGATTATCATGGCAACCGATTATAAGATATTCAGTTGGAGCATAGATGCATCTATGTCGGAACACGATCGAGCTGTCAAATTTATTTATTCGATTCCGATCAGAATCTGATTTTATCCGTTACGCTACTACATAATGAATAACGAAGAAAATTATCCCTTTGACACCGCCAGATGTGACAAAAACTGCTGAAGCAGCAACTTTGAGTCTGCTTCCTGAAAAGAGCCGCCATTTATATGAGAAAACCTATGCTGAATTCAAGTCTTGGTGCAAGAACATGAAGGTTCGGAACTTTACGGAAACGGTTTTGTTGGCATACTTTAAGGGTATTGCAGAAAAGGGGCATCTAGCAAGTTTATGGCCAAAATATTCGATGCTGAAATCAACACTAAATGTGAAAGACAATACTGATATAAGCAGATACCACAAACTGGTGGTGTTTATTGAACGGAAAAGAGAGGGATATATCCCAAAAAAATCAAAAGTTCTCGAAAAAGAACATGTGAGAGAGTTCATAGCGAATGCTCCTGATAGTGTTTTCTTGGTGTCGAAGGTAAAAATAAAACTCAATTGAATCGTTATTCCAACTTATTCTCATTATCTCATTATAGTGAAATAACTATCATTGTTTGATTTGTAGGTCGCTTTGATATTCGGAGTAGCGGGTGCATTGAGAAAAGATGAATTGTTAAGGTTGCAGAGAAAGGATGTACAAGATATGGGATCGAAATTTTTGGTGACAGTGAATTCATCGAAAACACATTCGAACAGGATATTCACTGTGGTGGATAATGATAAGCATACACTTTTAAACATAATAAAGAGATATATATCCTTGAGGCCAGCTCACACTCCACACGAAAGATTTTTCGTTTTTTATAAGAACTATAAATGCTCAACACAACCAGTTGGAATTAATACATTTTCTGAATTACCGTCAATGATTGCAAACTTTCTTAAATTAGAGCAACCACATTTGTATACAGGTCACTGTTTTCGGCGTTCTTCTGCGTCTATTCTTTCTGACAGTGGTGCAGATTTTTCAGCCATTAAAAGACTTGGTGGATGGAAATCAACTTCTGTTGCAGAAGGGTATATTGAAAACTCCATTCAGAATAAAATAGAAAATGCAGAAAAAATTTTATGTCATAATAGTTCCAAAGTAAATAATGCTTCAACCTCCACTTCATCCACACGTTCCTTATCGGACATTATAGGAAATGAAATAAATGTGAACTATTCAGAATGTCACAACATGTCCAATATTCCCTCTATGAATTTTTCGAATTGTTCTATAAGAAGCATACATATTAATATATCGAAATGAACATAGGAATTTGTATTACGTCAAATTTGTATATCATGCAAAATAAAAATTGGTTTCGATCCAGAATTCATATTCAATTCCTGATGAGGTCGACGGAAAAAACTTGTAATCAACTCGCTTATTAATTCAGCGATTAATGGTTTCAAACATTAACGCGCTCGCTCCGCTCACGCGTTAAAATATTTCGACCATTAATCGCTGTCATTTATAAACTAGTTGATTAAATAACTATTTTTTTAAAGTTGGCTTTCCATTTGAAAAATATAATTGTATACAATTCAGGTTCATTCCGATGAAGATTCGATAGTTTTTAGTCGAAATATGAAGGTTTCTGCCTGCATCATAACAGAAGTGCGTTCTTTTTGCAGGGTTCAAGAAATCGACGGCGTGTACTTCGAGAGTTTCACGGCGCTGGCATGGAAACAGGAAAATCAGCGCCAGACCGCGCTGAAAAATGCCGAGATCTCGGCTGCAGAACCGCCACCCCAAGAGGGAGAGCTCGGGATAACGCCTATCGATTATTCCATCCCCCAGAGCGAAAAAGACAAATTATATGTCGAAATGCTCTACACAATTGCTAATACGGTAAGATTTTCTGATACTTGTTGCCTCCTGTTTTATTCCTGTGCCATTAGACTGATTGGGGTGTGTTTTTTTTCAACCAGAAAAATACGAGAAGAAGTGGAATATTCGTTTTCTTCTCCAGGAGAATGTTTGGTTGACAAAATAAATTATTTTGAGGGCTCAATATGATAATCTGAGATGGGGATATTTTCTAATTCAGACAAAGAGCAAAATGAAATCACCATCAGCGTAACTAATTAACAACTCAATTATGAATTAACCAAGAGAAAAAATCCACCATCCCTATTGAAAAGTTCCTGAAAGAGAAATCCTACCTCTTAAAAAACGTGAATTCGAAATCGATCTTCGAAGTATGGCGATGCCGATCTAAGACCCCATTACGCGAGACCATTGACCTTATTTCTGCGCCCTCCTGGTCGAGAAGGAATTCGAAGTAGTTCGATTATTTCACCCCTCACCTGATATTTCCCCTGCAGGAGCCACTGAGGCCTCGTCCTGCGAAGCGTTTAAATGTTGATGAAAAGGTTACCGAGGGATTCGCCTTGCTCTCTCTCTCTCTCTTTTCTCATGCAGTGTAAAAATTATGGAGAGCCTCTGGTAAGCGGCGTCCGGCCGTAAATAAAGTGGAAAAATATTTTCAAGCACCCACAATTTTAAGTGGGATATGAATGATACCACTGAGTAAGAAAAGGAGTTTATTTATACTTCACCAGTTGTGCTTTGGAAGGATAAAGAAATAGGATCCAAAGGTTAAATTTGAATGATTAATTATGCCGAAAAAATTCTTCATAAATGAATATTTTCAAACCCTCCTTATTTCAAACAATTGTTCGGTGATTTTCTAGAATATGAGAACCACCCTATATGGTGGCAATGCCCTGGGAAATTTCTGTTCCCAGAGTGTTCCTTAACTGGATGTTTATATCATTTACATATTTCATGGAGATATTTTTTATGTTCCAATGTCCCATTTATCATGTTTCATTCAAAAACTGCTTCATTTCTTGCAATTTCTTCGCATCTGAGGACCATGTATTTATCTCAATATACCTACTGAATTTTTTTAAGAAATTTTTCTTGATTTTCTTGACCACTCGCAGACAGAGAGGGAAAATTTTTCCTCTATGGAAGCAAATAACAAAAAAAATTCCCGAAAAATCAAAAAGTTTTCAATATTTCCATTCATATTTTATAATCTACCAATGGCACAACACGAAAAAAGTCCTGGAAGAAAATAGGGGACATTGCTCCAAAAAAATTTCACTCAATATACCTACTGATTTTTTTTGAAAATTTTCATTTTCCAGACCACTCAAAGAATAAGAGAGAAAGGAAAATTGTTTTCTGTCTGGAGGCAAAGAAACGAAAAAAGTTTTCAGAAAATCAAAGGGTTTTCAGAAAATCAAAAAGTTTTCAATATTTCCATTCAGATCTTACAAACTACCAATGGCTCACCACAAAAAGGTCCTGGAAGAAAATAGGGGATATTGCTCCAAAAAAATTTCACTCAAACCTACTAAATTTTTTAAAATTTTGATTTTCCTGACCACTCAAAGAGGGAGAGAAAGAGAAAAATTTTTCTCTCTGGAAGCAAATACGAAAAAAATTTCCAGAAAATCATTTCCAGAAAAAGATCTCAATATTCCCATTCATATTTTACAAAACACCAGTGGCATACCACAAAAAAGTCCTGGAAGAAAATAGGGTACAGTGTTCCAAAAAAATTTCACTGAATATAACTACTGAATTTTTTAAAAAATTTTGATTTTCTTGACCACTGAAAGAGAGAAAGAAAAAAAGAAAATTTTTCTCTATGGAAGCAAATACGAAAAAAATTTCCAGAAAATCAAAAAGTTTTCAATATTCTCATTTATATTTTAAAAACTACCAGTGGCACACCACAAAAAAGTCCTGAAAGAAAATAGGGGACATTGCTCCAAAAAAAATTCACTCAATATACCTACTGAATTTTTTTGAAAATTTTCATTTTCCTGACCACTCAGAGAATGAGAGAGAAAGGAAAAATTTTTTCTGTCTGGAGGCAAAGGATACGAAAAAAGTTTTCAGAAAATCAAAAAGTTGTCAATATTCCCATTCAGATCTTACAAACTACCAGTGGCTCACCACAAAAAGGTCCTGGAAGAAAATAGGGGATATTGCTCCAAAAAAACTTCAATCAAACCTACTAAATTTTTAAAAAATTTTGATTTTCCTGACCACTCAAAGAGGGGGAGAAAGAGAACAATTTTTCTCTCTGGAAGCAAATACGAAAAAAATTTCCAGAAAATCAAAAAGATCTCAATATTCCCATTCATATTTTACAAAACACCAGTGGCATACCACAAAAAAGTCCTAGAAGAAAATAGGGTACAATGTTCCATAAAAATTTCACTAAATATACCTACTGAATTTTTTAATTAATTTTGATTTTCTTGACCACTGAAAAAGAGAGAGAAAAGAAGAAAAATTTTTCTTTCTGGAAGCAAATACGAAAAAAATGTTCAGAAAATCAAAAAGTTTTCAATATTCTCATTTATATTTTACAAACTACCAGTGGCACACCACAAAAAAGTCCTGAAAAAAAATTCACCCAATATACCTACTGAATATTTTTTTTTAATTTTGATCTTCTTGACCTCTCAAAGAGATAGGAACAGAGAGTAAAAGTTTTCTCTCTACCAGTGGCACACCACAAAAAATTCCTGAAAGAAAATAGGGGACATTGCTCCAAAAAAAAAATTCACTCAATATACCTACTGAATTTTTTTTTAATTTCGATCTTCCTGACCTCTCATATAGAGAGGAAGAGAGAGTAAAAGTTTTCTCTCTACCAGTGCCACACCACAAAAAAGTCCTGGAAGAAAACAGGGGACATTGCTCCAAAAAAATTTCACTCAATATACCTACTGAATTTTTTTTTAAATTTTCATTCTCCTGACCACTCAAAGAGAGAGAGAGAGAAAGAGAAAAAATTTAACAACCTGTATCTTGAAAACGAAATATTCAAGAGATTTTTATTCTTGATATCATCCAAGTAACCAGTCTTCTTTGTTCGTACCTTCAGTTTAGGAGCAGCCTGTTTAAAAAAATAAACATAAAAAAAATTACGAAAAGCACTGCCGTGAAGGCAGGAGCTTTTGAGCGCTCGTACATGCACCTTGCAGGTAGATTTGCATGCTCCAGTTTTAAAAACCAATTGGAAAGATTTTGACAGCTGTCAAATAAAATTTCAAACTAACGCGAAAATCCAGACTTCACGTCTGTGCTTTGGTGACCATTTTTTTTTTTCGATAACTCGCTAGTATTTCCTACGGTATCTATGGTCTTGGTAATGCGATCTGGACAAAATTTCTCACGTAGTTTGAATACATTATTCTTCATATATGAGCAAAATTTCATTTCAATCCAATAAGTATTTTCGAAATTATCAGGAAAAATATAGTTTGAACGGCTATATTTACGGAACCCCTAGTCTAATTTTGCTCATTGATGATAGTGATCGCGAAATTCGCGATCCGAACCTATCCTGAAAATTTCAAGTCCCTAGGCCTTTCCGTTCAAAAGTTATGAATTTCTATGGTTTCTATGGTTCTGATCATGCGATCTGGAAACAATGTAGCTCGAATATACCATTCTTGATTTAAATACAAAATTTCGTCACGATCAAATCCATAGTTTCGAATTTATCGAGAAAACAAAATTTCAAACGACCGTATTTACGGAACCCCTTGTATAATGTTGCTCATAGATGAACGTGATCACGACATTCGAGATCCACACCTATCCTGAAAATTTCAAGTCCCTAGGCATTTCCGTTCAAAAGTTACAATTTTCTATGGTTTCTATGGTTCTGGTCATGCGATCTGGACAAAATTTCGCATGTAGCTAAAACACCTCATTTTCCATCTGAGTGCAAAATTTCATCTCGATCGAATCTGTAGTTTTTATGTAATCAGGGAAACAAAACTTTGAACGGCCATATTTACGGAACCCCTGGGCGAATTTTGCCCAATAACGAACTTAACCGCGGCATTTGGGATCTGAACCTACACTGAAAATTTCAAGTCTCTAGGTTGATCCGTTCGAGAGTTATAGTGCTGACGGCCGGACGGACGGACGGACGGACGGACGGACGGCCGGACGGACAGACTCGAATTTTCCGACGGATTCGTCATCAGTGAGTCGAACATAGTCGATTGAGACCATTTTCGGCTCAAAATTCGAAAAATACAGACATCGTGACGAAATGATATAGCCCTCGTGTAAGTAGTACGAGCGCTCAAAAACGATAAATTCGATTTGCTTTGATGATGAAAATTTCCTATGAACATTGAACATTGGGACACAAAAAATATCCCATCCACGAAAAAGTCCAAGATCAATTGTGTGAACGTAATGATTATGCTCGTCATAATCATTGAACCATTAGCTGCTTTATTATAAATTCACCACAAATGATAGATATTCTATATATAATATAATGTAAGAAAAATAAGTGAGGCAAAAGCGAGGAAATGTATTATTACCAGTTTCAGGGGTTGAAGGGATAGGAACCTATTACCTTAATTTTCCCCTTAGGAAATACGTAGAATATTAACGTTTTCGTTTCATTTTATGAAACAGAAACGTATTCATTCAACGAATGAGTTGATGTCAAAGAAAAATGCCCCAAAAAATGAACTGAAAAATAAATTGTTAGTGGAGCTGCGCATTCGCCATTCTGCACCTAGAGATATTCTCGTATGCTTATTTGAACTCTTCAACTTAACTCCCCACTTCAAATTCAAGAAATTCTCATGGGAAGTAAAACAATCGATATTTGATCTCTCTATTAGCACGAGTGAGTAGTTAACAACAATGAAAGTATTTCCCAGAAAGTTATACTCAAATTGAATTAGGCAGGAAATAGAAAATATGAATTTATTCATGGGGCAGCCAATAAAGCGTGATTAACTCCCAAGACGAGGTAGCAGAGTGTCGCTCCGCTCCACGTAAACAATAACAGCGACATGCAAAGTCGCTCTGCACGCGATCTTGTAGCACTGCTTCCCACGTGAGATCTCTATCGGGCGAGCAATGGAACTTCGAATACACACTGAAATTCAATAGAGCCAATTTAGCGACGATACCTGCCTGCTTATTATTCCCAGCGTTGATACCCATGTTGGACTTTTTTTATGCGGTTACATCCAGGTCGAGTTGCAATTGTGACATTTGACATTTTAGGGTCGGATTTGACCTCGTATACGTCGTTATTTTTCATGAAAACTTTTCGGAGCATTCGCCAATTTGCAACTTTCGGAATTCGAAGTGAGCACATACTGCATTGAATTCTAGGTATACAGGGTGTTCCTTAATTGAAAATACAAACGAAGAGGAGAGATTCCCTAGGTAATTCAAAAAAAAGTCTCATAAACATAGGATCGCAAACGTTTCTTTTTTGAGATACAGGATATTAAAGTTTGAATTTTTTTCAGGTTTTTTTCTGATAGTATCTACACTTCACAAGATATTCAACTGAGAAAGTTCAATTTAATGTGTCGAAACAAACAATGAATTAATTCAACCCAGCCTACTAACTGAATTTTTATGACAATTTTGTTTCCTCGATAATTTCGAAACTACGGATTCGATCGAGATAAAATTTTGTATTTTAATCGAGAATGATATAATAAAGTAACATCTTGACCAGATCGCATGACCAGAACCATGGAAACCATAGAAGATTATTACTTCCGAAGGAAAAGGACTAGGAATTCAAAATATTTTTTTCCTGATAATTTCGAAACTACTGATTGGATTGGAATGAAATTTGACACCTAGCTGAAGAATAATGTATTTAAACCACGTGCGTTGTCCAGATCGCATCGCCGAGACCATAGATACCATAGAAAATTCTAGCGAATTATCGGAAAAAAATTGGCCAGCTGAAGCACTGACAAAGTCTGGAGTTTCGCCTAAGTTTGAGAATTTTTTGACAGCTGTCGAGAATTCCTTCAATTGATTTCTAAAACTGGAAAATGCGAATCTACCTACAAGGTGGATGTACGAGCGCTCAAAAGCTCCTGACTTCACGGCATTCCTTTCGTAATTTTTTTCATATGAACAATGGCTCACCAAAAAAAAGTTCCGGAGAAAAACAGAGGACGGTGTTCCAGAAAAAATATCACCCTGTAGATTTGCTATCAAAATGGGCATGTCACATGGTGTAAACTCTCAATTGTATTATGTATGCCAAAGTTCAGTTGAATATCTTGTGAAGTGTAGATATTATGAGAAAAAAACTTGGAAAAAATTCAAACTTCAACACCCTGTATCTAAAAATCTTGAAATAATTCAAAGAATCTCCTCTCTTCGTTTTAACCTCCAATTTAGGAACACCCTGTATACAGTGTGTTTCTTAGAAAATTTCTCACCTTTCTTAATTTTTCGTCCGTTTTTTCTACGTTGACTAAATCCGATTATAATTTTGAAATATTTTCATCATAAATGGATATGATATGTAGGTATAAGAAAAGCAAAACAATCCTGTATTAAATGTTGAAAAAGAATTGAAATTGAAAGTTGAAATTTGAAGAAAATAAAAATCACTATTTTTTATGCCGGACATTCAAAAGGTTGTTTATAAAAAAATCTGCTGAAACGAAATTAGTGCCTGCATTCTCACGAAAACTTCTTCAGGAAATAAAGAAAGAATTTGGAAAGTTTTTGAAATATTTGTTCATACATAAATTGTGGAATTCGAATGTTGCATGCAAATTGATATTAGCAATTGATTTTTAATTTCTTCATATACCAACTTCAAATCATACTTCTTCTTTTTCAACATATAATACAGGATAGATTTACCTTTTTCATACATATTATAATATCATAGTATCCTTCTCTGATGAAAATAATCCAAAATTAAAATCAAATGTGGTCAACGTAGAAAAAATTGACGAAAAGTAAGGTGAGGAATTTTCAAAAAAACACAAGAACTTGAATATCTCGAAAACTGTTGATATTTGGTTATCGATAAACATGACTCAAACGACAGCAAATGAGCCATACTATCATGTCCTCCAAGGTTCGCGTCTAATTTGGAAACACCCTCTACAGGTTTTTTTCAACAGAAGGGAGAGCTCAATAATTCAGATCTTGCCACCAAAAATCCAATGATCAAACTTTCAGGACAAAAAATTCATCGATAAAATAGACTTTTACTAATACGACCTTAGATTGTGTGTGATTTTCATCTCGAGATAAATAAATGAGCCATATGGTTTCGTTAACGGCAGTTCATTCTTGGTAAATGACTTTGATTATTCATTTTTCTCAACTTGAAAACAATATTTCCATTTAGCGTTTCACACTAGTCGACTGCTGAGACTTTTATATTACTTGTAGCCCGTTTAAATGGTCAATTGTTATTTTATCTATAGGAAATAGCCGAAACGACTGAAATGCAATATATTTTTTTATATGCTCTTAAACAATTTCTGAGTAAGAACCCAACATCCTGTAAAATTGGTGTTATGGCTGATAAAATTCTGGCAGTGTTCAAGATAGCAGACATAACTTTAGCGAAATTGGTCGTTACAAGCCTCCAGAAAACTCTTTAATATACCTAACTATTAAAAAAGAAACGATCTCGTATCATACATTGTAGTGAATTCGAGCTGAGACCGTCCCTGAAAAATTGGATGATGTCGCTTCAGTTAATTCACGAAAGCAACGTTCTGGGCCAACCGAGAATGAGTAATGAATGAATTTGTGGTAGGTCGGCATAGAAATCACTTCCACCCAAGAAAATTATACTCTATTCGGCGGACCTGATGAATTTAATCAGAATCTATTTGAGTGCCGAGCTTTCGTAATTAAATTTGGGATTTCATCCGTTTACCAATTGGCGAATAAATGCTGGAATGTAATATTTGGGAATATGAATATTTAATTTCAAATTCGATTACTCATCTCGGAGAAAATTCTGTATATTCGTACATACATATGTTACTTTGTATAATCCATGGATGTCGTTAATTTGGGACATCTGCAACTCAGATAACAAAATTTAGTAGTGGCAAGTAATTCATCGACTACATTGTAGTCGGTGGATGTTGTGACTACAGGGCGAGATAAGGTCGAGGAAAAGGGAGAATGTGCAACTACCATTGATTTGTGGAAAAATTTCGGAGAAAGAATTTAAGAACGTGGGTGTCCCCAAGCTCAATGAGAGGCACTGAGAAAAATGTCCACTCAGGAATAAGGTCTTTGAAGGGGGAAAAGTTTACCTTATGGGGGACACTGGAAGAATTAAGGCAGTTGCTCGCTGGTAGAGAATTCACTAAGGGTTAGTTGTACGGGGTCGGTTTTCCGGTTAGAGGCCGGTGTAGTTGAAAGTCAAGGTGGAACCAAGGTAGGTACAGAATCATAAGTTTCGGTTCGAGGCCGGTGTAGGGACTACGGACAATAGATTATAAATGATGACAGTGGGTAGAAATATAAAATAATACTAAAATTCCATCTTGATAACTTGTACTATTACCGAGGGTACAAGTCGTATTATTACAGGAATTCAGAAGGGATTTTTTTGTATTATTTGATACATAGGCGGCACTTCCGAGGGGACAAAACAGTAAATGTCGTTTACATTTGTTAGCAATTAGTTTCTTCGTTCGCAGGTGGGAGCACCTGCACCAGGTGGACAATACGCTCACTACAAAGAGGACCTTTATTTATATGGACAACGGGCATTTGGGATGCCTCCTGACAGGCATTACCGAATGCTGCATACAGCTGGGGAAGAAAAACCCCCAATTGTAGTATTAAGTGTGGTCGTTATGGAAGCCGAGGGATTAGAGGCTAAAGACGCTAATGGTAAGTCCCCTCATTTAAATCTTAAGAAGATATTCATGTTCTGCTTTAGGTTTCAGCGATCCCTACTGCATGCTGGGAATTCAACCAATGGCTGCTCCATGTTCACCTCAACCACACACCCCAAACAGGACTCTTTCAGATGCCTGTTTACCAGAAGTTCCAGGTAAAAGTTCCGTATAAAAATCGATGGTAATAAATATTAACACCCCAATAAACATTTGTTAAAGGAAAACAATTAGACATACGCCTCGCTTAACCCTCGCAAAAAAACCTCCTTTTCCCTCAGTTCCAATCTCAATTTAATCACCATTCTCCTCCCCCGCAAAAAAAACCCGAATTTACCGACCATTTCCGTCTTATTGACCCAAGAAATCGGAAAGGTTCCCGCGGGACCTGCTCTGAAACGCTTCACCGACTTCGTTTTCAAGGGACGGGACAACATCTTATCTTACGCCGCCCCCGTCTTTCCGCAATCTCGAAAAAAGGCCATCTCCCGGTAATTCCCGACACTTCTCTTCGGGGGTTGACAACTTCCAAGCGCTGCGTTTGTCAGGTAATCACGAAGAGTCGGGTAAACATCAGAACTTTCCAGCGAAATTAATCGTCAATTCCGAACTGACCAACGCGGAGGCTGGAAGTTGGAGGAATTTTGGAAATTTCGAATTATTATTTCAATTAACGAACTTCTGGAATAGTTAGAGACGAATTCGGGCTCTCGTGGAGTCGTCGAGAACTTGAGCGCCAGATTAATCGGGATGTTCATTTGTCAGAGGCCTTATCAGTCATTGCAATGAAAAATTTCAGTTTTAGCTTTATTCAGAAACACCCTTCACCCCCTTAAATCGGAATAC
Organism: Aphidecta obliterata; assembly: GCA_963966015.1. Lineage (NCBI taxonomy): Eukaryota > Metazoa > Arthropoda > Insecta > Coleoptera > Coccinellidae > Aphidecta > Aphidecta obliterata. Next base: position 30,826,926 of record OZ014428.1, read on the forward strand.
CCAAAAAGACAGCTTTCGCTTCGACATTAGCATCGCAATCAGTGTTGAAAATTACACGTTTTAATCGAATTATTTTTTCGACATTAAGAATATGCAGCTATAAGGAAAAAAATGTACATACCCCAGGGTGTCGCCCTTTTCACAGAGAAAAATTACAAAAATGGGGATCTCGAAATTTTTCAACTAAAAAGTACTGTAGTGATTAAATGAATTATATTTAGTGAAAAGCAAGTACATTTTTGGATTCGGCAGTTAGGCACCTTCGAATCATACATAAAAAACATATTTCCCCCCTACAACGTGGAATTAATTTTTTGCCCAATTTTCTTTTTGAAGAATTTTGATTAAAAAAATGTTTATTCGCCAATCTCGTTGAAATTTCTTGTACTTGTACTTCATAACGCTCTTCAAAAATAAGGATTTAGTTTTTGCATGAATCTCATAGTTTCGTTGTAGCATAAGTTTCGAATTTGAAAAATGGGTTTTTCGGTTAAAAAAATAAGAGAATATTATTAAATCATTTTCGGAAGGCTGCTTTTTTTTTCGATAGTGAGAACATGCAGCTATATGCAAAAAAGAACCACACACCCCAGGGTGCCCCCATTTTCACAGAGAAAAATTACAAAAATGGGGATCTATAAATTTTTCAACTTAAAAGTACTGTAGTGATAAAATGAATTATTTTTCGTGAAAAGCAAGTACATATTTGGATTCGGCACCTTTGCATCATATATAAAAAACATATTTCCCCCCTATAACGAGGAATTAATTTTTTTCCCAATTTTCTATGTTTGAAGAATTTTGAGTGAAAAAATTTTTATTCGCCAATCTTCTTGGAATTTATTGTATGAGCTAATTCATAACGCTCTTCAAAAATAAGGATTTAGTTTTTCCATGAATCTCATAGTTTCGTTGTAGCATAAGTTTCGAATTTGAAAAAGGAGTTTTTCGGTTGAAAAAATAAGAGAATATTATTGAATCGTTTTCGGAAGGCTGCTTTTTTTTTCGATAGTGAGAACATGCAGCTATATGGAAAAAAAAACCACACACCCCAGGGTGTCCCCATTTTCACAGAGAAAAATTACAAAAATGGGGATCTATAAATTTTTCAACTTAAAAGTACTGTAGTGATTAAATGAATTATTTTTCGTTGAAAGCAAGTACATATTTGGATTCGGCACCTTCGCATCATACATTAAAAACATATTTTTCCCCTATAACGAGGAATTAATTTTTTTCCCAATTTTCTATGTTTGAAGAATTTTGAGTGAAAAAATTTTTATTCGCCAATCTTCTTGAAATTTATTGTATGAGCTAATTCATAACGCTCTTCAAAAATAAGGATTTGGTTTTTCCATGAATCTCATAGTTTCGTTGTAGCATAAGTTTCGAATTTGAAAAAGGGGTTTTTCGGTTAAAAAAATAAGAGAATATTATTAAATCGTTTTCGGGAGGCTGCTTTTTTTTTCGATAGTGAGAACATGCAGCTATATGGAAAAAAAAAACCACACACCCCAGGGTGTCCCCATTTTCACAGAGAAAAATTACAAAAATGGGGATCTATAAATTTTTCAACTTAAAAGTACTGTAGTGATTAAATGAATTATTTTTCGTGAAAAGCAAGTACATATTTGGATTCGGCACCTTCGAATCATACATAAAAAACATATTTTTCCCCTATAACGAGGAATTAATTTTTTTCCCAATTTTGAGTGAAAAAATGTTTATTCGCCAATCTTCTTGGAATTTCTTGTATAAGCTAATTCGATAACGCTTTTCAAAAATATGGATTCAGTTTTCCCATGAATCTTATAGTTTCGTTGTAGCATAAGTTTCAAATTTGAAAAAAGGATCTTTTCGGATACAAAAATAATAAATTATTATTGAATCGTTTTCGGAAGGCTGCTTTTTTTTCGATAATAAGAACATGCAGCTATATGAAAAAAATTCCACACACCCCAGGGTGTCCCCATTTTCACAGGGAAAAATTACAAAAATGGGGATCTCTAAATTTTTCAACTTAAAAGTACTGTAGTGATTAGATGAATTATTTTTCGTGAAAAGCTAGTGCATATTTGGATTCGGCACATTCGAATCATACATAAAAAACATATTATCCCCCTATAACGGAAATTAATTTTTTGCCTAATTTTCTGTGTTTGAAGAATTTTGGGTGAAAAAATGTTTATTCGTCAATCTTCTTGAAATTTCTTATATAAGCTAATTTGATAACGCTCTTCAATAATATGGATTCAGTTTTCCCATGAATCTTATAGTTTCGTTGTAGCATAAGTTTCAAATTTGAAAAAAGGGATCTTTTCGGTTACAAAAATTATAAAATATTATTAAATCGTTTCCGAAAGGCTGCTTTTTTTTTTCGATAAAAAGAATATGGAGCTTTATGGAAAAAAATCAACACACCCCAGGGTGTCCCCATTTTCATAGAGAAAGATTACAAAAATGGGGAGCTCTAGATTTTTCAATTTGAAAGTACTGTAGTGATTAGATGAATTATTTTTCATGAAAAGCAGGTACATATTTGGATTCGGCACCTTCGAATCATACATTGAAAACATATTTCTCCCCTATAACGAGGAATTAATTTTTTGCCTTATTTTCTATGTTTGAAGAATTTTGAGTAACAAATTTTTTATTCGCCAATCTTCTTGAAATTTCTTGTATGAGCTAATTCGATAACGCTTCCCAAAATATTAGTTGTTCGGTTAAAATAATCATAAAATATTATTAAATCGTTTTCGGAAGGCTGCGAATTTTTTTTTCGGTAGTAAGAATATGCAGCATATGAAAAAAATCCACACTCCCCAGAGTGTCCCCATTTCACAGAGAAAAATCACAAAGTAGTGAGTTTTTTGTCTAATTTCCTATGTATTCTACTTATTTCTGAAGAATTTTACTGTCACGAGCTGCCCCTGATAACGACTAATCCCTGCTTCTGCTGCTTCCTCGGAAACGGCCATATCTATCTGCCCCTAATTCCCTCCACCACCCTTCCACACACAGCTGATAACCACGTAATCCTCTGTTCGTCAGGTAATCACGAGAAGTTACGAAAACATCACAGCTTCAAGCTGAGCTTCAAACGGAAGGACGGCCGCGTCAGGGAGCAGAGAGACAGTCTGGGAGGGGCCCTGCCCGCCAAGTTCATAAGGGCCACTTCTGTCAAGCCCCACACCCTCAACCCCAAGTGGAACGAGAAATTTCGATTGTAAGTAAATGCACTTTGGGAGGGTTCGTTGGCGTCTTTATCGCCGGCGCGCGTCACTGCTTATTTATTTATTAGCACCTAGTTTAGGACGAGGAGCGGCTGCATGGACTTGGAGGAGGTTTATTGGAAATTGTGGTTGCATTATTAATGCCGAAAAAAAATAATGAGATGTTTCGGGGAAGATGAATTGGGACGGAAAGCAGGGATTTCGGGAGTGTAGTTTATGATGTATGAGGGGTGGTTTGCTCGTGGAAATTCATCGAAGAAAATTTTTAATTTTCCGAAGAAATATTGGAGAGCGGACCTGACGGGAAAATCGATCAACATTTACCTGTATTCAAACCGCTCGAGAGGTCGAAGGAAAACAAAACAAATTATGTTGGTAGGTTCGATGAAACTGTCAATTTCTAATCAAACTGTCACTGAAATGTCGAAATTTAAAAAGAATCATTTCCCCCAAATCATAAGTTTCCTGGAATTAAGACTGTTATCTACCATTAGATTTCTTGTGAAAAAGATGATTTCGTTCATAAATTAATATCTTGAAATGGCCGAATATTAAAAAAAAAAAGAAAGTTCATGAAACATTGGAATCTTTTACGAAATTATGTTGGTAAGTTCGGTGAAAACTGGCAATTTCTAATCAAACTATCACTGAAATGTCAAGATTTAAAAAAAATCATTTCCCCCAAATCATAACCTTCATGAAATTTAGACTGGTATCTACCACAGCCGTCTTTATAGATAGCCTGGAACGAAGTCTGGCATCGTCGCATCCGAACGTAAATGGTAGGTATACTAGTGCGGAGCGATAGCGCGAGATATAGTATTATTTCACATTCAAATCACTAGTCAAGTCATCAAATTAATTTTTTGCTGAAAGAAAAAGAAACATAAGACCCTACTTAGTCAATAAATTGAATATCTCAGTTAGTTTTGCACAATAATCTCATGATAAAGTTGAAATTGAAATGATATTTCTCTGAATTTTTATTCAATTTATTGTTCAGCAAGAACCACGGGAAGGTGTAAGGTCATCTCTTGCCAAAAAAAAAACTCAAATAAAATTCTCAACATAAATATAAACTCTCAAACATAACAAATAAATAAATAAATATAGAAATATATTAAGTAATGAAAATTTCGAAAAACTCATAACAAAGTGAATAATTTTTTATTCTTCAATGGTTTTTTTTTGCTATCTCCTAAATGTTTTCTTTTCTTCTCCATTTGCTCGACTTTTGAATCATTATTTCTATTTTTCACATAATTTTTGAGCAGTAAATTCGCGAAAATGGAGCAGAGTGAATTTAAAATGTTACATTTGAGAGATAGTTTTTATTTCCACTGTCAGAATTAGGGGATATTTCTAATGACGAAGAAATTGATCTCAAATACCTTTTAGAAGGCAAAATAAAAAATTTTCTCATTAATTCATAACATGAAGGTGACTGTGAAAATAATATAAATGACATAACTATAGTACTTGATGAATATTTAATTCTTTTTGCTATGACCTGTCGTAATTGGTCTGTAATGATTTCTACCTGTCTGAATTTGTAAAAATTTTCATTATTTCTATCAGCTAAAAATAACAGAAGGAAGCTGAAGAACTTTTCAATGAATCTGACATAGATTCTTCAGGTACTGCATCTTCATTATTTACATTTTTATAACGAGAAAGTAAATTTGTAATTTGAGACCACCTACTAAGTGTTAGATCGTACGGAAGAACCATTTTAAATCATTTTGAGAGATCTGAATATTTTTAATAAATAATTTCAATCTAAGGTCTCTATCTATTTGAACTGAAACATCCACAGATAATGATTTTTCGAAATTAATTATATAAAAATGAATCTTTTCATCGAATTTCTTAATCTCCCATCCTGATACATCAATTTTGATTGAATAATTATTGATTAGGTCATCGAAATCTTTAATCATGTCCGAACTCAAAAAGGCTTCTATTTCATTATTCTGCCGAGAAATGATTTCATTTTTTCTAAGCTGAGGATCGGTCCTCGGTTTTGGAGTTGATTTTGTGAGATACTTCGGTAAATTTGGAAAAACTTTGGGAATAGCGTTTTTTTTTAATTTAGGATATTTTAATGATAACAATTGAATGGTTACATCTGGCTTTAAAAATTTATCTGTTTTAATAATATCACTTTCTTCGAAATGTTTCTCGCAAACTGAACTAGAAGAGGTCGGAATAAAATCTTTTCTTGGGATAGCTTTCATCCATAGAAGCTTCAGCTCTTCATTTTTGGGAAATTTAAAACAACTTACATAATTCCTATCTTTCTGATACGAATAATTGCTTCTACAATTTGGAACACAACACGATCGTACCATCTTGATTCTCAGTAGATGATCTCAAATATACCCACCAAAATTACTGAAAACAACACTTTCACTTCACTTAAATCACTATTACACTTCAGTTTGAACTTTATTACACTCATTTAATTCACAAAAACACAAATACCAACAAAAACACGTGCGTAACCTATTACGACTTGTTGAACTGAAAACTCGATTATGCGAAGCCCCCGAGTTCTATATCGCTCCGTCCAACGTTGCCAGTTTTCTCTCGTTCCAGGCTTCTAATAAAGACGGCTGTGTATCTACCATTACATTTCTTGTGAAAAAGATGATTTCGTTCATAAATTAATATCTTAAAATGGCCCAATATTGAAAAAAAAAAGAAAGTTCATGAAACATTGGAATCTTTTACGAAATTATGTTGGTAGGTTGGGTGAAACCTGTCAATTTCTAATAAGACTGTCACTGAAATGTCAAAATTAAAAGAAATGATTTTTCTCGATCCATAAGTTTCTTGAAATTGAGACTGGTATCTTCTATTATATTTCTTGTGAAAAAGATGATTTTGTTCATAAATTAATATCTTGAAATGGCCTAATATTAAAAAAAAAAAGAAAGTTCATGAAACATTAGAATCTTTTACGAAATTATGTTGGTAGGTTCGGTGAAAACTGTCAATTTCTAATCGAACTGTCACTGAAATGTCAAGATTTAAAAAGAATCATTTCCCCCAAATCATAAGTTTCCTGGAATTGAGACTGGTATCTACCATTAGATTTTTTGTGGAAAAGATGATTTCGTTCATAAATTAATATCTTGAAATGGCCGGATATTAAAAAAAAAAAAGAAAGTTCATGAAACATTGGATCCTTTTACGAAATTATGTTGGTAAGTTCGGTGAAAACTGGCAATTTCTAATCAAACTGTCACTGAAATGTCAATATTTAAAAAGAATCATTTCTCCCAAATCATAATCTTCATGAAATTTAGACTGGTATCTACCATTAGATTTCTTGTGAAAAAGATGATTTCGTTCATAAATTAATATCTTGAAATGGCCCAATATTGAAAAAAAAAGAAAGTTCATGAAACATTGGAATCTTTTACGAAATTATGTTGGTCGGTTGGATGAAACCTGTCAATTTCTAATAAAACTGTCACTGAAATGTCAAAATTAAAAGAAATGATTTTTCTCGATCCATAAGTTTCTTGAAATTGAGACTGGTATGTTCTATTATATTTCTTGTGAAAAAGATGATTTTGTTCATAAATAACTATCTTGAAATGGCATAATATTAAAAAAAAAAAGAAAGTTCATGAAACATTGGATCCTATTACGAAATTATGTTGGAAGGTTGGGTGAAAACTGTCAATTTCTAATCAAACTGTCACTGAAATGTCAAAATTTGAAAATAATCAGTTCTCCAATATCATGAGTTTCCTGAAATTGAGACAGGTATCTACCATTAGATTTCTTGTGAAAAAAATGATTTCGTTCATAAATTAATATCTTGAAATGGTCCAATATTAAAAAAAAAAAAAAAATTCATGAAACATTGGAATCTTTTACGAAATTATGTTGGTAGGTTCGGTGGAAACTATCAATTTCTAATCAAACTGTCACTGAAATGTCAAATTTTAAAAAGAATCATTTCTCCCAAATCATAAGTTTCCTGCAATTGAGACTGGTATCTACCATTAGATTTCTTGTGAAAAAGATGATTTCGTTCGTAAATTAATATCTTGAAATGGCCGAATATTCAAAAGAAAAAGAAAGTTCATGAAACATTGGAATCTTTTACGAAATTATGTTGGTAGGTTCGGTGAAAACTGTCAATTTCTTATCAAACTGCCACTGAAATGTCAAAATTTAAAAAGAATCATTCCTCCCAAATCATAAGTTTCCTGCAATTGAGACTGGTATCTACCATTAGATTTCTTGTGAAAAAGATGATTTCGTTCATAAATTAATATCTTGAAATGGCCCAATATTAAAAAAAAAAAAGAAAGTTCATGAAACATTGGAATCTTTTACGAAATTATGTTGGCAGGTTCGGTGAAAACTGTCAAATTCTAATTAAACTGTCTCTGAAATGTCAAAATTGAAAAAAATGATTTTTCTCCATTCATGAGTTTCCTGAAATTGAGACTGGTATCTTCTATTAGATTCCTTGTGGAAAAGATGATTTTGTTCATAAATTACTATCTTGAAATGGCCCAATATTGAAAAAGAAAAGAAAGTTCATGAAATATTGGAATCTTTTGCGAAATTATGTTGGTAGGTTGGGTGAAAACTGACAATTTCTAATCAAACTGCCACTGAAATGTCAAAATTTGAAAATAATCAATTCTCCAATATCATAAGTTTCCTGAAATTGAGACAGGTATCTACCATTAGATTTCTTGTGAAAAAAATGATTTCGTTCATAAATTAATATCTTGAAATTGCCCAATATTCGATAGAAGAAAAAGAAAGTTCATGAAGTTTTGGAATCTTTTACGGAATTATGTTGGTAGGTTGGATGAAAACTGTCAATTTCTAATCAAACTGTCACTGAAATGTCAAAATTGATAAAAAAATCATTTCCTCCCAACCATAAGTTTCCTGAAATTGAGACTGGTGTCTTCCATTAGATTTCTTGTAAAAAGATGATTTCTTCCATAAATTAATATTTCGAGATGACCCAATGTTCGAAAGAAGAAAAAGAAAGTTCATGAAACATTGGAATCTTTTACGAAATTGTGTTGGTAGGTTGGGTGGGAACTGTCAATTTCTGATTGAACTGTCACTGAAATGTCAAAATAAAAAAAAAAGATTTTTCCCAATTCATAAGTTTCCTGAAATTTAGACTGCTATCTTCTATTGGATTTATTGTGAAAAAGATGATTTTTTGTTCATAAATTACTGTCTTCGAATGGCCCAATATTCAAAAAAAGGTGAAAACCTTTGAATAAAGAACCACAGGAAGGAGCATTAGGCCTGAAAAAGTGGCACCAAAGTGGTTGATGCATATGGCCGACTCGTATTTCCGGATTGCAGTGGCGAAGAGTTTTTTAGTAGGGTAGAAACTAGAAAACTTTCATTCACTTTAGTTGCTATTGATGCTTTCAAAATTTTCTGATATTTTTGCCTCCTATTTCCTTTGCATTCTCACAAATTTAAATATAGGTAATTGATTCTCGTTGTGAGGTATGCCATACAGAAACATTTAATCAACAATATCAGCTAGCAGCTCCAACTTCATCAGTTGAGACCATTCTCGGCTCAGAATTTACAAAATACGATTTATTATAATTATATGATGTAAACTTGAAAATAACAAAAACTAATCTCAACCTTATCCATGATACGCCCATGTGCGTTCCTTTACGATTTTGGTGGAGGAACCACACTGATGAGTCATAACGGGCCGTTCGATATGGATGGTTTCCGTCGCGCTCGTATACAAAGAAAAGTAGACGAATGCTCCTTCCTGTGGTTCTTTATTCGAAGGTAAAAACTGTCAATTTCTAATCAAATTGTCACTGAAATGTCAAAATTTAAAAAGAATTATTTCTCCCATATCATAAGTTTCCTGAAGTTGAGACTGGTATCTACCATTATATTTCTTGTGAAAAAGATGATTTCGTCCATAAATTGATATTTCGAGATGACACAATGTTCAAAAGAAGAAAAAGAAAGTTCATGAAACATTGGAATCTTCTACGAAATTATGTTGGTAGGTTGGGTGAAAACTGTCAATTTCTAATCAAACTGAAATGTCAAAATTTAAAAAACATTTCTCCTAAATCAAAAGTTTCCTGCAATTGAGACAGGTTTCGTTCATAAATTGGTTTGCTTGTGGAGATTCATCGAAGGAAATTTTTAATTTTCCGAAGAAATTTTGGAGCGCGTACCCGACGAGAAACTCGATCAACATTTACCTGTAATCAAACCGCTCGAGAGGTCGAAGGCAAACACCTCGAGTCCGAGGGGCGAACCTCGCCCCTCGAACGAATTGATCCGCGTCATTTCCGAGATGTATCCGGCGAAATTCCAATTCATTCGAGTATCCAGATAATTGCGAAAAATATCCGGATTAACAGCAGAAAGGATTCCGGCCCCCGTCTCGTTAGCGCGCCAGACGCGGAGGAATTGTTCGGAATTTTCATCATTCCGTCTATCTAACTTTTGCGATGAAATTCGAGTCCAATTCGAGATACACTCATCTGAATATTCAATTAACCGACAGGATGGGCGGCTTCGTTATCGCGAAATTGGCGGCGTGGTGCTCCGGGAATAATGAGCGTCGCCAGAAGCGTCGTAAAACATATCAATCATCCGGTAGCCGGGACGTTTAGTCGGAAGTTAAGACGCGGCATCTTGGTTTCCGTGGATCGAACCGGAATTGGCTGTTGTTTGACGTTAATATGTTAATGTTGGCTTTGTTTGACGGATAATTCGGGGCTTAGGGGGTGTAATCTTTCGGATAACACCATCACTCCATATGGAGTTATCACTGGTTTGGTTAGGTTAGGTTCGATCAAATTATACGCGTAGTTGAAACGTTTTTATTGAAAAATGGATTATTTACTACATAAATTAATATTTTCAAATGGCTCAATATTCAAAAAAAGAGAAAGAAAGTTCATGAAACATTGGAATCTTTTACGAAATTATGTTGGTAGGTTCGGTGGAAACTGTCAATTTCTAATCAAACTATCACTGAAATGTCAAAATTTAAAAAGAATCATTTCTGCCAAATCATAAGTTTCCCGCAATTGAGACTGGTATCTACCATTAGATTTCTTGTGAAAAAGATGAATTCGTTCATGAATTAATACCTTGAAATAGCCCAATATTCAAAGGAAGAAAAAAAAGTTCATGAAACTTGGGAATCTTTTACGAAATTATGTTGGTAGGTTGGGTAAAAACTGTCAATTTCTAATCAAACTGTCACTGAAATGTCAAAATTTGAAAAGAATAAATTCTCCAATATCATGAGTTTCCTGAAATTGAGACAGGTATCTACCATTACATTTCTTGTGAAAAAAATGATTTCGTTCATAAATTAATATCTTGCGATTGTCCAATATTCAAAAGAAGAAAAAGAAAGTTCATGAAACATTGGAATCTTTTACGGAATTATGTTGGTAGGTTGGGTGAAAACTGTCAATTTCTAATCAAACTGTCACTGAAATGTCAAAATTTAAAAAAATAATTTTTCCCAATTCATAAGTTTCCTGAAATCGAGACTGGTATCTTCTATTAGATCTCTTGTGAAAAAGATGATTTTGTTCATAAATTACTATCTTCAAATGGCCCAATATAAAAAAAAAACAGAAAGTTCATGAAACATTGGAATCTTTTACGAAATTATGTTGGTAGGTCGGGTGAAAACTGTCAATTTCTAATTAAACTGTCACTGAAATGTCAAAATTGAAAAAAATGATTTTTCTCAATTCATATGTTTCCTGAAATTGAGACTGGTATCTTCTATTAGATTCCTTGTGGACAAGATGATTTTGTTCATAAATTACTATCTTGAAATGGCATAATATCAAAAAAAAAAAGAAAGTTCATGAAACATTGGAATCTTTTATGAAATTATGTTGGTAGGTTGGGTGAAAACTGTCAATTTCTAATCAAACTGTCACTGAAATGTCAAAATTGAAAAAAATGATTTTTCTCAATTCATAAGTTTCCTGAAATTGAGACTGGTATCTTCTATTAGACTCCTTGTGGAAAAGATGATTTTGTTCATAAATAACTATCTTGAAATGGCATAATATTAAAAAAAAAAAAAGAAAGTTCATGAAACATTGGAATCTTTTATGAAATTATGTTGGTAGGTTGGGTGAAAACTGTCAATTTCTAATCAAACTGTCACTGAAATGTCAAAATTTGAAAAGAATCAGTTCTCCAATATCATGAGTTTCCTGAAATTGAGACAGGTATCTACCATTAGATTTCTTGTGAAAAATGATTTTGTTCATAAATTAATATGTTGAGATTGTCCAATATTCAAAAGAAGAAAAAGAAAGTTCATGAAACATTGGAATCTTTTACGGAATTATGTTGGTAGGTTGGGTGAAAACTGTCAATTTCTAATCAAACTGTCACTGAAATGTCAAAATTTAAAAAAATGATTTTTCCCAATTCATAAATTTCCTGAAATCGAAATTGGTATCTTCTATCAGATTTCTTACGAAAAAGATGATTTTGTTCATAAATTACTATCTTGAAATGGCCCAATATAAAAAAAAACAGAAAGTTCATGAAACATTGGAATCTTTTACGAAATTATGTTGGTAGGTCGGGTGAAAACTGTCAATTTCTAATTAAACTGTCACTGAAATGTCAAAATTGAAAAAAATGATTTTTCTCAATTCATAAATTTCCTGAAATTGAGACTGGTATCTCCTATTAGATTCCTTGTGGAAAAGATGATTTTGTTCATAAATTACTATCTTGAAATGGCCTAATATTAAAAAAAAAAAGAATGTTCATGAAACATTGGAATCTTTTACGAAATTATGTTGGTAGGTTGGGTGAACACTGTCAATTTCTAATCAAACTGTCACTGAAATATCAAAATTTTAAAAGAATCAATTCTCCAATATCATGGGTTTCCTGAAATTGAGACAGGTATCTACCATTAGATTTCTTGAGAAAAAAATGATTTCGTTCATAAATTAATATCTTGAAATTGCCCAATATTCAAAAGTAGAAAAAGAAAGTTTGGAATCTTTTACGAAATTATGTTGGTAGGTCTGGTAAGAACTTTCAATTTCCACTGTCACTGAAATGTCATAATTTAAAAATCTCCTTAACCATAAGATTCCTGAAATCGAGACTGGTATCTACCATTAGATTTCTCATGAAAAAGTGTGTTAAAGAAAAAATTAAAGATGGGCACTAAAGTTAACTTTTATCTAAATCTATTCGGAATCTGAAAGTCTTTGAAAAAAAGTTTATGAAAACTATTTTATTTTGCGCATTTATTTCTCACTGAAATCTCATAATTTAAAAAAAATCATATCTCCTAAACTATTAGTTTCCTGAAATTGAGACTGGTATCTACCATCAGATTTCTCATAAGAAATTAAAGATGAACACTAAAGTAAATTAATTCATTTGGAAACTGAAAGTCCTCGATAAAAAATCAAAGAAATATCTACAGTTTCTTTACCATCATTTTTGCTAAATGTCTGTAATTTTCGAATTTTGAGCCGAAAATTGGCCCGAAAGATAAGGTTGGACTAACAGATGGAGAATTCGTTTCAAATTCAATTGTGTCCGGCCCGCCGTAAATACGATAACTATCGAAAAGAGAGGCCCAACATTTTTTTAATTTTTAGGTAACGTTGGAGTCATAAATGTGCCGGTTGAGTTTTTTAATTGGCGAAACCCGCCGAAGAGTTCCGTAGATATAGCTGTCCGAATTTTTTTTCTCTCAATAATTCGAAAATATCAATAGAAAATATTTTGAAATTTTTTTCTCAAAAACTTCGGTATCTCAGAAACTAATCGCGATATCGTGCTGAAATTTTGTGAGTACATTTTAAGGCTTGAATGAAATAAGTAATGTAGGAAATCAGCTTTTTGGTTGTCCCATTCGAAAATGAAATTGAGATTTTCAATATAATTCGGTGATTCCAACTTTTTGAGCGCTCTTTCTATTTACAAGAGGGCTATATCATTTCGAAAGGATGTATTTTTCGGATTTTGAGCCTTAAATGGTCTCAATCGACTAGGTCCTACTCACTGATGACGAATCCGTCGACCTAGAAACTTGAAATTTTCAGGGTAGGTTCGAATCTCGAATGCCGCGGTTGAGTTCGTTATTGGGCGAAATTTGACCAAAGATTCCGTGAATATGGTCGTTTGAAATTAAGTTTCTAGATCGCATAACCAGAACCATTTTAAATTCCAACCAATTAGCGAATAAAATATCCTTATATTTCTATAACAGCTGATTCGGCATAATTGACAAAGAGCTGCTGTCATTTTTTTGACAGCTGTCAAAAATTTCTTCAAATAGTTTTTAAAACTTGAAAATGCGAATCTACGAAGTTGGATGAACGAGCGTTCAAAAGCTCCTGACTTCACGCCAGTGCTTTTTATAATTTTTCATCACACCCTCGGCTAAAATTTGTAATATTTTTTTCAGTGACATCGACGACATAAACAGTGATTCCCTTCATCTAGACATATGGGACCATGATGACGAAAGTTCAGTGCTCGAAGCAGTGAGCAAACTGAATGAAGTACGTGGTGTTAGAGGTCTTGGAAGATTCTTCAAGCAAGTCTGCCAATCCGCTCGTCAAAGTTCTCAGGTATGAGAAATTTTTTTCGAATGGAATACCCTCAAAAGAGAGACGTACTAATCTCCCCCTCGAGATAAAACAGTATTAAATTCGACAATTTCGAACATAATATGTGCAGTTACCGTAAAAATGTCGGGGGTGGAGATGTAAAGCGACGAGATAAATTCGTCGGCTCCTCCATCCCAGATCGTTTTATCGCGAAACGGCAGCATCAGTACGATATTAAACAAGCGCCCAGTGGCAGTCCCGAGCTCCCAAATCGTCCAGAATCCCCTAGAACAAGATCCACAATTCATCATAATTCCAAACACGACTCTCGTCTTCCACGGGTTCGCATGCAATAAATTCGAGTTTATCGGGACGGCGAGATTTTCGGGCGTTCGGGGAATGTGACGAGGATCCGGATCCTTTAAAGAAAGGTCTCGGACAGACGTTTATTATTTACAGGAATCCTCAAATCCATTGTCCGTGTTTGAAATGATGAAAAACGTGTTAAACCTTCCCCTATCGAAATAAGCTACCCTGGTGACAGTTGAGATACTGGAAAAATAATATACGGCTGTTTATCTGAAATTATCGGATTCAGGAAACAATTTACGTATCCCAGATATCAACGAATCCATCATTTTGCAGTCGTAGACCGGTTTCGATCCATATCAGATCTCATCTGTACGATTAGCAAAATGATGAATTCGATGTGAGAAACAGAAACCTTAAAACATAAGGCAACATGGACCTGAGAAAATTTCCCAAATTCCCCCCCATTTGCGTAGATTTTTTTCCATCCATCATATTTTCTTATAGTATTTTTTTTCCATAATGCTAGTCATATATTTCCACAAGAGTTTCAAAATAATACACATTTTTATGGAAAAATTTTTTCATTAAAAACATCGAAATACAAATTTTAAATGAAATGCATAAAAATAAAACAAATTCTGAAAAAACCAAATGAAATATTTATATTTGTGTGATAAATACGAACATTTATCTTAAAAAATATAAATTCTTCAACTTGAAATTTAATAATACATACTGCAAACGTAAAATGAAAATTTTTTGGTAAGTTGACTAGAAAACAATAATCGATAATCATAATCTCTGCAAAAAAAACCGCAAACTTAGCATACAAATACTATTTTATAACCGTTTGAAACACGTACTAATAGTTGCGTACAGGGCTCGATGTTACAATATTCAAGAAGTCCATACGTTAAGTATAAAAAAATCACTAGAATAATCTTTGCCAGATGAGAACTCAAGTTTGAAAATCCATATTTTCCGCAATGAACCAAACATATTTCTTCTTGAATTGAAAGGAACAATACATATTATTATGTTAAAATACGAATAATTGAATATATCCGATGCCAGAATAAAATACTTAGTACAACTCACCTTCAATAGCACAATTTTTAATGCTGCAATCCAAGAGCACAATGACAAAAAAGTCAGAATATAAAAAAAACTCAACACTTATAACACTTCAAATCTGGATACATACCAAACGAGCATTTGAATTTAAATTTTCTGCTCTTCTCTTCACAATTGAAAGAAATCAATACTTATGTAGAATATAATAAGATTCCCCAATTTTTCTCCCACTTCTTAAGCTCAAAACTCTGATTGATGAATTTTTGGCAATACAAATCGTTTTTAAAATACCACAGATGTGGCCTAAAAATCTAAACAAACCGATCATTATGAACCATCATCATCAAACAAGCCGCCCTTCAAAACAAGCTGGATGCGATAAGAGATGTAGTGTAAACAACTCATAAAAGGGCTGTGCTTGGAATCGCATGACGACATTGCCGATTGTAATATTTATGATCAGAGTACGGCATCTTTGAAAATTTTTTATAACAATTGGACCATATTTCTCGTATTTCTGACCTTATTGCATTCTCATTCTGTACTTTGAATATCAATGTTTCGAAATGTTGTGATCGAATTACTTACTTACGTAACCGTGTTGTCATCTTTCGAATTATTTTTTTTTGCTTGGCGCTTCTATTTTTTTTATTTTTCGGCGCCCCTTCGGACCTTGCGCCCGTGGCAAGTGCCACCCTTGCCACGCCCTAGATACGGCCCTGCATTTCAGATAAACAGCCGTATATTATTCTTCTAGTCAATTATTCAGAAGAATAAGGTTGAAGCTTGAACCCGCAAATTCCATGTGTGTCCATATATGCTCGTAATGTTTACGGTGCGTCATACATGTGTATTTTGTTTGAGGAGTCGATAAAGTAGTTTTTGATCTACAGGAATTTAGGACAGTTGCTTTTGCAACGGACAGGTGGCGTGATTTGGGAAATTTTCTCAGGTCCACATTGCCTTATGTTTTAAGGTTTCTGTTTCTCACATCGAATTTATAATTTTGCTAATCGTACTGATGAGATCTGATATGGATCGAGACATGTCTACGACTTCAAATGATGGATTCGTTGGTATCTGAGATACATGAATTGTTTTGTTGGCTTGCTTATTAGTTCATCTAGTATAATTTTTCAATTTTCATTCCTGAATGCATCATCATTATTCATGCAGCTCGTTGGTTTATTTTCAGGATGATTTTCTGGGGTGTGTCACCATTCCTCTTCAAGAAATCCCATCGACTGGGTTAGAAGGCTGGTTCAAACTTGAAGCGCGGTCACAGCGGAGCTCCGTACAAGGAAGAATTCGTCTTAAGGTAAGATAAAGCTTTACGAAAGTGCCTGGGAATAACAAAAATTTCCTCAACTAGATGTGGCTATCCACGCGTGAGAACCACGGGGTCTCGGACGAAGACAACTGGAGCGAACTGATGCAGCACGAAGGTTTGTACAAAACTTTCGTGGATTACGAACTTAGGAATTGGACTCGAGAAACGTGGACTTGGAATGGGGATCTCTCAGGGCCCGCTTTGACCATTTTACATCAACACGCAGTTCAAGGTAATTCTTCCTTATGTAATATTTGGGAATATGAATAATTGATCTCAGATTCGGTTACGTATCTCGGAAAAGAGTCTGTATATTCGAAGTCGGGCATACATTGTATAATCAACGGATGTCGTTAATTTTGGTGCTGTGTGACTGAGATTTGATACGTAAACCATAGGTAAGGAAAGCTTTGGCTTCAAACGTAGCTTTGTTTTGACAAACGGAGGTAGACGACAAATAAACTTCGTATTGGCCATTGAAGGAGTCCTCGATAAGAGGAAAAGACGCAACGTAGTTTGACAATGAGAAAATTTCGGAGAAAGAATTTAAGAGCGTGGATGTCCCCAAGCAATGGAAGTTAGAAGCACTTCGAAAAATGTCAACTAAGGAGTTAGGTTTTTGAAGGGGGAAGAAGTTTACCTTTGAGGGACTCTGAAAGTGTGAAGGGCAGTAGTGGCCGGTCGGGGACCGAGGGTCGGTTGTTCGCGAGACGGTGGTGGCTCGGGAAGAGTCAGTTGTTATTGGTCTGGGACCGAGGGGGAGTTGTGCGGAAGTAAAAAAAACTCGGGAGAGTTAGTGTTTTTACTTTTAATTTTCCAAAAACTATTCGATACGAGTAAGTATCGATACTTTTCAAATGATACCCGGTAAGTATCGATATTTGACGACCGATACTGTATCGAGTAAAAGTATCGATACCTCAATGGTATCGTTTCATCCCTATTACTAAGAGTGCAAGTCGTATTACACTGACACAAAAGATTTAAGTTATCGTTGTGAATCTTTTCAGGAGATCTTACAGATCTACAAATGGCCGCCGTTCGTTTCGTGGCCGCTTCCGGTATTTACTTGAAGTATTCGTTGAATCCACGTTGGATGTATCAGCTCTTGACGGACATAGAAAGTTCCTGGCCTAACTCATCCCTAACGAGGGAGGAGGAGATGTGGTTGGCGGAAAAGTTCTCCGCCATGCAAGGTAAAAACTTCCCTCGAAAAAAGATTAAAACTGAATCCTTAACTTTCTTCACGAACAGAACGGTGGCTGCAGCAACTACGACACCACAGGCAACTCTTTCCCGCCCTCCATCCACCCTCCCTGGCTCGGTTAGAATATATTCTAAGGTGTTTGGCCTACTTGTCGAATATGGTACGTTGTATTTTCAATAAATATCGAGCTTTTGAAATCTTCAACTCCTCCTCTTCAGAAATCCTTCTGGAAATGCTGCCCATTCAACAAGGAAATCCGGGGAGAAATAGTGGCCACGCTGCGGAAGGGAACACCCGAGTGGTTCAACGCCTTGAGATCGCTCGTCATGTCGACCGAAGAGTTCGACAACTCATTCGTGGATTTCTGCACGGAAGTTTACGTCCAGTTGGAGCATGGGTTGTCCCATTATCACCCACTTTTCGAAGGGTAAATACCGCGCTCGTAGACAAATCAATGGCTGATAAGGGATGTTTCTTTCAGGACCAACGGGATACCATATTTCAGCGTGGTCTTCAAGCAGATAGACAAACTGATGTCGGACGAAGTCGTCGCTTTCCTCAATCAGAACGAACATCCGGATTCGGCCTACAGTCGTTTGATATTCTCCGTTTATCTGGAGGTGAAAGATCTCGCGACTTTCAGTCAGAACCTGCCATCTGGAGGCGACCACAGGCTTCTGCTGCCCAAATGTCACGAGTGGTTCGAACCATCCGTCAGTTGTTGGTTGGACGTCTGCAAAGCGAAGGCACTTCAAAGGGTGAGAATATTATTCTACTGTAATATTTGGGCATATGATTATTTAATTTCAAATTCGGTTACACATCTCGGAGAAGAGTCTGTATATTGGTACATACATTGTGTTTCTTTGTATAATCAACGGATGTCGTTAATTTGGAACCGGGTGACCACAGGGACACCTGCAACTCACATAACAAAATTTAGTAGATCTACATCGACTACATTGTAGTCGATGGATGTTGTGACTACAGGGCGAGATAAGGTCGAGAATAGGGGAGAATGTGCAACTACGATTGATCTGTGGGAAAATTCCGGAGAAAGAATTTGAGAACGTAGATGCCTCCAAGCTAAGTGAGAAGCACTGAGAAAAATTTCCACTCAGGACTTAGGTCTTTGAAGGGGGACTCTGGAAGAGTTAAGGCTGCTGCTCGCTGGTAGAGAACTCACTAAGAGTTAGTTGTATTACATCTCAATAACTTGTACTATTACTAAGGGTACAAGTCATATTATTATACCACTGAAGTTTCTCTGAAAATTCAGTATTCAACTGAAGAACTGAGAGTTTTCTTCACAAGACCACAAATATTAAAAATTTACGATATAACTTAATTTATCCTGCGGAAGTTCGAAGTTCGAACATTCAGCCAATTATATTTTTCGTATTGAAAGCCAAGTTTAAAAAAAAAACATTAATCTCACAACGGATGATTATCCGACCTATCTAGCATACAGTTAGAAAGAAACTCTAATTATTATTACACTTAAAAATAACATTATTCGGTTTTTTATTTTTTAAGAAACCTAGAAAAAAGTCTGGTAATCGGTTTTTTGTGTTAAGAAACCTAGGAAGAACTCGGTAATCGGTTTTTTTCAAGAAACCCAGTCAAGTTTTATCTACACAACTTACACAAGTGTTACGCTCAAAACCGTGGGAAAAGATTGGTTAACTTTGGGCAAGGTTAATGACTTGGAATAACGAAAAGAGTGTTTTAGGAAGGATTCTCACCACGTTGATTCTTGAAGTCGTTAAAGGGCGCTACTCGATCAATCAGGGCTTCTATGGCTTTCTCTTCGTTGTTTTCGGATTTAGCATCTTAACAGTTAACACTAAAAGTTTTGGAAGTTTTTTCGCGGGCGTTAACTATGTTGTTTACGCAACGAATTTCTTATCTCATTTCTCATTTCCTCGGCAGGTGAGGGTATCGGTAGAACTCCAGAAACCCTGCGAGGGAGAGAAAATCGTGAAGCACAGCTCGTCGGCCGTGGACCTGGTGTCGATGTTCTGCCATCTGAGGGACTTTTGGAGGTTGCTCCAATGGCCTAAAGCGGTCCACTCCATATCGCTCCTGTCGCAACTCCTGGACTGCATATGCTCCGCCGCCCTCCTCTACGCCGACATAATCTATCAGGGTCTCATGGAAACAGGATATTTCGACAGACTTGGACCTTTCAGCGTGTGCGAAGACATGTGCACGGCTTTGAACAACCTAGAATATGTATATAAATTCGTATCGTTACTAGGTGAGTGGATACTCCAGTCATCGACTTATCCGATAACCATTCACTTCTTCAGAAAACTACCTCGATTTCGTCACCCTCGAATCCATAGCGACCGAAACCCAATTCTTCACCTTGAAGAACCAACTAGAAGGTACCTCCAGTCAATTTCAACTCAGGATGACGGACATAATCCAAAGAGTGGGACCACAGATGCAGGAGACTCTCCGGAAGACGATGTTCCACGTGGCCTGGTCGCCGGACACGCTGCCCACGAACCAAGCAGTCGAGCCCCTGTTCGATTATCTGCACTCGCATCTGCAGCTCCTGAATTTGTACCTTCTGCCGCAGAACTTTCAGAAAGTTCTGCTTGAGGTGAGCTCCTATCCGTATTGTTACGTCTAGTGTTCCTTTATGTTAACCCTCTTCGTTTTTCCGAAAGGTATTAACCTTCAATGAGCAATGACATCTTAATCTCTGGGTTCCTGACAGAATTGATAATTTCCTTCAGGTTTTTCAGTTATAATGAACTTCAAATGTACAATTGTTTACAACAAGCTGAGATCGACCTCTGAACAGATGAATCTATACAATATTAGTATTACTTAACTTGATTATTTCTCCCAGATCTTCGTGGGTATTTCCTCCAAAAAAAGGTCGTCCTTCGATACTCAAAATATGTCCAGCTCCGAACAACCGGAACCAATGATTTGCAGATACGGTACAATTTTCCAATAATCTAATTCCAGGGAAATGTCTCCCTCTCGGAAAAATACCAAGTGTTAGGGAAGCGGTGCTAAATTTCCCAATCTCAGGGGAACAAAATCTCCAAATCCAAGGGGAACAAATTCTCGGTTCCCAGAGGAACAAACTTCTCTGATCCTAGGGGAACAAACTTCTCCAATTCCAGGGGAAAAGCTGTGAATTATTCAAAATTCATTAGAAACAGTTACAGTTTTCCAAGCATTCCTTCAGGTTCAAATACGTCATTAAAGGAACTAAAATTTACAGAAAAGACAAAAAAAGTGCACAAGAATTTCTTCTCTCTCTGTGAATTATTTCAGAAAATATCTTAGTGGATAAATGGAAAGACTTACCGTGAAAGAATTTCACGCCGAGACAAATTTGGATGTATATTTTTTAACAATTAAATATTCAATGATTGGAAGTAACAACTTCACCATTCAATGCAAAATCGATATCATCCAATCAATCCCAAATCTCAAAAATGATGTTCCAGGTGTGGGAGCACACGCTGGCAGAGCTGAGCCACCAGATGGACACCGGCGCCACCAGCGACGAGTTGCCCACCACCTTCCACGATAGACTTTACGGAGCCCTGGAATTGATGACCGAGTTCTTCTACAGCGATGGTCAAGGCCTCTCCTTCGACCTGATACATTCGGAGAGCTTCTACCGCATCGAGCAAAGACTGCAATATCATCGAACGGATACCGACAAACTCATCGAAATATTCTACAACCAGAGGTTAGAGGAGCAGAATAACATCACCAGCAGTCCTTATGGCGTCCTCGCCGTCAGGGCTTACTTCAATCACGACTCCCTCTGCGTCGAGGTGAGTAAAACAATGGTTCAAGGACGAAGAGACATGTTTCGGTTTGTCCTATTCAGGTTCTCCACGCGAGGGACATAATCCCGCTGGATCCGAACGGCTTCAGCGACCCCTTCGTGATCATCGAGCTCCTCCCGCACAAGATCTTCCCCCACTGCAACGAGCAGCAGACGAACGTGCACAAGAAGACGCTGAATCCGATCTTCGACGAGTGCTTCGAGTTCAGCGTGTCGTTGGACCAGTGCCGGTCTCAGGGGGCCATGATAGCGTTCACCGTCATGGACCACGACGTGCTCACGGCCAACGACTTCGCCGGAGAGGCCTTTCTGTTCCTGGGCAGCATACCCGGAGTGGCGGGCACCGGGCCGGGCGTGGACAATTTTCACGGGTTGAAGCCTGTTGAATTGATTCTGATGCAACAACACCAAAGGAGTGAGTTTTTTTTGTTTTTTTTTTCTTCTTTTTTCACTTCGGAATTAATTATTGATATCGTCTCTTGTTAAATTGAACCGTTTGTTTTTCCAGATCATCCCATATTGCAGATATTGGAGTCTAGGAGTGGGGACCGAATGGCTTCTGACTTCGTAAGGAAACAGAAGCTGAGATTCGCGGTTAAATAAATTTTTGGCTAATTGTATCCAGTCGAACAATTCTGTATCACACTCGTTAACTGATGTGGGGCGAGAGAAACACACATGATAATCGAGGCAGTTTTTCTTCGTTCGTGTTGTTTCTACTTTGATAACACAAGGCAATTCCAATATGAGCTCCCTTTGTTC
Source organism: Aphidecta obliterata (assembly GCA_963966015.1). NCBI lineage: Eukaryota > Metazoa > Arthropoda > Insecta > Coleoptera > Coccinellidae > Aphidecta > Aphidecta obliterata. Next base: position 30,849,289 of record OZ014428.1, read on the forward strand.
AAATTGCCTTCTACGGAAAAATCAACGAAACAATTTTTTACAGTAACATGCTGTTTGGTATTCGACGAAAAATTAGCCCAAACGCCTAGAACCAGCCCTGCTCGGATGGCAACTAAACTACCGACTCCATCCCTGTGCTATCACTATTAGAAAAAATATGTTTAGGTCCGGCTTCAGTAAGTCTAAATCAATTCAATCAGAATTATATAGGTAAGAAGGCAGGGTGCAAACAAAAAATGTCTCTCCTTGCCTGCTGTTATCTTTTTGTGAGAAAATTATTCGTGTGTCGTTGGTCGAATCTTCATGAATGTGATGCAGATCTTTTTCAATATCGTTTCATCAACATAAATCGATCTTTCTTGGAAAATGGTTGTAACTAGTGTGTAACTTAAATATCCAACGCTATTTTTTCTACGTAAAGTCTCCCTGGACTATCACTCTTATTCATTATACTATTGTAAATAGATTTATATTTTTATAAGGTGAACGACCTGAGCTCCTGGATATATCGCGGGGAAACAGTACGGAACTCAATTCATTCAAAAAAAAAAGTATCTCAACACTACTGTAGTTATTTTTATACCTTGTCATGCCTAACAACTGTTGTTTAACCGGTTGGATTATTCGTGCTTTTCATGAATCTTCTGGAATAAACTTTCGAATATTGTTGAGGCCAAACCGCAATCATTGGATCAAGCAAAGTAGAAATATTTTTTATTCCATTCTTACCACGCCAATTGGAATGATGTTGAGAATAAAATTATGAAAATTATGCCTTGATTACGAAATGATTTATTTGGGAAGCGGACATACAGGAAGAACCCTTGACTTGGTGTGGCTCGACTTGAAGAGAAAAGTGTTTCATTGATTGAATAAAAATATGTACAAGTCAAGAACCCATCCTGTATATAGGGTCGAATATAAAAACTTTATTCACAAAAATTTTCAACTCAGAAATATCAAAACTCAATACCTCAAAGCATTTCTACACGACAATATGAGAAATTTGTTATTGAATTTTATGTCTTGAAAAATTCGGCATTCGTAAAAGAAGCAGCATGTACCAGCCCAGAAAGAGATGAGAAGCGGTGGATTGGCAACTTTCTACCATTCATTGTGTATAAATTTAGGATTTTTCCCAATGAGATTCATAGATATTTCGAGTTTTATCTCTACGCTCAATGGACCATTGTTTTAATTACATTTTTCCTATGGAACCAGATTTGGATTATTTTTGCGAAATCATAGAAATAAGTACATATTGAAAAATGAACTCATTTCGAATTATTGCGACTTTTCATTATTTGGAAAAGGACCTTACTGTTAACTTCTTTTAATATTTCAGATTGTTATGTTGTTTTAGATTATAAGCAACTGTTGGATTTTGTCGACAAAAATTATTCATCTTCTATGACGTTTTAAAATTTTTTTGACATAAATATTTGATTCAAAAATACTCACATAATAATTTCCTTGAAAAGGTCCAACAAAGTGGAAAAACTTTGAAATTACCTACCTATCAGACATATCATTATGACTTTCCTTCACAGGGTGTGTTATACTGGAAGATTCTCCAATCCACAAATGAAAATATTTTTCTGCTATTTTTATCTAAGGAATTGCAACGATAAGGTATATTTATCATGGAGGGTTACCTTAAGATGATGAATATTTTGTTAATAAGTAAATATCAAATTTTATCTATATTTCCTCTAGTTGCTGGGTTATTGACCAAATGTTTAAAAATCTTTGCAAACTGTCGTTCAGTCAGTTCAAAAATATATTCCTTAATATAGGCAACATTATTTTTTTTTCAATAGATCAATTATTTGGGAAGATAATTTGAAAAAAAAATACATACAAATGAAAAATAATTAATGAATGACAAGAACATCCAATTTGCAATGAATTTCCGAAACGTTAATACCCTAGGTAGTGGAAAAGGCTTGAATGAACATTTTTGCTCACAGAGATTTAAAATATTTACATTTTTGTAAACCTCTGTACTATCTCTCTTATCCGGAGAAATTACAATATCACTGTACTCTTATATCAATAAGCTTTTACTTCCAAGGCAATCAGATTCAATCATCCTTCACCTCATCGAGCTTACTGTACTCTATGTCAATTGAAATCAAACTATGTACTCCGTATTTAGGATTTTTCTTTAATGTGATATACACCATATTACATGTATTTGTCTAAAGAATGCTAATAAATTATAATTATCCGTTCAAGTGTGTCCAGTTTTTAACCAATTCCATTTTACTTTCCACTTATACCGATTATTCCGGACAAATCTCTCCCAAGAAATTTCTGGGATTCACCGAATCACAGATGACATTTAAATTCTTTCTTGAAGGGAAGTTGATCTAGGTCCACATATTCACTTCAGTTGGGGTCACTTGAAGTTTTTCTATCAGCGCCAAAATTGCACTGGGAATTGGTTTTATTGAACGGATATTCAGGGAAATTAAATATACTGCCGCCCTGGAATATATCTCTTATTCCTGAGGAAATTATACATTGGGTTTGAGTTATGATGTAGAGTCAAGTATCCTCAGATGCACCTGAAGGTAATCATTCCTCACCCCTAAAAATAACACGAGAATATCAATATGAACTGAGGCCAGATCGTATGGAACAAAGGCGGATTCACCCTAATGCGTTTTCTATGTTATCTGTCATTCTCGAGTCTTGATTCGCCGGCTGTTAGAAACAAGTGTATCCTGAATTTTTCAAATTTGAGGGAAAATCAAAATGGTTATAGTTACTTCGTTTCTTCATCCCGAATCCCCTATAAGGTTTGCGGAGAGAAACGTTCGTGCTTATCTGAACAAAAAAGATTTAGGATTCGGAATCTTGTACATCAGTGAAAGGTATATTTTTTATTGTTATTTTCAATCCAGATCTTCATTGTGATTATTTCCAGAACACTTAGCTGGCAAGCGAGGGACGATAAAGGCTTCAAAATAGATTACCAAGACATTTCTCTACACGCAACGTCCAAAGATCCTACTATTCATTCTGAGGAATGTGTTTATGTACTACTTGATAACCACTTAACTTTACCAGGTATAATATTTCGTTTTTTGTATGTTTCTCACGAAAATCCAATCAATCTTGTTATTCCTTTAGGTCTGGAGCTAGGTTCAGACAAAAATGAAGATGCAGAAAGTAGTAGTGATGATGAAGAAAAATCAGAATCCAACGTTTCAGAGCTTTTATTCATACCCGAAACTGATGCTTCCATTATGGCGATATATGAAGCCATTTCAGTATGCCAAGTAAGGAATTAGAATTAAAGAAATTGTCATATTATTTTAGTATATGTAAAATCAAATCAAAATATTGGTTCCAGACATATGTAATACATTTTTTGCAACAGTAAGATTTAATTTCCTATTTTAAGGCACTCAATCCTGATCCACAAGATGTAGATGATGTGGACGAGGATGAGGATCACCTATACGAGGATGCAAATGAAGATCATCTTTATGAGGATGCTGACGAAGATATGGAGGAATTCCATGAGACTGAGGAAGGAGATATTCACGCTGGAGGAGATGCAGGTAGGACAAACTATATTGAAAGTTGCTTACCTCACCTTTGACGCTTTCGAGGGGAAGAAACTGGCTTGCCGACAGTACTTGAAAAATTGCCTATTTTTTATTCAAAACGTACGAAAATAACGTTCGGAAAAGGTCAAAAAACACGAGACGTTGCCGTCGAACTTTTCATAAACCGCCAAGGGTCGAATTTCCAGCTCTAAGGACATGAGGTCTCAAATAACTATGTGGCGTCTCCTACTTTTCAACAGTTTAATCTGCATTTTTGTTGTTACAATGCTAAATATTCGCTGTTTTTTCATTGCACTATTGAAATGGATATTTTTCAGCTGTGGACAATTTAGCACGAAACTTAGGACAAAATAACATAAATGATGCAAACTCTCATGCGCTCTGTCACAATGGAAACGGAGACATAGATGATGAGGAGTTTGAGGATGCCGATTAAAGCTTCTTCGTATCTATCAGTTAAGACACATCCGAATTTTGTACTGTATTATACTTGTTTTATAAGTTTTTTATAGCATTAATTGATTCAAAATATAGACCATTGTGATAAACATTCATATTCACGAAAGATGTATTAGCATATTCAATAAATTCAATGGTTCTTGATAGTATTGTTTATTTTATACCTTAATTTATATTCTCAATTCAAATAAGAAAAAGATTGATGAGGAAAGGATGAGATGGTTTGGAAAATCAAAGTCGTCTGAATAATTTTACGAAAGAGTTTCTATTGGCGATAACTCTTCAATATAACTCAACTTCATATCATTTCTTTAAAGTTAACTCAAAATAATCATGTTAATAACATCAATTATTTTTTGACCTCAACATCTTTATGACAGACTTCTTAACAACAAACTCAAAGTTATCTTGGGACTCTCGACTACAAATTTCTTTGTCTTGGCTTCTTCATAGTTGTCGTTTTCGAACATCCACACCGTTTTTTCCTCCTTCATGTAGAATATGGTAATTACCTAACTTTTTTCGGTCCAAATATCAGATCAGCATCTGGAGCTCCTTTGGGATGCTGGTACTTTTTCCTTTCCCTGTTATAATTTTGCGTAACTGGTCTATTTTGTTGTTGTACTAATTCTTGATAATCTTCTTCTTCTAAACGTTCTGTTATGTTTAAGGTTAAGCGTTTCACCCTCTCCTTCTCTTCTTTTTGTGCTATTTCCTGATCTCTTAAATTTTGAACCAGCTCAGAATTTGTATCTGCTTGGAAGGCTTTGTACTGTTGTTTGTTTCCTTTTCGAACCATAAGTACGAAGCCTATTTTATTGTTGTCGCCTTCTCCATGTTCCTATAAATGAAGCAACATGTTTGAATTATAATCATTTTGCGTCGATTATGTTTTTACCTGTAATTGCTCATAGCTTTTCTTCACATTGGTTTTCATCACAACTGGAACTGAGATATCTATATTATTGGCCTTCACAGGTTCTCTCATTCTCTCTTGAATGTTCTCAGAAACCATTTTATCTAGGGCGTTCTGAAATTCATCATCTTCTGGACATTCAACCTTTTTGGGAGCAGCGGGGATCGCATGTGATTCGGACACTGGGTCGGCTTCACTGTGTAAATCACCTGCAGAAATATATAATTGTAACATTCTCAATAATAAAATTAGCTTGTTGCTCACCTTCATCGTCTGAACCTTGAGTATGGTCAACAATCTCATCTTCTGTGGCAGTTTCGTCCGTAGATCGTCCCCGAGCAGATTCTGAGATTTCCTCATCCCCAAGGTCTTCGTTATCGGTTTCAGCGATGGTATCCAAAATATCTCCATTTGTTTTTGCTTCGGATGTTAGCATATTTTCTGAAAAATATAATCAACATATCAAGCTTTCGAATATATTGTTTATTTACTCACCAATGCCCAAAGAAACCCTTATGTTCTCCACTTCCTTTTGAGCTTCTTCATAGTTTCGGCATAATTTTAACTTTGGTCTAAGCGTTAAAATTGAATCTTTGAAAATATGATCTAGAAACGGTGGAAAAGAAGCTCCCCATTGGGTCTTTTTGAACCAGTAGTAAACTTGTAGAAATGTAAGATAATAATCAAGTCTTTTCTTACTACTTCCGCTACTAAAGTAGGTTCCTGTAAGAAGAATATTAATTATAACTAAAATGCTATCTACTTTGCTAATATAGTCTTTAAACTTACCACAAGTTTCAAGGAGAATACACACTAATCGTATACGGAAAAGATGATTGGGTGGATCCAATGGTGAAGTAACTAAAGGATCCAACGAAACTCCAAAAGTGATCAAGGAGTAAAAAACCTAAAGAAAAATGTTATCACTAAAATAACATATGTTTGGTTTGATTCTTCAAAAAGTTTACAGAATGAACAAGAAATCAATGAAATGTGAAAATTGATTTTCACACAGTGAAACATACCTTGAATACATCCGCACTTTCAACCATACGATAATTGTACAATTCTCCTAAATACTTCACTTGAGCCACTCGTCGTTGATTATACTTTTGCATATTCTTTTCCATACCTAATCTTATATCTTCCAGTACTCCATCAACCACTTTGGTACCGATTTCCTCTTGATATGACACTAGACCTGCTAAAAGATTGGCCAAGCACCTAGAATGAAATATAATTCGCAATAAAATGACTGATAAACCATCTCACAATTTTCTTTTTGCATGCTTGTTTTTATGAACGAGAGCGTTATTTACTGCAAGTTCCGAACTCTAAGCTAATGTTTTCAATGTTTAAATCCCAACTCTCTTAGGTCTCTCTAGGATTGATCGTCCTCAAAACTTGAAAAATGAGTATGGGAATTTGAATTGAGGAAATTTCATGCAACAAATATTCACCATAATAGTATATTATTTCATAAGGAGGAAAAGTGTCACTTTTTATGGCGAGCTTGTGTTTACCCGCCGAACGGAGTGAGAGATCCCCAATTTTAGATGTACCATTTTCAGATTTTTTCATATAAAAATTAATTATTCGATGCAGGGACGAAATATAGATTTTCTATATTATGAATCGACGATTACAAATAAGCACATGTATTTGCTTCACACGAAAAAAAAAATTTTCAATCGCTACTGCACTTTGAAGTTGGAACTTTTGAAGATCTCCATTTTTAGATGATCTTTTTTCGGGTTTTTCCAGATGAAAAATAATTAATCGATGCAGGATAAAATTTCAGGCTGCCTATTTTATAATTCGACGAGGAAAGATATGAATATGTATTTGTTTTCCAAAAGAAATAATTTTTTAATCGCTACTGCACTTAGAAGTCGAAACTTTTTGAAATCCCCATTTTTAGATGTCCTATTTTCGGTTTTTTTTTAATGGGAAAATCAATTAATCGATGTAGGGAGCACATTCAGGCTTAATTTGTTATAATTCAATAACGGAAAATATGAAAATGTATTTGCTTTCCGAAAGAAATAATTTCTTCAATCGCTACTGCACTTCGAAGTTGAAACTTTTGAAGATCCCCAATTTTAGATATCCCATTTTCGGGTTTTTTTTTAAATAAAAATTAATTATTCGATGCAGGGGCAAAATATAGGTTTTCTTTATTATGTATCGACGATAAAAAATACGAATAAAAAATTTCAATTGCTACTGCACTTTGAGGTTGGAACTTTTGAAGATCTCCATTTTTAGATGACCTATTTTCGGGGTTTTTCAGATGAAAAATAATTAATCGATGCAGACAGAAACTTCAGGCTTCCTTTCTTTTAATTCGACAATGAAAAATATGAATATGTATTTGCTTTCCAAAAGGCATAACATTTTTTGTTAGTTGAAACTATTGAAAATCCCCATTTTAGATGTCCTATTTTCGGGCTTTTTTATGTGAAAATCAATTAATCGATGTAGGGAGCACATTCAGGCTTACTTTGTTATAATTCAATAACGGAAAATATGAAAATGTATTTGCTTTCCGAAAGAAATAATTTTTTAATCGCTACTGCACTTAGAAGTCGAAACTTTTTGAAATCCCCATTTTTAGATGTCCTATTTGCGGTTTTTTTTTAAATAAAAATTAATTATTCGATGCAGGGACAAAATATAGGTTTTCTTTATTATGTATCGACGATAAAAAATACGAATAAAAAATTTCAATTACTACTGCACTTTGAGGTTGGAACTTTTGAAGATCTCCATTTTTAAATGACCTATTTTCGGGGTTTTTCAGATGAAAAATAATTAATCGATGCAGACAGAAACTTCAGGCTTCCTTTCTTATAATTCACTTTGAAGTTGAAACTTTTCAAAATCCCCATTTTTAGAAGTCCTATTTTCGGGTTTTTTTTTCATATGAAAATTAATTAATCGATGCAGGGAGCAAATTTGAGCAATATCGTAATTCAACGATGAAAAATGTGAATATAAATGATAGAAGTGACAAAAAAAACGAAAAAGTAATAAATTATTTTCATAATTTGATTTGAAGAAAGGACCTCACTCACCTGATGTTGTAATATTTGAGGTAATAAGCGTTCGTGAGACACTTAATGGCATACGCCGATATAACTTCATCGTTCCAATTCAACCGCCTCATCAATCTCATCACTTTATCGATATTGTTCTTTTGTAGGTCTTGATATAAGAGCTTCCGGATGAACTGGTGCATCACCGGCCTCTCCTTCTTTGCGACCGTCACAACCTCCGGGGGATTCACGTAATAATAGGCGTTCTCTATCTGTGTAACATACCGGGAGTCCAGTGTGAGGACCGATTTCTTCCTCATCATTTGCTCCAAATAAACTTTCGTTCTTTGGTGAGAATCCGGGCTGCAGTAGAGAAACCTTCCGCAAACTTCCAGGAAATTGCACGCCATCTCGATATGGTGATGGGAAAAATCGTGTAGAAGAATCTTTAGGCAATATAAGGCCTCTATCTTGGGATAGAGCTGAAATTTCACCAGTTCACCGATGAATCTCACCACCTTTATTTTTGATTCGATATTTATTTGATCCTTCTTTCGAACCTGCAAATTTAAGTGTTGGTAACTAAAAATTAATAGATTTCATATTTCAAGCTTTCATATTGAAGAATTGAGTTATTTATTTTTTAATATGCAGTAATATTATATGAAAACTCACATGATACTTGAAATCTTGACGTAGCATCTGACACAATTCATTTCCTACTTCGGGGACGGCTGGATGAAGGATCGCAACAAATCTTGCATAGAACGGTAACAGATCCAATCGGGTCCTGTTGACGACGAACAGAGCCCGCACCAACTTCTTCCGATTGTGTTTACTGTTCAAAGTAACTAGGAAATCTATTGCGGCATTATCTATCATCTCCCGGTTGACGCAGTTGTGCAGATTGTTCAGGAAGGCCTCGAGAACAATCTTATTACTCGCTGTGCTAACCGTTACTTCTTCCGCATCATCATCCGCGACAAGGGCTACATCTTCAATTTTACCTATATCAATAAAAAATTCTCAAGAATAAGCCTTAAAATGAATTGAATACATACCATCTTCTTCACATTCATCAGTTTCTGTTGGTAAATCAGAGTCCAGCACCTCTTCGGTAACAACATCTGGAGGGGCTACTGTATTTGTTTTGTTGATGAATGACGAGGGAAGAAATGCTTGTAATTCAGGTAGTTGACAATAGAATTTTTGTGTTTCTGAATCGACCCAAATTTTTTCAATGAAGGATTGGGAACCTTCCTCAATGTCTGGACCAGATCCAGTCACAATCATATTCTGAAAAATGAATGAAAATTTTAAACTTAAATTCTATCAGCTTCAGTTCTTTCTGCAGAACTCCTTCTCTTTTGCTGAGAGAGAAACCTGTTCTTGAAATAAATATCATTTAAAATATCAAAATTTACCTCTTGGTTTTGAACTGGAGTTTGGGCCTTGAGAGATGGCATATTCTCATCCAAAATTTCAGCGAAACTCTTGGCAGAATTATGGAGTTTTTCGAAAGCTGTTTGCATATTCTGCAATTTCTCCTTTCTCTCCACACTCAATTCTCCTTTAGTTTGCAATATCCTCAAGTTCTGTTTCTCGAAATTCATTATTTCTTGATGATCCTTCACGACGTGTTTACTTAGAGTCACAAAATAATCTCTGAGCAAAGATTTAACGTTTTGTTGTTTTTCCGGTGGTAAAAAAGTGCTGCGCGGAATAGGTATTCCGAATTTTTCTTCCAATAACTTCATTCTTTTCGGCACCAAACCTAAAGTTATCATTCCGTTACCAATATTTCACTATTGTAGATTTAACTTACCCGCATAATCTTCCCCACAATGTTTACAAAAACTAAGAATAATGGATATATTGCTATGTTCTTCTTTATCCATAGTTATCAGAGTTGTTAAAACATTACCCAATAGGGTGAAAGAATGTTTGTTGTTGAAAATTCCAGCTTGCACTAAATCTGCATAAAGCCTTACATCAACTCTCAGTTTACTAGGATTAGCAATTTTCTCGCCTGGTTTAATGGACAAATTTTTCTGCCAATTTTCAAATAGCAACTGGGAAAAATCGCCATATGTTTGATTCAGTAAACTAGACAACTTTACAACGGCATAAACATCGGTCATTTTCAGCTTAGCATCCACCAGACCAGCAGCTACCTCAGATATATATTTAGATAAATTCAAACCGGACATATCTTTGATATAAGTATCCAGTTGATTGGCAGTGAAGTTTTTGATTTTTTTAACGAAGGATGTGTTTTTTTTCACATTCGAATCCAGTTTACTGAAAAAAGACTCAGGGGGTCGGATATGTTGTGCATTTTGATTGGTAGCACGAAGTTCTTGCTTTGCAGTCAGTCTTTCTTGAAACTCCTTTATATATAACTCTAAATCCGCTTTTTCCGTTTCTTCACTCTCCTGTGTGTTCTCATCATCTTTTTTCTCCGACACATGAGCAGTCATTTTGAAAATTTTCTCTGAGTTAGGAGAGAAAAAAATATGTTATAGAATTATGAAAACATTCGAAATGTGACACTCATAGAACACTAGTGACACTGACATTTCATCATAGAATACGATGTCAATGCCACAGAGAACCTCAATGACAATTATGATAATTTGTCATCTTGTAATCTATAGCCAATAGGGAAAAATCACGAACCGCTAGATGGCGCTGAAAATCACAAGATGTCGGGCCGAATGGTGGTCAAAATTATTCTGTCATTTCTGTCTTTCATAACAAGTAAATCAAATATTTTTTATAAGAATGCGGAATTAATGCCTGTAAAAGTCGAGATAACCACTTCGGACATTTTTGATTATGTGGGTGAACGTGAATGTGATAGCGAATGACCACTATATTATAATAGAAAATTATTGAACTTGATCATCTTTCAGGAAGTGCTTGCTGCAAAGTAACAACTTCTTTGAGATACGTTTCCCAATCTTCAATATTGTCTGCAATTTGTTAACTGACTTGGGATTCAACGGGATTTTATGCAAAGAAATTTCAGAAGAACTATGTGATGAGCATTGAGGAACAGAGCACATTTTTCGTGATCTTATTCCTACATTACCTCTTACAATCCGCTGCATTTTCAGCTCGTATACAGTTTATTTGAAACAATTGTCCATAAATTACCATCTGAATATATCACTTTCGATACATAAATGACTCAAATTCATACGAATATTTCACACTTTTCCCATATAGACACACACACGTTAGTTGGTTGTTCACCATTCGGGTATTTCAAAGGATTAAAAGTAGATGTCGCCCACTCCGTGTTTCTTCCCTGTAAAGGATTCTATATTCTATGCATTTTTACGAGCGGTTTTTCGTGGGGAGCCTGTGTTTGTACAAATTCTGATGACGTTTAGCAAGTGGTTTTTTGCGAGGAACGATTTTTCGCCGCCCTATTTTTTTCACTGGCTACATTGATCTTCGGGCTCACTTTATTATAATTATTGAACGGGTTATTTCTGATTTGATTTATGCAACTTATAGCCCATAGGATCTACTATAGCTTGATTCAAAGAAATTGTACCGAGTTAGAATTTTTCAGCATATATTTTTATAAGGAACATGAATCATACACACAAAATATGTACAAAAATTTCTTAATGATACATTCAAAATAATTTCTCAGTTTTATAGTGCATAAATTGAGAAATTATGAAAATTGAATCGTTACATATATATATCTTAAAATTTAATAGTACGAATTTTCACTATTTCTTCCAATAAATGTTGACTACTTTTCTTATTTCATATATTCATGTGAACATATAAAAATACATATATATTTTAAAATTTTACTGTTATCCAATATATCTTTACAAATATGTACAAAAATAACAGAAGTAGAAGTTCTAATATTTCGTATTCTCGCTCGGAGCAAATTAAAAACCATCTTTGCATTTATCCAACGTCCAACGTCAGTAGTATCACAGCCGATATTTCACTCGTTCACCATTTCTCAAAGTATTATAATAATCTGCTAGCAGAAGAATACAATTTACCTTATCTTTTCATCTGTATGTAAGTACATATAAATATTTTTCCATTATATTCTTCATTCCTGTGAAATTTAATAATTAAATCTGATTATAAGAAGTTTCAGATAAGGAAGGTTCGGTTAGATTTATTCCATAATCGTATTTTGCAACGATTTTCATTTATTCAGCATCTTCACCTAATCAAAAAATCCATATATAAAAATGTCCAATAGAAAGAACCTGCTTTCCCATAATTATTCTAGAAATACATCGAATCGGGGTTGGAATAATGAATATTTATTCATAGTTATAATATATAATATGTACATATACCTTATACGTTGTCATTCGTATTGCTACTATAAATATACGAGTGGTGTAAAATCATAACAGTATAAATTCCGTATATAAAGTCAAAAATAGCACCGAAAACACTGGAGTTTTAGGCCTTCTCAGTCTTGAGATCAGACCGGCGTAGCCACCGGTCTGCCAGTTTTGTATCAAAAACTTCGGGGATGAGTTATGGTCGTCGTTGCAGTCGGGGGTGGATGCTTCACAGCCCCCTTCGCGTTGGAATTCGATGTCACGCGTAGGGTTCTAAGGAGGGTGTTGCGGAAGTCTTCCGAGAACAGGCAGTATATGTAGAAGGTGATGGAGTAGTTGATGACTTCTAGAAGGTTGGCCAGGGCTCGAAAAACCTGAAATATTTTTTTCTGAAGTTACTCCTATTCAGACATAAAAGTTAAATTTAAGAATATTTAAAGCAGAACTACCATTATAATGCACTATGTCAATACGTTTCCACGAATTTAATATAACGAGAAATCCCCCTTGAAATTGAAAGAGCCGTCTTCGTGAAGCCATCAGGAATGTTATTCGAGTAATTCGATACTGAAGAACAGTATTGATGGAAATCTTTGTTTGCCGATGTATCATATTCGATTGTAATCAGCTCGAGTTTCAGGCCTTCATCGACTTCAATTTCACGCTGAAGGGTTTTCAGGAATGGATTGCCGCTTTCATAAGGGATGATTTTCCGGAGACCAATTTGTTCCTATTAATTCCTCCCATTAATATCTTTCCACGAGGAAGAAAAATTGGCTCACAGGTTAACGACTCCGAACGTACGTTCCATTTACCTCGTTTGTGCCCCGATGAATCATTAGGGCGACACGGAGTGAATGCAAAGAGTAGATCTTCCCGTTGGTAAATGAGTGCAGAAAGCGGATCGTACACAAACAGCGCCGTGATAAATTACCCGAAGTGATGTGTTGGTACTGGAGATGAGCTCCGATAAAGGGAGAGATTATTCATTTTTTTATAGGACTGTGTCGCATCCATTCGCTCTAAAAACCCTCCGTGTTTATTCCCACAGGTAAAGTAATGAAGTGGCAATTTACTCAGGAAAACATCCAAACCCACAACGAACCCAGGAAATTAGATTTACTTACTTGGTACGGATATTTGTTCAAATTATCCTTAGATAAGGTGATGTTGAGTATGACCATCGGCGTGATGCAAACCAGAAACAAGATACTGGTCGACCCTAACAGCAAAACCAAACGTCTCTCTTCCGCAAACTTCCTGGGATCCTCCTCGCCAGACGCAGTCCTGCACAGGGTCATCCTCCTCCTTTTCTCGCAGGACCTTCTGTACACCACGAGTATCCTTAGATTTAGGGTGGCGAGAAGGACGATGGGGATAACCTTGAAAATAATCTCCAAAACTACGGTGTAGAAACAGTACAAAGGGTGTTTGATCAGTTCTGTTTCCACCCGTTGGTAGATCGAGAGGTTTTGGGATAGCAGATGGCACACGCGAACTTCGCTTCGAAACGCGCTTGGAAGGTAGAGGATGAACGTTGCTACTGGTATCAGAAGAACTGCTCGCATTGGAGAGCCTGCAAGATTAATTCGTATGTTGGAATTTTAAAAAGGTTCATGGTGATCTTCCTCTTACCTAGTATGGGTCGAGCTCTTCCAGGGTGGCACACGCTGACGTAACGCTCCAAAGTTAAGGCGAGGAGCATCATCACTCCAACACCCAAACAACCATTCCCAAGAGAAAGTTCTAGGTGGGCGAAATAGAAAGCAGGAAAAACGTCCAACCAATGTCCTTCGTCCTTGTGAACAAGCACCCTCCAAGCGAAGGGTAGGGCTAGAAGAATAGCCAGCAAGGCTGCGGCAGAATATCCTGCAAAAGATTGTTTTCATGAGGAATTTACCAAAAAAGGGAATATGTACAGGGTGATTGTATTTTACTCAATAGCTATCTCAGTAAATATTGGTCTTACAAAAAAGTTTAAATGAACACATTTCATCTTCCTAATCGTTAGAGCTCTTTCTTACGTTTTTAATATTGAAAGCCAACTTTTAAAAAAAGGTTTATTTGCAACGGACGATTATCCGACCTATCTAGCATACTGTTAGAAAAAAACTTTAATTATTATTGAATAGATTGTGGAGAATGTTGATTATTTGGAGTGAAATTTCTAGAATTATTATTGATTTGGGTAAATTGTTCTATATTACTTGGGGAATTAATTTTATTATTTTGACGGAAATTTCTCTTATTCTGTTGAGGAAAATTCCTCTGATTATTCTGATGTCTATAGTACATATAGGGTTGTTGGTAAAAGTAAAAATTTTATATAATAAAGTTTATTGTGTCGTCATAATTCATTATTCCGTGTCCTCTAAAAGCAGTTCTTAATTCTGGGTTAATATTATAAAGCGAAACTTCAGTTGCTATTCGCGATGCGATATTCTTTTCTTGATCTTTCTCAAGAATCGGCGAATTCGACCTGCGAATCGTATTTATTCGACAATTCGATATATCGACAATTCTTTCAAGAAAATCTGAATCATTTTCGTTTCTTATTCTTTGGGCATTTCGGAGATCCCAAAATAAGACTGTTAAACTAATTTTTTCCTCGAATCTTAATTCCAAAAATTCCTTCAAATTATTCCAGTTATCAGTATTTCTTTCATTTGAACTTACGATTTCACTGGCAGTTCCCACCAATTTACTTTTGATAATATCTATAATTGCTTCATTAATTAATGCATCGGCAGATCTGAACCTCTCATAAAATCTTTCGCAGTGATTTTAAGAATAGTCCGAGATTCGGTTTTTTATTCTTTAAGAAACCTAGGAAAAACTCTGGTTATCGCTTTATTTTTTTTTTTATTTTAGGAAACCTAGAGAAAACTCACACAAGTTTTACACTAAAAAGCGTGGGAAAAGATTGGTGAACTTTGGGCAAGGTTAATGACTTGGAATAACAAAAAAAATGTTTTAGGAAGGATTCTCACCACTTCGAATCTTGAAGTCGTTGAAGGGCGCTACTCGATCAATCAGGGCTTCTCTGGCTTTCTTCGTTGTTGTCAGATTTAGCACCTTAAAGGTTGACACTGAAAGTTTCGGAAGTTCTTCGCAGGCGATAATTTACGTTGTTCACGCAACAAAACTTTTTCTTCACGAAAACCGGCACAATCCCATCCTCGTCGCCAATTATGTTTTTGATATGGAAAGCCAACATTTAAAAAAAAGTTTATTTTTAACGGACGATTATCCGACCTATCTAGCATACAGTTAGGAAGAAACTTTGATGATTATTGATGACTGATTCGTCTTCAGTGGTATTTATAACATTATTTTATCTATAAGTTCTAGAAGGAATGTGACAAACAAATAACACCTGCAACAATGAGTATCATTGAAATAGATGAGTAATCATAACAATACATAGTCATATCCAATATTAAATGGAAACAGATTAGCAATTCATCTAAGGTATACAGGGTTGACATTATGTAGTTATATATACTTTATTGAGGTTATCTTTATTGTTTTCGAAAATTATAGATTTTCGTCTGAATCTGAGGCAGGTGTAGAACGCCACGTGACAATACTTTTTTATATCAAAGTAGCCGTGGATAATAGAACAACTGGTCTTTGTTTCATTAATTTATTAACAAAAATTTAAATCAAGCGTTCAAATGGCCCCCATTTACTTACACACAATCGATATCTTTTTATTGAGATTTCGAGGGCTCCCTTAATATTTCTGGTTGGTTGTTGAGATTATCAATTCTTTCCTTTATTCTGATTTGAATATCTTCAATATTTTGAGAACGGTTTATATAAACTTTAGATTTTGAATATCCCCATAAGAAAGTATCCAATGGGGTCAGGTCGGGAATGTTAGGAGGTTAGAGAATGATTCTGTTTTTACCAATCCACATAT
Organism: Aphidecta obliterata; assembly: GCA_963966015.1. Lineage (NCBI taxonomy): Eukaryota > Metazoa > Arthropoda > Insecta > Coleoptera > Coccinellidae > Aphidecta > Aphidecta obliterata. The sequence continues at coordinate 30,865,548 of OZ014428.1, forward strand.
TGTAATTTTTTTTGTCGTGTGCCTTAGATTTAGACGAAAACATCCATATTTTTCGAAAACTGACAGAGAAAACCTCAATAAAGTATATATATTTGAAATCAGAAGAAAGAGCTCTACCGATGAGGAAGATAAAATACAGGATGTTCCATTTGAAAAATACCCACTTGCATAAAATTTTTAGATTAACGATGCTTTTTTTGCATTTTCTAGTACTGAATTCTGAATGCCCATAAAAAATACTTCATATTTGCCCATTCAAACGTTTTTGTAGGACCAATATTCACTGAGATAGCTACAATCACCCTGTACTTTTTTTTTTCGAGCGGAGCAATAACGATTTTCATTATTTTATTTCGTATCTATCAAGCCTTTACGGTGGATTTGCGAGAATTGATTCTCCATAAAAGGGTACGTCTGAACAACAAGTGAGGAGCAAAAAAAAAAGCACCGTTCCTCCGATTCCCCCGAGCAACTTTCAACTTGAACTATCTTCGCTCAGAGTCAGTCATAAACGTTTTATGCGAGCGAAAAGATGACGGAAAAGTCTGAAAACTTCGAGGTGATTGAAATGTAGTTTTTTCGGCTTCAAAATTGCCCCTTTCCGAAGTTTTCCATCGGAATTAGTCTGCGAAGCGAACAGTGCTTTCTGAACCCCATCCGAAAGCAAATTATCCAAGGACCCGGCAAAGGACGGTTGGGGAAACCTGAAAACCTTCACTAATGTTTTTTTCAATTTTTTTCAGTCACGTATATCGTTTTTCTCGTCGATCTCAAAGTTGCGAAATGAGAGTCAGAACTAGTTGAGGATACCCGTCCGGCAAAAAAACGTAATTGAGTTTTCCATAGTCTTCAAACAGAAATTTTCAGGTCCGAACTATGGCAATCCCCATCAACTTCGTTATTTTGAATACAAGTTGATTAGGCGATTTTCCGCAGGAAAATTAGCCCGGAATTCCATTTCGCGGCGGAGGAAAAAGGGACGAGGCAAAAAATAAATGAACTCAAGAAGATTTCAAACCCATCTGAAGATTTTTTTGGGATCATAAGTTAGAATTTTGATTATAATTCTGACATATTTATGTGGAAAAAGTTTTAGTATACATGACATTAATGGAACATTCTATCTTTCGATTCGAATTTCCCAAAACTGTGGAAATTTCAGATTCCTCAGCCTCATAATATGTATTCTCTACATTTTCCCCAATTTACAAGGTAATTTCATAGTTCCTCAAAATTGACAGATTTCTGAAGAAAAGGCCCAATCGGATGCCATTGAAAAGATCCTCTTGCAAGTTTCCCACGCCAATTTTATAGGTTTCAGATTTTCCTCGATTTCAAAAAAATTATGAGTGCCGATAGATTTGAAAATGGGACTAACTTTTTCATGAAATTTTAATTATTCATACCATAATCAATTTGAAAGTAAAAAATTACGAAAAGCACTGCCGTGAAGGCAGGAGCTTTTGAGCGCTCGTACATGCACCTTGTAGGTAGATTCGCATTTTCCAGTTTTAGAAACCAATTGAAGGGATTTTCGACAGCTGTCAAAAAATTCCCAAACTTAGGCGAAACTCCAGACATGTCAGTGCTTCAGCTGATCAATTTTGCTTCGATAATTCGCTAGAATTTTCTACAGTATCTATGGTCTTGGTGATGCGGTCTGGACAAAATTTTGCACGTAGTTTGAATACATTATTCCTCAGCTAGGTGCATAATTTCATTCCAATCCGATCAGTAGTTCCGGAACTATCTGGAAAAAAATATTTTGAACGGCCATATTTACGGAACCCCTGGTCTAATTTTGCTCATTGATGAACGTGACCGCGATATTCGCGATCCAAACCCACCCTGAAAATTTCAAGTTCCTAGGCCTTTCCGTTCAAAAGTTATAATTTTCTATGGTTTCTATGGTTCTGGTTATGCGATCTGGACAAAATGTTGCTTTAATATGTCATTCTCGTTTAAAATACAAAATTTCATCTCGATCGAATCCGTAGTTTCGAATTTATCGAGAAAACAAAATTTCAAACGACCGTATTTACGAAACCCCTTGTATAATGTTGCTCATAGATGAACGTGATCACGACATTCGAGATCCACACCTATCCTGAGAATTTCAAATCCCTAGGCGTTTCCGTTCAAAAGTTACAATTTTCTATGGTTTCTATGGTTCTGGTCATGCGATCTGGACAAAATTCTGCATGTAGCTAAAACACCTCATTTTTTATTTGAGTGCAAAATTTCATCTCGATCGAATCTGTAGTTTTCAAGTAATCAGGGAAACAAAACTTTGAACGGCCATATTTACGGAACCCCTCGGCGAATTTTGCCCAATAACAAACTCAACTGCGGCATTCGAAATTCAAACCTACCCTGAAAATTTCAAGTTTCTAGGACATTCCGTTCGAGAGTTATCGTGTATACGGCCGGACGGACGGACAAACTCGAATTTTCCGAAGGATTCGTCATCAGTGAGTCGAACATAGTCGATTGAGACCATTTTCGGCTCAAAATTCGAAAAATACAGTCATCGTGACGAATTGATATAGCCCTCGTGTAAGTAGTACGAGCGCTCAAAAATGACATGCATCCAAAGACATAAGTTGAAATGATTGCATATATTTTTTTTTCGTTATGAAATTGCCTAATTTTCATCTTTCTGCTTCGCCCTCATTGTTATAAAATTCTGATTATTCATACCATAATTAATTTTGAAATTAAAAAATTACAGTTATTCCAAAAAGTAATAAGTTGACATGAATGCCTATAAATTTGTTTTTTATTTTAAAATTGCCTAATTTCTATTTTTCTGCATCGCCCTTTTTGTTATGAAATTTCTATTATTCATACCATAACTAATTTGGAAATTAAAAAAAACAGTTATTCCAAAAAGACATAAGTTGCCATGAATGCCTCTAATTTTTTTTTCTCTATGAAATTGCCTAATTTTTAAGCGCTCGTACTACTTACACGAAGCTATATCATTTCGTCACGATGTCTGTATTTTTCGAATTTTGAGCCGAAAATGGTCTCAATCGACTATGTTCGACTCACTGATGACGAATCCGTCGGAAAATTCGAGTCTGTCCGTCCGTCCGTAAGCACGATAACTCTCGAACGGAACAACCTAGAGACTTGAAATTTTCAGTGTGGGTTCAGTTCCCGAATGCCTCGGTTGAGTTCGTTAATGGGCCAAATTCCACCAGGGGTTCCGTGAATATGGCCGTTCAAAATTTTGTTCTCCTGATTACTTGAAAACTACAGATTTGATCGAGATGAAATTTTGCACTCCAATGGAAAATGAGGTGTTCAAGCTACATGTGAAATTTTGTCTAGATCGCATGACCAGAACCATAGAAACCATAGAAAATTGTAACTTTTGAACGGAAAAGCCTAGGGACTTGAAATTTTCAGGATAGGTGTGGATCTCGAATGTCGTGATCACGTTCATCTATGAGCAAAATTATACTAGGGGTTCCGTAAATATGGTCGTTTGAAATTTAGTTTTCTTCGTAATTTCAAAACTACAGATTCCATCGTGACGATTTTTGTATACTAATGGAGAATTATATATTCAAGCTACATTTATCCAGATAGAGAACCATAGAAACCATAGAAAATCATAACTTTCGAACGAAAAGGCCTAGGGACTCGAAATTTTCAGGATAGGTGTGGATCTGAAATGTCGCGTTCACGTTTATCAATGAGTAGAATTATACTAGGGGTTCCGTAAAAACGGTCGTTTGAAATTTTGTTTTCTCGATAATTTCGAAACTTTTTTTTTTTTTCGAAAGCCATAAGTTGTCAAGAATGCCTATAAAAACTTTTTTTCAATGTAAAATTGAAGAATTTTCATCTTCCTGCTTTGCCCTTAAAGTTATAAAATTTCTATTATTCATACCATCATTAATTTTGAAATAAAAAAAAAAACACAGTTATTACAAAAAGACATGAGTCGTTATGAATGGCTATAATTTTTTTTCAATATTAAATTGCGTAATTTGTATCTTTCTGCGTCGCCCTTATGCTTTGTTGGCCAAAGCGTCGGTAATACAGTAGACAAATTGGACGACCGCAAGAATTAATTCCAGCTCCGCAAAAACGCGCCGTTCTGGGGAGAAGAACAGAATTTTTTGAGTTATTCCGGTCGTTCATTTCACGAAAATACTTTCGACGTTCAGTGGACCGAAACAATTAAACGTATCTGCGGTAGGAAACAGAACGTCAACGTAATGTAAATATCACCGCAGCCTTGCCATCAGCGGCCTTAATTTCCTGTTACATGCTCGTTGAAATGCGCCCGTCATGAGTTTTTAGGTTAGTTTATTTTTTCAATTATCGCTTGGGGGGATTATTGTTTTTATGTTTGTAGAGTCGTTCACCCCGATCCAACGACTGCGATGACTGAAAACTTAAGAGCATGTTCCTACTTGATGAATGGCTTTTAAATTTGAATCAGACACTTTATGATAATGAAAACGTAAGAAAAAACAAATATATTTTCTTGGAAAATTCAAAGTTTATTTTTCAATAAAAATCTACCGAAAATAGCATCTGTTCGGAAAATTTTCAATCGAAAGTTTGGGGACAATCCACTCGAATAACGAGTATATAAGCACGTAGTTAGAGGAAACTAATGGTGGCTAGACACATGTGCGGGAAGTCAGCAGACGTGAAAACACTTAATGTACCTGAAAGTTTGAACACGTCCTTTGTTTTCACGAGAGGACAGATTTAACCGTTGCAAATAGAAGTGGGGAATTAAAGATGCTCGCAAAACGTGGTCTACATGCGAAATAATAAGGCGATTATTGCCCCCCAAAACCACCTACTTCTATTTCATTTTTTTCCTAAATTCCCACTATTTCTTGCTAAAACTTCCTCGTGGAAACTCGAAAACCCTTATTTTCCTCCCCTTTCACATCAGAAGAGGAAAGTTGTTTCGAATCGTCGAGTTCCTACTTCTTGCAAACTCCTCGCCTAGGTAGGTATGTACCAACTTTGGAACTATTTCAAAAGTGCATCAGCTCATAAAACGGAGCAGCAGCATCCTAATCGTATCAGGAAGACAATAATCAATTTAAGAGTGCACCCATTTAAACTTCGCAGAAAGTTCCGAAATATGCTGTTGGGAGACTCGAGAATAAATTAGATGGGGAGGTTTGGAACTCTCGGCGAAGTTCTCGCAAGGGAAACAAGGCAATTTCACCCACCTGTCCGACGAGAAGCGAAAACAAGTAATTAAACTATTAAGTACTATTTCGTTTTGTTGCTTCAGGAATAATTTTGGGGGAAAGTTGGGCGTTAATTATAGCGGATTCGTTTTTTTTTGTTGGGATTTTCCGAGTAAAATAGATAAGAATCCAGATTTTTTTATGAAATATGTTTTTCTATTGATTTCGCAGAAAATACTGAGATTGCCTTCTAAAGAAGTAATAATAAATATAGTAATCTCCAATAATTGATATTTCGAATAGTTTGTAAGAAAATGTTCAGCATCCAAATTTTACGTGAATATGACCTCTAAATTCACAAAATTTCAAAATATATGCTATTTTGTTTTGATGGAACAACGAAGAGCAAAGTGAAAAAGTTTGTTACAGTTTGGACACAATATTAATAGCTCACAAAATAATATTATCAGAAATGATAGTGATGACTTTGACTGTGACAGACTCGAGCAAATTCAGAATATGTTTTCCTAGATATTTCTTTCAATTTCTGTTTGGCACTTATTAATTTTTTTTTAACATATCTACGTTTAGAACATAGTCTGATGTGTTCACCATAATTCATTATAATTTTTTCTGTTATTCGTTTTTTTTTGTAACTACTTCTCTTTCGGTTTAGTGTTAGTTGCTTCATTTTCGTTATTATACAGGGTGTCCGGGAAAATGTGGGAAATCTCTCGGATTCAGATTAAACATGAAAGAATCAAATGATAAGTTCCCATAATTTTTTTTCCTATCGGCCCTTTCTACAGAGATACGGCCTCCTTAATGACGCCACTGGAAATTCATTTTACTGAAATAAATTTAAAACTACTTCATATAATTTAATGAAAATTTGATATGATAAACAATAGTAAGGACCTCTTAAAATACTGCCCCTAAATTTAAATTAGCTTGTTTAGTTTACCAGGGGCGGACTAGGTTGTACGTTTTAATGCTTACATTTTCAACACCCTGTATGATAGGGAGTTAAAAAAACAAATTTGGATACCTTGAACATTAAGCTAAAGAAAAGGTACTCTTGTTCATTGTCGATAAAATGAACCGTTTTCGAGAAACAAAATAATAAAAGAAGTGATTTTTTTATTTCCAGTGGAAAGAACCATGAATTCTATTTTTTTTTGTCTGCAACAAAGTGTAATACGAAAGTTATTCAAGGAAAAAAAAAGTTTAAGTTTAAATTATTGAAAAGATTTTTACAAATTACAAAGATTTTTAACAATGCAGTTTTGACCCAGAATGGCACCTTAACAAAAATAATAATAATAATAATCATAATTCATGGTTCTTTTTAATAGAAATAAAAAAGTTACTTGTTTTATTATTTTGTTTTGCGGAAACGGCTCATTTTATCGACAATGAACAAGAGTACCATTTCTTTAGCTTAATGTTCAAGGTATCCAAATTTGTTTTTTTTAACTCCTTATCATACAGGGTGTTAAAAATGTAAGCATTAAGATGTACAACCTAGTCCGCCCCTGGTAAACTTAACGAGCTAATTTAAATTTAAGGGCAGTATTTCAAGAGGTCCTTACTATTGTTTATCATATCAAATTTTCATTAAATTATATCAAGTAGTTTAAAATTTATTTCAGTAAAATGAATTTCTAGTGGAGTCTTCTAGGAGGCCGTATCTCCGTAGGGAGGGCCGCTAGGAAAAAAAATTATGGGAACTTGTCATCTTATTTTTCTATGTTTTATCTGAATCCGAGAGATTTCCCACATTTTCCCGGACACCCTGTATAAGTACTATTTCAATTGGATTTATCTCGTGAAGTAAACAGATAAAAATTCTTATTGATTCTAAAGATGTATAAACTTTATTACTACGAAAGAATTAGATAAATGCCAAGAGCATAAGAGCAAATTAAAAATTGCACATTGTATAAAATTATTCGAACAATCAGTCGAAAATTATTACATCATATTTTATCAATTATATTGATGATTAAATCAATTGATGAAAATTAAATATTTTTTTCTTTTCTATTTTATATCTAATCGAGCTTTTTCTATTAGTAGTTGGGGTAGTTCTTTCTTCTCCACTTTCTGGTCTTCTCCTCTCTGTCATTAGAGCCAAACATTTTTCCTGAATTATTCTTCTTCACTTTAGGAAGGAAAAGAGTATTAAGCTCATCAAAACAGTCGAAAATTGAGGTTATCAGTCTAAAATTTTAGACAATCCTATCACGCAGTAGATCTAATGTAGCACATCTGTCATATTTGGCCGACGTTGCCAGATATATTTTTAATCCTTATTTCTTTTTTAATATCGTCTGATGTGTTTACCATAATTTATTTTAATTTCCTGTTATTCGTTTTTTTTCGTCGATACTTCTCTTTCGGTTCAGTGTGAATTGCTTTATTTTCATTATTATATGAGTACCTTTTTAAAAATAGGACTTATCCTCTAAAGTGAACAGATGAAAATTCTTATTGATTCGAAAGATGTGTAAACTTTATCACTACGAAAGAATTAGCTGAATGCCAAGAAAGAGCATAAGAGCAAATTGAAGATTGCACATTGTCTGCAATCATTCGAACAATCAGTCAAAGATTATTATATCATATCTAATGATCAAATCAATTCATGAAAGTTAAATATTTTTGTCTTTTTTTTTCTATTTTATATCCAATCGAGCTTTTTCTATTCGTAGTTGGGGTAATTCTTTCTTCTTCATTTTCTGGTCTTCTCCTCTCTAAGCCAAAAAAATTTTTCTGAATTATTCATCTTCACTTTAGGAAGAAAAACGGTATCGAACTCATCAAGACAGTCGAAAATTGAGGTTATCAGCCTGAAATTTTCGACATTCCTGTCACGTTGTAGATCTAATGTATCACATCTGTCATAATTGGTCGACGTTGCCAGATGTATTTTTAATCCTTGTTAGGGGAAACACCCTTGTAGACCTCGTTAAGATGAAATGCACTGGAATTATAGGTTTGAAACATGAACGCCAATCAGAGATTCGAGCAATACCAGTAATAGACTGGTATCGTTTTTCAATTAAACTTTAATAGGGACGCTTGATAACCGATTCGATACGGAAGTAACGTTGAAAATCTAGTCCATTACTTTATAGGAGCTCTAGACTCCGCCATTAAAAGCGCAGTAAACCCGGATGTCAGCTACTTATAGAGCTTTTCCTTATGTTAATGAATCCCTGTCCGTTCAACTGAAATAATAGGGTTGATCGATTCCACAAAAGGTTCCGGAATTGAAGGGACTTCCTATGGCGAATCAGTTGATTGAACTAGATCTTCAGCTATACAGAGCTGCACAACATAACGTATGTTTCGTCCTGGAGCCACTCGTTGATTCGAGCAGATTCAATTAAAACAGAGTCCTTTCTTGGAAAAAACTAATCCTCATATGAAATGAGCTCGTGGCTCCCAGTGGAAATGAAAAAAAAAATCAATTCCGGCAACTTCACGACTAGATGAAACTCGGACCTAACGGATCCTGGGAGAACATCGGGAACATCGAAAACTACACGTAATTTTCCGTAATTCGAAGTGATCCCGACGAAATTGCAAAAGCGACGTGGCCACATGTTGCAGGTGGCTAATCCAATCGATAAAACTGGGATAGGTCAGGTTCTCCCAACAAACATCGTGGAATAGCGTCCGGAGATTTGATATTGCAGTCACGGTTACTGCCACTATTATCTATTCCGCTCGTGGGGCCCCACAGTTCCGAACGTAGAAACAGAAACGTGTATTATGTACTGACTCCCCCTGAAATATGAACAGAGTAATTGTATTCCTGAAATGGTTACAACAACAGTGGATATTTTTGAAAATTTTGTCCAGATCGTATGACCAGAACCATAGAAAATCATAACTTTCGAACGGAAAGGCCTAGGGACTTGAGATTCTCAGGAAAGGTGTAGATCTCGAATGTTGCGTTCACGTTTATCAATGAGCAAAACTAGACTAGGGGTTCCGCAAATATAGTCGTTTGAAATTTAGTTTTCTTGATCATTTCAAAACTATGGATTTGATCGTGACGAAATTTTGTATTTTAATGGAGAATGATTTGAATTTTTTTTTCCCGATAATTTTGAAACTACTGATTGGATCGAGATGAAATTTTGCACATAGATGAAGAATAATGTATTCAATCTATGTGCGAAATTTTGTTCAGATCGCATCACCAAAACCATAGATAACGTAAATTCTAGCGAATTATCGAAAACATAGGTGCACAAGTTGCATGAACGAGCGCTGATTAATTTTTTTATATTCATTTTATTTCTGATATATCATTATTTTCTGCTAGCCCTACTCGAAAATCTCACAGTTAAATTTCGAAGTTGAATAGAGAATTCTAACAAGAACTGATGACGTCAATTGGCCGTCTATATTGTGTGATTTGAGACCGCTAGATTTTTTTTAACGTTCAAATTAAAGGCCCTTTGAACATTTCTCCGTTCAATTTTAATCGATTTTCTTCTTGAAGGCAAACTCTTCATGAAATGGAGCTAGAACTAGCACAAATCTCAATTATCTTCAAATCTTCAGCTGACCACGAAAAATTTATCTGAGATCGAGATGCGGCAATTTGGGAACCACTTTTCCAGTGCCAAACTAATGGAGGCAATTCATATTATTTATCATCAGAATAGAACTGAAGTATTTCCTACTTTCAGAAACTTTTCTTTTGTCACTTTTTCCCTCATGAATAACAGCATTCATTTCGTTGATTGGCGCGAATAAAGATCCCTCATATTTTCGGAGCGATATTCGACATTTCCGTTTACCCTTAGTTTCTCTTTCCCAACATTTTTTCTAACTTACTCAAACTCAGTTATCGACTTTCTCTTGATGTTTCCACCCTTCCCTATCCTTCAGATTAAGATTGACGTCATAGGTCTCTAACTAGGAATGAACGTAGATCTGACAACGTCAGCCAAATATGAAAGATGCGGTACATTAGATCTACTGTGTTACAGTGTTACGCTCATAACCTCAATTTTCGACTGTTTCGATTAGTGATAGAGGAAGGACTGTCTCCACTGAAATGAAATCGAGAAAAAAAGAATGAGGGAGAAATAAATGATTTTTTTGCTGCAGAAAACATTTTTGTCTTTGAAAACTGTTCGAAGGATGAGTGTTTTTCTGATTTTGATTTCTTAAAATGAGCAATTTTTAATTTTCTCTTGTCCTCTTGAAATTTGGTCAACTCTTTCGTAGTGATAAAGCTAATACATTTCTCAAATCAACAAGAATTTTTTTATTTATTTACTAACGATATAAACCGAATTTTACCAAATTACTAACATAATAAACTAAATAGATCAAGTTATACTGAACCGAAAGACAAAAAAAATAACAAAGAACTTTGCAGAGATTTATGGTAACTACATCAAATTATATGTGAAAAGCAAATAAATAAAATACCAAACGTTTTGAAATTTTGAAAATTCATTAATCAATCATAACTTAATCGAATGCCCTCAAATCGAGTTGAACGGCGGATGTTCGATGTTAAAAATTGAACTGCTTCAATCAACACAAGATGAATGCATTCTCGAGCAAAAAATGAAAATTGCCGCCAATAAAATCCAGTCTCGCCAAAATCAATCAATCACACTTTATTCCAATGTACCGAAAATTACGAGCTATAAAGGGCAAGGGTGCTTTCCCCGATATATGTATATTTCGGAATCAATGCCTCGCATAAAGCTAATGGAAACTTGTTTTCAATAGGTTCGATACTCTGAAAGCCAGTTATGGCGGGGGTGGCGGAATAATATTTTTTTTAAGGATGAAAAAATGGGGCTGTGGGAATTTCTCCTCAAACAGGCTTTATATACGAAAATTGAATTTTTTATTTGGGGTTTTTATAAGCGGAGATGGGGGTTTTCAGGTTTGGATGTTTTATTTCTTAAGTGCGTTCTTTTCATTATATTCCTCAGTGGTTTTCGGAATATCCATGTTTTTGTTTACATCCATCATTCTTTATTCGGAGGAAAGTATTAAAATCCTCATTTGCCAGAATTATTAGGTAAACCAGGAGCGTTAAATATAATGATTCCTCATAATATAAGCAGGTCGAAAAGATAATGACACAGCTCTCAGTCTACATACACATTATCCAAGAATAACTAAACCGAGAACAGCTTAAATATATATATTCTTTGAGTTCCGAAGAAAAGTCAAACTGGCAACTCAGCAATGTGCCAAACAGAGGTAGTCACAAGAAAATCGCTGCTTTTTGAATGTCCCACCAAATTGGGGAGTTTCATAGCGACGTTTGTTCGAATATTATATTATTTCTTAAAGGAAAAACTATGCATACATCCAGGGTGTTCCAGGGCACAATAGACCTTGAGGTCGCAGTGGAACGTAACCCCCTTCCTAACTATTACAGGGTGTTCCTAAATTGGAGGTACAAACGAAGAGGGAAGATTCCTCAAGTAATTTTAATATTCAATTTGGATTTTTCTGAGGAATTCGAGAGAATCATTCAAAAATTTTTTCTCAAAATCGGTAGCAGATACGACAAAATTATAAGAAACCAGAAAGTTTAGTATAATAACAAAGCTGCTTCCTGAATTTTTCCAAATTAACAGTGGCTCACCAAAAAAAAGTTCCGAAGGAAAACAGGGGACAGTGTTCCAGAAAAAATATCACCCTGTAAATTTGCTATCAAAATTGGCATGTCACATGGTGTAAACTCTCGATTGTTATATCTATGCCAAATTTGGGTTGAATATCTTGTGAATTGTGAAGTGTTAATACTATAAGAAAAAAACTTGAAAAAAAATTAAACTTTAACACCCTGTATCTCAATAACGAAAAGTTTGCGATCCCATGCTTATAAGACCATTTTTTCTTAAAATTACTGAAGGAATCTCCCCTGTTCGTTTGTACCTCCAATGTAGGAACATCCTGTATACAGGGTATTTTCAAAGGTGAGGTTTTTTTGACAAGTGATAAAACTCATCAAAATAAGTCATTTTACCAAAAATCGTTGTTATAAAATATTCACCCGAGTATTTCGAAATCAAAGTATCTGATAATCTAAAGGTGTGTACAGACATGCTCCGAATATCGTACCGAACCGTGTCGCGTACCCCGCGAGAGCGAATCAAATTCATCGCACGTAGAGGTGCAATTTGAATTCGTGAATTTGATTCGCTCTCGCGGGGTACGCCACACGGTTCGGTACGATATTCGGAGCATGTCTGTACACACCTTAAGAAATTCTCAGCCCAGACTTGGTTTGAATTGATATCTATATGTGTAGAATTTCCAGCTGTTCGATTTCAATATACGGAAATCACCTATGATGCATACGTTTTTTGTAAGTTTCCGATTTCAACCCCTGTGATTTCTTCCTTTGGGGTCATTTGAAAACATTAGTGTTTAGTTTAGTACGGTGAGGTGAATAATGCGAAAGAACTAAGCATTGAAAATGCTTTTCACTTTATTCCGAATGAAGCAACTATCACATCATTACATCGGGCGAGATTTTGTGCACATCAAACCAATAGTTAACAATTCGAACAATTTCTGTAAACAATTAGGATCAATTTTATCGGTGAGTTTGTGAACTTCCTAATATTTTCATAGGACCTTTTCAATCAGTAATTTTTCTCTCCTTAGTTTGAATTTTCACTAGTAATACCACTAGAGGTCAAATTATTTCCGGAAATTTTTTCGAGCTCATGATAATTTTCTAAAAATATTCATGAGCGAGAAAAAATTTCCGGAAATAATTTGACCTCGTGTGGTATTCGGTAAGAAAATTCCACTCATGTGAACAAAAAAAAATTTGATTGTCAAAAAGAATATTCTGTCATTATAAACGCCAAAAAAATTTCCAGTATAATTCGCTCTTGGGTACCCACGAGGAAAAAATTTCCACTAAAATTCATCCGTTGCGATGGTGATCTGTCAGAAAAACACGTTCTGATTGGTTAAAAATCACATGTGTGAAATTTTCACTAGTAATACCACTAGAGGTCAAATTATTGCCGGAAATTTTTTCTCACTCATGAATATTTTGAAAATTATCCCTCGTCTTCGACTCGGGATAATTTTCTAAAAATATTCATGAGTGAGAAAAAATTTCCGGATTTAATTTGACCTCGTGTGGTATTCGGTAAGAAAATTCCACACCAAATGCGTTTATTTCCAACAACATCAATTTTCGTCTTCATCAAGTAAAATATTCTGTCATTATAAACGTCAAAAAATTTCCAGTATAATTTGCTGTTGGGTACCGTGAAAAAATTTCCACTAAAATTCATCCGTTGCGATGGTGATCTGTCAGAAAAACACGTTCTGATTGGTTAAAAATCACATGCGTGAAATTTTCACTAGTAATACCACTAGAGGTCAAATTATTGCCGGAAATTTTTTCGAGCTCATGAATATTTTGAAAACTATCCCGAGTCGAAGACGAGGGATAATTTTCTAAAAATATTCATGAGTGAGAAAAAATTTCCGGATTTAATTTGACCTCGTGTGGTATTCGGTAAGAAAATTCCACACCAAATGCGTTTATTTCCAACAACATCAATTTTCGTCTTCATCAAGTATAATATTCTGTCATTATAAACGTCAAAAAAATTTCCAGTATAATTCGCTGTTGGGTACCGTGAAAAAATTTCCACTGAAATTCATCCGTTACGATGGTGATCTGTCAGAAAAACACGTTCTGATTGGTTAAAAATCACATGTGTGGAATTTCAGGAAAAATCTCCCAATGAAAGTGAATATACGAATTTGCGATAAAATCCATTTATTTCCTTGCTCGAATACATATTGCATCGTAATTCATGGCAGATCTTCTAAGAGAGAGATAAATCGATCCAGAGTAGTCTTAAGATCTTTATGCCCAAGATTTTTTGCATGTATCGTGACGATCGAACCAAAGATTATAAAGGGAACCACAGATTATGTGAACCGAAACGGCTGTCAGCGTGACGAATAAAGTCATTTTATGTTTAGATTTCGACGGATTTCAGGTGAAATTCTAGAAAACTGAAAGAAACCCTGTTGAGCGACTGGGGAATTTTTTAAAATCATCACTTAACACCATTTACAACTGTAAAAGTTACCGAAATTTTGTTTAGGGGAAAATGAACTAATATTTAATTATTTTGATTCGACATGTATCGAGACTATCGAACCAAAGATTATAGAACGAATCACAGATTATGTGAACGAAACCGGATGTCAGCGTAACAAATAATGTCATTTTATTTTTAGATTTCGACGGATTTCAGATGAAATTCTGGAGACTTGAAAGAAAACCTGTTGAGCGACTGGGGTATTCTTGAAAATCATCACTTAACCCCATTTAAAACTGTAAACAGGGCCGTATCTAGGTACTATTGCGCCTGTGGCAATATATTAGACAGCGCCCCGCCATTTGCGTTGATTTTTTTTTATCCATCATATTTTCTTATAGTATTTTTTTTCATAATGCTAGTTATATATTTACGTAAGAGTTTCAAAATAATACACATTTTTATGGAAACATTTTTTCATTGAAAACATTGAAATACACATTTTAAATGAAATGCATAAAAATAAAACAAATTCTGAAAAAACAAAATGAAATATTTATATTTATGTAATAAATACGAACATTCATCTTAAGATCTGCAGCACTTTTCTTCAAATCGTCAATATTCATAGTTTGAATGACACTACCATTCAAAAAACTGAAGTCGTTTGCCACTTCGTTCAAAGCAACAAATCTTTCTTCAATTTGAATAATTATAGTCCAATTCCTCAGTTTTGCGTTTGCATCAAAAAGATGAGCTTCATCACCGACTAGTTCCCCTGGAATTTTGGGTGTTTTTCGTTTTCTCGATTGATGTAACTTTGCTTCGATTCCAGTTTTATCAGCTTCATTTTTCGAAAGTTCTATCAATGGCATAAAAAAGTTTTCTCTGTTAGCTTTCAGTTCGTTCAATAGTCCAAGTATCATTCGTGAGCCTTTATATATATCTAGTTGTTTTTCTTGCAAATATTGATTAATTCGGTTCATTTTACTTAACAGAATTTCCCAGAAGTTAAGATATATGATAAATTCATAATTTGTTATCGAATTTACCAGGGACGATTTTTTGAGCTAGCGAAGAACTTTGATAATTTCACCTAATTGCGAATGTACAGCGTTTGCTTTTGAGGTACAAAAAAGTCAGAATATAAAAAAAAACTCAAAACTTATAACACTTCAAATCTAGATACACACTAAACGAACATTAAAATTTAAATTTTTTGCTCTTCTCTTCACAATCGAAAGAAATCAATATTTATGTAGAATAGAATAAGATTCCCCAATTTTTCTCCCACTTCTTGAGCTCAAAACTCCGATTAATGAATTTTTGGCAATACAAATTGTTTTTAAAATACCACAGATGTGGCTTAAAAATCTAAACAAATCGATCATTATGAACCATCATCATCAAAGAAGCCGCCCTTCAAAACATGCTGGAGGAGATAAGGGATGTAGTGTAAACAACTCATAAAAAGGCTGTGTTTGGAATGACGATATTGCCGGTTGTAATATTCATGAGTGCGGCATCTTTGAAAATTTGTTATAACAATTGGACCATATTTCTCGTATTTCTGACCTTATTGCATTTTCATTCTGTACTTTGAATATCAATGTTTCGAAATGTTGTGTTCGAATTACTTACTTACGTAACCGTGTTGTCATCTTTGAAATATTTTTTTTTTCTTGGAGGTACTATTTTTTTATTTTTGATATTTTTTGGCGCCCCTTCGGACCTTGCGCCCGTGGCAAGTGCCACCCTTGCCACGCCCTAGATGCGGCCCTGACTGTAAAAGTTACCGAAATTGAATATTTTAAATGATCAAATTCCGGCGAAATGATCTCTTTTGATGGGTTCTAGCACCTGCCAAAAAAAACCTCACCTCAAAAAACACCCTGTATATCATCACTATATGTCAACTTCATGCACATTTGAACCAAATTCAAGCGAGTGTGATCCCCCTATTGACAGAATAAATGAGTGTTTCTTCTGAAAAAGATTTATTTCGATAGGTCACCATTCAATGATGACAACTGATAATAATGACAGATATTCACGGTTGCCAACACAAAGAAATCGAACATGCCGCCAAACTGTTTTTTATAGCTAATTCAATTCTCTGCAACCCGAAGATCCCAATTCTATTCAAGAAATCAGGCGGCCACGTAATCCATAAAAAATTCCCCTCGAACAAATCTTGCGTGAACGAAACTTCTTTCGCAAAAAAGTGGCACCCCGTCGGAGCGAAGTTTACGACGAAACTCCCGAGATTTATACGAAAAGTCCATCTGCTATTCATCCGTTCGACGACTTCTCCTGCGGCCGATACAAAAACAAACTCACCCCTCATGTAAATGTAGGCGGTGCCCCGCATGTTCCTCCTGGTGAGCACAATGAGATTGAATATGTTGCCGATGATGCCGAGCAGGCAGATCGAGGGGAGTGCGACTCCATAGCAGTACCTCCGCAGGACGTCCGTCCGGGGGTCCTCCGCGTACAGCAAGTAGGTCGCGTTGTTGCCTTCCGGGGGTGCGGTGGAGTTGGGACACGGAGTCATCACGTTCGGGGTCTGGCTGGCGTACAGCATCCTGCGATCTCCGGATACGCTTTCAGGTGGTAATCACGAAGCGGGCTGCTGGCATCTCGGGGTCGAAGCGTGGAATCTGGAAGACAATGAGGAAATGAGCTTACTCATGGTTTGGGTTTTGTCGGGGCTGATTAGGTGTTGGGTTTGGGGTGTTCGAAGTCGTTAATCTTCGTGTTCTGTGAAAGTTATGCTGGAAAATGCTTGGATATGTTTATGTGCAGCATGATGGGAGGTGTTTTTGAATACTCAAAATAGTTCTCTCTATGATTGAACTATAGGGGTGGGGTCACTTATTTTTAGAGAAATAACATAACCTCCGGAACGATGAGAGAAGTGGTTGGAAGATGTCATTCATTTTGAAATGAATGTTTCAATATTTACAATATCACATGATATTGAATAAACTCTATTATCAATATTCTTAGTATCATATGGCTATACAGAGTGTTTCCAAATTAGACGTGAATCTTGGAGGACGTGTTAGTATCACTCATTTGCTGTCGTTTGAGCCATATTTATTGATAACCAAAAATCAACAGTTTACGAGTTATTTGACTTCTTGTGATTTTTGCAAGATTTCTCAGCTCAATTTCATTTTTTCTGCGTTGTCCAAATTTGATTATAATTTTGGATTATTTTCATCAGGAAAGGATATGATATGAATGAAAAGAGCAGAACTATGCTGTAAAAGATGTTGAAAAAGAATAAGTATGATTTGAAAGTCGGTACATGAAGGAAATTTCTAATATAAATCTGTCTGCAACTTTCGGATTCTACAATTTATTTTATGAAGAAATTATTTTAAAAACTTGCCAAATTTCTTTTCTATTCCCTGAAAAAGTTTTCGTTAGAATGCAGTCACCAGTTTTGTTTCAGCAGATTTTTTTATGAACAACCTCTCGAATGTTCAACATAAAAAAATTACGAAAAGCACTGCCGTGAAATCAGGAGCTTTTGAGCGCTCGTACATCCACCTTGTAGGTAGATTCGCATTTTCCAGTTTTAGAAACCAATTGAAGGGATTTTCGACAGCTGTCAAAAAAAATCCCAAACTTAGGCGAAACTCCAGACATGTCAGTGCTTCAGCTGATCAATTTTTTTTCGATAATTCGCTAGAATTTTCTACGGTATCTATAGTCTTGGTGATGCGATTTAGACAAAATTTCGCACGTAGTTTGAATACATTATTCTTCAGCTAGGTGTGAAATTTCATTCCAATCCAACCATTAGTTTCGAAATTATCAGGAACAAAATATTTTGAAAGGCCATATTCACGGAACCCCTAGTCTAAATTTGCTCATTGATGAACGTGGCCGCGGAATTCGCAATACAAACCTACCCTGAAAATTTCAAGTTTCCAGGCCTTTTCCTTCGGAAGTTATAATTTTCTATGGTTTCTATGGTTCTGGTCATGCGATCTGGACAAAATGTTGCTTTGATATATCATTCTCGATTAAAATACAAAATTTTATCTCGATCGAATCCGTAGTTTCTAAATGATCGAGAAAACAAAATTTCAAACGACCGTATTCACGGAACCCTCAGTCTAATTATGCTCATTCATGAACATGCCCGCGAAATTCGCGATCCGAAATCCGAACCTACCCTGGTGTTTTTGAGTACATACTAAAAATAGTTCTCTCTACGATAGAACTTACTATTCCTATAGGGAACCCTCTAGATAATGAGAAAAGTGGTTGTCAGATGTCATTTATTTTGAATTGAATGTTTCAATATTTTCAATATCACATGATATTAAATAAACTCTATCATCAATATGTGTTATTATTATTCTATGACTATAAATCACTTGTTATAGTGAACAGAATAAAAATCTAGGTGAACACTTTTTGACAGGGTAAATGACAAACGCTTCAAATGAATGACAACTGACACTTATGACAGATATTCATGTTTGCCAACAAAAAAAAAGTGAAAATGCTACCAAATTGTTAGGAGGATCGTCACATAATATTGAATACAATCTATTATCAATATTATTATTATTATATGGCTATATACCACTTGTTATCTTGAACAGAATAAGAATCTGGGTGAACACTTTTTGACAGGGTAAATGACAAACGCTTCAAATGAATGACAACTGACACTTATGACAGATATTCATGTTTGCCAAGAGAAAGAAGTGAAAATCCTACCAAATTGTTTTTGAGCGCTCGTACTACTTACACGAGGGCTATATCATTTCGTCGCGATGTCTGTATTTTTCGAATTTTGAGCTGAAAATGGTCCCAAACGACTAAGTTCGACTTACCGATGACGAATCCGTCGGAAAATTTGAGTCTGTCCGTCCGTCCGTCCGGCCGTAAGCACGATAACTCTCGAACAGAACAACCTACAGTCTTGAAATTTTCAGTGTGGGTTCAGTTCCCGAATGCCTCGGTTGAGTTCGTTAATGGGCCAAATTCAACTAGGGGTTCCGTAAATATGGCCGTTCAAAGTTTTGTTCCCCTGATTACTTGAAAACTACAGATTTGATCGAGATGAAATTTTGCACTCAAATAGAGAATGAGGTGTTCAAGCTACATGTGAAATTTTGTCCAGATCGCATCACCAGAACCATAGAAACCATAGAAAATTGTAACTTTTGAACGGAAACGCATAGGGACTTGAAATTTTCAGGATAGGTGTGGATCTCGAATGTCGTGACCACGTTTGTCTATGAGCAAAATTATACTAGGGGTTCCGTATATATGGTCGTTTGAAATTTAGTTTTCTTGATAATTTCAAAACTACAGATTCGATCGTGACGAAATTTTGTATACTTATGGAGAATGATATATTCAAGCTACATTTCTCCAGATCGCATGACCAGAACCATAGAAACCTTAGAAAATCATAACTTTCGGACGGAAAGGCACAGGGACTTGAAATTTCCGGGGTAGGTTCGGATCGCGAATTTCGCGGGCACGTTCATCAATGAGCAAAAAAAATTTTGTTTTCTCGACAATTTCGAAACTACGTATTCGATCGAGATAATTTTGTATTTTAATCGAGAATGATATATTGAAGCAACATTTTGTCCGGATCGCATGACCAAAACCATAGAAACCATAGAAAATCATAACTTCCGAAGAGAAAGGCCCAGAAACTTGAAATTTTCAGGGTAGGTGAATATGGCCGTTCAAAATATTTTGTTCCTGATAATTTCGAAACTACTGATCGTATTGGAATGAAATTTTACACCTAGGTGGAGAATAATGTATTCAAACTACGTGCGAAATTTTGTGCAGATCGCATCACCAAGACCATATTTTATCAAAAAAAAATTGGTCGGCTGAAGCACCGACATGAATTCTGGAGTTTCGCCTAAGTTTGAGAATTTTTTTGACAGCTGTCGAAAATTCCTTCAATTGATTTCTGAAACTGGAAAATGCGAATCTACCTACAAGGTGGATGTACGGGCGCTCAAAAGCTCACGACTTCACGGCAGTGCTTTTCGTAATTTTTTTAGTCTTCTTTTGATTCGATCTGATTTGTCATAATCGAAAAATTAGAAGTAGATTTAAAAATTAATAATTCTGCACGCAAAAATTATGAATCAAACATTCTAAAAAGTTTCGAAATATTGTGAACAGTTGGGATTATAATCAAGTTACATGATATACGTATTGAGAGGATAAACTGGCATGTTGGTGGTGATTTATGATCATGAGAAAATAACCTTGTTTCCACTTCTGTCGAACACGTACGTATCATTTGTTGAACTTTCCGAGTTGGAGAACTCCATTTATCTTTTTGTTTTCGCGAGTCATTGCCTCAGATGATTCCGAAACATTTTCACAGGGGAAACTGTATTCGAAGAATTCTTCATTAACTTCAAAATATTTCATTCATTATTACTATACATGAAACATTTTTTATTGATTCGAATAATTATCACTAAGATAAGCTGTTTACATTTCCTGGTCAATTACCTCAAAAAGCCTCAAATTAAATATCTATGTCCCTTTCAGATTCCTGAAAAACAATAATAGTATATTATTTAACGAGCGGTAGGTCACAGCTCACGCAGATGAAGTTTTCATCAAGTGAGTTATGACCATTACCGCAAGTTGAATACTACAACTTATCTACGAATATAACACCAAAGAAAAAGATACAAGTACAGAGAAAGAACTTTATTTACAAATCTCAATGAATGCATTATTTATGTTGATTGTGCTTCTTAGCCGATGGTTTATATTTAGTGCTAAGTTCACTGAAATATGCCAAAAGAACATTGTCTGTAAACGATGACTTAATATTCTTACTGCTACACCAATCTTGAAAATTTTTGTATACACCTTTATAATTTTGGGATTTTTCTGGCAATAAATTATGTTGGTAACACTGTCTTATTTCTGAAGGTGTACATAATAATTTATCTTCACTATCTGAATACATCTTCTTCATCAAAACATTCACAATAATAATCAGGTTTCAACTTTATTTGAGGAAACGTCAAAATTATTCAAATGACCTCCCCTCAATACCAATAATAGACTGTTCCCTGTCGGCCAATCGGCTTGTTCAGAAGCACAGAGACAGGGAGTTATAGTAGTGAGTTATTATAACTCACGGTGTTTGTTTACAGATACTATTAATTGCTCAAAAGTAGTTGAATAATGAATATATAATTCAACAGAAGTAAATAAAAATATTATAATAGAAACCTAGCAATTTCGTACGATATGTGACAGTAGTTAGCAATATATCACAGATATCTTAATTGACTGGAATCATTTAGTCTAATATTATGATTAACGAACGTTCCGATGAAACAGTTCGGCTATAATGGTCATTATCCGTCTAATTTGAGTCGAAATTATATCGAATTCAGCTGTGATTTATATATAATTTACAACCGCAGTCCCAATAAAATTGGAAACTGCGATTTGCCCTAATAATTACAACGTGCTCCCAAATTTCCGGATATAATTCATCGGTTTCTGTTTTCCGTTCGTATTTCGGAAAATGATCGATTCCGATTTGAATACTGTAACATAACGGTATTTCGCGATCGCTGCACGACACGAGAAAAGTTTGTATCATAAATAATAATGTCGATTCAGGCTCCTGAATTGCGGAACTGGAAGTTTTTTCCATTGGGACTTGGGGAAACATGGAAATAGGATATTTTATCATAAACTCCAGTCTCTTGAATCACCTAGCATAATACTATACATAATATGAAAGGACAATCACTGAGATTTCTCATTTTGAAAGGTGGAGCATTCGCCATTCTGCAACCCAGATAATCCGACATTTGTGGTCGTTACATCAATCACCCTGGGAATTTCTTCCTAAAAATGGCGTTTTCTCGAGAAAAAATATATCTTTCAGAAGGAGCAGGTCACAATGATCCATTTAATGAATTGTTTGATCTAATCCAAAGCGAAAAACTTTTTATCTACACGTATCCCAAATTTAACTTTCCACTTTGGGAGTTTGGGAAATATGGAAATCGGATATTTTATCATAAATTCCGGTCTCTTGAATCACCTATCATAATACTTCACATAATATGAAAAAAAATCACTGGGATTTCGCATTTTGAAAGGTGGCGCATTCGCCATTCTGCAATCCAGATAATCCGACATTTCTGGTCGTTACATCAATCACCCTGGGAATTTCTTCCTAAAAATGGCGTTTTCTCGAGAAAAAATATATCTTTCAGAAGGAGCAGGTCACAATGATCCATTTAATGAATTGTTTGATCTAATCCAAAGCGAAAAACTTTTTATCTACACGTATCCCAAATTTAACTTTCCACTTTGGGAGTTTGGGAAATATGGAAATCGGATATTTTATCATAAATTCCGGTCTCTTGAATCACCTATCATAATACTTGACATAATATGAAAAAAAATCACTGGGATTTCGCATTTTGAAAGGTGGCGCATTCGCCATTCTGCAATCCAGATAATCCGACATTTCTGGTCGTTACATCAATCACCCTGGGAATTTCTTCCTAAAAATGGCGTTTTCTCGAGAAAAAATATATCTTTCAGAAGGAGCAGGTCACAATGATCCATTTAATGAATTGTTTGATCTAATCCAAAGCGAAAAACTTTTTATCTACACGTATCCCAAATTTAACTTTCCACTTTGGGAGTTTGGGAAATATGGAAATCGGATATTTTATCATAAATTCCGGTCTCTTGAATCACCTATCATAATACTTCACATAATATGAAAAAAATCACTGGGATTTCGCATTTTGAAAGGTGGCGCATTCGCCATTCTGCAATCCAGATAATCTGACATTTCTGGTCGTTACATCAATCTCCCTGGGATTTTCCTCTTGAAAATGGCCTTTTTTGGAGAGAAAATAGATCCCCCAGAAGGACCAGGTCATAGTGATCCGTTTAATGAATTGTTCGATCTAATCTTAAGCGAAAAACTTTTTTCTCCACGTATCCCAAATCTAACTTTCCACCGTTCTAGGGGACATTTCGATTGGTTATAAAACGGATTTAGGCCTTTACTGACGATAAAACCTTTATGGGGGTATTATCAGTCAGATAACTGATTTTTTTATCGGAGAAGTCTGTAGGTACGAGAATGTTCCAGAAAGTCCTATACACTATGGTTTCAAAGATAAGAAGTTTTATTTCATATGTTCATCAATCAACTTATTTACTTCCATCCAACATATATTAATCTAAAATGTGGATGTAGTCGAATATTCACAACTGAAAATTAATTTAATAAATGCCGGGAATTGCTCGAGGAATTTTTTTGTGTAGACAAACAGAAGGGCTGTTTCCTCCCATGAAAAATCCCCTCGTAAACTCCTATCATTTCTTGAACGTTGATGTATTTTGCGCTCGGCGATTCGAAAGAATCAAAGTGAGTTTCATTTGCATAATCCCACTCTGAGCTCACGAAGAGATGTAACGCGAATTTCATGGATCGGGGAAATTGAGGAGAAAACTCCAACTTTCATACAGTTTTATGTCGGAATATAATAGAGAATTCATGAATTCGTCCTTGAAGTTTCAAGGAACGCGAGCTGAAATCCACGTTGCGGGGCTCGAAATTGGAGGGAGCATGAGGAGTCTTAGTGGATGGAATGGGAGGGATAAAAAATTAAATAAATGAAAAAAATCGTTTCTCATCTCTCATTGGTGTATGAGTTTAATTAATACTTAAATTATTGTATTGTTTATACAACCTTCTTTTCTAGATATTTTTTTGTGTTGCAATATAATTCACTATAGACATTGTTGATTTATTCAACGTTGTAACGAAAAGGAATTTCAGTAGTATCCTTGCGAATTGAAACTATCTACACGTGAGTGTCTCGAAGGATTTATATATTCTTTGCACAAAAGCGACAACTATAATCTGACGCTCTATCTAAAGCGAACTGTCAGAAGGAAGCATAGAAATACTTCTTTTAGAGGCAAGGATTTCCTCCGAAAATAATCCGGGAATTGAAAATGTGTAAAGCTGCTTACTGGGTTTCCTCTTTTTATCATAAAAATAATAGACTGAGAGAGGAATGAACTCTCTGGAAGACTAGTGCCAATTTCTTGGGAAGATTTGTGTTGAAAGGTCGAATTCCCATTCAAATTCTATTCCATTTTCTATTTTTTCTATTTTTTGAGCGCTCGTTCTTCTTACAGCAGGGCAATATCATTTCGTTACGATGTCTGCATTTTTCGAATTTTGAGCCGAAATGCTTTCAATCGACAAGGTTCGATTCACTGGTGACGAATCCTTCTAAAAATTCAAGCCTGTCCGTCCGGCCGTCCGTATACACGATAACTCTCGAACGAAACGACCTAAAAACTTGAAATATTCAGGGTATGTTGGAATCTCAAATGTCGCGGTTGAGTTCGTTATTGGACGAAATTTGATCAGGGGTCCCGTAAATATGATCGTTTGAAATTTAGTTTTCTTGTTCATTTCAAAACTAAGGATTCGATCGTGACGAAAATTTGTATTTTAATGGAAAATAATATATATTTAAGCTACATTTTTTCCAGATCACATAACCAGAACCATTTCAAATTCCAACGAATTATTAAATAAAAAACCCTTATATTTCTGTAAAAGCTGATAATTGACAAAGAGCTGCTGTCATTTTTCTGACAGCTGTCAAAATTTCTTCAATTGGTTTTTAGAACTGGAAAATGCGAATCTACCTACGAGGTGGCTGAGCATCTGACTTCACGGCAGTGCTTTTCATTTTTTTTTATTTTTGCCAACAAAACAATTCATGTACCCCAAAGACCACCAAATTTATCACTGGGGTACATGAATTGTTCTGTTGGATTGCTATTAGTTTATCTATCATAATTTTTCCAATTTCATGGCTGAATTTGATAATTTCAGATGAACAGCCATTATATTATTGTAACATCATTCTGGATTTAAGATCTATTCGCACTTCGAACAATAATTGTATACATTTTCATATAGTTTGTTTATTAATAATAATAATAATATATTTATTTTCATTAAGGTTACAGGCATGGCCATGAATGATGAAAAAATTGAAATAAATCGGAGATATCCCACGAAGAAAACTTGTTAATCAGAATATATGATTGCAAGCTTTGTACAAAATATAATTTGAAGCAATAAACAATAATTTTTAGGAATTGAATTTATTATCTAATTTAATGAAATTTTTAATTTTAAGATCATCGAAAAATAATTTTCAAACAAATTAAAATATGTACATTAGTAAGATCTGCTAAGCTACTATAAAATACTCATTACATGATGCTTCGAATGTATTAAATGTTATAAAACTAAAGAAACTTTTTGAAAGAAGAGAAATTGAATTGAATTCCTGGTATAAATCTCTAACGAACTGTGCTATTCCAATATGTTTCTTTCGTCCAAAAAACCTTTCTATTGAAATCTACTATTCCTGCGAAAATTGAAGAATTCGTCTATAATTCCAAAGTATATTCCCATCAGATTGAAAGGAAATCGGTCCTTTGAATTTTTTTGAGCGCTCGTACCACTTACACGAGGGCTATATCATTTCGTCACGATGTCTGTATTTTTCGAAATTTGAGCCGAAAATGGTCCCAATCGACTATGTTCGACTCACTGATGACGAATCCGTCGAAAAATTCGAGTCTGTCCGTCCGTCCGGCCATCCGGCCGTCCGTAAGCACGATAACTCTCGAACGGAGCAACCTAGAGACTTGAAATTTTCAATGTGGGTTCAGTTTTCGACCTCGGTTGAGTTCTTTAATGGGCCAAATTCCGCCAGGGGTTCCGGAAATATGGCCGTTCAAAGTTTTGTTCTCCTGATTACTTGGAAACTACAGATTTGATCGAGATGAAATTTGCACTCAAATGGAGAATGAGATGTTCAAGCTACATGTGAAATTTTGTTCAGATCGCATGACCAGAACCATAGAAATCATAGAAAATTGTAACTTTTGAACGGAAACGCCTAGGGACTTGAAATTTTCAGGATAGGTGTGGATCTCGAATGTCGTGATCACGTTTATCTATGAGCAAAATTATACTAAGGGTTCCGTAAATATGGTCGTTTGAAATTTAGTTTTCTTGATAATTTCAAAACTACAGATTCGATCGTGACGAAATTTTGTATACTAATGAAGAATGATATATTCAAGCTATATTTCTCCAGATCGCATGACCAGAACTATAGAAACCATAGAAAATCCATAACTCTCGAACGGAAAGGCCTAGGGACTTGAAATTTTCAGGAAAGGTGTTGATATGAAATGTCGCGTTCTCGTTTTTCAATGAGCAGAATTATACTAGGGGTTCCGTAAATTAAGTCGTTTGAAGTTTTGTTTTCTCGATAATTTCGAAACTACGGATCCGATCGGGATAAAATTTTTTATTTTGATCGAGAATGGATATATTAAAGCAACATTTTGTCCAGATCGCATGACCAGAACCATAGAAACCATTATAACTTCCGAAGGGAAAGGCCTAGTGACTTGAAATTTTCAGAGTAGGTTTGGATCGCGAATGTTGCGGTCACGATCATCAATGAGAAAAATTAGACTAGGGGTTCCGTAAATATGTCCGTTCAAAATATGTTTTTCCTAAAAATTTCGAAACTACTGATTGGATTGGATTTTACACCTAGCTGAAGTATAATGTATTCAAACTACGTGCGAAATTTTGTTCAGATCGCATTACCAAAACCATAGATACCGTAGAAAATTCAAACGAATTATCGAAAAAAATTGGTCAGCTGAAGCACTGACATGAAGTCTGGAGTTTGAAAATTTTTTTGACAGCTGAAAATTCCTTCAATTCATTGCTGAAACTGCAAAATGCGAATCTACCTACAAGGTGGATGTACGAGCGCTCAAAAGCTCCTGACTTCATGGCAGTTGTTTCATAATTTTTTGGATAAATCTTCGAGAAACCTTCGAAAGTGGTATGCAACTGTTGCAAGAAAATCTATTCAATCGTATTAACCTCATTTCAGACCCTGCAATGATCTCTTCTGAAGCTTTAACCCCTCCACCAGTTTAATCATATAAGGGTAAAAGGTCAAGTCTTATCTTAAAATTCGCCGTGTTATCTCGTTAAGGCCGGTCGAAGTTAGCCACAGTTTCACCAACTTCCTCAACTTTATAGGGTCAACGAACCTTACGAATAAACTTCATAGTGCAATCAATAATATATGGAAAATTGGGTGGATAGAGAAGAACCACGTACCCAAAATTCCACTTTGTTTCAGATTACAAATCAGAGTGTATAGTAATAAGTTCGTCTTTCCGGGTGAGATGAGAAGTCTTTCTGAATTCCTGGAAGTAAATCCCATACGGAAAATATAAAATCCCGCCATATATTCTAGTATTTGTAAATATTTTTATACCAAGTCGAGAAAGCGTAATAACAGAGAGGGAGAGAGAGAGAGAGATGCCGTATAAATCACTCTTGGGGGCGAACGTAATGGGGATGAGACTCTCCGAACTAATGTTCCATTGAGGCCCTTCGTTATTATTAGCGTCAGCATCTATGACTCCGCAATTTCCGCACGTTATCACCTTGATATTCCCGAAGATGGATCCTAGATTGAATTCATATTTATGCGATCCTCGCGCCAGATATCGGCGCCTCTCAGCGGTTCTTCGATCCATTGAAATTGCTACTGATATTAATTGAATTTCTATCTAAAAACGACAGGAATAATCGATCAATTTAATAGATATAATCCTTAGCTTCACCAAAAAAATATCTCGAGGCTCCTTGAAATGATTACAAATACCACAAACATTTCGCTTATCCCACCGATATTAACTTCTCCCTAATGGGCCATTATCCATTCGTATTTCGCTCTATTATAAATTGAAACTACGCCAACAATAACTCCGTAGGAATTTGGGACGAAATTGGCTTATTAAATCAATAATTCCGCCACCAGAGCTCGGCCTGTTACGGGATCTGAAAAAGTGTGTTTTTAATTTTAATTAATGTTGTTTGGAGTCACCTCCGATCCTGATTGATTAAGTTATGCGGCGTGCTGAAAATTCGGGGAATAATGCGTAGATTACATGAATTATTCAATGTGAGCTGTAAAAATACTCGTAGAATTTCAATGGGAAAAAAATAATTAGAGTGTTTTTCTCCGAATTGAAGTGGCCTTTATTCACTGGAAATCCAGTATATTCGGGGAGACATTTGCTGTTTGGCTACTTTGTAGCCTCGCCAGATATATTGCTGGATGTTGAAACGAGCTTCTGGATTAAGGTCACAAATTTAAGTGAATTCACTCATTGAACTTGCTGGGATTATTTTAAAATTCACCGTTAAAAATTCAACGTTTATTGTTAAACCTTCCCTCAAGAAATTTTCCAGGATATACAACAGGAATTCGATCACTCCTACGGGAAATTCCTCCTATACAGGATACAAACGAAGAGGGGAGATTCCTTGAGTAATTTTAAGAAAAAAAGTCCCATAAACATGGGATCGCAAACGTTTCATTTTCGAAATACAGGGTGTTAAAGTTTGTTTTAATTTTTTGTAATGATTATATGGGTTTATCGAATATTTATGTAATATTGCTACAGATTGGGAGAATAACCCAAAAATCTAATAATCACCACAGCTTACTAACTGACTTTTTATGATAATTTGAATTTTTCTGAGGATTTCGAGAGAATCGTCCAAAATTTGTTTCTCGAAATCGTTAGCAGATATAGCAAAACTACATGAAACCATAAAGTTTAGTATAACAACATAGCTGCTTTCTACATTTTATCAAATTAACAGTGGCTCAACAAAAAAAAAATCTGGAGGAAAACATAGGACAGTGTTCCAGAAAAAATAACACCCTGTATATTTGCTATCGAAATTTGCCTATAGCATGGTGTAAACTCTCAATCATAATATATATATCAAATTTCAGTTGAATATCTTATAAAGTGTATATACTATGAGAAAAAAACTTGAAAAAATTTAAACTTCCACACCCTGTATCTGGAAAACGAAACGTTTGCGATCCCATGGTTATGAGACTTTTTTGTCTTAAAATTATTCAAGGAATCTCCCTCTTCGTTTGTACCTTCAATCAAGGAACATCCTGTATAACAGTACTAGTAAGTTGTATTCGAAGCTTGAAACCTAATTTTACTGGAAGTTTTCCGGTGAGTTTCGCACTTAGTTTGAGTGCAAAATAGTAGTTTCGAAATTATCAGGAAAAAAATATTTTGAACGGCTATATTTACGGAACACCTTGTCTTACTTTGCTCATTGATGAACTTGGCCGCGACATTAGCGATCCAAACCTATCCTGAAAATATCAAGTCTCTAGGTCTTTCCGTTCGAAAGTTATAATTTTCCATGGTTTCTATGGTTCTGGTCATCCGATCTGGACAAAATTCTCAATGATTTAAATTTTATGCTTTATCCACACTGTTGAGCTCTATCTAAAATATTTTATGAAAAATGAATTTACGGCGAATGCGCTTCTACTTTTTCTCGAAGTCAAGTAATATAATGGTTCGAACCAACATGTTTCTTGGATTGAATCAGACTCATTTCATTCTTGATATACAGGAGACGGAAAACAGCCGACAGAATACAATAAAATGAAAGTGAACAATTCTATTGAGAAAGGACTATATGGTCAGCAAACCGGAAGAGCGTCCGTTAGATATAAGAATTCGAAGGCACCGATCGTCCAGACCTTCTGTGATTGATTACTGTTTAGATTGCTGGACCATTTCACGGTGTATAAAGAACTCTGGCCGATAATTGGAATCTTCTTATGGGGATGGAAAATAAAGAAATCGCGCTTTCGATTTTCTCCCTTCCAGTAGTCTCCCGAGATAAGGGTAGTTAGGATGAAGTGGCTGACATTTGGCCACACTCAAATGTCTACTGGATGGAGTGTATTTGAGTAGAGACATTCTTCAGATCTCTTCACACAGTTCGTCCTTCTGTCTCACAAAATGTCGACCTCAACAAAATTCACAACTGTCCTTATCATTCTCGTGACAAAAACGCGTTTCTGATTTTTCATTGTAAACTGACCCATTTTGCAACCCCTGAAGATTCGCCGATGAAGCCCGTTTCGTCTCTCACATGCATGGTGCTACTCGCCGCCTTGTGATCGCGGCTTAATTGTGGACGCCACGAACGGGGCAAAGTGTTTTCCGTCACGTGAATCTCATATCAAATGAATATAAACTCAATTATCTTCTTTTGCATGCGATCGTTTCGTATCTCGCACAACATAAGGGCCAATGAAATCCGACATGGAAGGAACTATGTTTGAATGGTCGATTCTCGATACGTGCAATAATCTTTGATTGAACACTGAAAAAATTCCTGTTGTTTGAACGCAACTATTATTAATACAACAAGAAAATACCGTTCTGAGAATAATCTGTACTTGCAATCTAACATGCCGATTCCGGTTGTAGTGACTTGAGTCCTATAAAAAGGAAAAACTGTACGTATTCAGGTACTTTTATTTTGAAAGGGATATTTTCGTAAATGTTACAGGAATATCTATTGAAATATAATAATTTTGCAAGTTGACCCAACAATATTTGTACGACTTACAGTATGGACACATTTAATTCAACAGGAATGTTTGGAGTTTTTCACAGCAATTCAGATTATTCTACAGGAATAAAGCTTGTTCAGCTAACAGTATTTTAATCCATGTTTCGTCAGTGTTGAAGTTGTTTGGAATAAAACATCGATTGAAAAGCGACAGAAAAGGTATAAGCATTTGTAGACAGTTATACCGTAATCAAATTCGCTAAAATGTATGTAATCTCATGTATGATCTCCCACTGAAGTATGGCCCTTCTAAAAGTAGACACCCAGTATATTAGGTTTTCCCTCGTTTCATATAATCTTCGCGCATTCGCCAATTTGCAACTTCTCGTTAATCTGAGAAGATGGTACCTTTCCAACAAAATTTCACGAACTATTCTATTGTATGAATATCAAGATAATGATAATTGATAATATTGATATTTTATAAGGATTTTTTATTCAATAATTCGTTGAAATTCATAATGGTTCTGATTATGCGATCTGGAAAAAATTACGCTCGAATATATCATTCTCCATTAAAATACAAAATTTCGTCACGATCGAATCCGTAGTTTTGAAATCATCAAGAAAAATAAATTTCAAACGACCATATTTACGGAACCCCTGGTAGAATTTTGCTCAAGCGAACTCAATTGCGGCATTCGAGATTCGAACCCACCCTGAAAATTTCAAGTTACTAGGTCGTTCCGTTCGAGAGTTATCGTGTATACGGACGGACAGACTCGAATTTTTCGACGGATTCGTCATCACTGAGTCGATCCTTGTCGATGGAGAACATTTTCGACTCAAAATTGGAAAAAAACAGACATCTTGACGGAATGATATAGCCCTCGTAGAACGAGCGCTCACAAACATGAACTTTCATGGAAATATTAGAAGATTGCTCACCTGTTCTTTCTCACTTATTTTGCATCATTCCAGACCCTGAAAGATAAAAACACAATTCAATAATATATTTTATATTTCAAGCGAAGAAATTTCGAAATAATTCAAGATATACAGTGTGTCCCAGATTGAATGGATAATCGTGTAACACAGTATGAAAGAACTTTTGGACTCTCTGAAGAAAATACAAAAAAAAAATTTATCCCCACTAGAAATATTTTTTTTTCAAAATAATGATTTCACGTTGTGTTTATGTGTATCGCGCTCACAAGTGGATCAAATCCATCAGTTTCTTTATGGTGAAATATTCTTCATTGAAACAACAAAATATGCTGTATAAATATTTGTTGTAACTTTTTTGGAAAAAAATATCCAACTTCAAATTTCATCATAAAATGTGATGAATATTTCATAATGTGAAAGTTTAATCGTTCATGGTGGAAATAATTTTGGGAAAGCCTGTGTGTCCAACTCAGAAAAATATACGCCTTTCATGTAAATATCAAAATGGTACAATACATCTTCATAACTTATTTCACCATGGAGAAACTGATTGATTTGATTCATTTGTGAGCGTGTTACACAGAAACGCAACGTGATGTGCAAGAAATCATTATTTTGAAGAAAAAAATATTTCTAGTGGGGATAGATTTTTTTTTGAATTTTTTTCAGAGAATCCAATAGCTCTTCTATACAATGTTACAGGATTATCCATTCATTCTGGGACACCCTGTATACTTTTTTCTCGATTTGAAAAATGAAATGGCAAATCAAACTGATTGATAATCAACTGTCAGCTGTCAAATCAGCTGTCACTGTGAAAAGTGTTGCCAACTTGAAATTTCACAATTTTTCAGAGAAAATACAGGCTGTTTCTGTTCCTTCCCATAAACATGGGATCGCAAACATTTCGTTTTCGACATACATGGTTTTTCATAACGTAATAAATTTTTTGTAATGATTATACGAGTTTATCGAATCATTGCTACATATTGGTAAAATAACCATAAAATCTAATAATGAATTAATTCACCACAGCTTACTAACTGAATTTTATGACAATTTGGATTTTTCTGAGGATTTCGAGAGGATCGTTCAAAATTCAAAATCGAAATCGGCAGCAGATACGACAAAACTAGAAAAAAAACATGAAATTTAGTACTACAACAGAGAAGCTTTTCACATTTTTTCAAATTTACAGTGGCTCACCAAAAAAAAGTTCTGGAGTAAAACAGGGTACAGTGTTCCAGAAAAAATATTACCCTGTAGATTTGCTATCGAAATTTTCATGTCACATGGTGTAAACTCTCAAAAAAAAAGAATTGTAATACCTACACCGAATTTCAGTTGAATATCTTGTGAAGTGTAGATATTATGAGAAAAAATCTTGAAAAAAATTCAAACTTTAACACGCTGTATCTCAAAAACGAAACGTTTGCGATCCCATATTTATGGAACTTTTTTTTCTTGAAATTACTCAAGGAATCTCCCCTCTCCAATTTAGGAACATCCTGGTCCCACTCCTAATTTTATTATTATTAATTGCGGGCTAATTTTTATGAACCACCAAGCGTTATGATTTTGCCCAAATATACCGAAATATATTCAAAACTGTCCGACTTTTTCGAAAAGTGTATTGGCCTGACTCTATAAATCTTGATGTTCGGTAAAGTTTGCAGAATCTAATATATCCACCGTCAAATATTATCTCCTATCCCATTCAAAATCCTCGCATATAAATTGCATAATTTTCGGTTGACACCCGAGAACGAAACGGGTCCATTGTGTACGAAAAAGCAGAAACAAGTCTCAACTATACAACTATCAGCTACGTGCGAAGAGTTATTCCAGCGTGCTTTAATTGAAATCGCGGACCAGTTCATTTCTCTCAACTTTCGACCAGAAAAAACTCCATGAGCTTCTATTGTCTTCTGATTTTCAGACGAAAAAACGACGGGTTGTAATGAAACTGTCGAGCCGGTCCATGACCGCCTCTATCTGGAATTAAATGTGCGCAGCTGAAACTCAGGGAAAATAATAGCAGCTAAATAACCCCGGCCTTTGGAATAATGGGATCGGGGCTTAATCCCCCCAGAATAATTTAATTTACAGAGTAGAAATTGATGTATCTCACGAGTATGATAATCGGCACCGTGTTTCTTTAATAAGGGAGAAAATGGGAAGAACTAGACGGAATTGTCTAAGAAAAAATTCATTTCACGGGTTATATTGTTTTGATTAACATTTTCCAGACGGCTGGTGGATTAATCTTTGACGGTTGTCAACAGAAGTCTGAAATAATTTTGAACTTGGACTAGTAAAGAGACAGATTTTCAGCATGTCTTCAACATTTTTTTAGCCATATCTATTATTCCTAATAGGCATTTGAAACTTCTCTACTTTCTCAACTCAACAAAAAACGTTCGGGAATGTCTAGGACCGTCTGAATTTCGCTGTGCGCGAAACTAATCAGTATGCTCCTCACCATTAACATTTCGCGCATAAATTCCACCAGCGCGGTTTCAAGTTCACGCAAATTAACCCCAAAGGATAGATTCGCGGAATCGTTACATCAGACTCGGTGCCTGAATATTCTATTGATAATGAAGCAGGGCATCCAAGGATGCAAGTTTCTAACTGATATATCGTATATCTCGGATGGAAGTTGAGGAAATGGATGGGACTTGAGTGAAGTGCACTGCACCACGCGGAAATGGGAAAAGTGCGAATGACAGACAATTTTCGAAGGAAAGTTTGTGACGATGATGCATTGCGGAGAGTTTATCTAACTGGAATGTGATTTTGGACATTTCACTCCTAGGTTTCGTACGAATGGGCTGGAATTTTCATTCCGTAGAGAACGCAGTCGAAGATTTTTTTTGGACGTAAGGAGCATCTTTGTTTCGTTTTAATGTTTATATCTCGACTCTCCTAGATCTCTGTGAGATCCCTCATAAGTTCAGAGCTTGTGCCAATTAGGTAACCCCGTTGTGTTCTGTGTAGGCTTTGTTACTGTGTCCTTACGCCACCTGAGACAGGGCACTGTTGATTATTTACCCAATAGTGGAGGGTGGAACAATAACTGATTGAAGAATTGGAAAACAAATGAAATGAATTCTTCGGCATTAAGAGCAATTTTTCTATCAAATGTACTGGGTGTTCCAAGTTTATCGCCACCATCAAAAGTCATCTTATTCATCCAGAAAGAAATTCGTATGAAAACCGACTAAAATTACACTTCTGATTGAATACAAAAAAAATCGAAATACAATACGAATTCTTCAATTTTCTCAACTGAATTTCTTCGGATATTTTTTCGGACATATTCATCTAATTTAATTGAAAGATGTAGTTCGAAATGGCCACTTGAAGTCGATTTATAATTTAGAGCTCAACTAGTTCAACCGGCATAATAAGATTTGAGGGAGAGTTATTTATTGCTCATACCTAATTTCATGTAATATTATTCCTAAAATTTGAAAATAGAGAAAGAATCAGGTTTTTCGAAGGAAAGCCTGTGTAGGCTGTGTTACTGTGTTCTTACGCCCTTGAGGCAGGGAACTGTTAATAATTTACCCAAAAGTGAATGGTGGAACAATAATAGATTGAAGAATTGAAAAACAAATGAAATGAATTCTTGAGCATTAAAAGCAATTTGTCTATCAAATGTACTGGGTGTTCCAAGTTAATCGCGACCATCAAAAGTCATCTTATTCATCCAGAAAGAAATTCGTATGAAAACTGACTAAAATTACATTTCTGATTCAATACAATAAAAATTACGAAAAGCACTGCCGTGAAGTCAGGAGCTTTTGAGCGCTCGTACATCCACCTTGCAGGTAGGTTCGCATTTTCCAGCTTTAGAAATCAACAGAAGGAATTTTAGACAGCTGTCATGAAAATTCTGAAACTTAGGCGAAACCTCAGACTTCATGCCAGTGCTTCAGCTGACCAATTTTTTTTCGATAATTCGCTAGAATTTTCTACGGTATCTATGGTCTTGGTGATGCGATCTGGACAAAATTTCGCACGTAGTTCGAATACATTATTCCTCAGCTAGGTGCAAAATTTCATTCCAATCCGATCAGTAGTTTCGGAACTATCAGTAAAAAAATATTTTGAACGGCCATATTTACGGAACCCCTGAAAATTTCAAGTTCCTAGGCCTTTCCGTTCAAAAGTTACAATTTTCTATGGTTTCTATGGTTCTGGTCATGCGATCTGGACAAAATATTGATTCAATATATCATTCTCGATTAAAATACAAAATTTCATCTCGATCGAATCCGTAGTTTCGAAATTATCGAGAAAACAGAATTTCAAACGACCGTATTTACGGAACCCCTAGTATAATTTTGCTCATAGATGAACGTGATCACGACATTCGAGATCCACACCTATCCTGAAAATTTCGAATCCCTAGGCGTTTCTGTTCAAAAGTTACAATTTTCTATGGTTTCAATGGTTCTGGTCATGCGATCGGGACAAAATTTCACATGTAGCTTGAAAACCTCATTTTCCATTTGAGTGCAAAGTTTCATCTCGATCGAATCCGTAGTTTTTAAGTTATCAGGAGAACATAATTTTGAACGGCCATATTTACGGAATCCCTGGTGGAATTCTGCCCATTAACGAACTCAACCGAGGCATTTGGGATCTGAACCTACACTGAAATTTTCAAGTCTCTAGGTTGCTCCATTCGAGAGTTATCGTGCTTACGGACGGCCGGACGGACGGACAGACTCGAATTTTCCGACGGATTCGTCATCAGTGAGTCGAACATAGTCGATTGAGACCATTTTCGGCTCAAAATTCGAAAAATACAGACATCGTGACGAAATGATATAGCCTTCGTGTAAGTAGTACGAGCGCTCAAAAAAATCGAAATACAACACGAATTTTTCAATTTTCTCAACTGAATTTCTTCGGATATTTTTTCGGACATATTCATCTAATTTAAATGAAAACTGAAGCTCGAAATGGCCACTTTAAGTCGATTTATAATTTATAACCCGGCTGGTTCAACCGGCATAATAATATTTGAGAGTCAGTAATTCATTGCTCAATACTAATTTCATGTAATATTATTCCTAAAATTTGAAAATCAAGAAAAAAATTAGACGATTCAAAGGAAAGCCTGTGTAGGCTTTGTTACTGTGTCCTTACGCCAGCTGAGACAGGGCACTGTTAATTATTTACCCAATAGTGAATGGTGGAACAATAATTGATTGAAGATTAGAAAAACACATGGAATGAATTATCTGGCATTAAAAACAATTTTTTCTTTCAATTGTACTGAGTGTTCAAAGTTTTATCACCACCCCCAAAAGTCATTACTCGTGATAAACAAGTATATATCTGAAATCTTCACTCTCTTATCATATAGAAAATATGTATTTCCCTTCTATGAGGAATGATTAATTTTTTTGTCGAATCTTCCTAGTGAATGGTCAGAAAGTTTTGGATGAAGAGTTTTTTTTTCGACAGAAGTTCTGAAATCTGAAATTCTGAAATTTCATCGACTCATTCCGCCAAGATGAATTCTAAACTCTTATCGTTTTTTTCATAGATTCTATAATTTTGAATTCCTTCTCGGTAAAGATCAACCTCAACTTTTGAATTTCAATAAAATCCATCCCATGACGAAAAGAGCCACACGTCACCCTCCAATTAACCAATAAAAAAATCAATCCGACATCAATCATCTCGATTCCCATATCGGGGGAAAATTTCAAAATCCATATTTTATAACGATTGGAAGTAAAGAGCCATATTTCAGCCTCATATCACATCCGACATTTCGCGATAAAAATTTCACGCATCAAAGTTTATTGCGCCCCATCCTAAGCTCTTTTCTGCCAACAACGGATATATTGGTTTAACAGCTCCAGCCTAGGCTTCCTCCTAATACTCTTCGAACTTTGACAGCGGTTTGTTCCGAATTCGCCAGGCATATACCAGTATCAATTCCAATAAGAACAAACAGGTTAAATACATCCGTCTTGTTTTGACTTAGCGAGATTAAATTGAATGTAAATATTGCATGGAAGGAGGAATGGGTGGGGAAGGGGTGTATATATGTTTAATGCTTAAACTTGAATCTCATCAGAAGCTCATGAAGCTTTCATGCATCGCATCATGTACTGTGGTGTAATTTAATTTGAAGTTGGCTTCATCGCGTTGATTTGATTATTAGCTTCATTTAATAAAGATTCGACAGAATTTCATTTCTAACTGACCAAAATTTATGGGAAACTCTGGAAAACAGCTCGCAGTCGTTGAAGAAACATTTACTATTTGTTTCGCACCTGGAATTCGGGAGAATTTCCGGCCCCGACCAGACGTCGAATTAATTTGACACGATAAACGTCAGACGAAGTCTGTGACATTCGGACATATATAATTCTAGGGTAAAATTTTCATATATGGTAGTCGAAAAAATTTATTTATCATTTCCTATTGAATAATATATCCATTATTCTACTATTTTTGAGCAGTTAATAGTATCTGTAAACAAACATCGTGAGTTATAATAACTCACTCCTATAACTCCCTGTCTCTGTGCTTATGAACCAGCTGATTGGCGGAAAGGGAACAGTCCATTATTGGTATTGAGGGGAGGTCCTTTGAATAATTTTGACGTTTTCTCAAATTAAGTTCATACCTAAATATTATTGTGAATGTTTTGCTGAAAAAGATGAATTCAGGTAGTGAAGATGAATTATTATGTACACCTTCAGAAATAAGGCAAACAGCCAATGTTACCATACGGAATTTATTGCTCGAAAAATCCCAAAACAAATATAAAGGTGTATATAACAATTTTCAAGATTGGTGTAGCAGTAAGCAGTATTAAGTCATCGTTTACAGAGAATGTTTTTTGGCATATTTTAGTGAACTTAGCACTAAATATAGAGCATTGCCCCTATGGACTTTCTACTCTATGCTGAGAAACACAATCAACATAAATAATACATTGTTATAGGCAGCTATTAAGATTTGCAAATAAAGTTCTTCCTTTGTACTTGTATCTTAGTATTTATTGTTTTAGTCGTAATAAAGTATAGTTTTCCACTTGCGGTAATGGTCATAACTCACTTGATGAATTACAGCACTCGCCTTCGGCTCGTGCTCATCTGCGTGAGTTATGACCTACATTACCACTCGTTAACTAATATGCTATAACATTAAAGAATAAATTCACACAATAGCGTAATTAAAACTCACACGACTAGATCTCGAGAATTACCCAATGACGCACTCCATTCCTTGTTTTTCGCAAAACAGATCCGATCGGATCTAGCAAACTAATCCATTTAACTCACTTCCTTTGTCACACAGTCTTAATTAGAAAACATTCCAAGCAGATCTACTCTGTAAACCTTTCGTTTGCTACGAGAGTCCGATGGTAAATCCGTAATCAATATTGACTCTTCAAGATTACATACATCGAACACAATGTGAACTCAACAGGAAACAATTTCGTTGCAAGGCCCATTGTACGTCATGAGTAATTGATAGTATTCTCTGGAATGAGTATTATTTTCGACCATCGAGATTGCGATAAATTATCAGAAAATTATGTCATTGGTATTTCGATAATCGTTATCGCAGAATTAAACGAAATTAGATTGAAAAATAACTCTCACTCCACCGAAAAGAACGAATACCGGGAATTTCCGGTCAAATGAATTCCTGTTGTTTAAACGCAACTATGTCGGCTACACATGGAAATTCTTCCCAAAACCACGTTGTTAATTTGATAGGTATAATGCAAGAAATTCCAGATACTAGGTAACTACAGAAAATTCCTGTAAAAGCTCAGGTTATAAGCTTCGAATACAACTAACTAATACTGTATTATATGAACGATAGTTCTGTTAAATCGATACTACAGTGGCATTATAAGTAAAGTTATTCCTGTTTTAGTTTAGTATTCATTACTGATAATTCTTATAGAAACTGAAATTTGAAGCTTTGAGTACAACTATCTAGTTTGTTTATTAAACAGAAATTTCCTGTGAATAGTCACGCATATTCCGGTTTTCATCATAGTATTATTCTTTGGTTGAAATGACGACCTACAGTTTGGTTGCATCAACAAATGTGAACCTTGTTATTTCTAGAGGAATGAAATTAAACGAATGGAATTGTCACATAAAATCAACAAATATTCCTGCTTTCGCTTTTACAGGGTGTTCCCAAACTGGAGGTACAAACGAAGAGGGGAGATTCCTTGAGTGATTCTAAGAAAAAAAAAAAGGCCCATAAACGTGGGATCGCAAACGTTTCGTTTTCGAGAAAAAGGGTGTTAAATTTTCAATTTTTTTCAAGTTTTTTTCTCATAGTATCTACACTTCACAAGATATTCAACTGAAATTTGGCATAAATATTACAATTGAGAGTTTACAGCATGTGACATGCCAATTTTGATAGCAAATCTACAGGGTCATATTTTTTCTGGAACACTATGCCCTGTTTTTTCCAGATTTTTTTTTTGGTGAGCCAGTGTAAATTAGAAAAAATGTAAAAAATAGCTTTGTTGTTGTACTAAACTTTATGGTTTATGAATTTCGAGAGAAAAATTTTGAACGAAATCTTTAGAAAAATCCAAATTGTCATAAAAATTCAGTTAGTAAGCTGTGGTGAATTAATTCATTATTAGATTTTATGGTTATTTTCTCGATCTGTAGCAATGATTCATGAAGATTCGATGAACTCGTATAATCATTACAAAAAATGTATTACTACAAGAATCACCCTGTATCTCGAAAACGAAACGTTTGCGGTCCAATGTTTATGGGACTTTTTTTCTTAAAATTACTCTCCCTTCTTCGTTTGTACCTCTAATTTGGGAACACCTTGTATAGGAGAAATTTCCTGTAAAAGTAATCGAATTCCTGTTGTATATCCTGTAAATTTTCTTTGAGTGTCTGTATTCTGAATAGTCATTAGTAACAAAAAAGTTTGATGCTATTTCTCCATCATTCGTTATATTCCTCGATTCTGCTCAGTCTCGCGAAAAAAACGCAGTCAGTTCCACCCAATGAAAAATTGCTTCCGCCTAAGTTGTTATTGTGAAAAACAAATAGAATATCTTCTACAATGTTCATCTCCGTTTCGAATATCCGGACTGGCGGAAATAGATCGAGATGAGAAGTTCTAAGAGAAACAGCCTCCCTAATAGGCAGCAAAACATTCCATCCACATAGTATCTACGAAACATGACTGATTATCCTCTCGGGAAGTTTTTTTTCGGAAACATCAATTCTGGAAGATAATGCGGAAGAGGTTTTATCGATGTGTTCCACTGAAGCGATTGATCATGTCTGTCTAAATATACAGGGAGGGAATGACAGCATAGTTTCATGAAATTAATTCTTCCGATTCTATGTAACAGAATCAAATCTCATGAACGACACCGATGGTTTTTCAGTTCGTTTTTCCGAACGCGATTTCAGCCGGAAGTGGAAAAAGTAATCAGGAAAGCGAAAGTATGAATTAACTTAACCGAACATAAAAACGGATATTGGAGTCGCCTCTTAAATCAAGAAACGAGAGCATTCTAAGCAGAATGCTAAATTAGATCGGAAGTCGAGGACGATGGTGGGAGCTTGGATTTTCGGTTGAATTGGAAATTTGTTAAAGCAACCTCAGGGAGATTCGAACTGCGAATTTTAAAGTATTACGTTTTAGCTCCGAAATAATCCTACGAACGCATTCGTTCAATTTAATTTAAAAATGTAGTTTAGTTTTTCGCGATTTGTTTAACCCACATGATTTGATGGAGAGTAATTTATTGCTCATGATAAAACCCCACTCAAATAATTGGAGGTGTTTCAAATCACCGCCAAAAACCAATAACATCCCGAAATCCCTGCTTCGAATTTTCACTAGTTTCCGTAACTTCAGCGTTTTCCGACCGGAGTTTCCCTGCATCGATAAATAAAACGATCCCGTTAGAAGTTCGTTCCGCTGGAAAATATTCTGCGCCCGGGATTTTTATTTGTTTGCTAGTTTAGGTGGACAGTAGGTCAGAGCACCCCTGCTAAATCATAATAAGTGTTGAAAACGGAAGCAAATCCCTTTACCCCACTTTGCGCAAATATTTACAGTCGACGTTTTGAGTATGTACCTACTTAGTTTTAATGCCGTGGAGATCCGCGCCCGCTCGTTCGGACGAAGAAGGGCGGGGTGTTTTTCTAATTGGGAATGTTGTATTTTCTTTGATTGTGACAAATGAGCCGTTTGCATATATTTTTATTCATCTGCGAGGTATTTTTGTTTTATTATTTCGGCCTTTTATATGCATGGGAAAAACGTGACGCAACTCTCTGCTCTCTGACCTGGATGAATGTGTTGGAAGTAAAAGCTCATTCATATAAGTGAACAGTGATATTTTCATTTCTCCGGATAAGAGAGATAGTACAGAGGTTTACAAAAATGTAAATATTTTAAATTTCTGTGAGCAAAAATGTCATTCAAGCTTTGTAACGGGTTAACAGTCTTCCCTTCAGCCCCCTCTTTGAGGCGCCACTGTCTTTGAACCGCTGTGTCCTACAGCGCAAGTCATTGCGCACAGTCCAAATCTGAACCTTTGCGTTTCGCCATTTTGAGATCTGGAATTGATTCGGTAATATCGATTTCGCATTGAATAAACAGTGGAATTGTCACTTTCGATTATTGGATGTTTAAATGTTAAATATACATCCAAATTTGTCTCGGCTTGAAATTGTCTCACGCTCTTCCCCTGGGATCAGAAAGCTCTTCCCCTAGGATTGGAGAAGTTTGTTCCCCTAGGAACCGAGAATTTGTTCCCTTGGGATTTGAAGATTTTCTTCCTCTGATATTGGGACATTTAGCACCACTTCCTCTTAACTTCCAATCATTGAATATTTCTGAGAAGGAGACATTTCTCTGGGATTGGATTGTTGGAAAATTGTACCGTATCTGCAAATCACTGGTTCTGGTTGTTTCACACCCTTGGAGCTGGACATATTTTAAGCATTGAAAGACGATATTTTATGGAGGAAATACCCCTAAAGATCTGGGAGAAATGATTAAGTTAAGTAACACTAACATTGTATAGATTCATTTGTTCAGAGGTCGATCTCAACTTGTTGTAAACAATTGTAGATTTGAATTTTTATTATAATTTTAAAACCTGAAGGGAGTTATTAATTCTGTCAGGAACCCTGAGATTAAGATTTGATTGCTCATTAAGGTTGATGCCTTTTGTAACGAAGGGGATCAGCACAAAGGTAATATCAAGGTAAATAACAATTACGTAACAGTCCTTTTCCAAATCTTGAAAAGTCGCAATAATTCGAAATAAGTTCTCTTTTTACTACTTCCTTCTATATTTTTCCGAAAATAATCCAAATTTTCCAGATTATGAAACTGTAGGCTACTTTTCTAGCATTTGGTTCAAGTTTCCATGAAAAATTATAAGAAGTACTGCCCTGAAGTCAGGAGCTTTTGAGCGCTCGTTCATCCACCTTGTAGGTAGATTCGCATTTTCCAGTTTAAGAAACCAAATGAAGAAATTTTTGACCGCCTTTGAAAAAAAAATCTCAAACTAAGGCGAAACATCATAATTCACGTCAGTGCTTTAATTTTTTTTGCGATAATTCGCTATAATTTTCTACGGTATCTATGGTCTTGGTAACGCACGTAGTTTGAATACATTATTCTTCATCTATGTATAAAATTTCATTTCAATCCAATCATTAGTTTCGAAATTATCAAGAAAAAAATATTTTGAACGGCCATATTTACGAA
The DNA here is from genome assembly GCA_963966015.1 of Aphidecta obliterata. Classification (NCBI taxonomy): domain Eukaryota; kingdom Metazoa; phylum Arthropoda; class Insecta; order Coleoptera; family Coccinellidae; genus Aphidecta; species Aphidecta obliterata. The sequence continues at coordinate 30,909,095 of OZ014428.1, forward strand.
ACCCCTAGTCTCATTGTGCTAATCGATAAACGTGGCCGCTAAATTCGGAATCCACACTTATCCTGAAAATTTCAAGTCCCTGGGCCTCTCCGTTCGAAAGTTATAATTTTTTATGGTTTCTATGGTTTTGGTCGTGCGATCTGAACAAAATTCGCATGTAGCTTGAACACGTCATTCTCTATCTGAGTGCAAAATTTCATTTCGATCGAATCAGTAATTCCGAAGTAATCAGGAGAACAAAATTTCGAACTGCCATATTTACGGAACCCCTGGTAAAATTTTTCCCAATAACGAACTCAACCGCGGCATTAGTTTTAAGTGGTGAAATGGGGTCGTTGGTGATAATTCATTGTGTTGTGACAATATGGAGTTGAGACGTGATGTTCTAAGTGTTTGTGGAAAAAAATTGAAAAAATCGCGGGTACATACAGAAAACTTCCGAAATAAGTCAAGTTATCGAAGTATTGGATTGATTTTCAAATTTTTCTCAAGTCCGTATATAAAAATACATGAAGAACTGGTTAATATATTATGTTCGCGGCTAAATGGAATAGTGATGCCTCATTGTGTTGTTACAATAGGGCGTTAGGAATATATGATGCTCCAAATGTTTTGTTTCGTGAAAAAATCTGTGAAACTCAGTGAAAAAGTACACAGAGAAAACTTAGGAAATGAGTCATTCTATCGAAGTATAGGATTTATTCTTGTACGTGATGTTCATGGATATATCGGTACAATACCGTCGAAGAATGTTATTTCAAAAAAATATCATTTAGTTCTTGTGCCTATGAATAAAATTTTTGAAAATCTTTTATACAGAGTATTCCTGAATTTGGGGTACAAATGGAAAAGGAAGATTCCCTAAGTATTTTAAGAAAAAAAAGTCCCATAAACATGGGATCGGAAACGTTTCGTTTTCGAGATACAGGGTGTTAAAGTTTGAACTTTTTTCAAGTTTTTTTCTTACAGTATGTAAACTTCACAAGATATTCAACTGAAATTTGGCATAGATGTAACAATTGGGAGTATACACCATGTGACATGCCAATTTTGAGAGCAAATTCACAGCATAATATTTTTTCTGGAACACCGTCCCCTGTTTTCCTCCAGAACTTTTTCTTGGTGAGCCACTGTTAATTTGAAAAAATATAAGAGGTAGTTTCGTCGTATCTACTACCGATTTAGAGATAAAAATTCTGAACGATTCTCTCGAAATCCTCAGAAAAATCTAAATTATCATAAAAATTCACCCTGTATATTTGCCATCGAAATTGGTATGTCACATGGTGTGAACTGTCAATTATCTATGCCAAATTTCAGTTGGACTTGTGAAGTGCAGATACCATGAAAAAAACTTCAACACCCTGTATATCGAAAACGAAGCGTTTGCGATCCCATGTTTACGGGACTTTTTTCTCAAAATTATTCAAGCAATCGCCTTTTTTCGTTTGTACCTTCAATTCAGGTATATGTGGAATCAGTATTCGTGAGAAAGTTAAGAAAAAGGCATTTAGGCATTAATAAGTTAATGCCAGCATACTATAGGCTCGATAAGAAATTTTTCCTTCTTAATGATTGAACGTTAATCGATGTAAGGGGCCTAAAAAAATCCAAGTCTCCGGAAATTTTGGCCTAAGGAGTTTTACCAAATTAGATCGAATTCCATTCGAAGGCCTAGTGAAGCTTAAATGACCAATAGTCCCTAGAACTTTCGGCAAAACTAAGGAGATTGATTTCGTGCCAGAACATGTTTACTTGCGGGTGTTTTCCGGTTCACAAATTATCTGGCCCCTTTCACAGAAGAAATTCTGAAGTTTGTACACCGCTATTTGTAAGGAGGGGGCATTTTCATATTTCCACGTTTTGTTCCCTGAATTATTATTTTTTCACTTAAAATTTGCTATTTCTTTTTTTTGTTCACGACCCGTTTTTCGAAACATTTCCTTCCATATGTACGAAACGAAGGAGATTCACGTAATTATCGTTTATCGATCGTTTTTGATGACCATGATTTTTCGGTTCGATTTTTTGAATCGACAATCTTTTCGTATTTTTCATCAGAGTTGGTACTTTACGACCAAATCAAAACCAAATTACCACACAAAACAAATGGTTTGAGAAATTGATGCTACTATAAAATCAACGACGTTTTCTGCACAAGTCGGAAAGATGTTGAAGGTATATTTTCTCTTGATAGTTTTACAATGCCTAGCGGTATATTCAGAGACAAAGGTATGTTGTTATTTGGGTTTCGTTATCCTTATGATATTTCATCCCGAATGCTTTTGAATTAAATTTCATGAACTTGAAATGATTCAATTCATAATTTAACTACAGCTTCATGAAGAGATCATGGCAGAAATTAGAGGGACACTTGAAAAGTGCTTGAAAGCAGCCAATAAATTCAACAGTAACCCTCTATCTATATTACCAATATTGAGAAACAATGAGGAATTCAATGCGTGCATGGAAGCCGATCAATTGGCGAGTAAAAACTCTTAAATACCGGTATGAAATAAAATTTTTGTTACACACGAAATAAAAATTCAATAATTTGAGGTTTTTTTCATTGCTAAAACTTTTGAACAATTTTCAGAATTCCAGAACTTTTGGAATATCTATTACAATATTTAAGGTAGTTTAATGATTTTTTTTTTTTTCAATTTGAATTGGAGGAAGAGTCGCCATGTTATCCAATATGTTCGTTTTCCTCCAGCTACTAAAAGGAAAATGTGTGAAATATAAGTTAATAGCATTTTAAATACAAGTTTGCATAATTATACTTCTAATTTTCACGGCATGACTTTTTCGATCGATAGGAAATTTTTTTGTTTTCATCATTGAGCTATTATTTTACGACAGAATCCAATCCAAAATACCACTCAACCAATTGATTTGAAGAATTAAGATGATACTATATGATCAACGACGTTTTCTGCACAACTCAGAAAGACGTTAAAGGTCTATTTTGTCTTAGTAGCTCTATATTGCCTAAGGGTATATTCAGAGGTATATTGTTATTTGGTTTTCGTAATTCTTATTATATTTCATCTCGAATCTCATTCGAATTTTTGTTGTGAATTTGAATGCTTTCTCATGAAATGTAACAGTTTTACAGTCCCCTTGAGGCCCCACTGTTTTTGAACCGTGTCCTACAGCGCAAGTTGTTGCGCGTTATCCGAATCTGTACCTTTGCTTTTCGCCATTTTGAGATCTGGAATTGATTCGATAATATCGATTTTGCATTGAAGTGAACAGTGGAATTGTCACTTTCAATCATTGGATGTTTAACAGTTAAATATACATCGAAATTTGTCTCGGCGTGAAATTCTCTCACGGTAAGTCTTCCCTATTGTCAACTAAGATATTTTCTGAAATAATTCACAGAGACCGTAGGTATTCTTGAGTAAGTTTTCTTTTAGGTTAGATCCATGGCTTACCTCAAGTGTCTATCTTATATTTTGCATTTTCTTTGCTTTATAGTGGTATTTTTATCATTTCTAAGCTTCCTTCAGGTTACAATTTATCTTTTCTGTAAATTTTGGTTCCTTTGATGATGTATTTAGACCTGAGGGAGTGATTAGGAAACTGTAACTTTCTCTAATGAATTCTAAACAATTCACAGCTCTTCCTCTGGGATTAGAAAAGTTCTTATCCTGGGATTAGAAAGCTCTTCCCCTGGGATTTGAGAAGTTTGTACCCCTAGGAACCGAGAATTTGTTCCCTTAGGATGTGAAGATTTTCTTCCTCTGAGATTGGGACATTTAGCACCGGTCCCTCAAGACTTCCAATCATTGAATATTTCCGAGAGGGAGACATTTCCCTGGAATTGGATTGTTGGAAAATTGTACCGTTTCTCCAAATCACTGGTTCTGGTTGTTTCACACCCTTGGAGCTGGACATATTTTAAGCATTGAAAGACGATATTTTATGAAGGAAATATCCCTAAAGATCTGGGAGAAATAATTAAGTTGAGTAACACTAATATTGTATAGATTCATTTGTTCAGAGGTCGATCTCAACTTGTTGTAAACAATTGTAGATTTGAATTTTTATTATAATTTTAAAACCTGAAGGGAGTTATTAATTCTGTCAGGAACCCTGAGATTAAGATTTGATTGCTCATTAAGGTTGATGCCTTTCGTAAAGAAGGGAATCAGCACAAAGGTAATATCAAGGTAAATAACAATTACTTAACAGTCCTTTTCCAAATCATGAAAAGTCGCAATAATTCGAAATAGGTTTTTACTACTTCCTTCCATATTTTCCCGAAAATAATCCAAATTTTCCAGATTATCAAACTGTAGGCTACTTTTCTAGCAAGTTTCCATGAAAAATTATAAGAAGTACTGCCCTGAAGTCAGGAGCTTTTGAGCGCTCGTTCATCCACCTTGTAGGTAGATTCGCATTTTCCAGTTTAAGAAACCAATTGAAGAAATTTTTGACAGCCTTTAAAAAAAAATCTCAAACTAAGGCGAAACACCAGAATTCACGTCAGTGCTTTAATTTTTCTTGCGATAATTCGCCATAATTTTCTACGGTATCTATGGTCTTAGTAACGCACGTAGTTTGAATACATTATTCTTCGTCTATGTACAAAATTTCATTCCAATCCAATCAGTAATTTCGAAATTATCAAGAAAAAAATATTTTGAACGGCCATATTTACGAAACCCCTAGTCTCATTCTGCTGCTAAATTCGGGATCCACACTCATCATGAAGATTTCAAGTCCCTAGGCCTCTCCGTTCGAAAGTTATAATTCTTTATGGTTTCTATTGATCAGAGCAATCTGAACATAATTCGCATGTAGCTTGAAGACGTCATTCTCTATCTGAGTGCAAAATTTCATTTCGATCGAATCAGTAATTCCGAAGTAATCAGGAGAACAAAATTTCGAACTGCCAAATTTACGGAACCCCTGGTAAAATTATTCCCAACAACGAACTCAACCGCGGGATTAGTTTTGAGTGGTGAAATGGGGTCGTTGGTGATAATTCATTGTGTTGTGACAATATGGAGTTGAGAATACGTGATGTTCTAAGTGTTTTTCTGTGGAAAAAAACTAAAAAAATCGCGGGTACATACAGAAAACTTCCGAAATGAGTCAAGTTATCGAAGTATTGGATTGATTTTCAAATTTTTCTTGAGTCCGTATATAAAAATTACGAAAAGCACTGCCGTGAAGGCAGGAGCTTTTGAGCGCTCGTACATGCACCTTGTAGGCAGATTCGCATTTTCCAGTTTTAGAAATCAATTGAAGGAATATTTGACTGCTGTCAAAAAAATTCTGAAACTTAGGCGAAACTCCAGACTTCATGTCGGTGCTTCAGCTGATCAAATTTTTTCCGATAATTCGCTAGAATTTTCCACGGTATCTATGGTCTTGGTGATGCGATCTGGACAAAATTTTGCACGTAGTTTGAATACATTATTCCTGAGCTAGGTGCATAATTTCATTCCAATCCGATCGGTAGTTTCGAAACTATCAGGAAAAAAATATTTTGAACGGCCATATTTACGGAACCCCTAGTCTAATTTTGCTCATTGATGAACGTGACCGTGAAATTTGCGATCCAAACCCACCCTGAAAATTTCAAGTTCCTAGGCCTTTCCGTTCAAAAGTTAGAATTTTCTATGGTTTCTATGGTTCTGGTCATGCGATCTGGACAAAATATTGCTTCAATATATCATTCTCGATTAAAATACAAAATTTCATCTCGATCAAATCCGCAGTTTCGAATTTATCGAGAAAACAAAATTTCAAACGACCGTATTTACAGAACCCCTTGTATAATGTTGCTCATAGATGAACGTGATCACGACATTCGAGATCCACACCTATCCTGAAAATTTCAAGTCCCTAGGCGTTTCCGTTCAAAAGTTACAATTTTCTATGGTTTCTATGGTTCTGGTCATGCGATCTGGACAAAATTTCACATGTAGCTTGAACCCCTCATTTTCCATTTGAGTGCAGAAGTTCATCTTGATCAAATCTGCAGTTTTCAAGTAATCAGGAAAACAAAACTTTGAACGGCCATATTCACGGAACCCCTGGTGGAATTTGGCCCATTAACGAACTTAACCGAGCCATTCGGGAACTGAACCCACACTGAAAATTTCAAGTCTCTAGGTTGTTCCGTTCGAGAGTTATCGTGCTTACGGCCGGACGGCCGGCCGGACGGCCGGACGGCCGGCCGGACGGCCGGACGGCCGGCCGGACGGCCGGACGGACAGACTCGAATTTTCCGACGGATTCGTCATCAGTGAGTCGAACATAGTCGATTGAGACCATTTTCGGCTCAAAATTCGAAAAATACAGACATCGTGACGAAATGATATAGCCCTCGTGTAAGTAGTACGAGCGCTCAAAAATACATGAAGAACTAGTTAATATATTATGTTCGCGGCTGAATGAGATAGTGATGCCTTATTGTGTTGTGACAATAGGGCGTTATGATGCTCTAAGTGTTTTTTTTCGTGAAAAAATCTGTAAAACTCACTAAAAAAGTACACAAAGAAAATTTTGGAAATGAGTCATTCTATCGAAGTATAGGATTTATTCTTTTGTGTAATGTTTATGGATATATCGGTACAATACCGTCGAAGAATGTTTTTTCAAAAAAATATCATTTGGTTCTTGTGACTATGAATTAAATTTTTGAAAATCTTTTATACAGGGTATTCCTGAATTTGGGGTACAAATGAAAAAGGAAGATTCCCTAAGTATTTTAAGAAAAAAAAGTCCCATAAACATGGGATCGCAAACGTTCCGTTTTCGAGATACAGGTTGTTAAAGTTTGAATTTTTTTCAGGTTTTTTTCTTATAGTATGTAAACTTCACACGATATTCGACTGAAATTTGGCATAGATGTAACAATTGGGAGTATACACCATGTGAGATGCCAATTTTGATAGCAAATTCACAGGGTAATATTCTTTCTGGAACACCGTCCCCTGTTTTCATCTAGAACTTTTTCTTGGTGAGCCACTGTTAATTTGAAAAAATATAAGAAGTAGTTTCGTCGTATCTGCTACCGATTTGGAGATAAAAATGTTGAACGATTCTCTCGAAATCCTCAGAAAAATCCAAATTGTCATAAAAATTCACCCTGTATATTTGCCATCGAAATTGGCATGTCACATGGTGTGAACTGTCAATTATCTATGCCAAATTTCAGTTGGATATCTTGTGAAGTGTAGATACCATGAGAAAAAAACTTCAACACCCTGTATATCGAAAACGAAACGTTTGCGATCCCATGTTTACGGGACTTTTTTCTCAAAATTATTCAAGCAATCTCCCCTTTTCGTTTGTACCTTCAATTCAGGTATATGTGGAATCAGTATTCGTGAGAAAGTTAAGAAAAAGGCATTTAGGCATTAATTAGTTAATGCCAGCATACTATAGGCTCGTTAAGAAATTTTTCCTTTGCAATGACTGAACGTTAATCGATGGAAGGGGCCTAAAAAAATCCAAGTCTACGGAAATTTCGGACTAAGGAGTTTTACCACATTAGAACGAATTCCATTCGAAGGCCTAGTGAAGCATAAATGACCAATAGTCCCTAGAACTTTCGGGAAAACTAAGGAGATTGATTTCGTGCCAGAACATGTTTACTTGCGGGTGTTTTCCGGTTCACAAATTATCTGGCCCCTTTCACAGAAGAAATTCTGAAGTTTGTACACCGCTATTTGTAAGGAGGGTGCATTTTCATATTTCCACGTTTTGTTCCCTGAATCATTATTTTTTCACTTAAAATTTGCTATTTCATTTTTTTGTTCACAACCCGTTTTTCGAAACATTTCCTTCCATATGTACGAAACGAAGGAGAATCCACATAATTATCGTTTATCGATCGTTTTTGATGACCATGATTTTTCGGTTTGATTTTTTGAATCGACAATCTTTTCGTATTTTTCATCAGAGTTGGTACTTTACGACCAAATCAAAACCAAATTACCACACAAAACAAATGGTTTGAGAAATTAATACTACTATAAAATCAACGACGTTTTCTGCACAAATCGGAAAGATGTTGAAGGTATATTTTCTCTTAATAGTTATGCTCTGCCTAGCGGTATATTCAGAGACAAAGGTATGTTGTTATTTGGGTTTCGTTATTCTTATGATATTTCATCCCGAATGCTTTTGAATTAAATTTCGTGAACTTGAAATGATTCAATTCATAATTTAACTACAGCTTTATGAAGAGGTCATGGCAGAGTTAGGAGGGATACTTGAAAAGTGCTTGAAAGCAGCCAAGTTATCAGTAGAAGAACGATCGAATAGTAACCCTCTATCTATATTACCAATATTGAGAAACAATGAGGAATTCATGGCGTGCATGGAAGCCGATCAATTGGCGAGAAAAAACTCTTAAATACCGGTATGAAATAAAATTTTTGTTACACACGAAATAAAAATTCAATAATTTGAGGTTTTTTTTATTGCTAAAACTTTCGAACAATTTTCAGAATTCCAGAACTTTTGGAATATCTATTACAATATTTAAGGTAGTTTAATAATCATTTTTTCTTCAATTTGAACTGGAGGAAGAGTCGCCATGTTATCCAGTATGTTTGTTTTCCTCTCGCTACTAAAAGGAAAATGTGGGAAATATAAGTTGATAGCATTTTAAATACAATTTTGCATAATTATACTTCTAATTTCCACGGCATGACTTTTTCAATCGATAGGAAATTTTTTTGTTTTCATCATTGAGCTATTACTTTACGACAGAATCCAATCCAAAATACCACTCAACCGAATGATTTGAAGAATTAAGATACTACTATATGATCAACGACGTTTTCTGCACAACTCAGAAAGATGTTGAAGGTCTATTTTGTCTTAGTAGCTCTATATTGCCTAAGGGTATATTCAGAGGTATATTGTTATTTGGTTTTCGTAATTCTTATTATATTTCATCTCGAATCTCATTCGAATTTTTGTTGTGAATTTGAATGCTTTCTCATGAAATGTAACAGTTTTACAGTCCCCTTGAGGCCATACTGTTTTTGAACCGCTGTGTCCTACAGCGCAAGTCATTGCGCGTTATCCGAATCTGTACCTTTGCTTTTCGCCATTTTGAGATCTGGAATTGATTCGATAATATCGATTTTGCATTGAAATGAACAGTGGAATTGTTACTTTCAATCATTAGATGTTTAACAGTTAAATATACATCCAAATTTGTCTCGGCGTGAAATTCTCTCACGGTAAGTCTTCCCTATTGTCAACTAAGATATTTTCTGAAATAATTCAAAGGGACCGTAGGTATTCTTGAGTACGTTTTCTTTTAGGTTAGATCCATGGCTTACCTCGAGCGTCTATCTTATATTTTGCATTTTCTTTGCCTTATAGTTGTATTATTATTATTTCAAAGCTTCTTTCAGGTTACAATTCATCTTTTCTGGAAGGAACCATTTTGGTTCCTTTGATGCCGTATTTAGACCTGAAGGAGTGCTTGGGAAACTGTAACATTTTAAACAATTCACAGCTCTTCCTCTGGGATTAGAAAAGTTCTTATCCTGGGATTAGAAAGCTCTTCCCCTGGTATTCGAGAAGTTTGTTCCCCTAGGAACCGAGAATTTGTTTCCTTAGGATGTGAAGATTTTCTTCCTCTGAGATTGGGACATTTAGCACCGCTCCCTCAAGACTTCCAATCATTGAATATTTCCGAGAGGGAGACATTTCCCTGGAATTGGATTGTTGGAAAACTGTACCGTATCTCCAAATCACTGGTTCTGGTTGTTTCACACCCTTGGAGCTGGACATATTTTAAGCATTGAAAGACGATATTTTATGGAGGAAATACCCCTAAAGATCTGGGAGAAATAATTAAGTTGAGTAACACTAATATTGTAGAGATTCATTTGTTCAGAGGTCGATCTCAACTTGTTGTAAACAATTGTAGATTTGAATTTTTATTATAATTGTAAAAACTGAAGGGAGTTATTAATAATGTCAGGAACCCTGAGATTAAGATTTGATTGCTCATTTAGGTTGATGCCTTCCGTAACGAAGGGAATCTGCACAAAGGTAATATCAAGGTAAATAACAATTACGTAACAGTCCTTTTGCAAATCATGAATAGTCGCAATAATTCGAAATAAGTACCCTTTTTACTACTTCCTTCTATATTTTCCCGAAAATAATCCAAATTTCCCAGATTATAAAACTGTTGGCTACTTTTCTAGCATGTGGTTCAAGTTTTCATGAAAAATTACAAGAAGTATTGCCGTGAAGTCAGGAGCTTTTGAACGCTCGTTCATCCACCTTATAGATAGATTCGCCCCAGTTCAAGAAACCAATTGAAGAAATTTTTGACAGCTTTCAAAAAAAATTTCAAACTAAGGGACACACCAGAATTCACGTCAGTGCTTTAGGTGACCAATTTTTCTTCGATGATTCGCTAGAATTTCTACGGTATCTATGGTCTTGGTAATGCGATCTGGACAACGCACGTAGTTTAAATACATTATTCTTCATCTATGTGCAAAATTTCATTCCAATCCAATCAGTAGTTTCGAAGTTATCCAAAAAAAAATATTTTGAACGGCTTCATTTACGAAACCCCGTCTAATTTTGCTCATTGATGCACGTAAGCGCGGACTTCGCGATCCACAATCATCCTGAAAATTTCAAGTCCCTAAACCTTTCCATTCGAAAGTTATAATTTTCTATTGTTTCTATGGTTCTGGTCATGCGTTCTGGACAAAATTCCGCATTTAGTTGGAACACATCATTCTCCATCTGAGTGCAAAATTTCATCTCGATCGAATCGAAGCAATCAGGAGAACAACATTTCGAACGGCCATATTTACGGAACCCCTGGTCGAATTTTTCCCAATAACGAACTCAACCGCGGCATTAGTTTTAAGTGGTGAAATGGGATCGTTGGTGATAATTCATTGTGTTGTGACAATATGGAGTTGAGAATACGTGATGTTCTAAGTGTTTTTCTTCGAAAAAAACTGGAGAAATCGCGGGTACGTACAGAAAACTACTTCCGAAATGAGTCAATGTATCGAAGTATTGCATTGATTTTCGAATTTTTCTCAAGTCCGTATATGAAAAAACATGAAGAACAAGTTGATATATTATGTTCGCGGGTAAATGGGATGGTGATGCCTCATTGTGTTGTTACAATAGGGTGTTAGGAATACGCGATGCTCTAAGTGTTTTTTTTTTGTGTAAAAAAATCAGTAAAAAAGGAGACAACGAAAACTTTGGAAATGAGTAATTCTATCGAAGTATAGGATTCTTGTATGCAATGTTCTTGGATATATCGGTACAATACCGTTAAAGAATGTTATTTCAAAGAAATATTCATTAGTTCTTGTGACTTCGAATTGAATTTTTGAAAATTTTTCATACAGGGTGTTCCTAAATTGGGCGTACAAATGAAGAGGGGAGATTTCCTGAGTAATTTAAAAAAAAAAAAAGTCTCATAAATACGGGATCACAAACGTTTCGTTTTCGAGATACAGGGTGTTAAAGTTTGAATTTTTTTCTCATAGTATGTAAACTTCAAGAGATATTCAACTGAAATTTGGCATAGATGTTACAATTGGGAGTATCCACCATGTGACATGCCAATTTTGATAGCAAATTTACAGGATGATATTTTTTTCTGCAATACCGTCCGCTGTTTTCCTACAGAACTTTTTTTTGGTGAGCCACTGTTAATTTGAAAAAATATAAAAAGTATCTTTGTTGATATACCACACTTTATGGTCCCTTGTAGTTTCGTCGTATCTGCTACCGATTTCGAGGAAAAAATGTTAAACGATTCTCTCGAAACCCTCAGAAAAATCTAAATTGTCATAAAAATTCACCCTGTATATTTGCTATCGAAATTGGCATGTCACATGGTGTGAACTGTCAATTATATATGCCAAATTTCAGTTGAATATCTTGTGAAGTGTAGATACCATGAGAAAAAAACATTAACACCCTGTATATCGAAAACGAAGCGTTTACGATCCCATGTTTACGGGACTTTTTTTCTCAAAATTACTCGAGCAATCTCCCCTTTTCGTTTCTACCTTCAATTCAGGAACAACCTGTATATGTGGAATCAATATTCGTGATAAAGTTAAGAAAAAGGCATTTAGGCATTAATTAGTTAATGCCAGCATACTTTAGGCTCGATAAGAAATTTTTTCCTTGCAGTGATTGAACATTTATCGATGTAAGGGGTCTAAAAAAATTCAAGTCTCCGGAACATTCGGCCTAAGGAGTTTTACCAAATTAGATCGAATTCCATTCGAAGGCCTAGTGAAGCATAAATGACCAATAGTCATTGGAACTTTCGGGAAAACTAAGGAGATTGATTTCGTGCCAGAACATGTTTACTTGCGGGTGTTTTCCGGTTCACAAATTATCTGGCCCCTTTCACAGAAGAAATTCTGAAGTTTGTACACCGCTATTTGTAAGGAGGGTGCATTTTCATATTTCCACGTTTTGTTCCCTGAATTATTATTTTTTCACTTAAAATTTGCTATTTTTTTTTTGTTCACAACCCGTTTTTCGAAACATTTTCTTCCATATGTACGAAACGAAGGAGAATCCACGTAATTATCGTTTATCGATCGTTTTTGATGACCATGATTTTTCGGTTTGATTTTTTGAATCGACAATCTTTTCGTATTTTTCATCAGAGTTGGTACTTTACGACCAAATCAAATCCAAATTACCACAAAAACCAAATGGTTTGAAAAATTGATACTACTATAAAATCAACGACGTTTTCTGCACAAGTCGGAAAGATGTTGAAGGTATATTTTCTCTTAATAGTTTTACAATGCCTAGGGGTGTATTCAGAGACAAAGGTATGTTGTTATTTGGGTTTCGTTATTCTTATGATATTTCATCCCGATGATTTTGAATTAAATTTCATGAACTTGAAATGATTGAATTCTTAATTTAACTACAGGTTTCTGAAAAACGCCCCGCGCTGAGAAATGAAGTGGAAGAGTGCTTGAAAGAAGCCAAGTTCCCAGCAGAAGAATTTTTGAAAAAATTCGAAAGGAACCCATTATCTATATATCCAATATTGAAAAACAATGAGGTATTAGATGCGTGCCTCAAAGCCCATTTCTTGAGGAGATTAAACTCTACTTAGGTGATGAAATAAAATTTTTGTTACACACGAAATAAAAATTCAATAATTTGAGGTTTTTTTTTATTCTGAAAATTTTGAACAATTTTCAGATTTCCAGAACTTTTGGAATATCTATTGCAATATTCAAGGTAGTTTCATGATTTATTTTTTCCAATTTGAATTGGATTAAGAGTCGCCATGTTATCCAGTATGTCCGTTTTCCTCTCGCTACCAGAAGGAAAATGTGTGAAATATAAGTTAATAGCATTTTAAATACAATTTTGCATAATTATACTTCTAATTTTCACGGCATGACTTTTTCGATCGATAGGAAATTTTTTTGTTTTCATCATTGAGCTATTATTTTACGACAGAATCCAATCCAAAATACCACTCAACCAATTGATTTGAAGAATTAAGATGATACTATATGATCAACGACGTTTTCTGCACAACTCAGAAAGACGTTAAAGGTCTATTTTGTCTTAGTAGCTCTATATTGCCTAAGGGTATATTCAGAGGTATATTGTTATTTGGTTTTCGTAATTCTTATTATATTTCATCTCGAATCTCATTCGAATTTTTGTTGTGAATTTGAATGCTTTCTCATGAAATGTAACAGTTTTACAGTCCCCTTGAGGCCCCACTGTTTTTGAACCGTGTCCTACAGCGCAAGTTGTTGCGCGTTATCCGAATCTGTACCTTTGCTTTTCGCCATTTTGAGATCTGGAATTGATTCGATAATATCGATTTTGCATTGAAGTGAACAGTGGAATTGTCACTTTCAATCATTGGATGTTTAACAGTTAAATATACATCGAAATTTGTCTCGGCGTGAAATTCTCTCACGGTAAGTCTTCCCTATTGTCAACTAAGATATTTTCTGAAATAATTCACAGAGACCGTAGGTATTCTTGAGTAAGTTTTCTTTTAGGTTAGATCCATGGCTTACCTCAAGTGTCTATCTTATATTTTGCATTTTCTTTGCTTTATAGTGGTATTTTTATCATTTCTAAGCTTCCTTCAGGTTACAATTTATCTTTTCTGTAAATTTTGGTTCCTTTGATGATGTATTTAGACCTGAGGGAGTGATTAGGAAACTGTAACTTTCTCTAATGAATTCTAAACAATTCACAGCTCTTCCTCTGGGATTAGAAAAGTTCTTATCCTGGGATTAGAAAGCTCTTCCCCTGGGATTTGAGAAGTTTGTACCCCTAGGAACCGAGAATTTGTTCCCTTAGGATGTGAAGATTTTCTTCCTCTGAGATTGGGACATTTAGCACCGGTCCCTCAAGACTTCCAATCATTGAATATTTCCGAGAGGGAGACATTTCCCTGGAATTGGATTGTTGGAAAATTGTACCGTTTCTCCAAATCACTGGTTCTGGTTGTTTCACACCCTTGGAGCTGGACATATTTTAAGCATTGAAAGACGATATTTTATGAAGGAAATATCCCTAAAGATCTGGGAGAAATAATTAAGTTGAGTAACACTAATATTGTATAGATTCATTTGTTCAGAGGTCGATCTCAACTTGTTGTAAACAATTGTAGATTTGAATTTTTATTATAATTTTAAAACCTGAAGGGAGTTATTAATTCTGTCAGGAACCCTGAGATTAAGATTTGATTGCTCATTAAGGTTGATGCCTTTCGTAAAGAAGGGAATCAGCACAAAGGTAATATCAAGGTAAATAACAATTACTTAACAGTCCTTTTCCAAATCATGAAAAGTCGCAATAATTCGAAATAGGTTTTTACTACTTCCTTCCATATTTTCCCGAAAATAATCCAAATTTTCCAGATTATCAAACTGTAGGCTACTTTTCTAGCAAGTTTCCATGAAAAATTATAAGAAGTACTGCCCTGAAGTCAGGAGCTTTTGAGCGCTCGTTCATCCACCTTGTAGGTAGATTCGCATTTTCCAGTTTAAGAAACCAATTGAAGAAATTTTTGACAGCCTTTAAAAAAAAATCTCAAACTAAGGCGAAACACCAGAATTCACGTCAGTGCTTTAATTTTTCTTGCGATAATTCGCCATAATTTTCTACGGTATCTATGGTCTTAGTAACGCACGTAGTTTGAATACATTATTCTTCGTCTATGTACAAAATTTCATTCCAATCCAATCAGTAATTTCGAAATTATCAAGAAAAAAATATTTTGAACGGCCATATTTACGAAACCCCTAGTCTCATTCTGCTGCTAAATTCGGGATCCACACTCATCATGAAGATTTCAAGTCCCTAGGCCTCTCCGTTCGAAAGTTATAATTCTTTATGGTTTCTATTGATCAGAGCAATCTGAACATAATTCGCATGTAGCTTGAAGACGTCATTCTCTATCTGAGTGCAAAATTTCATTTCGATCGAATCAGTAATTCCGAAGTAATCAGGAGAACAAAATTTCGAACTGCCAAATTTACGGAACCCCTGGTAAAATTATTCCCAACAACGAACTCAACCGCGGGATTAGTTTTGAGTGGTGAAATGGGGTCGTTGGTGATAATTCATTGTGTTGTGACAATATGGAGTTGAGAATACGTGATGTTCTAAGTGTTTTTCTGTGGAAAAAAACTAAAAAAATCGCGGGTACATACAGAAAACTTCCGAAATGAGTCAAGTTATCGAAGTATTGGATTGATTTTCAAATTTTTCTTGAGTCCGTATATAAAAATTACGAAAAGCACTGCCGTGAAGGCAGGAGCTTTTGAGCGCTCGTACATGCACCTTGTAGGCAGATTCGCATTTTCCAGTTTTAGAAATCAATTGAAGGAATATTTGACTGCTGTCAAAAAAATTCTGAAACTTAGGCGAAACTCCAGACTTCATGTCGGTGCTTCAGCTGATCAAATTTTTTCCGATAATTCGCTAGAATTTTCCACGGTATCTATGGTCTTGGTGATGCGATCTGGACAAAATTTTGCACGTAGTTTGAATACATTATTCCTGAGCTAGGTGCATAATTTCATTCCAATCCGATCGGTAGTTTCGAAACTATCAGGAAAAAAATATTTTGAACGGCCATATTTACGGAACCCCTAGTCTAATTTTGCTCATTGATGAACGTGACCGTGAAATTTGCGATCCAAACCCACCCTGAAAATTTCAAGTTCCTAGGCCTTTCCGTTCAAAAGTTAGAATTTTCTATGGTTTCTATGGTTCTGGTCATGCGATCTGGACAAAATATTGCTTCAATATATCATTCTCGATTAAAATACAAAATTTCATCTCGATCAAATCCGCAGTTTCGAATTTATCGAGAAAACAAAATTTCAAACGACCGTATTTACAGAACCCCTTGTATAATGTTGCTCATAGATGAACGTGATCACGACATTCGAGATCCACACCTATCCTGAAAATTTCAAGTCCCTAGGCGTTTCCGTTCAAAAGTTACAATTTTCTATGGTTTCTATGGTTCTGGTCATGCGATCTGGACAAAATTTCACATGTAGCTTGAACCCCTCATTTTCCATTTGAGTGCAGAAGTTCATCTTGATCAAATCTGCAGTTTTCAAGTAATCAGGAAAACAAAACTTTGAACGGCCATATTCACGGAACCCCTGGTGGAATTTGGCCCATTAACGAACTTAACCGAGCCATTCGGGAACTGAACCCACACTGAAAATTTCAAGTCTCTAGGTTGTTCCGTTCGAGAGTTATCGTGCTTACGGCCGGACGGCCGGCCGGACGGCCGGACGGACAGACTCGAATTTTCCGACGGATTCGTCATCAGTGAGTCGAACATAGTCGATTGAGACCATTTTCGGCTCAAAATTCGAAAAATACAGACATCGTGACGAAATGATATAGCCCTCGTGTAAGTAGTACGAGCGCTCAAAAATACATGAAGAACTAGTTAATATATTATGTTCGCGGCTGAATGAGATAGTGATGCCTTATTGTGTTGTGACAATAGGGCGTTATGATGCTCTAAGTGTTTTTTTTCGTGAAAAAATCTGTAAAACTCACTAAAAAAGTACACAAAGAAAATTTTGGAAATGAGTCATTCTATCGAAGTATAGGATTTATTCTTTTGTGTAATGTTTATGGATATATCGGTACAATACCGTCGAAGAATGTTTTTTCAAAAAAATATCATTTGGTTCTTGTGACTATGAATTAAATTTTTGAAAATCTTTTATACAGGGTATTCCTGAATTTGGGGTACAAATGAAAAAGGAAGATTCCCTAAGTATTTTAAGAAAAAAAAGTCCCATAAACATGGGATCGCAAACGTTCCGTTTTCGAGATACAGGTTGTTAAAGTTTGAATTTTTTTCAGGTTTTTTTCTTATAGTATGTAAACTTCACACGATATTCGACTGAAATTTGGCATAGATGTAACAATTGGGAGTATACACCATGTGAGATGCCAATTTTGATAGCAAATTCACAGGGTAATATTCTTTCTGGAACACCGTCCCCTGTTTTCATCTAGAACTTTTTCTTGGTGAGCCACTGTTAATTTGAAAAAATATAAGAAGTAGTTTCGTCGTATCTGCTACCGATTTGGAGATAAAAATGTTGAACGATTCTCTCGAAATCCTCAGAAAAATCCAAATTGTCATAAAAATTCACCCTGTATATTTGCCATCGAAATTGGCATGTCACATGGTGTGAACTGTCAATTATCTATGCCAAATTTCAGTTGGATATCTTGTGAAGTGTAGATACCATGAGAAAAAAACTTCAACACCCTGTATATCGAAAACGAAACGTTTGCGATCCCATGTTTACGGGACTTTTTTCTCAAAATTATTCAAGCAATCTCCCCTTTTCGTTTGTACCTTCAATTCAGGTATATGTGGAATCAGTATTCGTGAGAAAGTTAAGAAAAAGGCATTTAGGCATTAATTAGTTAATGCCAGCATACTATAGGCTCGTTAAGAAATTTTTCCTTTGCAATGACTGAACGTTAATCGATGGAAGGGGCCTAAAAAAATCCAAGTCTACGGAAATTTCGGACTAAGGAGTTTTACCACATTAGAACGAATTCCATTCGAAGGCCTAGTGAAGCATAAATGACCAATAGTCCCTAGAACTTTCGGGAAAACTAAGGAGATTGATTTCGTGCCAGAACATGTTTACTTGCGGGTGTTTTCCGGTTCACAAATTATCTGGCCCCTTTCACAGAAGAAATTCTGAAGTTTGTACACCGCTATTTGTAAGGAGGGTGCATTTTCATATTTCCACGTTTTGTTCCCTGAATCATTATTTTTTCACTTAAAATTTGCTATTTCATTTTTTTGTTCACAACCCGTTTTTCGAAACATTTCCTTCCATATGTACGAAACGAAGGAGAATCCACATAATTATCGTTTATCGATCGTTTTTGATGACCATGATTTTTCGGTTTGATTTTTTGAATCGACAATCTTTTCGTATTTTTCATCAGAGTTGGTACTTTACGACCAAATCAAAACCAAATTACCACACAAAACAAATGGTTTGAGAAATTAATACTACTATAAAATCAACGACGTTTTCTGCACAAATCGGAAAGATGTTGAAGGTATATTTTCTCTTAATAGTTATGCTCTGCCTAGCGGTATATTCAGAGACAAAGGTATGTTGTTATTTGGGTTTCGTTATTCTTATGATATTTCATCCCGAATGCTTTTGAATTAAATTTCGTGAACTTGAAATGATTCAATTCATAATTTAACTACAGCTTTATGAAGAGGTCATGGCAGAGTTAGGAGGGATACTTGAAAAGTGCTTGAAAGCAGCCAAGTTATCAGTAGAAGAACGATCGAATAGTAACCCTCTATCTATATTACCAATATTGAGAAACAATGAGGAATTCATGGCGTGCATGGAAGCCGATCAATTGGCGAGAAAAAACTCTTAAATACCGGTATGAAATAAAATTTTTGTTACACACGAAATAAAAATTCAATAATTTGAGGTTTTTTTTATTGCTAAAACTTTCGAACAATTTTCAGAATTCCAGAACTTTTGGAATATCTATTACAATATTTAAGGTAGTTTAATAATCATTTTTTCTTCAATTTGAACTGGAGGAAGAGTCGCCATGTTATCCAGTATGTTTGTTTTCCTCTCGCTACTAAAAGGAAAATGTGGGAAATATAAGTTGATAGCATTTTAAATACAATTTTGCATAATTATACTTCTAATTTCCACGGCATGACTTTTTCAATCGATAGGAAATTTTTTTGTTTTCATCATTGAGCTATTACTTTACGACAGAATCCAATCCAAAATACCACTCAACCGAATGATTTGAAGAATTAAGATACTACTATATGATCAACGACGTTTTCTGCACAACTCAGAAAGATGTTGAAGGTCTATTTTGTCTTAGTAGCTCTATATTGCCTAAGGGTATATTCAGAGGTATATTGTTATTTGGTTTTCGTAATTCTTATTATATTTCATCTCGAATCTCATTCGAATTTTTGTTGTGAATTTGAATGCTTTCTCATGAAATGTAACAGTTTTACAGTCCCCTTGAGGCCATACTGTTTTTGAACCGCTGTGTCCTACAGCGCAAGTCATTGCGCGTTATCCGAATCTGTACCTTTGCTTTTCGCCATTTTGAGATCTGGAATTGATTCGATAATATCGATTTTGCATTGAAATGAACAGTGGAATTGTTACTTTCAATCATTAGATGTTTAACAGTTAAATATACATCCAAATTTGTCTCGGCGTGAAATTCTCTCACGGTAAGTCTTCCCTATTGTCAACTAAGATATTTTCTGAAATAATTCAAAGGGACCGTAGGTATTCTTGAGTACGTTTTCTTTTAGGTTAGATCCATGGCTTACCTCGAGCGTCTATCTTATATTTTGCATTTTCTTTGCCTTATAGTTGTATTATTATTATTTCAAAGCTTCTTTCAGGTTACAATTCATCTTTTCTGGAAGGAACCATTTTGGTTCCTTTGATGCCGTATTTAGACCTGAAGGAGTGCTTGGGAAACTGTAACATTTTAAACAATTCACAGCTCTTCCTCTGGGATTAGAAAAGTTCTTATCCTGGGATTAGAAAGCTCTTCCCCTGGTATTCGAGAAGTTTGTTCCCCTAGGAACCGAGAATTTGTTTCCTTAGGATGTGAAGATTTTCTTCCTCTGAGATTGGGACATTTAGCACCGCTCCCTCAAGACTTCCAATCATTGAATATTTCCGAGAGGGAGACATTTCCCTGGAATTGGATTGTTGGAAAACTGTACCGTATCTCCAAATCACTGGTTCTGGTTGTTTCACACCCTTGGAGCTGGACATATTTTAAGCATTGAAAGACGATATTTTATGGAGGAAATACCCCTAAAGATCTGGGAGAAATATTTAAGTTGAGTAACACTAATATTGTAGAGATTCATTTGTTCAGAGGTCGATCTCAACTTGTTGTAAACAATTGTAGATTTGAATTTTTATTATAATTGTAAAAACTGAAGGGAGTTATTAATAATGTCAGGAACCCTGAGATTAAGATTTGATTGCTCATTTAGGTTGATGCCTTCCGTAACGAAGGGAATCTGCACAAAGGTAATATCAAGGTAAATAACAATTACGTAACAGTCCTTTTGCAAATCATGAATAGTCGCAATAATTCGAAATAAGTACCCTTTTTACTACTTCCTTCTATATTTTCCCGAAAATAATCCAAATTTCCCAGATTATAAAACTGTTGGCTACTTTTCTAGCATGTGGTTCAAGTTTTCATGAAAAATTACAAGAAGTATTGCCGTGAAGTCAGGAGCTTTTGAACGCTCGTTCATCCACCTTATAGATAGATTCGCCCCAGTTCAAGAAACCAATTGAAGAAATTTTTGACAGCTTTCAAAAAAAATTTCAAACTAAGGGACACACCAGAATTCACGTCAGTGCTTTAGGTGACCAATTTTTCTTCGATGATTCGCTAGAATTTCTACGGTATCTATGGTCTTGGTAATGCGATCTGGACAACGCACGTAGTTTAAATACATTATTCTTCATCTATGTGCAAAATTTCATTCCAATCCAATCAGTAGTTTCGAAGTTATCCAAAAAAAAATATTTTGAACGGCTTCATTTACGAAACCCCGTCTAATTTTGCTCATTGATGCACGTAAGCGCGGACTTCGCGATCCACAATCATCCTGAAAATTTCAAGTCCCTAAACCTTTCCATTCGAAAGTTATAATTTTCTATTGTTTCTATGGTTCTGGTCATGCGTTCTGGACAAAATTCCGCATTTAGTTGGAACACATCATTCTCCATCTGAGTGCAAAATTTCATCTCGATCGAATCGAAGCAATCAGGAGAACAACATTTCGAACGGCCATATTTACGGAACCCCTGGTCGAATTTTTCCCAATAACGAACTCAACCGCGGCATTAGTTTTAAGTGGTGAAATGGGATCGTTGGTGATAATTCATTGTGTTGTGACAATATGGAGTTGAGAATACGTGATGTTCTAAGTGTTTTTCTTCGAAAAAAACTGGAGAAATCGCGGGTACGTACAGAAAACTACTTCCGAAATGAGTCAATGTATCGAAGTATTGCATTGATTTTCGAATTTTTCTCAAGTCCGTATATGAAAAAACATGAAGAACAAGTTGATATATTATGTTCGCGGGTAAATGGGATGGTGATGCCTCATTGTGTTGTTACAATAGGGTGTTAGGAATACGCGATGCTCTAAGTGTTTTTTTTTTGTGTAAAAAAATCAGTAAAAAAGGAGACAACGAAAACTTTGGAAATGAGTAATTCTATCGAAGTATAGGATTCTTGTATGCAATGTTCTTGGATATATCGGTACAATACCGTTAAAGAATGTTATTTCAAAGAAATATTCATTAGTTCTTGTGACTTCGAATTGAATTTTTGAAAATTTTTCATACAGGGTGTTCCTAAATTGGGCGTACAAATGAAGAGGGGAGATTTCCTGAGTAATTTAAAAAAAAAAAAAGTCTCATAAATACGGGATCACAAACGTTTCGTTTTCGAGATACAGGGTGTTAAAGTTTGAATTTTTTTCTCATAGTATGTAAACTTCAAGAGATATTCAACTGAAATTTGGCATAGATGTTACAATTGGGAGTATCCACCATGTGACATGCCAATTTTGATAGCAAATTTACAGGATGATATTTTTTTCTGCAATACCGTCCGCTGTTTTCCTACAGAACTTTTTTTTGGTGAGCCACTGTTAATTTGAAAAAATATAAAAAGTATCTTTGTTGATATACCACACTTTATGGTCCCTTGTAGTTTCGTCGTATCTGCTACCGATTTCGAGGAAAAAATGTTAAACGATTCTCTCGAAACCCTCAGAAAAATCTAAATTGTCATAAAAATTCACCCTGTATATTTGCTATCGAAATTGGCATGTCACATGGTGTGAACTGTCAATTATATATGCCAAATTTCAGTTGAATATCTTGTGAAGTGTAGATACCATGAGAAAAAAACATTAACACCCTGTATATCGAAAACGAAGCGTTTACGATCCCATGTTTACGGGACTTTTTTTCTCAAAATTACTCGAGCAATCTCCCCTTTTCGTTTCTACCTTCAATTCAGGAACAACCTGTATATGTGGAATCAATATTCGTGATAAAGTTAAGAAAAAGGCATTTAGGCATTAATTAGTTAATGCCAGCATACTTTAGGCTCGATAAGAAATTTTTTCCTTGCAGTGATTGAACATTTATCGATGTAAGGGGTCTAAAAAAATTCAAGTCTCCGGAAATTTCGGCCTAAGGAGTTTTACCAAATTAGATCGAATTCCATTCGAAGGCCTAGTGAAGCATAAATGACCAATAGTCCTTGGAACTTTCGGGAAAACTAAGGAGATTGATTTCGTGCCAGAACATGTTTACTTGCGGGTGTTTTCCGGTTCACAAATTATCTGGCCCCTTTCACAGAAGAAATTCTGAAGTTTGTACACCGCTATTTGTAAGGAGGGTGCATTTTCATATTTCCACGTTTTGTTCCCTGAATTATTATTTTTTCACTTAAAATTTGCTATTTTTTTTTTGTTCACAACCCGTTTTTCGAAACATTTTCTTCCATATGTACGAAACGAAGGAGAATCCACGTAATTATCGTTTATCGATCGTTTTTGATGACCATGATTTTTCGGTTTGATTTTTTGAATCGACAATCTTTTCGTATTTTTCATCAGAGTTGGTACTTTACGACCAAATCAAATCCAAATTACCACAAAAACCAAATGGTTTGAAAAATTGATACTACTATAAAATCAACGACGTTTTCTGCACAAGTCGGAAAGATGTTGAAGGTATATTTTCTCTTAATAGTTTTACAATGCCTAGGGGTGTATTCAGAGACAAAGGTATGTTGTTATTTGGGTTTCGTTATTCTTATGATATTTCATCCCGATGATTTTGAATTAAATTTCATGAACTTGAAATGATTGAATTCTTAATTTAACTACAGGTTTCTGAAAAACGCCCCGCGCTGAGAAATGAAGTGGAAGAGTGCTTGAAAGAAGCCAAGTTCCCAGCAGAAGAATTTTTGAAAAAATTCGAAAGGAACCCATTATCTATATATCCAATATTGAAAAACAATGAGGTATTAGATGCGTGCCTCAAAGCCCATTTCTTGAGGAGATTAAACTCTACTTAGGTGATGAAATAAAATTTTTGTTACACACGAAATAAAAATTCAATAATTTGAGGTTTTTTTTTATTCTGAAAATTTTGAACAATTTTCAGATTTCCAGAACTTTTGGAATATCTATTGCAATATTCAAGGTAGTTTCATGATTTATTTTTTCCAATTTGAATTGGATTAAGAGTCGCCATGTTATCCAGTATGTCCGTTTTCCTCTCGCTACCAGAAGGAAAATGTGTGAAATATAAGTTAATAGCATTTTAAATACAATTTTGCATAATTATACTTCTAATTTTCACGGTATGACTTTTTCGATCGATAGGTAATTTTTTTTGTTTTCATGATTGAGCTACCACTTCACGACCGAATCCAATCCAAAATACCACTCAACCAATTGATTTGAAGAATTAAGATACTACTATATGATCAACTACGTTTTCTGCACAACTCAGAAAGATGTTGAAGGTCTATTTTGTCTTAGTAGCTCTATATTGCCTAAGGGTATATTCAGAGGTATGATGTTATTTGGTTTTCGTAATTCTTATTATATTTCATCTCGAAACTCATTCGAATTTTTGTTGTGAATTTGAATGCTTTTTCATGAAATGTAATAGTTTTACAGGTCCCACTCTTTTTGAACCGCTGTATCCTACAGCGCAAGTCGTTGCGCGTTATCCGAATATGTATCTTTGCTTTTCGCCATTTTGAGATCTGGAATTGATTCGATAATATCGATTTTGCATTGAAGTGAACAGTGGAATTGTCACTTTCAATCATTGGATGTTTAACTGTTAAATATACATCCAAATTTGTCTCGGCGTGAAATTCTCTCCCGGTAATTCTTCCCTTTCGTCAACTAAGATATTTTGTGAAATAATTCACAGAGACCGTAGGTATTCTTGAGTACGTTTTCTTTTAGGTTAGATCCATGGCTTACCTCAAGTGTCTATCTTATATTTTGCATTTTCTTTGCTTTATAGTTGTATTTTAATTATTTCAAAGCTTCCTTCAGGTAACAATTTATCTTTTCTGTAAATTTTGGTTCCTTTAATGACGTATTTAGACTTGAAGGAGTCCTTGGGAAACTGTAACTTTCTCTAATGAATTTTAAACAATTCACAGCTCTTCCTCTGGGATTAGAAAAGTTCTCATCCTGGGATTAGAAAGCTCTTCCCCTGGGATTTGAGAAGTTTGTTCCCCTAGGAACCGAGAATTTGTTTCCTTAGGATTTGAAGATTTTCTTCCTCTGAGATTGGGACATTCAGCACCGCTTCCTCAAGACTTCCAATTATTGAATATTTCCAAGAGGGAGACATTTCCCTGGAATTGGATTGTTGGAAAATTGTACCGTATCTCCAAATCACTGGTTCTGGTTGTTTCACACCCTTGGAGCTGGACATACTTTAAGCATTGAAAAACGATATTTTATGGAGGAAATACCCCTAAAGATCTGGGAGAAATGATTAAGTTAAGTAACACTAACATTGTATAGATTCATTTGTTCAGAGGTCGATCTCAACTTGTGGTAAACAATTGTAGATTTGAATTTTTATTATAACTGTAAAACCTGAAGGGAGTTATTAATCCTGGCAGGAACCCTGAGATTAAGATTTTATTGTTCATTAAGGTTGATGCTTTCCGTAACGAAGGGAATCTGCACAAAGGTAATATCAAGGTAAATAACAATTACGTAACAGTCCTTTTCCAAATCATGAATTGTCGCAATAATTCGAAATAAGTTCCCTTTCTACTACTTCCTTCTATATTTTCCCGAAAATAATCCAAATTTCCCAGATTATAAGACTGTAGGCTACTTTTCTAGCATGTGGTTCAAGTTTCCATGAAAAATTATGAAAAGTACTGCCGTGAAGTCAGGACCTTTTGAGCGCTCGTTCATCCACCTTGTAGGTAGATTCGTATTTTCCAGTTTAATAAACCAATTGAGGAAATTTTTGACAGCTGTCAAAAAAAATTCCAAACTAAGGCGAAGCACCAGAAATCACGTCAGCGCTTTAGGTGACCAATTTTTCTTGCGATAATTCGCTAGAATTTTCTACGGTATCTATGGTCTCGGTAATGCGATCTGGAAAACGCACGTAGTTTGAATACATTATTCTTCATCTATGTGCAAAATTTCATTCCAATCCAATCAGTAGTTTCGAAATTATCGAGAGAAAAATATTTTGAATGGCCATATTCACGGAACCCCTAGTCAAATTTTGCTCATTGATAAACCTGACCGTTATATTCGGGGATCCACAATTATCCTGAAAATTTCTAGTCTCTAGGCCTTTCCGTTCGAAAGTTATAATTTTCTATTGTTTCTATGGTTCTGGTCATGCGTTCTGGACAAAATTCCGCATGTAGTTAGAACACATCATTCTCCATCTGAGTGCAAAATTTCATCTCGATCGAATCAGTAGTTTCGAAGCAATCAGGAGAACAACAATTCGAACGGCCATATTTACGGAACCCCTGGTCGAATTTTTCCCAATAACGAAATCAACCGCGGCATTAGTTTTAAGTGGTGAAATGGAATCGTTGGTGATAATTCATTGTGTTGTGACAATATGGAGTTGAGAATACATGAAGTTCTAAGTGTTTTTCTGTGAAAAAAACTGGAAAAATAGCGGGTACGTACAGAAAACTACTTCCGAAAAGAGTCAATTTATCGAAGTATTGCATTGATTTTCGAATTTTTCTCAAGTCCGTATATGAAAAAACATGAAGAACTAGTTGATATATTATGTTCGCGGGTAAATGGGATGGTGATGCCTCATTGTGTTGTTACAATAGGGTGTTAGGAATACGCGATGCTCTAAGTGTTTTTTTCGTGTGGAAAAATCAGTAAAAATCAGTAAAAAAGGACACAAAGAAAACTTTGGAAATGAGTAATTCTATCGAAGTATAGGATTCTTGTATGTAATGTTCTTGGATATATCGGTAGAATATCGTCAAAGAATGTTAATTCAAAGAAATATTAATTAGTTCTTGTGACTATGAATTGAATTTTTGAAAATCTTTCATACAGGGTGTTCCTAAATTGGGGGTACGAATGAAAAGGGGAGATTTCCTGAGTAATTTTAAGGAAAAAAAGTCCCATAAATATGGGATCGCAAACGTTTCGTTTTCGAGATACAGGGTGTTAAAGTTTGAATTTTATTTCAAGTTTTTTTCTCATAGTATGTAAACTTCAGAAGATATTCAACTGAAATTTGGCATAGATGTTACAATTGGGAGTATTCACCATGTGACATGCCAATTTTGATAGCAAATTCACAGGATGATATTTTTTCTGGAACACCGTCCCCTGTTTTCCTCCAAAAGTTGTTTTGGTGAGCCACTGTTAATTTGAAAAAATATGAAAAGTAGCTTTGTTGTTATACCAAACTTTATGGTTTCTTGTAGTTTCGTCGTATCTGCTACCGATTTAGAGAAAAAAATGTTGAACGATTCTCTCGAAATCCTCAGAAAAATCCAAATTGTCATAAAAATACACCCTGTATATCGAAAACGAAGCGTTTAGGATCCCATTACGGAACTTTTTTTCTCAAAATTATTCGAGCAATCTCCACTTTTCGTTTGTACCTTCAATTCAGGAACACCCTGTATATGTAGAATCAATATTCGTGAGAATGTTAAGAAAAAGGCATTTAGGCATTAATTAGTTAATGCCAGCATACTATAGGCTCGATAAGAAATTTTTCTTTTACAGTGATTGAACGTTAATCGATGTAAGAGGCCAAAAAAAATGCAAGTGCCCGGAAATTTCGGCCTAAGGAGTTTTACCAAATTAGATCGAATTCCATTCGAAGGCCTAGTGAAGCATAAATGACCAATAGTCCTTAGAACTTTCGGAAAACTAAGGAGATTGATTTCGTGCCAGAACATGTTTACTTGCGGGTGTTTTCCGGTTCACAAATTATCTGGCCCCTTTCACAGAAGAAATTCTGAAGTTTATACACCGCTATTTGTAAGGAGGGTGCATTTTCATATCTCCACGTTTTGTTCCCTGAATTATTATTTTTTCACTTAAAATTTGCTATTTCTTTTTTTTGTTCACAACCCACTTTTTGAAACATTTCCTTCCATATATACGAAACGAAGGATAATCCACGTAATTACCGCTTATCAATCGTTTTTGATGACCATGATTTTTCGGTATGACTTTTTAAATCGACAATCTTTTCGTATTTTTCATCAGAGTTAGTACTTTACGACCAAATCAAACCCAAATTACCACAAAAACCAAATGGTTTGGAAAATTAATACTACTATAAAATCAACGACGTTTTCTGCACAAGCCGGAAAGATGTTGAAGGTATATTTTCTCTTAATAGTTTTTCAATGCCTAGGGGTGTATTCAGAGACAGAGGTATGTTGTTATTTGGGTTTCGTTATTCTTATGATATTTCATCCCGAATGATTTTGAATCAAATTCCGTGAACTTGAAATGATTCAATTCATAATTTAACTCCAGGTTTCTGAAGAGCCTCGCCTCACACGGGCGAGAAAAGTATTGGAAGAATGCTTGAAAGCAGCCAAGTTACCAACAGAAGAAGAATTGAATAGATTCGACAGTGACCCTAAAGCAGAATTGGGATATGCATTATCACTAATGAGACAAAATAAGGTATTTAGAGCGTGCTCTGTAGCCCATGGATTGAGTAGATTTATTAACTCTAATATACTGCTATGAAATAAAATTTTTATTACACACGAAATAAAAATTCAATAATTTGAGGTTTTTTTTATTGCTAAAACTTTTGAACAATTTTCAGAATTCCAGAACTTTTGGAATATGTATTACAATATTTAAGGTAGTTTCTCAATTTGAATTGGGGGGAGAGTTGCCATGTTATCCAAAATGTTCGTTTTCCTCTCGCTACTAGTTATAAAATGTGTGAAATATAAGTTAATAGCATTTTAAATACAATTTTGCATAATTATACTTCTAATTTTCACGGTATAACTTTTTCGAACGATAGGTAATTTTTTGTTTTCATTATTGAGCTATCACTTTACGACCGAATCCAATCCAAAATACAACTCAACCAAATGATTTGAAGAATAAAGATACTACTATATGATCGACGACGTTTTCTCCACAACTCAGAAAGATGTTGAAGATTTGTCTTAGTAGCTCTATATTGCCTAAGGGAATTGTTGAGGAAATCACTAATGGTCATATTTCTTAACGTTTCAAGAAATTAAAATGAAAAATAAATTCAAAAAATATCACCAAAATTCAAGAACTTTCAAACATCTTTAGTCAATTCAGTAAATTCGATCAATTTATGAGTTATTGTAATATGATATTTTCAAAGAGGGTTCAGATTATTTGAAAATAAGAAAAATATGAATTTGTTGAAATTATTAATTGTAAATAGTTAAGTTTAGTTTTGTTATGTTTATTAAGAATGTCAAAATAAAGATGTGCATGTGAAGATGGAAAATATATCAAGAATATTACCATGGGAATGCGATATCAAAGAATATGGATGGGAAAAGCAGGCCAGTGAACAGTTGAGAGAGAAACGTCAAAGGGAAATATCGAAAATTTTTTAAAAAGTTGGCAGAAAGATTGGTTTTGCTAGAAGAAAGGTATAATGAATGGTATTTGGAACTTTGTCAAGAGTAGATTCGTATATTGAGTTGTTGGAGTTGATTTGACGTGTGAAAGAGAGAGGGAGATATTGAATCGGCGTGCTGCTTGGAAGAAGGAAAATTGAAATTGGAGATATTAGAACATATAGTGAGTGCACTCACCAATCGAACATTATTTTAGAGTTTAGATATATTAGTTATAGTTCCTTTTGATAGTTTGGGTTGGTTTTTAGAATAAGATTGCTGATTATATAATTTTGTGAAAAAAATTTCTTTTGCTTGTTCACCTTTAGAACCCTCCTTGAAATAGAGTCTCGGAAAAAAAATAAAAATATAATTGATATATCTTGATCGAACCATAACAGTATATTCAGAGGTATGTTGTTATTTGGGTTTCGTAATTCTTATGGTATTTCATCTCGAATCTCATTCGAATATTTGTTGTGAATTTGAATGCTTTTTCGTGAAATAAGATACGAAAACGTGGTGAAGTTGAAATAATACAGCTTTGTGTAAAATATGCAACGTTTTTCAATTCATAATGTGACAGGTTTCAGTTTCGCCCCCATTCACTAACAGGCCAGAAATAAATTGGAAAAATGCTTGATAAAATCCAGGTTACTGACGAAATCCACATTTAATTATCAGAGATTCATTTGGTTTTGAGAAATTTTACCACCATGTTATCCCATATATCCGTTTTTCATTTGCTACGCGAGCTAAAATTTGTGGAATGTGAGCAATATCATTGTTGATGAAATTTTGTAGTATTTTTCATAAAAACCCTAACAGTGGGTGGTTTGAAAGCGGAATAATATTCTCTATACCTTTAGAGAAAAAATAAATAGACACAATTGTTTCGTTGGATAAGTCGAAATTCCTCAAAAAATATACTAATAATCTACAAAGTTATTTGAATCAGTTTCATCTCGCTTTCCTACTAGATGATGGCACCTCTCAATTCCTCCTCCTTCAAATTCATCACCATGAAACTTTCGTTCGGGTGTAAGCGAATAACGCAAACTCTCGAGACAAGTAGTAATGAGGGGGACAGAAGCAATTAACGACAAAACAGATTTATCTACTTGAATTAACTCTTCGGGGATCTGGGAAGGTCGAGACTTGACAATCATTCATCCTCGCAACTTTTACGACCATTATCACACATTCCTTTTCATTACTCGAGGGTGACATGAAGGCTATTCTAGAGATTGTCGGGAAATCTCCTTCTGTCCTCGTATTGAGGCACTTCGAAATTATCCAAAACAATTTTTTTTTTAAATAGTCATATTATTTTTTTTATTTCTTTACACCCTGAATAATATAAAGATCAAGACTCCATTAAACAATGTAAGGGGTTAACAGTCCTCCCTTCAGCCTTCTCCTTGAGGCGCCACTGTCTTTCAACTGCTGTGTCCTACAGCGCAAGTCGTTGCGCGTTATCTGAATCTGTACCTTTGCTTTTCGCCATTTTGAGATCTGGAATTGATTCGATAATATTGATTTTGCATTGAAGTGGACAGTTTCAATCATTGGATGTTTAACTGTTAAATATACATCCAAATTTGTCTCGACGTGAAATTCTCTCACGGTAAGTCTTCCCTATTGTCAACTAAGATATTTTTTGGAATAATTCACAGAGACCGTAGATATTCTTGAGTACTTTTTCTTTTAGTTTAGATCCATGGCTTACCTCAAGTGTCTATCTTATATTTTGCATTTTCTTTGCCTTATAATTGTATTTTTATTATTTCAAAGCTTCCTTCAGGTTATAATTTATCTTTTCTGTAAATTTTGATTCCTTTGATGACGTATTTAGACCTGAAGGAGTGCTTGGGAAACTGTAAGTTTCTCTTATGAATTTTAAACAATTCAGAGCTCTTTCCCTGGGATTAGAAAAGTTCTTCCCCTGAGATTAGAAAAATTTTTCCCCTAGGATTAGAAAAGTTTTTCCCCTGGGATTAGAAAGCTCTCCCCCTGGGATTGGAGAAGTTTGTTCCCCTAGGAACCGAGAATTTGTTCCCTTGGGATTTGATGTTTTTCTTCCTCTGAGATTGGGACATTTAGCACCGCTTCCTCAAGATTTCCAATTATTGAATATTTCAGAGAGGGAGACATTTCCCTGGAATTGGATTGTTGGAAAATTGTACCGTATCTCGAAATCACTGGTTCTGGTTGTTTCACACCCTTGGAGCTGGACATATTTTAAGCATTGAAAGACGATATTTTTTGGAGGAAATACCCCAAAGATCTGGGAGAAATAATTGAGTTAAGTAACACTTATATTGTATAAATTCCTTTGTTCTGAGGTCGATCTCAACTTGTTGTAAACAATTGTAGATTTGAATTTTTATTATAATTGTAAAACCTGAAGGGAGGTATTCTGTCAAGAACCCTGAGATTAAGATTTTATTGCTCATTAACGTTGATGCCTTTCGTAACGAAGGGAATCAGCACAAAGGTAACTACCATTACGTAACAACAATAAGAATTGGTTGTACCACATCGCGTTTCCAATCAAATACAAAAATATGTAGCAAAAGTATCTAGAAAAGACAATAACACTTTATTCTATCTTTGATGCAATGCATGGCGTGTCACATCCAATCCTGTTCCGAGCTTCGAGATCTCAAATTGCATAACTCCGTTTATTTAGGAAATTAGAAAGTTCAAATGCGAAAGTAGAGAGGTCAAGTTCTTATTGCTTTGCCGCTGAATATTCTTCGAATGTTTACAGGATATTTTTTGAATATACTGCAATTGAAGAAAAATCTTAAGACATAAAATGTTTATTTAGTTTATTATTTCATTTCGGTGCTTTCGGGTCATATCTCGTCAATCCATTGGTTATAACACAAATTCTGAATACTATACTTCCTCTCATTAGTACCATTATATGTCCTAATTCAGCTGTAGGGTCACTGTCAAACCTCTTCAATTCTTCCTCTTCTGGTATTTTAGCTCTTTTCAAGCACTTTTCCAATGCAATTCTGGTCTTTGATTCCTTTGGGGGCTCATTTGATTGTGTGATTGGGGGCTCATCAGTAACCTATCAAATTATGAATTGACAAACGTTGCATATTTCACACAAAGAATATATATTTTATGAAATAGTATATCAAAATGAGAAATGAGATGAAATATCATAAAAATAATGAAATCCAAATACAACATACCTCTGAATATACTCCTAGGCAGTATAAAGCTATTAAGACAAAATATACCTTCAACATCTTTCTGACTTGTGCAGAAAATATCGTTTATTTTATAGTCATAGAATTCAATAATTTTTCAAACCATTTGGTTTGAGTGGTATTCTAGATTTGATTTGGTCGTAAAGTTGTTTTCCTTCGAAATAACAAACTTGTAATCTTGTGTGAAAAATGCAGTTTAGGATTACTTGATTAAACTACTGGCATAGTCTGAACTAGGTTCTACAGCTTTTATGAGACGTAAAAATAATTCCATAATGAAAATTTTTAGAAAAAACCGCATTGGACAAAGCAAATGCAGAAGTAATGAAATTGTATGTGTTAGTGTTGAGCATAGTTTTCCAACACTAACACAGATTAAGACTTATTTGCTAACCTAGACAGGAGAATGCGAAGAAAGATATAATTATCCAATTACACTATAAATTGATGTGTTTTCTGTAATTGTTTCCTTTCTTTCAAATTTTACCGCACGCCACTTCCTATAGTCCGCTGAGTAAATTCTTTTACGTTCAAATACGTCTGAACCTTTTCCCCTTAAAACGTTTTCTAAGCTAGAAATCTGTCAAAACCTAGTTGATTTGAATGATTTAAAATATAATTCAAATCCTGCATGTTTCAGGGTTCAAATATGAAGGCAATGGTGTTTCTTTGAAAATATGGAAAAATAAAGAAAGCACAAAAAATGATATTTGAAAAAACATATTTCATAGTTCGTACATTTTCCATGAGAGGTTCAGATATCCTTTTACAAGAGAATGTATGCAGACTTTCGCAGCATCAGCCCAGAGTAACATAATGGCCTCTCCATCAACATTTCGCTCATGTAGTAATAAATTATATTGTCGATAACCGAAACTGTATATATTTCACCAACATTAATTCAGTGCTATCAGAATACACTAAACTGTATCATCCATTCACCAGAGAACATCCTTCCGTTTTCAAACCACCCACTTTTTGGGTTCTAACAGATAACACTATAAAATTTTATTAAAAATGATATTGCTTACATTCCACACATAAACATGATAACATGGTGGCCCTTCCAACCAATTTGAGTTGAAAAAAAAATCAATTAGGTAACTATCTCAAATATTATGAGAAATATCCAAAATTTCTGGAATTCCGAAAATTCTTGAAAAATGTCTCAAACAAAAAAAAACTCTTATAACTAAATGTGAATTTCGCCAGTAACCTGGCTTTTATCAAGCACGTTTTCAATTAATTTCTGGCCTATTAGTGAATGGGGGCGAAACAGAAACCGGTCACATTATGAATTGAAAAACGTTGCATATTTTACACAAAGCTCTATTATTTCAACTTCACCACGTTTTCGTATCTTATTTCACGAAAAAGCATTCAAACTCTCAACAAAAACTCGAATGAGATTCGAGATGAAATATCATAAGAATTACGAAAACCAAATAACAACATACCTCTGAATACACCCTTAGGCAATATAGAGCTACTAAGACAAAATAGACCTTGAACATCTTTCTGAGTTGTCCAGAAAAAGTCATTGATCATATAGTAGTATCTTAATTCTTCAAATCATTTGGTTGAGTGGTATTTTGGATTGGATTCTGTCGTAAAGTGGTAGCTCAATGATGAAAACAAAAAAATTACCTATCGATCGAAAAAGTCATACCGTTAAAATAAGAAGTATAATTATGCATAATTGTATTCAAAATGCTATTAACTTATATTTTACAAACTTTCCTTCTAGTAGCAAGAGGAAAACGGACATACTGGATAACATGGCGACTCTTAATCCAATTCAAATTGAAAAAAAAAAATCATGAAACTACCTTGAATATTGCAATAGATAATCCAAAAGTTCTGGAAATCTGAAAATTGTTCAAAATTTTTAGAAATGAAAAAAAACCTCAAATTATTGAATTTTTATTTCGTGTGTAACAAAAATTTTATTTCATCACCTCAGTAGAGTTTAATCTCCTCAAGTAATGGGCTTTGAGGCACGCATTTAATACCTCATTGTTTCTCACTATTGGTGTTATAGATAGTGGGTTACTGTCGAATTTATTCAACAATTCTTCTACTGGTAACTTGGCTGCTTTCAAGCACTCTTCCACTTCATTTCTCAGCTCGGCGCGTTTTTCAGAAACCTGTAGTTAAATTAAGAATTCAATCATTTCAAGTTCATGAAATTTAATTCAAAATCATCGGGATGAAATATCATAAGAATAACGAAACCCAAATAACAACATACCTTTGTCTCTGAATACACCCCTAGGCATTGTAAAACTATTAAGAGAAAATATACCTTCAACATCTTTCCGACTTGTGCAGAAAACGTCGTTGATTTTATAGTAGTATTAATTTTTCAAACCATTTGGTTTTTGTGGTAATTTGGTTTTGATTTGGTCGTAAAGTACCAACTCTGATGAAAAATTACGAAAAGCACTGCCGTGAAGGCAGAAGCTTTTGAGCGCTTGTACATGCAGCTTGTAGGTAGATTCGCATTTTTCAGTTTTGGAAACCAATTGAGGAAATTTTGACAGCTGTCAAACAAATTTTCAAACTAAGGCGATAATCCAGACTTCAAGTCAGTGCTTTAGGTGACCAATTATTTTTTTCGATAATTCGCTAAAATTTTCTACGGTTTCTATGGTTTTGGTAATGCGATCTGGACAAAATTTCCCACGTAGTTTGAATACATTATTCCTCAGCTAGGTGCAGAATTTCATTCCAATCAAATTGTTAGTTTCGAAGTTATCAGGAGAAGAATATTTTGAACGGCCATATTTACGGAAACTCTAGTCTAATTTTGCTCATTGATGAACGTGACCGTTAAATTCGCGATCCAAACCCACCCTGAAAATTTCAAGTTTCTTGGCTTTTCCCTTCGGAAGTTATAATTTTCTATGGTTTCTATGGTTCTGGTCATGCGATCTGAACAAAATGTTGCTTTAATATATCATTCTCGTTTAAAATACAAAATTTTATCTCGATCGAATCCGTAGTTTCGAAATTATCGAGAAAACAAAATTTCAAACGACCGTATGTACGGAACCCCTGGTATAATTCTGCTCATTGATAAACGTGAACGTTTCTAGGACATTCCGTTCGAAAGTTATCGTGTATACGGACGGACGGACGGCCGGACGGCCGGACGGACAGACTCGAATTTTTCGACGGATTCGTCATCAGTGAGTCGAACATAGTCGATTGAGACCATTTTCGGCTCAAAATTCGAAAAATACAGACATCGTGATGAAATGATATAGCCCTCGTGTAAGTATTACGAGCGCTCAAAAATACGAAAAGATTGTCGATTTAAAGATTCATACCGAAAAATCATGGTCATCAAAAACGATTGATATACGATAATTACGTGGATTATCCTTCGTTTAGTACATATGGAAGGAAATGGTTATAACTCAAAAATTTCTTCTTCTCATTTCTTGAAGGAAGGTTATTTTGAATAACAAACGTTCTTAATTCCATGGATATAATGTTTTTTTTATGACAATCATCACTCTATTATCAAAATTCTAGACTTTGCTTGGAAAAGTCACCCCTATGAAAATAATTTTAGAAAGATGGATTTTCAGGAATACACCTAGCCCAACTCATTATAAATCTCTCAGTGAAATTTTCCACGTCTCAAGTAACGAAATTTATTATGTTTCGAATTCGAATGCACTAATGAGTTCACTTTGATGTGATTATCCTTATTCAATAAAGTGCTCCAAGAGAACCTCCCACTTGCGTGACGCTGAA
Source organism: Aphidecta obliterata (assembly GCA_963966015.1). NCBI lineage: Eukaryota > Metazoa > Arthropoda > Insecta > Coleoptera > Coccinellidae > Aphidecta > Aphidecta obliterata. The sequence continues at coordinate 30,945,364 of OZ014428.1, forward strand.
AAGACTGAAACGAAATAAAAATGAGCACCTATAACAGCACATTATTATACCCGAAAAATTCGATGAATGGGGAGCGAAACCTTGTAGGCGGTTTTTCATTTCTTCTCCATACAACATCTAACGAAGGCACGTGTGTTTTGACGGGGGGAGAAAAATATGGCTTTATCAGTTCATCGACTTTTCAACTTTTTTCAAACTTGAGTTTTAATCTTGGACTACTCCATAATATAGTAAGGATTTTCTATTGATGGGACACCCTGTATGTGCCCAGTTTCAGTGTCAGAAACACGAAATCGAAACATAAATACAATCGTTATTTTATTGCATAATTATACTTCTAATTTTCACGGTATGACTTTTTCGATCGATATGTAATTTTTTGGTTTTTATCATTGAGCTACCGCTTTACGACCGAATCCAATCCAAAATACCACTCAACCGAATGATTTGAAGAATTATGATAATACTATATGATCAACGACGTTTTCTGCACAAGTCAGAAAGATGTTGAAGGTCTATTTTGTCTTCGTCGCTCTATATTGCCTAAGGGTGTATTCAGAGGTATGTTGTTATTTGGGTTTCGTAATTCTTATGATATTTTATCTCGAATCTCATTCGAATTTATGTTGTGGGTTTGAATACTTTTCGTGAAATATAATACGGAAACGTGGTGAAGTTGAAATAATACAGCTTTGTGTAAAATATGCAACGTTTTTCAATTCATAATGTGACAGGTTTCAATTTCGCCCCCATTCACTAACAGGCCAGAAATTAATTGAAAACGTGCTTGTCAAAAGTCGGGTTACTTACGAAATCCACATTTAATTATTAGAGATTTTTTTTATTTTGGGAAATTTTCAAGGATTTTCAGAATTCCAGAAATTTTGGATATTTATCATAATATTCGAGGTGGTTCCTTAATTAATTTTTTTTTCAACTCGAAATGGTGGAAGAATCTCCATGTTATTTAGTATGTTCATTTTCCATTTGCTACGCGAGCGAAAATGTGTGGAATGTAAGCAATATCACTTTTAATACAATTTTATAGTATTTTTCATAAAAACCCTTACTGTGGGTTGTTTGAAAGCGGAAGGATATTCTCTGGTGCATGGATGATACAGTTCGGTGTATTCTGATAGCACTGAATTAATGCTGGTGAAATATATGCAGCCACGGTTCTCGACAATTTAATTTATTACTACATGAGCGAAGTGTTGATGGAGAGGCCATTATGTTACTCTGGGCTGATGCTGCGAAAGCCTGCATACATTCTCTTGTAAAAGGATATCTGAACTTCTCGTGGAAAATTTACGAATAGTGGAATATCTTCTTTATATATAAAAATTTTGCGTCACGTTGTTTGTCCGGGATGAACTCCTATAATACTGAACCGATTTTAATCAAATTTTGCACACAGTGTGTAGTTTGATCCAACTCAAAAGATAGGATAGTTTATTTATCGATTTATAGTATTATTTGTTTATTATTTATGACAAAGACTGATAATTATCCACGCGTCTCAAATCGACGACAGGAGATCGCGTCCCCACTACACTGATCTGTCGACCATAGCGATAAGGTGCAAGGGGTGATGCCAAGTTTCTGGGTTTTTCCCAAAACTGAAGAAATTTGGACCTGTTTCAGAACTGGAGAATAACTTCAAAAAAATCAAGTTGGGGTAGGGTAAGGTAAGGGTTAGGTTAGGGTTAATAATAATCACACTGGCTTTCTTCTTCTTTACCCAACCATTTATCTGTTCTCTTTGTAGAATCATGTTTGATTAATCTGAATTTTTTCCCCTACGATTCCGTGCCAACCAAAGTTTTCTACAATATAATGAGACGTAGACCTTAGCTACTGCAACGCGTGGCTGATTCTGCTAGTGTTTATATAAAATATTATTTCTTTATTTTCATAATATTCCAATACTCTTTCTTTTTGAGCGCTCCTTCTTCTTACACGAGAGCTATATCATTTTGTCACGATGTCTCTATTTTTCGAATTTTGAGCCGAAAATGGTCTCAATCGACTATGTTCGACTCACTGATGACGACTCCGTCGGAAAATTCGAGTCTGTCCGTCCGTCCGTATACACGATAACTCTCGAACGGAATGTCCTACAAACGTGAAATTTTCAGGGTAGGTTTGAATTTCGAATGCCGCGGTTAAGTTCGTTATTGGGCAAAATTCGCCGAGGGGTTCCGTAAATATGGCCGCTCGAAATTTTTTTTTCCTGATTACATTGAAACTACAAGGTTCGATCAAGGTGAAATTTTGCACTCAGATGGAGAATTACGTGTTCAAGGTACATGCAAAATTTGGTCCAGCTCGCTTGACCAGAACCATAGAAACCATAGAAAATTATAACATTTTAATGGAAAGGCCTAAGGTCTTGAAACTTTCAGGATAGGTTTGGATCATTAATGTTGCGGTCATTTCAATCAAATAGCAGAATTAGACTAGGGGTTCCGTGAATATGGCCGTTTGAAATTCAGTTTTCTTGATCATTTCAAAACTATGGATTTGATCGTGACGAAATTCTGTATTAAAATTGAGGCTCATATATTGTAGCTAAATTTATTCAGATCGCATGATCAGAACCATAGAAACCATAGGAAATCATAACTTTCGAATGGAAAGGCCTAGAAAAGGACTTGAAATTTTTAGGTTCGGATCGCGAATTTCGCGGTCACGTTCATCAATGAGCAAAATCAGACTAGGGGTTCCGTAAATATAGCCGTTCAAACAATTTTTTTCCTGATAATTTCGAAACAACCTAGTGGATTGGAATGAAATTTCCCACATAGATAAAGAATAATGTATTCAAACTACGTGGGAAATTTTGTCCAGATCGCATCACCAAGACCATAAATACCGTAGAAAATTCTAGCGAATTATCGAAAAAAAATTGGTCACCTAAAGCACTGACGTAAAGTCTTGATTTTTGCCTTTGTTTGAAATTTTCTTTGACAGCTGTCAAAATCTTTCCAATTGTTTTCTAAAACTGAAGAATGCGAATCTACCTAGAAGGTGGATGAACGAGCGCTCAAAAGCTCGTGACTTCACGGCAGTGCTTTTCTAAAATTTTTTCTTATAATATTTTCAAACTCGTTAATTTTTTTCATCTGATGGCATGTCATAATGACATCGTTATGTCACTCAATTTTGACGGCATAAGGAAGCTCATTGTGGTACCATAATGAAGTTCTATATAAAAAACATGAGATGGTGTTATCAAAAATATTTAATGAAAATGCATGACTAGGTATGTACAAAACTATTTATTTCAAATGGTAAAAGAACAATTACTACAATTTGCAATATTAATTCCAATGGATTCTAGAGTTTTCACATCAGTAGTTGATTCTCCATTGCTTTTCCATCCAGACGAGGTAAATTCAAAAAAGTGGCAATAACTTTTGGCATTTTATCAAAGATGTGAATTCCAAGGGGTTGTTTCGTGCATTTCTTATTTTTATAAGTGACAAAGAAACGTAGATGGTTTGTGTTGCAAGGTCGTATTTTCACATATTGTCTGACAAGTTCTACCATATTTAACCCTGGAATATTCCCCGATGTTACAAAAAATTCTCGCATTATTTTTGTTCGGTAAAATTATTCTAAAAACGGATCCTTCATCTATCATATTTTCAACAAGCATATTTGTCAGTTCCTCTCTTCAGCATGCTGTATTTAGTCCAATTATCATAGCAACTTTTTGAAATAAATATGTATCATCTGATGCTTCCGTTAAAAACTTTGTGACATCTTGTTTAGTAAAAATTTTGGATTTTTTAGGTATGTCACCTTCTGATTTACGTTTTAGTAATGCAACCAGCTGTAGGTACTTGCTAATATCGACGTTTTTTCTTGTTAATAAAATACTTCGTATCATCGAATAATACGACCAGAGAGAAGATGGTTTTCTTTCCTTAGATAAGCATTCAAAGTAATCCAACAATACTTTTTCATGAGTGGTATTCTCGATTTTTCTAGTAGAACACCATTCTTCGTACCGATTAGACGCTATTTCATATACACTCCGTGATTTTTACGGCAAAAGGGAGTCCACGATATTTCGCGTCATTTCTTTCAAATCAGAAGGCAAACTACTAGTTTCAGAATCACTCATTATTATTCAAATTATATTCAATTCTACGTGACAATTGTTTGACAGCAGATAAATAAATATTGCCGTTACAAACAGACGTTGTCAAGGAAATGGCAAAGCACAGCTCACTAACCTACTAATATTTGAAACTACACATATACTTACTCCTTTAAAAATAGTTGTCATTGTGACATGTCAAAAATTCAGTTTTAAATTTTTCGAGAAAAATGTATTAATATAAATGCCATCAGATAAAAAATTTATGTTATACGAATCATAAACAATCATTTTGGCACACGACTTGTACCATAATGATCGTCTTCATGATCCTCATGACATAAATAACTACTAACGAACCCAATATCCTTCATTTCGCTTTATAATAAATCAAACCAACATCAAACAATCAAAGTTGGAATAATTCTTGAAACTATCTGAAAATTCTCTGGCGGTATTAATGGTTTCTGTATCCTAATTCACCAAAGCATTTTCAAATCATAATTTCTATATAAATCCAAAAAAATTCCAATTAAAGCAAAGCAAGTGTAACGTCGTTTATTCTGCGACAAAGCGATCGGAACTTAACCTCTCTACTTTCGTATTTGACCTCTCTAATTTTGTAAATAAACGGAGTTATGCAACTGAAGATCTTGCTTATCGAAGCTCGGAATGGGATTGGTTGCGACACACTATGCAGTGCACTTTATTCGTATGACAAAGATAAAGTAATGCTATATTGTCCTTCCTTGATGCTAATGCGATTTGGGCTTTACATTATTCAGGATTTTACGAATTGAATAAAATAATTTGACAATTTTTTTTTATTTTCAGGGCTTCCCTTGCTCCTGCCAGCGCCCCAATCCCTTTTTCGGATAGTTCGTTAGACGAAATTTAGTAGGCTACATTTTTTTAATTATAATCCTTGACAACATAAATAGTTGCATTTATTGAATTTAAAATATTCCTACCCTTATCCAAAACTCTACTGTTACTCCCAACCTGTTGTAAGCGGTTAGAAAGAACATCACCATGAGAAAATCATAAAATATCACTGCGCACTAAGCTCTCCAATTCCGCTCTTTATAACGAGCGAGAATATAGCGATGAAAAATGGAACATCGTCCTCTATCCGGGTAAAATGAGGGAATCCACATTTTTCACAATTTCGCGAATAAGGATATATGGGATTGAACAACGAGTAGGTATTTCGGAAGTACCGGATCTAGGTTACCATACTTTAATTGAAATTCCCCGGATTCTTAGTCACTCGCAAAACTCCTTTTTCGCACTGTGATATTAACATTGAGGTGAATCGTAGGGAAATTCTGGTTCATCTGCATCGTTCTCGGAATGGTTTTTCCATTTCGAACCAATTTACGGAAATAGAAATATTCACTTTGATACCATATGAACAATACTTCTAGAATGAAGTCGCAACATTAAATTCACACTCAAGAAGTAATTCCTCTGACCTAAAAGCGCATTTCACTCCGATTAATCAAGAGATAAAATTCAGATATCACCTCCGAAATAATTTCAGCTAGACGCTGCCTGAAAAAGCGGTCTGAAAGTACTTAAACCCCTCAATAAAACAAGATGCCCTGAATTATTATCGCACCTTTCTCCGTTATTGAAAACTGAGCTGATATAAAAGCCACGAAATGCCCAATAAAAAGGAGAGAGTGCGTCAGAAGGAAATTTGTTTGCTTCTGGATTGACCACGGGCAAAATTGAAAAAGATATCAGTTATTTTTTCGACCTCCAGCTATGAATTTCAGAATTGAAATGCATGAAGAAGGGTAAAACAATCCACCTACAGGGTAATTCATTATTCTCAAGCTCCAGTATATTCACCATAAAATCAAAACATTTTTGGACATTCTGAAGATTGCAGTGAAGAACCAAAATATCTGTGATATCAATTATCGGTGTTATTACTAGAAGTATCTCAGTGTTTACGTAACTCACTTCGATTGCTGGAATAAACACTGTGAGTTCGAAATAACACCGGTATTATTTGGGAAGGATTCGAATTACACTTTCAGAGTACGATTATTTTCAAAATACTTAGAACCACCTGTTTGGTTCTACTCATTTTGCTCCACCTGGAAACTTTGTTAGTAAGGTATTGATATAAAATTGTTTGGAATTATTTGTAAATAAACATAGTTCTTTACTTTTCGTTTTCTTTGTTACTTCATCGAAAGAAGACAAATTTCAATCATTGTGATTCGAATATTGTATGAAGCAGTATACTTTCAGATATACAGGATATTCCTGTAATGGAGATATAAACTAAAAGAGTTGATTACTTGGATGGTATCAAGAAAAAAGTCATGGGACGAAAACGCTTCTTTTTCGAGATACAGGGAATTTGAATTTTTCTGTAAGTTACATAAAAAAACTTGACATGTCAATTGTCTGTGGAAAACAACAGGGTGATTTTTCTTCTGAAGCAGTGTCCCCCTTTCCCCTCCGGAATTTTTTCATGGTGTGCCACTGATAGTTACGAAATTGTTAATTTTTTGCAATTTTTTCTTATCTTCTAGGGTTTTCGGGAAAATTCAGTAGGCTCTGGCATATTTGGCTAAATTCATGATTCCATCAAACAGAATTGTTTGAAATTTTTTTCTCGGAAACGATAACAGCAACCAAAAAATTGCAAGGTAACAAAAAATTTTCAAATAAAACAGGGTTGGAATTTGAATTTTTTTCTTCATAGTATTTGTATTTCTCAAGATATTCAGCTGTGATTTGGCAAAACTTGACATTTCAATTGTCTGTGGAAAATTACAGAGTGATATTATTTGCAAAGCAATTTTCCTTTTTTCCCACCAGAACTTTTTTGTGGTGCGACACTGGAGGCTAAAAAATATTTTGATTCTTCGCGATTTCTCCATCTAAGTCATCAGCAAAATCAAAATTTTCAAAAAAATTCAATAGGCTCTGTCAAATGAAAAGAATTATATTGTATTGTAGTTAAAAAACTTTTTGATTATTCCAAATTTTTTCGTATCTTGTACAGTTTTCAAGAAAGAAAATATTGAACAATTCTATCTGAGTCATCATCAAAATTAAAAAAAAAATTCAATAGGCTCTGGAGAATAAAAAATTATTATTATTGTAGTTAAAAAACTTTTTTATTATTCGCAATTTTATTATTCTACAGTTTTTGAGAAATGAAATTTTCTATCTAAGTCATCAGCAAAACCAAAATTATCGAAAAAATTCAGTAGGCTCTGGTTTATCTGCCCAAATTCATGAATCCATTATACAGAATGATCTAACATTCCGGAAACGGTTACAGACACAGAAAAAAATTGCAAGATAACCAAAAGTTTTCAAATAAAACAAAAATTCTTTTTCATATTTTTTAAACCATCAATGGTGCACCAGAAAAAAAATGGGTTGGAATATGAATTTTTTTTTATAGTTTCTGCATTTCTCAAGATATTCAACGCCAATTAGCCAAAAATATCACAACCCACCATGTCAATTGCCTGTGGAAAACTACAGGGTGGCATTTTTTTCTGTAGCAATGTCCCCTTTTTGCCTCTAAAAATCTTTTGTGGTGTGCCATTGAAAGTTCTTGATACTTTACAATTTTTTCGGATCTTTCACAGTTTTCGAGAAAAAAAAATTTCAAAAAACTCTATTTAAGTCCTTATCTGCAAAATCAAAATTTTCTTGAAGTTCATTATACAGAATTGTTTAAATGTCAATTGTCTATGAAGAACAACAGGGTGGTATGGTGGTATTTTTTTCTGCAGCAATGCCCCTTATTTTCCTCCGAATTTTTTTATGGTGTGCCACTGATAGTTAAAAAACTTTGATTTTTCGCAATTTTTTTGGATTTTTCATAGTTTTCGAGAAAAAAATTTTCATAAAATTCTATTTAAGCTCGTATCTTCAAAACCAAAATCTTCTTGAAGTTCATTATACAGAATTGTTCAAATGTCAATTGTCTGTAAATAGCTACAGGGTGGTATTTTTTCTGAAGCAATGTCCCCTATTTTCCTCCAAAATTTTGTTGTGGTGTGCTACTGTTAGTTGAAAAAAACTTTTTGATTTTCTGCAATTTTTTCGGATCTTTCATAGTTTTTGAGAAAAAAAATGTTAAAAAATTCTATTAAAGTCCGTATCTGCAAGATCAAAATTTTCTTGAAGTTCATTATACAGAATTGTTTAAATGTCAATTGTCTGTGAATAACTACAGGGTGGTATTTTTTTCTGCAGCAATGTCCCCTATTTTCCTCCAAAATTTTTTTGAGGTGTGCCACTGGTAGTTGCAAAGCTTTTTGATTTTTCGCAATTTTTTCGGATCTTTCATAGTTTTCGAGAAACAAAATGTTAAAAAATTCTATTTAAGTCCGTATCTGCAAAATCAAAATTTTCTTGAAGTTCATTTTACAGAATTGTTTAAATGTCAATTGTTTGTGAATAAATACATGGTGGTATTTTTTTCTGCAGCAATGTCCCTTATTTTCCTCCAAATTTTTTTATGGTGTGCCACTGATAGTTAAAAAACTTTTTGATTTTTCGTAATTTTTTCGAATCTTTCATAGTTTTCGAGAAAGAAAATTTCAAAAAATTCTATTTAAGCCCGTATCTTCAAAATCAAAATTTTCTTGAAGTTCGTTATACAGATTTGTTCAAATGTCAATTGTCTGTGAATAACAACAGGTGGTATTTTTTTCTGCAGCAATGTCCCCTATTTTCCTCCAAATTTCTTTTGTGATGTGCCACTGGTAGTAAAGAATCTTCATGATTTTTTGCAATTTTTTTGGTGAGCAGCAAAATTTTTGAAACAATTCGAATGTCTCTGGATATGAGGATAAATCATGGTTCCATATTACAGAATTTTTTAATTTTTTCTTCTCGAAAACTTTAGAAGAACAGAAAAATTGCAGAAGATCAAGAATTTCTCAAATGAAACAAAATTTTCTTTTAATATTTATTAAACTACCAGTGGCGCACCACAAAAAAGTTCTGAAGGAAAGAAAAAGATTTACTCTGTAGATTTTCACGGATATTTATTGACATGTCAGATTATGTTAGGTTTAAAATAACAGCTGAATATAATGAGAAATGGAGATGTTATGAGAAAAAAAATTCGAAAAGATCAAATAAAACTTCAAAACGAAGCGTTTTCGGATCGGTGTTTTCAAGACTTTTATTATTGATATCATCCTCTTCGGTTTGTACCTCCAATATTGGAATTATCCATAAAAAAAATTCCACACTCGACCATATCATGCAAGTTTTCGTAAGAACGCCATCGACTCGAATTGCCGCATGCAACGTCGGCGCCATGTGAAATCGATCCCATATAATTCTCAGATTACGAGATGGAATAAAAATACTTATGGCTAAGCACACCAGAAATTCATGTCAACATCCATTTTTCTCGATGAAATGGACCCTATGATACTACTGTCGTAACATTCTGAAACAGGAACGTTCATATTTGGGATCAACGATCTTGCTCAAAACCACTACACTTTGATTAATTTCCAGTTTTTCGTCAATGTTCAATCTTGAAGGGTTTTCATATTCGGAAATCAATATTCACTACTTCTTGTAACAAAGGGAAGCGTACGTCACTGACAAATGGTTCGGTGAATATAGTGTAATATTTGAGAATATGAATAATTCATCCCAAATTCGGTTACACATCTCGGAGAAGAGTCTGTATATTCGTGCAAACATTGTGTTACATTGTAGTCGATGGATGTTGTGACTACAGGGTGAGATAAGGTCAAGAAAAGGGGAGAATATGCGACTACATTTGTTGTAGGAAAATTCGGAGAAAGAATTTAAGAACGTGGGTGTTCCCAAGCCAAGTGAGAGGCACTGAGAAAAATGTCCACTGAGAAATTAGGTTTTGGAAGCAGGAAAAAGTTTACCTTTGAGGGGCTCTGGAAGAGTTAAGGCAGTTCCTCGCTGGTAGAGAACTCACTAAGAGTCAGTTGTACGGGATCGGTTTTCCGGTTAGAGGTCGGTGTAGTTGAAAGTTGAAAGGAAGGTACCAAGATGGGTACAGAATTGTGAGTTTCGGTTCGAGGCCGGTGTAGGCACTAAAATTGAGATAGTACTTCGTTGTAGGAAAATAGCTTTAGTATTTTCAGTCAAGAATTTTTTAGAGTCAGGATTAGGGAAACAATCTGTGTTAGATCGTGGAAGTAAGTGTCGAAGAAGTTGCGTTTTGAGTAAAGTTAGAAGTCGTATTTGTTAAGGGAGTGCGAAAAAAAAAGGTTACGGTCACTTCCGGAGTGAGTGAATTTGTTTTCAAGTAGGTACAAAAAGGGATTAGGTGGTTTGCAGATCAAGGTAGGAAAATTCAGTTCAATGTTTTTACCTTTATACATGTGAAGTTTAAACATGTTATCCCCAATATTATTGATAACTCGACCCGACATCGATTTGATGTGTTTCAATGTGAGGAATGTGGAAATTATTGTATTTATTTTGTATCGAGTTAATTGACCCCCTCGTACATTTTGATTTGTATGTTTGTATGAAGTTGGGAACGTAGGAGTTCAATTGTCTGATTTAATTATGATTATTTCGAAAATATAATATGTTCTTCTGAATTTCTGGGTTTTCTTTACTGAATACTTGTTCCTCAGAAAGGGGAAAGCGAAAGACTTCCTGTTTGTGCAGGAAGCACGAACTCAATTCTTTTCGTACAATAGATTATAAATAGTGACAGCGGTGGGAATATAGAATAATACTAAAATTTCATGTTAATAACTTGTACCATTATTGAGGGTACAAGTTCGTATTATTACAATAGAGCTGTGCCGGAGTGCTTACGTAGTAGGTTAATGCAGAGGCGTATCAGGTAGAGACGAATAAACATTGAACTTAAATAAAATAACAAAATATATAGACGAGCCGCCACTGACTCAGGGATCCGACAAACAAAAATAAGTGGGGAGAAAGGAAACTTTTCCACCTCGAATATCGTATATCATGCGAATCCTTTCAACCCGAGACATAAATCTCAACGCAACACTGCAATTTCCCCGCTATTATTATAGCCGAAGTGTTTTTAATCGCTAATAGCGCACCGATCCGCCCCTACCCCTATTTTACATGATATTGAAGTGTGACAAGTGTGGCTTATGAATATAATCTCGTCTAGACAGCAGAGGGTAACCATAAATTCCGTGATGAAATTTCAGATGAAAGGATCATCGGCATGTAACATCTGCGAGTTCGGCGCAAAAATAGATTTGCCAAATAACCCCGATGTCATATCAATCTCGGGGTGTATCACTTCATCAGTCGCATACGATATAAACTACAGAGGGGGGGAAATGGAATCCGGGAGTTGGGGGTGAAGGAGCAGGAGGAATATGGGCGACTTCGACACTTTCGGGCACGTTGTAAACCAGACTTTGATTTCGATATGCGGATGACAAGACGGCCTGAGAATATTCAAGAAGATTGAATCACGAATTCATCTCAGGGAGAGGATTTTTCATCAATTTTTTCCTCTAAGGAGTTTTTCCAGGATAAATTCCCACAGAAATTCTTCTGTTTGAACACTGCGGAAAGCGCGCCAGAACGTGACGTAAAAAGTTTTAACCTATCACCGAGAGCGCTAGAGAATTAGTTTTACAGCGTTGCCAAGAGTATTGATTTCAATATAATCTACAGGATGTTCCTAAATTGAAGGTTCAAAGAAAGAGGGAAGGTTCGTGGGTGAATTTAAGAAGTCCCATAAACATGGGATCGCAAATGTTTCTTTTTCGAGAACCAGGGTGTTAAAGTTTGAATTTTTTTCAAGTTTTTTTTTTCTCAGAGTATCTACACTCCACAATATATTCAACCGAAATTCGGCATACATATCACAATTGAGAGTTTACACCATTTGACATGCCAATTTCGATAGCAAATCTACAGGATGATATTTCTTCAGAAACACTGTCCCCTGTTTTCCTCCAGAAATTTTTTTTGGCGAGCCACTGTTAATTTGAAGAAATTTAAAAAGCAGCCTTGTTGTTATACTTGACTTTATGGTCTCTTGTAGGTTTGTCGTATCTGCTACCGATTTCGAGAAAAGATTTTGAACGATTCTCTCGAAATCCTCAGAAAAATCCAAATTGTCTTAAAAATTCAGTTAGTAAGCTGTGGTGAATTCATTCATTGTTTGTTTTGACACATTAAATCAAACTTTTTCAGTTCAATATCTTGTGAAGTGTAGATACTATGAGAAAAAAACCTGAGAAAAATTCAAACTTTAACACCCAGTATCTCGAAAAAGAAACGTTTGCGATCCCATGTTTATGGGATTTTTTTGCAATTTTTTCGGATCTCTCGAACTTTTCGAGAAAAAAAAAGTTAAAATATTCCATTTAAGTCTGTATCAGCAAAATCAAGATTTTTTTGAAGTTCATTATACAGAATTGCTTAAATATCAATTGTCTTTGAATAACTACAGGGTGGTGTTTTTTCTGCAGCAATGTCCGCTATTTTCTTCCAGAATTTTTTTGTGGTGTGCTACTGGTAGTTCAAAAATATTTTTCATTTTTGCAATTTCTTTGTATCTTTTACAGTTTTCGAGAAAAAAGAATGTCAAAAACTTCTATTTCAAGTCTGTATCAGCAAAATCAAAATTTTCTTGAAGCTCATCATACCAAATTGTTTAAATGTCAATTGTCTGTGAATAACTACAGGATGGTGTTTTTTCTGCAGCAATCCTTCAGAATTTTTTTGTGGTGTGCCACTGGTAGTTCAAAAATCTTTTCAATTTTTTGCAATTTTTTTGGAGCTTTTCCAGTTTTCGAGAAAAAAAATGTTAAAAAATTCTATTTAAGTCTGTATCAGCAAAATCAAAATTTTCCTGAAGCTCATCATACCAAATTGTTAAAATGTCAATTGTCTGTGAATAACTACAGGGTGGTGTTTTTTCTGCAGCAATGTCCCCTATTTTCCTCCAAAATTTTTTTGTGGTGTGCCACTGGTAGCGGCAAAAATCTTTCCGATTTTTCCAAATTTTTTCGTATCTTTCAGTTTTCGAGAAAAAAAATGTTAAAAAATTCTATTTTGGTCTGTATCAGCAAAAGCAAAATTTTTTTGAAGTTCAATATACAAAATTGTTTAAATGACAATTGTCTGTGAATAACTACAGGGTTGTTTTTTTTCTGCAACAATGTCCCCTATTTTACTCCAGAATTTTTTGTGGTGTGCCACTGGTAGTGGAAAAATCTTTTCGATTTTTCGCAATTTTTTCGGAACTTTCAGTTTTCGAGAAAAAAAATTTAAAAAAATTCTTTTTAAGTCTGTATCAGCAAAAGCAAGATTTTCTTGAAGTTCATTATACAGAATTGTTTAAATGTCAATTTTCTGTGAATAACTACAGGGTGGTATTTTTTCTGCAGCAATGTCCCCTATTTTCCTCCAGAATTTTTTTGTGGTGTGCCACTGGTAGCGGCAAAAATCTTTCCGATTTTTCCAAATTTTTTCGGATCTTTCAGTTTTCGAGAAAAAAAATGTTAAAAAATTCTATTTGAGTCTGTATCAGCAAAAGCAAGATTTTCTTGAAGTTCATTATACAGAATTGTTTAAATGTCAATTTTCTGTGAATAACTACAGGGTGGTATTTTTTCTGCAGCAATGTCCCCTATTTTCCTGCAGAATTTTTTGTGGTGTGCCACTGGTAGTGGAAAAATATCTTCGATTTTTCGCAATTTTTTCGGAACTTTCAGTTTTCGAGAAAAAAAAAGTTAAAATATTCCATTCAAGTCTGTATCAGCAAAATCAAGATTTTCTTGAAGTTCATTATACAGAATTGTTTAAATGTCAATTTTCTGTGAATAACTACAGGGTGGTATTTTATCTGCAGCAATGTCCCCTATTTTCCTCCAGAATTTTTTTGTGGTATGCCACTAGTAGTTGAAAAAACAATTTTTTTTGTGTTTTCTACAGTTTTCGAGCAAACAAAATTTCGAGTAGCAAAATCTTCAAAACAATTCAAATGTCTTCAGCATATTATTATAAATAAACTGAAAACGGTAAAAGAACAGAAGTGTACATATTATGAGAAGAAAACCTGAAAAAAAATCAATCTTCAACTCTCGAAAACGAAGCGTTTGCGAACCCATGTTTATGGGACCTTTTTTTGAAATTTTTTCTGTTCTCTTAAACTTTTCGAGAAAAAAAATGTTAAAAAATTCTATTCGAATCTGTACCAGCAAAATCAAAATTTTGTTTCTTAAAATGACTTAAGGAATCCCCCTCTTCGTTTGTACCTTCAATTCAGGAACACCCTGTATATAGAAAACAAATTTCAGCAGGATATGGCCAATAGTTTCAAAAAATGCTGAGACATGATCTGTTTCATTCATAAGATGAATCTGAATTGAATTTCCTCAGAAGTTCCGGAAAACAGTGGAACTGGCAACTCAGAAATATGCGACTCGGAGGACTTATGACGTCACAGTAAGCGTGAATAACGCTAATCTTAATTTTTTTCTCGAAATACTGGAATATTTATGATATTATCTTTATCTTTTTTTCCCCATTGCGGATTACAAAAAATTAATGTATGGGGTTCAAAAGGTAAACGACTGATGGGTGGCTGGTTCGATCGGAATCACCCCATAACCTCCCATATACGCCCACCGCCGAGGTATAAATCGACTTGGATCCAACGACACCGCGGTCGCGCAAACCCGTAAAATTCGCAACCGAATTACAGTGAGAAAAGTGCAAATATTCCGCAGACGACGGGAAGTTATGAAGTTTTATGGATTTTCATAATGAAAAATAATATTGACTCTGAGCGTAAAACGGAAGTTCGTTTTCCCGTCAGCCGAATCGAAGAGGGGCGGCGGGCGGCGTTCGGAAGCTGCGCGGGTTCCTCCTAATTTGATATTTTTATGAAAGTGTTATGTATCTGCGGTAATTCAATTCGTAACGCGGACCTAACTAATTGAATTGGATTCTTTTCCGTGTCGGGTATAATTCATTTGTGCTTTTACGCCCGCTTAATTGAATTTTCACGATTAATACCAGTTTTTTCGGAAAGTTCTACGGAAGATGGAGCACGATACAATTGGAGTGAGGAAATGTCAAAATTGATTAAATTTATTTCAAAGATGTGATAGAAAAAATTAAACCATTCTATGGAAAACGATCAATGGCGTACAAAAAAAAATTGGTTTACGGTTGAAAAGCCCTTGGAAAAACCCTGTATATTCTCACGAAAATTCTGATTATCATTGCACTTAACGCCAAAACCTACCTTATCCTACAAATTTGATTAGAATTTCTCCGAAATTATACAAGAGTTATTAAGGAAAAATGGAAGAACTTTGGAAACTTGAACACCCTGTAGCTTGGTAATGAAGCATTTATGCATTTATGCTTATGAGAGATTTTTATCTTGAAACAGAACATTCTATCGACTAAAGAAGTTATTCTACCATCCTGTAAGGCAGTACAAGATTCTATTTTGTCAAAAATTCAAAATTGGGATAAGGTTAGCTCAAATTAGGACAGTCCAAAAACTAAATCCCAGAAAATTACTTGGTTGAAGTTGAGCAAAATGATCGAAAACTTAAATCATTGAATTTGAGATTCTGGAATATTATAAGGTAACCAAATATTACAATTATTCATGATATATAAATTAATATTATGAAATGGCCCAATGTTCAAAAGGTGAAAAATTAATTTCATGAAATGTTCGAATGTTTTGAGGATTTATGTTGGCATTTCCGATTAAAGCAATCATTTTTCAATCAAACTGATGTGAATTCAGGATCATTTGCGCGTTTGTTTCTGTGTACCAAAACGGCCTTCAGTTTTCATTGTCAGTTGATTTTTTTTTTTTAATTTTTACTATGGCTATATTATAGCTTATTCGATTATGCTGATTCTGAAAATGCAGTCGGTTTTTCCATAGAATTATCGAGAAGAAAATATTCAAATGGCTATATTTCGGCGTATCAGACCTCGAACATAACCTGAAATTTTCGAAACTCTTGACCTTTTCTTTCGAGAATTAATAAAATTCAATTTGACCACGAATCCTTCATCTTGAAGTCCAACCTAAAGTTTGAGACCATCCTAAGCTCGAAATTCGAAAATTACAGACATTTCGGCAAAAGAGGAAAGCGCATAAAATTATCAAAATCAGATGTAGGCTCTTAAATAAACTTTCATCCTCACAAAATGTAATCCAACTAGCTAGCAACGAAGTTTCTCATCAATTTTTCACCCTGTTAACAACGTGACTTGAACATTCAACGAGTGAATAATTCAATTATTCCCCATCCTGTAGGACGTGTAGGAGATGTCTACGAGAATTTATACCCAATCTCCCGAACTTCGGAGCTAGCCGCATTCAAAAGAGTTCGGACAATTGGTTAATCCTATTTTTTGACTTTTTTCGTAGTTTAGAACTCCCTAATTTTATCCCCCATCACATCCAAGACTGCCATCGAACTCTTCCAAGTGCAGTATCAATTTCGTAAAATTAGTCGCTGTGGCGTTTTTGTAGCATATGGAAATTGCCTTTTCATCTTCCGAATATTGTGTGCCCCAAGTGGTTCCATCTCTTTTGACTACCCTCCGTGAAGTTTTCTTTGTTTGTGGAAGTTACGAGTATTTGGATAAAGATATTAGCAATGCACTCTCCGGAGCATTTTTCCTCTGCGAATATTTGTCTAAACCATCCAGCATCCTTCCACATATGCGGAACAAATATGAACGTTCACTTTGAATTCGTCTGGGGATCGTTCAGTGAAAGTCGAGGATGAAAGGGATACCAAATCAGACCCTGTTGAGTAATTGGCGTTATGACTCTTGAAAAGACAGTTCTCCCAGTGTAATCTTTCGGAACACATTCAATTTCGTTGTACACAATGTTACTTTTTTGGGGCAAGAACTGCGGAATTCTGTTTCATGTCTCGGAAAATTATGTTCAACGAATGAGAGGAGACGAAGAAATGGGTTGTGAACTGTGAAGGTTTCGTACTTTTTTATGATAATAATTGTTCAGAAGGAATACTTCCAACTCTTTATTACTTGGCAACATTTAATTAATGGAATAAGATCAAATCGGAGGAATTTAATTATCTCATGCACTCTATGATATGCATCCTTATGTATGGATGAACGTTTCAATACATGAATCATAACAAAACAAATTCGCTTACCTATAAATAAAACTTATATTTTCAATAAAAGAACACATCTTCGAGAAATACCACACGACATTATATACACAGAAACAAACAAATAATAATAATAAAGGTATCTATCCATATATGTCAATATTACTGTAACTTTGACATTTAATGATTTCCTCTCTGCAGCGTGAAGTGAAGTCGTTGATTGGAATATTTTGGGAAGATATCCAACCCATGTATTCACAGTGCCCTTACATCTTTTGCCCTACATTTCGCACCAGTTTTGTGGGGACCTCTTCAATAACTTCCCTGAATGTTAAACAACTAGAGTTTCTGTTTTTGAAATATCAGGCAATTTGGAGACTGGAGAGTTTACAGCTGAGCCATAATTAATGCCAGATGATGAATTATTCAACATCCGCGGATATTCGATTTTTTTTTTAATATTATACAGGGTGTCCTAGAATGAATGGATAATCCTGTAACACTGTATAGATGAGCTTTCGGACTCTCTGAAAAAATACAAAAAGAAATCTATCCCCCCCAGAAATATTTTTTTTTCAAAATAATGATTTCTTGCACATCACGTTGCGTTTCTGTGTATCACACTCACAAGTGGATCGAATCCATCAGTCAGTTTCTTCATGGTGAATAATTCTTCATTGAAATACCAGTAGATATGTTGAAAACCGTATAAATATCTGTTGTAACTTTTTAGGAAAAAAAAAACCAACTTCAAATTTCATCATAAAATGTGATGAATATTTCATAATGTGAAAGTTTAATCGTTCATGGTGGAAATAAAATTTGGGAAAGCCTGTGTGGCAAACTCAAAAAATATGCGCAGAAACGCAACGTGATGTGCAATAAATCATTATTTTGAAAAAAAATATTTCTAGTGGAAATGGATTTTTTTTGTATATTTTTCAGAGAGTCCGATTGCTCTTCTATACAGTGTTACAGGATTATCCAGTATATGAATTCTGTTTACGGTCACTAGGCGTGATATTTTGTTGATTTGATTCTAGAAATAATTGGAATATTTGTATGAGAAGCTACTCGTCAAATTGAGCAATAATTGTATATTACTTATTTATTTTATATTTTCAGAGAATAATGAAAAATGATGTACAGGGTGTTTCACGTAAGCGGGACACTAGATTTTGTGACTTCTCCTTTGAGCAAAATTCAAAAATAACCCATCAATATGATAGAATATCTTAAGGGTTATCCAACCAAATATTTTATAGGAAAAACCAAGGCATGAAAAGTAATTGGAGAAAAACCGATATTCCGAAAAAAAAATTTCCAATTTGACTGGTTTGCAAAATAAGAGGGTCTAAAGACAATTTATCACCAATTTTTTCTTCATTTGAACTTCCGGTTTTCTAGAAAACCGAAAATATTTTCTTGAAAAATATACTTCATAATAATTTCCCATATTTTCTGAATACTCAATCGATTCTAAATCCGAATATGTGAATATAATGGTGGTTTAATATTTAATTCAAGCAATTCCATTCAAAATCAACCTGAGGAAATTCAGATTCCATATTCGGAAAATATATCCATGTTGTCTATGGTTCAATCAATATTTGATTGTCAAAATTTGAAGTTGGCATTCTCGATTTTAATAGAAGCGAAAATATGAAGCCTGAATTTTCATTCGAAACTCTCAACATGTTTAGTTCTTGAATAAAGTTGGGATTGTCTCAGAAAGTGCGAACTAGTGAGAGGCAGGAACTTTCAACAGCTTCTGTGAAAATCAGTTTTTGTTGCTTTTAATTTCAAAAAATCTTAACTTTCTTGAAGAGTAAACATATTGAGAGCATTGAATTAAGATTCAGGCTTCATGTTTTTGCTTCTTTTATACACGAGAATAAAAACTTCAAATTTTGACAATCAAATATTTATTGAACCACAGACAGCATGGATATATTTTCCGAATATGGAATCTGAATTTCCTCAGGTTGATTTTGAATGGAATTGCTTGAAATGAATATGAAATCGCCATTATTTTTACATATCTAGATTCAGAATCGATTGAGCATTCAAAAAATAAGGGAAAATATTATGAAGTATAATTTGCAAGAAAAAATTTTCCGTTTTCTAGAAAACCGGAAGTTCAAATGAAGGAACAATTGGTGAGAAATGGTCTATTGACCTTCTTATTTTGAGAACCAGCCAAATTTAGCAAAAATCTGAGGAATTTGTCTAATTCCTGAAGAGTAAAGATTTTTTGTCTCATCAATGGTTTTAGGGTAAAACCACTCATTCCCTGAAGAAACCCGAATATAGTGAAACGAGTAATTTTCACAGCACATTGAACTGCCAGGTTTGAAAAATGTAAGTAAGTGCTCATTTCGAATTCTATTTTATTTTCTGTGCCTCTCGAACATAAATAGACGAACCACAAACCACCAAGAAGGACCTACCGAAATCTTCTGTAGTAGCCGTAGAAGAAATCAACGTCGTCATAAATTGTGACACTGTAATCTAATCAATCAAACACGAGGCACAGGGCCCGGAATAGGCACAAGGTACGACGAAATACCCCTGTAGGCATTTCGTCGAAACAGAAACAGATACTCGGCCCGTATGATTGTATACATAACCCACATGGGGAATAATCTTTATTACATTTGTAATGTTACACCCCGAAGTCGATTATCTTATCTCATTAGTAGGCACATCTGTTTGCTTTCAACACTCGTGCATAATTGATCGTGTTATTCGGTTCGAATGGGATTCGGGATTTCTCTATCTAGATGTTTCCATAACACTTAAACTATTGTGTGTACCTAGAAATATTCGGTTTTCTGCTTGTAGAATTTCCTGATTTTCTGATTGAAAACATCTTTTTCGCGAAAATCCCTCCACCAATAATATCATATATGGAAATCATAATAAGTTTTCCGCATCCCTTCCTGAACCTTCTTTTAGGACAGGAATATAAAGACGAGAATATGGTACGTTAGGCGTAGACACGTAAGGTCTGACTGCAGATGGAATAATAATACCCCATTACAGTCTGGTGTTCCGTACATTCCGGGATATTATTGTCCCAAATACATTAGCATAAAATTCACTGTTCAAATATGCCTTATCAATTATGGTAGGAGAACAACTTGTAATTCAGTGGTTTGTGATACGCCCAAATCTGATGATAGCAACAGGACAAATATTGATTCTGCCATTTTGGAGTTTCCTTGTGAGATCCTGGCGTTTTACAAGGATGACAGCCGTTTGGATAGGTTTCTCATAGCACTTTCCACAACTAGGGTGCATCTTTACTTAAGGTTCAACTTGAGAATCATTTTATTTGGTGGACAAAAACTCTGGCAACGTCGGTCGAATATGACAGATGTGATACATTAGATCTATTCATAACCTCAATTTCCGACCGCTTTGGTTGGTTTGATAGGGTTTTTGTTTCTCTTAGTGGAGATGAATAATTCAGAAATAAATCTTCTGCTTCAACTCCAAATTGCAAAAGCTATATTGGAATTGAAATTGAGAAAATAAGTGTTCTGAATTCGATTTGAGAGAAATTGCAATTTCGGGTTGCTTCTGCTTCCTCACAATCAAAAATAATGGGTTTAACATCAATAACTTGGGAATCATTTCATTTGGTGGACATAACAAAAACTCAATTTATATCTGGCAACGTTGCCCGAATATGACAGATGTGATACATTAGATCTACTCATAACCTCAATTTCCGACTGCTTTGATTAGTTTGATACGGTTTTTGTTTCTCTTAGTGGAGATGAATAATTCAGAAGGAAGTATTTGCTTCAATTCCAAATTGAAAAGGCTATATTGAATTTGAAATGAGAAGATTAGAGTTCTGAATTCGATTTTTGAGAAATGGCAATTTTTGGTTTGTTCTGTTTCCTCACAATCAGAAATGATAGGTTCAACATCAATGACTTGAGAATCATTTCATTTGGTGGGCATAACAAAAAC
Source organism: Aphidecta obliterata (assembly GCA_963966015.1). Classification (NCBI taxonomy): domain Eukaryota; kingdom Metazoa; phylum Arthropoda; class Insecta; order Coleoptera; family Coccinellidae; genus Aphidecta; species Aphidecta obliterata. Next base: position 30,966,589 of record OZ014428.1, read on the forward strand.
TCAATTTATATCTGGCAACGTCGCCCGAATATGACAGATGTGATACATTAGATCTACTCATAACCTCAATTTCCGACTGCTCTGATTAGTTTGATACGGTTATTGTTTCCTTTATTGGAGATGAATGATTCAGAAAGAAATCTTCTGCTTTAATTCCAAATTGAAAAAGCTATATTGATTTTGAAATGAGAAGATAAGAGTTCTGAATTTGATGTCGAAGAATTGTCAATTTTCGATTTTTCCTGTTTCCCTACAATCAGAAATAATGGGTTCAACATCAATAACTTGGGAATCATCTCATTTGGTGGACATAACAAAAACTCAATTTATATCTGGCAACGTTGCCCGAATATGTCAGGTGTGATACATTAGATCTACTCATAACTTCAATTTCCGACTGCTTCGATTAGTTTGATACGGTTTTTGTTTCTCTTAGTGGAGATGAATAATTCAGAAATAAATCTTCTGCTTCAATTTCAAATTGAAAAAGCTATATTGAATTTGAAATGAGAAGATAAGAGTTCTGAATTTGATTTTAGAGAAATTGAAATTTTTGGTTTGTTCTGCTTCCACACAATCAGAAATGATGGGTTCAACATCAATAACTTGAGAATCATTTCATTTGGTGGACATAATAAAAACTCAATTTATATCTGGCAACGTTGCCCGAATATGTCAGGTGTCATACATTAAATCTACTCATAACCTCAATTTCCGACTGCTCTGATTAGTTTGATACGGTTTTTGTTTCCCTTGATGGAGATGAATAATTCAGAAAGAAATCATCTGCTTCAACTCTAAATTGACAAAGCTATATTGAATCTGAAATGAGAAGATAAGAGTTCTGAATTTGATTTTAGAGAAATTGCAATTTCTGGTTTGTTCTGCTTCCTCACAATCAGAAATAATGGGTTTAACATCAATAACTTGGGAATCGTTTCATTTGGTGGACATAACAAAAACTCAATTTATATCTGGCAACGTTGCCCGAATATGACAGGTTTGATACATTGGATCTACTCATAACCTCAAATTCTGACTGCTTCGATTAGTGTGATACGGTTTTTGTTTCTCTTAGTGGAGATGAATAATTCAGAAAGAAATCTTCTGCTTCAATTCCAAATTGAAAGAACTATATTGAATTTGAAATGAGAAGATAAGAGTTCTGAATTTGATTTCAGAGAAATTGCAATTTTTGGTTCGTTCTGCTTCCTCACAATCAGAAATGATGGGTTTAACATCAATAACTTGGGAACCATTTCATTTGGTGGACATAACAAAAACTCAATTCATATCTGGCAACGTTGCCCGAATATGACAGATGTGATACATTAGATCTACTCATAACCTCAATTTCCGACTGCTTCGATTAGTGTGATACGTTTTTTGTTTCTCTTCGTGGAGATGAATGATTCGGAAAGAAATCTTCTGCTTTAATTCCAAATTGAAAAAGCTATATTGAGTTGGAAATGAGAAGATAAGAGTTCTGAATTTGATGTCGAAGAATTTTCAATTTTCGATTTTTCCTGTTTCCCTACAATCAGAAATAATGGGTTTAACATCAATAACTTGAGAATCATTTCATTCGGTGGACATAACAAAAACTCAATTTATATCTGGCAACGTCGCTCGAATATGACAGGTGTGATACATTAGATCTACTCATAACCTCAATTTCCGACTGTAATGATTAATTTGATACAGTTTTTGTTTCTCTTAGTGGGGATGAATAATTCAGAAATAAATCTTCTGCTTCAACTCCAAATTGAGAAGCTATATTAAATTTGAAATGAGAAGATAAGAATTCTGAATTTGATTTCAGAGAAATTGCAATTTTTGGTTTGTTCTGCTTCCTCACAATCAGAAGTAATGGCTTTAACATCAATAACTTGGGAATCATTTCATTTGGTGGACATAACAAAAACCCAATTTATATCTGGCAACGTCGCCCGAATATGACAGGTGTGATACATTAGATCTACTCATAACCTCAATTTCCGACTGCTTTGATTAGTTTGATACGTTTTTCGTTTCTCTTAGTGGAGATGAATAATTCAGAAAGAAATCTTCTGCTTCAACTCCAAATTGCAAAAGCTATATTGAATTTGAAATGAGAAGATAAGAGTTCTGAATTTGATTTTTGAGAAATTGCAATTTTTGGTTTATTCTGCTTCCGCACAATCAGAAATGATGGGTTTAACATCAATAACTCGAGAATCATTTCATTCGTTGGACACAACAAAAACTCAATTTATATCTGGCAACGTTGCCCGAATATGACAGATGTGATACATTAGATCTACTCATAACCTCAATTTCCGACTGTTTTGATTAATTTTATACACTTTTTGTTTCTCTTAGTGGAGATGAATAATTCAGAAAAAAATCTTCTGCTTCAACTCCAAATTGCAAAAGCTATATTGAATTTGAAATGAGAAGATAAGAGTTTTGAATTTGATTTTAGAGAAATTGCAATTTTTGGTTTGTTCTGCTTCCTCACAATCAGAAATAATGGGTTTTACATCAATAACTTGGGAATCATTTCATTTGGTGGTCATAACAAAAACTCAATTTATATCTGGCAACGTCGCCCGAATATGACAGATGTGATACATTAAATCTACTGATAACCTCAATTTCCGACTGCTTTGATTAGTTTGATACGGTTTTTGTTTCTCTTAGTGGAGATGAATAATTCAGAAATAAATCTCCTTCTCAAACTCCTAATTGAAGAAAGCTTTGTTCAAATTGGAACTAAGTAGATAAGAGTTCTGAATTTGATTTTTTGGTTTGTTCTGCTTCCTTGCAATCTGAACATCAATAAGGTTGATTCTTAAGTTCAACCTGTAAAATTTCAACCCTTAGGTTGACCCACAAAATGAATCACCTGGTGAGTCATGAAATGAGTGAAACGCCCTAGGTTGATTCACGCATAAATAAGTGCCTGTTGCTTTCTTCCACGATAGCATTCTACACATTTCCGGATTCACGATTGAATTAGCATTTACTCGTTCTTGCGTGTTGCAAATGGAAATAAAAAGTTCTCTACTACAATACTTTAATTTATACCCTCTCCTTCGCGTTTCACAATGAGTGGACAGAGTTAACGAACACCAGTTGGTAATTAAAATATTTGAATTCGAAATTCAAAGGTCCTTGAGAATCTTTTCACGTTTCATAATTCAATGATTTTTTTTAAGCTCATCTGCAATTCTTCCAAAATGGTCATTAAAACAATTCGCTGCACATTTATTTATGATCGTGGCAAGTATTATAATTTTGTCCGTGAAATAGCGTTCGGAATTTGCGAGATAACTCGAAATTTGGTGGGAAGACAGGTAATTAAAGGGAAAAACTCGATAAACCGCAACTTTTGATCGCAAAGGTTGCATATCACGATCGACCAAAATTTCCCTTTTAATTCTAAACGTTGAATTCTTACAAAAAGATGTAAGCTTATCAAAACGTAATATTAGCGACAAAGTGTAGATCTGATATATCACATATGTCTTATTTGGCCGACGCGACGTTGCCAGATCTAAGCTATCGTTTCTATCTTGTGGGAACTAAAAGATTATAATAATTATACCAAAAAAACATCAAAAACTACCTGTGCTGCCACAAGTATAGAAAAACGACTGTTTGTAAAAAAAGGAACCGTTCAAAAAAACGATTACCGATTGAAATTCCCTGGGAATTCGGCACTAAACCCCATCTGTCCAGAGCTCGTGATTAATGGGGACAAAAACAATTGGCTTCAGTTTCCACGGCCAGATGCCCGCCTCAAAAAAAGGGTCGTCGATCTGGAAGCGATGCTTATTGCCCGGATTTCTGTGTATTTATCCGGAAAAAAATCGACTGAAAAACAGAGACTTGTCTCCTACACAAATTATCGCATTGACCTGCAGTTTTCGCCAACTCAAATATTGAAACGGTAATTGCATACTGTGTCAAAAATCACAAGAAATGTACTAAGTCGAATTCTTCTTGAGAAATAAATATTTTATCACTATTCTTACAATTTTTCTCAGACTTTTTAAAGATAATTCTTCTTTAATTTTATTGTTGCTTAAATTATTATTTTAATTTTTCCTGTCCATCCTGTACAACCCAACCCCAAAATTCCTTCAAATTAAATAATTCCATTCTGAATTCGCACCCCCTCCCCCCATTCCAAGCGATTTCCCAAGAAAACACTCCAACACAGCAATAAAATGAAAAATTCTCAACTCACCCCATTGACTCAAATTTTATACGCGTTCAAGGAGATGAAAACATAGGGGAAGAAACTGTTATGTAAAGAGAGCGCCAAGAGGATACGTAGCGAGAGACGTTTCGAGTTACGCAAACTGTCGGAAAACGCGCGCTGGTTGAATGCTGGCGACCACCCCAAGCGGCTGTTCCGTCACTACTGGACGTGAAAATTGTTTTGTCGACGTTTTCCGGCCGCCGGGAAAAGCCAACGCCGACTTTTTCGGGCGGCGCGCAACGTGGCGGCTTTCGAGGAATTCGAATTGCCGGTTGAAATTGTCACTTTCCGGCCGACAGTGTCTGTCATTGTCGGATTTTTATTGCGTTAACGTTTGACAGGAAGGTTATACGGAAATTAGTCTATGGTGAATCTGTCAGTATTAGGTAGAGAATTCTATGCTGATTTGAGCCATTATGATGAGATTATTTCATTCTATGTTTCCTGATCCATAACCTAAACAAAAGGCGATTACTTTGAATACTAGCAAAATATTAGGATATTTTATACGTGAATTTTCATGAGAATCACTGGTAAATTCAGAGAAGGACCATGGAAATTGTTATGATTTTCATCCTTCTGATTGGAGAATGAGATTGCCTCCAATGATTGATCTTCTGTGAATTCGATATGCAACACTGTTTCTATGTTTCTATGTTTCTATATATATAAATATTACAGAAATTTAAAACGTCAAAAACAGGACGAGTTTCGGGAGTTCAGAATGATCAATAAAATAAGAATTCCGAGACAAACTATTTCAGTGAAAACCTAAAAATAAATATAAAAAATCCCCGAAAAAACAATTTTTTGCATCAATTTTTTTACAACCATGAAAATTGTTATGATCCTCATCATTCTGATTAGAGCATAAAATAACCTTCAATGATTGATCTTTGAATTGTATATGTAGCATTGTTTCTATGGCCATAGAAATAATACGGATATTCGAAACGTTAAAAGTAGTACGAATTTCGATTGATAAAATGAAATCAGAATCAGAAGACAAGCTATTTACACGATTATGTAAATAAATAAATAAACGTTTGACAGGAAGGTTATACAGAAACTAGTCTATGGTGAATCTGTCAGTATTAGGGAGAGAATTTTATGGTCATTTGAGCCATTATGATGAAATAATTCATCCTATGTTTCCTGATCCATAACCTAACCAAAAGTCTTTTGAATACCAACAAAATTTTAGGATATTTTATACCTGAACTTTCGAGAGAATCACTGGTATACTCAGAGAAGAACAATGAAAATTGTTATGATTTTCTTCCTTCTGATTGGAGAATGAGATTACCTTCAATGATTGATCTTCTGTGAATTCGATATGCAACCCTGTTTCTATGTCCACATATAAATATTATAGAAATTTAAAATGTCAAAAACAGGACGAATTTCGGGAGTTCAGAATGATCAATAAAATAAGAATTCTGAGACAAACTATTTTAGTAAAAACCTAGAAATTAACATGAAAATCCCCGAAAAAACAATTTTCGCAGGAATTGCATCAATTTTTTCTACAACCATGAATATTGTTATGATTCTCATCCTTCTGATTGGAGCATAAAATTACCTTCAATGATTGATCTTTGAATTCTATATTTAAACTTGTTTCTATGGCCACAGAAATATTATAGATATTCAAAACGTCAAAAGTAATACGAATTTCGATTGATACACGATTATGTAAATAAATAAATAAACGTTTGACAGGCAGGTTATCCGGAAACTAGTCTATGGTGAATCTGTCAGTATTAGGGAGAGAATTTTATGGTCATTTGAGCCATTGATGAGATTATTTCATTCTATGTTTCTTGATCCATAACCTAAAAAAAAATCGATTACTTTGAATACTAGCAAAATTTTAGGATATTTTATACCTGAATTTTCAAGAGAATCACTGGTAAATTCAGAGAAGGACCATGAAAATTGTTATGATTTTCATCCGTCTGATTGGAGAATGAGATTACCTTCAATGGTTGATCTTCTGTTTATTAGATTTGCAACAATGTTTCTATGTCCATGTCCATATAAATATAATAGAAATTTAAAACGTCAAAAACAGGACGAATTTCGTGAGTTCAGAATGATCAATAAAATAAGAATTCTGAGACAAACTATTTTAGTAAAAACCTTGAAATTAATATGAAAAATCCCCGAAAAAACACTTTTTCGCAGGAATTGCATCAATTTTTTTACTACCATAAAAATTGTTATGAATCTCATCCTTCTGATTGGAGTATAAAATCACCTTTAATGATCGATTTTTGATTTCTATATGCAGCATTGTTTCTATGGCCATATAAATATTACAAATATTAAAAACGTCAAAAGTAATACGAATTTCGATTGATAAATGAAATCAAAATTCAAAGACAAGCTATTTACACAAACATGTGAATAAATAAATAAACGTTTGACAGGAATGTTATACGGAAACTAGCCTATGATAAATCTGTCAGTATTAGGTAATGAATTCTATGGTCATTTCAGCCATTATGATTAGATTATTTCATTCTATGTTTCCTGATCCATAACCTAAACAAAAGTCGATTACTTTGAACACTAGAGAAGTTTTAGGATATCTTTTAGCTGAACTTTCAAGAAAATCACTGATGTGACAAAACCATTCATCATCATATTCTATGGAAAAATTTCCACTATACCGACCATTAGAACACGGAAATGAATTTATTTTTAGTTTTTGAATCACAGATGTGCTGAACGCGAACCTATTTCCAGACCAGAAATCGAGTCCAAATCTAACTTTTCTTTTCGATTTAAAACTATTGTCCCCGCCATCCCGAAAGACGCGATTCGATAAACAATCGGTTCCTGTTTTTTCTCCGAAAATGACGTACGATTCCATCGAAGATTAATGGTGCTGTTATTGTATCCACATTCGAAACAGCCTACAATCAATCCCACCTTCTCCTTATAGATGTCCTTGTCGAAAATAAATTACAGTGATTTCCTGATGCGTAACGATGGAAACTGGACGTTATCAGACTGATCGAGAAAACAAACGAGGAAATGTTCACGGTAGAAATAAATGGCTTGATTATACTGAAATTCAAGAATGACACTTCGCGAAAAAATTTATTCTGTGTCGGATTGCATTGTAATTCCCTCGCCGAGCCCAAAGAATTGATCGAGTGATCTAAAAAAAATGTAAATGAGGGAAACTGAATTACCAACATGGTTTTCAACGTTATGTACTGTGTGGGCTTTGTTACTGTATCCTCACCCACCTTAAGCACAGCATTATGAAATGTTCACCCAACCATAATGAATTGTGGTCAGAAATTTTCTTTGCCGGGCGGACGATTCGAACCCGGGATCTTTCGGTCACGAACCGAACACGTAACCACCAGGCTAATGCCGCGAAATATCAAACCGATTAGTTTAATTATTTTCAATCGAACTGAAAACAGCCTTACGAAATGATACTTTTTCTGAAGTTCTTGAATGTTTTATTTCTTGAGTTTTCCACTATATCATCCGGTGAATACGATAGGATACTCACTAGAAGTAGCTGTATGAAGAAGCACAAAGAAGAATAGGAGAGTTTAATTTGGTTTGGAAACTCCGCTTCCAAATCCCCATGATATATTTTTTCCAATATACCTCCTTTATCTTGGTCATAATATATCACGTAAAAATCGGTAAACGACAAATAGAACTGTGAGATCACTTTATAAGTCTTGAGCGTTTCCGCGTGCGTGACCGAATTTTTCCTTTTCGCAAATATCCGTCGTTCCTTTCTTCTCCGATATACGAAGTTGTTTCAATTAATTAAGCTTGGTATTCGTGGAAACGTATGTGAAAAATCCCAGCCAGTTTTGTAGAATGAAATGATCGTTGAAAATTTACGAAGGATGAATGGAGGTTCTTGAATAATCAGGATTAAGTAAGTGCGTGAGCTCTATAAAAAGCTTTGTATGCATTCGGAACATTCTCGATACAATTTAATACGCCCCCTGATATCGATAGAACGTACCCAAAAAATATTTGCACAACGCGATTGACAATGATTGATGGGATACGCAAAAAGGACACGAGGGAAAAATAAACATGTTTCTACAAGGAGAAATCAGATCACTTCACAAAGGACATCCATTTAGGTCGATACATTTTTATTTCCGGTAAAAACTCCAATAATTTCGAAATTCGTGAAAATCTGACAGGGGGCTTGTGAACTGACGTTCATAAATCGAAGAAAAGACCATTTCGGGGTCTGAAATGAGGTAAATACGATTAAATACATTGTCTGTCAACTTTACCAGACTACTTTTGAGTTTTGAGGGTTTTATGAATGGAAATCGAAACCTTAAAAAGTCGAACTGAATTCATCGAGGCTAATTTCAAAATCTTCAAAAATACAAATAAAATATCAAACTCTACACTTTCACAGAAAAAAATGTTTCCCCAAGCAGTTGCATTCATATTTTTTTACTACCATGAAAATATTTATGATTCTCATCCTTGTGGCTGAAAATGAAATAACCTTCGATGATCGATCTTCTATGAGTTCGATATGCAATACTGTTCTATGGTCATATAAATATTATAGAAATTTGAAACGTCAAAAACATGACCAATTTCGGGAGTTCAGAATGGTCAATAGAATAAGAATTCTGAGACAAGCTATTCTAGTAAAAACATAAAAATTACGAAAAGCACTGCCGTGAAGTCAGGAGCTTTTGAGCGCTCGTACACCCACCTTGTAGGTAAATTCGCATTTTCCAGTTTTAGAAATCAATTGAAGGAATTTTCGACAGCTGTCACAAAATTCTGAAACTTAAGCGAAACTCCAGACTTCATGTCAGTGCTTTAGGTGACCAATTTTTGTTCGATAATTCGCTAGAATTTTCTACGGTATCTATGGTCTTGGTAATGCGATCTGGACAAAATTTGAAGTAGTTTGAATACATTATTCCTCAGCTAGGTGCAGAATTTCATTCCGATCCAATCAGTAGTTTCGAAATTATCAGGAAAAAAATATTTTGAACAGCCATATTTACGGAACCCCTAGTCTAGTTTTGCTCATTGATGAACGTGGCCGCGATATTCGCGATCCAAACCCACCCTGAAAATTTCAAGTTCCTAGGCCTTTCCGTTCAAAAGTTACAATTTTCTGTGGTTTCTATGGTTCTGGTCATGAGATCTGGACCAAAAATTGCTTTAATATATCATTATCGATTAAAATACAAAATTTCATCTCGATCGAATCCGTAGTTTCGAAATTATCGAGAAAACAAAATTTCTAACGACCGTATTTACGGAACCCCTAATATAATTCTGCTCATTGATAAACGGGAACGCGACATTTCAGATCCACACCTATCCTGAAAATTTCAAGTCCCTAGGCCTTTCCGTTCGAAAGTTATGATTTTCTTTGGTCTCTATGGTTCTGGTCATGTGATCTGGAGAAATGTAGCTTGAATATATCATTCTCGTCACGATCGAATCTGTAGTTTTGAAATTATCAAGAAAACTGAATTTCAAACGACCATATTTACGGAACCCCTAGTAAAATTCTGCTCATAGATGAACGTGATCTCGACATTCGAGATCCACACCTATATGGAAAATTTCAAATCCCTAGACCTTTTCATTAGAAAGTTCCCGTTGAAAAGTTACAATTTTCTATGGTTTCTATGGTTCTGGTCATGCAATCTGGACAAAATTTCACATGTAGCTTGAACACCTCATTCTCCATTTGAGTGCATAATTTCATCTCGATCAAATCTGTAGTTTTCAAGTAATCAGGGAAACAAAACTTTGAACGGCCATATTTACGGAACCCCTGGTGGAATTTGGCCCATTACGAACTCAATCGAGGCATTCGGAAACTGAACCTACACTCAAAATTTCAAGTCTCTAGGTTGTTCCGTTCGAGAGTTATCGTGCTTACGGACGGCCGGACGGACGGACAGACTCGAATTTTCCGACGGATTCGTCATCAGTTAGTCGAACATAGTCGATTGAGACCATTTTCGGCTCAAAATTCAAAAAATACAGACATCGTGACGAAATGATATAGCCCTCATAAAAATTAATATAACATTCCCCAAGAAACAATTTTTTGCAGGAATTGCATAAATTTTTTTACAACCTTGAAAATTTTTATGATTTTCATCCTTCTGATTGGAGAATGAAATTAACTTCAATTATTGATCTGTAAATTCGATATGCAGCATTGTTTCTATGACCATAGAAAAATTACAGAAATTCAAAATGTTAAAAGTAATACGTATTTAGATTGATAAAAGAAATCAGAATTCGAAGACAAGCTATTTTAGTAAAAACATCAAAATTAATATAAAATTGCATTAATTTTTTTACAACCATGAAAATTGTTACGTTTTTTATCCTTCCGATTGGAGAATAAAATTATCTTCAATGATTGATCTGTGAATTCTATATGCAGCATTGTTTCTATGACCATAGAAAAATTACAGAAATTCAAAATGTTAAAAGTAGTACGAATTTAGATTGATAAAAGAAATCCGAATTCGAAGACAAGCTATTTACACAAACATGTAAGTAAATACCTAAAACTCAATTACTCAATTTTCAATAGAGAAAAAGTAAAATCCACAAAAATTATCGGAGATTTATTCGATAGATGCATGTTTATTCATAACCCTGGCGGAGGTGCGGTGACTTTAGGAGGATTAAAATTGGGAGAACCCTGTTGAAGGGTCAGACAGATCGTTTCGGTTTCAATCATTTTAAAAGGGAAATGACCTTGAACCAGAATTTATGGAAAAAGTGTCTAGTTAATTAATTGACTCATTCTGATTAGCATTGTTTCATTTGGCGTTCTTGATCGTTGATAATATTGATTGATGTTGTCGTTGAACTTTTGGAATTTTCATAATTAACACGAAAATTTACCTCTCTATTATCGTTGCGAAAAAACTCTCAAAAATTCTCTTCAGATAAATATGCGAATAGAATTGTGCGATATCGGTCCATGCAAATCGTTCGCATCTACGAATTCTTATTTTTCAAATCTGTGTTCACTTTGATTTACAGCCCTTTTGAAGTCATCGAAATTCTCATAAATATAAATAGCCCCATCCCTTCATCTGCATGGTATTTCCCCCAAATATAGGTGGCCTATCACTACGTGACCCTATCGATCAAACAATTCCCATACTCGAAACGACTTTTCCTGTTCTGGAGCACTCTTTGTCGAAGTCTATGCGGAATTGGGACTCCCTTCTTTCTGCATAACGGCAAATATTCATCCAGGTTTTGATCGATAATTGTTGAGTGGGTCCACCATTCCAGATTTTATTGGCTCGCATCTGGAACCAACCGAAATGGAGGTCATGGAAGATGGAAATCTGATGGACAAGGTGATTATTCTGATACAGAGGGATATGGATTATTACAAAGTAAGTAGATCCCAACAGTTTTAAAATTTGACCAACTGGTGAATTTTGTAAGGATAAACAGGCTATTCTGCAAGAAGTGATTTGTCCTGGAGTTGTTGGAGGTCTCTTGGATTTTCCAAGGTTCGTTTCGTTCGCCTCCATGAAATTGGTGTTGTGGTGGGAGGAAGAATACGTTGCTGCGTACAGAAAAAGCTCAGGTTTCATCAGGAAAAATCCGGGAAGCATTGGGGAAATCCTGGAAGAAACGGGAGACTGCGAAGGCGTCGTCAAGGCTTCAGATCCGAAGAGATTCGTCCAGGCCATAAGTAACTCCGCCAAGAATTTATTAGGTGAATGTTGCCCTAATTAAATTGATGATATATATAATTATATTTTTGAAATCGAAAGCCTTGTTTTAAAAAAACAATCTTTATTTACAACGGACGATTATCCGACCTATCTAGCATACAGTTAGAAAGAAAATCACTTAATTATTAACGACTGATTCGTCTTCAGAGGTTTTCATAATATTATCTTATCTATAACTTCCAGAAGGAATGTGACAAACTATAACACCTGCAGCAATGGCGTCATTGAAGATTCAATGAGTAATCAAAATTATACCTACATGGTTATATTCAATACTAAATGCAAACAGATAAGCATTTCATCTGAGGTATAAAGGGTTGGCATTATGTAATTATATATTAAAAATTTTTCCTCAGACCACCTTCACGTGGTAACTCAAGAAGCTTTAGATCACGCAGATTTGACCGTTTTAACCGGAACGATCGGCGCGGCGTCCCTGTTGAAGAACTGCTTGTGGTTTTACATACAGTCGATGGACAGGACGAACAAGGAGTTGACGGGGATCCTGCAGGAAACCTTCAAGAATTACCAGGAGATGGAAGAGGCCTTGGCTGAGCGTCTATTGGATCTTCACTGTAGGCTGGTAACTCTGTATATTCTGCAGGATGCCGACTGTTTGGATTGGGAGAATTCCGGTCCGTTCTTCGAGTTGGAGAGGGGATCTTACGTCGTACAGATGTGGTGGCTTTATATGAAAGGTGAATTAATACTTGGCCATTTCCTAAAGTGAAGGAACAAACGAAAAGGGGCGATTCTTTAGGTAATTTTAAGATAAAAAAATTCCATAAACATGGAATCGCAAACGTTTTGTTTTCGAAATATAGGGTGTTAAAGTTTGTATTTTTTTCAATTTTTTTTTTCTGATAGTATGTACACTTCACAAGATAATCCACTGAAATTCGGCATACGTATTACAATTGAGAGTTTACACCATGTGACATGTCGATTTTGATAGCAAATCTACAGGTTGATATTTTTTTCTGGAACACCGTCCTCTTTTTATCTCCAGAATTTTTTTTTTGGTGAACCACTGTTCATTTGAAAAAATGTAAAAAGCAGCTCTGTTGTTATACTGAACGTTATGTTTCCTTGTAGTTTTGTCGTATCTTCTACCGATTTCGAGAAAAAAATTTGGAGTTTTCTGAGGGTTTCGGGAGAATCATTCAAAATTTGTTTCTCGAAATTGATAGCAGATACGAAACTACAAGAAAACATAAAGCTCAGTATAACAACAGAGCTGCTTTCAACATATTTCCAAATGAACAGTGGCTCACCAAAAAAAAGTTTTGGAGAAAAACAGAGGACGGTGTTCCAGAAAAAATATCACCCTGTAGATTTGCTATCAAAATTGGTCACATGGTGTAAACTCTCAATTGTAATATGTATGCCAAATTTCAGTTGAATATCTTGTGAAGTGTAGATACTATGAAAAAAACTTGGAAAAAATTCAAACTTTAACACCCTGTATCTAGAAAACGAACCGTTTGTGAACCCATATTTCTGAATTTTTTTTTTCTTGAAATTACTCAAGAAATCTCCTTTCTTCGTTTGAACCTCCAATTCAGGAACACCTGTATATTTTCGATCAACCCTAACCCTACTTATCTCTGCGACACAGTGGTGTTTTACTTCCACATCAGTTTGGAATACCCTATATTAGAATTTTGATGTTTTTTTCTCAGGGACCAGGGAAGATCTTTGGAATACAGTTCCTCCCAATATGGCGAAAAGAGTTTTCGTTGGTATTTTGAATGAATCACTCACTATACTCACGGTTCGTTATGTACAGGTGAGTATACATTAAAATGAGCCAAAAATTATCTTCCCAAATTTTCCCTGCAAGTCTCAGTTTCAACATTATTCTGCTGCTCAAAATTTTCTTGTCAGGAGCTTTTGAGCGCTCGTTCGTCCACCTTGTGGGTAGATACGCATTTTTCAGTTTTAAGAACCGATTGAAGAAATTTATGGCAGGTGTCAAAATAAAAGACATCAGCTCAATTGTCAATTATGCGGAATCAGCTGTTACAGAAATATAAGAATTTTTTTTTCGATAATTCGCTGGAATCTTCTACGGTTTCTATAGACTTGGTAATGTGATCTGGACAAAATTTTCATTAGTTTCGAAATTATCAGGAAAATAATATTTTGAACGGCTATATTTACGGAACCCCTAGTTTAATATTGTTCATTAATAGACGTGACCTTCAAGATTATAACCTACCCTGAGAATTTCAAGTCTCTAGGTCTTTCCGTTCGAAAGTTATAATATAATGGTTTCTATGGTTCCCAATTTTAATGCTCCTAAAGTCACCGTTCCTCCTCCAAATAAATCTCCTATAATTTTTGTGGAACTAGCAGAATTTAACCTAGGCTCTCACATGATACTAAAAACTGAGTTGTATTTATTTATTTACATGTTTGTTGTCTTTGAATTCTGATTTCATTTATCAATCGAAATTCGTACTCCTTTTGATGTTTTGAATTTCTATAATATTTCTATGTTCATAGAAACAATGCTGCATATCGAATTCACAGATCAATCATTGAGGGCAATATCATTCTCCAATCAGATAGATGAAAATGATTTTCAGATTTTTAAAAAAAATTGATGCAATTCTCGCGAAGAATTGTTTTTTCGGGGAATTTCATATTAATTTTTAAGTTTTCACTGAAATAGATTGTATTCTTATTGTATTGATCATTCTGAACTATCGAAATTCGTCCTGTTTTTGACGTTTCAAATTTTTTTAAATATATTCACAAGGGTGAGAATCATAAAAAATTTCATGGTTGTAAAAAAAGTACTGCTGTGAAGTGAAGTGGGTGGATTCGCATTTTCCAGTTTAAAATCCAATTGAAGACATTTTTGACAGCTGCCAAAAAAATGACAGCAGCTCATTGTCAATTATGCCGAATCAGCTGTTACAGAGATATAAGGATTTTTAATTCAATACTTCGTTAGGATTTAAAATGGTTCTGGTTTTACGATCTGGAGAAAAATTTGCTTGAATATATCATTCTCCATTAAAATACAAAATTTCGCCACGATCGATTCCGTAGTTTCGAAATTATCGAGAAAACTAAATTTCAAACGACCATATTTACGGAACCCCTGGTCCAAATACGCCCAATAACAAACTTAATCGCGGATTTCGAGATTCAAACCCTCCCTGAAAATTTCAAGTTTCTAGGTCGTTCCGTTCGATAGTTATCGTTCTTACGGTCGGACGGACGGACAGACTTGAATTTTTGACGGATCCGTCAGCAGAAAAATACATACATTGTGACGAAATGTTATAGCCCTCGTGTGAGTAGAAAGAGCGCTCAAAAATTACGAAAGTCAGGTGCTTTTGCGCAGTTATTCCTGTGTGAATATGAAAAGTACCGTCATTTCATTTCTATAAACTTCAGAAGATGGAATTACCGAATTATATTGAACATATCAGAAAATACAATTTTTTTTCTGTGTACCAAGACATTTGGGCAAAATGATAACAAGTGCGTAAAAAATTTCAAAAGTTTTCAAACGAAGTGATATAAGAACAATATAATGGCTGTTTATCTGAAATTATCAAATTCGGTTATGAAATTGAAAAAAATTTTCTAGATAAACTAATCATTGTCTAGGGGAGTTGGGAAAACTTTTCATGGCCTGCAGATATTTGAGACAGTTGCTTTTGGAACGGACAGGTGGCGTGATTGGAGAAATTTTCTCCGATCACCGCTGCGTTATGTTTTAAAGGTTTTTCTGTTTCTTACATCGAATTCATCATTTTGCTAACTGTACTGATGAGATTTGATATGAATCGGTCTACAGGTGCAAATGATGGGTTTCGTGGTCTCTGGGGTGACATGAATTGTTTTGTTGGCTTGCTTTTTGTTTATCTAGAATAATTTCTCTTATTTCATTACTGAATTTTAAAATGATATAATCTCAAAGGCTGCACCATCTGAGCCCAGGACGAAACTACTAATAGCAGATTTGAGCAATCTGCTGCTATGCGTGGCGCAGTTATTACCAAGTGTTTGCGACAACGCAGAAGAGTACATGGGAATAGCACTGAATAACAAAACTAAAATACTGAGGGACATCCATTCTAAATGCCAGGAGCTGTTGTATTGCCTTATGCTCAAGGGGGCGCCACTGGATATTCTGAAGAGGGTAAAGAATTATTATCTTTATTCTTATAGGCCGTTTGCTCAGGTCTCCAATAAGCCTTTCTCTTAACTAGATATTTCTTTCAGCTTTTCAGGAGAGACATCGAAAAGGTCGAATTATTGAAATGCAAGAATTCGGGACCCCTCCCGTGGATCTGCTTTTCTTTACCGTATATATTCAAGCAAATTCCCAGGAACGTTCTGAAGCTAACGGAGCTTCCCGGAGATGTAGAAATAACCCTTGAACTCATGGTGTTATTAGCACAGCCGCAGCCTTGCTGGAGTTTACTTCTTAAGGTATTTGTGAATAAGTACTTAATCTCGTTTATTCCCCACGAACGAATCTTCCTTAAATGTCATGGCGCGGAGCGACTCAAAAGGTTTCCGTTTGTACGAGGAAGCGCCCCCTCGCGGAGGAGGTCTATTTATGATGGGTTTAGGTGCCATTGATGGCTTCCGGATGTTGAGCGTTCACATTTCTCTTGTGGAGCTGGGGACTTATCGAAGCAGTGGCGTATAAGAGCTGCAAAGATGCAGCTCCGGTTCTGAGAATGAGGAAAACGGTAGAATTTTTGAACATTTCGAGATGTATCATTGTATATTGTTTAGAAACATTTAATTGAGAAATATAAAAACTTTTCAAGGTGGCGCATAAATGATATTGGCGTTGATTGAAGTATTTTAGGAAGATATCTAACCCATGTATTTACAGTTCCCTTTCCCCTCGCATCCCTTGGCCAACATTTCGAATTCGTATTGTGGGGACCTCTTCGATAACTTCCCTGAATGTGAAACAACTAGAGATTTCTGTTTTTGAAATATCAGGCAATTTGAAGATTTGGAGAGTTTACAGCTGAGTCATAATAAATGCCAGATAATGAATTATTCAACACTAGGCACGATATTTTGTGGATTTGATTCTAAAAATAATTGAAATATTTTTATGAAGAGCTACTCGTCAAATTCAGCAATAAAAGTATATTACTCATTTTATATTTTCAAAAAATAAGGAAAAATTATGTACAGGGTGTTTCACGCAGGCGGTTCAGTGGATTTTGTGACTTTTTCTTTGAGCAAAATTGAAAAATTACCCATCAATATAATAGTATTTCTTAAGGGCTATCCAAATATTTTATAGGAAAAACTATTGAACCAAGGCATAAAAAGAAATTGAAGAAAAACAGTTTTTCAAAAAAAAAATTGGGAAATATATCCATGTTGTCTGTGGTTCAATCAATATTTGATTGTCAAAATTTGAAGTTTTCATTCTCGATTATAATAAAAGTGAAAATATGAAGCCCGAATTTTCATTCTAAGCTCTCAACATGTTTAGTCCTTGAAGAAAGTTGGGATTGTCTCAGAAAGTGCGAAGAAGTGAGAGGCAGGCACTTCCAACAGTTTCAGTGAATAAGATATTTGTTACTTTTAAAGAATAATGTCAAAAATTCCTAACTTTCTTGAAGAGTAAACATATTGAGAGCATTGAATAAAAATTCAGGATTCATATTTTCGCTTCTATTATACACGAGAATAAAAACTTCGAATTTTGACAATCAAATATTGATTGAACCAGAGACAACATGAATATATTCTCCGAATATGGAATCTGAATTTCCTCAGGTTGATTTTGAATGGAATTGCTTGAAAAAAATATAAAATCACCATCATATTTACCTATTCAGATTCAGAATCGATTGAGCATTCAAAAAATATGAAATATTATGAACTATATTTTGAAAGAAACAATTTTCCGTTTTCTAGAAAACCGGAGGAAATTTGCCAAACATTTTTTTGTTGGAAAAACGGTTTTTCCTCAATAACTTTTCATGCTTTGGTTCGATAGTGTTTCCGATAACATATTTGGATAGCCCTCGAAAAAATATCATATTGATGAGTTCCTTTTCCATTTTGCTCGAAGGATAAGTCAAAAAATTCAGTGACTCGCTTACGTGAAACACCCTGTACATCATTTTTCATTATTTTCTGAAAATATAGAATGAATAATATACATTTATTGCTGAATTTGACGAGCAGCTCCTCATAAAAATATTTCAATTATTTTAAGGATCAAATCAACAAAATATCGCGCCTAGTGTCCGTAAACAGAATTCATATATAATATGAAAGAATACTCGAATATCCCCTGAATAATTTAAGGCCATGTCAAAGATCCGCTTCAATCAACGGTCATATGTCTCTTACTACTTCCTTTCCTTTCTTCAGGGACATTATTCTCATCATCAACCTTGAGACCTTGAGAATATTGCAGATACCGTCACGGAGATTTCGACGTAAAGTTTTATAGAAATCTCCTCATCCCCTACCGAGTTACAGTTATCTGTATCTACTGAAATGAAAAATCGACGAGAACCACGACCCCTGAGTTTGACCGGCTCGAACTACAATTTCGATCCCAGCGCCATCTAATTCTCATTCCAATTTTTGATCTCGTTTAGTCTCGTATAGTTGGGTATCCTCCCAAAATACTTCAATCAACTATATTGTTCTATTTCAGGTATTGGGATTGAGAGATTGCAGATTATTGAAGGTTCTGATCGAATTATGCTCCGCCGAATGCAGGGAGGAATTGAAGACGAAAAGTTCGAAAAAAGAAATTTGTTCCGGTTTTTTATGCGTCAGGAACGGTCAATGCGATGCAGAGGACGCGTCGTCGTCAACCCAACTCTACAACCTCTTCAGGGCGTCTGCTGATGTGATTTTGACGATAGGCAACACTCAGGAAATCCATAAGGTTCTCCTGGAACCTCTTTGTCAAAAATCAGATTGGGCGAAATGTTTGGATAGAAGAAATGTGAGTTCGGTGAAAAATCTTCGAGGGTATCCTCACAGTATCGTTTCAGGTGTGGAATCAAATCAAACCTGCTTGGTTCTTGGCTTTGATGGACCTCGCGAAACCTATCTTACCGAAGACTATCAAAACCACCATTCACGCCATCAAAACGGGCGCCAGTATGTACCAAGCGATGGCCATCATCCTGGTTTGTTTCGGTTATTATTGGGATTGCTTGGGTTCCACTTTGTTGAAAGTGACCAGCATGATGCAGGACGTCATTCCTTCAGATATCACACCTCTCAGCAATTCGATGTTGCTACAAACCCTCATCTCGGCGCTTTATTCCGAATTATTACAAGTGAGTTCGCTCTCTGTTTTTTAATATTTTTTGTAAAATTTTCTCGAAGCTCTCCTCGGAGAAGAAACATGTTACCATAGCCGAAGAACCAAAAAGGAACGAAGCCTGCTCAGCAACTTTCGACGGAACCAACAGCAGCGATAACGAGATAGCGCTGGCGTTGGCCGAGGCTCTCTGCAGCATCGACGAAGACCACAAACACACGGATCAGATCGAGCAGTTCCTGGAGGAATCCAAGAATTCCCTGGAAACGTCCGAGTTCGATGAGAAAGGATCGGAGAGGGTGGGGTGTGCGCAGATGTGCGAGAACCTCATCAGCGACATGCTGATAACGCAGCACGGCAAGAGTAACCTGAAGGTGAATTTTTCCAAATTTTGGCGAAAAGTTATTGAAAGGCTGTTTTCTACAGGTCGCGTTCGATTTCATCAAGAGCAACTCGGACTGGATCTACCAGCAGTTGGGTACGGGAAGAAAAATGGGGAATGTACTGAAGCCTGATAAAGTTAGTCCTTCGGCTGAGCCTCTCCTCTACACCATGTTTCACATTGGGTCGAAACCATTCGATGAGGTTTGTGAAGAAAAAGAATTTGAAATGTCAGGAGATTTTGCGCGCTTGTTTCTGTGTTCCAAAACGGCCTTCAGTGTTCCTTGTATGACTAATGCGGTCATTTCATTTTTATAAATTTCAAAAGATGAAATCACCGAATTGTATTTTATACTGGGTGTTCCTAAATTGGAGGTACAAGCGAAGATGGGAGATTCCTTGAGGATATTTAAGAAAAAAAAAAGTCCCATAAACATGTAATCGCAAACGTTTCGTTTTCGAGATACAGAGTATAAAAGTTTGATTTTTTTTCTGATACATAATATCTACACTTCACAAGATATTCAACTGAAATTTGGCATAGATATTACAATTTAGAGTTTACACCATGTGGCATGCCAATTTCGACAGCAAATCTACAGGGTGGTATTTTTTCTGCAACACTGTCCCCTATTTTCCTCCAGAACTTTTTATTGTTGAGCTACTGTTAATTTAAAAAATGTAAAAAGCAGCTTTGTTGTTGTACTAAACTTCATGGTCTCTTGTTGTTTTGTCATATCTGCTACCGATTTCGAGAAAAAATATTTGAACGATTCTCTATAAATCCTCAGAATAATCCAAATTGTCATAAAAATTCAGTAAGTAAGCTGTGGTCAATTAATTAATTATTCGATTTTATGGTCACCTTCCCGATCTGTAACAATGATTCATAAAGATTCGATAAATTCGTATTATCATCACAAAAAATGTATTACTACAAGTAGTTTTTTTTTGTGTGTACGAATATGGTCTTCATTGCTAGTATGACAAATACTGTCATTACATTTCCATGAACTTCAAAAGATGGAATCGTCGAATAATATTGAATATATCATAAAAACTTGATTTTATTCTCACATGGAACAGCTGGAAAGTTGAATATCCACATAACTCAATCCATCAATGCCTTAAATGTAGACAAACAATTTCAGCAAAATATGGCGAAAAGTTTCTGGGATAACGGAGTTTTATAAAAAATATTATAAAAAGCACTGCCGAGTTTTTTTCCTAAGATATTACAACTTGACATGTCAATTGTTTGTGGAAAACTACAGGGTGATATTTTTTCTGCTTCAATATCCCCTTATTTCCTCCAGAACTTTTTTGTGGTGTGCCCCCGATTTTTTCAGTTTTCGAGAAAAAAAAATGTTAAAAAATTCATCAGCGAAATCGAAATTTTCAGAAAAATTCAGTAGGCTCTGGTGTATTTGGCTAAACTCATGACTTCATTATACAGAATTGTTGAACATTTTTTTTTCTCAGAAACGGTAGCAGATATAGAAAAAAATTGCAGGATATCCAAAAGTTTTCAAATAATACAAAGATTCTTCTGCATATTATTCAAACTATCAATGATGCACCAGAACAAATGAGTTGGAATTTGAATTTTTTTTTTCTTAATAGTATCTGCATTTCTCAAGATATTCAGCGCCAATTAGGCAAAAATATTACAAGACGACATGTAAATTGCCTGTGGAAAACTACAGGTGGTAATTTCTCTGCAGCCATGTCACATTTTTCCCTCCAGAATTTTTTTTTGTTTTGCCATTCAAAGTTTGAAAACTTTTTGATATTTTGCAATCTTTTCGAATTTATTCATTAGTTTTCGAGAAAAAAAATTATAAAAAGCACTGCCGAATTTTTTTTTTAAGATTTTATAAGGTGACATGTAAATTGCTTGTGGAAAACTACAGGGTGGTATTTTTTCTGCAGCAATTTCCCCTTTTTTCCTCCAGAATTTTTTTTGTGGTTTGCCATTGAAAGTTTGAAAACTTTTCGATATTTTGCAATCTTTTCGAATTGTTTCATCAGTTTTAGAGAAAAAAAGTTATAAAAAGCACTGCCGAATTTTTTTTCTAAGATATTACAACTTGACATGTCAATTGTTTGTGGATAACTACAGGGTGGTATTTTTTCTGCAGCAATGTCCCCTTTTTTCCTCCAGAACTTTTTTGTGGTGTGCCCCCGATACTTACAATTTTTTCAGTTTTCGAGAAAAAAAATATTGAAAGATTCTATATGAGTCATCAGCGAAATCGAAATTTTCAAAAAAATTCAGTGGGCTCTGGAATATTTGGCTAAACTCATGATTCCATTATACAGAATTGTTAAACATAAACGAGTAGAAATTTGATTTTTTTTTCTTAATGGTATCTGCATTTCTCGAGATATTCAGCGCCAATTAGGCAAAAATATTACAACACGACATGTCAATTGCCTGTGGAAAACTAAAGGGTATTTTTTCTGCAGCAATTTCCCCTTTTTTCCTCCAGAAATTTTTTGTGGTTTGCCATTAAAGTTTGAAAACTTTCCGATATTTTGCAATCATTTCGAATCTTTAACAGTTTTCGAGAAAAAAATAATAAAAGCACTGCCGAGAAGTCAGGAGCTATTGAGCGCTCGTTCATG
Organism: Aphidecta obliterata; assembly: GCA_963966015.1. Lineage (NCBI taxonomy): Eukaryota > Metazoa > Arthropoda > Insecta > Coleoptera > Coccinellidae > Aphidecta > Aphidecta obliterata. The sequence goes on from OZ014428.1 coordinate 30,988,907, forward strand.
CACTTTGTAGGTAGATTCGCATTTTACAGATTTAGAAACCAATTGGAGGAATTTTAGACAATTTTCAAAAAAATGACAGCAGCTCTTTGTCAATTATGCCGAATCAGCTGTTACAGAAATAAAAGGATTTTTTATTCAATAATTCGTTGGAATTGAAAATGGTTCTGGTTATGCTCCATTAAATACAGAATTTCGTCAAGATCGAATCCGTAGTTTTGAAATAATCAAGAAAACAAAATTTCAAACGACCATATTTACGGAACCCCTGGTAGAATTTTGCCCAATAACGAACTTAACCTCGGCATTCGAGATTCTTGTGAGTAGAACGAACGCTATTTTTGTCTTTCATAACAAGTAGATCAAATATTTTTTATAAGATTGCGGAATTAATAATAATGCCCGTGAAATTTGAGATAACCACTTCGGACATTTTTGATTATGTGGGTGAACTTGAATGTGTTAGCAAATGACCACTATATTTTAGAAAATTGTTGAACTTGCAAAGTAACAACTTCTTTGAGATACGTTTCCCAATCTTCAAGATTGTATGCAATTTTTCAACGGACTCGGGATTCAACGGGAATTTTTGCAAAGAGATTTCAGAAGAACTATATGATGAGCATTGAGGAACAGAGCACATTTTTCGTGATCTTATTCCCACATTACCTCTTACAATCCGTTGCATATTAAGCTCGTATACAGTTTAGTTGAAACAAATGTCCATAAATTATGATCTAAATATATCACTTTCGATACATAAATGACTTGAAATCATACAAATATTTCACACTTTTCCCATATAAACACACACAGGTTAGTTTGTTGTTCACCTCTCGGGTATTGCAAGAGATTAAAAGTAGATGTCGCCCACTCCGTGATTCTTCTCTTATAGGGAAGATCTCTTTTCCTTTACAGTCTCAGCTTCATTAGCGTCCAGAAATTCCCAATGGAAAACTCTCTGTGTTTCTCAGTAATCCCCCAACGTTCCCCATCATTGATGTATAATTTCGCAAATAAGTCAACCGCATTCGCATATAATAACTATATTTTCCCGACTCGCCCCGCGTTAGTTTCGACTGTGTATAGATTAACCCTCTCAGATTTGCAGATTCTCAGTGGGAATTGGAAGCCAGATTGGATGAGCTTGTTACAGACGCCGATGGGATTATGCACAGAGAAAATATCAACCCACATTAACCGTAGATGGGAGTTTCGTGACGTGAACTCGTCGTCGTTGACTACTCAAGACGTCCAGGCCATCAACAACATATTATCTTCCTTGAAGAGTGGCCAGTAGATTCTAAAGTGGTGGGTTCGAATTAAAACTCTTATTTTCGTTCTACCGTTTATTCCAATAGGACTCATATTCAGGACTTCGCGATGAACTGAGAGAAAATGGGGATTCCGGATTCGTACGAAGGAAATAGTTGCCTCTTGCGCTGAAAAAACACCGAATTAGTTAAATTTCCACTGGACAACCCCGAAAGACTCACTTATAATCAACAGCGAATCCCATATTGGTAGGAACTTGATTGGGATCGCACCTTTGCTGCGCGAAATCTTCCCAGCTGTTGCACGCCACTGATTGAAAACCATACGGATCCAGAACGGACTCGGCGTAGAATTGATACGAACGCCAATGGCTGCAGAACACTGAAAAATACACGGAGGATGAATACCAACCTGAAAAAAAATAATCCTCACCTGGCTCGATGAGTGCGTCAGGATTCCTCCTCTTCACCTCCGGGATCGTACAACCGGGTTGCGGGGAGATGCCTCGATTCGGCCAGAAGTCCACGTGGCCGATCCCCGTCGGGTATCCGAAGATGCCGGCGTCCGTGTGGATCACGTCCACGAATTCCGCGTCTCCTGCGTCCAATTTCAGATTCTTCGGCCATTTCTTGAACAACGGTCCTGCTGGATCCAAGCCTGAGAATAAAAAGAATAATTATTTGGTTAGGTGAGGTTAGGTCAGGTACTCACCCGTAATTCTCGTTACCCGACCACTCCTGACGTTTTGACCGCACACCCCCGCCATTTGGGCCCCTAAACTCAAACCGACCAAATGCAGACTGGGCAGGTACATTCCTCTGGACACGAGATAGTCTATGAACTGGGCAGTGTATTTTCCGACGACCTCTGTATTTCTGGACGCCGTGAGATACCATGGACCGGCTTCCAATCTGGGGGCGTTCAACAGGATTATGTTATGGTCGCCCCTCTGCAAATAGGCTAGAATGTAAGCAAATATCGCGGTGTTATTTTTCTTCGAGTTGGAAATAAAATTACCGAGATTTTATAAGTTTTTCCTCTTTTGTCCTAATGCTAAAATGTCTCGTACTTTTTCAACAAATTTCAACAAACTGGTATATCGATTGAAGGGTGGGTGATACTTTATGGAAATTTATGAATGTTTATAATTAAACCAATAAAGTAATTGAGTTCATATTAGTTCCTGGTATTTGGGATATTATGGAGTTTTTACCAGAGTGAAATGTGCAGATAAATTCGATTTGAATTGAGAGAAAGTAGGCTATCTAATTTGAGTATATGAAGCAAGAATACTGGGCAGTGTTTATGTAATTAAGGTGATAGACATTGATCAAATCGTCAATTTTTACCTCTCGGTGTTATTATATAATTATCTCTCGTGGTATTTGCCCCTTTTTCACATGTATCACAATAATTGGAATTTATTGAATTACATAATGTATAATCGTATGAATTTGAATTTTAGGCTAATATACAGGTGTTCCCAAATTCAGGGCCGTATCTAGGGAGTGGCAAGGGTGGCACTTGCCACGGGCGCAAGGTCTGAAGGGGCGCCAAAAAATATCAAAAATAAAAAAAATAGAAGCGCCAAGCAAAAAAAATTGATTCGAAAGATAACAACACGGTTACGTAAGTAAGTAATTCGATCACAACATTTCGAAACATTGATATTCAAAGTACAGAATGAGAATGCAATTAAGTCAGAAATACGAGAAATATGGTCCAATTGTTATAAAAAATTTTCAAAGATGCCGTACTCTGATCATAAATATTACAATCCGCAATATCGTCATGCGATTCCAAGCACAGCCCTTTTATGAGTTGTTTACACTACATCCCTTATCGCATCCAGCTTGTTTTGAAGGGCGACCTTCTTTGATGATGATGGTTCATAATGATCGATTTGCTTAGATTTTTAGGCCACATCTGTGATATTTTAAAAACGATTTGTATTGCCAAAAATTCACCAATCACAGTTTTGAGCTCAAGAAGTGGAAGAAAAATTGAGGAATCTCATTCTATTCTACATAAATATTGATTTCTTTCAATTGTGAAGAGAAGAGCAAAAAATTTAAATTTTAATGTTCGTTTATCGGTTATCCAGATGTGAAGTGTTATAAGTTTTGAGTTTTCATTATATTCTGACTTTTTTGGGCCGTTTTGCTTTTGGATTCGAGCATTACAAATTGTGCTATTGAAGGTGAGTTGTACTAAGTATTTGTAATTTTTTGTGACATTAATTTGGCATCGGATATAATCAATTATTCGTTAATATTTTAACATAATAATATTGTTCCTTTCAATTCAAGAAGAAATATGTATGGTTCATTGCGGAAAATATGGATTTTTAAACTTCAGTTCTCACTTCTCAGGGCGTCTTTTTTTGAATGAAATCTAATAAAACTCCAATTCAAGTGTTACTTTTCAGTTTTCATTGAATCTTCAATCTCATCTGGCAAAGATTATTCTAGTGATTTTTTTATACTTAACGTATGGCCCTGTACGAAACTATTAATACTTGTTTCAAAGGATTATAAAATGGTATTTGTATGCTAAGTTTGCGGTTTTTTTTTGCAGAGATTGTGATTATCGATTATTGTTTTCTAGTCAACTTACCAAAAAATTTTTATTTCACGTTTGCAGTATGTATTTTTAAATTTTAAGATGAAGAATTTATGTTTTTTAAGATAAATGTTCGTATTTATTACATAAATATGAATATTTCATTTTGTTTTTTCAAAATTTGTTTTATTTTTATCCATTTCATTTAAAATGTATACTTCAATGTTTTTAATGAAAAAATTTTCCATAAAAATGTGTATTATTTTGAAACTCTCACGGAAATATATGACTAGCATTATGAAAAAAAAATACTATAAGAAAATATGATCGATGAAAAAAAATCTACGCAAATGGGGGGGCGCTGTCTAATATATTGCCATTGGCGCAATGGTACCTAGATTCGGCCCTGCCTAAATTGGAGGTACAAACGAATAGGGGAGTTTTTTGAGTAATTTTAAGAAAAAAAAAGCCAGTAAACATGAGGTCACAAACGGTTCGTTTTCGAGATACAGGGTGTTATTTTTTCTGAAACATCGTCCTCTGTTTTTCTCCAGAACTTTTTTTTGGTGAGCCACACTGTTCATTTGAAAAAATGTAAAAAGCAGGTCTGTTGTTATACTGAACTTTATGTTTTGTCGAGCGATTTCGAGAAAAAAATTTTGAACGATTCTCTCGAATTCCTCAGAAATCCTCCAAATTGTCATAAAAATTCAGTTAGTAAGCTGTGGTGAATTAATTGATTGTTTGTTTCGGCTTTTTGACACATCAAATTGAACTTCCTTAGTTGAATATCTCGTGAAGTGTGGATAATATCAGAAAAAAAACTCAAACTCTTGATACCCTGTATCTCGAAAACGAAACGTTTGCGATCCCATGTTCATAGGACTTTTTTTCTTAAAATTACCTAAGGAATCTCCCCTCTTCGTTTGTACCTTCAATTCAGGAATCCCCCCTATATTAACAATTTTGATAGGGGAATAACTAAGATAAATACTTATTACCTGTTTTTATGATTGTTGCTGTAACAGCCATGCCACTTTCGAAAAATGCGTGAAAAAAAATAACTGTCGGTTGAGAAAAGTTAAAATTCGATTTTTGTAGAGCCTCATCGTCTCCAATTCTCAAACTTTGTTGATGAAGAGGATTATACCTGAAAAAGTTTGATGAAAAATATAAGTTATCTGAGAAAAGCTACTCGAACGTTGTGACCGCTTCCAGAGCAACACAAAAATTGCGTGCGGTTAAAAATGGAGGTTTCGAAACACTCCCAAGTTTCATGGTCTGTACATAACTCAATAACTAACCTTGTATATAGCTGGTACGATATATCTCTAACAGGATCTATTTGAGGGCATTTGTGTTTATTTATCGGGATCAATTGTACAAAGGCGTTGTCGACAGTTACACCTGGAGGTCCTGAAAAAAGTAATGAAGTTATGAAATATCCCTTGAGGAAAGATACTGGTGAAATAATTTTTCAATCATTATATCGTAATAACGACGAGCCCAAATAATTATTGAAAAATTAAGATATTTACACATACTAATAATTAGGAAGTATTAGGTGATATTGTTGATCGTTTTGCAAGAAATTTCCAAACAACTTTCAGTAAACGTTGAGTTGAAAAGCATGTAGGCAAATAAATAGACAGGTTTCTGCTTCGAATAGAAACTGGATCATTCGATAAAGAATTTAGAACAATCTACTTTGGCATCAGATTTGAAGATATAGAATTAGAAGTGAATTCTCAAACACAGGAATTCTAGAAGGAAGTAAAAATATCGGTTAATATAGGGATATTCTCTGAAATGCGAGGTTTCTTCAAGAAAAAAAAAATTTTTTTGCAAATAAAATTGATTAAAATAGAAATATGCGCTTTTTTTATAATGCGGAGGTTAAGATTCCAAATATTCACTTGCTTTCCGAAAGAAAATTGTTTTCTGAGCGCTACTGCACTTTGAAATAAAAACTTTTAGAGATCTTCCTTTTTGAATATCCAAATATAATGTTTTCCCTTATGGAAATAAATCGACCCAGTTAGTTGATTATTTTCCCTTTGAATACGTTCCTTGGCTACCGAAAAAAAGTATCCAAAAGGTTTCACACCGTTTTCACAAAATTTTATATTTTTTTACTCATTTTTTTGAGAATTTTGACGCGTGCTATGACAGAATAATGAGGTCTATGGAAAAACCGACTGCATATTCGAAGTAGCTTGTATACAAAAATACCAGAAGATAATCGAAAAAAAAAAATGTTTGACCCAAAAAATTTATCGACTAACTACATGGAAAAATTGTCCAAAAAAAAATTATTTGGCATAGAAAAAAATATATGTTTTCTATATAATTCGAGAGCGTAGATTCTTAATATCCACTTGCTTTTCACGAGAAAAATATTTTCTGAGCGTTACTACTGCACTTTGAATTAAAAACATTCGCAGACCTCCCTTTTAAATATCCAAATTTAATATTTTCCTTTATGGAAATGGATCGACCCAGTTGATTGTGGGTTATTTTGCATTTAGCTGCGTCCCTTGGCTATAGAAAAAAGGTATCCAAAAATTTTTACACACCTTTTTAAATACTTTATGATTTTTCTACCGAACAACTCATTTTTTCGAGAATTTTGACTCGTGCTATGACATAATGATGAGGTCCATGGAAAAACGAACTGCCTATTTGAATTCAGCCTGGTCAAATTAGCTCATATGTGAAAATACCAGAAGATAATCGAACAAAAATTTTTTGACCGAAAAAATTTATAGAATTGTAATTTTTACACTGAAAAATTGGCAAAAAAAAATTTTTGATGTAGAAAAAAATATACGTTTTCTATATGATTCGAGGGTGTAGATTCCGAATATCCACTAGCTTTTCCCACTAAAAACATTTTCTGAGCGCTGCTGCACTTTGAAGTAAAGACTTTTAGATGAGATTCACCTCTTAAATATCCAAATTTAATGTTTTTCTTTATGGAGGAAGACTTTAATGAAAAAATGCATATTTTCGATATTTGAATATTCAATAGTGAGAAATTGGTGAAATAAGGAAAAACCGATGGAACAAAAATTGTAAAAAAATCCAAAGACTTTTTCCAAAAAAATCAGTAGGCTCTGGCATATTCGACAATTTGAGTACCTCTGTACGCCGAGCAAAAAATCCTGTTTCGCATATTTCTAGATCAATGGGTGCAATGATCTCGTGTCTTTCTTAGTTTCTGCTGCAGCGAATAATACAACAACCGGTGTTTGGCCAGGTGGAACGGTGAAAACAAAATATCCGAACAATTAAATGTAAGTAAAGCTAGGGAAAGGACAATAACATTTTCTTGGCGATTAATCAGTTTCAACAATGGTGATTGATTTTCTTCGTGACCCAACTCAATTATGCAACTGGACGTTATCACGATATATTTAGTGGCTATCTGAATAAATTTTTCACTGAACTACCTACTCGTGAGTTAAATTGTTCAGGACACAATCAACTATTTGTTGGAATTTGTCCATTTGTTGTTGAGAAATATCACAAGATAATCCATGGAAATTTTTTTCTGGAAAAATTCAACAATAGAAGAATGCAAAAAATTCTCAGATCACCCCTTCTAGATTCAAAACGGTGTAACTTTTTCAAACACAAACATTTTGAATAGTTTCTTGGCTATAAATATTTTCAAATCAGACCCCCTTAGTTTTTTTCGACCAAAAAATTTTTGAATGCGATTTTTTTGATAAGGATGAAGTAGGGGTGTCACTGGTTAATAATCTGAATACCTCGATTAATTATGACAAGTAGAAGTCGAGATAAGAAGAATTGAAAGTTGAAAAATTCCATTTTCCCAAATAAACGAATAACGATTCCAAAGATTTATTGTTGGAAATAATAAACTAAGAATAATGTTTCAATCATATTCTCAAATATTCTGAATGAAAATAATCGTAAGAGTGTTTAAAAATAATAGGCAAATTCCATACTGAAAAAGCATCTACAAAATGTAATAAATAAGCTAAACCTTAAATACCAAATCGCATTATTTAGAAAGTAGGAAGAATTCGCTACATACCCGGCAAAGAGCTGATAAAGCAGTACAACAAAAAATCGGACACAGCCATTGCATTCGAACTCTTGATACTATTCAAACGGTCTGTATGTTCACTTTCGTTGATATCGAATAATGTTTCCCAATAAACCACGCTGCTCTGGGGTAATTGTACACGGACTCGTTATTTTTTTCATTGGCGGTGACCAATTCCACCCATTACGAGATTTGGTCCATTTCTGGGTTACGAAGTTGATAGAAGACCAGGAAAGAAAATTAATTTTCGTCATCAAAACCGGGTGAAGGATAATTATTACCATGAATAATTTGTATGTCAAAATATTTGATCATTTTGTAATCGGTAGGTACCGCACATATAGGCGTTGTACAGGGTGGAACAGAAAGGAGATGTTTTTAAAATTCACAAGCGAATAAATATACATTCAGCAAGTTTATTTCGAAAATTTCATACCGCGTAATCACTTTGATTGGTTTAATCAAACCAATCAAAAGCTACGATAAACATTTTTCGATAATTTCCATCGTTTGAATTTAATTTGGGGCTCAAAAAATTGTCCGGGCAAACTCCTGGATATCCCCCCTTTGCGACGCCCATGGTTCTAAGTAGATACTTTATGTATTTTTTTCTGTGGAATCAACGTTGCCATCCTATACATATTCTATAGGGAAAAATCACGAACCGCTAGATGGCGCTGAAAATCACAAGATGTCGGGCCGAATGGTGGTAAAAATTATTCTGTCATTTCGTCTTTCATAACAAGTAAATCAAATTTTTTTTATAAGATTGCGGAATTAATAATAATGCCTGTGAAAGTCGAGATAACCACTTCGGACATTTTTGATTATGTGGGTGAACGTGAATGTGATAGCAAATGACCATATAAAAGCAAATTCTTGAACTTACGATAAAAAAATCATCTTTCTGGAAGTGCTTGCTGCAAAGTAACAAATTCTTTGAGATACGTTTCCCAATCTTCAAGATTGTCTGCCATTTTTCAACTGACTTGGGATTCAACGGAAATTTTTGCAAAGAAATTTCACTATGTGATGATCATTGAGGAACAGAGCACATTTTTCGTTATCTTATTCCCACATTACCTCTTACAATCCGCTGCATTTTCAGCTCGTATACAGTTTATTTGAAACAATTGTTCATGAATTATCTTCTAAATATTTCACTTTCGATACTTAATGATTTAAAATTATACAAATATTTCACATTTTTCCCATATAAACACACACACGTTAGTTTATTGTTCACCATTCAGGTATTTCAAAGGATTAAAAGTAGATGTCGCCACTCCGTGATTCTTCCCCATTGAAATAATACAGAGTAATTTCACCCTTATGTCTGAATTTACCGGCGCTACTGCCCGCAACCACTGAAGACTGTACTACCAGTATACTACCACAGACTTATAAACAATTTAATCTATAATCATTCTAATCTTTGGTTATCGTGAAATGTGTAATGCTACCTTAACTGAAGATCATCCCTAATCTGTGCAGAATACGAAACCAGAGAATCTAATTTGCACGAAGCATAGAAATTGCAATTCATTCAAGTTCATAGCAAAATCGAATCGAAGCGTGTGAAAATAAATCGCTTTTGAGCGAATGAATTAATTTAATATAAGTTATAAGTAAATTTATCACTCAAAACAAAATTTCGAAAATGTCTGAAAGCGCTGGTAACTGGTGTTTGATCGAAAGTGATCCCGGCGTATTTTCTGAACTAATCAGAGAATTTGGTTAGTATTTGTTTATAACTTGTAATAGGTTTTTAAATTCTTTATTTGTAGGTGTGAAAGGAATACAAGTGGAGGAATTGTGGAGTTTAGACGGAGACCAATTCGATAGTTTGAAGTAGGTTAATTTTTCTTGTATTCCAAAACGAAAGTGTGAACAATATAATTTCAGACCTATCCATGGACTGATATTCTTGTTCAAATGGACTAAAGACGATGATCCTTCGGGTTCCATCGTAGAAGATAACAGGTTGGATAAAATTTTCTTTGCAAAACAAGTTATTGACAATGCGTGTGCCACTCAAGCAATACTCAGTATATTACTTAATTGTCGTCACCCTGATGTGAAATTGGGCCATACCCTCGCGGAACTCAAAGATTTCTGTCAAGGATTCGATGCAAACATGAAGGGCTTGACGATAAGCAACTCTCCAGTCATCCGCACTGTACACAATTCATTTGCGAGGCAACAGCTATTTGAATTTGATAATGCATCGAATAGTAAAACGCAAGATGCTTTTCACTTCGTGGGATATGTGCCTATTGATGGAAGATTATATGAGTTAGACGGCTTGAAACCAGGTCCTATTGATCTGGGAGTGATACCGGCTGAAGCAGAATGGACTGACGTAGTAAGACCTATCATAGAAAAAAGAATTCAGAAGTAGGTATTTTAGTTGTGCATATCTTGAAGTGAAAAATGATTCGTAGTTATTATATAGGAACTCTTAAGCGGAACAGTTATTTTGACTCTTTCCATTACAGGTACAGCGAAGGGGAAATACATTTTAATCTGATGGCTATTGTAAGCGATCGAAAAATGTTACATGAAAGACGAATTGAAACACTTCAAAAGCAACTCGATGATAACGCCGACAAAGAAAATGTAAAGAGTGAAATTGCACATTTGAAGTTGTTAATTGAGGAAGAGGAGAACAAGAAAAAGTCCTACCAAATTGAAAACATCCGAAGGAAACATAATTATATTCCCCTTATAATAGAATTACTCAAAATCTTGGCTAAGGAAGGTAAATTGGTTCCTTTATATGAAGAAGCCAAGGAGAAAACAATAAAGAGACAGAAGACTAAGTAGTCGGAATTTATAAGATTCAATTTCAATAAATATAAGTAAAACATAAGAGTTTCATATTATATTTCTACATTTCCAGAACGGTAAACATATCAGTTAGTGTAGGGATATTCGGTAAAATATTTTCATTAAAAAAAAGAAGGAAATTTTTTATTATTAAATGTTTGAGGGAAACAAGAGGAAAGTAAAAAACTGCTAGAACCAAAATTTTGAAAAATCTATTTCAAAGACTTTCTATGTGTTTTTGTATATTTTTTGCGACTTCCCTCATATCGATACCTTTTTGCCAAATTATCGTAAGCCTCAACGTACTACGTTGAGGCTTACGATAGTTTGGCAAAAAGGTATCGATATTTGCCACTCTTTATATCTTTACTGTATAAACTACCATGCTAGTTAAGATGTAATAAAATCACAAATTGCTTAAAATATTTACATTTATTTCTGACTCGTTATTGAAACATAACAGTTTATAATATTATAACATCAAACTTCCTATGGTGCACATTAATATGCTTATCAATAATAATTCAGCTCATTATACCTCATCTTCATTTAAAAGCATGTTAGGAATACCATTTGTTATAGGAAAAACTCGCCCTGTTTCTGGACAAACCAAATTTCCTTTCATTACTTCAATTTCTAATAAGACATGATGAACTTTTTTGAGAAATTCTTCATCATTGCCATAATTTTCAATAAGCTCATTTGGAAGATATTCACTTTCTATAACGGTATCTGTAGCTTCTTTGAGTACATTCCATTCCAGTTTTGGGATGATCCTTTGAATGAATTCCGCATTGAAATCAACTTCTGATTTTGTGATCTCCTCTGCCTGTAACAAGAAATATAGTTTTAGTATTCAAAAAACATGCGAAATTGAAACTTATCGGGATGTTTGTATTACTTGCCTTAATGGCAAGGGGGTAGCCAACATTAACCCCCTTCAAGCACCGGCTTGATAACATATTGTGAGTCAATAATTTCATAATTGAATTATGTTTTATCGTAAATAACCTGCAAAATATACTAAAGTTATGTTTTCCGAACACTTTATTTTCATAACCTCTAATATGATGGGTAGTGTAGGGAGCATAGATGTCATTAGGTAGGGACAGAAAGAAGGAATTCTTGTTAATTATTCTGGGATCATAAAACATTCAAATCTATAGATCAGACTCCTTATCATTCTAATGCAGGAATTATTTATCATCTCGGCTTTGTAAAATTCTCAATCAAAAATCATTCGAATGTATCCATGTGATTCTATAGGAAAAAATTACGTACCTCTAGATGGCGCCGAAAATCACAAGATGTCGGGCCGAATAATGGTCAAAATTATTCTGTCATTTCTGTCTTTCATAACAAGTAAATCAAATTTTTTTCATAAGATTGCGGAATTAATAATAATGCCTGTGAAAGTCGAGATAACCACTTTGGACATTTTTGATTATGTGGGTGAACGTGAATGTGATAGCAAATGACCACTATATAATAGAAAATTATCGAACTTACGATAAAAAAAAATCATCTTTCAGGAAGTGCTTGCTGCAAAGTAACAACTCCTTTGAGATACGTTTCCCAATCTTCAAGATTGTCTGCAATTTTTTAACTGACTTGGGAATCAACAGGAATTTTTGCAAAGATATTTCAGAAGAACTATGTGATGAGCATTGAGGTTGAGGAACAGAGCACATTTTTCGTGATCTCAACTGCTTTCCAGCCAGGTGCGTGTTATTACGGGGCTCAACGCATTAGGGCGTCACGCCCTAGCTATCGAGGGAACATGCCAAAACCAAACGATCAAACGATTAAAAGTAGATGTCGCCCACTCCGTGATTTTTCCCTATAAACGATAAAAGGCTGAGCCCATTTTTTCCATAGAAGTGGATTAATGAAGATGTGGCAAAAAGCCAAAATGGAAATTAGGCTTGCGCAAATAACAGTAGTTGAATGAAATTGACTTTGTCGGTGCTAGATCGGGACCGAAAAATGTTTGTATGATAACAGAAATATTGTGTGCAGGTGCATTCGCCTAGAGTTTTCCGCGGATTGTATTTACGTGCGAGAGAAATATGCGATTTTGAATGAATTCAGTGAGTGAGCGGCCTATTTCTTCATCGCGGTATACAAGTGTGAGTGGTTGAAGACACGCCAGTTCAACAGTGCATCTACACGTGTAGTTTTTGGAAAATTATGCCGGCGTCAACGTTTGATCCTATCAATGCGGCCATTCGGGCCTCGATAACTAAAAATAATCCGAATAATACCTTGGAAAATCAACTGGCCAGCTCCACTAAAAAATCTCTTCTAAGCAACATAGATTTTGAAAATGCTGGTAACATAGTTATCTCTTGTGGTAAACAAGTTAATGGCTTTCAGTCACCGGGGGTAGATCATATCGTCTTGAAGTATCGTGAAGATGCGAAAACGAGGTAAGAATTCATTTATATTTTAGTATTTGAAATGGGGCAATCTCACAGTAACTCTTTCAATTATAGCACTAAAATGGAAGTTGACACCGGAGAGGAAGAAACATTAAAAATGCCCAAGTTGGAACTTTTTCCAATGGAATTAATTCAGCTTGGTTGGAATGACCTCCCAGATTGGTCTGCCGGTTGTGGATTTATCAACATGGGTAATACATGCTATTTGAATTCCACTCTGCAGGCACTGTTTCATGCTCCCGCCTTAGTAAATTGGTTGATGTCTGACAAGGAACATTATTCTTCATGTTACGAATCAGGTAATATTTGTTGAAACTTGTCGAGTGCATGGGCTATATTCTGGATATTTTTAGGTGGCTTCTGTATTATATGCTCCATGCGAAGAACATTGTTAGAATCGCAAAACTCTAATATGAACGCTATTCGTCCAGTACAGATTTTCAATAAACTCCGTTTCATAAGCCGTAACTTCATATTGAACAGACAGGAAGATGCACATGAGTTCTTAAGACATCTGATTGAAGCGATGGAAAAAGCTTATTTGAATCGTTTCAAAAATCACGATCAATTGGACGCTAGGGTGAAGGAAACGACTCCCTTGAACCAAATCTTTGGAGGTTATTTGAGATCGGCTGTCACTTGTCAGGATTGTGGTCATGTTAGCACTACCTTTCAGCATTTTCAAGATATATTATTGGACATCCGGAGGGCTCAGACTATGGAAGAGGCTCTTGATGCATATTTTTCTAGGGAAAGAATAGACGATGACACCTACCACTGTGAATCGTGTAGAAAAAAAGTTAGTTCATAAATTCCTAACCTACAAACTGATGTAATCTAGACATTTTGTATATCGAACCTGTGAATTTTCATAATTTGATTTTCTAATTTTTAGGTTTCCGCCACTAAACAATTCTCCTTGGAAAGAGCACCCGTAGTTTTATGTGTTCAATTGAAGAGGTTTTCCGTAACAAACACCAAAATCAATAGACACATAGCTTTCCGGCAACGATTAGACTTAACTAAGCATACTAAAAACCGACCTACTACTCCTCTAGTGTACAAACTCGTTTCTGTAATAACTCACATAGGATCCAGTGTGAACTGCGGACATTACACGGCCATCGGATCTGTTCCTTCAGGGAGCTTCTATCAGTTTGATGATAGCAATGTAAGTATTGTTGGGGGCTTTTATTGGTAAGGATAGTGTTCTTTATTCATCAATATAACTTGTGCTTTGGGGCCAAAACTAAAGTTTTCTCATTTTTATGATTATTGCTAATAGTAATTTACCTAACAAGTACAGAAAATACTGTTTTTGGACGAATAGACAAATTCTACAAAGAGACTAAGTCTGCGAGTCCACCAAAACTGTTTTTGGACTTGTTGCGTACACTATTTTTTCGGCAACCGTGTAGAATAACAAATCAATGAGACACATTTAGAGAAAAGAATTATTGACATCGAAGCAGGCCATGAACGTCCAGTCGAGGCTTTATTTCTGGTTACAAAAAAGTTACTAAATTTCATCATAGAAATAAAACATAAATATAACCTAGAAAAATGTTGAGTATACCAATTATCGAATAATTAAGTCGGAATATTTCGATTGCAGTTTCTACATGGGAGTTCAGGTTTGAAAGCGCAAAAATATCGTGGAATGCTTTCATATGAAATTATCTGAACTTACCGTTCATATAAAAGTCAACCATGGAAAATTGAAGATCATTCAAATAAATATTTATTTTCACTCAGGACCATGCAATATTTATTGGTAATCTTGCAAAATTCTAACGATATAACTAAAAGAGTACCATTTTATGTCAGGATTCAAGAAGGATAATTAATGGAATTCTAGCAGGTAGCAAGTCGTGCAACAGAAAAAAAATTTTGGATACTTCGCAAGCACAGGGCCAAAAGAATGGATTGAAAAAACGTTATAATGTATTGAGGAATAAGAGAGAAACAAAAATTGAGAATCTATGTAGTACATGAAGAATTTTGACATGAAATTTGTACCGAACTATCATAATATGAACCAATTTGTGAATTATTTATTGCTCAGTGTTGAATACTTAAGAAAGTCAATTTTTATTTTCATTCATTAAAACTGTCCATGAATTATTGAAAATATTATAATTGATGAGCAATTTTACAATTATTCAGTATACTTTTGAATTGGGAACAATATAGCATGTGTATTAGCAGAGGGAATGTGAACAGGGTACCATACAGTATAAGTATAATAAATAAACTTGAAATATCTATGAATGATACAAGAGCAAAGATAAAAATATCATTGAAAAATTTGTTTCCACGTAGTGTAGTGATTTGGATGTGTTTATTGAATAAGCTGACATAATCCTATTGGTGGGCATCCTTTTGCAGGGAAGGTTTCAATTTTTCAATAACCCATTTATGAAATAATTCACCATTCATAGTAATCCTTATCATTAATACCACTGTCAAGAATCGGATCACATCCAGGTAAAAATCCATCAATTGTTCCAGCATTCAAAATAGTGCACCTTCTGCCTTTACCCTTGAATATACTCGGCATACCTTTTGGATTATTTCCTAGTGTCCACTGACGAATTTGAATACAGTGTTCGAATATCCAAATTTCATCTAGATAAATGAATTTTACATTTTGTTCCATATATTCTCGGTATTTATCACAATATCGTACTATTTTTATTATATTTTTCTGTTTATCAGTAAGAATTTTCCTTCGATCAACTTTTTTGTATTTGTATCCAATTTTTTTTATGATATAATATAATGTTGACTTCAATCAATTGAAATCTAGGTGCTCTTTGGCCAGTTCGAAAAGGATATCTGAACTGATATATCCATTGTTTTTAATTCTAGCAAAAACAATGTCATTCAATGTATCTTTGAAGGAATAATCGTATCGCACAGGTTTTCTTCCACTGCTAATTCCAGGCTGTAATAACATGCTAATATTCTACGGACAGGGCTTGGTGAAATCTGAAAATTTAAGAGACACTGATCAATCAGAATACACTTTGATTCGGTGAATAACAGTTTACCTGAAACACTAGCGGAAATATATGCCAAATCTTTGAAAAACTCGAAGTAACACCGACAAACTGCCTGGCGTTCTCTTGTTAGGCGCGATGTATCCTGGTCAATTCCAGCCATTTTAATAGCATAAGACAAAAAACACTCAAATTCAGAGCAAATTCTTATAATTACATATTCACCAACATCATCGATAAAATCATCAAAGCAAGATTTCTATGGGTAATGTTAGTGTTATTCCTATACCAACCTGAATTCAGCAACCCAAAATATTACTGAATAGTCTATTACCAACTTGAATTCGATTTTTCACAGCCAACCGAGATGTCAATAATTCTTAAACGGAGTATAGGTGTCAGTCGTTATTTCCATAACAACGATTTGATTCTTTCCCGCCTAGTCTGGGAAGTACGTACTTCCTGGACTAGGCCGGGAAATGCTACTTTCTCAAAGAAAAAATGCTATTCCTGGCCTGGAATAATTATTCCTTTTGTTAATACATTTTGATTCATAGAAATTCATCATAACTCTCAAATGTCATCTTATCCTCTTTCGCCAATTGGTGGACTCTCATGCCGTACTTCATATTACCCTATTTATGTTCAACTGAGCCTTCAAGGGCATTATTTTCTTCTCTCCAACCCGTTATTTATTCTCACAAGTGAATTTTTTTTCAGGCCCGTCCAATTTCTTATCAAGGGGTACTGAGCACATTCGCTTACATATTGATGTACGAACTGGAATCTCCACCATATTCCGGAAGAAATCTCACCCAAAAGATACAAGTGAAATCGACCACATCAACGGAGCCCAGTTCAAGCAAATCGAAACCCATCACAAACGGCTACACAAGTGATAAAGTATACGGACCTCAACTGCCACAAAACGGACTGATCAAGAAAACTAGCGACACATCCTTGAACGTATCTAACGGAAAGGATTCCACGAGCAACTCGGACGAATCGCAGCCTCAAAAAACTAGTCAAAATACACCAAACCAAACTGTCAGTGTTGTCGGTGATCAAATAGTTCCGAATAAATCTGTAGAAAGTGACAAAGTCAATTGTGCTGCTGCTAAAAATTCAGAGAATAAAACTGTAACGAAATTAGTTCCTTACGAAGAGAACGACTCAAGTAGTTCAGACGATTCGAATCCCGGAAACAAGACAGTTAGTGAAAATACCGTAGCGGATGCGTTAAACGGTGTCTGGAAAGTCAGTCCCACCGTTGATAAGTCTCACGAACCTTCATCTGAAGGGACAAGTTGGACCAAGAATAGCACTCAGAATGACAAAGTGGTGAACGAGTTATTCAAGATGTCTTATAGGGGTTTTTCTTCCGTTTCTACCTGGAATGGAACCAGATCGCGTTTGGATAAGGAAGTATCCAATGAGAGAAGAGAAGAACGAAAAAGGACGATAGAAGAAGTTTCCGATCCAATCGATCAAGGACGTAAAAAACACATCAAATCCCATAACAATTTCAAATCTAATCCTGGGTATCATCCAATTGAGGCAAGTGGATATCTTTTCAAATGTGTCTTTCCATTTGTCATATTTTTCATATATCTATAATTAAATTTTTTTTTCTATTTTCAGGAGTATCATGGTACAAAAAACTGGAATCATCGGAATAACTCTAACTCGAGGTTTTACGGTAATAAACAATTCTATAATAAAGGTGGACATCGACACAGATATAATAATAATTTTCACCATAAAAACTACCACAATAAACACAATCGAATGTGATTCTTATAAGTTTTATAATGGTTAAAAGTAATTATCTATGAAATGGGAGACACATCTTATCGAAGAAATTGTTTCTTCGTCGATTCATCCCTGTGTACAAATGAATATATCCTTACCTATTTATTTCTTATCCCTATCTGTTGTACCAATTGTACTTTTGAATCAGATTTTTTCTTCTATATTTTTTCTTTCTTCTCTATTTTTCCCAAACGTTATCTGTTTCCTTCCATTCCTTTTCATAGTTGCTCATTATTTCCTATTCGATTGAGAAGAATACAGTTTTCAAATTTGAATTTATAATTAAACTATAAAATATAGCCAAGTTGTGTTACCATTTCTAAGTAATTACTTCTGTTTTGTAAATTTTACGGATAAGTTTCATAGATTTTCTCAGTGTAGACTTGGAAGTCTGTTTTAATTGAAGAATGCTCTTTCATTCTTATGTATATTGTGCAGATAAGTTAAGTAATTTTCAATGTAGTTGTGAGAGCATTTGTTTTGAATTGGAAAATATTTATTCAATTTTTTAAATTGTAAGCCGAACTTTCGGACCTCAAAAACAATCCTAGAGTAGTGAATGTAGCAAAAGTCGTTGAACTAACTGAATTATATTTATTTTTTGCATTTAGTATCGTTTTGTATATTTTATGTTCCTAAGGAAATGTACATAATTTTTAAGTCATTCACCCATAATAAAATATCATCATGATGATGATTAATTACATATTTCTTTATTACTTCTGTTTTTTATTGTAGTTGATTTTTGAATGAAAAGTTTCCAGATACCCAAAGTGCTATGTATGTATTTGCATAAAAATCAGGTACTATTTAAAAGTTTGAGATTCTGATCTATGAATTTTAAGGGGCTAAAATTTTTCAACAGAAATTTAAATAAGGGTAAAACTTAGAAACTGTACTTTAATAGCCCCAAATTGAAGGAAAAAAATGTTGAAAAGCACTGCCGTGAAGTCAGGAGCTTTTGAGCGCTCGTTCGTCCACCTTGTAGGTAGATTCGCATTTTTCAGTTTTAGAAACAAATTCGAAAAACTTTTGACAGCTGTCAAAAAAATGTTCAAATTAAGGCGAAACTCAAGACACAAGTCAGTGCTTTAGGTGATTTTTTTTTTCGATAATTCGCTAGTATTATCTATGGTCTTGGTAATGCGATCTGAACAAAATTTCCCACGTACTTTGAATACATTGTTCCTTCCTCATCTATGTGCAAAATTTCATTCCAATCCAATGAGTAGATTTGAACGGCCATATTTACGGAACCCCTAGTCTAATTTTGCTCATATATGAACGTGAACGCGAAATTCGTGATCCGAATCTAACCTGAAAAATTTCAAGTCCCTAGGCCTTTCCGTTCGAAAGTTATAATTTTCTATGGTTCTAGTCATGCGATCTGGACAAAATGTAGCTTGAATATATCATCAAAATACAAAATTTCGTCATGATCGAATCCGTATTTTTGAAATTATCAAGAAAACTAAATTTCAAACAACCATATTTACGGAAGCCCTAGTCTTATTTTGCTCATTTATGAACGTGACCGCGACATTCAAGATCCACACCTATCCTGAAAATTTTTGGTACATAATAGTATGTTTGCCTACTACCTACTATGTTGTTGATATAAAATGATTTCAGATCTCTTACCCAATTTAAATGCTATATTTTTAGGGTTAAAGAAAGTTTCATTGAACTATTTTTTACTATCAAGAGACTTTATTTCAGCTTTTATAAAATGATACATTTATTATCATATTCAAGATACATCTTCAGTAATAGATTCATTCTCATTCACAGACTTTGGTGCGACTTCTTCACTTTTTGATGTAGTTTCCTCATTGGAAGTCACCGTTTTTTCCTCATTTACACCATCAGTGTTATCACTCAAAGCTAAAAGATTATATTTCTTATATTTTAAGAAATGTGGAACAACACCTATGAACGCAAATCCTCTGATAATTTCAATTATAATAGATACATCGGCATCTTTAAGATTTACTTTATTATCTTTGTTCATGGAAGAAACTTTTTCAGCCACCGTTTTAATAACCTCGTCTCTTGACAGAGAATTATTGTTCCTATGATTGTAAACTATGGAAAATGTCCTTCCTTCGTTTTGAAAATACTTCAGGGCCAATGGTTCGAAAGCTTTCTCGATATCCTTGACGTAAGCTTTACATGTCGTTTCCACAGGAACAAGTCTTATAAGGAACCTCGTTTGTTGCTGCTTTGTTTCAAATATGTTTTCTACTACATGCTGTGATATCTTCACTGGATCTTCCAAAGTGGTACGTATAAATATCAAATTTTTCGCACCAGACTCGCATACATTGAATTTGAATTTCTGGTTGGCATTTTCAGACTTGAGGCTATCAATTTCTTTAGATATTTCGTCAGATATATCAACTTCTTCATCATTAGGTTCAGTAGATTCTTTTATATAGAGTTCGTCAGCAGCTTTGTTGAGAATTTGATACGATTCCCTTATGCAGTCTTTTTCTCTATTGTTACAACTGCATAGAAATCCTTTGTAGTTGATATCAATATTACTCGACTTTTTTCGGAGCGGTTTCATATAATATTTGCTTTTTGGTTTAGCAATCTTTCCGGAACTCATTATAAGTTGTTAGTGTTATTCAAATTATTATTTCAAAATTTCGTATATATGCGAATTTTTTAACCTTAAATAGATTAGGCTTGGACCATAGAGAAACGAATGAGGTCTAATCAAAGAGGTCTAGTCTTTGGTCTAATATTTGGTTATAGCAAAGATTAGACAACTTGTTGTTACTTGGTTATAGCATCGAACATTATACATTTCGGATGACACGCATACATAAGAAAGATTAGGCCTATGACCCTTTGTCATCTGGATGAGGGATCATATGCGTACTCGTTTTCTAGCCCAGTGTTGGACATTGTGTGAATTCTAAAGATAGAGCAACACTAATTGATCGATTTCAATTTGGATGAACGATCATTAATGCTAAAGGGAAAAATCACGGAGTGGGCGTCATCTACTTTTGATCGTTTGAACTACCCGAGTGATGAACAACAAACTAACGTGTTTATATGGAAAAAGTGTGAAATATTTGTATGATTTTGAGTCACTTATGTATCGAAAGTGATATATTTAGGTGATAATTTGTGGACAATTGTTTCAAATAAACTGTATACGAGCTGAAAATGCAGCGGATTGTAAGAGGTTATGTGGGAATAAGATCACAAAAAATGTGCTCTGTTCCTCAATGCTCATCACATAGTTCTTCTGGAATTTCTTTGCATAAATTCTTGTTGAATCCCAAGTGCGTAAAAAATGGCAGACAATCTTGAAGATTGCGAAACGTATCTCAAAGAAGTTGTTACTTTGCTGCAAGCACTTCTTGAAAGATGATTGTTTTTTATCGTAAGTTCAATAATTTTCTATTACCTATATAGTGGTCATTTGCTATCACATTCACGTTCACCCACATAATCAAAAATGTCCGAAGTGGTTATCTCGACTTTCACAGGCATTATTATTAATTCCGCAATCTTATAAAAAATGTTTGATTTACTTGTTATGAAAGACAGAAATGACAGAATAATTTCGACCCCCTTTCGGCCCGACATCTGAATTTTTCAGCGCCATCTAGCGGTGCGTGATTTTTCCCTATATAAAATGTATCCTCGACCAATCAAATCGAAGATCAAAAACACTCGACGTCTAGTTCGTTGCTAGTTGCTAGAATATTTGAATAATTCTAGAGGTCGAGTTTATCAATTGATCCCGAATTAAATGAAATTTTGGATCATTTTTCTTGTGCACTGCAGTATCCTTTGCTGTTTACCTGACCAAGAAGCGATAACAATAATGTTTGAATTTATGCAATGAGAGTCCGATGAAAAACATTGTAGCGCAAAGTTCGAAGGTATACTTGGGTAGGTTCTGACTTATGAGGTCTTAACTCGGCTACTTTCTTCTCCCTGCCAATTTCCAGATATGTCATTCTGTTATGTCATAACAGTAAAGTTTCGTGTGTAGTATGACAAAAAAATTGTTAAATATTCTCATTAAACATGTGTGAACACGTTTTTATTATTTATTGATTTCTACAAGTTACAGGGTTTTTTCATATATTCGTATCAAGAATTTTTTCAATATCAATGGTTAACAATGGGATTTGAATTGAATCGATTTCAAGGGGATGTTGATGAAGAGCTGATTTGTCCAATATGTTCTGGCGTTTTAGAGGATCCCTTGCAGGTAAAATCCGTATTCACTGCATATAATAAGTTATTATTCATTCATGTTTTCAACCAAAGGCTCCGGCGTGCGAACATGCATTTTGTAAATGCTGTATATCTGAATGGATTTCAAGACAACCAACTTGCCCAGTGGACAGGCAAACTGTTACATCTGCACAACTTCGTCAAGTTCCTCGTATTTTGAGAAACTTATTGTCAAGGTGAGTGCTTTGTATTGAATATTCTACTGATAATAATCATATATTCCTTAGCAGTTGTCAGATTTTCATCTTGTCATGAGTGTTACTGTTGATCATGTCTAAATATTTCGTTTATTCTTCCAGACTTTGTATTCATTGTGATAATGCACCTTATGGATGCACCCAAGTATTAAAATTAGACTCCCTCAACTCCCACTTGGAAGAATGCGAATATAATCCCAAAAGGCCTCTTCCGTGTGAACAAGGATGTGGATTAATTATACCAAAAGATGAATTGAAAGATCATAACTGTGTCAAGGAACTGAGATCTCTCATACATACCCAGGAACAGAAAATGAAAGATTTTCAGAAAGAACTAACAGAACAAAGATTTGTGATAAATGAACAGAAGAGGGAAATGCAGCTATTGAAGGTGGGTCTTTTGAATAATCATGATAAATTTTAACTGATGTTGGTAAGTTCTTAAAAATAAATTTCTCACATTTTATTGTCTTGATCATCACTCTGGGATATAGTTTCGTGAATGGGAATATACTCATCTCAACTTCAGGGGATGTAATTCAAATACAGGTGTTAATTTCACCTTAATGGAACAACAGGTTTTTATTTTTTATTTGTCTAACCCTCTCTTTTCAAATTTTCACTCTACTTGCCTCTAATTTGTGATAATTGTTCATGTTTCATTGATAAAAACTAAGTGCTTCGTTTTGGTATTTTCATGTTTTTTAATATTTTTGGGCATCATTAACAATATCATTATTTCATTTACAATGTCTAAACTAACATGTCGAAATTATAATTTTGGAGCTGTTGAGGACTTGTCAGGTATCGAGTCGATTAGTTTCACTAGTCATCGGAGAAAATTTTCGTTATGTTTTTGTAGTTTCATGTGAGACCCCTCATAAGTTTAGATGAATGTTTGAGGTGTCCCGAAGTCAATAACACATTTTAAGAGGAAAAATACCATGAAAAATCATTGAATAATATGATATACGACCCAATGAGAAGGGAGCCATCGTAAACAGTGTTGCCAATGGCGCTCAACCAAAAAATTCGAATTTTCCGTAAAAAAAATCCGCTCGATAATTGAACCATAGAATTAACTCAGAGGACAAAAAAAACTCATTTCCTTATTTATTTGGGCTGAAAAATTTTGACAGCTCCGTCGGTTTGTCGACTGTGCTGTCATCTAACGGTAATGAGTAACAAAGCGTGTTAAAATCTATAGGGTAGAATCACGGAGTGGGCGACATCTACTGTTAATCCTTAGAAATACCCGAATGGTGAACAACGTGTGTGTGTGTTTATATGGGAAAAGTGTGAAATAATTGTATGATTTTGAGTCGTTTATGTATCGAAAGTGATAAACGAGCTGAAAAGGCAGCGGGTTGTAAGAGGTAATGTGGGAATAAGATCACGAAAAATGTGCTCTGTTCCTCAATGCTCATCACATAGTTCTTCTGAAATTTTTTTGCAAAAATTTTCGTTGAAACCCAAGTCAGTTAAAAAATGGCAGACAATCTTGAAGATTGGGAAACGTATCTCAAAGAATTTGTTACTTTGCAGCAAGCACTTCCAGAAAGATGATTTTTTTTATCGTAAGTTCAAGAATTTGATATTGTATAGTGGTCATTTGCTATCACATTCACGTTCAACCACATAAAAAAAATTCCTAAACGGTTATCTCGACTTTCACAGGCATTATTATTAATTCCGCAATCTTATAAAAAAAATTTGATTTACTTGTTATGAGAGACGAAATGACAGAATAATTTTTACCACCCTTCGGCCCGACATCTTGTGATTTTCAGCGCCATCTAGCGGTACGTGATTTTTCCCTATACGTCAACCAAATAAACTAAAGTTAGAAAGGCGCTGTTGCCGTATCTACATCAAATTCTTCAGAGCAAATCGATAAGAATTTTGAATCGTGTATATCTTCAAAAATAATTGCGAATTCGGAAAAAAACTAAAGGTCATAAAAAGAGCCTATATTAATCCTCTGCGTACAGGAAATTTCATATTTTTAGTGTAACTAGTCGACTCCATCCCCGCCTTATCTAGTTAAAAAGATAATTGCATCTGAAAAAAAAAATGGAGTGAAAAATCTAAGTGCTATCTAACAAATACTGTTCGTCTTGTGCTGATGGTTATGTGAAACTTTCAAAATTATGCTTTACTTGCATGCATGCATTTTCCATTGAGGCTTAATCATTTGTAAAAATTAGTCTTCCAAGTGCTGATCATGACGCATAAAACAGATTATCGAATTCTGTATTGATCAGAATTTCAAGTATTAAATTACATTTTTTTCTTGGTGTAGTGCGTGTTTTTTAAAAGAGGTAAGTATCCGATTTTTCGGTGGTACTATCCCCAATCAGTTCTCAAGTTTCCAAACAAAAATTCTAATGGCGCTTTTTTGTTGTAGAAACACTGTGGCTGTCCCAATAAGCTCGTTAAAGTGAGTATTGCTGTTCTTTCTGCTTTTTTCTTTTTCTAGTTGTTTCAAGAGTCACAGTAATAATGATAGATTTGAAAATCTAATACTCATTCAGAAAGTAGATATTTCATCATAGCCAGTTTTTCAATTGATGTAAATGAGAAGAGCAGCAATGCTCATGAGTTTTTACCTTAGTATAGTTCCTCATGTACATAATGTAATTTTTTATCTATGTAATTGATTTCCTAACTATTTCCTCATGTAATTTAGCCACTATACTAACATGAGAACAGATTGACGTTTTGTCAAAAAATAACCCAACTTTTGGATATTTTTGAAAAAATGCCCGATTCATGCTGACAGCACTACTACAACTTCAATTATATTATGATTAATCATTGCCTTTCCAATTGAGGATATTTACTTCATCTAGAAAGTTTTCGACATTCAGTATAAGTTTACCTTCCTGACGATTTTTGATGTTGAGGTTTTTTTTTGTAAACACACTCTTACATGAGAAATCGAATGGTACCAGTCTCAATCTTAGGATGTTACGATTTTTCTGAAATGGCTTAGAAAATTTAGAACCTCGGACATTTCAGTCTAAGTTCCTCTTAAATTTAACGTTTTCTGAGATTGAGACTGGTACCATTCAATTTCTAATGAAAAGTTCATAAAAAAAACATCCTAATCAGAGGTTGTCAGTAAAGTTAACGCAAGCCAAATATTCATTCATTTCTGGGGGGATTTTTATAGAAGAATAATGTACGGGGTTGTTTATCTGAAATTATCGAATTCAGGAATGAAAATTGAAGAATTTTACTAGATAAACTAATAAGCAAGCCAAAAATAATCTTCTAGTCAATTATTCAGACGAATAAGGTTGAAGCTTGAACCCGTAAATTCCATGTGTGACCATATATGCTCGTAATGTTTACGGCGCGTCATACATGTGTATTTTGTGTCGGGAAGCCGATAAGACAGTTTATGATCTACATATATTTGAGACAGTTGCTCTTGGAACGGACAGGTGGCGTGATTTGAGAAATTTTCTCAGGTCCACGTTGCCTTATGTTTTAAGGTGTCTGTTTCTCATATCGAATTTATCATTTTGCTAATCGTACCGATGAGATCTGATATGGATCGAAACCGGTCAACGACTGCAAATGATGGATTCGTTGTTATCTGGGATACATGAATTGTTTTGTTGGCTTGCTTATTAGTTAATCTAGTATAATTTTTCAATTCTCATTCCAGAATTCGGGAATTTTTATGTTTCTCTATTACAGGAATTCATAAGAGCGATTCGGATATCCAATCCTTCGATGAGGGCGATCGCAGACGCGATGGAGAGAGATGAGGTGGTTCGTTGGAGTACTACACTTCAAAGGGCGAGGGTTAACCGATGGGGGGGAATGATTTCAACGCCCGATGAAATTTTGCAGGTAAGTTTCAGTTATCTACAGGATGTAGGTATCAGAATGTTATTGACTTTGTAGAGAATGATAAGAAGGACCCTCAATGAAATGGGATGTCCGGCGCACATTCTGGACAACCTCATGCAAAATTGTCACGAAAGGAGGTGGCCGCCTGGGTTGTGCTCTCTGGAAACCAGACAGAACAACCGCAGGCAGTATGAGAACTATTTGTGTAAAAGAGTGCCAGGTAAGCAGGCTGTATTGGTACTTGCATGTGATAACACCCATATGGGTGAAGATATGATGGTGGAACCGGGTCTGGTCATGATTTTCGCTCATGGCATTGAGTGAATACCGCACCTGATTAACTTTGGATTTGAAGTTCCGTCTCTTTATTCACTCCACTATTATTATTTCCGTACACCAGTGATTATAAAATATTTTTGTAGAGCATCTGTAAACTCATTCAAAAATAACTCGCAATTCATTGATTTTTGATGTACCTATAGCTTTTATCCAAGTAACGTATTTGTTGAGTAATTGAAATTAATTGAGTATTTAATTGACCTAACCTAACCTGTTAATCGATATTCCATCCAACATAGCATGTAAACTAATTGTTCCCTCCATAGAAGATAATTACTTTTCTTGAGAAAAATAATATACAGCGTTTTCCTTTTAACATGGCCTATTAGAAGTATTTAGAGAACAAGTGAATATTTCGTTCTGAAATTTTAGGTGGAGCCTAGGGGATGAGGGAACTCTTCGCCTAAAATATTTTCAAGTCGACAGTGTTGCCACATCTATCTTAAACGCATATCTACTTTCTTATTTCAAATGGAACTACCTATATTTTTATTTAGGTATCGATACAATACCAAATTCCAAGTTGCCAAGTTATGCACTAATTCTTGAAATTCTTGACATCTGCATTGCCAGTTTGGAAATGCAATATCTCGATTATTTTATATGCGAACAAAACCAAACTCAGCAGTCTTATAGTAGATAATCCCAGCATTCATGTGGTACATTCGGTATTTTGATGAATCGAAAGATTTTCCGAAGATTTTGCTCCGAAAATGTGGAACTTAAAATTGAAATATTTCGAGATTTTCAAATGGCAACCCCATATTTGTTTTACACTATTCGATTCGAAATAAAAAATGATTGGTAGTCTTCTTTTGAACCAATTAATTATTTTGTATAGGTTTCGAATGAGATGAAAAATACTGAATTATTTCAGTATTTATAGTCATGATCTATGGTCCTGTTTACGATTAAATGGATCTGTGATTATAAGGTAAATTATTGAAATAGATTCTATGGTTGAGATCACAAAAAGTGTTCGATGATTATGGATGCCATAGAAAAAAATGTTAATTGTTAATCAAACCTCGATTCAGGTGGTTTAGTTTGTAACATTTTTTGATTAATCTTGAATTGATGTCTTATATTGATGAAAAAATGTTGGACCTTTTCACCATTTACGGAGAATGCCAAAAAATTATCGAAAGGACCTGTAGTGTCAGGATTACCGCAGTTTTCGGAATTTATTTCCAGTCATTCTTGCTACATGTGGGTAACGATTGTTGAAGGTCCTATAGGTCCTTTCGATAATTTTTTGGCATTCTCCGTAGATGGTGAAAAGGTCCAAAATTTTTTCATAAGTATAAGACATCACTTCAAAATCTTTCAACCGATGAATCATAAAATGCTACAAACTAATCCACCTGAATCGAGGTTTGATTAACAATCAACAGTTTTTTCTATGGCATCCATAATCATCGAACACTTTATATGATCTCAACCATAGAATCTATCTCAATAATTTACCTCATAATCACAGATTCATTTAATCGTAAACAGGACCATAGATCATGACTATAAATACTGTAATAATTCAGTATTTTTCATCTCATTCGAAACCTATCCAAAATAATTAATTGGTTTAAGAAAAGACTACCAATCATTTTTTATTTCGAATCGAATGGTGTGAAACAAATATGGGGTTGCCATTTGAAAATCTCGAAATATTTCAATTTTAAGTTCCACATTTTCGGAGCAAAATCTTCGGAAAATCTTTCGATTCATCAAAATACCGAATGTACCACATGAATGCTGGGATTATCTACTATAAGACTGCTGAGTTTGGTTTTGTTCGCATATAAAATAATCGAGATATTGCATTTCCAAACTGGCAATGCAGATGTCAAGAATTTCAAGAATTAGTGCATAACTTGGCAACAGTGCATGGCAGAGAAATTTTTTTTAGTAGGTTGTACTTGGAATTTGGTATTGTATCGATACCTAAAAAAAAATATAGGTAGTTCTATTTGAAATAAGAAAGTAGATATGCATTAAAGATAGATGTGGCAACACTGTCGACTTGAAAATATTTTAGGCGAAGAGTTCCCTCATCCCCAAGGCTTCACCTAAAATTTCAAAACGAAATATTTACTTGTTCTCTAAAAACTTCTAATAGGCCAAGTTAAAAGGAAAACGCTGTATATAGAATTTCCTGATTATCTTGACAGAAAATACGAAATTAGTGAAAAGGATCTTTTTATAGATTTTCATTGTTGGAGCTGAATTCTCTGTGATATTTATATTTGAAATATACGTTTTAGGTTGCACCTAGAACAATCAGATAAAACATTCCAAACAAATTTTGGTTCCCTTCTATTAGCTTATTTAATTTTTTAATAAATATTTTATAGATGTTATATTTTTCAATTTTTGATACCCCTTACTATTTTATAAAAAAAAACAAAAGTTTTCTCCTTCATTGGAAATGTTAATAAATTTTATTATCGATCAATTTCAGCAAGTACATACATCTACCCTATGAAATTCAAGTATTAATTTCGAGAAAGCATAATTAATTTCCTAAATATTTCGTGTTTTCCTTTTATGACGATTCTGTTAATTTTTTTCATAAATTGGAGAATTTTTGAAGCGAGTTTATAGGTTAACTACTTGAATAAATACAATTATTGATCGGTTCACTTGAGGGATCATGAGCTCACTAAATATCGATGAAAGGTCGACTCGAAGACTAAGAAGATATTTGAAGTGAAAATAATAAAAACAAAGATTTCCTATCCCGTTTTGTATCGTTTTTACTGAGAATTTACAATTTTTTCAAGTAGTTAATTTTAAGGATAGATCCGTATCCTTAAACTGTGATGAATAATTTTAGAGAGACATGTAAAATTATAAGTTGACCAATTGAATACCAGAAGTTGTTACCTCTGTGTGGGAGTATCTATTCTTTTTCAATATCATATTATTATGATAGAAGATGTAATCATTTTTTCAGTACATAGTCGAATTTGAGGTGCAGTTCGTGGTGAAATATTGGACGAATACTTCTTTTATATAATTGTCTATTTAATATTTTAATACTTTCTATGTGAAAGACTGAATGATATATCCTGAATAAAATACAATTAATTGTAAGTGTTTCATCTAAATTTATCAAATGAGTAGAATTTCAAAATTTATGAGAAAATATCTCTTGAAAATGATCTCATAATCTAGTGAATGGTTTTTGTAGATCTAAAAATCCTAGTCAACATAATAATTTTTTTGGTATCGAATGCTCATGATGGTTGAAAGCTATTTTCTTATATCTGTAAACGTAATGTAGGAATATATTTTCGATAAGAAACAATGGGAGACGTTACGTCAACATGATTTCCCTTCTTAACATTAATTTGCTTTGAAATGATTGCTTCACGTTCCATCCCCGGAATGTCTGCTATTATTTTGTGCTTCCATTTTCTCACATGATGTATGAAATTTGTTATGGGGGCATTGTTTGGGTATGTATGTTACTGCCAATAAATAATGTTTTAAGTATATAGCTGTGGTTTTTTTTTGAGGAAGATAAGCTGGTTACAATATTTGACTGATGAACTTCTTTTTACTTTTATAGAGCGAATAGCAGGATTCCGCTAGGAGAAATATAACAGAAACACACATTCCATAAACCAATATGTAAACAGCAGATTTGACGTGTTCAAGTGCAGCACTGGAATATCCATATTCCGTTTTTGTCTTGCTCATTGGTAACTGCTGTAGGTTCCTTAAGAAAATATTTTGAAGAATGCCATACTCCTGTAACCTGTATAAGCTGAAAATGCATTCAGAGTATAATGAATTCATTATGGCATTTCATAGTACCATAATGAGCTTCCTTATGTCATCAAAATTGAGTGATATAAAGTTGTCATTATGACATGCCATCAGAAAAATGAATTTTTTGTTCATTTTATGAATATAGGCATGGCCACGATACACTTGTTTGTGTATCGTGGGCATGGCAAAGACCTTTCGAGGTCCTTATTTGTTTTTTTTTTAAGAAAATAGAAAAAATTCCAGTGCAAATTGTATACCCACCCTTCTTTCATTGCAACTTTCAATACACTCTGGGGGTTAATTCCAAATCCCAATTTGAAAGTATAATTGCTCAGCGAAATGGAAGTCGCTTCTAACTGATCATCCAGGCTAATTTTTGATCTCGAATATTGAAAGTACACCTCTGGAGCCATAAGTATCATATCGTCTTGGTTTAAGTAATCCAGAAGAACACTCATGTTGGGAACGTATAATGTTTGCTTCTATGACATATATTTCAAAATCCACTAAACACAATCTGATAATGAGAGGATACTTACAAATTCTCCGAAGGGAATGTTTGAAATACATTCGTAGTCTCTCAAGCAAACCAATGTGGTGTACTGAGAAATACCTCTAAGATCGGGTGTTGTTTCACTTTGTAGAAGAACTGAAGTAATTGCAGCCGTGAAGCCAGTATATAAAAGATATGCCATAATGTATCCAATGAGGAATATTACTTTACTAGCAAATCCATCTGGAGCATATCCGGAACCTATAGACAAAAAATCCTCATATAACTTTCCATTCCCGAAATTTTTTTCAGAAAATGAGTAGGTACCAAATTTTTATTACCCTGTTGGCAAGCAGCCGCTATAGCCCACAGCGTAATTTCAACCCAGGACCAAGGTTCTTTGTTTTTATCGGTTTTCGAATACTGAAGGGTGGATATTCTCAAGCAAAGCGCAAGAACTACCAACAAGACGAAAAACACCAACCATAATGTGCCAGAGAATGTTAGTATGAAGATGTCCCGGATAAAATGGAGTTTTTTCGCCTTGTACAGCATGGAATACCTGAAATTAAGAGATGCAATTATGGAATAAGGAAAACGCCTAGTTTCTAACTTATGACGAATATACAGGGTGCAGGAAAAGTCGTACTGAATATTAGAGGACGTTATTATTCAGGTCATTTATGATGGATTTGGTTCAATAATATGGTGTCCGAAACTTAACCGTTATGGAGATATTGAGTTATGAAGATAATAGTATATTATTTAACGAGCGGTAATGTAGGTCATAACTCACGCAGATGAAGTTTGCCGCACGAGCCGGAGGCGAGTGCTGTAATTCATCAAGTGAGTTATGACCATTACCGCAAGTTGAATACTATACTATATCTACGATTGTAACAATAAATACTAAGATACAAGTACAGAGAAAGAACTTTATTTAAAAATCTTAATAGTTACATATAACCATGCATTATTTATGTTGATTGTGCTTCTTAGCATGGAGTAGAAAGTCTATAGGGGCGATGCTTCATATTTAGTGCTAAGTTCACTAAAATATGCCAAAAGAACATTCTCTGTAAACAATGACTTG
This sequence comes from Aphidecta obliterata, assembly GCA_963966015.1. Taxonomy (NCBI): domain Eukaryota; kingdom Metazoa; phylum Arthropoda; class Insecta; order Coleoptera; family Coccinellidae; genus Aphidecta; species Aphidecta obliterata. Next base: position 31,020,926 of record OZ014428.1, read on the forward strand.
ATATTCTTACTGCTACGCTAATCTTGAAAACTGTTGTATACACCTTTATATTTTTTTGGTATTTTTCGGGCAATAAATTCTGTATGGTAACATTAGCTGATTGTCTTATTTCTGAAGATGTACATAATAATTCATCTTCAATATCTGAATTAATCTTTTACAGCGAAATATCCACAATAATAATTAGGTATCAACTCAATTTGATTAAACGTCAAAATTATTCAAGTGACCTCCCCTCAATACTAATAATGGACTGTTCCCTTACGGCCAATCACACAGGGGAGTTATAGGAGTGAGTGGGAGAACACTCACGGTGTTTGTTTACATATATCATTACTCCATCAAAAGTAGTTGAGTAATGACTATATTATTCAATCCGAGTAGATAAAAGCCTTTATTTTTTGGATTTTTTTTAATTTTTTTCGGATTGGATCTCCTAGGAGCCATTTCTTCAATGTATAAAATTCTTGTGTGAATGTGAAAATTCTTTAATTCTAACCGTTGTCGAGCACTCTTATTGAGCTGTTTCTGTTGATCATTTTTGAGCGCTCGTACAACTTACACGAGGGCTATATCATTTCGTCACGATGTCTGTATTTTTCGAATTTTGAGCCGAAAATGGTCTCAATTGACTATGTTCGACTCACTGATGACGAATCCGTCGGAAAATTTGAGTCTGTCCGTCCGTCCGGCCGTATACACGATAACTCTCGAACGGAATGTCCTAGAAACTTGAAATTTTCAGGGTAGGTTCAAATCTCGAATGCCGCGGTTAAGTTCGTTATCGGGCAATATTCGCCCAGGGGTTCCGTAAATATGGCCGCTCGAATTTTTGTTTTCCTGATTATTTCGAAACTACTTCGATCGAGGTGAAATTTTGTACTCAGATGGAGAATAACGTATTCAACATACATGCAAAATTTTGTCCAGCTCGCATGACCAGAACCATAGAAACCATAGAAAGTTATAACTTTCGAACGGAAAGGCCTAGAGACTTGAAATTTTCAGGATAGGTGTAGATCTCGAATGTTGCGGTCACGTTCAGCAATGAGCAAAATTAGACTATGGGTTCCGTAAATATGGTCGTTCAATATTCAGTTTTCTTGATAATTTCAAAACTATGTATTTGATCGTGACGAAAATTTGTATTTGAATTGAGAATGATATATTCCAGCTACATTTTGTCCAGATCGCATGATAAGAACCATAGAAACCATAGAAAATCATAACTTCCGAACGGAAAGGCCTAGGGACTTGAAATTTTCAGGATAGGTTCGGATCGCGAATTGTGCGGTCACGTTCATCAATGAGCAAAATTAGACTAGGGGTTCCGTAAATATAGCCGTTCAAACTATTTTTTTCCTGAAAAACTACTTATTGGATTGGAATGAAATTTCACACATAGATGGAGAAAGATATATTCAAACTACGTGGGAAATTTTGTCCAGATCGCATTACCAAGACAATAGATACCGTAGAAAATTCTAGCGAATTATTGAAAAAAAAAAAATGGTCACCTAAAGCACTGACGTGAATTCTGGATTTTCGCCTCAGTTTGAATTTTTTTTGACAGCTGTCAAAATCTTTCCAATTGATTTCTAAAACTGAATAATGCGAATCAACCTACAAGGTGCATGTACGAGCGCTCAAAAGCTCCTGTTTCACGGCAGTGCTTTCCGTAATTTTTATTAATTGACTTGCCCTCAAGCCAGATAACGATTATAACACTCGCGAGAAACATAACTTTGCTCTTTCACATGCTAGACTCAAGAAAACTCAGCAAAGTCCAAACTTTATATAATAAATTGCCCCATACCATCAAAATACTCAATGAACACAATCTACAGTTTGGATAAATTTTAAAATGTTTGTTTATTTGTCTGAATTTTTTTTTAAGTGAATGACTCAAATCTGTATAGTTTTTCTTGACAAACTGTGTAATTTATTGACGGTAAATATTCATGATGTACAATAGTGTATTATAATATTTCAATTTCTGTTATAATGTGTGTACATCCATGAATAAATTATTAAAAATTATTATTATTATAAGATACATCAAAAAAACGAGACCTAGAAGCTCCAATAAAAAAAATTTAGAAAAGCACTGCCGTGAAGGCAGGAGCTTTTGAGCGCTCGTACATGCACCTTGTAGGTAGATTCGCATTTTCCAGTTTTAGAAATCAATTGAAGGAATTTTCGACAGCTGTCAAAAATATTCTGAAACTTAGGCGAAACTCCAGACTTCATGTCAGTGCTTCAGCTGACCAATTTTTTTTCGATAATTCGCTAGAATTTTCTATGGTATCTATGGTCTTGGTGATGCGATTTTGACAAAATTTCGCATGTATTTTGAATACATTATTCCTCAGCTAGGTGCAAAATTTCATTCCAATCCAATCAGTAGTTTCGAAACTATCAGGAAAAAAATATTTTGAACGGCCATATTTACGGAACCCCTAGTCTAATTGATGAACGTGACCGCGATATTTGCGATCCAAACCCACCCTGAAAATTTCAAGTTCCTAGGCCTTTCCGTTCAAAAGTTACAATTTTCTATGGTTTCTATGCTTCTGGTCATGCGATCTGGACAAAGTATTGCTTTAATATATCATTCTCGATTAAAATACAAAATTTCATCTCGATCGAAATCAGTTTCGAAATTATCGAGAAAACAAAATTTCAAACGACCTTATTTACGGAACCCCTAGTATAATTCTGCTCATTGATAAACGTGAACGCGGCATTTCAGATCCACACCTATCCTGAAAATTTCAAGTCCCTAGGCCTTTCCGTTCGAGAGTTATGATTTTCTATGGTTCTGGTCATGTGATCTGTAGAAATGTAGCTTGAATATATCATTCTCCATTAGTATACGAAACTATATCACGATCAAATCTTTAGTTTTGAAATTATCAAGAAAACTAAATTTCAAACGACCATATTTACGGAACCCCTAGTATAATTTAGCTCATAGATGAACGTGATCACAACATTCAAGATCCACACCTTTCCTGAAAATTTCAAGTTCCTAGGACTTTCCGTTCAAAAGTTACAATTTTCTATGGTTTCTATGGTTCTGGACAAAATTTCACATGTAGCTTGAACACCTCATTCTCCATTTGTGTGCCAAATTTCATCTTGATCGAATCTGTAGTTTTCAAGTAATCAGGGGAACAAAACTTTGAACGGCCATATTTACGGAACCCCTGGTGGAATTTGGCCCATTAACGAACTTAACCGAGGCATTCGTGAACTGAACCCACACTGAAAATTTCAAGTCTCTAGGTTGTTCCGTTCGAGAGTTATCGTGCTTACGGACGGACAGACTCGAATTTTCCGACGGAATCGTCATCAGTGAGTCGAACATAGTCGATTGAGACCATTTTCGGCTCAAAATTCCAAAAATACAGACATCGTGACGAAATGATATAGCCCTCGTGTAAGTAGTACGAGCGCTCAAAAACGATAAAAAAAGCCTAAAAATAGAGGATTTTTCAAAAAATCTTCAAAATTCGATATCTCCATAACAGTTAAGGTTTCGGAAACCATATTATAGAACCAAATCCATCAGAAATGACCTGAATAACAACATTCTTCAATATTCAGTACGACTTTCCCTGTATACAGAGAATTAAGACATAAGAACAGCCAATTTAAAAATTCGCTTAATTTTTGATAGTTGTTCTTATTTCTTAAGTTGGGTTAATTCCCTGGCTGTTATCACTTCACTCTAAATGTTTTTTTTCTCACCAAAGGGATACTCGTATGTTGTTGAGAAATATCAATTTCTACTCACCTCCCGATATCAACTTGAAAATATTCAAATTGCTCTTTACGTTTGCCGCACAGAGTTACGTCCAGTTCAGAAGTGTCCATACTTGAATTACCGTCCAATTCATACAGCTCAATGCTGAAAGAATTGGGTTCATCTCATTTTTGAAAATACAAAATAAGATTTTTACCATAACTTTTCATTTAGTGTACTCACCTAATGTTGAGGAAATCAGTTAAACTTGCCAGAACATCTATACTGAACCCTCCCAATCTAGACTGATTTTTATCGTCCATCGATGTGTTGCAATCGAAATTATTTTTATTATTGACGCCAACTTTCAAGTTTTCCGTGGAAACATCTGATTTTTTAACAGTAAAACCTTGGTTTCTAGTAATATAGTAGGTATATTCCATCCAGGTTGAATTTGAATCGGGCAAAAAGCTGACTGTGTGGTTTTTCACTGGTTTATGTTTCAGTATGTAAATTAAGGCATTTCGGGAATGAATAGAAACAAAAAGAGCTGATAAAAAGAGGATTAATAGGAGGTTCATGCCTTATAATAGGAAACTTGTGCTCTTTTCCAGAGATGAGCGTTTTACGGTCGAGACATGAATATTAATGAAGTAAACACTGGGGGAATATTCCTGTCAATCCAGTGAATAGAAAAGATTGATTGACGAGGGATTGAAATTCAAATATTTGAATAATGAGTATCGTTTCCTTTTCATGGTATTGAACTAGACAACCAGTGAATGTTGGTAGTAAGAAAGAATAAGTTTAAATATGAAGTCTCTTGAAAATAATAAAATTTTTGTGTAAAATTTTTTTAAATCGATTATCAGATTTTACACTTCAAATATTCTCGATTTGAATTAACAATTTCAAAATATAACTTTTATTATAAATTCCTAACCAATTATCTGATTTTGCTACGTAACTTGTCATGGAAAAGGTACTCTTGATAAAACCTAATTTCTTTCTTTGTTTTCTATATTTCCAATAATTGTGGGTAATTATTTACATCAAAATTCCTAGTTAGCAATTAATTATGCAGATCTCCATATGCTTTGACAAAATTAATATTCCGTATTCTCATCCTAATCTAATTAACTTAAAAGACCTAAATCTTCAGCGAGCTCAGTCGATTCGTCAATTTGAATCTGAAGATTCATTTTTCTTGACCAGTCCTCGAGTTTTTGATTAATTCTATTGAGTTTATTTGTATTGTCTGCTTCTGTTTTGCCTTTTAAATGGTCGAGTATCATTTTTGTATTCAGTAATGAAGGGCTTAATGTTTCTAACATCTCCATCTCTTTCTTCAAATTCGCTAAATACATTTTTTCCTAGAGAAAAAGCCACGTTCAAATCATTGTACAATTTCCGTTCTACGGATAACTTACTCTGAGAAATTCCTGCTCTAAATTCCCAACTTCCTCTCGTAAAGTTTTAACTTCATCTTCTGTATAAGTTTTCTTTACTGTTTTTGGATAAATTGAAGCATTTTCAGGTATAGAGAAAATATTTCTCAGTACACCCTGTAATGGGATCATTCGAATGATAGATGCAAAACCAAGTATATTCTATTTACCTTGAAATCACCTAAAACATCCATACAGCCCCTCATATATAAAGCTTCCATATCTGCGATATCTCTTGCGATTTTATCTACATTTTTACCAGCATGTTCCTCTATTACGGCTTTTTCACATTCTTCCATCAAATGCCGTACACAATTTTTAACAGATTCTTCAACTGAAACATTTATTTGTTACTCTTGGAAAGCAGAAAATCTTCCAACACATACTTGTATTGTATACTTCTGATGAAGAATACCCGAAAAAATATTTTTCGTGTTCGTCTTGGATAATACGATTCTTTTCCATCATGAATTTTTAATCTTCAACTGAAATATCAAGTTTCGAATTTGGTTCTAAGTTCGAACTTTCGAACGTTGAAGCAAAGACTCTTTGGTTGAAGTTTTGTTTTATGTACACTTTCTTTAACAGTTATTCAAAATTGATCATAGAAACGTTGAAAATGGAGCATAGAAAAAGGAATACTTTCCTTATCAAAAGGGAAGAATCACGAAGTGGGCGCCATCTACTTTTAATCCTTTGAAATACCCGAATGGTGAACAACAAACTAACGTGTGTGTGTTTATATGGGAAAAGTGTTAAATATTTGTATGATTTTGAGTCATTTATGTATCGAAAGTGATATATTTAGATGATAATTCATGGACAATTGTTTCAAATAAACTGTATACGAGCTGAAAATGCAGCGGATTGTAAGAGGTAATGTGGGAATAGGGAAGAATCACGGAGTGGACGTCACCTACTTTTAATCGTTTGAAATACCCGAGAGGTGAACAACGAACTAACGTGTGTGTGTTTATATGGAAAAAGTGTGAAATATTTGTATGATTTCAAGTCATTTATGTATCGAAAGTGATATATTTGGATGATAATTTATGGACAATTGTTTCAAATAAACTGTATACGAGCAGAAAATGCAGCGGATTGTGAAAGGTAATGTGGGAATAAGATCACGAAAAATGTGCTATGCTCATCAATGCTCATCACATAATTCTTCTGAAATTTATTTGCATAAATTCCCGTTGATTCCCAAGATAGTTATAAAATGGCAGAATATGTTAGTTTGCAGCAAGCACTTCCTGAAAGATGATTTTTTCATCGTAAGTTCATTAATTTTCTATAATATATTGGTTATTTGCTATCACATTCACGTTCACCCACTTAATCAAAAACGTCCGAAGTGATTATCTTGACTTTCACTGGCATTGTTATTATAATCTCATAAAACATATCTGATTTACTTGTTATGAAAGACAGAATAATTTTGACCACCATTGGACCGACATCTAGTTATTTTCAGCGCCATCTCTCGGTTCGTGATTTTTCCTTATAAGATCACGAAAAATGTGCTCTGTTCCTAAATGCTCATCACATAGTTCTTCTGAAATTTCTTTGCATACGTTCCCGTTGAATCCCAAGTCAGTTAACAAATGGCAGACGATCTTGAAGATTAGGAAACGTATCTCAAAGAAGTTGTTACTTTGCAGCAAGCACTTCCTGAAAGATGATTGTTTTTTATCGTAAACTCAATAATATTCTATTATATTGTGGTCATTTGCTATTACATTCACGTTCACCCAAATAATCAAAAATGTCCGAAGTGGTTATCTGGACTTTCATAGTCCGCAATATTATAAAAAATATTTGATTTACTTGTTATGAAAGACAGAAATAACAGAATAATTTGACCACCATTCGGCCCGACATCTTGTGATTTTCAGCGCCAGCTAGCGGTACGTGATTTTTCCCTATGGATTGTTAAGCCTAATGAAGGCATATTCAAGAAGAGTTCAGGAATCTTATTGCTCCAGTCTATTCTTTGGTTGAACCGATTGTCACTTTGACTCTTTGACATTTGTATCTATGTTTTCGGATCTTAGGTTGGATTTTATTTTAAATGAAAATTACGAATATTTTTAAAAGTATTCTCATTGGAATCCCAATAGGAGTGACCATAATCGATTCACTTGGATATGTAGCACGGGTAGATGGAATTTCTATGCAACCTGCTTTGAATCCTAATCTCGATCAGACAGACTACGTTTTCTTAAATAAATGGACTGTTAAGGGTTATCAAGTACAAAGAGGCGATATTATTGCTTTGATATCACCTAAAGATCCATCCCTTAATATAATAAAAAGGGTAGTCGGAGTGCAAGGTACGATCATAACAATCAGGATAGACTCATTCAATTGATGAAAAAATATATTTATAGGGGATATAATAGAAACTATAGGATACAAAAACCATATTGTGAGGATCCCAGAAGGTCACTGTTGGGTAGAAGGTGACCACACTGGTCATTCTATGGATTCAAATAATTTTGGACCAGTATCTCTCGGACTAATCACAGCTAAAGCTTCGTGTATAGTTTGGCCACCATCTCGTTGGCAGTTTCTCAATTCATCTCTTCCCGAGTCAAGATCACCTTTGAACCTCGATCCTCCTACCTTGTTACACTCTGCGTAACTATAGTGAAGACGTCGTAGTGCAATTCTTACTGTTCCTAGGTTCGATTTCAGAATACAACATGCGTGCAATCTCATTAGTCAATCGTATTGAGTTTGAATTCAGGGGAAATGTCGCTAGGAATGCAATCGTATTGGGCGATTTAGATAATGATGGATCTAATGAATTGGTTATTGGGAGTGATAATGGGAAGGTTGCTATATTCAAGGTTTTTATCATTTCCACAATTATTCTATGACAAAGAAATATACTTAATTTTTTCTCAACTATTCGAAATTTATTTTTCTCCTCTTTTTAAATTTTTGATTTCATTGTATTTGTTGATTAGACTTTTAGAGAATTTGTGTCTGTTTCAGCTGTTCAATTGGGTGCTTAAAATCACCCTTGAAATAATAATGCATGAATAGAGAAACAATGATTATAACGGATAAAAAACTAGGAAATATGAATTTATTTACAGGGACGAAGGAAATTCCAAGTTATTTCAAATTTGAGTTTTGTCAGTTGCATTGCTATAGGTGATATATTTAATGAGAAACAAAATAATCTAGTGATAGTCACTGCCGATGGTTGGTGTTACATATATAGAGCAGTTTTAAGGAAAAAAGTAGTTGAATATGAAGAAACACCAGTTGAAGATGTAGATACTGTGAGTAAGAATAAGTATTTAATTAAATATTTCTAATCTTATCTCCACCAATAAATGAAGTAATGCTCGAACCTAACCTTATCTAACCTAACATAACCAAATACTTAATTTAGAGGTTTTGAGTAGACATATCTACTGATTATGCATGAATTTTGTCAACATTGAATTTTTAGTTTTTTTATTGGAAGTTTGTTTGAGTAATTATGCATGAATTTCGAATTCTCAAACTTTATCTCCACTTATAAACTGAGGTTTCTCCTTTACCCCATTCAAAATGAAGTAATGCTTGAACCTAACCTTATCTAACCTAACATAACCAAAGACTCAATTTAAAGGTTTCAAGTAGACATTTTTACCAATTATGCATGAATTTTGTCAACATTGAATTTTTAGTTTTTTTGTTGGAAGCTTGTTTGAGTAATTATGCAAGAATTTTGAATTTTCAACTTTTATCTCCACTTATAAACTGAGGTTACTACTCTACCCCATTCAAAAAGAAGTAATGCTTGAACCTAACCTTATCTAACCTAACATAACCAAAGACTCAATTCAAAGGTTTCAAGTAGACATTTTTACCAATTATGCATGAATTTTGTCAACATTGAATTTTTAGTTTTTTTGTTGGAAGCTTGTTTGAGTAATTATGCAAGAATTTTGAATTTTCAACCTTTATCTCCACTTATAAACTGAGGTTACTACTCTACCCCATTCAAAAAGAAGTAATGCTTGAACCTAACCTTATCTAACCTAACATAACCAAAGACTCAATTTAAAGGTTTCAAGTAGACATTTTTACCAATTATGCATGAATTTTGTCAACATTGAATTTTCAGTTTTTTTGTTGGAAGCTTGTTTGAGTAATTATGCAAGAATTTTGAATTTTCAACCTTTATCTCCACTTATAAACTGAGGTTACTACTCTATCCCATTCAAAATGAAGTAATGCTTGAACCTAACCTTATCTAACCTAACATAACCAAAGACTCAATTTAAAGGTTTCAAGTAGACATTTTTACCAATTATGCATGAATTTTGTCAACATTGAATTTTTAGTTTTTTTGTTGGAAGCTTGTTTGAGTAATTATGCAAGAATTTTGAATTTTCAACCTTTATCTCCACTTATAAACTGAGGTTACTACTCTATCCCATTCAAAATGAAGTAATGCTTGAACCTAACCTTATCTAACCTAACATAACCAAAGACTCAATTTAAAGGTTTCAAGTAGACATTTTTACCAATTATGCATGAATTTTGTCAACATTGAATTTTTAGTTTTTTTGTTGGAAGCTTGTTTGAGTAATTATGCAAGAATTTTGAATTTTCAACCTTTATCTCCACTTATAAACTGAGGTTACTACTCTACCCCATTCAAAATGAAGTAATGCTTGAACCTAACCTTATCTAACCTAACATAACCAAAGACTCAATTTAGAGGTTTTAAGTAGACATATTTACTAATGATGCATGAATTTTGTCAACATTATATTTTTAAGTTTTTTTGTTGGAAGCTTATTCAAGAAAAAGGGTCAACGCTTTTTCAGGTTGACGGGCAGGTCTTTTCTGGGGAAAGTACTGATGGGTTGAAAGATGATCAACCTATTTCGTCAAATAAATTCTTCAAAGAAATAGAGGATGATGATGAAATGTTGCTTACTTGTGTACACACACAGCGTATTCCTGCGAATTCTAAAGTGAGATTGAATTATATGATTCTCGAAAAAGGATCTGAATTTCAACTTGCAGGATATTTTATTAGCTGATGTTAACGGAGATGGATCTATAGAGATGGTCCTGGGACTAACAGATCGAGTAGTGCGCTCCTATAGATGGATTCCTAATATAGGGATAAGAAATAAATCTTTTAGTTCTAGTTCAAGTTCGGAGGAGAAAGAAAATAAAACGGATAATTGCTTAGGTATGTTCTGGTATTTGCCGGTGGATTTAACAATAAATTTTTCTCAGTTGGAGCCTGATAATAATTTTCCGATGCTACAGGTAAATTGGTAGCTCTGAACAAATGGGAATGTGCCAATCAGATAGGCTCTATAACTTTGCATCATTCAGAAGATGGGCAACCATCTCTGCTCATTGCCCAACCTGGTGGTACATTTATGAGAATAAAATGTCCGAATGAAGCTACCACGCGACAGGACTTTGAAAATTCGGAAACAAGTACAATAAGTTCATCGAGCGACTCAACTTCCAGTTCCCTCGTCGATTATCAATACTTGGGAATATCCAGGATGAGGAGTCGGAACATTTCTACCGAAATTCTTGGCGATTTCAGGACTTCAACATCTAGAACCGATAAGGAGGAGGTTGAGGAATCGCTGACAAACGATCAGGCTAGACCCTATGCCTTGGCGACTCTAGATGGAACAATCATGCTTGTCAAGAATGAGGTTATACTTTGGTGAGTTTTTGTTGTAATAAGTTTTCAGCTCATCTTTTGGAATAGAAGTACAGGGTGATTGTTTATATTTTACTCAATAGCTATCTCAGTAAATATTGGACCTACAAAAACGTTTGAATGGGCAAATATGAAGTATTTTTTATAGGCATTCAGAATTCAGTACTAGAAAATGCAAAAAAGCATCGTTAATCTAAAAATTTTATGTAAGTTGTTGTTTTTCAAATGGAACCCTGTATCTTATCTTCCTAATCGTTGGAGCTCTTTCTTCTGATATCAAATATACAGGCTGTCCGGGAAAATGTGGGAAATCTCTCGGATTCAGATAAAACATAAAAGAATAAGATGATAAGTTCCCATTATTTTTGAGCGCTCGTACAACTTACACGAGGGCTATATCATTTCGTCACGATGTCTGTATTTTTCGAATTTTGAGCCGAAAATGGTCTCAATCGACTATGTTCGACTCACTGATGACGAATCCGTCGGAAAATTCGAGTCTGTCCATCCGGCCGTCCGTCCATTCGTAAGCACGATAACTCTCGAACGGAACAACCTAGAGACTTGAAATTTTCAGTATGGGTTCAGTTCCCGAATGCCTCGGTTAAGTTCGTTAATGGCTTCCATTTTCCACAATGGGTTCCGTAAATATGGCCGTTCAAAGTTTTGTTTCCCTGATTAATTGAAAACTACAGATTTGATTTAGATGAAATTTTCCACTCAAATGGAGAATGAGGTGTTCAAGCTACATATGAAATTTTGTCCTGATCGCATGACCAGAACCATAGAAACCATAGAAAATTGTAACTTTTGAACGGAAACGCCTAGGGACTTGAAATTTTCAGGGTAGGAGTGGATCTCGAATGTCGTGATCACGTTCATCTATGAACAAAATTTTACTAGGGGTTCCGTAAATATGGTCGTTTGAAACTTAGTTTTCTTGATAATTTCAAAACTACAGATTCGATCGTGACGAAATTTTGTATACTAATGGAGAATGATATATTCAAGCTACATTTATCCAGATCACATGACCAGAACCATAGAAACCATAGAAAATCATAACTTTCGAACGGAAAGGCCTAGGGACTTGAAATTTTCAGGATAGGTGTAGATCTGAAATGTGGCGTTCACGTTTATCAATGAGCAGAATTATACTAGGGGTTCCGCAAATACGGTCGTTTGAAATTTTGTTTTCTCGATAAATTCGAAACTACGGATTCGATCGAGATGAAATTTTGTATTTTAATCGAGATATATTAAAACAATATTTTGTCCAGATCGCATGACCAGAACCATAGAAACCATAGAAAATTGTAACTTTTGAACGGAAAGGCCTAGGAACTTGAAATTCTCAGGGTGGGTTTGGTCGCGAATATCGCGGTCGCGTTCATCAATGAGCAAAATTAGATCAGGGGTTCCGTAAATATGGCCGTTCAAAATATTTTTTTGCTGATAGTTCCGAAAATACTGAGCGGATTGGGATGAAATTTTGCACCTAGCTGAGTAATAATGTATTCAAACTACGTGCGAAATTTTGTCCAGATCGCATCACCAAGACCATAAATACCGTGGAAAATTCTAGCGAATTATCGAAAAAAAATTGATCAGCTGAAGCACTGACATGAAGTCTGGAGTTTCGCCTAAGTTTCAGACTTTTTTTGACAGCTGTCGAAAATTTCTTCAATTGATTTCTGAAACTGGAAAATGCGAATCTACCTACAAGGTGCATGTACGAGCGCTCAAAAGCTCCTGCCTTCACGGCAGTGCTTTTCGTAATTTTTTCGACAACATTTCAGTTCAACTCTCATTGTAACAAGAGTAATGAAATATTCACATATTTCAAGAGTATTCCAATTTAATTTCAGTTGTTTAAAATATCGATGTCAAAATGCTGAATATTCGGAACTCCTTTGGAAATTTGTGATTTTTACTGAATATTGAACTTTTATTCCATTTCTGAGCATAATTTTCACCCATGGAATAATAAAGGGAACATATGAACAGTTCACAAAGTAGAAACGATAGTATCTTTTAGTAATATGACTATTTATATATAGCCGTCTGCGAGACATATATTTAGTGACAAAGTTACATGTTTCATACGTTAGTAGTTAAGGGTTAATTGGCATGCCTTCTAACTAGATACATCGAAGAAACGGCTCCTAATAGATCCAATCCGAAAGAAATTGATAAAAGAGCCAAAAAAAAAAGATTCTTCAAAAAATCTTCAATATCTCCATAACGGTTAAGTTTCGGACACCATATTATAGAACCAAATCCATCAGAAATGACCTGAATAATAACGTCCTTCAATATTCAGTACGACTTTCCCTGTATATTTTAAATCAGAAGAGAGAACTCTACCGATTAGGAAGATAAAATACAGGTGTTCCATTCGAAAAATACCATTTTACATGAAATTTTCAGGTTAACGATGCTTCGTAAAGTTCCTACTCCTAAGAAATAATGTTTTCAGGGCTATGGCTGTGGATCATCAAATTTTTGCACTCACTAAACTGGACGTCACAGGGACCGGTTCGGACGATATTGTTGTTTGTTCTTGGGACGGTCAGACTTACATATTGGATCAAGACAAGAATTCTGTACGATTCCATTTGGAGCAACCCGTTCAGGCTTTCAATAGTGGTTATTATAATTTAAGCCCTAACGAACAACCAGTTACTTGTTTGGTCTATGTTACTTTCAAAAATACAGTAAGATGAACATTTCATTGTGATATAATTTTTATTAATCGTTTTCAATTTGAAGGTTATCATCTATTATGACATCCCCCTGAAAGATCTCAACTGTAGGAAATTTGAACCAGATTTGTCATTATTAGCCGCTAAATTAGGTGAAGAAGAGAAAAAGCTGAAAGATTTGGATAAAAACACAACGAAATCACTTGTTAGTTATTTATTGTATAATGTAAACTCTTCAAATTAATTACAATTGTATAATTTTATTTTATACAAAATGATTTTCTATAACCTAAAAATTTTAATAAACATAAATGGTTTTAGTTTTTACAAGAGATCATTTCCAATTTGCCACCAAGGGGCTCTGCAAGTGCAATTGGAAAATAAATGAAATGTACATAAACTACAATATGGAACTGTAATATTGTTGAACTTTAAATAAAACTACCTGTACAAAAAAATTGCCCATTTCAGTTTGAGATTTCGGAATGTTTGAGTTTTTCACGTTTACATCTGCAGAAACAAAAACATCTTAGGCCTTACAGTTAATCATAATCACTAACGATCACATAACATTTTACAAATTCTTGGACTTAAATATCTACGATATGTACATTAATGAGTAACTAGTGATATTCGATGAACTACATTGATGCCCATTTGGCACTTTTGACTAGTTCTTATGATCTCGCAATCTTTAAATTCGTTAATTTATTGTGTTGGTCTGACATGAAAAATATACATTATATCTTGAATACATTTTCTTTTATCGGTGTTTCAACAATTAGAGCTTCGACAACTTCTCATAAAATTCATTTCGTGGTGTATTCTTTTTTCTCTGGAAATTCTTTTTTGGTTTCTTTGCAGGTTGACAGTAAAAACTAATGAACAATAAAATTTTACTTTATTCACAGAATAAATAAATAATATATACAAAAATTCATCCATTAAATTTACCAAAAAAACGTTAAAATTTTCTCTACTCATTGCGTTGTATATCTGTCACAATATCGTTGTTTCAGTAGGCCAGAATCCAGAAGAAAAGAATACAGTTCAGGAATTACAGCTAGATGGAAAATTGGAAAGGCAATAATTTTCATTTAACTATGGTTTGATTAATTTTTGAATTGGGTTGATTCTTGGTAGTATCTATTCTGGATAGTTTAAAATTCAAAGAAATCAATGAATAATTATCAAAAAATGTCTCATTGTAACACCCTTCATATCTGCGACGAAACAAATGATTTTGGAGCAAATAATCACAATGATGGACCAAAATTACACATGACTCTTTTTATGGAACGATCGGCTCGCTTAATTATTGAGGTTCTGATTTCTGAAATCATAAAAATTACTATGTACAAGATGAGTTTCAGAACAGGGCTCTCCCTCATAAATAAGGATGATTGTTCATCTTATTCGTCTTTAAAACTAATATTGCTGAACTCTGTCAAACGGGAATACTGCCATTTTCATTTCCTCTCCCATCCAGAATTGTACATCCACGAAGATTCGTCTCTCGTTTTACTCCAGGACGATTCAATTCCGTTTTCCTGAAATAGAAATTGATAATTAGAAACCAATCTCAATAAGTAGGTATCTTCGGGAAATGAAATGACCCAATTTATTTCGGACTTTCTCGAGGTGTCAAAAATCGACCTTTTTCAAATCAAATTCTTGCGAAAACTGTGGAAAAGTAGCAAACGCCACATAGATATTTGAGACCTCACGGCCTTCGAGCTGGAAAATCAACCCTTGCCGGTCTCAAATAACTATGTGGCGTCTACTACTTTTCTATAGTTTTCGCAAGAACTCGATTAGAAAAATTACGAAAAGCACTGCCGTGAAGGCAGGAGCTTTTGAGCGCTCGTACATGCACCTGGTAGGTAGATTCGCATTTTCCAATTTTAGAAATCAATTGAAGGAGTTTTCGACAGCTGTCAAAAAAATTCTGAAACTTAGGCGAAACTCCAGACTTCATGTCAGTGCTTCAGCTGATCAATTTTTTTTTGATAATTCGCTAGAATTTTCTACGGTATCTATAGTCTTGGTGATGCGATCTGGACAAAATTTCGCACGTAGTTTGAATACATTATTCCTCAGCTAGGTGCAAAATTTCATTCCAATCAAATCGGTAGTTTCGAAATTATCAGGAAAGAATATTTTGAACGGCCATATTTACGGAACCCCTAGTCTAATTTTGCTCATTGACGAAGGTGACCGTGAAATTCGCGATCCAAACCAACCCTGAAAATTTCAAGTTCCTAGGCCTTTCCGTTCAAAAGTTACAATTTTCTATGGTTTCTATGGTTCTGGTCATGCGATCTGGACAAAATATTGCTTTAATATATCCATTCTCGATTAAAATATGAAATTTTATCTCGATCGAATCCGTAGTTTCGAAATTATCGAGAAACCAAAATTTTAAACTACCGTATTTACGGAACCCCTAGTATAATTCTGCTCATTGATAAACGTGAACGTGACATTTCAGATTCACTACTATCTTGAAAATTTCAAGTCCCTAGGCCTTTCCGTTCGAAAGTTATGATTTTCTATGGTTCTGGTCATGTGATCTGGAGAAGTGTAGCTTGAATATATCATTCTTCATTAGTATACAAAATTTCGTCACGATCGAATCTGTAGTTTTGAAATGATCAAGAAAACCAAATTTCAAACGACTATATTTACGGAACTCCTAGTATAATTTTGCTCATAGATGAAAGTGATCACGAAAATCGAGATAATAATAATAATAATAATTTATTTCCAGCCGCATAAGTACAAAATATGTGAATTCTAGAGATGCACACCTATCCTGCAAATTTCAAGTCCCTAGGCGTTTCCGTTCAAGAGTTACAATTTTCTATGGTTTCTATGGTTCTGGTCATGCGATCTGGACAAAATTTCACATGTAGTAATTCGTGATTCGTCATCAGTGAGTAAAACTCTATCGTTTGAGACCATTTTCGGCTCAAAATTCGAAAAATACAGACATCCTGACGAAATGATATAGCCCTCGTGTAAGTTGTACGAGCGCTCAAAAAGATCGATTTTTGACACCTCGAGAAAGTCCGAAATAAATTGGGTCGATCATAGATATTCCGTGACGTTTCTCCCGGAATTGAACGCTCAGGACCATAAAGAGTGAAAATGTATCGGCAGAATCAAAGTGGCATGTTGGGATACTGAAAAATACGACCGCGTAGCGGTAAAAAAGTCTAGAGTTGCTTATTACATACCCGATAGCCTTCTTCATTCCCTCTATCATCTATATAATGTAAAGGTTGATTATTTACCCCAAATTGTGGATGACTCATGCCCGTTGAGCTGAGGTAATCCATGTTGGAGTAATACGGATAATTGTTGTAACTGTTGGCCGAACTGTTCGTCGTGTTCAGCATCGGAGGTTGCGATGCCGAGCCCCAAGATCTGTGCTGCTCCAACGTGAAACTGTCGATCGAAGCGGGCGACCAAATGCTACCCCCGTTCGTGGAATTGATGTACATCGAGGATGATATCTGAAAAAATTATGAAATTAAGGAAAAAATCGAGAATTTCGAGGATCCAAGGACTTACCGAAGGTGAATTTGTGGGAGCTGTAGTCACAGGTATTTCAGACTTAACGTAGTTCGTGGGGCTTCCTCTAAGATGTGACGCAGGATGTATAACAGGTGATCCAGCAGAAGACCTGGAAATATCGAAATTTTTGGTTCATTATCTTTTTTCTTTTCTTTTTTAATATTCCTAGATGATAGATTTTATTATCCCAAATATTCCTAGATTTTTTTTTCTTTTTTTATCCTTTTTTTTAATTTTCCTAAATGGCAGTCATTCCAATGATGTTTATGTAAACGTCCACTTACCCTGTACTATTGTTGTTTGATACTGGAGTTGTAGCTGGTTTTGTTACAATATTATTTGGTGGTTTAGTTTTGAGTCTTGTTGTCTTTTCTGTACTCTGTTGTTGGGTGTGTTGTTTCTGCTGTTGCCGACATTTTGCTCTTCTATTCTTGAACCATACCTGTAGATTTGAACAACAATAAATTCATTGATCTTATCAAAAAAAAATAGTATTGATGGGAAATAATTACAATTAGGTAGGTGTTATTCACAATCTGGTAAAAATTGGCAAAAAGATAAAAATATTGGAAATAACGCTCTATCAAAGTTTATGCTTTTTTTGCGTTCACTACAAGAGGTTCTAGTAGTTAAAAAAAAGTGGAAACAAAATCGAACTAGCGTGGAATATTTTATTCAGTTTTTCAAATAATAAAGATTACTGAATTTCAAAAGTTCCATAAACATGGGATCGCAAACGTTTCGTTCTCGAGATACAGGATGTTAAAGTTTGAATTTTTTTCAAGTTTTTTTCTCATAGTATCTACACTTCACAAGATATTCAACTGAAATTTGGCATAGATATAACAATTGAGAGTTTACACCATGTGACATGCCGATTTCGATAGCAAATCTACAGGGTGATATTTTTTATTAAACATTGTCCCCTGTTTTCCTCCAGAATTTTTTTTTGGTGAGCCGCTGTGAATTGGAAAAAATGAAAAAAGCAGCTTCGTTGCTATACAAAACTTTATGGTCTCTTGTAGTTTGTCGTATCTGCTACCGATTTCGAGAAACAAATTTTGAACGGTTCTCTCGAAATCTTCAGAAAAATCCTTATTGTCATAAAAATTCAGTTGGTAAGCTGTGGTGAATTAATTCATTGTTAGTTTTGACACATGAAATTGAACTTTTTCAGTTGAAAATCTTGTGAAGAGTAGATACTATAAGAAAAAAAATTTGAAAAAAAAATTCACACTTTAAAACCCTATATCTCGAAAACGAATCGTTTGCGATCTCATATTTATTGGACTTTTTTTTCCTAAAAATGACTTGAGGAATCTCACCTCTTCGTTTTTACCTCCAATTAAGGAACACCCTGTATTGTCTCACTGTCTTGACTAATGTTTGTTCCTTTAAAATTGTATAATATAACAGAAAGTTTTTCTATAACATAAACCGAGCAAAATGAAGTATTCGGAAATCGCAACCGATTCACCCAGTTTTCGGATTCCAACCATTCAAACTGACACGAAAATCGGAAGGTCGACCTTATTGAGGAATTTACGTGTGTGCTCCATTAAATAAAACACGTCCTCAACTATCATTAGCCCGTACAAAAGAACAAACGGAGTAATACGTGTGGCAACAATAAAATAGTTTGCACCGACAACAATAAGCGAACAACGGGTGAAAGAAAATTACAACAATGTAAGTTGTAATAAATCAGTTAAGGGCTGCGCGATCTGAAACCGACCCCGCCGGAGGGAGGCCTGATTAGCCCCTCGATCTTATTCTGGGGCACGTAGCGCCCAGCGGCTTTGTTTACCGACGGAGGCTGAGAGTGAGCCGGCCACTTTTGGAAGTTCGATCATTTCCGCTGAACATTTGCAATGAAAAAGCGGAAACGTGTCGCTGAAAATCCCGGGATGCCGCCCAGGACGTAGAAATTATGCCACAACGTGGCTAATTTCGAAACAAACTCAGCATAGTTTCACGGGAGAATTCTTGCAAGAAATGGTGGCCATCCCAGATCTTGCGATCTGAACCCCCTGGATTATTTTTCGTGGGGTAACGTTCAAAATAAATCATATATTAACCGCGTGTAAAACAAGAACACCATTAAACCATCACGTTTTTACTAGGAATTTGCAAACAGATTTTCCAGTAACAAAGAACATAATTATTCAATATTGTCGAAGAACAGAAACCCCATTCGTGTAAAGTAATAAGCACAATTGTTACGCCGTTCTGTGTTCGCTCTCATTTCAAACACATCAGAGGCTTCGTTTTGTAACACTGTCACTTGAGAATCACGCGATTTAATTATCGATTTCAACCCGTAGGTATCTATTACTTTTTTTTTGTACAAAGTTTTTAACAGGAAAAGATAAACTGGAATCTCCTTTACGGAAACTCGTATCGGAGTAATCGAGCATAGGTAAAAGAATGAATTCTATTCTTTTATTTGTTTTGTTGAAGAAATTTTTGACAGCTGTCAAAAAAATGACAGCAGTTCTTTGTTAATTATGCCGAATCAGCTGTTACAGAAATATAAGAATTTTTATTCAATAATTCGTTAGAAACTAAAATAGTTCTGGTTATGTGATCTGGAAAAAATGTAGCTTGAACATATTACTCTCTATTAAAATACAAAATTTCGTCACGATCGAATTCGTAGATTTGAAATTACCAAGAAAACTAAATTTCAAACGACCATATTTAAGGAAACCCTGGTCGAATTTTGCCCAATAACGAACCTAACCTGAAAATTTCTAGGTCGTTCCGTTCGAGAGTTATCGTGTATACGGCCGGACGGACAGACTTGAATTTTTCGACGGATTCGTCATCAGTGAGTCGAACCTTGTCGATTGGGACCATTTTCGCCTCGAAATTCGAAAAATACAGACATTTAGCAAAAATGATCATGAAAATAAGCGCGCAAAATAAAATAGTTTTCATAAACTTTTTTTCAAAGACTCCCAGTTTCCAAATAAATTAAGGTAAACGTTAATTTTAGTGCCCATCTTTGATTTATTTCAATATATTTTCTCATAAAAAATCTAATCTCAATTTCAGAAAACTTATGGTTCAGGAGATTCGATTTTTTAAAATTTTATTCGGGATTTGACAGTTCCTACCCGACCTACCAACATAATTTCGTATACAAGATTCCAATTTTTCATGAATTTTTCCATTCTTTCGTTGATTGTTGATTGTTTTAATTTTGACAATTCAGTGACATTTTCAGCCAACCTACCAACAAATTTCGTAAAGGATTCCAATGTTTCATGAACTTTCATCACCTTTTTCACAAGAAATCTAATGGTAGATACCAGTTTCAATTTCAGGAAACTTATGATTTGGCAGAAATGATTTTTTTAATTTTGACATTTCAGTGACAGTTTAATTAGAAATTGACAGTTTTCACCCAACCTACCAATATAATTTCATAAAAGATTCCAATGTTTCATTAACTTTCTTTTTCTTCTTTTGAATATTGGGCCATTTCAAGATATTAATTTATGAACGAAATCATTTCCTTCACAAGAAATCTTATGGTAGATACCAGTCTCAATTTCAGGGATAAATAATTTTTTTTTATTTGACATTACAGTGACAGTTTAATTGGAAATTGACAGTTTTCACCCAACCCAATTTCGTGAAACATTCCAATTTTTCATAAATTTTTTCTTTCTTTTTTGAATATTGGGCCATTTCAAGATATGAATTCATGAACGCAATCATCTTTTTCATACGAAATCGAATGGTAGAGACCAGTCTGAATTTCAGGACACTTCATGGTTTACGAAATATGATTTTTTTTTTATTTTGACATTTCAGTGACAGATGTAGAATTGACAGTTATCATTCGACCTAGCAACATAATTTCGTAAAAGATTTCAATGTTTCATGAACTTTTTTTTCGCTTTTTTTGAATATTGGGCCATTTCAAAATATTAATTTATAGAGTAAATCATCCATTCCTCGATTGAAATGTTTAAATCGATATTTGCTAACCTTACCACTTCGTTATTTACAAGTCTACGCGTATAATTTGATATAGCCCTCGTATAAATAGAACGAGCGCTCAAAAAGGACAATTTGTGTTCAATTCTCGACTCCAGGATAAAATTTCATCGTAATTTAGGAAAGAATACACACCTGAACACGAGATTCCGGCAGATTTATCTTCAGTGCTACTTCTTCCCTCATGAAAATATCAGGATACCTTGTTTTGGCGAACAGCGTTTCCAAAACGTCCAGTTGTGCTCTGGTAAATGTTGTTCTTTCCCTACGTTGTTTGCGTTGGTTTCCTAAACATAAAAAACGTTGATAAATTTCAAAAAAAGGGCATGTTTCCGCCCGGGATCGAACCGGGGACCTTCCGCGTGTTAGGCGGATGTGATAACCACTACACCACGGAAACCATATGAGAGAAATTCGTTTTGAATATTATATACTGTAGGGCCTTTCCTTCATAGAACATTTACTTAATGATTTCAATCATTGGGCTAATAACATTTCATAAACATTGCATATTGTCGATCGAAAACAGAGAAAAATATGAGGACCCAAAGTTACTACCTTACTCAACTTGAAACGATCAAGGTAACACAATAAAAAAGAAGATTAGTCAATTCTATAACCTAACCACATAACCACAAGTATTTGATTGATCATAGAGATACAAATTTCTTCGAATGCAATCGTAGGGATATTTATGTTGATTGTAATTACCTCCAGGATATCCCATCGACGGATGCAGAGAATCCACGGGTATCCCATGTAATCCAAGTCCTGGAACAGTGTAAGGGGCCGTCTTCAAGTAGGCCATTCCTGCAGTACCTCCACCGCAGGTACTTCCAAATCCAGGGAATGTCAGCTCGCTCTCTGGGTTGCATCTGGAATAATGGGAATACCTAAATTAGCCATGATTTTTTTGTCCGTTCATAATCAGGAGGCAACAGACAAATATTCGGAATTTACAGAAAACTACCCTTATTTCAATTCCAGAAGATAACATAGAGGTTTGAGTTTGTGGTAGTTTATCTGGAAATTCTGTGCAAGTGAATAACTACATTTCTATAGATTTGAACTTACATTGAAATTTACATAAACAAAAATAGATGCAGTTGAAACAACTGTAGTCGAAAAATAAGAATGACTTTATATTTTCACATCACGAAACGAAAATTTATACACAACTGAAAAAACGACAAAACTTCTGACTAATTGTCATATGTGTACCTAATGCATAGATAAGAAGAAAAACATAAGGTCTGTGTTGAAACGATTGTAGACAGCAATCTGCAAACAAGCAATAGTAGGACGACATCCAACAGATGGCATGTTAAGTTTAAGCGAGCATAGAGAGAAAAAATAAGTTTATGAATTTCATAGAAATGTCACATAACCGACGTATTGGATTCAAATACCTCCAGCAGAGGGCGGCACATAAATGCAAAAATTATAAATGTAGTAGGCTCTAATATAAATTTTTTATCGCTATATTCCACCGGAATGATTTTGTATACGTAAAAAACGGTTTCATTGTGCAGTGATCGATAGAAAAATTCGAGAGAAGTTGGAAATCGCTTTTGTTCATAGCGGCCCTTTTGAATTCGCGCTTGTAGTAGAAGTAGATAATAAAGTAAAGTAGGAAATGTCAAGTGGGATGACTTTTTAGAGAGTTAGAGTTTTTTATTTCCCTAGTATTCGAACTTGTGTCACTGATATGTTTCACGTAAGCGGGTCACTGAATTTTGTGGCTTATCCTTTGAGCAAAATGAAGAATGACCCATCAATATGATAGTATTTCTTAAAGGCTATCCAAATATTTTATAGGAAAAACTATCGACCCAAGGCATGAAAAGGAATTGGGGAAAAACCGTTTTCCAAAAAAAAATTTTTTGCAAATTTGGCTGATTTTCAAAATAAGAAGGTTAATAGATCATTTCTCACCAATTGTTCCTTCATTTGAACTTCCGGTTTTCTAGAAAACCGAAAATTTTTTCTCAGAGAATATACTTCATTATATTCTCCCATATTTTCTGAATAATCAATCGATTCTGAATCCGAATACGTCAATATAATGGTGGTTTTATATTTATTTCAAGCAATTCCATTCAAAATCAACGTGAGGAAATTCAGATTCCATATTCGGAAAATATATCCATGTTGTCTATGGTTTAATCAATATTTGATTGTCAAAATTTGAAGTTTTCATTCTCGATTATAATAGAAGCGAAAATATGAAGCCTGAATTTTCATTCAATGCTCTCAATATGTTTACTCTACAAGAAAATTAGGATTTTTTGAAATTGTTTATCAAAAGCAATCAAAATGCTATTCACAGAAACTGTTGAAAGTGCCCGCCTCTCACCTTTTCGCACTTTCTGATACAATCCCAACTTTCTTCAAGGACTAAACATGTTGAGTGCATTGAATGAAAATTCAGGCTTTATATTTTCGCTTTTATTATAATCGAGAATGAAAACTTCTAATTTTGACAATCAAATATTGATTGAACCACAGACAACATGGATATATTTTCCGAATATGGAATCTGAATTTCCTCAGGTTGATTTTGAATGGAATTGCTTGAAATAAATATAAAACCACCATTATATTGACGTATTCGGATTCAGAATCGATTGAGTATTCGGAAAATATGGGAAAATATTTTGTAAGAAAAAATTTTCCGTTTTCTAGAAAACCGGAAGTTCAATAAGAGAAACAATTGGTGATAAATTGTCTTTAGACCTTCTTATTTTGAAAACCAGTCGAATTGCAAAAAATTTTTTTTGGAAAATCGGTTTTTCCTCAATTTCTTTTCATGCCTTGATTCGATTGTTTTTCCTATAAAATATTTGGATAGCCCTTAAGAAATACTGTCATATTGATGGGTCATTTTTCAATTTTCTTCAGAGGAAAAGTCACAAAATTCAGTGACCCGCTTACGTGAAACAACTTTTTTCAGAATCTTCCAAATAGTTTTTCGACAATCTGTGAATAAAACAAGTATCATTAATGACTATAATCACAATTTTCAAACGGCAAGTCCGATGAATTGACATGTTTCTGATAATCACCAACATAAAATTGCGGAAAATTACAACCAAAAATTCAAAATAAAAGTGAACAGTTTATTGCTCACAGGCATAATTAATTATCCGTTTCATTTACGTCGTCGAAATGAAACTAACACGCGTAAATATAATTTTCTCCTTATTGCCTTGGTCTGACTTAGTCATTCGAATGGGAAGTTGGTACCTTCTAGAGTCCATGGCGTTCAAGGTTTTCAATTTGGTGAATATAGCATGGGATTAGTCGTTTTTCAGTTTTAAGGTGGATTAGTTGAGGGGGTTTAATTAATCAAACTTGCGAGAATATCTTGGATTCGGGTGAGCCCATAAAAGAATTATCCCTTTAGTTTTAATGTTCCTATATACAGAATAATTTGGTCTCTTTTAGGTCTCTGGATGAAACAAAAATATTTTTTCTCTAAATTTATTGTTTTAATATTTTTTTAGATTTAATCTTGATGAAATTCATGTTCCAAATTCCTTATGACATTTCCTCTAGGTTGTTACCTCGTAGATTTTTTTCGATTGGATCCAGCGTTAATTCCTAACAGATTCAGATCTCGAATCTAGGGCAAAAATCAGAATTTTTGTGAGAATCTACAGGGTGAAATTTTTCAAGGTTAATCCCACTTTTTTCATACAAAAAGTGGACCATCCTGTACATCTATATCGGATATGAAATCAATATTCACATTTCAGGAATGAAGACGTTAACACTTCTACTCTTATCATCTTTGATATTACATTCTTCCCACAGTCTACCCTTCGTAAGTATTTTCATAAACTTATAAACCATGTCCTCATTCATTCTTCTTCAAACTATTTTAACTCGAGGAGATTCAAACAATTTAGAAGATTTTTAATTTATTTAAATTCCCTTCTGATCCATCCTTCTCTTTGCAGTTTGAGTTGGGGAGGAATGGCAGATTCGGGGTCAAATTTCTGGGTTACAACGCCGGCATTAATTTAAGAAATGGTGGTGTTTACGCCGGAACGCCATTCGGTCAAAGGGTATCGGCTGGTTTGGGTGGTCCGCAAGGTCTTTTTGCCGGCGCTAATAATGGGTATGGTCAACAAGTAGGAGTTGGTTTAGGGAGAGGCCCATTGGCGGGGGTTTTGGGTGGACTTGCTGGAAGAGCTTTTGGCGGGCTTACAGGTTCTCTACCTTTCAATATATTTATTAAAGAATTATGAAAAATTTTTGCGACTTAATGAATGAAATATCTGATATAATGACCGGACTTTCTCACAGGTGGTGGACAAAACGGAGGAGACGACTTCCAGTGGGTTTAATAGTTGCTACTAGGATATCATTTTTATCGACTGTATAAGAAAAATTGGTTTTTATGTACTCATATGTAAATATGAAATTTTCGAAGTTAGCCATAAGTGTATTTAACAATTTGAAAAATATGAACCTTCACGTTAAAGGTCATTCAAATTATTTTCGATATATGTAGAACATTAATTATGTCGTAAAAAACCTTATTTCATTTTATATCTGATTCTGGCAATAAAATATGCGAATGAAATTTTGCCAAACTTACATAAAGAATTTATTTTGCTCCTCTTCCTAATATTGAGATGTTTCAACTTGAGAAAGATTGGTTGAAATATGATTATACCTTGATACTTTTTTCAAACAATGAATTTCGAACAAATATCAAATCATTTGGGGCCTACTCGAATCTTTTAGGAAATCGAGGAAATCAACTGTTTAACTCGATTTGAGTGTCACCAGATGACATTTCTTGATGGTTGATGTGAAAACCGATACCCTAAAAATTTTCAACTTCTAACCATTTGTTTTTATAGTTTGAAACGACAAATTAGGTTTGTTACTATTTTAACTCGAAATGAATAGACCATAAAACTTATGACAGGTTTTGGTTTTGCTGGATAATTCTCTAAGATTGAGTATTCTACCTATGAACTGTTTTTTGTATTATTTGTCACCAGATAACATTTCTTGATGGTTGAAGTGGAAACCTATAACTTGAAAATTTTCAAAACTTCTAACCATTTGTTTTTATAGTTTGAAAAGACGAATTTAGTTTGTTACTATTTTCACTCGAAATTAATAGACTATATAATTTATGACAGGTTTTGGTTTTGCTAGATATCCCTCTAAGATTGTGTATTCTACCTATAACATTTTTTTTAATTATTTGCGTTTTGAACACAGTCTGATGTGTTAACATTAACTCATTATAATTTTCTTTTTTCTTCGTTTTTTCGCAAACTACTTTTCCCTAAGTTCATTGTAACTTGCTTCATTTTGTTTATTATATGAGTACTTTTGAAAAATTTCAAAATTCTTATTGAAAAAAATTCCATGAAAGCCAAAAGGACAAGAACCAACTGAAAACTGAACATTTTCAACAAAGTCAAAACAAATTCTATCGCACAAAATTTTTTGATGGCAGAACCAATTTTCCACTACACACTTTTTTCCTACAATGAATTTCTAATACCTATATCAAGTTATTTGGAGCCTACTCAAATTTTTCAGTCGGGGAAATCAACCGTTTAACTCGATTTGGGTTTCACCAGATAACATTTCTTGATGGTTAATGTGAAACCTATAACCTAAAAATTTACAAAACTTCTAACCATTTATTTTTCAAGTTTGAAAAGACGAATTAGTTTGTAACTATTTTCACTCGAAATGAATAGACCATAAAATTTATGACAGGTTTTGGTTTTGCTAGATATCCCTCTAAGATTGTGTATTCTACCTATGAAATTTTTTTTTATTATTTGCGTTTTAAACACAGTCTGATGTGTTAACATTAACTTATGATAATTTGCTTTATCCTTCGTTTTTTTGTAACTATTTATGTACATACTTTTTCTCGGTTCATTGTGAGTTACTTTATTTTGTTCATCATATAAGTACTTTTGAAAAAATTGCAAAATTCTCTGAAAGCCAAAAGGACAAGACCAACTGAAAACTGAACATTTTCAAAAAGTTCAAAACAAATTCCATCACACAATTTTTTTTCAGGGCAGAACTAATTTTACACTACCCACTTTTTTCAAACAATGAATTTCGAATTAATATCAGGTCATTTGGAGCCTACTCGAATTTTTCAGTCGGGGAAATCAACTGTTTAACTCGACATTTCTTGATGGTTGATGTGAAAACCTATAACCTAAAAATTTTTCAAAATTGCTAACTTATTGTTTTTATTGTTTGAAGGACGAATTTAGTTTGTTACTATTTTCACTCGAAATGAATAGACTATGAAATTTAGGTATGACTTTTGGTTTTGCTAAATAGATTGTGTAGTCTACCTATGAACTTTTTGATTATTTGCGTTTTAAACATAGTCTGATGTGTTCACATTAACTCATTTTAATTTGTTCTGTTTTTAATTTTTTTGCAACTACTATAAAGAAATGTTGGCTTTATCACAACGAAAGAATTGACTTAAAACAAAAGTGCAAGAACTAACTTAAAATTGTTCATTCTCTCAAATTGAATGGAAAACAACATATATTGCTTGAAAATGTTTTATGACATGAAACCAATTTTCCCACTATATCATATTTTTAATTCATAATTTTGGTAAAGAAATCGATTTATGAATATCATCATTTCTTTTTGAATTTCTTATTTTTATTCTATATTCAATCGATTGTTTTCAATTTGTAGTTGTAGCAATGCTTCCTTCTCCTCTTTATGATCTTCTCCCTTTTATCATTGGAGCAGAAGACTTCTTTCTAAATTATTTAATTCCACTTTTGAAAGAAAACAGTATCAAACTAATGAAAACGGTTTAAAATTGAGGTTGAGGTATTTTCGACATTCCTGTCACACAGTAGATCACATCTGTCATATTTGGCCGACGTTGCCAGATCTACGTAACCTTCAGTTAAGTTTTGGTGCAGTCGAACTGGTGCGAACCAAAAAAAGTCTTAGCCATGATTGAACGAATAACTGGTAGCCAATTGGATCTTCATTTTCATCCTTTCAAGGGAAGAAAGTACGGAATCCGAAAATACTAAGCAAAGCCATATAATCGCATGTTTGGCGATACAATGAACGATAATCGCTATTTAACGAGAATCTCTGTACTTCCTACGTTACAAAAGAACTAGGTATTTCCAGACTTGCCGACGGACTCAAAGATACCTTGGAGGACTTGTTATTTTTTGAGTGTAATATTCTCGTTATCTAATGAATAATCTGTTATATTTCGTCGACGTTGCCAGATATTTTTTTTTATTAATTTTTTTTTATTTTTATTTTATTTATTTCTCTTTGGGATACAAACAGGACGAACCCAAAAAAGTATCCACATATGGCATTTACAATAACTGAATAATACATCGAGCCAAAATAAAAATAAGACAATAACTCAAAACAGTTAAAGTTGAGTGAAACTGGTGCAAACGAAAAGATTTTTGAGTTCAACTAGAGAATAGCTTTGTGTAAGAAGCTAAGGCTCTTTTTTGATCCGGGTGTCAGATACGGATGTGTCAAAAGAGGCGCCAGAACCAAACCCATCTATCCGAAATCGAAGACGCGTCGGGAAAGAGGCCAAGCCCCGCATCTCTCGAAAACACAGCCACATTAGCCG
The DNA here is from genome assembly GCA_963966015.1 of Aphidecta obliterata. Classification (NCBI taxonomy): domain Eukaryota; kingdom Metazoa; phylum Arthropoda; class Insecta; order Coleoptera; family Coccinellidae; genus Aphidecta; species Aphidecta obliterata. Next base: position 31,049,766 of record OZ014428.1, read on the forward strand.
TTTGAAAAGTATTACAATCAAATCTTTAATCTGGAAAGGAATGACACTTTCTTTTGTGCCGAGGATTACGTCAATATGACGCCTTAAGCCGTCGGAGGAACCTGACCCATGTACGGCGGATATTATGGGGGTCCAGAGGACCTAACTTGTTGTCTTGTAATGGAACACCACAACACCGAAACTTTCGGTGACACTTTTTTTACTCGCAGGACTCGTTTGGATTATGGGATATGTGGATTTTTTGTGGGCATTACAAGGAGGACGAGAAAAATTAATTTGGGACGTTATCTTTCACGAACAGATTTGTATTTGTTCGTTTTGGTCGGATGATTTGGGGTCTGACAAGGTAATCATCAGATTTTAATTCCACGATGGCTATAAAAGACAGTTTCTGTCACATTCCAGTAATTGGTATTCGAACATACCTGAAGGAGTTAAGGCAAGACATTGTACAAATCTGACATCTGCGCAACGCTAGTTTATATTCATTTACTTTACAGTAATCTACCTAATCAGGATTGCAGAGCCCGTCCGAGAAGAAAATAATCGCTGGTCGTCATAGACAACACAAGAAGCTCTTTGGAAAACTGATGACGGATGCTAACCTGGAAGTTGAAAGCTCTCTTGGTTGAAAAGTTGAAAAGCGTAATTTCGGTTGCATACACAACTTAGAGTCCTCAAACAACTATATGATCACGATCTTGGCCAGGGCCGTATCTAGGGCGTGGCAAGGGTGGCACTTGCCACGGGCGCAAGGTCCGAAGGGGCGCCAAAAAATATCAAAAATAAAAAAATAGAAGCACCAAGAAAAAAAAATCAAAGATGACAACACGGTTACGTAAGTAAGTAATTCGAACACAACATTTCGAAACATTGATATTCAAAGTACAGAATGAAAATGCAATAAGGTCAGAAATACGAGGAATATCGTCCAACTGTTATAACAAATTTTCAAAGATGCCGCACACTGATCATAAATATTACAACCGGCAATATCGTCATTCCAAGCACGGCCTTTTTATGAGTTGTTTACATTACATCCCTCATCTCCTCCTTCTTTGATGATGATGGTTCATAATGATCGATTTGTTTAGATTTTTAGCCACATTTGTGGTATTTTAAAAACAATTCGTATTGCCAAAAATTCATTAATCGGAGTTTTGAGCTCAAGAAGTGAAAGAAAAATTGGGGAATCTTATTCTATTCTACATAAATATTGATTTCTTTCGATTTTGAAGAGAAGAGCAAAAAATTCAAATTTTAATGTTCGTTTAGTGTGTATCCAGATTTGAAGTGTTATAAGTTTCGAGTTTTTTTTTATATTCTGACTTTTTTGTGCCTCAAAAGCGAACGCTGTACATCCGTTGAAGTCGCAAATAGGTGTAATTATCAAAGTTCTTCGCTAGCTCAAAAAATCGTCCCTGGTAAATTCGATAACAAATTATGAATTTATCATATATCTTAACTTCTGGGAAATTCTGTTGAGTGAAATAAACCGAATTAATCAATATTTGCAAGAAAAACAATTAGATATATCTAAAGGCTCACAAATGATACTTGGACTATTGAACTTACTGAAAGCTAACAGAGAAAACTTTTTCATGCCATTGATGGAACTTTCGAAAATGAAGCTGATAAAATTGGAATCGAAGCAAAGTTACATCAATCGAGAAAACGAAAAAAACCCAAAATGCCAGGGGAACTAGCCAGTGATGAAGTTCATCTTTTTGATGCTATCGCAAAACTCATGAATTGGACTATAATTATTCAAATTGAAAAAAGATTTGTTGCTTTGAACGAAGTGGCAAACGACTTCAGTTTTTTGAATGGTAGTGTCATTCAAACTATGAATATTGACGATTAGAAGAAAAGGGCTGCAGATCTTAAGATAAATGTTCGTATTCATTACATAAATATGAATATTTCATTTTGTTTTTTCAGAATTTGTTCTATTTTTATGCATTTCATTTAAAATGTGTATTTCAATGTTTTCAATGAAAACATTTTTCCATAAAAATGTGTATTATTTTGAAACTCTTACGTAAATATATGACTAGCATTATGAAAAAAAAATACTATAAGAAAATATGATGGATAAAAAAAAATCCACGCAAATGGGGGGGCGCTGTCTAACATATTGACACAGGCGCAATAGTACCTAGATAAGGCCCTGCATATACTATTTCGATGTAGGTGAAATCCACATATTTCCTTAAAATTTCGTCGGTATCCACCAGCAACCCACCCCCAGTGGAAATCTGATCAAAAATCTGCATGGGACTAATTCCCTTAATTACGTTCCCAATTAGCAGGACAACAACCCTCCCTGGCCATTATCGGTGGATTCTTGATGCAAAACTTGCGCCCTTCACCCCCCAGAGACTTTAGTTGGGGTAAACAGAGGGTCGGAATCGAGTTAGAGAGGCATGATTGTCATGATAACGTTAATGATGCCCCATTGGGCAGATTAGGACCAAGGGCCGATTCTTTGAAGTTTGTTTTGATCCGATTTTTGGAGTTGATTACGCGAAATTGATTTAAACGGCCTGATTTAACGAGGTGATGATTCGATTCGAATCGTTTGGTGCGTGGCCGTTTGAGAAGCTGGAGTTGAATCCTTTTCACCGAAAAATAAAGCTCTCCAGGATGGAATTTTAAGACCCACCAAATAGCTGAAGGGGATGTTTGTGGTACCGCCCTAAACCCGTACCGCTTACTCAAAATATAATGAGCCCTCCGAGGTACCTTCGAGACCGTCGGCACCATACAGTCTGGAAATACCTAGTTCTTTTGTCACGTAGGAAGCACAGAGAGTCTCGTTAAATAGCGATTATCGTTCATTGTATTGCCAAACATTCGATTATATGGCTTTGCTTAGTATTTTCGGATTCCGTAGTTTCTTCTCTTGAAAGGATGAAAATGAAGATCCAATTGGCTACCAGTTATTCGTTCAATCATGGCTAAGACTTTTTTTGGTTTGCACCAGTTTGACTGCACCAAAACTTAACTGAAGGTTACGTAGATCTGGCAACGTCGGCCAAATATGACAGATGTGATCTACTGTGTGACAGGAATGTCGAAAATACCTCATAACCTCAATTTTAGACCGTTTTCATTAGTTTGAAACTGTTTTCTTTCAAAAGTGGAATTAAATAATTTAGAAAGAAGTCTTCTGCTCCAATGATAAAAGGGAGAAGATCTTAAAGAGGAGGAGGAAGCATTGCTACAACTACAAATTGAAAAAAATCGATTGAATATAGAATAAAAATAAGAAATTCAAAAAGACATGATGATATTTATAAATCGATTTCTTTACCAAAATTATAAATTAAATATGTTTTAGTGTGAAAATTGGTTTCATGTCATAAAACATTTTTAAGCGATATATGTTGATTTTCATTCAATTTGAGAGAATGAACAATTTTAAGTTAGTTCTTGCACTTTTGTTTTAAGCCAATTCTTTCGTTGTGATAAAGCTAACATTTTTATAGTAGTTGCAAAAAAATTAAAAACAGAACAAATTGAAATGAGTTAATGTAAACACATCAGACTGTGTTTAAAACGCAAATAATCAAAAAAGTTCATTGGTAGACTACACAATCTATAAAGTCATAAATTTCATAGTCTATTCATTTCGAGTGAAAATAGTAACAAACTAAATTCGTCCTTCAAACTATAAAAACAATAAGTTAGAAGTTTTGAAAAATTTTTAGGTTATAGGTTTTCACATCAACCATCAAGAACATATGACTTGATATTTATTCGAAATTCATTGTTTCAAAAAAGTGTGTAGTATAAAATTGGTTCTGCCTTAAAAAATTTTGTGCGATGGAATTTCTTTTGAACTTGTTGAAAATGTTCAATTTTCAAGAACTTGTATGATAAACAAAATGAAGCAGCTTACAATGAACCGTGGTAAAAATAGTGCGCGAAGAAACGAAATACACAGCAAATTATAGTGAGTTGATGTTAACACATCAAACTGTGTTTGAAACGCAAATAATCAAAAAAAAATTCATAGGTAAAATACACAATCTTAGAGGGATATCTAGAAAAACCAAAACCTGTCATGAATTTTATAGTCTATTCATTTCGAGTGAAAATAGTAACAAACTTAATTCGTCTTTTCAAACTTAAAAAATAAATGGTTAGAAGTTTTGTAAATTTTTAGGTTATAGATTTTCACATTAACCATCAAGAAATGTTATCTGGTGAAACCCAAATCGAGTTAAACGGTTGATTTCCCCGACTGAAAAATTTGAGTAGGCTCCAAATAACTTGATATATATTCGAAATTCATTTTTTGAAAAAAGTGTGTAGTGGAAAATTGGTTCTGCCATCAAAAAACTTTGTGCGATAGAATTTGTTTTGAACTTGTTGAAAATGTTCAGTTTTCGATTGGTTCTTGTCCTTTTGGCTTTCATGGAATTTTTTTCAATAAGAATTTTGCCATTTTTCAAAAGTACTTATATAATAAACAAAATGAAGCAAGTTACAATGAACCGAGGGAAAATTAGTTTGCGAAAAAACGAAGAAAAAAGAAAATTATAATGAGCTAATGTTAACACATCTGACTGTGTTTAAAACACAAATAATAAAAAAAAAATTTTACCAAAACAAAACCTGTCATAAATTTTATAGTCTATTCAGTTCGAGTGAAAATAGTAACAAACTAAATTCGTCTTTTCAAACTATAAAAACAAATCGTTAGAAGTTTTGAAAATTTTCAAGTTATAGGTTTTCACTTCAACCACCAAGAAATGTTATCTGGTGACACTCAAATAGAGTTAAACGGTGGGTTTCCCCGAATAAAAAATTTGAGTAGGCTCCAAATGACTTGATATTTATTCGAAATTCATTGTTTGAGAAAAGTGTGTGGTGTTAAATTGGTTCTGACCTCAAAAAATGTTGTGCGATGGAATTTGTCTTGAACTTGTTGAAATTGTTCAGTTTTCAGTTAGTTCTTGTTCTTTTGCCTCTCATGGAATTCATTTCAATAAGAATTTTTCCATTTCTCAAAAGTACTTATATGATGAACAAAATGGAGCAACTTACAATGAACCGAGGGGAAATTAGTTTGCGAAAAAACGAAATACAGAGCAAATTATAATGGGTTAATGTTAACACATTAGACTCTTCAAAACCAAAATAATAAAAAAAAAGTTCATAAGTAGAATACAGAATCTGAAATAAATACCAAGCAGAACCTGTTTGGAACTTGATCAAGTCCGTCACAGTCAAGCTCATTATCATTCCCTAAAATAACATTCTGCATTCTATTAATTTCGAGTCCAAACTGTAAGAAACTTTAAATGTCATTTTGCTCTTCTAACTATCGAATAACAACAAATGTTTTGGAGGTTTGAAAATGTATAGGTTATATTGAATTAAGTTAAGAAGAGATTTACTCGGATTCAAGATTTGTCTTTTGATGATTTGAGTTAAAATTAAAGATAAGGGGAATAAACGGTCGTCAATGTGATTGATAAATGGCGAATAAAAACCCGGCGCATTCGCCAATTTGCAACACATCCGGAAAGTTCGAATTGAAATATTTTGATGATCATGAGCTTTCTAGCTTGGAATTAGGAATAAGTTTGTTTACTTTAGAAAGCTCATTCAGCATATTTCTAATTTCCTTCAATTCCTATCGAATTGAAGAAGAATAAAGTTGATTCAATGACTTCATTACCTTCAACCCAGTTAAATCGTGCGTAATAATCATCCATCAATACTTCCGCAACGAATAAAGACGTAATCCCCATGTGTCTTATCAAGAATCCAACAGATAATCACCCCACCCCTCGCACCAGGTGTCTACGCGCTGCCCCCGGCCCCGCAGAAATTGGCCGCTCGTTTGTTTCTTTAAGCCAGCCACCCTTATCATAATAATTGCGCGTATCGAAGAGGATTTGCATTAGGTCGAAATGGGCTAGTTGGCGAGTGATGAAGGGGGTGTGTTATCGCCCTCAGAACACCCCGGACGGAGAGCCGGTTCAAACATGTGCACACGTGCTCGGGTTTTGGTTAGATAATGGACATGGACGGTAAAATGCTGTCGATTGAGTATGAAAATCGGCGGTGGCAAAGAAAAGGATCAATTGAATGTTTGGTTCTCGTTTGGGCTGGATGATTTGATGAAACGTGAAGTGTGTGGCCAGCTTTAGATGCAGTTTTGTGGCATTAAATTATTCTTTCAAGTTTGGCAACAATACTTTTCGTTTATTGAATAATTATATTAAAAATGTTTAATTTAACGAATATAAATAAAAAAATTGAAGAAAAACTTTAATGTGCTACACAATCAGGAATTCTATGAGAACTAACATGCTTATTTTAAACACTTACCCAGCAGTAAGGGTGTTTGGCCACATTTAAATCTGAAACAAAAAGTTTTGATTAATAACCCAGTAAATCATAGAGTTGCAGAAAAACTGAGATAAAATTTGAATGAGATGAATGTTTTTGAAGAAGCACAACTCTTGTTATTGTATCATGTAGAATTCTGGATGGTATAAAAGTTGTCCACTTTTTTGTAAAATATAACTGTGATATTCCATAGAATGATGAATTTCAACAGAAAAATGAAACAAAACTTTTTGTTTGATAACCCAGTAAATTATAAATAGTTGCAGAAAAGCTGAGATAAAATTTGAATAAGATGAATGTTTTTGAAGAAGCACAACTCTTGTTATTGTATTGTTAATAATTCTGGGTGGTATAAAAGTGTTCCACTTTTTTTGTAAAATATAACTGTAATATTCCATAGAATAATGAATTTTAACACAAGAATGAAACAAAAAGTTTTGTTTAATAACCCAGTAAATTATAAATAGAGTTGCAGAAAAACTGAGATAAAATTTGAATAAGATGAATGTTTCTGAAGAAGCACAACTCTTGTTATTGTAATATTAATAATTCTAGGTGGTATACAAGTGGTCCACTTTTTTGTAAAATATAACTGTAATATTCGATAGAATGGTGAATTTTAACACAAAAATGAAACAGAAAGTTTTGATTAATAATCCAGTGAATTATAAATAGAGTTGCAGAAAAACTGAGATGAAATTTGAATAAGATGAATGTTTTTGAAGAAGCACAACTCTTGTTATTGTATTATTAATGATTCTGGGTGGTATACAAGTGGTCCATTTTTTTGTGCAATATAACTGTAATATTCCATAGAATGATGAATTTCAACACAAAAATGAAACAAAAAGTTTTGATTAATAACCCAGTAAATAATAAATAGAGTTGCAAAAAAACTGAGATAAAATTTGAATAAGATGAATGTTTTTGAAGAAGTACAACTCTTGTTATTGTAATATTAATAATTCTAGGTGGTATACAGGTGGTCCTTTTTTTGAAAATATAACTGTAATATTCGATAGAATGGTGAATTTTAAAACAAAAATGACTTATTTCCTTTTTTTTTGGTGGTTTAAATCGAAAGATAATTAGAATTGTTTTGAGAATCTACAGGTTGGTACTTTTTCCTCCTAGGATACGAAAGGGGGCGTAAGGACACAGTACCAAAGCATACAAAACGTTGAACAAAAGAGCCATCTCGATCTCATTCAAACCCACCATTTCTAATAATAAACCCGGCTTATCTCCCGGCGAAACCCTCAACTTCGCAATATCCTGATCAGACGAGCCGAAATGTGCAATTTCGAAATCCTCGACAAACCAATAATGGGGTACACTCGATTTTTACGCTCACTTGATCCCGAAAGCGGTTTTCAACATCTGCAAGTCCGCGCGGGACAAAGAGGGATATCAGAAGTCGAGGCGGATGATTTTATTGATTCGATATCGGGGCGGATATCGGTCTCGAAGTTTACATCCTCTTTAATGAGCCTTGTATTGAAAACCCAGCGGGCCGTGAGTAACAGAACGCTTGATTCTTCTGGTCGGTGGTTCTTCAAAGTTGCCGACTGGTGTATCTGCCGAGACGTGTCTTAATTCTTCGGATGTTCAGTGATTGGGAAGGAAGACATGGAATTCCCATATTTGGGGTAAAGAGGAAGACTTGATTTTACGTGGGGCACAATGAGTGTTGATTTCGTTGAGGATGCTCAGTTCTATTATTCCTCGCCGATCCTTCTCATGAAGATAAATAAAAGATACTAAGTCCTATTTGAAGATAATCCAACAGTGGATTCGGCAGGTGAACGGAAACGTACTTTTTTTTTTAATCTGTAGAGAAATTCACAAATTCCAAATGATAGTAGTTATTTATCTTCTTCTATTGAATAGTATATTCGTTATTCAACTACTCTTAAGCCATTAATAGTATTTGTAAACAATCACCGTGCTCACTCCTATAACTCCCTGGCTCTGTGCTTCTGAACACACCGATTGGCCGAAAAGAAACAGTCCATTATTGGAATAGTTGATACCTAACTATTATTGATGAAGATGAAAGTGAAAGTGAATTCAGATAGTGGAGATAAGTTATTATGTGCACCTTCAGAAATAAGACAATCAGCCAAAGTTACCACACATAATGTATTGCCCGAAAAATCCCAAAACAAATATAAAGGTGTATACAACAATTTTTAAGATAGGTGTAGCAGTAAAAATATAAAGTCATCGTTTACAGAGAATGTTCTTTTGGCAAATTTTAGTGAACTTAGCACTAAATATAAAGCATCGTCCCTATGGACTTTCAACTCCATGCTAAGAAGCACAATCAACATAAATAATGCATTGATATAGGTAATTACTAAGGTTTGTAAATAAAGTTCTTTCTATGTATGTACTTGTATCTTGGTATTCTTATGGAAATCAAAACATGGTCATATTGCTCAAAGTTCGAAAATTTAGAATGAAATAAATTCAAATAATATCATCAAAATTCAAGAACCTTCAAACCTCGTATGGTCAATTTGGGAAGTTCGATCAATTTATGAATTGTTCTATTATTGTATTCTCAAAAAGGGTTCATTCTATTTGAAAGGAAAAAATGAATTGGTTAAAGTTATTAATTTAAATAGTTAAGTTTAGTTAAGTTATGTTTATGAAGAATGAAAATGTATCAAGAATGTTGGCCTACCATGGGAATGCGATATTGAATAATTTGGAAGGAATAAAGCAGGCCAGTTGACAATTGGGAAAAACGTCAAAGTGGGAATTGGGAGAGAAACGTCAGAGAGTGAAAAATGGATATTTCAAAAAGTTTGCAGAAAGATTGGTTTTGCGAGAAGAAAAGTATAATAAATAGTATTTGGAAGTTTATCAAGAGTAGATTCGTAGATTGAATTGTTAGAATTGATTTGGCGAGTGAAGGAGATATCGAAACGGCGTGCTGGTTAGAAGAAGGAAAATTGGAATTGGAAATAAAAGAACATATAGTGAGTGCACTCACCCATTGAACGATTTTTCAGAGTTTAGATATATTACTTAGTTTTAGTTTCTTTATATGGTTGAATTCGGTTTTTTTAAGAATCAGATGCTGATTATATAATTATATAATTTTGTAAAAAAAAAAAAATTCTTTCGTGTTTTCACCTTTAGAACCCTCATCGAAATAGAGTCTCGGGAAAATTAAAAATATATAATTAAAACAAAATTATTTGATAATTGTTAGTGATTTTTCGTAAATTTCAAAATTTAATATGATATCTTGAACAAACCATAACAGTATTTATTGTTCTAGTCGTAGATAAGTATATAGTCCGTCTAGTTAGAAAGTATCCGGAAAAAACAAAGCTCTATTGTAATTATTTGGTATATATTTTTAATTCTCGAATTAGACAATTATAACAAATTATTCATCTTATTTACTTATAAAACCTCCATTTTACTGCAAGTACTTGACTAAACGACGGGATAGACCCGAAACTAGATCACCTCCATAATTTTCGGTGATGGTAGTACAGGATTGTAAAACTGACTGAATTGAATCATCTTTATTTCGGCAGTTTCTGGACATACTTTTATATTTCGTTGATTTCCAAAACTAAGGCGAATAAAGCGTTTAAATTGTTTCCTTTAATCCTAAGCGGTCTTCGTGAAACTGGTCTATGCCTCATATCAATGCCATTTTTATCCTCTTCATTGTCTCATGTACTGCACTTTTTCCCAGTTCATTCAATTGCGACAATTGCATTAATTTTTTAACGTTTCGAAAATCTTTTCTGTGCAAATATTCTACCTGTTCTCTTTTTTCGATTATTTCATAAATTTTATACCTGCTGACAATCAACAATATTTGACAAAGTGTCTTGCAATGCAACTTTGGCCATAGCCGACCATCTGCAAACATATTCCATACATTACTCTTGTCTTACAATGTAACAAACAAGAAATATATCAAAATTATGAAAAATAATAAATTCCGAATACTTTCTAGACGGACTATAGTATTCAACTTGCGGTAATGGTCATAACTCACTTGATGAATTACAGCACTCGCCTTCGGCTCGTGCTGCAAACTTGATCTGTGTGAGTTATGACCTACATTACCGCTCGTTAAATAATATACTATTATGGAACATGTGTGTAAAGTTTTATTTAAGCGAACAAGAAAAATATCAACCAACAGTTTAAGGTCAAGAGCTATGCACCAAATTCAAAACCTCTACATTGGAATGTTCCAGGCATTGTCGAAATTCATTGAATAAAGAACAAAGATCTACGCAAAAACCGACAGGTAGAACTTTTTAACACAACAAAAGATGATAACAACTTGCAAATGCTAAGTGACTCAAGCGGAATATTCGTTTGAAGACGAAAATAATGGGACAAAATTCGAGGAAGGGTTACCTAAACGAATGAGGTCTTAAGACCTCCTGCATGTTGAGAATAAACATTAAGTACAGAAGACCACCTGAAACCTCATGGAAAAATTTTTATTTAATTTATTATCTTCTATTGAATAATATATTCATTATTCAACTGCTTTTGAGAAATTAATAGTATCTGTAAACAAGCACCGTGAGTTTTATTAACTCACTGCTATAACTCCCCGTCTCTGTGCTTCTGAACAAGCCGATTGGCCGAAAGGGAACAGTCCTTTAGTGGTATTGGGAGTAGGTCACTTGAATAATTTTGATGTTTTCTCAAATTAAGTTGATTCCTAATTATTATTGTGGATGTTTTGCTTAGAAAGATAAATCCAGATGGTGAAGATGATTTATTATGCCCACTTTCAGGAATAAGACAATCCGCCAATGTTACCATACAGAATTTATTGCCCGGAAAATCCCAAAACAACTATAAAGGTGTATACAACAATTTTCAAGATTGGTGTAGCAGTAAGAATATTAAGTCATCGTTTACAGAAAATGTTCTTTTCGCATATTTTAGTGAACTTAGCACTAAATATAAAGCATCGCCCCTATGGACTTTCTACTCCATGCTAAGAAGCACAATCAACATAAATAATGCATTGTTATAGGCTTCTATTAAGATTTGTAAATAAAGTTCTTTTTCTGTACTTGTACCTTTAGTATTTATTGTTATAAAAAAACAGAAACTGTTGATCTTCTAGGACATAATATTAAACTTAACAGAGTACTTATTTTCTTGGTATTATATTAGATGAAAATCTGAACTGGTACAATCATATTGATGCATTCCAACGTAAGCTAAATTCTGTTCTTCACACTCTTCGAATATTAATACAGCAGGCTGACCTTGAGTTGCTCAAAACTGTATACTTTTCTAATTTCCAGTCATGGGTTATGGAATCATCGTGTGGGGAAACAGTTCTAATGTTTCTAGAATATTCGTGATTCAAAAAAGGGCTTTGAGAACTATGCTGCGTTTATCCTCCAGAACATCATGCCGAGGAATATTCAAAAGAGAAGGCATCCTAACAGTAACTGCACTGTGTATCGATCTCTAGTATTCGTGAGGAGTAACTTTCATTAATTTGAAAAATATTTTAATTTGAATATGACTCATTCCATCTTCCGAAGTGCTCTCTCACTCTAACACAGAAAAACGTCGAAAAAACGCCTTGTTTTGTTCAACAAGTTGCCCAAAAAATATCAAATAATAACAGATATAAAAAAATTCTGAAAAGTTGTACGAAACCTCCTTGTTGACTTGGAACCATATTATTTAAATGACTATTTGAGTTATTGTTTTCTTGTGTGAACATCATTGTTTTCTTCTCTCATTTTCGACTTGTTTTCTCTTCAGAATTGTATTTTTGATTATGAAAATAAATATTATTATTATTATAGTCGTAGATAAAGTATAGTACATATTCAACTTGCGGTAATGGCCATAACTCACTTGATGAATTGGAGCACTCGCCTTCGGCTCGTGCTGCAAACTTCATCTGCGTGAGTTACGACCTACATTACCGCTCGTTAAATAATATACTATGAATCATAAACAAATCCAGAATTCATGAGATATACAGAGTGGTCCACTTTTTTTGCAATTGCTCACTATAAATATAATTCTTCTTAATAATTGTCTTATCCAAATGTTCAGTGGATAACCCAACTACAATATCATATTCCAGGTACACCCGAAGAGGTGCGGACAGAGCCGCCTATCGAAATTGGTCGTTATACGTGTCGACATTCGATCCTCATTTGTGCGAAATTCGGAAGGTAGAGAGCTTCTGGCTGCAAGTGCAAACCGCCGTGAAATCGGTGTAAACTTACAAACCCCGACACCGATAGCATCTAGTAGAGAACCCGAGAGTACCATCACGGTCTATCTACCTGAAATCGAGAATAGGTAGGTCAAACTGGGGGCATCTTCTCCACATTCTTCATCTTCCACGAAGAAATCAAATAAAACGGCTGATTACGGGGACAAAGCGTTCCTATTCTGTTCGCTCTGCTGGACGGGGATTCCAGAAGAATGAGGAGGTTTATTTTCGGTCATTATGACAGTTTTTATTGCGAAAACATCACGTTTGGGACGGTCAATTTGAATTGTGGTCAATGAAGAGAAGAGACATGTTTTTGATTTACTTTGAAAATTTGTAAGTTAGAAGTTAACTATGAGAAATATTCGGGTGTTGTATCAATGTGAAACTATTTTCATAACACGATACGACTATTTAGAACTACCATATGGTGGTATAATATAAATCCCCTAACTCGAATAATTTTTGAGCATACCATATCTATCAAGAGCCAGCATTATCCATAAAATAAATCCTTTAAACGTCCACAGTAGAGTTGAAACACTCACAAATAACCATACAACAACACCAAGTCCTAACGATAAATAACCAATTAACGCGAGCGTTCAAATTGGAGCAGCTTCAACTTTTGAGTGATTTGCGCGAAAGACCGACGTCGACTGGTTGGCTGGGGGCCTGAATCGCGCTCAAAATCCATAATAATCATAATATAATGATAATGCTCTTTGCAGGATCCGTGGATTTAGTGGAGAGCTCTGCACTAATCGCCTTATGTGTGAATTCTGCTTCTTTTTCTAATCCCGAACTTAACTTTGTTCGAGAGAAGGAGCTCTGAGCCGACGATAGATCGCCGGGATTTATCCTTTGTTGTCAGCGGGACGATCTACTGCTCCCGTTTCTTCTCCCGGTAGTTGTGAATTCGAGAAGATGATCGAAAACGAGAAGAAAAAAGAACAACACTCCCGCTCAACTTGAATTTTAAGGTTAGGTGTCGAATAAAACAACAAATTTGTAAGCCGATTGAACTTCTCGATAGTTGACGTAAATATAACCTAAGTTAGAAGAACATAGAGAGAAATTAAGTTTATCTACTTTTATTGAATTATATATTCATTATTCAACTACTTTTGAGCAATTAATAGCATCTGTAAACAAACACCGCGAGTTATAATAACTCACTACTATAACTCCCTGTCTTTGTGCTTCTGAACAAGCCGATTGGCCGAAAGGGAACTGTCCATTATTGGTACTGAAGGGAGGTCACTTGAATAATTTTGACGTTTTCTCAAATTGAGTCGATACCTAATTATTATTGTGAATGTTTTGCTGAAAAAGATCAATTCAGATAGTGACGATGAATTATCATGTAGACCTTCAGAAATAAGACTATCAGCCAATGTTACCATACAGAATTTATTGCCCGAAAAATCCCAAAACAAATATAAAGGTGCCTACAACAATTTTCAAGATTGGTGTAGCAGTAAGAATATTAAGTCATCGTTTACAGAGAATGTTCTTTTGGCATATTTTAATGAAATTAGCACTAAATATAAAGCATCGCCCCTCCATGCTGAGAAGCACAATCAACATAAATAATACATTGTTATAGGTAACTATTAACATTTGTAAATAAAGATCTTTATCTGTACTTGTATCTTAGTATTTATTGTTATAGTCATACATAAAGTATAGTATTCAACTTGCGGTAATGGTCATAAGTCACTAGATGAATTATAGCACTCGCCTTCGGCTCGTGCTGCAAACTTCATCTGCGTCAGTTATGACCTACATTACCGCTCGTTAAATAATATACTATTGTTACATTTTGGGACTTAAAATGAATACATTTCAAAATGTTATTTTATGGGATAATAACGATAACCTTGACTGTAACAGATTTGAGCAAGATCAGAAGAGGTTCTGCTGGATATTTCTTTCAGTTTGTGTTTTTCACTTTTCTTTATATTATTTTTATTTCATACCCATATTGTCTGATGTGTTTACTATAATTAATTTACTCTGTTACTCATCATAATTTGCTCTATTTTTTGTTTTCATTTTAGCAACTATAGATTCTTCTCTTCCGGTACAGTGTGAGTCGTTTCATTTTGGTAATTTTACTAGTAGTTTTGTAAAGTTCTTACAGCTTTATTACAACAAAAGAATTGGCTAAATACCACCATTATTTGAGTTTTTGTTAGATTTCAAGAAAGGTACAGTAAACAGTTTTTTGGAAGACCATGTCGTCGGTTAATTGACAAAGGGGCGTATCTGCAAATTTTAGTTTTTCAAGATATCCGCGATCAAAGTTCTCAGGTGTACTACAAATCACCTCATTGAAATTTTCAACCTTTTATCGATTATAATCTTCTGTTTTTGCTTCGTTTTAGGACTAGATGGGTGATGTGACACTCAAGAGGCAAGAGCTATGGTTCCCAAAGTGAAGCTAACTCAAAAAATCGAAATTGCAGATACGCCCCTTTGTCAATTCACCGACGATATGATTTGATATTACTTCAATTCTAAGAAGAGTTTGGCAACACAAAATTCGATTTCATTGTATAAATTATTGAGCGCTCGTACTACTTACACGAGGGCTATATCATTTCGTCACGATGTCTGAATTTTCCGAATTTTGAGCCGTAAATTAAAAAAATCTAGTCTGTCTGTCCGGCCGGCCGTATGCACGATAACTCTCGAACGGAGCAACCTAGAAGCTTCAAATTTTCAGTGTAGGTTCAGTTCCCAAAAGCCACGGTTGAGAAATAAAATTTTGCACTCAAATGGGGAATGACGTGTTCAAGCTACGAAAATGGTCTCAATCGACTATGTTCGGCTCACTGATGACGAATCCGTCGGAAAATTCGAGTCTGTCTGTCCGTCCGGCCGTCCGTAAGCACGATAACTTTCGAACGGATAGACCTAGGCACTTGAAATTTTCAGGATGGGTGTTGATTTCGAATGTCGCGGTCACGTTAATCAATGAGCAGAATGAGACTAGGGATTCCGTAAATAGGGTCGTTTGAAATTTAGTTTTCTTGATAATTTCAAATCGTGACAAAAATTTGTATTTTTATGGAGAATGATATATTCAAGCAACATTTTGTCCAGATCGCATCACCAGAACCATAGAAACCATAGAAAATTATAACTTTCGAAGAAAAAGGCCTAGGGACTTGAAATTTTCAGGATAGGTTCAGATTGCGAATGTCGCGGTCACGTTCATCAATGAGCAAAATTTGACTAGGGGTTCCGTAAATATGCCCGTTTGAAATATTTTTTTCCTGATAATTTCAAAACTAATTATTGGATTGAAATGAAATTCAGCGAATAGCTGAAGAATAATGTATTCAAACTACGTGTGAAATTTTGTTCAGATCGCATTGACAAGATCATAGATACCGTAGAGAATTCTAGCGAATTATCGAAAAAAACCACAATAGTTTGAACTTTTTTTTGACAGCTGTCAAAAATGTTTTTAATTCGTTTCTGAAACTGGAAAATGCGAGTCTACCTACAAGGTGGATGAACGAGCGCTCAAAAGCTCCTGACTTCACGGCAGTGCCTCCATAATTTTTTTAGCAACTATAGATTCTTCTCTTCCGGTTCAGTGTGAGTCGGTTCATTTTGGTAATTTTATTAGTAGTTTTGTAAAGTTCTTATAGCTTTATTACTGCGAAAGAATTGGCTAAAGGCCACCCTTATTTGAGTTTTTGTTGAATTTCAAGTAAGGTACATAACAGTAAATAAAAATAGTTTTGTGGAAGACCATATGATTTGATATTACTTTAATTCAATTTGAGAAAAGTTTTACTGAGCATTTGGCAACACAAAATTCAAATCCATTGTAGGTATAAATTATTTTTAGTAGGTAAAAACTTGGGCAATGAATGTTGTGAAACAACAAAAATTTAACATATTTTTCGACGATACGAATATAACCACAACGGCTTTCATTCCACTACTCAAATAATAGAGAATTGATTACATGACGCATAAAATCATAAAGAAATTGATTCTTTATTGTCCCTTATTAGATACTATGACTTGCCGTTTTCGACCAGAGCCCAACCGTCTAGATTTCCACGATCACTAGAAGTACTCTGTATTGGAATAATATCAAAAAGGAAAGGAACGTATCAAGTTACCTTTTGAAATGTGTTGTAATATGCACTAATACTTTGTTATCTTCTCTATGTTCTAAGTTAAGATGAATAGAAGTTGGATGTATGTATTTTCTGAGATGGTGATGTGAATTTGAGAAGAATAAAATGAAGTGATGCGAATATACAAAGAGCAATATGAATAAATATGTAACAAAATGTGTCTATTGTGAAGTGTGGAAGTTTAAGCAGAACGTTGTGAATTGATGGTATTTGCCTACGCCTACCAGAAAGTTGAGAAGGTAAGTTGCAAAGGATTATGAAACTTATTATGGTTGACCTCAAATCCCAGACAAATGTATTTAACCTTTGTTAGATTCGTATTCTCACTTTTGAGTACCTATGACGATTTTAGACTTTTGAGAGATTATTTCGATGGGTTTTCAAAGAACATTCTGAATTGAAAGAAAGGAGAACGATGTGAACATAATTCCGACGCTCTAAAATCTAGATATCGTGGTGAAATAGATAGAAAATCCCCAATTTTATGTAGAGATCAACATGTCAAAGGCTTGCGGACTTTAAAGAAGGAATACAACCCTTATGTAACGAAATTGTATTCTGAAAGTACTTTTGGTTCATGATGGTTTTCGAATAGAGGGAATGTCTTCATCATATCTCAGTGTTTTTCTATATGGACGAGATACATTTTTAAAATAGTAGTAGCGATGGATAAAAGTTGAATTTGTTGAACCGAGCAGGGGAACTCAACGTTTAGTTCGTTGGTTAAGAGCCAAAAGACTACTCAATTAGCCGGTGGGGATGAACATTGCTTATCAGAGGGTACTTTACCGTGTATATTATTTAAAACCAATTGTTTTGGTCGATTCACACTCCTGAGATAGCAGGACAACAACAGATTAGCACCAGCAGATGTCCATAGAGTCCTTCCACTAGGCGTTGCTGCCTTAGACGGCACTCACTCGGATCGGAAGTTCGATCGAAGGTATTCCCAAAAAGTTCACCTCAATTAATCTTCGAGTCCAAGGAAGGAATACGATCGCGCACAAACTGCAAGTCAATATATATCACTCCATCTATTTGTTCACTTAGTCAAACACAATGCCGGAGCTAAGCCGTGGTACTTAGTGTAGATAAAACCCGGAGTTTAGCGCAAATCGGTTTACAGTGGATTCCTAACTATATACACGCTTCTAATACGAAAGCTGTATTAAATAAGTCGAATTGATCCTCACTTTTCGTGGCTCAGGCCACGCCCCGTCTCGCAAGCGCAACTTGGTCCGTCCCCCCGGCCTCCTCGGCCCCGTCGGAGTAGCCGTCGTGCGCGGCTGTGCGCACGAGGGTTCCGGCATCGACGGACGCGGTACCCTGGAAACCGAGAGCGGTGAGAGCTACGCGGATACTGGAAGATGGAAGGCGGCGTGTGAGCCGTCTACGGTGGTTCTGGGATGGGAAATGGCCATTTCCACTTTTTCGCTGGAGCGATTATTAGTTTTATTTGATTGGAAAGATGAGGTCGGTACCTCTCGACAAGGCGGGAACGGTAATTTCTGTAGTTACCTCGCGATTTGGGTGACTAGATTTGTGATGTATCAAAATCACATCCATGTTTCGTCTTTGCTACATCGCAGCTATTTCCGCTCACCTGGTAATGTATCTGCGACATAACCACGAACATTTTTTCCTCCAACGATTTCCAAGGTTCATTAGATATTATTATCATTAATTAATTAACGAAGGATGATGTAACGAAACACTGAAAAATAATAGAATATTTTTTTGAAAAAATGTTTCCTCAAAAGTCACCCCAGGATATAACTTCCTGGTAGGGTGAAGAAGTCGCTGAATAGAAAATTTAAAAATAAGTTTAAAAGAATGTTGGCTTTCAAAGTATTCCATTCTACTGACGAATTTTAAGGCTGACATTTGATGACACTGATTTTTTATAGTTTTAAGTTTGGTGTTCACTTTATTGCGCACTATATCTTGCCGACGATTTTTTTCTTCGATGCAATTCGAAGTGATGAATGGAACCTACCAGTCTTTACTACAGGAAACTTGTAGTTTATATAGGAAATATTATTTCTTGAAAATTGCATACTTAACCATACTTCAGACACATGACAGTTAGGTTTAACAACATATGAAGTAGTATTACAAAGTTTTCATAAGTTTGGATAGATTAAGTTAACTCAAGTTAGTCACAAATCTCGAAAAATCCCTAAAATTAGATTTGCCATTTGGGACCTGAGTTGAAGCTTCGTTAGGTAAGAATAAGTAAGAACAGTACCAGCAGCAAATCCTAAAAAGTCACTCGGTTAGAGTTAGGTCAAATGATCAAAAACATTTATATTTGAATTGGAAATTGCTAATTTCTAAAAGAATGTTAAGGTTAACAAATAATATTCAGTTGAACATTTCGATTGAAAAATTATAAAAACCACTGCCGTGGTGCCGTGAAGTCAGGAGTTTTTGAACGCTCGTTCATCCACCTAGCAAGTAGATTTGCTTTTTCCAGTTTTATAAACCAATTGAGGAAATTTTTGACAGCTGTCGTAAAAATGACAGCAGCTCTTCGTCAATTATGCCGAATCAGCTGTTACAGAAATATGAGAATATTTTATTCAATAACTCGTTGCAATTTGAAATGGTTCTGATTATGCGATCTGGAAAAAATATAGCTTGAATATATCATTCTACATTAGAATACAAAATTTCGTCACGATCGAATCCGTATTTACGAAATTAAAAAGGAAACTGAATTTCAAACGACCATATTGACGGAACCCCTGTTCGAATTTTGCTCAATAACGAAAGTATTTCAGTTGATTTCTCATAAAGAAGTGAGTCAAAGTTATTAAATTCGTTCGCGCGATATAAGCGTGTGATTGTTTATATTCCACTCAATAGCTATCTCACTAAATATTGGTCCTACAAAAACGTTTAAATGGGCAAATATAAGGTATTTTTCATGGGCATTCAGAATTGTAAACTACTGTAAATGCAAAAAAGCATCGTTAACCTAAAAATTGGAACACCCTGTATTTTATTTTTTTAATCGGTAGAGCTCTTTCTTTTGATTTCAAATATATTTAATTTATTGAGGTTATGTAGTGTTCAAATGGCTCTCATTTACTTACACACAATCGATATCTTTTTGTTGAGTTTTCGAAGGCTCTCCTTGATATTTCTGGTTGGTTGTTGGGATTATCAATTCCTTCCTTTATTCTGAATTAAATATCTTCAATATTTTGAGAACAGTCCATAGTAACTTTAGGTTTTAAATATCCCCACAAGAAAGTATCAAATGGGATCAATTCGGGAATGTTAGAAGGCCAGAGAATGATTCCGTTTTTGCCATATATTGTAATTTTTTTTGTCTTGTGGCGTTCTACAGCTGCCTTAGATTTAGACGAAAACATCCATATTTTTCGAAAATTGGCAAAGATAACCTCAATGAAGTACATATATATATTTGAAATCAGAAGAATGAGCTCTACCGATTAGGAAGATAAAATACAGGATGTTCCTTCTGAAAAATACCAACTTAAATAACATTTTATGGTTAACGATGCTTTTTTGCATTTTCTAGTACTGAATTCTGAATGCCCATGTAAAATACTTCATATTTGCCCATTTAAACGTTTCTGTAGGACCAAAATTTACTGAGATGGTTATTGAGTAAAATATATACAATAACCCTGTACATATTTCATTGAATATCTACCTATCTAAATCTAACTTAACATTTCATTTCCTATTTTTTTTTTAGTTTTTACTATTACTTGTGTGTACAGTTCATTTTAGAATCAACAACTACAAAAATCGAAAATTTGATCATAGCATTGCAAATAAATGTTGATATGTTTTGGTTTTGTGTTCTTTCAAGATATTATGGACCTCCGATGGTCTAATAATAACTTCTTCGAATAATTTTTCCACCTTGAAAAGAGTTAAAAAATACCTACTTCTGTGTAGTAAAGCATCTTGCAACTATTTCATGCGGTTTTGGCAATAATCTTCCTCATCTAATGAGAAATTTCTATTTTACATTGTCAAAACAGTTCATTGTCTAATTTTCGGTTAGGGTAGATTCTGTAAATTCTATATTTCTCATGACCATAGAATGATTATAAAATTTGACATGTCAGGAATAAATGTTCACCAAAATCAATCAAAAAGGGGTTACAAAGGGGTAGTAATTTATTGAATGTAAGCGCTTACATTTTGAATACGAACTTGTAACTAAAGATCCTATAGGTACAAGTTCGTATTCATTGATTTGCCTCAAATCGATTTTATCAACAGTTCATTACCTACCTCCTCAAATTCCGAATTTTTCCAAAAATGATGATAATTCTTGTGTTCCCTTATAAAACATAGATCCACATTTTCGAATATTGAACTTAAACTTGATATTTATCCAGGTACAGCTTAGCAAAATCACCCCGAAAAAATCAAATCGCAAACAACACAACAACACTATGTAAATACACAAATGAAGATATTTAAACTATTTAGTAACAATAATTGAAGAAGCACCCTATGAGAGAGTAGATATTTGTACAACTAATGCAAGGGGTAGTTGTGACGATGAGAGACTAAAATCACCTAGAAGAGGGGATGAAAGGTGGGGTTGTGAAATTGTTCTTCCTATTATGAGAAAGAAATTGGCCATAAATATCTGAAATGAAAACAGTTTCATAAGTTGAATGGATTTGTAGGTGGAAGTACTTGAAGGGATTTATTCTATTGTCATAAATGAATATCAACAAAATATTAGATCGTAGTTCTAAACAACAAAAGCCACTAAAAGTTTACTCCATGAAAAAATTGAGTTCTGAAAAATATACAAAAATGTAATAAGTAGGAACGTAAAAAAAAAGTGATAAAATGAAATTAGAAAATTGAAGATAATCCTGCTTATAAAACTTAAATAAGAATGTTGTCCAAGTCGTTCAGATTTTTTTTTTGGAATTTATGATCTGTTAGACAATGGAAGGAGAACGAAGTAAGAATTTTGGCATATTTCGAATTATTTCATCACAACGAATCGAGCATGAATTAGCTTTGTTCGAGAATTGGTGGATACGAAAAAAAAAATATATTTCTGTGGCACTTGAATTTAGTCTTCTGTGGTTATTACCGTTAATCAGATCCATAGATATTCAAGGGAAGGTATTCAAATATGTAAAAGATGTGTATGGTTTTCATTGTTCTTATTTTAGTTTTCTTTCTGAATTTTGTTTAATTCTTTCAAATCAAGTATTATGTCCTCATAGTTCACTTTTCAGGATTGAGTTCTTTGTTTGTACCCTTTAATATCCTTTTTGGTATTTTTTTGGTAGGTAAGTACCTGCCTTAATCCGAATTTCCGAATCCGTTATTTTGCGTACTTAATCTATATTTAATAACGTAGTTAAATGCAATTGAAAATTCTTTGAATATTTCCCGTTAGATCCGAAATTATTTGGAATTTCACCCTTCGTCTATGTTCAAGGGATGTTTTCCCTTTCTTCTGTTATTCATGATTATTTTATGTGGTCTCTGCTTGACTGTAAACTGATGTCTGATGTCTATATAATAACACTGAAGAAATTATGCATTCAACTCAACTGAAAAAAACTCCCTTAACCCACGTGTTTGGCAATTCGGCGTCGCAGATAAATATCAGTCTGCCCACATAATACTTAAATATATCCATTTATTATACTCACTTGTCATAGATCATTATTATTAACACGACTCCACCATTAAGAATAATAATATTATCATGTATATATGTGATAATATGAGATCTCTATTTGCCCCATTTACACGACTTACAAATCTCAACTGCTCTGTTTCGAATATATATTTAATCTATTTAATTTTTATTGTAATATAACTGATAAAATAACGATTGAAGGGTGAAAAGGATTTGAGGTTGACACCTTGGAGTAGTATCCAATTTATCTCTTTATTTCGAATATCGATCTTTACGTGGTACTTTAATACTTACAATACTGAAAAGCTTACCAAGATTATTCCACCCCAAGCAAGGTATTCAAATAGAATCTATATTATGATTGTAAGAGCATGTTTCCACATAAAGGTTTTCATTAATTTTGTTGTGAATGGATTCTCATAACCAAATTTTCTTTTTGAGCGCTTGTTAATTCTACCTACACGAGGGCTATATCATTTCGTCACGATGTCTGGATTTTCAGAATTTTGAGCCGAAAATGGTCTCAATCGACAAGGTTCGACTCACCGATCACGAATCCGTCAAAAATTCGAGTCTGTCCGTATACACGATAACTGTCGAACTGAACGACCTAGAAATTTGAAATTTTCAGGGTAAGTTGGTTCAAATTTCGAATGCCGCGGTTGAGTTCGTTATTGGGCAAAATTCGACTAGGGGTTCCGTAAATATGGTCGTTTGAAATTTAGTTTTCTTGATACTTTCAAAACTACGGATTCGATTGTGACGACAATTTTGTATTTTAATGGAGAATGATTTATTGAAGCTACATTTTTTCCAGATCGCATAAACAGAACCATTTTAAATTCCAACGAATTATTGAATAAAATCCTTATATTTCTGTACCAGCTTATTCGGCATAATTGACAAAGAGCTGCTGTAATTTTTTTGACAGCTGTCAGAAATTTCTTCAATTGGTTTCTCAGGCAAATGAACGAGCGTTTTTGTAGAAAATAGCAAGAAATATTGATCAAAAAATAATAGGTCAAACTAGAGACTCAAATTACAAATAAAGAAATATTGTAACAAAGAAAAATTAAAAAACTGAAGAGGCAGATAGTGAAAGAGAAACGATGAAGAATCGAATCATAATAACAAATAGGTATAGGTAAATGCAGAACATTTTCATTTAATGAAGTATATTTTCAAATCCAACAAAGGATTTTAATCTAGCATTGGTCATGTCTGTTCAAACTGTTTGTTCTTTTATTTATATATTTCATAAAACTTCACTTTTCTCTGGTTCTGTACCAGTAAACAAGTAAGTACCTAAAGTATTCATATAATCACTGCACACTCAATTAAGCAATCCTAAATTGATCTACGCTTGCTCAGAATAGTTCAGAACCAGTTCTGAACGCTGTGGCAATAAAGCTTATGTTGAATGAATGCAATAATTAATTCATACTCGGAGGTAAATGATTTTGCAATATTCTTTGGATTCCAAAAACAGATGTGAGCTCCAAAATCATATAACTTCCATTAAATCTCCGAAACTCCTCGAAACACAGGTACATTTCGACGAATCGAAGAACTGCAACCATAAAAAAAAAATCTCAACTTCCTCCCATATGGGCGAGCGACAAAATCCCAGCCTGCGCCCGTATAATCGCAGTCAAGGATGTCTCGAGATGCATCCACAGCCTCTGGCAACCTCGCACACAGCATCCCGAACGTATCAATCTTGAAATCCCCGCCTCCCTTTGTCTTCCTGCCGTCCGACGGTGCGTCGGCGCGGTCACGTGACGTCCCGGCGGCCAATACAAAAGGTCTTTCCTAAATCAATTGAGTGTGACATGGATCGGGAAGGAACAAGGTCTATTAGGATAAAAACAAAAGCGGGATTAGAGATGGGCGAAGTGGGATGCTGAGGGGGCATTACCGAGTCAAGTTCACTCTCGAGTTCGATTATTTCGCTGCCAGAGGCTGAAAGGAAAGTCTTCTATTTTGATTTTTCTGGGTTCAATGGGAAATCACCCTTTTCTCGGAATTTCCTGACCCAACAGACGCAGAATGAACAATTTTTTAAAATAAATAGTGGTTGTCTATCTGAAGTTTTCAAATTACAATAATGAAACAAGGAAATTTGTTTTAGATAGACTAATAAAGCAAGGCAACAAATTTTCTTGTTTCATTATTGTAATTTGAATTTTTTTAAAACTATGTTAGTCACTCAATTTTCACCATGTTGTTCGTTTTTTTCTTCAGTTAAACGCCATAAATCCCCATTCTAGTCGCATTTCCCCATTCGACTCCTGCATTATTTAGGTTAGCTCTATTAGAGCGGCTGAAGGCATCACATTAGCCAGTATCGATTCTCTCCTTGAAGCTATATTAAATTTCAATCAATGACGGAGGGAGCCCAGCGAACTGTCAAGTAACTTAATGCCCTCCAAGGACGGGATTTGTTAAAACAATTTCACGGTAGCGTTTTGGTACAAGGAATCCCCATCGGACTCGAGCGGGGCGCCCTCGTTTTAGCCCTGACAGATGGCAGAACAAGTTGTAATTGCTCTTAACAATCTGTTAAAATGATATTTTTGGTGGAATCTCGGGACAACGGAGGGATTTCGATGGATATTTAGAGAATATGACAAATATTTCACGAACTTCAAAAAATGGAATCACGGAATATGTATTTATATATTGACCTGCCTGTTTTACACTAGGAAGAATATTCAGTCTCAAAAAAGTGATTTCGATATCATGGATATAATACGAGACAGAAGGTAACCATATGCATTCCAGCACATAGAACAACCAAATTCGAGAATTCCCTATGTATAGTGGCATGACATTTTATAATCATTTATCAGATAGATTAAAAATGTTCAAGTTTTCGAGCTTTAAAAAAGAAATAAAAAAAAAAACTTTTACAAAAGTGCTTTCACACTAGGATTGAATACTTCGAAGCAGTAATAGGTAGAGTGAAAGTAGGTGGTTTTATGTTTCTTCGTAATGTTTTAGTTTTAGGATATCTTGTATATTGTATAATTATCACTGTTTTTTCTCTTTTTCCCTCTGGTTTTCTTTCTTTTTTCTCTTGTTAATTCGATAGTTGTCTTCTGGAAATAATTAGATGTTTGACTCTTCCTATACATATATAATGTCTTAAAGGATCGTTTGAGCCATGTTGATTGATAACCAAAAATCAACAGTTTACGAGTTTTTTGTGTGCTTGTGATTTTGAAAAGATTTCTCACCTCACTTTATATTTTGTCAATATTTTCTACGTTGACCAAATTTAATTATAAATTTGAATTATTTTCATCAGAAGAGGATATGATATGTATGAAAAAAGTTAAACTATGCTGTGAAAGATGTTGACAAAAAATTTGTATCCACCATAGAATTTTTAATAATTTTTTCTCAATACCGATTTCTTGCCATTGAAATTCACTGATATGATTCTTGTAACTCCTCCAATTACAATTCCAAAGATTTTTATCAAAAAAATGGACGGAAGGTTTTCCTGTATCTCAAATATGTCGAAGACATATTTTTCTTGTGTTAAGTTATAACTTTTTTCGTGAAAGTTATCATACTTTTTTTCGATTCTTTATGAACTACTGCTTCAGATCGAGAAAAGATCGAAGAAAAATAATAATGAAAATTTTAAAATAGAAATCAACGTCAAAGAAAATTTCTGACAATTTTATAGTAGATACTATAGAATTTTTTAATCATTTTTTTTCAAAACCGATTTCTTGCCATCGAAATTCAATGATATGATTCTTGTTACTCTTCCAATTATAATTTCAAAGATTTTTTCGTAAAAAAAATGGACGGAAGGTTTTTCTGTATCTCAAGAAGCTATTGTTAAAATATGTGGAAGATATATATTTTGTGTGTTAAGTTATAACTTTTTTTGTGATAGTTATCATACTTTTTTTCGATCCTTCATGAACTACTGCTTCAGATCGAGGAAAGAGCAAAGAAAAATATCAATGAAAATTTTAAAATAAAAATTAACGTCAAAGAAAATTTCTGACAATTTTATAGTATATACTATAGAATTTTTTAATCATTTTTTTTCAATACCGATTTCTTGCCATTGAAATTCACTGATATGATTCTTGTTACTCTTCCAATTATAATTCCAAAGATTATTTCTCAGAAAAAATGGACGGAAGGTTTTTTTGTATCTCAAGAAGCTATTGTTGAAATATGTCGAAGACATATTTTTCTCGTGTTAAGTTATAACTTTTTTTGTGATAGTTATCATCCTTTTTTTCGATTATTTATGAACTACTGCTTCAGCTCGAGAAAAGAGCAGAGAAAAATATTAATGAAAATTTTAAAATAGAAACTAACGTCATAGAAAATTTCTGACAATTTTAAAGTAGTTTAGAATTTTTTGATCATTTTTGTTTTCAATACCTATTTCTTGCCCTCGAAATTCACTGATATGATTCTTGTAACTCTTCCAATTATAATTCCAAAGATTTTCTATTGGAAAAAATGGATGGAAGGTTTCTATGTATCTCAAAAATGAGTACGTCGAAGACATATTTTCTTGTGTTAAGTTATAACATTTTTTTGTGATAGTTATCATACTTTTGTCGATTCTTTATGAAGCTTCAGATCGAGGGAATAGCAAAGAAAAATAAAAATGAAACTATGAATTTTTTAAATATACCAGAGCCTACTGAATATTTTAGAAAATTATCCACTTTCCTGATCACTTCAAGAAAATTGTTCAACATTTTTTATTCAAAAACTGTAACAGTTGCAAAAAAATTACAAGAAAACTTTGTAACATCATATTTTTTAAACTACCAGAGGTACACTACAAAAAACTTCTGGAGAGAAAAAGGGGCCAAATTTCAGCTTTATATTTGTGAAATACAGATGCAATGAGAAAAAATTCAAATTATAATACCCTGTATTTCGTCGAACAGACTTTTATTCTTGATGTCATTCAAGTTATGACTCCTCTTCCTTTGTACCTCGAATTCAAGTACAACCCTTATATATTCTCGAATTTTCAATGCCATTTATAGAAAAATTTACAACAATACAATTTGCTTATGTGCCTCATATATATTTCTTATTATTCTCCCATTACCAAGAAAATTCTCGTCTTTTCCACAGAAAACTTCAAATATAAATTAACTTAGTCAAAGGCAGAAAAACAATTTTTCAGTCATTCCAAACTTCCAACAGAAGTCGGGAAGTTTCAAAATGAATATTCATAAACTGAATAAATACTTCATTCTACTCGTCCTGAAGACAGGATTAGGCAGTGTTCAAAAAAAGCCATCTCCTCGGAATACGCGGCGAACTTCCCCCCCGTCTCTTGTTTTCAATTAATTAAGAATTTTCGGGGGGTCTTCTTGAGCTCACCTCGGGTAAAATGGAAGGACAAAATCTTTGCAATCATTTCCGAGGCAATTATTACTTAGAGCACCACTGGGAATGCGACCACCATTATTATTTTTCCGAGAATTTTTTCATCTTTGAATGAAAGACTTGGTTTAGTCGATGAATTATGTAATATTTCTGTTTATATTCGAAAGTCGATTTTTTCTATGAAAATTGAGCTTTATTACCATAAACTATTGTTATGGTTAGTTGAAGCTATAATAATGTAAAATTTCGAAATTTATGGAAAGAATTTTGTTTCAGTCATATATTTTTTATTTTTCCCAAGATTCTATTTCGATGAGGGTTCTTGAGTTGAACAATCAAGAGAAATTTAAAGAAAAATTATATAATCAGCGATCAAATTCTGAAAACCAACCCCAACTATCAAAAGAAACTGAAACTCATATATCTAAACTCTAAAATAACGTTCAATTGGTGAGTGCACTCACTATATTATGTTCTAATATCTCCAATTTCAATTCTCCTTCTTATAACCAGCACGCCGTTTCGATATCTTCTTCACTCCTTCATTTGCCAAATCAATTCTAACAATTCAATCTACGAATGTACTCTTGACAAAGTTCCAAATACTATTTACTATACTTTTCTTCTCTCAAAACCAATCTTTCTGCCAACTTTTTTGAAATATCAATTTCCATTCTGCGTTTCTCCCAATTGTGAACTGGCCTGCTTTATTTCTTCCAAATTATTTAATATCGCATCAGGACCGTATCTAGGTATCTATTGCGCCTGTGGCAATATATTAGACAGCGCCCCCCCATTTGCGTAGACTTTTTTTTATCCATCATATTTTCTTATAGATTTTTTTTTCATAATGCTTGTCATATATTTCCGTAAGAGTTTCGAATTAATACACATTTTTATAGAAAATTGTTTTCATCAAAAGCATTGAAATAGACATTTTAAATGAAATGCATACAAATAAAACAAATTCTGAAAAAAACAAAATGAAATATTCATATTTATGTAATGAATACGAACTTTTTTCTTAAAAAATATAATTTCTTCAACTTAAAATTTGAAAATATACTGCAAACGTAAAATAAAAAATTTTTGGTAAGTTGACTTGAAAACAATAATCGATAATCACAATCTCTGCAAAAAAAAACCGCAAACTTAGCATACAAATACTATTTTATAACCATTTGAAACACGTACCAATAGTTTCGTACAGGGCCCGATGTTACAATATTCAAGAAGTCCATACGTTAAGTATAAAAAAATCACTAGAATAATCTTTGCCAGATGAGATTGAAGATTCAATGAAAACTATGAAAAGTAACACTAAAATTTGATTTTTATTAGATTTAAAAAAAAGTCGCACTGAGAAGTGAGTACTCAAGTTTGAAAATCCATATTTTCCGCAATGAACAACTCACCTTCAATAGCACAATTTATAATGCTCGAATCCAAAAGCATAATGGCACAAAAAAGTCAGAATATAAAAAAAAAAACTCGAAACTTATAACACTTCAAATCTGGATACACACTAAATGAACATTGAAATTTAAATTTTTTGCTCTTCCCTTCACAATTGAAACAAAACAATATTTATGTATAATAGAGTAAGAAGTAAATTTTTCCCCACTTCTTCAGCTCAAAACCCTGATTGGTGAATTTTTGGCAGTACAAATCGTTTTGAAAATACCACAGATGAGGCCTAAAAATCTGAACAAATCGATCATTATGAACCATCATCATCAAAGAAGCCGCCCTTCAAAACAAGCTGGATGCGATAAGGGATGTAGTGTAAGCATCTCGTAAAAGGGCTGTGCTTGGAATCGCATGACGATATTGCCGATTGTAATATTTCTGATCATAGTGCGGCATCTTTGAAAATTTTTTATAACAATTGGGCCATATTTCTCGTATTTCTGACCTAATTGCATTCTCATTCTGTACTTTGAATATCAATGTTTCGAAATGTTGTGATCGAATAACTTACTTACGTAACCGTGTTGTCATCTTTGAATTATTTTTATTTCTTGGTGCTTGTATTTTTTTATTTTTGATATTTTTTGGCGCCTCTTCGGACCTTGCGCCCGTGGCAAGTGCCACCCTTGCCACGCCCTAGATGCGGCCCTGTATCGCATTCCCATGGTATGCTAACATTCTTGATACATTTTGCATCTTCACATGCACATCTTCATTTTGATATTCTTCATAAACATAACTTAACTAAACTTAACAATTTAAAATCAATAGTTTTTACCAATTCATATTTTTCTTTTCAAATAGAATGAACCATCTTCGAAAATATAATAATATGATAATTTATAAATTGTTATAAATTATAATTATATAATTATAAATCAAATTTACTGAATTGACTAAAGATGTTTGAAGGTTCTTGAACTTCTTGGTGATATTATTTGAATCTATTTTATTTCATATTTCTTGAAATTTTTGAGAAATATAACCATTTTTCAAGTTTCACAATATATTCAAATCACAAAAACTTTTTTTTATTTGTATCTCCATAGAGTTACATTATTTCTTTATCGAATAGTTCCAGTCTCAATTTCAGGAAACTTATTGTTTCTGGAGATGAATTGAAAATAATTTTTTAAATTCAAATTAGGTAGGTAGCAGACATTTAATCGGTGATCAAAAATCATTTTCCTCTTTCATTGATGTACAAAACTCTCGACGCATTCTTAGAGTAATTGATTTACTGAAGACAAACCTAATCAGGGATCAATGACGTTATGTCATCTGTAAACAATCGGCAGGTGCAGACACCCGATAAATTTCACAGACAACTTCAACAGCAAACCCCGTTCTCAGATCTCCGCAATTAGGTTCTCGCCGCCCATATTTTTCATATCAATAACGCGATAATGATAATGCCGTAATTTAAAAGCGATAAATACAGATTTCAACCCCTATTTTCGGTGGCGGGGCCACAAAAGGCGCATAGAGAACGGCTGCGTCGTCTGGCATTGTGCTCGGCGGAAATGGCTTTCTCGTGGAGGTTTTTTCGATTTTTTACGTGTCCATTTTTCCTGCAGCGTCTCTGAGAGGATTAGACTTCCTTTGATTCGAACCCGGGTAACGTCACGACTGAACGGAAGCGACAATGGTAATTCGGAAAAGCGAATCGATTTGGGGAGATTATCGCGAATTTTTGGCCCGTTCCGTCGTCGATATTGGGATTTATTATTTTCTACCTTTTCTTCGGTTTAGTTGACTTTTTGCTTCCTTGTTTCGTTTTGCCCAAATGTCTTTAATTTTGTGATTTTGAACGATTCTTTTTATGCTTTTTCTGGTATTTATATTTCATATATTCGAATACTATTTGGGTGTAGGAACCTCTTTTGGTATTGCAGTTTATGTTTTTCTTGTGCAATGTTCATTGAGAGAA
The DNA here is from genome assembly GCA_963966015.1 of Aphidecta obliterata. NCBI lineage: Eukaryota > Metazoa > Arthropoda > Insecta > Coleoptera > Coccinellidae > Aphidecta > Aphidecta obliterata. Next base: position 31,081,004 of record OZ014428.1, read on the forward strand.
CAAATTTGTTTTTGTATAGAGTTTATCTCACGTTTTTTGTGCAATTTTTTATGCCATTATTAAGTTGTTTATCTTATCATTTGTTTTATAGATAAATTATACAGGATGTTTCCAAATTAGACGTGAATCTTGTAGGATGTGTTAGTATGACTCATTTGCTTTCGTTATTATTGATAACCAAATATCAAAAGTTTACGAGTTATTTGAGTTCTTCTGATTTTTGAAAAAAATTCTCATCTCACTTTATTATTTTCATCAGAAAATGATATGATATGTATCAAAAAAGCCGAACTATCCTGTATCGGACGTTGAAAAAGAATTTGTATGATTTGAAAGTTGGTATATGAAGAGAAGAATAGTCAATTTTTTATATCAATTTGCCTGTAACTTTCGAATTCCACACTGTATGTATAAAAATCTTTGGAATTATAATTGGAAGAGTAACAAAAATCATATCAGTGAATTTCACGGGCAAGAAATAGGTATTGAAAAAATAATGATTGAAAAAGTCAATAACACTATAAAATTGCCAAAAATTTTCTTTTTCGGTAATTTCTGTTTTAAAATTTTCATTATTATTTTTCTTTGCTATTTACTCGATCAGAAGCAATATTTCATAAGAAATCGTAAAAAAGTATCATAACTATCACAAAAAAAGTTATAACTTAACACAAGAAAAATACGTCTTCGACATATTTTAACAATAGCTTCTTGAGATACAGAGAAACTTTTCGTCCATTTTTTCTAATAAAAAATCTTTGGAATTATAATTGAAAGAGTTACAAGAATCATATCAGTGAATTTCAAGGGCAAGAAATCGGTATTGAAAAAAATGATTAAATAATTCAATAGCACTATAAAATTGTCAAAAATTTTCTTTGTCGGTAATTTCTATTTTAAAAATTTCATTATTATTTTACTTTCCTATTTTCTCGATCTGAAGCAGTAGTTCCTAAAGAATCGAAAAAAAGTATGATAACTATCACAAAAAAAGTTACAACTCAACAAAAGAAAAATATGTCTTCGACATATTTTAACAATAGCTTCTCGAGATACATAGAAACCTTCCATCAATTTTTTTCAGTAAAAAATCTTTGGAATTTTAATTGGAAGAGTTACAAGAATCATATCAGTGAATTTCACGGGCAAGAAATCGGTATTGAAAAAATAATGATCGAAAAAGTAAATAACACTATAAAATTGTCAAAAATTGTCTTCGTCGTTGATTTCTATTTTGAAATGTTCATTTTTAATTTCCTTTCCTGTTTTCTTGATCTGAAGCAGTAGTTCCTAAAGAATCGAAAAAAAGTATGATAACTTTCACAAAAAAAGTTATAACTTAACACAAGAAAAATATGTCTTCGACATATTCTGATAATACCTTCTTGAGATACAGAGAAACCTTCCGTCCATTTTTTTCTAATGAAAAATCTTCGGAATTATAATTGCAAGAGTTACAAGAATCATATCAGTGAATTTCACAGGCAAGAAATCGGTATTGAAAAAATAATGATCGAAAAAGTCAATAACACTATAAAATTGTCAAAAATTTTCTTCGTCGTTGATTTCTATTTTGAAATGTTCATTATTATTTTTCTTTGCTATTTCTTCGATCTGAAGCAGTAGTTCCTGAAGAATCGAAAAAAAGTATGATAACTATAACAAAAAAAGTTATAACTCAACAAAAGAAAAATATGTCTTCGACATATTTTAACAATAGCTTCTCGAGATACATAGAAACCTTCCATCAATTTTTTTCAATAAAAAATCTTTGGAATTTTAATTGGAAGAGTTACAAGAATCATATCATTGAATTTCACGGGCAAGAAATCGGTATTGAAAAAATAATGATCGAAAAAGTAAATAACACTATAAAATTGTCAAAAATTTTCTTCGTCGTTGATTTCTATTTTGAAATGTTCATTATTAATTTCCTTTTCTGTTTTCTTGATCTGAAGCAGTAGTTCCTAAAGAATCGAAAAAAAGTATGATAAGTTTCACAAAAAAAGTTATAACTTAACACAAGAAAAATATGTCTTCGACATATTCTGATAATACCTTCTTGAGATACAGAGAAACCTTCCGTCCATTTTTTTCTAATGAAAAATCTTTGGAATTATCATTGCAAGAGTTACAAGAATCATATCAGTGAATTTCACAGGCAAGAAATCGGTATTGAAAAAATAATGATCGAAAAAGTAAATAACACTATAAAATTGTCAAAAATTTTCTTCGTCGTTGATTTCTATTTTGAAATGTTCATTATTAATTTCCTTTTCTGTTTTCTTGATCTGAAGCAGCAGTTCCTAAAGAATCGAAAAAAAGTATGATAACTTTCACAAAAAAAGTTATAACTTAACACAAGACAAATATGTCTTCGACATATTCTGATAATACCTTCTTGAGATACAGAGAAACCTTCCGTCCATTTTTTTCTAATGAAAAATCTTCGGAATTATAATTGCAAGAGTTACAAGAATCATATCAGTGAATTTCACAGGCAAGAAATCGGTATTGAAAAAATAATGATCGAAAAAGTCAATAACACTATAAAATTGTCAAAAATTTTCTTCGTCGTTGATTTCTATTTTGAAATGTTCATTATTATTTTTCTTTGCTATTTCTTCGATCTGAAGCAGTCGTTCATAAATAATCGAAAAAAAATTATGATATATATCACAAAAAAAGTTATAACCCAACACAAGAAAAATATGTCTTCGACCTATTTTAACAATAGCTTCTTGATATACCTACAGAGGAATCTTCCGTCCATTTTTTCTAATGAAAAATCTTTGGAATTATAATTGGAAGAATTAAAAGAATAATACCAGTGAATTTCAAGGGCAAGAAATCGGTATGAAAAAAAACGATTGAAAATTCTAAAGTAATATTATATAAAATTGTCAAAAATTTTCCTTGTCGTTAATTTCAATTTTGAAATTTTCAATTTTATTTTTCTTTGCTATTTTCTCGATTTGAAGCAGTAGTTCATATCGAAAAAAATTACGAAAAGCACTGCCGTGGAGGCAGGAGCTTTTGAGCGCTCGTACATGCACCTTGTAGGCAGATTCGCATTTTCCAGTTTTAGAAATCAATTGAAGGAATTTTTGACTGCTGTCAAAAAAATTCTGAAACTTAGGCGAAACTCCAGACTTCATGTCGGTGCTTCAGCTGATCAATTTTTTTCCGATAATTCGCTAGAATTTTCCACGGTATCTATGGTCTTGGTGATGCGATCTGGACAACATTTTGCACGTAGTTTGAATACATTATACCTGAGCTAGGTGCATAATTTCATTCCAATCCGATCGGTAGTTTCGAAACTATCAGGAAAAAAATATTTTGAACGGCCATATTCACGGAACTCCTAGTCTAATTTTGCTCATTGATGAACGTGACCGTGAAATTTGCGATCCAAACCCACCCTGAAAATTTCAAGTTCCTAGGCCTTTCCGTTCAAAAGTTAGAATTTTCTATGGTTTCTATGGTTCTGGTCATGCGATCTGGACAAAATATTGCTTCAATATATCATTCTCGATTAAAATACAAAATTTCATCTCGATCGAATCCGCAGTTTCGAATTTATCGAGAAAACAAAATTTCAAACGACCGTATTTACGGAACCCCTTGTATAATGTTGCTCATAGATGAACGTGATCACGACATTCGAGATCCACACCTATCCTGAAAATTTCAAGTCCCTAGGCGTTTCCGTTCAAAAGTTACAATTTTCTATGGTTTCTATGGTTCTGGTCATGCGATCTGGACAAAATTTCACATGTAGCTTGAACACCTCATTTTCCATTTGAGTGCAAAATTTTATCTCGATCAAATCTGTAGTTTTCAAGTAATCAGGGAAACAAAACTTTGAACGGCCATATTTACGGAACCCCTGGTGGAATTTGGCCCATTAACGAACTTAACCGAGGCATTTGGGATCTGAACCTACACTGAAAATTTCAAGTCTCTAGGTTGATCCGTTCGAGAGTTATCGTGCTGACGGACGGACGGACGGACGGACGGACGGACGGACAGACTCGAATTTTCCGACGGATTCGTCATCAGTGAGTCGAACATAGTCGATTGAGACCATTTTCGGCTCAAAATTCGAAAAATACAGACATCGTGACGAAATGATATAGCCCTCGTGTAAGTAGTACGAGCGCTCAAAAAGTATGATAACTATCACAAAAAAAGTTATAATTCAACACAAGAAAAATATGTCTTCGACATATTCTGATAATACCTTCTTGAGATACAGAGAAACCTTCCGTCCATTTTTTCTAACGAAAAATCTTTGGTATTATAATTGAAACAGTTTCAAGAATCAAATCAGTGAATTTCGAGCGCAAGAAATCGATATTGAAAAAAAAAAATGATTAAAAAATTCTATAGTAGATACCTACTATAAAATTGTCAAAAATTTTCTTTGTCGTTAATTTTTATTTGAACTTTCAAATAAATCCTTTACGTCTTCTTCTACCTAGAGTAGAAATCTTCCCGCCAATCTCTCCAGTTCTGAAGATACCCAGAATTAATTAAGGTAGAATTCAGGCATTAGCGTGATATTGAATAAGAAAACCCCGGAGAGCTTCCTTGTCGTAGGAGTAGTAAGTATCACTGGGGGTGCCTGACCACAAGTGCCCACCACCATTCATCATAGCTGTTTACTTCAACACCACAATTGTCCATGCTAATGACGTTTTACGACTTCTGTCGTCAAACTTTGACATATCTTTCCATCTGTAGGGATGAATGTCTGGAATTGATGTAATCTTCCGGTTGAGAGTGAAACGGAATTCGTTGCTTTCAGTTTGTTACAACTCGAATAAAAATTTAAAATTATGATCAACAAATAAATACCTATTACACATAAAACAATTTCAATATGTAAATATTTCAAAACGGTCTAAAACTTTCTTTCGGAGAAGTTATACTTGTAAATCAATCCTTGGGTCCTTTTAATGCATCCACAGGTGTCGAAGTCTCAGAAACTGCAATGGGGATAACAATACGTCTTTACCTCGTATTAATCACTTCCTTCCAGTTTCTACCAAAGGACTATTATTCAGTAGTGTAAGCCTCATTGAGTTCTGATTTGTTTCGAATGGCGTTTTCTGTTCTTTTCGAAGGTTAGCTTCTTGCTAATTCGGATTTCGACTCGAGTGATTCCTCAGTTGTATATTTCAGTAATCCTTATTCATGAGATATACCTAATATCGATTTCTTTATTATATTATCATTATCTTTGATTCTCAGTTCATTTTTGTTTTGAGTATTTTTTTCCTAGTCTTCTAGAAGTTGATTCAATATTACTTATGAAAGTAATTAACAGTTGGAACAGTTGGAAGTTCTATTCAGCAATTAGATGGACTTAAGAATTTCTACAATTTTCTAGCAATTCTTCAAGAAGAAACTTCTGAGATAGGCATATAATGAAAAAAATTTCAAAGGGGGGTGAAAAATTAGATGAAAAATTCATTTCATCATTGATCATTAAGATTTACGGCGTTTCTGTCACACAGTAGGTTTAATTTATTATATGTCATATTGGGCAAACGTTGCCAGACCTACGTTATCCTTACTTAGTTTTTGTTAAATCGAACTAGTGCAAACGAAAACCAAATCAGCCATCAATGTGACAAATAATTTTATTTTATAAAATTGACATTTCAAGAGATGGAATCACGGAATTAAAAACTCATTGTCAAACTCAATTTTTTTTTCACAGAGGTGAATTTTTGTATAACTTATTTCATTGATGCCCCATATAAATATGGACACAAAATTTCAGCAGGATATTGTGAATAGTTTCCGGAGATACCGAAGTTTTTGAGGAGAATTTTTTTAATTTTTTTTATACGAACCAAAGGTTATGAAACGAACCATGAATTCAGTGAACCAAACTGGCCATCAGTGTGACAAAGAATGTTATTTTATAAAATCGAAATTTCAAGAGATGGAATCACGGAATTATATTGAATATATCAAATTTCTCAACATCATATCAGAAAAACTCAATTTTTTTTTCACAGAGCTGAATTTTTGTATAATTTATTTCATTGATGCCCTATATAAATATGGACACAAAATTTCAGCAGGATATTGTGAATAGTTTCCGAAGATACCGAAGTTTTTGAGGGGGATTCTTTTAATTTTTTTATGAACCAAAGGTTATGAAACGAACCATGAATTCAGTGAACCAAACTGGCCATCAGTGTGACAAATAATGTTATTTTATAAAATCGACATTTCAAGAGATGGAATCACGGAATTATATTGAATATATCAAATTTCTCAACACCATATCAGAAAAACTCAATTTTTTTTTCACAGAGCTGAATTTTTGTATAACTTATTTCATTGATGCCCTATATAAATATGGACACAAAATTTCAGCAGGATATTGTGAATAGTTTCCGGAGATACCGAAGTTTTTGAGGGGAATTTTTTTAATTTTTTTTATACGAACCAAAGGTTATGAAACGAACCATGAATTCAGTGAACCAAACTGGCCATCAGTGTGACAAAGAATGTTATTTTATAAAATCGACATTTCAAGAGATGGAATCACGGAATTATATTGAATATATCAAATTTCTCAACACCATATCAGAAAAACTCAATTTTTTTTTCACAGAGCTGAATTTTTGTATAACTTATTTCATTGATGCCCCATATAAATATGGACACAAAATTTCAGCAGGATATTGTGAATAGTTTCCGGAAATACCGAAGTTTTTGAGGGGAATTTTTTTAATTCTTTTACGAACCAAAGGTTATGAAACGAACCATGAATTCAGTGAACCAAACTGGCCATCAGTGTGACAAATAATGTTATTTTATAAAATAGACATTTCAAGAGATGGAATCACAGAATTATATTGAATATATCAAATTCCTCAACACCAAATCAGAAAAACTCAATTTTCTTTCCACAGAGCTGAATATTTGTATTACTTATTTCATCGATGCCACATATTGATGTAGACACAAAATTTTAACTGGATATTGCGAATGGTTTCTGGAAAAACCGAAGTTTTGAAAGGAATTTTTTTTTTATTTGAAAAAAATTCAACTATGCCAAAAACCAAAAACTCCTGAATGAATCCATAAATTCTCAGCTCAGAGCAACCATCATTAGTAAGAAGGCCAATACCGTGATTCCTCCACCATCAATCACCCTTATTAACTGGAAACCCGATGATGACTCGCAAGAAAACAGGTGTTGTTCGAAATCGAAGAATCACCAAGTCCGGGCACAATTGAGACACAACAGACATCTCGCATCAATGGAGAACAACTTGTAAATAAACATATCGGCGGTAGCATGACCAAGCCAATCTACGACCGAAAAAAAGAAGAACTGTATGACTCTCCTCATCTCATTTGGGCCGTATTATTCTTGGTTGTCCGGTGAATGAACCCCCAGAGTTATCTGGAGATCAGATCGAATTCTCACAGCTTCACATTTCGAAGGATATTGTGACACGTTATGGATTATGACTGGGGAATTTTCGGGCGCGAGGTGCGCTGCCTGGCGCAGCAGGAAATGTCTTCGGATGATCTAACGTTTTGACGGAGGAAGAAGTGCAGATTTCGGGAATTCGACTTCTTTAGACCTCCATTGAAAACTTGTAGTGGGAAATTGACAACTCGGTAGGCTGTGGAAAATCGAATTTAAGTTGGTAACAGACTATTCAGTAATATTTTGGGTTGCTGAATTCAGATTGGTATAGGAATAACACTAATATAACCCATAGAGACCTTGCTTTGATGATTTTATCGAGATCTTAGTGGATAATTATAAAAATTAGCTGTGAATTTGAGTATTTTTTGTCTTGTGCTATTGAAATGGCTGGAATTGACCAGGATACATCGCGCCATACAACAAAAGAACGCCATGAGGTTTGTCATCGTTACTTCGAGTTTTTCAAAGATTCGGCATATTATATTTCCGCTAGCATCAATCGAGTTATTCACCTACTCAAAGTGTATTCTGATTGATCAATGTCTCTTAAATTTTCAGATTTCTCCAAGCACTGTCCGTAGAATATTAGCATGTTATGACAGCCTGGAATTAGCAGTGGAACAAAACTTGTGTAATATGATTATTCCTTAAAGAGACATTGAATGACTTTATTTTTGCTAAAATTGAAAACAATGAATATATCAGTTTAGATATTCTTTTCGAACTGTCCAAAGAGCACCTAAATTTCAATCGATCGAAATCAACATTAAATTATTTCATAACAAAATTGGATATAAATTCAAAAAAGTTGATCGAAGGAAAATTCTTATTGATAAATAGAAAAATATAATAAAGAGAGTACGATTTTGTGGTAAATGGCGAGAACACATACAACAAAACATAAAATTCGTTTATCTAGATAAAACTTGGATATTCGAAAACGGTATTCAAATTCGTCAGTGGACACTAGAAAATAATCCAAAAGGTATGCCGAGTATATTCAAGGGTAAAGGCAGAAGGTGCACTATTTTGCTGGAACAATGGATGGATTTTCACCTGGATATGATCTGATTCTCGACAGTGGTATTAATGATAAGGATTACTATGAAGGGTGAATTATTTCATAAATGGGATATTGAAAAATTGAAACCTTCCCTGCAAAAAGATGCCCATCAATAGGGTTATAACAGTTCATTCAATAAACACATCCAAATCACTACACATAAACGTGGAAACAAAGTTTTCAATGAGATTTTTATCTTTGCTTTTGTATCATTCATAGATATTTTAAGTTTATTTATTATACTTATACTGTATGGTACCCTGTTCACATTCCCTCTGCTAATACTGCCAATGAACACATGCTATATTGTTCACAATTCAAAAGTATACTGAATAATTGCTCATCAATCATAATATTTTCAATAATTCATGGACAGTTTTGATAAATGAAAATAAAAATTGACTTTCTTAAAGTATTCAACACTGAGCACTTAAAAATTCACAAACTGGTTCATATATTGATAGTTACAGTACAGATTTCATGTACTACATAGATTCTTAATTTTGGTTCCTCTCTTTTATTAATAATAATAAAATATGTTTAGTTCCTACAATTATTGTATTACAATAATGAGGAATAAGTCAAATATTTTCAATGGTTACTGGTTACAAAGTAGATGTAAGGTTTAGCTTTACTAGATTCCAAATATTCTAGCAAGTTGTATGGTTCAATATTCAGCAAAAATTTAAGTCTTTTTTCAATATATCAACATTTCTTATCGAATGAAACTGTTTGGGTAACGCATTGTAGATCTTCATGCACATGTATTTTGCATTATTCTGTGCTAGTGTCAATTGTTGCCTCGGGTATATATAAGGATCAATTTTCCTAGTTGGGTTCTTGTTCAGAAACGGTTCAAATAGTTTCCTGTGGCTTTGTAGGAATATAACATACTTTAGCACATATATTGCTGTTGACGTCAGGATTTTATTCCATTTGAGAACACCTCTACAAGTATCTCTGTATTTTATTCTATACATAGCTCGGATTGCTTGCTTTTGTGTTTTATATATTTTGTTTTGTGATGTACTGTTTCCCCAGTAAACAATGCCATATGAAAGGGTTGACTGAAAATTGGCTGTGTATAGGAGCTTCAATGTATCTTGTTGGATATGGTATTTCATACCATTGAGGGTGTAGATTATGGTGGTGAGTTTCCTGTTCAAGTTTTCTATTTGGGGGTTCCATTTCTTAATATATATAACGTTGAACCTGAATTCCCATTTTTGAACTGCAGTCGAAATATTCCGGCTTAATTAATAATTATTCGATAATTCGTATATTGAACACTTTTCTAGGTTATATTTATGTTTGATGTTTTATTTCTATGATGAAAACAGTAACTTTTTTGTAATAAGAAATAAAGCCTCGACTGGACGTTCATGGTCGCTTCGATGTCAATAATTCTTAAATGGACTATATATACTCCGTGATAATGAAATTTCTTCTGTGATCGATCCCTAAGATTAGATTATCACTGCTACAACTGTGAAAAAATGACAACTTTCTATTTCTCGATGGTGATTTATGACAGTCACTCCTAAACTCCTACTTGTTTCGTAACAGTGACTTGCACGAATTCGGACCGTGAGTTCGATCACAGATCACGAAAACGAAATAGGATTTACAATTAACTGATCAGTAGCATGCTGCGTCGGGATTAAGGAAGCACAACATGTAATTCAGACGTCATTTCTGGGTACTGCCTTATGTGACAGCTAAGGCGAGATAATGGGCCGCTTATAAAGTCATTGTACCCTCAAACAGATTTTTGTTCGACAACATGATGCATTGTTTAGTGATTACCTACTGGTAGTTGGTAAGGTATGGCAAAAGATGAGTTGTGAGATAAGTTTTCTGAACTTTCTCCACGTACCGAGGATTTCCAAGATTCAACTGGAAATCTGCAGATTCACCTATCTAGACCTCCCGGAGATCAACCGGATAAATCGTCTGAACCTGGATGATTCGTCTCGAACGTCCACGGACCGAACAATTGGTTTAAATTCTTCAAAGCCTCCGTCGAAATTGGGCCCGAATCAGTTCGAAATCGAGTTATGGAGAGCGCGACACAACAGGAATTCACGCAAATTACCCCCTGCCTTTTGATGTGCGCCCATTCCGCAATTTTGGACGTATAACTTCATAACTTCCGTCTATTCATTAGGGGTTGAAAGGGGCCCGACTGTGACTGTCTGTAAGGAGATTTAATTACACAGAAGCGCTGAAAGGAGATTTTCGAGAATCGGAGTCGGATGAATGGAAGAGTCGATGTTGCTGCTGCTGCATCTTTATACGGCGATATTTAACTATTTCCGAGCGAAAATTCGGGCTAATTACCAGTTACAAATTTACTTCTCCTATTTTTCACCAAAATGTCTGTAATTTTAGAATTTCGAGCCGGAAATGGCCTTTAACGATTTGGTTGGACGAGGTTAAATTTGATTTTGTCCGTCAGGCCTAGAGTTTTCAAAGGTTTTTCTCGATAATTCATCAAAGACTGACTCGTAAAAATAACGAAGTTGAAATGAAAAAAATTCCCTTCAAAACACTCGGTATTTCCAGAAACTATTCGCAATATCCTGCTCAAATTTCGTGTCTACATTGATATGGGGCATCGATGAAATAATACAATGTTCAGTTTTGAGAAAAGAAAATTGAGTTTTTCTGATCTGGTGCTGAGAAATTTGATATATTCAATATAATTCTGTGATTTCATCTCTCGAAGTGTCGATTTTAGGAAATGAAATTATTTGTCACACTGATGGCCAGTTTGGTTCACTGAATCTATGATTCGTTTCATAATCTTTGGTTCGTTAAAAAAATTTAAAAAATCCTTTCAAAAATGTTGGTATTTCAAGAAACTCTTCGCAATATCCTGCAGAAATTTTGTGTCCATATTTATATGGACACATAAGAAATAAGTAATACAAAATTCAGCTCTGTGAAAAGAAAATTGAGTTTTCCTGATCTGGCGTTGAGGAATTTGATATATTCAATATAATTCTGTGATTACATCTCTTGAAGTGTCGATTTTATGAAATAACATTATTTGTCAAATTGACGGCCGGTTTGGTTAGCTGAATGGTTCGTTTCATAATCTCTGGTTCATACAAAAATTTGAAGAATTCCGTTCGAAAACATGGGTCTCTCCAGAAACCATTCGCAATAACCTGTTGAAATTTTGTGACTATAAGGCATTGTTTAGTAAGTACGTCTATATAAAATGTAGGCTTCTGAAGGGATTAAATAGAATCATTTTTTATATGGGGTGGGCTGATATTCTCAGGACTTGTACCATATCATGAAAATTTCCAAAAAAAAAAATAAAAGATAGAACTAGCTGATCCTAGAACACACAAAAGATTGACGTGGACAAAGCATTGTATATTACGTTTATATAAAATGTAGGCTTCTGAAGGGATTGAATAGAATCATTTGTTATATGGGGTCGATTGATATTCTCAAGAATTGTACCATATCATGAAAATTTCTGAAAAAAAAAGTTAAAGATAGAACAAACTGATCATAGAACACAAAAAGATTAACGTGGACAAGGCATTGTATAGTACGTTTATGTAAAATGTAGGCTTCTGAAGGGATTGAATAGAATCATTTGTTATATGGGGTCGATTGATATTCTCAGGAATTGTACCATATCATGAAAATTTCTGAAAAAAAAAGATAAAGATAGAACAAACTGATCATAGAACACAAAAAGATTAACGTGGACAAGGCATTGTATAGTACGTTTATATAAAATGTAGGCTTTTGAAGGAAATAAATAGAATCATTTTTTATATGGGATGGGTTGATATTCTCAGGACTTGTACCATATCATGAAAATTTTCTAAAGAAAAAGATGAAAGATAGAACTAGCTGATCATAGAACACAAAAAAGATTGTCGTGGACAAGGCATTGTATAGTACGTTTATATAAAATGTAGGCTTCTGAAGGGATTAAATAGGATCATTTTTTATATGGGGTCGATTGATATTCTCAGGAATTGTACCATATCATGAATATTTTCTAAGAAAAAAGATAAAAGATAGAACTAGCTGATCCTAGAACACAAAAAAGATTGACGTGGACAAGGAATTGTATAGTACGTTTATATAAAATGTAGGCTTCTGAAGGGAATAAATAGAATCATTTTTTATATGGGGTGGGTTGATATTCTCAGGACTTGTACCATATCATGAAAATTTTCTGAAAAAAAGATAAAAGATAGAACTAGCTGATCCTAGAACACAAAAAAGATTGACGTGGACAAGGCATTGTATAGTACGTTTATATAAAATGTAGGCTTCTGTAGGGAATAAATAGAATCATTTTTTATATGGGGTGGGTTGATATTCTCAGGACTTGTACCATATCATGAAAATTTTCTAAAAAAAAGATAAAAGATAGAACTAGCTGATCCTAGAACACAAAAAAGATTGACGTGGACAAGGCATTGTATAGTACGTTTATATAAAATGTAGGCTTCTGAAGGGAATAAATAGAATCATTTTTTTATATGGGATGGGTTGATATTCTCAGGACTTGTACCATGTCATGAAAATTTTCTAAAGGAAAAGATAAAAGATAGAACTAGCTGATCATAAAACACAAAAGAGATTCACGTGGACAAGGCATTGTATAGTACGTTTATATAAAATGTAGGTTTCTGAAGGGAATAAATAGAATCATTTTTTATATGGGGTGGGTTGATATTCTCAGGACTTGTACCATATCATCAAAATTTTCTAAAAAAAAAGATAAAAGATAAAACTAGCTGATCCTAGAACACAAAAAAGATTGACGTGGACAAGGCATTGTTTAGTACGTTTATATAAAATAGTGGACTAAAACTTTTTCCCAGGGTGTGCGAACAGGTGGAAGAAATATTCTTCACATTTCATAGCGAACCTTGTAGTGTAGTTATCTATACCCTTCATACGGAAGGAAACAATATAATACCGTGAAAGATGAATCTTAAACGGTCCATCCTCACCTCTATACCGGGATGGGTGATATATGTGGGAGTTGGTGGACGACAAGTTGAAATAACCCCGAAGGGAAACCACGTCAACAAAGGCCCGATTCCACCCTCAGGATGCTACTGAATGAGCCATTGTGTGGACGGGGCAATAATTTATATTCCGAATCCTAATAGGAGAAATATTGGACGTGATACGGATTCTGTGTGAGATCACATTAAATTTTTTTATATCCGGGATCAAAAACGCGTGCATAATTCTTGACGGATAATGTGTGGACTTTGTGGGGGTGAATTATGGCTTCCGGATTCATTTTCTCAGCCCAGGAGGTTTGTTTCTTGGTCATGATTTTTTTTTTAGTCAGGTTGAATGAGGAGTTTTTTTTCTTAAGGAGGAAATATTGAGAATATGAACTTTTATTACCTATATACAGTTTCAAGATAAATTTTTCTTATTTTATCGCATTTTTCATTCCATCTTTGAATGCTACCTGAATGAAAATTTCAGAAGGGATTAGAAATGTTTTTCTACTCCTATTGAATTATATATTCCTTATTCAATTACTTTTGAGCAATTAATAGTATCTGTAAACAAACACCGTGAGTTAAAATAACTCACTACTATATCTCCCTGTCTCTGTGCTTCTGAACAAGCCCATTGGCCGAAAGGAAACAGTCCATTATTGGTATTTAGGGAGGTCACTCGAATAATTTTGACGATTTCTCAAATAAAGTTGATACCTGATTATTATTGTGAATGTTTTGCTGAAAAAGATGAATTCAGATAGTGAAGATGAAATTATTATGTACACCTTCAGAAAAAAGACAATCAGCCAATGTTACCATACAGAATTTATTGCCCGAAAAATCCCAAAACAAATATAAAGGTGTATATAACATTTTTCAAGATTGGTGTAGCAGTTAAATATTAAGTCATCGTTTACAGAGAATGTTCTTTCGGTATATTCTAGTGAACTTAGCATTAAATATAAACCATCGCCCCTATGGACTTTCTACTCCATGCTAAGAAGCACAATCAACATAAATAATGCTTTGTTATAAGTAACTATTAAGATTTGTAAATAAAGTTCTTTCTCTGTACTCGTTTGTATCTTAGTAACAATATTAAACCAACATTCCTGTCAAAATCACGTAAATTATGTCTCAAAAGCTTTACCAACTAATATAAAAATGTGCATTTGATTTACAAAACAAAGATAATTTTTTCTCGCAGAAAAGATGAAATAGAGCTGTTCTTTACATTTATTTAGCATTATTCTATACAAGCATATCATCAAATTGATGCCAAAATTGGCAGTCTATTTACAAAGCAAAGCTAAGATAGGCATGTTTCTGAAAAAAAAAAATTCATCGTCGTATTACAGAATGCCAGAATGCGTATGTATGATTATATCGTTAGAAAAAATGAAAATGAATCAAAGTACAATACCTTGATTACAATAATTGGAGCTAACTACTTAGATGATTGCTATAAACTCATCGTTGAGGTGGGTAAAAAGTCATTACAGCTCACATCGGTATCATCTTCAATCAAAAAGACATCACGGTTCAAAAATTCAGCATTTTTTGAAATTTGTGCTTTTAAAAATTTGTCACATGTTATATCATCCATTTTGCCACTAGATAAGATGAATTATTATATACAACTTCAGAAATAAAACCACCAGCCAATGTTACCATACAGAATTTATTGACCGAAAAATCCCAAAACAAATATCAAGGTGTATACAACAATTTTCAAGATTGGTGTAGCAGTAAGAATATTAAGCCATCGTTTACAGAAAATGTTTTTTCGGCATAGTTTAGTGAACTTAGCACTAAATATAAAGCAACCCCCCTATGGAATTTCTACTCCATGCTAAGAAGCACAATAAACATAAATAATGCATTGTTATAGGTAACTATTAAGATTTGTAAATAAATTCTTTTCTCTGTACTTGTATCTTAGTAATTATTGTTATGGTCGTAGATAAAGTATAGTATTCAACTTGTTGTAATGATCATAACTCACTTGATGAATTACAGCACTCGCCTTCGGCTCGTGCTGCAAACGTTATCACTACCGCTCGTTGAATAATATACTATTTTTCTCGATTCCGAAGGTTTAGAATTGGAAAAAATAAACCACAACAAGCAGGTTCATATCCATACTTTCGCATGATGAAATTGCAAGTCGAGTTCAGGGGTGCTTCCTGATGATGAAGAATCTTCTCAGCGAGTCCCCGAAATTAATTTCTCATCCATCCGTCGCCCGCTGCGTACGGCCAGCTATATTGTCGAAAATTAATAACCACAAGAATCTCCAAAAGTGTTTGTCTACCCTGAGAGCCTTTTATATCACCCGCAAAGAGTGGATAAACTATACCGTGCTTCCTAATCGCACTTGTCGAGTAATTTAACTCTCCAACCGCCCTCTCCGGCCCCGAGTTATTTGTTCTGTTCAATGGAACACGAGACGGTCACGTGTGTGCCTTTATTGGCGTTCGAATTGGAAATATTTTCGATCAGACTGATTAGGTTTGTCCCATTCAGGAGTATACCGTTTATAACTTTCATATTCCGACCATTCCTAACGTAGGACTCAATAATGAATCGTCAGAAATAATCATGTATTATATTCCTCAAATTAATTAGCGAAGTATGCCTCTTAAAAAAATCGATTGCGCATCTTGCCAAATATTTTTCTCGCACAGACTAAGCCTTAGTCGGTGCATCATATAATCTGTCAAAGGAAGCCTTTGGTGTCCCTATCAACATCGTGCAGGCCAGAACAATCCCCTGCTCTCTCAAGCAGATTACAACCCTCTGGTGCATCTGGCTTGACTGGTAGTGTAACAAATCCGGGACGATAATCTATTAATGGCGAACGTGAGAGCTCCTCCTGTTAAGCTCACCTACAACTAGGACATCCACTCTTCCGCAGAATCTCAATTAGAATAATTGAAATGAAGTACTCGAACTATTCTGATTTGAAAGTTTTCGGTAATTGCATCAACGAAATATTATTGGAAACAGAGTTACCAAAAACATCTGGCGATACCGAAGTTTTCAAAGGAAATTCATTGATGATTCATTGAACCAAATCTACCGTCAGTGTGACAATTAATGCCATTTTATAAAATTGAACCTTCAAAAGAAGGAATCACAGAATTATATGGAATATATCCAATATCTTAACACCAGATCAGAAAAACTCAATTTTCTGTTCACAAAGTTGAATGTTTGTATGTCTTATTTAATCGATGCTCCATATAAATGCATGTCCACGTCAATCTTTTTTGTGTTCTATGATCAGCTAGTTTTCTCTTTTATCTTTTTTTTTTAGAAAATGTTCATGATATGGTACAATTCCTGAGAATATAAACCCACGCCATATAAAAAATGATTCTATTTATTCCCTTCAGAAGCCTACATTTTATATAAACGTACTAAACAATGCCTTGTCCACGTCAATCTTTTTTGTGTTCTATGGTCAGCTAGTTCTTTCTTTCATCTTTTTTTTTTCAGAAAATTCTCATGATATGGTACAATTCCTGAGAATATCAACCCACCTCATATAAAAAATCATTCTATTTAATCTCTTCAGAAGCCTACATTTTATATGAACGTATTAAACAATGCCTTGTCCACGTCAATTTTTTTTGTGTTCCATGATCAGCTAGTTTTATCTTTTATCTTTCTTTTTAGAAAATTTTCATGATATTGTGCAATTCCTGAGAATATCAACCCACCGCTTATAAAAAATGCTTCTATTTATTCCCTTCAGAAGCCTACATTTTATATGAACGTACTAAACAATGCCTTGTCCACGTCAATTTTTTTTGTGTTCCATGATCAGCTAGTTTTATCTTTTATCTTTCTTTTTAGAAAATTTTCATGATATTGTGCAATTCCTGAGAATATCAACCCACCCCTTATAAAAAATGCTTCTATTTATTCCCTTCAGAAGCCTACATTTTATATGAACGTACTAAACAATGCCTTGTCCACGTAAATCTTTTTTGTGTTCTATGATCAGCTAGTTTTGTCTTTCTTCTTTTTTTTCCAGAAAATTTTCATGATATGGTACAATTCCTGAGAATATCAACCCACCCCATATAAAAAATCATTCTATTTAATCTCTTCAGAAGCCTACATTTTATATGAACGTATTAAACAATGCCTTGTCCACGTCAATTTTTTTTGTGTTCCATGATCAGCTAGTTTTATTTTTTATCTTTTTTTTTTTTGAATTTTCATGATATTGTGCAATTCCTGAGAATATCAACCCACCCCTCATAAAAAATGATTCTATTTATTCCCTTCAGAAGCCTACATTTCATATGAACATACTAAATCAAAATCTGCTGAAACAAAACAAGTGCCTACATTCTCGCGAAAACTTTTTTAGGAAATAAAAAATAAATTTGGCAAGTTTTTGAAACTTTTATTTCCAACATCTAACACAGGATAGTTTCGTCTTTTTCATACATATCAAATCTTTTTCTGATGAAAATAATCCAAAATTATAATAAAATTTAGTCACCGTAGGAAAAATCGACGAAAAATGAAGTAAGGTGAGACATTTTTAAAAAATCTCAAATAACTCGTAGACTGTTGATTTTTGGTTATCGATAAATATGGCTTAAACGAGAGCAAATGAGTCAAACCATACAAACACGTGCTCCAAGGTTGACGTGCAATTTGTAAACACCCTGTATAAAAAAAGCCCAGAAATCTGCCGAAAATATCTTCTATAAGTGACATAGAAAAGAAATATAATCGCTATTCAAACTTGTAGATAAAATGACAGTTCGAATACGTATTACTCTGATATCATTTAACTTAACTTAAAATTAATATAAGATATACAATAGTAAAGCATGCAAAGCAAGCAAAGAACAAAAACAACAAAACATATCAGAAAATCAAGAAGAATATATTCTATAGTTGACATAGAAGAGAAATACGGTTCAACCTTGAAGATAAAATGACAGTTCGAATATGTATCACACTGATATTAATCAATTTAACTTCAAGTTTCTCGATATACAACGGCGAGGCATGCGATCCAAACAATTACACCTTTCTGGTACAACTCATCGGCCACAGGAAGGGTAAATCTACCGTAAAATGTAGTGGTACATTGATTAGATTAGATACAGTTATAACTGCAGCTCACTGTGTCCTTCAATTCAAGAGAAGTATAATCAACGAACCAAAAGTTATTCTACATATTTCAAAAGGTAAAAATTTTGAATTCCAACTTCACTTTTCTATGACTCATTTTTATGCTCCCAGGAAGTATTACAGTTGGTACCAAAGAAATCCACATCCATAGCGAATATGACAAAGAAAATCTCCAATACGACATAGCTATTCTAAAACTCGAAGAACCATTTCCTCCATCAAAAGCAACCACCATAACCCTCCCCCAAGTCACCAAAAACTCCACGCAATGCGAGAAAGGGACTTTTCTAGGTTGGGGCAGAACCAAATTTCTCGCCACCGATGCACTTCCTGAACCTTCCAACGACACGTCCTTGCACTGTATCGACCTCCCAGTGATATCGAACGACGATTGCAGATCCTTAAGGAGTCTGGCTAAGCTGCAGACCTTCTTTTGCACATTTTCCGGGTTTAACACGCCTGGTGGTGGATGCATCGGGGATTCTGGAGGACCTTTCCTCTGCGATGGTGTCCAGTATGGCGTCGTCTCCGTAAATTTCGGCTGTGGGGTAAAAGGTGAACCCACCTATTTCACCAGGATCGACAAAGCTTTGGACTTTATCGAGGGGCACGTGGGGAGTTTCGCAGTTTATAATGGGGGAGTGACGATTATTTTGAGATTTCGTTTGTTGATTTTAATTTATTATAACTTGACTGTTCAATAAAACGATAATTCGAATATTTTTCTATACAAAGAACCATAGAGATGTCATCGAAATAATTTCTAATCTCCTGAATGTCATGTTCGAGAGATTACATTCAATGTTTTGATCAATAAAATTCCCATTCTCTCTCTATGGTCTCTTTCAATGATGAAGATATCAGCATACCGTGGGTCCAGATCTGTCCGGATCCGATAACGGAAATTCGCATCCCACCGTGCCCCCGAGCCACGTGACCGGCTAATGAAATCGCCCACGTGGCGTTTCATCCGATAGATCGAGCAAGTTGGTAATGGTCACGTGCAGTCTCATCTTCCCTGACAATTGACAGCGTAACGCGACTCTGTGCACGCCGTTTGACGTTGGTCGCAACGAAAATTGAAAGCTATTCGGTGTGACAATTAGGATAAGGGCCATCGACGGCGGGAACTGTTGTTTCAGTTTCGAGAGGTTAAGAGCAGGCGCGCTCCCACGGGGGGGGTACTGGGGGTAATTACCCCCCTCAGGACCTTATTTTAAGCACTCAATACATACTTTACTTCCTTCTTAATTCCAAAATACGGTCACTACCCCCCCCAGGATCAATCTCTGGTTAGAAAATACGGTCACTACCCCTCCCAGACCCAATCTCTGGGAGCGCCACTGGTTAAGAGAGACGTTTTCTGATGATGTAGGCTTCTGATGGGAATAAATAGAATCATCTGACTCTGTATATGTACATACTACCAAAAGGCTTTATTTCTGCTTACAAAAAAGTTACTGTTTTCATCATAGAAATGAAACATCAAACATAAATATAACCTAGAAAAGTGTTCAGTATACGAATTATCGAATAATTATTAATTAAGCCGGAATATTCAGACTGCAGTTTAAAAATGGGAATTCAGGTTCAACGTTATATATATTAAGAAATGGAACCCCCAAATAGAAAACTTGAACAGGAGACTCACCACCATAAATTACACCCTCAATGGTATGAAATACCATATCCAACAAGATACATTGAAGCTCCTATACACAGCTAATTTTCAGTCAACCCTTTCATACGGAATTGTTTACTGGGGAAACAGTACATCACAAAACAAAATATATAAAACGCAAAAGCAAGCAATCCGAGCTATGTATAGAATAAAATACAGAGATACTTGAAGAGGTGTTCTCAAATGGAATAAAATCCTGACGTCAACAGCAATATATGTGCTAAAGTATGATATATTCCTACAAAGCCACAGGTAACTATTTGAACCGTTTCTGAACAACAACCCAACTAGGAAAATTGATCCTTATATACACACGAGGCAACAATTGACACTAGCACAGGATAATGCAAAATACATGTGCATGCAGATCTACAATGCGTTATCCAAGCAGTTTCATTCGATAAGAAATGTTGATACAACTTG
This sequence comes from Aphidecta obliterata, assembly GCA_963966015.1. NCBI lineage: Eukaryota > Metazoa > Arthropoda > Insecta > Coleoptera > Coccinellidae > Aphidecta > Aphidecta obliterata. Next base: position 31,101,814 of record OZ014428.1, read on the forward strand.
CTAGAATATTTGGAATCTAGTAAAGCTAAACCTTACATCTACTTTGTAACCAGTAACCATTGAAATTATTTGACTTATTCCCCATTATTGTAATACAATAATTGTAGGAACTAAACATATTTTATTATTATTAATAAAAGAGGGGAACAAAAATTAAGAATCTATGTAGTACATGAAATTTGTACTGTAACTATCAATATATGAACCAGTTTGTGAATTTTTAAGTGGTCAGTGTTGAAAACTTTATAAAGTCAATTTTTATTTTCATTTATTAAAACTGTCCATGAATTATTGAAAATATTATGATTGATGAGCAATTTTACAATTATTCATTATACTTTTGAATTGTGAACAATATAGCATGTGTTCAATGGCAGTATTAGCAGAGGGAATGTGAACAGGGTGCCATACAGTATAAGTTTAATAAATAAACTTAAAATATCTATGAATTATACAAGAGCAAAGATAAAAATCTCATTGAAAACTTTGTTTCCACGTATAAGTGTAGTGATTTGGATGTGTTTATTGAATAAGCTGACATAATCCTATTGATGGGCATCCTTTTGCAGGGAAGGTTTCAATTTTTCAATAACCCATTTATGAAATAATTCACCATTTATAGTAATCGTTATCATTAATACCACTGTCAAGAATCAGATCACATCCAGGTAAAAATCCATCCATTGTTCCAGCATTCAAAATAGTGCACCTTCTGCCTTTACCCTTGAATATACTCGGCATACCTTTTGGATTATTTTCTAGTGTCCACTGACGAATTTGAATACCGTTTTCGAATATCCAAGTTTCATCTAGATAAATGAATTTTACGTTTTGTTCCATGTATTCTCGGTATTTATCACAATATCCTATTATTTTTATTATATTTTTCTGTTTATCAATAAGAATTTTCCTTCGATCAACTTTTTTGTATTTGTATCCAATTTTTTTTTATGATAAAATATAATGTTGACTTTGATCGATTGTAATCTAGGTGCTCTTTGGCCAGTTTGAAAAGGATTTCTGGTGAATTCCAGCCATTTTAATAGCTAAGACAAAAAATACTCAAATTCAGAGCTAATTTTTATCATCATTCGCCAATATCTTCGATAAAATCCTCAAAGCAAGATCTCTATGGGTAATGTTAGTGTTATTCCTATACCAACCTGAATTCAGCAACCCAAAATATTACTGAATAGTCTACTACCAACTTAAATTCGATTTTTCACAGCCTACCGAGATGTCAATAATTCTTAAACGGAGTATAGTACAAATATTTCTTGAAGAAAATGTAGATTTCAGGGGAAAAATTATGAGAATAATTATTTCAGAAAAATTTTAATGGACACTTGCAATTATTAGACATCGAACAATCTTAAATTATTATTACTTTTTTATAGGACTATCTTCTAATTATTTCATATTCTTCTACTGCATCCAGTCTTTTTCTAGCAGCTTTGCATTCTTTCTTCTGTGTTTGCTTGGCAGTATCTGCAACAAGGAAAATTTCGTTTCAATACCAGCGATAGTCATCATAACGATCAAAAAAAATAGACGATACCTGAATTTCTCTATTTCTCTTCGTTTCGCAATTATGGAAGAAAATGACATGTTTAACAAATTCCTATACACGGACGGTTAGTATAGGCTTTTTTATAACTATATGGTGAGGTTTTTTCTACGGAAACCAATTATTTTAGAAAATATACACGATTCAAAATTCCTATTGATTTGCTCTCGAAAATTTGATGTAGATACGGCAACAGCGCCTTTAGAACTAAAATTTCTCTAGTTGACGTAATTGTCATGCGCTTACTAATGCGTTATAATATCGTTACTCGTTAGTGCTCATCAATTTTCGAAGACTTTCGAGTACATGTTTCAACGGTTTTCGACAGTTTTTTCCTTTATCAAAAATGGAAGGCTTAGTTTGATCAAAAGGAACTATAAACGTCCTAATCAAATCACGTGTCGCATGCTTTGTGCCCTTTGGAAGCGTGAAATGTTACTTTATCTTTAACTAAAGCTAACCCAAAGGCGGATTTACGAGGAATAGACTCCCCATGAGTATCAAAAACTTGACAAAAAGTAGGAGAGATTTTTGTTTGTTTGTATTTTTAATTTTATTTAATATTGGTTTTTTCTTATATTTTGTTTTTTTTATTTGAATTCGGAAAAAATAATCATTTCGAAGTTTATCTGAAGTGATTACATTGTTTTGTACAGGGTGTTTGACGTAAGCGGTTCACTGAATTTTGTGACTTTCTCTTCGAGCAAAATTGAAAAATGACCAATCAATATGATAGTATTTCTAGTAAAACCGGAAGTTCAAATGAATTGGTAATAAATTGTCTTAAGACCTTCTTATTTTGAAAAGCAGAGAGATATGCAAAAGCTTTTGGAAAGACGGTTTTTCTTCAATAACTTGTCATGCTTTGGTTCGATAGTTTTTCAAATAACATATTTGGTTAGCCCTTAAAAAATAGTATCATATTGATGACCCGCTTACGTGGAACACCCTGTAAGTATAACCGATTTTATAAAATTATTTTCAGATAATTCCGTGATAGTAGTTATTATTGAACTTCATCAGACGGGTTTGATCAAAAGCAACTATAAATGTCCTAATCAAATCATGTGTCGCATGTTTTGTGCACGTTGGAAGCGCGAAATATTAATTCATTTTAAGAATTTTTTCAACTCTGTTCTAACTTAAGCTAATCTAACTCAACCTAACCCAAATATTAATTCATTCTTAGAATAATTTCAACTCTGTTTTAACTCAAGCCAACCTAACTTAAATATTAATTCATTTTAAGAATTGTTTCATTCCTTTACAAACTTAAGCTTACCTTACCTATCCTAAATATTAATTCATTTTCAGGATTCTTTACCTATGCAAACATAATATTTCATCACTACATTTCAACTAAAAACACATTTGAAGGTTATTCCCGATAATTTCCACAAAATATGATTGCATTCGATTACCGTATGAACGTCGCCCATAAAAATTGAAAAATGTTTTTTCTCTCGGCGATAAGTCCATAAAACTGGCCTCCTCCTCATACAGAAATTCATTTAGGGTCGTCGTGGATCGAAACAAAACGAGGACCTTAATCTTAAACGGCCATCCGTCTCCTAGATCCGACACAAATTCGTTAATTTGCATCCCAATCTGTGCACGGTAGCCGAGTCAGCGGGAAAAAATCAACTCGACAAATCATCGAAATTATACGAAACGCCCTGTCTCGCCCCGAACTGGCTTTGTGCGGTAAATTATTAGGCGGAGATTCGAACCGCGGGCTTTACTACACCTGATGGCTATGCCCCGTCCACACGTTTATGACCAAACCCCCGGACTTTTGGAGTCTTTAGACGATAATGTAATATTATCAAATGTCGCCAATCTCTCGACAATTACACGCCCGTTAGGCCCCCTCCGGACGAGACGATCCGGTCGCCTCCGCAAAAATCGGATGTTGAATATTTGATAAAGCCCATTGTGCGGAGTGCGCACTTTAGCGTGATATCGAATTACGACGGGGGGGCCCCCGACGAGGCCCCAGAGGACGCCGATGTTTACAAATCTATTAGCGTCATGTATTCATTGCGCTGCGTAGGAAAACCCCAAGTGGAAACATTCGGGCCCTCGAGGGGTTGGTTGAGGTTATATTGCGTTTCCTTGTATCGACACTTGCCCTGTTTACGGACAGAGACGCTAATTGATTCATGTACGAGAAACGGGGGGCGAAGAATAAATGTTTTTTGTTGGCAATCGGGAAAGATATCGGTGTCGCATAACGGAATCGGACGCGCAATGAGCGGGATTTTTCGAGGTAGTGAGATGATGAAAAAACTTTGGGTTTTCTTTTGTCGAAATGGATCGATCTTGGTGAGTGCGGTTTTTTTCCGTTCGTCTTTATTAGTTGTCTATCGAAAGCAATCAAGAGCGTTTCTAGAAAATGTTACAATTTTTTTTTTCCAGACAAACTATTTTTTCTAAACTTTCAGCGTATGATATGTCATAACGATAAGGCCTCTGGGGAAACTTGTTGTATTTTCGAAATCTGTATGGTCGAATTAAGTCATATGAAGAATTTCAAGAAAATAACTCAAGGAAAATTTTTTACCCAAAAATTTAATGAACCATTATGGAAAATTTCTTCGAAATAGGGAAGAAATATATGTAATTTATATTATTCGAGGACGTAGATTCTGAATATGTACCCGCCTTTTCCGAGAAATAATTTTTCCAGTCACTGCAGCACTTTGAATTTCAAACTTTCAGACATCTCCAATTTCAGATATACATATTATAATTATGTCTTTGATATGGAAAACCTTGTTCGAAAAATTACGAAAAGCACTGCCGTGAAGTCAGGAGCTTTTGAGCGCTCGTACATGCACCCTGTAGGTAGATTCGCATTTTCCAGTTTTAGAAATCAATTGAAGGAATTTTCGACAGCTGTCAAAAAACTTCTGAAACTTAAGCGAAACTCCAGACTTCATGTCAGTGCTTCAGCTGACCAATTTTTTTTCGATAATTCGCTAGAATTTTCTACGGTATCTATGCTCTTGGTGTTGCGATCTGGACAAAATTTCGCACGTAGTTTGAATACATTATTCCTCAGCTAGGTGCAAAATTTCATTCCAATCGAATCGGTCGTTTCGAAATTATCAGGAACAGAATATTTTGAACGGCCATATTTACGGAACCCCTAGTCTAATTTTGCTCATTGATGAACCTTACCGTGAAATTCGCGATCCAAACCCACCCTGAAAATTTCAAGTTCCTAGGCCTTTCCCTTCGGAAGTTATGATTTTCTATGGTTCTGGTCATGCGATCTGGACAAAATGTTGCTTTAATATATCATTCTCGTTTAAAATACAAAATTTTATCTCGATCGAATCTGTAGTTTCGGAATTATCGAGAAAACAAAATTTCAAACGACCGCATTTACGGAACCCCTAGTATAATTCTGCTCATAGATGAAAGTGATCACGACAATCGAGATCCACACCTATCCTGAAAATGTCAAGTCCCTAGGCGTTTCCGTTCAAAAGTTACAATTTTCTATGGTTTCTATGGTTTTGGTGATGCGAGCTAAACAAAATTTTGCATGTAGCTTGAACACCTCATTTTCCATTAGAGTGCAAAATTTCATCTCGATCGAATCTGTAGTTTCAAAGTAATCTGGAAAACAAAATTTCGAGCGGCCATATTTACGGAACCCCTCGGCGAATTTTGCCCAATAACTTACTTAACCGCGGCATTCGAGATTCGAACCTACCCTGATAATTTCAAGTTTCTAGGTCATTCCGTTCGAGAGTTATCGTGTATACGGACGGCCGGCCGGACGGACGGACAGACTCGAATTTTTCGACGGATTCTTCATCAGTGAGTCGAACATAGTCGTTTGAGACCATTTTCGGCTCAAAATTCGAAAAATACAGACATCGTGACGAAATGATATAGCCCTCGGGTAAGTAGTACGAGCGCTCAAAAACAATTCATTAACGACGGACAATTATTCGACCTATCTTTCATACAGTATAGAACAAAGAACTTTTAATTATTGACGACTGATTCGTCTTCAGAGGTATTTATAACATTATCTTATCTAAGAGTTCCAGAAGGAATGTAACAAACAAATAACAAACAATGGACAACTGCAATTGTGCGTCATTAATTGATTGAATGAGTAATCAGAATATTACATAGTGTTATTATAATTATTAAATGGAATATAGATAAGCGGTTCATCTGAGGTATACAGGGTTGGCATTATGTAATTATATATACAACTTTGAGGATTTCTTTTATCGAAATGGATCGATCATGATGAGTGTGAATTTTTTTCATTATTGGCTAACGAAAGCAATCATTGCAGAGGTGCTAGAGCGTTCTTACAGTATTTTATATTTTTTTCCTAAACGACTTTTTTTTCGAAACTTTCAATGTATGATATTTCATAACGATAAGGCCTCTGGGGAAACTGATTATATTTTCGAAATCTGTATGGTCGAATTAACTCATATGAAAAATTTCAAGAAAATAACCCAAGAACATTTTTTTTACCCAAAAATGTGGTGACCAAGTATATGGAAATTTTGGCAAAAAAATTTTTCATTTAAATAAGGAAAAAATATGTGTAATTCATATAATTCGAGGGCGTAGATTCCGAATATGTACCCGCCTTTTTCGAAAAATAATTTTTTTGGTCTCTGCAGCATTTTGAATTTCAAACTTTCAAGAGATCCCCAATTTTAGATATACAAACTTGAGGTTTTTTTTTGTCGAAATGGATCGATCTTGGTCGGTGCGGATTTTTTTCCGTTCGTCTTCATAATTCGGCTATCGAAAGTAATCATCGCAGAGTCGCTAGAGTGTTTCTAGAAAATTTTATAACTTTTCCAAAACAACTTTTTTATTCGAAACTTTCGACGTATGATAAGTCATAATGATAAAGACTCTGGGAAAACTGATTGTATTTTCAGAATCTGTATAGTCGAATCAACTCATATGGAAAAACACAAGAAAATAACGCAAAAAAAATTTTTTTCACCCAAAATTTTTGTGATCTAGTATGTATATGGGAATTTTGAAAAAAAATTTCTTCGAACTAGAGATGAAATAAACGTTATTCATATAATTCGAGGGCGTAGATTCCGAATATGTACCCGCCTTTTCCGAGAAATTATTTTTTTGGTCACTGCAGCACTTTGAATTTCAAACTTTTAAGAGATCCCCAATTTCAGATATACAAACTGGAGGCATTCTTTTATCGAAATGGATCGATCGTGGTCGTTGCGGTTTTTTTTCCTTTCGTCTTCATCATTCGGCTATCGAAAGCAATCATCGCAGAGTCGCTTGAGTGTTTCTAGAAAATTTTATAACTTTTTCAAAACAACTTATTTTTTCGAAACTTTCGACGTATGATAAGTCATAACGATAAGGCCTCTAGAAAAACTGATTGTATTTTCGAAAAATCTGTATGTTCGAATTAAATCATATGAAAATTTACAAGAAAACAACCAAAAATTTCTTACACAAAAATTTAGTGAACTAGTAGGAATATGGAAATTTTGGAAAAAAAAATTTTCTTTGAATTAGAGGAGAAATAAATGTAATTTATATAATTCGAGGGCGTAGATTCCGAATATGTAGCCGCCTTTTTCGAGAAATAATTTTTTCGGTCACTGCAGCATTCTGAATTTCAAACTTTTAGAGATTTCCAATTTTAGATATAAAATTTTGAGGTTTTCTTTTATCGAAATGGATTGATCTTGATGAGAGTGATTTTTTTCTCCATTTGTCTTTATTGTTCGACTACCGGAAGCAATCATTGCAGAGGTGCTAGAAGGTTCTTACAATATTCTATAATTTTTTTCCTAAAAAACTTATTTTTTCGAAACTTTCGACGTATGATACGACAAAACGATAAGGCCTCTGAGAAAAACGATTGTATTTTCACGATGAGTATGTTAGAATTAGCTCATAAGAGGAATTTCAAGAAAATAAACCAAGAAATATTTTTATACCCAAAAATTTTGTGAACTACCTAGTGTGTGGAAAATTTGTGAAAATTTTTCTTCGAAATAAGGAAGAAATATATGCAATTTGAATTATTCGAGGGCGGAGATTCCGAATATGTACCCGCCTTTTTCGAGAACATTTTTTTTCGGTCGCTACAGCACTTTGAATTCCAAACTTTTAGAGATCCTCAATTTTGGAGACTTATATAACTTTGAGGTTTTCTTTTATCGAAATGGATCGATCTTGATGAGTGTGAATTTTTTTCTCTTTTTTTTCATTATTTGGCTACAGGAAGCAATCATTGCAGAGGCGCTAGAGCGTTCTCACAACATTTTATAATTTTTTTCCTAAACAACTTTTTTTTTTTAAACTTCCGACGTTTGATACGTCGAAACGATGAGGCCCCTGGAAAAGGATTGTATTATCGAAATCAGTTTGGTCGAATTAGCTCATATGAGTAATTTTAGGAAAATAAACCAAGAAACATTTTTTTACCCAAAAACCTAGTAATATGGAAAATTTGTCAAAAACTTTTTTCTTCGAAATAGGAAAGAAATATATGTAATTCATATAACTCGAGAGCGTAGATTCCGAATATATTTCTTTTTTTTCCCGAGAAATAATTCTTTCAGTAACTGCAGCACTTTGAAGTTAAAATTTTTAGAGATTTCCAATTTTAGATATAATACTTTGAGGTTTTCTTTTATATGATTAGCTTGACATTGGGTGGTGTTGATTTTTTATATTTGTTCGCACATTTTGGCTTTCAGAATGAATCATCGCAGATTCACTATGGAGCGTTCCTATAAAGTTTCATAGTTTTTTCCGACCAATTTACGAGACTTTCAATTTATACTTTTTTCAGTGGTCATTTGAAGTTATCCTTATTTGTTTTGAGAATGAAGTTAATAATGACTTTTTTTTTGGTAGTTAATCCGAAAATCATATTTCCAGGAAAATCTCCAAGAACATCATCCACTACCCTCGTCCTGCAACTCCCGTTGTTTCCTCCAGAAAATTCTCCCCGAGGCCGTCGTCGCACATCAAAAACCCATTATCCCCTATCAGATTTCATTACCTGAAGATGTTCCACGCTCTTCCAGTAACGCGCCGACATTGTTTACATACTCCCGCACTCTTCGGGCTGAGTTTTCCGCCAGATAAGGGCGGTTTCCATGGGGACGCGCTCCCAACCACCCCGGTAATCGGCTCAGGGCCCCCCCGGTTCTTGTGCGGTACCCGCCTGACCACGTGGTTTCCTTTGCCGCTTTTCCGCTTTCACTGGTAGCCGAGTTGCATCGTCATCAGCGGAGAATAGTCGGGGGAGAAAAGATCTGAACGGAGAGGAGAATCGATGATTTTCCAGGAGAATAAAAAGAATCGAGTTCAGGAATGAAAATTGAAAAATTATACTAGATAAACTAATAGCAAGCCAACAAATGAATGAAGAATGAGGAGAATATACTCAGTGACATTGAATGAGTGTTACATCAGGAAGGAATTATTCCAATGTTGGCAACGTGGTAGTCTTTCATCGAGGATGAAACAATAACATGTCTAGGTGTCGATAAAATTAGATTGGCATCTTTCTTCAAGTACCATCATGGATTAACTTAGTCAGAGTTTGTGATGTCCTCATCGAAACCCACACATGTTCGATGAGATTTAAATCGGGCGAACTGGATGGCCAAGGCAAAACGTGCTTCTTGGAGAAATTCCGTCTGGATAAGGCAGCAAACTTGTATATAATAAAAAAGAAAAAAACTCTTCTAAATTAACTCTGTTCGATTCGAGTTGATGGACTTCCTTGGAAAATATCCGTGTGTAGTCCAGATTTCAGAGTTCACCGACGTCAGTGAAGCGTTAGATGAGTAGCCTCGGTCGGAATGATCTCCAACGAAGCCCCTAAGTACTAGCAGACAGCGTGAAAAATACATGTCGTAGGTGTCTTCGTTGGCTTCTCTCTATTTGGTGTGAGGTATTCTATGTCACTTCCACGTTATATATCGATTGGGTCACTACACTCGTGAAGGAAAATGTTCGGTTTGAATGAGGAGGAACGATAAAATTGTGTAAATTTCACACTTCTATTATTTCCATTTAGATTTCATAAAATACATCAATATGTATAAATAATAAGCGTCCTTTATGTATAATAGTATATTATTTAACGAGTGATATTGTAGGTCATAACTCACGCAGCGCGAGCCGAATGCGATTGCTGTAATTCATCAAGTGAGTTATGACCATTACCGCATGTTGAATACTAATACTTGATCTACTACTATAACAATTAATACTAAGATACAAGTACAGAGAAAGAACTTTATTCACAAATCTTAATAGTTACCTATAACAATAACAATGCATTATTTATGTTGATTGTGCTTCTTAGCATGGAGTAGAAAGACAATAAGGGCGATGCTTTATATTTAGTGCTGAGTTCACTAAAATATGCCAAAAGAACATTCTCTGTAAACGATGACTTAATATTCTTACTGCTACACCAATCTTGAAAATTGTTGTATTCACATTTATATTTGTTTTGGGATTTTTCGGGCAATAAATTCTGTATGGTAACATTGGCTGACTGTCTTATTTCTGAAGGTGTACATTATAATTCATCTTCACTATTGAATTCATCTTTTTCAGCAAAACATTCACAATAATAATTAGGTATCAACTTTATTTGAGAAAACGTCAAAATTATTCAAGTGACCTCCCCTCAATACCAATAATGGACTGTTCCCTTTCGGCCAATCGGCTTGTTCAGAAGCACAGAGCCAGGCAGTTATAGTAGTGAGTTATTATAACTCACGGTGTTTGTTTACAGATACTATTAATTGTTCAAAAGTAGTTGAATAATGAATATATAATTCAATGGGAGTGGAGTGGATAATAGTTATTTAATCAACTAGTTTATTAATGACAGCGATTAATGGTCGAAATATTTTAACGCGTGAGCGGAGCGAGAACTTTTGATTTTTTTGAGATATATTCCTCTCTTTTCCGTTTAATAAACATCACCAGTTTGTGGTATCTGCTTATACCAGTATTTTCTTTCACATTTGTGTTGATTTCAGCATCGAATATTTTTGCCATAAACTTGCTAGATGCCCCTTTTCTGCAATACCCGTAAAGTATGCCAACAAAACCGTTTCCGTTAAGTTCCGAACCTTCTTGTCCTTGCACCAAGATCTGAATTCAGCATAGGTTTTCTCATATAAATGGCGGCTCTTTTCAGGAAGCAGACTCAAAGTTGCTGCTTCAGCAGTTTTTGTCACATCTGGCGGTGTCAAAGGGATATTTTCTTCGTTATTCATTATGTAGTAGCGTAACGGATAAAATCAGATTCTGATCGAAAGCGAATAAATAAATTTGACGGCTCGATCGTGCTCCGACATAGATGCATCTAAATCTGAATATTTTATAATCGGTTGCCATGATAATCATGCATTAATACAAGAAAAAATCATGCATTAATAGGGGTCATTAATAGATGATTTCGAATGCGTTAAAATGAGCTTTTATTCTATGGCCAACGGAAAACATCATTTTATTAATGGGAGATGAACTACCTGGCGTTACATGAAAGGTTCTCCTATTTCTAAGCCTCAGATATAAATAAGGTACTTTAAATCTAACAAAATTAACAAAATTACAGTCTGGAAATGTTAAATTATTCACAATCTTGAATTGAAAAGAACTGCGTTGCACTTGTGTCTGTTACCAAATTTCCAACTTCTTAGGCTACAATCGGAAAAACGCCAATTTTCGCATCCATTGATCTCCCTCCTCTCCCTCCTAATTCAAGATTACAATTCCGAATTCTGGCCATTAAATTTTCACACAGAATTTTAATGGAAGATTATTGTGCGAAATTCAATATCGATACCGAAACAGCGGAGATTAGGCAGCAGCGACTGTGTCTCGTCGCCCTGTGGGAACGTTCAGCTGGCCAATGAATGCTTCCCGGGGTGTCAAATTGAATCAGTGCTGTTTTATTGGGGTATTTTAACCGTTCGCCCAATCGGCAGTACATTCGCGACGTGTCGCAAACCATCTGGGGATGGTGCGAACTAGAGATGATTTCATGAAATTTCGGCCGAAGTGTGAAAAGTTGAGAATGAAAATAAAAAAACAAAACCAAATAACATCTAGAAACATGAAATTACGTCAAAATAACTCAATTGACCTCCCTTCAATATCAAAAATGGACTGTTCCCTTTCGGCCAATCGGCTTGTGCAGAAGCACAGAGACAGGGAGTTATATAGGGTGATTTTTTAAGAGCTTGAGAACTTTTTTAAAAAAAAAAACGCATAAAATTTGCAAAATCTCATCGGTTCTTTATTTGAAACGTTAGATTGGTCCATGACATTTACTTTTTGAAGATAATTTCATTTAAATGTTGACCGCGGCTGCGTCTTAGGTGGTCCATTCGGAAAGTCCAATTTTGGGCAACTTTTTCGAGCATTTCGGCCGGAATAGCCCGAATTTCTTCGGAAATGTTGTCTTCCAAAGCTGGAATAGTTACTGGCTTATTTCTGTAGACTTTAGACTTGACGTAGCACCACAAAAAATAGTCTAAAGGCGTCAAATCGCATGATCTTGGTGGCCAACTTACCGGTCCATTTCTTGAGATGAATTGTTCTCCGAAGTTTTCCCTCAAAATGGCCATAGAATCGCAAGCTGTGTGGCATGTAGCGCCATCTTGTTGAAACCACATGTCAACCAAGTTCAGTTCTTCCATTTTTGGCAACAAAAAGTTTGTTAGCATCGAACGATAGCGATCGCCATTCACCGTAACGTTGCGTCCAACATCATTTTTGAAAAAATACGGTCCAATGATTCCACCAGCGTACAAACCACACCAAACAGTGCATTTTTCGGGATGCATGGGCAGTTCTTGAACGGCTTCTGGTTGCTCTTCACTCCAAATGCGGCAATTTTGCTTATTTACGTAGCCATTCAACCAGAAATGAGCCTCATCGCTGAACAAAATTTGTCGATAAAAAAGCGGATTTTCTGCCAACTTTTCTAGGGCCCATTCACTGAAAATTCGACGTTGTGGCAGATCGTTCGGCTTCAGTTCTTGCAGGAGCTGTATTTTATACGGTTTTACACCAAGATCTTTACGTAAAATCTTCCATGTGGTCGAATAACACAAACCCAATTGCTGCGAACGGCGACGAATCGACATTTCACGGTCTTCAGCAACACTCTCAGAAACAGACGCAATATTCTCTTCTGTACGCACTGTACGCATTCGTGTGGTTGGTTTAATGTCCAATAAAGTAAACTGAGTGCGAAACTTGGTCACAATCGCATTAATTGTTTGCTCACTTGGTCGATTATGTAGACCATAAATCGGGCGTAAAGCGCGAAACACATTTCGAACCGAACACTGATTTTGGTAATAAAATTCAATGATTTGCAAGCGTTGCTCGTTAGTAAGTCTATTCATGATGAAATGTCAAAGCATACTGAGCAAATACTAATGCATGAAAATCCTAACCTCAAAAAAATCTGAGCAAATACTAATGCATGAAAATCCTAACTTCAAAAAAATCACCCGTTAGTAGTGAGTTATTATAACTCACGGTGTTCGTTTACAGATACTATTAATTGCTCAAAATTACTTGAAAAATGAATACATATATAATTCAATAGAAGTAGATGAAGGAATTTTTCAATCGTATTCACCTCTAAATCGGTATATTTCACGATATTTCGATCTGAAATTCGAGATTTTGACGAATTTCATATTAAACTATAGAAACGAATTCTGTGAATCAAACCAATTTTATTTTCACGTGGAACAGCTGTGACGCTGAATTTTTGAGCGCTCGTGCTACTTACACGAGGGCTATATCATTTCGTCACGATGTCTGTATTTTTCGATTTTTGAGCCGAAAATGATCTCAATCGACTATGTTCGACTCACTAATGACGAATCCGTCGGAAAATTCGAGTCTGTCCGTCCGGCCGTAAGCACGATAACTCTCGAACGGAACAACCTAGAGACTTGAAATTTTCAGTGTGGGTTCAGTTCCCGAATGCCTCGGTTAAGTTTGTTAATGGGCCAAATTCCACCAGGGGTTCCGTAAATATGGCCGTTCAAAGTTTTGTTCTCCTGATTACTTGAAAACTACAGATTTAATTGAGATGAAATTTTGCACTCAAATGAAGAATGAGGTGTTCAAGCTACATGTAAAATATTTTGCAAGATCACATGACCAGAACCATAGAAACCATAGAAAATTGTAACTTTTGAACGGAAACGCCTAGGGACTTGAAATTTTCAGGATAGGTTTGGATCTCGAATGTCGTGAATCGTGAGCACGTTCATCTATGAGCAAAATTATACTAGGGGTTCCGTAAATATGGTCGTTTGAAATTTAGTTTTCTTGATAATTTCAAAACTACAGATTCGATCGTGACGAAATTTTGTATACTAATGGAGAAAAATATATTCAAGCTACATTTCTCCAGATCGCATGACCAGAACCATAGAAACCATAGAAAATCATAACTTTCGAACGGAAAGGCCTAGGGACTTGAAATTTTCAGGATAGGTGTGGATCTGAAATGTCGCGTTCACGTTCATCAATGAGCAGAATCATACTAGGGGTTCCGTAAATACGGTCGTTTGAAATTTTGTTTTCTCGATAATTTCGAAACTACGGATTCGATCGAAATGAAATTTTGTATTTTAATCGAGAATTCTATATTAAAACAATATTTTGTCCAGATCGCATGACCAGAACCACAGAAAACATAGAAAATTGTTACTTTTGAACGGAAAGGCCTAGAAACTTGAAATTTTCAGGGTGGGTTTGGATCGCGAATATCGCGGTCACGTTCATCAATGAGCAAAATCAGACTAGGTGTTTCGTAATTATGGCCGTTCAAAATATTTTTTTTCTGATAGTACTACTGATCGGATTGGAATGGAATTATGCACCTAGCTGAGGAATAATGTATTCAAACTACGTGCAAAATTTTGTCCAGATCACATCACCAAGACCATAGATACCGTAGAAAATTCTAGCGAATTATCGAAAAAAAATTGGTCACCTAAAGCACTGACATGAAGTCTGGAGTTTCGCCTAAGTTTTAGAATTTTTTGACAGCTGTCGAAAATTCCTTCAATTGATTTCTAAAACTGGAAAATGCGAATCTACCTACAAGATGCATGTACGAGCGCTCAAAAGCTCCTGCCTTCACGGCAGTGCTTTTCGTAATTTTTTATAAGTTCATATAACTCATTTTATCGACGACCCATATATGTAGACAAAAAATTTCGGCCGGATATGGCAAACAGTATTCTATTTTATTCTATGAAATATATCAAATTCTTCAACGCCTATTCAGAAGAACTCAATTATCTTTTTACTTAAAATAGCTGTGAAACTGAATTTCCATATAACTTATTTAATCGATGCCCTTTAGGTAGACTAAGGATGCGCCGAAGCGTCTTTTCTGTGATTCGGCCGGATAACGAATTTCTCAATGAATCAGCCGAAGTGTCCACCGATGGTATCGAAGGTATTGATATAGACTTATAAGAAAAAAGCAAATATCATTGTTACTAAATATATAATTTATCTATCAAACAAATGAAAAGATCAACAACTCGATAATAGCTTTAAACATTGCACAAAACAAACATAAACTGCAATACAATAATAGATTTGAACACCCAAATAGTATTTCAATATACAGGGTGTTCCTAAATTGGAGGAACAAACGGAGAGGGAAGATTCCTTAAGTAATTTTGAGAAAAAAAAAGTCCCATAAACATGAGATCGCAAACGTTTCCTTTTCGAGATACAGGGTGTTTCTTGTAGTAATATATTTTTTGTGTTTTTGAGTTTATCGAATCTTTATGAATCATTGTTACACATCAGGAAAATAATATAAATATAATAATAATAAAATCTAATAATGAATTAATTCACCACAGCTTACTAACTGAATTTTTATGACAATTTGGATTTTTCTGAGAATTTCGAGAGAATCGTTCAGAATTTCTTTCTCGAAATCGGTAACAGATACGACAAAACCACAAGAGACCATAAAGCTAAGTATAACAACTAAGGCTGCTTTTTACATTTATTGAAATTGACATTGGCTTACCGAAAAAAAGTTCTGAAGAAAAACAGGAGACAGTATTCCAGAAGAAATATCACCCTGTAGATTTGCTATCGAAATTGGCATGTCACATGGTGAAAACTCTCAATTTCAATATCTATGCCAAATTTCAGTTGAATATCTTGTGGAGTCTATGAGAAAAAAAAATTTAGAAAAGCACTGCCGTGAAGGCAGGAGCTTTTGAGCGCTCGTAGATGCACCTTGTAGGTAGATTCGCATTTTCCAGTTTTAGAAACCAATTGAAGGAATTTTTGACAGCTGTCAAAAAAATTCTGAAAGTTAGGCGAAACTCCAGACTTCATGTCGGTGCTTCAGCTGATCAATTTTGTTTCGATAATTCGCTAGAATTTTCTACGGTTTCTATGGTCTTGGTGATGCGGTCTGGACAAAATTTTGCACGTACTTTGAATACATTATTCCTCAGCTAGATGCATAATTTCATTCCAATCCGATCAGTAGTTCCGAAACTATCTGGAAAAAAATATTTTGAACGGCCATATTTACGGAACCCCTAGTCTCATTTTGCTTATTGATGAACGTGACCGCGATATTCGCGATCCGAACCCACCCTGAAAATTTCAAGTTCCTAGGCCTTTCCGTTCAAAAGTTACAATTTTCTATGGTTTCTTTGGTTCTAGTCATGCGATCTGGACAAAATATTGCTTCAATATATCATTCTCGATTAAAATACAAAATTTCATCTCGATCGAATCCGAAGTTTCGAATTTATCGAGAAAACAAAATTTCAAACGACCGTATTTACGGAACCCCTTGTATAATGTTGCTCATAGATGAACGTGATCACGACATTCGAGATCCACACCTATCCTGAAAATTTCAAGTCCCTAGGCATTTCCGTTCAAAAGTTACAATTTTCTATGGTTTCTATGGTTCTGGTCATGCGATCTGGACAAAATTTCGCATGTAGCTAAAACACCTCATTTTCCATCTGAGTGCAAAATTTCATCTCGATCGAATCTGTAGTTTTCAAGTAATCAGGGAAACAAAACTTTGAACGGCCATATTTACGGAACCCCTGGTGGAATTTGGCCCATTAACAAACTCAACCGAGGCATTCGGGATCTGAACCTACACTGAAAATTTCAAGTCGCTTGGTTGATCCGTTCGAGAGTTATCGTGCTGACAGCCGGACGGACAGACTCGAATTTTCCGAAGGATTCGTCATCAGTGAGTCGAACATAGTCGATTGAGACCATTTTCGGCTCAAAATTCGAAAAATAAAGACATCGTGACGAAATGATATAGCCCTCGTGTAAGTAGTACGAGCGCTCAAAAACTCGAAAAAAATTCAAACTTCAACACCCTGTATCTCGAAAACGTAACGTTTGCGATCCCATGTTTATGGAACATTTTTGTCTTAAAATTACTTAAGGAATCTCCCCTCTTCGTTTGTACCTCCAATTTAGGAACACCCAGTATGAAATATAAATACTGATTTTTAGTACTGGAAATTTTATGACGAAGCTTCGGCAAAATCGAACATCTGCTTCGGCTTAAACTGAATAATTAAAGAGTTGGCCGAAGCGACTGGATATCGAAGCCGAATCGATGCTTCGGCGCATGCAATCCTAAGTTTTAGACTTGCCATGTGGAATTTTTGAATTTTGACAAGAAAATTATAATCTTCGACCCTGAAAACACCCAAATACCAATTTTGAATGGAATCGGATCATACTCACAAAACTAAGTTAAAGCTAGAAAAACCGAATATTTTGCATTGTAAAATCTAGCTTATATTACATACCTGTCGGTTATGAACAAAATTCTGGCATTATGTCAACGGACGTTGAGAGGTGCATATTATTATCTTTCTCTGGAAGTTATCAATTCCGCAGACATTTATCGCAGAGACCAGATCAGCACTTAAATCAATCCATAAAGCATAAATAACTTTGATTTTTTGCGGTTCGCAATCCTGTTGCGGTCCGCCGGTGCGAAATCAAGAACGTATTGCGACACAGTCGGCGGCACCCCAACAATAAATGTCATAACGGAGTGACGTATTGGCCGGAATCAACACACAGCTGAAAAGGCGGTGATAGATTTCGGACGCATTTCGACGAAAAATGAGTTATGCATCTACACGCTTTATCCCGCGAAAGTAAACAAACCTTGTGTAACCATTCTGTACGTCTCTATTCTGGCATTGTTCGCGGAGGGATGAATGAACGATTTTATCGATCTCTGGGGTTTCCTATACCGCTATTCTTGTGGATAGGACGCTAGCATAGATTTGGGGTGAGATATAGTCGAATATTGGAAATTTGGAGACGGCATTGCTAATTTTTGAAGACTTGATACATAGGGTGGATATATTCTAACAACCACCATGAAACACGAAAAATTTAAATTTCAATATAGCCGAAGAGGAGAAAAATAACCCAAATATCGGGGGGAGATAAGACAATGGTAATCTCTCATATAAAAGATTTTTCAGGCAAACATAGGTAAACTTGGTAACATGGTAATGCATGTGGTGTGAGAAAGAATTTATCCTTCCTTTGCGATCGAAATTTGGTCAACATTTGAATTCACGAAAGCTAGATTTCATTTGCCAACATAGACTTTATGATCTAACAATATTAATATTTTCATATTGCAGGGCCGTATCTAGGTACTATTGCGTCTGTGGCAATAGATTAGACAGTGCCCCCCCATTTGCGTAGATTTTTTTTCATCCATCATATTTTCTTATAGTATTTTTTTTCATAATGCTAGTCATATATTTCCGTAAGAGTTTCAAAATAAAACACATTTTTATGAAAAAATTTTTTCATTGAAAACATTCCAATACACATTTTAAATGAAATGCATAAAAATAAAACAAATTC
Source organism: Aphidecta obliterata (assembly GCA_963966015.1). Taxonomy (NCBI): domain Eukaryota; kingdom Metazoa; phylum Arthropoda; class Insecta; order Coleoptera; family Coccinellidae; genus Aphidecta; species Aphidecta obliterata. The sequence continues at coordinate 31,120,358 of OZ014428.1, forward strand.
TGAAAAAACAAAATGAAATATTCATATTTATGTAATAAATACGAACACTTATCTTGAAAAATATATAAATTCTTCAAGTTAAAATTTAAAAATACATACTGCAAACGTAAAATAAAAATTTTTTGGTAAGTTGACTAGAAAACAATAATCGATAATCACAATATCTGCAGAAAAAACCGCTAACTTAGCATACAAATACTATTTTATCACCCTTTGAAACATGTACTAATAGTTTCGTACAGGGCCCGATGTTACAATATTCAAAAAGTCTATACGTTGAGTATAAAAAAATCACTAGAATAATTTTTGCCAGATGAGATTGAAGATTCAATCAAAACTATGAAAAGTAACACTAAAATCTGAGTTTTATCAGATTTCATTCAAAAAAAGACGCTCTGAGAAGTAAGAACTCAAGTTCGAAAATCCATATTTTCCGCAATGGACCAAACATATTTCTTCTTGAATTGAAAGGAAAAATATTATGTTAAAATACGAATAATTGAATATATCCGATGCCAGAATAATGTCATAAAAAATAACAAATACTTGGTACAACTCACCTTCAATAGCACAATTTATAATGCTCGAATCCAAAAGCATAGGGGCACAAAAAAGTCAGAATATAAAAAAAAACTCAAAACTTATAACACTTCAAATCTGGATACACACTGACCGAACTTTAAAATTTAATTTTTTTGGTCTTCTCTTCACAATTGAAAGAAATCAATATTTATATAGAATAAAATAAGATTGCCCAATTTTTCTCCCACTTCTTGAGCTCAAAACTTTAATTGGTGAATTTTTGGCAATACGAATTGTTTTTAAAATACCACAGATGTGGCCTAACAATCTTAACAAATCGATCATTATGAACCATCATCATTAAAGAAGCCGCCCTTCAAGGGATGTAGTGTAAACAACTCATAAAAGGGCTGTGCTTGGAATCGCATGACGATATTGCCGATTGTAATATTTATGATCAGAGTACGGCATCTTTGAAAATTTTTCATAACAATTGGACCATATTTCTCGTATTTCTGACCTTATTGCATTCTCATTCTTTTTCTTTGAATATCAATGTTCCGAAATGTTGTGATCGAATTATTTACTTACGTAACCGTGTTGTCATCTTACGAATTAGTTTTTTTTGCTAGGCGCTGTTATTTTTTTATTTTTGATATTTTTTGGCGCCCCTTCGGACCTTGCGCCCGTGGCAAGTGCCACCCTTGCCACGCCCTAGATACGGCCCGGTCATATTGTGGTGTTTTATGAAAAATCTAGTGTATTAATGGTTTACATGACAGAGTTTAAGTTGCAATTCGTAAAATATCTTAAGCATTCGAATTGATGCCTGGACATAAGTATGATATTTTGTTTCACATATTATTGTAGTTGTTTATACTTATATAGTTTTTTTTTTTTTTTGAATACAGATAAATATGCTTTTTTGGATTCATCCAAATATTTAGGGGATTCTGGAAGACTTTTTTTGGTAGAATAATATTCTCAATTTGTGGGACCAAACCTCTTTCAGATTCATTTTCGAGCCGATTATTCATCGGTGGCGTCTGCCCTCGCCAAAAACGAGTCATTGCGTATTTCCAGTATCGGCAAACAGCAGCTGCGACCGTTGAAAAGACCAACCATTCTTCAAATTGAATCATTACTCTGCAGAAAGCAAACAGAACGCCCCTCTGTTTGCCCCCATTGTCGAAGTACACCGCAAAGGCTCGGAAGGACATACTCTCAGCCCTACAATCAAAGTCTAACACTCTTCGCCTGGTGAGATTACATTCCGACCGCCGAAATCCAGAGCAAATTGGGGGCAGTGCGTGATAATTGCGAAGGATCTTGCAGAGGGGCGAATAACACTTGGTGGAATCTTCGGAGAAATGATTTTATGAATAGTCTGATCAGAAAGATGGAAATTTAAATTTGAACAAATTTTGAATATTATGATTCTATGATATGAAAAAAGAAAACACCATTGTTACTAAAAATATAATTTATCATTCAAACAAATCAACAACTAATAATACACTATACAAGAACAAATTTTTTCTCTCGATAAACATTGCACGAAAATAACATAAACTGCAATATCAAAACAGAGATTCCTATACACCCAAATAGCATTTGAATATATAAAATATAAATATCAACAAGAAACAGCTCAAAAAGAAATACCTATTATTCTGATTTCTAGTGCTGGAAATTTTATAGCGAAGCCAAGTTTTCACCTCTGAAATTTCGTTCAGGACTCTGCGACGTTGTTGCCAAATTTCTTGTTCACGGTTTGTGTTCCAAAAAGACTATGACCCAACTATCGGGAGATTATACAACTATTATAACTAATGTAGTATCTCGTAATTGGGGATTATTCAAACATGATAGTGATTTAGGTCTGATCGAGAGGAATGAATTATTCCCAGGTTATAATTGATCAATTTCTGGTCGAATACGCCGTATTTGCATCATGCTAAATCAATTAATCGAGGCAGGCAGGGAAGCACTGCGGTTTTCATGTATCATTTGAGGACCAAAATTGTCTCGGCTAATTTGTGAGATTTGCATCTTTTTTCAACATGTCAACTGATTTGAAGATGAATTTGATCGAAAACTGACTTTTAAGTGTTAAGGTAAGGTTCATTTTCTTCACAACGACAAATGCAGTTCGAAATGCCACGAATTTATTGAACGTAATACAACATTTTTGGTTTGACCGAGAAAATGGCTAAGAAAATCAGCAATCCTTAGAAGAACATTTTTTTTGTGACTTTTCTGGTTGGTATTTATATTTTATTCATTCAAATACTATTTTATTTTAGGAATGTATTTTTTTTTGCAGTTTATGTTTTTTTTTGCAATGTTTCAAGCTATTTTCAAGTTGTTGATCTTATCATTTGTTTGATAGATAAATTATTTATTTAGTAACAATGGCGTTATCTTTGTTCATATACCGTATTACTTTCTATTAAATATACAACGTGTTCCTAAATTGGAGTTACAAATGAAGAGGGGAGATTCCTTAAGTTATTTTAAGAAAAAAAGTCCCATAAACATGGAATCGCAAACATTTCGTTTTCGAGATACAGGGTGTTAAAATTTGAATTTTATTCAAGTTTTTTTCTCATAGTATTTACACTTCATAAGATATTCAACTGAAAATTGGCATAGATATTACAATTGAGGGTATACATCATGTGACATGACAATTTCCATAGCAAATCTACAGGGTGATATTTTTTCTGGAACACTGTCCCATGTTTTCCTCCAGAACTTTTTTTTGTGAGCTACTGTTAATTTAAAGAAATATGAAAAGTAGCTTTGTTGTTATACTTAACTTTATGGTCCCTTGTAGTTTCGTCTTATCTGCTACCGATTTCGAGAAAAAAATTTTGAACGATTCTCTCGAAATCCTCAGAAAATTCCAAATTGTCTTGAAAATTCACCCTGTATATTTGCTATAGAAATTGAAATGTCACATGGTGTAAACTTTAATTGAAATATCTATGCCAAATTTCAGTTGAATTTCTCGTGAATTGTAGATACTATGAGAAAAAATCTCTGTATCTCGAAAACGAAACGTTTGCGATCCCATGGCAATTATTCTTCTCAAAATTTCTCAAGGAACCTCCCCTCTTCGTTTGTACCTCCAATTGAGGAACACCTTGTATATCAATACCATCGATTCGGTGGACGCTCCGGCGTATCCGCAAAATTAATTACCGAAAATTTTTTTTTAAATAAGCCTTTATTATTTGTTGATGGAAAAATAGATAAAAGTCAAAAATAAAGTTTATAGAACAAAATCTAATTTTTGAAGAAAAGCTTCTAACAAATGCTCTAAGAAAGAAGAAGGTACTCCTTCCAATGTTTGATGTAGGAATCCAGGTTATTCTGTGAGTAACATATTTAAAAGGATCTGTAATTCACAGAATAACCGAAAATTCAAGATAAAAAGAATTATTTGTAGTGTCTTGTCTGGGAAAAAAAATTTTATAACTTTTGATTTTTAACTTTTAGTTTCTTTTCCCGCTTGTTTCTATGAACAAGAGCAATATCATTTTATCCATATGTAATATTCGTATCTTGAGCCTAGCATCATCTTAAACGATTAAGTTGGACTCACAGATGAAGAACTCGTGATCAAATTCAATTCCGAAAACTATCGAAAGACAGAAGAGGACTAGAGGTTTGAAATTCAAAGGGTACATTCAAACTTTTGCTCGTAAATGGAAAAATTTTTTCTCTGCCAATAATTCGAAAAAAACGAAGATTCATGTGAAATTTCGTGAGGATCGTATCACTAGAAGAATATAATGAAATTCTTCTCAGAAACTATTTGCCATATCCTGCTCAAATTTCGTGTACTCATATGAGGCATCGATAAAATGAGTTATATAAAAATTCAGCGTCACAGCTGCGTGGAAAAAAATTGTATTTTTTTTGATCTGGGAAAATATTGGAAATAGGGGCAAGTGATGATTTTCAAAGATTTTCCAGCCTTACAATACGTTTTCACCAAGTTTCCATAATTTCACGAGAAATTTGTCAAAAATATGACATCTCGGATGAAAATATCGTGAAACATACCGATTTAGAAGCGAAACTGGGCGAATACAAAGTAAATTTTCTGCAGATTCTCAACTTATTAAACTTTACGTTCATAATTCAAATATGTAACTACATATTAGTTTCCTCTGATTTCGCCGGGTTGGTTTTTTGACCGTTAGGTTGAAAAAACCCCAGAGATTACATTGTGTTTTCAAGAGTTCTTGATATGGAAAGTCGTTTGTTTGAAATAGATACCCTTATGCCACTCGAAACTGCCATATTTCCATTGAACTGTTTCCAACATTCCTATTCAAACGAATCTCATCGTTCATTGAAAACCACCCCATTTCCAACAAGTTAAAGCTTCTTCTTACAGACGCGAATTCATGAATATTTCCAGGTATACATTCATGAATATTAAATCGGCGAAATTCATATTTCCAACCTCAACAATCGACGACGTTATTAAAACCCCCCAAAGAACATCACGCCCCTAGTTATTTCTCTTCGGTTCTCAGCCACTGACATGTGAGAAAGAAGAAGAACGAGAAGAAGAAGAACGGGGGACGAAGGGCTGGAAACCGAAATAGTTATTTTATAATGCACGTTTCATGCGAGATACGCGACCGTTCGTCTGAGGGAGAGACACCGAAGGGCGGGATGTTTTTGTGGAACTACCCTACATAATCCCCGGACTAATGGAAAACTACCCCTCCACGTCGAATGTTCCACCTTTTGTGCGTTATTCCATTGAATAAAATATATACAGTTATCCCTCAATTTTCTGGGATCGTTCCCCCCGTCGGTTAATCCCGAATTGAATTCAGTTGTTTTAATCGACTGATGCCTCAGCTTGATTCTGACTTCGACTTTTATGTGATGACAGGACGTCCGAAAATAATCCCGGAGTAGCAGTTGGGCTCGTGTCATTCATCACTATTGGAAGAAATTTAACATCTGCGATGATGGGAAAATTGAACCATTTGTCATCATTGAAAATTTTGAATGACGTTACTGTTTGGTTTGGAGTGCCGCAAGGGGAAGTCCAAGGATCAATGATCTTTTTCTCGATGTATGTAGTACATCCATTTTTATTAATTCAACTTCATATTTATCATTATGTACATTTTTGTCGGTGAAATATTATATCTGCAATCTTTCATCGAGATATTAATTTCAAATCTCAAAAAATCATCAAAATAAGAGTTAGGTTAAGTAAGGACAGTGCGAGATACAAATCCCAAAAAATTTCTGGGTTGGGATATAAAGTATGGTTAGGTCAAATGATCAAAAATTATAACCATTGAATTGGAAAGTTCAATATTCTGAAGAAAGTTATATAAGGTGAGGAGAAGCAGGGCCGTATCTAGGTACTATTGCGCCTGTGGCAATAAATTAGACAGCGCCCCCCAATTGCGTAGATTTTTTTTCATCCATCATATTTTCTTTTTGAGCGCTCGTACAACTTACACGAGGGTTATATCATTTCGTCACGATGTCTGTATTTTTCGAATTTTGAGCCGAAAATGGTCTCAATCGACTATGTTCGACTCACTGATGATGAATCCGTCGAAAAATTCGAGTCTGTCCGTCCGGCCGTCCGGCCGTCCGGCCGTATACACGATAACTCTCGAACGGAATGTCCTAGAAACTTGAAATTTTCAGGGTAGGTTCAGTTCCCGAATGGCTCGGTTAAGTTCGTTAATGGGCCAAATTCCACCAGGGGTTCCGTGAATATGGCCGTTCAAAGTTTTGTTTCCCTGATTACTTGAAAACTACAGATTTGATCGAGATGAAATTTTGCACTCAAATGAAAAATGAGGTGTTCAAGCTACATGTGAAATTTTGTCCAGATCGCATGACCAGAACCATAGAAACCATAGAAAATTGTAACTTTTGAACGGAAAGGCCTAGGGACTTGAAATTTTCAGGGTGGGTTTGGATCGCAAATTTCACGGTCATGTTCATCAATGAGCAAAATTGGACTAGGGGTTCCGTAAATATGGCCGTTCAAAATATTTTTTTCGTGATAGTTTCGAAACTACCGATCGGATTGGAATGAAATTATGCACCTAGCTCAGGAATAATGTATTCAAACTACGTGCAAAATTTTGTCCAGATCGCATCACCAAGACCATAGATACCGTGGAAAATTCTAGCGAATTATCGGAAAAAAATTGATCAGCTGAAGCACTGACATGAAGTCTGGAGTTTCGCCTAAGTTTCAGAATTTTTTTGACAGCAGTCAAAAATTCCTTCAATTGATTTCTAAAACTGGAAAATGTGAATCTACCTACAAGGTGCATGTACGAGCGCTCAAAAGCTCCTGCCTTCACGGCAGTGCTTTTCGTAATTTTTTTTATTTTTCATAATGCTAGTCATATATTTCCGTAAGAGTTTCAAAATAATACACATTTTTATGGAAAAAATTTTTCATTAAAAACATTCCAATACATATTTTAAATGAAATGCATAAAAAAAAACAAATTCTGAAAAAACAAAATGAAATATTCATATTTATGTTATAAATACGAACATTTATCTTAAAAAATATAAATTCTTCAACTTAAAATTTAAAAATACATACTGCAAACGTAAAATAAAAATTTTTTTGGTGAGTTGACTAGAAAATAATAATCGATAATCACAATCTCTGCAAAAAAAACCGCAAACTTAGCATACAAATACTATTTTATGACCCTTGAAACACGTACTAATTGTTTAGTACAGGGCCCGATGTTAGAATATTTAAGAAGTCCATACGTTAAGTATAAAAAAATCACTAGAATAATCTTTGCCAGATGAGATTGAAGATTCAATCAAAACTATGAAAAGTAACACTAAAATCTGAGTTTTATCAGATTTCATTCAAAAAAAGGCGCTCTGAGAAGTAAGAACTCAAGTTTGAAAATCCATATTTTCCGCAATGGACCGAACATATTTCTTCTTGAATTGAAAGGAACAATATTATTATGTTAAAATACGAATAATTGTATATATCCGATGCCAGAATAATGTCATAAAAAATAACAAGTACAACTCACCTTCAATAGCACAGTTTATAATGCTCGAATCCAAAAGCACAGTGGCACAAAAAAGTCAGAATATAAAAAAAAAACTCAAAACTTATAACACTTCAAATCTGGATACACACTTAACGAACATTAAAATTGAATTTTTTTGGTCTTCTCTTCACAATTGAAAGAAATCAATATTTATATAGAATAGAATAAGATTGCCCAATTTTTCTCCCACTTCTTGAGCTCAAAACTCTGATTGGTGAATTTTTGGCAACACGAATCGTTTTTAAAATACCACAGATGTGGCCTAAAAATCTAAACAAATCGATCATTATGAACCATCATCATCAAAGAAGCCGCCCTTCAAAACAAGCTGGATGCGATAAGGGATGTAGTGTAAACAACTCATAAAAGGGCTGTGCTTGGAATCGCATGACGATATTGCCGATTGTAATATTTATGATCAGAGTGCGGCATCTTTTTCATAGCAATTGGACCATATTTCTCGTATTTCTGACCTTATTGCATTCTCATTCTTTACTTTGAATATCAATGTTCCGAAATGTTGTGATCGAATTATTTACTTACGTAACCGTGTTGTCATCTTACGAATTAATTTTGTTTGCTTGGCGCTTCTATTTTCTTATTTTTGATATGTTTTGGCGCCCCTTCGGACCTTGCGCCCGTGGCAAGTGCCACCCTTGCCACGCCCTAGATACGGCCCTGAGGAATAGATTATCTCCTCCATGGATTCATAATATGAAATGTCGTAGTGCTCAAGAGGAGAATAAAAATTCATAAAGTATTCGAATATTTTACGGAATTATGTTGGTAGGTGCGATAAAAGCTGATAACGGAAATGTCAGAGTTTCATCTTTTTTGAAGCAATTTGAAAAAAAAATGTTCCTCTTAGATCATGAATTTCCTGATATTGAGATAGCTTATGTTTTTACAAAAAAAAATTCCGAAATCAGAGATGTGCACTAAAGTAAACTACCAATTACCTCTATAAAGGAGTTATCAAAAATTATTGTACTTACAAAAAAAGACATAAAAATATTCAAGAGAAGAAGCGGTAGTTATGCTCAATGAGCGAACGAATTTGACGAAGAGAAGATCCTCAAAAGGGAAAATTCGATAACAACATTCGCAACAAGTCTTCCCTGATCCGAAATTATCGATGTAACATCCCGATCCATTTTTTATCTTCCCATGTAAGTTTCACGCTCATGCTACAACTTCTCCGGCTTCCTTATCACTCGATGCAACGTCTCCACGTTCCCCTTCGCAAGCCCTAATCCGGATTAGGACCCCACGGCGCTCGTAGGTTCGTTTCCTATCTCATCATCTGTCCAGAAGAAGTCGTGGCGGCGTTATCTGCGAACTGTTGCCGCATAGCCTTCCGAAGAAAAAAACATTTCAAATTTTGTACCATAATTTCTTATACAACTAAGAAAATATGGATTTTTGAAAACGACCAACACAAAACATGTCTCAAAAACTTCATAGGGTCGCTCGTAAACGTTGTAGCCCCCATACACTCGAAGAATCTCTCTTCCCCGTTCACTATAAAATTCAATACCAGTAGCTGGATCCGGCGAGTCTAAATTGTCCGACTCCACATTTTCAACTCTTTATGTGCGTGTTTGTCCGGATTATAAAGGCTGCACCGTTTCGAGGCAGCTGCCCCGCGCGCCCCGCACTTTATCAGGGATTTTATTTTTCAACCTGCGATTCTCTCGGCTACGCGCTCTGCTCTCTCGCCCTTTATCTTTTGTGCGGCCAAAACGCCAGCTCGGGGATCGATACCGGAGGTTTTTATGGCGGAACTCCGCCGATATCGAAGGTCGAAGAAGAGGCGACGGCGAAGATTAGTTCCGACTACAGTGGAACTCCTCTAACTCGAACTTCCTAAACTAGAAAAATTCTCCAAGTCGAATTTTCTTCACAGACAAAGACGTTTTTACAACATCACCATGTATTTTTCCCCATAACTCGAATATTTCTGAAATTCGAACTGAAATTTGGCAGTAACCGAGGCGGCAACCCCAGGAACTTTTTGGGGAACACCTACTGAAACTTCGGGGAATTCCGGCTGGAGAGTAGCCGACAGTTGAGGAATTTTCTCTTATCGACCGCTGCGTCTCGTTTTGCAGGCATTCCGTCCCTCACATCAGGTTTATCATCGCTAAACTATACTGATGAGACTCAAGTCGAAACCGGTTTATGCATGATGGATTTTAGGTTCTCTGAGGTTACATGAATTGATTTTTTGGCCTGCTAATTGAATTATCTATAACAATTTTTCTTCGGAAAATTTGTTTCATTACACGTAAGCATAGTATTAGTATTACATAATGTATGTGAATTCAAAAACCCTCAATTTATTGCATTTTTCTGTTATTCGAATTTTCCGTAACTCGAAGTAAAAGTACTGTCCCTTGGAGATTCGAGTTAGGGAAGTTCCACTGTACTTTCAACGGCAACCCAATTCAGATAAAACTATCTGGAGTTCCACAGCGTTCAATACAGAAGCCACCGTTCTTCGTTCTGTATTTTCAATGGTTCTTTGGTTCAAATTCAAATAGATCTGATTTGGAAGTTATAGTTTTCTATGGTTCTGGTCATGCGATCTGGACAAAATGTTGCTTTAATATATCATTCTCCATCAGTATACAAAATTTCGTCACGATCGAATCTGTAGTTTTGAAATTATCAAGAAAACTAAATTTCAAACGACCATATTTACGGAACCCTTAGTATAATTTTGCTCATAGATAAACGTGATCACGACCTTCGAGATCCACACCTACCCTGAAAATTTCAAGTCCCTAGGCGTTTCCGTTCGAAAGTTACAATTTTCTATGATTTCTATGGTTCTGGTGATGCGATCTGGACAAAATTTCACATGTAGCTTGAACACCTCATTTTCCATTCGAGTGCAATTTCATCTCGATCAAATCTGTTGTTTCCAAGTAATCAGAAGAACAAAACTTTGAACGGCCATATTTACGGAACCCCTAGTGGAATTCCGCCCATTAACGAACTTAACCGAGGCATTCGGGAACTGAACCCACACTGAAAATTTCAAGTCTCTAGGTTGTTCCGTTCGAGAGTTATCGTGCTTACGGACGGACGGACAGACTCGAATTTTCCGACGGAGTCGAACATAGTCGATTGAGACCATTTTCGGCTCAAAATTCGAAATATACAGACATCGTGACGAAATGATATACCTAGCCCTCGTGTAAGTAACACGAGCGCTCAAAAAGAGCGTTATTACTTTGACCAAATATCGAATTTTGAATATTGGGCCGAGAATGTTCTACAACGATAAGATTGATCATTGAGCAAATTTAATTCTGTGCATCCGGCCGTCCGTCCAGCCTTTCGTAAACACGATTATTTTCGTTAGTTTTGAAATTGTCAGCGTACGTTCAAGGTCTGTTAAATTCGTCGGCAAAATCTGGTTTTTTTTCTCAATAATTCGAATTGCGATCCAATCGAATTGGAACTTCGTACCTATAAAGTAACGAAACGATATTTCATGAGGATAGTATCGCTACAAGAATAAAAAAATCTTTTTAAAAACTTAAGTCTCTCAGAAACTATTCGCCATATATTATCCTGCAGAAATTTTGTTGCTACATATGGGGTACATCGATAAAATGAGTTATACAGAGTGTTTCTAAATTGGAAGTACAAATGATATTACTTGTCACTCTGCAGGCCCGGTTTAGAGCATAAAATCTGTGGTGCGCTTCATAAACTTTGGTTCGATAGTTTCGCTACAGTGTCACCTCAAGTCCAATCGAAATGATCATAGATCAGTGAATCTTCTACTGAACAACTTTTTGGTTATTTACAGTTGGAAATGGGGGTAGAAGATGTTTTTCAAAGATTTCCCAGCCTCTCCACGTTTTTCTTAGGTTCTCAGAATTTTACGTGAAATTTGTCGAAATTTCGAATTTCGGGTAGAAATATCGTGAAGTTTACCGATTCAGATTCCTTTCTCAATATCAGAATTTTTCTAGAACTAAATTTGAAAACTTACCTCAGTTTGGAAAATCTAACTATCCCAGCATTCAAAAATACAAGGTCTCAATTTGAGTTGGGACATAATTTTAGGCAAATATTATCTGAATTCCTGAAAATAGCGGTATCCAAATGATGCTAAAATTTTCACGCTCGATTTAGTATGCAACGAGCCAACGATAAAGAACTTATAAATAATGAAATTTAAATCAAACAATACTTATTACTACACCAAACAAGACATAAGTAATATCCCAGCTACTGAGCATCGAACCGTGGAGATAATATTCTCCTCACAAGATTAACCCCGCATTGTTTGAAAACAATAAACACTGTGCAGTGTCGATGGTCATCCCTCTGTCCAAACTGTTGACAGAAGTACATAAATAGATAAGTAACACTTTACCATTAGGCCAACAATAAAACGAATACTTTCGGCAAACGTCAGCACATCTCAACATCACCAGCCTCCGGTATTTAAAACAGCCACACAATCTCTCTCTTTCAAAGCCACATAATTACCTCTTTTTTCCCTTCCTTGTTGTGGCCACAGACCATTATCCTATTCCCAGAAGGTGGACCTTGTGGTCGACCGACCAAAATTTCAAAACAAACACAGTACAGAGAACAGAGCGTCACAAAGAAAAATCCCTAGGTCCAAAAATGCCGCTGCGTTTGAAAAGAATTTTCGAAAGAAACTGGTATTTTCAATGTTTTGAACGACGCCTCGGAGGTAACCGTGCGTGCGAATTTAATGGTCTGAGGCTGGTCGCAGATGACTAATTTTTTTCTGCGACGGCGGCGAAACATCAACGTCATCAACTGTCATCACCAGAAAGAATTTCATAAATAGTGAACATTTTAATATTTTTATCTACTCGTATTGAATTATACATTCATTATTCCACTACGTTTGGGCAATTAATGGTATCTGTAAACAAACAACGTGAGTTACAATAACTCACTACTATTACTCCCTGCTTCTGAACAAGCCGATTGGCCGAAAGGGAACAGTCCCTTATTATGATTTTGGGGGGAGATCACTTGAATAATTTTGAAGTTTTCTCAAATTAAGTTTATATCTAATTATTATTGTGGATGTTTTGCTGAAAAAGACTAATTCAGGTAGTGAAGATGAATTATTATGTACACCTTCAGAAATAAGACAATCAGCCAATGTTACCACACAGACTTTATTGCCCGAAAAATCCCAAAACAAATATAAAGGTGTATTCAACAATTTTCAAGATTGGTGTAGCAATAAGAATATTAAGTCATCGTTTACAGAGAATGTTCTTTCGGTATATTTTAGCGAACTTAGCACTAAATATAAAGAATCGCCCCTATGGACTTTCTATTCCATGCCAAGAAGCACAATCAACATAAATAATGCATTGTTATAGGTAACTATTGAGATTTGTAAATACAGTTCTTTCTCTGTACTTGTATCTTAGTATTTATTGTTATATTCGTAGATGAAGATCTAACATACTCGAGTCAAATTTTGGGGTTCCCCAGGGTAGTGTCTTGGGTCCAATTTTGTTTATAATTTTTCTAATTGACTTATGTATATATATGAGGAGATCTTGAGATGGTTGACCTCGTTCGTTGATGATACAAACGTAATTGTGGAGGGATCTGAGTTTTATGATACTAAATTTAAGGTATTTTCAGTATTTAGTAAAATAAAATTGTGGTTTGATGAAAATAAATTAATGATGAATGAAAGCAAGACATCAGCGGTTCTCTTTAGTTCTAGTAGATCAAAAAAAATAAAATAAAGTATATTGCATTTGAATGGGTGTGAGGTGAAAGTTGAGAAATGTGTGAAGTTTCTGGGAGTGTGCCTGGGTGGTTTTCTTAGGTGGACTCACCAGATAGATAACCTTGCAGTAAAGTTTTGTGGAGTGGGATTCGGCATCATCTCTTTAGGGATATTGAAGCATTAGAAATCTAAAGATAATATATTTTCCGTCGACCATAGAATAAAAGCTCATTTTAACGCACTCGAAATCATCCAATAATGACTCCTATTAATGCATGATTTCTTGTATTAATGCATGATTATCATGGCAACCGATTATAAAATATTCAGACAGAGCATAGATGCATCTATGTCGGAACACGATCGAGCTGTCAAATTCATTTATTCGCTTTCGATCAGAATCTGATTTTATCCGTTACGCTACTACATAATGAATAACGAAGAAAATATCCCTCTGACACCGCCAGATGTGACAAGAACTGCTGAAGCAGCAACTTTGAGTCTGCTTCCTGAAAATAGCCGCCATTTATATGAGAAAACCTATGCTGAATTCAGATCTTGGTGCAAGGACAAGAAGGTTCGGAACTTTACGGAAACGGTTTTGTTGGCATACTTTACGGGTATTGCAGAAAAGGGGCATCTAGCAAGTTTATGGTCAAAATATTCGATTCTGAAATCAACACTAAATGTGAAAGACAATACTGATATAAGCAGATACCACAAACTGGTGATGTTCATTAAACGGAAAAGAGAGGGATATATCCCAAAAAAATCAAAAGTTCTCGGAAAAGAACATGTGAGAGAGTTCATAGCGAATGCTCCTGATAGTGTTTTCTTGATGTCGAAGGTAAAAATAAAACTCAATTGAATCGTTATTCCAACTTATTCTCATTATCTCGTTATAGTGAAATAACTATCATTGTTTGATTTGTAGGTCGCTTTGATATTCGGAGTAGCGGGTGCATTGAGAAAAGATGAATTGTTAAGGTTGCAGAGAAAGGATGTACAAGATATGGGATCGAAATATTTGGTGACAATGAATTAATCGAAAACACATTCGAATAGGATATTCACTGTGGTGGATAATGATGAGCATACACTTTTAAACATAATAAAGAGATATATATCCTTGAGGCCAGCTCACACTCCACACGAAAGATTTTTCGTTTTTTATAAGAACTATAAATGCTCAACACAACCAGTTGGAATTAATATATTTTCTAAATTACCGTCAATGATTGCAAACTCTCTTAAATTAGAGCAACCACATTTGTATACAGGTCACTGTTTTCGGCGTTCTTCTGCGTCCATTCTTTCTGACAGTGGTTCAGATTTTTCAGCCATCAAAAGACTTGGTGGTTGGAAATCAACTTCTGTTGCAGAAGGGTATATTGAAAACTCCATTCAGAATAAAATAGAAACTGCAGAAAAAATGTTATGTCATAATAGTTCCAAAGTAAATAATGCTTCAACCTCCACTTCATCCACACGTTCCTTGTCGGACATTATAGGAAATGAAATAAATGTGAACTATTCAGAATGTCACAACATGTCCAATATTCCCTCTATGAATTTTTCGAATTGTTCTATAGGAAGCATAAATATTAATATATCGAAATGAACATAGAAATTTGTTTTACGTCAAATTTGTATATCATGCAAAATAAAAATTGGTTTCGATCCAGAATTTATATTCAATTCCTGATGAGGTCGACGGAAAAATCTTGTAATCAACTCGTTTATTAATTCAGCGATTACTTAATGGTCTCAAACATTAACGCGCTCGCTCCGCTCACGCGTTAAAATATTTCGACCATTAATCGCTGTCATTAATAAACTAGTTGATTAAATAACTATTATGAATCAATTCTTTCATCAGACAAACATTTTTCTACTCGACGGATAAATGTCTCGTGACAGAAATTGCGAATATTCATGGGATGAAAAATCCAACATATCGACACACTTGCATGAAAGCGCAAATACTTTCATCCGATTGACTTCCTAATCTGCTGATGCTGCTGTAGTTCATTTGGAACAGAGGTAATCCCGAAATCTTAAATACATGTATACATAGCCAAAGTAGAGTCGAGAGCAGAAGGCAAAGAATGATAGTTTATACCCAGTAATCAGGGATAATCTGGCTCAACCCCTGAACAAGTTAGCCAAATAAAAAGCGCGTGCAAACCATGGAATTTGTTCCGGCCTTCTCGGTGTCCTCGTAGGTTTTACCTACGGAGGACAGCCTGGCTACGTAAGCTACGGCTTAACGGGGTAATAGGACACCCTTAAGCTTCTATAGGATCTCATCGGAATCAGGTAATCAAGGGAGTTTTTTCTGACTGCCATGTTGGACAAGTTTTTGTTCGAACTCTCTATCGATATGATCTGCTTCTTCAGTTTCTTTCTTTGTTTCATGTTTCATATCTTTTAGCTTATTTTTTTTTGTTTGTTCAATGCTTCGTGGTTTTCACTACTTCATATATTCTTCTCTGCTGTTCTTCAGCTGTAGACTATATTTCATCATTAATAGATCTTTATTTTATCAAATAAGCTCTAATGCTCTTCTATTCTTTTTTTAGGAAGAATTATTGTCTGTAAAATTCAATTCGGTTGTATTCTTCTGAGATGGTCGCGGTTTGAATCCAGGATATTAGTTGGAATAATTTAAGTTCGCCATATAGCTAAAACGAAGGAAACCGATGAAATGGAATTTAGAATTTCCCGGTGGACATTTTCGACGTTGTAGCCTAAATAAGCGCCTAATGGGGTAAGTAAACATCAGCTGGTTGCTGACTCCTCGTTTGGAGGTCCTGGCAAAAATGCCAAGGACCCCGGACTGATCTGTCGTCGCAGCATCCAATCGAAACCATGGGCGTGCCGACGACCACAGATTCAGGTCCCGCCCAAAACATCCTTGCGCGTTGTCCAACTCCGCCTAGGAACAGCTGCAACGATTTTTTATTTCGGTTGTCCTGTCAATGGGGAAACAAAGGGAAGAATAAAAAGCGGCGTACACTGCTTTTCCATGGCGTGACAAGTGAAGGGCAGTTGGACGCACGTCAATGGAGCATCTGAACGTTGCTTCGATATTGCAGATTGACTTATGATAATAGGGGTTGTAGATTGCTCCATTAGATATCGATTATTGCGTGCGATATGAGCGAAGAGTCGGTTACTTCTTTCTTTTGGTTTATTATTTTCCGTTATAGATATTTGGAATCTTTCTAGGAAAAAAATTGCGACTCCCCTGTTTTACCGTCATCCAGAACTTTTCTTGGAAAATTCTGGAATCAAATAAAAAGAATCATTATGGAAAATATATCCAATCGTTCAGTTCGAAATGTGGGTGGGATTGATATTACTCAATCAAATATTTTTCATCGCAATGCTACAACCCTTATCATTTCAGAATAGGGGTGGTCACTAATTTCTGGAAAAAATACCACAACCCCAAGAACGATAGAAAAAGTGGTTGGATTTTTATGAACTGCGAAAAGCGCACCGGGATGTGACGTTTTAAGTTCCGACCTATCGCCGAGAACGGTAGAGAATCGAGTTTTACAGTGTTGATTAGCTTAATTCTCAATATTCCTTTATAATGTTCAGCGAAGAAAAATTTACACAGCTCTCAGCATTTGTACCTACATATTTTTCAAGAAAAACTTTATTAAATACTCATCTCAATATAATATATCTTGAGACAAGTTCTGTTTTATTCATAGGATGAAACTGAATAAAATTCCTCGGAATTTCCGGAGAAAGTGCAACTGACAACTCAGGAATTTGCCAATCAAAGGACTTCTGACGTCACAATAAGCGTCGATAACGCTGGTTTTTGAATGTTTCACTGAATTGGAGGGTTTGGGAGCGGCGTTCATTCGAATATTTGAAAATATCTTGGAGGAAAAAATCTGTTTCCGCATTGGTTCAAATTATTCTCCAGAGCGGTCACCGATCTAGGTACTGAACCCGCACAGCGCTGTTTGGCGTGAAGTCTTATCAAATTCATTCCCGATTTATGAAAAACTGGTCAAAGATCAAACCGTAATTCAACTGAGACAAAAATTCAACTTATAATGATAATAATGAATATGGGTTTCGTAAATGTTGTTAAGTGAGAAATTAACTAATCTATAATTATCTATATTTGACATGAAATGAAACTGTAGCGAGACTATCGAACAGAAGATTATAAAACGAACGTGAGCCAAATCGGCCGTCAGTGTGACAAATAATGTCATTTTATAGAATCGACACTTCAAGAGATGGAATCACAGAATTATATTGAATATATCGAATTTTTCAACAATAGATCAGAAAAACTCGATTTTCTTCTCACAGAGCTGAATTTTTGTATGACTTATATAATTGCCTCAAATAAATATGGACACAAAATTTCAGCAGGATATTGCGAATTGTTTCCGGAGATACCGAAGTTTTTGGAGGGAATTTTTTATATTTTTTTACGAACCAAGGATTTTGAAACAAACCATAGATTATGAAACGAACCGGCCGTCAATGTGACAAATAATGTTTTTTTTTTAATCGACACTTCATGAGATGGAATCACAGAATTATATTGAATATATCGAAGTTTTCAATACTAGATCAGAAAAACTCAATTTTTTTCCACAGAGCTGAATTTTGGTATAACTTATTTCATCGATGCCCCATATAATTATGGGCACAAAATTTCAGCAGGATATTGCGAATAGTTTCCGGAGATACGGAAGTTTTTGGAGGAAATTTTTTCTATTTTTTTACGAACCAAAGATTATGTTATGAAACGAACCATAAATTCAGTGAATCAAACCTGCCGTCAGTGCGACATTTAATGTTATTTTTTAAAATCGACATTTCAAGAGATGGAATCACAGAACTATATTGAATATATCGAATTTTCCAACACTAGATCAGAAAAACTCAATTTTTTTTTTCACAGAGCTGAATTTTGGTATAACTTTTTTCATCGATGCCCCATATAAATATGGACACAAAATTTCAGCAGGATATTGCGAATGGTTTCCGGAGATACCGAAGTTTTTGGAGGGAATTTTTTCAATTTTTTCACGAACCAAAGATAATGTTATGAAACGAACCATAGATTCAGTGAATCAAACCTGCCGTCAAAGCGACAAATAATGTTATTTTGTAAAATCGACATTTCAAGAGATGGAATCACAGAATTTTATCGAATATATCGAACTTTTCAACATCAGATAAGAAAAACTCGATTTTTTTTCATAGAGCTGAATTTTTGCATAATTTATTCCATCGATGCCCCATATAAATATGAACACAAAATTTCAGCAGGATATTGCGAATAGTTTCCGGAGATTTTGAAGGGAATTTTTTTTATTTTTCTGCCGTCAGTACGACAAATAATGTTATTTTGTAAAATCAACACTTCAAGAGATGGAATTACAGAATTACATATATTGAATATATCGAATTTTTCAACGCCAGATAAGAAAAACTCGATTTTTTTTTTCACAAAGCTGAATTTCATTGATACGGACACAAAATTTCAGCAGGATATTCGTGGATAACTGGTCTTTAAAACATTTGCTCTATTTCGAGCACTCCGGCTTCGCCGTCGTGCTCGAAGAATCGCGCGTGTTTTAAAGACCTTTTTATCCACTTATACTTTAATATACTATTTTATTCTTCTCGTGATAGAGTGGTATGAAATTTGTGTCATATTTTACAACTAAAAAACAACATAGTTTTGATTTATTGAGAATCAAGGAAAAAAAATTACGAAAAGCACTGCCGTGAAATCAGGAGCTTTTGAGCGCTCGTACATCCACCTTGTAGGTAGATTCGCATTTTCCAGTTTTAGAAATCAGTTGAAGGAATTGTCGACAGCTGTCAAAAAAAATTCTGAAACTTAGGCGAAACTCCAGACTTCATGTCAGTGCTTCAGCTGACCAATTTTTTTTCGATAATTCGCTAGAAATTTCTTCGGTATCTATGGTCTTGGATGCGATCTGGACAAAATTTCGCACGTAGTTTGAATACATTATTCCTCAGCTAGATGCAAAATTTCATTTCAATCCAATAAGTAGTTTCAAAAGTATCAGGAAAAAAAAATTTTGAACGGCCATATTTACGGAACCCCTAGTCTAATTTTTCTCGTTGATGAACGTGACCTCGACATTCGCGATCCAAATCTGCCCTGCAAATTTCAAGTTCCTAGGCCTTTCCGTTCGAAAAGTTACAATTTCTATGGTTTCTATGGTTCTGATCATGCGATCTGGACAAAATATTGCTTTAATATATAATTCTCGATTAAAATACAAAATTTCATCTCGATCGAATCCGTAGTTTCGAAATTATCGAGAAAACAAAATTTCAAACGATCATATTTACGGAACCCCTAGTATAATTTTGCTCATAGATGAACGTGATCACGACATTCGATATCCACACCTATCCTGAAAATTTCAAGTCCCTAGGCGTTTCCCTTCAAAAGTTACAATTTTTTATGGTTTCTATGGTTCTGGTCATGCGATCTGGACAAAATTTCACATGTAGCTTGAGCACCTCATTCTCCATTTGAGGGCAAAGTTTCATCTCGATCAAATCTGTAGTTTTCAAGTAATCAGGGGAACAAAACTTTGAACGGCCATATTTACGGAACCCCTCGTGGAATTCTGCCCATTAACGAACTCAACCGAGGCATTTGGGATCTGAATCTACACTGAAAATTTCAAGTCTCTAGGTTGTTCCGTTCGAGAGTTATCGTGCTTACGGCCGGTCGGACGGACAGACTCGAATTTTTCGACGGATTCGTCATCAGTGAGTCGAACATAGTCGTTTGAGACCATTTTCGGCTCAAAATTCGAAAAATACAGACATCGTGACGAAATGATATAGCCCTCGTGTAAGTAGTACGAGCGCTCAAAAATCAGATGGACATATCTACGGAACCCTTCGGTGATCTGCCCAATCATACTCGAAGATATAACTTCAAGAAGGAACAATTGGACACTGAAGTGTTGAGTAATATATCTGATTTAATTCTTGAATTCAATTCAGGTTCTAGTATTTTCTTTTTTTTTAATTCAACTAATTTAAATTTTTTTTTTCATTTCCCGTTTCGGTCTACAATTGGCATGTACCAACCCAACTCATCATCGAACGAGAGTATCGCAGAGGGAATGATAAAGAAACAACCCTTACCTCCAGCAGCCCACCCCTCGCCTCACCTGTCGCGCAATGGAGGATCTATGATCCATTCAAGAAATTTCTTTTTCATTTGAAAGGCATTTCTTGCCACGCCGATGAACTCGGGAGTCCTTTGAGAGATGACAAGCGTCACATTTCCGCTCCGAGACATATAATGTGAAACGTGCTTCTTCTGGGACGTCATCCCTTTTCATGCGAGCCCTTTGAATTGGCCGTGAATTTATAGCTTTTTTTTAGGGGATTCGTTTAACCCGACGTGGAATTTCGGGGGCATGTCTCGAAACGAGTGCATGTGAGAAAAATATATACGCTGTTTTATGGGTTCTTGGTCAAATATAGGAGGCTGGATAAATCATTGGATGAATGAGTCGCGTCTGTGGTAGGTTATTGTTATAATAAACGAGCTATGTGTATATTTGCGATGTCTGCGAGTATTAATTTCAATACCGTGTTGCCAATTTTCTTGTGTATGGCTCGGTGGTGGAAGAAGGTCAATTATGAGTAACTGTAAATAATTTATAGTATAATGGTTGATATCAGCTGGGGACCCAGAAAACGAATAAATATGAACGTTCTTTCTTCCCTTGGACAATATTTCATTCGCTCCTTTACTAAAGACACAGTTTCCAGTTCATTTGTGCCCGTTGATTTCTCGAAGCGCATCGACGCGGCTTCCCTTTGTCGATACGTGTTTTTTTTTCTTCGATGATCAGTCCCGTCGGTGTGAAGTCCAAAGCCCGTTTCTATATATAGAAACTGAATTTACATATAAGTTCATAAAAAGAGAATTTATTGTCGTCAAACTGGATTCGGTAGCAGGGCCGAGATATCTAACTGTTCCTTAATTACGTTCGGGATATGTATATATACAGGGAATGATGGAAGAGATGAAATCTGGAATCTAAATTTTAAATGAAAATTAATAAATGGCCGACCGATGTGTCAATAGTAATTTCGGGGTATTATGGATGGTCTCTTGCAATGAGATGCATTAGGAAACGAAATATCGGTCGGGCTATTGCAGAAAATTTGGTGGATAGGAGTTACAGCCATGGCGGTTATTCTGACCTTTACTTTTTCGATAAAGCTTCCAAACTCGATATATATGAAACCAAATTTTTTATATACCAACAAAATTACATTCAAAATTAATAATTTCGGAATACAAAAATTAAGTCTGAACATTATGAGAATACAACCAGAAAGTGTCGCAATGTGTATACCATCACCTCAAAATTCTTCTCATTTATCATGAAAAATTTGTTGTATAAATATGTAATGGAATGTATTGTTATGGTTCGTTGTTGAAAAATTCATTTTAATTTTGAAAATAATTTGAAAAAAAAAGCAATAACAATTTTGTTTGAGATTCTAATTAATTTTCCCGAAAACTCTACCTCAAGGAGGGTTTTAAGATGAACAATCAGAAAGTAATGTTTACAAAATTATATTATCAACAATAAAATTCTATAAAAATCGACTCCAACTATCGAATGATACTGAAATCAATAAATATCTTAACTAATGATCAATTGGTGAGTGCTCTTACTATGTCCAACTATGTCTAAATGTGCTTTTTAAATTTTCCTTCATAGACAGGCACGCTGCTTTGATATTCTTCCAACCTGGCAATTCAACACCCCTTACATACAATTAGGGATGAAACGATACCATTGAGGTATCGATACTTTTACTCGATACTGTATCGGTCGTCAAGTATCGATACTTACTTGGTATCATTTGAAAAGTATCGATACTTACTCGTATCGAATAGTTTTTGAAAAATTAAAAGTAAAAACACGAAAAACTGTAATATTGGTAAGTTCTTGGAAAATTAAGAGTAAAAACAAAAAAAAATAAGCATTACTTCTCTATTTTTTAAGAACAAAATTAATGAAAAAAACACAAAACAAAACCGAGACAAAAAAAATGAGAAGCGAAAAACGAATGCGTTCAAAAACTTCACTTTGAGATATACCTACAATTTTTTTTGTATCAATGTTGAAATGAAATAGTTACATTGACAAATCGATACCTCAGTTCAATAGTATAACAAGTCCAAAACTTCAATAATAATTTGAGTTATTACAAGCATAACATTCCTAATACAACGTTCTATAAATTTCAATACTGAAACAACTTTCTTTTATTTCCTACTAGCTCAAATATGAAGACCAACCTTTTCGCGAAAAAAAATTCAAATAATGAAAATTTGGTAATGTAAGAGAACTGTTCTTGGGAACTGAATCTGAACTGTTCCAGGAGACTATCTAAAATATTGAAAAAATACTGTTCTTGGGAACTGGTTCTGATCCACTGTTCCAGAGAACTACCTCAAATATGAAGATCAAACTTTTCGCGAATTAGAATAAAATTTTAAACCGTTGGAACTGGTTATATTTAACTGTTCGAGGGAACTACCCCAAATAATGAGACCAATCTTTTAGCGAAGAAAATTCAAACGTGAAACATTTGGGAATGTGTTAGAACTGTCTTTGTAAACTGGTTCTAATTAACTGTTCCAGGGAACTACCTCAAATTTCAAGATCAATATTTTCGCGAAGAAAATTCTGTAGGAGAATATTTGGCAATGTGTTAGTACTGTTCTTGGGAACTGGTTCTAATCCACTGTTCCAGAGAACTGCCTCAAATATGAAGATCAACCTTTTCGCGAATAAAATTCTAAACCGTTGGAACTGGTTATATTTAACTGTTCGAGGGAACTACCCCAAATAATGAGACCAATCTTTTAGCGAAGAGAATTCAAACGTGAAACATTTGGGAATGTGTTAGAACTGTCTTTGTAAACTGGTTCTAATTAATTGTTCCAGGGAACTACCTCAAATTTCAAGATCAATCTTTTCGCGAAGAAAATTCTGTAGGAGAATATTTGGCAATGTGTTAGTACTGTTCTTGGGAACTGGTTCTAATCCACTGTTCCAGAGAACTGCCTCAAATATGAAGATCAACCTTTTCGCGAATAAAATTCTAAACCGTTGGAACTGGTTATATTTAACTGTTCGAGGGAACTACCCCAAAATAATGAGACCAATCTTTTAGCGAAGAGAATTCAAACGTGAAACATTTGGGAAAGTGTTAGAACTGTCTTTGTAAACTGGTTCTAATTAACTGTTCCAGGGAACTACCTCAAATTTGAAGATCAATCTTTTCGCAAAGAAAATTATGTAGAAGAATATTGGCAATGTGTTAGTACTGTTCTTGGGAACTGGTTCTAATCCACTGTTCCAGAGAACTGCCTCAATTATAAAGATCAACCTTTTCGCGAATAAAATTCTAAACCGTTGGAACTGGTTATATTTAACTGTTCGGGGGAACTACCCTAAATAATGAGATCAATCTTTTAGTCAAGGAAATTCAAACGTGAAACATTTGGGAATGTGTTGGAACTGTCTTTGTAAACTGGTTCTAATTAACTGTTCCAGGGAACTACCTCAAATATCAAGATAAGATACGAAATAGAAGTTGTTTCAGTAACGTTAAAGGAACGTTATGCATGTAATAACTCAAATTTGAATTTTTGGATTTGTTACACTATTGATCTGAGGTATCGATTTACTGATATGAGTACTTTTCGACCGATACCTACTCGATACTTAATTTCAAAGCATCGATACTAAAAGTACTTTGTATCGGTGAAAAGTATCGAGTATGTACTTGTATTTACTCGTATCGTTTCATCCCTACATACACTTCCTCTTGGCAAGGTTCCAAATACAAATTACGATGCTTTTCTCCTCCAAAACCAAAGTTTGTCCAAAACTTTTCATCAATTGTCCACTCGCCTCCTTTCTTTCTTTACAAATTATTTCATATTGCATTTTCCTTGATATGACAACATTCTTGATACTATTTTCTTTTTTGTAGGTACGTTCCTCTTCACATCCACATTTTCATTTCATATACATCACAAACTTAACTGAAATTAACATTAACATAACTACATATTTGAAATGAATAATTTCAACAATATTCTACCCATATTTTCAAATGATATGAATAGAATATATATATTCTTTTGATTTGTTATTGAAGCTTATTGTTTTTATTGTAGAATTGCCAAGATATTTATGAGATGTTCTAAGGTTCTTGAATTTTGGTGATATATTTGAATTTATTTTTATTCAAATTCTTGAAACATTAATGAATAGAACCATGCATGTTTCAATTTCCATAACAGTATATTTTAGTCTGAAAACGAAATTTTTTGTGAATATTTTGATATACGTGGCTAAAAAATGGAAAACCTTGATTTAAATTTTTTTAGATTACTTTCTGTGTTGTTCATATTTTCTCCAAACACATTCATCTAGTTCGAATTCAGAAACGTAGCTTAGTTTTTCACTAATTTGAATCCATAATTATGGAAATCCACAATTATGGAAATCCATAATTATGGTGAAATATAAATACGAATGTCCATAATTATGAACATCCATAATTATAGAAATCCGTCATTATAGAAATCCAGAATTAATAAATTTGCATTCGTCCATTATTATAGAAATTCATAATTATGGACAAATATAAATATGAATATCGATAATTATGGACACCCATTATTATAGAAATCCATAATTATGGACATCCATAATTATAGATGTCCAAAATTATGGACTTACATATTTATGTTTGTCGATAATTATAGAAATTCATTATTATGGACATCCATAATTATAGATGTCCATAATTATAGATGTCCATAATTATGGATATACATATTTATATTTGTCGATAATTATAGAAATTCATAATTATGGACATTCATAATAATTATTGACATCCATAATCCACAATTATCGACAAATATAAATATGAATATCGATAATTATGGACACCTATAATTATCAGAATCTATAATTACGGACATCCATAATTATAGATGTCCATAATTATGGACAAACATATTTATATTTGTCGGTAATTATAGAAATTCATAATTATTGACATCCATAATTATAGAAATCCATAATTATGGACAAATATAAATATGGACAAATATAAATATGAATATCGATAATTATGGACACCAATTATTATAGAAATCCATAATTATGGACAAATATAAATATGAATATCGATAATTATGGACACCCATTATCCATAATTATAGAAGTCCAAAATTATGGACATACATATTTATATTTGTCGATAATTATAGAAATTCATTATTATGGACATCCATAATTATAGATGTCCATAATTATGGACATACATATTTACATTTGTCGATAATTATAAAAATTCATAATTATGGACATTCATAATAATTATTGACATCCATAATCCATAATTATCGACAAATATAAATATGGATATCGATAATTATGGACACCCATAATAATCAGAATCCATAATTAGGGACATCCATAATTATGGATGTCCATAATTATGGATGTCCATAATTATGGACATACATATTAATATTTGTCGATAATTATAGAAATTCATATTTATTGACATCCATAATTATAGAAATCCATAATTATGGACAAATATAAATATGGATGTCCATACTTATGGACAGTGAACATCGTAGTCTAATGGATACGTAAAAGAAAAGTAGGTTAGAGTATAGACCACATTAACTGTAATATAAGTTTATCGAAAGAAACAATAATGGAACTGAACTAATGAAAACATTATACAGAGGATAGTGTAACAAATGCAAATCGAAAGTCAAAGATATTGGTCTTGGTCGAATATTCTGGTAGCGGCATACTTCAAATCAGTTACGGTTTTTTCGGCTCTCGAAAGTAATTTAAATGAGAAAATTTGAATATCTGAACGGAACTTCGACTGGGTAATAAATGTGGAAAGGGGGCCTTCTGCATAATCTGAAGCTTTGTCTATGTCTGTGTCTACTCACTGGCTGTTGCGCAGTGAGATAGCGCCCACAGAAAACGGGAAAATAGAGCTCAACAACAACCGATGTTACGAAACGGAACGCGATCAGAGCCTTGCGTAACTCCATAAATCACGCGTTGATTACTCGTCAACTCCTTCGGAACCCACCACCCAGGAGAACGGACGCGGTGGATCCAGGCCTGGCTGGCGGTGGACCGGGTCGCGTCAGACTCTCCACACATATATTTCAATAAATTCAGATTAGAGGCATCTGTAATCCACGGTAGCCATGTCGGTATTACAGAGGGGCCGTGTTACCGGCCGGTCTTCGTATTTAACTTGAAGGTTACGATTATGATTTATCGCGCCCATTGTAGGGTCCGGTCGAATGTTTCGCGTTATTTATGGGTCGCGCCGGGGTCCCGTAGCCCCGGGAATTGTTTGGCCGCGTCCAGTTTCGACGCTGGATCAGGTGGATCTTTACGAGAATGTCCGGCACTGGGGAATTGTGCGAACGGGGCTTCATTTCGGATAGATGTATGGTATTTATTTTGCAACATAGTGAATAATTATGGATGTAAACAATTTTGTATGTCGTAATCATGGACATCTATAAATATGGACATTCGAACAATTATGGAAATCCATAATTATAAACAAACATAATTGTCGACATCCATAATTATGGATGCCCATATTTATGGATGTCATATATGGGACATACATAATTATGGACAAACATAATTATGTTTGTCCATAATAATATACGGGACATCCATAATTATGGACAAATATAATTATGTTTGTCCATAATTATGGACGTCCATAATGGATGGATTTCTATAATTGTGGATTTCCGTAATTATGGATCCAAATTGGGGAAAAAACTAAACAATTTTGTTTGTCGTAATCATGGACATCTATAATTATGGACATTCGAACAATTATGGAAATCCATAATTATAAACTAACATAATTGTCGACATCCATAATTATGGATGCCCATATTTATGGATGTCATATATGGGACATACATAATTATGGACAAACATAATTATGTTTGTCCATACATAATTATTTTTGTCCATAATAATATACGGGACATCCATAATTATGGACAAATATAATTATGTTTGTCCATAAGAATGGATTTCTATAATTGTGGATTTCCGTAATTATTGATCCAAATTGGGGAAAAAGCTTAACAATTTTGTTTGTCGTACTCATGGACATCTTTAATTATGGACATTCGAACAATTATGGAAATCCATAATTATAAACAAACATAATTGTCGACATCCATAATTATGGATGCCCATATTTATGGATGTCATATAAGGGACATACATAATTATGGTCAAATATAATTATGTTTGTCCATAATAATATACGGGACGTCCATAATTATGGACAAATATAATTATGTTTGTCCATAATTATGGACGTCCATAAGGATGGAAGTCAATAATTGTGGATTTCCATAATTATGAATCCAAATTGGGGGAAAAACCAAGCTTCTTTTATGAACTCAAACTAGATCAATGTGTTCAGAAAAATATGAGCAACACAGAAAATAATCTAAAAAAATTTAAATCAAGGTTTTCCTACTTTTAGCGTCGCATAACAAGTATATCAAAATATTTACTGAAAATTCAGTACCAAATGTACATTTCAATGAAAACTTATACAAAACTATTTTCTGGTATTGTCGATATTTTCAAACTTCATTTTTGTTATTATATATTCGAAAATGTGATTTTTTCAGTAGAGTATGTATATGGTTTTATATATTCGAGTTTGGAATATTTATCGAAAAAAGTAAAGGACAACATCACTGCTATGGCTGTAACTCCTCTCCAACGAATTTTCTGCAATAGCCTGACCGATATTTCAAAGATTCCTAGTGCATCTCATTGCAGAGGACCACGAAATTACTTTCGACACATCAGTCGGCAATTCATTAATTTTCATTCAAAATTTAGATTCCAGACTTCATCTCTTATAATAATGGACATCCATAATTATGGAAATCCAAAATGATAAACAAACATAATTGTTGACATCCATAATTATGGATGTCCATAATTATGGATGTCATATATGGGACATACATAATTATGGACGAATATAATTATGTTTATCTATAATAATATATGGGACATCCATAATTATGGACAAATATAATTATGTTTGTCCATAATTATGTAAATCCATAATAATAAACAAAAATAATCGTTTACATCCATAATTATGGACAAACATAACTATATTTGTCCATGAATGTCTCATATATGACATAATAGTTGACATCCATAATTGTGGATGTCCATAATTATGGAAAAACAAAATTATATTAGTCCATAATTATGGATGTCACATATAATATAATTGACAAACATAATTATATTTGTCCATAATTATCGATGTCAGCAATTTTGTTTGTTTATAATGATGTATTTACATAATTATGGACGTCCATAATTGTGTTCGTTTATAATTATGTATGTTCATAATTATGGATGTTCATAATTGTGGAGAAAAACAATTATAATTGTCCATAATTATGGATGTCCCATATGTAAACATACTGAAAGCTGTTTATGAGGAAACACGTCTAGTGTTTAACCCTTTAGTGCCCGACGGTACTTCTGAGTACCAGTAATTTCGATGCGTCGTAAAATTTAGTTTTCTATATTCTGCTTGTTTTATTTAACATATATTATTGCTGGTGGCTATACTCAGTAGGTTTATGTTTCAATAATAAACATTCGAACATCTTTTCTTGAGAAATTTCCCATCTTTCATCAGGACGCAGAAGTACCGTCAGGAAATATGGCGAGCAGAAAAATTCAACAGTGGTATATAAGAGACCACTTTATTCGAAGGAAATAGAGGACATTGCAAATTAGATCCTCAACGAAGATTTACCGTTAGATAATAATATTTTAACAGATGAAGAAGAGAGTGACTCTGAAAATGCGGATACTGATTTGGAATAACAATTCTATAGATATTTTTCAATTTTTCTGGTTGATACCTAGTAATATCAGTAGTTATTCTGAATTTTGTGGAAAAATTCAATGAAAATGAGGAATAAAGTATTTCAGTTACAGAGCATTTCATTAGCACTATGAATGACATCATTCCTGACGGTAGGTACTCAAAAGTCCATATTTTGGATTTTTTTTCAAAAATGAAAATAAAATTCTGAAAAAAATTGAATTGTATTTAGAACCCTTCAAAAAACAAAAAACAAGAAAAAGAATTTGTGAATTCAAGTTTTTTCTGTATTCGGGCACTAAAGGGTTAAGTGAACCTCCTGAATTAGTGACCATCGATCGTATTCTGGATAAGTGAATCAAAAGAAGATTAGTCTATCGGCCACATCAACTTGAAAAGCTATGGGAATATTTATGACCTTCAGACCTCCACCATCTTATGAGTTATGAATCTACAAGACTCTTCCTTCATAACTATGAATATATCTGTATCATTGTAATGAAAATACCGTTTATATGGAGTGCCAGAGTTACCACCCATAACAAACTCCCGATGGTATATCAGTACCAGCTTATCGACGTAAAGCAATAAAAAACGCATTTTCATAGATTTCAAAACGTATAGGAGATGATAAGTATATTATAGAAGCACTTACAATATCCAATTTGTAAATCTCGTTCATTAACGCGATTGAAACTTATTATATGTATAATTTAATAGGTCTCCATATTCATAGGCACTTATTTACTCGTGTAAGGTGTCTTTGATTAACATAATATCTGCATGTGATTTAGACGGAACATCTTAACGGCTTTTTTCAATCCATAAACAATAATTAGCAAGTAAAATATTGTGTGTATTTGGTGATCGCAAGACAAATACAAATTGACTGTATTTTCTTCGGTCACGTGCAATGGTCACACTCCCTGTCGACGTCGCCAGCTGAATTCGTTAATGAGGCAACAACACAGCCATCCAGACAATATCTTTGTCTTTCTGCTTTTTTTTTTCGGAAATGAACGAGGTTTTTCTCTTCGGAAATGGGTTGACCCTAGAAAGTGTCGTTTTTTTTCATGAAGCATTATCCATTGGCTACCGAAAGAGACCATTAAATATTCCCTACAACATTCCCATAAAACTTTATTTTTTTTTTGTCAATACTACATTTTTTCAAGACTTTCAACTGATGCTCTGACTGAAAGATATGGTATGTGAAAAAAAAAACTGCATAGTCGAAATCAGAGTGTTCCAATTAGCTTATATAAGTTATTTCGATAACCCAAAAATTTCCGGACTCTATACCTACTTGGAAACTTTGATAAAAAATTTATTTTGGGATATACGAGGGAAATACATGTTTTTCATACAATTCGAGGATGTTGATTCGGAATATGTTCTTGCTTTTCACGAGATACATTTTTTCTGAGCGCTATTGCACTTTGAAGTTGTAACTATCAGAAATCCCATTTTTGAAATATCCAACTTTGAGGTTTTTCTCTTCGGAAATGGGTTGACCCTGGAAAGTGTCGATTTTTTGTCATGAAGCATTATCCAATGGCTACCGAAAGAGACCATTGCAGATTCTCTAGAACATTCCTATCAAACTTTTTTTTTTGTCGATATAAAATGTTTTCAAGATTTTCAACTGATGCTCTGATTGAACGATAGGGTATGTGAAAAATCATAATGCATATTCGAAATCTAAGTGGTCCAATTAGCTTATATGAAAAATTTCAACAAGATCGGCTAACAAAACTTTTCTGGCCCAAAAATTTCCAGACCTCTATGCATGGGAAATTTGAGGTTTTTCTCATCGGAAATGGGTTGACCCTGAAAAGTGCCGATTTTTTCTCATGAAGCATTATCCAATGGCTACCGAAAGAGTAGACTAGAACATTCCTATACAAATTTATTTTTTTTTTGTCGATATTAAATTTTTCAAGACTTTCAAATGGTGCTCTGACTGAACGATATGGTATGTGGAGAAACAAACTGCATATTCGAAATCAGAGGGCTCCAATTAGTATTTATGAGGAATTTCAATAAGATGGGCAAACAAAACTTTTCTGACCCAAAAATTTCCAGACCTTACATGGAAAATTCCCGGGTATACGAAAGAAATATATGTTTTTCACATAATTCGAGGATGTAGATTTCGAATATGTTCTTGCTTTTGACGAGAAATAATCTTCTTTTTGTGCAATGTTTATTGAGAGAACAAATTTGTTTTTGTATAGAGCTTATTTTACGTTTTTGTGCAATGTTTTAAGTCATTATTGAGTTGTTGATCTTATCATTTGTTTGATAGATTATGTTTATCAACAATGGTGTTTGCTTTTTTCATATACTTCTTTCTAATGAGTACATATACAGGATTTTTTCGAAGGTGAGGCATTTTTTTTAACAGGTGATAGAACTCATCAAAATAAGTCACTATACCAAAAAACGTTCATACAAGTGTGACTTTTCGAACCGAATCGGAAAACTTAAAATTCAATTCTCTTTTCACGTGGAACAGCTGTAGAGTTGAATTTGCGCCATATGCAGACACGAAATTACAGACATTTGGGCAAAATGATAACACCCTTCATCGTGGAAACAGGCGTACAAAAAGACAAACGATATGAACTTTCATCAACCACAATTAAACAAGTTCAAATCACGCACATCCATCATTAATTCCCCCGAATACCGGCCGCTCAAAAGGAAATTCCCTATCCCGCAGGCAAAGGTGTTCGAATGTTTCCAGATAGCATCTACGGGGAGTCCCGAAAGTGGCCGCGATAACTTAAGTGCACTCGTACGCTCCGTCAGTTCCTTCGGATCGCATTTATCATCACATAACTTACCACTTTTGGGGCCACTCGAGTCGGAAGAAATGGTCGGGGGGAACATTAGATTAATCGAAACCATAATTCACAGATTTGACAACGGAAAATAGGTTAGATCTTGAGGTGGATAAGTTTTTACAGCATATCTGATGGATTCTTAATGGAAGGAGCATGATTTCAATCTGACGAATAAATGTGAGAATATTCGAATCTTTCAGAGGAGTTCTGTTTCTATTATTTTCAAATTAAATATTTTCAAGACCAACACATGCTGTCGATTGCCCCGCAATCCCCTTCGAAGCCAAATATCGCCACATTCAATTGCTCGGTGTAAAGACTCAAGAGGGCGAACGTAATGAAGAATGCACTCCAATGCTCGCATGAGCCGAACGAATTTTAAAGCAAGGAACAATTGGATCGGTCCCCTTTTCAATCTCGAAGAAGAAAGTATTTTCGTGAACACCCACGTGTTATCGAAGCCAATACGAACCATTATTGGCTCGCACTTGGACGGGCACACGAAAGCTCTTCAAAATATGCCAGTTGCCAGTGTTTTGTGGTTAGGCGAGATTATTAGTCGTCAACAACCGCTCGAAAAATCTATTAGATTTAACGTTAAGAAAAAATATTCGACTTACAAATCGTTCATTTGTCGTATACGGTTTCCGAAAAAGGTCCAAATACGACTCGAACTCGACCTAATGATTCTCCACGTTGAATAATTCAATACCGAGTTTTCGGGACAAATCACCATCATTCTTTTTTATTCGTTAAATATTCATGTTCCCAGTACGTGCATCTTTAAGTCATCGTTATGACTAATAAACATAATTTAGAAAACACGTTAGCCGACCACGGCGTGCCTGATTATACATCATCCGACATCCAACACCTTTGTCCCCTGCCGCATTCCCGCATTCCTTCTCTTCTTCTTCTCCTCCAGTTATGACCTCTCCGATTTCTCCGATCAATTTGATAACTATATGAGCGAAGCGAATGTTTTGCCGATAAATCACGTTGATTAATCGATTGGAGATGCGAAAACGTTATTCGTACACACTGATGGTCATCTTTTAACGAATTCACGAAAGTGAGAAAATCACAACAGCCGACTAGTCCGTGCGTACCGTACTGTTTCAGATGGTATTCCCGAATAACCGATGCGCGGAAAAAGATCCGTACCGTTGATTGAAGTATTTTGGGAAGATTTCCAAGAGGGCCGTATCTAGGTACTATTGCGCCTGTGGCAATATATTAGGCACGGCCCCCCATTTGCGTAGATTTTTTTTCATCCATCATATTTTCTTATAGTATTTTTTTTTCATAATGCTAGTCATATATTTCCGTCAGAGTTTCAAAATAATACACATTTTTATGGAAACATTTTTTTCATTAAAAACATTGAAATACACATTTTAAATGAAATGCATAAAAATAAAACAAATTCTGAAAAAACAAACTGAAATATTCATATTTATGTAATGAATACGAACATTTATCTCAAAAAATATAAATTTCTACGTTAAATTTAAAAATACATACTGCAAACGAAAAATAAAATTTTTCTGATAAGTTGACTAGAAAACAATAATCGATAATCACAATCTCTGCAAAAAAAACAGCAAACTTAGCATACAAATACTATTTTATAACCATTTGAAATACTACTAATAGTTTCGTACAGGGCCCGATGTTACAATATTCAAGAAGTCCATACGTTAAGTATAAAAAAATCACTAGAATAATCTTTGCCAGATGAGATTGAAGATTCGATGAAAACTATGAAAACTAACACTAAAATTTGTGTTTTATTAGATTTCAAAAAAAGACGCTCTGAGAAGTGCGAACTCAAGTTTGAAAATCCATATTTTCAGCAATGAACCGAACATATTTCTTCTTGAATTGAAAGGAACAATATTATTATGTTAAAATACGAATAATTGAATATATCCGATGCCAGAATAATGTCATAAAAAATAACAAATACTTAGTACAACTCACCTTCAATAGCACAATTTATAATGCTCGAATCCAAAAGCACAATGACACAAAAAAGTCAGAATATAACAAAAAACTCGAAACTTATAACACTCCAAATCTGGATACACACTAAACGAACATTGAAATTCAAATATTTTGCTCTTCTCTTCACAATTGAAAGAAATCAATATTTATGTAGAATAGAATAAGATTCCCCAATTTTTCTTCCACTTCTTGAGCTCAAATCTCTGATTGGTGAATTTTTGGCAATACAAATCGTTTTTGAAATTCCATAGATGTGGCCTAAAACTCTGAACAAATCGATCATAATGAACCATCATCATCAAAAAAGCCGCCCTTCAAACTATGCTGGATGCGATAAGGGATGTAGTGTAAGCAACTCATAAAAGGGCTGTGCTTGGAATCGCATGACGATATTGCCGATTGTAATATTTATGATCAGAGTGCGGCATATTTGAAAATTTTTCATAACAATTGGACCATATTTCTCGTATTTCTGACCTTATTGCATTCTCAGTATGTTTTTTGAATGTCAATGTTTCGAAATGTTGTGATCGAATTACTTACTTACGTTACCGGGTTGTCATCTTTCGAATTAATTTTTTTTGCTTGGCGCTTCTATTTTTTCATTTTTGATATTTTTTGGCGACCCTTCGGACCTTGCGCCCGTGGCAAGTGACACGCTTATCACGTCCTAGATACGGCCCTGATATCCAACCCATGTATTTACAATTCCCTTTCCCCTCGCATCCCTTGCCCTACATTTCGCACCCGTATTGTATTCAATAACTTCCCTGAATGTAAAACAACTAGAGATTTCTGTTTTCGAAATATCAGGCAATTTGGAGACTGAAGAGTTTACAGCTGAGTCATAATTGATGCCAGATGTTGAATTATTCAACATCTGCGGAAATTCTAGTATTTTTTCATATTATGTATATATGAATTCTGTTTACGGACACTAGGCGCTATATTTTGTTGATTTGATTCTAAAAATAATTGGAATATTTTTATGAGAAGCATCTCGTACAATTTAGCAATAAATGTATATCATTTATTTTATATTTTCACAAAATAATGAAATATGATGTACTGGGTGTTTCACGTAAGCGGGTCACTGGATTTTGTGACTTTAACTTTGAGCAAAATCGAAGAATGATCCATCAATATGATAGTATCTTTTGAGGGCTATCCAAATATTTCATAGGCAAAACTATCGAACCAAGGCGTGTAAAGTAATTGAAGAAAAACCGTTTTATCAAAAAAAATTTTTTTGCAAATTTGACTGGTTTTCAAAATAAGAAGTTCTATAGACAATTTCTCACCAATTGTTTCTCCATTTGAATTTCCGGTTTTCTAGAAAATTTGTTCTTGCATAATATACTTCATAATATTTTCCCATATTTTCTGAATACTCAATCGATTCTGAATCCGAATATGTAAATATAATGGTGGCCTTATATTTATTTCAAGGAATTCCACTCAAAATCAATCTGAGGAAATTCAGATTCCATATTCGGAAAATACATCCATGTTGTCTGTGGTTCAATCAAAATTTGATTGTCGAAATTTGAAGTTTTCATTCACGATTATAATAGAAGCGAAAATATGAAGTCTGAATTTTCATTCAAAGCTCTCAACATGTTTAGTCCTTGAAGAAAGATGGAATTTTCTCAGAAAGTGCAAAGAAGTCAGAGGCAGGCACTTTCAACAATTTCTGTGAATAGCATTTTTGTTGCTTTCAATAAATAATTCCAAAAAATCCTAACTTTCTCGAAGAGTAAACATATTGAGAGCATTGAATGAAAATTCCGGCTTCATATTTTCGCTGCTATTATACACGAGAATAAAAACCTCATAACCTCAGGTTGATTTTGAATGGAATTGCTTGAAATAGATATGAAATCACCATCGAATTTACAGATTCAGATTCAGAATCGATCGAGCATTCAAAAAATATGGGAAAATATTATGAAGTATATTTTGCAAGAAAAAAATTTCCGTTTTCTAGAAATCCGGAGGTTCAAAAGAAGAAACAATTGTTGATGAATTGTCTTTAAACCTTCTCATTTTGGAAACCAGTCAAATCTGCAAAAAAATTTTTTTTCGTAAAAACGGTTTTTCGGTTTACGAAGAACAGGATCTACAACAGAAATTCGGTTACTTCTACAGGAAAATAATACTGTGACGAAAACCGGAATATGCGTGACTATGTACAGGAATTTCAGTGTTTAATGAACAAACTAGATAGTTGTATTCAAAGCTTCAAACTCCAGTTTCTACAAGGATTTCTAGGAATAAACACTAAACTAAAACAAGAAATATGTACTCTGCTTATATAACGGCACTGTAGTATCCATTAAACAGAACTATCGTCCATATATTACAGTATTAGTTAGTTGTATTCGAAGCTTATACAGGAATTATCTGTAGTTACCTAGTATTTAATTTGAATTTTTTGCATTCTATATTAAATTAACCACGTGGTTTTAGGAGTAATTTCCATGTGTACCCGACATTTTTTTCCTTGGAATTTTACTGGAAGTTTCCGGTTAGTTCTACCGTAGATCATTATTGTAATCAAGGATATTTCCGAAGTGTTTTCCATCAAAATAGAAATTTATTTAGACATCGTTTCAACAAAACCACGAGTTTTCGTGAAATCAAACATTTATTGTCAAAATAAAACATTTTTTGGCAAAATCGATCGGCAAAACAAATATTTTTTGTCAAAAAAAATGAAATAAAGTGTTTTCCATCAAAATAGTCATTTATTCAGACATTTTTTGTCAAAACAAACATTTTCTGGCCAAAAAAACATTTTTTGTCGAAACAAGTTTTTTTTTGTCAAAATCATAAACTTTTTTTCGAAAACTTTTTTTTGTCGAAAACTGTTTTTGTCAAAACACATTTCTGGTAAGAAAGTATTATTATGTCTCGAATCAACATAGAATACAAAACGATTCGTCTCTTATGTTTATATTTTGATTAAAATGCCGTCCATTACATATTACGAGTATTCCAAGCGTGGTTTCGCATTCATCAAGAGCTTCGAGCAACACATTCATAACTGGTTGAATTGATATGAATAAAAAAATCGTGATAATATTAAAGAACCGCCGCTATCTCGGTGCCTACAAGCATGGACGAAATGACATTCCACTCTCTCCCTAATGGAACGTCATTTAAAAACAAGTCTTACAGCAAATGTTGCGCGAAGTCTCCTCGATGTCACGCTAATTAAAAGAGATGTTGCATTCGAAGTATGACAGGAAAACATGGAGAAGAAATTCATTTCGTCGAGCGAACCGTTTTTTCTTGCACTCTGCGATTAATATAATCTTTGTTTTTTCGGTACGCCACTGGCGACATTTCGTCAAAATTGAGTTCGACACGGGTGTCCCGACTGTCCCGCAACGGAAATTCCAACATATTTCACATATTGTTGTTTCCATAATGAATTTCGAACGTATCAAAAAAGCGTATAAAATATTCTCGAAAACCGTGATGCTACCTTAACACCTGTGCCTCCGTCATATTCATCATATGGACCGGCGGAAAATACGAGTCTCGATTGTTACGCGACTACAACTCTCGTTCGTTTTTCGGTCTCCCACAATGGATCCGACTGCCCGTTAAAAAGACCTAAAAAGATCGATTCATTTGAGAGATCTTGACGCTATCTAACTCCCCGCTTTGTCGGAGGATGAGAAAAATTAAACAGTACCGGACCACGAAGTTTTGCCTCGAATCGAAGATTTTCAAACCATCAGAATCCCCTCTTACTTTATAGTTATGGGGTGGAAAATTTTTTTACAAAAGTTACTGTTCATTATAGAAATAAAACATAAATATAACCTAGAAAAGTGTTCAGTATACGAATTATCGAATAATTAAGCCAGAATATTCTGACTGCAGTTCAAACATGGAAATTCAGGTTTGAAAGCGCAAAAATATCGTGGAATGCTTTGTTATGAAATTATCGGAACTTCCAAGCAAGTAGTTGAGTTGAGATATCGTTCATTTAAAAGTCAACCATGGAAAATTGAAGATCATTAAAACAAATATTTATTTTCCCTCAAGACCATGCAATCTTTATTGGTATCGGAAATCTTGCAAAATTCTAACTATATTACTATAACAGTACCATTTTATGTCTTAAGAACGATAATTGATGGAATTCTAGCAGGTAGCTGAAGTGGTGCAACAAACAGAAAACAAATTTTGATACTTCGCAAGCACGGGGCCAAGTGAATGGATTGGAAAAAACGTTATATATATTAAGAAATGAGAGATAAACAAAATTTAAGAATCTATGAAGTACGTGAAATTTTTACTGTAACAATCAATTTATGAACCAATTTGTGGTATCTTAAAAACAATTTGTATTGCCAAAAATTCATCAATCGGAGTTTTGAGCTCAAGAAGTGGGAGAAAAATTGGGGAATCTTATTCTATACTACATAAATTTTGATTTCTTTCGATTGTGAAGAGAAGAGCAAAAAAATTAAATTTTAATGTTCGTTTAGTGTGTATCCAGATTTGAAGTGTTATAAGTTTCGAGTTTTTTTTTATATTCTGACTTTTTTGTGCCCCAAAAGCGAACGCTGTACATTCGTTGGAGTCGCAATTTGGTGAAATTACCAAAGTTCTTCGCTAGGTCAAAAAATCGTCCCTGGTAAATTCGATAACAAATTATGAATTTATCATATATCTTCTGGGAAATTCTGTTAAGTAAAATAAACCGAATTAATCAATATTTGCAAGAAAAACAACTAGATATATCTAAAGGCTCAGGAATGATACTTGGACTATTGAACGAACTGAAAGCTAACAGAGAAAACTTTTTTATGCCATTGATAGAACTTTCGAAAAATGAAGCTGATAAAATTGGAATCGAAGCAGAGTTACAGAACCGAGAAAGCGAAAAAAACCCAAAATGCCAGGGGAACTAGCCAGTGATGAAGCTCATCTTTTTGATGCAAACGCAAAACTGAGGAATTGGACTATAATTATTCAAATTGAAGAAAGATTTGTTGCTTTGAACGAAGTGGCAAACGACTTCAGTTTTTTGAATGGTAGTGTCATTCAAACTATAAATATTGACGATTTGAAGGAAAGTGCTGCAGATCTTAAGATAAATGTTCGTATTTATAACATAAATATAAATATTTCATTTTGTTTTTTTCAGAATTTGTTTTATTTTTATGCATTTCATTCAAAATGTGTACATATTTCAATGTTTTCAATAAAAAAATGTTTCCATAAAAATGTGTATTATTTTGAAACTCTTACGTAAATATATGACTAGCATTATGAAAAAAAATACTATAAGAAAATATGATGGATAAAAAAAATCAACGCAAATGGGGGGGCGCTGTCTAATATATTGCCACAGGCGCAATAGTACCTAGATACGGCCCGGTCATTCAGTGTCTCTTTGAAGGAATAATCATATTGCACAGGTTTTCTTCCACTGCTAATTCCAGGCTGTCATAACATGCTAATATTTTATGGACAGTGCTTGGAGAAATCTGAAAATTTAAGAGACACTTATCAATCAGAATACACTTTGAGTAGGTGAATAACTGCATGGCGTTCTCTTGTTGTAAGGTATCCTGGTCAATTCCAGCCAATTCAATAGCACAAGACAAAAAATACTCAAATTCAGAGCTAATTTTTATAATTATTCACCAATATCTCGATAAAATCATCAAAGCAAGGTATCTATGGGTTATGTTAGTGTTATTTCTATACCAACCTGAATTCAGCAACCCAAAATATCACTGAATAGTCTATTACTAACTTCAAGTCGATTTTCCACAGCCTACTGAGATGTCAATAATTCTTAAATAGGGTATACGAGATATTTTCGGTTAAACCCTCCACTGTGCGTTAAATGAAAGTCACGAAACAGCTCCTTTCTCGGTCTCAACGAATGAAATTAAATAATTATTATAGTTCCTTGAAAAAAAAATACATATTCATAATATTATAACCTCTTTTGCTGAGAATAAGATTATACCATAAATGTTGAGTGGAAGGAGAATTATCCATCCTGTATATAATGAAAAATCTGTCATCATTTCTCCAGAATGTTCTGAATTTAATGACATTTCGCAGACAAAACCAGTAGTCGGGAAAAAATAGAAGAACACACAGGTGTTGGAGAGTCTCTACCTTTCAGTCACCCGCAGTTCTTGAATATTTCTTGAGTCCCACCATCAATTTTAATAATGTTGCTATATTAATATGGGAGAGCAACAGATGGAAAGGGGGTTTTGTTAGAGGTCAAGCACCCAAACTTCGAAGAATAACAGAAAATTTGTGCTACGAGGAACAGTGCCGGATGGAAAGAAATTATAATAAGGGTGTACACTACTAGCATTGCTCCACAATAATTGTTTCAATGACTTCTCATAAACGGCATGTTGAATTCTTTTAATTTTTTGAATGTACATTCAGACGTCTATGCACAAGACTTTCCTCGAACGTTTTTGAATAAGAACTCCATATTTTTCCTTGTAATCCAATCCATCCCAGGCGAATAATTCAAACTTACTTCAACAATAACTGGCAATGAGAAAAAAAAAATTGAAATTTCTTTTAATATCAAAAAGTTCTCATTAGCCATCGATTTGTAAGTTTGATTTTAACCCTTTCAGCCCTCACGGTGGCATTTGCCACCAATGACTTCCAAGAGTTCTACATACAGCTAGCAAGTGTATTTGAAGATCTGGTGGTGGCATTTGCCACTACTTCATAGTTCCTATACGAATAATGAGAACTACCTCATCTTTGTTAAGAGAGTTGCTAGAAGGTTGCTTGTAAGCAAATTTATGGGAAGAAATTTTTATTTTGAATATCGAAAAGTCAGGGCTGAAAGGGTTAATCCATAACCTCTCGAATATTTATACATGAACATATATTCGATTTGAAAGGTGATGGATTAAAATCAAAATTTTTTTCTTCTTTATCGACACTAATTGTTGAAGTAAGTTTAAATTATCCGCCTTGGATGGATTGGATTATACGCAAAAATATTGAATTTTTCTTTCCAAAACTTTCGGGGAAAGTCTTTTGCATATACGCCTGAATGTACATCCAGAAAATGAAAAGAATTCATCATGCCGTTTATGAGAAATCATTGAAACCATCATTGTGATGCAAAGGGCAAATAAAAGAAGTGTACAACCTTGAGGTTAAATCATCCTCACTGAAGGTCAATTTCAAATTTTTCCGCATTATCGACCGATCGAAACATCCACATTTCCGACATCCATCATCACTCCGGATCGAATCGGGAGAAATCTAGCGTGACCTCCCCAATTATCCCGCAGCATCTCGAACAGGTCGTCATCCCTATTAAGGTAGAATAGGTAACGCAACGTAAACATCAATGGTCCTTTCACATAAAAGATACTTTTTCTTGCGTTAATATGGAGGGCACAATGTACTCGCATCTCTCCTGGGGTTTCCGACGTTACTTCTGGTCGGATGCCGGCATTATTCGCCGAATATCTGGGGTCGGAATCGCCGAGGCGGAAAATTATTTTGCGGGCGTTCCATGCGCGTTACATTGTTACTAAGTTCGCATTGTTGCCGGGTAAAGGCGCACTTACAGCATCTGTACCTTCGCCCGGTTAATCCCCCGAAAATGCTTTATGCAAGACCAATTCGGTTTATTAAATTCGAAAACTCGGTCCCCCGGGTATATCGGGGGTCACCGCGATCACGACGATGACGACGAGAGTTATGTGGGATGGACGGATCTCTAATTATTTCGACGATACGCAGAGTAACATATTATAATGGGAGTTCCCAAAGATTTTATTCATGTCATAAGAATCATAAACACTATCATTATGGTACAAGTCGTGAATGTTGAAAAATCACGGAGTGTATGTGAAATAGCGTTTAATCGGTACGAAGAATAGTGTTCTACTAGGAAAATCGAGAATATCACTCATGAAAAAGTATTGTTGGCTTACTTCGAATGCTTATCTAAGGAAAGAAAACCATCTTCTCTCTGGTCGTATTATTCGATGATAAGAAGTATTTTATTAACAGAAAAAAATGTTGTACCTTAAGTTGGTGCATTACCAAAACGTAAATCAGCGGGTTACAGAGCTAAAGAATCCAACATTTTCACTAAACAAGGTGTCACGAAGTTTT
Organism: Aphidecta obliterata; assembly: GCA_963966015.1. Classification (NCBI taxonomy): domain Eukaryota; kingdom Metazoa; phylum Arthropoda; class Insecta; order Coleoptera; family Coccinellidae; genus Aphidecta; species Aphidecta obliterata. The sequence continues at coordinate 31,162,801 of OZ014428.1, forward strand.
TAACGGAAGCATCAGATGATACATATTTATTTAAAAAAGTTGCTATGATAATTGGACTAAGTGGAGAATGCAGAAGAAGGGAACTGACAAATATGCTTGTTGACAATATGATAGATGAAGGATCCGTTTTTAGAATATTTTACCGAATACAAAAACAAAGGTAATACGAGAATTTTTTGTAACATCGGGGAATATGGTAGATATTGTCAGACAATATGTTAAAATACAACCTTGCAACACAAACCATCGACGTTTTTTGTCACTCATAAAAATAAGAAATGCACGAAACAACCCGTTAGAATTCACACTTTTGATAAAATGCCAAAAGTTCTTGCTACTTTTTTTCAATTCACCTCACCCTGAAGAATATATACCGGACATTGTTTTCGGCGATCGTCTGCTTCATTTTTGACCGATTCTGGAGCTGATCTGTGTATCGTGAACAGGACCGTATCTATGTGCTATTGCGCCTGTGGCAATAGATAGCGTCCCCCCCATTTGCGTAGATTTTTTTTCATCCATCATATTTTCTTATAGTATTTTTTTTATAATGCTAGTCATATATATTCCGTATGATTTTCAAAATAATACTCATTTTTATGGAAGGAAAAATGTTTCATTAAAAACATTGAAATACACATTTTAAATGAAATGAATAAAAATAAAACAAATTCTGAAAAAACAAAATGCAATATTCATATTTATGTTATAAATACGAACATTTATCTTAAAAAATATAAATTCTTCAACTTAAAATTTAATAATACATACTACAAACGTAGAATAAAAATGTTTTGGTAAGTTGACTAGAAAACAATAATCGATAATCACAATCTCTGCAAAAAAAACCGCAAACTCAGCATACAAATACTATTTTTATAACCCTTTGAAACACGTACTAATTGTTTTGTACAAGGCCCGATGTTACAATATTCAAGAAGTCCATTCGTTAAGTATAAAAAAATCACTAGAATAATCTTTGCCAGATGAAATTGAAGATTGAATGAAAACTATGAAAAGTAACACTAAAATTAGTGTTTTATTAGATTTCATTCAAAAAAAGACGCTCTGAGAAGTGAGAACTCAAGTTTGAAAATCCATATTTTCCGCAATGAACCAATCATATTTCTTCTTGAATTGGAAGGAACAAAGTTATTATGTTAAAAAATATACGAATAATTGAATATATCCGATGACAGGATGATGTCATGAAAAAATAAAAAATACTTAGTACAACTCACCTTCACAATTTATAATGCTAGAATCCAAAAGCACAATGGCACAAAAAAGTCAGAATATAAGAAAAACTCAAAGCTTATAACACTTCAAATCTGGATACACACTAAACGAACATTGAAATTTAAATTTTTTGCTCTTCCCTTCACAATTGAAAGAAATCAATATTTACGTAGAAAAGAATGAGATTCCCCAATTTTTCTCCCACTTTTTGAGCTCAAAACTCTGTTTAGTGAATTTTTGCTATACAAATCGTTTTTAAAATACCACTGATGTGGCCTAAAAATCTAAACAAATCGATAATTATGAACCATCATCATCAAAGAAGCCGGCCTTCAGAACAGGCTGGATGCGATAAGGGATGTGGTGTAAGCAACTCATAAAAGGGCTGTGCTTGGAATCGCATGACGATATTGCCGATTGTAATATTTATGATCAGAGTGCGGCATCTTTGAAAAATTTTTATAACAATTGGACCATATTTCTCGTATTTCTGACCTTATTGCATTCTCATTTTGTACTTTGAATATCAATGTTTCGGAATGTTGTGATCGAATAACTTACTTACGTTACCGTGTTGTCATCTTTCGAATCAATTTTTTTTGCTTGGCGCTTCTTTTTTTTTATTTTTGATATTTTTTGACGCCCCTTGGGACCTTGCGCCCGTGGCAAGTGCCACCCTTGCCACGCCCTAGATACGGCCCTGAATACTGTTGCTGGAAGTTGAATCGAAAATTCGAAAGAGCAAAAGAAAAAAATATCAGAAGCAATTTTTGGTGCCAACAACCAAACAAAATTCAAGTTTACCAAAAAGCATCAACTACTGATGTAAAAACTCTAGAATCCATTGGAATTATTGTAATTAATATTGCAAATTGTAGTAATGGCTCTTTTACCATTTATAATGAATAGTTTTGTACATAGTTATGCATTGTGAATGAACTTTTTTGATCACATGTTTTTTATATAGAATTTCATTATGGTCCTTGGTACCATAATAAGCTTTCTTTTGTCATCAAAATTGAGTTACATAACGTTGTCATTATGACATGCCATCAGATAAAGAAACTTATCTCACACTGAAAAAAACGAATGCCGGGAATTTCCGTTTGAATGAACGCAACTGTTGTCAAAACGCAACTATGGTTATTACAACAAGAAAAGACCGTTCTGAGAACAATCTGTACTTGCAATCTAACATGCCGATTTCTGTTGAAGTGACTGGGGTCCTAAGAACAGGAAGAACGGTAAGTATAGCAGGGATCAGGCACTTTTATTCTAAAAGGAATATTTCCGTAAATGTTACAGGAATATCTAGTAAAATATAATAATTTTGTGAGTATAACCCAACAATATTTGTACGACTAACAGTATGAACACATTAAATTCAACAGGAATGTTCGGTATTTCTCACAGAAATTTAGATTATTCTACCGAAATAAATCTTGTTTAGCTAACAGTATTATAATCCGTGTTGTACCATATGGTTTGAGTTGTTTGGAATGAAATATCTATTGAAAAGCGAGAAAAAAGGTGTTGGCATTTGTAGACAATGATTCTGTGATCAAATCCGCTGGAATGTATCCAGAATCAAAGAAAAAAAATCCGTTATATTTATTATGGAGTCTCTCATTACTGGTATTCAAGAAATTTTTCTGTAATTCGGTAGAATAATGTTGAGAATCACAAACAAGACGTTTCGGCGCAACCTTAGTGTGGTGTAACCCATTTGATGTTTGATGTCACTGAGTACTCAAATATTCTGGTACAACTATAATAATAATTCAAGAACTTAAAAACGGTAGTGTAAACTACCGAGAAAAATTCATTGCATTTCAAATGAAAAAAAATTCAAAATAAATAGATCTCAATTAACCTTATGTTCAAACGAGTTTTATATCGTAGATATGCTCTTTCTGGAAAAAAATAAAATGAGTATTTCATTAACTTCTAGTTTTTCTTCGAGACCAAGCATTTTTTTCGCAACTTTATCATAAGCTCCTTGAAAAATATTTTCACTGATAAAATAATGTATTCTCATCATGAAAAGTGGAGCCATTCCTAAAAAATCTCAATTAAAATTTTCGAATACATCATATTCAATTTATGTTTCTTATCTGGCTCACTCAAAAATCCGAAAACTGTGTATTGATGAGGTAACTCCAGTGTTATCTCCATCCTGATTCTGCTTCTGTAGCCGAGAACAATGCCACAAACGGGTCAGGTCCATAAAGTTCTTGAAATATTTACACACTGACATATCTAATTATGGTAGACCATAAAATTTTAATAGCATCTGGTTATTAAATGGTCTTTTTTCCAGTGGTGTGGTTGAAAATAATCGAGTCGAGAGTTAATCAACACAAAACGATGCATCGTCAAAATTCGATTTCTTGGAAAGAAGATGAAAAACAGTGATGTGCAGTGGGGAGATTTTGCGCGCTCCTTTAAATTCATCGCCAGAGCGATCACCCATCCTTGTCCTGAACCCGCAAAACGCTGCTTGGCTTCAGGTCTTATCAAAATCACTCCCAGTTTCCGAGAGACAAGATTGAATATCTATATAACTAATTTTATCGATGCCCCATATGTGGTCAGGAAATTTCAGAAGGATTTGGATTTGGCGTAATTGCCAATTACGAACTCATCCGGCGCATTCAGACCTCAAACTAAACCTGAAAATTCAAAAACTTAATACTTTTTTTTTCGGAAGTTATGATCGGACTACAACAGGAATTGCATTTGACTACAAATTCTTGATTTGAGAGTCTACCATAATCGAAATTTTTCGATATCGAAAGGAAATATATCTAATCTATACAATTCGAGGGTGTAGATTTCGAAACTGTTTTTGTGTTTTTCGAGAAATAATTTTTCTGGCCACTACTGCACTTTGAAATAGAAATTTCAGGAGAACCCCATTTTTGAGTGACGAAACTGGAAATTTCCCTTTGGAAATGGATTGACCCTGGTCGGTGTGGATTTTTTTCCATCTGGCTGCATGCCGATTGAGAACATTTTTGGCTCAAAATTCGAAAATTATAGACACTTGGCCAAAACGATAGAACCAAGCCTGCAAAAAAATGTAGTCAAAGACTCGCCCTGTACATCCATCTAATTGGTTTAATTGGAACGTTTCGAATCAAAAACGAAGAATCGACGGATGGTGACGTGAAAAAAGTGAAATTGCGGTAATTATCCAATTAGATATACAGCAGGTTCAACAGGAAGGAGTCAGTTTCGATTTGTAACAGTTTCTTCAGGGGAGTGCTTCGTTTATATAACGAAATGATGTGCAAAAATATTCATGAATTAATGAGATATCGAGGAAATGTTTCCTTATCACGTTCACGCTGAAACAAACACATTTCTTTCGGAAAATGTGATATTCACCTCTGATGATTATTCAAATGTGTATATCTCATCCTCCTGCTCCTGGCCTCAACCAGAGTTATTTTCAATTTTGAGCGGAATAAATACACGAGAAGGCCCGGCGAAGAGATGTGGATTCAACAGACCAGCGGAGACCGTTCTTCAGAAACGAATAAATAAATTACGAAATCCTGTTCCTGCGATACGAAAGAGGCGACTTTCGATTGTGTGAATATAATTTATTATTTTTAAGTGAGGTTGGCCACTAGTTTTTAAGGTAGCACCGCTGTTAGTTATTTTTTATAGGTGCCCAGGTACGTTTAAAAGGCCACTTTTATAAATCGCTGATATCTATTTCTTTCTCGCTTCAACATGTCGAGGAGTATAATGGGTTTGGGCATCTTTTCACAGCGAAGAACATTGCGGAAAGTTTACTGAATTTTTACTCAATTATGTGAAAAATCAGGTTTTAATGAGGTCCATACTGGAATCATGTAACCATTGACTCGCCCGTCGTGTTGGCACAAATAGAGATGGACCCCTCTGATAATGACCATTTAACAAGACATTCACCACGCCGAAAAATGTTAACGGTTGAAGGAATTCAGCTACCGAATCTTGAAATGTTACCTGTGGTGGTTTGAGGTTGAATTCTCGACACGTCATGTTTTGTCGCGCCCTTTTGCGGGGCGACAGCAAGAATTTGATTTGGGCAATAAATCAATGATGAATGATAATCTCAAATTAAGTTGATTTAGAAGAATAATATACGGTTGTTTATCTGAAATGATCGAATTCAGGAAAGAAAATTGAAAAATTATACTAGATAAACTAATAAGCAAGCCAACAAAACAATTCATGTATTCCAGATACCAACGAATCCATCATTTGCAGTCGTAGACCGGTTTCGATCCATATCAGATCTCATCAGTACTATTAGCAAAATGATGAATTCGATATGAGAAACAGAAACCTTAAAACATAAGACAACGAGGACCTGAGAAATATGTATCTGGGATCAGGGCCGTATCTAGGGCGTGGCAAGGGTGGCACTCGCCACGGGCGCAAGGTCCGAAGGGGCGCCAAAAAATATCAAAAATAAAAAAATAGAAGCACCAAGAAAAAAAAAATAATTCAAAGATGACAACACGGTTACGTAAGTAAGTAATTCGAACACAATATTTCGAAACATTGATATTTCAAAGTACAGAATGAAAATGCAATAAGGTCAGAAATACGAGAAATATGGTCCAATTGTTATAACAAATTTTCAAAGATGCCGCACTCTGATCATAAATATTAAAACCGGCAATATCGTCATTCCAAGCACAGCCTTTTTATGAGTTGTTCTTCTCCTCCAGCTTGTTTTGAAGGGCGGCTTCTTTGATGATGATGGTTCATAATGATCGATTTGTTCAGATTTTTAAGCCACATCTGTGGTATTTTAAAAACAATTTGTATTGCCAAAAATTCATTAATCGGAGTTTTGAGCTCAAGAAGTGGGAGAAAAATTGGGGAATCTTATTCTATTCTACATAAATATTGATTTCTTTCGATTGTGAAGAGAAGGGCAAAAAATTTAAATTTCAATGTTCGTTTAGTGTGTATCCAGATTTGAAGTGTTATAAGTTTTGAGTTTTTTTTTATATTCTGAGATTTTTGTGCCTCAAAAGCAAACGCTGTACCAGTGGCGCTCCCAGAGATTGGGTCTGGGAGGGGTAGTGACCGTATTTTCTAACCAGAGATTGATCCTGGGGGGGGGTAGTGACCGTATTTTGGAATTAAGAAGGAAGTAAAGTATGTATTGAGTGCTGAAAATACGGTCCCGGGGGGGGTAATTACCCCCAGTACCCCCCCCGTGGGAGCGCGCCTGCGCTGTACATTCGTTGAAGTCGCAATTAGGTGAAATTATCAAAGTTCTTCGCTTACTCAAAAATCGTCCCTGGTAAATTCGATAACAAATTATGAATTTATCATATATCTTAACTTCTGGGAAATTCTGTTAAGTAAAATAAACCGAATTAATCAATATTTGCAAGAAAAACAACTATATATATCTAAAGGCTCACGAATGATACTTGGACTATTGAACGAACTGAAAGCTAACAGAGAAAACTTTTTTATGCCATTGATGGAACTTTCGAAAAATGAAGCTGATAAAATTGGAATCGAAGCAAAGTTACATCAATCGAGTAAACGAAAAAACCCAAAATGCCAGGGGAACTAGCCGGTGATGAAGCTCATCTTTTTGATGCAAACGCAAAACTGAGGAATTGGACTATAATTATTCAAATTGAAGAAAGATTTGTTACTTTGAACGAAGTGGCAAACGACTTCAGTTTTTTGAATGGTAGTGTCATTCAAACTATGAATATTGACGATTTGAAGAAAAGTGCTGCAGATCTTAAGATAAATGTTCGTATTTATTACATAAATATAAATATTTCATTTTGTTTTTTCAGAATTTGTTTAATTTTATGCATTTCATTTAAAATGTGTATTTCAATGTTTTCAATGAAAAAAAGTTTCCATAAAAATGTGTATTATTTTGAAACTCTTACGTAAATATATGACTAGCATTATGAAAAAAAAATACTATAAGAAAATATAATGGATAAAAAAAACAATGCAAATGTGGGGGCGCTGCCTAATATATTGCCATAGGCGCAATAGTACCTAGATACGGCCCTGCTGGTCTGGGATACATGAATTGTTTTGTTGGCTTGCTTATTAGTTTATATAGTATAATTTTTCAACTTTCATTCCTGAATTCGATAATTTCAGATAAACAGCCGTATATTATTCTAGTCAATTATTCAGACGATTAAGGTTGAAGCTTGAACCCGTAAATTCGATGTGTGACCATATATGCTCGTAATGTCATACATGTGTATTTTGTGTCGGGGAGCCGATAAAACAGTTTATGATATACAGATATTTGAGACATTGCTCTTGGAACGGACAGGTGGCGTGATTTGGGAAATTTTCTCAGGTTCACGTTGCCTTATGTTTCAAGGTTTCTGTTTCTCACTGGGTATCTGGGATACATCAATTGTTTAGTTGTCTTGCTTATTAGTTTATCTAGTATAAGCTTTCAATTTTCTTCCTGAACTCGATGAGTTGATTTAATTTGGATATATCGGCAGATTGCAAGTGATAACCAGCTGTCAATAAAACTCGAAGAGCGATGTAAACTATCAATATACGTTCCAATTCCAACTACCGCAGGATTAAGACAAGTCTAGACAGCTCAATTCCGGAGGATGCTGCATCAGAAAATGAACGTCTTGTTACGCCTATCTGAGTATTAATAATTTCACTCCATAAAAACCGCCTAAGCCAAGTTTGATCGAAAACTGCGATTTTATAGGGTTTCGAAGGATCAGTCTACTTAACTAGATACGCGAGTGCATAATCGTGTTCATCAGGCTGAGTATTCCTGCTCTAATGTCCAGGTGGAGTGTCGATAAACTGGTGAAATGCTCGTGACATCTCGTAAAAAAGAGAAGAAGCGACTTAAGCGACAATTTCAGGTTGCAATCGTTATGTTTACAGTTTATGGTTGGTTAATTGATGTAAAATGTTCGTGCTGGGTCAATTTTCAGGTTGCGAAGAAAATATTTGCAGGCTATCCACCAGAATTATCAGCTATTTCCATCGTCTATGGAAAAGGCAGACAGGATAACAAAAATAAAAAATATACAGGGTGTTTCATGAGTGGTTGGCCATAGCCTACTGGTGAATGCAGGTCATCCAGGCCTTTCAGAAGATGTGCTTGTTTTGTATCCTAAGGCTATTAGTTTAGGGGATACAGGGTGATTTATAGATTTCGGCCTGAATTTACGATAGCCATATCTTTGGAATCTGAGGTCCGATTTTGATCAAATTTCATGGGGTTGGTTCACTTCGAGAAGTCCTTTCGAATGGCTCACGAAATGTCGATAGTTTCAGGGCAGTACTCAGAATATCGTGGTTTATCTTTCAAGCCCCAAAATCTATATTTTTTACATCACTTAGAGAAATGCTGTTTTCACCATAAAAAAAAAATTATTCAATCTAAGGAATTCAATCTTCACTTTGAATGGCACACTTGTTACAAGCGAGTAGCGATAGAACGAATTCTTATTTTATGTAATTTTTTGGAATCCGGTCCTGATTTTGGTCCTCCCGTGATAATATTATTCCTTGTCTCTGGCTGAATTTTTGAACTTCAAAGCTTAAGAGCGTTATAACTCATAAAGTTAACCTTTTGGAGAAATTTTCTAATATAAAAATATGTTTCATGAAGAAGAGTTTATTGCAAAACTTTTTTTAACTTTTCAGTGGTTTCTGTAGGAGCAATAGTTTCTCGAAAAAATACGACCTCTTGTCACCTACATGCTTTTGAAAGAAGAAAAAAATTTTTTTACCAGGATATTTTGAAAAAACAAAATTTTGAAATTTAAAATCATGTTTCATGAAGAAGAGTTTATTGCGGAACTTTCTTTTTTGTGTGGTTATCGTAAGGGCAATAGTTCATCAAAAAAAATACGAGCTCGTGCCACTTAAATGCCCCTGAAATAAGAAAAAAATATTATAATTTTTTTATCAGGATATTTTGAAAAATTTTGAAAAACAATTTCTAATTTAAAAATATGTTCTCTGTCTGAAATTTTGAACTTCAAAGCTTAAGAGCGTTATAGCTTATGAAGTTAACTTTTTGGAAAATGTTATCCGAAAGTGTATTCGTTTCACAACACAAATCACTATATATTAATATTCTTCATTTTTTTCATAAAATTTGAAAACTAATTATTTCATTTCACAGTAGAAAATTGAAAGGGTAGAATCATAAGAGATGTTCGAAATGAAGTCCTTCTAAATCGATATATTTCTAGCTCTCAAAATGAGATTATTTATTTCCCTTCTCATCATATCAGGATTTCGTTTTGATTCTGTGCAAACTTCTTCTACCCATCTATTTGGGTAGTTGTCATTCAGATGTTGTGTAACTTCTCTGAATCGAAAATTGGTGGTGTACATAGTTCGAATTTCGAATGAAAATTGGAGTAACTTTGAATTTGACAGCTATGTTTGGAGGCAAAGAATATCGTTCCTTGAATTCAAGTAACACAAATACCTACTCAATGTGTAAAGAAAGCGATATCTAGCGAATTTCCTGAGGAATACGAGTCAATATTTTTTTTTGAGCGAATGCATTCATTTATTACATGTTTCACGAGGGTTTACGTCCCTTGATTAGAATGTTGTTTCAAAAGAATTCAAGCCTCGATTGAGCACAGGGCCGTATCTAGGGCGTGGCAAGGGTGGCACTTGCCACGGGCGCAAGGTTCGAAGGGGCGCCAAAAAATATCAAAAATAAAAAAATAGAAGCGGCAAGCAAAAACAAATTAAATTCGAAAGATGACAACACGGTTAAGTAAGTAAGTAATTCGATCACAACATTTCGAAACATTGACATTCAAAAAAACAGAATGAGAATGCAATTAGGTAAGAAATACGAGAAATATGGTCCAATTGTTATAAAAATTTTCGAAGATGCCACACTCTGATCATAAATATTACAATCGGCAATATCGTCATGCGATTCCAAGCACAGCCCTTTTATGAGTTGCTTACACTTCATCCCTTATCGCATCCAGCTTGTTTTGAAGGGCGGCTTCTTTGATGATGATGGTTCATAATGATCGATTTGTTTAGATTTTTAGGCCACATCTGTGGTATTTTAAAAACGATTTGTATTGCTAAAAATTCACCAATCAGAGTTTTGAACTCAAGAAGTGGAAGAAAAATTGGGGAATCTTATTCTATTCTACATAAATATTGATTTCTTTCAATTGTGAAGGGAAGAGCAAAAAATTTAAATTTCAATGTTCGTTTAGTATGTATCCAGATTTGAAGTGTTATAAATTTTGAGTTGTTTTTTATATTCTGATTTTTTTGTGCCATTGTGCTTTTGTATTCGAGCATTATAAATTGTGCTATTGAAGGTGAGTTGTACTAAGTATTTGTTATTTTTTATGACATTATTCTTATTTTACGTTTGCAGTATGTACATATTTTTAAATTTTCATTTGAAGAATTTATATTTTTTAAGATGAATTTTATGTTTATGCAATTCATTTAAAATGTGTATTTCAATGTTTTTTATTGAAAAAATTTTTCCCTAAAAATGTGTATTATTTTGAAAATCTTACGGAAATATATGACTAGCATTATGAAAAAAAAATACTATAAGAAAATATGATGGATGAAAAAAAAACTACGAAAATGGGGGGGCGCTGTCTAATATATTGCCACAGGCGCAAAAGTACCTAGATACGGCCCTGACCACTAAGCTATGGCCAACCACTCATAATAGACCCTGTATAACGCTAAAGTTAGTACGTATAAAATGTACAAATTTCACAATGATAATGAAAATGTTTGAGATGATTACCGAAAAAGGGTCCTCCATTGTATACCATGACTTACACTCCGGTTAAGTCCTAATCACACTGCGAACAGCCTCGGGCGCGCCGCGTCGAAAAAGCGCAGCATTAACCCTCGCATTGAGCGATTCGCGTCTCCGAAAGGCCTCTTACAACAATCCAAATTGAAACATAACCATTAATCAAGTTGACGTCTTATTACTACCACATTACGTCGCTCACTCGGGGCCTAACAAGCCGAACGGTTGGGAATCGTGATCTCGGAACAATCGCTAATTGTCAGCCCTGACGGTTCGTCCGGCGGTGAACGACAGCCAGCGTTGCCAACGTCCGAGAAAGAATCGTGACGGGTCAACTCTCACTTTTGCCCTGTAACAATTGGGAACGTGCTTGAATAACGTCGGATTATTAACGATTGGGATTTGTTGGGTGAAATGTCTTTTTGGATGAATGGGTGGTGTTTGATAATCAGTAATTGGCACGTTCTCATATTGCTATGGACTATGGAGTTTCTTCAAGAAGCAGGTGGCCACCCCATTCACCGGATTCGATTCATATCCCATCGAACATGTGTGGGATATGATGGGGAGAAGACCCACAAACTCTGACAAAGTTAATTCACGAAGTTCTAGTTTTTTGGAAAGAGGTGTCACAAGCAAACATCTCACCAAAAACATAATTAATATAATCAATGGAAATTAGCTGAGAAAAATCGAATTGAGAGATGATTAGAATCAGAACGAAACCTATTTGCTGATCTTATAAAGCAGTTTTCATGCCTATTGTATTTTATTCATGTGGGGGTGATATCTGATCAACGAATACACCCTATATCCGGTAATGAAATCCTAGATTTAATTTAGGGGTGCATCTCTTTCGTTACGGCTTCGGTTCTCTATATATAGGTCAGTGTTATTTGTGGGTCAAACAATCGATTTAGAGTTGATTCATTTTTGAGCGCTCGTACTACTTACACGAGGGCTATATCATTTCGTCACGATGTCTGTATTTTTCGAATTTTGAGCCGAGAATGGTCTCAATCGACTATGTTCGACTCACTGATGACGAATCCGTCGGAATATTCGAGTCTGTCCGTCCGGCCGTCCGTCTGTCCGTCCGGCCGTCCGGCCGTAAGCACGATAACTCTCGAACGGAACAACCTAGAGACTTGAAATTTTCAGTGTGGGTTCAGTTCCCGAATGGCTCGGTTAAGTTCGTTAATGGGCCAAATTCCACCAGGGGTTCCGTAAATATGGCCGTTCAAAGTTTTGTTTCCCTGATTACTTGAAAACTACAGATTTGATCGAGATGAAATTTTGCACTCAAATGGAAAATGAGGTTTTCAAGCTACATGTGAAATTTTGTCCAGATCGCATGACCAAAACCATAGAAACCATAGAAAATTGTAACTTTCGAACGGAAACGCCTAGGGACTTGAAATTTTCAGGATAGGTGTGGACCTCGAATGTCGTGATCACGTTCATCTATGAGCAACATTATACAAGGGGTTCCGTAAATACGGTCGTTTGAAATTTTGTTTTCTCGATAAATTCGAAACTGCGGATTCGATCGAGATGAAATTTTGTATTTTAATCGAGAATGATATATTGAAGCAATATTTTGTCCAGATCGCATGACCAGAACCATAGAAACCATAGAAAATTCTAACTTTTGAACGGAAAGGCCTAGGAACTTGAAATTTTCAGGGTGGGTTTGGATCGCAAATTTCACGGTCACGTTCATCAATGAGCAAAGTTAGACTAGGGGTTCCGTAAATATGGCCGTTCAAAATATTTTTTTCCTGATAGTTTCGAAACTACCGATCGGATTGGAATGAAATTATGCAGCTAGCTCAGGAATAATGTATTCAAACTACGTGCAAAATTTTGTCCAGATCGCATCACCAAGACCATAGATACCGTGGAAAATTCTAGCGAATTATCGGAAAAAAATTGATCAGCTGAAGCACCGACATGAAGTCTGGAGTTTCGCCTAAGTTTCAGAATTTTTTTGACAGCAGTCAAAAATTCCTTCAATTGATTTCTAAAACTGGAAAATGCGAATCTGCCTACAAGGTGCATGTACGAGCGCTCAAAAGCTCCTGCCTTCACGGCAGTGCTTTTCGTAATTTTTTGATTTATTATTTTTGTCAATAAATATTTGGAAACGCTCCAGAAAGAAAAAATTACGAAAAGCACTGCCGTGAAGGCAGGAGCTTTTGAGCGCTCGTACATGCACCTTGTAGGTAGATTCGCATTGTCCAGTTTTGGAAACCAATTGAGGAAATTTTTGACAGCTGTCAAACAAATTTTCAAACTGGGGCGATAATCCAGACTTCAAGGTGACCAATTTTTTTTTCGATAATTCGCTGAAATTTTCTACGGTATCTATGGTCTTGGTGATGCGATCTGGACAAAATTTCGCACGTAGTTTGAATACATTATTCCTCAGCTAGGTGCAAAATTTCATTCCAATCCAATGACATTTATTTAAGAGATATAGATCCATTTTTAGGTTGTAGAAATAGTTTTGAGTTGAATCATCACGAACAGACATAATTATGTCTCTGTGATTATTGTTTATTCGAAATATTGTATAGATATGATGAATAAACTATATTATTATTATTATTATTATTATAATCAAATCGGTAGTTTCGATATTATCAGGAGCAGAATATTTTGAACGGCCATATTTAAGGAACCCCTAGTCTAATTTTGCTCATTGATGAAGGTGACCGTGAAATTCGCGATTCACACCCACCCTGAAAATTTCAAGTTCCTAGGCCTTTTCCTTCGGAACATTTCTATGGTTTCGATGGTTCTGGTTATGCGATCTGGACAAAATGTTGCTTTAATATGTCATTCTCGTTTAAAATACAAAATTTTATCTCGATCGAATCCGTAGTTTCGAAATTATCGAGAAAACAAAATTTCAAACGACCGTATTTACGGAACCCCTAGTATAATTCTGCTCATTGATAAACGTGAACGTCACATTTCAGATCTACACCTATCCTGAAAATTTCAAGTCCCTAGGCCTTTCCATTCGAAAGTTATGATTTTCTATGGTCTCTATGGTTCTGGTCATGCCATCTAGAGAAATGTAGCTTGAATATATCATTCTCCATAAGTATACAAAATTTCGTCACGATCGAATCTGTAGTTTGGAAATTATCAAGAAAACTAAATTTCAAACGACCATATTTACGGAACCCCTAGTATAATTTTGCTCATAGATGAAAGTGATCACGACAATCGAGATCCACAACTATCCTGAAAATTTCAAGTCCCTAGGCGTTTCCGTTCAAAAGTTACAATTTTCTATGGTTTCTATGGTTCTGGTCATGAGAGCTGAACAAAATTTTGCAAGTAGCTTGAACACCTCATTTTCCAGTAGAATGCAAAATTTCATCTCGATCGAATCTGTAGTTTCAAAGTAATCAGGAAAACAGAATTTCGAGCGGTCATATTCACGGAACCCTTAGGCGAATTTTGCCCAATAACGAACTTAACCGAGGCATTTGGGATCTGAACCTACACTGAAAATTTCAAGTCTCTAGGTTGATCCGCCGGACGGATGGACGGACAGACTCGAATTTTCCGACGGATTCGTCATCAGTGAGTCGAACATAGTCGATTGAGACCATTTTCGGCTCAAAATTCGAAAAATACAGACATCGTGACGAAATGATATAGCCCTCGTGTAAGTAGTACGAGCGCTCAAAAATATAACCCACTCCTGAAATTTGGGTCACAGTTGATGTTTGGGTAGTGTAAAAACGATTCAAAAATTTTTTGCTAATTTAAATCGGAATTTTATTATCTCGAATTTTCACGAAATATCTCCACTCGTTCAAACAAATTTGTTACTTATGTTATAAATTTCACCCTTCTTTTTTCTACAGTTTTCGGGTGGTTTTTTTCAAATTTGAAGTTTTGAAATTCCAGCTAGTACTGGAGATATTCGGAAAAATCCGAAATTTTGCAAAACCATTCAATTTACAATGCACTGACATGAAGTCTGGAGTTTCGTCTAAGTTTCAGAATTTTTTTGACAGCTGTGGAAAATTCCTTCGATTGATTTCTAAAACTGGAAAATGCGAATCTACCTACAAGGTGCGTGTACGAGCGCTCAAAAGTTCCTGCCTTCACGGCAGTGCTTTTCGTAATTTCTTTCGTATTGTCTTAATTAGGAAAATAACAATTTTTTTGGAAAAACATAACCTTGTCTAAAAATACCTATTTTGCTTGAAAGTATCCGCCAGAATTATAGTTCAAGACGTTTTCATGCCAGCTGAAGAAACTCCGGAGAATAACAATAAAATAATTTAGGTAAGGAAGTTTGGAGAATAACACACACTACAAGGCTGGCACAAATAATAACTCGGGTTCCTCCGAGATACTGCAAATAACCTATTCGTTACTAAACAAACATAGGGAGTCCTAGCAACAATGCCATCGACACAACGGTGCAGCAGCCCAAGCAAACATGTCTATTTACTCTTCAATATAATTGATTCGTCACCGACATGCTGCCTCTTTCACATCATAACAGTAATTTATTTCTTCGCCAACATCCAACGGTGTACCATCCGACGGTACGGAAGCAGTATCCTAGATTGGTTTTTAATGATCATCATTTCGATGATATTTTTGTATGAATTTATGCATAGTTACTCATTGACAAGGCCTTATCAGTTAAATCAGTGTTAGGAGAAGAATTTGAGCCATCACCTTTCAAGTCTTCATAGAGTTCGAAGTTGCTCCCATAATGGAAGGACCATCCAGTCCGATATGTCATAAAAGTCACGTCAACCTGTCAACCGACACGACCTAATGAAATCACTCGCTCCCAACCGATACAAATTAAAGTACGATTTTAGGAGAACAACGAAAACCTCTTGGTGTTATCGATCTTATAGATCTGTTAAAAAAAATAAACGAAATTAGCATGATTTCGGCCCGTGAGGTGCGACCCGAGTGAGATATCAAGAGCTCTCGAATTCCAGAATACCAAATTTGGCCCAAACAGGAAATCCACGTCAATCGGACTGTCAGAAGGATGGGGACAGGACATTATCGGGTTTTCACTATCGACGCTCGTGGAACTCGTTATAGATTTTCGATGTTATCGTCGACAAATCCATTTATATTGAGATTGAAATTTCTGTTATGTCATCATCGGAGACTGACTCGGTTTTTTATTCGGGTCCTGAGATGCATTATGACTGTGACACTGTGTTATGGAACATCAATCGTCCTGTATAATTTATACACCACAGATTGTAGAAGTAACTGCTTACTCATCTAGAATGCGAAATTCCAATATGGGACTATTCTGACATCTTGTCTCACGGGAGTTCCGACCCTAACACCTGTTGAAGTTTACTAGTACCTCAGAAGCGCATCATATCCCACACATATTCCATGGGATTTAAATCTGGTGAACAGAGTGGCCACGTCCAAACATTAACGCCTGCTGAAGTAGCGATATGGGTACATGAAATTTCTAGTAAAGTCGTGGCTTACAAGACATAAATTCATAAGTACCACTATTTTGTAACAAAAACTGTTTCCTCCTATTGAAACAATAGACACTAACCTTCAAAAAGTGTCCAATTCCGCCCTCTCAATACAACAACCCCAGCGCAAAAACTTACCCAACCCAACTATCTCTTCCTCCATTCAATTCATTTGAATGTTATTACAAGAATTGATTTCGACAGAGTTGTTGATTGAATTTACCACCGCCGAACGTGCAACCCCCAAATTAAATGTGTTGCTGTTGAGGGGTTAAAAGCTGTGATTTTAACAGCTGCGAGCTGCATAATAATATGATCAAACGCAACTCACCCTCTGGTGAATTGAGGACGGCTAGAAGCTTGGCGTTTTCGCGATTAGAAATTCTGTTATTGGGATGAATTATTTTTGAGGAAAAAACGAGAAGTAAAATTCGGGAAAAGCATTGACATGAAGTAATTCTACTCGACAGCAATGTCGAATCAATTAGGGTTTCTGAAATGTTGTTAAGTTAAAAATTTATGAGAAGCACTGCCCTGAAGTCATTAGCCTTTGAGCGCTCGTTCATCCACCTTTTAGGTACATTCGCATTTTCAAGTTTCAGAAACCCATTGAGAAAATTTTTGAAAAAAATTTCAAACTGAGGCAAAACGTCAGTGCTTCAGATGACCAATTTTTTTTTTTTTCGATTCGCCAGAATTTTTTACGGTATCTATGGTTTTGGTATTCTATCTGGACAAGCAGTCGTAGTTTAAGTACATTATTCTTCACCATATTTACGGAACCCCTAGTATAATTTTGCTCATTGATAAAAGTGACCGCGATATTCGAGATCCACACCTATCCAGAAAATTTCAAGTCCCTAGGCCTTTCCGTTCGTATGTTATGATTTCTATGATTTCTATGGTTCTGGTCATGCGATCGGGAAAATTTTTCATCGTCATTCTCCATTTGAGTGCAAAATTTCATTTCGATGGAATCTGTAGTTTCGGAGAAATCAAACAAAATTTCGAACGTCCATATTTACGGAATCACTGGTGGAATTCTTCTCATTAACTAACTTTACCGAGGCATTTGCGAACTGAACCCACACTGAAAATTTCAAGTCTCTAGGTTGTACCGTTCGAGAGTTATCGTGCTTACGGACGGCCGGATGGACGGACAGACTCGAATTTTCCGACGGATTCGTCATCAGTGTGTCGAACTCTGTTGATTGAGACCATATTCGGTTCAAAATTCGGAAAATACAGACATCGTGACGAAATGATATAGCCCTCTTATAAGTAGAACGAGCGCCCAAAAATTAACTGCTATCATTTTCATTTGACAGAAGGTGACACTGTATCGAGACTATCGAACTGAATATTATGAAACGAACCACAAATTCTGTGAATCAAACCAGCCGTCAGTGTGACCAAAAATATTATTTCATGAAATTTACACTTCAAGTGATGAAATCACAGAATTAACAAATTTCTCAACACCAAGTCAGAAAATCTCAATTTTCTTTTCACTGCGAATATTTGTGAAGCGGGATTTTTATACAAGGTTTGTCGAATATTTGCTGAGATACCAAACTAACTACACCGTTTTAATTCTATTGAATTGCTATTTTCGAATAATCGAGAAAAAAAATTCAGATGGCTATATTCACGAAATCCCTAGACAAATTTAGCCCATTTATCTTAACTGGGAATTAAAATTCGAGGAAAGCACAGACATCAAGTTATTCGAGTTGACAGCAATGTCAAATCAATTTGGGCTTCTGAAATGTTGTTTAGTGTAAAATTAACTGACCTGTGATCATTTTGATTCGACATGTGGTGACACTGTAGGGAGACTATCGAACCAAATATTATGAAACGAACCACTGATTCTGTGAATCAAACCAGCCGTCAGTGTGACAAAAAATGTTATTTCATGAAATCTACACTTCAAGAGATGAAATCACAGAATTAACAAATTTCTCAACACCAGATCAGAAAATCTCAATTTTCTTTTCACTGTGAATAGTTGTTAAGCGGGATTTTTATACAAGATTTGTCGAATATTTACTGAAATACCGAACTAACTACACAGTTTTAATTCTATTGAATTGGTATTTTCGAATAATTGAGGAAAAAAATTCAGATGGCTAAATTCACGAAATCCCTAGACAAATTTAGCCCATTTATCTTAACTGGGAATTAAAATTCGAGGAAAGCAAAGACATCAAGTTATTCGAGTTGACAGCAATGTCAAATCAATTTGGGCTTCTGAAATGTTGTTTAGTGTAAAATTAACTGACCTGTGATCATTTTGATTCGACATGTGGTGACACTGTAGTGTGACTATCGAACCAAATATTATGAAACGAACCACAGAATCTGTGAATCAAACCAGCCGTCAGTGTGACAAAAAATATTATTTCATGAAATCTACACTTCAAGTGATGAAATCACAGAATTAACAAATTTCTCAACACCAGATCAGAAAATCTCAATTTTCTTTCACTGTGAATAGTTGTGAAGCGGTCGATAAGATTTGTCGAATATTTACTGAAATACCGAACTAACTACACAGTTTCAATTTAATTGAATTGGTATTCTTGAATAATTGAAGAAAAATATTCAGATGGCTATATCCACGAAATCCCTAAAAAAATATTGCCCATTTATCTTAACTGGGAATTAAAATTCGAGGAAAGCACAGACATTGAGTTATCCAAGATGACAGCAATGTCAAATCAATTTGGGCTTTTGAAATGTTGTTTAGTGAAAAATTAACTGATTGTAACTGGCGCATTCGGACCTCGAATGAAGTCTTATATCTAAACTATGGGCCTTATTGCACTTTTCATAACTAGCAGTTTGAAAACTTATAGTTTTGAAATGTTGAAAGATATTACTGACATTTTTGCATGTTATCATCAGTTTTCGATGATTTCGATAACCGAAAAAAAAGGCACATTTTGAAGGTTCTAGAGGCTTGAAAAAATTCTATAAATTGTTTTCTTTACCTCGAATAGCCACCGAAGCATCTTTGCAGTACACCATAAATTAGAAATTTCAATAATCAGTGAATACTCACTTGAACGTCTCAAAATTTTCAAAGGAAGAAGAGGAATGTCATGCACCATGAAAGTGTCGATGGTGCTCAAAAATCCTTCGAGAACACGTGCAAAACACTCAGTTTTGGGACATCTCTCTTTGGCGACGTCAAAAGAAATTTTCAGAAGTGACCCTTTAACCCATGATGGACACGACCTGCATTGTTTCTACCATTTCTTACGCCACATAACGATCGATTATCGGCAATTCCAGCGGCACCACAATCGGAACGCGCGTATCTCAAAGTTCACAACGTATCTGCGCGCTTAATACCAAAACGGGCCGTCGCGGCGCCACCGTCGCATGGGTGAATCCGGTTTCAAGATGGCGTCGCCGGAGTTCCCGCCATTGGATGGGTCGGTTGCGATGGGCGGAACCCCTTTTCCATTCGTCTTTTGTCCGGATGATGGGGGACCGATCTTCGGGAGTAAGTAAATTTCGTATTGTGCTTTTTGTCTCATCTTATAATATGAAATATTAAAGGCATGTTGATATCCTACATGCTACTTTCCGCGGGCCTTAAATAACTCAATTTATTAGCTCCGTCCCTTCTCCCGAGGTGGAGGAATATTTTTCGTTAATAATGAATGCAGTCCGCGATGTTTTTAATTCTGACATGCTGTTTGATACCTCGACCTGCGAGGAGGAAAAATGGATTATTGTCGTTTCTGCTTCTCCTTTATTTTAGGGGATATAGTTGATTCCTGCTTTATCGTCCTGTAGGAGAGACGAATTTACTGGTTTGTCGTCAAATTTATGGTTCGACTAGCTGGACTGGTGTGGAACTATTCCTATTTAAGTGTCAGTTTGACCCAAAAGTGACAGATTTTACCAGAACTACCAACGCAATTCCGTGAAAAATTCAAATATATCATAGAATTTCATTTTCTTCTTCAGAATATTCGGCCAACTGCTTGTCGGAATTATCTATTAATCAATGGAAATGTTTAACTTGATCTCTGCTCATCTTACCATATTTTTTCGTTATTTCCAATACAATTATTATAAATTTTAATCATTTGAGCTATCCCAACTTTACTAATATTGAGTGATTTTCGAAAAATAAAATATAATTTGTGATTACTTAACCAGGTTTATCAATTCTGTAATTTTTTGCTCCTTTTTTTATGAGCGTTGACATTTTGCCCAAATCTCTGTTATTTCGAGAATAGTCTTGAACGATTAGGGTGGACCCACAGATGTAGAATTCGTGGTTAAATAATCCAATTCTGCCCGTCCGTAATAGTATATTATTTAACGAGCGGTAATGTAGGTCATAACTCACGCAGATAAAGTTTGCAGCACGAGCCGAAGGCGAGTGGTAATTCATCAAGTGAGTTATGGCCATTACCGCAAGTTGAATACTATACTTCATCTACGACTATAACAATAAATAACGATATGATACAAGTACAGAGAAAGAACTTCATTTACAAATCTTAATAGTTACCTATAACAATGCAATAATGCATTATTTATGTTGATTGTGCTTCTTAGCATGCAGTA
Source organism: Aphidecta obliterata (assembly GCA_963966015.1). NCBI lineage: Eukaryota > Metazoa > Arthropoda > Insecta > Coleoptera > Coccinellidae > Aphidecta > Aphidecta obliterata. The sequence continues at coordinate 31,183,957 of OZ014428.1, forward strand.
GAAAGTCTATAAGGGCGATGCTTTATATTAAGTGTTAAGTTCACTAAAATATGCCAAAAGAACATTCTCTGTAAACGATTACTTAATATTCTTACTGCTACACCAATCTTGAAAATGGTTGTATAAACCCTTATATTTTTTTTGGGATTTTTCGATCAATTAATTCTGATCTGGAGTTGAGGAATTGCTATATTCTCTCATTTTTGAAGTTGATCAAAATAAAATGACATTTGAAGCATTGATTGAAAGAATATTATGAAAATTCAGCTATTCCGCGAGATGAAAAATTGAGCTTTTGTGATCTGGCGTTGAGAAATTGATATATTCTGTGATTTTTAGAGTTGATCAAAATGAAATGACATTTAAAGCATTGATTGAAAGAATTTTATGAAAATTCAGCTATTCCACGAGAAGAAAAATTGAGCTTTTGTGAGCTGGCGTTGAGAAATTGATATATTCTGTGATTTTTAAAGTTGATCAAAATGAAATGACATTTAAAGCATTGATTGAAAGAATTTTATGAAAATTCCACTATTCCACGAGAAAAAAAATTGAGCTTTTGTGATCTGGCGTTGAGAAATTGATATATTCTGTGATTTTTGAAGTTGATCAAAATGAAATGACATTTGAAGCGTTGGTTGAAAGAATTTTATGAAAATTCAGCTATTCCACGAGAAGAATAATTGAGCTTTTGTGATCTGGCGTTAGGAAATTGATATATTCTGTGATTTTTAAAGTTGATCGAAATGAAATGACATTTGAAGCATTGGTTGAAAGAATTTTATGAAAATTCAGCTATTCCACGAGAAGAAAAATTGAGCTTTTGTGATCTGGCGTTGAGAAATTGATATATTCTGTGATTTTTAAAGTTGATCAAAATGAAATGACATTTAAAGCATTGATTGAAAGAATTTTATGAAAATTCAGCTATTCCACGAGAAGAAAAATTGAGCTTTTGTGATCTGGCGTTGAGAAATTGATATATTCTGTGACTTTTAAAGTTGATCAAAATGAAATGACATTTGAAGCATTGGTTGAAAGAATTTTATGAAAATTCAGCTATTCCACGAGAAGAATAATTGAGCTTTTGTGATCTGGCGTTAGGAAATTGATATATTCTGTGATTTTTAAAGTTGATCGAAATGAAATGACATTTGAAGCATTGGTTGAAAGAATTTTATGAAAATTCAGCTATTCCACGAGAAGAAAAATTGAGCTTTTGTGATCTGGCGTTGAGAAATTGATATATTCTGTGATTTTTAAAGTTGATCAAAATGAAATGCCATTTAAAGCATTGATTGAAAGAATTTTATGAAAATTCAGCTATTCCACGAGAAGAAAAATTGAGCTTTTGTGATCTGGCGTTGAGAAATTGATATATTCTGTGACTTTTAAAGTTGATCAAAATGAAATGACATTTGAAGCATTGGTTGAAAGAATTTTATGAAAATTCAGCTATTCCACGAGAAACAAAATTGAGCTTTTGTGATCTGGCGTTGAGAAATTGATATATTCTGTGATTTTTGAAGTTGATCAAAATGAAATGACATTTGAAGCGTTGGTTGAAAGAATTTTATGAAAATTCAGCTATTCCACGAGAAGAATAATTGAGCTTTTGTGATCTGGCGTTAGGAAATTGATATATTCTGTGATTTTTAAAGTTGATCAAAATGAAATGACATTTGAAGCATTGGTTGAAAGAATTTTATGAAAATTCAGCTATTCCACGAGAAGAAAAATTGAGCTTTTGTGATCTGGCGTTGAGAAATTGATATATTCTGTGATTTTTAAAGTTGATCAAAATGAAATGACATTTAAAGCATTAATTGAAAGAATTTTATGAAAATTCAGCTATTCCACGAGAAGAAAAATTGAGCTTTTGTGATCTGGCGTTGAGAAATTGATATATTCTGTGACTTTTAAAGTTGATCAAAATGAAATGACATTTGAAGCATTGGTTGAAAGAATTTTATGAAAATTCAGCTATTACACGAGAAAAAAAATTGAGCTTTCGTAATCTGGCGTTGAGAAATTGATATATTCTGTGATTTTCAAAGTTGATCAAAATGAAATGACATTTGAAGCATTGGTTGAAAGAATTTTATGAAAATTCAGCTATTCCACGAGAAGAAAAAATGAGCTTTTGTGATCTGGCGTTGAGAAATTGATATATTCTGTGATTTCTAAAGTTGATCGAAATGAAATGACATTTGAAGCAATGATTGAAAGAATTTTATGAAAATTCAGCTATTCCACGAGAAACAAAATTGAGCTTTTGTGATCTGGCGTTGAGAAATTGATTTATATTGTGATTCTTGAAGCTTATGGAATTGAAATTTTATATGAAACATCGACCAAATGAATTTTATGAAAATTCAGCTGTCCCACGTCAAAAGAAAATTGAACTTTTTTGATCTGGCGTTGAAAAATTGATGTATTCTGTGATTCTTGAAGATTAAAAAGAATAAAATGACATATGGAGCATCGATAAAATTAATTTTGTGAAAATTTAGCTGTTTCACGGAAAAAAAAATTGAGCTTTTCTGATCTGGCTTTGAGAAATTTATTTATTCTATGATTCTTGAAGCTTATGAAAATACAATGACATATGGAGCATCAATAAAATAAATAATATGAAAATTCTACGTGAACGGAAACTCGAGTTTTTCTGATCTGGCATTGAAAAATTGAAATATTCTTTTATTCTTGAGAATAAAGAAAATAAAATGACATATGGAGCATCTATCAAATGAATTTTAACGCTGTTTCTACGTGAAAGCTTTTCTACGTGAAAAAAAAATTGCGCTTTTCTGATCTGGCGTTGAGAAATTGATATATTCTGTGACTCTTGAAGCTAATGAAAATAAAATGACATATGGATCATGAAAAGAATGAATTTTATGAAAATTTAGCTGTTTACGGAAAAAGAAAATCGAGTTTCTCTGATCAGGCATTGCAAAATTGAAATATTCTGTGATTCTTGAAGAAAAACAAAATAAAATGACATATGGAGCATCGATAAGATGAATTTTATGAAACTTCAGCTGTTCTACGTGAAAAGAAAATCAAGTCAAGGGATTTTTCGAGCAATTAATTCTGTATGGTAACATTGGCTGATTGTCTCATTTCTGAGGGTGTCCACAATAATTCATCTTCACTCTTTGAATTAATCTTTTTCAGCAAAACATTCACAATAATAATTAGATATCCACTTTATTTGAGAATGCGTCAAAATTATTCAAGTGATCTCCCCTCAATACCAATAATGGACTGTTCCTTTCCGGCCAATCGGCTTGTTCAGAAGCACAAAGACAGGGAGTTATAGCAGTGAGCACGGTGTTTGTTTACAGATACTATTAATTGCTCAAAAATAGTTGAATAATGAATATACTATTCAAAATGAGTAGATACGCACAATAACTGGGTTTCGAAATTTTTAGGGAACGTTCGAGGTCCGAATGTGCCGGTAAGGTTCGTTAATGGGCGTAATCCGCCGAAGGGTTTCGTAGATATAGGCTTTTGAAAAGAAATCGAAAATACCGATCCAATTTTATTGAAACTAGCAGTTAGTTGTAAACTAACGACACGAAATTTCGTGAAGTTCTTGACATGTACTAGAAAATTTAAAAAAAAAGTTAATAAAAATTCATATTTCCGTCTGTTCCACGTGAAAAGAAGGTTCAGTTTTCCAGATCTGGCGTTGAGGAATTTGATATATTCTGACAATGAGGGCCGGTTTATAGTTCTCGTCGTTTATTAGTTTATTTTACACAAAACATTGGATGGAAGTTTGGAGGAGGGGAAAATTCGCAAATACTTCCAAAAGGCTGTTTTTCACTACCTACTTTTCATTGGTTTTTTCCTTCAGAATTGCATGTAAGGGAGGAACCGTCGTCAAGTTCTGACGTAAACGGTAAAGAGAACACGAGTGTAAAAGATATTCGATGTTTTCAATTCAAGTAATTCGTATTTGATAAACAATTTTTTCCATAGAACCTTCAGGTCGTGAATAAACAAATAATATTTTTCTATCGAAATTCTAACCAAAAATGACCCCCGCAGATTCAGCAATGCCGCTCGAGTGTCCCATCACACCTACGACATGACATCCTCCACAATGCCACACCGACGTATCTCCCTTACAACTTCCCCATTATCCACGCCAATCAAAAGAAACAAACACTGATCACTGTGAAAGCAAACCGAAGGAACGATATCTGTCAGAGTTTGAGAACGCCTCAATCCGAAACCAGTCCATTCATACCTCCAACATGTGTACAACAATCGGAAATTATTTTCGTGTTGATACAGAAACGAGAATTGCCTCGATAATGGTCCGACTGTATACAAACATTCTGCCAGGGCGTCTTTTGTCCCGTGACCGGGACGCCAATTGCCCCGTAGACGTGTATAATACGTCTATTTCTGGCCCAGATACGAGGGACGTGTGTGACAATGTCCGGGGTCGACCTTCGTCAGGACCTGTCCATCATCGTGCCCTTTCAAGGAATTTCAATCGGGACAGTTTTCGAAATTGGAATCCGAATAATAAGACGTAATTTGAGGTGGCGAGAAGTGGAAGTCGAGGCGAAAAATTCGATGCCAGAGTATGAATGGGGTGTCATCTTGGAATCAGGAATACGAGACGACAATAGTTGATCTTTGTTGCGTCGAGTTTTGTTTTCGTCCCATTCTTTCGAAGTTGCGAGCAAAACTCCGCTTGGTTTGTCTGATGTCAATACATCCGTGTAATTTCGTTCAACAAGAGTAGAACGTAGGAGGTCCTTTTCAGATTATGAGTTTCGAACACCTAAAGATCAAAAATGTAGGTACATTTCAACAATATTTTTTTTAATAGGAGAACATTAATGAAACGCTCATCAATAATGAAACTCTTTCGTATGATGTCTCAAGAAAATATAGCTGTATTCTACAGGGTGTTTCTAAATTGGAGGTACAAACGAAGAGGGAAGATTCTTCAAGTATTTTCAAGAAAAAAAAGGTCCAATAAACATAGTTGTTTCGTTTTCGAGATACAGGGTGATAAAGTTTGAATTTTTTCAAGTTTTTTTCTAATACTATCTACAATTCAGAAGATATTCAACTGAAATTTGGCATAGATATTACAATTGAGAGTTTACACCATGTGATATTCCATTTTTGATAGCAAATCTACAGGGTGATATTTTTTCTGGAACACTGTCCCCTGTTTTCCTCCAGAACTTTTTCTTGGCCAGCCACTGTTAATTTGAAAAAAATGTAAAAAGCAGCTTTGTTGTTATACTAAACTTCATAGTCTCCTGTAGTTTTGTCGTATCTGCTTCCGATTTCGAGAAAAAAAATTTGAACGATTCTCTCGAAATCCTCAGAAAAATTCAAATTGTCATTATCATTCACTAGTAAGCTGTGGTGAATTAATTCATTATTAGATTTATGGTTATTATCCAGTTCTGTAGCAATGATTCATAAAGATTCGACAAACTCCTGTAAATCGAAAACAAAACGTTTGCGATCACATATTTATGGGTTTTGTTTTTCTTAAAATTACTCAAGGAATCTCCTCTTTTCGTTTGTACCTCCAATTGAGGAACATCCTGTATATTTAATGAGGAATATCCGATTCACTAAGCCATTATTGTTCCATGGTTCGGAGAAATTGTTAATTTTCAGGTTTTTAGTAGGGTTGAAATGTGTCAAAGTTACGCAGCTAGGCTAACTCAAGTCAACTATTTTAAATCACTTTATTATTTGGTTTCTTATATTTATCTGTTCACTGGTGCCGAACAAAATATTTTTTCCTTCTGAAAGTTTAGTTTTCAGGTTTCAACTGTAGAATGTTTGGTTTGGAGGATAGATCATATAGATAAAAAACTGAATGAATTTCTCATAATTCGAATTTAGGAATTTACTGCGAAATTGAACTAAGTTGCAAAATGGCGAATGCGTTCTCGTTCCTATAATTTTTTATCATTCGGAACCCGTAAATTTTTCGACATTAACTCATGTGCGTTTCGATTAAGTTAGCACCTCCTACTTTTTTCCCAATACTTACATCCACAAAAAAAATAGGAAAATTCAATGTCCACAACAAAAACTAGTCAATTTCTGGCTATCACGATTAGAAGCTTCATTGAGAGATGGCAGAAGGCACGGGATGAGAAACGGTTATTAAATGAAAGAATAAATAGTTTCATGGAAATGATTTTCGAAGTATTCGACGATGATGTTTCGGATAAAATAGCTTGTTCCAAGTAGGTGCTAAATGGCGAATGCGCTCACATACAATCATGTTTTTAATTCCGGTACGGAACACGAGCGCCGCCAGTGGCCACATTCGCCATGAGTGGTTTTTAATATCGCTGGATCATCCCCGATTGAACAACCGTATCATCCAATAGCTGACATATTCAGATATTATTTTGATTAGTTTACTTTTGGCCATTCATATGAATTCATCAAATTGTTTTCAGAAGTTGAATTTCGCACCAATAGGGAAAAATCACAAACCGCTAGATGGCGCTGAAAATCACAAGATGTCGGTCCGAATGATGGTCAAAATTATTTCAAAGGTCATTTCTGCCTTTCATAACAAGTGAATCAATTTTTTTTTTAAATTGCGGAATTAATAATAATGCCTGTGAAAGTCGAGATAACCACTTCGGACATTTTTGATTATGTGAGTGAACGTGAATGTGATAGCAAATGACCACCATATAATAGAAAATTATTGAACTCAAAAAAATCATCTTACAGGAAGTGCTTGCTGCAAAGTAACATATTCTTTGAGATTCGTTTTCCAATTTTCTTTTTTTAACTGACTTGGGATTCAACGGGAATTTATGCAAAGAAATTCAGAAGAACTTTGTGATGAGCATTGAGGAACACAGCAAATTTTTCCTGATCTTATTCCCACATTACCTCTTACAATCCGCTGCATTTTCAGCTCGTATACGGTTTATTTGAAACAATTGTCCATAAATAATCATCTTAAATATCACTTTCGACACATATCTGACTCAAAATCATACAAATATTTCACAGTTTTCCCATATAAACACACACACGTTAGTTTGTTGTTCATCACTCGGGTAGTTCAAACGATTAAAAGTAGATGTCACCCACTCCGTGATTTTTCCCTATCGAGGCATGTAGTTTATCAAATGAGCAGGAATCTGTATTGCCGATAATTGATTAGTACTGACAACGAACGCTAGGGGCGCGATAAGCAGAAACCGGTCGTTTATTAGGAGTGTTCCTTCCATAAAATGACTACCGAAAAAAATGATCCCCAAATTTTAAGACCAAAAACGAACCAAGAATTTGATCTGACATTGATATGAATATTGAATATTTAAATATGTTCAAAGTGTACCTCTTCATAGCTCATACTCAGGGGTGTCTTCATAAAAGTCTAAAATTTTTACATCGGTTTGCCTGAACGGCTCTCTTGATTTTTGGGAAATAGGAAATGGACAATGTTTTGCGCAGTGCCTTCAATATCCTAATTTTTGAGCGCTCGTTCTACTTACAAGAGGGCTATATCATTTCGTCACGATTCTTAGAATTTTGAGCCGAAAATGTCTCAATCGACTCACTGATGACGAATCTGTCGCAAAATTCGAGTCTATCCGGCCGGCCATATACACGATAACTCTCGAACGGAACGACCTAGAAACTTGAAATTTTCAGGGTAGGTTCAAATTTGGAATGCCGCGGTTAGGTTCGTTATTGGGCAAAATTCGAAATTTTGTCCAGATCGCATGACCAGAACCATAGAAAATTGTAACTTTTGAACGGAAACGCCTAGGAACTTGAAATTTTCAGGATAGGTGTGAATCTCGAATGTCGTGGTCACGTTTATCAATGAGCAAAATAAGATTAGGGGTTCAGTAAATATTGACGTTCAAAATATTCATTTCCTGATTATTTCGAAACTACTTATTCCATCGGAATGATCACGCATAGATGAAGAATAATGTATTTAAAGTACGTGGAAAATTTTGTCCAGATCGCTTCTCCAAGACCATAGAAACCGTAGAAGATTCTAGCGAATTATCGAAAAAAAAATCCTTTTCCTGTAGCAGCTGAATCGGCATAATTGACAAAAAAATGCTGTAATTTTTTTGACATCTGTCAACAAATTTTTCAATAGAAAAAAATCCTTATATTCCTGTAACAGCTGATTCAGCCTAATTGACAAAGAGCTGCTGTAATTTTTTTGACAGCTGTCAAAAAATTTTTAAATAGAAAAAAAAAATTCTTATATTCCTGTAACAGCTGATTGGGCAAAATTGACAAATAGCTGCTGCCATTTTTTGACAGCTAACAAAAAAATTTCAACCGAAGGTAGAGAAACGAGTTCTCAAAACCTCCTGACTACATGTCAGTGCTTTTTATATTTTTTTTTCATTTAAACTTGATGTGCATTGTCGAAATGAAAAGGAACAATTCGGAGTTGAAATCTTGAAAGAAAATGACATAAAGGTATCATGTATTTTATTTGAATACATCTTACAAATTATACAATTACGCTTCAATATAAAAGTCAGACGTACAAGTATAAAATCATTATAAAAAGCTAGACCTCGAAATTTATACTATGTATTATTCCTAGTTCATAAATACGTTACATTTTTATAGACAGATCAGCGAATTTATAAATATATTACAAGTGGATATATACAAAAAACCATGGATCAGTTCATAAACAATTCGAATCCAATATGAATTGAGCTCGATATAAATAGCTATAACTACACATTTCAATTACGGGTTTACATAAATTAAAATTATAAGGTAATAATATACAACAATAAACTAAATAAAAAAATGCATCGAGGGTATCATTTTAAGAGAAGACTACCAGTCACAAAAATTGAATTCCCGTTGGTGCAAGAAGTCGTCAAAATGGTGAAAAAGAGACGAACTGATTCTCAATAATAATAACGATGCAAAATTCCATACATTGCCTGGCAGCCGAATTGAAATATTCCAACCTGCTGCAACGCAATCAACCTATAACTAATCGATATCTCTGTAATAATCTCTCTTTGGTTGTGTTTGATGAAATCATAAATTACAAAAAAAAAAAACCGTATAAAATTTACAATATAAAAACTCATACTTATCCAAGTAATGAAAGTGTGACCGTTTTGGACGTTACGCATATTTTTGGCAGTGTGTTGTAGCGAATCTGACACCGAATATACAAAATGGTCACGTGATGTGTTTACGCTAATGATATGGTCGGAAAACGCTTCTTACCTAACGAAAATGATATGTACAAAAAATTTTCTCGAAGGCGAGATCAGTACGAAAAAAAAATACATTTTTAGCGACGCCGGCAGACGTCCGTAAGGCATACAATTCGCTCGAATTCTTAAAAATATTCAATGGAAGCTTATGATTATCAACGGTGATTCACAAGTTAACGAAATTCGGTTTGCCTCACATTTTTGGATTAATAATATATCCGACATTACACATAATGTATATTACCTAAATAGTACTTATTTAATTCTTTGAGTATCTTGCACAGTCTTCTCACATTGGGAGTGGCACAGACGACAATAACGAAAGAAATAAAGAGAAAAGAATTAAGATTAAGCAGCATTGTTTCACGAGTTCCAATTAGGTGACGGCTTGAGAAATTCAAAAGCAGAGATGTTGTCTAAAAGAAATGATTACTTTTCAATATATTTCACAATGAATTGATTGGAACGACACATTTAATTGGGTCTCGTGAAACGATTCGCCATGATATCCGTACAAACAGGTTGTGTCTTCATTGTCAATTCGATGATGTTGCCCATTATCCTCGAATTTGTATTCTCATATCAGGCTTGTTTAGTTGTGATAGTTTATCGGAACTCTTCACATCTTGGTTAAAATTTCCGCCATGCTACTCGCTATGTCAGCAAATGAGGGCCTTTTCTGTGGGTCCAATTCCAAGCAGTTCATCTGTGAAAGGAAAAATGGTTTCTTAAGAAAATGACAAATAAACCAGGCAAATTATTGTGTGTGACTATTTCTTCCTCTATGGAGTAGATGAAAAGGTTTACCTACTCCTATTGAATAATCTATTCATTATTCAACTACTTTTGAGCAATTAATAGTATCTGTAAACAAACACCGTGAGTTATAATAACTCACTGCTATAACTTCCTGTCTCTGTGCGTCCGAACAAGCCGATTGGCCGAAAGGGAATAGTCCATTATTGGTATTAAGGGGAGGTCACTTGAATAATTTTGACGTTTTCTCAAATTAAGTTGATACTTAATTATTATTGTTAATGTTTTGCTGAAAAATATGAATTCAGATAGTGAAGATGAATTTTTATCTACACCTTCAGAAATAAGACAATCAGCCAATGTTACCCTAGAGAATGACTAACCTGTACAGCTTCGATATCCTCCGGAGTCGACGAATGAGCCTTCCATTCCAACTTCTTCTCCTTCAGCTTCGTGAGCACACTGTTATCGTTCAGTTTCGGGAAAGGTAATTCTCCCTGGCTAAACACCTCCCAAACCACAACACCGAAGGAGTACACGTCGCTCTTGGTAGAGTACTCATCCTCGTAGACCGCCTCGTAGGGCATCCATCTCAACGGGATGATCTGAATGTGGCATAAAAACGATCAGAATTACCATTCTCGCTACCCACAATGTTACTCACCTGGTTGACGTGTTTGCAATACTCCTGGCTGTACGGATCCCTGGTGAGTCTGGGAAGTCCCACTTTCACGGCCAAGGAGGAGGTTACCAGGCAGTTGCGGGCCGCCAGGTCCTTGAGCACCATCCGATGGGAGGAGATGTGGTCCATACCCTTCGCGATCTGGTGTATCACGCCGGCGGCTTGGACCGGAGATAGGGGAGGCGAGGAACCCTTCTGAGTTGCCAGCAAGAACTGCTTCAGATCGCCCCAGTCCGTGTATTCCAACAGCATGTAATGAGGCTCGGAATCCCTGCAAAGGCCCAGCATCTGTATGATGTTCTCGTGGGTCAGTTTCGAGAACGTATCGATCTCCTTCTTGAAATCTGTAAGGCAGTTTTCGTCCTTGGTATGGGAGAACGCCTTTATGAGCACCAGAACGTCCTTATCTTCGGTTATACTGTTGGTTGTGGATTGTCGTTTGTCCTGGCTTGGGATCTGGCTTTTGGATATCTTTCCCAACATCACGTCGCCAAATTCACCACGACCTTAATAGATAATGTTAAGTGAATTATTCGCTTGAAATATGACAAAACTCGATCACCACCGACCGAAATTCTTCGATCCAATTCAGGTGAAACGATAAAAAGCAATCTTGTGTAAATAATTACATATTGTATATCTCAGATGAACCTTTCATCTATTATTCATTTGATATTTATATGAATATGTATAATTTTGATGAGCTTTGAATTTACCAATGACGCACAAGTGCAGGTGTTCATTGTTTGTTACTTTCCTTCTAGAACATTCAGATAAGATAATGTTATAAATACCACTGAAGACGATCAATCGTCAATAATTAAAAGTAGTTTTGTAAATAAAGAAAGTTTTTTTCAAAACTTGGCTTTCGATTTCAAAAATGTAATTATATAATTATTGGTTAACTTTGAATATAAAATAAAAAGCTATTCTCGAAGAATGTTTCTTACCTATCAATTTGGTTTCTTTGAGATTACTTTTGGGTACTGTTATTTTATCGTAGCTAGATTTCGATTTCCTAGACTGCCCAGAGCTTTGAGAATGAGTCGTCTCTGCTCCGTCACTCTTCTGGCCCTCCTTATGGTTCTCGATACCGTTGACACCCTTCTTGGAGCTACCAGAGTCCAGATCTTCCTTCAGTTCGGTATGTTCAACATCACCGTTCTCTAATTTTCCTGAAACAGAATCCGTGAAAATCAATTCTTACAGAATAATATGATGAATGAGAATCACCTTCAGTTACAGGTATTTTCCTGGATTTCCTCCTATACCGACACCATACCATAAGTCCCACAACTAGTATTATGTATGCTGCAGCAACTGACATGGTTATCAACACAGCTTTAGTGACAGTGGAGTCATCCGATGCTGAGAATAAAAAAAAAATATATTAATCTCATTTGTATCCACCAAAAGTCAACAAAATAACAGCAAAAAACAGGTTTATGAGGGTCACGTTGAAGGAGCTTCAACTTCCCATGGGTCTATTGTAGGATGTAGGTTCATATGAATTTTTTTGCTCTCATTTTAGAATTTTCTTTTTACAGATTTCCAGATCTTCCGTATAGCCTGTAATAGATCGGTCCTAGATTATCTCCCAGCGAAAAAAGGAAGTTTCCAATAATACCGATTTCAGAGTAGATTACTCTAAGAATATGTACGAACTAGAAGAACACGAGAAGAAGAATTGTTGTACTCCGTCATTTTTGTTCGATGGTTATTTCTATGCTCAAAAGTTGAAGAAAAGGATGTTGTTGGTTACTCTTAGATAGAAAGCCGTTGGGTAAGATGCAAGAAAAGTAGTATTCACGTTCATAATAAAATATATCGCCATTGTTGAAAAAGCCGAAGTGTTAGTCTATAATTCAGAAAATTCACAAAACAAACTGTTTCGATATATCTAGTATAATATTATGGTTTTATTCGATAATTCTATTCACGTGAGTCCACTGTTGATTTCTTTTATATTGAAACGTTATTGTGAGATTATTCTTTGTTGTCGATGTGTGTTGATGAATATTTAGGTTCCACGTGTTATAAGTTCTTTTTATAGGTTCATTAATACTTTGGATTATTGATACTATGTGCAAGCTCAACATTATAACTCGGTGCATGAGCTCCCTATAGGAGTAAAAAGAATTGTGCCCCATTTTTGGGATATAAGTAGTTTAGTACCTTCCTCCAGAGCCAGTTATTACCGTTCAATTGCAGGATTCCGGATTTATTCCACTGGGATTACAGACTTGACGAGAAGGTCCCGATCCTTTCTAGTTGCCACATGTCCACATTTTTAGTTTAAGGGGAAAGGGACTACAATTGCGGTACTTTTATCCTGGGACGCACTTTGTACTACCAAAGTTGTGAATATTGATATTGTAGCACCTATCATTCCGAACGAAGGTCCCTCTTGAATCTAACTCTTTTTATTCATAAACTGTTACTTCTTCACCATATACCATGCCTGCTGATAACCTATGCTTTTACTGTTTTTCCTTTTAATATGCATGACTTTCGTATCCACCATTTTAACCCTCCTATGGAGTGTAACTGGAGATGTTACTTATTGTTGCTTGTGATATATTTTGCTATTATTGATATTCATTTTACAGAACGGGTTTTCTCGCAGGTCTTTCCCGATTCTTATTATTGGACCTGAAGTTGAGGAACCGCCCCAACGGAACCAATAAATTCTTATGTTTTCAGTTCTAACCATTTTGTTTGAATTCCTTTCGACTTCCCCACGATTTTTATAAGTACGACGAGAGAATTCTGTGGTTTCTACGGAACGTAGAGTTCTTCCTAGATTGATCACTGCGCTGGCCAAAAAAAGTTAAGATTAGTATACGATCCCGCGTGATCGTAAATTGTAAGTGTTCCGAGCTTTCGTTCCGATAATATAATCGGGATTTAAAAACCCAACACATGAAAATTCGTCATCCCGAAACCAATTGAAACAACGAGCCACCACTGCGTTGCGCCGCGACGTCCCGATTCCCGAAACGATCGCGCATGCGAACTCGAATCTTTCGATAACGATTATTTTCGGCATTCCGTCGTCAGTCGGGCATCTGAAAATATCACCGATCGTAGTTTCTCGTCCAAGATGACGGAATCCCAACAAAACGACTCGGACGTGTTCTGCAACGACTACGTGTGCGAAGCCAACGACGACCTCGAGGATAAACCTTCGCCCGAGCAAAGTTACTGCAGCAACTTCAACGGCGGATACCTGCCCGTCAACCCCGAGTACATCGAGAAATTGGAGTTTACCGGGAGGAAAACCTTCGCCTTTTGGACTCTGGTGACGATCCTCATCGTGCTGGCCGTGGGAAACCTGTGTCTGACCTTCATCATACTTGGTGTTCTACGTATGGGCGGCGGCAACATGGAATCCATCGAGTTCATACAAAAGCAGGACGTGATAAAATTCTTCGGCGAAACCGACCTTGGTCACCTGTACAAAAGAAAAGGCAAGATCGAGGGTTTCAAAGACGTACCCATCGAGCTATCATCCCAAGACAGCTCTGTCATCTTCAGCCTCTCCTCCAAGTTCGGAAGGGTGTCCACAAAGTTCAAGATGGACCAGAACGCGACAACCTTCGACAGCATAAACAAGTTCGTGATCAAAGACAAAAACGACAAGCTGATCTATTCTTCCGTAGACCCCATCTTCAACTCCATCAAGAGCGTTAATAATTTAAAGACGAAGGCGACGCTCACCAACAGAATCGCCAGCCCGATCAAAGACGACTTGAACATCCAGGGTAAATTCGTTAATTTCAAAGGCGCAGAAGGAACGACCATAAATGGAAAATTGGTATTCTGGAGTGCCGATCAGGATTTGCATTTCAGAACAGTAAACGGGTCCATCGTGATGACCAGCAAGAAGGACATCTTTATCAACATGAAGAATGTGCCTTCTGGTGCGGCCAGACAGAACAACCAACTGAGGAAACAGTATAAGATTTGCGTGTGCATGCCCCAAGGGAAGTTGTTCAGGATACCGGTTTCTGGATCGGGCTCGGTGATGTGCAACCACGTGAACATGTCGCCACAGCATAATCCGTGTTATTGAAAAATTATACCTTCATTTGGTTCAGACTTGAGAAACATCTGCGAAAGTGAGACACGAATAGATTTGAGGTATTGGTTGTTTTCCTGTTGTTGAGTTGACAAATTATACTGAAAAATTGATGTCTTGTAAGAATGTTTTAGAGAATATTCCTGAAAAAAAACTTCTGATATCTTTGTGTACATTTTTTATATAAAACGACAATAAAGAGAAAGTTTTTATGCTAGTTTGTTTTAACTTGGATGAATTTATTCAAATATGTCAGAGCTCACAATTCTTTGAAGATTTTGATTTTCTCACAACTTGGACTTTGAAGAAAGTTATGTTCTATTTTACAAAAACAGAAGGTTGTACGAGAAAATTGAAAGGAATCATAATTGAACAAAACTTCTTTTCCAAATTTTTTAAAGTGCACCACAAGAAGTTCTGGATAAAAATAGAAAACAAAGCTTCAAAAAAAACCATCCTGTAGATTTTCACGGACAATAAACTTGTTCACAGATGTGAACTCTGAAGTGTAATATATTTGCCAAATTTCAGCTAATATCTTTCATTTTTTATATAAAACGACAATAAAGAGAAAATTTTTATACCAGTTTGCTTTAACTTGGATGAATTTATCCAAATATGCCAGAGCTCACTGAAATTCTTCGAAAATTTTGATTTTCTTACAACTTGGACTTGTAGAAGGTTATGTTCTTTTTTTTCAGAAACAGAAGGTGATACGAGGAAATTGAGAGGAATCATAATTGAACAAAAATTCCTTTCCATATTTTTGAAACCGCACCACAAAAAGTTCTGGATAAAAATAGGAAACAAAGCTCCAAAAAAACCAACCTGTAGATTTTTACGGAAAATAAACATGTCATATCGCTTCTCCGGAAGAAAAAAGACGTAAGTGCAAATCGGAAAAATTTTGAGTTATGAATTCTGATTACTGTTTAAAGTAGGAAAAAAAAATTACGAAAAGCACTGCCGTGAAGGCAGGAGCTTTTGAGCGCTCGTACATGCACCTTGCAGGTAGATTTGCATGCTCCAGTTTTAAAAACCAATTGGAAAGATTTTGACAGCTGTCAAATAAAATTTCAAACTAACGCGAAAATCCAGACTTCACGTCTGTGCTTTGGTGACCATTTTTTTTTTTCGATAACTCGCTAGTATTTCCTACAGTATCTATGGTCTTGGTAATGCGATCTGGACAAAATTTCTCACGTAGTTTGAATACATTATTCTTCATATATGAGCAAAATTTCATCTCAATCCAATAAGTATTTTCGAAATTATCAGGAAAAATATAGTTTGAACGGCTATATTTACGGAACCCCTAGTCTAATTTTGCTCATTGATGATAGTGATCGCGAAATTCGCGATCCGAACCTATCCTGAAAATTTCAAGTCCCTAGGCCTTTCCGTTCAAAAGTTATGATTTTCTATGGTTTCTATGGTTCTGATCATGCGATCTGAAAACAAAGTAGCTCGAATATATCATTCTTGATTTAAATACAAAATTTCGTCACGATAAAATCCATAGTTTCGAATTTATCGAGAAAACAAAATTTCAAACGACCGTATTTACGGAACCCCTTGTATAATGTTGCTCATAGATGAACGTGATCACGACATTCGAGATCCACACCTATCCTGAAAATTTCAAGTCCCTAGGCATTTCCGTTCAAAAGTTACAATTTTCTATGGTTTCTATGGTTCTGGTCATGCGATCTGGACAAAATTTCGCATGTAGCTAAAACACCTCATTTTCCATCTGAGTGCAATATTTCATCTCGATCGAATCTGTAGTTTTCATGTAATCAGGGAAACAAAACTTTGAACGGCCATATTTACGGAACCCCTGGGCGAATTTTGCCCAATAACGAACTTAACCGCGGCATTCGGGATCTGAACCTACACTGAAAATTTCAAGTCTCTAGGTTGATCCGTTCGAGAGTTATCGTGCTGACGGCCGGACGGACGGACGGCCGGACGGACGGACGGACGGACGGACGGACGGACGGACGGACGGACGGACGGACGGACGGACGGCCGGACGGACAGACTCGAATTTTCCGACGGATTCGTCATCAGTGAGTCGAACATAGTCGATTGAGACCATTTTCGGCTCAAAATTCGAAAAATACAGACATCGTGACGAAATGATATAGCCCTCGTGTAAGTAGTACGAGCGCTCAAAAAGTAGCACCATCTCAAATAGATGAAATTTACTTTGAAGAAAGTCCCTTCCATTATAATAAAGATAATTCGTATCGCGTCAATTCAGCGTACCTACCGTGAGATCCATTCCTTTAAAATCGCCAGGGCCGCATCTAGGGCGTGGTAAGGGTGGCACTTGCCACGGGCGCAAGGTCCGAAGGGGCGCCAAAAAATATCAAAAACAAAAAGTAGAAGCGCCAAGCAAAAAAATTCGAAATATGACAATACGGTTACGTAAGTAAGCAATTCGATCATAACATTTCGAAACATTGATATTCAAAGTACAGAATGAGAATGCAATCAGGTCAGAAATACGAGAAATATGGTGCGATTGTTATAAAAAATTTTCAAAGATGCCGCACTTCGATTATAAATATTACAATCGGCAATATCGTCATGCGATTCCAAGCACAGCCCTTTTATGAGTTGTTTTCACTACATCCCTTATCGCATCCAGCTTGTTTTGAAGGGCGGCTTCTTTGATGATGATGGTTCATAATGATCGATTTGTTTAGATTTTTAGGCCACATCTGTGGTATTTTAAAAACGATTTGTATTGCCAAAAATTCACCAATCAGGGTTTTGAGCTCAAGAAGTGGGAGAAAAATTTGGGAATCTTACTCTATTATACATAAATATTGTTTTCTTTCAATTGTGAAGGGAAGAGCAAAAAATTTGAATTTCAATGTTCGTTTAGTATGTATCCAGATTTGAAGTGTTATAAGTTTTGAGTTCTTTTCATATTCTGACTTTTTTGTGCCATTGTGCTTTTGGATTCGAGCATTATAAGTTGTGCTATTGAAGGTGAGTTGTACTAAGTATTTGTTATTTTTTATGACTTTATTCTGGCATCGGATATATTGTATTATTCGTATTTTAACATAATAATATTGTTCCTTTTAATTCAAGAAGAAATATGTTCGGTTCATTGCGGAAAATATGGATTTTCAAACTTGAGTTCTCACTTCTCAGAGCGTCTTTTTTCGAAATCTAATCAAATTTTAGTGTTACTTTTCATAGTTTTCATTGAATCTTCAATCTCATCTGTCAAAGATTATTCTAGTGATTTTTTTATACTTAACGTATGGACTTCTTGAATATTGTAACATCGGGCCCTGTACGAAACTATTGGTACGTGTTTCAAATGGTTATAAAATAGTATTTGTATGCTAAGTTTGCGGTTTTTTTTGCAGAAATTGTGATTATCGATTATTGTTTTCAAGTCAACTTGCCAAAAAATGTTTATTTTACGTTTGCAGTAAGTATGTATTTTTAAATTTCAAGTTGAAGAATTTATATTTTTCAAGATAAATGTTCGTATTTATTACATAAATATGAATATTTCATTTTGTTTTTTCAGAATTTGTTATATTTTTATGCATTTCATTTAAAATGTTTATTTCAATGCTTTTGATGAAAACAATTTTCCATAAAAATGTGTATTAATTTGAAACTCTTACGGAAATATATGACAAGCATTTTGAAAAAAAAATACTATAAGAAAATATGATGGATAAAAAAAAATCTACGCAAATGGGGGGGCGCTGTCTAATATATTGCCACAGGCGCAATAGTACCTAGATACGGCCCTGAAAATCGTTTCCCGAAAAGTTGATTTACATTTGCATCTCTGTTCTTTCGGAGAAGCGATATGTCAGCTGAATATGTTGAGAAATTAAGAAAACTTGAGAACGAAGCGTTTCCGGAACCATACGAGCCTTTTTTTCGTCTATACCTCCCATTTAGGGACACACCCCGTATTTGAAACATAAAGACACTCCGCCTATCAAATCTGACATTTTCAATCAGTCAACATGGGTTTCGGCGCCGATCTACTCTTCGCCGTCCGCATCTACTGGAGGGCGGCGTTCAGCATCATCTGGCCCATCGTCCTATCGTCGATCCTCATAGCCGACTACAGCGAACACATGAGATGCCTGTTCGTGATCCTGCTCATGGCGGGATACTGGATAACCGAAGCGATCCACATCGCCATAACCTCGCTCATCCCCATCCTGCTGTTCCCGATATTCAACCTGATGCACACCGAAGACGTCTGCCGGAGCTACATGAAGGACGCGAACATGATGTTTATCACCGGACTGATGCTGGCCATAGCCGTGGAATATTCCAATCTGCACGAGAGGGTGGCACTTGCGGCCATCGACGTCGTGGGGGTTAGCCCGAGGTTGCTGCATTTGGGTATGATGGCGATAACCGCCTTTCTTTCCTTGTGGATATCCAACACTGCAGCCGCAGCCATCATGTTACCCATTATAGCTTCGATACTGCTGGAGTTGGAGGAACAGGGGATTGGGAACATCTATGAACCGACTG
The DNA here is from genome assembly GCA_963966015.1 of Aphidecta obliterata. Lineage (NCBI taxonomy): Eukaryota > Metazoa > Arthropoda > Insecta > Coleoptera > Coccinellidae > Aphidecta > Aphidecta obliterata. The sequence continues at coordinate 31,203,266 of OZ014428.1, forward strand.
AAGAACCTTACGTATCCCAAGTGCAACTGGAGGATACAAGGATACCCACGAAATCTACCATGTGTTATTACATCAGTGCAGCCTACGCGGCGTCCATCGGTGGTATGGGTACCCTTATAGGCACTGGTACCAATCTCACCTTCAAGGGGATGTTCGAAGCAACGTTCAAAGACGGACCTGGTATAGATTTCGGAATATTCATGCTGATATCAATACCTATAGTCATCATCATACTCATTTTAGCAATGCTCATTTTACAACTGTGGTTTCTCGGCTTGTTCAGGCCGAACTCTAAAGATGCTCAGAGCATAGCGATGGGGCCAGAAGCTGTGGCCATATCCAAACAAGTAATCTCAGAACGCAGGAAAAAGTTGGGACCTATGACCTTCCACGAAATAGCAGTGTTAACCTGCTTCATCCTGGCCGTCGTCCTGTGGATAACCAGAGAACCCCAAGCTTTCCCCGGTTGGGCCGAACAGCTCACCGACTTGAAAATCCAAGACGGCACCGTCGGCGCCGTCGTGGTCCTGCTGATGTTCTGCATACCCGCCAACCCGAACTTCTTGAACGTGTTCAGCGAGGACGAGGAGAAAAGACCCAAGGAGCCCTCGACCGGATTGGTAACGTGGAAGTTCATCTACAGGAAGATGCCGTGGGGTCTGATCTTCTTGATAGGAAGCGGTTTCGCGATCGCCGACGCTGCGAAATCCAGCAAGATGAACGACTACATCGTCTACAGCATGGGCGATATGGAGGGGGTGAATCCCTACGTCATCATGGTTTTGGGGTGTTTAGCCGCCGGTCTCCTGACCCAGCTCACGAGCAACGTCGCCATAGCCAACATTACCCTGCCGATAATGGCGGAATTCTCGAGAAACGCCAAGATTCACCCGTTGTACTTGATGTATCCGGTGTGTCTCTCGTGTTCTTTCGCCTATACGCTGCCGGTTTCTACCCCGCCGAACGCCATCGCAGCCGCGGCTTGCAACATGAGGACTTTTCAGATGGTGATGATCGGGTTGATTCTCCTGGTCATGTCGTGGTTGGTGCTGTTTGCCACGGCTCCGTTTTTGGCCGGGCTGTTTTGGGATTTCCAGAGCTTTCCTGAGTGGGCCGCCAAGCCAGATAACGCTACTTATCGCTAGAACTAGCAACAACTGCCTGATAGTCATTATTATACTTTTTTCGTGATGAATTATCTGCAATCTCCACACCGATACGTTTTCAGCCTTAAAGGCGTGTACAGATATGCTCCGAATATCGTACTGAACCGCGTCGCGTACCCCGCGAGAGCGAATCAAATTCACGAATTCAAATTGCACCTCTACGTGCGATGAATTTGATTCGCTCTCGCGGGGTACGCGACGCGGTTCAGTACGATATTCGGAGCATATCTGTACACGCCTTAAGATGCCATCGTGACAGTTAATCCAAATTCACAAAAGTTTCTAGACTCTACAATAATTTTCTTCTACGATTATGCAAAAAAAATACTACATAAATGAAGAGTTCTCATGGTATTTGACGATTTGAATCATGAGATACCTCAAGTTTTTTCGATGGATACAACAAGAACGAGACCAAAAATTGAAATGAGAATTAGATGGCGCTGGGATCGAAATTGTAGTTCGACCCGGTCAAACTCAGGGGTCGTGGTTAAGGTTGATAATGAGAATAATGTCCCTGAAGAAAGGGAACGTAAAATTTGTTTCTACTGTTCAAGTAATAGGAGACATATGACCGTTGATTGAGGCGGATCTTTCATCATCCCTAAATTTTTTAGGGGATTTTTTTTTCATATTATATATGATTTCTGTTTACGGACACTAGGCGCGACATTCTGTTGATTTGATTTTGAAAATAATTGGAATATTTTTATGAGAAGCTACTCGTCAAATTTAGCAATAAATGTATATTATTCTTTATATTTTCAGAAAATACTGAAAAATGATGTACAGGGTGTTTCACGTGAGCGGGTTACTGAATTTTGTGATTTATCCTTTGAGCAGAATTGAAAAGTGACTCTTCAATATGATAGTATTTTTCAATGGCTATCCAAATATGTTATAAGAAATACTATCGAACCAAATCATGAAAAGTTATTGAGGAAAAACTGTTTTTCCAAAAAAAAATTTGGCAAATTTTGCTGGTTTTCAAAATAAGGTCAGACTATTTCTTACCAATTGTTCCTTAATTTGAATTTCCGGTGTTCTAGAAAACAGAAATTTTTTTCTGTAAAACATACTTTATATTTTCCCATATTTTTTGAATGCTCAATCGGTTCTGAATCAGAATATGTGAATATAATGCTGATGTTATATTTATTTCATGCAATCCCATTCAAAATCAACCTGAGGAAATTCAGATTCCATATTCGGAAATATATCCATGTTGTCTGTGGTTCAATCAATATTTGATTGTCAAAATTAGAAGTTTTCATTCTCGATTATAATAGAGGCGAAAATATGAAGCCTGAATTTTCATTCAATGCTCTCAATATGTTTACTCTTCAAGAAAGTTGGGATTTTTTGAAATTATGCATTAGAAACAACAAAAATGCGATTTACAGAAACTGTTGAAAGTGTCTGCCTCTCACTTCATCGCACTTTCTGAGACAATCCCAACTTTCTTCAAGGACTTAACATGTTCAGAGCTTTGAATGAAAATTCAGGCTTCACATTTTCGCTTTTATTATAATCGAGAAGGAAAACTTCAAATTTTGACTATCAAATATTGATTGCACCACAAACAACATGGATATATTTTCAGAATTTGGAATCTGAATTTCCTCAGGTTGATTTTGAATGGAATTGCTTGAAATAAATATAAAATCACCATTATATTTACATATTCGGATTTAGAATCGATTGAGCATTCAAAAAATATGGGAAAATATTATGAAGTATATTTTGCAAGAAAAAATTTTCCGTTTTCTAGGAAACCGGAAGTTCAAATGAAGAAACAATTGGTGATAAATTGTCTTTAGACCTTCTCATTTCAAAAACCAGCCAAATTTGCAAAAAAAATTTTTTGTGGAAAAAAGGTTTTTTTTCAATTACTTTTCATGCCTTGGTTCGATAGTTTTTCTATAAAATATTTGAATAGCCCTATCATATTGATGGGTCATTTTTCAATTCTGCTCAAAGAAAAAGTCTCAAAATCCAGAGAGCCGCTTACGTGAAACACCCTCTACATCATTCTCCATTATTTTCTGAAAATATAAAATGAATAATATTCATTTATTGCTAAATTTGACGAGTAGCTTCTCATAAGAATGTTCCAATTATTTTCAGAACCAAATCAACAAAATATCGCGCCTAGTGTCCGTAAACAGAATTCATATATGTATATGTACATGATATGAAAAAATACTCGAATCTCCGCAGATGTTGAATAATTCATTATCTGACATTAATTATTACTCAGCTGTGAACTCTCCAGTCTCCAAATTGCCCGATATTTCAAAAACAGAAATATGTAGTTTTTTCACATTTAGGGAAGTTATTGTAGAGGTCCCCATAATACGGGTGCGCAATGTAGGGCAAGGAATACGAGGGGAAAGGGAACTGTAAATACATGGGTTGGATATCTTCCCAAAATACTTCATTCAACGATACAACGTTACTCGCTCCAAAGACCCTAAAATGTCTGATATCTTACGTATAACAATGAGCAGCGTCTCCTTCCGGTTCAAGCCAGCGCTACTTCCGGCGGTGCACCCATATTTGTTCTCGTCCTCCTTCCTGACCTCCGATATGTACAAACTCCCGTTGTCCAACACGCTGAACCGCGACTTGTCGAAATCGTTCATCACCAAGTTCTTGTCCCAGTGAATCGTAGGTTTCGGCCTCCCGTCCACCACGCAGTCGATGATCACGCTCTGTCCCTCCAACGCCTCCGTCGGGTTCTTCGGCGTCACGTTGAATTTCGGCGAGACTATAACAAGGGGAGATTTTTGGTGGATGCGATGACTTAATAGTTATTTATGTCATAAGGATTATAAAGACGATCATTATGGAACAAGTAGTGAATATCGGGCTAGGCGTAGTCGAGTCCGATAACACGACGTGTGTCATAATGATTGTTTATGATTCGTATTACATACAAAATTTTATCTGATGGCATTTATATTAATACATTTTCGAAAAATTGAAAACTGCCTTTTTGACATTTCACAATGAGAACTATTTTCAAAGGAGAAAGTTTATGTGTATAATCCGTTTAAGAATTATTGACATCTCGGTTGGCTGTGAAAAATCGAATTTAAGTTGGTAATAGACTATTCAGTAATATTTCGGGTTGCTGAATTCAGGTTGGTATAGGAATAACACTAACATTACCCATAGAAATCTTGCTTTGATGATTTTATCGAAGATATTGGTTATTATAGCCTGGAATTAGCAGTGGAAGAAAACCTGTGCGATAGGATTATTCCTTCAAAGAGACATTGGATGACTTTGTTTTTGCTAGAATTAAAAACAATGAATATATCAGTTTAAATATCCTTTTCGAACTGGCCAAAGAGCACCTAGATTTCAATTGATCGAAGTCAACATTATATTATATCATAAAAAAAATTGGATACTAATACAATAAAGTTGATCGAAGGAAAATTCTTACTGATAAACAGAAAAATATAATAAAAATAGTACGATATTGTGATAAAATAAAAATAGTACGATATTGTGATAAATACCGAGAATACATGGAACAAAACGTAAAATTCATTTATCTAGATGAAATTTGGATATTCAAAAACGGTATTCAAATTTGTCAGTGGACACTAGAATATAATCCAAAAGGTATGCCGAGTATATTCAAGGGTAAAGGCAGAAGGTGCACTATTTTGAATGCTAGAACAATTGATGGATTTTTACCTGGATGTGATCCGATTTTTGACAATGGTATTAATGATAAGGATTACTATGAATGGTGAATTATTTCATAAATGGGTTATTGAAATATTGAAACCTTCCCTGCAAAAGGATGCCCATCAATAAGATTATGTCAGCTTATTCAATAAACACATCCAAATCACTACACTACGTGGAAACAAAGTTTTCAATATTTTTATCTTTGCTCTTGTATCATTCATAGATATTTTAAGTTTATTTATTATACTTATACTGTATGGTACCCTGTTCACATTCTACCTGCTAAGACACATGCTATATTGTTCCCAATTCAAAAGTATACTGAATAATTGTAAAATTGCTTATCAATTATAATATTTTCAATAATTCATGGACAGTTTCAATGAATGAAAATAAAAATTGACTTTCCTGAAGTATTCAACACCGAGCAATAAATTCACAAATTGGTTCATATATTGATAGTTCGGTACAAATTTCATGTAAAAATTCTTCATGTACTACATAGATTCTTATTTTTTGTTTCCCTCTTATTTCTTGATACATTATAACGTTTTTTCCAATCCATTCTTTTGGCCCTGTGCTTGCGAAGTATCCAAAAATTTTTTTCTGTTGCACCACTAGCTACCTGCTAGAATTCCATTAATTATCCCTCTTGAATCCTGACATAAGATGGTACTCTTATAGTTATATGGTTAGAATTTTGCGAGATTTCCAATACCAATAAATATTGCATGGTCCTGAGTGAAAATAAATATTTATTTGAATGATCTTCAATTTTCCATGGTTGACTTTTATTGGAGATAATTTCATATGAAAGCATTCCACGATATTTTTGCGCTTTCAAACCTGAACTCCCATGTAGAAACTGCAATCGAAATATTCCGGCTTAATTATTCGATAATTCCGATAATTCGTATACTCAACACTTTTCTAGGTTATAGTTATGTTTTATTTCTATGATGAAACCAGTAACTTTTTTGTAACTAGAAATAAAGCCTCGACTGGACGTTCATGGCCTGCTTCGAAGTCAATAATTCTTAAATGGACTATAGGTTCAAATATTATTAGGTTAGTGAGCTGTGATTTGCCATTTCCTTGACAACGTCAGGTTGTAATATTTATTTATCTGCTTTCAAACAATTGTCACGTAAAATTGAATATAATTTGAATAATAATGAGTGATTCTGAAACTGGTAGTTTGCCTTCTGATTTGGAAGAAATGACGCGAAATATCGTGGACTCCCTTTTGCCGGAAAAATCACGGAGTGTATATGAAATAGCGTTTAATCAGTACGAAGAACCTCCACCAATTTCCACCAATCTTTTATTTGGTGGATGAAATAAATCACACTCACCGACGACCTCGATGACTATCGACGCGTTGATGACTCCCTGACTGCTGGAGGCGATGCAGCTGTACTCCCCCTTGTCCTCCATCTGGACCCCGTTGAAGTGGAGGGTGCCGTTCATGTCGGTGATGTGAACGGGGAAATTGTCGGGCTCCGTCCCGTTCTTCACCCAGTGCACGTTCGGCGGAGGCGTCCCTTGAGCCTTGCAGTGCACTTTACCCGCGGTTCCCAGTTCCAGTTTTCTGTCGACAGGTGGCGGCACGAACTTCAATATTTCTGAAACGGAAGAATAAATTGAATAACATGGAAGAAATTAGTAGAGAAAATCATAGTATCGAGATAAATCATACCAATAATGGAAACACTCGCCGGCTTCGAAGTGACCGGCTCGAATCTATCGGTCGATATCTCGCAAACGTAGTCGCCGCGATCTTGGGGTTGGACGTTGTGGATGAGCAGGGTGGCGTTCTGCCGGAATATCTTGACCCTCTGGTGGTGGTTCGCGGGGTCGTACTCGTGTTTCAGTAATTTCCCTTCCTTCCTCCACTTCACGGCCGTCGTCGCTTTCGATTGAGTCTCGTACCGGCAGACGAGTTTGAACTCGTCGTTCTCCATGATGGTGAGGTTGTTCGGTCGAGCTTCTATCTCGGGGGGTGCTGGAAATTCGACTTCTCAGTGAAAATCCGAAGAAAAAATATGGCAAAATGTTGTGAACATATTTAGGAATTTGGAAAAAAAGTTACGAACAATGGGTTTCAAATAGTGATGAAGTTTGAGATTTGGGTTGAATTGTTCGATTTCCATAATAATTATGGTTACTTCCGCTTTGAGAAGATGAAATAAAAGATTATTGAGTACTCACTTATTACTATCAATTCGATAGATTTTTCCGTTCTACCAGCAGCGTTTTCTGCGACACAGGTATAATTGCCTGAATGCTCCAAGTTAATTTTCGCGATGATCAAACGTCCATCGTCGTCCACTTTCACTTCGCCGGCATCTGAAACCTGAAGAAAAAATTGAACACTGTTGGGTAAACAATTAACAGTGCTGTGCCTCCGGTGGCGTAAGGACACAGTAACAAAGCCTACACAGAACACAACCGGGTCTCCTAACTCGCACAAGCTCCGAGGTTCTGAGGGGTCTCACAGAGACCCCTGCACGTAGTTTGAAAACATTATTCCTCAGCTAGGTGCAAAATTTCATTATAATCCGATCAGTAGTTTCGAAATTATCAGGAGAAAAATATTTTGAACGGCCATATTTACGGAAATTACTTATTGGATTGTAATGAAGTTTCGCACATAGATGAACAATAATGTATTCAAACTAGGTGGGAAATTTTATCCGGATCACATTATCAAGACCATAAATACCGTAGGAAATTAAAGCAAGTTATCAAAAAAAAAAATTGGTTACCTATAGCACTAACGTGAAGTCTGGATTTTCGCCCTAGTTTGAAATTTTCTTTGACAGCTGTCAAAATCTCTTCAATTGGTTTCTAAAACTGGAAAATGCGAATCTACCTACAAGGTGGATGAACGAGCGCTTAGAAGCTCCTGACTTCACGGCAGTGCTTTTCTAAAATTTTTTTATGATTGCGTTGGATTCTGCGAAGATAAATAATGATAGTGTTCAAGTAGTTGATGCTCCTGAATTGAATAATTTTTGCATTATTAAGGATTTTCAGAATTTATGTCCTACGTAGATACAAATTAATAAACACTATTTTAAAACAATAATTACAACATAAATTCAGAAAATCCTTAATAACTCAGGAATTATTTGATTTAGGAGCACAAACATTTTTAAACACTATCATCATTTTTCTTCGCAGAATCCAACGCAATCATAAAAAAATAGGGTTATAATTTAAAAACAAAAGTTATAGGAAAATTCTATATTTTCGACGAAATATTTGAAACACCCTGTGACGAGTTGTCCAAAATTAAGGAGATGCACAATATTCCGCCATTCTTCTACTTCAAAAATGTAAAAACAGTTTATGTTTGAAATATTGAGAATAGGAATAACGAACATAATACTTACCACGCATATCTCAATTTTTTCCAGTTTTTTTTTCGATGTTTTGACAAACATTTCGACGAATGCAACGATTCGAATGAAAATATATTCAAAATTGAATAATCGATCATATAAGAGACAAAAAAATGCAAAAAAAAATTTCAATAAATTGCATAACCGAAGTTTTCAGGCTTCAAGAATATTTTAGCTCAGTTGGTAAAGTCGAACAATATGATAATCTCCATTTTCAGATTTCAAATAATTGTGCAATTGTGCAAATTCTGGAAAATGGAATGGTTGAGTTATGAAGTTGGGTCGTTGGTGATAATACATTGTGTTGTAACAATATGGCATTATGAATACGTCAATTTATCGATGTATCCGATTGATTATCCTTGAAAAATATAGGCGGAATTGCTAGGAAATGGTTATTACAGAATTTTCAACTTTTTCAATTTCGATAATACATAATGTGAAATATTAATCAGTGAAAATCTAAATCTCGATGCCTCGATTTTTTTCAACTCACCGTGTGTCCTGCCGAATTCAACCACCACTTTTTTGTTTCCGGAAAACTCGACGGTTCCAAACATGTCAGTTGAAAGGACGAGCCTTCGGCGAGAATGAACTTTCCCACTTCTGGCAGAGGAGGTTCGAACGAGGTATCAGTCATGGGTGTCAGTTCTTTAAAAATAGATAGGCATTTTTAGTCGAAAGAGTAAGGGTAAGGGAAAGGGTGTTGAATACTCACGGGCAATTTTGAGTTCGGCAGTGTAGCTCTGAGGAACTTCAGTTGATTCGCTTTTTATACCAACGCAGTTGTACAATCCTTCATCTGCCTCTTGCACTGTTTTAATTTCTAGTGTCTGGTTAGGATGAATCATGTATCTAAAATTTTGAATGGATTTTGTGAATATTATTAATTTTTTATGATGAAACATACTTTTCAGTGGAATGCAACGGTCCTACGTCCTTGAAGTACCACTCGGTCACGTCGGCGCCTTGGTAAACGCAATCGAAGAAAGCCGAAGCACCTTCTTTGGCAGCCTGGTTGGTTGGAGGTGTCTGGATGGTTGGAACATGATCCCCTACAGAAAAAAAAATCAGTTTTGGATATTTAAGTTTGAAATATTTCGAGAAATGATTACCTTGCACTGCCAGTACAAAGTTAGTCCTGCTGTGTTGGATTCCTGCTTCGTTTTTTGCGCCACATCTGTATATTCCGTTGTCGATGGGTTTCACCGATTTCAGATGGAGACGTTTCTTCTTTATTTCTATCCTCGGAGATTTCGTCAGTCGATCACCGTTTCTGTGGGAAAACAATTCAATTGCACTCAAAATTCATTTTTTTCTCGAGTTAGAAAGTGTGATTTCATTCCTACCAACTGTACAGGGTGATTGTTTATATTTTACTCAATAGCTATCTCAGTAAATATTGGTCCTACAAAAATGTTTAAATGGGCAAATATGTTGTATTTTTTATGGGCATTCAGAATTAAGTACTAGAAAATGCAAAAAAGCACCGTTAACCTAAAATTTTTATGTAAGTTGGTATTTTTCAGATGGAACACCCTGTATTTCATCTTCCTAATGGATAGAGCTCTTTCTTTTGATTTCAAATATTTATACTTCATTGAGGTTATCTTTGTCAGTTTTCGAAAAATATAGATTTTCGTCTAAATATTAGCTGTTGAACGCCACATGACACTGCTGCGATTTTTTTAAATCAAAGTAGCCGTGGATAATAGAACAACTGGTATTTGTTTCATCAATTTATTAATAAAAATTTAAATTGAGTGTTCAAATGGCCCCCATTCACTTACACATAATTGATATCTTTTTATTAAGTTTTCGAGGGCTCTTCTCAATATTTCTGGTTGGTTGTTGAGATTATCAATTCCTTCCTTTATTCTGATTTGAATATCTTCAATATTTTTAGAACGGTCCATATAAACTTTATTTTTTAAATATCCCCATAAGAAAGTATCCAATGGGGTCGGAAAGTCGGGAATGTTAGGAGGACAGAGAATGATTCCGTTTCTGCCAATCCACATATTGTATTTTTTTTGTCGTGTGGCTACAGCTGCCTTAGATTTAGACGAAAATATCCATATTCCTCGAAAACTGACAAAGATAACCTCAATAAACTATATACATATATTGTTATGGAAATCAAAACATGGTCATATTTCTCAAAGTCTTAAAAATTTAGAATAAAATAAATTCAAATAATATCACCAAAAAGTTCAAGAACCTTCAAACATCTTATAGTAAATTCGATCAATTCATAAATTGTGGTGATATTATATTTTCAAAAAGGGTTCAGATTATTTAAAAATAAGAATAATATGAATTTGTTGAAATGATCAATTTTAAATATGTAGTTGAATTTAGTTAGTTATGTTTATGAAGTTTATCGAAATAATGATGTATATGAAATGAAGAAGTGGAAAGAATCTATCAAGAATGTTGGAGTACCTAGGAAATGCGATATAAAATAATTTGAAAGGAAAAGAGAAAGCTGAAAGAAATTGAGCTTATCATAATATTGGAGTTCAGGAATTGTATTATCAACTACAGACAAGCTAGGAGAAGTTGAGGAACTTATTTACACTGAGCTCAAATCTGTGAGTGTTTTCATTTACATGTACATACATAGTTCAAAAGGATTTATAATTTAGAAATTTTCAATTGTTAGAATTAGTTTTTTTGAGTTTGGTCCTGAAAAATAATATAATTTGTATTGATATTATTGCTTTTCACCTTGGAATCCTCAGATTTTTTGATAAATGTTAGTGGTTTTTATAAACGAACCATAACAATTAATGTATTTGGAAAGAGCTCTACCGATTGATTAGGAAGATAAAATACAGGATGTTCCAATTGAAAAATACCAACTTACATAAATTTTCAGGTTAACGATGTTTTTTCGCATTTTCTAGTACGGAATTCTGAATGCCCATAAAAAATATTTCATATTTGCCCATTTGAACGTTTTGTAGGACCAATATTTACTGAGATAGCTATCGAGTAAAATATAAACAATCACCCTGTACAATGGCTAGCCTTCAAATCGAATAACCGATTTTATCTGAATTCTCCGTCGGAGCAAAATCCGACGGCGACCTTTGACCCCTGAAATCTCACCTGAACCACTCGTAGTGCACGTCCCCGGAAGCGTCCAAGTGACATCTGAGGATGACGTCATTGCCGGCCTGGATGAGGGGAGCCGACTCCGGTTCCTGCAATTGAACGGACGGTTCTCCGATCCCTGAAACAATAAATAAGGTGTTTAACGTCCGACGATAACATCTCCGACGTTCCGGGGGACCCCGAGAAGGCCGAAATTTATCGCCGTCGCTAGCTTATTTGTATCTCGATCGGAACGGGGGGCGATACACGCCACTTTATCGAATTAAAGTTCGACGGATCGGGCGCCGAAAGCGGAGAGGACTCTTATTGGGTAATTAGCTAAAAGGCGATATAGGGATTACTTCGTTATGCCGATTCGGAGATTTCCATCGCGCGATTTTTTCTTTGAGTGCAATTTTCATTATTTCATTATTCATGCTCAACCACATATTTTCTAGGCCCTATTCGTCCCTGACAAAATCATAAAAAGCACTGCCGTGAAGTCAGGAGCTTTTGAGCGCTCGTTCATCCACTGTGTAGGTAGATTCGCATTTCCCACCTTTAGAAACAAATTCAAAAAATTTTACTTAGGCGATACTCCAGACTTCACGTCATATTACATATTCCATATTTATTTTGTCATTGAAGATTTTTCAATAGTAAAATAACAACAAATTATTTTACCGCCAAAGTTTACACGGTAAAAAAAATTTCAAGTTTCTAGGTCGTTCGGTTCGAGAGTTATCGTGTATACGTCCGGCCGGACAGACGGACAGACTCGAATTTCTCGACGGATTTGTCATCAGTGAGTCCAACATAGTCGATTGAGACCATTTTCGGCTCAAAATTCGAAAAATACAGACATCGAGACGAAATGATATAACCCTCGTGCAGGGCCGTATCTAGGGCGTGGCAAGGGTGGCACTTGCCACGGGCGCAAGGTCCGAAGGGGCGCCAAAACATATCAAAAATAAAAAAATAGAAGCGCCAAGCAAAAAAAATTAATTCGTAAGATGACAACACGGTAACGTAAGTAAGTAATTCGATCACAACATTCCGAAACATTGATATTCAAAGTACAAAATGAGAATGCAATAAGGTCAGAAATACGAGAAATATGGTCCAATTTTCATAAAAAATTTTCAAAGATGCCGCACTCTGATCATAAATATTACAATCGGTAATATCGTCATGCGATTCCAAGCACAGCCCTTTTATGAGTTGTTTACACTACATCAATTATCGCATCCAGCTTGTTTTGAAGGGCGGCTTCTTTGATGATGATGGTTCATAATGATCGATTTGTTTAGATTTTTAGGCCACATCTGAGGTATTTTAGAAACGATTTGTATTGCCAAAAATTCACCAATCAGAGTTTTGAGCTCAAGAAGTGGGAGAAAAATTGGGGAATCTTATTCTATTCTACATAAATATTGATTTCTTTCAATTGTGAAGAGATGAGCAAAAAAATTTGTTTAGTGTGTATCCAGATTTGAAGTGATATAAGTTTTGAGTTTTTTTTTATATTCTGACTTTTTTGTGCCTTTGTGCTTTTGGATTCGAGCATTATTAATTGTGCTATTGAAGGTGAGTTGTACTGATTATTTTTTATTTTTATGACATTATTCTGGCATCGGATATATTCAATTATTCGTATTTTAACATAATAATATTGTTCCTTTCAATTCAAGAAGAAATATGTTTGGTTCATTGCGGAAAATATGGATTTTCAAACTTGAGTTCTCACTTCTCAGACCGTCTTTTTTCGAATGAAATCTAATAAAACACAAATTTTAGTGTTACTTCTCATAGTTTTCATTGAATCTTCAATCTCATCTGGCAAAGTTTTTTCTAGTGATTTTCTTATACTTAACGTATGGACTTCTTGAATATTGTAACATCGGGCCCTGTACGAAACTATTAGTACGTGTTTCAAAGGGTTATAAAATAGTATTTGTATGCTAAGTTTTCGGTTATTTTTTGCAGAGATTGTGATTATCGATTATTGTTTTCTAGTCACCTTACCAAAAAATTTTTATTTTACGTTTGCAGTATGTATTTTTGAATTGTAAGTTGAAGAATTTATAGTTTTCAAGATAAATGTTCGTATTTATTACATAAATATGAATATTTCATTTTGTTTTTTCAGAATTTGTTTTATTTTTATGCATTTCATATAAAATGTGTATTTCAATGTTTTTGATGAAAAAAAATTTCCATAAAAATGTGTAATAAATTGAATCTTTTACGGAAATATATGACTAGCATCATGAAAAAAAAATACTATAAGAAAATATGATGGATGAAAAAAAATCTACGCAAATGGGGGGGCGCTGTCAAATATATTGCCACAGGCGCAATAGTACCTTGATACGGCTCTGCCCTCGTGTAAGTAGAACGAGCGCTAAAAAAGTTGATTAAGTTCGGATGAAGGTTCTGAAGTTTTAGGTTCTCCAGATTTATCTTTTTCCAACTTTGAAAGACCTGATACGGACACGCAGCTTCGCAAATATCTCCTAACCCTCCTCACTCGAAAAATGAACCAAAACCTCAAGGTATCACATATCCACCCCTTGATCACGTAATTTAACGCATCCCTCATGACCGGCTTATCATAACACCCCCTCAATCCGGTTTTCGTTAAATATTGTGTGTCAATACCCGATAGCTTCCTGCCTGGCCTCCGGATGAGCGAAACACGATCCGAAAAAAACCCGGGGTAGCGGTTCGAAAGTTGTGTTTGAAGTTTAAACCCTTCTCGAGAGGGTCCCCTCGTACGATCCGGTAGAACATCGGCCGACAATGAACATCGACAGCATACCCTTTGGCGGTTTCGTGAACAAGAACCGATTTCTCAGCGGTCCCAAAAATTATCGGCTGAAATTCATCCCTTCGGTCTGCTATTTTTTTTCGTCTGGAAAAAATTGTGAAAGTAAACGGACTCTAAACTATTCCGCGTATCCTGTTCCTGAATGTTCAACTTGCCTATCAGTCAATACCCTATTAAAGTGGGGTAATCATCACAACTAACCAATTCAATTTATCTGTCAATGTCTCATTAGGACCACACAAATATACCTTCGTCGAAGTTCAGCCTCAGTCGAAACCGACACGTGTCCCGCTGATACAATAAACGCCCTCGGCGTCTGCGGAATCGCATTGTCGAACGATAAAATTCCAAAGCCTTTTCCCATTTCTCAGTATATTTTTCCAGAAACGACGTTGTATACATTCCCATACCGGTGATTTATGTTATAACCGGTCGTTTCTGGCAGCGGCGAAGCTCAAAGAGACTAAAAATTCTAAAACGAGAAAGTTAAAGTAAACGCAATCTACGGCTTCCTTCGGAGAGTAAATAGACAGAACACGTATTCGGAAGATAGTGTAAATATACAATACACGATGGCAGCCATCTTTTTACACGTTGTGTCAACGATATCTCCTCGTCATAAAGCGTAGCAGATTCACTTAACGCGGCTTTTATCGTTCAGTCTTTCGCACCTCGGCCCAACAAGAGTTTACATCTTCCTTCGGTGTCTGGTCTGGAAGGAGTTCTGTGCCAACACGCGGGCCCTTTGTGCTGCAGCGGTTCCCAAACTTGGAGCAGCATCGGAAAACGAGGGAATTTCAGTATACTTGTGTGTTCCTCTGATTCTTATTCCTATTTTGAGCCCTTGTACTACTTTATATCTATATTAATATTTATGTTTATATTTATATTTTTGAGCGCTCTTACTACTTACACGAGGGCTATATCATTTCGTCACGATGTCTGTATTTTTCGAATTTTGAGCTGAAAATGGTCTCAATCGACTACGTTCGACTCACTGATGACGAATCCGTCGGAAAATTCGAGTCTGTCCGTCCGGCCGTAAGCACGATAACTCTCGAACGGAACAACCTAGAGACTTGAAATTTTCAGTGTGGGTTCTGTTGCCGAATGCCTCGGTTAAGTTCGTTAATGGGCCAAATTCCACCAGGTGTTCCGTAAATATGGCCGTTCAAAGTTTTGTTTCCCTGATTACTTGAAAACTACAGATTTGATCGAGATGAAATTTTGCACTCAAATGGAGAATGAGGTGTTCAAGCTACATGTAAAATTTTGTCCAGATCGCATAACCAGAACCATAGAAACCATAGAAAATTGTAACTTTTGAACGGAAACGCCTAGGGACTTGAAATTTTCAGGACAGGTGTGGATCTCGAATGTCGTGATCACGTTCATCTATGAGCAAAATTATACTAGGGGTTCCGTGAATATGGTCGTTCGAAATTTAGTTTTCTTGATTATTTCAAAACTACAGATTCGATCGTGACGAAATTTTGTATACTAATGGAGAATGATATATTCAAGCTACATTTCTCGAGATCATATGACCAGAACTATAGAAACCATAGAAAATCATAACTTTCGAACGGAAAAGCCTAGGGACTTGAAATTTTTAGGATAGGTGTGGATCTGAAATGTCGCGTTCACGTTTATCAATGAGCAGAATTATACTAGGGGTTCCGTAAATACGGTCGTTTGAAATTTGGTTTTCTCGATAATTTCGAAACTACGGATTCGATCGAGATGAAATTTTGTATTTTAATCGAGAATGATATATTAAAGCAATTTTTGTCCAGATCGCATGACCAGAACCATAGAAACCATAGAAAATTGTAACTTTCGAACGGAAAGGCCTAGGAACTTGAAATTTTCAGGGTGGGTTTGGATCGCGAATATCGCGGTCACGTTCATCAATGAGCAAAATTAGACTAGGGGTTCCGTAAATATGGCTGTTTTTTTCCTGATAATTCCGAAACTACTGATTGGATTGGAATGAAATTTTGCACCTAGCTGAGGAATAATGTATTCAAACTAGTTCACTTTGTCCAGATCGCATTACCAAGACCATAGATACCGTAGAAAATTCTA
This sequence comes from Aphidecta obliterata, assembly GCA_963966015.1. Classification (NCBI taxonomy): domain Eukaryota; kingdom Metazoa; phylum Arthropoda; class Insecta; order Coleoptera; family Coccinellidae; genus Aphidecta; species Aphidecta obliterata. The sequence continues at coordinate 31,219,564 of OZ014428.1, forward strand.
GCGAATTATCGAAAAAAAATTGGTCACCTAAAGCACTGACATGAAGTCTGGAGTTTCGCCTAAGTTTCAGAATTTTTGTGACAGCTGTCGAAAATTCCTCCAATTGATTTCTAAAACTGGAAAATGCGAATCTACCTACAAGGTGGATGTACGCGCGCTCAAAAGCTCCTGACTTCACGGCAGTGCTTTCCGTAATTTTTACTATCTATATTTGCAATATTAATTTTTGATATGTTATATGCTGTATTTTCGAGTGTAATTTGTTTGTACGGTCACAGTTTTTTATATTGACTTGTTCCTTTCTGTGTATAATAGTGCTCGGAATCAATAAATACTTTATCTACTCCTATTGAATAATAAAATCATTACTCAACTACTTTTGAGCAAGTAATAGTACCTGTAAACCAAAACCGTACTCTCTCCTATAACTCCCCGTCTCTGTGCTTCTGAACAAGCCGATTCGCCGAAAGGGGAACAGTACATGATTGGTATTGAGAGGAGGTCACTTGAATAATTTTGACGTTTAATCAATTTGAGTTGATACCTAATTATTATTGTGAATGTTTCGCTGAAAAAGAAGAAATTAGATAGTGAAAATGAACTTTTATGTACACCTTCAGAAATAAGACAATTTACCAATTTCACCATACAGAATTTATTGCCCGAAAAATAATACTTTATACTCCATGCTAAGAAGCCAATCAACATGAATAATGCAATGTTATAGGTAACTATTCAGATTTGTAAATAAAGTTTGGTTCTCTGTACTTGTATCTTAGTAATAATAATAATAAGTGATCTTTGTAGTTGTGTAGTCTGTTATTTGGATGCCTCAATCTAGTTATTGATCTGATGGATGATCTTTCAGCCACTTCCAAAATTTTCATCGCTGAATCTCTGCAATTTGCATATAGGGGATGTCCATATTCGATTATTGGTCTGCATATGGCTTTCTAAATAATTGATGCAGTTTTCATGTTAATCGCTTGGTCCTTGTATGTTAAACTTCTGGATTGTTTGGCCCTGGTTATAATCCTTTTCTTGATGTTGTTTGCGTGAAGTTTCAGATTAGCTTTGTTATTCAATTGAATGCTCAGATATTTTATTGATGCTGATGGTTTTACTATTTTTCGGTATATTGAGATAGTTGGTGAGAGTTGATTGATATTGTGGTTGATTATTATAATGTAGTTGTGATTTTCCAGGGTTGACCTCCAATCTTCACTTCTTGTCTCTTAGTATTTATTGTTATAGTCATAGATGGAGTATAGTTGAGGAGCTAGAGCACTCGCTTCGGCTCGTGCTGCAAACTTCATCTGCGTGAGTTATGACCTACATTACCGCTCGTTAAATAATATACTATTTTCGAATCAAGTTGTTCTTTGCCTCCATAATATATTTCTCACCTCAAGAATTTCAATTTCAATTTAAGAAGCAAAACTTCTTGTTCCACAGTTATTCACATCAGCCCACCCCATAAAGTCCACCTCCTCCCGTCGTAAACCAAAACCCCGTAGCCCAATCCGAATTCCAACCCTTGAGGGAAACACCAAACCTAGAAAACAACCGGAATCCCAAACGTCCAGCATTCCCCGCGATCCCGACACAATTAACGCCATCCCGCTTAATTTAATCGCGCCAAACGAAGATCCTCGACCGAAGGACCAAGATCAAAGGATCCGTCGTTCATTTGCATCGCACAGACGCACGTCTCCGGCAATCATACTCGAAAGAGTTGATCCCGCAGACTCCGGAATGTAAACGGGCAACATCAAATGAATCGATGCAAATCGATCCGATGTGAAAGACACATTATGAATAATTCCGTTTCTTCTGCGAGCCGGCCGCGCTCCTCGAGTTGGCTCGATTTGCATACTAGTCGGGGTCTTTTCACGGAGGTATTAGTTCGAAATGGCCGATCCTTGGATGTGGAGAGGTTCGATGGCTATTAAGCCTTATTTTTTCGCTGATGAAGGGTTTGGTGAAGAGGGTTTGCGCGTCAAACACTTTGTGTACGACAAACAGTGACGCCTCTACGTCCTAATTAGGAAATGTCGTGCGGTTTCATCCAAAGAATAAAATAGTACTTGTTTCTTCACATCCCGACGTTCAAAATAAAAAAACTACGAAAAGCACTCCGTGAAGTCAGGAGCTTTTGAGCGCTCGTACATCCACCTTGTAGATAGATTTGCATTTTCCAGTTTTAGAAATCAATTGAAGGGATTTTCGACAGCTGTCAAAAAAATTCTCAAACTTAGGCGAAACTCCAGACTTCATGTCAGTGCTTCAGCTGATCAATATTTTTTCGAAATATTCGCTAGAATTTTTACGGTATCTATGGTCTTGGTGATACGATTTGGACAAATTTCGCACGTAGTTTGAATACATTATTCTTCAGCTAGGTGTAAAATTTCATTCCAATCCAATCAGTAGTTTCGAAATTATCAGGAACAAAATATTTTGAACGGCAATATTTACGGAACCCCTAGTCTAAATTTGCTCATTGATGAACGTGGCCGCGAAATTTGCGATACAAACCTACCCTGAAAATTGCAAGTTTCTAGGCCTTTTGCTTCGGAAGTTATAAGTTTCTATTGTTTCTATAGTTCTGGTCATGCGATCTGGACAAAATGTTGCTTTAATATATCATTCTCGATTGAAATACAAAATTTTATCTCGATCGAATCCGTAGTTTCGAAATTATCGAGAAAACAAAATTTCAAACGACCGTATTCACGGAACCCCTAGTCTAATTTTGCTCATTCGCCCACGAAATTCGCGATCCGAACCTGACCTGGAAATTTCAAGTCCCTATGCCTTTCCGTTCGAAAGTTATGATTTTCTATGGTTTCTATGGTTCTGGTCATGCGATCTGGAGAAATGTAGCTTGAATATATCATTCTCCATTGATATACAAAATTTTGTCACGATCGAATCTGTAGTTTTGAAATCATCAAGAAAACTGAATTTCAAACGACCATATTTACGGAACCCTTGGTATAATTTTGCTCATAGATAAACGTAATCACGACATTCGAGATCCACACCTATCCTGAAAATGTCAAGTCCCTAGGCGTTTCCGTTCAAAAGTTACAATTTTCTATGGTTTCTATGGTTGTGGTCATGCGATCTGGACAAAATTTCGCATGTAGCTTGAACACCTCATTCTCCATTCACATGCAAAATTTCATCTCGATAAAATCTGTGGTTTCCAAGTAATCAGGAGAACAAAACTTTGAATGGCCATATTTACGGAACCTCTAGTGGAATTTGGCCCATTAACGAACTCAACCGAGGCATTTGGGATCTGAACCTACACTGAAAATTTCAAGTCTCTAGGTTGTTCCGTTCGAGAGTAATCGTGCTTACGACCGGACGGACAGACTCGAATTTTCCGACGGATTCGTCATCAGTGAGTCGAACATAGTCGATTGAGACCATTTTCGGCTCAAAATTCGAAAAATACAGACATCGTGACGAAATGATATAGCCCTCGTTTAAGTAGTACGAGCGCTCAAAAATATATAATTACATAATGCCAACCCTGTATACCTTAGATGAATTGCTTATCTATTTGCATTCAATATCGAATATAACCATGTATAATTTTGATTACTCATCGAATCTTCAATGACGCCATTTTTGCAGGTGTTATTGTTTGTCGCATTCTATTCTGGAACTTGTAATGGATCGGTCCTAGATTAACATCCTACAAATGAGGAAACTTCATATAATACCGATTGCAGAGTAGATTAGAAGAACACGGTCGAATATTCTGAACACGGTCAAATAACTCCGTGATTTTTATTTTTTACACCGTGATTCTATTCGATGGTTTTTGGAGGTTATAGGAAAAAAGATTACTTTTTAACTTCTTGAGCACGAGGTGGTGGCTCTGCTCGGTCTGCTCTGATATTCAGATACACAAAGCGAAGAACACTGGTAAGGTTGTTAAGCATTAGTCGTAGAATTCAGCAAATTTACGAGACCAATGGTTTCCATTATCCCTAGTATTTTATTACCGTTTTCTTTGATAATCGTATGCAAGTAAGTCCATTTTGAATTTCTTTTTTACATTATTTCTTCTTGATTGTTGTCTGGTACTGTTTCTCCATTTAATATTTATTACGTATTTGTGCTTGTGATATTTATTCATATTTAAGGTACTTGTGTACCCCCAGTCAATACCACTATTTCAATTCTCCCACTTGGGAAACTTGGTAGATGGTTCATTAATATGTTGGATTCTTGAAACTTAATTGGAGAGATAAGTGCCTGCTAAACATAATGACGCGGTATAGAGATTCCCCCATGGGAGATATATCAAGAATTGTATCTCTTTGCATTGTGTAGTTGTTGAACCTTCCTCCCTGTAGAGCACTTAATCACTGCTCGAACTTGCAGGATTCCCTGAATTTATTTCACTGAGATTACAGCCTGTTAAGATGGTCTCGGTCCCTATTTGCCCTACACCTCATTTAGTATTTAGTCATTCAGGGGATAGGGGATGCAATTCTGGAATAATCTTTCCTTTGTACCATTCAAGTTGTTGATGTGGACGTAGCACTTATCATTCTGAAGGAAAGTCCCTCTTGAATCTAACCCTTTTCTGTGTACATATATTGTTATTTAGTGAACAGTTTTTCACTTACGATACATTATCTTCGCATCCACCATTCAGGATATTTGTTACCATTAATGCTTTCTATCCTACAGAAAGGGTTTTCTCGTTCTGTAGTATCTATTTTTGATTGTGATATATTTCCCCATTGCTCTCTATGACTGACTTTTGATTTTGATATATTTTAATACTCTCATTATTACCTGATTTTGATATATTTTAATACTCTCATTATTACTTGATTTTGATATATTCTACTATTCTCATAATTATTTACCATTTTATTATTTGCCTCTGTTTAGGAATATTCTTTACTTGTGAACGAGAAAAGGAGAGGTTGTTTTCTTTTCTTCCCCTTGGGGTTGTTTTTTTTTTACCTTTTGGCACTCTGAAATAAACTTGTTATTTTCATATTTTGAGTGCTAAAAATATTGTGTTTTAATTGCCTAAGACTTCCCGATAAATTTCCCTAGTACGATGAGAAGGTCCTGTGGTTTCTACGAAATGTAGAGTCCTTCCTAGATTGATCACTGCGCTGGCCAAAAATAGTTAAGATTAGTTTGCGATCCCGCGTGTTCGTATATTGAAAGTGTTGTGAACTCTCGTTCAGATAAAATAGTCGGTATTTAAAACTGCAAAACATTACAAACTTTCGGATAAGATAATGTTATAAATACCTCTGAAGACGAATCAGTCGTTAATAATTTTCTTTTGTACCTGTATGCTAGATAGGTCGGATAATCGTCCGTTGCAAGATTAGAGTTTTTTTTCAAACTTGGCTTTCAATACGAAAAATATAATTATATGTATAACTCACTAATTGCTTCGACACTACATTATAGAATGTTATTTGTTTTGTATTGTGGAATGGTAAGAAAATAAGCTTAATTACTTAGAAAAATGTTACTTTGATTCAAAGTAACGCACAGATAAAAGAAATCTCTACAACTTACTATGTTTATTTGGGGGGACAAACATTACTATTATATTATAATGTAACTATACCAATTATGTTGTGGCTATATCACGCACAAGTAACAATTTATCATAATTGCTACTTCAGTGACGCCTCTGTTTATTCATATTCTTAACTTTATAACCTAGATTGTATTTATTTCGCGAATAAACATGATTATTATTTTATTATTATTATAAATAGAAACATTCCTTAAGAAATTTATTTTGAAAACATTTCTTCTGAAACAAATTGATTGAAATCCAGAAACTGGTGGTTGCGGTATTTTTTCTAAAAATTAGTGACCTTTATATCTGTAATCTCCACAGATTCCGTGGTCAGCTCGAAACATCCAATTCGCAGGATCCTCTAATCCCCCTGCATTCGCCCCGATGTTCACGCACGTATTAAATAACCCCATTTTTACCTCTCTCCGGATTATAACTTCTCCCAACGCATCTCCTCCATTCGTCGGAAATATTTTCTAGGAACAAATTACTTTTCTCCCGAAGAAGGAAGAGAAGTCCGTGATCCCGAGACGGGTCAAAGCAATCCCGCCCGAAATCCTGAAGGAGCAGCACACGACCGACGGCGAATTACGTCTTTGTGCCGTCGCGACGCGGCTGCATTCGTGGCACGACCTTCACGATGTTATTTATTATTTTTCATTTTCCCGATTTTATCCCCATTCCTCCCCGAGTCGTTCGACCCGGGGGACGTTATTGGGTTTTCGATTTCGGGCTTGTCGGATTCGTGAGCCGGCACGTGAGGTGGTTCGTTCGATTTTTCCGATAATGAACCTCCGAGCAATAAGTTTGCGTATGGCAAATTTCGCATCACATGTTGAGCATGTCTCTCACTGTCCCGTCACAATTTCCTCCCCTTGATATTATTCACTTTTTCATAATTCCTAAAAATTTTTGTTTTGAATATTGTTTGATAATTCCAATAACAATTGTTTGCAGCTTGCAATAAATTCCACTGAATTATTTCGATGAAAATTTCAGTCGGCGATATGTCGCTCTATAATCGATTATTCGTGAGGAGTCTTCATTATTACCACTACCAGATACATCTAATGGCGAATTAACACGTGAATGTATAACATGAATACTGAATAAATGAGATTTTCCCGCAAAGATAGGTAGGGGAGCCCAACCTATAAATTCATGGGAACCGTGAAATTGATCGTCAGTTTTCTTTTATTCGAATTACAAACACTCATCGTCAAGACTCCGGAGGTTGAATGAAGGAGGAAGGAAGAAAGATTATATCTGTAGCGATCTGCACCGACGACCAACCATTAACCGAACCACTCAACAGAGGGCGCCACCGAATAGACAAAACTCAAAAAAAACTCCCCAAAGGATTGAAAAGCGACAAAAAGGTGTGGACATTTGTAGACAGTATTTCTGCAATCAAATTGGCTAATAAGAGTCCGGAATCAAGGAAAAATATTTCTTTATATGTAGAGAAAATAATAATGTCCTTCAATTTATTTTTACGCGCAATAAATCAAGTCACATAAAAATGTATTACGGAATCTATGGTAACGTCTCGATGAATTTATCAAATAAATATCCATGTTAATTGAATACGCAGGAGGATATTCAAACTGTGATTTAGGAACTGACATTGTTATTCATAACATCAAATGTCGTTTCTTTTCTTATAGGTATTTGAGGTTTTGTTACTAGTTTACATGTAAAATAATAATAAATCTTGTCTTATAGAGAAACACAATGATGTTTGATTGACTGCGTCATCTATATCACAGAAATTTGGGAAAATACCTTATAAAACGACATTTATTGTCAGAAAATGGAAAAGTTGAAATTTATATTTTAAGTAAAACCACCAATAGATGGAAAGTCAAACTTTATCGCCATAATCTCAACTGCCACACAAGATGGGAAAGTTTTCCCTATTACTGAAGAACATCAAACAGTATAGTGAAAAATACATTGAAAAAAGGAAATCAAACTAGAAATGTTTGGATAACAATGACAGAGGATATATTACGAACATATGTTAATGAGGATGGAAACATAATTTTTCAGGACCAATTTCTAGAGGAAACTACCCAAGACCAGAGGTTAGTAAAAAGTATTCAGAAGACCCTATGGTGAAAATTTTGGAAAAATTAGTTGAAGATCAACAAAACAAAGAAAACCAAAGTAAAAAAAAGTTAGCTGAGAGATTTATAGTTTTAATTTGACGGAAGAAATTCTAATGCATATCAGTGGATGGAAGTATTCGAAAAAGAATGTGTAAGGTTTGATATAGTAAAAGAGGAAGAAAAAATTGGAATCTTATTACAATATGATATAAATTCTCCCCATTCCAAACACCTCTTAGCGATTTCACTCTTCATCTTAAGATAGAATGCATTACTATAGATAATTTCTGTAAAATATCAGGTTAGAAGTTGCGAATACAACCAACAAGTACTGGAATATTTGAACGAGTTCTTCAATTCAACGGAAAATTCCTTTTAAATCGATACTACAGTTCCGTTATAAGTAAAGTAATTCCTGTTTTAGTTGAGTGTTCATAACTGTAAATTCTTGTAGAAACTGAAGTTTGAAGCTTGGAATACAACTATCTAGTTGGTTTATTGCGCAGGAAATTCCTGTAAATAGTCACGCATAATCCGGTTTTCGTCACACTAGTATTTTCCTGTTGAAATGACAAATTGCAGTTTAGTTGCATCACCTAATGTGAAACTTGTTGGAATTAAACGACCGGAATTGTCACGTAAAATCAAACAATATCCCTGTTGTTGCTTATAATGTAGGAGTAGCCGAATTCATGTAGTATCTCCTAGAAAATTTCTTTGAGTGAAACAGCGAATATGGCTCTGAACGACCCTTTGAAGAACTAATTAACCCTCAATTCGGACTTCACAGCAGAACAACAAAGTTATGAATAGAAATAATAATCCAATCTATAGGGCCTGCTCTGCCATTTTATTCGGCCAATCAGCATGATGTGATCCAGTCTAACAATGAGATATTCCCTACGGAGACTCGAGGGGATGCTGGCGGATTTAGAATGGATTTGTCGAAAACAAAGTCAGAAAGTAAGCATAAATCCACACAAAAAACATAAGTCATTTATAAAACCTAGAATAATTACATACATTTTTATGCATCCAGAATTCGAAGAAAACGACCCTCCTTTGAAAATTAGTTACAAACAGACGCACAGAACCGTCTGTCCTCGAATAAGTGGTTAAATAGTCGCCGATGCGTGTTAAGAACTAAGGCTGTTCATTAGGCCGTTTTATTGCGTCCTCATGTCTGATCTTTAGAGGCTTTTCACGTGTTTTACGAGGGAATTAATGCAGCGATTTCACGGATGTGATTCAGAGCAGCGCATGGGGTTCTGTAAGAGTTATAAAAATGTGCACGCAACGGAAACTTTCAGTTCAGGAGAGGAAGGAACTCATTGTTTTTTGCTGCAACCGGCATAAGGGGGTTTGGTAGACTTCAATTCCTGTCGGAAAGTCATTGCTTTAAAATGTGTTTCTTCATTATCCAACATTTAATTCGAATATCGAAAGAGCCATTTAAACCGTTCAATATTCAGGAAAAACGTCCTCATATCCGCCTACACTCTAGCTTTTACGATCCATAAAAAGCCGTCCGATAAGAAGAAGAGAGTGCTATCCGACAAATCGGTTGAGACTTCCTCGGTTCTGACAGCTCCGAAAGTGTATGGTTGGAACGTGCCTCGTGAAACATTAATTCGACGGTGTGAGTTCCTGGAAAATGGCGAGGGATAGAAATAAGAGGTAAAGTGGCGTTGCATCAGCTTCATCCCGACGTGCACCGAAAGCTTATCAATTCGATAGACAACGAAAAACTTCCATTTACGTCGTTCCGCGGTTCATAAAGTGCAAAGTTTATGTTTTGAGACGACGTTTACTCGAAGAACACCTGTTTGGTTTTATAGTGTCCATAATTTATGGTGAAATTTCATTTGACGTTAATTATTTCCAACAGATATCACATAACGATTTCAGGAATGAAAATGAAAAATTATATTAGACAAACTGATAGCAAGCCAACAAAACAATTCATGTATCCTAGAGACCAAAGAATTTATCATATGCAGTCGTAGACCGGTTTCGATCCATATCAGATCTCGTCAGTACGATTAGCAAAATGACAAATTCGATGTGAGAAACAGAGAACCTTAAAACATAAAGCAACGTGGATCTGAGAAAATTTCCCAAATCAAGTCACCTGTCCGTTCCAAAATCAATTGTCTCAAATATCTGTAGATCATGAACTGTTTTACCAACTCCCCAAACAAAAACACAAGTACGACGCGCCGTAAACATTACGAGCATATTATATAGTCACACATGGAATTTACGGGTTCAAGCTTCAACCTCAGGGCCGTATCTAGGGCGTGGCAAGGGTGGCACTTGCCACGGGCGCAAGGTCCGAAGGGGCGCCAAAAAATATCAAAAATAAAAAAATAGAAGCGCCAAGCAAAAAAAAATTAATTCGAAAGATGACAACACGGTTACGTAAGTAAGTAATTCGATCACAACATTTCGAAACATTGATATTCAAAAAATAGAATGAGAATGCAATTAGGTCAGAACTACGAGAATTATGGTCCAATTGTTATAAAAAATTTTCCAAGATACTGCACTCTGATCATAAATATTACAATCGGCAATATCGTCATGCGATTCCCAGCACAGCCCTTTTATGAGTTGCTTACACTACATCAACCCTTATAGCATCCAGCTTGTTTTGAAGGGCGGCTTCTTTGGTGATATGGTTCATAATGATCGATTTGTTTAGATTTTTAGGCCACATCTGTGGTATTTCGAAAACGATTTGTATTGCCAAAAATTCACCAATCAGAGTTTTGAGCTCAAAAGTGAGCTGAGAAAAATTGGGGAATCTAATTCTATTTTACATAAATATTGATTTCTTTCTATTGTGAAGGGAAGAGCAAAAAATTTAAATTTCAATGTTCGTTTAGTTTGTATCCAGATTTGAAGTTTCATAAGTTTTGAGTTTTTTTTTATATTCTGACTTTTTTGTGCCATTGTGCATTTGGATTCGAGCATTATTAATTGTGCTATTGAAGATGAGTTGTACTAAGTATTTTTAATTTTTTATGACATTATTCTGGCATCGGATATATTCAATTATTCGTATTTTAACATAATAATATTGTTCCTTTTAATTCAAGAAGAAATATGTTCGCTTCATTGCGGAAAATATGGATTTTCAAACTTGAGTTCTCACTTCTCAGAGCGTCTTTTTTTGAAATCTAATAAAACTCAAATTTTAGTGTTTCTTTTCATAGTTTTCATTGAATCTTCAATCTCATCTGACAAAGATTATTATAGTGATTTTTTTATACTTAACGTATGGACTTTTTGAATATTGTAACATCAGGCACTGTACGAAACTATTAGTACGTGTTTCAAATGGTTATAAAATAGTATTTGTATGCTAAGTTTGCGGTTTTTTTTCGCAGAGATTGTGATTATCGATTATTGTTTTCTAGTCAACTAACCAAAAAATTTTTATCTTGCGTTTGCAGTATGTATTTTTAAATAAAAAATGTTCGTATTTATTACATAAATATGAATATTTCATTTTGTTTTTTCAGAATTTGTTTTATTTTTATGCATTTCATTTAAAATGTGTATTTCAATGTTTTTAATGGAATACAATTCATGTATCCCAGCGACCAACAAATTTTATCATTTGCAGTCGTAGCATTTGAGACAGTTGCTTTTGGAACGGAAAGGTGGCGTGATTTGGGAAATTTTCTCAGCTCCACGTTGCCTTATGTTTCAAGGTTTTCAGTTTCTCACATCGAATTGGTCATTTTGCTAATCGTACCGACGGGATCTGATATGGATCGAAACCGGTCTACGACTGCAAATGATGGATTCGTTGGTCTCTGGAATACATGAATTGTTTTGTTGGCTTGCTATCAGTTTTTCAAGTATAATTTTTCATTTTCATTTCCGAAGCCGTATATTATTCTAGATAATAAGTATTTCGAGGAAATTTTTAATTATAATTCGGGACATAAATCTTTTCGGAAAATGAGTCAAATTCCATTCAAGTTTCGGAATAAACGAAGACGCTATGCGGGTAACCCCTTGGCGCATTCACCATTTAGCATCTTCCCCTTAGCCTTCGAAGAACATTTTAACCATAAAAGAAAAGGAATATCAGTGAAATTATTTTTCCCTATAGCGCAAATTGCATCGCCGTCATAAAACGTTGAAATCGAGCGAACGAGATGAAACGAAAGACATCGCCACCCCCTTCATAGAATGCCCGTCTTAAAACAATCCCTCAATTCAACCGAAACTTTTCCCACTTATGCTTCTCCAGGAAGGTTATCGCGCCATCCGACCCCCGGATCCACGTACGCCAATGGGTTTTACGAGCATCCCTCAGACATTACGACGCTGCCGACGGCGCGGCGAGACGTCGACCGTTGAATCACAGAGTCAAGACGCCGGCTGCGTGCGTCCACGGCGAAGGCCATAAAATTTTATGGCCGAAACATCGACCCGTTTCTATGGTTACGCGCAGGGTACAGTGCGGGGAGCGAGTTTCGGCGGCGGCCGGAGCACGTGCTGTCGGCTGGAGATTTTCGTCGCTGACTGTACTTTTCGTGTCTCGAATTTTGATGGACCGCCGTCTGTGAGGGATCTTGGTAAGACCATAGAAAATTTACGGATTTATATGATTTGACGTATACTTCGTTTAAGAATTATTGACATCTCGTGGTGGACTGTGGAAAATCGAATTTAGGTTGGTAATAGACTATTCAGTAATATTTTGGGTTGCCGAATTCAGATTGGTATAGGAATAATACTAACATAACCCATAGAGACCTTGCTTTGATGATTTTATCGAGATATTGGTGAATAATTATATAAATTAGCTCTGAATTTGAGTATATTTTGTTTTGTGCTATTGAAATGGCTGGAATTGAACAGGATACATCGCGCCATACAACAAGAGAACGCCATGAGGTTTGTCAGTGTTACTTCGAGTTTTTCAAAGATTCGCATATATTTCCGCTAGCATCAATCGAGTTTCGCTAGTGTTTCAGGTAAATTTTTATTCACCTACTCAAAGTATATTCTGATTGATCAATGTCTCTCAAATTTTCAGATTTCTCCAAGCATTGTCCGTGGAATAATAGTATGATATTACAGCCTGGAATCAGCAGTGGAAGAAAACCTTTGCAATTGATTTTTCCTTCAAAGAGGCATTGAATGACTTTATTTTTGCTAAAATTAAAAACAATGAATATATCAGTTTAGATATCCTCTTTGAACTGACCAAAGAGCACCTAAATTTCAATCGATCGAAGTCAACATTATATTATATCATAAAAAAAAATTGTATACAAATACAAAAAAGTTGATTGAAAGAAAATTCTTATTGATAAACAGAAAAATATAATAAATAGAGTACGATTTTGTGATAAATACCGAGAATACATGGAACAAAACGTAGAATTTATTTATCTAGATGAAACTTTGATATTCGAAAACGATATTCAAATTCCTCAGTGGACACTAGAAAGTAATCCAGAAGGTTTGCCGAGTATATTCAAGGGTAAAGGCAGAAGATACGCTATTTTGAAGGCTGAAACAATCGATGGATTTTTACCTGGATGTGATCTGATTCTTCACAGTGGTATTAATGATAAGGATTACCATAAAACTATGAATGGTGAATTATTCAATAAATAGGTTATTGAAAAATTCAAACCTTCCTGAAAAAGGATGCCCATCAATAGGATTATGTCAGCTTATTCAATAAACGCATCCAAATCACTACACTTATACGTGGAAACAAAGTTTTCAATGAGATTTTTATCTTTGCTCTCGTATCATTCGTAGATATTTTGAGTTTATTTATTATACTTAAACTGTATGGTAACCTGTTCACATTCCCTCTGCTAAAACTGACATTGAACACATGCTATATTTTTCACAATTCAAAAGTAAACTGAATAATTGTAAAATTGCTGACTTTTTAGAAGTATTCAACACCGAGCACTAAATTATTCACAAATTCGTTGATATATTGATAGTTACAGTACAAATTTCATGTCAGAATTCTTTATGTACTATATAGATTCCTAATTTTTGTTTCTCTCTTATTTCTTTATATATTATGGTTTTTTCCAATCCATTCCTTTGGATTGAATTTTTTTCTGTTTGTTGCACCACTCTAGCTACCTGCTAGAATTCCATCAATTATCCTTCTTGAGCCCTGACATAAAATGGTACTCTTATAGTTATATGCTTAGAATTTTACAAAATTTTCAATACCAATAAAGATTGCATGGTCTTGAGTGAAAATAAATATTTATTTCAATGATGTTCAATTCCAAGGTTGACTTTTAAACGAACGTGTCTCAACTCAACGACTTGCTTGGAAGTTCAGATAATTTCATATGAAAGGCTTCCTCGATATTTTTGCGCTTTCAAACATGAATTCCCATGTTTAAACTGCAGTCGGAATATTCCGGCTTAATTATTCGATAATTCGTATACTGAACACTTTTCTTGGTTATATTTATGTTTTATTTCTATGATGAAATTGAACAGTTACTTTTCGTAACCAGAAATAAAGCCTCGACTGGACGTTCAAGGCCTGCTCCGATGTCAATAATTCTTAAATGAAGTATAGTTTGTACTATGGGGATATAACCGGAGTGAAACTTGTCTCTCACTAGCCCGTCACAGCGGGCCCCGTTAAAATGTGGTTTGATTCTATGAAGGACAACATTCTTCCATTTATGTGAAATGGATCACTTTCCACACAAGTAATATAATATACCATTCCATCTCCAAAGCTCTCCTCAATCGATGGTTATTCCAGGAGTCGTGCCGTTTATTACCCATAAAAAGAACCGGATAAAAGTGCGCTATCCGGCGGATCTCGACCCCGCCGCAAGCCGAGGGGTTCGGCAGGGTCGTTATACACGTCCTTTCCGCATATTCGTGTCCCCTCCGATTCTGTGTCGTTGCACGGCTCGGCGGGAAGCGTTTCTCTTCGTGAGTAACCCGTTCCTGGGACACGGCAATCTGGCCCTCTCTTTAGTCGAGTGCATTTAAGAATATGGCGAAATGCACTCGTTAGACGAACGTACGAGCCTTTTTAATGAATGTAAATGCGGGGCAGGCCTGGGATACTACACGGAAAATTGATATCGCGTTTTACAGCGTGTACCAATTATATCCGAGTACGGGAAACGAATCTAATTGGTAAGTTATGCTATATATTATATTGATGTTACTTTTGGGGATTTTTTTTTAGTTTTGGAGTTTCCATAAAATTTTACGATATAGTCGGAACAGAGTGTGTCCACAAAATTCGACCTCTTGTTCAAACAAACGTGGGAAGGATTGAGAGATGGAAGTCCAACAATACAAAACTGAAGAGATTACAATTTCTCCACACAATGGTGAAGAGTGGCCCGTTGTTCATTGTCGAGGCAGCAATAAGGATCCCGCACAATTCTGCGGTCAAGTTCAATAGCTCTTGCGGCTGCTATGCTGAATGCAGCGACCGTTAATGGCTTTTTTGCACTTCGTGTTTCGTGTGTGGACAATCTGTTCCCATTTGTTTACGTCTTTATCTCGAAATTAGTAGACTCAATGAATTATTGGGCGCTTTGCGATATTTCATGAATGAAAGACGGAACAAATACATTTTATCTCATATTTTTATAACTTGAAGTGATGGTTTTATTTTTTGGAGAATTTAACTTTTCCTTTTTCAGTTTTCGCATTATCAAAGTACGATATTCAGAAACTTTCCGATAGTTAGGATTTTTGCTGTACCAATTCAGAAATTCTTCATGAAAGTTGTTTCCATCTCCTCGAAAGCAATTAGCAGCACGGATCAGTTTGTACTGACACCAATTCGTTAAAGAAATTTGAATTGCAAATTGGACTGATGTTAACCGTCTCTTGTGTTTTACATCACGAACAAAGCGGTATTGGGAGAATGAGGAATAAACAATCAACATTTTAGGTGGTAAGTCCTTTCATAACTAATGAATTTTATATAATACCTATAGAGCGCTTCAGAGGATGGAAGTTTGTGGTTTGTTCGCAGTGACAATCCTGGACTGATCTCAAAGACTTTATTGCAAACTCATGAAAAATCTTCATTGAAATTTGAAGAATGGTGGATAAAATCAAAATCCTGTTGAAGATAGCAATTTCATAGAGAAGAAGCGATGAGATTAAAAAAAAATCGAAAAAGCAACAAAGTCTCGATTTTTTTCGATAACGATTTCTTTTGATATCAAAATAATGGAATTATCAACACCAGTGACGTGTCGCTAGTTTATCTTTCTTTCTGATATAAGGATAAATCATCTTACGTAATTTTCTTTTTCTTTATTACTCTTCGCAAAATTTTGGGAAAGTTATATAAAAAAAAATTTGAAGAATGGTGGATAAAATCGAAATCCTGTTGAAGATAGCAATTTCATAGAGAAAAAGCGATGAGATTTAAAAAAAAATTACGAAAAGCACTGCCGTGAAGTCAGGAGCTTTTGAGCGCTCGTACATCCACCTTTTAGGTAGATTCGCATTCTCCAGTTTTAGAAAACGATTGGAAAGATTTTGACAGCTGTCAAAGAAAATTTCAAACAAAGGCGAAAATCAAGACTCAAGTGCTTTAGGTGACCAATTTTTTTTCGATAATTCGCTAGAATTTTTTACGGTATCTATGGTCTCGGTAATGCGATCTGGACAAAATTTTCCACGTAGTTTGAATACATTATTCTTCATCTGTGTGCGAATTTTCATTGCAATCCAATAAGTTGTTTCGAAATTATCAGGAAAAAAATTGTTTGAAAGGCTATATTTACGGCACCCCTTGTCTAATTTTGCTCATTGATGAACGTGACCCCGAAATTCGCGATCGGAACCTATCCTGAAAATTTCAAGTCCCTAGACCTTTCCGTTCGAAAGTTATGATTTTCTATGTTTTCTATGGTTCTGATCATGCGATCTGAAAAAATTCAGCTCCAAAATATCATTCTCAATATAAATACAGAATTTCGTCACGATCAAATCCATAGTTTCGAAAGAAACTGAAAAGAAAACTGAATTTCAAACGGCCATATCTACGGAACCCCTAGTCTAATTCTGCTCATTGACGAAAGTGACCGCAACATTGAAGATCCAAACCTATCCTGAAAATTTCAAGTCCCTAGGCCTTTCCATTACAAAGTTATAATTTTCTATGGTTTCTATGGTTCTGGTCATGCGAGCTGGACCAAATTTTGCATGTAGCTTAAACACGTAATTCTCCATCTGAGTGCAAAATTTCACCTCGATCGAATCTGTAGTTTCAAAGTAATCAGGAAAACAACATTTCGTGCGGCCATATTTACGGAACCCCTCGGCGAATTTCGCCCAATAACGAACTTAACCGCGGCATTCGAGATTCGAACCTTCCCTGAAAATTTCAAGTTTCTAGAACAATCCGTTCGAGAGTTATCGTGTATACGGACGGCCGGACGGACGGACAGACTCGAATTTTCCGACGGATTCGTCATCAGTGAGTCGAACATAGTCGTTTGAGACCATTTTCGGCTCAAAATTCGAAAAATACAGACATCGTGACGAAATGAGCCCTCGTGTAAGTAGTACGAGCGCTCAAAAATCGAAAAAGCAAGTCTTGATTTTTTCCGAAAAAATCATGAATTTGGATGTTTTTCAAGAAATCATGATTTTTTCAAACCTGCTCTTAACCATTTCGGCTAATTTTGATTGAAATTGGCATGCTTATTTGCATCAATAACGATTTCTTTCAATATCACAATAATTGAACTATCAACACCAGTGACTTGTCGCTAGTTTATTTTTCTTTCTGATATAAGGAAATCCCAAAGTTTTGGGAAAGTGTTCTCTTTTTGCGTTCAATGGAAACGGTAATATAATAAAATTTCGAGAATGGTGGATAAAATGAAAATCCTGTTGAAAATAGCGATTTCATAGAGAAAAAGCGATGAGATTTGAAAAAAATCGAAAGAAGCAAAAGTCTTGATTTTTTTCGAAAAAATCATGATTTTAGATGTTTTTCAAAAAATCATGAATTTTTCAAGCTCTCAACCATTTTTGCTGATTCAGATTGAAGTTGGCATGCGTATTTGCATCAATAACGATTTCTTTTAATATCACAATAATTAAATTATCAAGACCAGTGACGTGTCGCTAGTTTATCTTTATTTCTGATATAAGGATAAATCATCTTACGCAATTTTTTTCTCTTTATTCCTCTTCGCAAATGTTTGGGAAAGTTTTTGTCTTTTTATAAAAGCTTATATAGCTGCAGTGATCTCAAACCGTCCATTCTCCTTATCTTTTTTTTACGCTCGGCATTATCTGCACGCACGGCCCAAACTTTACGACACCCTTCGCTTCCGTCCCGATTCAAACGCGTCCAAAACAACTTTCGACTACTCCATTTCTACTTTCTACAAGCCGTAACAGCGGCGTTTTCGACCCCTTTAATTCGCAGCTCGCCACCGGGGTCGCGACCACCCCTCCTCATCCCATATATTCCTATTTCTTGACATTTATAGCCGCATTATTTAAGCAGCTTTGCGCCATTACAGCGCACATACGCGACGACTATCCAGCAGTTATGATTCATCAGCGCGGGGTTTCCACCCCCCGGCGGGGGGGCGCTACGCGATTCCGGGATATCGAACTCGGGTGTGACGGCGTCTGGTCGAGCGTAAAAATTTAATAACTTGTCCGTCATCATAAGAGATGGAGAGTAAGGATAGGTTAAGGTCACGATGTGATTCATTTTTTAGATTATTAGTTAATTTTTAGCAACCTTCAAGACAAATCCAAGAGGTGGTAGATCAGGTGAACGAGGTGGTCACTTAATCCTGGAAAATTTCCATTTAAAGCAGAGAAATGGTTAAGCTTTGCGGGGATTTCTTCGGGGAAAACACGTAGAATTAAGCAAATGCATATTTCGTCATTATACGCGCTCTCTCTTCAAACGACATTTCCTGCAACGCCAAAGAGTAATCCCGAGAAACCATAATTTTTCATCACACATCCCCCTCCCCTCGGCGAAGAGCACCTTTTAAGCGCATTTGCAGCAGAGGAAACATTCCAACACATTTTCTTCGCTCGCGCAAATGTGATAACTACTGTGCGGGGACATCAAACAAAAAAATTCTTCGGCTCATTCGTTACAAGCTGTTATCCGGGAAAAATTCTGCTCAAAGTCGTGAATATTTTATTGTCGGGGAGGAGTAGCAGAGCGAGTGGATAATGCAGAAGCCGCGAATGGGGCATTAGCGGGGCTTCTGGGGAGTAAAAAGCCCCCGCGAATATGATAATAGTCGTGAATTCGGTCGTCACGCCACGGGAAAATTCTTCTCGAGAGGAATTCGCGTTTTTAAAAATCCAATTCGGAGGGAATTTGAACGCGAGGTATGTTAATGCGCACGGAATTGATATTTAATGCGAAATGGGGTAAGACGCTTTGAATTTATAAAACGTTTATGAGGGGGGTCGATAAGGGTTGAACATGGCGGCTCCAAGATCTGCCGAAGATATTAATATTAAATGGCGAAACTTTTTTGAATTTTTGAAAGATAGGTATCACGTTCTTGTGCAGAGTTCTGATATTATTTCTCTCGGTTAAATTTGGTTATTTCAACTTATTCTCATCATACAATTATTTGAAGGAAAATTTGATTACTAAAAAATGCAATGGTAATAGAAAATATGGGACACGATTTGAAGATTATAAATTTTTTTGAAAATTTTTGTTTCGTTGAAATTATTCAATTCGATGGTAGGAATTCCGGATGTTTTTGTTCACTTTATTTTTCGAGTCATAATTTTTTTTAAAACATAAAATAAATATGTAAAAAGAAACTATAACTATTTTCCATTTCCTTTGAATATTATATTTATTGTATTATGAACCTTTGGAGATTGTATACAACAGTAAAGCCAATAATAGTATATTATTGACTTTACTGTAATTCATCAAGTGAGTTATGACCGTTACCACAAGTTGAATACTATACTTTTTCTACGACTATAACAATAAATACTAAGAAACAAGTACAAAGAACTTTATTTAAAAATCTTAGTAGATACCTATATCAATGCATTATTTATGTTGTTTGTGCTTCTTAGCATGGAGTAGAAAGTCCATAGGGGCGATGCTTTATATTTAGTGTTAAGTTCACTAAAATATGCCAAAAGAAAATTCTTTGTAAACGATGACTTTATATTCTTACTACTACACCAATCTTGAAAATTGTTGTATAAACCTTTATATTTGTTTTGGGATTTTTCGAGCAATAAATTCTGTGTGGTAACATTGGCTGAAATAATGGACTGTTCCCTTTCGGCCAATCGGCTTTTTCAGAAGCACAGAGACAGGCACTTATAGGAGTGAGCACAGTGTTTGTCTTCAGATACTATTAATTGCTCAAAAGTAGTTGAATAATGAATATATAATTCAATAGGTTCAGATAAACATCTAAACTCAACTCAATTTTCACCAATCAATCGATCGATCCTGCAGCATTCCAAACCGCTCATCAAAATTCCCAACACTTTCCTTCTTTCCTGTTGGTCCAGTCTCATCCCCTCTCCTCCGCGAAGAATCTTAATTAGATCCGCAACAACCAGAATTGCGACGGCCCCGGGCGATTATAAGCATCTGCTTCGACGTGGCAAAGAACATTACTCTTCTTCTTTCCCGAATTGGCATTCTTCGTATTTGTCGGCCTGTTCGTTGTTCCGTTCGGCCATCCATAACACGCAACGGTGGGTAGCAGCAGTCATCTGTGTTTGTTTTGCGGAAGATCCGGCTTTTCGGTGGGGTCTGTTCGACGCCCCCCTCCTCCTGAATTTAAATTGTGTGAGTTGTCGATGCTGAAGAATCGAATTTCATTCGGTTCGTTCAATCGGCATAATTCTCACTCAAATTAAATACAGAAAGAAACTTTTCGAATAAAGGATCAATTACAATCGAAAAACATTCAATGAACATTAGAGTGCTTAGTTATTTCTGTGGCGGACTATAGAACTGTTGCGACGACTTTTTGTGTTGGGACGTTTTTTAGCCAAATTTCCGGAATTTCTGTTTTTATCTACTCCTATTGGATTATATATTCATTATTCAACAATTTTTGAGCAATTAATAGTATCTATAACAAACATCGTGAGTTATAATAACTCACTGCTATAACTCCCTGGCTCTGGGCTTCTGAACAAGCCGATTGGCCGAAAGGGAACAGTCTTTCATTGGTATTGAGGGGAGGTCACTTGAATAATTTTGACGTTTTCTCAAATTAAGTTGATACCTATTTATTATTCTGTAATGTGCAGAAAAAGATGAATTCAGATAGTGAAGATGAATTATTATGTACACCTTCAGAAATTAGACAATCAGCCAATGTTACCATACAAAATTTATTGTCCAAAAAATACCAAAACAAATATAAAGGTGTATACAACAATTTTCAAGATTGGTGTAGCAGGAAGAATATTAAGTCATCGTTCACAGAGAATGTTCTCTTGGCATATTTTAGTGAACTTAGCACTAAATATAAAGCATCGCCCCTTTCTACTCCATGCTAAGAAGCAGAATCAACATAAATAATGCACTGTTATAAATAACTATGAAGATTTGTGAATAAAATGTTTTTTCTCTGTACTTTTATCTTAGTATTTATTGTTACAGTCGTAGATGAAGTATTGTTATGAAAATTGAAAATGGTTATATTTCTCAAAAGTTTTAAAAATTTGAAATAAAATAAAATAAAATTCAAATTATATCACCAAAAATTCAAGAACCTTCAAACATCTTATAGTCAATTCAGTGAATTTGATCAATTCATAAATTATCGTAATATTATATTTTCAAAGAGGGTTCAGTTCAGATTATTTGAAAAAAAGAAAAATAAGAATTTGTTAAAACTATTAAGTTTAAAAAGTTAAGTTTAGTTTAGTTATGTTTATAAAGAATATCAAAATGAAGTGCATGTGAAGATGGAAAATGTATCAAGAAGGTTGGCAAAGCAAGGGAATGCAATACAAAATAAAGAAGAAGAAATAAAGGAAGCTAGATCACAATTGAGAGAAACGTGAGAGTGGAAATTGATATTTCAAAAAGTTTGCAGATAAATTGGTTTGAGAGAAAAAAAGTATAGTAAATAGTATTTGGAACTTTGTCAAGAGGAGATTGAATTGCTTGAATTGATTTGGAGAGTGAAGGAGATATCAAAACGGGGTGCTGGATAAAAGAAGGATAATTGAAATTGGAGTTAATTGAACAAAGTGAGTGCACTCACCTATTGAACGTTATTTTAGAGTTTAGATATATTAGTTTTAGTTTCTTTGATTGAATTGATTTGGAGAGTGAAGGAGATATCAAAACGGCGTGCTGGATAAAAGAAGGATAATTGAAATTGGAGTTAATTGAACATAGTGAGTGCACTCACCTACTGAACGTTATTTTAGAGTTTAGATATATTAGTTTTAGTTTCTTTTGATAGTTGAAATTGGTTTTTTGTAGAATCAGATGGTTGATTATATAATTTTGTCAAAAAAAAAATATTTCTTTTGATTGTTCACTGTTAGAACCCCTCCTTGAAATATAGTCTCGGGCAAAATTGAATATAATTAATACAGAAGGCTTAGAATATTGTAAGTGGTTTTCATAAATTTCAAAATTACATTATTATCTTGAACGAACCATAACAGTATAGATTCAACTTGCGGTAATGGTCATAACTCGCTTGATAAATTAATGCACTCGCCTTTGGCTCGTGCTGCAAACTTCATCTGAGTGAGTTATGACCTTCATTACCGCTCGTCAAATAATTGGCTTTACTGGTTGTTTACAAACTCCAAGAGTTTATAATATAATAAATATAATATTCTACACAAAGGAAATGGAAATTAATTATAATTACAAAAAAAATTCTTTCTATTAATTTTATGATTTAAAAAAAATTATGACTTGAAGAATGAAAAGAACAATAACATCCTGAATTCCTATCATCGAATTGAATCATTTGTACAAAAAAAAATTTTGCAACAAATCTACAACCCTCAAATCGTGTCCCATATTTTCTATTCCGTCATTTGAATACTTTTACTCATTCGAGTGAATGAAGAAAAAATATTATAACCTAATTCAAATAAATCTCCCCATTCCGTCAAACCTTCCCAGATGGAAACACACGATTTCCCTCGCCCCCTCCAAAACGCTTGTTCCCTCGCCCCCCACGGGTTAACCGATTGAATGTTTGGTTAATTCGGGAATTCTCCGACATCCGAACTGTAAAATATACGGCGGCAGTTCGAGAGTCGGGACTGACTCATCTCTCCCCGCGCGATGGGGAAGTTTCCCAATTAAGTTAAATGCGACCGGGGGCAATTCCTGGCGACTTACGCCAGATCTGATTACGGCGCGACTTCGGGGATATATTTTTCGGGGCGGCATGTTACTTTTCCATTCTCGATTTGCATAGGATCGGATGCAAGAATTATGGAAAAGCGATAGGAAGATCGCGTTAAGAGGAGGGAGGAAGGCGGTTAATCCGGTGTTGAGTTTCGTGATTAAGGGTTTATTTTTTCGGTAATCGCTGTGTTCATTTCGGCTTATTTAGTTTTCTTAATCATCCTGTAATTTATATTCTTATTTCTCAATAGTAAGGGCGACAATTTATTTCATCCGAATTCTCTGAGTCGACGAGCGTACGACCGATACTTTTTCTTCAAAAACTCGTCGTCCCCAGTCTCATAACCATAAAACTTCCTCTTAATGAAGAAGTTTCCCAGAAAACATGGATACTTCTGTCGCATAACCATTCTGCGACAAGTCACAGGTATGTTCGAAAGAAACTGCTTTTTCTTCGATTCCATAAATAGCACTTTTATCACTTGCCGTTCGCCAGAATAGATGTGCGAGTGAATGTGACGATTCCTCTAGGGTTCTCCGAGAAATCGAGTGTGATGGATCGTAAGAAAAACTATCCGCTGTTGAAATGGAATCTGGGCTGTTTCTGTACCAAGGAGAATATCAATTATACCAAGTGTAGTTCGAAAGAAACTGTTTTATTCGTTCCTCCATCGTGGGAAGTTTTTTATGAGTTTTTAGGAAAAAAACATCTATCAATTTTATTTTTCATTTTTGAATCGAAAATTGAGTTAGTAATCGAGTTGCCAGAGGCAACTCGAAAGATTTGAAAGTACGATCGCGTAGCGATACAAGCGTGATATTAGCGTTTGGTAACATATTTCCCTGGACATCCAAGCTCAGGCCAAGAATCCTCCGACCCAATATCTGTCCATGTTTTATTCAATGTCATTCCTCATAGGAAAAAATTTGCGGAATGTAGTCCTATGCGTCACTCTTTTATTTTTCGATGCCTCGGCAGATGGGATGCATGACTCCGAGATTCTGCTGGGTCCAGATCTCGAACGAGCGCATTATTAATGAGGTAAGGAGATCTATTAGTACTTACCGGTGGCGGTAATAAAGAGTGAACTCGTTTTTGTCGGAGTATTATTGTAATTTTATCTGGAGATGCGTGACTTTTTTAATTTTTTTTCATTGATTGACTTGTCATTAATGTCTCAAGGAAGTGTTCTTTGGATGATGCAGCTCAATGAGCGCTGAATTAGCGAAAATGAATGAAGGAGAACAAATTTACTCATGTAGTTTAATTAAACAATCAGACGTTCTTTGAGTTTAAAACCTGACAATACTTGACTATATAAAAAGTTTGGAATAGAAATGCACTAAATAAGGAGAGGGAAACAAAAAGATTTTGAATCTGTTTCAGAAGAACCTAGATCAATCTATTCTATCAAGTATTCTTGTTTTCCTTTTAAATGCAACTGTATTGAAAGTCTGCCTTCGAAATTTCATTTTATTATATAAAAATTTTGTTTTTTTTTTTATGAACAACTACCCAATAATTTCTTTTATCGTTTATTTATTATTTGCCTTCAAGTACCTATGTATGATGTTGGATAAGTAGTTTCGACTTTTTTTCCAATTCACATATACAGGGTGTCTCAAGTCTATTAGACGTTTACATATTTGAAATCTGGAAATTTGGATTGTGCTATTGTTCAACTTTATCTGCTGATGTGAAATATACTTGAAGCCTGAACACTTTCAGTTATACAGGGAGTGAAAATAAAATTCTCGAAAATTTTTTTTTGCATTTTTTCTTCTTCTCTTAGATGATCGATTGTTCAATTTCAAATATATTTCTATTCGAATCGTTGCATTTGTCGAAATAGTTTTCAAAATTTCGAAAAAACACTGAAAAAAATTACGAAAAGCACTGCCGTGAAGTCAGGAGCTTTTGAGCGCTCGTACATCCACCTTGTAGGTAGATTCGCATTTTCCAGTTTTAGAAATCAATTGAAGGAATTTTCGACAGCTGTCAAAAATATTCTGAAACTTAGGCGAAACTCCAGACTTAATGTCAATGCTTCAGCTGACCATTTTTTTTCGATAATTCGCGCTAGATCTTTCTACGGTATCTATGGTCTTGGTGATGCGATCTGGACAAAATTTTGCGAGTAGTTTGAATACATTATTTCTAATTTTGCTCATTGATGAACGAGGCCGCGATATTCGCGATCCAAACCCACCCTGAAAATTTCAAGATCCTAGGCCTTTCCGTTCAGAAGTTACAATTTTCTATGGTTTCTATGGTTCTGGTCATGCGATCTGGACAAAATATTGCTTTAATATATCATTCTGGATTGAAATACAAAATTTCATCTCGATCGAATCCGTAGTTTCGAAATTATCAAGAAAACAAAATTTCGAACGACCGTATTTACGGAACCCCTAGTATAATTCTGCTCATTGATAAACGTGAACGCGACATTTCAGATCACCTATCCTGAAAATTTCAAGTCCCTAGGCCTTTCCGTTCGAAAGTTATGATTTTCTATGGTTTCTATGGTTCTGGTCATGTGATCTAAAGAAATGTAGCTTGAATATATCATTCCCATTAGTATACGAAATTTCGTCACGATCGATCTGTAGTTTTGAAATTATCAAGAAAAATAAATTTCAAATGACCATATTTACGGAACCCCTAGTATAATTTTCCTCATAGATGAACGTGATCACGACATTTGAGATCCACACCTATCCTGAAAATTTCAAGTCCCTAGGCGTTTCCGTTCAAAAGTTACAATTTTCTATGGTTTCTATGGTTCTGGTCATGTGATCTGGACAAAATTTCACATGTAGCTTGAACACTTCATTCTCCATTTGAGTGTAAAATTTTATCTCGATCGAATCTGTAGTTTTCAAGTAATCAGGAGAATAAAACTTTGAACGGCCATATTTACGGAACCCCTGGTGGAATTTGGCCCATTAACGAACTTAACCGAGGCATTCGGGAACTGAACCCACACTGAAAATTTTATGTCTCTAGGTTGTTCCGTTCGAGAGTTATCGGACTTACGGCCGGACGGACAGACACGAATTTTGTGACGGATTCGTCATTAGTGAGTCGAACTCTATGGATTGAGATCATTTTCGGCTCAAAATTCGAAAAATACACACATCGTGACGAAATGATATAGCCCTCCTGTAAGTAGAACGAGCGCTCAAAAAAGGGAGATATGTGTAGTAAGTATTATTTTCGTTATCCTTTATTCAATATTTCAAGCATAAACTGTTTTTACATTTTCTAAGTAGAAAAAATTTGGAACGATTTTCTCGAAATCCTCGAAAAAAACCAAATTGTCATAAAAATTCACCATGTAGATTTGTTATCGAAATTGGTATGTCACATGGTGTTAACTCTAAATTGAAATATCTATGCCAAAATTTCAGTTGAATATCTCGTGAAGTGTAGATACTATGAGAAAAAATCTTTAACACCCTGCATCTCGAAAACGAAACGTTTGCGAACCCATGTTTTGGGATTTTTTTTTCTTGAAATTACTCAAGGAATCTCCTCTCTCCTTTTGTACCTTCAATTTAGGAACATCCAGTATATTCAGAGCAAGTGCAACAAAACCTTCAGTATATCTCACCTCAAGAAGCCATGGTTTCGGCGAAACACGTGTCGTGGTTTTGAAAAACTCTTAATTAGTGAAAATCGTAGGCTAAGTTGATAAGTAAACTACTATTTCTCCTCGCGAAGATGAAACCTCTTGTTGATATAGTCCAAGACAAGTTTTGTCTTCGTCCGTGAATTATAATCCAACCGGGCAAGTCCGTGCTCAAAACAATCTTCCATTCAATGAGGGACATTATTATGCCCATCTTCAGATGAATATCGGGGTACTCGACAAACAAAAGCCCGAGGAATCCCGTCGCAAAATAATTGAGAGTTCAATTAGGTCCCCGGGGCGAGTCTAGCTTCCTGGTTTTCGAGATTTCCATTCGGAGAGAGGGCATTTGCATATCGGATGAGCGTCGCTTTATTCAGTCCTCTGCAGAGTCGTCGACGATCGACAATGCAGTGGGAAAAATGCAAATGCGGGGCTCGTTAATTTTTCCGACGGCCTTAGGTCGAGGCTTTGAGAAAAACTTATCCGAGGAACGGAAAAATTGTCGATTTGGATGGAAGAATTGTTCGGTAGTCGGCCTCCGGATCGATTAAAAACTCAACTTGATGAATTGTTCTGGGGAATATATAAGACCAGATATCCAAAGAAGGTTAAGTTTGGAAGTGGGAACATCCTCCGGACAAAAAAATTATCCAGAACCCGTTCTGTTAGAACGAGGAAAACGGCGATGTCATTCTCGGTACGTGACGCCGAGATGGCAATCTTCGGCGGAAATGCGCCAAGTCGAGCGGAGCGTAACGTAATGATGATTGTCTTTTTCTTCGTTGTTTCTGGGTCCCGTATAATTACGGTGTAATATTGGATTAAGCTCCGTGAAAACTGTCATTTTTCGTACTGCCGCCGCCGGTAGGTTGATACCTCCGACGTGAACCGGTTGCGGCGGCGAAGATCAAAGATTCGAGGCGGGGTGCTTTTAAATCCATCATGCATGGGAAATATATAAAAAAAATTACGAAAAGCACTGCCGTGAAGTCAGGAGCTTTTGAGCGCTCGTACATCCACCTTGTAGGTGATTCGCATTTTCCAGTTTCAGAAATCAATTGAAGGAATTTTCGACCGCTGTCAAAAAAATTCTCAAACTTAGGCGAAACTCCCGACTTCATGTCAGTGCTTTAGGTGACCAATTTTTTTTTCGATGATTCGCTAGAATTTTCTACGGTATCTATGGTCTTGGTGATGCGATCTGGACAAAATTTTGCGAGTAGTTTGAATACATTATTCCTCAGCTAGGTGCATAATTTCATTCCAATCCAATCAGTAGTTTCGAAACCATTAGGAAAAAAATATTTTGAACAGTTATATTTACGGAACCCCTAGTTTAATTTTGCTCATTGATGAACGTGACCGCGATATTCGCGATCCAAACCCACGCTGAAAATTTCCGTTCAAAAGTTACAATTTTCTATGGTTTCTATGGTTCTGGTTATGCGATCTGGACAAAATATTGTTTTAATATATCATTCTCGATTAAAATACAAAATTCCATCTCGATCGAATCCGTAGTTTCGAAATTATCGAGAAAACGAAATTTTAAACGACCGTATTCACGGAACCCCTAGTATAATTCTGCTCATTGATGAAGGGGAACGTGTTATACGTTCACATCCAGGAGTTCCCAACACCAATCATGCTGACAGGGACATTCCAACCATGCTGAGTGTTATGTTACATGATACATAAAAGGGGACCACTGGAGAACTTTAGTTAGTCTTGACATAATCGGGATCGTGAATTTATGTACGAATCGTTCGACATTTTCCATCCTTGTAAATCTCAAATAAACTCATTTTTATAAACCCAGTTGTTCACCACTAAAACGTAATTAACGCGACATTTCAGATCCACACCTATCCTGAAAATTTCAAGTCGCTAGGCCTTTTCGTTCGGAAGTTATTATTTTCTATGGTTTCTATGGTTCTGGTCATGTGATCTGGATAAATGTAGCTTGAATATATCATTCTCCATTAGTATACAAAATTTCGTCACGATCGAATCTGTATTTTTGAAATTATCAAGAAAACTACTTTTCAAACGGCCATATTTACAGAACCCCTTGTATAATTCTGCTCATAGATAAACGTTATCACGACATTCGAGATCCACACCTATCCTGAAAATTTCAAGTCCCTAGGCTTTTCCGTTCAAAAGTTATAATTTTCTATGGTTTCTATGGTTCTGGTCATGCGATCTAGACAAAATTTCACATGTAGCTTGAACACCTCATTCTCCATGTGAGTGCAAAATTTCATCTCGATAAAACCTGTAGTTTCCAAGTAATCAGGAAAACAAAACTTTGAACGGCCATATTTACGGAACCCCTGGTGGAATTTGGCCCATTAACGAACTTAACCGAGGCATTCGAAAACTGAACCCACTCTCAAAATTTCAAGTCTCTAGGTTGTTCCGTTCGAGAGTTATCGTGCTTACGGCCGGACGGACAGACTCGAATTTTTCGACGGATTCGTCTTCAGTGAGTCGAACATAGACGATTGAGACCATTTTCGGCTCAAAATTCG
Organism: Aphidecta obliterata; assembly: GCA_963966015.1. Lineage (NCBI taxonomy): Eukaryota > Metazoa > Arthropoda > Insecta > Coleoptera > Coccinellidae > Aphidecta > Aphidecta obliterata. Next base: position 31,248,813 of record OZ014428.1, read on the forward strand.
AAAAATACAGACATCGTGACAAAATGATATAGCCCTCGTGTAAGTAGTACGAGCGCTCAAAAATGACGAGCAGGTTACTCTAATGCTCTCGTTTTTCCTCTGGAGTCAATCTTCTTTGGCGAGATAGCTAGTAATGATCTGCAGCATTCCAGGATAAATCAAAGATTCAAAAAGAAATGAAATTTGATTTTTTTTTTATTTCAGTTACTCTAATGCTTTCATTTTTCTTCTGGAGTTTATCTTCTTTGACAAGATTGCTATTAAAAATCTGCAACATTTTAAGATTAATGGAAGATTCAAAATGAATTAAAGTAAGAAACTCGACCAATACATGAGAAATTACTGCAGAAATACCAACACGCATAATTAAGGGTGAACTTTGATGTCAACACACCACGAGAAAACCGTCATTAAAGAATGACTGGCAGGTGCTCCAGATAATATCACCTAGTCAGCAGATCATTATCGGAGGCAGGAAATTCATTAGCGCACATCCTCGAGATCGAGATGGAACGCACACAGGCGGCTCTTTGTCCGAGCTGAAGAGCCAGCGGATACGCACTCGATCGCGAATCGAAGTGGGCCGTGTAGGAATCCCGGTTTTATGTCCTTTCGAATCATATTCCCGTCGCCCACGCTCCCTCACTTCTTGTTTATTATACCTGTTAATTAAGAGAGGTCGAAGGCACCTCGGGAGATGGCCGTGGCCCACGCGAAACTCGGATTCGAAACGAGTAGACATTTTTTTGAAATTCGAATCTCTCTCTGAAATGATGTGCCTTCAACCCGGATTATCACGTATATAACTCGGAGTGTACGTGTTTTCTTCTCGGCATTCTTCAACCCTTGCCAATTAGAGGAAGTGCTGAGCGAGACGGGGGAACGGCGCCTAATTTGTTGATATGATCGTGTATTCGGAGAAAAGCACTCGTTCCGGTGAAGGGTTGACGTGAGGAATCGTTATGTGGATCCGGGAAAACTATTTCCGGGAAACGGAGCGTCGCGACGTGAGCTACAATTCCAGGAGGATGCGGACGGAGGTGAGGGGTGCCTAATCTAATTTCACGATGGGTTATCTGCGAGACCCCGTCTGGTTCACTTAAGCAGCATGAGGTGGTGGGTTAATTCAGAGCGAAGCATTCTTTCAGTTAGACTATCACCGCAAGTTGAATACTATACTTTATCTACAACTTCAACAAAAAATTCTAAGATACAAATACAAAGAAAGAACTTTATTCACAAATCTTAACAGTTACCTATAACAATGCATCATTTATGTTAATTGTGCTTCTTAGCATGGAGTAGAAAGTCCATAGGGGCGATGCTTTATATTAAGTGCTAAGTTCACTAAAATATGCCGAAAGAACATTCTTCGTAAACGATGACTTAATATTCTTATTGCTACACCAATCATGAAAATTGTTTTATACACCTTCATATTTATTTTGATGTTTTTCGGGCGATAAATTCTGTATGGTAACATTGTTTGGTTGTTTTATTTTTGAAGATGTACATAAGAATTCATCTTCACTATCTGAATTAATCTTTTTCAGCAAAACATTCACAATAATAAAAAGGTATCAACTTAATTTGAGAAAACGTCAAAATTATTCGAGATACCTCTCCTCAATACCAATAATGGACTGTTCCCTTTCGGCCAATTGGCTTGTTCAGAAGCACAGAGACAGGGAGTTATAGAAGTGAGATACTAAACTTGCTCGAAAGTAGTTGAATAATGGATATATTATTCAATAGGAGTAGATAAATATTATTAAAACAAAATGAAAGCAATATCGCGTATAGAACTAATAATAGCTTAGGTAAATTCATCAAAAATAATTTACATAAAATCGGGAGGATATAAACTAACATGCGGATATTGAACAAATTTCTATATCGGCCAATCTGATAGAATCTTTGAGATAAGAATCAAGAAACATAAAATCGAGAGTAAATATTGCAATGAAAAGAATGGAAATCAATAAACAAAAAGGTTAACGTAATTTGCTTAACAACCAGATAGAGTTGAATAATTCTCTTTTATTGAATTTGTTTAACCGTACTGACATGTCAACGAGAAAGTAATAATACAGCAGTATAGGGAATAGTATCTATTTCCCCCTACTTTGTTGGGAATTGTTTCCAAATTAAACGTGAACGTTGGAGGACGTGATGGTATCACTCATTTGCTGTCGTTTGAGCCATATTTATTGATTACTAAAAATCAACAGTTTCCGAGATATTTGAATTCTCGTGTTCTTTGAAAAATTTCTTACCTTCCTTCATTTTTCGTCAACTTTTTCTATGTTCACCAAATTTGATTTTAATCTTGGATGATTTTCATCAGAAAAGGATATGATATGTATGAAAAAAGCAAAACTTTCCTGTATTATATAGGTGAAACTGAATGAAAGCTTGTGGAAACTGAAAACAGCCACGTCATGTAATGAAAAAATTGAAATGAAAATCCTCAAATGAACAGAAGAAGGTATACTGAAATCATCCAGGCTCACCACGACAGACGAGAGCTATGCTATAAACAGCCCCGGCAATATTCCCCCGGCGAAAAACATCTTCAGCTGAAAAATCCTCAGCGGAATACGAGTTGGCCCTTCCACCCCTTCGCGATGCGAAATTCGTTTAACGAAGTGGCCTGCTTTTCGCGAAAACACAATATCCTTTGGAATAATGGGAATCGAGGTGAGGATCTCCAATTTTCCGAGCTGGGGCATTCTCCTGGATACGTCGAGACGTGAACAACAAACGATGAAGAAATTTTCAGATCAATATTTTCTTAGTTCGAATAATCGAAAGAATGAACAATGAAAATTGGAAATTGCACCAATGTTAATTCGAAAAATACAATCTTCCTACCATCGAAGAAATCTCCTCGTTTAGGCCTCTCTCGACCAGTCCGAACTGGAGATAAATTCTCGTTAGGCGGCAACGAGAGAAGCGAAACAAAAAGGTGCCTAATTATGACGAACAGGTCCGCTGGCCAACATCTTTGTAATTCAGCAACCATCCCGATTTTATGGTCTCGGCCGTTCGAAATTATGAGGTCGAGGAGCCACTAGGGCCCCGTTTAATTAACTTTCCAGACAGGTTCAAATTTCTTTCATCGGCCGTGCAGGTCCGAACTATATCTTCGACGCAGCACGTGGGCTCATCTCGAGTCTTTGGATGGATCAAACTGAAATACTTATGTGAAAAGTCAGGAGAAAACGAGTATCTTCCCATTAAGGATGAGTTGAAAATTTGTAGTTCGAATCTAGCTAACCCACCTGGCACGGCACCTATTATTTGGCCCTACCAGACACAGAACGGTGAAAAATAGTCGAATATTCGCCCAACCACAATTTCCAGTCGGGGTGGAACGAGCCGAAATAACGACACACAATGTTTCCCCGCTGTCGGCCCGTAATGAACATGTTCTATACTGGAGGAGAGCATCCGCGGGTCCATTACCTCGACGCCGCGCGTCGTCGAACAGACGAACGGGAGAGAAAAAAAAACATCGGAATGGGACGGGAACAGAATTCAAATTATGCACATATTGGACCTCCTTTGTGGATTATTCGATACCCGCCCCAGGTTCAGCCACCCCGGCCTCGGGAAAACTTTGAGGGCGAACGGAAAATCAATATGTTTTCCTTTACTCTCACGTGCTGCAGCATCCTCAACTTTCTTCCGCCTTTTCGGTTTGTTTTTCGGACTGATAGCGACACAAGTGAAACTAGCAACTCAATAATAGGCCAAAGACGTCATTGGATTGGATGGTTTCGGAACGGCGTACATAATAATAATAATATTTCACTAATATTGTAATGTTTTGTAGTTTTGAATACCGACTATATTATCCGAACGAGAGCTCGGAACACTTACAATATACGAACACGCGGGATCGATTACTAATCTCAACTATTTTTGGCCAGCGCAGTGATCAATCTAGGAAGGCCTCTACGTTTCGTAGAAACCACAGAATTTTCTCGACGTACTTATAAAATTACGAAAAGCACTGCCGTGAAGGCAGGAGCTTTTGAGCGCTCGTACATGCACCTTGTAGGTAGATTCGCATTTTCCAGTTTTAGAAATCAATTGAAGGAATTTTCGACAGCTGTCGAAAAAATCTGAAACTTAGGCGAAATTCCAGACTTCATGTCAGTGCTTCAGCGGATCAATTTTTTTCGATAACTCGCTAGAATTTTCTACGGTATCTATGGTCTTGGTGATGCGATCTGGAAAAAATTTTGCACGTAGTTTGAAAACATTATTCCTCAGCTAGATGAAAAAATTTCATTCCGATCCGATCAGTAGTTTCGAAACTATCAGGAAAAAAATAGTTTGAACGACCATATTTACGGAACCCCTAGTCTTATTTTGCTCATTGATGAACGTGACCGTGAAATTCGCGATCCAAACCCACCCTGAAAATTTCAAGTCCCTAGCCTTTCCGTTCGAAAGTTATAATTTTCTATGGTTTCTATGGTTCTGGTCATGCGATCTAGAGAAATGTAGCTTGAATATAACATTCTCCATTAGTATACAGAATTTCGTCTCGATCGAATCTGTAGTTTGGAAATTATCAAGAAAACTAAATTTCAAACGACCATATTTACGGAACCCCTGGTATAATTTTGCTCATAAATGAAAGTGATCACGACATTCGAGATCCACACCTATCCTGAAAATTTCAAGTCCCTAGGCGTATCCGTTCAAAAGTTACAATTTTCTATGGTTTCTATGGTTCTGGTGATGCGAACTGAACAAAATTCTGCACGTAGCTTGAACAGCTCATTTTCCATTATAGTGCAAAATTTCATCTCGATCGAATGTGTAGTTTCAAAGTAATCAGGAAAACAAAATTTCGAGCGGCCATATTTACGGAACCCCTCGGCGAATTTTGCCCAATAACGAACTTAACTGCGGCATTCGAGATTCGAAACTACCCTGAAAATTTCAAGTTTCTAGGACATTCCGTTCGAGAGTTATCGTGCTGACGGCCGGACGGCCGGACGGACGGCCAGACGGACAGACTCGAATTTTCCGACGGATTCGTCATCAGTGAGTCGAACATAGTCGATTGAGACCATTTTCGGCTCAAAATTCGAAAAATACAGACATCGTGACGAAATGATATAGCCCTCGTGTAAGTAGTACGAGCGCTCAAAAATCGTGGGGAAGTCGTAAGGAATTTGAACAAAATGGTTAGAACCGAAAACACAAGAATTTATTGGTTTCTTTGGGACGGTTCCCGACAGGGAAAATTCGTTCTGTACAATGAATAGTAGTAAGAGGAAAATAATATATCACAAGCAGAGGTAAATACCTAAATGGTGGATACAAAAGTCATGCATATTATATGGAAAAACAGTAAAAGCATAGGTTATCAGCAGGCATGGTATATGTGAAGAAGTAACAGTTTATGCAGAAAAGAGTTGGATACAAAAGGGACCTTCGTGCGGAATGATAGGTGCTACAACATCAACATTCACAAATTCAATAGTACAAAGTGACTCCCAGGATAAAAGTACCGCAATTGTAATCCCTGTCCCCTTGAACTAAATATGTGGACATGTGGCAACTAGAAGGGACCGGGACCATCTCATACCAAGTCTGTAATCCAAATGGAATAAATCGGGAATATCCTGCAATTGAACGATAATAACTGGCTCTGCAGGGAGGGAGGTACTAAACTACTCATATACCAAAAAAGGGACACAATTATTTTTACTCCTATAGGGAGCTTCTGCACCTAGTTATAATGTTGAGCTGCCACATATCATTCTTACAAAGTATCAAAAATCCAAAATATTAATAAACCTAAAAAAGAATTATAACACGTGGAACCTAAATATTCACCAACACACATCGACAACAAAGAATAGTCTCACAGTAACGTTTCAATATGAAAGAGAGTTTCAGTTAATAAAGCAGATATTCAACAATGAACAGTAGACGACTTACTTGAATGAGATTATCAAATAAAACCATAATATTATAGTAGGTATATCAAAACACTTTGTTTCGTGAATTCTACGACTAACACGTTGGCTCTTTCAACGATGGCGATATATTTTATTATGAACGTGAATACTACTTTACTTGCATCTTACCCCTAACGGCTTGCTATCTATGGCCGTTCAAAATATTTTTTTCCTGATAGTTTCGAAACTACTGATTGAATTGGAATGAGAATTCCTTCAATTGATTCCTAAAACTGGAAAATGCGAATCTACCTAAAAGGTGGATGTACGAGCGCTCAAAAGCTCCTGACTTCACGGCAGTGCTTTTCGTAATTTTTCAATGATGGTTTTTGGTGTGTTGACATCAAAGTTCACCCTTAATTATGTGTGTTGGTATTTTTTCAGTTATTTCTCATGTCGAGTTTCTTACATTTTCAATAGACGTAGCTTAATATTATGAATAATAATAAGGTCTGGCAACGCTGTAAAACTCGATTCTATAGCGCATTGTTCAAACAAGAACATGTCTTTAGGAGTTTATTTTTGAAAAAACTTTTTCGAATAAAAACCTGAACTTGAAATTTTTCATCCTTGGCTTTATACTTTTTAATACAAAATACAGACTGTTAAAATGTGGATTTATGCACACTCTCGAGTGACCTTTCTTCCTCGCCCATCAGACAATGGGCGCCGTATCCGTCTCGCACATAATATATATCATATTTTCGTTCGTCCATAAAGATGCTATGCCCGTCCTACAGGAAATAATTAACGCATTTTCGGCGATAAATCACTCGAACAGCGTGAGCGGGCGAAAGAGAAAAGAGAAAAGATAACAGGCAACTTGATTATTATGAGCAATCGTTAAATCATTCGGGTTCCGTGGCTCGGTCCCTCTCTTCGTAATTTAATACCCCTTCGAACGGACCTTTTCGAAGAGGTGGGCCGATTGGAAAGAGGCAGACTTTTCTATATCGGATTATCTGCTCATGAATGCCGTTCGTAATTGATGGAGCATTACAGTTTATGACGGGGATATTTGTTTATTGATTTCTTGGTCAATTCCAGGATTGATTTTTCTCGAATTTTTTGCTGCATGCGCTCCGTACTGCTTCTACGGCTATGAATAATTTGTTGCTACATGCAAAAATGTTGTCCAGATCGCATGACCAGAACCATAAAAAATTATAACTTTCTAATGAAAAGGCCTAGGGACTTGAAATTTTCAGGATATGTGTGGATCTCGAATTTTACGGTCACGTTTATCAATGAGCAAAATTAGACTAGGGGTTACGTAAATATGGTCGTTTGAAATTTTGTTTTCTCGATCATTTTAAAACTACGGATTTGATCGTGACAAAATTTTGTATTTTTATGGAGAAAGATATATTCTAGCTACATTCTTTCCAGATCGCATGACCAGATCCATAGAAACCATAGAAAATCATAACTTTCGAACGGAAAGGCCTAGGGACTTGAAATTTTCAGGGTAGGTTTAGATCGCGAATTTCGCGGTCACGTTCATCAATGATTAAAATTAGACCAGGGATTCCGTGAATATGGCCGTTCAAAATAATTTTTTCCTGATAATTCCGAAACTACTCATTGGATTGGAATGAAATTTTGCACATAGATGAAGAATGAAGTATTCAAACTACGTGAGAAATTGTCCAGATCGCATTACCAAGACTATAGATACCGTAAAAAATTCTAGTGAATTATCGAAAAAAAATCACCTAAAACACTGACGTGAAGTCTGGAATTTTGCCTTAGTTTGAACATTTTTCGACAGCTGACAAAAAATTTTTCAATTTGTTTGAAAAAGCGAATCTACCTATAAGGTGGATGAACGAGCGCTCAAAAGCTACTGACTTCACGGCAGAGCTTTTTATAATTTTTATTCTTATATATCTTCACCAAATTTACGGTATTGACTAATTCGGAGGCGTAGATTGGGAATATGTAATCAGTTTTTTTCACTTTCCGAATACCGGGCATTATGAAAAACTCGAAAAGTAGGCTCCTGCGAAAAAAAAATGTTTTTTCCTTACTGTTTTATTAACGTCGTCCAAATTTACATTTTTGCATTAGTGAAGAATCATATAATTATGAAAAAAATACGTCATAAGCCCACCAGGATTATTTTGGTAGATTCAGTCATTCAAAGTTAACCAATATTTTGAACTTTGAGCTTCATAAAAAACTAATGACATATTCTTGATCTGAGGCATCTTCAATCAATGATTGAAATGATTTTGGTGAATATCGTGCGAAAAAAGTTTAGACATTTCCTGTTTCTCTCCGTAAGTTTATATATTTTGGTTAGTTTTTCGAGTTTTTTCATCTGTTCTCTATTGATATAAAAAAAATGTGTTCATGTATTTAATAGAATAAACATTTACTTTAGCAATTAAAAATGAACATTGTTTGACTAATGCCTTAGTTTTAAAATATTCAGTTGGAAATGTTAAAAATACAATGATCTCAGAACGAAACTAAAGTGACATTCTTCGTTTTTTCCCTCCACCCTTCAATTATAGTATGAATATTTTAAATTAGTAATATCCGACGCAATAAGCACGTAGGTGACGCAAAATTCAAACTTTTGGCCCTGCCAAAAACCTACAGAAATCTTCACTTCAAAGAAATCTTCTGTAATCCGATAGATGCAAATAATAAAACGTAAACTGGACTATTGAATCTTGTTTGAGAATATGAGGCGGGAACAGTTTTTGATGGGCGACAGCAGGCTTCCAAACATTCAACCTGATCAAAATAATCCTCGTCATAACTTACTGATCCGTTCTGCGTGCCTCAACACCTCCGACACAATAAGCACACCGACATAATAACAGACTGAAATAATCCCAAGGCCGGATCGACCCATCCGTCTGGCGGGCTCCCGCAAAAACTTGATCCGACGGCGGGCTGACAGACAGACGGACGGACGTTCTTCCATCATCATCTCGCGAACATGCACACGAGATCTTCGCATGAAATCGAATCGATTCGAAAACAAAGGGACATTCCATTGTTATTCGGTGCTGTTGCTGCTTGGATCCTCTTTTTGGATTTTTTGTCGTGGAAATTCATGGCGTGGGATTCGGCAAAAACCGCGGCGGCGGCGGCTGCCGTTCGGTCCTGATTTTGTGTATATATTCAATTTGTTATTCATGGAGAGGGCGGATGATGCTGCAGACCGAGATCGGATTCCGGGTAATAAACTGGCAGCCTTGCATATCCCGCAGGCTTTGAAAAGTTTCAGACCCTGTACCGATCCTTGCGGGTCACCTGCTCAAATCGTTTTCGACGAGCAGTAATTACGTGAGTCCGGCGGGGTCACACGTGAACCGCAACGGAAGTCCACAATTTGTTGCCGATCAACTAACTCAACTACCCACCCATAAAAACAGGTCCAGACACTCGTTTCGATCATCTTGCTTGCTTGCAGCCTTCGATCGGTCGGTTGGACCGGGCCATTCAACATCCTCGTAATTTTGTATAATGAATCGGACTTTTGGGCTACCTAACTTTTTGAGACCGTCTCGGAAAGTGCCATTCTTTCGATCTCGAGGTGCATCGAAACCGTCGTTTTTGTGGGTCGAAGAACCGAGGCGAGACGGGATTTTTCTACGCGGCCTTTTTTTGCGTTATCTCCGAGGATATCGTCAATCTTCATCGGGGCGTGCGACGGAATGCGTTTCGGGGAAGTTCGTCGTGGAAAAAGTTATCTTCGGAAAAATGTCAAAGCTGGCCCCTAGAACGATGAAATAATATGAACAAATTTGTATACAGGATGTTCCTAAATTGGAGGTACAAAAGAAGAGGGGAGATTCCTTCGGTCATTTTAAGTCGAGATACAGGGTGTTAAAGTTCGAATTTGTTTCAAGTTTTTTTTCTCATAGTATCTACACTTCACAAAATATTACAATGAAATTTTGAACGATTTTCACGAAATCCTCAAAAAAATCCAAATTGTCATAAAAATTCACCTTGTTGATTGTAAACTCTTAATTGTAATATCTCTGCCAAATTTCAGTTGAATATCTTGTGAAGTGTAGATACTATGAAAAAAAAAACTTCAACACCCTGTATCTCGGAAACGAAACGTTTGCTATTACTATTACTATTTATTCTTAAAATTATTCAAGGAATCAACCTTCTTCGTTTGTACTTCCAATTGAGGAACACCCTGTATATCTTTCAACTTATTCATCTGATTTGAATCTACTGGATGTACAGCGAGATGTCCGGATCCAACAACGTTATATTTTCATGTTTAGGCCAGTTTTGAAGAAAAAGTATATAAAAGAAAAAAATTGTGGATACACGTGCACAACTTGTGGAGAGAATAGACGGAGCAGCGAGAAGATTGAGAGTAAATTTTAGGACTGAAGAAATAAGAAAGAGGACACGTGCTTGTATAAAGAATGGTGGAGGATATTTCAAATATAATTTATAAATAAATTTTCTAATGAAATTTTGAGTTTAATTGCAATAAAAAATATTAAATTCGTTACTTTTCTTTCTTGGCTTATATCCTCTTTCAAATCAAAATCTGCTGAAACGAAATTAGTGCCTACATTCCCACGAAAACTTTTTGAGGAAACAAAGAAGAAATTTCGCAAGTTTTCAAAATAATTTTTCATACATAAATTGTAGAATTCGAAAGTTACAGGCAAATTGATATTAGAAATGGATTTTTATTTTCTTCATATACCAACTTTCAAATCATACTAATTCTTTTTCAGCATCTAATACAGAATAGCGTTGCTTTTTTCATACATATTTTATCATATCCTTTCCTGATGGAAATAATCCAAAATTATAATTAAATTTGGTTAACCCCTTCAGCCCTGACTTTTTGATTTTATTATTATCATTATTATTATTATCATAAGTTCATTAACTATCAATTTAGAGTCTTTTTTTATATTTTATAAAAAAATTATTTTTTTTTCTATGAATTTGCTTACAAGCAACCTTCTAGCAAGTTTTTCAACAAATATGAGGTAGTTCTCAGTATTCGTATAGGAACTATGAAGTAGTGGCAAATTCCACCACCAGGTCTTCAAATAAACTTGCTAGGTGTATGTTGAACTCTGTGAAGTCAGTGGTGGCAAATGCCACCGTCAGGGCCGAAAGGGTAATGTAGAAAAAATTACGAAAAGCACTGCCGTGAAGGCAGGAGCTTTTGAGCGCTCGTACATGCACCTTGTAGGTGGATTCGCATTTTCCAGTTTTAGAAATCAGTTAAAGGAATTTTCGACAGCTGTCAAAAAAATTCTGAAACTTAGGCGAAACTCCAGACTTCATGTCAGTGCTTCAGCTGATCAATTTTTTTTCGATAATTCGCTGGACTTTTCTACGGTATCAATGGTTTGAAAACATTATTCCTCAGCTAGGTCCAAAATCCAATCCGATCAGTAGTTTCAAAACTATCAGGAAAAAAATAGTTTGAACGGCCATATTTACGGAACCCCTAGTCTAATTTTGCTCATTGATGAACGTGACCGCGATATTCGCGATCCAAACCCACCCTGAAAATTTCAAAATCCTAGGCCTTTCCGTTCAAAAGTTACAATTTTCTATGGTTTCTATGGTTCTGGTCATGCGATTTGGACAAAATATTGCTTTAATATATCATTCTCGATTAAAATACAAAATTTCATCTCGATCGAATCCGTAGTTCCGAAATTATCGAGAAAACTAAATTTCAAACGACCGTATTTACGGAACCCCTAGTATAATTCTGCTCATTGTTAAACGTGAACGCGACATTTCAGATCCACACCTATCCTGAAAATTTCAAGTCTCTAGGCCTTTCCGTTCAAAATTTATGATTTTCTATGGTTTCTATGGTTCTGGTCATGTGATCTGGAGAAATGTAGCTTGAATATATCATTCTTCATTAGTATACAAAATTTCGTCACGATCGAATCTGTAGTTTCGAAATTATCAAGAAAACTAAATTTCAAACGACCATATTTACGGAACCCCTAGTATACTTTCGCTTATAGATGAACGTGATCCCGACATTCGAGATCCACACCTATCCTGAAAATTTCAAGTCCCTAGGCCTTTCCGTTTGAAAGTTATGATTTTCTATGGTTTCTATGGTTCTGGTCATGTGATCTGCAGAAATGTAGCTTGAATATATCATTCTCCATTAGTATACAAAATTTCTTCACGATCGAATCTGTAGTTTTGAAATTATCAAGAAAACTAAATTCCATATTTACGGAACCCCTAGTATAATTTTGCTCATAGACTCATGAACGTGATCACGACATTCGAGATCCACACCTATCCTGAAAATTTCAAGTCCCTAGGCGTTTCCGTTCAAAAGTTACAATTTTCTATGGTTTCTATGGTTCTGGTCATGCCATATGGACAAAATTTCACATGTAGCTTGAACACCTCATTCTCCATTTGAGTGCACAATTTCATCTTGATCAAATCTGTAGTTTTCGAGTAATCAGGGGAACAACACTTTGAACGGCCATATTTACGGAACCCCTGTCGGAATTTGACCCATTAACGAACTTAACCGAGGCATTCGGGAACTGAACCCACAATGAAAATTTCAAGTCTCTAGGTTGTTCCGTTCGAGAGTTATCGTACTTACGGCCGGACGGACGGACAGACTCGAATTTTCAGACGGATTCGTCATCAGTGAGTCGAACATAGTCGATTGAGACCATTTTCGGCTCAAAATTCTAAAAATACAGACATCGTGACGAAATGATATAGCCCTCGTGTAAGTAGTACGAGCGCTCAAAAATTGACGAAAAATGAAGTAATGTGAGAAATTTTCCAAAAAACCACAAGAACTCATATAACTCGGAAACTGTTGATTTTCGGTCATCAATAAATATGGCTCAAACGGCAGCAAATGAGTGATACTAACACGTCCTTCAAGGTCTACGTCTAATTTGGAAACACCCTGTATAGCTTAGTTTCTCTACAATCTGAAATTTTATCGAATTCACCTAGGCTCAAGTTAGATTCGTTTTGCCCACATAATCAGATTTGAAGAGGAGTAATTCATTGCTCATGATCGGGTGGAAGAAGTTTTCTGATACGCCTACATTATCTGGAGATTTTGTAGTAAATTATCTCCACCCAATCGTGCGCAAATACACAGTTTCCAACATGCCCCATATCTTCCACGTTATGTCGAATATTTCCATTTAAATTGGATTATGGTGGGAGACCTTTGTTTAAAATTCTCGCCCCATTCGCGAGTCCGTCGAGGAGGCAATTGTCTATCCGCGTTGAATACTAAGCAATGAACCTCTCTGATTGAAGTTTCTCCGAACTGCATGAGGATTTCCACCGTCAGACGGCGGCGCCGCGTCACGAGATAAATTGGAATTCTTCCTTTTCCGAATTTCCCGGGAATTTTTTCATCAATTCTGCGCGAGAAACTACTCCGTTTTCTCGCATGTCGGGAATGCGAAATACGAGCCTGATTGAATTGTATGTTGTCGTGATGGTGGGAGTTATGGGGAAGATCCTGTTGAAAGAAGTAACTCGGCGGTGGGGCGACGAAAATCGCCCACCTGAATTTGCTCGTGTTGAGTAAAAATAATTATTGCTACTTACATTGTATGTTCAGAGATGCCGATGAGCTGGTGATAGAGATTCCCTTGGGATCTACAGCCACGCAGGTGAATTGACCAGAATCTCTTTCTCTGTCTACCCTGGTGATGTGTAGATCCGACCCTCTCTGGAAGCGGCGAGTGGTATTTTCTAATGATGAGCCTGAAAAAAAAATGTTTCTCATCAGCTAGCATGAATTTATTAAATTATGTCAGAGCCTGCATAATTTTCAGCAAATTTCGATTTTCTTGACGTGGGTAGAGTTTTCAACTTTTCTTTTCCCGAAAACTATTGTGAAAAAACTTGAAAAACATTTTTTTGAAAAGAAAAGAAGATTCTATTTCATTTTTTTTCAAACTACCATATCACCCTGTAGATTTTCACGGGCAATTGAAATGTCGTATGATGAAAACCTTGAAATGTAATATTTTTACCAAATTTCAGATGAATATTTTGGGAAATGCAGATGCTATGCTACGATATGTAAGCCAAAAATTCAGGAGTAAATTAAGATTGTTTAGGCATATTCAAAGGGGTTTTTGTCGATTTTTTTTCAATAAGCTGTATGCTCTGGCAGCAGAATGAAAATATCTCATAGTTCCTTTAACATTCATAAAACATTTTATGATTTGTGAATGTTCAATTTCGAAATTTTTCTTCACGAAAATAGATTGACCCTGGTCGGTATGAATTTTTTTTCAATTGGCTTTATGCTCTGGCTACCGAAAAATAATATCTCAAAGTTCCTTCAACATTCATAAAATATTTTATGATTTTTTTCGCCGAACAAATTTTTTTTTTTATTTCGATGTATTCTGAGAGACAGTGGCGCTCCTTAAGATTGAGTCTGAGGGGGGTATTTACACCCAGTACACCCCCCCCCCTCGTGGAAGCCCGCCTGCTGAGAGAAAACTATAAGATCTATATATCACCATACATATATGGTGAATTTCAACAAAATAAGCGAACATAAAATTTTCGGCAGAATTTTTCTTACTACCTACATGGAAAATTTTACAAAATATGGATTTTTCAATAGAAATAATACATATATGCGTTATCTATATAATTCGAGATTGACGATTCCGAAACCATTATTGCTTTTCTCGGGAAATAATTTTTTTGACCGCTACTGCACTTTGAATTTGAAATTTCATTTGAACCCAATTTTTGAGTGTTCAAATTCTAGCTAGCATGGATTTATCCAATTATATCAGAGCCTGCTGAATTTTTTGCAAATTTCGATTTTCTTTACGTCTTAGAATTGCTTAACTTTTTATTCCCGAAAACTGTAGTAATTTTTTTTTTAATGAAACGAAGATTCTTTTCCATTTTATTTTTCAAACAACCATATCGCCCTGAATATTTTCATGGGCAATTGACAACTCGTATGATGAAAACCTTGAAATGTAATATTTTTACCAAATGCGAGATGAATATTATGGGAAATGCAAATGCTATGCTACGATAAGTAAGCAAAAAAATTCAGGAGTGAATTAAGATTGTTTCGGCATATTCAAAGAGCTTTTTTTGTCCGAACTGTCATAACTCCTCACACAAGCGAACTGAGAATCACCCACTCTAATTTTTCGAAAAAAAAACCTCACACACTAGCACGGTAAACTCGAGGATAACGAGGCTCATTCAGAACTTTTTCCCGCGACCATTCTGTCACCTCCACCTTTGACGTCAAACGTCAAAGGTGACAGAGTGCGAGTTTCAGAACGCACCCGTATAATGAGTTTCTCCCGGCAAAGCGGGTAGAGTGTGAATATTGTGAAGTAGTAGAACGGAACGGAAACATGTTTTATCCGGGCGGAATTCTCGACGAAGTTTACGGATTAGCAATTCACGCGAGGGCAGGTTGGATGTATGGCGGAGACCAGAATTTCCACGAGAGAAAAGTACCAGCGGGAGAAAGGGGGCGGACAAGAGGATAATTATCTACCACTTGGAAAATTCCGCCCGCCGATGCCCATTCAACGCGGCAAAACCGGGTCCGAGGTGCAAAAAAAATGCAGATGCCAGCAGTGGGTTGTCATGTGAAGAGTCTTCAGTTGAAAAATTCCATTCAGTCCCCGGTCTGGAACGACTGCTGAAAACTCGTTGAAATCGGAAAATTCGCCTTTAATTAAAATATTTCACCTGGGGTGGATGATCGAATTAAACAATTTCGTAGCAAACGCAAATCAGGTTTGCGCTTTTTTGTTGAGGGTTTTTAGCTGTCAATGGGGGGAGGATAACGATAGACCCGGAATTTAGCGGTACTGAAAAAAGGCAGAAATTAAGGGGTTTCGACTGTTTTGAATACTAAACTAAACAACGCAGCATGTATAACCAATTTCCGAAAAAATAAATTTGAGGTAGGCTTAATCCTGCACAATCACCGAACCATTGATATTCCAAACTTCATAACTAACAAACAATTATAAGTAGGGCCCAACTGAATTTTCGATTCTTATGGTTCTACGCCAGATAATTTCTAATTTTTTTTTTATTTACAACGATTCATAACAAAAATAATTCATGAAATTTGCCATGAAAAATTTTACGGAAAATTTATTTTTCACTATATACGTAATCGATACCATTCGAGGGTGTAGATTCTGGAACAGTTCTTGCTTTTCGAGAAACAATGTTTCTGGCCGCTACTGCACTTTGAAATTGAAATTACGAAGAACCTCATTTTTGAATGTTCAAATTCGAAATTTTTCTTTATGGATATGGAATGACCCTGGTCGGTGTGGATTCTTTTCCAGTTCGCTGTATGCTTTGGCTACAGAAAGAAAACATCTTAGAGTTTCTTTAACGCCCATGAAACATTTTATGATTTGTTTTCGCCAAACAATTTTTTTTTTATTTTAATGTATGCTGAAAAAAAACTATAAGGTTCATGAGAAAACCGACGCCATATTTGGAATCAGTGTGACCCAATCACTCCATATGGTAAATTTCAACAAGATAAGCGAAGAAAAATTTTTTGACGAAAATTTTTCCTGACTACCTACATGGAAAATTTTAGAAGATATAAATTTTTTTAATGAAAAAAAATTTGACTTAATCTATTTAATTCGAGATTTAAGATTCCGAAATTATTATTGCTTTATTCGAGAAATAATTTTCCTGACTGCTACTGTACTTTCAAATTGAAATTTCAGGAGTGTCCCATTTTTAAACGTTCAAACTCGAAATTTTTCTTCATGGATATGGAATGACCCTGGTCGGTGTGAATTTTTTTCCAGTTGGCTGTATGCTTTGGCTACAGAATGAGAATATCTTAGAGTTTCTTTAACGTTCATAAAACATTTTATGATTTTTTTCGCCAAGCAAATTTTTTTGTTTTAATTTTGATGTATGCTGAGGGAAAACTATAAGGTCTATGTAGAAACAGACTGCACATTTGAAATCAGGGTGACTGAATCCCCTCATATGGTGAATTTCAACAAGATAAGCAACGAAAAATTTTTTGACGAAAATTTTCTTGAATACCTACATGGAAAATTTCACAAAATATAAATTTTCCAATAAACCAAAAAAATAAATGTTATCTTTATAATTCGAGATTGAAGAATCCGAATTTATTATTGCTTTTCTCGATAAATATTTTTCCTGATCGCTACTGCACTTTTAATTTAAAATTTTAGAAAACCCTCGGGAAAACACCATCTTTCAATGTTCAAATTCGAAATTTTCCTCTATGGAAATGGAATGACCCTGGTCGGTGCGAATTTTTTTCCAGTTGGCTGTATGCCTTGGCTACAGAATGAGAATATCTTAGAGTTTCCTTAAAGTTCATAAAACATTTTATGATTTTTTTCGCCAAGCAAATTTTTTTGTTTTAATTTTGATGTATGCTGAGGGAAAACTATAAGGTCTATGTAGAAACAGACTGCACATTTGAAATCAGGGTGACTGAATCCCCTCATATGGTGAATTTCAACAAGATAAGCAACGAAAAATTTTTTGACGAAAATTTTCTTGAATACCTACATGGAAAGTTTCACAAAATATAAATTTTCCAATAAACCAAAAAAATAAATGTTATCTTTATAATTCGAGATTGAAGAATCCGAATTTATTATTGCTTTTCTCGATAAATATTTTTCCTGATCGCTACTGCACTTTTAATTTAAAATTTTAGAAAACCCTCGGGAAAACACCATCTTTCAATGTTCAAATTCGAAATTTTCCTCTATGGAAATGGAATGACCCTGGTCGGTGCGAATTTTTTTCCAGTTGGCTGTATGCCTTGGCTACAGAATGAGAATATCTTAGAGTTTCCTTAAAGTTCATAAAACATTTTATGATTTTTTTCGCCAAGCAAATTTTTTTGTTTTAATTTTGATGTATGCTGAGAGAAAACTATGAGGTCTATGTAGGAACAGACTGCACATTTGAAATCAAGGTGACTGAATCCCCTCATATGGTTAATTTTAACCAGATAAGCAACGAAAAATTTTTTGACGAAAATTTTTCTTGACTACCTACATGGAAAATTTCACAAAATATAAATTTTCCAATAAAACAAAAAAATATATGTAATCCATATAATCCGAGATTGAAGAATCCGAATTTATTATTGCTTTTCTCGATAAATATTTTTACTGATCACTACTGCACTTTTGATTTGAAATTTTAGAAAACCCTCGGGATCTTTCAATGTTCAAATTCGAAATTTTCCTCTATGGAAATGGAATGACCCTGGTCGGTGCGGATTTTTTTCCATTTGGCTGTATGCTCTGCCTACAGAATGAGAATACCTTAGAGTTCCTATAACGTTCATAGAACATTTCATGATTTTTTTCGCCAAGCAAATTTTTTTGTTTTAATTTTGATGTATGCTGACAGAAAACTATAAGGTCTGTGTAGAAACAGACTGCACATTTGAAATCAGGGTGACTGATTCCCTTTATATGATGAATTTAAACAAGATAAGCAACGAAAAATTTTTTGACGAAAATTTTCTTGAATACCTACATGGAAAATTTTACAAAATATAAATTTTCCAATAAAACAAAAAAATATACGTGATCTATATAATTCGAGATTGAAGAATCCGAATCTATTATTGATAAATATTTTCACTAATCTCTACTGCACTCAATTTGAAATTTCAGGAAAACCTTCGGGAAAACCCCATTTTTGAATGTTCAAATTCGGAATTTTCCTCTATGGAAATGGATTTTCCCTGGTCGGTGTGGATTTTTTTCCAATTGGCTGTATGCTCTGGCTACAGAGTGAAAATATCTTGAGTTCCTATAACGTTCATAAAACATTTTATAATTTAATTCGCCAAACAAATTTTTTTTTTATTTTGATGTATGCTGAGAGAAAACAATAAGGTTTATGTAGGAACAGACTGCACATTTGAAATCATGGTGGCTGAATCACTTCATACATGTATGGTAAATATCAACAAGATAAGCGGACAAAAAATTTTTTTCGAAAATTTTTCTTGACTACCTACATGGAAAATTCTACATAATATAAATTTTTTAATAAAAAAAATATATACATATACATATACCTAATCTATATAATTCGAGATTGAAGATTCCGAAACTATTGTTGCTTTTCCCGAGAAATATTTTTTGTGATCGCTACTGCACTTTGAATTTGAAATTTCAGGAAAACACCATTATTGAATGTTCCAATTCTGAATTTTTCTATATGGAAATGGATTGACCTTGGTCGGTGTGGATTTTTCCAATTGGCTGTATGCTCTGGCTAAAGAATGAAAATATCTCAAAGTTTCTTCAATGTTCGTAAAACATTGTATGGTTTGTTTCGCCAAACAATTTTTTTTTTTTATTTTGTTGGATTCTGAGGGAAAACTGTATTATCTGTCAGGCAACCTACCTGCATGCAAAATTTTACAAAACATGAAATTTTCAGTAAAAAAAAATATACGTAATATATATAATTCGAGATTGACCGCTACTATGGGTAGGTACTTTGAATTTGAAACTTATTTTCTAATGTACGAATTGAAAGTTTTCCTCTATAGAAATGGATTAACCATGGTGGACGAGAACTTCTTCCATTTTGCTCCATGCATTGGCTACGTAGAGAAAGTATCTCAAAGTTCATAGAACGTTCCTATACAATCCCATTTCCTAATAACGCCTAGCCTTTCACACAGTAAATATCAAAAGTTGCAGGTCTTCAATCTTCCGAAACTGAACGTATCTCAGGGCGTTCACGATACTTTGAAGCACTGCCATTATCCGACAGGTCAGAACTAGAAAAATTAACCGAATCCGGTTGTAGTTCCTTTTATGGTACCTGACCTGGTACTACGGCGTTAAAACTGCCTGAATAGTCATTCATAGATCTTAATAAATCCCTAATAATAAACCAACACTATTATCATTCCTTTGGCGAACCAACTTTTCTTTCACTCATTCTGGCTTTATATCTAACGGTACCTACTACGTATTTCTATCCCTTTTTTTCGAAAGATCGAAAAATTTGAGTTTTTACTCTACGACACCCTAACTTGGACCTAATTATTTTGGTTGTAAATTTCTCAATTTCTGAACATTCTTTTCTTCTGTTCCTCTCGATATGAGTTAGTAAATTGACCATAAGGACCATCATAAATCTTAATACCAAAAAAGCAGCAATAAAAGCTACCTGCAACCGCAACCGACCATAAAAATCCCTCATTAGTTCATGTACTCACCATTCAGTTCCCAGTAGTACCTAACCCCGTCCGAGGGTGCCACCTCGCAGGGTAAGGTCGCGGATTTGCCCTGCACCACTTCCACGTTCTGGGGGCTCTTGGTGAAATACAGATCGTCGGCACAAAGGCAGATGTGCGCTGAAACAGGGGATGAATAGAGTTACTGCCGAGGTACAGGAGGAGGAAGAAATTTATTATCGGGTTTATTATGCATATATTGTGTTTGTGTTGAGGGATGATATTGGGGGGGAACCACCTGGTTGGGAAATCACATCGGCTCTATTGATGGATTCGATCAACATGGATGTGGAGAACATTATAGAGCCGTTTAATTGTGTACAGAGGGTAATATTGATTTTATGAAAAAAATTAGGGATGATGAACTTTCATTTCTGATTGGTAAATACCTATCTGATTAATGGAAACCAACAGATATTGCAAATTAATACAACTTTTGAATCAGAGGGGACAGACAAAATCTGATACCCCTTTCTGTTCACTTTTCTGAGAAACTAACAATAGTACTATTCATTTTTGGCCACCTTCTTTTCTTTTCGAGTTATAAGCGAAGATTGGAAAAATGGCGATATCGAAAAAAATTTATATCTCCGCTAATAGTGATAATACAGCTCTGAAATTAAAACATTATACAGGCACTTTTTTACGTAGAATCCAGTGGCGTGCTCGTCTTTTTAGCAGGATTTTTAATTACGAAGCTATGACCCGAAGTTATGTTTTTATAAATAAGAATACTAGATTTCTATGCCATTTTTCGAAAGCTTAATTTTTGCTGATTTCAAAAATATACAACATCGTATGGCTTGTATCAATATAAGTAATAGAAAATGGTCAAAAACATTTTTTCATCTGAGAGTCTCAATATTTCTATGGTTCCAATTGTTGATGAGCACAAAAAATAGAGCTTCTTATAAAAAGAGCAGTCTCCTTCCGTCAATCTCATTATTTCTATACTTTTCACTAATTTTTACAAAAATCTAGATATAAGTATTTAATAAATTTTTATATCTCAAAATTGATTCGGAAACAACGGATCGACTGTGATCTTGGAGAAATTGAGAAGAAAGAAATGAAAAGACTAATATAAGGAGACTGTGGTAATTATACGAAGCTAAATTTTTCTGTGCTCATCAACAGTTGAAACCATAGAAAGATTAAGACTCTTAGATGAAAAAAAAATGTTTTTGAACCATTTTCTATTTTTTATATCGATACCATACGATGTAGTATATTTTTGAAATCAGTAAAAATTAAGCTTTCAGAAAATGGCACAGAAATCTAGTGTTCCTATTTATAAAAACATAACTTCGGGTCATAGCTTCGTAATTAAAAATCCTGCTAAAAAGTGGAGCCCGCCACTGGATTCTACGTTAAAAAGTGCCTGTATTATGTATTAATTTCAGAGCTCTATCATCAGTATTAGCGAAGATATAAATTTTTTTCGATGTCATTTTTCCAATCTTCGCTTATAACTCGAAAACAAAAGAAGGCCAAAAATGAATACATACTTCTATTGTTAGTTTCTCAGAAAAAGCGAACGAGAAAGGGGTATCAGATTTTGTCTATCTCCTCTGATTCAAAAGTTGTAGTACTAAAACATCGAAATTTGCCCACCCCGTACAAAATAAGTGAAGATGCACTTTATAGCGCAAAACTTTCATCGAAACTAATGAAAACTTCACTCCACCCCTGGAGATTCTTCTTCATTATTTTTCACTCGAAATCATAAACATTCAATGATGAAGTCATCTATGAAAGTACAACGAAGTAAAAGTAGAGACAGCTAAATTATAGATCATATAATTCTATTCTTTTTTCACCGGTAAAAAAGATCAATGTCTTTGGAATTAACAAATTAAAGTTGACAGAACTTTTCGAATGTTATGATCCCAAATATCGAACATAGAAGAACGATACCTACCCAAAAATAAAACACCAATCCACACGGCACCTAATCCACTCATTTTCGACTCGGAAAAGCTCGAATCGGCACAAACAAACGAGAAAACAACGTCAAAAATCACATTTCCCGAATTTCCCGTCTCCCCATCCTACTGGACCCGAATGTTCGTCCGGCAAAATACAACAACCGGCCTTGCTCCTCTCGTGTGGTTCACAAAAGTCGAGAGCACAAAGCGCCGCGCGTTCGATTTTGACAAATAGAAGCTCGGTGCTTTCCCTGTGTTCACGTCGAGGTAGAAGAGCTGAAAGCTGACTGAAGCGGAAGCCCTATTGCCCCTTCGGTCTGTATTTCGGTTTTCAATCCCTTGCTAGAGCTTCTCTTCTCTCTTTTCCGTTGCGTCCGTCTTTATCCGGCCGAGCAGGTTTGAATTTAAATGGTCGGTGTGTTGAGCAGTTGTTCACTTGGTTCTCATCCGAGTTCGTCCGGCGTAGATCAGGAAATAAAAATTCAAAGTTGCCAAATTGGGCGAATAATAAGAGTTTCGACTTTTTTTTTTCTTTGACTTTCCGACTACTCTATAGATAGCATTTTCATGCCTCAGAATGAAATTCTAGAATTTCATTTACAAAATATTGAATTTTTTCAATATCTTCCAAAAATTCAAGATAAATTAAAAACGTTGTTTATCTGAGAAGTAGATGAATACAGGTGGGTTGTACCTACATATTTAGGTATCGATTAATTGTACAGGAGGATATCCTATAGATTCGATAAGATTTACGATAGCGATGGCCTATTTATCGCTCATTGGGAAATATTTCTCGTTATTTGATTTCTAGTTAGGGACCTACCACCTTCTGAGTGACTACAGGAAATGTGATTTTTGTTGTTGAGTAGATTTTCCATATATGCATCAGGTACGACAATTCACTTATTATATTATTTTCTTTGTGGGTTTGATAACCGAATGATGTCTATAAAATGTCATCAACAGGCAATTTTTGCAAAGAAAACTTTTTGGTTTATTCATCAAAGAAACAAAAATATAAATGATAAAAAAACTTTGAAGTATACAGGATGTTCTTAAATTTAGGGTACAGACGAAGAGGGGTGATTCCTTAAGTAATTTTAGGAAAAAAAATTCCTATAAACATGAGATCGCAAACGTTTCGTTTTCGAGATACAGGGTGTTGAAGTTTGAATTTTTTTCAGGTTTTTTCTCATAGTATCTACACTCCACAAGATATTCAACTGAAGAAGTTTGGTTCGATGTGTCAAAACTAACAATGAATTAATTCATCACAGCTTACTAACTGAATTTTTATGACAATTCGGATTTTTCTGAGGATTTCGAGAGAATCGTTCAAAATTTGTTTCTCGGAATCGGTACCAGATACGACAAAACTACAGGAGACCATAAAGTTTAGTATAACAACAAAGTTGCTTTTCACATTTTTTCAAATCAACAGTGGCCCACCAGAAAGAAGTTCTGGAGCAAAAGAGGGGACACTGTTCCAGAAAAAATATCACCCTGTAGATTTGCTATCGAAATTGGCATGCCATATGGTGTAAACTCTCAATTGTTATATCTCTGCCAAATTTCAGTCGAATATTTTATGAAATGTAGATACTATGGGAAAAAAAATCAAACCTGTATCTCTAAAACGAAACGTTGGCGAACCCATGTTTATGGGACTTTTTTTTTCTAGAAATTACTTGAGGAATCTCCCCTCTCCGTTTGTACCTTCAATTTAGGAACAGCCTGTGTACTGATTACTGAATACTTTCAAAACCGTTTTTTTAATGTTTAACGATATTGATGTGATTTTGGCATTCGAAAGATACCTTTCGAATTACTGCAACGTTTAAGATCATGTAAATTCTGCTCCAACTGTCTATATAGTTTCCGTGGTGTAGTGGTTATCACATCCGCCTAACACGCGGAAGGTCCCCGGTTCGATCCCGGGCGGAAACAACTTTTTATTTTTTTTTATTCATTATATCTAATAATTCTAATACATTGAAAATCTATACATCTTTCCATTCCTCAGTTATTTCGATTTTCACTATTTAATTGATTATTATTGTTCATCCAGCTGCAATCGACAAAGAAACTTCTATATTCAATTCTCCTGGTTCTTGAATATTTTTCTTGGTCCTAGCTATCATCCATCACCACTATTCTCTGTAAGAATGCTGAACCAGAGAGCAGCCAACCTTTGATAATACTTAGCTGCAGCTAAAGAACACGTAGAATATAAATAAAAATAAAGCACAACAGATATTCCTGAAAATGAATCCGATAGATCGTGCAACACGGCTTCGAAGGTATCATGACCGTTCCTAACATAACCCAACACCCAACCAGGGTACCCACCTCAATAAGCCCTCAGGCGAAGGCATCACGGCATCAGCATGAATTATTTCACAACTGGACCGCCTTCGCTCAGATGAGATGCACTAATGTTTCATTACACCCATTTTCAGTATTGCCATTAGATATGATAGAAGTAACGCGGATTCGGAAGAAAAAGGCGACTCCGAGGACAATAACATCGATGAGGTTATGAACCCAAACACCGAAAGCCTTGAATATGCGCACCAATTGTTTTTCTTTAATCAGGCTACTCTTCCCAAATGGAGAAGATTCCACAAAATGATTGAAAATACTATGCCTCTACCAGATATCTCTTGAATTAATTCTGTTGAATTTTTTCTCACCTCTAGTAGAAATTTCGAAACATTATCGGCTCGTGGCAACTTTCGATAATAGCTCGTGTATGATAAGTTGCAGATCGCGCAATCTCGTAGCCCTTCAAATTCTAAACAAATCAGCTGTCAGATGACAAACAACTGTCAGAATTCCAATTCCCGATGAACGTCATCGCAGAACGACAACAAATACTATCACTACCGAACAGTTCCTCGTTGGCGTATCGTTTTAATGTTCGCATTATCTGCAAATTTCCATCTGGAATCCAAAGTACATTCGTCCGGTGAATGAAAAGTGTATTTAGTGTTTATATTTTCATTTCATCCAACTGCGAAAATGGTGAACACTTGCAAGGTAAATTTTCAAAGATCAACCTTGATTGAAACATTTCAAAACAAGTTTGATGGGATTTCCATAGTTTTTGAGTAATACGTATTTTTCCAGGAATGCGGATGTACTTGCAAGCACTGTGGTAGAGTCGATAATGATATCCATCTTCATCTTGAAATTGAAAATCTTAAGCAGAAGCTTGCTGAAAGGGACAGTCATATCATAAGAATGGAGACAAATTTTTTGAACGACTCTACTGTTGATATTGATGAAGTGATGCTACTCAAAGATGATCTACTAACTTGTCAGGATAAATTTAAAAGGTTAGTTATTGTGTCGAAAAATGAGTAGAAAGGTTTCGACAATAAACTTTCTAATAGAATTTGGTTATCATCCTCATTTTGGGTGAAAGCTTGTACTTTTCCATTAGATATTCTCAATTAAATGAGGTCGAAAAACAAACATGATTCTAGGTAGGTATCCTTCCTGAACCATAATATTTTATAATTATTTACAATATTTGTTTATCAGGGAATAAAATGTCAATAAGTTATCAGATGTATCTAAATATTATCTTCACAATTATACAACTTTGAATGAAACTTATGACATTGAATCAAATCAATTTTGGTGTATTATTTCACTTTGTGATTTTAGGCTGTCTGATGCACACAAACGTGTCCAAAGAGTGAATCAAGGTTTAGAAGATAAATTATTGAAATTAGTAGATGCTTGTGAGACAGATAAGAGTGCACTGGCTAAAGATGTGGCTGTTTTGTCTGAAAAATTGGCCGAAGCGAATTATACGGTGAAAAAATTGACGGAAAGCAATGTAAGTACCTAAAATTCTATGTTATCTAGTTCGCTATTGAACAAAGCATTAAATAGTCTATTATCTCAGTTTATTGTTTAGAGGTAATGAAATGTACATTTCTCGCTTGAATGTGCATTCATACCAGACAATAAGCTGTAGTTTACCTTGAGATCTATATCACCTTGACTGCTTCCAGCATGCAAAAAATATTTTCAAGTTATTGAACACAGAATCTGTAATAGTAAGTTGATATTTGATATCCCAATATGATAACTTCTTTTTAGTTGCCATTACAATAAATTGCACCTTTGCAGAAATATTTTAATTTAATTTTCAAATAAGAAATGTCAAAATCGCAATAAGCTCCTGAAAATATATGATCAGTGTTGCCAATGGCGCTCCATCGAAATATCCGAATTTTGCGTGAAAAAAATCCGACGCATCCATAAAAATATCCGAAAAAAAACCTTATTTCCTTATTCCTTTAGGGTGAAAAAATTTGACATTCATCGTCGGGTTGTAGACTGTGCTGTCATATAACGGTAATGATTAACAAAGCGAGTTCAAATTTAGTGTTCTGTAATTGATGATAGGGAAGAATCACGGAGTGGGCGACATCTACTTTTAATTCTTTGAAATACCCGAATGGTGAACAACAAACTAACGTGTGTGTGTTTATATGGGAAAAGTGCCAAATATTTGTATGATTTTTGGACATTGTTTCAAATAAACTGTATACGAGCTTAAAATGTAGCGGATTGTAAGATGTAATGTGGGAATAAGATCAAGAAAAATGTGCTCTGTTCCTCGATGCTCATCTCATAGTTCTTGTGAAATTTCTTTGCATAAATTCCCGTTGAATCCCAAGTCAGTTAAAAATGGCAGACAATCTTGAAGATTGGGAAACGTATCACAAATAAGTTGTTACTTTGCAGCAAGCACTTCCTGAAAGATGTTTTTTTATCGTAAGTTCAATAATTTTCTATTATATGTTGTTCACCATTCGGGTATTTCAAAGGATTAAAAGTAGAGGTCGCCCACACCGAGATTCTTTTAGGATGATTATTTCCTTCCTATTAATTTTGACCAATCGCTATCAAGAATTGGTATGTCAAATATAAATTTTAAGTGGAAAAATTACTTAACAACTGTCAACTTAGCTGTCAGCAGTTTTTCCGGAAAAAAAATTGGAAAATTTTCATGCAAGTTTGACAATTTGCTTTGTAAAAACAAACTTGATGGTTTCTATGCTGTGTTGCTATGTACCGTTACCAACAACAAAGATCACAAACAAATTTTTCCTGTGGAAAAATTGGAACACTCGTTTCTAAGTACCTAATCTGTTTTAACAAATAGCATTCGCGAAAGTGGAAAAATCCTCGTCTTCGACTCGGATTTTTAAAACCACTCTCGCTCATGCTATTTGTTAAAACAAATTACTTAGAAACTCGTTTTTCCGAATTTTTCCGGAAAAATTAAATGCACTAGGGATATTACCCCCGAAAAAAATTGACATTCTTTGTTGGGTTGTCGACTGTGCTGTCATCTAACGGGAATGATTAACAAAGCGTGTTGAAATCTAGTGTTCTGTTATTGATGATTGGCAACCCTGCATATGATTCGAACTTTTTTCGGAACAAATTTGGTCAATTCATGCACTCTTCCAATGAATATTCCTTATTCAAAATATTCAATTTCCAAACCTTACCAAATATGTAATCTGAAATTGAACAATTTTGTCACCTTCTATATTATCACATTTATATTTTCAGGAAAGATACAAGACAGATGTAAATGTTGCCATACAATTCCTCCAGTGCAAGCAAAGCAATTTCGTCGCTCATAAATTCGACACCGTAAGCCCCTAACACCCTCCGGTTTAGCCAAACCTTACATATTTTCATTTCAGTTACCCGCAGACATCCAGAGTGAGGTATCCGTTTTCATGACGCACAAGAAGAAACCGGAAGAAAGAAAATTGATCGAACCGAAAAGCATCAAAGTTCCGATACCCACGTTTCCGCCAACGGCGATGTTTTATTCGTTACCTAAATCTCCAAAGGATGAAAGAAAGAACGAGGAGGAAGGTCCTCCCTCCAATCCCCCCGTCGACCTGGTGTCAGCGGCGATAATGGCGATGGTTTTGGAGGAAAGACAGAGGGAGAGGATGTGCGTCAAACACTGCGATACGTGCACGTGCTCGAAAAATTTGAAACTGACAGATCCCAACAGATATCACGATACCGGAACGCAAACCACAGAGTTCAAGCCAAACGATCAGAAGATGACGAGAAGCACAGATATCGCGAACACAAAAGTGCCAAATTTCGAACTAGAGAATTGCAATAACATAGTGAAAGTTCAACCGAATAATTTTCTGGTGGAAAAAAGTAGTTCTAACGCATCGAGTCTCATAGATCTCGATGTCAACTCGAATTTGGATTCAAACACTTTGAATTCGAACTTAGTTAGTGAAGTCAGTGTTAAATGTGAATCTATTTTGATGTTAGACGATAGTTTGGTTAGAAAGATCGATGCGACGCAGTCTAAAGCACTTCCTATCGATCAGAGTTTCAAAACTTCCAGCGATGTTCCTCCGAATATAAACAGTAAACCAATCGCTTCATTCAATTCGTTGATGCTTCAGAATGGGAGGAAGGCTTACAGCAGTAAGCTTAATCTCGTTCATGCTCACAAAAATATCGATATCAGTGCGGCAAATGTAAATTCGCTTAGGAAAGATGTAGAAGAATTAAACGACGGGGACCAAAATCACAGTACTAATTTTCAGAGTAACAAAGAGAATTTTCAAAATTTAGATAGGTCAAAATATCAAGAAATGGAGGAAAACGTGAAAAGATTCCTATTCAAAAAGACTGAGCTGTGGAAAGAGCCGGCTGAAGGTATTCCTAATGGTGAGCAGTCTCCGGAAGATTTGCAACAGACTTTTTCGCACACGCAAACAGAAATATAAGTTGGGGCAGTCTGAAATGTCATTGTTGTTTTTGTATTATTTCGAGATTATTTTTGTTGATTTTTTGCGAGTCTTTTCGATCATTTCAGCTTGCACCATTGCTTTAATTTTTTGTTGATTTTACAAAAAACGTGAAAGAGTAGGTATCGAAACTTTTATTCTGAAAGAATAAGTTTTTGGTTGATTTATCAAAAACGTGGAAGTAACTACAAAAATACAATTTTGTCTTATTAACCAATCTTCCAAAACTATTTTACTGGGTTATAATTATCGCCTAATCTCTAATTTTTTTTCAATTGAAAATAGCGATTGCAGAAATGAGATAAACAAAGACTAAGTAGTTGATATTGGAAAAATTGTAATCGTACACTTGTATTTGTGTTGTGACATTGAGCTTTAAGGTAAAATATAAACAGGGAACAGTGTAGCAGACAAAGAGAATTATCGTAGGTAAATCAAAAGTGAAAAATTGGGAAACTTTATTCTAGTAATTGGCTTGAAATGGTTGTGAGGTTCTATCAAGACTAGCGGAGAAAAAGTTTATATATTTATGTATATTTCCTGAGTATTATATACACGATGGCTTCAACTCGACAAACAGTATTTATGCTTAGCATACATGCTCAAAAAAATGTGAAATTTATAATAATTATTTATGCTCATACAATATGTATTTAATTATTTTTGAAGAATACTATATATTTTGTTTTATTCAGTTGTTATTGTGGAATTGAATAAATACAATGGTTCCTTATCTTCATCAGGGCATGTGTAAAGACAAGAAATTTCCCAACTTGATCCAATGAAAATAATATACCTGAACTTTATAGTCTGGTAGTGATATATAATTCAAATGAATATTTCAAAGAAATCTACTGGTGTTTTATTTTTTCTTCACAAACTAAATAATTTAAGCACTACTAGCCCTATATTAACAAAATTGAGAAGATATAGGGGGTGCTTCTCAGTTCATTATACAGGTAGTACGCTGATTATTTAACGTTCATAAATTTCAGGACGTGATTCTAGAAGCCGAAATATGTATAAAACATAGAATTTCTCTGTCATGATCCGTAAAAACCTGTATGTTTGCGATTTTCTTGTCAAAATTAAGCAAACAAGTTAAATTCAGTATGCGAGGATTTTCGGATATGTCAAATTGTTTGGCGATAACAAAGATACGAATTTATACCAGTGGTGGAGATAATTGGGGGGCTTCCATAAAATGATTGAATTCTTAATCGAAAAATGGGATTCTTCAAACGTTTTTAAGGGAAAAAGGACACTAGGTGGAAAGCGTTACGGAGCACCATTCTGGAGGAAAAAAAAGGTTTTTCTGCTTTCAATCTGAGAGTAGAACTTTTCCAAATGAGTGCGGAAATAACCCTGCTATTCGTTTTCCGCACGCAAATATTAAAGAATAGAGTCTGTTCTTTCGTACTGATGGAACTTATGTGATTTAGCAATCAGAACACATTCATTCACTTAAAGCCCGAAAGAATGCGCTCACTTCTATGTATATAAAATTCTATAACGTCAAATTTTGACTTTACCAATGTGATCAAATTGAAATAAGAAATTTCGTGATCAGGATAATCACTTTCGAGTTGTGGAGGGGGGAACTGATTGAAAACGAAAGAAAGATCGCTTAAATAACTGATCTATGTGATTTAACTTACATAAATCACTTCGCTCAATACCAAAGAACATTACTATTCATACAATTTTGACATGCCTCTATGAGCTATGCGCACAAAAAATAATTTCTAATGACGTCAATTTCAAGACGAAAATTTTTGCTATATAACGTCTGTATCAAGACGAAAACTATCCCTGAAAGTGTTTCATTTACGCTAGCAGGAAAAATATTTTTCCTAACTCATGTGGAAAGTGCCTTTTCCGCACACAACTGCGAATTGCAGTCTCCTGCAGAAAAAATTCATTTTCCACACTTGTTCTGAAAATAACTATTTTGATGCGATACATTCTAAGAAAGCCATCGACTTTTATTCAACAAATTAGTAGACGACTGTCACTTTGACATTACTGGCAAACACGTCATATTAAATGCATCTGCTAAATTTTGACAAAATAATCGCTTAAATAAAGATATGAAAATTTTTTTTAAAAAGCATTGCCGTGAAGTCAGGAGCTTTTGAGCGCTCGTTCATCCACCTTGTAGGTGGATTCGCATCTTCCAGTTTTGGAAAACAATTGAAGAAATGTTTGACAGCTGTCAAACAAATTTCAAATTAAGGCGAAACTCCAGAATACACGTCAGGCTTTAGATGATTTTTTTTTCGATAATTCGCTAGAATTTTCTACGGTATCTATGGTCTTGGGGATGCGATCTGGACAAAATTTTCCAAGTAGTTTGAATATATTATTCTTCATCTATTTCCGAAATTTCATTTCAATCCAATGGGTAGTTTCGAAATTATCAGGAAAAGAATATTTTGAACAGCCATATTCACGGAACTACTAGTCAAATTTTGCTCATTGATGAACGTGACCACGATATTCACGATCCGAACCTGTCCTGAAAATTTCAAGTCCCTAGGCCTTTCCGTTCGAAAGTTATGATTTTCTATGGTTCTGGTCATGCGATCTGGAGAAATGTAGCTTGAATATATCATTCTCCATTAAAATACAAAATTTCGTCACGATCAAATTCGTAGTTTTGAAATTATCAAGAAAACTAAATTTCAAACGACCATATTTACGGAACGCCTAGTATAGTTCTGGAAGGAAAATAATTTTTATTCCATTTTTGTATCTTTCACCTTTTCCCACAAAAAAATACTTAACTCTCTGAGTTGTCCGGAAAATTATAATTTTCCAGAAGAATTCACTGGGCTTTACATAATTCGATTCGATTCATTGTTTGAAATTTTTTCTCAAAAATTAGTGTACGACTGTCACTGTGACATTTACTGGCAAACACGTCATATTAAAATTTATTTGCATCTGCTTAATTTTGAAAAAATAATAGCTGAAATAAGGACATGAAAAAATAGACTGTTAACCCTTTGAAGTCAAGTGGTCCCGCTAGAGTACCACAAATCTAAGAATTTTTCCTGCTTGCCTAGTATGCGCTGGTTGGAACCACATATGTTTATACGTTATTAGAAACCACTGTCGTCGCTAATATAATTTTAGTTTGTTCGAGGCGCCGTAAGTGTGACATAGTTTTGAATAGGTAGCAAGGTCAAGCGTTACCTGTGTAAACCAACCCTTTGACAACATTATTTTGCCCGCTTGTGATCTTTGCAAATTATTTTGAGGCGAGTTTTATGCTTGTTTAGTATCATAAATTATAATGTAAGGTCCCATTTGGATGAAAAATTTAGGGGGTGTATGATACAGCTAAGGAAACTATGTGATCCCAAATGGAACCACTAGGCATTTGAACGTTATTTATATATCCTCTTGATTTTTTTCAGTTTCAATTATGAGCCTGAATAAAGTAACTTCAGAAAAGATCTATGATTTGTTTGTACGAACTTCCTTCAGATATCCATCCGTGGATGATCTGGATGAACAAGGCAATAATGATTTTATGGAAAATATTGACCCCTTAGAGAAAACTTGTTGAGAATAAACCTACAAGCAATAGTATAAATTATGAATTTGATAGCGAAGATAAACTTTCTCTAACTACAAGAGATCGGTTCTACCTGGTACAAAATATGAGAAATGTGCACATATGCCTATTCATGGTACAAAAGTCAGATGCGCACATTGTAGTTCACGTTCGGTGGTCCACCGAAAAAGGTGGCACTACTCCATTTCTAATGTCGGACTTTGTTCGACCAAGAAGTCTAACTTTTTCCTTAAATTTCACCGAAAATATCAATTTTTTTTCAATTGGATGTTTTCAAGTTTTGTGCCCAATTGCCTTGTGGTCCTTATATGGAACCACATTTTATCGTTGAATTTTGCGAAAACAAAGCAATCAAAATTTTGTTGTACAGTTTTTGTGTGTTTTTCATACCATAAGCAACAATTAAATTGAAACAATAAAGTGTATTTGAAGAAAAAAATAATGTCGGCTTCAAAGGGTTAATACCCAAAATATTTTCAGCTACTTGGTTGAAAGCCCCAATCTAATATTTTTTTCAATTTCCTATTTTTCACTCGGGATCAACATAATTAATAATTGCGTGAGTAATTAAAACTTGTGATGTCCACAGAGAGCGCTCAAAATTGCCGAAATTCAACAAAAAAGGAACCCTAATCCCTTATTTTTTCGGAGTCCACCCGAATATCCAAGAACTCGAAATATTACGCCCCCCCTTTTTTCAAATGCCCGATTCCCAGATGGTGGTTTATGGTAAATCTCGTACATGACAGGAATAACCAATGCGAGTCGAAGGTCCTCAAGAACGGAACCACTTCAAGGGAAGGAACCATACTGCACCATCTGAATTTACGCAGTTCTGTAAATGAAGATCCCGCAGAGCTTTCGTAAATTTTAGGAAGTCGGAACTAGACTTGGTTAAAAAGCCGGTGCTCAGTTGCGATCTTTGAGCGTACCGAAGGCGCCTGTCACCAGTGTCACCTGTCAATTCAGTATCACGTTTTTGACAATAAATGTCAAAGTGACAGCTTGTCACATTGACATATTGACAAAAACGTCATAATGAATTTCATTTGTTAAATTTTGACAAAATATCCAAAAATACAGGTACGTTGATATGAACATATGATACGTACGTTGATATGAAGTTTTTTCCATATCTCGACCTCTAGAATCAAGGCCTGAAATTTATTTCGTTGAATCCGGACACCCTGTACTCTTATAATCAAAATTGGTGAAATTTTTTTCGAGTTGAATGAATAGAAATCACCAACATTCTAACGTAGATATTCGTGGGTACTTCCAAAATTTTCTATTGTTGTGATGATGAACACGAATCCCAAAAATTGGATATTTTTCTATTTCGAAGCAGGTAAAATTGCGTCTACAGCTATTAGATATTGACATGTGAAACCTAGGCGCCTACAGTAATTCTAAGAAGAAAGTTTCGAAACGAAGAAAACTATATCTGAGATCGTTGTTGACGGCAACGAATAATAGAAATAGACTCTTTCTGATGAGCGTCAATAATAATTATGCTGCGTGACTTTGGAATAATTTCAGGAGCGTATAAACCTATTGTTATTTGTCACGAAATCGAATTCTGCTATGCGAAGACAAGTATCACGAATATTGTGTTCAAGGACCGAGCGGAACAGATGGTAAGTCGCCCATTGTTGATGGTACTAATGGCACAGAGAAGACGCAGACAAAAGAGTGGTACTTTCGTCAATACGATTTCACACTCCACGACGTTTATTATCTCTTTTGATAAAGCAAATCTTGGTACCCAGATAGAAATAGTTCGATCAAATAAGCGAATGAAAAAAATCAGTCAATTAAAATTCAAATCAAAATAATATAATATGTGATAGATAAAGTCTCACCCTGTCACCCTATAAAAACAAACTCGAATATAAGTCAATTCAAATCAAAATAATATATGTGATAGATTATAGATTAAGTCTCACCCTATAAAAACTCGAATATAACAAATATACGATCAGGACTGGATTGGAGATTCCTCGTCTACTCGCTCTCCACGAATCCCAACTTTCCGTCTTCCCTCCCATCAGTTTCCCATCTTTCTCTCCCACACCCTTTCCGCCATCCGCCCTCTCTCTCTCCCCGAACGCCTATTCCGCAGAGTTACCCGCGCGCCTTAGCTCTTGGGTTCCGTCCGTCCATCAACCAATTTTCTCCACCATTCGTTTCGTATTCATGGTCGCGGCGGCGTGCCATGGTCGTACGTGCTTTCGTGTCTCGCAAGCGGGAACAGTGAACCTGCCCGATTTGTTTACGTTTGAAAAAAATCGCGTCTCCGCAAGTGCGAGCGGCAGTGTCGGTTTGTACGGAGTGCGATGTGACAATTTGGTGGTTCTTGGCCGCTGACAATGAGCATGAGCGACGGTCTCATCGACGACGATGATACGTGGGAAGATTTCTGGGGTGAGTTGTGATTGATGGCGCCGAGGGAGGTTCCCCAAGGTCGGGAGGAGACGTCTGGCCTTGGCTGCAGCGCGGATCAATTTCCTGAAATTGCAGTGACCTTCGAAGGTTTTGAATGGGTTTGAAAGATACAGATTTGAGAATTGCACTGCGAAGACGTTTTCTAATTATACTACAATTTTGATGTAACCTCAAAGCTAGATGTTCTCGTTTTCTTCAGACTGCAACATTTCGAGAGTTCTATTTTAGTGTTTGAGTTAAAGGAGTCCAGCAACTATCTTTAGCATCCACTTTCAGTTATCCACCTCTAGCCGGTCTAATAATTTCAAGTGAAACATTGTAGCTTCGGTTTCTGGTTTTCCAATAATGAACTTTTGGAATCATTCGACGAAAAAAAGTTCTGAGCCCAACTGAAGTTTTCAGGGCGATACAGAATGAAAAAATCCACCAGGTGTATTAAAAATACTATTTTTGTTTGTTTCTGTAATTGCTTATTTCAGATATAACAAAAAGTCAAACTTCAAGAATATCATTAGCATAAACAATGGCAAAAATACTGTTAAAAATAAGAAAACTCTTTGGATTTAAATATTTTTATTTCCATCAGGGCATCATCAATCACTGGTGGTAGTTACTTCGGATTACTCATTAACTTTTACATGATAGTTTACATGTGTTCAAGACGACCCCATCCTCGTCTCTGGATGTATGGAGTAGACAGTACAAGTTGATGAACCGTGTCTTTTCGAGTCTAGCGTTAACTAAGTCTATTACATGACGGCATTGATTGGTATGGAAGCGTAATATGAAATATACTTAATATCTTTTTCATGATGATGATGAGCCTTTGGTGCAGCAAATGTGCATCGTCTCACCTATCCGGCAACAATAAAAACCACTTGAGGGTCTTTTAACATGCAAGTGGGAAATTTTCTCGAAAGGATTGTTGCTTGAATTCTTTTCCCTTAAACATAATCGAAGAGGGTGATGGAATTTCTGAAGAAATGCATTGTTGTATGCATATGTATCAAAATAATATTATTCCAATGAATGCCACAATTGCGAAAAATTTTTCTTTTTTGAAAAACAAAGTAGAAAAACCAAATATGTTTAGGGTGATTGTTTATATTTTACTCAAAAGCTATCTCATCAAATATTAGTCCTACAAGTACGTTTAAATGGGCAAATATGAAGTATTTT
Organism: Aphidecta obliterata; assembly: GCA_963966015.1. NCBI lineage: Eukaryota > Metazoa > Arthropoda > Insecta > Coleoptera > Coccinellidae > Aphidecta > Aphidecta obliterata. Next base: position 31,285,049 of record OZ014428.1, read on the forward strand.
TTATGGGCATTCAGAATTCAGTACTAAAAAATGCAAAAAAACATCGTTAACCTGAAAATTTTGTGTAAGTTGGTATTTTTCAAATGGAACACCCTGTATTTTATCTCCCTAATCGGTAGAGCTTTTCCTTCTGATTTCAAATATATATCTTTATTGTGGTTATCTTTGTCTGTTTTCGAAAAATATAGATTTTGTCTAAATCAATACTTTGAGAAGTTTAGATTTCAAATATCCCCATAAGAAAATATCCAATGGGGTCAAGTCGGGAATGTTAGGAGGCCAGAGAATGATTCCGTTTCTGCCAATCCAAGTATTGTAATTTTTTTGGTCGTGTGGCGTTCTACAGCTGCCTTAGATTCAGATGAAAACATCCATATTTTTCGAAAACTGACAAAAGTAACCTCAATAAAGTATATATATTTTTATGATTTGAAAAAATACTTCAACAAATATGCATAACATTTGAAATACCTTATAAATATATGAGCGGAAATAATAAAATTAAATGCTTAGTAAGATCCAGTAATGAATAAAGGATACTTCGAAGTCAATTCAGGAAATTCAACCCTCCAATATCAATTATCTAAAACATATATTTTCAAAGGGGGTTCATATAATAATATGAATTTATTCCGTAATTTGGAAACATAAGCTGGACAGAATGAATCAAGAATGCTTCATACCACGGAAAATTTGATTGAAAAATTAATTTGAATCAGTGCAGACAGCTGACCGAGAAAAGTCAGTGGAGATTGATCCTTCAAAAATTTGTTTGAAATGAGATTGGAAAAATTTAGAAAAGCACTGCCGTGAATACAGGAGCTTTTGAGCGCTCGTTCATTCACCTTGTAGGTAGATTCGCATTCTCCTGTTTTAGAAATCAATTGAAGAGATTTTGACAGCTGTCAAAGAAAATTTCAAACTAAGGCGAAAATCCAGACTTCACGTTAGTGCTATAGGTGACCAATTTGTTTTTTGATAACTCGCTATAATTTCCTACGGTATTTATGGTCTTGGTAATGCGATCCGGACAAAATTTCCCACGTAGTTTGAATACATTATTCTTCATCTATGTGCGAAATTTCATTCCAATCGAATAAGTAATTTCGAAATTATCAGGAAAAAAATACTTTGAACAGCCATATTTATGGAACCCCTAATCTAATTTTGCTCATTCATGAAAGTGATCGCGAAATTCGCAATCCGAACCTATCCTGAAAATTTCAAGTCCCTAGACATTTCCGTTCAAAAGTTATGATTTTCTATGGTTTCTATGGTTCTGATCATGCGATCTGGAAAAAATGTAGCTTAAATATATCATTCTCAATTTAAATACAAAATTTCGTCACGATCAAATCCATAGTTTTGAAATTATCAAGAAAACAGAATTTCAAACGACCATATTTACGGAATCCCTAGTCTAATTTTGCTCATTGATGAACGTGATCGCAACATTCGAGATCCACATCTATCCTGAAAATTTCAAGTCCCTAGGCCTTTCTATTACAAAGTTATAATTTTCTATGGTTTCTATGGTTCTGGTCATGCGAGCTGGACAAAATTTTGCATGTAGCTTGAACACATAAGTCTCCATCTAAGTGCAAAATTTCACCTCGATCAAATCTGTAGTTTCGAAGTAATCAGGAAAACAAAATTTCGAGCGGCCATATTTACGGAACCCCTGGGCGAATTTTGCCCAATAACGAACTTAACCGCGCCATTCGAGATTCGAACCTGTCCTGAAAATTTCAAGTTTCTAGGACATTCCGTTCGAAAATTATCGTGTATACGGACGGACGGACAGACCCGAATTTTCCAACGGATTCGTCATCAGTGAGTCGAACATAGTCGTTTGAGACCATTTTCGGCTCAAAATTCGAAAAATACAGACATCGTGACGAAATGATATAGCCCTCGTGTAAGTAGTACGAGCGCTCAAAAAGAAAACATCGAGAATTTTTGTTAAAAAACAAGTCAAGTGGAACTTTGTGCAATTTGAAAGCATGGAAATTACACTTTCAAGTTGAAGGAATATAAAAAGCAGCGGGTCATTGTTATCATAATGAAACAAGCCAAGGGAAATTGAAGAACTATATTTGGAAATAGCTTTGTTCTGTGAGTGCAATCATTTGGTTTGAAAGGATTTATTGATTTGAGAATTATTCAATAGTTGTAGTTAGTTCAATTGAATTCGATTGTTAAAAATATAATTGTGTAAGAATTTTTTAATTTTTCATCTCAGAACCCTCTTTGAGGTAGAGTCTTGGGCAAATCAATTGGAAAATTGAACAAAATTCTTTGATATTGTTATTGGATATCAATTATTTTCAAAATTCAAATAAATTTATTTAAATTTCCACAGTAGAGCCATAACAATATATTTGAAATCAGAAGAAAGAGCTCTAACGATTAGGAAGATAAAATACAGGGTGTTCCATTTGAAGAATACATACAATTTTTGGGTTAACGATACTTTTGTGCATTATCTAGCAGTGAATTCTGAATGCCCATGAAAATACTTCATATTTGCCCATTTGAACAATTTTGTAGGACCAATATTTACTGAGATAGCTGTTGAGTAAAACATAAACAATCACCCTGTACATCAAAACATTAGTATCCTCATCTGGACGTCATTATAGCCTTCATAATATCACTCAATGCCAACAAGGAGAAGAAAGGGTGGTCAACACTTCAAAATATGGTGGGACAAACTTTTCATTGCTGTTATTTTTGAATGCCTTTCTTTTACATAAAAATTTTGTCGTGCAATAAACCAATCAACCTTGCAAGCAACTCCAATATGAAAACAGGAAATTATTGAAGAGATAAGGGTTACAAGGAGCAAGGAAAGGGGTTAATTACCCCTTTTAACTAACCCCCCTTTTCGACCATAATTCGAAACGTTTAATCGGTAATGAAGGGTAAACATGCTGGGTGCTCGCTTCAACACAATTAATTTATTTAAGGTCATTTAAGGGGTTGTGTTGTCATAGGAGTGCCCCCCATGTATGTTCTTTTTTTCCAGTGAAACTCTAATTATTTATCGAATTCGACTATTTTAAGTACGGATCTATGTTGGAGTCTTCATTATGTTCGACATTGGTTCATGAACTTTGGAACTATTTTCTTTGATTATATAGGTGTTCCTACATATTTATTATAATTATCATTTGGAGTCATCGAATAACCACAATTTCAAATAATTACAAAATTACAAGCAATCAATGGTGAGCAAATCAAGGTAAAACTTTTGTTCCACTGCGAATTAGTTATGAAAAAAAAATCTTACTGTATCGTATTGGGTTGAGATCAATCCAATATTTGAATATCGATAAAAATCAGTTCAACGACACGTCATTGTTTCCATCGGAAATTTTCGAACCCTCATTCCATCGAGGACTAGACAGGTCATTAATTCTTTCACTCCGTCTCCGGAAAGTTAACACGTCTTGATAATGCCGAAGCAACAACCTACGATAACAAAGAACGTGGCCTCCCAAAAACTTGTGCATATCGCTCGTTAAGTGTTTAACCCTGTTCGAAAATCCAACCCCTGACCATCTGCTGTCCACGTGCTATACTCTCATATGGCCGGGGATATTCATGGTGTTTTCACAAATTGGTGCGCGGGGTTGATCTTGGGGTTGCTATTCTGGTGAACAAACAGGGAAAGAATAACTCATCTCCCTTCCGTGCTAGAAGAATACTTACTCCAGGTTGGGGTTCGTATTGATTGAATTTGGTCGTCCTGTTACTGATGGCCTTGGAACTGTGACAACATAGCAAAATAATAACTTGATTTTTTTTAACACCATTTACAAACCCCTAGTGACCTCTAAATCAATAAAGCATCTGAATAATCTACAAGTAAAATAATTTTTTATCGAAGTTAAGATATAAACCATCAAATTAAACACACTTGACTTCATGATTGAAGCGATAGCTTTTAAGTTGTCGATAATGGAATACTTCAAGTGGTGAAATGATGAGATTGGGTCTATAAAACTATCAGCAGTTTATTAAGAAATATCGTCTGTTGAAAATTGGTCGTTTTTCAAAGAAACCTCCATCAGTAATGGTGCCTTTAATGCTATGTTCAATTCTTAATTTAACGATTTTATTGTCAACTTCAATTTTCTTATTCGATGTTATAAGTAATTCACTGATTTTATTGCGGATTGTCAATCATCCAACTTGGTAATAACAAGTGGTACTCAGATTCTTTCGATCGATAAATATAGATTTTATGGTATAGTGAAACCTCAGACACGTTATGTTTGGCCCAAAATTCGAACGTGAAGATTTCTGGGAATCCATTATATACGGAATAACACGGAGATTACTATTCACGACAAGAAAGTGGTAGGCGCTGAAGAATCATTGTAATGTGATATCTTCGATATCCATCTCATAAAAGATCGCTTTGAAACTGGGCTCTAAACCAGTTTTGGTTGATCGCTGCTCTTGGTCTAAAAATAAAATCTGAGCTTAGATCTTCGAGGGGTTAGAAATCCCGTGTAATGGGTCGGAGAATCAGGCTAATGTTCGATTAGGGAACGATGAGATAAAAACACCTGATGGGATTTCGAGTTTTTCTTTTATCAATGTTGCCAGTTGGGAGCGATAAATCATGCAATTTATGAGGTACCTCGCCTTTTTATCATCTGATAAATTGGTGAAAAGGTTTCTTCGGTTTCTAATGACAGTCGAGGTGGCCCTTCTTGTGTGGGACTGATATGTTTTGTTTTATCTTGAGACAAAGGTCACAATAATTTAGTTTTTTAGATGAGGAACCAGTATTTTGGCTGGAAGTCCTTATAGTGACTAGAAGTTTTACATCCAGTAGGATAAATTTCTTCGACATTTGCGAGGAATTTTATCAACATGTTATCCAAAAAAATAATCAATAGTGGAACCATGAAATTATCCAAATATACCAGAGGATTGATTTTTTTTGAGGAATTTCAATTTTCACACGTAGCATCTGCGTTTCCTGAGAAACTGAGCTGAACTTTGAAAGATACATACAGGGTGTTCCTAAATTGGAGGTACACACGAAGAGGGGAGATTTCTTAAATAATTTTTAGAAAAAAAAGTCTCATAAACATGGGATCGCAAAATCGTTTTCGATATACAGGGTGTTGAAGTTTTTTCTCATATTATCTACACTTCACAAGATATTCTATTTTTTTTGAGGAATGTCGCCTTTTTCCCCCAAGAAACTTTTTGTGGTAGTTAAAAAATATGAAAAAAAAATCCTTGTTTCATTCAAAATTTTTTTGAATTTTTGCTTTTTTTTCGCATCAGCTACTGATTCCGAGAAAAATAAATATTGAACAATTTACCATGAGTTTATCCAAATATGTCAAGCCTACTGAATTTTTTTGAAAATTTTTTTTTTATTCTGAATTTTTGCATTTTTTCTTTGAAAACGGTAGCAGATACGAAAAATTGAAGAAATCAATATTTTTTGAACTACCAGTGACGCACCACAAAAAAGTTCTGGGGAGAAAAATTGAAAAAAGCACTGCCGTTAAGTCAGGAGCCTTTGTGCGCTCGTTCATTCACCTTGTAGATTCATTCACATTTTCCAGTTTTAGGAACCTAATGCCGAATCAGCTGTTACAGAAATATAAGGATTTTTTCTTGGATTTTCCATTTGATAATTCGTTGGAATTCAAAATGGTTCTGTTTATGTGATTGGGAAAAATGTAGCTTGAATATTCTGTATTCTAATACAATCAGTACTTTCGAAATTATCAGGAAAAAAATATTTTGCACGGAATTGAGATCCACACCTATCCTGAAAATTTCAAGTCCCTAGGCCTTTCCGTTCGAAAGTTATATTTTTCTGTAGTTTCTATGGTTTTGGTCATGCGATCTGGACAAAATTTTGCACTTAGCTTGAATATATTATTCTCGACCTGTTTCATGGGCAATTGACATTTCATGCAATAACCGCGGCAAAAACTCAATTTTTCTATGTAACTATTATGTACCAAGTTTAATTTCGACGCCATTTCCATTGTTTGGACGACGATGAGCCAAACGAAATATTTACACCGGAGACGTGAAATATTGAGAAACGGCTTATCACGCCGTTCTATTTCCCGCTGCTCCGATTTTAATCTGTCACGTAAACGAATGACCGCGAAAAATGCGAGAAAATGTATGCCTAGAAATAGGAATAGGAATGACGATTGTTTCGCCAATAAATCTTTCAGTTTGTTGCGACTGCGTTAGTCATTCATGAAAGAAACAAGGCGCCTATTGGATTTGTCTCAATATTGCGCTAGAGCTTATCGCTGTCAATGTCAAGTCCGCATGTTTGTCGATTTTTTACGTCGACTTGAAATGATGTAAGTCTATGCTTGTGGATGTCTTGTTTTGACGAGGAAAGTTCTAGACCTAGACCTAACTTCCTCCGGGAGTTTGAGGATCGCATTTTTTTTCACTAGGTTAAATATCGCATTCATTCCGCACGTGCGCCAAAAAATGCGTCGAATAATGCATTAACCCAAAAAGCGCCCGACGACTTTTTCACGGGACGCGGCCCGGCAATTACTCCGACAAAGATCCTGGCAGGAATTCCGTCCGAGACATTTAAAAATGCGGCGAACTTGACAGGCCTTCGTAAAGTCCGGAACACGAAATTAATCACGTCGCTACACAGGCGTCTGTTCTTCGTGAAATTGTTATTTTTAAAGCTTCGTGATCGTCTAGGTAGGAGACCAGTTCTCGGGGTAGGTGTGTGTGCCTTGGTGAATTTCGAAGGTGCTCGACTCGACGGAGACGAATTCCCGGAATCTGGAAAGTTGGTGGGTGGGTCGGTTCGGGGAAAAGGTGAATGGGGTGCGATTATGCGTTTTGACAATAGGAGGTTTGGATGGGAATTAAATACAAGGATTATAATTCGCTGTTAATTGATGGTTGTTGAAAAAAGGGTGTTCCTGATTTGGAACTGCTATGAGGGGTGATTACTTGGATGATATCAAGAATTAAAATCATGGAATCGCAAACGATTAGTTTTCGAGATACAGGTTGTTAAAGTTTCCAAAGTTTTTTTTCTCATATGTTACAAAGGGTAGGTACAAATGAAGAGGGGAGATTCCTTGAGTAAGTTTAAGAAAAAAAAGTCCCATAAACATAAGATCGCAAACGTTTCGTTTTCGAGATACAGGGTGTTGAAGTTTGAATTTTTTTCAAATTTTATTCTCATAGTATCTACACTTCACAAGACATTCAACTGAAATTTGGCATAGATATCACATTTGGGAGTAAACACCATGTGACATGCCAATTTCGACAGCAAATCTACAGGGTGATATTTTTTCTGGAACACTGTCCCCTGTTTTCCCCCGGAATTTTTTTTTGGTGAGCCACTGTTAATTTAAAAAAATATGAAAAGTAGCTTTGTTGTTATACTAAACTTTATGGTCTTCTGTAGTTTCGTCGTATCTGCTACCTATTTCAAGAAAAAAATTTTGAACGGTTCTGTCGAAAAACTCAGAAAATTCCAAATTGTCATAAAAATTCACCCTGTATATTTGATATAGAAATTTGTATATTATATGGTGTGAACTCTCAATTGAAATATCTATGCCAAATTTCAGTTGAATTTTAGATACTATGAGAAAAATTTTTTGAACAGCCTGTATTTCGAAAACGAAACGTTTGCGATCCCATGTTTATGGGACTTTTTTTCTTAAAATTATTCAAGGAATCTCCCCTCTTCGTTTGTACCTCCAATTTAGGAACAGAACTGTATATCATATGAGATACTCACATGCAATTTGGCAAAGATATTACGTTTTGAGCTTAACATAATATGAAATGTTTATTACCCGTGATAATCTACAGTAAGCTCTGAAATATTTGGAAAATTGTTTAAAATTTTTTTTTTCACGAAAACGCAAGTAGATACAAAATATTTGCGGAATGTGAAAAAGTCGTTGAATAAAGCAAATATTCTTTTTCATTCATTTTCAAACTACCAGTGGCGGCGCATCAAAAAAAAAGTTCTGGAGGGAAATGAGAACTGCTCCAGACATAATATTACCCTGTAGATTTTCACCGGCAATTGATCTATGATATGATTTAAACCTTAAAGTGTGATTTATTTCCCGGATTTCACCTGGATATCTTCCAACATGCAGTTGCCATGAAGAACTTCGAAAAAATTCCAACGAAGAACAACCTGTAGACCCGTATACACGATAACTTTCGAACGGAAAGACATAGAAACTTGACATTTTCAGGGTAGGTTCGAATCTCGAATGCCGCTCTTAAGTTCGTTATTGGGCAAAATTCGACCAGGGGTTTCGTAAATATGGTCTTTAGAAATTGAGTTTTCTTGATAATTTCAAAACTACGGATTCGATCGTGACGAAATTTTGTATTTTAATGGAGAATGATAAATTCAAGCTACATTTTTTCCGGATCGCATAACCTGAACCATTTTGAATTCCAACGAATTATTGAATAAAAAATCCTTATATTTCTTTAACAGCTGACTCGGCATAATTGACAAAGAGCTGCTGTCATTTTTTTGACAGCTGTCAAGAATTTCTTCAATAATTGGTTTCCAAAACTGTAAAATGCGAATCTACCTACAAGGTGGATGAACGAGCGCTCAAAAGCTCCTGGCTTCACGGAAGTGCTTTTCATATTTTTTTTCTCGAAAATGAGAGCAGATACAAAATATATATTTGCGGGATGTCAAAAGATTTTTAAATGAAGCTAATATTCTTTTTCATATTTTTCAAACCACCAGTGGCGCATCACATGAAAGTTCTGGAAGAAAAGAGGACACTGCTCCAGAAATAATATCGCCCTGTAGATTTTCACGTGCAATTGACTTATAATATGATTCAAATCTTAAAGTGAGACATCTTTCCCAAATTTCACCTTTCATCTTCAGACATGAAGATGCCATGAGAAAAAACTTCGCTGCCTAGCATTTTTCGATATATGTTTATTGTTCCAAAACTAAATTGAAGGTACAAACGAAGAGGGGAGATTCCTTGGGTAATTTTAAGAAAAGAAGTCCCATAAACATGGCCGATCGCAAACGTTTCGTTTTCGAGATACAGGTTGTTAAAGTTTGAATTTTTTCAAGTTTTTTCTCATAGTATCTAGACTTCACAACATATTCAACTGAAATTCGGCATAGATATGACAATTGAGAGTTTACACCATGTCACATGCCAATTTCGATAGCTAATCAACAGGGTGATATTTTTTCTGGAACACTGTCCCCTGTTTTCCTCCAGAATTCCTTTTTGTATGCCACTGTTGATTTGAAAAAATATGAAAAGCAGCTTTGTTGTTATACTCAACTTTATAGTCTCCTGTAGTTTTGTCGTATCTGCGTCCGATTTCCAGAAAAAAAATTTGAACGATTCTCTCGAAATCCTCAGAAAAATCCAAATTGTCATAAAAATTCAGTTAGTAAGCTGTGGTGAATTAATGCATTGTTAGTTTTGACAAATCAGTTGAATATCTAGTAGATACTATGAAAAGAAAATTCAAACTTTAAGACCCTGTATCTCGAAAACGAAACGTTTGCGATCCCATGTTTATGAGACACTTTTTCCTTGAAATCGCTAAAGGATTCTCCCCTCTTCGTTTGTACCTCCAATTTAGGAACATCCCGTGTACGTATTTCTCACCACAATTAGCATAATTCAATAATATTCCAATTTTGAGCATTTCGAAGGGAAAGTGGAGTCGATCGATGATTTATCACCCATTAGGCGTAAAGATGATGGATGCTGTTCTCGATATATGAATATGAATATATGAATAATTGACCCATAATGAGCTCTTCTTACCGCACTTAAATGTGCTTCAGGAATTGTTCGTTTAAAATACTTGGATGAATTATGGTTCAGTTCGTTGACGTTGCAGTTTAATAGTTGCGATCAGAGCCGTACCTGTTGCGGGTCGAAGATCACCTCGTCGGAAAGTTACCAATAATATTGATTCCCGATGTTTGAAATAAAATCACGCCTCTCAACCTGAAACCCAACATCACGTCTTGCCCTTCTACGCAAATTCTCGACCAAACGCAAAATGTCCCTTCACCCGAGATGAAAAATTCCACGTGTCATTCCCATCTCCGCAACAACAAAGCCGATAGATCCAACTCAATTTTCGAGTAATTGACAGCAGCCGAAGATCGACCCACGAGGTCTACCTGCAACCTGGCAGAGTACCACGCATCTGCAACTGCCCACGACCCACCAATATGTTCGTACCAACACCTAACCAGCGTTTCTCTAACTGTAAATCAATAATACAGCTCGTTTTATGTCAACATCTGAACGCAATATCACGAAAAAATGCGCACTGAACCATTTGAAAATGTTATTTCACTCACAATGTTAATTGCTACAAACGCCATATGGCTGACCATGAACGCGGTGGAGGTAAAGTGCAGTTGTGAAACAACTCGACAAAGTGGGCTTGTTCTCGTTAGTGGTGGATCGAAATCGTGTCCATTCGGATGATTAACATATCTATTGATCCTCCGCTTGATGAGAATTGAGGATGTCACTAATTTATGAAAAAAAATTACGATAAGCACTGCCGTGAAGTCAGGAGCTTTTGAGCGCTCGTACATCCACCTTGTAGGTAGATTCGCGTTTTTCAGTTTTAGAAATCAATTGAAGGAATTTTCGACAGCTGTCAAAAAAATTCTCAAACTTGTGCGAACCTCCAGACTTCATGTCAGTGCTTCAGCTGACCAATTTTTTTTCGATAATTCGCTAGAATTTTCTACGGTATCTATGGTCTCGGTAATGCGATCTGGGCAAAATTTCGCACGTAGTTTGAATATATTATTCTCCAGCTAGGTGTGAAATTTCATTCTAATTCAATCAGTAGTTTCGAAATTATCAGGAACGGTCATATTCACGGAACCCCTTGTCTAATTTTGCTCATTGATGAACATGACCTCGGAATTCGCGATCCGAACCTATCCTGAGAATTTCAAGTCCCTAGACCTTTCCGTTCGGAAGTTATGATTTTCTATGGTTTCTATGGTTCTGATAATGCGATCTGGAAAAAATGTAGCTCGAATATATCATTCTCGATTGAAATACAGAATTTTATCTCGATCGAATCCGTAGTTTCGAAATTATCGAGAAAACAAATTTCAAACGTTCGTATTTACGGAACCCCTTGTCTAATTTTGCTCATTGATGAACGTAACGTAACCAAACCTATCCTGAAAATTTCAAGTCCCTAGGCCTTTCCGTTCGAAAGTTATTATTTTCTATGGTTTCTATGGTCCTGATCATGCGATCTGGACAAAATGAAGCTTGAATTTTCTCCATTAAAATACAAAATTTCGTCACGATCGAACCCAATAAAACTGGCAACACCGGAATATGTCAACCAGAGGACTTATAACGTCACAAAAAGCGGTCATAGCGATGAATGTCTGACTAAATTGGTAAGTTTAAAAGCAGCGTTCATAAGAATATTGCGAAATATCTCTCAGAAAATAATAATGCATAGATAAAAAAAAATTTTTGTAATTTTCATTTCAATATTTTTTGTCTCATTGCTATATTGTTTGTTTGTATCGATTTTTTTACAGTAAGAGCAATGCATAATCCCCAGAATCGAATAATATAGGGGTCAAGAAAAGAAATTAAAAAAAATATATCATTCTTTATTGAAATACAAAATTTTGTCACGATCTAACCCAATGAAACTGGCAACTCGGGAATATGTCAATCAGAGGACTTATGTCGTCACAAAAAGCGGCAATAGCGATGAACGTCTGACTAAATTGGGAAGTTTGAAAGCGGCGTTCATGAGAATATTGCAAAATATATCCCAGAAAAAAATTATGCATAAATAAAATGAATTTTTTTGTAATTTTCTTTTCATTTTTTTTTTGTCTCATATATTGTTTGATTATGGATATTTTGTATTAATTTTTTATAGTTTATATAACACACAATTTCCAGAATCGAACATTATAGGAGTCAAGAAAAAAAAATGAAAAAAAAATCATACAAACATTTTTTGAAGAAGAAAAACCATATTTTCGAAAATGGTTATTCCCTATTTTCGATAAAATAAATTTTAATTTGTGTTCTGATGACCCCACTTCAGAAGACAAATTCTACAAGAAAAAAATCGGAAAATTCTTGAACCGTTTTTCCGCTCCCCACCATGTTCATAGGCTTCTGCATGTCGCAAGTCCGTTCACATAGCCTAACATATTGCAGAAGAATTGACTTCTTCTACTTCATCAACCATAAATTTTGCCCAGTTGACGTTCACCTCGAGTGTCTCCAGTAGTCGCGTTATGTTTGGTCTGTTATTTCTTTTGCTTCAACTGGTGAAGGCTGCCTTTGTTATCGTATCAAGTTCACGAGTGTGTGACAATATCCAAAACAATTATTATTAACAAACGAAATGGGATCTGGATGCCTGGTTTTTTGTTACACCTTCCTGAACACTAGGTGCTGTTGGCGATAATAGAGCGCGAAAAGAATCGAAGGGGATCAGCGAACTCGAAACTTTCAAATGGTCGACAATCTCAACCGACAACCTTCTTTCGAAATTTTCAGTTCATCTGGTTTTTTTTTTCAAAAAATGAAAAAAAATCGATTTGAAGCTGAATCGTGAATATTCACATTCATTTGGAAGTATGCCAAGTCTTATCTCTATCGGAAATACTGCCGATTACTTTTAATTGATAGTGATAACCTTTCAGTTTTTCCTTATTTGTATTGAATTTATTTATAGTTGTCACTTTGTCGCATCATTTTTGTAGTAGAAACTGGATAATTTATTCATGAACCATGTTAGATAACAATCTTAGATCTTCAAATCATCATCTTTCGTTACAGCCAACCTAAGAATAATATCTTATCAATCGATTCTTTCGTCGAAGCACAAACCTATTTTTCACCCGTATCGCCAGTTCGATCCAGCCGGCCATAAACCTAAAGCGTAAACCTGGAATTATTACTTATCACTTACCGCGAAAGATCACATAAATACATAATTACGGGCCATTCTAATGGACGAACATCTAAATAAGGACATTACATATTTTATCCGGCTCGTTGGCACGAACCTCTTCGCCTGCGCCGCCCGGTGCTCGCAACGATTTAACATCGTCAACCGACGCAGCGTATCATCATCATACGAGATGCAAACTTTTTTTTTTCGCGTGTAAATAGTGATGTTGGTGTTGGTGAGGTTATAAATAGCGAATGTGAGGGTATTATTACGATGCGAGATAAGCTGATACGTGTGGGATTTACTAGAGGATGCGGTGTTTGTATCTTGTGTGGCGTTTTGAATGATTGTTTTGAAGGTAGAAACTGGATACGTGATTTTTGGTTCTAGCGAAATTTGAGCCGCATCGCGAATTCGCGAAACTAGTTATTGGGTTTTCTGGTGGTCGCTATAATTTGACACAATGGTTTAGTATTTCCATGAATATTTCACGAAATATCCCACCTCATTCACAAAATTAAGCCTAGCCTTCTATAAATATTTGACATACCCAGACGACTCTAATAAATTCTCGAAGGTTATAAGGAATGCAACAATCAAATATTTTTTGAAAGAAAGTACTCACTGGTCCTTCTAACCCTCCAAAATTATCCAATGAGTGGCTTGAAATATTCACATTATATTCCATAAAACTTAAAATAACCCGAAAATGTTCAACTTCTCGACACGGTTTTATAGAAATAATATGATCTATGACATTTTCAGCTTCATCATTTCTGTCATAGATACTTTATTCAGTACTGCAAAGCCATCTTTTATGATACTCAACTCGATGGTTCGATGATTTAAAGAATTCAGAGATTTCCATAACAAAACACGCTTCAGCTTCTCATTTGGGAAACAGAGTTTCCATAATATTTGAATTGGATTAAAATAATATATTGACAGTTCTATATCCTATCACGCCGGATTATCATAAGTTTCGATGAGTTGCATATTCATAGAGTATTCACTTGTCTATAAATAATTGACATCCCCAGTCAACTCTAATAAATTCTTGAAGGTTATAAGGAATGCAACGATCAAATATTTTTTGAAACAAAGTACTCACTGGTTAAACTGGGACCCTCCAAATCTCCTAAATGACCCCATGAGTGGCTTGAAATATTTACACTATATTCCATAAAACTCAAAATATTAATTTCTCGACACGATCTTAGAGAAATAATATTCAATGACCTATGACATTTACAGCTTCGTCATTTCTGTCATAGATACTTTATTCAGTACTGCAAAGCCATCTTTTATGATACTCAACTCGATGGTTCGATGATTTAAAGAATTCAGAGATTTCCATAACCAAACACGCTTCAGCTTCTCATTTGGGCATCAGAGGTTCCATAATTATTATTGAATTGGATTAAAATAATATATTGACAGTTGACAGTTCTATATCCTATCACGTCGGATTATCATAAGTTTCGATGAGTTGCATATTCATAGAGTATTCACTTGTCAAGACAGTATGAGAAATTCCGATTCTTCGAATCTATCGACAAAAGTCTGAGTGCAACTTAGAAAGCTTCGTCGTAACGGTGATTTACGTGATGAAGGAGGTGAGTAGATGAATGGATTTCAGTTTGTGTGTAAATTTCATAATTTTGTTTGTTTACCTGAATTCGAGAACTAATTGACAGTGAATTCCTACATCGCATTAAGGTTATGTTAAAAAATTCTTCGAACTATCGATACTCATTCAAATATCGTTCAAAATTTGACACTCCTTCATATTCTTATATTCTTATTTTTTTTGCCGATTCTCCTGAAATTTCACATGAGTGTTAATTCAATCAAGCAGGTTACGAAAATGCAGTCAGCTTCTTCATTGGCTCATTAATTGTCCTCTGGTGTTACGATGAAATTTCTACATTTTTATTTTTCATAAAATTTTTCATGAAAACTTATTTTTTTCGCTGATTCTCCTGAAATTTTACATGAGTGTTAATTCAATCAAGCTGGTTACGAAAATGTAGTCGGCTTCTTCGTTGGCTCATCAATTGTTCTCTGGTGTTAGGATGAAATTTCTTCTTTTTCATTTTAATAAAATTTTTCGTAAAAACTTATTTTTTTTGCTGATTTTCCTGAAATTTTACATAAGCGTTAATTCAATCATGCAGGTAACGAATACGCAGTTGGCTTTATCGTGAGCTCATTGTTGGTTCTCTGGTTCCACGATGAAATTTCTACATTTTGATTTTTAATAAAATTTTTCGTAAAAACTTACTTTTTTGCTGATTTTCCTGAAATTTTATATGAGTGGTAATTCAATCAAGCTTTTAACAAATATCGAGTCGGCTTCTTCGTTGGCTCATTAATTGTCCTCTGGTGTTACGATGAAATTTCCACATTTTCATTTTTCATAAAAACTTATTTTTTTCCCTGATTCTCCTGAAATTTTACATGAGTGTTAATTCAATCAAGCTGGTTACGAAAATGCAGTTGGCTTCTTTCTTGGCTCATCAATTGTCCTCTGGTGTTAGGATGAAATTTCTTCTCTTCATTTTTATAAAATTTTTCGTAAAAACTTATTTTTTTTGCTGATTTTTCTGAATTTTTACATGAGTGTTGATTCAATCTGGTAACGAATATGCAGTCGGCTTTTTCGTTGATTCATCAACAGTTCTCTGATGTTAGGATGAAATTTCTTCTTTTTCATTTTTATAAAATTTTTCGTAAAAACTTATTTTCTTTGCTGATTTTCCTGAAATTTCACATAAGCGTTAATTCAATCATGCAGGTAAGGAATACGTAGTTGGCTTCATCGTGAGCTCATTGTTGGTTTTCTGGTTTCACGATGAAATTTCTGCATTTTAATTTTCTATAAAATTTTTCGGAGAAACTTACTTTTTTGCTGATTTTCCTGAAATTTTATATGAGTGGTAATTCATTCAAGCAGGTTAAGAAAATGCAGTCGGCTTCTTCGTTGGCTCATTAATTGTCCTCTGGTGTTACGATGAAATTTCTACATTTTTATTTTTTATAAAATTTTTCATGAAAACTTATTTTTTTCGCTGATTCTCCTGAAATTTTCCATGAGTGTTAATTCAATCATGCTGGTTAGGAAAATGCAGTCGGCTTCTTCGTTGGCCCATTTTGTGTCCTCTGGTGTTGAGATGAAATTTCTAGATTTTTATTTTTCATAAAATTTTTATAAAAACTAATTTTTTCCGCTAATTCTCCTGAAATTTTGCATGAGTGTTGATTCAATTAAGCTGGTTAGGAAAATGCAGTCAGCTTCTTCGTTGGCACATTGAGTGTCCTCTGGTATTACGATGAAATTTTTATTTTTCATCAAATTTTTCATAAAAACCTATTTTTTTTGCTGATTCTCCTGAAATTTCACAAGAGTGTTAATTCAATCACGCTGCTTACGAAAATGCAGTCGACTTCTTTGTGGGCTCATCAATTGGCCTCTGGTGTCACGATGAAATTTTTACATTTCAATTTTTTATAAAATTTTTCATAAAGACTTTTTTTGCTGATTTTACATGTGTGTTAATTCAGTGAAACTAAATTTCGGGAACTAACTGACAGTGAATTCCTACATCCAATTAAGGTTATGTTGATAAATTTTTCGAACCATCGATACTCATTCAAATATCGTTCAAAATTTGACACTCCTGCATATTCTGGTAGGTCAATCGACATGAATAACGTGAATAGTGCGGCTCTCTTTCATCGAAACGTACAGAATTCCAATTCGTCTGGCCTAATATAGAACCTCCGTCAATTCTTCCTATCGACACTAAAAATATCGCCTGAAGATGACCGAGATGAAGACAAAGGATTCATTGTGGAGTTAGTGAACACAACAAAACCATTTACAGATATAATTATTTCAGACGGGTTTCAATTTCCAACGACAACACGATTTGTGTTTATCTATATGTCCATTGATTAATGGCTAGCGCTTAGATAAGACCGAAAGTAACCTTGTATCACCTTGTGTAAAGTCTGTGATTGTGTGTACCTGTTTATTTCTCGATCGGATTCTATGTTTACCTTTTCGTGTTCGACAACGTTGGAGGCGTTTGGTGCTCGAAGAGTGCCCATCAGGGTTTTGATTGATGGGTCCTTCAACATCTCATAAGGATTACAAGATGTCGAAATTCAACCTCAAGATTCTACTATTAAAAAAAAAACTGTTGGAATTTCAAGAGGGTTGAAATTTTTTACAACGATTGACACTACAATGAATGATAATGACATGAATGGTTTCAAATCAAGTAACCGGAAAACAAATCATCCCGAAATGTCCAATCCCACACAGACCTCGTAAAAACAAACGCGGAATGGTTATTTCGAATTCAATTTCGCCAGTTCTATTCGCAATTCACGTCCTTGAATTAATCAAAAATAATAATCAACATTCGCGCCACCAGCCAGAGGTGGAACCGTTCTGAGTCATTCTCGACGTCAAACAAAGAGCGTCGTTTGGTATCATTAATGTCTGTTGAATATTAATATTATAATAATGATTATTATTCGCGGGTTTGCGGTCAGGAGCTTTAGGCCCTGGTTCGGTTTCGTGCGATTATTTTAATCGGTGGTTTTGGCGAGTGCGGAGGTTGACATAGGGTGCAGTATGGATGACAGGTATGTGTTTTCACGTCGAAATTTGATCGGGGCGGGGTATGGTTATTGTTTTCTAGCATCGAAGTGGATACTGCACGCCACTGATTGGAATGGTTGCTTTTCTTGTTGGCAACAACTATAATGTCGTTAAATTGTGTTCGCGTTTGTGTAATTACTATTCATATTCATGATGTTTGAAGGTTGCATCATGTGGACTTTTTTGGTTTCTATTCCCTGAAGATAAGGGTAGATAATACATGTTGGTTTTTTCAGAATTTTTTTTTTTTCAAGTTTTGTAGTGACTGGAATTCGAATATTGTACGAAGTTCATTATTTTTCACATCCCCATCTTATATCTCACGAATATCAAGAAATATCTGATCTTATTTTCTCACATGCAGAAAACGCCACTTTACTCTGACATTCATTTCCACATCACCAAGATTCTGAATCAAAAGATGGACATTCAATTTTTTTTTATGAAAGTACATTATATTTTCTGTCGCTCTTCCTGAAATGTCTGATATAAAACATAAGCTTATTCCATCACGCTGAAAAAGAATATTCACTCTGCTTTTCCAAATCCAAATTTTTTTGAAAAAAGTACTTAATTTTTTCTGTCGGGGTTCCTGAAATTTCTGATAAAAAACATAAGCTTATTCCATCACGCTGAAAAAGAATATTCACTCTGCTTTTCCCAATCCAAAAGCACTATAGTTTTCCGTTAACAAATATGCAGTCGGCATTTTCGTAGGCTCATTCTATGGTGTTAAGATGAAATTTCTACACTTTTATTTTTTATAAAATTTTTCGTGAAAACTAATTTTTTTTGCTGATTTTCCTGAAATTTTACATGTGTGTTAATTCAATGGAGCTGGTAACTAATATGCAGACGGCTTCCTCGTGGGTTCACTTATACTATTTTCTGGTGTTACGATGAAATTTCTACATTTTCATTTTTTATGAAATTTTTCGTAAAAATTTATTTTTTTTGTTGATTTGCCTGAAACTCTACTTGTGTGTTAATTCAATCGAGCTGGTAACGAATATGTGTTCGGCTTTTTTGTTGGCTCATTAATAGTTCTCTGGTGTTAGATGAAATTTCTACATTTTCATTTTTTATAAAATTTTTCGTAAATACCTACTTAATTTCGATATCGAAAGGGAATATATGTGATCTTTATAATTCGAGGGTGTAGATTCCCAAACTACTCTTGTTTTTTTTTCGAATAATAATTTTTCTGGCCGCTACTGCACTTTGAAATTGTAATTTCAGGAGAATTCCATTTTTGAGTGTCGAAACTGGAAAAATCTCTTTGAGGAAATGGATTGACCCTGGTCGGTGTAGATTTTTTTGCATCTAGCTGTCGAAGATTATGAATTTTATCCATGATAGGTATAGAAATCTCGTGAGATGGGACAAGTTCAAACGTCAAAAAATCAATTAGTTGTCCAAACATTTGAGACGTTTAATGCTTTGGTTGCATTTAGTCGAGGTTGTTCAACTCGCGCTAACAAGACTCGACCAGAGCAGTAAAAGTGGAATAATATCAGCTATATTGCAGGAATCGCTTTTCTTCTTACATAACTGACCAACCATGAGTGAATTTTTAATAGGGGGTTCCAATGGACTTCCTAGTTCTGCTCTTCTTCGACGTTGCAACGAATGAACTTCGAGAATACAGTCAAACAAGAATTAATTTTCCTTTTGGTGTGGATGGTTCTTGTTCCTTGATGCAAAAGTTAATAAATAATAGTTCATTGTAGGAAAAGATGCGATATTTCCCCATCGACCGTAAAATCTTTAATAGTGACGTTAAGTCCGATAAATTACCGGGAGGAAAGCAAAACACCATACAGCACTCGGGGGGACAGGGTAATATTCTTCAAATAAGCGTCCGCGTTAAGGTCAGGTCGTAAATTCAGTCCTAATAGACTGCATAAAGAGTGAAACGATCCTAATGACAGTAATCAAGAAACCTATTGTGTGTTTGATTCATTTCTCTGACACTTTCCAATGTCCGAAGGGCAACGTAATATTTCCTTATTGAAATTCGTAATATAAACTACAATGTGAGAGACTCGTGTAACAGGAGAACGCAGTTAACGTTCTCCTGATATCTTTTTTCGAATAAAAAAAAACCGTTACAGGTGCTTTGTGCTTCCGCAGGAAACAGAGCTGAAAATGAATGGTTGCCTCCCACCCTTTCTGCGAAACAATCTCTCAAAAAGGACGTCAGATTCTATATACATACACCCAATTTAATTCATGTCGATAATTATTTAATTCATACGTATTCAATACAGATTTCATCAATTTCTTCCCTTATTTCAACCTCGAAAAAAGTATCACCCTCAGTGATTGTTCTCAGAACAATTCATTCCATTCGGAACCTCAAAAATACCATATTATCAAACTTCGATTCGAATAATAAATAGTTTTTACGAAAAATTTTATAAAAATGAAAAAGAAGAAATTTCATCCTAACACCAGAGAACAATTTTGATGAACCAACAAAAAAACCGACAGCATATTCGTTACCAGCTTGATTGAATTAACATTCATGTAAAATTTCAGGAAAATCAGTAAAAAAATAAGTTTTTACGGAAAATTTTATAAAAAATTAAAATGTGGAAATTTACACTAACAGCAGAGAGCTATTGATGCGCCTATGAGGAAGCCGACTGCATATTCGTAACCAGCTTGATTGAATTGACACTCAATGAAAATTTCAGGAAAATCAGCAAAAAAAATAAATTTTAACGAAAAATTTTATAAAAATGAAAAAGAAGAAATTTCATCCTAACACCAGAGAACTATTGATGCACCAACGAAAAAGCCGACTGCATATTCGTTACCAGCTTGATTGAATTAACATTCATGTAAAATCTCAGGAAAATCAGCAAAAAAAATAAGTTTTTACGAAAAATTTTATAAAAAATGAAAATGTGAATTTTTAGTAACAGCAGAGAGCTATTGATGCGCCCATGAAGAAGCCGTCTGCATATTCGTAACCAGCTTGATTGAATTAACAGTCATGTAAAATTTCAGGAAAATCAGCAAAAAAAATTAGTTTTTACGAAAAATTTTATAAGAATGAAAAAGAAGAAATTTCATCCTAACGCCAGAGAACTATTGATGCACCAACGAAAAAGCCGACTGCATATTCGTTACCAGCTTGATTGAATTAACATTCATGTAAAATCTCAGGAAAATCAGCAAAAAAAATTAATTTTTACGAAAAATTTTATAAAAATGAAAAAGAAGAAATTTCATCCTAACACCAGAGAACTATTGATGAACCAACGAAAAAGCCGACTGCATATTCGTTACCAGCTTGATTGAATTAACATTCATGTAAAATTTCAAGAAAATCAGCAAGAAAACAATGAGTTCTTACGAAAAATGTTATGAAGAATGAAAATGTGGCAATTTCTAGTAACAGCCGAGAGCTATTGATACACCAGAGAACTATTGATGCACCAACGAAAAAGCCGACTGCATATTCGTTACCAGCTTGATTGAATTAACATTCATGTAAAATCTCAGGAAAATCAGCAAAAAAAATAAGTTTTTACGAAAAATTTTATAAAAAATGAAAATGTGAATTTTTAGTAACAGCAGAGAGCTATTGATGCGCCCATGAAGAAGCCGTCTGCATATTCGTAACCAGCTTGATTGAATTAACAGTCATGCAAAATTTCAGGAAAATCAGCAAAAAAAATTAGTTTTTACGAAAAATTTTATAAGAATGAAAAAGAAGAAATTTCATCCTAACGCCAGAGAACTATTGATGCACCAACGAAAAAGCCGACTGCATATTCGTAACCAGCTTGATTGAATTGAAACTCATGTAAAATTTCAGGAAAATCAGTAAAAAAAATAAGTTTTTGCGAAAAATTCTATGAAAATGAAAAAGAAGAAATTTCATCCTAACACCAGAGAACTATTGATGAACGAACAAAAAAGCCGACTGCATATTCGTTACCAAATTGATTGAATTAACATTCATGTAGAATTTCAAGAAAATCAGCAAGAAAACAATGAGTTCTTACGAAAAATGTTATGAATAATGAAAATGAAAATGTATAAATTTCATCGTTACACCATAGAACCATTAATGAGCCCACGAAGAAGCCGACTGGATATTCGTTACCAGCTTGATTTTCATAAATTCTTTCCCTTATTTCAACCTCGAAAAAGTATCACCCTGTAGATTCTCAGAATAATTCTGGTTATCATTTCATTTGAACCTTAAAAAATACTTTATTCTCCAACTTCGATTCGAATATCGCGAAAACTGCAAGTGGTATTCGGAGAAAATTCGAAAAAAATAAAATAATTCTTGGCGGCAAGTAAACTCGCTGTCCATATAATAATACAACGATTTCATCTGATTTGAATACGGCATAACGTAATCTTCTCGTCGTTCAGATCGTAACCCAACGGCGCCAATTATCCATTAGCTGAAATGGTACTTCCACGCTCGGCCTTTCATTACCGGAAACAACATGTCTTTATGCTCATTTCAGCAATCGGCACTTTTTGCGGAATTTCCACGACTCAATAGGAACGAGCATTAGAATATCCCATTTGAATGGTCACGCCGCGCGCGCATAAACTGCAGAAATTTCTTCGACTTTTACGCATTTGTTAACGTTGATTCGGCCCGGTTAGGATTCTATTCGTTATGACGAAGATGGCAGGCCGGGCATCACGAACTGCATCTAATGTCGCGTTCTCAGAATTCAAATTGGTCGTTTTGCATGGAACGGCTCCGACTCGTGCACGTTGGCAGAGTAATGAGTGCGTCCTGATCGTTTGATTGCATTTATGTAGGCTGAGGTTGCGTTCCAGTGTCATTAAAGGAGGAGGAAGATGCCCGTACGCGGAGGAGTGTAAACATCCATGTACCTACGATCATCTCTGCATTCATTGAATATTACCTTGAAAATTATTGGTGCAGTGGCAACTCGTCGCGGGCTGCCATGTGGGCATAACTTGATTAGGAAGACCTGATCGTATTAATGAATTAATGAATGGTACTTCGAGAAGAATGTCTCATTTTCGCCGATACGAAAAAGGTAATGAAGCCTATGAGGAATGAGACTGCATATTCGTTATCAGCTTAAATCAATAAGCTCCCATGTGAAATTTGAGGAAGATCAGCAAAAAAAAAAAGTTTTCACAAAAAAAAATGGAAAATCTCCAAATTTCTGCGTACGCTACGAGGAAACTCGTAGCTATCAAGCCTTAAAAAATGCGCCCATATATCAGCTTGATTGAATCTTCTACAATGTGAAATTTGTGGAACATAAGCAAAAAAATAAGTTTTTATGCAATATTCTTATAAAAAAAATTGAATGTTCAAATTTTTACGTATGCTTCAAAAAATCTATGGGCAACATGAAAAAGTCGTCTGCAAATTCGTTACCAGCATGATTGAATAAACACCCACATAAAATTTCAGGATGATTAGCAAAAAAAATGAGTTTTTACGAAAAGTTTTATAAAAAATGAAAATGTAGAAATTTCATCATTACACTAGAGAACTATTAATGAGCCAACCAAAAAAAACCGACTGCGCATTAGTTACCAGCTCGATTGAATTGACACACATGTAGAATTTCTGGAAAATCAACAAAAAAAAATAAGTGTTTACGAAAAATTCATTGAAAATGGAAATGTAGAAATTTCATCGTAACACTAGAGAACTATTGTTGATGAGTCCACGAAAAAGCCGGCTGCATATTAGTAACCAGCCTAATTGAATTAACACTCATGTAAAATTTCAGGAAAATCAGCAAAAAAAATGTGTATTTACGAAAAATTTTATAAAAAATGAGAATGTAGAAATTTCATCGTAACACCCGAAAACTAGTATCAGTGAACCCGCGAGAAAGCCGACTGCGAATTAGTTGCCAGCTCGATTCAATTAAAACACATGTAGAATTTCAGGAAAATCAGCAAACAAAATTAGCATTTACGAAAAATTGTATAAAAAATGAAAATGTATAAATTTCATCGTAACACCAGGGAACTATTGTTGATGAGCTCACGAAAAAGCCGAAGTCATGTTAGTTACCAGCTTGATTGAATTAACACTCATTTTCAAGTCGACAGTGTTGCCACATCTATCTTAAACGCATATCTAATTTCTTGTTTCTAATGGAACTACCTATATTTTTATTAAGGTATCGATACAATACCAAATTGCAAGTACAACCTCCTAAAAAAAATTTCTCTGCCATGCACTGTTGCCAAGTTATGCATTAATTCTTGAAATTCTTGACATCTGCATTGCCAGTTTGGAAATGCAATATCTCGATTATTTCGAATGCGAACAAAACCAAACTCAGCAGTCTTATGGAAGATAATCCCAGCATTTATGTGGTACATTCGGTATTTTGATGAATCGAAAGGTTTTTCGAAGATTTTGCTCCGAAAATATGGAACTTAAAATTGAAAAATTTCGAGATTTTCAAATGGTCACCCCATATTTGTTTTACACCATTCGATTCAAAATAAAAAATGATTGGTAGTCTTCTTTTAAACCAATCAATTATTTTGGATAGGTTTCGAATGAGATGAAAAATACTGAATTATTTCAGTATTTATAGTCATGATCTATGGTCCTGTTTACGATTAAATGGATCTGTGATTATGAGGTAAATAATTGAAAGAGATTGTATGGTTGAGATCATTAAAAAGTGTTCGATGATTATGGATGCCATAGAAAAAACTGTAAAAATTGTTAATCAAACCTCGATTCAGGTGGTTTAGTTTGTTGCATTTTTTGATTCATTGGTTGCAAGATTTTGAAGTGATGTCTTATACTAATAAACAAATTTTGGACCTTTTCACCATTTACGGAGAATGCCAAAAAATTATCGAAAGGACCTATAGGACCTTCAACAATCGTTACCCACATGTAGCACTGGAAATAAATTCCGAAAACTGCGGAGAAATTTTTTGGCTTCCGGTAATCCTGACCCTACAGGTCCTTTCGATAATTTTTTGGCATTCTCCGTAAATGGTGAAAAGCTCCAAAATTTTTTCATAAGTATAAGACATCACTTCAAGATCTTGCAACCGATGAATCAAAAAATGCAACAAACTAAACCACTTGAATCGAGGTTTGATTAACAATAAACATTTTTCTATGACATCCATAATCATCGAACACTTTTTATGATCTCAGCCATAGAATCTATTTCAATTATTTACCTCATAATCACAGATCCATTTAATCTTAAACAGGACCATAGATCATGACTATAAATACTGAAATAAGTATTTTTCATCTCATTCGAAACCTATCCAAAATAATTGATTGGTTCAAAAGAAGACTACCAATCATTTTTTATTTCGAATCGAATGGTGTAAAACAAATATGGGGTTGCCATTTGAAAATCTCGAAATATTTCAATTTTAAGTTCCACCTTTTCGGAACAAAATCTTCGAAAAACCTTTCGATTCATCAAAATACCGAATGTACCACATGAATGCTGGGATTATCTTCCATAAGACTGCTGTGTTTGGTTTTGTTCGCATTTGAAATAATCGAGATATTGCATTTCCAAACTGGCAATGCAGATGTCAAGAATTTCAAGAATTAGTGCATAACTTGGCAACAGTGCATGGCAGAGAAACTTTTTTTAGTAGGTTGTACTTGGAATTTGGTATTGTATCGATACCCCAATAAGAATATAGGTAGTTCCATTTGAAATAAGAAAGTAGATATGCGTTTAAGATAGATGTGGCAACACTGTCGACTTGAAAATATTTTAGGCGAAGAGTTCCTTCATTCCCAAGGCTCCACCTAAAATTTCAAAACGAAATATTCACTTGTTCTCTAAATACTTCTAATAGGCCAAGTTAAAAGGAAAACCCTGTATAGTTGAGAAAAATTTTCGTGGAAAAATTTTTGTTCGCTTATCTTCTTGAAATGTCTCATATAAGCTACTTCAACCACGCTGATTTCAAATATGCAGTCTGTTTTCCCATGAACTTTATAGTTTCGTTTCAGCATACGTTTTAGAATAACTTCAATTCAACTTGCACTTCCCTATATTCTTATAATTGAATAATAATTATACTATCATTGATTAACTAACCCTTGATTTTTTTTTCAGGTGAGTAATTCCATATCTTCATATTTACCGAGACCACTGATGGTAAGTTGTGTGTTAATGAAGCTATGGAAATGAAAATTCTAGTTTCGGTCCCGTGATGCAATTTAGAGAATAACATCCTTCCGCGACACGCTATAAATAAGTATAGGTCATCGCTATCCGAAACTGTTACATTCGTCTCAATATTTGGGCAGTTTCGCAAGATTCTGTTCTATATAATTCCTGCATTATGTCATTTTGAATTCCTGAAATCGAATCAGCAAACCGAAAAAAGTTTTCGTCGAATTTTCTCGCGATAATTTCATCCCTAATGCTGTGGCTCTAAAAAGGGCAGTATCACAGTAAGCCATTGTTATTTTTGTTGAGGTATTCTCCGTTATGTCACATCAGCAATACCCATTTCGAGACGTGTATATTTCTATCGTCTTCTTCGGGGAGGCAGACCGGCCGCGTTTAAAATTAAACCGCCGTCTAAATCCGTCCACTATCCACAGCCGTTTACTCAGCTGACGCGAAAACAGAACGAGATGTTTACATTCAACGTAACGAGAGTATAAGTTCAAGTACGTGGTCAAACACGGCCCCGAAGAGTGTCGCAAGGAGTTTCGACACAGCCGAAAATGGAAGAAATCCATTTTACGAAACGGGGCGAACGAAACACAAACAAGTCCAGTTTTCACGTGAGTTCGATCGAATAACGTTACCACAAGACCAATATTTAAATGCCCACGTTTTGTGCGGTCAAAATAGGTTCAATTTGGTCGATGGCATCTCATTAGTCTTCATTTAGATAAACTGCGGAATTCACACAAGGTTTAGAGGAATTGAACTCGGATGGGTTTGATGGTTAATTCTTGATATAGGTTGTTCCTAAATTGGAGGTTCAAACGTCTAGACATCGAGAAAATTAGATGATCGATGTCTGCTTGTGGCACTTTGTTCCAAGCAACTTGAATTTCGTGGATTGGATGTGTCAGAGTCTGTGGAACGGTCTCTTCCACATTGGATTCGGTACATGGGGTTTAAATCCGGTGAACGGGGCTGGTCACGGCTGAACAAGTGAACAATAAAGCCTGCTTCTTAAAATGTATGTTTATCTACTCCTATTGAATAATATCGTCGCTAACAAAACGAATTGTCATTAGCCGAAAGTAGAAATTTTTCAGTATGATGGAAAGATTTCTCTCCAGTGCGATCAATATTACAGATTTATTTACTGAGTCATTTAGTTGCAATGAATCATATTGCAACCATAATAATAACTGTAATATTTGATCGCATTGGGCAGAAATCTTTCCAACATCATACTGAAAAATGTCTATTTTCGACTTACGCCAGTTCGTTTTGTTAGCGACGATATATCCATTATTCAACTACTTTTGAGCAAGTAATAGTATCTGTAAACAAACACCGTGCTCACTCCTGTAACTCCCTGTCTCTGTGCTTCTGAACAAGCCGATTGGCCGAAGAGGAACAGTCCATTATTGGTATTGAGGGGAGGTCACTGAATAATTTTGACGTTTTCTCAAATTAAGTAAATTATTTTTGTGAATGTTTTGCTGAAAAAGATGAATTCAGTTAGTGAAGATGAATTATTATGTACACCTTCATGAATAAGACAATCAGCCAATGTTACCATGCAGAATTTGTTGCCTGAAAAATCCCAAAACAAATATAAAGGTGTATACAGCCATTTTCAAGATTGGTGTAGCAGTAAGAATATTAAGTCATCGTTTACAGAGAATGTTCTTTTGGTATATTTTAGTGAACTTAGCACTAAATATAAAGCATCGCCTCTATGGACTTTCTACTCCATGCTAAGAAGCAGAATCAACATGAATGAAATGCATTGATATAGGTAACTACTAAGATTTGTAAATAAAGTTTTTTCTTTGTACTTGTTTCTTAGTTAAATTGTTAAAGTCGTAGATAAAGTATAGTATTCAACTTGCAGTAATGGTCATAACTCACTTGATGAATTACAGCACTCGCCTTCGGCTCGTGCTGCAAACTTCATCTGCGTGAGCTTTAACCTTCATTACAGCTCGTTGAATAATATACTATAAATCCACAATTGAACATTAATTTATAGAACCTCTTGGCGCTAACAACGAATAGTACTTCTTTCAATTCGCATTTTCGTCACGTACCAGACCTTAAATCCGGGCTTAAATACACCCCCGATCCAGGTCAGGACATCGTCCGCCGTCCCGAACGATTCCCAGTTCGAACCTTATCGAACGTTTCGAGTTATTTACCGTCGATAAAAAGCTGCAGACGCCGCGGATGGGATGCTGCCCGCCATAAAACTCTCCTGGCCTGTGCTTGTAAGCCGTATTAGGAGTAACGTAACATTGTTTTCCTTAAAGTCTCTTCTCCACGACTCGGCCGGTGTCACTGCACTTCTGCTTTCGATGTTTAGAAGAAAGGTTAGTGTCAAGGATCCGTTCCGTTTCTGTGATTTTTCAGCGAGTCGCGACGGCCGAAGAGATGGGCACCCGCGGTCGAGGTGAGTGGAATCTGTCACTTTTTTTTACTAGCAACGATTATATCGGAAATTTTGCATCTAGTTGGCCCTGCGAATTTAATTTTGTCGATAACTTGCTAAGAGCCAATTGCTAAAAATGACAGGAGATTTTTTGCCTCATTTTCTCGAATTTCTTGATATTAGGGGCCGAACTAGCTGGACGTGGACTTTTCATGTTTTGGCACTTTGTTTAGGCTTAGGCAGAAGTTGATACGAAAAAATTGCAAAAAATCAAAATGTTCTTAAATAAAGCGAAGATTCTTATTAATATTTTTGAGCGCTCGTACTACTTACACGAGGGCTATATCATTTCGTCACGATGTCTGTATTTTTCGAATTTTGAGCCGAAAATGGTCTCAATCGACTATGTTCGACTCACTGATGACGAATCCGTCAAAAAATTCGAGTCTGTCCGTCCGTCCGTCCGTCCGGCCGTCCGGCCGTCCGGCCGTCCGTCAGCACGATAACTCTCGAACGGATCAACCTAGAGACTTGAAATTTTCAGTGTAGGTTCAGATCCCAAATGCCGCGGTCAAGTTCGTTAATGGGCAGAATTCCACCAGGGGTTCCGTAAATATGGCCGTTCAAAATTTTGTTCTCCTGATTACTTCGAAACTACAGATTCGATCGAGATGAAACTTTGCACTCAAATGGAGAATGAGGTGTTTGAGCTACATGTGAAATTTTGTCCAGATCGCATGACCAGAACCATAGAAACCATAGAAAATTGTAACTTTTGAACGGAACCCCCTAGGGACTTGAAATTTTCAGGATAGGTGTGGATCTGGAATCTCGTGATTACGTTCATCTATGAGCAAAATTATACAAGGTGTTCCGTAAATATGGTAGTTTGAAATTTAGTTTTCTTGATAATTTCAAAACTACAGATTCGATCGTGACGAAATTTTGTATACTTATGGAGAATGATATATTCAAGCTACATTTCTCCGGATCACATGACTCGAACCATAGAAAATCATAACTTTCGAACGGAAAGGCCTAGGGACTTGAAATTTTCAGGATAGGTGTGGATCTCGATTGTCGTGATCACTTTCATCTATGAGCAAAATTATACTAGGGGTTCCGTAAATACGGTCGTTTGAAATGTTGGTTTCTCGATAATTTCGAAACTACGGATTCGATCGGGATGAAATTTTGTATTTTAATCGAGAATGATATATCAAAACAATATTTTGTCCAGATCTCATGACCAGAACCATAGAAACCATAGAAAATTGTAACTTTCGAACGGAAAGGCCTAGGAACTTGAAATTCTCAGGGTGGGTTTGGATCGCGAATATCGCGGTCATGTTCATCAATGAGCAAAATTAGACTAGGCGTTCAGTAAATATGGCCGTTCAAAATATTTTTTTGCTGATAGTTCCGAGAATACTGAGCGGATTGGGATAAAATTCTGCACCTTGCTGAGTAATAATGTATTCAAACTACGTGCAAAATTTTGCCCAGATCGCACCACCAAGACCATAGATACCGTAGAAAATTCTAGCGAATTATCGAAAAAAAATTGATCAGCTGAAGCACTGACATGAATTCTGGAGTTTCGCCCAAGTTTCAGAATTTTTTTGACAGCTGTCGAAAATTCTTTCAATTGATTTCTGAAACTGGAAAATGCGAATCTACCTACAAGGTGCATGTACGAGCGCTCAAAAGCTCCTGCCTTCACGGCAGTGCTTTTCGTAATTTTTTAAACTACAGTGGCGCACCACGAAAAAGTTCTGGAGGGAAAAATGGAGACATTGCTACAGAAAAATATCATCGTATTGATTGTTATGAGACTCTTGATATTTTCCAAGTTTGAACCTTCAAAAATCTTCGAGAATTCAGGAACCAACTGGACGTAGACTTTTCATGTCTTGACACCTTGTAAAGACTTAAGTAGATGGTATTGTTCAATTTTTTTTTCTCGAAAACAGTAGCAGATACAAAAAAATTGCAGGAGACCAAAATATTCTCAAATAAAACGATGATTCTTTTCCATGTTTTAAACTACACGCCAGTGGCACAAAAAAGTTCTGGAAGGAGAAATAGGGACAATGCTACGGAAAAATATCATCCTGTTGATTTTTAAGAGACTCTCGATATGTTCCAAGTTTGAACCTTCAAAAATCTTCGAGAATTCAGGAACCAACTGGACGTAGACTTTTCATGTTTTGACACCTTGTAAAGACTTAGGCAGATGATATTGTTTGATTTTTATTTCTCGAAAACAGTAGCAGATACGAAAAAATTGCGGAAGACCAAAATATTCTCAAATAAAACGATGATTCTTTTCCATATTTTTTAAACTACGCGCCAGTGGTACAAAAAAGTTCTGGCAGGAGAAATAGGGACAGTGCTACGGAAAAATATCATCCTGTTTATTTTTATGAGAGTCTCGAAATTTTCCAAGTTTGAACCTTCAAAAATCTTCGAGAATTCAGGAACCAACTGGACGTAGACTTTTCATGTCTTGACACCTTGTAAAGACTTAAGTAGATGGTATTGTTCAATTTTTTTTTCTCGAAAACAGTAGCAGATACAAAAAAATTGCAGGAGACCAAAATATTCTCAAATCAAACGATGATTCTTTTCCATGTTTTAAACTACACGCCAGTGGCACAAAAAAGTTCTGGAAGGAGAAATAGGGACAATGCTACGGAAAAATATCATCCTGTTGATTTTCAAGAGACTCTCGATATGTTCCAAGTTTGAACCTTCAAAAATCTTCGAGAATTCAGGAACCAACTGGACGTAGACTTTTCATGTTTTGACACCTTGTAAAGACTTAGGCAGATGATATTGTTTGATTTTTATTTCTCGAAAACAGTAGCAGATACGAAAAAATTGCGGAAGACCAAAATATTCTCAAATAAAACGATGATTCTTTTCCATATTTTTTAAACTACGCGCCAGTGGTACAAAAAAGTTCTGGCAGGAGAAATAGGGACAGTGCTACGGAAAAATATCATCCTGTTTATTTTTATGAGAGTCTCGAAATTTTCCAAGTTTGAACCTTCAAAAATCTTCGAGAATTCAGGAACCAACTGGACGTAGACTTTTTATGTTTTGACACCTTGTAAAGACTTAGGCAGATGGAATTGTTTGATTTTTTTCTCTCGAAAACAGTAGCAGATACGAAAAAATTGCAGGAGACCAAAATATTCTCAAATAAAACGATGATTCTTTTCCATGTTTTGAACTACACGCCAGTGGCACAAAAAAGTTCTGGAAGGAGAAATAGGGACAATGCTACGGAAAAATATCATCCTGTTGATTTTTAAGAGACTCTCGAAATTTTCCAAGTTTGAACCTTCAAAAATCTTCAAGAATTCAGGAACCAACTGGACGTAGACTTTGCATGTTTTGACACCTTGTTAAGACTTAGGCAGATGGAATTGTTTGATTTTTCTTCTCGAAAACAGTAGCAGATACGAAAAAATTGCGGAAGACCAAAATATTCTCAAATAAAACGATGATTCTCTTCCATATTTTTTAACGCGCCATTGGCACAAAAAAGTTCTGGAAGGAGAAATAGGGACAATGCTACCGAAAAATATCATCCTGTTGATTTTTATGAGACTCTTGATATTTTCCAAGTTTGAACCTTCAAAAATCTTCGAGAATTCAGGAACCAACTGGACATAGACTTTTCATGTTTTGACACCTCGTAACGACTTAGGCATTTGGAATTGTTCAATTTTTTTTCTCGAAAACAGTAGCAGATACGAAAAAAATTACAGGAGACCTAAATATTCTCAAATAAAACGATGATTCTTTTCCATATTTTTTAAACTACGCGCCAGTGGTACAAAAAAGTTCTGGAAGGAGAAATAGGGACAGTGCTAGGTAAAAATATTATCCTGTTGATTTTTATGAGAATCTCGAAATTTTCCAAGTTTGAACCTTCAAAAATCTTCGAGAATTCAGGAACCAACTGGACGTAGACTTTTCATGTTTTGACACCTCGTATAGACTAAGGCAGTTGGAATTGTTCAATTTTTTTTCTCGAAAACAGTAGCAGATACGAAAGAATTGCAGGAGACCAATATATTCTCAAATAAAACGATGATTCTTTTCCATATTTCTTAAACTACACGCCAGTGGCACAAAAAGTTCTGGAAGGAGAAATAGGGACAATGCTACGGAAAAATATCATCCTGTTGATTTTTAAGAGACTCTCGAAATTTTCCAAGTTTGAACCTTTAAAAATCTTTGAGAATTCAGGAACCAACTGGACGTAGACTTTTCATATTTTGACACCTTGTAAAGACTTAGGCAGATGGAATTGTTGAATTTTTTTTCTCGAACACAGTAGCAGATACGAAAGAATTGCAGAAGACCAATATATTCTCAAACAAAACGATGATTCTTTTCCATATTTTTTAAACTACACGCCAGTGGCACAAAAAGTTCTGGAAGGAGAAATATTCTCAAATGAAACGATGATTCTTTTCCAAATTTTTTAAACTACACGCCAGTGGCACAAAAAGTTCTGGAAGGAGAAATATTCTCAAATAAAACGATGATTCTTTTCCAAATTTTCAAACTAGTAGCAGAAAAAGGTCTGAAAAGAGAAATAGTGACAATGCTAAGGAAAAATATCAACCTGTTGATTTTTATGAAACTCTTGATATTTTCCAAGTTAGAACCTTCAAAATCTTCGAGAATTCAGTAACCAACTGGACGTAGACTTTTCATGTTTTGACACCTTGTAAAGACTTATGCAGATGGAATTGTTTATTTTTTTTTCTCGAAAACAGACTTTTATCCTGGATATTTTCCAAGTTATAACTCTCTCCGTTCGAATCTTCAATTTAGGGACACCTGTAGAATTATTGTAGAACCACCTCGATCGACCGGGTCCCACGTGTCGTCGACTAAACTCCATCCAGCGACATAAAATACTACGTTACGTGGATTGTAGGAGCTGATTAAGAAAGAATTAGCATTAAAAGTGGGATGTTTAGTCTGCGCACCTACGCGGCCTCGAAACCTGACCAGAAAGACCCAGACAAAAATCCACCCGTTCGCCACCTACGACCGATAAATTCGAAAAAATACGACCCGTCCTGACCATATGCGACAATTGTGGTGAACTGTGAAATTGTGGCTGCAAGTGTCCAGATGTCGGTGTCCAAACAAACACCTTGACATTAATACCGATGAGATTTCGGGCCCAAGAAGGCCGAAGAAATCTACTGTGAGAAATATAGTTGGGATCCAGTGCGTTCGACGGTTGGCTGGACTGGGTCGATCTTTTTTTCCTGTTTAGTTGCGTGACTTCGTGTACGACTTTTGTAATTATATATCGATAATATAAACTTCAGTATGGAATTAAATTTTTACAGAAAGCGAAGAAACGTTTTCGCTTGATACCCAAAATGTCGCATAACATCGATCTACGACACGTCACTGTTTTGGCATTTTGAGTAACTGATCTTTCCGCATATTGTCTTTTCCGACGAAAAGTTTCACTCTATCCTTTCTTCGACGGCTCTCGTGTCGACCTCATTCGCCGCCTCTCAGATCTATCCAGATACTGAATATCCCCGGGTATACATTCGGAATAAAGTTACGTAAGTCTATCTGTTCCGGAAACGTTATAATTGGCTCGTTTTCTCGCGATATTTCCAGGCAGGTGAAACGGCCTCGTTAAGTCGGACCACGGAGGAGGACGATGCGCCATTTTGAATCGAACGATCGTTTATCGGCGGCTGATCTGAAGGAAAGGAGTGAAATTGTCGCCGAGGGTGGTAAATGCAGATTCAATCTGAATAATTTTGCATCGGGCTCGACACAGATTATTGTGACTGATGTAAGTGTTTTGTAAAATACCTTCTCTCTCGTCGAACTGATTCTCTTCATTTTAGATCTTTTTTGTAGGAAAAATTATTTCCCTGATATTGGGGAGAAATATATGTTTTTCGCAAAATTCTAGGATGTAGATCCTGAAACTTTTCTTGCTTTCTTCGAGAAATAATTTTTGTGAGTGCTTATGCACTTTGAAATCTAAATTTCATGAGAACCAGGTTTTCGAATGTCCAAATTTGCAATAAGAAAATATTGCAACTATAAATTGATAAACTATCCTATCTTTTGAGTTGGATCAAACTGCAAACAGTGCGAAAAATTTGGTTGAAATCGGTTCTGTATTATAGGAAATTATCCCAGACAAACAACGTGACACGTAATTTTTATATATGAAGATAAGCGAACGAAATATTTTTCTTGACTATATGCATGGAAAATTTGCCGAAATAGTTATTTAATCAACTATTTTATTTATGACAGCGATTAATGGTCGAAATATTTTAACGCGTGAGCGGAGCGAGCGCGTTAATGTTTGAGATCATTAATCGCTGAATTAATAAACGAGTTGATTACACGATTTTTCCCTCGACCTCATCAGGAATTGAAGATAAATTCTGGATCGAAACCAATTTTTATTTTGCATGATATACAAATTTGACGTAATACAAATTTCTATGATCATTTCGATATATTAATATTTATGCTTCCTATAGAACAATTCGAAAAATTCATAGAGGGAATATTGGACATGTTGTGACATTCTGAATAGTTTACATTTATTGCATTTCCTATAATGTCCGATAAGGAACGTGTGGATGAAGTGGAGGTTGAAGCATTATTTACTTTGGAACTATTATGACATAAAATTTTTTCTGCAGTTTCTGTTTTATTCTGAATGGAGTTTTCAATATAGCCTTCTACAACAGAAGTTGATTTCCAACCACCAAGTCTTTTGATGGCTGAAAAATCTGCACCACTGTCAGAAAGAATAGATGCAGAAGACTGCCGAAAACAGTGACCTGTATACAAATGTGGTTGCTCTAATTTGAGAAAGTTGACGGTTATTTAGAAAATGTATTAATTCCAACTGGTTGTGTTGAGCATTTATAGTTCTTATAAAAAACGAAAAATCTTTCGTGTGGAGTGTGAGCTGGCCTCAAGGATATATATCTCTTTATTATGTTTAAAGGTGTATGCTCATCATTATCCACCACAGTGAATATTCTGTTCGAATGTGTTTTCGATGAATTCACTGTCACCAAAAATTTCGATCCCATATCTTGTACATCCTTTCTCTGCAACCTTAACAATTCATCTTTTCTCAATCCACCCGCTACTCCGAATATCAAAGCGACCTACAAATCAAACAATGATAGTTATTCCACTATAACGAGATAATGAGAATAAGTTGGTATAACGATTCAATTGAGTTTTATTTTTACCTTCGACATCAAGAAAACACTATCAGGAGCATTCGCTATGAACTCTCTCACAAGTTCTTTTTCGAGAACTTTTGATTTTTTTGGGATATATCCCTCTCTTTTTCGTTTAATAAACATCACCAGTTTGTGGTATCTGCTTATATCAGTATTGTCTTTCACATTTAGTGTTGATTTCAGCATCGAATATTTTGGCCATAAACTTGCTAGATGCCCCTTTTCTGCAATACCCGTAAAGTATGCCAACAAACCGTTTCCGTAAAGTTCCGAACCTTCTTGTCCTTGCACCAAGATCTGAATTCAGCATAGGTTTTCTCATATAAATGACAGCTCTTTTCTGGAAGCAGACTCAAAGTTGCTGTTCCAGCAGTTTTTGTCACATCTGGCGGTGTCAAAGGGATATTTTCTTTGTTATTCATTATGTAGTAGCGCAACGGATAAAATCAGATTCTGATCGAAAGCGAATAAATAAATTTGATAGCTCATAGATGGATCTATGCTCCGACTGAATATTTTATGTTCGGTTGCCATGATAATCATGCATTAATACAAGAAATCATGCATTAATAGGGGTCATAAATGGATGATTTCGAGTGCGTTAAAATGAGCTTTTATTCTATGGTCGACGGAAATTTTTTTTTTCCATATCGGAACGCAATATATGTGATCTATATAATTCGAGGGTGTAGATTCCGAAACTGTTCTTGTTTTTTTCGAGAAATAATTTTTCTGGCCTCTACAGCCCGTCGAAATTGAAATTTCAGGAGAACCCTTTTTTGGATGACGAAACTGGAAATTTCCCTGTAAGGAAATGGATTGACCCTGGTCGGTGTGGATTTTTTTCCATCTGGCTGCATGCTCTGGCTATCGGAAAATAATCTATTCAAGTTCCTATAACCCTCATAAAAAAATTTATTACATTTCTTTCCTAAAAAAATTTTTTCAATAATTCGGACGTATGCTGAGACAAAACTATGAGGTTTATGAAAAAACCGACTGCGTGGTTGAATAAGCTCATATGAGTAATTCTAAGAAGATGAGCGAACAAAAATGTTTTCACGAAATCTTTCTTGACTATATGCCTGGATAATTTGCCGAAAATAATATTTCTCGATATTGAAAAAAAATATGTGATCTATATAATTCGATACTGTAGATTCCGAAACGGTTCTTTTTTTCTCGAAAAATAATTTCTCTGGTCTCTAAAGCACTTTAAACTTCAAATTTCCAAAGTTCCCCATTTTCGAAAGTCGAAATTTGATGTTATCGTTTCCTCTTTCTTAAATGTCCAACCCACATTCGAAAGTTTCTTCTACGATGCACTGAGAGCATTATTTGTTTCCACAACATTAGACGATCTACAATAAGAACAACATCTCCGGCGCCATTCGTAGAAATTTCCAGTAAACTCACCAAATACGAAAAGTATCGCGAGACATAAAAGACCGGACGAATAACTACCGTGGCGCCGTCAGATATCGAAGAAAGTAAAAATCTCGCAGTCGTCGACGTTTTATAACGAACGAAATGAATAATACAAGACAAAAAAGCGATTAATCTGAAAACGTCATTAATCTAGTCCGTTTATGATATCGGGACTCATTAGAGAAATGAGAGGACGCCAACTAATACTTTTTATTCATGCTGCGCTACCAGATAAACGCATTAGAAACTATCATTTTGTCGTGGATAACTTCGCGAATTGGCAATCAGAGAAAAGGTATTCGTTTCCAATTGATCCGATTCGTGATTAGCATTGCGAACGTTTCGAAAATATACATTTGTTGGAGGCTCATTGAAACCGCCGTATCAATGAAACCGTGTGCTTTCTGTTCTGACCAAACGTACGTCCGTCTATTCTTAGGCCGAAAGTCAACAACCTCCCCGGTAAATATTTACCAATAATAAAAGAGCAATATATGCCGGTGCTAGGCAGAACAGACGGCTTTTTATGTCAATTTGAACAGAAATGAAGTCAAACTAATCGTCCGCATGGGTAATTTGTAGAATACCGAAGGAGAGGAATCCGCTGCGACATTTCTTCTCGGAAAATGGTTCAATATACTCCTTGTGATTCAATTATTTTCCAATTTTGGATACGTCTTGTTAGGAGAAGACGAATCAGAGTGTTTTTTATAAAACTATTATTAGCATGGACCTTTTCAACCTTTTATGATACGTACGTTTCTTCCTAAATACTCCGACAGATTCAAGGAGATCATTTCTCCTCGTCGAGACCTTCTCCTAATTGGTGATCCCCTCTATTAATATCTTTTACAGCAACTTGACTACTTCGGGTCGCGTTCATAAAACACAAATGTGCACCACTTGATACTCGGCCGAGGTGTGCCCCTGTCAGGATGATGAATGTTATTGCATTTTTTAAACGGAAATTGGAAAAGGGGTTGTCAAAGACAGACTGGAATGGATTTTATTGCTCGAAAACGAGCTCTCCAGTTTCTATCTTATTTTGTTTCCTTTGGACAGTCGAGGCAATTTACGTGTCTTCGAAGTGGTCATAATTTTTGGTGAATAGATAGTGATATATGTGCTGAAGAAGACTGTTTTGAGATAACTCTTATAAATTGTAAGAACAAGGTGATTGGACACAAATTTGAAATGTTGTCACTGAAATTATGAAGTCCTGTGTGCTGGCTTTATATTCAACGAAGATGACAGCTAAATAATCGCCCATATGGTCAAACCGCACAAAATCTACTCGATTAACCTGTTCAATGAATAAGTTTAGTCTAAATGCAAAACGCTGTTCTTGTTCCGAAAATGCATAGCAGTAAAACGAGGAAGACCTTCTTGGCCTACGTTGGAGTCCCATTTGCTGTAATGCCTCGCAGATAACCATCTCTCAAGTTATATAACATTTAATATAACATGATGACCTAGAAATGGTCAGATAATTTAGATCTATGAAATAAATTCGTTCGTTTAGTTTAGAGTGGCGTGACAACCGATTGGCACCTGGGTTATTATCCTGAAATAGAAAAGTAAATTTTGAATTATCGGAATGTTTTGATCCCCGAACAAAACCTCCTTCCGAAAATGGCAGTCAAAACTCAATTTTCGGTGTATAAGTGCCATTTTTGTGATAATTTGAGGATTTCAAAATTTTGCTTTTTTACCGAGAGGGTTTTTCTGATCAATTTTGGCCATCCAAGCGATAATTTTTCGGAACTTCGGATGTTCGAAGACCACCACAGGACTTCCATTTGAGGCGATCATCTCCGATAGATAAAACAGAATATTTCTATCTTGATAAAAAATTTTTTTCCGTATAATCGAAAAAATCGTGAGGAAATGGATGGACCCTGGTCGGTGTGAATTTTTTTCCATCTGACTGCATGCTTTGGCTATCGGAAATGAATATGTTGAAGTTCATATAATCCCCATAAAACATTTTATGACGTTTTTTTGCCAAAAAATAAGTTTTTTGAAAATTTAGACGTATGCTGAGACAAAACTATAAGGTTCATGGGAAAACCGCCTGCATATTTGAAATCAGCGTGGTTGAATTAGCTTATATGACAAATGTCAGGGAAATAAGCGAACAACAATTTTTTCACGAAAATATTTCATGACTACATGGGAAATTTGCCGAAAAAAATATTTTTCGATATCGACAAGAAATATAAGTGATCTATATAATTCGAGGGTGTAGATTCCGAAACTGTTCTTGTTTTTTTCGAGAAATATTTTTTCTGGCTGCTACTGCATTTTGAAATTGAAATTTCAGGAGAACCTCATTTTTGAATGTCAAAACTGGAAATTTCCCTCTAAGTAAATGGATTAACTCTGGTCGGTGTGGATTTTTTCTCATCTGGCTGAATGCTCTGGCTATCGGAAAATAATATATTTGAGTTCCTGTAACCCTCATAAAACATTTAATTACGTTTTTTTGCCAGAAAAATGATTTTTCAAACGTTTAGACGTATGCTGAGACAAAACTATAAGGTTCATGGGAAAACCGACTGCATATTTGAAATCAGCTTGTAGACCAGGCAATAGAGATTTTTTCGTGACAAAAATAGTAGAAGAAAACGGCGAATGGGGAGTTACGTGGGGTGGTCCGTGGATGTTCAGTGATATGTTTTCGACTCGCAAATATCATTATTTTTCTTGTAATTGCGAAGAAACACCAAAAAAAACGATGTTTTTTCAGTTTTTTGCTTGTAAAATCTGAACCAATGGAGCGGTGCTAATACTCCCAACAGACGAATTGTAGAGAATGAAAAGATGAAAAAAATGAGTGCTAGTGCAACTCAATCGGGTCATCATTACC
This sequence comes from Aphidecta obliterata, assembly GCA_963966015.1. NCBI lineage: Eukaryota > Metazoa > Arthropoda > Insecta > Coleoptera > Coccinellidae > Aphidecta > Aphidecta obliterata. The sequence goes on from OZ014428.1 coordinate 31,324,881, forward strand.
GGAGGAAAGCCGGAAAAACCGTGAAAATCAGCGTTTTTTCAAATCCTCATAACTCGGCCAATTTTAAAGTTGTAGCGCTGGCTTTCCAAATGAAAGTAGTGGTCAATAGATACTTTGAGTGTGCATAACCCGGACGTTGTCCGATAAATAGTTTTTGCGTAATTGCGATTTGAATTATTTAAGGCACTATTTTCCGGAAGAGCTGGATGCGTCGGAAGTAGTCCGATTTCAATTTGCAAAACGGATTTTGAAAGAAGAAGTATAGTACTACGAAAAAGGAATCTTGATTTTCCGTTAAAATGCTTCAAAATAGGTGAAAAAAGCATGCAATCATGACCAAAATAAGCCGAATGCTCGATTGCAGTCAAGTAGTGGGGGTATATACGTAAATATTCGCGCCCGTCCTCAGCACGATTTTGGTTCCCCGCGTCTGCCGGCTACCCCCACTATCCGACCCAGATGGGGCACTGAGCCGGTTTTGGTCATGTTTCCACGTATTTTTCACCTATTTTGCAACATTTTAACGAAAAATCAAGTTTGCCGTTTTGTAGTACTATACTTCTTCTTTCAAAATCCGTTTTGTAAATTGAAATCGGACTACTTCCGACGCATCCAGCTCTTCCGGAAAATAGTGCCTTAAATAATTCAAATCGCAATTACGGAAAAACTATTTATCGGACAACGTCTGGGTTATGCACACTTGAAGTATCTATTAACCACTACTTTCATTTGGAAAGCCAGCGCTACAACTTAGAAAATGGCCGAGTTATGACGATCTGAAAAAACGCTGATTTTCACGGTTTTTCCGGCTTTCCTCCGGTAATGATGACCCGATTGAGTTGCACTAGCACTCATTTTCTTCATCTTTTCATTCTCTACAATTCGTCTGTTGAAAGTATTAGCACCGCTCCATTCGTTCAGATTTTACAAGCAAAAAACTAAAAAAACATCGTTTTTTTTGGTGTTTCTTCGCAATTACAAGAAAAGTAATGATATTTGCGAGTCGAAAACATATCACTGAACATCCACGGACCACCCCACGTAACTCCCCACTCGCGGTTTTCTTCTACTATTTTTGTCACAGAATGACCCTTTTTCTGCTCTATTGCCTGGTCTATTGGTAGAATTAGCTCATATGAGAAATTTCAAGAACATAAGTTAACAAAAATTTTTCACGAAGATATTTCTTGACTATTTATGCATGGAAAATTTTCCGAAAAAAATAATTTCGATATCGAAAGGAAATATATGTGCTCTATATAATTCGAGGGTGAATATTTCGAAACTGTTCTTGTTTTTTTCGAGAAATAATTTTTCTGGCCGTTACTGCACTTTGAAATTGAGATTTCTGGGGAAAACCCATTTTTGAATGTCGAAACTGGAAATTTCCCAATAAGGAAATGGATTAACCCTGGTCGGTGTGGATTTTTTTTCCATCTGACTGCATGCTCTGGCTATCGGAAAATAATATATTAAAGATCCTGTAACCCTCATAAAATATTTGATTACGTTTTTTTGCCAGAAAAATAATTTTTCGATCATTTAGGCATATAAGCTTCATGGAAAAATCTACTGCATATTTCAGATCAGCGTGGTTGATTAAGTTCATATGAGAAATTTCAAGAAGATAAGCGAACAAAACTTTTCTCACGAAAATATTTCCGGACTGGATGGAAAATTTTCCGAAAAAAATATTTTTCGATATCGGAAAGAAATATATGTGATCTATATAATTCGAGGGTGTAGATGCCGAAACTGTTCTTGTTTTTTGAGCGCTCGTACTACTTACACGATGGCTATATCATTTCGTCACGATGTCTGTATTTTTCGAATTTTGAGCCGAAAATGGTCTCAATCGACTATGTTCGACTCACTGATGACGAATCCGTCGGAAAATTCGGGTATGTCCGTCTGGCCGTCCGGCCGTAAGCACGATAACTCTCGAACGGAACAACCTAGAGACTTGAAATTCTCAGTGTGGGTTCAGTTCCCGAATGCCTCGGTTAAGCTCGTTAATGGGCCAAATTCCACCAGGGGTTCCGTAAATATGGCCGTTGAAAGTTTTGTTTCCCTGATTACTTGAAAACTACAGATTTGATCGAGATGAAATTTTGCACTCAAATGGAAAATGAGGTGTTCAAGCAACATGTGAAATTTTGTCCAGATCGCATGACCAGAACCATAGAAAATTGTAACTTTTGAACGGAAACGCTTAGGGACTTGAAATTTTCAGGATAGGTGTGGATCTCGAATGTCGTGATCACGTTCATCTATGAGCAACATTATACAAGGGGTTCCGTAAATACGGTCGTTCGAAATTTTGTTTTCTCGATGAATTCGAAACTACGGATTCGATTGAGATGAAATTTTGTATTTTAATGGAGAAAGATATTGAAGCAATATTTTGTCAAGATCGCATGACCAGAACCATAGAAACCATATAAAATTGTAACTTTTGAACGGAAAGGCCTAGGAACTTGAAATTTTCAGGGTGGGTTTGGATCGCGAATATCGCGGTCACGTTCATCAATGAGCAAAATAAGACTAGGGGTTCCGTAAATATGGCCGTTCAAAATATTTTTTTCCTGATAGTTTCGGAACTACTGATCGGATTGGAATGAAATTTTGCACCTAGCTGAGGAATAATGTATTCAAACTACGTGCAACATTTTGTCCAGATCGCATCACCAAGACCATAGATACCGTAAAAAATTCTAGCGAATTATCGAAAAAAAAATTTATCAGCTTAAGCACCGACATGAAGTCTGGAATTTCGCCTAAGTTTCAGAATTTTTTTGACAGCTGTCAAAAATTCCTTCAATTGATTTCTAAAACTGGAAAATGCGAATCTACCTACAAGGTGCATGTACGAGCGCTCAAAAGCTCCTGCCTTCACGGCAGTGCTTTTCGTAATTTTTTTCGAGAACTAATTAGAAATTTTTCCGTATAATGGAGAAAATCGTAAGTTCTCGAATTCCTTCATGCTCAACATGGTACAATTCGTCAGTGGCTCTTCGTACTCACCAGCGGGAAGATCTAGGAACCTCGTGATCGTCGGATTAATTTTTCTTCCAGTAACGCCGGCGTCCGGCGAGCACCATCGAGACCGAGCCCGACCGCGCCGGATTACCATCACAAAGGAAATCGAGCGCATTCAGCTACCGTAATCTGGGAGGTCATCGGTCGGAGAGGACAGAGAATCGTTTTGCATAAATTTCAGAGAGCGGCTCGTGATTCCCGTGGTCTCGAGCCCGCTCCGGGTTCCGCTCGCAACACCTGATTCATAGTCGAGCAATTTCAGGCACGCCGAGTTTTACAGCCTCCACCGGACCTTCCATCATCGGGAGACGACGATTGAGAAATTGACTTTACCGCTGCTGCGGACCGATTTAACGTTGCGGTATTCGCGGAGCTGCAAGAACTATTTCGTTTCATTACGGTCGGGTCCGGAGTTTTTTCGCGATGATTCATTGCGCGAGGATCCGCCGGTTGGAATGCTAGACGTTTCGATGGGAAAACGGCCGTCATCTGTACCTGTTTCTTCTAGAGGAAGTGAAGGCATGTTTCTGATATGTGCCAGTCCGGACTTGGCGACTAAAATTGTAGTTATCATCATACGCCAGAAAACTGAAACGAACACAAAGGGCAAACTTTACTAGAAGAAGATAAGGGAACAAAAATTTTTTAACGAAAATTTTTCATATGAGAAATTTACCGAAAAAAATATTTTTCGATATCCAAAGGAAATATATGTTATCTATATAATTCGAGGGTGTAGATTCCGAAACTGTTCTTATTTTTTCAGAGAAATATTTTTTCTGGCCGCTACTGTACTTTGAAATTGAAATTTCAGGAGAATCCCATTTTTGAATTTCGAAACTGGAAATGGCCCTCTAAGGAAATGGATTGACCCTGATCGGTGTGTTTTTTTCCATCTGACTGCATGCTCTTGATATCGGAAAATAATATATTGAAGTTCCTATAACCTATATGTGATCTATATAATTCGAGGGTGTAGATTCGAAACTGTTCTTGTTTTTTTCGAGAAATAATTTTTCTGGCCTCTACTAACCGTCGAAATTGAAATTTCAGGAGAACCCATTTTTGAATGTCGAAACTGGAATATTCCTTGTAAAAAATTGGATTGACCCTGGTCGATGTGGATTTTTTCCATCTGGCTGCATGCTCTAGCTATCGGAAAATAATATATTGAAGTTCCTATAACCCTAATATAACATTGCATTACGTTTTTTGCCGAAAAAATAATTTTTTTATAATTTAGACTTATGCTGAGACAAAACTATGAGGTTCATGGAAAAACCGAATGCACATTTGAAAGCAGCGTGGTTGTATAAGCTCATATGAAAAATTTCAAGAAGATAAACGAACAAAAATTTTTCACGACAATTTTTCTTGACTTTGAAATTGAAATTTCAGGAGAATTCCATTTTTGAATGTCGAAACTGGAAATTGCCCTCTAAGGAAATGGATTGACCCTGATCGGTGTGTTTTTTTCCATCTGGCTGCATGCTCTAGCTATCGGAAAATAATATTTTAGTTCCTATAACCCTCATTTAACATTCAATGACGTTTTTTTGCCAGAAAAATATTTTTTTTAAAATTAAGACGTATGCTGAGACAAAACTATAAGGTTTATGTGAAAAAACGACTGCATATTTGAAATCAGCGTGGTTGAATCAGCTTATATGAAAGATTTCAAGAAGATAAGCGAACACAAATTTTTTCACGAAAATTTTTCTTGACTTCGATATTGAAAGGAAATATGTGTGGTTTATATAATTCGAGTGTGTAGATTCCGAAACTGTTTTTTTTTTCTCGAGAAATTATTTCTCTGGCCGCTAATGCACTTCGGACTTTTTTAACGAATCGAACTGAAAACTCTGCGCTGAAAAGTTAACTAACTCGAATCCTATCGAAATTTTACGACAGATTCGATCGTGACGAAATTTTGTATACTAATGGAGAATGATATATTCAAGCTACATTTCTCTAGATCGCATGACCAGAACCATAGAAACCATAGAAAATCATAACTTTCAAACGGAAAGGCCTAGGGACTTGAAATTTTCAGGATACGTGTAGATTTGAAATATGGCGTTCACGTTTATCAATGAGCAGAATTATACTAGGGGTTCCGTAAATACAGTGATTTGAAATTTTGTTTTCTCGATAATTTCGAAACTACGGATTCGATCAAGATAAAATTTTCTATTTTTAACGAGAATGATATATTAAAGCAATATTTTGTCCAGATCGCATGACCAGAACCATAGAAACCATAGAAAATTATAACTTCCGAAGGAAAAGGCCTAGGAACTTGAAATTTTCACGGTGGGATTGGATCGCGAATTTCACGGTCACATTCATCAATGAGCAAAATTAGACTAGGGGTTCCGTAAATATGGCCGTTCAAAATATTTTTTTCCTGATAATTTCTAAACTACTGATTCGATTGGAATGAAATTTTGCACCTAGCTGAGGAATGATTTATTCAAACTACGTGCGAGATTTTGTCCAGATCGCATCACCAAAACCATAGATACCGTAGAAAAAAAATTGATCAGCTGAAGCACTGACATAAAGTCTGGAGTTTCGCCTAAGTTTCAGAATTTTTTTGACAGCTTCCGAAAATTCCTTCAATTGATTTCTAAAACTGGAAAAAGCGAATCTACCTACAAGGTGGATGTACGAGCGCTCAAAAGCTCCTGACTTCACGGCAGTGCTTTTCGTAATTTTTTTCGTTGTACGATGAAGCGAAATTATGCTATGAATAATTGTAAATGGTGAGAAAAAAAATCGAAATTGCGACTGAAGAAAAGAGTGACGATTGAATAAAATATTCGATTATTACTGAAATCTCTTCTAGTCCAAGTGATACGAAAGAATTTATTGAATGTACAGTTAGGGCATCAATTAAAAAATGAATACCTACATCTAGTTTCCTCCAACAATCGCTGGCCCTATTGTTGGAAAGATAGCCATAAAATAACCAACTCAAGACGGCTATCAATAACAAATGTCAGGGATGGTGTGGTCCTTTCTATTCAGATGCTGCGGTCTGGTATGGGCCATTGTTGCATCCTCTATTGTTTATCGATAGCAATGATATTTCAGAGTTGCGAAACGGATCTGTCGATCCACTTCCTAGCCTTTCGATCATCTTGAGACATGCCCCCTTAAGGTAAGGATTGTTTTCCAGGATTCATGCAATTCCTATCACAAGTGTTGAATCTATTTCGTCTCTACGAGGAAGATATTGAGGTGTTTAGTTCCAATTATGAGGAAGACTCAAACCGGATATTATTATGCGAATCGTCAAAACATTGTATTCTAGATTCAGCGGAAGTTACAAGAAAGTTCATTGACCACGTCTTTATTAAGCCCGCTAATCTAAAATTAGTCCCAAGTTCAGACCATAAGACACGATGTAATATTCTAGATCTGGATTAGTAAACATAATGATTTCCCCAGTCATCTGGCCTAGACCGATGCGCTTCTTTACCCCGGCTGAACGCTGGCGGAAAAACTGTGGCGCGTCTTAGGATCGGGAGATAAAAATTAGATTTAAATCATTCGGGGCACGTTTCAATTCTCATATAAAACATACCATTAGGACTTGCATAAGTGATACAATCATTTTTGTCTGAGTATTAGTGTTGTTGATTTGTCTCGATGGACACTCAAGAAGGCGATCCGGTTGAGCGAATATCACCGCAGTAACTGAACCCAAGTGCGGTAGGCGCCAGACCAGCAGAGTGATTCCCGAAGGCATCCAGATATAGATTATTGACCAATCGAAATTAATTCAAGCGTTTGCTTGCAAAGGATGAGTTATCTCGTAATTCAGGCTCTGAGAAATAGGTTATAATGGATGCCCAGTGGCCAGGAAGGATGCATCCTTCAAATCTCAATTTTGCGGCCACACAAGTTGAAGTGTTTCTGTTCTAATGGAACGTTTGATCTTATGGAAATGTATTTTCCACTTATTACAAGAGCTTGAATTATTTCGAGGAATTATTATTGTCTTGATATATTCGTGAGTTCCAGGTCAGACTATTTTCACGAAAACTCCAGAATTTCCACTTAAATTACCAAAAAAATTTGGTTAGTATTCAAAATAAAATGAGAAATGAGAATAAATTTTCCATTCGTCAATTGCACAGTATTTACCGACGTCGTATAGCATCTAAATAAAGGACGGAAATAATCGAGAATTATTATTATTATCAGCTCGTATGTCCCATCTCGTCCTTTTTAGTGAACCCGTTCAACAATGGCTCTTTGTTTTCAGCTGTGTGTTTATTCATTCATAGGAGCCTTGCTTTAGTGAAGCACCCGTTGAAATTTTGACATAGTATTATGGTCGACACATCATGGGCGTGCGTCGAATTTTTGTCGCGACGGTTCACCCAAAAAGTGTCTATTGTTCATCTTTAGGATTCTTGGTCGTTCGTGGGGCATTTTCGCATTCACTTTTTGAATTACTAGTAAGAATGTTATTATGTTCTTTTATTTCTGCTCAGCGACCCAGGGTTGAACCGTCAAACGTTCAGGATAATAAGATTGATTTTTTTTATTCCCATAAACATGTAGGTATGTATACTAACTCGCTTCGATTTCGAAATACAGGGTGTGGCCGTTTTCAGAAAAAGAGTTTGGTTATGAATTGCTAAAAAATATTTCTGTTAATTTTGATGAGAATGAATGCTAATTTGCGTCAATAAAGGGCTTCTTTTATTATAGTAAGAATTGAACTATTATGAACAGTGACGTTCCACAAGGTTAGGTTAGGTTAGGCTTATTGACATTAGGATTAGGACAAATCCTTATACGCCACTGTTTTTGTCTGTATGTTCATTACTTTCCCTGAATTGAGAACCGAAAAATATAATTTTTTCGTCTATACAATTTTTTCAGTTTTCCTGCATGTTTCAGGAAAGAACTTATTTCAACAATAATCAGAATAATCAGATCAGAGATGACCGGGATCAATCTCGACTAACAATCGAAGCTTTGCTTGTACTCATCGAGCAATTCATAAAAAAAATCTTTTTGAGAGCTCGTTCTACTTACACGAGGGCTATACAGGGTGTTCCTAAACCTGGAGGTACAAACGAAGAGGGGAGATTCCTTCGGTAATTTTAAGAAAAAAAGTACCATAAACATGGGATCGCAAAGGTTTCGTTTTCGAGATGCAGGGTGTTGAAGATTGAATTTTTTTCAAGTTTTTTCTCATAGTATCTACACTTCACAAGATATTAAACTGAAATTTGGCATAGATATTACAATGGAGAGTTTACACCATGTGACATGCCAATTTCAATAGCAAATCTACAAGGTGATATTTTTTCTGAAACACTGTCCCCTGTTTTCCTCCAGAACTTCTTTTTGGTGAGCCACTGTTAATTGGAAAAAAGGTAGAAAGCAGCGTTGGTATTATACCAAACTTCATGGTCTCTTGTAGTTTCGTCGTATCTGCTACCGATTTCGAGAGAAAAATTTTGAACGATTTTCTCGAAATCCTCAAAGAAATCAAAATTGTCATATAAATTCACCCAGTAGATTTGTTATCGAAATTAGGATTTCACATGGTGTAATCTCTCAATTATCTATGCCAAATTTCAATTGAATATCTTATGAAGTGTAGATATGTACTATGAAAAAAAACTTCAACATCTCGAAAACGAAACGTTTTTTTTTCTTAAAATCTTTCAAGGAGTCTCCCCTCTTCGTTTGTACCTCCTATTCAGGAATACCCTGTATTATCATTTCGTCACGATGTCTGTATTTTTCGAATTCTGGCCGAAAATGGTTCGACTCACTGATGATGAATCCGTCGAAAAATTCGAGTCTTTATTCAAGCTACATTTTTTTGTCCAGAACGCATGACCAGAACCATAGAAACTATAGAAAATTATAACTTTCGAACGGAAGGGCCTAGGGACTTGAAATTCTCAGGATAGGTGTGGATCTCGAATGTCGTGGTCACATTCATCAATGAGCAAAATAAGACTAGGGGTTCCGTAAATATGGCCGTTCAAAAATTTTTTCTGATAATTTCGAAACTACTTATTGGATTGGGATGAAATTTTGCACATAGATGAAGAATAATGTATACAAACTACGTGCGGACTTTTGTATGAATCGCATTGCCAAGACCATGGATAACGTAGAAAATTCTAGCGAATTATCGAAAAAAAAAATTGGTCACCTAAAGCACTGACGTGAATTCTGGAGTTTCGCCTTAGTTTGAAAATTTTTCTGACAGTTGTCAAAAATTTCTTCTTTTGGTTTCTGAAACTGGAAAATGCGAATTTACCTATTCAAGGTGGATGAACGACTGCTCAAGTGCTCCTGACTTCACGGCAGTGCCTTTCGAATTTTTTCCTGAAAATTTTGACACCCTGTGCCACAAAATCGAAGCCTATTACATATGATTGCGGGAATAAAAAATCTCCTTAAAGTTTGACGTTGGATCTCCCTGTATAAACTTTAGTAGAAAGAAAGGAGAGGAAAATCTTTCATGAAATATTCCACTCAGTCCTCGATCTCTCGATTCGTATCGCCGCCACTGACCGCCCATAGAAATGCATCACATCACATGGTCCTTCGTACGCCGGATGTGCAAGTTTCTCCCACCGGATCGGCACATCATTTGTATTTCTATGTGTACAAATGTGGACGCGCCGTTGACATCTACATAAACATTACAGGGCACTCCCTCGATGATGTACCTATTAGATATCAGTGACTGGGAGAACTCAATTTAATCATGCCCCCCCCATTATATTAGCCGAATGATTAATTGCGCGACGTCGAATTACATTATCGAAATTGATGAGAGCAGATGGTCCGGAAAAGCAGTTTTTGGGGGATGGAGTGACTATCCATTTCGGAAATGTGAGAAAATATGAGGGTGCATTGGGGGGTTTTCCCTTTTACGCGCACGCAACTGCGATATTCAGTGTCGTTTGTTATCGTGATTTGTTATGCTCATTCAACACGAAATACATGGTTTCTTTCCTTTTCACAAATTGTTTGTGAGTTAATTTCCGTGCGCTGCAGTTTGACATTTTTCGAATTGCAGCGAGATGTCGTTGACACCCGGAACACCCGAAGAGATGCCGGTGTTGCGATTGCAGACGACAAAAACTCGCCTCTGGAAATTCTCACGATCGCCGGCGAAATGGCTATAACGACGACCATTAGCATTATGTCTCTTTTGGAGAGTTATTTTCGACAGTGTTCACCGTTAAGAGCCCGAGGACTCTCTTAAATGATATAATTCCGTGGTGAACAAAGCCATCCATTCATAAGTGGAATGGGTCATGGCGTATGGCAGCAGCCTGGCTCGATCGATATCGAAATTTCTATCAAGCAATTATGAGTCATTAGTGGGTTTAGTGAATCAGTAAACTTCGTAACTGTATCTCAACTCTGCTGTTTTGATCGTTTGAGGACATGATTCAGATTTACTCAATGTGTGATGTTTGGTTTGGGCCGATTATATCTTTTATCTACTCCTATTGAATTATATATTCATTATTCAACTACTCTTGAGCAATTAATAGCATCTGTAAACAAACACCGTGCTCACTGCTATTTCTCCCTGTCTCTGTGCTTCTGAACAAGCCGATTGGCCGAAAGAGAACAGTCCATTGTTGGAATTGAGGGGAGGTCACTTGAATAATTTTGACGTTTTCTCAAATTAAGTTGATACCTAATTATTATTGTGAATGTTTTGTACACCTCCAGAAATAAGACAATCAGCCAATCTTACCATACAGAATTTATTGTCCGAAAATCCCATAACAAATATAAAGGTGTATACAACAATTTTCAAGATTGGTGTAACAGTAAGAATATCAAGTCATTGTTTACAGAAAATGTTTTTTTGGCATATTTCAGTGAACTTAGCACTAAATATAAAGCATCGCCTTAATGGAATTTCTACTCTATGTTAAGAAACACAATCAACATAAATAATGCATTGTTATAGGTAACTATTGAGATTTGTAAATAAAGTTCTTTCTCTGTACTTGTATCTTAGTGTTATAGTCGTATATAAAGTATAGTATTCAACTTGCGGTAATGGTCATAACTCACTTGATGAATTACAGCACGAGCCGAAGGCGAGTGCGGCAAACTTCATCTGCGTGAGTTATGACCTACATTACCGCTCGTTAAATAATATATTATTATTCGCTCTGCTGGTTGTATACAAACTCCAAAAGATCATAATACAATAAATATAATATTCTACACAAAGGAAATGGAAAATAGTTATAACTTAGAAAAAAAAATTCTTTTTATTTATTTTATAATTAAAAAAAAAATAAGACTTGTAAAATGAGCGGAAGAAGAGAACAAAAACAACCTTCAAATGGTGAAAAAATCTACAACCTTCAAATGGTGTCCCAAATTTTCTACTCCGTCATTAGAATACTTCATCCACGTGAGTTATGAGCTATGTTACCCCTCATTAAATAATATACTATTATTATTCGGGGGGTATTGAATGGATTATGGAATGAAGTGTAATATTTTTTCCATCGAAATACGATTTTTTCCAAACTATGGAAAGTGCCATTACGATATCCGCACTGTCAGCGTTATCTCCCCTTAAGCAGGATGCCTTACTGAGTTCAACCAGTAGCTCTGAGACGAAACACCCATCCTCTTCCCCATCAGAGAAAGCCATCTGATCCACGTGAGTAAATAGAGTATTCACTTCGCCTTTACCAGAAGATACAAACGCGGAACTTCCTCTGGTAAAATGCAGAAATCGTATGTGCCGCCATTTTGTGGCGGCACACAGAGAGCAAACACAGAGATTGAAGTGGCCGATAGGCCGTTTCGGAATCGAACAAACGGCGGACGTGTCTCCCGACACTTTCCAATGTCTACAAGATGAATTGAATCGGCTTAATTAACGTTCGGCGTTTCCTGAGATATTCAATCGTTATCGATGCAATCTCTATTTAACATAAACTTCATTTAAGAATTATTGACATCGAAGCAGGCCTTGAACGTTCAGACGAGGCTTTATTTCTGGTTACAAAAAGTAACTGTTCAATTTCATCATAGAAATAAAACATCAAACATAAATATAACCTAGAAAAGTGTTCAGTTTACGAATAATTAAGCCGGAAAATTTCGAGTTTAGTTTAAACATGGGAATTCAGGTTTTAAAGCGTGGAATGCTTTCATATGAAATTATCTGAACTTCCATGCAAGTCGTTCAGTTGAGATATCGTTCATATAAAAGTCAACCATGGAAAATTGAAGCTATTAAAATAAATATTTATTTTCACTCAATATCATACAATGTTTATTGGTATTGGAAATCTTGCGAAATTCTAACCATATAACTTTAAGAGTACCATTTTATGTCAGGAATCAAGAAGGATAATTGATGGAATTCTAGCAGGTAGCTAAAGTGGTGCAACGAACAGAAAAAAAATTTTGATACTGCAAGCACGGGGCCAAGTGAATGGATTGGAAAAAACGTTATATATATTTATTAAGAAATAAGAGACAAACAAAAATTAAGAATCTATGTAGTACATGAAGAATTTTGACATGAAATTTGTACTGTAACTATCAATATATGAACCAATTTGTGAATTATTAAGTGCTCGGTGTTGAATACTTTAAGAAAGTCAATTTTTATTTTCATTTATCGAAACGGTCCAGGGATTATTGAGAATATTATAGTTAATGAGCAATTTTATAATTATTCAGTATACTTTCGAATTGTGAACAATATAGCATGTGTTCAATGTCAGTATAAGCAGAGGGAATGTGAACTGGGTACTATACAATATAAGTATAATAAATACACTTAAGATATCTACGAATGATACAAGACCAAAGATAAAAATCTCATTGCAAACTTCGTTTCCACGTATAAGTGTAGTGATGTGGATGCGTTTATTGAATAAACTGACATAATCCTATTGATGGGCATCCTTTTGCAGGGAAGGTTTAAATTTTTCAATAACCCATTTATGAAATAATTCACCATTCATAGTAATCCTTATCATTAATATCACTGTCAAGAATCAGATCACATCCAGGTAAAAATCCATCCATTGTTCCAGCCTTCAAAATAGTGCACCTTCTGCCTTTTTCCTTGAATATACTCGGCATACCTTTTGGATTATTTTCTAGTGTGACAAATGAACAAATTTGAATACCGTTTTCGAATATCCAAGTTTCATCTAGATAAATGAATTTTACGTTTTGTTCCATGTATTCTCGGTATTTACCACAAAATCGTACTCTATCCATTATATTTTTCTGTTTATCAATAAGAATTTTCCTTCGATCAACTTTTTTGTATTTGTATCAAATTTTTTATGATATAATATAATGTTGACTTCGATCGATTGAAATTTAGGTGCTCTTTGGCCAGAGTCATTCAATGTCTCTTTGAAGGAATAATCAATTTCACAGGTTTTCTTCCACAGCTAATTCCAGGATGTAATAACATGCTAATATTCTACGGACAGTGCTTGGAGAAATCTGAAAATTTACGAGACATTGATCAATCAGAATACACTCTGAGTAGGTGAATAACAATTTAACTGAAACACTAGCGGAAATATAATATGCCGAATCTTTAAAAAACTCGAAGTAACACTGACAAACTGCATGGCGTTCTCTTGTTGTGAGACGCGATGTATCCTGGTCAATTCCAGCCATTTCAATAGCACAAGACAAAAAATACTCAAATTCAGAGCTAATTTTTATAATTATTCACCAATATCTCGATAAAATCATCAAAGCAAGGTCTCTATGGGTTATGTTAGTGTTATTCCTATACCAACCTGAATTGAGCAACCCAAAATATTACTGAATAGTCTATTACCAACTTAAATACGATTTTCCACAGCCTACCTAGATGTCGGAGTTTACCGGGGATTTTCGAGTCATAGAATATCCGACCCAAAGGAGTTGGGTCGATGGTTCGGACGGAAGTCCATCCCTGCGTTTCCATTCGACCACTACGATAATTGAGGTATCTTCCTTCGATAAAGTTCCCGGGATGGCTTCATGAAGAGTTCCTATCCGAGCTCTAATCTAACTAATGCGCCATATGCCAGCCAACAGTTCGGAAGACGGCTATTTCAATCCGTTTTATCTGAGTAACTAATTTGGGAATTTTATTTTCGATACCTCCGTACAAATAACTTCCGACACGGTCTCCGTTTCGGATAGAACGGATTATGTGCGATACGTATAGGAGAATCGAAGACCGTGAAGATGTCATGTCGAGATGACGGCGATGACAAGTTGTAACATTTGTCATTCGGCGGGCTTTGAAGTGGCCACCGGGTCAAAAGAAGCTTTCGTCGAAATATTGTCCACCTTTTGATATGTAAGTACCTTAGAGTGCGTCAACTCCAATAGGTGAAATGAAAGAAAGTAACGACAATAACAACGTTTGTGGCTTCGCAATGAAAATAAGGAAACGGAGATAATGCGCCTTCAGTTCACTAGCCGCAAACTCATTGATCTCGGCTCGGGCGCTCGTAAACTCTTATTTTAACGTTACAACGGAACTTTTTACCAATCGTTATTAGTGCTCATTGTTCTTACGAAATTCTATTAATGACGCCGCATGGATTATGCTTTATTCGAACGTTATTTATTGTCCCATTGTTTGGTTTTACTAGTTTTCTTCATTTGTATCGATCGGCCGTTTTCTATGGCCGGTAACGCGCGTTTAGCATACTAATTTAATAGGAAGCCTCCCACCTGGTGCATTGTTAACAGCTGAAGATCTTGTAATAGGTGCCAATTTGAGACGACGATTTTTCACTGGGTTCCGTTATTGCGATTGGTTTCGTTCAATGAGCTGTTACATCTGTCGCGGAATTATCATGATGAGTCGCTGTTAGGTTGGTAACGGGTTCGAAGACCATCGAATAAAAACGCTTTAGCTATGTCTATACCATAAATTTTTGAGAGGGATAATTTTCTTCGTAATTTTTCCATGAATTTCTTATTCGAACTAATTCGACCACGATCACTCAAAGAAATTTTCCAGGATATACAACAGGAAGTCGGTTACTACAATTTCCTGTAGTGAGATATCTTAAGAGGGTTCCTAAATTGAAGGAACAAACGAAGAGGGGGGATTCCTTAGGTAATTTAAAGACGAAAAAGTCCCATAAACCTGGGATCGCAAACGTTTCGTTTTCGAATTTTGAAGTTTTTTCAAGTTTTTTTCTCATGTTATCTACACTTCACAAGATATTCAACTGAGAAAGTTCAATTTGATGTGTCAAAACAAATAATGAATTAATTCACCACCGCTTACTAAATGAATTTTTATGACAATTTGGATTTTTCTGAGCGCTTCGAGAGGATCGTTCAAAATTTTTTTCTCGAAATTGATAGCAGATACGACAAAACTACAAGAGACCATAGCGTTCAGTATAACAACAAAGCTTATTTTTACATTTTTTCAAATGAACAGTGGCTCACCAAAAAAAAGTTCTGGAGGAAAACAGGGGACAGTGTTCCAGAAAAAATATCACCCTGTAGATCTGCTATCAAAATTGGCATGTCACATGGTGTAAACTCTCAATTGTAATATCTATGCCAAATTTCAGTTGAATATCTTGTGAAATGTAGATACATACATGAGAAAAAAAACCTGGAAAAAATTCAAACTTTAACACCCTGTATCTCGAAAACGAACCGTTTGTGATCCCATGTTTATGGGACTTTTTTTCTTAAAATTACACAAGAAATCTCCCCTCTTCGTTTGTACCTCCAATTTAGGAACATCCTGTATAAGCGACAGCAGGAATATTTGTTGATTTTACGTGTTCTAATTCCAGTCGTTTAATTTCTCTAGAAATAACAAATTTTACATTAGTTGATGCAACCAAACTGCAGTTTGTCATTTCAACAGGACAATAATACTGTGAAAAAAAAACGGAATAAGCGTGACTATTTACAGGAGTTTCCTGTTCAATGAACAAACTAGATAGTTGTATTCCAAGCTTCAAACTTCAGTTTCTACAAGAATTTCTAGTAATGAACAATACAGGGCGTTCCAAGTTCGAGTGCCTACTAGACGTTTCTTGAAATCTGAAAATTTGGATTATGATATTGTTCGACTTTATCTACTGAGCTAAAATATTCTTGAAGCCTGAAAACTTTCAGTTATACAGGGAGTGAAAATAAATTTCTCGAAAAATTTTTTTTGCATTTATTCGTCTCTTATATAATCGATTATTCAATTTGGAATATATTTCTATTCGAATCGTTGCATTCGTCGAAAAAGTATCCAAAATATAGAAAAGAAGGGAGATATGCGTAGTCAGTATTATGTTCGTTATTCCTATTCTCAATATTTCAAGCATAAACTTTTTTACAATTCTGAAGTAGAAGAATGGCGGAATATTGTGCATCTCCTTAATTTTGGAAAACTCTTCACAGGGTCTTTCAAATATTTTGTCAAAAATTGTGATCAGAATTTTCCCATAACTTTTTTAAATTTTTTTTTAATTAGAACCCTATTTCTTTATGATTGCGTTGGATACTGCGAAGAAAATTAATGATAGTATTCAAAGAGGTTTATGCCCCTAAATAATGATTCCTGAGTTATTATTATATTATTACAATAATCTGTGTTCATAGGAAATTATTGGGATAATTTATCTTCTATGAACAAAGATTATTGTTATAAAACAGCTTTTATTCTTTTATTCTTCAGCCATATGTCGAAAAAATTAGTTGATTAACAAAAAGAATTATAAAATTTCGTAGAAACTTCCTAGGAACTTGAACTATCATTCAGTCGCCAAGAGATGCAGCTGAATGAATAACAGAAACCACATCTACCAGGGTCTATCCATTTTGAGATTATCGATTTTCCTGGCGAATTTTTTTCGAAAACTGTTGCCCCGAAAAAGGTCTAGATTTCTGGATGGACAATTTACATATCTATGATCCATATGATGTGAACTCCAGAATGTTTAATCTCTGAATTCATCTGAATATCTCGAGAAGAGCAGATGCTGCTACAAGGAAAAAACTTTGTTTGACGACCCATATTCATGAGACTTTTTATTTTTGATATCCCATTCAATTTGTACCTCCAATTTATAAATACCATATTCTTACTCTATTTGCCCTGAAATATTCATTGTGGTTTATCGATGATAAATGGGCAATTCTTCGATGGCAATCTGCCAATTGCGGTTTCCGTAGGAGGCGTGCAGCCGAATAAGAATTAACCGAGCGGCTGTCGTTGCTCGAAATTTATTTACGCTTTTATGCCCATAAATTCATTAAAAAACGCTATGACAAGCAATAAGCAATTCGCAGAACGAGGGTTTGCTCTTAAATCGCTCTTCATCATCGAAATTTGAAAGGACTGTCTGGTAGATTTGAGGTTGTACTCGCGGCAGCATTTTATTAATCAACTGATGTCTGCAGCGTTCGTTACACGTTCAATTAGCCCCTTTATGTTGCGGTAAATTTAAATTTGAACCCATAAATATTTTTATGAGGTGGTTTAATTACTTCGGGCGTACCTACTCACGGTACTTTTCCGTCAAAAACCACGAAACGGTACCCGATTGTTGTCATTGTCAATTGTGAAGTGGGCGTCGAGTGGTAAACACTCGGCGACCATATAATATTTGTGCAGCGCCTCGAAAGATTCAAATTAAGTTGCTCAACCGGCCAAAGATGACGGGAAGAGATAAGCGCCATTTGGATCGAATTACACATGTGATTTTCTACGTGTTGAAAATTCCGAATGAAAATCCCACGCGGCGATGGCGCCGAGAAGACCTAACGCGAGTCCCACTCGTGGAATACCAGCATAAGGTGCGATCGGGATTCGAATCCAGTTCATACATAATAATGGCGTTTCCCTAATATTCTATATGGCGGAAGAATTTATTCTTTTCTCGTTAAAATAAACGAGGTGAATCTCGATTTCTTCATGAATAATTTAATTTTATTCTTCGAGTTATGCCTAATGGAGTATTTGGGTCATTTATTGCATATTGTGTCGAAATTGTTATCGTTAATGAATTTTTTAAACCAAATAAAACAAAAAATACTTCCGAAGTGAAAATCTACAGGCTTCTCAGATTTTTATAGAGTTGAAATAACGGCCTCGCCTATCAGAAACCGACCACGTCAAAACACGACACACAACCAGTGGCTGTAGGCCATATAATTTGCCTTTATGCGTTTGACATGTTTTGATATAAGCCCATATGCATATTTGTTGGCTCCTGTGAATAGTGTTTCTGAGCAGGTAATAGATGTAAACGTCATGGTATAATGCAATAAATTACCCAGACTCTGATTGCCTATATTATTCATGGATATTTTTGTGATTCGAGTCGTCATTCTTCTTTATTATTCATAGATATTTTTGTGATTCCAGTCGTCATTTATAGTGGAGAGAATACAATCGATCATTTTTCCATATTGGATTTGATTGAAAAAAGAATTCCGAAGTTCTGATGTACAGGGTGGTCCAAATTCCATGTCTAGCACTAGGAACTCCCATTGAAGCTAGAAGAAATGGGTGGCACATCTGCAAAATGGCCATTTTCATCGATTCCTCATAATTTACACATTTTTGGCGCTCTCGCGATGTTTCGAGCTCATTATTGCAAATTTTAATGAGTGATGGTAAGCATATTAGACTATATTCGAAACGCAAATAAGATATAGAAAAATAAATACATGCAATATACAATCTGAAAGAAATATCCAGCATTACTCGTTCCGAACTTTCTCAACTGTGTGAAGGATGAAGGTCATCTTTATCATTCTTTATGATAACATTTTTTTTTTCAAACGTACAGAAACAACGTCATTCTTCAACTGACAGGATCATCGAAAAGTTCTACTTCTCCTCCGCCGTAAGAATGTGTTGCTATGTGAATAATTAATCACATTTCCGTACGCCGGAGGGAAAAGTGTCGCTATGTAAACGATGAATTAGGAACCATAAACAACCTAAAAAATTCTGAATCAAACGTCATTTTTATTCACTAAAGTTACATTGAATGTGCAATTGGTCAATGTTGCATTTTGAAAATTGAAACCATGTAGTAAAATACGGGAAGGATTCTGTTCAGAAGCTGATGACTCAATGGGGTCATGTGAGTTGCTGGTTCCAGGAAATTCTTCGACGTTCAATATTCTACTAGCAGCCAAATAGAAAACTTTCGAACTGCTCCTTAGAAAAACTCTTGATTTCTTTGCATGTATCCTTCATTTGATTTTCTCGAAAACGCGCGTAACTTCAAAGATTTACCACTATCTATTTCGTGTTTGATCGCTTGTTGAGACTTCATCATGGAATAACGGCTAGCCATTGTATTGAAATATGCTAGAAGTACATTCTCATGAAAAACTGCCACACTTTTCGAATTGCACGAAGTCACCAAGTGATCATATGCTGCAGAATATTTTTCACTAAACTTTGATGGCCCAAGGAAAGAGACTGCTTCATTGGCCAAAGCCTCAATTTCTGAAAACATTTTCACGTTTCACCAGCTAGCAAGTGATAACTATCAATTATTATACTTCTGTCAAAATGAATTTTTCATGACAATCGTAACTAGGCAATTTTCCATTGATATTTCAATTATCACGATCGTAAACATAAATCTAATTCAAAGGTGGATCTCCAGATTTGTATGAATTTCAAAACGTTTGAAAAAAAAATAACATATTCCATTCGGAGGAAAAGTGTCACTTTTTATGGCTCGCCTTCAATTACCCGTTTCACTACGTTCGGCGGGTAAACCCAGGCTCGCCATAAAAAGTGACACTTTTCCTCCTTATGAAATAATATACTATTAATTTATTTCGATTCCAAACTGCAATGAACTAAATTGGTCACTTTGCTATTCGAACCATCAAATGTTCTGAAGTTTTGAAAATTTGGAGGTTATATTCAGGTTACCCATCAATAACACCCAAACCGAGTTAAGCGGTAGATTTCCTCGAAAATACATTGCTTCAAGTTACACTTGAGCGGCAGTGGTGCAAGAGATGATTGAACCATTGAAACTCCGAAAAATTCAACAACGTCATGATCGATACTTTCGAAACGTTGATGAGTAATTAACCCGACACGGAATAATCGCATCAGTCAATTGAGCTGATCGCTATCCAATGACTTCGAAATAAGGAAACATCCAATATGAGAAATAATTGGTAATTATGGGACCTGATTAAAAATCTAACCATAGGAAAACATACGATGCGGTTGTGCATGTCGGAACACTTCACATTGTGGAATTTTCCATTTTTACCGCGCTTATGTTAGCTCTCCGTGTCATTTACGTCATATCCCGAAATCAAATCATCGTTGCCAGATGGGTAAAAAATAAAATGTACAGAAAAGGAAAAACCAGAATACCATCGATAAATGAATGATATTCTCGAAAACGTGGAACTTTGCTGAGACATCGAGTCTGGACTACAGTCACTTGGTATAAATCGGTATGTTGCGTCGAAATATTGGATGTTTACTTAGTGATTTGTGCAGTTATCTTGGTTTTCTCGAAGATAAACGTTCATTTGACTATAAAAAACAACAAGGATACGTAATATCCATCTCAGCTCATTGCATTTGAAATATTAATAACAAAGCAGATTACCAAGTTGTGCAGCAATTCTTCTGCAAAAGGGTTCCTTATGAAACGCTTCCCAGTGGATCCGGAGAGAAGAAGCAGTGGCAAATTAAAACTAGGAGGGATAAATGGACCCCCATAAACAATTCATATCTATGTGAGGTATGTTTGAAGAAAAATTGATGGTTTATATTCGAGGTTATGTAAACAAAATAATTCAATTCAATCTGTTTTCTGCTGATATGTGAGAGAAAACTCGAGAGGATGAAACTCGAAAATTGAAGATTAATGCCTACTATATTTTCATTTAAAAAAAAAATCATCAAGAAAACTGCCTAATCGGGAGTATATATTTTAAATTTTCATCAATATTTCTTCTTTGCAATAGTTTTTCAAAAAAAAATTTCACCCATGAAAAATAGTATATAGTGGAAAAAAAGGGAAAGTTCATGTAGACGATTTGCGAGTAAAACGGTGGCACTCATCTTGAGTGCGGTCTTCTCAAGGTCCTTATAATATTGCTTTTTCCAGATTTTTTTAGTTACTCGTAGATGTATAATATATTTATATTTCAAATTGCAATTGTAAAAGTCAATTGAACAAAAGATAAATTTGTATATTGGGCTTTTATGAATTTATTGTTATTCATAGAATACAAACTTTTCAATGAGAAAAAACATTTAAAAATATTTAAATTTTCCGAAGAACCTGATATTTACTAAAAAAACATCCCATTTCCTTCTATAATAATGACTCTAATTTAGAAAATGTATTAATTCCAACTGGTTGTGTTGAGCATTTAAAGTACTTATAAAAAACGAAAAATCTTTCGCGTGGAGTGTGAGCTGGCCTCAAGGATATATATCTCTTAATTATGTTCAAAAGTGTATGCTCATCATTATCCACCACAGTGAATATCCTGTTCGAATGTGTGAATGTGTGAATTCACTGTCACCAAAAATTTCGATCCCATATCTTGTAGATCCTTTCTCTGCAACCTTAAAAATTCATCTTTTCTCAATGCACCCGCTACTCCGAATATCAAAGCGACCTACAAATCAAACAATGATAGTTATTTCACTATAACGAGATAATGAGAATAAGTTGGAATAACGATTCAATTAAGTTTTATTTTTACCTTCGACATCAAGAAAACACTATCAGGAGCATTCGCTATGAACTCTCTCACATGTTTTTTTTTTTCGAGAACTTTTGATTTTTTTGGGATATATCCCTCTCTTTTCCGTTTAATGAACATCATCAGTTTGTGGTATTTGCTTATATCAGTATTGTCTTTCACATTTAATGTTGATTTCAGCATCGAATATTTTGGCCATAAACTTGCTAGATGCCCCTTTTCTGCAATACCCGTAAAGTATGCCAACAAAACCGTTTCCGTAAAGTTCCGAACCTTCTTGTCCTTGCACCAAGATCTGAATTCAGCATAGGTTTTCTCATATAAATGGCGGCTCTTTTCAGGAAGCAGACTCGAAGTTGCTGTTTTTGTCACATCTGGCGGTGTCAAAGGGATATTTTCTTCGTTATTCATTATGTAGTAGCGTAACGGATAAAATCAGATTCTGATCGAAAGCGAATAAATAAATTTGACAGCTCGATCGTGCTCCGACATAGATGCATCTATGCTCCGACTGAATATTTTATGTTCGGTTGCCATGATAATCATGCATTAATACAAGAAATCATGCATTAATAGGGGTCATTAATGGATGATTTCGAGTGCGTTAAAATGAGCTTTTATTCTATGGTCGACGGAAAAATTATTAATAAGAATCTCGGTATAATCATTAGATGAATTCTGTATACAATAATATAATCATACAATATTCAAAAGTGCCGTCAAAGGATCAGCGAATATGAAGGTCGTTGCACATTTATTTTAGATAGTTAGAGTTTAATTTGAATATTTTTTCTATCAAAAAAATATTCCGTTGAAAAAATGCTATTTCAATACTATTTCATTTGAATTTTGACGCAACATGGCGGCTAGGCGGAGCTTATATCTCTATTGTCGCCACTGTTTTGTACAGTCACTGTAGTCTGGACTATCCTATACTCGGCGCATGCACCAATTTGCAACCAACACTGATATATTTATGTTCAATTTCGAATAAAATGTGAATAGGAATAAAGTAATTCTCTTCCAGGATATGTTACTGTGTGTTACTGATAAAATTAGAAAACCCTACAAATTTTTTCATGAAGGCTAACACCAGCAAAATATTTCGAAGATATTGCGCTCCAACCGTCCGCATTACCTGGCTTTCGCAAAAGATGTTCGTAATCACGACAAGCATTGACCCCGATATATCGGCTGGCGCCTAGCTGCATTCCTGCCAACACGCGCCGCCGCTGCCAATCACCCGTGAAATAAATCCGCGCATTCCGCTCCGGACGCCCACGGAACCCATTGTCGTCGTCCTGCGACCTACTGTTATCTGTGCGATCGATTGGAGACGATCCGATCGGTTGGAGATGGATTTTTCCGAACCTACCCTTTCGCTGGTATCCGAGACATCAGGCCATATTCATATAATTATATTTTTGATATGGAAAGCCAAGTTTTGAAAAAAACTTTAATCTTACAACGGACGATTATCCGACCTATCTAGCATACAGTAAGAAAGAAACTCTGAGTATTATTGACGACTGATTCGTCTTCAGAGGTATTTATAACATTATCTTATCCGAAAGTTCCAGAATAGAATGCGACAAACAATAACACCTGCAACAATGTGCGTCATTGAAATAGCTAGCTCATCAGAATATTACATAGTGATTTAATTATCAGCAGTTCATCTGAGGTATACAGGGTTGGCATTATGTAATTATATATATTTTGCCTTCAATTGTTGATTTCCCAGAAGGGGACACTTCTCTAAGAGTTATGGCGAATAGGGGTGGATTATCTCAGGGGTTAGTTGTCAACTTAATTTATTTAATGAATTAATTGTTGTAAATTTTCATCTCGTTTATTGTTATTTTCTGCAAATTGCAGTCTCTGATAGGTTTCCCTGAAAACTCGAAGCCAACAGGACTTTCTTGCACATCGTCGGTCTTTATCTCGCGTAAGGAATCGTCTGGATTGACGGGAGCCCGAGGCGCGTAATATCTGTAAAAAAATATCTTCGTGTCCATGCGCCGGCGATATCTGCAACCATCGTTTCGTCTATAAAATACCCCTTGTTAACGACGTATTATCCCGTTCCAAATGCGTAATAAACTCCGGTAATAGGCTTCGAGACTCCGTAACAAAAGATAGATCAGAGACTGCTGGGGATTGATCGAGTTAATGGCCACTCGACACGACCATCTCGAGGTGCCCTTGATCTGGTTCTTCGACGGGGCAGAATTGATACTGGGGAATGTCTCTCTCTCGAAGACGATCTCGCACATGAACATTCTGGGTCGAAAACTTGCAGGTATGACTCTGAGTAATTTCCACAGGAATTCCTCAACTAATTTTTCGAGAATACCCCGCTGTTGCAGAACGGCGACATGAGAGCAAACAATGGAACGGCATTGCCCAACACCATAAAATAGCTATTTATCGCACAATACATATTTGATTGCTTAACAGCTGAGTAATACTCGTAAATATCGTAAAACCGTTTCGGAATTAGTAGCCTGGTCGGGGGCGCATGAGCGGCAGTTAATCACAGACATTCAATTACACTAATTTCGTACGGTAACTCTTCGGGTTTCGTATTACGGCGTTAGAGTCCCGTGGAGAGTGACCGATGACCCTAAGCTATCGCTCGTGCCCGTAGGGCTTAACGCGTTAGCGGTTAGCAGTCGAAATTAATTTTTAAAGTTGTGTTTTCAATTGGTTATTGCTTGGGGATATGTAGGTGGTCTCGTAGAAGTCATGATTGTGTTGCCAGACACCGAACGTATGTGTTACAGGCCTTAAGGCTGTTGAACACTGCGCTTTCAATATGTTCATTGAGCTGAAAGATATTATTTTTATTGCATGACAAAATTCGAGATCGGGGCCAGATTAACCAAAAAAAAAATTACGAAAAGCACTGCCGTGAAGGCAGGAGCTTTTGAGCGCTCGTACATCCACCTTGTAGGTAGATTCGCATTTTCCAGTTTTAGAAATCAATTGAAGGAATTTTCGACAGCTGTCAAAAAAATTCTGAAACTTAGGCGAAACTCCAGACTTCATGTCAGTGCTTCACCTGATCAATTTTTTTCGATGATTCGCTAGAATTTTCTACGGTATCTATGGTCTTGGTGATGCGATCTGGACGAAATTTTGCACGTAGTTTGAATACATTATTCCTCAGCTAGGTGCAAAATTTCATTCCAATCCGATCAGTAGTATCGAAACTATCAGGAAAAGAATATTTTGAACGGCCATATTTACGGAACCCCTGATCTGATTTTGCTCATTGATGAACGTGACCGCGATATTCGCGATCAAAACCCCCCCTGAAAATTTCAAGTTCCTAGGCCTTTCCGTTCAAAAGTTACAATTTTCTATAGTCTCTATGGTTCTGGTGATGCGAGCTGAACAAAATTTTGCATGTAGCTTGAACACCTCATTTTCCATTAAAGTACAAAATTTCACCTCGATCGAATCTGTGGTTCTGAAGTAATCAGGAAAACAAAATTTCGAGCGGCCATATTCACGGAACCCCTCAGCGAATTTTGCCCAATAACGAACTTAACCGCGGCATTCGAGATTCGAACCTACCCTGAAAATTTCAAGTTCCTAGGACATTCCATTCGCGAGTTATCGTGTTACGGACGGACGGACGGACAGACTCGAATTTCCCGACGGATTCGTCATCAGTGAGTCGAACATAGTCGTTTGAGACCATTTTCGGCTCAAAATTCGAAAAATACAGACATCGTGACGAAATGATATAGCCCTCGTGTAAGTAGTACGAGCGCTCAAAAAAACCAATAATATAGCATAACTTATGGAGGCTGAACTGGATCTAGAAGTAACCAAAACAGAGATGCGACAAAGATGCCGACGTTGCATCAGAAACGGTGGCTCTCATTTTGAAAATAATGAATGTAATTGAAGCATGAATATATAGATATTTACCCGAGTAAGAGCAATACAAAGTTTCAAGAATCAAACAATATAGCATTATGTGAAAAAACCATACATTTCTTCGTATGTCTCCCTGTATTAGTGTAATGATTGATTTTGAATTTTTTTGAAGAATAAGCTGATATATTCATATTGAAGGGCTTCTTTTCCATCAAAAAAAATATTTTTTTTTTCTTTTCAATTTCATTGACGAGATATTCCTTCAAGTGACCCGAATAAAGGAAATCTGAAAAAGAGAAAGAGGAAAGCGGAAAAAATGAACGAAAATAAAAATTATAAATAATATTTTAAATCGATTTAAAATTGACCACTCATTCCAAAAATTAATCAGAAATAGTACATGTGCCTTTCAAACCTAAAAAAACATATCTTTCACTAGGATTTTCCACTGTTTATGTATGGCTTGAAGCAGAATCACCTCTACATGCTCTTTTGCTAATGTTGCAACCAAATCGCTTTTGTCCCTAAATTCCTTCAATATTCGAATTTCAAATACAAAACTTGTTGTTCTTTGGCCGCAACGGTTTTTTTCAACCAAGCTCGGCCAGCCAAGCGATGATTTTCGAAACTCCATGAGAACACGACAGGTCCTTCATTAAAGGTAATTAATCTTGAACAAATAAAAAAAAATTCTTTTAATTTTGACATGTTTAAAAATTTCCCATACTCTCTCATTTCTTTCCACAATATATTTTTTGAGCGCTCGTTCTACTTACACGAGGGCTATATCATTTCGTCACGATGTCTGTATTTTTCGAATTTTGAGCCGAAAATGGTCTCAACCGACTATGTTCGACTCACTGATGACGAATCCGTCGGAAAATTCGAGTCTGTCCGTCCGGCCGGCCGGTCTTACACACGATAACCCTCGAACGGAACAACCTAGAAACTTGAAATTTCCAGGGTACGTTCGAATCTCGAATGCCGCAGATAAGTTCATTATTGGGCAAAATTCGACCAGAGGTTCCGTAAATATGGTCGTTTGAAATTTAGTTTTTTTGATAATTTCAAATCTATGGATTCGATCTCGAAGAAATTTTGTATTTTAATGGATAATGATATATTCAAGCTACATTTTTCTTCAGATCGCATAACCAGAACCATCTCAAATTCCAACGAATTATTGAATAAAAAAATCCTTATATTTCTGTAACCACTAATTCGGCATAATTGACAAATAGCTGCTATCATTTCTTTGACAACGGTCAAAAATTTTTTCAATTGGTTTATAAATTTGGAAAATGCGATTCTACCTACAAGATGAATGAGCGCTCAAAAGCTCCTGACTTCATGGCAGTGCTTTTTATAATTTTTTTTTATTGGTGCCCCATTTCACCTGTTTCAAGAACGCCTCAGCGTGTTAAAATCGAACTTTCAAACACGCGCGTTTCTTAAAGTCACTATGGCAACAGCAACGACTCGAGAAACGTCAAGTCCAAATGACAATTTTTCGATTATAGATCTGACAGGAGTACCTACCTTGTTACGCCAAATAAAATATTACTAAATGCAAATGCAAATGCGGTATCAACCGCGATTCTGCTTTACTTTTCAAGAAATCTATATTAGAATTCATTTTCAAGCTCTGCGGTGACAACAATTCATTTTTGATGACAAATCGCAAATTGGGTTGTGTTTTTCTCATTACCATGACAACGAAAGGTATACTGATCAAGAATTCAACCATTTTACATTCTTATTTCCATTTCATGTAGTAATAATACCCGTATTCATGATTTAAAAGCGCTCCAATAAAAAAAATAGCGTTAAGTATTCGTGGATAACTGGTCTTGCTCTATTTCGAGCACTCCGGCTTCGCCGTCGGGCTCGAAAAATCGCGCGTGTTTTAAAGACCTCTTTATCCACTTATACTTTAATATACTATTTTCTTAATTCTATACCCAATCGAGCTTTTCCAATTTGCAGTTGTGGCAGTTCTTCCTCCTTCACATTCTGATCTTCTCCCCTCCGACATTGAAACAGAATATTTGTTTCTTTATTATTCATCTTCACTTTTGGGAAGAAAAACAGTATCAAACCAATCAAAACAGTCAGAAATTGAGGCTATGATCGTAATATTTTCGACATTCCTGTTAGAAACGTTGCCAGATCAACGATTCAACCCAAAACAACAGTGTTCATTTTCTGACGTACTCAAAAAGAAACCAACAGTCGGCCAAGCCTCTAAACTAAACGTTTAAAATTCGACGATAAACCTCTCGACGGCGAAAGGCGTCTGCGCCGGCCTATCTCTCTCCCATCCGATTACAAAACGAGTCGTTGACATTGATCCACATATTAGGATAATAAACGACCATCTGGTAAATTGGTAAATGAAGTAGGTGCATGACCGAATAGTTTCGACGAAATGTCGGCTTTCCAAATCGACGTTACGTAACTTCGAGCGCACGACGGAGCTATGAATGAACGGATCTCGTATGTATGCGATCTTTGAGACGACGTGCATGTAATTCGCGACTTCGCCGCGATAGCATTATCTTTAATTAACGGCGTAATTATTCCGGCCAACTTTCCTCGCGTCTCCCGAAACGGTCGTATCGTCCGAGGCGCGGAATTTTTATTGCCAATTTTCTAATTACAAACGCCACGTTTTTGTCGTAATGCCCATTCGCACCATGCGGAACGGGCGTTTTGGATATCCAGGAGCGATATGCAGAAATTGGTTGTTTAACAACTGGTTAGGCTGATATGAAAGTCACGACAACTATTAAAAAATTTTAATCTCGAGGAAAAAATATTTGCAGTAATTCGTTATGTAAGATTTAGCCTCTCATTTATTTTCCACATTTTCAGCGCAAAAGCGGAGGTAAAAGGTGTTTCACGTGAGCGGGTCACTGAATTTTTTGACTTATCCTTCGAGCAAAATTGAAAAGCCAGAACCAGAACCTTAGAAACCATAGAAAATCATAACTTTCGAACGGAAAGGCCTAGGGACTTGAAATTTTCAGGATAGGTGTGGATCTGAAATGTCGCGTTCACGTTCATTAATGAGCAGAATTATACTAGGGGTTCCGTAAATATGGCCGTTCAAAATATTTTTTTCCTGATAGTTTCGAAACTACTGATCGGATTGGAATGAAATTATGCACCTAGCTGAGGAATAATGTATTCAAACTACGTGCAGAATTTTGTCCAAATCGCATAACCAAGACCATAGATAACGTAGAAAATTCTAGCGAATCATCGAAAAAAAATTGGTCAGCTGAAGCACTGACATGAAGTATGGAGTTTCGCCTAAGTTTCAGAATTTTTTTGACAGCAGCCAAAAATTCCTTCAATTGATTTCTAAAACTGGAAAATGCGAATCTACCTACAAGGTGGATGTACGAGCGCTCAAAAGCTCCTGACTTCACGGCAGTGCTTTTCGTAATTTTTTGAATGCTCAATCGATTCTGAATCTGAATATGTAAATATAATGGTGATTTTATATTTATTTCAAGCAATTCCAAATTCCATTCAAAATCAACCTGAGGAAATTCAGATTCCATATTCGGGAAATATATCCATGTGTTTGTGTGTCTGTGGTTCAATCAATATTTGATAGTCAAAAGTTTTTATTCCCGTGTATAATTGAAGCGAAAATATCGAGCCTGAATTTTCATTCAATGCTCTCAATATGTTAGGATTTTTCGAAATTATTCATTAATTGCAACAAAAATGCTATTCACAGAAACTGCTGAAAGTGCCTTCCTCTCACTTCTTCGCACTTTCTGAGACAATCCCAACTTTCTTCAAGGAAACATGTTTGAGAGCTTTGAATGAAAATTCGGGTTTCATATTTTCGCTTCTATTATAATCGAGAATGAAAACTTCAAATTTTGACAATCAAATATTGATTGAACCACAGACAACATGTATATATTTTATGAATATGGAATTTGAATTTCCTCAGGTTGATTTTGATTGGAATTGCTTGAAATAAATATAATACCACCATTATATTAACATATTCGGATTCGGAATCGATTGAGTATTCAAAAAATATGGGAAATTATTATGAAATATATTTTGCAAGAAAAATTTCCCGTTTCCCAAAAATCCGGAAGTTCAAATGAAGGAACAATTGATGATGAATTGTCTTTAGACCTTCTTATTTTGAAAACCAGTCAAATTGGCGAAACATTTTTTTTTTTGGAAAAACGGTTTTTCTTCAATTACTTTCTTCATCTTGGATATTTATTCTTCTGAATGAAAAAGAAATCGATTCTGAATTTTGGATTTTTGTCATAAAATAGGATCTTTAGTTGATTTTTATTGGTGGCACTTCCTTGGAATTAACTGTCAACTGTCAAAATTGTTAAAAATGTCAATATTTTATCATTTCGATGCAACTCTCAAAAAATCATATGTCCTCAATCAAGTGTCTTGCAGTCGAGACTGGTACCATTCGTTTTTTCCTTCATAATTGCTTCTAGGAAATAATCGTCAACATGATCTGAGGTGGACACTAAAGTAAACACAAGCCTCTCAAAAAAAATTTGAATCAATTAGGAAAAGTACTCATCCATATTTTTCACTCGAGGAACAATTTTCTTCCCATCGAATAATTTCCATATTAGCAGATAGAATCTTCGCACTTTCTGAGACAATCCCAACTTTCTCCAAGGACTAAACATATTGAGAGCTTTGAATGAAAATTCAGGCTTCATATTTTCGCTTCTATTATAATCGAGAATGAAAACTTCAAATTTTGACAATCAAATATTGATTGAACCACAGAGAACATGGATATATTCTCCGAATATGGAATCTGAATTTCCTTAGGTTGATTTTGATTGGAATTGCTTGAAATAAATATAGAACCACCATTATATCAACATATTCGGATTCGGAATCGATTGAGTATTCAGAAAATATGGGAAAATGTTATGAAATATATTTTTTTTGGACGAGTAGACAAAATTCTAGGACGAGCGTTAGCGAATCCTGAAAGTCTGCGAGTCCAAAAAAACTATTTTTGGACGTGTTGAGTACACTATTTTTTCGGCAATGGTGTAGAATAATAAATCAATGAGACACATTTCTTTATTGCGATAAATGTCCAAACTTTCAAAAATCAAAATTGCAACTAACTTCATGTTGGTATTTCGTTGCTATGGTAATGATCAGTTGTATTTATCGAAATCATACCTACCAAGATTTTTATATAGACAATGATAACTTTCCGGACTAGGCCGGGAAATATTACTTTCTCAAAGGAAAAGCGTCTGGAAAGTGAGTCCGGACGGTTGCCGAAAAACAGTATTTCCTGGACTTGGTACGTAAATTACTATTGCAAGAAAAAATTTTCCGTTTTCTAGAAAACTGGAAGTTCAAATAGAGAAAGAATCGGTGATAAATTGTCTTAAGACCTTCTTATTTTGAAAACCAGTCAAATTTGCGAAAAAAATTTTTTCGGAAAAACAGTTTTTTTCAATTACTTTTCATGCCTTGGTTTAATATTTTTTTCTATAAAATATTTGGATAGCCCTTAAGAAATACTATTATATTGAAGGGTCCTTTTTCAATTTCGCTCAAAGGAAAAGTCACTAAATCCAGTGACCCGCTTACGTGAAACATCCCGTACCAAGAACTGTATTAAAAGCGAATCGATATAATACTTATATAAGATGTAATGAAAATTCGCTTAAACAGAATGGAAGGAAATTTCCCGCCCGCCGATCCCATTTCCTGTCCCTCGCCAAATCCGCAAACCGACACGAAAACCCGCAGGTTCATCCGCGTTTATCTAGCATGTTTGAAATACCTAAAATAAGCGAATCGTGCCAACCTTCTGGCTTCGGAAACGGTGCCACTTGGTTTCCTGACTTGGTCTGTGCAGTCTCGAGCGGCGATTTCGAGTGAGCACTTCCTGTCGGCCGATAGCGGAAAATAGCTGCCGGTGTTTTCCATCGTGTTTTTTCGATCGGGCCAGAAGAATGTCATCGACTGACGCCGTGTGGTGCTAATGGTGAGATGTGGGCAGAGTTGGCGCCGCGGTTTCGTATAAATCGAATTTCCTGTACTCGATAATTGCGCGTCTGTTATGGATATCCGACGGACTGTTTAGTGTTGAACGCGTGGTATTAGATGAGAGAGCGCCAGCCATGATTGAAGAACCATCGGTAGTCTTCGCGATGAGGTAAGTTGGGATGAAAATCGGCGAATTTCTGAATTCAAAGTCATTTTGTTTATGCCCAATGGCAGAATTTTTTGAAGATGCAAAAATCTATCGGTACAAGTCTCAACTTCAGGAAACTTCTACTTCAGGAGATATGAATGTTTGAAAGTTGCATTAAAACTCCGAAAATGTCAAATATTCATTCAATATCCGATTGACAATTGACAGCTGGGTTCACCAATACTACCAACATATTACTTCCAAAACCTTCATTTTTTCATTCCTAATTCTATGAGATATTTTGATCATCTATGGATGTAAACGTAGTTCTGTCAAAATTTGTCAATTTCAAATCAACATGAAATTGAAATGTCAGATTATTATAATTTTTGAAAGTTGCATTAAAACTCCAAAAATGTCAAACATTCATCTAATATCCGATAGACAATTGACAGCTGGGTTCACCAATACTACCAACATATTACTTCCAAAATCATAATTTTTTTTTTAATTCCTAATTCTATGAGATAATTTAATCTTCCATGGATGTAAAAGTAGTTCTGTCAAAATTTGTCAATTTCAAATCAACATGAAATTGAAATGTCAGATTATTATAATTTTTGAAAGTTGCACTAAAACTCCGAAAATGTCAAATATTCGTCCAATATCCGATAGATAATTGACAGCTGGGTTCACCAATACTACCAACATATTCCTTCCAAATTTATTTTTTTCAATTGCTAATTCTATGAGATATTTTAATCTTGTATGGTAGTAAAAGTAATTCTGTCGAAATTTCTCAATTTCAAATCGATATGGAATTGAAATGACAGATTATTATAATTTTAATGGAATGTTCCAAAATCAAATTATTACTACATATTATTATAAGTTTCCCAAGATCGAAACTCAATTCCTTCTCAAAAAGTAAATCTTCAAGAAAATCATCACAATCTGATATTTGTCATAAACGATATTTCTAACGAAGTTTTTCGAATTAATGAAATGTTTGGCTGCCATAAGCTTATAACTCCCTCATGAAAAAAGATATAAATATCCGAAATGTAATGCGAAAAACGACCTAAAATAACATTACGAAATGTTGACAGTACTCAATCGAATATTTTTTGAGTTGAAAAATTTTCGATATCAACCAGGTGATTGCTGAAAGTGTGGATATATTCATAATCGTGGAATTGATTCTGTTTATTTTCTTCCATCCCAATTTCACTCGCAAATTCACATTCGATAAATATTTACTCAATATTTACGATCTGTTAGTCAACTGTAGGTTTGATTTGATTATCTCTTTTCACTCTCAATAAAAGAAGAATTAATCTTATTTGATTATCAATTTGGACCGATGTTCTTGATGCGGAAATAGGTCGTTAGTCTTAAGTGATTAAATTCATGAATGAACTAATTTCTGATCGACTGACGAAACATCTGGCATCATTCATAAGCCCGATCCACACTCATGCCGTGAACGTCCGCGAACCCGCGAAACGCGAGTGTGGATGGGATCGCGCGAACCAAACTGCGAATATTCCTGGCTTATTTACACGTGAAGTTCACGCCAAGATTCGCGGCAAGAATTCTTGCCGTTATTCGCGGCATGAGTGTGGATCGGGTAATATAAGTTGAATCGTTCGGAGTTGCACGTTTTATCGATGAAGAACTTCTTTCCTCATCTTGGATATTTATTCTTCTGAATGAAAAAGAACTCGATTCTGAATATTGAATTATAGTAATAAAATAGGATATTGGTAGTACTTCTTCGGAATTAACTGTCAACTGTCAATATTGTTAAAAATGTCAATATTGTGAAGCAACTTTCAAAAAATCATATCTCCAAAAGTTTCCTGCAGTCGAGACTGGTACCATTCGTTTTTTCCTCCATAACTGCTTCTAAGAAATAATCGTCAACATGATCTGAGGTGGGCACGAGCCTCTCGAAAAAATGTTAATTCAATTAAGAAAAGTACTAATCCATAGTTTTCTGAGGAATAATTTTCTTTTCATCGAATAATTTACATAGTATCTGATTGAATTATTGTTATTTCTCCAGATATTTATAACTCTACGTGACTCTGTCGCAATAAATACTGATATTACCTTAAACTAGGCGTTTGTTTATTTATCTTTTTCTGCGAAAATGGCACCATTTATTTGCAATGACATTGATGATATCCAATTGAGGAAATGAGATCAATTTTCGTCTCATTTGTCACTTGAACACGCGGTAATCGACCTTGGTTGCGTATAAATTGCTGTTTCAAAGTGTCGTAATAGATTATAGGAGATTTCGAAAGAAATCGTGCGATTCAGAAGTCATGAATGATTTATATGAAAAAATTTGATGGATTTCTCTTGCAATACTTGATTTTTTTCGTCGAACCAATCGATTTTTTTGATCGAAATGTAACACTACAAAAAAGCTTCTACTCATCCTTTATTTTTTTTCTTTGTAATTATTTTGCAGTTGAATGCAGTACCGCTACGAAAATTTATGGGATCATATTTTACCTTATGGTACGAGTAAAACCACATGTGGGCACCGCTTATGGGGCAATCACAGTTAGCCAATTATCCCGCGATATTACAAATTACTTTTCGAACTGGTTTTTGCTTGTAATCGCATCAAAAATTCCGCGACAACAATTTCGCCCCGGATTCTGAGAATTCGTCGGATATTTGGCGAAAATTAACCATAACGGAGATTTTCGTTATTTCCGCAAAATATGCAGGAATTTCTACCGTAATTCGGAAAACAGTTATTTAAGCACATGTCGTTTCATGAAGAGATTTCGAGAACTCCGATACGAAAGGTTTTATTCTGCAAAATGCAGTTATAATCCAATATAATAATCGAACTTTGAAAAGAAATGTTTGGTTAAATTGCCTATTATAAATGGACACCTGCGTAGGTATATCTAATGATTGTCAATCATAAATCACAATTATTTAATTTTCCACATCGAAATTAAATATCATTTGAAACATTTCAATCGTCGTAATAAGCTGTTGAACGTAAGAATTTATGGGAAACAATAATCTGGGTCGATCTTCTGCTGTATAAATTTAGCAAACGTTTTGCAACCTTTCGTTATGCCGTTTTTAACGACCCCCCATAGTTTCTGTAAGTGATGGTTCTTTACCTCACATCTGATTGATACCCGCATGACTTTGAATCGCCAACCGAGAAATGACGGTGTTTGTAATCATGGCCTTCGCATTCTGCAGGTCTGACACCCACCGAACGAGGAAACAATAAAGATCTCTTGAATATGTATTCATCTGGGAAATCTATTGAGTTTTGAGGGAAATTAGGGAGAAAATATTTCAATTGATAATAATATTCAGAAAAGTTTGGAACACGTACTCTAACGTACTCTAAATAATAATATTGAAAACGATGAAGTCGAGATCAAAGTTCAAGTGCCTGATTTGTGAAACTCTTATAATTTTATTAAAAGTCAAAAAAAATATTTGTATTTCATCGTGCCAAGAAGTGAATAATATTTTGTTCTACACCATCACTAAAAAATATTATATTTTTACGTTCCAAATCTCGAATATGACTCATTATACCAAAGTCTTTTATCGGGAAATGGTTAGTAGATGTTTTATTTGCTCGGCTTCATGCGTTATTCATTCAAAGATTAAAATATTTTCCGAATTACGACATTTTTGCGAATTCACAGCTTCTAAAAAAATAAACCAGATGAGTTGGAGAGAAACTGAATACAGATTCTTTATCTACGCCTTCGCATCAATGAATTATGTCGTTATGAAAAATATCCAAGGCAAAACACAGATTTTTTGTGCATTGAAAATTTGTGAAAAAATTTTTGTCTTCGATTTATTTTAGAATGACTTAGTTTATTGTTTCGGAGGCGTATATTGGGAATGTGTATTCAGTTTTTCTTCAACTATCTCAGTTCTTTTTTTATGGGGCACTGAATTCTTGAAAGAATTGACCGTTCGCAAAAATTTTGTATTTCGGAAATTCAGAGCGTCATAAAAAATAAACTAGAGGAGGTAAATGAAAACTTGATACAGATTCTCAATCTACGATTTTGAATCATTAAACTATGTCATTATGAAAGATATTGAAGGCAAAAAAAAATTTACCAATTTTTCCATACATGCATGGAAAATTTGTAAAAAAAAATTTGCCTTCGATTTATTTCAGAATAACTTAGTTTATTGTTCCGAAGGCGTATATTTTTTCTTCAACTGTCTCAGTTCTTTTTTATGAGGCACTGAAATCTCGAAAATTTTGTATTTCGGAAATTCAGAGCGTCATAAAAAATAAACTAGAGGAGGTAAATGAAAACTTGATACAGATTCTCAATCTACGACTTCGGATCATTGAAATATGCCATTATGAAAGATATTGAAGGCAAAAAAAAATGACCAATTTTTCCATACATATGCATGGAAGATTTGTAAAGAAAAATTTGCCTTCGATTTATTTCAGAATAACTTAGTTTATTTTTCCGAAGGCGTATATTTTATCTTCGACTGTCTCAGTTCTTTTTTATGAGGCACTGAAATCTCGAAAAATTTGCCCCTTCGCAAAAATTTTGTATTTCGGAAATTCAGAGCGTCATAAAAAACAAACTAGAGGAGGTAAATGAAAACTTGATACAGATTCTCAATCTACGACTTCGGATCATTGAAATATGCCATTATGAAAGATATTGAAGGCAAAAAAAATTACCAATTTTTCCTTACATATGCGTGGAAAATTTGTGAAGAAAAATTTGCCTTCGATTTATTTCAGAATAACTTAGTTTATTGTTCCGAAGGCGTATATTGAGAATGTGTATTCTGTTTTTCTTCAACTGTCTCAGTTCTTTATTTATGAGGCACTGAATTCTCGAAAAATTTGCCCCTTCGGAAACATTTTGTATTTCGGAAAATAGGCTTTTACATATCCGATAAACTGCTTATTGTGCTTGAAAATAAAAATAATTTCGAAAACAATAAAATCAAGTTCAAATGCCTTAGTTGTGACTCTCTTATAATTTTTATTAAAAGTCAAAAAAAAACATTTGTATTGCATCGTGCCAAGAAGTGAATAATATTTCGTTCAACACCACCACTAGAAAATATTATATTTTATCGTTCCAAATCTCGAATATGACTCATTATCCCAAAGTCTTTTATCATTAAATGGTTAGTAGATGTTATATTTGCTCGACTTCATGCGTTATTCATTCGAAGATTAAAGTATTGTGTGTTAAAACACCAACAATAAGTCCACTGAAACGTTTTTTCCCGATAGCATCAGAATTCGTTCTGTATGGTAACAACGTCTTAGTGTATCACAATTCGATACCCTTGTTCATCAGATCGTTACTTCTATCTGCGGTTCGATCTTTGTATATCATATGACCTGAACTAAAGGTGGCCTAAAGTTGGAACTAATACCAATCAATTTTTCATGCAGAACTGCATCTAAGAAAAAAATCGACGAAAAAATCTGACTTGGGCATAAAATCAACAGTAATAATCAGAAATGGCAAAAAATCGCGCCAAAACGGGTAACCGAACCAACCCGCCGAAACCGATATCCATGGGAGAGACAATGGGCCGAAGATCCAGTCCATTCATCACGACTGGAGGCTTCTGCATCCCATCTCCTCGCGCTTCTCCGAAAGCCGTCACCCTAACCGCTCGTAAGAAACGACAATTAAACTAAAAAGATGATTCATAGCCGAACAACGTAGCGGTCGAGGCTCCCATCGCTAGACCAATTCGGAACGCGATGACTTAAGTCGTCAGTTCGCTATGCTCTGTGGTCCGGAGCGCTACTATACGCGCCACTGCGACTTTTCGAGTTTGTTCATCTCCGCTTGTTTCGTCCGATATTCCCATTCTGTGCCTTCTCGACAAACCTTATTCGACGTTATGTGAGTGTGTGACTTCGAAATGTGCACCAATACAGGATTAAACGCTACAGGTGAGTTCTAGGTCCGTCGAGGCTCGGAGATTTAATCCCTGCGCACTTTTCTGTGGTGGATCCACCCTTTTGATTGCTGCGGCTCAAGAGCTGTGATTTAGAGTCGTTTCGAACGGCCTTAAGCTGCGCATAGTTGAGTGGAATTGATGAACCTGTCTACTATCCAGTTGGCGACAAATGTGTGGGACCTTGAATTGTAAACAGTTTCTTGTTTATTTCTGATTCGGTTGAATGGGTTGTGCGTGGTTTACATTACGACATCCTGGGAGGAACGAAGGGTTTTTTGATGTTCTCTTTGAATTTTCCTACAGCCACCGTATATTTATGAGTAGGGGCTTGATTTTTGTCATTGAATGAATATTATATTATGCTTACTAATAAAATTTAGACCCCAGGGAGTGCTTGAAAATTCAGGCTGTACCACTTCTAATCGAAACTGATCAAATGTTTTCTTCCACATTTTTGGCCATCTTTGGAAAAAATGATGGAATTTATTAAATATGACCGACTGTTATGATGCAATCTTCAATACTGAGTAGGCTTCAAGGCCATGACGGTCAATAAACAAAATATCAGCAGGTATTCTTGAATATGACATTCGTAACGACTAGCCAATATACCTGAATATAAAAGATATGCTTTTCTGATACGAAACCTTTAATTTATTAATAAGAGGTTTCAGAATAAGCGTAAGTTATCAATCAGTTTTTCTCTAAAAAGATTAGTTTTCATTTTATGTCACTCCGAACTAATTTTCACTGAAAAATAGGTAATTTTCAGAGCTGATTATTTCAAAGAGTCGCGATGCACGTTTTCTGAGTTTCCGATATATTGAAAACTGATCCTTTGCGAGAAAAAAAAGCTCTTGGCTGAGTATGTGGATATTTCACGAAATACGACATTTGAAAATTCGATTTCTTCAGAATTACTTGTTTTATTGTTTCGAAGGCGTAGCTCAAAAAGATGTTTTCAGTTCTCCTTCAACTGTCTTTTCCTTTTTTTATGAGGCACTGAATTTTCGAAAAAATTGACCTTTCGCAAAAATTTTGTATTTCGGAAATTCAGAGCTCCATAAAAAATAAACTAGAGGAGATGAAAAAAAACTTGATACAGATTCTTGATCTACGACTTAGAATCATCGAAATATGTCATTATGAAAGATATTGAAGGCAAAAAAAAATTTACCAATTTATCTCACATGGAAAATTTGTGAAAAATTTTTTGTCTTCCTTTTCTTTCAGAATGACGTACTTCATTCTCTCAAAGGCGAAGATTAAGAATCTGACGCCTGTTATTATTCAACTCTCTTGGTTTTTGTTCTATGAAATTCGCAAAAAAATGGACCCTTCCCAAAAAATCGTATTTCGAAAAATAGGCTTACCACATCCCCGAAGAATAATTCATTTTGCTCGCAAATTATCATATTTAAATATACTTTAAACTCGAAACTCACTTATCATCACTCATCGAAATACATAATCTGAAATTGATAAATTTTTTCCTGAAAATTAGTTCAGAGTGGAATAAAAGGGAAACTATCTCTTCTATTCTATTCTCTTTCTACGATCTCGAATAGATGAATAAAAAAATATCAGGCAAATCGAGAAGAAAATAGTCCGAAAAACATTATTAATCTTTGATTCGCCCAATTCTTTCAATTCGAGGTCGTAGAACAAGGCTAAGTAATTATTTTCAATCTACGAAAACTAGTTTTCATTTCATTCTACTCGTCAATTTCAGATTGAATTATTTCAGCGAGTAGATATGGGCGACTTCTGAGTTTTCAATATGTTGGAAACTGATCCTTTGCGGAAAAAATAAACTGGTGGTCGAGTATGTGGAAAGTCTATATTCCGAAATACGACATTTTTTGCGAAAGGTCCAATTTTTCGGAAATTCCGAGCTTCATAAAAAATAAACTAGAGGAGGTAAATGAAAACTTGATACAGATTTTCAATCTACGACTTCAAATCATTAAAATATGTCATGATGAAAGATATTGAAGGTAAGAAAAAATTACCATTTTTTCCACGCATGGAAAATTTGTGAAAAAAATGTTTGTCTTCGATTTCTTTCAGAATAACTTAGATTAAGAATATCTTTCCAGTTTTTCTTTAATTGTCTCAGCTATTTTTTTATGAGGCACTGAATTCTCAGAAAAATTGACTTTTCGCAAAAATTTCGCATTTTCGGAAATTCAGAGCTCCATCAAAAATGAACTAGAGGAGGTGAATAAAAACTTGATACAGATTCTTGATCTTCGACTTCGAATCATTAAAATATGTCATTATGAAAGATATTGAAGGCAAAAAAAATTTACCAATTTTTCCATACATATGCAAGGAAAATTTGTGAAAAAAATTTTGTCTTCGATTTCTTAGTTCAACTTAGATTATTGTTTCGAAAGCGTAGATTGAGAATTTGTTTTCAGTTTTTCTTCAACTGTCTTAGTTCTTTTTTTATTAGGCACTGAATTTTCGAAAAAAATGACTTTTCGCAAAAATTTTGTATATTCGGAAATTCAGAGCTTCATAAAAAATTAACTAAAGAAGGTGAATAAAAACTTGATACAGATTCTTAATCTACTACCCCGAATCATTAAAATATGTCATTATGAAAGATATTGAAGGCAAAAAAAATTTACCAATTTTTCCATAAATATGCATGGAAACTTTGTGAACAAATTTTTTGTCTTCGATTCCTTTCAGAATACCTCAGTTTGTTGTTTCGAAGGCGTAGATTGAGAATATGTATTCAGTTTTTCTTCAACTGTCTTAGTTATTTTTTTATGAGGCACTGAATTCTCGAAAAAATTGACTTTTCGCAAACTTCGGAAATTCAGAGCTCCATAAAAAATAAACTAAAGGAGGTGATCAAAAACTTGATACAGATTCTTGATCTACGACCCCGGATCATTAAAATATGTCATTATGAAAGAAATTGAAAGCAAAAAAAAATTCACCAATTTTTCCATGCATGGAAAATTTGTGAAAAAATTCTTTGTTTTCGGTTCCCTTCAGAATACTTTAGTTTATTGTTTCGAAGGCGTAGATGGAGAATATGTATTCAGTTTTTCTTCAACTGTCTTGGTTATCTTTTTATGGGGCACTGAATTCTCGAAAAAATTGACTTTTCGCAAAAATTTTGTATTTGGGAAAATAGCTTTTTCGCATACTCGATTAATAGCTTATTGTGCTCGCAAATCATCATATTCCAATAAACATACTAAGAACTCAAAATCATTTACGCATTAAAATATGTTAATCTGAAATATGTAGATCAATTTTTCCCTGAAAATGAGTTTAGAGTAGAATAAAATGAAAACTATCCTCCGTAGAGGAAAGCCGATCACTGATTCGCATTCCGCAACATCGAACTAATGAAGTATGGAACACCCCGTATATCTGACGATTACTTATTCGAAGTAGCCCGAATGAACACTGTGGGCGTATTTACAGTCCATAAACATCCACTTGCAATTCCACGTAGCAGATTTCCTCAACTCTTCAAGAAGAATATTTACGATAGCTCTCCGACTCGGATCGTTTCGTATCGTTCGTAACCCAATACTCCCATTTCCTTGAATCATGAATGAATGTACCACCATGGGACGTGCTGTACTTTTAGCTTCCCATGCAGACGCTTATGGTACACTCCAGCTGACTGATACATGAAGTAAGGTTAGGTTTCATCATCAGAACCATAAATTCTTCAGGAATAGTTAATTCGCGGTTAATCATCAGCAGCAGGTTTTGCCCATATGAGGTTCTGATGAACCCATTGAAAAATTGTTGTCTTGATTTTGTCAGATTCATCAAATATATTTTGTAGCTCGAACAAACTGCCCTGTAATTTGCTATTATATCCATAGAATCCTCTACTGCTTCCTTTCGTTCAGTAAGAACCGGACTATGTGGAACACTGGGTTACTAACTCTCATATCGATCGCTGATTTCATATCATCATCAATTCACCTTCTCTAAATTCGTTCCAGTTGTTTCAAAACTAGGATTTGCATAAATTTCGCTTATGTAATGCGATGTTCATCCGATAACCATTTATTGCGGTATCAACTTATGGGTTCTTTGAACTTCAAGAAGACAGAAACTGAAATGTGTGTCGTAGATGTTGCGATGTGATTAGTAATAATATTAGTATGCACAGTAGGATCTCGATTTTCTAGAATTTCATACACTTCTACGGAAACAAAATGTCGATCACTCATTGCCAATTTTTATTAGTTT
This sequence comes from Aphidecta obliterata, assembly GCA_963966015.1. Lineage (NCBI taxonomy): Eukaryota > Metazoa > Arthropoda > Insecta > Coleoptera > Coccinellidae > Aphidecta > Aphidecta obliterata. The sequence goes on from OZ014428.1 coordinate 31,366,963, forward strand.
CACCCACTGAATACATTGAAAAGTTTCGTTCAATGACTATTAATTTTCTGTTACTTTGAATTATTAGTATCAATTGAAAAATAATAATACTACTAATAACTTCATCCTGTTTGTTTCGATCTAGGTTAATTCCTAGCATATCGAATCTTCCAGGAGACTGAGAAAGTCAACAACCCGCATTTTTAGCACGCGACAGTCTCCGGCGAATTCTTCATAGGGCACCACCACCATTGAAAGTCGAACAATGATTCCTTTTACATATTCATGATACGATCGCCTCTGGTAGCGTTACAGCTTGTGTGGCTGCGATATTAAATCACCACTAAAAGACCATAATTATGGCCGCGATTACAGTTACAAGATAATTTTCCTTGAATTCGTACAACAATCATTGTAATAAAGTATATTTATAAACATGCGGAGATAATTCTGTTGTTCCTGATAGGAGAAGAATAGAGATATCAGGCGGGAGTAAACAATGGGTTTGTGAATTTAATCCGGCGGGAAATGAGGAATGTGTTCCTGCAAACATCCACCCATGAATGCGCCTTTGAGGGTCTTAATTTTGTTAGGTTCAAACAGAGAATATTTTTTCTGAGGCAATGTCTCCTTTTCCCCCCAGAACATTACTGTGGTGCGCTACTAGTAGTTCAAAAGATATGTTAAAGAATCTTTGTTTCATTTAAGCAATTTTTTCGTTTTTACCGTTTTCGGGAAATATCATATTATTTAACGAGCGGTAATGTAGGTCATAACTCACGCAGATGAAGTTTGCAGTTTTGCTGTAATTCATCGAGTGAGTTATGACCATTACAGCAAGTTGAATACTATACTTTATCTACGACTATTACAATAAATACTAAGATACAAGTACAGAGAAAGAATTCTATTTACAAATCTAATAAGTTATCTATAACAATGCATTATTTATGTTGATTGTGCTTCTTAGCATGTAGAAGTCCATATGGGGCGATGCTTTATATTTAGTGCTAAGTTCACTGAAATATGCCAAAAAAACATGGCGATGACTTAATATTCTCACTGTTACACCAATCTTGAAAATTGTGGTATCACCTTTATATCTGTTTTAGAAATTGTCGGGCAATACATTCTGTATGGTAACATTGGCTGATTGTCTTATTTCTGAAGGTGTACATAATAATTCATCTTCACTATCTGAATTCATCTTTTTCAGCAAAACATTCACAATAATAATTAGCTATCAACTTAATTTGAGAAAACGTTAAAATTATTCAAGTAACCTCTCCTCAATACCAATAATGGAATTTTGGCCAATCGGCTTGTTCAATAGTACAGAGCCAGGGAGTTATAGTAGTGAGTTATTATAACTCACGGTGTTTGTTTACAGATACTATTAATTGCTCAAAGTTAGTTTAATAATGAATATATAATTCAATAGGAGTAGATAAAAAATGAACAATTCTCTCCAAGTCGACTGGAAAAAAATCACTTTTTTTGACTATTTTATTGATCTGGGATCATAAAGATTCGAAAACTCTTATGATTATCGTCACAAAAAATTATATACCCGTACAAATAAAATTTTGTTCCGCAAAAAGTTGACATCACTCAATATAATCATTATGTAGATAATCAAAAAATCATGTTGAAGAAATTATTCTAATGTCATTGAGTTTAATTCGAAATAACTGCAGGAAATATACGTTGACATTTTTATGATTCACTGATTGTAATGTAACAGCGAATTTATCAGTATTTTAGATTAAAGATGGTAAATATTGAACCTATAGTTGTTTGGTATGGGTAATATATATTTTATGGATAATTGCAATGTTTGATTTTCATATTTGAAAAGATGAACAATTCATATTTCATTTTCAAGGTTCTACTCAAATCCAAGAATATATCGAAATATACACTCGTACAGGGTGTTTCACGTAAGCGGGTCACTGAATTTTGTGACTTATCCTTTGAGCAAAATTGAAAAGTGACCCATCAATATGATAGTATTTTTTGAGGGCTATCCAAATATGTTATCGGAAAAACTATTGAACCTAAGCATGAAAAGATATTGAGGAAAAACCTTTTTTCCAAAAAACAAAATTTTCAAAATAAAAAGGTCAATAGACCATTCTTCACCAATTATTCCTTCATTCGAGCTTCCGGTTTTCTAGAAAAGGAAAAATTTTTCCTTGCAAAATATACTTCACTATATTTCCTATATTTTTTGAATGGTCAACCGATTCTGAATCTGAATATGTGAATATAAAGGTGATTTCATATTTATTTCAAGCAATTCCATTCAAAATGAACCTGAGGAAATTCAGATTCCATATTCTGAAAATATATCCATGTGGTTCAATCAATATTTTATTGTCAAAATTTGAAGTTTTCATTCTCGATTGTAATAGAAGCAAAAATATGAAGCCTGAATTTTCATTCAATGCTCTCAATATATTTACTCTTCAAGAAAGTTACGATTTTTTGAAATTATTCATTAAAAGCAACAAAAATGCTTTTCACAGAAACTTCTTCACACTTTCTGGGACAATCCCAACTTTCTTCAAGGACTAAACATGTTGAGAGCTTTGAATGAAAATTCAGGCTTCATATTTTTGCTTCTATTATAATCGAAAATCAAAACTTCAAATTTGACAATCAAATATTGATTGAACCACAGACAACATGGATATATTTTCCGAATATGGAATCCGAATTTCCTCAGGTTGATTTTGAATGGAATTGCTTGAAATAAAAATAAAACCACCATTATTTACATATTCGGATTCAGAATCGATTGAGCATTCAGAAAATATGGGAAAATATTATGAAGTATATTTTGCAAGAAAAAATTTTCCGTTTTCTAGAAAACCGGAAGTCCAAATGAAGGAACAATTATTGATAAATTGTCTTTAGACCTTCTTATTTTGAAAACCAGTCAAATTTCCAAAAAAAATTTTTTTGGGAAAAACGGTTTTTCCTCAATCCCTTTTCATGCCTTGTTTCGATAGTTTTTCCTGAAAAATATTTGGACAGCCCTTAAGAAATACTATTATATCGATGGGTAATTTTTCAATTTTGCTCAAAGGAAAAGTCACAAAATCCAGTGACCCGCTAACGTGGAACACCCTGTACATATAATGAGTTATGACATCGATATACCGCCGTCTTCGACTTGAGATTGCGCTCCGATTTGTCGGCCAGAACAAATATTACAAGACACGGGACGATTCCTGTTTTATACGATTACAAACGTCAACGTCAAAAATGAAACTCCATCAGACAGTAGTCGATCTGATGGAGTCTTTTCGAGCGTAAGAAGCGATTTCCACTTCTATGGTCACTCCATCTCGGATCTACGCAGCGTTTATGAGCTTCATAGAAAGTTAATAGTTAAGACAAGTGCGATAAGATCATACGTCGTCTTGCATTACTTATTCCGTTCAGTGATCAAAAAGCGTGGAAAAATCGTGTCGGCTTGGCGAAAACGAGACAAGGCCGACTTGGTTGAAGGATCATTGAATTACCCATTTGTGTAGATCAACATTATGCAAATACTAAATTCCGATTTTCATTCCAGGAACGTCAACGGAGTTGATGCCATGTATTATGGGCGCATTCGACTCCATAATTGAGGAAGGAAAGCAGCAACCCGCCACAAGACGAACCTACCAATCGAGCAACTTCGCCAACCTGTCCCCCGGCGTCCAGAAGCTGTTGTCTCATGTGCCCGACCAGGAGATCAGCCGCGGCTTCTCGTCGGAAGAGAACCTAGGTTTCAAGAAGTCCAACTCGTCGATCTACAGGTCGCTTAGGAACCACGCCAGGAGCAACGTCACCCTGAACAGGAGCAACGAATCTCTGGACATCATCTCGCCGAACGTCCAGAAGATGCTGTCCAACCTGCCGGACACCGAGCTGATCATCTCGGCCGGTCACTGCGACAGGAAGACGAATCGGTCGTTTCTCCACGCGAAGAAGGACGGCTGCGAGACGACCGACGAGGGTGGTAATACGAAGAGGGTTTGTAGTGAGACGTGCATCCGCGAAGAAGACGGAAGTGACAGTTTTAAACCAGTGCCTTTAGGATCGTACCTGCACACTTCGCCTCATGGCATCGCTTCCAGGACTCCTGTTGGAAGAAAGTCTTTGGGGAAATACCTACAGGTTAGTCTGACATATATTCTAGGCTGGATCTTTGATTCTCTTGTTTTCACTCTGTTACATGGAGTGTTTCTTTATGTTAACCCCCTTCGTTTCACCGAAAGGTATAAACCTTTAATAACCAATGAAGTCTGAATCTCACGGTTCCTGGCAGAATTAATAACTCCCTTCAGGTTTTTACAGTTATAATAAAACTACAATTGTTTACAAAAAGCTGAGATCGATCTCTGAACAGATGAATCTATACAATATTAGTATAACTTAACTTAATTATTGCTCCCAGAACAACCGGAACCAGTGATTTGCAGATACGGTACAATTTCCCAATAATCTAATTCCAGGGAAATGTCTCCCTCTCGGAATAATACCAAGTTGTAAGTCTTAGGGAAGCGGTGCTAAATTTCCCAATCTCAGGGGAACAAAATCTTCAAATTCAAAAGGGAACAAATTCTCGGTTTCCAGGGGAACAAACTTCCCTGATCCCAGGGGCAAAGCTATGAATTATTTAAAATTCATTAGAAACAGTTACAGTTTTCCAAGCATTCCTTCAGGTCCAAATATGTCATTAAAGGAACTGAAACTTACAGAAATGATAAATTGCAACCTGAAGGAAGCTTCGAAGTAATAAAAATACAATTGTCAGCCAAAGAAAATGAAAAATATAAGATAGATACTTGAAATCAGAGACAGCATTAACCTGAAAAACGTGCACAAGAATTTCTTCTCTCTCTGTGAATTAATTCAGAAAACAACTTAGTGGATAATAGGAAAGACTTACCGTGAAAGAATTTCACGCCGAGACAAATTTGAATGTATATTTAACAATCAAATAATCAATGATAGTGAGAACTTCACCATTCACTTCAATGCAAAATCGATATCATCCAATCAATCCCAAATCTCAAAAATGACCGAGCACAAAGAAACAGATTCGGACTGCACGCAACCAGACTTGCGCTGAAAGATACAGCGCTTCAAAATCTGTGGCGTTACAAAAAGTGGGACTGTTGAACCGTTACAACTCCCTTTTCTGGATATCCTGAGAAAAGCTTCAAAGGCTGTTCATCACTAGGTATAGAGTGTGATAATCTCGAGTGAAGAGTCAGTATATGAACGAATACGAAACTTGTCTTCAAAACTATCGATTGCAACGCAAAGCGAACTGACACTCCTCAAGTGCCATCAACGTCCAACATTCGATATGCCCAAGACTGCTCCTCAATTCCGATCACAGATCGGCCGGATCGTTAATTGAAATCGATACTAATTACCATACCGCGTCCAATTAATTAGTGTCCGTTCGTGATTGATTCATTGCGTTCCGTTCCCATTTATTAGATCGGACATTATTGCGAGTTTCGGTCCAAGTGTGTCAAGGAAATGAGTGCTATCGCTTATAAGAGTGTTGTGTCCGTTCTTGAGAATAATAACGCACGTTGCGACGACGATAGCGAAGCAATTGAACCGTCACTCATCGTGCGTTGTTCGCTAATTTCGATGGTGCCTGAGGCGCCGCTCAGGTTTCGCGAATGTTTTTGAGGAGAATTCGAAACCATCATTGAAAATGAATGGAGGAATCGTTCATGATTGTAGCAAGGTTTTTCTCTTCAAATATCTATGCTCATTCCGGGAAATATACAGGGTAGTTCACTTTTTTGTAGAATAATTCTAACAGTCAATAGAATGTTAAATTTCAAGATAAAAATGTTCTTTAAACATAAGTCCGCAAACGCTTAATCCCAAGTTAATGTATGAATATTTTTCGAATTTGGTGCCGAAAATAGTCTCAATCGACATGGTTCGACTCACTGATGACGAATACGTCGAAAAATTCGAGTGTTCAAGCTACATGCAAAATTTTGTCCAGATCGCATGACCAAAACCATAGATAATGTAGAAAATTTCCGCGATAATCGAAAAAAAATTGGTCACCTAAAGCACAGACGTAAAATCTCAACTTAGTTTGAAATATTTTTTGACAGCTGTCAAAAATTTCTTAAATTGGTTTCTAAAACTTGAAAATGCGAATCTACCTAATAGGTGGATGAACGTGCGCTCAAAAGCTCCTGACTTCACGGCAGTGCTTTTCTTTTCAATAACTTTTTTAGTTTCCTAGATATTTTGATCCAACCTGGAAGATAATTTTTGGGATTTAAATGGAATGATGTTGGGAATTGTTGTGAAAATCTACAGAGTGATACTTCTTCCAAAGGTACTCTCCTTTTGTAACACAAAAACGTACGCCACTGATTAATTTCCATAGTATGATTTCATTTTCCTTTCCTTTTGTTTTATTTTTCGTTTTTCCGTGACCATTCATTTTTCTATTTTCTTTCTTTCTTTGAGATTTGTCACAAACTTAAAAAAACACAATACATTTTTTTCAAATGGAAAATGATCAGTGGCGTACATTTAAAGAGAGAGAGAGAGATAGTAAAATTGAAAAAAGTATCACCTGTAGATTCTCGCAACAAATCTGCTCATCATTCTATTTAAACCCCAAAAAATACCTTTTTCTCCAAATTAGATTCTAATATCTCGACAAGAGTTGTTAAGAAAAAATTACGAAAAGCACTGCCGTGAAGTCAGGAGCTTTTGAGCGCTCGTTCATTCACCTTGTAGGTAGATTCGCATTCTTCAGTTTTAGAAAACAATTGGAAAGATTTTGACAGCTGCAAAGAAAATTTCAAACAAAGGCAAAAATCAAGACTTTACATCAGTTAAGATAATTCGCTAGAATTTTCTACTTTATTTATGGTCTTGGTAATGCGATCTGGACAAAATTCCCCACGTTGAATACATTATTCTTCATCTATGTGCGAAATTTCATTCCAATCTAATAAGTTGTTTCGGAATTATAAGGAAAAAAATTGTTTGAACGGCTATATTTACGGAATCCCTAGTCTGATTTTTCTCGTGGAAAAACGTGACCGCGAAATTCGCGATCCGAACCTATCCTGAAAATTTCAAGTCCTTAGGCCTTTCCGTTCGAAAGTTATAATTTTCTATGGTTTCTATGGTTCTGGTAATGCGAGCTGGACCAAATTTTGCATGTAGCTTGAACACGTAATTCTCCATCTAAGTGCAAAATTTCACCTCGATCGAATCTGTAGTTTCAAAGTAATCAGGAAAAAAAAATTTCGAGCGGCCATATTTACGGAACCTTTCGGCGAATTTTGCCCAATAACGAACTAAACCGCGGCATTCGAGATTCAAACCAACCCTGAAAATTTCAAGTTTCTAGGACATTCCGTTCGAGAGTTATCGTGTATACGGCCGGCTGGACGGACAGACTCGAATTTTCCGACGGATTCGTCATCATTGAGTCGAACTCTATCGTTTGAAACAATTTTCGGTTCAAAATTCGAAAAATACAGACATAGTGACGAAATGATATAGCCCTCGTGTAAGTAGTATGAGCGCTCAAAAACGAGAAAGTTCTGGAAATGTTGACACCCTATAACTCCCTAGGTTATAGAATATTTTATCGACTGTTCAAGTTATTCTACAAGAAAGTAGACCACCCTATATATTCGGTCGACTGTTCAGAGTGCTAGATGCAAGTGAGAGAATTAATTGGAATAGTCATACTTTTAGGTAATAAAGAAGGTTAATAGCAAGTAATAAAGATAATAATTAAGTTATTTCTCGCTTTATTAGTTATGTTTGTTCTCGAAAAAGCAATTTTCCGCTTCAATTCTTACAGATATAACGAACGATTTTTCGAATAATAATCGTGAAGATTTATTGCCACTTGCAATGTAACCGATAGTTTTCGAGTCATGTTTCGCTAATTCGACGAATACATTGGAATTTGTCCAAATATGAGTTTGCTGTTCCAATCAACTCTTCAGCAACTGAAATTCAACTGCAGAAACTAACAATTAATGAAAAATAAAACAATAAAAATAGATAAAACATTGAGTATTTCACAACATATAATGGGCACCACAAAAATGAGATTCCAAATTCTAATAAACATGTTGTTTCTAAATTGGAGGTACAAACAGATAACAATTTACCTTTTTTCCTCTAGAACTATTTTGTGCTCCCTATTTTTTTGTTGTAAGGCAATATATTCCTATAAAAGCTCGATTCTGTTGTTGACATTTTCTAAACAAACGCTTGACCTAGTTATCAGATAAAAAATATGAAACAATAAAGTATCACCGATAAGAATGATAAGATACCGAGAATTCCATTCGATTCATGTTGCCAGTTCAGAATTTCGTTAGAAATATCAACCAATTACGCGATTCAGGTTCCAGACATCCCAAAATTCCTTCAAGAGTCGCTGCAGTTCTAGATAAACATAACCTAATAATATTTGGATATTACACAATCGGACGAATGTAAGTTTGTTTATATAATGCTTATCTTTCATTCTGAACCGTTTTGAAATAGGTGTTTGACTATTTATAAGCGAATATTTACCTAGAGACAGACCCGAACTTTGCATTTTTTCAAGGCGAGTTGGAAATATTTTATCTGTGTCGCATCCATAATTGCTGAAGGCTTCAAGAATTTTAAATATACTCAGTGACATCAGAAGGAAGCATAACGAAATGCCTCTGGTTCAAAGATGTCAAAAGTATCACCATGTAAGCGACTTTGACGGGGTAGCATTGTTGCCTATCGAGATGTTGGTTCGCCATGTTAATCATGTCGTGTCGTTCCTTAACTACACCCTGTATTAACGGCATCCAGGACAACTGACGCCTTCGGCAAATCACAGTCGCAATTCCTGGAGACTTGATTCATTCAATTTATCTGGACCGGTCAACGTTGAGAAACGACCTCTCGTGAGTTAATTGAAACGTCAGTTTCCTCGATCTGACAAGTGACAAATATGAATACGACAACAATCTGCGCTCACGATAAGGGAGTCGCATACGTCATGCGGAATCGCCGACATGTGTGGGACAATGTGTGGGGTGTTCGAGATGTTTTTATCATCTCTTTAAGATTGGACGGTCTGCCTTTTGCGCCTTTTTTTTCTCACGCGTCTGGCGTCAACTCGCAATATGTGAGATTTAACCGATCTCCATTCAAGACCGTTTCGACTAGTTTTATGATCGTGCATGAGAGGGAGATGACGGATCTTTCCTTATGGCCTGGGATCTTTTGAGTGTCGTTCAACATTTCTCTATTTCGTGTGGATTAATGGGGGTTTTATTGAGCTTGTGGAAAAGCCTCTGAACTTTGTTAATTCCAGAGTTCTTCTAACTTTTTTGGAATTTTTCTTCGGAACTCTGTTACATCTGGTGTTATTTTATGTATTGTTAACCCCCTTAGTTTTACCAAAAGTATTAACCTCCAATGAGCAATGAAATCTTAATCACAGGGTTCCAGGCAGAATTAATAACTCCCTTCAGGTTTCACAGTTATAATAAAACTTCAAATCTATACAATATTAGTATTACTTGACTTAATTATTTCTCCCAGATCTTCGTGGGTATTTCCTTCAAAAAATGTCGTCCTTCAATACTCAAAATATGTCCAGCTCCAAGGGTGTAAAACAACCGAAACCAGTGATTTGCAGATACGGTACAATCTTTCAATAATCCAATTCCAGGGAAATGTCTCCCTGGAATATGGCGGAATAATACCAAGTTGTAAGCCTTAGGGAAGCGGTGCTAAATTCCCAAATTTCAGGGGAACAAAATCTTCAAATTCTAGGGGAACAAATTCTCGGTTTCTAGGGGAACAAACTTATCCAATCCCAGGGGAAAAGCTGTGAATTATTTGAAATTCATTAGAAACAGTTACAGTTTTCCAAGCATTCCTTCGGGACCAAATATTTCATTAAATGAACTAACCAAAATTTACAGAAAAGATAAATTGCAACCTGAAGGAAGCTTCGAAGTAATAAAAATTACAAAAAGCACTGCCGTGAAGGCAGGAGCTTTTGAGCGCTCGTACATACACCTTGTAGGTAGATTAGCATTCTCCAGTTTTAGAAACCAATTGGAAAGATTTTGACAGCTGTCAAAGAATATTTCAAACCAACGCGAAAATCCAGACTTCACGTCAGTGCTTTGGTGACCATTTTCTTTTTCGCTAGAATTTTCTACGGTATCTATGGTCTTGGTAATGCGATCTGGACAAAATTATACATTATTCTTCATATATGTGCGAAATTTCATTTCAATCCAATAAGTATTTTCGAAATCATCAGAAAAAATATAGTTTGAACGGTAATATTTACGGAACCCCTAGTCTAATTTGGCGTATTGATGAAAGTGATCGCGAAATTCGCGATCCGAACCTATCCTGAAAATTTCAAGTCACTAGGCCTTTTCGTTCGAAAGTTATGATTTTCTATGGTGTCTATGGTTCTGATCATACGATCTGGAAAAAATGTAGCTCGAATATATCATTCTCAATTTAAATACAAAATTTCGTCAAGATCGAATCCATAATTTTGAAATTATCAAGAAAACTGAATTTCAAACGGCCATATTTACAGAACCCCTAGTCTAATTTTGCTCATTGATACACGTGAACGCTACATTCACGATCCACACCTATCCCGAAAATTTCAAGTCCCTAGGCCTTTCCATTACAAAGTTATAATTTTCTATGGTTTCTATGGTTCTGCTCATGCAAGCTGTACAAAATTCTGCATGTAGCTTGAGTACGTAATCATCCATCTAAGTGCAAAATTTCACCTCGATCGAATCAGTAGTTTCGAAGTAATCAGAAAAACAAAATTTCGAGCGGCCATATTTACAGAACCCCTGGGCGAATTTTGCCCAATAACGAACTTAACCGCGGCATTTGAGATTCGAACCTACCCTGAAAATTTCAAGTTTCTAGGATATTCCGTTCGAGAGTTATCGTGTATACGGCCGGCCGGATGGACGGACAGACTCAAATTTTTCGATGGCTTCGTCATCAATGAGTCGAACATAATCGATTGAGACCATTTTCGGCTCAAAATTCTAAAAATACAGACATCGTGACGAAATGATATAGCCCTCGTGTAAGTAGTACGAGCGCTCAAAAATGCAATTGTCAGCCAAAGAAAATGAAAAATATAAGTTAGATACTTAAAATCGGATACAGCATTAGCCTGAAAAACGTGCCCAAGAATTTCTACTCTTTCTGTTTATTATTTCAGAAAATATCTTAGTGGATAATAGGAAAGACTTACCTTGAAAAAATTTCACGCCGAGACAAATTTGGATGTATATTTAACAATTAAAAATTCAATGATAGTGAGAACTTCACCATTCACTTCAATGCAAAATCGATCTCGTCCAATCAATCCCAAATCTCAAGAATGCCGAGCGCATAGAAACAGATTCGGACAGTACGCGACCAGATTTGCGATTAAAAATCAGTGGCGTTACAAAAATAGGGGCTGTTGAACCGTTACAACTCTAACTTCGAAATAGTCGTCCAAGAAATTTGCTGAATACGAGTTTTAGTAGCGGAAAATAAAACGACCTCTATTAATAATTCCGCAGATAATTTATGCATATGCATGCTGCATGAAGATGCTGCATCAGGAATGTCGAATCGCAGGTTTTCCGAAAAAGTCCTCTCGACTCGTCCCCTCGCAGTTAACGTATGCACAGCAAACCGCCCCCGTTTTTTTCCCAATCGAGTTTCCGAACAAAATTAATCTTTCGTCGGACGCATCAATCCGAATCTTCGCGGCGTAGGCGGCCGCCGAGATGGGAGGAGCTGAAACCGGCCGATAATGATAATTCCGCGGCGGATTTGAATATTCCGCTTCGACTAGGCAACTAACGCTAGATGTCGCGATTGCGAAACGACTTTTTCGCGAGCCGGCGCGGCGGCCTTTTGAAGGAAAGCGAGCCGAATCGTTAAATACCGACTTTACGTCATGCTAACATGCGTCACGCGCGACGAGAGCACGTCGCGGGCCGTAAAAGTCGGCAGGTTTGCCAACTTTGTCGGTTCAATGGCTCGGGAAAATCGGGTACGAGGTCCACGCGAAAACAATGAGGCATTGCGAATTTTTCTCGACGAGTTTATGGGCACGAGCGAAGAATATAGCGCCGAGTTGAATTCGATTTTTTTGGGGTATACTTCTTCAGGTATGGAATGAAATTCTACCACTGGATCTTCCTTCCTCAGGATAAACCATGAAACACATAACTTAACATTCTTGTTTTTCTTGCAGGTTCCCAGTGAAAGCAGTCAGGGAACTTCGAGCAGTACCAATTCTTCCGAGGTGTCCCGGCCGGTTTCCCTGACCAGCATAGGATCATGTTCTTCGAGCGGAAGCAGCGGGAACAACCAACCTGGATCTGCCTATTTGGCTTCGGCAGAAAGCTTGGACAGCGACCCCGAACCGAGTGGTAGTCAAGGTAAGCTAAAGAAATATTACTCTTCTAATCGGAAAGTACAGGGTGTTTCTCGTAAGCGGGTCACTGAGTTTTGCGACTTATGTTTTGAGCAGAATTGAAAAGTGACTCATCAATATGATAGTGTTTTTTAAGGGCTAACCGAATATTTTATCGGAAAAACTATCGAACTGAAACATGAAAAGTTATTGAGGAAAACCCGTTTTTCCAATAAAAATACATTATTCAATTTTCACTCTGAAAATGGCACACTTGTTATAAGCGAGGAGCGATCGAACGAATTAATATTTTATGTGATTTTTTCGAAATCCTGTCCTGATCTTAGTCTTTTCGTGATAATATTTCGTATCTTTCGCTGAAATTTTGAATTTTATAACTTTCTGTCAAACTCCTTTATATTCTAAACCCTCTGCAATCACTGAGTGTTGTTCAACGCTGCTTAAAGAAGTAATTATAAGTATGCTCAATTGAGGCTTGAATTCTTTCGAAACTACATTTTAATTGAGGGACAAATGGCGTAAACCCTCTTGAAACATGTAAGTCCTTTTGCTTAAAAAAAATATTGACTTGTATTTCTCAGGAAATTCGCTTGATATCGCTTTCTTCACACATTGAATATTTGTGTTTAAAGTGTCAAATTCAAAGTTACCCCAATTTTCATTCGAAATGTAAACCAAATGTGAGTATTTTCGATTCAGAGAAGTTACACAGCATCTAAATGACAACTATCAAAATAGATATATGGGGAATGGTGGCCTTGTAACATGGCCCCCGAGGTCCCCAGATCTAAGTCGTATGGATTATTTTCTGTGGGGTTATCTGAAAGAAAATGTATATGCCTTCGGAATAACTTTACTAGACCATTTGAGACAGAGGATAGAAGAAGCTTGCACAGAATTAAAACGAAATCCCGATATGATAAAAAGGGCAATAAATAATCTCATTTTGAGAGCTAGTAAATGTTTCAATTTGGAAGGACTCCATTTCGAACATCTCTTATGATACCACCCTATTAATTTTGTTTTGTGGAATGAAATAATTAGTTTTCAAGTTTTATGAAAGAAATGAAGAGTATTAATATCTAGTTATTTGTGTTGTGTAACGAATACACTTTCGGATTACTTTTTCCAAAAGGTTCACTTTATAAGTTATAACGATCTCAATCTTTGAAGTTCAAAAATTCAGCAAAAGACTGAAGACTTGAAATTTTCAGTATAGGTTCAGATCCCAAATGCCTCGGTTGAGTTCGTTAATGGGCAGAATTCCACGAGGGGTTCCGTAAATATGGCCGTTCAAAGTTTTGTTCCCCTGATTACTTGAAAACTACAGATTTGATCGAGATGAAATTTTGCACTCAAATGGAGAATGAGGTGTTCAAGCTACGTGTGAAATTTTGTCCAGATCGCATGACCAGAACCATAGAAACCATAGAAAATTGTAACTTTTGAACGGAAACGCCTAGGGATTTGAAATTTTCAGGATAGGTGTGGATATCGAATGTCGTGATCACATTCATCTAGTAGCAAAATTATACTAGGGGTTCCGTAAATATGGTCGTTTGAGATTTTGTTTTCTCGATAATTTCGAAACTACGGATTCGATCGAGATGAAATTTTGTATTTTAATCGAGAATGATATATTAAAGCAATATTTTGTCCAGATCGCATGACCAGAACCATAGAAACCATAGAAGATTGTAACTTTTGAACAGAAAGGCCTAGGAACTTGAAATTTTCAGGGTAGTTTGGGATCGCGAATGTCGCGGTCACGTTCATCATTGAGCAAAATTAGACTAGGGGTTCCGTAAGTATGGCAGTTCAAAATATTTTTTTCCTGATAGTTTCGAAACTACTGATTGGATTGAAATGAAATTTTGCATCTAGCTGAGGAATAATGTATTCAAACTACGTGCGAAATTTTGTCCAGATCGCATCACCAAGACCATAAATACCGTAGAAAATTCTAGCGAATTATCGAAAAAAAAGTTGGTCAGCTGAAGCACTGACATGAAGTCTGGAGTTTCGCATGAGTTTCAGAATTTTTTTGACAGCTGTCGAAAATTCCTTCAATTGATTTCCAGAACTGGAAAATGTGAATCTACCTACAAGGTGGAAGTACGAGCGCTCAAAAGCTCCTGACTTCACGGCAGTGCTTTTCGTAAATTTTTTTTGGCAAAAACGGCATTTCCCTAAGTAATGTAAAAATATAGATTTTGGAGCTCGAAAAATAAACCACGATATTCTGAGTACTGCCCTGAAACTATTGGTAATTCGTGCGCCATTCGAAAGGACTTCTCGAAGTGAACAAACCCATGAAATTTGATCAAAATCGGACCTCAGATTCCAAAATGGCTATCGTAAATTCAGACCATAAATCACCCTGTATCCCCTAAAATAATAACCTTAGGATACAAAACAAGCACATTTTCTAAAGAGACTGGATGGCCTGCATTCACCACTAGGCTATGGCCAACCACTTTAGACACCCTGTATAACATCAACGATGAAATCCACTCTCCTTTTGAATTGTGTCAAATACGAGAAAATTTTATATTTAACTAGATGACCCGGCAAACGTTGTTTTGCCATATCTCTCCCTTTTTTCGCAATTTCAAAATTGCTCGAGGCCTTCGGCCTCTCTTACCTTAGGAAAGCCCGTTTCTCCCTCTCGAAAACGCGGGGGGCGCTTCGCGCCCCCGGTCTCTCCCTTTTTTCGCAATTTCAAAATTGCTCGAGGCCTTCGGCCTCTCGTTGTTCTGGCTATTAAAAAATAAGGGTTGATCGTAGAAGGGTGAAAATTAGGGATTGTATGTATTTTTGTATGTTGTATCATAAAAAAATAGAAATTAGAAATTTTGTCTAAAAAATAAAATAAAAAAATTTAGGGGTGGACTACCCCTAACATTTAGGGGGATGAAAAATAGATGTTGGCCGATTCTGATAGATACCGGATAAGCACAAAAAATTTCATCAAAATCGGTTAAGCCGTTTCGGAGGAGTATGGCAACGAACACTGTGGACACGAGAATTTTATATATTAGATGAAAAATACTAAATAAATGAACAGGACAATGAGGTTTCAGTAAATTCAATATTTCTCCGTTTTTTTCCACAAGATCCATGATCTGATCTTTCCGAGAACTTGGCGGCAGCTGTCCCTAACCAAATCGTTCTTCACGTCGGATTATATATTGCTCTCGAATATCTTCCTCGAAATTACTGTTATTTCACTTTATTCATATTTATATCGCACCGTCGAGACCAATTCGCATTCACGATACCCTGGGCGATGGTACTGTTTACAGTACATGATTCAACGCCGCTTCATGGTACGAGGTGCGTCGGAGAAAAATCCCCCGCGAAACCTTATAATCTTCGGATATCCCTCGTATCGTATTATCGTCGGAATTAACTCAGTCTAATTGCTCCTCATTACAACACTGCCGGCAGCGAGACTGTCTCGCCTGATGAAATTTTTCATCCTTGATATCTTTCCGCTCTCGATATTGTTGCTCCGATCAAACAAGAGGAAGACGGTGGCCGATAAAGCGACGCCTGACTGACGCACGATATTTGTTTAGGACGGAAATAGAACATCTTCTCCTTGATGGGATACTACGAAAAGAAACTTGGTTGGATTTTCATCAATTTTTCTTTGTTATGTAATTGTTATTTACTTCGTTACGAAAGGCATCAACCTCAATGAGCAATAAAATCTAAATCTCAGGGTTCCTGACAGAATTAATAACTCCCTTCAGGTTTAACAATTATAATAAAAATTCAAATCTACAATTGTTTACAACAAGTTGAGATCGACCTCTGAACGAATTAATTTATATATTTAGTGTTAATTAGCTTAATCATTTCTCCCAGATCTTCAAGGGTATTTCCTCCATAAAATATTGTCATACAATGCTTAAAATATGTCCAGTTCAAAGGGTGTGAAACAACCAGAACCAGTGATTTGCAGATACGGTACAATTTTCCAACAATCCAATTCCAGGAAAATGTCTCCCTCTCGGAAATATTCAATGATTGGAAGTCTTGAGGAAGCGGTGCTAAATGTCCCAATCTCAGAGGAAGAGCTTTCTATTCCAAGGGGAAGAACTTTTCTAATCCCAGAGAAGGAACCTTCCTAATCCCAGAGGAAGAGTTGTGAATTGTTTAAAATTCATTAGAGAAAGTTACAGTTTCCCAAGCACTCCTTCGGGTCTAAAAACGGCATTAAAGGAACCAAAATTTACAGAAAAGATAAATTGTAACCTGAAGGAAGCTTTGAAATAATAAAAATACAACTATTAGGCAAAGAAAATGCAAAATATAAGATAGATACCTGAGTTAAGCCATGGATCTAACCTAAAAGCAATCTTGCACAAGAATATCTACGGACCTATTCCAGAAAATATCTTAGTTGACAATAGGGAAGACTTACCGTGAGAGAATTTCACGCCGAGACAAATTTGGATGTATATTTAACAGTTAAACATCCAATGATTGAAAGTGACAATCCACTGTTCACTTCAATGCGAAATCGATATTATCGAATCAATTCCAGATCTCAAAATAGCGAAATGCAAAGGTACAGATTTGGATCACGCGCAACGATTTGTGGGACACAGAGGTTCGAAGACAGTGGCGCCTCAAAGAGAAGACAGAAGGGACTGTTAACACGTTACATCTTCCGAAGTCTTTCACCCAAATAAACCAAAGACATCTTCATTTTTGAACACCTATCGCCGAGAGCGCAGAGATTCGAGTTTTACATCTTTGTTTTTTCGCTAGGAAAGTGGAGACAGCTCGTATCTTCAGGGAGACAAATGCAGAGATCGCATCTATTCCTCCAACGAAAGTAGTCATTACAAACAACACTGCTGTAACCCAATATTATAACGGATGGGGGTCTGTTGGAGAAGCGAGGTTCCTGTCCGGCCTAGAGCGAAAATGATGAATATTCCACTCTACATATTCCTCTTGTTCCTTTTTCTTCTTCGCATAGAAGCTGATACACCTCCGAGATGATTCATTGTTATCTTGTCTTGAATAATGGTTCCGGATTAATTGCTATCGGCCAGATCAGATACGAGATGATGGATAGAAGTCCGCCGACGTGTCGCTGAAGAATGCACGTCCACACTTCCCGGACTGAGGAGAAAAGCGGACAGTTTTTCGACTCTATCATTACGTACACCATTTTCGAAGACTGGCATCATAAATCAGCTTCAGATGCGGCAATAATGAGCTTGGACGTTTCTAATTTCTTATTCAGAGAAGACGCATGTACGAAGAGATAGATGGGCATAATGAAGAACATAAATTCGGATTAAGATTTCGAACGCTGCAGGAGTACATGTATTCGGACAGTTACATCATCGAACAAGATTGAAAGGACATTTCGATGTGTTTATCAATGTTATTCAGTTTATTTTTCTTTGGAATTGTACGAGTAGAACCCTGTCCCTTACTAAATAATTCATTATACCGAATAAAAATTTCTACAGTTACAGTTCACATGCTTCTTGCTCATAATGAACTTCTGCATCGAAAGTTCTTAGCGCCTCTATGTCGCCATGGAATTGTTGGCAAATATGCGAATTATTCAAAAAAAACAAGATCCCGACAGTCACTTTCTCTCTTTATGATCGACTTTCATTCGAAATCGCCCGAAATTATCAACGTCAATTACTCAACCTGAAGGTTCGCAAATCATTCATTATCGAACCCCGATCCGCATTAATGGGATTAAATTGAATGCATAAATTCGGCTTGGGGGCCCAGCACGAGCGATTTCTTGTACGCATCCCGCTTAATGCGTTTAGGTACCGGTCTCGGTTTCTACCGAAATTATGTTACTGGATTAACGACATGCGTATAAAATCCTGTTTTTATTTTTTTTTCGTCTTAACTCTTCATCCGAAAGTCAAGAGAGCTATGGGTGGACTATTTTACGAGGGCCGTCGTAAAATCAAAGGTACAGGGTGTTTCACGTAAGCTGGTCACTGGATTATTGTAGCAAAATGACCCATCAATATGATGGTATTTCTCAAGGGCTATCCAAATATTTCATAGGAAAAACTATAGAACCAAGGTATGAAAAGTAATTGTGGAAAAACCGTTTTTCCAAAAAAACTTATTTTGCAAATTTTATTGGTTTTCAAATTAAGAAGGTCTAAAGACAATTCATCACGAATTGTTTCTTCATTTGAACTTCCGGTTCTCTAGAAAACGGAAATTTTTTTCTTGCGAAATTTACTTCATAATATTTTCCCATATTTTCTGAATACTCAATCGATTCTGAATCCGAATATGTAAATATGATGGTGGTTTTATATTTATTTCAAGCAATTCCATTCAAAACCAACCTGAGGAAATTCAGATTCCATATTCGAAAAATTACGAAAAGCACATTTTGAGCGCTCGTACATGCACGTTGTAGGTAGATTCGCATTTTCCAGTTTTAGAAATCAATTGAAGGAATTTTTGACAGCTGTCAAAAAAATTCTGAAACTTAGGCGAAACTCCAGACTTCATGTCAGTGCTGCAGCTGATCAATTTTTTTTCGATAATTCGCTAAAATTTCTACGGTATCTATGGTCTTGGTGATGCGATCTGGACAAAATTTTGCACGTAGTTTGAATTCATTATTCCTCAGCTAGGTGCATAATTTCATTCCAATCCGATCAGTAGTTTCGAAACTATCAGGAAAAGAATATTTGGAACGGCCATATTTACGGAACCCCTAGTCTTATTTTGCTCATTGATGAACGTGACCGCGATATTAGTGATCCAAACCCACCCTGAAAATTTCAATTTCCGAGGCCTTTCCGTTCAAAAGTTACAATTTTCTATGGTTTCTATGGTTCTGGTCATGCCATCTGGACAAAATATTGCTTCAATATATCATTCTCGATTAAAATACAAAATTTCATCTCGATCGAATCCGTAGTTTCGAATTCATCGAGAAAACAAAATTTCAAACGACCGTATTTACGGAACCCTTTGTATAATGTTGCTCATAGATGAACGTGATCACGACATTCGAAATCCACACCTATCCTGAATATTTCAAGTCCCTAGGCCTTTCCGTTCAAAAGTTACAATTTTCTATGGTTTCTATGGTTCTGGTCATGCGATCTGGACAAAATTTCACATGTAGCTTGAACACCTCATTTTCCATTCGAGTGCAACATTTCATCTCGATCAAATCTGTAGTTTTCAAGTAATCAGGGAAACAAAACTTTGAACGGCCATATTTACGGAACTCTGGTGGAATTTGGCCCATTAACGAACTTAACCGAGGCATTCGGGAACTGAACCCACACTGAAAATTTCAAGTCTCTAGGTTGTTCCGTTCGAGAGTTATCGTGCTTACGGACGGACGGCCGGACGGACGGACGGACAGACTCGAATTTTCCGACGGATTCGTCATCAGTGAGTCGAACATAGTCGATTGAGACCATTTTCGGCTCAAAATTCGAAAAATACAGACATCGTGACGAAATGATATAGCCCTCGTATAAGTAGTACGAGCGCTCAAAAATATATCCATGTTGTCTGTGATTCAATCAATATTTGATTGTCAAAATTTGAAGTTTTCATTCTCGATTATAATAGAAACGAAAATATGAAGCCTGGATGTTCGTTCAAAGCTCTCAAGCTCTGATTCCTTTCCATGTCGAAACTGTCCTAGTCCACGCCTGGAGTGAAAGGTAACTTATATTCCGGCAATTTATCTCAACCTACCGAAAAGATGTTCAACTCCTACGTCTGTCAATAGTGGAGATACGGACTCTGTAAAAATGAGATAAAATCGTATTTTGAAATATTACTACCTTCACAGAAATCGTTTTATGTTGCTCTTATTCCGGTTCCTACCCCCGGAATTTTATAATGGTTATAAATGGGCAGACGTCGAGAGTGAATGATTATACATGGGCTTCCACTGTGCCTATGACTTAAGATCCCCATTTATCAAAATTCTCTTATTTTGTACATATCAATTTTATTACCTCATCGAAAAAAGTCTCACTAAACATTTCTGAACAAAAATCTCGAAAAAATTAGAATTTCAAAAAGCCACTGGCTGCATGTTCGGATCAGATCTATTCTGCTCTAACGCGCTGCTCGAACAGACCTTGTAAAAATTTTCCATTGTTTCTTCAGGCAATAAAACGGAACTATCGGAGGAATTTCTTGCGGCCATCGTATCTTCCACCAGAAACGACGCAGAATAATCGCATGGTACTTTTTCTCACACTTCGTGCAGTGCGTCCCTGCAGTCAATAAATTCCTGGCGATCTGCATGCAGATTTCGGAGAAGCCTTACAAGCGCTCGTACTCAGCCTCCGATTTATCTGAACGGGCCTCTCAGTGTTCAGTGTCTATGTTAATTCTTCACGTCGGCCCAATCTCGCATGACACGTATACAGGGTCTCCAGAAAAAAGATTAACATAGCCACTATTCAATACTGGCTGAAAAAATTTGATCTTGCTCTTTGGATCAGGAGAGGACCATTGTTTGGCATCCCTCAGGAGCAATTGCTTAGTTTCGGGATAATATTTGTGCGATATGTTTAACAAGAATCTGCAATGCGATGTTTTGGCCTTCGGATGCGCACTCTCATGATGGTATATAAATCATAAATAAGATCATCCGATAACTGGTTTGCAATAATGTTGTACTGACCGGAGACGTTGAACGTATATTAGGATATGTAGTTTCATCTACTCCAATTGAATAATATATTCATTATTCAACTACTTTTGAAGCGAGTAATAGTATCTGTAAACAAACACTGTGCTCACTGCTATAACTCCCTGTCCCTGTGCTTCAGAACAAGCCGATTGGTTGAAAGGGAACAGTCCATCATTGGTATTGAGGGGAGGTCACTTGAATTATTTTGACGTTTTCTCAAATTAAGTTGATACCTAATAATTATTGTGAATGTTTTGCTGAAAAAGATTAATTCAGATTGTGGAAATGAATTATTATGTACACCTTCAGAAATAAGACAATCAGCCAATATTACCATACAGAATTTATTGCCCGAAAAACCCCAAAACAATTATAAAGGTATATACAACAATTTTTAAGATAGGTGTAGCAGTTAGAATATTGAGATATCGTTAACAGAGAATGTTCTTTTGGAAAATTTTAGTGAACTTAGCACTAAATATAAAGCATCGCCCTTATGGACTTTCTACTCCATGCTAAGATATAGGTAACTACTAAGATTTGTAAATAAAGTTCTTTCTCTGCACTTGTTTCTTAGTATTTATTTTTATAGTCGAAGATAAAGTATATAATTCAACTCGCGGTAATGGTCATAACATACTTGATAAATTACAGCACTCGCCTTCGGCTCGTGCTGCAAACTTCCTCTGTATAAGTTATGACCTACATTACCGCTCGTTCAATAATATACTATTAATAAATCGCCTGAATCAAGGTGCAGTTGCAAATATTACATCAATAAAACTGCAAAAAGGACGGATGTTAACATATCGACCTTGCCGAAATCGAACCGCATAAAATTATTCAATATTTTATTTTTTTTCAGGATCTGCTGATAGCGGTATCGCCGAACAACCTTCGGTGATGACGGCGGAAATGAGGGTTCTCCAGGAGGTGCTGGACTCGGAGGCCGTTTACGTATCCGACCTGAACGAAGTCATAAAGGTGAGCATCCTCCTCCACTAGGTCCGACAAAATTGAAGAGAGCTGATGCTTGTCACGTGTGATTCCAGCTTATCTCTTATACAAACTGTTTATTAATAATCGTGTTGTCGAGGCCTAATTGATGGTGAGAGACTTTGAACTGAATCGTTTCGATTGTTTTCTATTGAATGAATTCGACTGTGTTCAAGTCGGCCTTCATGTATGTTGATTAGTTGAATTGAGAAGGTACACGAAATGAAATGTGCTTATAAGTTATAACCTTCGCATTTCGAGAATTAGAGGTTATTTTTATTGCCGACGGGCAGAGAATATGGACAACATATACTTGGCAATTAACTCGATTTGAAACAATCTAAAAAGGGGAATGTCGTCATATTAAAAGGAAAGTCATCTAACAAACACAAACTTCTGTGTTAAGCAAGGAGGACTCGAATCATCTTCAGGTCGTAGACCACTAGTAACCCTTAAAACCCCCTATAATAATAATATCACACGAGCATAAAGCAAAGTGCTTTCATCTGAAAACGGTCTTCTTCAGTGCCAGAAGCTCTTCCAGCAACGGTTCTTCGCACATGCTCGTAAACGGTACGGAATTAGTTTATGGGTTAACGAAGCCCCCGTTTCCGTTTGGCGAACGTCCGAAGACGCACAAAAAACTATTCGGTAATTCCTCCCGCGGACGCGCGCCTCCCGATAAGTAAACTTCCTGTCTTAAGCAGTTTACCAGTTCACGGTTTTAGAAACGTCCGATCGTTTGGCCGCCATATGTGTGTTACTGCTACGCGCGTTATGGGCCGTTTTGCGTCGAGTGCGAGAAACAGAAACGTGAACCCGTTCACGAACGAGAAAATTTTCGGACGGCAGGAAGTACCACCGCTTGAATTCAAAACTGATTGAAAGTTCAAATCCAAGAATTATTTGGCTCACCCCAAAAAAAAAAAAACTTCTCGAAGCTTCGATCAATGACTGCTACGAGAAATTTGTTTCCTGTGCATTCGCAGAACTGTTAAACAGTGATTTTCGTCGACGATGACACTCAATTCTTCGAAACCGATTACTCGTCGTTCAGTATGCAGACCTTGTTATGGCAGTTCCATTGAAACGATTCGGTTTAAGTAGTAGGATTTTGCCCGCCTCATCGCCGAGCAAGAATGAATGAATCACGACCATTGTCTGACGTGATACTAGATGCAATCGGCTAACAGGAAACACTTGACCGCGGGGAATATGCCTTGTTAACCAACTGGGAATTCGACGAGGACCTTTGTAACCTACACTGACTCATCGACACGAATGATTTTCTCCTTCCCAAAGGTTTATTATAAAAAAAAAACTAAATTATAATATAGAAAACTAGCAGACTTGGCCACGCGTTGCTGTAGCTAAGCTATATGTTGGATTATTATTATTATTATTAACCCTAACCTTACCTTAACCCAACCCTTATCCTTGCTTTTACCCTTACCCTTACCAACAACCTCACCCCCACCCTCTTATTTTGTTTCAAGAACAATAATCCTGGAGGTTCATTTCTATCTCTCAGAGCCTTGCAGTATTGACAAATAGTGCTCATATTTTTAAAAGACACCAATATGTTGCTAGCATAATCGACTGTGGGATCATAATATCTAAATGCCAAACGCTCAAAGTTGATCATTTCATTTTAATCTATATTTTGTTGTATCTCGCCTGAGATCGATAATATCGATTCTTCCGGAGCTGGGGCAGATCTTGATTGAGAACCTCTCCTTCTGTTTGCCTCTACTCGCTGCTTACGCTCTTCCTCAGACTCATTGTCTCGATTATTACGGACACGTCTTGAGTCACGCGTCCGCCGACCAATATTTGGACGCCTCACTGATGGCAGTTTTATCAATCCCAATAACTATCCCACAACACGACGATAATTATATAATTACCTTATTTCGAACCCCCAATAGCTTCACATTCTATGTTTTCTGTCTTACCGATCCAGGTTTTGATGAAATTTGTTTTTTGAAGAAAATGAGGAGAATCGATTGAAATTCTTCAAAGAAGGTGTGATGAATAGTTGTCAGAGACGATATTCGTTTTTATTCATGCCATTATTATCCATAAAAACTTCTATTTTCGTCATTTCAGCTTTTTCCTGACTCCAAGAGTTTTGGTCGTAACTTTTTGAAAATTGTTGTAAACTGACGGAAGTGACTTGTAAAAGCTGAAACACGACCTATTTCATCGTAATCATCACATTTGAAACCCCGATTAGGACTTTTCCTTTGAGAAATTAACGTTAGAAGTGAAGCTCTAGTGCTGTCAAGATTTTTCGTTTCCACTTTGTCATAATCAGCTGGAAATATAATGGAATACGTATTATTACGGTGGAATAATGTTCTAAATACTTACTTACCTCAATTTCTTTATCTTAATCTTCTGAATCCATCCTTTTCATGCATCTTCAATTTCGTTCCATTTCGATCGGACCGAATTAACGTTTACCTTGCCGGAAACATTTCGAAATTCGTATATGCCCTCAAATTTACTCGCCAACATCCATTTCTCATCCCATTTATTCAAATTCATCTGGAATTGATCGAGTTTTGATGATTTTCGACGATGAGTCAAAAGACGATTAATTCCGGCAGAAACGTCACGAAATATCAACGTAATTTATTTCGGATTTTCGCAAGATGTCAAAAATCGACCTTTTTCGAATCGATTTCTTGCTTAAACCGGCGCTGGATTCACATTTAAGGAAAGATGAAAATTATTATTATTATTGTATATTAAACACAGTGTTAAACTTCTAAGCAATTTCTAGAAACACGATCAACTTCACTAATTAATCTATGATTGTTCGCTTGGTCGGAGGAAAAAGGAAGGCCTTCTCTTCTTTTCCGTACGGTTTTTTCGGAAATATTTTGTTGTATAAACCTTGTCGTGATAATAATGAACACAACTAAAAGAGAATTATCGAATTTTATGCAGTTGTTTGAACGTGGTGCTTGCACATACGTAAACCATAGATCCTTTATCAATATAGATAGAAAAACTATTACCAGAAGAACCCAAAAGTTGATGATTATTCTTTCAGGGATACTTGAAACGTTGGAGGTCAGAACCGGACTGTGTCTTATCTCCACACCTAGACGCTCTATTCAGTAATATCGAGGAGATCTACGAGTTCAACAAGTGAGTTATTTTTCGTTGTTGACCTATCTCTGCTGATTCCTCATCCTCCACCATTCGCATCATTAATTCACTGTTGAAAATATTTCCAGGAAATTCCTCGAGCAGCTGCAAAACGCCGAAGGTAACTCCACCAAAATAGCCAACGTCTTCCTCCAGAACGACTCCGGTTTCTCGGTCTACCACGAGTACTGTCAGAACTACCCCCGAACGATGGACGTCATCGGGGAGCTGACCAGAGACGAGAAGATGGTTCCGATCTTCAGGGAGAAACAGATGGCTCTAGGCCACCCCCTTCCCCTAGGCTCGTACCTTCTGAAACCCGTCCAGAGGATCCTGAAGTACCATCTCCTGCTGCAGAGGCTCTCGAAGCAGTGCGAGCCCGAGCACCAGCACGTGGTGGAGCTGGCCCTGACCACGATGACCGGTATAGCCTCGGACATTAACATGATGAAGAGGAAACACGAGCACGCCGTCCGCGTCCAAGAGATCCAGTCCCAGCTGTACGGTTGGAACGGGCCTGCCCTCACCGCCCTCGGCGAGCTGATCGCCGAGGGTACCTTCAGGGTGGTCGGCGCCAGGGGAAGGAGACACGTCTTTCTTTTCGACAAGGTGTTCTTGATGACCAAGAATAAGCAGGGAGGTGTTCTGGCCTATAAGTTCCATATCATGGTTAGTTGAATGAATTTAATAAATCACCATCCACAACTTTCAACGCTTATCTTTCTTTCCAGTGTTCAAATTTGATGCTAGTAGAGCAGGTCAGGGGCGAACCCTTGTCGTTCCAAGTTTTGCCCTTCGACAACCCAAGACTGCAGTGTACAATTCGCGCCAGATCTCCCCAGCACAAAAGAGAATGGACCCTGCAGATCAAGAGGGTTATATTGGAAAATTACAGCGCAGTCATACCAAATCACGCCAGACAGCTCGTCATGCAGCTGGGTCAAGACATCAATGAAATCGGTATGTAGTAGGTACAAGGAGTGGTTCCCGGCATTTGATAACTTATTTCTCTTCGCAGAGGAAACTGAGGAAAAATGGACCCCGCTCAAGCATTCGAGCAACACCCCTCACTACCTCGAACGTCGAAGTCGCATAAGGAAAACCGTGGACCACTCCAACCGCCGCGCCGCCTCTCAAGACCGGTCCTTCTCCTCTCTGACCAACTGGAGGCGGAAATCCGAACCGGGCGTCATCCCCCAATACACCACCAAGACGCTCCCGCACAAGATAACCAAGCTGAAGAAACAGAAAGCCGCTTCCAAGTTCTACACGGACCTCTCCGACTCTGAGAACTGCGAAGCGGTAACAGAATCGACGGAGAGCTTGGCCTCGCAGAATAAAACTCTCGATTTCAGTTCTCAGGAACTGAACGGAGAGCCGCGGATGGACCTGGAACGGATAGTGTCGGACATCGTGAACGAGGAGTTCAAGAAGCTGAAGAAGAACAAGCGCGCCCTCAGGGATAGCGAGCCCACGCCTGCCGTTTGGATGGAGGACGCTCCGGCCAAGTTGCCCGCGAAGGCGGACTCTTTGCCGAGGTCCTTCCAGCTGAACGAGCAGGCCGGCAGCGAGAACTATCACAAACGCGTGTTGGATAAATCGTTGAAGGAGAACCCCTGCGGCCGCCTGGAGGATCAGCCCGAAAAGTGAGTATCTTCTAAACAGCTGTAACCTCTTTGGCTCACCCTGACTTTAGCTGCTACCTCTTGGTACAGCCAGCTAGGGTTTGACCGCGAAGTTATTATCCTTATTTATTTTAATTTGAACTGGCTTTTCGGCGTTTCTCTGATTTTACCTCATGCCATTTGAATTCGACTTACAATATGAGTCTTCATTTGATCCTTCAATGAGATGTCTTCTTTCTGCAACTTCTTCAAACACTTGTCTTCTTAGCAACAATATTCCATTTCAAAGCAATTATAAAAATATATTGTAATAATACGACTTGTACCCTTAGTAATAGTACAAGTTATTAAAATGGAATTTTAGTATTATTCTATATTCCCACCGCTGTCACCATTTATAATATATTGTCCGAAAAGAATTGAGTTCGTGCTTTCTGCAAGAAGAGAAAGTCTTTTGTTTGACCCTTTCTGAGGAACAGGTATTCAGAACAGAAAAAATAGATATTCAAAAGAACATATTATATTTACGAAAAATTACGAAAAGCACGGCCATGAAGTCAGGAGCTTTTGAGCGCTCGTACATCCACCTTGTAGGCAGATTCGCATTTTCCAGTTTCAGAAATCAATTGAAGGAATTTTCGACAGCTGTCACAAAAATTCTGAAACTTAGGCGAAACTCCAGACTTCATGTCAGTGCTTTAGGTGACCAATTTTTTTTTTCGATAATTCGCTAGAATTTTCTACGGTATCTATGGTCTTGGTGATGCGATCTGGACAAAATTTCGGACTTAGTTAGAATACATTATTCCTCAGCTAGGTGCAAAATTTCATTGCAATCCAATAAGTAGTTTCGAAACTATCAGGAAAGAAATATTTTGAACGGCTATATTTACGGAACCCCTAGTCTAATTTTGCTCATTGATGAACGTGACCGCGATATTCGCGATCCAAACCCACCCTGAAAATTTCAAGTTCTTAGGCCTTTCCGTTCAAAAGTTACAATTTTCTATGGTTGTGGTTATGCGATCTGGACAAAATGTTGCTTTAATATATCATTCTCGATTAAAATACAAAATTTTATCTCGACCGAATCCGTAGTTTCGAAATTATCGAGAAAACAAAATTTCAAACGACCGTATTTGCGGAACCCCTAGTATAATTCTGCTCATTGATGAAGGGGGACGCGACATTTCAGATCCACAGCTATCCTGAAAATTTCAAGTCCCTAGGCCTTTTCGTTCGAAAGTTATGATTTTCTATAGTTTCTATGGTTCTGGTCATGTGATCTGGATAAATGTAGCTTGAATATTCTCCATTAGTATACAAAATTTCGTCACGATGGAATCTGTAGTTTTGAAATTATCAGGGAAACTAAATTTCAAACGACCATATTTACGGAACCCCTACTATAATTTTGCTCATAGATGAACGTGATCACGATATTCGAGATCCACACCTATCCTGAAAATTTCAAGTCCCTAGGCGTTTCCGTTCAAAAGTTACAATTTTCTATGGTTTCTATGATTCTGGTCATGCGATCTGGACAAAAGTAGCTTGAACAACTCATTCTCCATTTGAGTGCAAAATTTCATCTCGATCAAATCTGTAGTCTTCAAGTAATCAGGGGAAGAAAACTTTGAACGCCCATATTCACGGAACCCCTGGTGGAATTTGGCCCATTAACGAACTTAACCGAGGCATTCGTAAACTGAAACCACACTGAAAATTTCAAGTCTCTAGGTTGTTCCGTTCGAGAGTTATCGTGCTTACGGACGGACAGACTCGAATTTTTCGACGGATTCGTCATCAGTGAGTCGAACATAGTCGATTGAGACCATTTTCGGCACAAAATTCGAAAAATACAGACATCGTGAGGAAATGATATAGCCCTCGTGTAAGTAGTACGAGCGCTCAAAAATGAAGGTGAAATGCGTACATAAAATCGAGCTTTTCACAAACAACAAAAACATCAAAATAATAACATTTATCATTCGCCTATTTTCAAATAATAATAATTAAATGAGACAATTTAACTTCTACGTTCCCTACTTCATACAAACATACTAATCCAAGTGTACGAGGGGGTCAATCAACTCGATATAAAATAAATACAATTATTTTCACATTCCGAACATTGAAACACATCAAATCAATTTTGGGTCTATTTATCAATAATATTGGGGATTACGATAACACCATTTACATGTATAGGGGTTAAAACTTTGAACTAAATTTTCTTACCTTGACCTTCAAACCACCTTATCCCTTTTTGTACCTACTTAAAAACAAATTCGCTCACTCCGAAAGTGAGTGAGTGAACTTCCGTAACAAATACGATTTCCAACTTTACTCAAAACGCAACTTCTTCGACACTTACTTCAACGATATAACACTCCTAATCCGGACTCTAAAAATTCTCGACTGAAAATACTAAAGCTATTTTCCTACAAAGGATTACTACCTCAATTTTAGTCCCTCACCGGCATCTAACCGGAAAACCGACCCCGTACAACTAACTCTTAGTGAGTTCTCTACCAGCGAGCAACTGCTTTAACTTTCCAGAGTCCCCCAAAGGTAAACTTTTCCCCCTTCAAAGACCTAATTCCTGAGTGGACATTTTATTCAGTGCCTCTCACTCATTTTGGGGACACCCACGTTCTTAAATTCTTTCTCCGAAATGTTCCCACAAATCAATCGTAGTTGCACATTCTCCCCTTTTTT
Organism: Aphidecta obliterata; assembly: GCA_963966015.1. Taxonomy (NCBI): domain Eukaryota; kingdom Metazoa; phylum Arthropoda; class Insecta; order Coleoptera; family Coccinellidae; genus Aphidecta; species Aphidecta obliterata. Next base: position 31,396,640 of record OZ014428.1, read on the forward strand.
GACCTTATCTCGCCCTGTAGTCACAACATCCATCGACTACAATGTAGTCGATGAATGACTTGCCTCTACTAAATTTTGTTATCAGAGCTGCAGGTGTCCCTTTGGTCACCCGGTCCCAAATTTACGTCATCCGTTGATTATACAAAGTAACACAATGTATGCACGAATATACAGACTCTTCTCCGAGATGTGTAACCGAATTTGAAATAAATATTCATATTCCCAAATATTACAATATCTAATTTTTTTTGCAGCGATCTCACTTCTCACATCGACGATACCGAGCACCCCGACCACAAAATCTACAGGAAATCGGCCATACGGGTCAGTCTGCTTCAGCGAATAAGAACCCTGATGTCCGAACAGCAGAGGAAGACGAGTACGCCGATATGGAAACAGCACAACTCCAGGAGTACGGGGGAGCGAATAGCAAATCCGGAGTATGTGGATCCCCAGAAGTTCATCCTGAACTCGAGCCGTTCGAGCCTGATACAGGACAAGGTCGACGGCGATGGCGATCTGCTCGACGAGCCCGAAAGGCTGGACATGACCATCAACGAGGACGACGTACTTACGGAGATCGAGAACCGCCTGCAGAAATCCATGTCTCTGGACGACACCGGTCAGGTCGAGAAATTCGGTTGCCTTTCTAGTCCCGCGGAAAAGTTCGAAGAGTCGAGTTTATCGATAAGCTCCTTCAATTCTAGTCAAAACGATGATAGTTATTACGAAAGCATCCTCGACGACCGTCTGGTGGAGGAATACGTCAGGGACGAAAACGGGGCGCTCGTCTTGAAGCAGGACAGTTTTAGAAGTACCGAAAACAGATATATCATAAGACAGAACCGACCAACGGCGAAGACAAACGAAACCACGAAACTAAACATTTCTACTAGTAAATCTGGAAGTAAAATTTTCGAGAAGAAAACACTAATAAGAAGGCCTAACAAGGCGCCTCCGCCAATTCCAATGAAACCTACGCATCTGAAAAATGGGCACAAAATTGGTACAAATGAGACAATAAAGACTTACGATAGCGACAGTAAAAACAATAAAGAAATCTGTGAAGAGAATCTACCGGAAGCGATTCCAACGAAAAGTTGGGTTAAAGCCATGGTAGGTAGGTTTGAATGACATTTCAAGGACACATAGACTTATTTCCAATTATCACTATAACGAATAGTATCTTTGTTTGTTTCATTATTAGTTAGCGCAATTTTATTTTTTCATTGGATGTTTTTTCGCTAGGATTCAAACTTATTTCATTTGTATCAAATGGTTTCGAATATTCCTCTCAGATTGGTTGTATATAGTGTGAGTGTAGAGCAAGTAGTAAAGTACGAAATTACCTATAGAAATTCGCTTTTATTTACTTTTAAAATAAAATGAATGAATTCTTATTAGATCATGTTCAATTATTTTTAATCAAATTTTAACTTGGGGATGTTTCATTTCCATACTTTACACTCGCTTTAAACTTGTTTTCATTCCGTTCTTAGTTATCGTCCTCTTGACTTCTAAATATTTCTTACAGTTTCTATAAAAAGTATGAAAAACCGATAATCTTGTTTCTCTTCGCATATTTGGATAAAAAAAATTGATATATTGTAATCAAAAGAAGTGGCTGTTGCAGAATATTTTACTTGTTGACAATATCGAAAAGTTTATAAAGAACTTCTATGAGTCACTATCAGTATATATTCTATCTTTATTAAGTAAAAATAGATCAATATCTACTTAACAATACAATGTGCCAAATAGATATCATCATTTAAATTATTGTTGAATAAAGTAATATAATTTTGTAAAAACGTTATGCGTAATATTGAATATATTATTGACATGAAATAATTTTGTTTCGATTATAATCTACCTATTTTGATCCATATAATATACCGGCTGCACAAACAAAAAATTGGCATTGAATATTGAGGGGATAATACCAGAGGTATGGAAAAAAATTACGAAAAGCACTGCCGTGAAGGCAGGAGCTTTTGAGCGCTCGTACATGCACTTTGTAGGTAGATTCGCATTTTCCAGTTTTAGAAATCAATTGAAGGAATTTTCGACAGCTGTCAAAAAAATTCTGAAACTAAGGCGAAACTCCAGACTTCATGTCAGTGCTTCAGCTGATCAATTTTTTTCGATGATTCGCTAGAATTTTCTACGTTATCTATGGTCTTGGTGATGTGATCTGGACAAAATTTTGCACGTAGTTTGAATACATTATTCCTCAGCTAGGTGCATAATTTCATTCCAATCCGATCAGTAGTTTCGAAACTATCAGGAAAAAAATATTTTGAACGCCCCTAATTACGGTACCCCTAGTCTAATTTTACTCATTGATGAACGTGACCGCGGTATTCGCGATCCAAACCCACCGTGAAAATTTCCAGTTCCTAGGCCTTTCCGTTCAAAAGTTACAATTTTCTATGGTTTCTATGGTTCTGGTCATGCGATCTGGACAAAATAATGCTTTAATATATCATTCTCGATTCAAATACAAAATTTCATCTCGATCGAATCCGTAGTTTCGAAATTATCGAGAAAACAAAATTTCAAACAACCGTATTTACGGAACCCCTATTATAATTCTGCTCATTGATAAACGTGAACGCGACATTTCAGATCCACACCTATCCTGAAGATTTCAAGTCCCTAGGCCTTTCCGTTCGAAAGTTATGATTTTCTATGGTTTTGGTCATGTGATCTGGAGAAATGTAGCTTGAATATATATTTCTCCATTAGTATACAAAATTTCGTCACGATCGAATCTATAGTTTTGAAATTATCAAGAAAACTGAATTTCAAACGACCATATTTACGGAACCCCTAGAATAATGTTGCTCATAGATGAACGTGATCACGACATTCGAGATCCACACCTATCCTGAAAATTTCAAGTCCCTAGGCGTTTCCGTTCAAAAGTTACAATTTTCTATGGTTCTGGTCATGCGATCTAGACAAAAAAAATTTCACATGTAGCTTGAACACCTCATTTTCCATTTGAGTGCAAAATTTCATGTCGATCAAATCTGTAGTTTTCAAGTTATCAGGAAAACAAAACTTTGAACGGCAATATTTACGGAACCCCTGGTGCAATTTGGCCCATTAACGAACTTAACCGAGGCATTCGGGAACTGAACCCACACTGAAAATTTCAAGTCTCTAGGTTGTTCCGTTGGAGAGTTATCGTGCTTACGGACGGCCGGACGGACAGACTCGAATTTTCCGACGGATACGTCATCTGTGAGACGAACATAGTCGATTGAGACCATTTTCGGCTCAAAATTTGAAAAATACAAACATCGTGACGAAATTATATAGCCTTCGTGTAAGTAGTACGAGCGCTCAATAATGAAAAAAATTATAAAAAGCACTGCCTTGAAGTCAGGAGCTTTTGAGCGCTCATTCATCCACCTTGTAGGTAGATTCGTATTCTCCGGTTTCAGAAAGCAATTGAAGAAATGTTTGACAGCTGTCAAAAAAATGACAGGAGCTCTTCGTCAATTATGCTGAATCAGCTGTTACAGAAATATAAGGATTTTTTATTCAATAATTCGTTGGAATTTAAAATGGTTCAGATTATGCGATCTGGAAAAAATGTAGCTTGAATATATCATTCTCTATCAAAATACAAAATTTCGTCACGATCGAATGCGTAGTTTCGAAATTATCGAGAAAAAAAAATTTCAAACGACCAAATTTACGGAACCCTTGGTCGAAATTTGCCCAATAATGAATTCAACTGCGGCATTCGAGATTCGAACCTTCCCTGAAAATTTGAAGTTTCTGGGTCGTTCCGTTCGAAAGTTATCATGCTTACGGCCGGACGGACGGAAAGACTTGAATTTTTCGACGGATTCGTCATCAGTGAGTCGAACCTTGTCGGCTCAAAACTCGAAAAATACAGACATCATGACGAAATGATATAGCTCTCATGTAAGTAGAACGAGCGCTCAAAAATGGATATAATGAACTGTCGATGGAAAGATTTATTTTAGTTTGCAGAGAAATACTTTTTTCCATTTGTATCACCACATGAAGGCAACAAGAACCCCTTGAACAAGAGGGTTAACAACATCTATATTTTTTGAAAATTTTTACTACTTCTTCAAACAGGTTCTGTTCCATACAAAAGATTTTTCTCATCCCTCAAAAAATTTGATTTGTGATATCTACGGTACCACCCTGAATTTATCCAATCCCCTTTTTTCAGAATCAAGGCTTGTTCAACCTTCAGAATTTTTTTTCGCCGTCACATGAGAGGGAAATGTCATTAGCACTTGAATAATTCAAATTTATTTTTGTCGAAAATGCAGAAGTAAACTTCAAACAATCAAACAAAAATAGTATATTATTTCATAAGGAGGAAAAGTGTCACTTTTCATGGCGAGCTTGTGTAATTGAAAGCGAGCCATAAAAAGTCACTTCTCCTCCGAATGGAATATGTTATTTTTTTCTCAAACGCTTCGAAATTCATTAAAATCTGGAGATTAGATTTATATTTACGATCGTTGTAATTCAGTGATTAATAGAAAGTTTGCCTAGTCACGGTTGTCTCGCAAAATTAATTTTGATAGTTAATTACATTTTTCCCTACGGTGTAAGGAAATGTAATTCATCGTTGACATAGGAACCCAATTTCCCTACGGCTGAGGAGAAGTAGAATTTTTCGATGATCCTGTCAGTCGACATATGACGTTGTTTCTGTACGTTTGAAAAAAAAAATATTTTTATCGCCCTGTATCTTGGAAACCAACTCGTTCATGACATATGTTTATACAGGATGTTCTTGAATTGGAGGTACAAACGAACAGAGGAGATTCCTTGAGTAATTTCAAGAAAAAAAGTCCCATAAACATGGGTTCGCAAACGTTTCGTTTTCGAGATACAGGGTGTTAAAGTTTTTTTCTCATAGTATCTACACTTCACAAGATATTCAACTGAAATTTGGCGAAGATATCACAATTGAGAGTTTACACCATGTGACATGCCAATTTCAATAACAAATCTACAGGGTGAATTTGTACAACAATTTGGATTTTTTTGAGGAATTCGAGAAAATCGTTCAAATTTTTTTTCTCGAAATCCCTAGCAGATACGACGAAACTATTACAGACCATAAAGTTTAGTTTAATAACAAAGCTGCTTTCTACATTTCTTCAAATTGACAGTGGCTCGCAAAAAAAGTTCTGGAGGAAAACAGGGGACAGTATTTCAGAAAAAATATCAGCCTGCAGATTTGCAATCGAAATTGGCATGTCACATGGTGTAAACTCCCAATTGAAATATCTATGCCAAATTTCAGTTTGATATCTTGTGAAGTGTAGATACTATAAGAAAAAAACTTGAAAAAAATTCAAACTTTAACACTCTGTTTCTCGAAAACGAAACGTTTGCGATCCCATGTTTATGGGACTTTTTTTCTTAGAATTACCTCCCCTTTTCGTTTGTACCTCCAATTCAGTCGGGAACACCCTATATATGAACTTTTCGTCCTGAAATCCTTCAAAGAATCACTTTTCGAAATTTGTCAATTAACAATGCAGGGTTTATCCCAAAGTCTCGAAGAAACTATTCATTATTGAAGAAAATAATAGAAACAATTCCTTCTGATGTAAATCCGATGTGGATAACCGATCACAAACACACCTATACATTCTGAAATAAGTATTCAAATTTCCAATCTTTGAACAGGTTTTCCCAACTACCGCTGCGCGCGCCACTGTTTCTCAACACCGTCCATTCCGTACTCAAAACGCATCCGCGCTATCAACAAGTGACCTCAGCTCAATGTTTCGCTATATTAAGTACATGTTTATTTGTAACAATCACCGTGATATTCTGTCGTTCAACAAATAAAATTCTCTCGACATGTTGAACCCCGAAAAAACATCAAAAAAAAGTGCCGCGAAATGGATCCGTTTAGCTCCCGATCATTGAAAATCCAAAAAGGCCCTTGGAAGTGATGGTCAGAGATCCGGACTCTTCGTCCTGGAACTCATACGATGAAGAAGTCGGATACAACACCAAGTTAGAGCGATCGCAATCTGTCGATTCCCAGGCGGAAGGAACCATAGTCCTCCAGAGGGCCGACGAGGGGGAAATCTGCCCGACTTTTGGGAACATATCGATATCGAATGGAAACGACATCCATTTTGGAAATAAAACTTTTTATCAGGGACCGGTCACCATAAAGCAGTTCGTGTTGACCGACAGGGATAAGTTGAAGAAAATAAGCGAGAGTGAAGTTTCACCGAGTGCTGTAAAAAAATTGGATTTTGTCGATCTCAATGGAGGTGTTGAAAACCCTAGTTTCGAGCAAGACTCTGCGAATACAGACGAAGGCGGTAAAGCTGGTGATACTTTCGAGTCTGTGGACAATACGAGTGTGCGGATTGGGTACCTCAAAGGTAAATAATCAAAAGTCAGCAAATGCATGTACTTCTGAAAGGAGCACGCCTCAACAAAAGTTGCATTTTTCTAGACAAAATCATTCTTCTTAGACTAATCCGGTTCAAGTTCTCAGAAAAATATTTGTTTTCATACGTCAACATTAATGTTTTATGATGTAAAAACCCCATTTTATCAATCTTACAAATCCTTTCCTTGAGATCAGAAGTGTATGATGTGAATATTAATTCAATAATGTAATTAAACTAGAATTACACTAATCATTGCACGAATTCGACTGATACATAATTATGACGAAAATAATTAATTCTAATACGGAAATGAATCTGGAATATACATAAATTGGAGGTACAAACGAAGAAGGCAGATTCCTTGAGTAATTTTAAGAAAAAAATTCCCATAAACATGGGATCACAAACGGTTCGTTTTCGAAATACAGGGTGTTAAAGTTTGAATTTTTTCCAAGTGCGTTTCTCATAGTATCTACACTTCACAAAATATTTAACTTGAGTTTGGCATAGATATTATAATTGAGAGTTTACACCATATAACTTGCCCATTTTGATAGCAAATCTAGAGAGTGATATTTTTTCTGGAACACCGTCCTCAGTTTGTCCCCAGAACTTTTTTTTGGTGAACCACTGTTCATTTGAAAAAATGTAAAAAGCAGCCCTGTTGTTATACCAAACTTTATGATCTCTTGAAGTTTTGTAGTATCTGCTACCAGTGCTACCGATTTCGAGAAAAAAATTTTGAACGATTCTCTCGAAATCCTCAAAAAAATCCAAATTGTCAAAAAAATTCAGTTAGTAAGCTGTGGTGAATCAATTCATTGTTTAATTTGACACATTAAATTAAACTTTCTCAGTTGAATATCTTGTGAAGTGTAGATACTATCAGAAAACAACTTGAAAAAATTGAAATTTTAACACCCTGTATCTCGAAAACGACACGTTTACGATCCCATGTTTATGGGACTTTTTTTCTCAAAATTACCTAAGGAATATACCCTCTTCGTTTGTACTTTCAATTTAGGAACACCCTGTATAATAGGTAGGAATTACAACTTATTATAAAATAGTTGTTTTGGATCTTCGAAGCTACCAAGGATATCTCCTGTAACAATTTCTTTGGATAACCTGTTCTGGAAGAATCATTTATGATAATTAATTATTTCGAGTTGATATGCAGTTACCAACAAATAATTTATTATACCCGCTATACTAAATGTTTGAAAGCACCTTATCTCTACCTTATCGACAATTCTACCAAAAATTCCTTTAAATTGGGATTTTCAATGGTCTTGATATTGTATTTGAGAATCAATTAAATTTCATGCAGTTATTCCATTGAATGGAATATTTTTAACCGCAAGGCCAACAACTTCTGTAAAGAATCGAAGAATTGTTCATTGTGCTAAATATTTCCAATGAGACAAATACTGTCTGACTTGAGACAGGTTCAAAAAATATTTTGATTTCCATTCTTTAATATTTCACTATAGTGATTCCAATTCAAAGTATTCTATTTTCTATTGAATATGAGATCAAGAATATCTACACAAGTTTTCGAAACGGAAACGATACAACCTAGAGGAAGTTTGTGTGTAAGGATAATTACGCAAACGCATTTGATAAGAATGTGCAGTTATTGAACTCCAAGAATCTCAAATTGACTCATAGAGTTCATTGAATTGAGTTATCATTTTTCTTTCCCCATAATTTTGTTCGTCCGTACTTTTTGAGCGCTCGATCGACGAAATCTTGTATTTTTATGGAGAATGATACTCAAGCAACTTTTTTTCCAGATAGCATGACCAGAACCATAGAAAATTATAACTTTCGAACGAAAAGGCCTAGAGACTTTAAATTTTCAGGGTAGGTTTGGATCGCGAATGTCGCGGTCACTTTTATCAATAAGCGAAATTTGACTAGGGGTTCCGTAAATATTCTCGTTTCAAATTTAGTTTTATTGATCATTTCAAAACTACGGATTCGATCGTGTCGAAATCTTGTTTTTCAATGGGGAATGATATATTAAAGCTACATTATGTCCAGATCACATGACCAGAACCATAGAAACCATAGAAAATTATAACTCTCGAACGAAGAGGTCACTTTTATCAAGGAGCAAAATTTGAGTAGGGGTTTCGTGAATATGGCAGTTCAAAATATTTTTCCCCGATAATTTCGAAACCGCTGATTGGATTGGAATGAAATTTTGCACATAGATGAAGAATAATGTATTCAAACTACGTGCGAAATGTCCAGATCGCATCACCAAGACCATAGATACCGTAGAAAATTCTAGCGAACAATCGGAAAAAAAATTGGACACCTAAAGCACTGACGTGAAATTCGAGTTTTGCCTCAGTTTGAAAATTTTTTTGATAGCTGTCAAAAAAAATTCAATTGGTTTCTAAAACTTGAAAATGCGAATCTACCCAAAAGGTGGATGAACGAGCGCTCAAAAGCTCCTGACTTCTCGACAGTGCTTTTTATATATTTGTTTATTTATCTGGAATTATTCATTTTATTTTTCAGCACTAGATCTGAGGAAGCTTTTGATCAATTACAGAACACCTCTAGTAGCGACCTTTTTATTCCTCATCATTCTATCATTATCTGCATTGACTTTGACGCAACTCTTGAAAAGTCCAGAAGTTTTGATCGTAAAAAATGATGGCGATGTCGCAACAAACATGGACAATGAACATTCCCATAACACGCCAATAGATGGACCTATAGGTACGAATTCATTCCACCATATCTTATTTGCCTTCAACTGTAGGTATATATATTTCATAATATTTCATTCTAACTGAATGTTTGAAGAGAGTGAAACGTTGGTATTTTTTTGCAGATCCCACAAAAATCAAACCTTTAAACCTCAAACTAGTCAGCCGCTTAGAATGGCTTGCGCAGCCTCCAACCCATCCAGCAACACCTCTAAACACGCCTGTTCCATACGTGATAATCTCCCATACAGCTACCGAGACCTGCCTTTCGCAGGCTCAATGCGTCTTTCAAGTGAGATACATTCAAACCTTCCATATGGAGAGCAGGGGCTGGTGGGACATTGGATACAACTTTCTTGTTGGAGGCGACGCAGAGGTTTACGTTGGAAGAGGATGGGACAAAGAAGGATCCCACACATATGGTTATAACAAATATAGCATTGGTATATCCTTCGTTGGTACGTTTATAGATACCCTACCGACCGAAAACCAAATAATGGCTTGCAAAAGACTGATTGAACAAGGTGTAGAGCTGGGATACATAAAAAAAGACTATAAATTGCTTGGAGCGAGGCAGCTACAAACCACCCAGAGTCCTGGAAAGAAGTTATTCGAAGAAATAATGAATTGGCCCCATTGGGCAAAGGAGGCCTAATCTCCACAAAATATTGTGTGATACTGGGTCTTTATAAATTATTGTAACATCGCAGTGGGCTTGGAAATATTTCTATTTGGACGCATGACATTGAAATTTCAGAAGAACTATGTGATGAGCATTGAGGAACAGAGCACATTTTTCGTGATCTTATTCTCACATAACCTCTTACAATCCGTTGCATTTTCAGCTCGTATACAGTTTATTTGAAACAATTATCAATTATCATCTAAATATATCACTTTCGATACATAAATGACTCAAAATCATACAAATATTTCACACGTTTTCCATATAAACACACAAACACGTTAGTTTGTTGTTCACCTCTCGGGTACTTCAAACGATTATAAGCAGATGTCGCCCACTCCGTGATTCTTCCCCATAGTAAGAGGGGCGGCAAACAACAATCCAAAGCCTACTGTGATGTTATAATAATTTATAAACTACCTGTAGTACATACTCAAAGCTCGAACTGTTTGAATAAAATGTAAATATTATTTCAATAAAACCTGTACAGTTTTTTTATTGATGTTGGTATTGTGAAAAACTTGAGGCTCTTGGTGAAACATAGAGAATCTCCTTTGAACAGACTCACAAATATAAAACTGTTATCCGGATTTAACGTTGATGTATAGATGCTCCCTTAGAGTTGTTCAATTCATTAATATTGTTTCCCTCGCAACTATAAATATAGTACAGACAAGTAAAACAAGTCAAAATAACTTTTTTTTACCATCAAAAATTCTGTTTAATTTGAGAAACTTCTTTAAACCTTTACCAATTTTCTGTGGTTTCTCAAAAAATTATCCATATTCAATGAATTGAACTAACCTAAAATTTTTGCAAACGCCGCAAACGGCAATCACTTGTAATTAATTCAAATTCAATTTCTGAATGAATTCCTGAGAGAAATTACATGATACAAGTGGAATAGAGTGAAGCAGATGCATTTTATGACCTTCGAGTACCTAAACAAAACATTTTAGTAATATCTATTGTTGTACACTAACTAAATATTTCTCTTCAAATTATTAAGCTCTAATTGTTTTGATTCTAATATAGAAACTACTTTCGGAGTAAAATGCTTCAGACACTCACAGATTTTTGGTAGAAGAGCTCGAAAATTCAGTGTCTTAGGAATAAATAAAATATCGAATACCAAAAACTTCGAGAACTTTTCATAACAAGATCTATTTCTTTTCGTTTCATTACAAAGTCAGTTACTCCTACTGTGTTTATTATTCTTAGGATGTGTCCCTCTAGCTCCCCGTTTCCTTTTATTATCCGCTCCAGGTGGTCCATTACCGGTAACTCTGTTCGTGTTGTTAACTGTCGGAAGCTTAAGAGATGGATTCGAGTTGTTGAGTACGGGCTGAATTGGAGGTGTCGGAGGTACCGGAACAGGAGGTCCCACTCTTCCAGCACCGTTATTAGTGCCGTTGTTCAAAGGCAAGTTATTTGGTGGTCCACACATTGGAGCCATCGGCGTAAGGGCCGGATTCACTTCACTCATGTTCAGTTGTTCGTTAAACACCATACAAAATTCACCAACTTTCTGTAAATCTCCTCCTTTTGAAATGTATAAAGTAAGGCAGTTTCTCCAAACGTTGACGTAGCCCTTATTTAACACCACAATGTCACCTGGCATTAGCAACTGTCCGGCTTCGTCCCAAATACTCGCATTTATACATGCACTGCCGTCCGCTACTTTAAATGTTCTTACCTCTCTGTTTTCTTTTGTAACAGTCGGATGACCTATTTCAAGCACTATAAATATAACGTTTATATTTTTGAGCCCTGGTCTCATGTCTTTTATAAGAACGTAATTACTATCCATTTCAATAGTTTCGATCAGTTTACAATTAATTAATAGCTAATATACTGTCATAACTTCAGTATTTACATCCAGTCAATACATTTCCTAACCTAGAAGTTGCTGAAAAATTCTGTATCAAAACATTCAAAACACAATAAAGGAAGTACAAGATTATTTGTGAAAAATTACTACTTCGATAATGTTCTTCTGAAATTGGAATACAACAATATAATTTTTTTTCACATCTTAGCATTATACGTACAGTTTCAAAGTCATTGATGTTGGTTATCATTTACAACTACAACCATAGAGTATAGAATCCATAGACGTAGGCCAATTCTTATTTCATCACAAAAGGGAAGAATCACGGAGTGGGCGACATCTACTTTTAATCGTTTGAAATACCCGAGAGGTGATCAATAAACTAACTTGTGTGTGTTTATATGGGAAAAGTGATATATTTAGATGATAACTTATGAACAATTGTTTCGAATAAACTGTATACAAGCAGCAAATGGAAGCGGATTGTGAGGGGTAATGTTGGAATAAGATCACGAAAAATGTGCTCTGTTCCTCAATGCTCATCACATAATTCTTCTGAAATTTCTTTGCATAAATTCCCGTTGAATCCCAAGGCAGTTAAAAAATGGCAGACAATCTGGAAGATTGGGAAACGTATCTCAAAGATATTGTTACTTTGCAGCAAGCTGAGCAAGCACTTCCTGAAAGATGATTTTTTTTATCGTAAGTTCAATAATTTTCTATAATATAGTGTTCATTTGCTATCACATTCACGTTCATCCACAAAATCGAAAATGTCCGAAGTGGTTATCTCGACATTCACAGGTATTATCATTAATTCCGCAATCTTATAAAAAATATTTGATTTAGGTACTTGTTATGAAAGGCAGAAATGACTGAATAATTTTGATCCCCCCTCGGCCCGACATCTTGTGATTTTCAGCGCCATCTGGCGGTACGTGATTTTTCCCTTACACGGTCAATATTATTGAAGCAATATTATTGACGCAATATATGTTTAAAAAGCGTTATCAATATTATTGTTTCAATATCCCCCTTACACGTTCAATGTATTGATCGATATCGATATTGCTTCAATAATATTGACCGTGTTAGGCTCGCTTAATGTATCTGAAAGTGGACTTGTTGACAAGAATCTCAATGAAGCCAACTGATTCACCGAAGAAAATTCCATAGAGCTTCGTCTTACTTTCAAACATTTTAATGTTATATCGAGTGTTGAAGATGAAGTTTTGCTCAACATAGGTAATTTTCTGGCGAGGTGTGAAAATCGACAAATATTATTGGGACTACATATGTTATTAAAGAGGAGAAGGCATTCTAGCAAATATCCTAAAATAATACTAAAAAAATTCAGTCGTTATTCGAATAAAAATAAGAACACTTTATCGGGGGTGATATATCCTATTTCTGCTACGCTACTGCGGTTATAGAAGCGAGATATGGCTATGATGCTTTTGTCATGGATTCTAATAATTTTCTTCTGTATTGATCGGTCTCGTGAATATTTGAAGGGGATACGCTTGAACCATCTCGTTTGTCCTTGGTTTCTAATTAAATTTCCTGATTATGTATGTAGGTGTTGAGCAAATGCACTTATTAGCATTCAAATATGAGGAAACAATCCATAATTAAGGTAATTATGTGTTACTTTGGGAATCGAATAAATTCAACGCAAGGAAAGGTAAAATGTAAAAGAATTCCTAATTGAGTATCAAACAACATTTTTCGAAAAATGTTAAAAAATAACTGAAATGTTGAAATGTATATTTATTGTGGTAGTTAATTAAAAATTCGGAGCAATGGACCCTATTGGATAGGAAATTCATTTGATGAAATGTTCAATATTTTTGTGTTGGCATCTGTGCCTACCTGTCACCCATGACAGTTTTCTTTCATTTAAGTGTCTGTCAATTTTTTCAGAATGAATTCTTTTTTTAATTAAATGACACCCAGGGATGCCAACGAGAGATTATCAAATGTGCCATAAAAAGCGGGTCTTATCCGATATGGTTTCTGAGCGCTCGTACTACTTACACGAGGGCTATATCATTTCGTCACGATGTCTGTGTTTTTCGAATTTTAAGCTGAAAATGGTCTCAATCGACATGGTTCGACTCACTGATGACGAATCCGTCAAAAAATTCGAGTCTGTCCGTCCGGCCGTCCGTATACGCGATAACTCTCGAACGGAACGTCCTAGAAACTTGAAATTTTCAGGGAAGGTTCGAATCTCGAATGCCGCGGTTGAATTCATTATTGGGCAAATTTCGACCAGGGGTTCCGTAAATATGGCCGTTCGAAATTTGCTTCTCTTGATTACTTTGAAACTACAGATTCGAATGAGGTGAAATTTTGCACTCAGATGGAGAATGACGTGTTCAAGATACATGCAAAATTTTGTCCAGATTGCATGACCAGAACCATAGAAAATTATAACTTTGTAATGGAAAGGCCTAGGGACTTGAAATTTTCAGGATCGGTGTGGATCTCGAATGTCGTGGTCACGTTTATAAATGAGCAAAATTAGACTAGGGGTTCCGTAAATATGGTCGTTTGAAATTTAGTTTTCTTGATCATTTCAAAACTACGGATTTGATCGTGACGAAATTTTTTATTTTAATGGAGAGTAATATATTTTCAAGCTACATTTTCTCCAGATCGCATGACCAGAACCATAGAAACCATAGAAAATTATAACTTTCGAACGGAAAGGCCTAGAACTGAAATTTTCAGGATAGGTTCGGATCGCGAATTTCGCGGTCACGTTCATCAATGAGCAAAATTAGACTAGGGGTTCCGTATATATGGCCGTTCAAAATATTTTTTTCCTGATAATTTCGAAACTACCCATTGGATTGGAGTGAAATTTTGCACATAATTGAAGAATTATATATTCAAACTACGTTGGAAATTATGTCCAGATCGCATCACCAAGACCATAGATATCGTAGAAAATTCTAGCGAATTATCGAAAAAAATATCACCTAAAGCCTGACCTGAAGTCTGGATTTCGCCTCGGTTAGAAAATTGTTTTGACAGCTGTCAAACATTTTTTGAATGTCTTTCTAAAACTGGAAAATGCGAATCTTCCTACAAGGTGGATGAACGAGCGCTCAAAAGCTCCTGACTTCCCATCATTTTGTATTGGCATCTGTGCCTTTCTGTCACCAATGACAGTTTTCCTTCATTTGGGTGTCTGTCATTATTAATTTAATGACACCCAGGGATGCCAACGAGAGATTGTTAAATGTGACATCAAAAAACGGTTGTTATCCGATAAGGTTTCGTAGGTTCGCTCGTAGGTGTCCACTGATTTTCCCGGAAGTTTCTGAGATCAGTAGGTAAACTTGCATTGAAACATTGTTTTGAAAGGTCTAGCTGACTTCATCAGTCAACATTGCCGCAATATTTCAAAGAATAATGACGACTGTTATGCCAACTTATTCAATAATTTCAAGGCATTGGTGACAAAAAAAAAACGCATTTGGGAAAGGTCACCAGTCACCAGGCATTTATCACTCAACCCTCGTACCCACACCCGAAGAATTTCTAATCCAAATGGAGGATTGTACCCAATTTCACACAGTCGAAATCGAAGAATAGACTCGATCGACGCAGAAAGAAAATTGCAACAACAACCTGTTCGCTGTTCTAATTCTCCCGTTTCCCATTCAGAATCGAGCGTGTAGAAAGTGAGGCGCGTTCAGTCCGACTTCTGCCGCTTACATCACAGTTTTAAATAAGCAGTTCAAACGCTAGAACTTGCGCTCAGCGACCACCTTTAACATCTGGTTTAGTTGTTATCCGAAATTCGAAGGTGAAAGATCTGTTGCAAGTTTTAGTTCCAAGGGAAAAAAAAATAACAATCGAGTGTTTCTTCGATCGCTGGCATCGGAAGGAATAGAGCGGTTCGGTTTCGGGATCAGATTTCTGAATTGGGTCGATTTCACTCGTTTTAAGTGTTCGGTGAAAATCTAGTGTTCGTGATTTCAGGATGAATAAGGAGGGATATGGGAACACTCCTCCGCCGTACAATGAAAGGCCACCACCAACCGCACCACCCAGCTATGCAGAAGCTTTGCGAGGGGTGCCCCCATCTAGTCCTTACGTCGCACAGAACAGTTGTGAGTGACATTTTCTGCTATTCCATCTCAACTCATAAAAGTCTATTTTTCTAGTCACCTTCTAGTCCTTATTAATTTGCACTTGCTATTTTCTACGGATATGTCCAAAAATATCTTGAATATTCTCTTTAGAACTTCTTTCGATAATCACCCTGTATAGGGCTAGGATAGTGAGCAAAATACGCTGAGAAAAAGGGGTTTCAACGAGACGTTGCGACGTGTCATTCAGCAGGAGAAACGATTAGCATGTGTTACGCTCACAGCTTGCTTCCAAGAAATGGGGAAGTTAATTTCCCGCAAGATAGTGCGATCTAACACCGTTTGATCATATTTGTGGGGTGACCGACGTCAATATTGAAGCATAATATGTGACAGGTTCCAGTAGGATACAAAAATTGAAAGAATGGCCAATGTGGGAGAAAGCGACATGGAGGGTTCCAAAAGTAAAAACATGTACCTTAAATAAAATATCCCATAGATAGAGTAATACACTGTTCAAAACGAAAACTAAAACTCTCGAAGGGGTCGATAGTATATTATTTAACGAGCGGTAATGTAGGTCATTACTCACGCAGGTGAAGTTTGCAGCACGAGCCGAAGGCGAGTGCTGTAATTCATCAAGTGAGTTATGACCATTACCGCAAGTTGAATACTATAATTTATCTACGACTATAACAATAAATACTGAGATACAAGTACAGAGAAAGAATATTATTTACGAATCTTAATTGTAACTTATAACAATGCATTATTTATGTTGATTGTGCTTCTTAGCATGGAGTAGAAAGTCCATAGGGGCGATGCTTTATATTTGGTGCTAAGTTCACTAAAATATGCCAAAAGAACCTTCTCTGTAAACGATGACTTAATATTCTTACTGCTTCACTTATCTTGAAAATTGTTGTATACACCTTTATATTTGTTTTGGACTTTTTCGGGCAATAAATTCTGTATGGTTACATTGGCTGATTGTCTCATTTCTGAAGATGTACATAATAATTCATCTTCACTATCTGAATTAATCTTTTTCAGCAAAATATTCACAATAATTATTAGTTATCAACTTAATTTGAGAAAACGCCAAAATTGTTCAAGTGACCTCCCCTCAATACCAATAATGGACTGTTCCCTTTCGGCCAATCGGCTTGTTCAGAAGCACAGAGCCAGGGAGTTATGGTAGTGAGTTATTATAACTCACGTTGTTTGTTTACAGATACTATTAATTGCTCAAAAGTAGTTGAATAATGAATATAATTCTATAGGAGCAGACAAAACTTTTTCTCTGAACTATTATGTAATGAACACTTTTTTGTCCTTGCTTCCCGAGGAGAGTCGGGATATAAAAAAAAAATAATAAATTAATAAATGATTAATGGCAATTGAATGTGAAAATTTCCCTCTCTGACTCATTTTGAAGTAACAGAAGAATATTCCTAATCCACAAATTAACCACTTTAATCTTTGCCTAACCTGTACAGCAATTTCAGCCACACAATTGTGGTTATTATTTATTAACCATTTTAAAGCTCAAGGACAGAGACACAACAAGTCAACAACCAAAATTTGTAATATCCATGACTTTCCGGAGACGTTGAACAACGAATGAAGAAATTTAACCCATCGCTGCCTCCAATTTTTGCGAGGCGCACCTAAAATTTATTCATCCGAAGAATGTAAACGAAAAAACGCCCGCACGTCATAAGGTGTCCTCGTAATAGAACGCCTTGATCTGAATAAGAGGAATGAAAATAATTACCTAGGTAAAGAAGAAAACATATTGATTTTTAGTGGAAAATTGAAAAATTATGTAAGTTGCGTGAAGTTCATATATGTACGTATGTAAATACAAAATTAACCTAATTGTTCAGGAAGTTTATCACGTGAATGGTTAATTACAATTCCAATCATATCCTACCATTGTTTCTACATATAAATTGATTAATTCCACAAGCTTGGTTGCAATTAACACGAATATCAGAATATATCTTGTTCTGCTCACATTGTTGGGTCATTTTATCATTTCAAATGCTGAAATAACCATCAAGGTTATGGAAAATCCATTTTTGAGCGCTCGTTCTACTCACACGAGGGCTGTATCATTTCGTCACGCTGTGTATATTTTTCGAATTTTGAACCGAAAATGGTCTCAATCGACAAGCTTCGACTCACTGATGACGAATCTGTCGAAAAATTCGAGTCTGTCCGTCCGGCCGTATACACGTATAACTCTCGAACGGAACTACCTGAAAACTTGAATTTTTCAGGGTAGGTTCGAATCTCGACTGCCGCGCTTAAGTTCGTTATTGGGCAAAATTCGACCAGGGGTTCTGTGAATATGGTCGTTTGAAATTTAGTTTTTTTGATAATTTTGAAACTACGGATTCGATCGTGACGAAATTCCGTATTTCAATGGAGAATGATATATTCAAGCTACATTTTTTTCCAGATCACATAACCAGAACCATTTTAAATCCCCACGGATTATTGAATAAAAAATCCTCAAATTTCTGTAACAGCTGATTCATCAATCCTATCATTGTCGATTTCACTTTCTAATCGGAAATGTCCTTATCTCACCATACTGTAAATATTATGGGTGATCCTGTTAAACTTGTTGGTCCTATCGATTTCGTGTTTTGTATGTTTGGCATTGATCTGCATATTGTAACATTTATTTATGGTTATTGGAATTTTACGAGGATGAAGTTAGAAAAAAAAAATGAATTTATAAAAGATACCTACCTAAATTTCAAATATGACTTTTTATGGTTATATTGGCAAACCTTGTCAATTGTCAGCTGTCATAAAAATTTGGACGATTTCGTAAAAAAATTTTGAATACAGATTTTTTCGGTTTTTACTTTCGGGACATGCCTTGTACGTTTAGGGGTAGTTCAACTAACACCAACCGCAGGTTTTACCAACCTTGGCATCTACAGAGTACCGCAGAAATCGATCAAGAGATTATTTATAAGTTATAAAGTATGAGTCAGACTCTCAAACCTTTTGTTGTGGGAATTTATGCTTTCAATATTTCCGAGAGATTTGCATTCTCGAACAGCAGAATTATCCGCTGACGTATTGACATGGAATGCTTCTTTTATGTTGTCTTGATTAGTTTCTTTCACATATATACACTATAGAATAAAATCGCTTCTTAAACTCTTCTTATCGCAAACACAAATAACATTTACGATAATTCTATATTCTATGATGAATATGTGCTTCCTGAATATGGACTGTACTCAGCTTTTTTCATTTAAAACTCGATTCTATGGTTTACTTTAAAGCATACAAGAATCTCAAGTCACAGATTTATTAACTTTTCCATTCAGAAACCTAACTTATTTATGTAGGTACCTACCTCCAAAGACACAGTTAAGTGCCTCAAACAGGCGCTGACCATCATTTTGTCGATGCTTAGAGGCTTAGACGTGTACACTGTAAAGGAGTAGGGAGTAGGTTCCAAACATAGAAACAGATTTTAATTTTTTTTCACATTACATGTTAATGAAATTTCTTGCAAATGTTATCGTGTCATTCTTGATGCAAGACCATACATTGTTAAAATCGAGTTGAAGATACATTATTTCTTCTCGGTGTAACACTTCTAGTGTCACTGAGTATATACTGCACCACAGATATAGGTCAGGTAAACATGACAGGAAATTTCATTGATGAGCATAAAAAAACGTACTATTCGGATAAACCGATTAATCATCATAAAAAAAAGATGAAAGGAAATATCTTTGTTTTGGACATGGACCCAGCAAATATCCCTACTGATAAAATGATGATGTATAATTTCATTGAGATATTGATTGATTCTCAAGTAACAAAGAAACAATTCGTTGAATTATGTTTCGATGTCATAGATCAATGAAGGATATTAGTGCTTCCTATAAATATTCGATGATATTGACTTATGGAGGTTACTTTCGACCGGTAAATATTTGGCTGAAGTAAACTTTCCGGAACTGTGGATTAACCGCAGAAAGTCAAACGAAAAAACTTGGAAATGTTATAGGTTTGACTTGGAGGAAATAACAGGCTTTTTGAATATTTGGAAATATTGATATTCTGAAAATATCTGGTTATTGATTCAAGAAGTGAGGTCGAGAATTATTGACAAAGGATATTTCTATGAACATAAAACATTATTTCAAGAGTAAAAGGATCTAACGATAAGTATCAAGCCTGCGGCTTTAGCAATTTCACCAAAGGAAAAAAAAGTCCGGAAATGAAATATTTTTTTATAAATTTAATAGATCTCATGAGATGCACCTTTCTTTGTTAGGGAAATAATCAGCATTTACTCGAACTCAATCGGAAATGAATCATTATCCTATCAATCGCAAACATTCTAAAAATTATCATAAGACAACAACGAAAAATTATCTGCATACAGGTTAGTTATATTAAGCTGCACTAACGCGACTTGTTTGTGGTTTGGCCAATGTACTCGATCCAACAAGTTGCGAATATGCCGAATGAAATAACATACGTGTACAATTGTGAGTATCGATTTGGACTATTTAGAGATATTTAAAAAACTTCATCAGTACTGTGAATAAATTCTATCGATAATTGTGATAATACTTGAATTTTTTAATGAATATTGAAAAATGTTGTCAACCTATTAACTATTTTATCCAAACGACAACCTACGAGTTGAGTGAAGACAGTTATACCTATCTTTCCAATTGACCTAGAAACGGATGCCACATATCATCTCTCATTCGAGATCAAGTGTTCAAAAACATATTAATGGCTCCGTTCGTTTTCTTTCAGTTACGAAAGGTCCAGAAATAGTGACCACAGTAGTTCCCATAGGTCCAAATCCAACCCATATGATATGTCCACACTGCCACGCTGAGATTATCACCACAACCAAGTCGAGACCTTCAGGAATGGCCTACATAGCTGGGGCGCTCATTTGTATATTGGGGTAAGACCAAGAGGATATTCACGATCGAAGATTTCGAAAAATTTTTGCAAAGAAATTTCAGAAGAACTATATGCTGAGCATTGAGGAATAGAGCACATTTTTCGTGATGTTATTCCCACATTACCGCTTACAATCCGCTGCATTTTAAGCTTGTATACAGTTCATTTGAAACAATTGTCCATAAATTATCATCTAAATATATCATTTTCGATACATAAATGACTCAAAATCATACAAATATTTTACAATTTTTCCATATAAACACACACACGTTAGTTTGTTGTTCACCTCTCGGGTATTTCGAACGATTGAAAGTAGATGTCGCCCACTCCGTGATTCTTCCCTGAAACTTCATTACGTCGATAACTCATATATGGCAACGTTGGTCAAATATGACAGATGCGATATATTTGATCTACTCTGCAAGACAAATGTCTCTATAATCTGAATTGCCGATTTTTTCGATTGGTTCGATACTATTCTTCTTCCCAAAGTGAAGATTAATAATTCGGGGTGAAGAGAGAGAAGGACAAAGAATTGCCTTAATTGCAAAAACTCGATTGGTTAATAGTTGTAAAGAAAAGAGCTAGAGATGAACAAACTATATATTTTCGTGAATTGATTTGTTTACCAATTTAATTGATAAATTACGATGTAATGGGACAACTGGTTTTATGTCCTTAAAAACTTTTGATCGATTCCTGAATTTGATTTTGGGGAATGAACACATCTCAAATTGTTCTTATCCGTTTGGAATTAAGCCAATTCTTTCAAAGTGTTAAAGCTAACACATCTTCGGTATTAAAATGGATTTTGTTATCTTTCTACTTACGAGATAAATCCAATTTCACAAAAGTACTGATATAATAAACGAAATGAAGCAACTTACAATGAACCGAAAAAGAAATATTTGCAAAAGAAAAACAAAGAATAGGGCAAAACATAACCGATTATGATAAACACGTCAAACTATATTCAAAACGTAAATAAGATGGAAAATTTGGAACATGGAATACAAGGTTTTAAAATTTAGAGGTTGTTTGCACCTCAACCATAAAGAAATGTCATCGCCTGAAATTTGAATCGAGTTTTCCTCGGCTTTGTGACACTTAACCTAGAAATAGTTTCCGTACGAAAAGATTGTTATGTTTCATCTTGCCTTGTCTTCGTTTGTCTTATTTTTAGAGATATTGACAATAGATTGTTCTAACCATTCCGAACTAAGTACCTACTTCTTATTATTCCATACCATACCAAGAAGTTTCGGTAGATCTTTTTTACCTGCACTTTAATTTTGTTCGATTTGGGTTAACCCAACTTTCAAAATGGAAGCTAAATATTCGTGTTCGTGAGTTCTATTTCGACATTGTGTTGAATGTACTTATTTTTGCGTCCTTATTTATCTTTATTGATCGGCCGACATTGTTTATCTGCGACTTTTCAACTGACAGCTGATAAACTTACAATCGAACCCTTCACTTCAACTCCACTGTTAATTTCATTTTAATGGTATTCAAATGAAGTTATTTTCGATCTGGTCCTTTTGACAATTAAGGGAGCAACTAAGCCGTTTATTACCCGGAAAATTTTTATAAGAAAGAAAATATTACCTACGCTACGTTTCTGTATACTTTCAATATCAGCTGAGTTGGTTCACGATTATGACGAGTCAATATTTCCATGTTTCTGTAGGTACCTATTTATTTTTTTGCGAACATTCGAATAAAGTTTCCATTATAAAAATCAAATGGAAAATACAAATCATTCATATTTTTCCAACCTTGGTTGCGCGTTGAGTAATATAATCGATTCATAACAACATGGTTTCACCTTGTCTGAACCAAGTTTCCTAATTCCATAAACGTCGAAATTGTACTTATTATCTTAATTCAGACTGACGCAGGAACATCGTCTACGTGAAACAGATAATCGCCAGAATTAATTGCTGAATTATTCATTCCGCTTATGCATTCCAGATATACTCGAATACACGAACACGATATAACTGTTTGAATTAATCTTCCTGCAAAAACATTGATGGGATCATATGAGTTGAATCGAAAATTCGCATTGTATGTATACATACATATGTATGTATTTCGAACAAATTTGCAAATTTTATCCAGGTTTATGGTATACGATCAGTTATCTCTCTAAGTAGGTACCCATTATCTTATCAAAGTATATCCACCTGATACACTGCACTGTTAATGTTTACCCAACAGTCAATTGTAGAACCGTACTCCGGGTCAGAAAATGTCTGTCCCGACCGGAGGATTCGAACCCGGGACCAGCAAAATCATGAACCTTTTTACAGCAAAATTAGAAAAATATCCTGAGCTCTCGGGTAACCTACTATATATTCAGAAGAGTAAAGTTCATATTTATGTATAATGCGGAGAACATTCAACTAGGGATATTGTTCATTCCACAAGAATTTGATTAGCATAATAATTAACATATGTTTTTGAATACGATTAGCTTCGAATTTCATAATGAATTATAACCATCACTGAAAAGTTTTCAAGTGAAAAATTGTTATTATTATATTTTATTTTCATTTTTCGTAGAATTTTCATTTTCCAAAAACAAAACTGATTTCTTCCCTTTTATTTTATTCAGATGTCCACTTGGATGTTGCCTCATACCATGCTGTTTGAAGAAATGCAGAGATATCCATCACAACTGTCCGAACTGCGACGCTTACCTGGGAGGCTTCATGAGAAACAATATCTCGCTCAGCATTTAAATAAATAACGATCACGAAAAAATATTTCTTGATTATGTACATTTTTATTGTATTTGATTGTATGTAATTAGTATCTTTTAACACTTATTCTCGTCAATGTAAGGAGAGAATGTCTATTATTATATCTGTTATCTCAGTTATACTTTGGTTTGATTCTTTGTACAGTGAAAAACAACGAGGAATGTGATAAGAGCAAATATTTATGAATTATTTAATTTCAGAACAATATAAAAATGAAGTAACTTGATATCAGTGAGAAAGAATGATGAAAAGAGAGGATAAGTAAGTTTTTATGAAGAAAAACAAGATTATTTACAATAAAATAAAATCCAGGAAGTTAAAAAATTAACTCAATAAAAATGAAAAATTGAAGTGAAATAACTAGCTTTGATATTCCTTTTTTATATGTTTACCAATGGTACTCAATTGCATATTTGTAGTCCCCTCATATATACTTCCTATTTTACAGTCTCTGTAAAATTTCTCTTGGATATAATCTTTACTGAAACCTAAACCACCCATCCAATCGATACATTTTATACACGTCTCTTGAGCTACCTCGGAAGCGAAATATTTCGCCATTGCTGCCTGTTTGGCGAAGGGTTGTTTTGCCTCCACCATACGAGCTGCGTTGTACACCAGGAGCCTGGCACATTCAATTTGGGTTGCAACACGGGCGATTTGGTGTTGCATAGACTTTAAGGAAACAATCTTGTTTAAATTTTCATCATCACAGGGTTCGCGATTTCAAGACCATAGACTAAACTCTATGCTTCTTACAATTTGATATTCAATTTTCAGATTCTACATTGCTTAAAATGTCAAGGAGATGTTCAGCCATTTTTTACCTGAACCAACGTAAAAATAATAAAAAGTATGATCTTTATACTGAAATTGCATAGACTTTAGGCAAAAAAAATCTCGTTTAAATTTTTATCATGACAGGATTCGCGAGAGTTGCAAGACCACAGACTGAAGTCTATGCTTCTTACAATTTGATATTCAATTTTTAGATTCTACATTGCCTAAAATGTCCAGGAGATATTTAGCCATTTTTTACCTGAACCAACGAAAAAATAATAAAAAAGTATGATCTTAAATTATACTGAAATTGCATAGACTTTAGGAAAAAAACTTGTTCAAATTTTTATCATGACAGGATTCGCGAGAGTTCCAAGACCATAGACTGAAGTCTATGCTTCTTACAATTTGATATTCAATTTTTAGATTCTACACTGCCAAAAATGTCCAGGTGATATTTAGCCAATTTTAACCTGAACCAACGAAAGAATAATAAAAAAGTATGATCTGTAATAATACTGAAATTGCATAGGCTTTAGGAAAAAATCTTCTTCAAATTCCTATGACAGGATTCGCGAGAGTTGCAAGACCACAGACTAAACTCTATGCATCATACAATTTTGTATTCAATATTCAGTTTCAGATTCTACAATGCCAAAATGTTCCAGAACAAACGAAAAAATATGTGCGAAGAGAAAATAATAAAAAAGTATGATCCTTAATTATACTACCTACCTGAAAGTCAAATATGAGCTGACCGAACTGCTTCCTCTCTAAAGTGTACGGGATAGTAGCATCGAAACAACCTTGTGCTATGCCTAGTTGCTGTGCAGCAATGCCAATACGACTTTCGTTCAAAAATCCTGCAGCGTATTTGTATCCTTGTCCCAGTTCTCCTAAAATTGCACTTCGAGGAACTCGGACATTGTCGAATGAAACCGTACAAGTTCCGGAAGCACAGATTCCGAGTTTATTTTCTGGTTTGCCTATAGATAACCCAGTTAAATCTCTATCTAGGAGGAAACAAGTAATCCCCTTATATCCCTACAAAATGATAATTTTGTTGAGAATTTATTATTATTATGTACAACTTACTGCAGATGGATTTGCATTAGCAAATACAACAAAGAGTCCAGCAAAATCAGAGTTGGAAATCCACATTTTTGAGCCATTGATGATATAATCTGAACCATCTTTTTTTGCAGTTGTCTTCATTGCAAAAGCGTCTGATCCTGACGTACTCTCCGTTATTGCAAAACTTCCTACCTTAAAAAACAAATATAGTTGGTGATATTATCCTTTTGATTAAATTTGAAGAAAATTTGCTCACTATATTTCTGGCTAATTTAGGTAAATATTTCTGCTTTTGTTCAGGTGTACCTAGCTTCATTATTATCGAATTAACCAGGGTATTGTGTATGTCGACTAAAGCAGAAACAGAGGGATCCACTTTGGATATTTCTTCAACAGTGAGAATTGTCGTCATGAAGTTGCAACCGGCTCCATTATAACATTCATCAATTTCGATACCGAGCAGCTAAAATCAATCGAAGAATAATAAGATATTCAATTTCAAGTAAATCTTGGAGCATACCCCATTTTCGAATAACATTTCTATAACAGAATCGTTGAATCTCCCATTTTTCTCCATTTCACGAACGTAAGGTCCAACCTGGTCCTTAGCCAATTTCTGTACTAAAAATTACGAATGTTATATGTGAATTGTTTCTTCATTTATACAAACCTGTATCTCTCATAAGTACTTCATTATCTGTGAGTTCAGTGAGGGGAAGACGATACATACTTTCCAAAGAATCTTCAGACTTAATATTTGGATTATTTGAAAATTCTCTGATAACTTTTGTTATTGCAGGAAAGTACTTCTTATCAGATACCTGTAATTGTAGTCAAATATCATAGATATTTTTCAATAAAGTTTTCACTTACCTGTTTGCAAAAACTTAAAATCTTTTTCGACATCATTATGGAATACAACAAAATGTTGGTCATTCAATAATTTATGGTATTTACGTCTCTCCTGCCCTTGAATAATTGAATACTCATTTTAAACTGCTCCACTTACCAATAATTTCTTTCGAAGTTCAAAAGTTCAAAACTCGCGCATGCTTTATCTATATTTTGTTCTGAAAATATTGCATAGGGAAAAATATTTCGAAATAAGAATATACATTATCAATATATTTGTAACTCTCTAGATTTGTTTATATTATGTATGAGGAGATTAAAAATTATTATTAATAAATAATATTGAATGTTTTGAAGAGATTTTCAGATATTCGAATCAGTCACAAGGTTCTTCCTCTCCCACTCCAGCAACAGCAATCTTTTCCGTTGAATTTCTGTTCCATGGTGGAAGAATACTTAGAATATTTCAGAATTCTGGAAAGGGTGTAGGAAGAATGAAGAATAATGCTCAGTTGAATTGTTGGAATTTGAGGAGGATTTCGAGAAAAATATACAATTACAATTGCAAATCATAAAAGATATAGTTTTCCTTTCATTGGCAATGTTGAACGTCAATGGTCATTGCATTGGTCAATGTCATCATAGAAAAACCGACATTGACAAATGACAATAAAATTTCTCTGTTCAATCATTCATGCTAAAATCTTGACAGTTTACTAGAACTCAAAAGTAATTTATTTTCATTATCAAAAAATGCATCAGATATCTTCAGAATACCCAAGTACATGCCTTTAAAATCTGCGAAATCCATGCACATATTTTACTACCTTTCTATTGATGTCTAATAAGATCCGCCATCAATTATAAATATCCCATACAAGGTTAGTACCTTTATTGAAACCTATGTATTATGCGTTGAGGAAATCTTAATTAAGTGTAAATGTATTGTCTATTTTTAAATAACACCAATTCATACCGCGGAAGTATTTATAGAGTACGACGATTATGATATGTATTCCTGAATCATCTATAAACAAGTGATTCTGAAATGTCAAATTGATGTTAGGTTTATTCCTATCTAGGAACCCTCATATTGGTTTTGTTTCAGGTGTCAGAGAACGTGCTATTATCATAAAGGCTACGTACATTTTGAACTCCTGAAGAAATAAGTGAGTGTTTCAGTCTTATCAGATATTTTTCGAGGTGGTACCTGTTAGCGATAACTCAACTCATCAACTCGTCGCTGTTATTGGTTTTCATTATATTTAGTAGAATGTGAAATCGATGCATTTAATAATGATTGAGGAAAATTCAGAATTGTGGCAGTACATTTCTCAATTTTGAATGACTCATTTGTAAACAATAGATTTTGTTATACATACCATTGTTCTATCTTGAGGTGATAAACGTCACGATTATTACTAGCTGGAGATTCATGAGTTGATATCAAAAAGAAAAAGGAACATAAATTATAAAAGGCAGTTGTTATTTATCTGCCAAAGGAAATTTGAAATAAGTCTCATAATTTTCTCTCAATCTTATGGTAATATCAATTTGATGTTATACTTGATGCATGTTTTTCATTCTAAGATTTTGAGCTTTTTATCTTATCTATAATTCTATTTGAGAAAAAAAACTGAAGATAGATGAGACATAATATACAGGGTGTCCCAGATTGAATAGATAAACACTGTAAAGAAGAGCTTTTGGAGTCTCTGAAAAGAATACAGAAAAAATCCCCACTAGAAATATTTTTTTTCTCAAAATAATGATTCCTTGCACAACATGTTGCGTTTCAGTGTATCACGCTCACAAGACGATCAAATCCATCAGTTTCTTTATGGTGAAATATTTTTCATTGAAATACCAATAGATATGCTGAAACCGTATAAATATCTGGAAAAAAATATCTAACTTCAAATTTCATCATAAAATGTGATGAATATTTCATAATGTGAAAGTTTAATCGTTCATGGTGGAAATAAAATTTGGGAAAGGCCAACTCAAAAAAAAAAATCATGAAAAGCACTGCCGTGAAGTCAGGAGCTTTTGAGCGCTCGTTCTTCCACCATGTAGGTAGATTCGCATTTTTCAGTTTTAGAAACAAACTGAGGCGAAACTCCAGACTTCACGTCAGGCTTTAGGTGTTTTTTTTCCATAATTTGCTAGAATTTTCTACGGTATCTATGGTCTTGGCAACGCGATCTGGACGAAATTTCCCACGTAGTTCGAATAGATTAGTCTTCATCTATTTGCGAAATTTCATTCCAATCCAATGGGTAGTTTCGAAATTATCAGGAAAAAAATATTTTGAACGGCCATATTTACGGAACCCTTAGTCTAATTTTGCTCATTGATGAACGTGACCGCGAAATTCGCTAACCTATCCTGAAAATTTCAAGCCCCTAGGCCTTTCCGTTCGAAAGTTATAATTTTCTATGGTTCTGGTCATGCGATCTGGAGAAAATGTAGCTTGAATTTATCATTCTCCATTAAAATACAAAATTTCGTCGTATCAAATCCATAGTTTCGAAATTATCAAGAAAACTAAATTTCAAACGACCATATTTACGGAACCCCTAGTCTTATTTTGCTCATTTATAAACGTGACCACGACATTCGAGATCCACACCTATCCTGAAAATTTCAAGTCCCTAGGCCTTTCCATTACAAAGTTATAATTTTCTATGGTTTTCATTGTTCTGGTCTTGTGATCTGAACAAAATTTGCATGTAGCTTGAACACGTCATTCTCCATTTGACTGCAAAATTTCATCTCGATCGAATGAGTAGTTTCGAAGTAATCAGGGGAACAAAAATTTCGAACGGCCATATTTACGGAACCCCAGGTGGAATTTTGCCCATTTACAATCATAGAAATGAAATATTTCTTCTTTTTGATTTTCTATTCGTATTTATTTCAATGTCTTCTTTGTATTTTGTTTTTTATTTGTTGTTTCAAATATGGACTTAGTTTCTCAAATTGTTCGAAAGTTCATGGCTTATGTCTTATTTTTAATTTTGTTTCTAATACTTACCGTGGTTAGAGGGGGGAAAATTAAAAGACCCCTGCGCGCGCCACCTTCAAAGGGTTGTTAGGAGTAGGGGAAGGGGTTAATGCATTTAAATTCACATCGAATAATTTCCCATACTTAAAGCGCTCTTTAAGTGGGAAGTAACAGTCTCGTTACCTCTTCGCCAAATGAATGACAATTTCGCGACGCGTTTCTTGCTGAAGACCCAGAGGAAGAGCAAGCTGATAGGGAAGGTGGCCAAGGTGTTCACCTCGTATTTTTTCTCGCACGATATCACCGGCATGAAAATTCACAGGAAACTGAGGATGGCGGTCAAGCAGATGCTGGTGGAGCACAGCGCGGACAGCGCGACCACGGACGCCCGTCTCCAGCTGCTGTTGCGCCAGCACGAGATGGCGAGCAGGAACGGCCATCGCCGGGACGAGATCTGCATCAGCCTGGTGATCGGGCTGGGGACCTGCTCGGTGCCGACGGACGCCGCCAAGTTCAAGAAGTTCATCGCCGACCTGTACAAGGTGGAGGATCTGCTTAGGCAGGAATGCTCGAATCTGGAATTGTTGTACGCCACCTTGAGGGCCCTGTACAACGAAATATCGGACAACAAGAAGGTGAGTTCATTTTTTATGTGAAAACTACGCTGATATTAAATCCTCCAACGAAGTATAGCAGCGCGCTGTCAAAGTGACAGTTCCCTAACCTATAGGTTATCAATTATACTTAATGTTATCTTGATTCTGGAGATGCTATCTCTACAATAGACGAATGAACTTTTGAATGAAAAGCAACAAGAATAGATATACAACACTGAAATAAGCGCATACTTCATTGAAAGTTGATAGTCAAGCTTATATAAAATCCTGTAACGCGATTTCAAAAGTGAAGTACAGCAACGCGCTGTCAAAGTGACAGTTCTCTAACCTGTAAGTTATTATTTATACTTAATGTTGTCTTGATTCTGGAGACGCTATCTCTACAATAAACGAATGAACTTTTGAATGAAAAGCAACAAGAATAGATATACAACACTGAAATAAGCGCAAACTTCATTGAAAGTTGATAGTCAAGCTTATATAAAATCCTGTAACGCGATTTCAAAAGTGAAGTACAGCAACGCGCTGTCAAAGTGACAGTTCTCTAACCTGTAAGTTATTATTTATACTTAATGTTGTCTTGATTCTGGAGATGCTATCTCTACAATAAACGAATGAACTTTTGAATGAAAAGCAACAAGAATAGATATACAACACTGAAATAAGCGCAAACTTCATTGAAGTTGATAGTCAAGCTTATATAAAATCCTGTAACGCGATTCCAAAAGTGAAGTATAGCAACGCGCTGTCAAAGTGACAGTTCTCTAACCTGTAAGTTATTATTTATACTTAATGTTATCTTGATTCTGGTGATGGTATCTCTACAATAAACGAATGAACTTTTGAATGAAAAGCAAAAAGAATAGATATACAACACCGAAATAAGCACAGACTTCACTGAAAAATACGCTAATATAAAATCCTGTGACGCAATTTCAAAAATGAAGTATAGCAACGAGCTGTCAACGAATATGAAAGTGACAGTTCTTTAACCTATACTCCGTTTAAGAATTATTGACATCTCGGTTGGCTGTGAAAAATCGAATTTAAGTTGGTAATAGACTATTCAGTAATATTTTGGGCTGCTGAATTCAGGTTGGTATAGGAATAACACTAACATTACCCATAGAAATCTTGCTTTGATGATTTGATCGAAGATGTTGGTGAATATGTAATTATAAAAATTTCCTCTGAATTTGAGTATTTTTTGTCTTATGCTATTAAAATGGCTGGAATTGACCAGGATACATCGCGCCTAACGAGAGAACGCCAGGCAGTTTGTCGGTGTAACTTCGAGTTTTTCAAAGATTTGGCATATGTTTCCGCTAGTGTTTCAGGTAAACTGTTATTCACCTACTCAAAGTATATTCTGATTGACCAATGTCTCTTAAATTTTCAGATTTCACCAAGCCCTGTCTATAGAATATTAGCATGTTATTATAGCCTAGAATTAGCAGTGGAAGAAAACCTGTGCGATATGATTATTCCTTCAAAGAGACATTGAATGACTTTGTTTTTGCTAGAATTAAAAACAATGAATATATCAGTTTAGATATCCTTTTCGAACTGGCCAAAGAGCACCTAGATTTCAATTGATCCAAGTCAACATCATATTATATCATAAAAAAAATTGGATACAAATACAAAAAAGTTGATCGAAGGAAAATTCTTACTGATAAAAAGAAAAATATAATATAAATAGTACGATAGTGTGATAAATACCGGGAATACATGGAACAAAACGTAAAATTCATTTATCTAGATGAAATTTGGATATTCAAAAACGGTATTCAAATTTGTCAGTGGACACTAGAAAATAATCCAAAAGGTATGCCGAGTATATTCAAGGGTAAAAGCAGAAGGTGCACTATTTTGAATGCTGGAACAATTGATGGATTTTTACCTGGATGTGATCCGATTCTTGACAGTGGTATTAATGATAAGGATTACTATGAATGGTGAATTATTTCATAAATGGGTTATTGAAATATTGAATCCTTCCCTGCAAAAGGATGCCCATCAATAGGATTATGTCAGCTTATTCAATAAACACATCCAAATCACTACACTACGTGGAAACAAAGTTTTCAATATTTTTATCTTTGCTCTTGTATCATTCATAGATATTTTAAGTTTATTTATTATACTTATACTGTATGTTACCCTGTTCACATTCCCTCTGCTAATACACATACTATATTGTTCCCAATTCAAAAGTATATTGAATAATTGTAAAATTGCTCATCAATTATAATATTTTCAATAATTCATGGACAGTTTTAATGAATGAAAATAAAAATTGACTTTCTTGAAGTATTCAACACCGAGCAATAAATAATTCACAAATTGGTTCATATATTGATAGTTCGGTACAAATTTCATGTCAATATTCTTTATGTACTACATAGATTCTTAATTTTTGTTTCTCTCTTATTTCTTAATACATTATAACGTTTTTTCCAATCCATTCTTTTGGCCCTGTGCTTGCGAAGTATCCTAAAATTTTTTTCTGTTGCACTACTAGCTACCTGCTAGAATTCCATTAATTATCCTTCTTGAAT
Organism: Aphidecta obliterata; assembly: GCA_963966015.1. NCBI lineage: Eukaryota > Metazoa > Arthropoda > Insecta > Coleoptera > Coccinellidae > Aphidecta > Aphidecta obliterata. The sequence goes on from OZ014428.1 coordinate 31,429,046, forward strand.
CCTGACATAAAATGGTACTCTTATAGTTATATGGTTAGAATTTTGCAAGATTTCCAATACCAATAAATATTGCATGGTCCTGAGTGAAAATAAATATTTATTTGAATGATCTTCAATTTTCCATGGTTGACTTTTATATGAGATAATTTCATATCAAAGCATTCCAGGATATTTTTGCTCTTTCAAACCTGAACTCCCATGTAGAAACTGCAATCGAAATATTCCGGATTAATTATTCGATAATTCCGATAATTCGTATACTCAACACTTTTCTAGGTTATATTTATGTTTTATTTCTATGATGAAATTAAGTTACTTTTTGTAACCAGAAATAAAGCCTCGACTGGACCTTCATGGCCTGCTTCGATGTCAATAATTCTTAAATGGACTATATGTATAAGTAATCATTTATACAGAAGGTTATCTTGACTCTGGAGATGTTCATGTTCACACAAATATTGAAGTTATTCGATGGAGCGAAAAAAGTGGCATTTTAATTTATTTTGACATTTGTCGATTTAGCAAAATTTCGATTATTTCCGGTTATCTCCAGAACTACAAGGAATTTTGAAATTTTCTAATCGATGTATTGTTATAAAAGATCACGGGATAATTTTAGGTAATGAATTTTTTTTCTCACAGAATTTGTCCCCCGCTATGTCTATTGTTCTTCGGTTGATCTCGCCCGAAATGATCCCCGATGCTGTCAAATGGATCCTCAATTCCGGTTACAAGGAGGTGAGCCTAGAGAGGGCGCTGCTCAATCTATGTCTGTGGCTCACCAAGTGGACGTACACACCTAACCTCAGCCCTCTCGTTGTTTCATTCATGGAGGTACGTACTAAATCTTTTATTTTCTGCTCTTCATGTATATAACCTTAACTTTTGTTGAAGGCGTTGGAGGAGGAGCAACATGTGAATATCCTTATCGAAGTTACTCTAGTCACCATCGAACCCTTGTTCAAACTGTTGATAATCCCGGACTTCAGGAAGAACGTTGGCCCCGTCGTTTTCTACATGTTGGGAAAGGTGCATAACACGACGGAGGTGTTCGAGAGGATCTTTCCGCACATAGAGGAAGTCGCTACCTTCTTGGACAAGGAAAATTCGGAAGACAGTCACTTGTACCTTCAAAAACTCACGAATCTCTGCTCCACCTTGAAGGAGAGGTATCCCGCTTACCAGGCCGCCTACGACAGACTAGAACCGTTGATTTCCAGTTACATCTCTGAGGAAAGCGATTGTAAGAGCATGTTGGCCGACAAGTCTTGGGTTTCCAAGGTCAAGGAGGTCGTATCGGCGCCAGACTTCAAAGTAGGATTGAATAACCTGGGAAATACTTGCTACTTGAACAGCGTTATACAGGCCCTGTATATGACTAAACTCTTCAGGAACAACGTTCTGATGTTCGATCACAGTGGCATGCCCTTGTTCCACAACGTCCAAGACTTGTTTGTGTTGCTGCAGTATTCCAACAGAGTTACGCTTTCGCCCAACAGTATTGTACATATAGCTAGACCGGCTGGGTTTCATGTGGGTTTCCAACACGACAGCTCCGAATTTCTCTTGCATCTCTTGGACATTTTGCACGAGCAAGAAGTTGAAGAGCTGAAGGAGAAGAAGGACGAGCCGACAACGTCGAATGGTAAGAACGAATATTATTTATTAATAGACAGTAGTCTTTGGTAATGAAAAGAAAGATTCAATTCAATAAACGAGACAATTTTAATATACAGGGTGTCCCAAGTTCGAGTTTCTTGAGAACCGGACCAATTTTAAATCTGAAAATTTAGATTATGATATTGTTCGACTTTATCTATTGATCTTCCTTTTTTTTTTCAGTTTTTTTCGATATTTTGAGAGCTATTGCAACGAATGCAACGATTCTACTTGAAATATATTTAAAATTGAATAACCAATCATATTAGAGACGAAAAAATGCAAAACAAAATTTTCGAGACATTTATTTCCACTCCCTGTATAACTGAAAGTGTTCAGGCTTCAAGAATATTTTAGCTCAGTAGATAAAGTCGAACAATATCATAATCTAAATTTTCAGATTTCAAATTGGTCCGGTTCTCAAGAAACGTCTAGTAGCCAACTTGGGACACCCTGTATATTCAAAGATAATACTAAGTAAATTATGGATTTTCATCAAGTAGCAGCCACATCAACTCAACTTTTATTCGTTTCAATCCTGGAAAAACTGCTTTTTTGTTCATATTAGTGCTTGAACTTTTAAATTCGATGTCATCTAAGAATATCCTCAATCATTCCTAATTATTTTATGACAGGATCGAACGCACTACCGAACACAATCGTCGAACAATCCTTCGGCGGCCGGACGATGACCGTCTTCACGTGTGGCGAGTGCAGCTCGCACAGCGAGAAGATCGACAATTTCAGGGAGTTGCCGTTGTGTTTTCCGGACGAGGACGAAGACGAGTACGCAGTGAACCACTCCGTTTCCTCCCTGTTGGACCTTTATTTACAACCGGAAAAACTTTGTGGGCAGAACCAGTATCACTGCGACAAATGCGGATTGACTGACGGCGAAAAGGTGACGCGAGTTATACAGGCACCCCGAAGATTGATCATGACCCTCAAACATTTCAAGTACGATTTCAAGTTGCACAAGAAGACAAAACTCTTACACAGGTAAGAATTTCTTATTGCTCGTAACTCGTAATATCATTTATCTGATGGCATGTCATAATGACAACGTGTTATGTCATTCAATTTTGATGACATAAATTATGGTACCCATAATGAATTCCTATATAGAAAACATGCGATGGTGTGTTCAAAAAAGTCCATTCAAAATGCATAACTGTGTAAAAAACTATTTGTTATAAATAGTGAAAGAGCAATTACTACAATTTGCAATATTAATCACAATGGATTCTAGAGTTTTTTCATCAGTAGTTGATGCTTTCTGCTAAACTTGTAATTCTGTTTGCTTATTGGCACCAAAAATTGCTTCTGATATTTTTTTCTTTTGCTCTTTCGAATTTTCGATGTAACCTTCAGCAATAGTATTGCTTTTCCAACCGCCATCAGCTCCAGAATCGGCCAAAAATGAAGCAGAAGATCGCCGAAAACAATGTCCGGTATATTCTTCAGGGTGAGGTAAATTCCAAAGTGGCAATAACTTTTGGCATTTTACCGAAGGTGTTAATTCCAACGGGTTGTTTCGTGCATTTCTTTCTTTTATAAGTGACAAAAAACGTCGATGGTTTGTGTTGCAAGGTCGTATTTTCAAATATTGTCTGACAAGTTCTACCATATTAAATCCTGGGATATTCCCCGATGTTACAAAAAATTCTCGCATTACCTACCTTTATTTTTGTATTCGGTAAAATTATTCTTAAAACGGATCCTTCATCTATCATATTTCCAACAAGCATATTTGTCAGTTCCTCTTCTCTGCATGCCCCACTTAGTCCAATTATCATGGCAACTTAATCAAATAAATATGTCTCATATGATGCTTCCGTTAAAAACTTTGTGACATATTGTTCAGTAAAAATTTTGGATTTTTTAGCTCTGTAACCTTCTGATTTATGTTTTAGTAATGCAACAAGCTGTAGGTACTTGCTAATATCGACGTTTTTTCTTGTTAATAAAATACTTCTTATTATCGAATAATACGACCAGAGAAAGGATGGTTTTCTTTCCTTAGATAAGCATTCAAAGTAAGCCAACAATATTTTTTTATGAGTGATATTCTTGATTTTCTTAGTAGAACACCATTCTTCGTACCGATTAAACGCTATTTCATATACACTCCGTGATTTTTCCGGCAAAAGGGAGTCCACGATATTTCGCGTCATTTCTTCCAAATCAGAAGGCAAACTACCAGTTTCAGAATCACTCATTATTATTCAAATTATATTCAATTCTACGTGACAGTTGTTTGACAGATAAATAAATATGGCCGTTACAACCTGACGTTGTCAAGTAAATGGCAAAGCACAGCTCACTATCCTACTTATAGTCCATTTAAGAATTATTGACATCGAAGCAGGCCATGAACGTCCAGTCGAGGCTTTATTTCTGGTTACAAAAAGTAACTAAATTTCATCATAGAAATAAAACATAAATATAACCTTGAAAAGTGTTGAGTATACGAATTATCGAATAATTAAGCCGGAATATTTCGATTGCAGTTTCTACATGGGAGTTCAGGTTTGAAAGCGCAAAAATATCGTGGAATGCATTCATATGAAATTATCTCATATAAAAGTCAAACATGGAAAATTGAAGATCATTCAAATAAATATTTATTTTCACTCAGGACCATGCAATATTTATTGGTATCGGATATCTTGCAAAATTCTAACCATATAACTATAAGATTACCATTTTATGTCAGGATTCAAGAAGGATAATTAATGGAATTCTAGCAGGTAGCTAATGGTGCAACAGAAAAAAATTTTTGGACACTTCGCAAGCACAGGGCCAAAAGAATGGATTGGAAAAAACTTTATAATGTATTAAGAAATAAGAGAGAAACAAAAATTAAGAATCTATGTAGTACATGAAGAATTTTAACATGAAATTTGTACCGAACTATCAATATATGAACCAATTTGTGAATTATTTATTGCTCCGTGTTGAATACTTCAAGAAAGTCAATTTTTATTTTCATTCATTAAAACTGTCCATGAATTATTGAAAATATTATAATTGATGAGCAATTTTACAATTATTCAATATACTTTTGAATTGGGAACAATATAGTATGTGTATTAGCAGAGGGAATGTGAACAGGGTTAGGGATGGCTAACCGTACGCGGAACTGATCTTCGGATCACGTCCGGCTGGTCGGACTAATGGACCTGATCCCTACTGACAATTCAAACAGGTACGAGTACTAGTCCAGTCGATCGATATAGTCCGGATCGCGAAGCGTATGAGTACGGACTAGTACTCGTACCTGTTTGAGGGATCAGGGATCAGGTCCATTAGTCCGGCGTACGCTCTTCTTTGAGTGTAGGACGGGGACAGATTACGGACTCGTCGGACTCGAACGTTGGGTTAGGTATTATTGTCCTCTGTCGGTCTCGTCCCCTAATATAATGAAATTCTAAATACAACATACTCATTTCTCTGTTATAGAATTGGGGTTCCTTATCATCAACAACAACAATCTCCCTTTTCATTTTGGTAATTCCCTGAAAGAACAGAAACACGAAAAATTTGTTGAAAAGATTTGAGAAATTTATTCGTATTCATATTAGATTGCTCATTTATTTTGTGTTTTTCTGAAGTTATGAATTCAACATCATTGTTATGATTTGTATGAAAAATTAAGTAATACTGAAATAGGAAATATTTTTTGAATGTTTTTTTGAAGGCTTTTCGAGTTTTTCCATTAATAGGTCCAATAAAAATGTGTTCAAATAATTCTTTTTTATCCGTATCAACCCTGTTTATAATTGAAAATTTCACTAAATTGACTTTATATTTTATCAACTGATGATAAGGGGACAAACACCAGTTAACATCAATGAACTTCATAAAGAAAATTCCATCATAACCGATAAGTTTGACATTTGCTGGTATATTTCCAGGAAAGTTTTTTTTTTATTTTTTTTTCACTCTATATACTTCATTCGGGTCTTTCTGTGCTTGATCGAAAATTTACCCCACAAATATATATTTTTTTATTTATCATATGATTCTGAAGGAATTTGTTGAAAAGCACCAACTACTTGAGCATCCCTGAAAAAACTGAACAAAAAAAATTGCAAGTTCAATTGTTTTTGGTTTTTGTTCGCGAAAGTTCCCAGTCTCGCAGACGGCACGTTACCAGTTGCGTTCCGAAATTTCATCTTACCACTTGAAGGCTATCATTGTAACATAATTTTCCGACAAATCTGATAATTTTGGCAACCTAGTACCATAATTTAATAATTTCATTTCATTCATCTGGCAACGCTGGTCCCGCAGGTACCATTATCCGCGGACTCGGACTAGTCGGACTCGGACTGCTTTGGAAGCCGACCTGCGCAATAAGTCCGGACTAGAATCTGGACTGGAACTGATCTTTGGACTAGTTATTTCTCTGGACCGGATCAGGTCGGACCTGATCCATGAAATTGTTGGGATCAGCCATCCCTAAACAGGGTACCATACAGTATAAGTATGATAAATAAACTTAAAATATCTATGAATGATACCAGAGCAAAGATAAAAATATCATTGAAAACTTTGTTTCCACGTATAAGTGTAGTGATTTGGATGTGTTTATTGAATAAGCTGACATAATCCTATTGATGGGCATCCTTTTGCAGGGAAGGTTTCAATTTTTCAATAACCCATTTATGAAATAATTCACCATTCATAGTAATCCTTATCATTAATACCACTGTCAAGAATCGGATCACATCCAGGTAAAAATCCATCAATTGTTCCAGCATTCAAAATAGTGCACCTTCTGCCTTTACCCTTGAATATACTCGGCATATCTTTTGGATTATTTTCTAGTGTCCACTGACAAATTTGAATATCCAAATTTCATCTAGATAAAAGAATTTTTCGTTTTGTTCCATGTATTCTCGGTATTTATCACAATACCGTACTATTTTTATTATATTTTTCTGTTTATCAGTAAGAATTTTCCTTCGATCAACTTTTTTGTATTTGTATCCAATTTTTTTTATGATATAATATAATGTTGACTTCGATCAATTGAAATCTAGGTGCTCTTTGGCCAGTTCGAAAGGGATATCTAAACTGATATATTCATTGTTTTTAATTCTAGCAAAAACAAAGTCATTCAATGTCTCTTTGAAGGAATAATCATATTGCACAGGTTTTCTTCCACTGCTAATTCCAGGCTATAATAACATGCTAATATTCTACGGACAGGGCTTGGTGAAATCTGAAAATTTAAGAGACATTGATCAATCAGAATACACTTTGAGTCGGTGAATAACAGTTTACCTGAAACACTAGCGGAAATATATGCCAAATCTTTGAAAAACTCGAAGTAACACCGACAAACTGCCTGGCGTTCTCTTGTTAGGCGCGATGTATCCTGGTCAAATCCAGCCATTTTAATAGCATAAGACAAAAAATACTCAAATTCAGAGCAAATTTTTATAATTACATATTCACCAATATCTTCGATAAAATCGTCAAAGCAAGATTTCTATGGGTAATGTTAGTGTTATTCCTATACCAACCTGAATTCAGCAACCCAAAATATTACTGAATAGTCCATTACCAACTTAAATTCGATTTTTCACAGCCAACCGAGATGTCAATAATTCTTAAACGGAGTATACACGTATACTAACTCCTTTGATAATAGTTGACATTGTGACATGTCAAAAATGCAGTTTTCAATTTTTCGAAAATGTATTAATATAAATGCCATCAGATAAAATTTTGTATGTCATACGAACCTCGGCTATGCCTCGCCCGATATTATTCACGACTTGTACCATAATGATCGTCTTTATGATCCTTATGACATGAATGACTATTATTCATATCAATGTTCTATTTTTCAGAGTGAAATTGGAAGAATATATTCAACTAAACGGTGTTGGTTATGAGCTATACGCTGCTGTAGTTCACCATGGATCGAACGCTGATCACGGACATTATTATGCACTTGCCAAAGAAGATGAACAGTGGTACAAATTCAATGATAACATAGTCAAAAAACTGAGTCAGTCCCATATTTACGAATTGAAGCCACCAGAAACTCCCTACATCTTGTTCTACAGGTAATTTTCGTCTTTCAATTCAAGAGTTCTCTTTCTGAAATAACCATTACTGATTGATAATAATTAAATTCTTTTTTCAGGAGTCAAGAATCTGAAGAACCGGTAAATCTTCAACAATCGGGTTTGCCAGGGAGATTGCAAGAAATCGTTCAGAAGGACCTCGCAGAAAAAGAGGAAGATGAGAAACGGAAAAGACCGACCTTCGTTTACAAAACTAGGCAAAATAGAAATAACGACGATTCGATGCCACCCCCCGGGTGTGGCGGGGGTGGCTTGTCCGACTCGTCTTCGAATATGTTCGTCTTCTAAGATGGGAAAGTGGCACAATGTGTAATATTTGTAAATGTTTTATTGTAATATAAAAGTAGGCACACTTCTAGTGAGACACCCTCTCGATTGTTTTATGTTCACTGTGTATGTTTCTGATGATACCAGGTGTGGCTAGTAACAACATTTTGGACGTATTCGATTGGAACTTGAAATTTTCGTTGTATTTTCAGGAATAATAGAATTTCAATTGTTTTCTCTATTTTTCATTTGATTGGAGGAATTCATTAATTATTGAAATTTCGATATTTATTATTAAACATGTACATATTGAATTGATCTGCTTTATTTACTCCTTCCTTAATCTGAAGAATAGTGATGTTTACGACTATATTTCCTTGATCGCTTTGAGTCAACGAATAATCTAAATCAAGCACTTTGACTCAAAATTTTTTGATCAAACAATATACAGGTGTCCTAGAAGTCGTCTTCAGGCAGAAATCGGGTAACAGGCTGTCAATATAGTCATCAAAAAAATATTAAAAAAATCTAAGTCGTGTATTTTTGAGCGCTCGTACTACTTACACGAGGGCTATATCATTTCGTCACGATGTCTGTATTTTTCGAATTTTGAGCCGAAAATGGTCTCAAACGACTATGTTCGACTCACTGATGACGAATCCGTCGGAAAATTCGAGTCTGTCCGTCCGGCCGTCCGTAAGCACGATAACTCTCGAACGGAATGTCCTAGAAACTTGAAATTTTCAGGGTAGGTTCAAATCTCGAATGCCGCGGTTAAGTTCGTTATCGGGCAATATTCGCCCAGGGGTTCCGTGAATATGGCCGCTCGAACTTTTGTTTTCCTGATTATTTCGAAACTATAGATTCGATCGAGGTGAAATTTTGTACTCAGATGAAGAATAACGTATTCAACCTTCATGCAAAATTTTGTCCAGCTCGCATGACCAGAACCATAGAAACCATAGAAAATTATAACTTTCGAACGGAAAGGCCTAGAGACTTGAAATTTTTAGGATAGGTGTAGATCTAGAATGTTGCGGTCACGTTCATCAATGAGCAAAATTAGACAATGGGTTCCGTAAATATGGTCGTTCAAATTTCAATTTTCTTGATAATTTCAAAACTATGTATTTGATCGTGTCGAAAATTTGTATTGTATTTTTTATTTTATTTATTAGTGCAAGGAACACAAACAGGATAAATCCCATAAAAAGTATTCACAAATAAAGTATCTAAGTGCTAACCTAAACCATAACAAAATACATCATCCTTAAAACAAAACAAAACAATTCAACCGACTGAAAATCACAACAGCAAACCTCTTTTAAGAGTTTTCTTAATTTTAGCAGTACTATCAGCGAACAAATCAAAATCAATGGGACAACCATTCACCGTTGCCATAGCCCTACATAGGGGTGAATTCATGGCACTGTTGGTTCTCCTCAAAGGAATGAAAAAAAGATCCCTATGCCTTAGGTGTCTATGAGGAGCGTAGAAGTTAATACTTTCTAGGCTATCACAGCTCAATTTGTTTGTGACAAGTTTATGTACAAAAAGAATGTCATTTATTTTTCTATTATTCTCTAGGCTGTTGAAATTAAAATGTTTGAGCCTCAATTTATAGTTATCTGGATCCCTGGGCTTCAAACTAAAGTGACATTTGAAACTCAGGAATTTGAGAAACTTCTTTTGAACTGATTCAATTCTAGTTATATATGTTATGTAAAATGGGTTCCATGGATTTGAATTGGGAATGATATGTTCGAGCTACATTTTGTCCAGATCGCAAAATCAGAACCATAGAAACCATAGAAAATCATAACTTCCGAACGGAAAGGCCTAAAAAGTTGAAATTTTCAGGATAGGTTCGGATCGCGAATTGTGCGGTCACCTTCATCAATGAGTAAAATTAGACTAGGGGTTCCGTAAATATAGCCGTTCAAACTATTTTTTTCCTGATAATTTCGAAACTACTTATTGGATAGGAATGAAATTCCGCACATAGATGGAGAAAGATATATTCAAACTACGTGGGTAATTTTGTCCAGATCGCATTACCAATACAATAGATACCGTAGAAAATTCTAGCGAATTATTGAAAAAAAAATTGGTCACCTAAAACACTGACGTGAATTCTGGATTTTCGCCTCAGTTTGAATTTTTTTTGACAGCTGTCAAAATCTTTCCAATTGGTTTCTAAAACTGAATAATGCGAATTTACCTACAAGGTGCATGTACGAGCGCTCAAAAGCTGCTGCCTTCACGGCAGTGCTTTTCGTAATTTTTCAAATTAGAATGAGTTTTCTTTTATTCGTGAAAATTCCTAAAATGTGATTATTTTTGAACTCTTGTTGCTACAAATCTTCACTTTTTTCCAATTTTATTTTTTTCAATATTATCCTGAATAGTGCTTCTGTAACCGGTAACCTTTGATTTTAAGCCGACTGCTTCAGCTTGAAAGAAAATGTCACTATTTGCCTTACCGAGTATTCAAAATGAATATTTCACCCAACTTCAACTGACTGTACTGAAAAAAAATTATGGTACATGAGTTTGGCAAGTGACTTTGAAAGTTAGCGCATTTAATAAGCATTCTAAAATGGTATAACACTTACTACATTATTCTTCAGATTGTGCAAAAAAAAGATTTTCTTAAAGAAACTCAGTTTCAAACAATTTTTTCCACTAAAAATTATGAAAAGCACTGCCGTGAAGTCAGGAGCTTTTGAGCGCTCGTTCATCCACGTTGTAGGTAGATTCGCATTTTCCAGTTTTAGAAACAAATTCAAAAAATTTTCGACAGCTGTCAGAAAAATTTTCAAACTAAGGCGAAGCTCCAGACTTCACGTCAGGCTTTAGGTGATTTTTTTTCGATGATTCGCTACAATTTTCTGCGGTATCTATTGTATTGGTAATGCGAGCTGGACAAAATATCGTAGTAGTTTGAATACATCATTCTTCATCTATGTGCAAAATTTTATTCCAATCCAATGAGTGGTATCGAAATTATCACCATAAAATAGTTTGAACAGTCATTTTTTCGGAACCCCTAGTCTAATTTCGCTCATTGATGAACGTGACCGCGACATTCGCGATCCAAATCTACCCTGAAAATTTCAAGTTCCTAGGCCTTTCCCTTCGGAAGTTATAATTTTCTATGGTTCTGGTTATGCGATCTGGATAAAATGTTGCTTTAATATAAAATAATAATTCTCGATAAAAATACAGAATTTTATCTCGATCGAATCCGTAGTTTCGAAATTATCGAGAAAACAAAATTTCAAACGACCCTATATACGGAACCCCTAGTATAATTCTGCTCATTGATAAACGTGAACGCGACATTTCAGATCCACACCTATCCTAAAAAATGTCAAGTCCCTAGGCCTTTCCGTTCGAAAGTTACAATTTTCCATGGTTTCTATGATTCTGGTTATGCGATCTGGAGAAATGTAGCTCGAATATATCATTCTCCATTAGTATACAAAATTTCGTCACGATCGAATCTGTAATTTTTAAATTATCAAGAAAACTAAATTTCAAACGACCATATTTACGGAACCCCTAGTATAATTTTGCTCATAGATAAACGTGATCACGACATTCGAGATCCACACCTATCCTGAAAATTTTCAAATCCCTTGGCATTTCCGTTCAAAAGTTACAATTTTCCATGGTTTCTATGGTTCTGGTTATGCGATCTGGACAAAATTTCACATGTAGCTTGAACACCTCCATTTGAGTGCAAAATTTCATCTCGATCAAATCTGTAGTTTCCAAGTAATCAGAGACCAAAACTTTGAACGGCCATATTTACGGAACCCCTGGTGGAATTTGGCTCATTAACGAACTTAACCGAGGCATTCGGGAACTGAACCCACACTGAAAATTTCAAGTCTCTAGGTTGTTCCGTTCGAGAGTTATCGTGCTTACGGCCGGACAGACAGACTCGAATTTTCCGACGGATTCGTCATCAGTGAGTCGAACTCTATCGATTGAGACCATTTTCGGCACAAAATTCGAAAAATACAGACATCTTGACGAAATGATATAGCCCTCGTGTGAGTCGTACGAGCGCTCAAAAAAATGATAAAAAAGCCAAAAAAAAGGGTTCTTTCAAAACTCAATATCTCCATAACGGTCAAGTTTCGCACACCATATTATAGAACCAAATCCATCAAGAATGACCTGAATAATAATTAACGTCCTTCAATATATTCAGTACGACTTTCCCTGTAACCCTGTATAACCTACATATAATTTTCTCATTAGAAATTTGTTTCATTTCCTCCAAATAGCTACCTACTTGTCCATTTGTAATTGTTGGGTAGGAAGGAATATAAAAACACATTTAAATTTTTGGTGTATTTAACACTTATTACAAGTCTGAGTTTATTGGTCTGAAATGTAATCGAGGAGGAATCGAAAAATTCCCCGATTCAAATGTTGTTGAAGCTTTTAAGAAAACTACCAAGGAATATAAATTATGGATTACTAATGTAAATATATGAATAATTTCAGCTGAAAAAGGCAACATTCTCGTATTTTTCAACATTCCTCCACTTTCGGAATCAATGAAGTTTCTGACTTTTCGATTGGTTTCACTACCTATTTTTGAGGATCTTATGATTCAACACACATTTTAAACATTATAATTTTCAATTCCATTTGTGCTATGCATTAAGAATAATCTATTAGAAATAAATACATATGAGTCATTGATATTTACAAACATCTATGAGGAAAATAAGGATGGGCACATTTATACTTTAGATGTAGGAAAAAATAATTAGCAATGAGACATATCAAGCGCTATTTTATGAATTTATTCTTAACAAGCTGTATATCTGTTATCTAGTAGAAAATACAGGGTGTTCCTTAAGTGGAAGTACAAATGAAGAGGGGAGATTCCTCAAGTAATTTCAAGAAAAAAAGTACTATAAACATGGGGTAGCGAACGTTTCGTTTTCGAGATACAGGGTGTTAAAGTTTGAATTTTTTTCCAGTTTTTTTCTCATAGTATCTAAACTTCACAAGATATTCAATTCGAAATTTGGCATAGATATTAAAATTGGGAGTATACACCATGTGACATGCCAATTTCGAAAGCATCTCTACAGGGTGATATTTTTTCTGGAACACTGTACCTTGTTTTCCTCCAGAACTTTTTTTTGGTGAGCCACTGTTAATTTGAAAAAATATAAAAGTAGCTTTGTTGTTATACTAGACTTTATGATCTCTTGTAGTTTCGTCGTACCTGCTACCGATTTCGCGAAAAAAATTTTGAACGGTTCTCTCGAAATCCTCAGAAAAATCCAAATTGTCATAAAAAATCACCCTGTATATTTCCTATCGAAATTGGCATGTGACATGGTGTAAACTCTCAATTGTAATATCTATGCCAAATTTCAGTTGAAGTGTGGATACTATGAGGAAAAAATTTCAACACCCTGTATCTCGAAAACGAAGCGTTTGCGGTCCCATGTTTATGGGATTTTTTTCCTTAAAATTACTCAAGCAATCTTCCCTCTTCGTTTGTACCTTCAATTTAGGAGCGCCCTGTATATGAAAAGAGGAATGTCAAGATTCTGAATGTTTAAGTAACAATTATATTATTTATACAATAAACATAGTTGGACTGAAAAAAATCCAAAATCGCCTATGAAAAATATTTTCGAGATATGGAAAAACAAAAAAAATTCGGCCGAAGCTTATGATCTACTATACATTACCATTTAAATCAGAATCTTCATTGATTTTACTTGGTTTCGAAGGCACACAAAAATTACATTTCTTTATTTCGTTATTGGAAGGAAAATGACGACACCTATTCAATGTGCTGTAATATAACAGATAAGGAAAAAAATTTAGAGTACTTATACAAAAATTTCTGGTCAAATATTGAATCCGACATCACAAATAGGGATAATCTTGGGAAACTGTATTTAAAATATTTTCATCTTACGAGATCCTAAAACTGAGGTCCACGGATAACAATCTCACATCTGCACTTTTTTTTATAACACTTTTTCCAAACAGTCTATAATCTTTATCTATGAACATATGATAAAATTTTTACAATGGTTTTAAAAAACTCACAATCACATAAAATATTTATACAACTCGTAAAAATTCGAAAATGTACAAAAACATTTGCCAGAAATAACTTTTTAACAAAAATGTTAATTCTTTCGGTCTAATCAAAATTTGTCCTCCATAGGCATCAATATATACCTGAACAAATGTTTCCGAGAAATCTCACTCCACTTTTTCAAAGTTTTCGTCAGAATATTGTCGTCTTCGAACAGTACGTTGAAACAAACTCCTCGACATCAGCTCAGGCGTTCCAGTCTTTCCAAAGAATCAGTATTTCGATGTGGAAATATTCACTTAACTCTAATTGGCAATCGCAAATTGGGATTTTTATTTCAGACTGAACGTACGAGATGATCCATTTAATGCCATGAAAAATCGAAATCGTTAATTAGAGATCTGATTTGAATAGAAAAAGAGGTTTTTTGAAAGTTGAAATGTGTTTTTTGCAGACATTAAACTTTAGTATTAACGTATTGCAAAAAAAAATATTAATATCCTATTTCTTTTTCAATACTCTACTTTTTCGACTTTAATCGGCAGACCTAGGTTATAGGCTCTAAGTAAATATCTACTTAGGGATCCAAAGTCCCGGTTTGACCTACTTATTTGGTCCTCACTAAGGGCATACGCCAACAAGATACCAAACAGAAAATGTCGTTCTTTTAGAGTTTGCACAGCTGTCTGCGCAAGATTCAACTGGATCATCTTGTACGTTCATCTCTTCAATAGTTAGTATATATGCAGACGACACACTTTGAATCAAGTCTATTACGGAACCCTTTGTTGCTATCCGCCCCAAAGCGTCAAATGCCGCCCTAACCTCATTCGCGCGCGCCCCTCGCGAATGAAGCTGGCCAGGTTAGAAGGAAGTCTCCAGGTACGGAGGACGTACTATTCACAAATTCGGCTGTCCAGACACTTCTGCAGCGCCGGATTCTATCAATGGTGCCGTATCACTACCACTGCCACTCACTTTAGGCGTTAGGGGCGGTTTGAGCTCTATCGTCCAGGGCTCCAAGAGCTGCGAACCGTTCCTGGCGCTGTTCTGGTGGTGGTTGGAGGAGTGGTCCGGGAACTTCACCGACTTCCTGGCCTTCAGGTAGGAGTTGGGAGAGGCGTCTTCCGCGAGGCAGGAGACCTGGGGGGCCGGCCCGGTCGGGCTCTGAGTGGGGGTGGGACGAGCGTCGCAGGTGGTCATGGGACGACGAGAGGTGCTGAGATAGCTTGTCGCTGTTGGGTGGTTGCTGTATTGGATGTTCGGTATCTGAAAAAAGGGTGTGTCATTGATTGATTTTTTCTTAATCTAGCCTAAAGTCTTCGGAGATAATTTTCAATTTCCATCGTTGAGCCCAACTCACGCAGAAGTTTGCAGTAATTCATCATCAAGTGAGTTATGACCATTACCGCAAGTTGAATACTATACTTTATCTACGACTATTACAATAAATACTCAGATACAAGTTGTAATAGATCGGTCCTGAATTATCCATCATCCAGAGAATGAGGAAGTTTCCTATAATACCGATTTCAGAGTGGAATGTCTTGAGTTTATGTACTGACTAGAAGCACACAAGAAGAACAGAGTCTGTACTCCGTCATTTTTGTTCGATGGTTATTCGATACGATATTCAAAGGTCAAGAAGGAGATTATGGTTACTCTTAGATAGAAAGACGTTGGGTAAGATGCAAGTGAAGTAGTAGTCACGTTCGTAATAAAATATATAGCCATTGTTGAAAAAGCCGAAGTGTTAGTTGTAGAATTCAGAGAATTAACGAAACAAAGTACTTCGATATACCTATTATAATACTATAGTTTTTTTTGATAATCTTATTCACGTAAGTCCACTGTTAGTTTCTTTTATATTGAAACGTTTCTTGTGAGATTATTCTTTGTATATCTCCTGTACTCCTATGTTGATGAATATTTAGGTTCCACGTGTTATAAGTCCTTTTTAGGTTTATAATGATATGTGCCAGCTCAACATAATAACTCGGTGTAGAAGCTCCCTATAGGAGTGAAAAGAATTGTGTCCCTTTTTTGGGTTATAAGTGGATTAGTACATTCCTCCCTACAGAGCCAGTTATTACCGTTAAATTGCAGGACATTCCGGATTTATTCCACTGGGATTACAGCCTTGATATGAAATGGTCCCTTGTAGTTGCCGCATGTCCATATTTTTAGCAATAGGATAGGGATTACAATTGCGGTACTTTTATTCAGGGACACACTTTGTCCTATTAAAGTTGTGAATGTTGATTTTGTAGCACATATTATTCTGAAAGAAGGTCTCTTTTGAATCTAACTCTTTTTCTGCATAAACTGTTACTTCTTCACCATATACCATGCCTGCTGATAACCTATGCTTTTACTGTTTTTCCATTTAATATGCATTACTTTCACGTCCACCATTTTAACCCTCCTATGGAGTGTAACTGGAGTATTTACCTTCGATTGTGATATGTTTTCCTCCTATTTATTGATATTGATTGTACAGTACGGGTTTTCTCGCAGGTTTTTTCCGATTCTTATTATTCGACCAGAACCAATAAACTCTTGTCCTTGGGTTCGCAACCATTTTGTTTGAATTCCTCACGACTTCCCCAAGATTTTCATAAGTACGACGAGAGAATTCTGTGGTTTTTACGAAACGTAGAGGTCTTCCTACTAGATCGACCATTGCGCTGGCCAAGAATAGTTGAGATTAGTATACGATCCCGCGGGTTCGTAAATTGTAAGCTCTCGTTCGGTATTTAACACACAAAACATTACAAATTAGAGAGCAAGAACTCTATTCACAAATCTTATATAACAATGCATTATTTATGTTGATTGTGCTTCTTAGTATGGGATAGAAAGTCCATACGCGATGCTTTATATTTAGTTCACTAAAATATACCAAAAGAACATTGTCTGTAAACGATGACTCAATATTCTTACTGCTACACCAATCTTGAAAATTGTTGTATACACCTTTATATTTGTGTTGGGATTTTTCGGGCAATAAATTCTTTATGGTAACATTGGCTGATTTTCTTATTTCTGAAGGTGTACATAATAATTCATCTTCACTGTCTGAATTCATCTTTTTCAGCAAAAAATTCACAATAGTAATAAAGTATCAACTTAATTTGAGGAAACGTCAAAATTATTTAAGTGAACTCCCCTCAATACCAATGATGGATTGTCTCCTTTCGGCTCATCGGCTTGTTCAGAAGTACATAGACAGGGAGTTATAGTAGTGAGTTATTATAACTCACGGTGTTTGTTTATAGATACTATTAATTGCTCAAAAGTAGTTGAATAATGTATATAATTCAATAAGAGTAGATAAAATAATGAAATTGGAATTTGTTCGTTTTCAAAACATAATACGTCTCAAAATGTTGAGTAATGTTTCCGTTTTCTCATTCTCAGAACCCTTATACACCAGCCGCCACTGCCTTCAGTGAAACTATTCAGTATGTAAATGATCATAGGCTATACAGATTCTAAAAAAAAACACTTTCCATGGCATTCAAAACACAAAAAGTAACGTTAATTTCCCTTCGAGCCCATTTACCTTCGAAACTCTCTATTTAAATTAATCCAACATGCAAATTTCAACACCCTCCGCCTTTTAGGTACCTGCTTCCACTTCAATTCAACTCTTGAAAATTACCCTCGTTATTTATTCCTGTTAAATATTTAGATATCGGTTCTAATGAACTCCGCAATAGTTTGGCAAAGTTTCGTGCAAATTCAAACTATTTAATTGGAAAATAAAATATAGGCGTTCTTCGTCGTGACAAACACCACGAGTCAACTGGCAGCTAACGAGAGAGAAACTGGCAAAACAAATATAATAATTACATTCGTTCGAACTCCATGGGAACGCTGCTAAAGTCTCTGAATTTATAACGAGACTTTTCGTGCTTCTAACGGCAATATTATGTTGAATGGGAAAACGATTCGAATTGCTGACCTCCAGGCGTTCCTGAATAATTAATGTTGTCGAACAGACGCAGGAATAATTTCTAGTGAACATTAAAATTTAAAAGGAACTAATGGCATTAATAAAGAAATATAGACGAGAAATAGCTGCAAAGTGGTAGCATTTCAAGAAAAGAATACTCGCATCTGGAGTGTCGTAATTTCACAAGCTGGTGCCTTTTATTTGTAGGTGGTTTGAGGAAATGCTTATCCGTTTCGAGAGGTCGAGGAAGCGTGTAGTTGAGTACTCACCCTCATGTTCTGGTCGTCTAATGCCCTTCCTCTACCCGCTTTCAGTTCTTGGTACTGGGATATCACACACAATAAGGCATAAAGCTGAAAAACGAAAAGAATTCATGAGAAATAAAGGGATAAGATTCTTTCTTATGTGAATATACGTCTCACATATGTCGCAGATATTGGGTTGGTTGAGAATTTGATCTTGTTGTGTTATATTTCATTTTCAATAAGTAACCGAAAAGGTAAATCTATCGGATTTTCTCGAGTTGTCATAAATCGACTTTTTTCAAATCAAGTTCTTGCGTAAACCGCTTGTTGTATCGGAAACAATTGACATTCATGAAGACCTCGCGTCCTTTGGGATGAAAATTCGACCGCCCTCGAGCCCCGAAACGCCGCGGATCCGGAGCCTAATGCAAAATGCCAATTTTTTGCGTTTTTGCCGTTTTTTCGTCCTTTTCCGAACGTTATTTTCGTACGTTTTGAATTCGAAATAGGGAACTTTTCGGGTACCGTCGGAAAGCTCGTTCTTTCCCCTCTGAAACGCGGGGGCGATTCGCGCAAACTGAAGAAGGTGAACGGGGCGCAAAGCGCCTCCGCGTTTTCGAGAAACGGGCTTTCCGACGGTACTCGAAAAGTTCCCTAATTCGAATTCCAAACGTACGAAAATAAGGTTCGGAAAAAGTCGAAAATCGATGAAAACGCGAAAAGTTACCATCAAACTATTCTATAGGCTTTCGATCCGCGGCGTCTCGAGGATCGAAAGCGGTCGAATTTTCATCCCAAAGGACGCGAGGTCTCCCAAATAGAAAAACCGGTTTTTCGCAAGAACTCGATTTGAAAAATGTCGATTTTTGACACCTCAAGAATGTCCAAAATAAATTACGTCGATCCAAATATGGATTGTGTCGACAAAACTTTTAAAATTATTCTTTTATGAAATAACTGACAACGTACATCAGAAATTCTACTCTCGATGGATTCATGAAAAAATACATTGCCATAATTTTATAAAATTGTTTCTAAACGAGCAGAATGAAAAGAAAAAGCGGATACTCACATGAAGACAGGTGATGAAAAAGTCCATCATTATGAGGATAGAAATAAAGGGGTTCCATTTGAGCTGAAACAGAATAATTTATTGTTTTAATAAAAGTGGCGCGTCAGGCTGGCATGAAAGCACTCACCGCGTGTTCAATAAGGTTGTAGAAAACATAGAGGATATCTAATATCATGAAAACTACAAGATTTACCACCCAGGGAAGAAGCATCATTTTGCAGTCCTGCAAGGGAGAAAGTTTCGTATGAATATGAATGTAAGTGATGAATTTTCGTTTCGTTTTTTGGTTCGCCAATGAAAAACTGAAAATATTTCCTCACTCCCATAAAATCCTTTATAACCAGATATGAGTTCATTTCCGTTTTTATTTGATCAGCTCAATTTCCTCGCCAAATGGTAGGAATTGAAAAAAAAAGACATCGAACGACCATTTTTTGGCATTGCAATGTTCGCAAATATCATTTATGTTACGGCTCTCTTATTTTATTGCTTTTATGACTTTCCCGCATGGTTGCATTATAAAGGTTCAAGATACGAGGATATACAGATAACAATGGAATTGTATCAGAACTCGTATCCTTTTATTTTACTCCCATTCAATATGGCTGCGACAACTGGGGAAATATTTATTGCTTCCCGTTTTCATCAAAAGAGGATCGTTCCGAAGAGATGCCTCGTTGGCGAAATGATCATATGCGCTTGTTAAAGCAGCAGTTTTTACTCTACGATGAAAAGGATTAAATGTCCTTTATGAATTTTATGCTTTCATGGACATTCTAGAAGTTATTGTTCAATGTTACTACCGAATAACTCGATTTTGGTTTATTATTCTCTAAAGTGAATCACTGCAATCATTTGATGAAAAAGAATTGAAAACTTCGGAAACTCATTGAAATTTGATGAAATAGTGAAGAGAATAATTTCAGCTAGTTTACTCACCTTGTAAAGTCCATATAATAACAAAATTGAAGTTAAAATTCCACAAGCTGTGATTACTAGGATGAGGAATGTGAAAACGATGGAAGCTGAAAACATTGAAACACTTCAAATCAGTGAACAGTGAATAATAGAAATAACAAGAAGCAATAAAAAAAATTATACGCCAATTTAAAAAAGTGCTATATTTGAATTTTTGTTAGCTATTCAAAAATAATCTTTTTCGCCAGAAAACTAATTTCAGACCCAATCCATACTCACTCGTCGACGTGGTATCCGGATTTATGAAGGAATCCGGTACCTGCTCCGTCGAGTTGTAAAAGATGATGTTCAATTCGGTGTTCAGAACGAAGGACGAGTGGACCGTGTTGACCGTGTAGTAGATCTGGAAAAGAAAACACACCGGTCAATAAAACGGAAATCCAATTCGACGGAGCCTCGGAGATACCCCTACAGATCGGTTTATTTGCCCTGTAACATACGGAGGTGGCTACTTATGGGATCGAGGAAGGGACAATGGTCGAAATTGGGGGTTCGATGAGGCGAGGAATCGAATACTTGGGATTCCTTCAATCCGGGTGATTGATCTGGTTTTAGATTGATTTTGGGTTGGTTCGGTATGCGGAGCTGGGACTCCTTATTCCGTCGGGGTTTTTTGGGTTGCTCTAATGAAATCTGGGCTTTTACGAGGAAATGATTACGTACGTGTCCTGCGTGTGAAGATTTCTCTTTGTTATTCATCCAACTCTCTACTGAAAGTAACTACACGTAAGGGAATCACTTCCAAAATGATTGAGGTAGAGAGAACGAGAAAAATTATTCGACTTCATCGATTTTTCAGATATTATTTTTCAAGGTTACAAAATGGCGAATGCGCATAGAAAATCACAAAAAATTGATGCCGGGGTGTTTTTCGCTGATTTCGATAAAATGAGTTCCAAAAAGCCTATATCAGTTGATATTAACTCATTCTCCACTTACTTACAACTCAATCAAAAAAGGGCGAAAATTTTCATCATTGTCATCTGCCGACTCTACTGATCAATTTTTATTCCACAATACTTTCGATACCAAGCAAAATTCACAACACATTAAATTGTTGCAAAATGGCGAATGCCCTATATCACACGAACATTCGAAGGAATTTTACTGGCTAATTTCTCCAGACATATCTTCAGTTGAATCTGCAGAATATTTTTTTCCATAATTATAGACGACAATGCCATCACCATCAATCAAAATTGACAAAAAACAACTGGTTGCTGAAAGGCCAATGTTCCTCATTTGGTGAGGAATTTAACTGGCTACTTTTGTCAGCACTTCTTCTGTCGAATCATCCTTTTAATTTTTTTCTATGGACGTCAGCCGAAAATGCCTCGTGAATCAATAAACAATTTTGAAACATTAAATGGGTGCAAAATGGCGAATGCACTATCTCACACGAACATTCGAAGGAATTTTACAGGCTAATTTATTCAGAACTATCTTCAGTTTAATCTGCTGAGTATTTTTTTCCATGATTATAGATCTTTGCCAAAAATGCGTTCACTACTAATCAAAATTGCCAAAAAAACAACTGTTTGCTAAAAGGCAAATATACTTTCCTCGCAGGAACATTTGGTGAGTAATTTTACTGGCTACTTTCATCAGCACTCCTTCTGTCGAATCATATATTGAATTTTTTTCTATGGACCTCAGCCGAAAATGCCTCCTAAATTAATCAAAATTAATGAAACATCAAATGGTTGCAAAATGGCGAATGCACTATCTCACAGAAACATTCGAAGGAATTTCTTCAGTTAAATCTGCTGAATATATTGTTTCGATGATTATAGACCTTTGCCGACAATGCCATCACTATTAATCAAAAATGACCAAAAAACAACTGCTTGCTAAAAAGGCAAGTGTAACCTCCTCATAGGAACATTGGGTGAGGAATTTTACTGGCTACTTTCGTCAGCACTTCTTCTGTCGAATCATCTATTTAATTTTTTTTCTATGGATCTCAGCCGAAAATGCCACGCAAATCAATCAAAATTTACAACACATTGAATGGTTGCAAAATGGCGAATGCACTATCTCACAGAAACATTTGAAGGAATTTTACTGGCTCATTCCTTCAGAATATCTTCAGATGAATCTGCTGAATATTTGTTTCTATGATTATACCTTTGTCGACAATGCCATCACTATCAATCAAAATTGTCAAAAAAACAACTGGTTGCTTAAAGGTAAATCTTCCCTCCTCATAGGAAATTTTGGTGAGGAATTTTACTGGCTACTTTTGTCAGCACTTCTTCTGTCGAATCATCCTTTTAATTTTTTTCTATGGACCTCAGCCGAAAATGCCTGGTGAATCAATCAAAATTTTTAAAACATTAAATGGGTGCAAAATGGCGAATGCACTATCTCACAGAAACATTCAAGGTATTTTACAGGCTAATTTCTTCAGAACTATCTTCAGTTTAATCTGCTGAGTATTTTTTTCCATGATTATAGATCATTGCCAAAAATGCCATCACTACTAATCGAAATTGCCAAAAAAACTAATGTTTTCTAAAAGGCAAATATACCCTCCTCGCAGGAAAATTTGGTGAGTAATTTCACTGGCTACTTTCATCAGCACTCCTTCTGTCGAATCATATATATAATTTTTTTTCTATGGACCTCAGCCGAAAATGCCTCCTAAATTATTGAAAATTTATGAAATATCAAATGGTTGCAAAATGGCGAATGCACTATCTAACAGAAACATTCGACGGCATTTACTGGCTAATTTCTTCAGTTGAATCTG
Source organism: Aphidecta obliterata (assembly GCA_963966015.1). Classification (NCBI taxonomy): domain Eukaryota; kingdom Metazoa; phylum Arthropoda; class Insecta; order Coleoptera; family Coccinellidae; genus Aphidecta; species Aphidecta obliterata. The sequence continues at coordinate 31,452,172 of OZ014428.1, forward strand.
CTGAATATATTGTTTCGATGATTATAGACCTTTGCCGACAATGGCATCACCATTAATCAAAAATGACCAAAAAACAACTGGTTGCTAAAAAGGCAAATGTAGCCTCCTCATAGGAACATTAGGTGACGAATTTTACTGGCTACTTTCGTCAGCACTTCTTCTGTCGAATCATCTATTTGATTTTTTTTTCTATGGATCTCAGCCGAAAATGCCTCGCAAATCAATCAAAATTTACAACACATTGAATGGTTGCAAAATGGCGAATGCACTATCTCACAGAAACATTTGAAGGAGTTTTACTGGCTTATTCTGACGAACCATCTGTTCAATATTCTTTCCTTGGTCAAAAACCTCAGCCGAAAATGACGTCAATATCATTAAAAATTCTCGAAAAATCAAATGGTTGCCAAATGGCGAATGAACCACACAGGAACATTATGTATGGAATTTTACAGGCTTATTTTTTCAGAAGGTATTGAAATTCAATTTCATTTTGCTCGAGTTAAAAAAACGATTATTAGAATCGTATTTACTTTTCGATGGAAGTTAAGAATCCAATATTATTCAATAAATGAGAGTATATACACATTGAACGTGTAACTAAGATCGATGCATTTTTTTAATCGAGTTTTTCTCAGTCTCTTCCCTCCCTCCATCTGTTTCCCCTAACGTATGTTTTCTTTTCATCAACGTTTGGAAAGTTCTTCGAGTTGAGCAATCGAAGTTTCTTCCGAAAAACCTATAATTATACTTTCAACCCCAGTAAGCTACTTACCCTCGCAAAGTTCGAGGTTATCTATGTTGAAAACAAATCCTTTCAACCTTCAACGGTGCGAGGATTATTATTATTTGTTATGTTCATGAGAGGAGTTATATTTCAATGTAGCTCCTCGAATTTCGAGTTTAAATGGGTTTTTGTAAACTTATGAACTAATTCCGAACTACTCTTGTGTAGGCTTTATTAACGAGGTTATAATAAGGGTACAAAATTTCGAATAATTAAATTTCATTGTATTCATAATAATACGGTTCATTTATTCCCTATATGTATATCATAGCCAATTTGGGTGGTCTTTGGGTTTGGTTGAAATAATACATAGCATGAATAATCCAATGTTTTTTAAGTTTTTGTCTGATTTTTCTGGTCTGAAGGTCCTTGGACTGCTGCTGTTAGCATTAAAGACTTGTCCAATTCACGATTTATTATAATGAGAACTTCCTCATCGTCATCAGTATGAGAAATTTTAATTAACGTGAATAAAAATGAATCCTACATTACTCTTTCATATTTCACAGACTTTCCAGTGAATGAACATGTAAAAATACGCTCCGAAGTATTTTTAGTTAATTGACGTCCAAGTTTTTCAATATAGAATGAGATCTGCAACGAAAGCCATTAGCCGACTCAAAAGTTACAAATAAACGTGCCCGTATGAAGCCATTATCGTACGTTAAATGAAATATTAAATTTCATAGACCTTCTTCGGTGCGATGCACGTCATCAACGTTTCCATTAATCATGTTAGTTTGAGTACACACATGAATTTAATATTTGATTTCCTTTACACACAACAAATGAGAGTCTTTCCTTTCAAAACAAAAGACACGTCTCTGAGATGCACTTCGCAGTTCATCGTGAACTTTACCACTGATGCATTCTATTAATTGCAGAACTTGATTATGTAACCGAAACTATAGTATAGACCGGGTGCTTTACCCGTGTCCTACATATTCTAACGAGGAGAGATATTGCAAGGTGTTGACAGGAACTGAAGTTATGATCCCCAAGGATAAACTGACGATGTGCAAGTTTGGTAGTGGTTTATCATCAACCAGTGGGAGCCTTAACTACAATTGTTACAACTCCCATCAAAATGTCATCGAGATTCTATGCATTTGAAACTAGGACAATAATGTATGCAATAATAATTATTTTTGAACTACCGGCTCCTTCGCCATTTTGGAACATATCCACAAGAAAAAACAAGTTCATTTCCGAATTAATTCACCTACATTTGTTACTTTCGATCTTCAGTTTATATTGAATCTATCAGAAATTCCATATATTGAAATTCGAAACAATCTGAAAAATTCATTCACAGGTGACCCCAATAGTATTCCCATCGATTTTTCATTAATAACCAACCCCGGAATTATTCCATATAAATCCCACCCCAGCCTTACACAACGACAAATCGATGTCCATATCTCATCCACCCCGAACAATCCGAATAAAAATGCGGTCGGGTTGGGGGGGAACATTAAACATTTTCAGTGGCTGAAATTCAGCGAGGTCCTCATGAATATTCACGTCCGCTAATCATGTATGTATAATGGACTTAAATTATTGAATTCTGAACGAACAGATGCGAATTTAACGCTCGAAGAGTTCTTTTGTCGGCGAGCACGTTTGGTATAGTCGTCTCCGTGGCCTGGTAATCCGAGAGTTGGCCTCTGGTGAGCTGCCTACCCATCCGATTATGTATGGGGGCGGTTCAAAGGAATCCAGCGTCGACTTCAATGCAAATTTTACAAAAGACTTTTATTCCTCCCATCCTTCGAATATTCCACAAGATAACAGCTTTCCGCTTTTCCTCATTCTTTCAGCTTCATCAATGAACAACATTTAAAAAACCTCACTTCATAACTCAACGCGTGTTCGATTTACATCAATCGTATTTTATTCGACACCTTGAAGGTCCTCTATATCAGTAAAGTTGCACCAGGCCGTTTTTACGGCGAATGAACCCCTGCCAAACCGTAAAATCTCCTCTTAGTCCACCCCTTCCATCCTTAAGTCCCATAAAGAAAATCTATTCCGGCTGACCAACCACCAGAAAAATAAAGGCAGAAAGACGAGAATCGTCCCGAACGTTTGAGGTCTGAAAAATTGTTTCCTACACGAGCTCCAAAAGTTTTTATTAAATCTGAACGGCGGAAATATGAGAATTTCCCAAGTTTTTACGTTTCAATCATCCTGTCAAACACCCTCGCTGGAACTGCACGAACGAGATGTCTACAGGAAATGGGTGGAAACACTTGTACTGGGCGTTCAGAGTCAAACTGCCATCTTAGTCATCCATCGAGAAAACAAGTTTGAATTTGATTCTTGGACATGCAGGTAGAAAATCCTTCAACACATTTATTTCGGACTTTCTCGAGTTGTCAAAATCGGACTATTTCAAATCGATTTCTTGCGTGAACCGGCGCGGCGGTGGGATCGAGCTGTATTTACTTTTGAGGAGACCTCGCGTTCTTTGGGATGAAAATTTGACCGCTTTCGACTCTCGAGACGCCTTTTTTTTATTATTGAACACTCTGCTTGCTGAGATAATCCTATATCGGATTCCAATAATCGAACTAAACATCCCATGTCCCCGTTATTCCTCCCAATTAGTAATCTCGCACCTTGTATTGTGGAGGATGGAACAAATCCCACTTATCGGATTATTCGCTCACACATATTTTCCGGAAGGAAAACAAAAACATGTTATTTCCTTCTCGCAACCATAAATCTGGCCCGCAATAAACGGCCGACAGAAAATGGAAATATGAATATCCGAAACGTCGTACGTGAATTGATTCCGGGACTCAATAAATCCTCCCGTGGGAATAAGATGAAAGGTTCTTCGTGGAATTTATTGGTCTCAATAGTGTGCTATCTCGTTGAATGAATTATGTGTGTCGTTTCAAAAATCCACATGGAACGTCAATTATTCTCTTGTATTCATTATTCATAAAGAACTATTGATTTTTCAATGTTCGAAGAGGCTAACTTTTTTCAAAAGAATTTTAAAACATGCTACAGGAAATCTTTATCTTTATTGTAGTAGATAATTTCCGATTTCTGAGATTTGTTCAACAGTTTTGTTGGGTTGACGGGGACATGATTATCAGAAAATGTCTCAATCGAACGTTGATTACGAAGCTTCGATTCTTGGAGAAGTGGATTCTCTTCAGCTGCTGCATTTTAAAACTGTTCGAATCGAGTTATGCCGGATGGTCTGCGAATTGGGTAGTGAAGGGGGCGTAGAGAAGTTTCATACTGGGCTTTCCCTTCGAGGAGGGGTTGCTGACGTTGAAGCAATTGCCCCCCCACGAGCGCTCGGACCATAATATGGAATACGAGATTGAATTTTAACCGCGATCCGATTTGATTCCAGACCGCACCGTATAAGTTTTAGCTCGATTGGGAAATCTAGTTAGTGGTACATAACAGAGAATGATATTTATATAGTTTCCAGCAATATGTATCGAACCAGTTTCGCCCCTTCAAGTTGTCGGTCTGCTGCGTTGTCAGATTGTTTTCCAGGTTTTCCCTTTGGACGGCTGTTGTAATAATGAAATGCTAATTTTTGAAATTTCTCATACACAGAACCAGCCACCCCCGATCCAAACAGGATTTATTCCGTGTTCCGTTTATTTCAAGAATTTCTCAAATAAGACATAGCTAGAAGAATAATATACGGCTGTTTATCTGAAATTATCGAATTCAGGAATGAAAATTGGAAAATTATACTAAGCGCAAGCCAACAAAACAATTCATGTATTGATTTTTATATTTGCAGTCGTAGACCGGTTTCGATCCATATAAGATCTCACCAGTAAGATTAGCAAAATGATAAAATACGATGTGAGAAACAGAAACCTTGAAACATAAGGCAACGTGGACCTGAGAAAATTTCCCAAATCACGCCACCTTTCCGTTCCAAGAGCAACTGTCTCAAATCTAGTGTAATTTTCCAATTTTCATTCCAGAATTCGATAATTTCAGATAATCAGCCGTATATTATTCTTCTAGTCAATTATTCAGACGAATAAGGTTGAAGCTTGAACCCGTGAATTCCATGTGTGACCGTATATGCTCGTAATGTTTGAGGCGCGTCATAAATGTGTATTTGTGTCAGGGAGTCGATAAGACAGTTTATGATCTACAGATATTTGAGACGGTTGCTCTTGGAACGGACAGGTGGCGTGATTTGGGAAATTTTCTCACATCGAATTCATCATTTTGCCATCATACATGCGTGAAAGAAAAACCTCACCATCAAAAAATTACATGGTTTTTCTGAAGATATAAATAAGTACACTTTAAGTTGTATACAACACACAATAAGACAATTTATTGTGATAATATACATATTTCAGTTTGTTCTTGGCATTAAGCCAATTCTTTCATCTTTCACTTGTAATAATTGGGGAATACTTATTCAAAATTACATGGATTATTTAAATTCAAATGCTTTGCTTGAGTGGAAAATACTCCAGACTTTCGTAAATGCATGGAATCAGTCTGTAGGTATCAGAAAGGATGTCGTTAGTTTCAATCGGCGTGATAAGTTCGAAAAAGACCACCCATGGTCCCATAATCTACGCCTAGAATTCGCAGTCGTTGAAATTGTTTATGTTACCGTAGATTACGAACGTTCGGTCTCACAGGAAAATGCACTGTAAGCATCTGGGCATCCACTCTGGAGTTGTGGATTCTTTTTGAAAAGGGGGGTAGAGTTTACTTTTGGAGAAGACGGAAAATTCAGAGGCAGTTACTCGGCGAAAAGGGAGACGCTCGGCGAAAATGGAACCCACGAAGGGTAAAATCGGACGACGGTTTCGGGGGCGGTGTAGGAAACTAGTGTTGTAATTTTCAGGGGAGGATTCTATTAGTTTTCGGATTAAGGGAGTAATTGTGTTAGATCGTGGAAATAAGTGTTCGGGAAGTTTATTTTGAGTAGAGTTAAAAGCCGTATTTTCTGTTTCGAGTGCGAATAAAAATAAAGGCCATTATCGTGTGTGGGTGGTTTAGTTTCCAAATAGGTACAAAAGAGAAAATTAGGTGGTTTGCAGACCAAGGTAGGAAAATTCAGCTCAAAGCTCTAACCCCTATGAATGTGAATGGTGTTATTGTAATTCCCAATATCGATACCTTTTTGCCAAATTATCGTAAGCCTCAACGTACTACGTTGAGGCTTACGATAATTTGGCAAAAAGGTATCGATATTATTGATATCTCGATCTGAAGTTGATTTGATGTATGTTCGATTTTACGTACGAAATTTGAATATTAGTTGCAGTTGATTATTTGACCCCTCGTACATTTCGATTAGTATGTTGATAAGAGGTAACAGTTGGATTGTTTGATTTAATTACGATTATGAGAAATTAGGTGAACGATAGATGCTTTATTTAGATATTCTTTTTGATGTCTGTGAAAATTTCGATTTTATGTACGCATTTTACCATCATTCTTCGTAAATATAATATGTTCTTTAAAGTTTCGAGGTTTTCTTTCCTCAGGAAATATAAGACAAAAGAATCTCTCTTCGTGCAGAGAGCACGAACCTAGACCTTCTCGGAAAATAGATGTGATATGGTGACAGCGGAATACGATTAATAAGGGTAGAAACCCTGGGTTCAGTACACACTCACGAGATCAATACAATTTTAGGAAAGTACTTATTCAATGAACAAAATGAAGCAACTTATACTAAATCAAAGAGAAGTAGTTAAAAAACAATGAACATAGCCAATTATAATGACTCATTTAAACAATTCAGACCATGTTTGAAACGTAAATAAGATAAAATGAATAAGTGAGATTGTCAAAAAAAATCCAACAGATCCTATCCTGAACTTGCTCAAGTCTGCCACAGTCAAGGACATCAATATCATTCAATATCAATGACTTTTTATGATATTTTCATTTTGAGTCCATACTTCAACAAATTTTTTGTCACTTTGATCTTCGAGCTATGAGAACCAATATCAAATTTTTGAGAATTTAAAGGCAAACCAAATTGACGATTTTAGTCGCACTCGAAAATAAGCGACACTTAAGCAAGCGATCTCACCCTGTACACCCATCTTAAATATTCAATCCTAATTCAATAAGATCAGGGTGAAACCCACCCTCGACATCAATATCGTCTCATCACAGACGTCCCTAAAAGGAAACACGCGATAACGAAAATTGAATTCGCGATACAGAGGACGTATGCTTCCATGACTACCGAAGAAGAAATACCGTTTTCGCAATCGCGGAACCCCGAAATGCTAATGGGGTTGAAACACCAGCCGACTGGATTTGAAATATGCCATGTTTGTGCTTGAATCTATTTCGGAGTTTGGGAAATGGGAATGATAAACAGAAACGAATGGACCCTGTATTTGGATGGGGCTCCGCGTTATTCGTCGAGATGAGGATGCTGCAGGCGGACGAACTCCGTGGATTCGCAGTGAGTTATTATGTCGCCTTGAGAGCAATGAATAAACATTGTTGTTAATTTATTTTCCTCCTCCAATGAACATCCAAAACAACAAAGACCATTTCAGGAAATTATAATGAACCAAACAAATTCAGCAGACATTCCATAAACGCACCATGAAAGCAGGATCGGTGAAAATCCCAATTCGAAAAAAAGACAGAAACCAATTACAGTTCGTAAAAAGATCTGTTCGGGCGATCGGGATAGTTTTCTAGCATCCTCTTCGGACAGTAAGCGTCGTTGTTGGAATTGAATACACATTTTAATGGCTTTTACATTGCTCTCATGTCCAACACAGGTTCATTTCAGGAGGGGGAGGACGCGATATAATCCGAAGAATGGACGGGAGATGGGCCATTCAATTTTATTTGAAAGAACTCCGGAGATTCCATTGTGTTATATCATTTTCGTGTAAGGAATTGTTCGCGTACTTGGGAAATTGGTTTTTCGAGGAATTTTCGAGACTTGGAATTGAACTTGATGAGCTCCCATATATTTATCTTGATATTATCGATCATAATTCTGAATTGAATATTCCATATTCGATGAAATCCTGCTGATGAATATTTATTATAGGCAAAAACCCCGATAGACTCTCGAAAACTGGATGCGAAAACACGCCCCTTAATCTATATTCATTTCGAAGCCATTATGTTTTCTCATCGTTCTCCTCGATTTTTTCGAGGAACAGATTACGGGCGGAACAACGAGTTAACCGAATTATCCCGAAAGATATTTTTTTTCGATATCGAGGGGATTGGAATATCTGGAAGATTGAGATTGAATGCGGTTTTTGGGGAAATAAATTTCCGTATTTTATGTTGTATTTATCAAGGGAATATATGGGGGTTCATTTGGGCGAGTGAAGGGGACGGTTTATTCTCATTTCGTTGACAGTTTCCGATTTTTTCGGGTTATTTTAGGAGCGGTAGAAAAACAACAATAGGAATCGGATTGCGTGGTATATAATTTACAGTAGGGATTCTTTAAAATTGTTTTATATTCACAAAATTGAATACTTCTGTGAAAACACAAGCAAGCACAAATTTGGTAAGTTACTTTATTAAATTAGACGGGTCAAATATATTTCTTTCTAATATCGAAAATTAATTTTTTTCATCAAATTTTTCATGTAGACATAAAAAAAATTATCGTAAAAAATTTGGACGTTTAGAAATTCGAATTCCTAAAATTTCCAACTTCAATATTCAGTAGCAGCCAGAAAAATAATTTCTTCGGAAATGCAAGAACAGTTTCGACATATACAACCTTGAATTGTATAAATAACATATATTTCTTTTCAATATCGAAAAATTTTCATTGAAAAATTTGTGTACGTTTATCTTCTCGAAATTTTTTTTAGTCAAGAAAAATTTTTGTTCGTTTATCTTCTCGAAATTTTTCATATAATCACATTCGGCCACGTTGATTTCAAATATGCTTCCAGTTTCCCCATAGACCTTGCAGTTTTGAGTCACCACACGTCGATATTCTCAAAAAATTATTCGTTTGGCAAAAAAAAATCATAGAATGTTTTATGAACGTTATAGGAACACTAAGAAATTTTTTTTTCTGTAGCCAGAGCATGCAGCAAAATGGAAAAAAACCACACTGACCAGGGTCAATCCATTTCCATGAAGAAAAATTTCAAGTTTCGACATTCAAAAATGGGGTTTTCTGAAATTTAATTGCAGTAGCGGCCAGAAAAATTATTTGTCGAGAAAAAAATTACGAAAAGCACTGCCGTGAAGGCAGGAGCTTTTGAGCGCTCGTACATGCACCTTGTAGGTAGATTCGCATTTTCCAGTTTTAGAAATCAATTGAAGGAATTTTTGACAGCTGTCAACAAAATTCTGAAACTTAGGCGAAACTCCAGACTTCATGTCGGTGCTTCAGCTGATCAATTTTTTTCCGATAATTCGCTAGAATTTTCCACGGTATCTATGGTCTTGGTAATGCGATCTGGACAAAATTTTGCACGTAGTTTGAATACATTATTCCTCAGCTAGGTGCATAATTTCATTCCAATCCGATCAGTAGTTTCGAAACTATCAGGAAAAAAATATTTTGAACGGCCATATTTACGGAACCCCTAGTCTAATTTTGCTCATCGATGAACGTGACCGTGGAATTTGCGATCCAAACCCACCCTGAAAATTTCAAGTTCCTAGGCCTTTCCGTTCAAAAGTTACAATTTTCTATGGTTTCTATGGTTCTGGTCATGCGATCTGGACAAATTATTGCTTCAATATATAATTCTCGATTAAAATGAAAAATTTCATCTCGATCGAATCCGTAGTTTCGAATTTATCGAGAAAACAAAATTTCAAACGACCGTATTTACGGAACCCCTTGTATAATGTTGCTCATAGATGAACGTGATCACGACATTCGAGATCCACACCTATCCTGAAAATTTCTAGTACCTAGGCGTTTCCGTTCGAAAGTTACAATTTTCTATGGTTTCGATGGTTCTGTTCATGCGATCTGGACAAAATTTCACATGTAGCTTGAACACCTCATTTTACATTTGAGTGCAAAATTTCATTTCGATCAAATCTGTAGTTTTCGAGTAATCAGGGAAACAAAACTTTGAACGGCCATATTGACGGAACCCCTGGTGGAATTTGGCCCATTAACGAACTCAACCGAGGCATTTGGGAACTGAACCCACACTGAAAATTTCAAGTCTCTAGGTTGTTCCGTTCGAGAGTTATCGTGCTTACGGCCGGACGACTGGACGGAAAGACTCGAATTTTCCGACGGATTCGTCATCAGTGAGTCGAACATAGTCGATTGAAACCATTTTCGGCTCAAAATTCGAAAAATACAGACATCGTGACGAAATGATAAAGCCCTCGTGTAAGTAGTACGAGCGCTCAAAAAAGAACAGGTTCGGAATATAAACCCTCGAAATATAAAAAAAATATATATAATATTTAATAATATATAATTTTTCGGCAAATTTTAGACAATGAAGAAAAATTTTCGTAAAAAATTTTTTTTCGCTTATCTTCTTGATATTCCCCGTATAGAATTATTCTGCCACGCTGATTTCACATGCGATAGGCTTCTTCATTGAACTCATCGTTTCGTCTGTGCATTTGACGAGTTATTCGGCAAAAAAAATCATAAAATATTGTGGAAACGTTATAGAACCCCTCGAATACTTTTTCTTAGTAGCTAAAGCATGAAGACAATTAGAAAAAAATCCACACCCAACAGGGCCAATCTATTTTCATAAAGGAAAATTTAAAATTTCGACCTTTGAAAATGAGGACTCCTAAATGTTTTAACTTCGAAGTGCAGTAGCGACTAGACAAATTATTTTCCGAGAGAAACAAGAATAGTTTTGGAATCCACATCCTTGAATCAAAGATATAACATATATTTCTCTTCAATATTGAATATTAAATTTTTTGTCAACAATAGACAATAATGAAAAAATTAAAAATCCATATAAATTATATTCGACCAATGTCTACTATCATGAAAAGAATACCACCGTGATTGATAAAACAGCCATTCTTCCACATTCAAAAACGCATCAATCACGCAACGGGGCGTGGGGGGGAGGAGAACCTCCGAAACCCCAACGTCGAAAAATCGTTCTCTCGTCCAAAGCCATAACGAAATTACCGCAACGTGTTTACGGTCGGAAGTAATTTTCGTAAAATTGACAGAATGATATGCGGCCTCGAATTTTACAATTCCGCCCGAACCAAAACCAGGCCGCAGATTGAGATTCGGACGCGTTTCATTAGGCGTGAAATGCCGCTGACGTTTCCTGACGCGCGTCCCTCCGCGCTGGCGAAATCGCATCAGGGACGATCCGATCGGCTCGGCCCGTTCGGGCGTGAAATATTTCCCGGTTTAAGGTCGAAGCAGTAGCGGCTCGTGAAAAGTTTTTATATTTTGAAATCAAATCTTAATATTCACCACTTGTAACCAAGCGAAAGCGTACGACGTGCGTCAAACGGATTCGAACAATATACAGTGACTTTATACAGGACAGTGGCGACAATAGATGTCCACTTTTTGATTGGTTGTCCGCGTCACGTGGTATAAATCGCCATGTAGCGTCAAAATATTTTATGTTTACTTAGTGATTTGAGCAGTTATCTTGGTTTTATCGAAGATAAACTTTTATTTGACTATTTCCAAACAAGTATACGTAATATCCATCTCAGCTCATTGCATTTGGAATATTAATAACAAAGCAGAATACCATGTTTTGCAGCAATTCTTCCTGTGGATCCTGATTCTTCCTGTGGATCCTGAGAGAAGAAGCAGTGGCAAATTGAAACTAGGAACAATAAATGGACCCCCATAAACAACTCATATGTGAGGTATGTTTTAAGAAACATTGATGGTTCATATTCGAGGTTATATAAATAAAATAATTCAATTGCAGGTTCACTTTTCTGCTGATATGTGGGAGAAAACTCGAGAGGATGGAACTCGAAAATTGGAGATCAATACTATGCCCACTATATTTTCATTTTCAAAAAACAAACCATCAAGAAAACTCCCTAATCGAGGAGCAGTGACAATTCCCGAGAAAATCAAACCTCTCAAAGTAAATCATATTTATTGGACTATATTGAACCACATTTTAGGAGCTTTTGAGCGCTTGTACATCCACCTTGTAGGTAGATTCGCATTTTCCAGTTTTAGAAATCAATTGAAGGAATTTTCGACAGCTGTCAAAAAAATTCTGAAACTTAGGCGAAACTCCAGACTCCATGTCAGTGCTTCAGCTGACCAATTTTTTTTCGATAATTCGCTAGAATTTTCTACGGTATCTATGGTCTCGGCAATGCGATCTGGACAAAATTTCGCACGAAGTTTGAATATCCTCAGCTGGGTGCAAAATTTCATTCCAATCCAAGCAGTAGTTTCGGAACAATCAGGAAAAAAATATTTTGAACGGCCATATTTACGGAACCCTTAGTCTAATTTTGCTCATTGATGAACGTGATCGCGACATTTGCGATCCAAATCTACCCTGAAAATTTCAAGTTCCTAGGCCTTTCTGTTCAAAAGTTATAATTTTCTATGGTTTCTATGGTTCTGGTCATGCGATCTGGACAAAATATTGCTTCAATATATCATTCTCGATTAAAATACAAAATTTCATCTCTCCGTAGTTTCGAAATTATCGAGAAAACAAAATTTCAAACGACCATATTCACGGAACCCCTAGTATAATTTTGCTCATTGATAAAAGTGATCACGTCTCTAGGCGTTTCCGTTCAAAAGTTACAATTTTCTATGGTTTCTATGGTTCTTCTGGTCATGCGATCTAAACAAAATTTCACATGTAGCTTGAACACCTTATTCTCCATTTGAGTGCGAAATTTCATCTCGATCAAATCTGTAGTTTTCAAGTAATCAGGGGAACAAAACTTTGAACGGCCATATTTACGGAACCCCTCGTGGAATTCTGCCCATTAACGAACTTAACCGAGGCATTTGGGATCTGAACCTACACTGAAAATTTCAAGTTTCTAGGTTGTTCCGTTCGAGAGTTATCGTGCTTACGGACGACCGGACGGACAGACTCGAATTTTTCGACGGATTCGTCATCAGTGAGTCGAACATAGTCGATTGAAACCATTTTCGGCTCAAAATTCGAAAAATACAGACATCGTGACGAAATGATATAGCCCTCGTGTAAGTAGTACGAGCGCTCAAAAAAGAATTTCAATAATAGTTTAATGTTCCGAAGAATCTAATATGTCCTAAAAAAAGATCCCATTTTCTTCTATAATAATGATGATTTCGGTTAACTGATATCTGATATACTATTTCAATTTTGATTTGGCTTGTGACAGTCAAGATGTTATACTTTTGAAAATTGCATCGTTGCTGCCGGTTCAAAAATTTTACAAATTTCACTCAACTCAAAATGTTAAGAGGATATTCATTATTTTTTTTGTAATAGGGCATTGTTTTGGAACTTTTCAGACATGGAAGCTACCTCAAAACAATATAAATTAGTCATTTCCACTCAAAATATGAATATTGAAAGATTGTCCTGTCTTTGCAATAATATACCTTATTTTCATAAATTGAAGAGTTAAATTATTGATAAGAGTCTCAGTATAATCATTAAATAAATTCTGTATACAATGGTATAATCATACAATATTTGAAAGTGCCGTCAAAGGATCAGCGAATATGACGGTCGTTGCACATTTATAACAGATATTTAGAGTTGAATTTGAATACTTTTCCTATTAAAAGGCAATGATTGAGTAACTATTCCAATTGTAAATCAAGTTGCATATAAAAATTTGAAGGTATTCAGTTTATATTTGAATATTTCGTTGAGAAACTGCTATTCCAGTACTATTTCATTTGAAAGAAATTTGACGCAACATGGCGGAGCTTATATCCCTATTGTCGCCACTGTCTTGTATAAAGTCACTGAAGGACAATATTGAATGCATCTACTTATGTCAGATCGTACATTGAGACAATCTAGTCTAGGGATTAGGCTCTGGAAATAATTCTCAATTTACATTGATCGGCCAAGATTAAAAAGTTCATACAGAGGCGTATCAGGTAGAGACAGAAACTGCAGCTCTTAAACATCAGCCGCCACTATTTGTTATGCAGTAATTACATTATAATATTCTCATCTCAGTACTCTTTTAGAGCTGCGAAGATAAAACATATCAAACACAAAAATATAAAAGATATTCCTTTCCAATTTGCACTAACTCTCTCAAGAACTTCTTCCCAGCAAAGTCCCCGTCTCGAAGGCGATGATATTAAAATTTTTCTCTGAGCACGGTATACAGATGAAGACTCCCAGTATTAAAATTACTTCAGCTTCCAATTAATCCAAAAACAGTATCCTCTCGAGGGGACTACGTTTCTCCTAGAGCTCGAAGATAAGACCAAGCTCGCGCTTTCCTTGCTCCTCTTATTTTTATTCGTGAATCCGGCGGATGATATTACATTTACATAATTTACGATATGAAACTGGAATCTTAATCTGAGTGGCTAGAGCTCTAGTTATCTCTCGAATAAATGGGTCTTTTCCGTTCTTTGTACATGAATCTGTTTTGCTTTTATTAGTGTTGTGTCCGAGGAATTTTTGATGAGGATGAAAGATGATCTGCATAACAGGCAGGAAGAATTGTGGGTCCTCGATCTGGATTCCCGGATACTTGAGCATGAATAAATTGTATGAATGATAGCAACTTCAAGCGAAGAAAACTCAACATTTTATCCGATAGAGACTGTGGCGCGGCAGCCCTAATTTTAGGGGTTGATATTTTCATCCTGATCGGTCCGCCCGAGAAGGGAAAATCGAAACACTCGAGGGCGACGTCAGCGGCAACGTCTCATGGTTAATTCAATCAGGCAACGGCGAATCGCAACAGCCAACTTTTTACGCCCGGAGCATTTTGCGCTAAACGGACTTTTAACGATGTTACCGTCGACTTTGCATGTGCCCGGGCATTACGGGGAACCGGAGGACTTTTTACGACCCCGGTTTATCGGAATTCCGATTGAAAGACGATGGGATTATTTATTTTCACGACGGGATGATAGTTGGAATGATTTCTCGTTGAAAGCTTCGGAATTTTCGGGATATCATGACGTTGTTACATTGAAGATGCAATGATATAACGGGTGGGAGTAAACTATCTGAATTGGATGTCCAGAGAGCCTCATGTTTATCCACTTTTCAATAGGTTGCAAAATGGCGGAGGAGCCAAGGATATGCAATATGCTCTATAAATTTTTTATAATCAACTATTTTACCTTAATTCTACCACAAACATAATATTATTCCATTAAATCTTCCTTTCTTGGAAATTATCGATATTGTGATTCAATGCTAATCGATTAACCACGAGAGATAACGTTTGGTTAGGGATATTCAACCCTTATTCAGAAAATCGGCTAGAAACATTATTCGTCCATAAAAGCAAGAATAGCTTCGGCATCTTAACCCTCGAATTATATGAAAATTTATATTTTTTTTCAATATCGATAAGAATTTTTTTCGGAAAATTTTCCTTATGATGGTCAAAAAAATTCTCGTAAAAAAATGTTTGTTCGTTCATCTTCTCGAAATTACTTATATGATCTCATTCGACCACGCTGATTTCAAATATGCAATCAGTTTCCCTATAGAGCTTAAAGATATGTCTTAGCATAAGACGAAATCGAAAAAAAAAAATTCGTTCGGCAAAAAAAATCATAGAATGTTTTAGAACGTTAAGGAACACTAAGAAATTTTTTTTATAGCCAGAGCATGCAGCAATATAGGAAAAAATCCTTTAATGAACAGGGTGAATCCATTTCCAAAGAGGAAAATTTCCAGTTTCGACATTCAAAAATTTGGGGCTCCTGAAATTTTGATTTCAAAGTGTAGAAGCGGCCAAAAAAATTATTTGTCGAGAAAACAAGAATAGTTTTGGCATTTACAGCCTCGAATTATATAAAAAATATATATTTCTTTTCAATATCGAGAAATATTTTTTTCGGCAAATTTTCGTCAAAAATTTTTTGTTCGCTTATCTTCTTGAAATTCTCCGTATAGAATTATCTACCAAGCTCATTTCAAATGGTCGGCTCCTCCATTGAACTCATCGTTTCGTCGTTGCATTTTTCGAAAACTGAGTTATTCGTCAAAAAAATCATAAAATGATGCAGAAATGTTCAAGGAATTCTCTACTCTCTCTACTTTTTATCAGTAGCCAAAGCATTCAGCGTATAAGACAAAAATTCACACCCATCTATATTCGTAAAGGAAAATTTTGGACCTTTGAAAATGGGCATTCCTTAATGCCAAGGATATGCAATATGCTCTATATAAATTCTTCATAATAAACTATTATACCTTAATTCCACCACAAACATAATATTATTTCAATAAATCTTCATTTTTCGGAAATAATCGATATTGTGATTCAATGCTATTCGATTAACCACGAGAGATAACATTTGGTTAGTGATATTCAACCCTAATTTAGAAATTCGATATATATCGTGGAAAATCACTCCTTCTCTTTTAATTATCCAGAGTATCATGCTAAACGATGGGATAACGACCATGTAATATGACCAGGAGCTTGAGATGAGGGTTGAAGCGAAAGTTTGGATTCGGACAAGTGAGGTTTTCTTTTTAGATTTTTTCCTGAACCAACACAGTGTTAATTCGAGAGTGCCATGAGGTTATTCTTGAAATATTTGTGGTATGTATGAAGCGTTGGTTTCAAAAACACAGTTTTTCTCCTCATAACTCATGATGACGGGTTGAAATTAAAACACGAAATTCAGAACAAGCAACGAGGAGAAATAACAGCGAACAGTCCAAAACAAACCAATTAAAAATCGCTCAGACATTCACGCAAAAAGCAGGATACAATCGAGTCGCCGACTCGATTTCGTGCCCTCCAAGCGTGCCAACATGAAAAATAGCAGAAAAACCCCCATCAATCAGTGTCCGACTATTTGGGAAATGTCAATCGGAAGTTTGACATTCGGTAACCCTTCGGCACATCTATTATCTTGTCGTCGAAGATAATTACTTTTCTTTCATTCTGTCGTCCTTTCCACTCCGTAAATCAATATCGGTTCTAATGAATAGGGGGATGATGATATCACTGAGTTGTCGAAGGCTCCATCGCCTGCTATATCTGGGAAAACCATACGAAAATGTGAAAGGGGAGTAATTTTCCGGAGTTTGGAGTTTTTATGACGCCATATACAAGCGAGGGAAGTGATTTTGGTTTTTGTTAGAATGATATGGGGCTGGATATGAAAGCTGCATTCTTTGAAGGGTTTTCGATTACTTCGAATGTATTATCTAAATTGCACGTGTACTATAAAATTTCTTTACAGGATATATAAATTTGGATCACCTTTCTGTTCTGAGTTAGGTCCCGATTAAATTTTACCGATTCTCGATTATTCTTGATATGAGTTTCTAATTGGTATGAAATAATTAAATTTCTCCACAATTTTTTTTCATAACTCTTGAAGTTTCCGAGATACTCGGATCTAACTCAGAAGATTGGGGTTACAAATGGGATTCAGATGGGAATTGTTGTCAGAATCTGCAAGGAGGTGTTTTTTCAAGGTTGCTCTGACTTCTTAACACTGACTATTTTCTATAGTTTCATTTCAGTTTTTATTCTTTTTTGTATATTGCTTTTTTTGAAGAATTTTTGTTCACTTATCTTCTCGAAATTCCTTATGTAATCTCATTCGACCACGTTGATTTCAAATATGCAGACAGTTTTCCTGTCGACCTCAAAGTTTTGTCTCAGCATAAGTCAAAATTTTCAAAAAATTATTCGTTTGGCAAAAAATCATAGAATGTTTTATGAATATTATAGGAACACATAGAACAAATAGGAACTTTTTTCTGTAGCTGGAGCACGTAGCAAAATGAAAAAAAATTCACACTGACCAGGGTCAATCCATTTCCATATAGAAAAATTTCAAGTTTCGACATTCAAAAATGGGGTTCTCCTGGAATTTCAATTCCAAATTGAGGTAGCAGCTAAAATTATTTGTCGAGAAAAGCATGAATAGTTTCAGCATATACACCCCCGAATTATATAAAAAATATAAATTTCTTTCCAATATCGAAAAATATTTTTTTCGGAAAATTGTCCTTGTAGATGGTCAAGAAAAATTTTCGCTCGGTCATCTTCTTGACATTTTTCATATACTCTCATTCGATCATGCTGATTTCAAATATGCAGTCAGTTTCCCTATAGACCTTTGAGAAAATCATTCGTTTGGCAAAAAAATCAGAGAATCTGTTATGGACGTTAAAAGAAGAATAAGATATATTTTTTCTGTAGCCAGAGCATGTAGCAAAATAGGAAAAAATACACACTTACCAGGGTTACATTTTACTTATTCTCGATTATTATGAGGAGTTATTTTTAATATGATTCTCTAATTGGTATGAATTAATTAAATTTCTCCACAAATTTTCCGATTTTTCAATAGTTATTCTGTTATTCGCAGCCATCCAAAAAATCGAAAATAAAAAAAAAACGGACTAGCCGTTCTCAAGTTATGATTTAACTTTGTTTTGTATGGAGATTCGCTTTTTTGTAGAATAACTTCAAAAATCGATGGAATGATCAAACTTAAAGATATAAATGGGATGAAGATGGAAATTGTGGTTAGAATCTGCAGAGTGGTATTTTTTTAAGGTTGTTCTGACTTCTCAAACCTGAAAATTTTTGTTGATACCCCACTGAGTATTTTCCATAGTTTGATTTCAGTTTTTATTCCTTTTCTGTATCTTGCTTTGTATCGTACCTGCGCCTATTCACGATTCAGAATAATCGAAGCTGGAGTTTGGCATTCATCGGAATTATTGAGAAAATTTCAGAGTACAAAAAAACGCAAGATACAAAAAAGTTTCTGAAATAAATGGCAATAACGTCATACTATGAAAAATGGTTAGTGGCGTATGACAAAAAAATTTTAAGGTTAAAAAGAGAGAGTTATCTCGATAAAAGTATCACCTGCAGAATCTCACAACAATTCTGATCATCATTTCATTTAAACCTCAAAAGGTACTTCATCTCCTAAGATTGATCAACATTTTCCAGAAATTAGAAAAGTTATTAAGAAAAACAGAAGAAATGTGGAAACTTGAACACCCTGTAGCTTGGCTATGGAACTTCAGCAGACCTATTTTCATGGGAAATGTTTGTCTTGAAATTGAACATTTTATGGACTGTTGAAGTTATTCTACAAAAAAGTGGACCACCCTGTATAAACAGATTGCTTATGTGGAAATTCTTCGTTTTTACTGAGAGTTCCTCGTCAATTTCCGAAATATCTTTCTTTCAACCCCGACTGTACTACAGTATAGTTATCAGTAGTAAATATCAACGATTGATACGGTATAAAGACCGAACGAAATCCAATCCAATCCATATCACTTCATCATCCCTCTCGAAAAATTTGCCGAAGAGAGATAACTCCCCCTTTCGAGCTACATTCATCAAATTTCGCTGGAGCACCACTGATAGAGGAAATATAAGGACTGAAAGCCGCCTTTGATCGATAGACCTATATTTCATTTAGAGCCCGGTCGGTATGTCAGATCCTCTTGCATTTCTACCTATTTATTCAGTTGAAATATACACTCGTTCACGCTCCATTCGTTCATTTTTTTTTTCTCGAAGAACTCCATAGAAGCGTGCACGCGCGAAATGTTGGGAGTTGGAAGTTTTCTTTGATGTCGAGTAGAGAACAAATTGAAAGGACGCTTTCGATGAAAAAACACAGTGGGGGTAGGTAATTGGTATTCGGAATATTCGTTGCAGGGTTGTGGATTGGAGCGAACATTAAAACATGTTTTTCACTTTTATCTCGACTTTGTTAGATTTGAATCGAAAATTTCGAGCGGAATTTTATGGGGGTGTGTGATTTCCCCGAAAAACCAAATTGCAATTTTGGAAACTTTCCCATTCCATTAGTAAAATCGCACAGACGTGGGAGAACGAACAGGATGTGAAAAAAGTTCAATGTTGATCAAATTTTCCACCTATCCCCGCAGGCAGTTGTTCTGCCACTCCACTCCTTCCACAGAGATTCAAATTCAACAGGCAAAGTTTTAATGATGAACTTCCTACCCACCACGGTGTAATATCGACCGTAAACTCATATACAACAAATTTTAATTCCATCCGACTTTCCCACCCCTCACTTGTCGACAGCTGACAAAATTGAAGTCGAATTGTCTCTCAACTGAAATATTAAACATGGGGGGCATCCAGAGGCTGGAAAATGCGAATGAATATAAGTATTTCCGCTTTTCTCGCCGGCATCTCGGGAGGATATTGGTTTTTTGTCGGGAGAATAAAGCTGCGGGTTGCGATAAATATCAATTATCTCAATTGAGTCGAAAAAGTCCATGTTCGTTATGAGGAAGGCGTTGTATTACCACCGTAATGGTCGAACCGAAGCTGTTATTGATTTCGAGCCCATAATGACGGAACTTCCAGCGCGTTAATGATGGAAAAACAATAGCCTATATGCTCAACTGGGTATCGGAAAATATATTCTGAGAATTCCATCGAAATCCATGCAGCCGATCGTGATGATGAAATATTTGTTCGTGAGAAACATATTATTTATTTTGTGCTTTTATGTTGTTTATATCTATCAATTTATAGTATCTTTTTTACTCCTATTGAATTATATATTCATTATTCAAATACTTTTGAGCAAATGATAGTATATGTAAACAAACACCGTGAGTTATAATAACTCACTACCTACTTTAACTCCCTGTCTCTGTGCTTCTGAACAAGCCGATTAGCCAAAAAGGAACAGTCCATTATTGGCATTGAGGGGAGGTCAGTTGAATAATTTTGACGTTTTCTCAAATTGAGTTGATACCTGATTATTATTGTAAATGTTTTGCTGAAAAAGATGAATTCAGATAGTGAAGAAAAATTATTCTATACACTTTCAGAAATTAGACGATCAGCCAATGTTACCATACAGAATTTATTGCTCGAAAAATCCCAAAACAAATATAAAGGTGTATACAACAATTTTCAAGATTAGTGTAGCAGTAAGAATATTAAGTCATCGTTTACAAAGAATGTTTTTTTGGCATATTTCATTGAACTTAGCACTAAATATAAAGCATCGCCCCTATAGACTTCAAACTCCATGCTAAGAAGCATAATCAACATAAATAATGCATTGTTATAGGTAACTATTAAGATTTGTAAATAAAGTTCTTTCTCTGTACTTGTATCTTAGTATTTATTGTTATAGTCGTAGATAAAGTATAGTATTTAACTTGCGGTAATGGTCATAACTCATTCGCCTTCGGCTCGTGCTGCAAATTTCATCTGCGTGAGTTATGACCTACATTTCTTTTGACCTACATTAGATAATATACAATAATGTAATAATTTTGATTCGTTTTTCCCAAAACAAAAATAATATGCAGAATAAAACGACAAAAAACAGATAAATACAGACGAATAAACATCACACGTTTATGAAATAACTTAATTGGACATTTTTTTTCGAAACAATATACGATCATACCTTTCGAAATCTCGAAAAAATTCATTTGTTTTTCTCATTCTCAGAGCCGGTGCTGCATTTCTGCAGGTCTTATATACCAGCCGCCACTGATCCCAAGTGTGCCCCGCCGTTACTACCATCATTCTCCAATCTATCCTCCAACCTCAGTCCGACCCTGACCAGATATTGGTTTTTCGGAATAGATTAATTCAAAATAAAGTACGAGTATATCCACATACGACCCAGATGTTCTATTGAGGGTTTAAATGTTCGTAGATCGAATCACACCAACCGAAAACCAATTTGTTCGCCTGTGATTAAATTCGATTGAACTCGTACAATAACAACAGCAGTTGATCGATAGAGATATGAAGCTCGTTTTGAATAGCCCATTCGATCTTGTGTTTCCCGATTTACTCCATTAAGGGAAGTGGAAGAATAATTTTCTTCCAGATATTTTATTATTATTTTATCAACGTATAGGTACCTACTGTTTATCCTTCTCTACCTGATACGCATCTGTATGAACCTACTACGTCAACAAAACGGCACAGCCCTATCTTCCTGAAGTGCCAACCTTGAATTATGTCCAGGGTCTCAAGGGCAAGATTTGTTCAACGTAGGCTCTGATCTAAGCTGATGGTGCTGCATTGAATTCCACGAATTCAACCTTTGCATTGACGAAAAACTAGAAATCAAACGATAACACCAGCTTTCAAGATTTGCGAACATTGCTGAAAAGTGTGACATTTTCTGATTGCACATTCGGTATATTTTGAAGGATCCTCAAGATGGCCAAGGAAAAAATACAACTACAAATAGCGAGAAGAAC
Source organism: Aphidecta obliterata (assembly GCA_963966015.1). Classification (NCBI taxonomy): domain Eukaryota; kingdom Metazoa; phylum Arthropoda; class Insecta; order Coleoptera; family Coccinellidae; genus Aphidecta; species Aphidecta obliterata. The sequence continues at coordinate 31,474,318 of OZ014428.1, forward strand.
AAGAGGGATAAGACAACACATTCAAATCCATCATCACCTTAAATAACCCCGAAAAAATTGAATCAGGACAGAAATATCCTTCTTGTCACAAAGTTTGACATTTTCTGATTGCACATTCGGTATATTTTGAAGGATCCTCAAGATGGCCAAGGAAAAAATACAACTACAGATAGCGTAAAGAACATGAGGAATAAGACAATACATTCAAATCCATCACCTTAAATAACCCCGAAAAAATTTAATCAGGACAGAAAAATCATTCTCGTCACAAAAATGTGACATTTTCTGATTGCACATTCGGTATATTTTGAAGGATCCTACAGATGGCCAAGGAAAAAATACAACTACAAATAGCGAAAAGAACAAGAGGAATAAGACAACACATTCAAATCCATTATCACCTTGAATAACCCCGAAAAAATTGAATCAGGACAGAATAATCCTTTCTCTTCACAAAAATGTGACATTTTCTGATTGCACATTCGGTATATTTTGAAGGATCTTACAGATGACCAAGGAAAAAATAGAACTACAAATAGCGAGAAGAACAAGAGGGATAAGACAACACATTCAAATCCATCACCTTAAATAACCCCGAAAAAATTTAATCAGGACAGAAAAATCTTTCGCGTCACAAAAATGTGACATTTTCTGATTACACATTCGGTATATTTTGAAGGATCCTCAAGATGGTCAAGGAAAAAATACATTCACGAATAGTGAGAAGAACAAAACGGAAAGACAACACATTCAAATCCACCATCACCTTAAATAACCCCGAAAAAATTGAATCAGGACAGAAAAATCCTTCTCGTCACGAAAATGTGACATTTTTTGATTGCACATTCGGTATATTTTGAAGGATCCTACAGATGGCCAAGGAAAAAATACACCTTCAAATAGCGAAAAGAACAAGAGGAATAAGACAACACATTCAAATCCATCATCACCTTGAATAACCCCGAAAAAATTGAATCAGGACAGAAAAATCCTTCTCTTCACAAAAATGTGACATTTTCTGATTGCACATTCGGTATATTTTGAAGGATCTTACAGATGGCCAAGGAAAAAATAGAACTGCAAATAGCGAGAAGAACAAGAGGGATAAGACAACACATTCAAATCCATCACCTTAAATAACCCCGAAAAAATTTAATCAGGACAAAAAAATCTTTCGCGTCACAAAAATGTGACATTTTCTGATTACACATTCGGTATATTTTGAAGGATCCTCAAGATGGCCAAGGAAAAAATACATATTCAAATAGTGATAAGAACAAAACGGATAAAAAAACACATTCAAATCCATCATCACCTTAAATAACCCCGAAAAAATTGAATCAGGACAGAAAAATCCATCTCGTCACGAAAATGTGACATTTTCTGATTGCACATTCGGTATATTTTGAAGGATCCTACAGATGGCCAAGGAAAAAATACAACTTCAAATAGCGAAAAGAACAAGAGGAATAAGACAACACATTCAAATCCATCATCACCTTGAATAACCCCGAAAAAATTGAATCAGGACAGAAAAATCCTTCTCTTCACAAAAATGTGACATTTTCTGATTGCACATTCGGTATATTTTGAAGGATCTTACAGATGGCCAAGGAAAAAATAGAACTACAAATAGCGAGAAGAACAAGAGGGATAAGACAACACATTCAAATCCATCACCTTAAATAACCCCGAAAAAATTTAATCAGGACAAAAAAATCTTTCGCGTCACAAAAATGTGACATTTTCTGATTACACATTCGGTTTATTTTGAAGGATCCTCAAGATGGCCAAGGAAAAAATACATTTACAAATAGTGAGAAGAACAAAACGGATAAGACAACACATTCAAATCCATCATCACCTTAAATAACCCCGAAAAAATTGAATCAGGACAGAAAAATCCATCTCGTCACAAAAATGTGACATTTTCTGATTGCACATTCGGTATATTTTGAAGGATCCAACAGATGGCCAAGAAAAAAATACAACTACAAATAGCGAGAAGAACAAGATGGATAAGACAACACATTCAAATCCATCATCACCTTGAATAACCCCGAAAAAATTTAATCAGGACAGAAAAATCCTTCTTGTCACAAAAGTATGACATTTTCTGATTGCACATTCGGTATATTTTGGAGGATCCTCAAGATGGTCAAGGAAAAAATACAACTACAAATATCGAGAAGAACAAGAGGGATAAGACAACACATCCAAATTTATCATCACCTTGAATAACCCCGAAAAAATTGAATCAGGAAAGAAAAATCCTCCTCGCGTATAGAAACCAGAAATCGATCTTTCAATTCCACACAACACTCTTACGAAAAGAAAGAAACGCCACAATCAAATTCACTCGTCTCCCTTAAGCAGAACGGAGTCCGATAGCCGGTTATTTACGGCGTAAATTTAGGTCCCGAAAGTCCAGAACGGATGGAACACCGAGAACAGGATAGCTCATTGAGATAAATCTCCTCGACCGCACGTGTTCCGGAAGAAGCACGTTTCCAGACACGTTCGAACTCGCTCTCGAACCGTTACCATCGAGACACCGACGGTTTGGCCTTCCCAGTACTTTCTGATCCTCCTATATATGATTATTAATGATTTGAAATTCAGTGAGAAAGACCTTAGGATTTATTGAATAAACCAAGTTTAATCCGAAGCAAACTCCAAGGTGTTACCGAGCTTTCCCAACAGAATAGGCTACCCTGGTGACAGACAGGACCCTGCTCATGAGCTGGCTACAATTTCCTCTTCAGTTCCAGAGTTCTAATGAACTCCAATTAGCTGCATAATTTTATTGGTTTGGATTCAATTGGCCAGGATTCGCCTATAATGATGAGGAAGTGCCCTGATTTTTTTTTACCAAGTCAGCAGAACACATTCACAAAGATACCAGGACAAAAAAAAAAAACCTATCTAGCTCCTTCAATGATGTCGTCATCCTCTGAAGACCTCATCAGTAGTCGTATATCCTTCGTCCTCCGCCACTCCGGTAATTATCTCAAATTTCAACATCCTCGCGATCGTCGCCAAAGGAACACTAACCACTTCCAAATGAAACTTAAACTGCACATGAGCACGGTTAATATCCATGAAAGCAAAGACCTGTACGTGTCTGTTCCACCGGATCCCATGGAGTGTAAAAGTCCCATCTGCTTCATATCCTTGCGCCGGGGTTCGAAATGAAGACACGTCTCTGGTGGCGCATTAACCGATGACGCCGAAGCGTAAAAATGTATCTCTTTCATTAAGGAAGTCCCATTTATATTCCGCCAAGAAATTTCATTAGCATATTTCCGCCATTTTGAGTGACTGCAGAAGCCTCGGGGTGGCCAGATGAATTATAACTTTAATTGGGGCACTCGAAGAGTGGCGCGTATCCCTCAGATGAGGAAGGTATGTGGGTTTTTTTCGTTATTTGTGGTTGGAATTTCGTACCCTGCAGGAAATTAAACTCTTGACCAGATGAAATTACTGCTAATATGTTCTATAGCCCAGTGGCGGCTCGTGATCTGTGCTGCAAAGCCTAGGTAATGGAAATAAAATTTGAGAACATCAGAAATGGACTTTTCGTAGCTATAATATTGAACAAAAAGAAAAATTTGAAAAATTACTAAAACCTAACTTCCAAAAAGACACACATAAAGTCGATTTTTCATTCAGCAGCTGCATACCCACCCGTATTTTTCATGAATATTTTTATTTAATTCTCTTGTTTTTTCAACGACTTCTCGGCGTCACAAAAGGAAACCTCTTCACTGCTCAAAAGACGTACAACCAAATGCCGATATTCGCCTGAACTTGACCTCCAAATCGATGGGAGACTATTACCGATCAGCGGGTAATTACTCCCTCTTTTTTTGGCCTCAATTCAATCCCGGCCACCAGTCAGGCGAAGAACGTTAATTTTTATGCTGTTATTACTTTTACTGACGCTCCGGGTGGAATTTATTCACGCCGTAAACGTCGCTTAATGATGATGTAAAATCGTCAGACACCCACTTTATATGATAATAGACGTTCCGGACGAATGGCAATATAAGCAGGATTGCATTTCAACGCCCCGTTTTATTGGCACTGTGTTAGCGGCCGAGTATCTGCCCTGATTTGAGATCGGTAGGGGAGCCATCTGGCCAGAATGTTATGCTGAAGGTTTAAATAGGTAATTGCATATTGGTTTCTGATTTTCTTGATCGATCGATAAATCCATAAAATTCAAGGGAAATGACTTAAGACTTGAAAAAATTCAAAGACACCGAGCAATAATAATATTAATATTATTTAACGAGCGGTAATGTAGGTCATAACTCAGGCAGATGAAGTTTGCAGCACGAGCCGAAGGCGAGTGCTATAATTCATGAAGTGAATTATGACTATTACCGCAAGTTGAATACTATACTTTATCTACGACTAAAACGATAAATACTAAAATACAAGTACAGAGAAAGAACTTTATTTACAAATCTTAATAGTTACCTATAGCAAAGCATTATTTATGTTGATTGCGCTTCTTAGCATGGAGTAGAAAGTCCATAGGGGCGATGCTTTATATTTAGTGCAAAGTTCACTTAAATATGCCAAAAGAACATTCTTTGTAAACAATGACTTAATATTCTTACTGTTACACCAATTTTGAAAATTGTTTTATATACCTTTATATCTGTTTGATTGTCTTATTTCTTAAGGTGTACATAATAATTCATCTTTACTATCTGAATTCATATTTTTCAGCAAAACATTCACAATAATAATTAGGTATCAACTTAATTTGAGAAAACATCAAAATTTTTCAAGTGACCTTCCCTCAATACCAATAATTGACTGTTCCCTTTCGGCCATTCGGCCTGTTCATAAGCACAGAGACAGGAAGTTATAGTATTGAGCACGGTGTCTGTTTACATATACTTTAAATTGCTCAAAAGTAGAGAATATATTATTCAATAGGAATATATAAAACAATGAAAAATAAAATAAAGAATAAGTTTTGCTTAGCAAAGCTTTCCCCTGAACATTCGCAGGTTCCCAACCTCGAGTTTGCATTCATTTATAATGCCATCAAATCGTCGTTCCCTTTCCAATATTGGGCGATGTTCCCTGTACATCGAACGGAAATTGAGTAGCTCCAACGGGATATCCAATATTGGCGGAGCTGATACTGAAAGCAAAAAGAAGACGGGGAATCGCAGCCAACAACTCGATGAGTTTCTCATGTAGCAAAACAAGAACTCATTTCGTATGCTCAGGTGCGTTGGATATCGTGATCCAACCTGGGGGCCCCTTTCTCCGAAATCAATAAGGGAGAACACGGAAGTTGTCTTCTGTGTGTATCCGGGCACGTCCCTGAAGTCGGTGACGGATTGGGGTAGCTCCGTACGTCTATGATGTGGAAATGACATCATAACATCAGGTCTGCTCGCCATACATGCTCTAATGGCGATAAATCTGATGAGCTTGGCAGCCATAAATATCAAACATCAAAATGATCATTTCACTTGGAATCTATTTATTTATTTATTTTTTTTATATCCCGACTCTCCTAGGTCTCCCGAGGGTAAAAAACGGGATTTACGACGGTACCCGAAAAGTTCCCTAATTCCAATTCCGCTGGAGGCAGCCCTTTCCATTCCTTCTTTATGTTGGCTATCTCTGTTTAACCTTAGTCTATACATAAAGATGATCCTTTCACTTGGAAGCTTTTTATTTATTTTTTTTTATATACCGACTGTCCTTGTCTCTCAAGGGAAAGAAACGGGCTTTCCGACAGTACCCGAAAAGTTCCCTAATTCGAATTCCAAACGTACAAAAAAAGCGTTCCGAAAAGGTCGAAAAAACGACGAAAACGCAAAAATCTGACTTTTTCCTTTTTTATAGGCTTTTGATCCGCGGCGTCCCGGGGGTCGAAAGCGGTCGAATTTTCATCCCAAAGGAAGCGAGGTCTCCTCAAATGTAAATCCAGCCCGAACCTACCGCCGGATCACGCAAGAAATCGATTGGAAAAGTGCGATTTTGAAACGTCGAAGTCAGAAACAAATTACATCGATCATAGATATTGAAGTGACTCTCCTAGGTCTCTCGAGGGGAAGGAACGGGCTTTTCGACGGTACCCGAAAAGTTACTCAATTCGAATTCCAAACTTACAAAAAAGGCGTTCGGAAAAGGTCGAAAAAACGACGAAAACGCAAAAAGGTGCCTTTTTCCTCATCTATATGCTTTTGATCCGCGGCGTCTCGGGAGCCGAAAATGGTCGAATTTTCATTCCAAAGGAAGCGAGGTCTCCTTAAATGTAAATCTAGCCCGAACCCACCGCCGGATTACGCAAGAAATCGATTTGAAAAAGTCCGATTTTGACACCTCGAGAAAGTCCGAAATAAATTACGTCGATCATTGATATTGAAGTCATTGTAGAATATAAACAAATTTTTATGGACTTTAAACTTTCTAAATAATCGTGAGATTTCTTCTTTGTTTGAGCGTATATCGAATATCTGCCTTCGCACTTAATAATACATTGTGGTATCTCGCAGACGTCCATAAATCTGCGCAATCCCAGATAATATAATGGGAAGAGTTTTTTGAATAAATTCTTTCAATTTTTTGTGGAGAGCCTAAACATTTATGTTTGTTGTAGGAAAATGAATTGTTGAATCTTCCAAATTTAGCGGTGAAATTAAATAATTTTTATCATAATTTCTTGACAAAGAGTCACTCATTTTTTAACACCAAGAGGCGTCATCTATTCTTAAAAATACTTTCTACTTTTTGTGGAGAGCCTAAGAAATTTATGATTGTTGGGAAAAAAGTTATTGAATATTCTAGATTTCATGGTGAAATTTCGATGAAACATTTTTGACTGAATTTTTTGACAAGAAATAACTAGTTTTTCGAGACCAAATTGAGTCTTATGTTTTCGATAATACATACTTTCTATTTTTTGTGGGGAGCCTAAAAAATTAATGTTTGTAGTGGAAAAAAAATTGTTAAATCTTTTAAATTTTGTGGTGGAATTTCGATGACATATTTTTGTCGAATCTTTTCGACAAAAAATCACTGGTTTTCCAAGACTAAATGAAGTCTTCGATTTTTTTTAAATACATTCTTTCTATTTTCGTGGAGAACATTTAAGTTTGTTTTAGGAAAATAAATTGTTGAATCTTCTAGATTTCGTGGTGAAATTTCGATAAAACAATTTTGTCCTAATTTTTATCATAATTTCTTGACGAAGAATCACTCATTTCTTAACACCAAGTGGGGTCTTGATTAATATAAACAAATTTTTATGAACTTTGAATTTTCTAAAGTATCGTGAAATTTCTTCTTGCGATCCGCGGCGTCTCGAGGGTCTAAAGCGGTCGAATTTTCATCCCAAAGGACGCGAGGTCTTCTTGAATGTAAATCCAGCCCGAACCCACCGCCACATTACGCAAGAAATCGATTTGAAAGAGTCCCATTTCGACACCTCGAGAAAGTCCGAAATAAATTACGTCGATCATAGATGTTAAAGTGATTGATGAATATAAACAAATTTTTATGGACTTTTCTAAAGAATCGTGAAATTTCTTAATTGTTTGAGGGCTTCAGAGAAATTCATTTACATGCACTTTCTGGAGGCAGCCCTTTCCATTTCTACTATATGTTGGCTATCTCTGTTTAACTTCAGTCTATTTCAACTCAAAATTTAGTAACCGATCGAATATCTGCCTTCGCACTTAATGATACATTGTGTATCTCGAAGACGTCCATAAGTCTGCGCGATCACAGATAATATAACGGGAAGAGTACGCTCCATAAAACCGCATAGCGTCGTCTGGAAGCTGAATCTTCAGTGGAGAAGCTCAACAACATTACGGACATTTCGAGTTACATTGTGCCACTCTGTTCGATGTCCGAACTACGAGGGCACAAACATGCGTTGTCGTTTGAAACTGACGTAAAAATGTTAAACCAATTCAGGGAAGTGCCTCGTCATTGAATTTACTGCGAAGAGAAAATCTTTCACGAGGCACTCTGGAAGTTATTGAATATTCAGATTATGGGGCCATTTTGATTTCTGATTGATTCCCAACTTTACATTCGCAGCATTTCCGCAGAATGGAAATTATTCATGATTCGAACTATTTTTCAATGACTCCTCTTATTTCTCCCCCGAGATATCGGCAAAAAGCGGGCGTCTCGAGACTTCATCTATCTCTTCCCCGTGGGGATATAAATCAGCGAGTCATAATTGAAAGGGTGGCATTCACGAGTCAAGGCCTACTATCCGGAGTCGGGCAAGTTTAACAATGGGCCGTAATTGATTCAAATGAAGGGAAATATTTCATGTCGGGAGTTTCCGAATTTTCCGGGAGGTAACCAGAAACCGCACAAATTGATAACAAGGATGGAATCCGACTGGTAAAGGAGAAGGTGGAAATCAATCGGGGCAGGGACGTACCCCTTTGGGTTCCGGATGAACAATGTGGTTGATCAAATCGATTTTTTCAAGTCACCTGACAAAGGAGATTACATTATTTTTTTTTTAATAAATTTGAAATTATAATTTCTCCTAAGAAATTTATGATTGTTGTGGGAAAAAAAAATGATTGAATATTCTAGATTTCATGGTGAAATTTCGATGAAACATTTTTGTCTGAATTTTTTGACAAGAAATCAGTAGTTTTTCAAGACCAAATGGAGTCTTATGTTTTTGAAAATACATACTTTCTATTTTTATTTCTAAAAAATCAATGTTTGCTGTGGGAAAAAAAATTGTTGAATCTTTTAAATTTCGTGGTGAAATTTCGATGAAATATTTTCGTCGAATTTTTTTGACAACAAATTACTGGTTTTTCAATACCAAATGGAGACTTCTATTTGTTTTTCGAATAAATTCTTTCTATTTTCTGTGGAGAGCATAAACATTCATGTTTGTTGTAGGAAAATAAATTTTTGAATCTTCTAGATTTCGTGGTGAAATTTCGATAAAACAATTTTGTTTTAATTTTTATCATAATTTCGTGACAAATCACTCATTTTTTAAAACCAAAAGGGGTCATCTGTTCCTCAAAAATACTTTCTACTTTTTGTGGAGAGCCTAAGAAATTTATGATTGTCGTGGGAAAAAAAAATAATTGAATATTCTAGATTTCATGGTGAAATTTCTATGAAATATTTTTGTCTCAATTTTTTGACAAGAAATCACTAGTTTTTCAAAACCAAATGGAGGCTTATGTTTTTGAAAATACCGGCTCTGTATTTTTTGTGTAGAGCCTAAAAAATTGATGTTCGTTAATTTCTATTTTTTTTGAAAAAATATATTCTTTCTTTTTTTGTGGAGAGCATAAATATGGATGTTTGTTGTAGGATAATAAATTGTTAAATCTTCTAGATTTCGTGGTGAAATTTCGATAAAACAATTTTGTCCTAATTTTCATCATAATTTCTTGACAAAGAAACACTCATTTTTCAACACCAAGTGGGGTCTTCTATTCTTAAAAATAAAATCTCAAATAACCTTTGGGAGGATAGACTTACCCTTACCTGCCTACCATGCAAAAAGCCAGACCAAAAAACCCCACGAGATCAGATTCATATATCGATAAAACCCCAAAAATGTGAGTGCCACTTCAATCGGATTATAAAAAACTCCCATTTGCCCATTTGATTCGCCCCAAGCTTGTTCACACGTTTGGAACTCATTGTGCGATTTCCCTAAGGACTATTCACTCCTGTACATACTTTTCGAACGAACCCCGTAGACGATTACTCATGTAACATGTAACTAACAATGAAAAGATTATCAGTCAGTCCAAACCGAAACGTGTCTTCGAGTAGTCGATGGATTTGTCATGTTACACAGAAGTGTAATGTCTTTCTCCTTAATTTTCTTCACATTTTGAATTAAAAATTTTCAAATGTGCCTCTCGAGGATTTATAGGCCTTCAATAAACCGACTAAAGGAGGGGATGAAAGCTGAATTTCTGACGAAAAGTTCGATTCCCCCTCTGCATCGAAAAGCAATCGATCTTCGAGCAAGAAAAACGATGTGAGTGGACTCGCCAAGCGATGAGATCTGTAAAAACTGATGTTAATGGAAAAAACCACCCTCAAAGCTGCAACTCGTCTTTCGCTTCCGCAGTTCGCATTATGCCTGCTCACAACCATATGAGTAAACTTTCCACCGACCTTTTTACGATTTTTTCCGCCAAGACGTCAGGGGATTCGGGATTTAATAGGGTTCCGGCGAATCGTGAAGTCCGTGCTTTTAATATGACAGCATAAATGAAGAGTGCCTAATAGAATTGAGAGTTTGGGAAGTAGTTCGGATTCTGATTATGTTAAAAATTGAATGGGGAAACTTTTCAGGATTTTTTCAGCGAGAGTAATGGGTTTCGGTCAGAATTAGTTCAGGACAGGACAGCCGAGTCGAAATGCGGTCTTTATTCAGATGGGGTCATAGAAGTTGGGTGATTTGATGTTTTCGTGAAGATTATATTGTTTTTGAGGAGGGATTCGTGGGAAAATGAAATTTTATTTTTGATGTAATGTTTGTTGATGTAGGTATGCTAATTATTTCTTCCAGAGCGCTCTCAGTTAATATCCGGATTTTGGCAGACGTTCAAGTACGTCGGAACCCAACTGTCTTCTTAAGGTTTTTTTCCCGAGGAATGCTTTACATCTAAAATTCGTTACATATTTCTGGTAAAACCATCAAAATCTTCAGCTTCAACTTACCCTTTCAGTGTAACAATTATAAGAATTGTCCTCAATAACCATATAAATCTCATCTGGAAAAATAGGACGAAGTTCAGAAAATCTCTCCGGAATAAAGATTGATGTTCAGTAGTCATGAAAAATTCCGCTCGATGTACATCGCAAACTCCGGAACTCGCCATGACTTTGGCCCAATTTACATCTTCCCTTTGTCACCTGATGTTTTCAGCACTGCTTTGTGAATTCAGCTCAGGAACTCAATTTTAAATTCACTTTATGGGCGCTTTGGTGTCGGGAAACAGCGAGGAAATTAAAATACTTTCGTTGCTATACCGTAGGAAATGATCCAGAACATTAAACGCATAAACAGGTTGTTCCTGCGTTAAAATTGAGGAGATACCCGAAGAAATATTTCAATACTTTCAACGTTTAATGGAAAAATCATATAATTTTCAATTGAAAAATCAAGATCCTCCACGAACTAACTTTGATGAAAAGAAAATGTTGAAAAAAGTATATAATTTTCGATCAAAAATCAAGATCCTCCACGAATTTACTTTAATGAAAATAAAATGTTGAAAAAAGTATTTAATTTTTAATTTAAAATCAAGATCATCCACGAACTTACTTTAATGAATAAAAATTGTTGGAAAAATTATGCAATTTTCAATCAAAAATCAAGATCCTCCACGAATTTACTTTAATGGAAAGAAAATTTCGAAAAATTATATAATTTTCAATTAAAAATTAAGATCTCCCACGAACTTACTTTAATGAAAATAAAATGTTGAAAAAATTATACATATAATTCTCAATTAAAAATCAAGATCCTCCACGAACTTACTTCAATGGGAAGAAATTGTTGAAAAAATTATATAATTTTCGATGAAAAATCGAGATCCTCCACGAACTTACTTCAATGGAAAGAAAATGTTGAAAAAATTATATAGAATTCAATTGGGAATCAAGATCCCCCCCTAACTAACTTTAATGGAAATAAAATGTTGAAAAAATTATACAATTTTCAATTAAAAATCAAGATCCTCCACGAATTTACTTTAATGGAAAGAAAATTTTGAAAAAATAATTCAATTTTTAATTAAAATTCAAGATCCTTCACGAAAATTCGAAAAATACAGACATCGTGACGAAATGATATAGCCCTCGTTTAAGTAGTAGGTACGAGTGCTCAATTATATAATTTTCAATTAAAAATCAAGATCCTCTTCGAATTTACTTTAATGGAAAGGTTGAAAAAATTATATAATTTTTGATCAAATACTGACGTATTCAGACCTCGATTTTATATGAATATGTATATTTTCATTCGATAGTATTTTTTCTAATGAAAGAAATAAAACCAATTTTAGAAGGCGGATATAAAAAACATCCCTTAGCGATCTCAGCCTCTCAATCCTGAACTTCCCCCCCTTTTTCGTATCCGTATCTGCCCCAATAAACAAATCGTCCCAGATCAGACAGTTCGGATCGTCTGAAGTCTGAACAGTTCATCGGTCTACTTTCACGGCCAACTACCCCAGCATCACCTTCGAGACACAATTCAGCCCTAATGGCAAAGGTCGAATTCGATGCTGATCGATCGACGCGACGCCTGTCGGACGAGTGTTTGCGTCTGTACAATTTTCTTCGAAAAGTGTTGTTGATAGCCAGGAAAACGGGAATAATCGGGGCGAAAATGGGGGAGATCAACACCGACTGTTTGCTGCAATATTTACAGCTTATTCGAGGTGATAAAGGTAGATATCGAAATGCAGATTTATCGAAACCAATAAAGTTTGTAATTTACAACTGAACGAAAAAAGCGAAAAAAGAATCATCCCTTCTTGAAACAGAACCGCATAATAAGCCCGAATGCCAGCTTTCCCCCCCAATTATAATACCCCAACGTACATTTCCATTATCCTTAAGAACATGCACTCTAATGGATCTACATATGGGGGTAACTTCAGCTAGCGCGGTTTTGCATGCTTCAAGACCAATCATCCTAAAGACACGGAGACAGTTATCCTACAAGACAAATATGGAACGCGACCTCCTCCCAAACCTCCAAGTCAAATTGAGTTCGTTCAAACAACACATTTTCATGGGGCCAAAGTGAAAGACAACCGCAATATAGTTTGGAGAAACCAATTAGTTCTCCTTCGGGGGTAATTAAATTTCGAATACTGGCGGTTGAATGATGTCTCGTTCAAGCTTGAGGACGTTATTGGGGATGACGGAAGTTTGGCGAAATATAGGTGGGAAATGGGGGTTGATTACTTGGTGTGAAAGCAGAAGTTAGAGTTTAAATGATATGAGAATTCTCAATATTAGTGATCAAAAATTACGTCATTTGGTCAATCGATTATTTTGTCATAAATGTTTCCATCAATTACGAGTCTGAAATATTTCGATAGAAAACATCACGTATTTCTCCAATCATTGCTTAACATCGTCAGTTTCGTTGAAAGCTCGATTTTTACGAGCAAGTTAATGGTATCACCATGGGAGACCCTCCGAGTCTTGTAATAGCCAATCTAAGAGAAATAAGTCTGTATATCAAAGGAAAATGTTGTGAACGAAATTATTTCAGTTCAGTATTAGCTCCAAATGGTGTACAAGGTCAATGTTCGAATTTTCAAATGACAGTTATTTAGTACAGCTTCCACCAAATCGACTCTCCGATGTATCCCTTTAGGCAAAAAAAATCTTATAAGGAAAATGTCCCAGCAAAAGCATTTCTATGAGAGTTATAGAAGACTTTGCGAAAAAGAAAACAAGAATTGTATTGGAAAGTTTTTGGAAATTACCCTCTTTCAACCTACGTAAATGGAAATATCACCAATAATAATTCAACGAAACTTTTGAGACATGTAATGATTAAACAAAACGAGAGATTGAAATGATTTGAAAAGCACTGACGTGAAGTAAGGAGCTTTTGAGCCCTCGTTCATCCACCTCGTAGGTAGATCCACCTAGTAGGTAGATCCACCTAGTAGGTTGTTCCACCTAGTATGTAGATCCACCTTGCAGGTAGATCCACCTTGCAGGTAGATCCACCTTGCAGGTAGTTCCACCTTGTAGGTAGATCCACCTTGTAGGTAGATCCATATTTAAGGTAGATCCATCATGTAGGTAGATCCATCTTGTAGGTAGATCCACCTTGTAAGTAGATCCATCTTGTAGGTAGATCCATATTTAAGGTAGATCCATCATGTAGGTAGATCCATCTTGTAGGTAGATCCACCTTGTAAGTAGATCCATCTTGTAGGTAGATCCATCTTGTAGGTTGATGAACGAGCACACAGAAGCTCCTGACTTCACGCCAGTGCTCAAAGGGAATTTTTTTATTTTCTTTGTTTCTACCTGTTTTCGTTCAACATTTTTGAGCGCTCGTACTACTTACACGAGGGCTATATCATTTCGTCACGATGTCTGTATTTTTCGAATTTTGAGCCGAAAATGGTCTCAATCGACTATGTTCGACTCACTGATGACGAATCCGTCGGAAAATTCGAGTCTGTCCGTCCGTAAGCACGATAACTCTCGAACGGAACTACCTAGAGACTTGAAATTTTCAGTGTGGGTTCAGTTCCCGAATGCCTCGGTTGAGTTCGTTAATGGGTCAAATTCCACCAGGGGTTCCCCTGATAACTTGAAAACTACAGATTTGATTGGGATGAAATTTTGCACTCAAATGGAGAATGAGGTGTTCAAGCTACATGTGAAATGTTGTTCAGATCGCATGACCAGAACCATAGAAACCATAGAAAATTGTAACTTTTGAACGGATACGCCTAGGGACTCGAAATTTTCAGGATAGGTGTGGATCTCGAATGTCGTGATCACGTTCATTTATGAGCAAATTTATACTAGGGGTTCCGTAAATATGGTCGTTTTGGTCGAAATTTAGTTTTTTTGATAATTTCAAAACTACAGATTTGATCGTGACGAAATTTTGTATACTAATGGAGAAAGATATATTCAAGCTACATTTCTCCAGATCACAAGACCAGAACCATAGAAACCATAGAAAATCATAACTTTCGAACGGAAAGGCCTAGGGACTTGAAATTTTCAGGATAGATGTGGATCTGAAATGTCGCGTTCACGTTCATCAATGAGAAGAATTATACTAGGGGTTCCGTTAATACGGTCTTTTGAAATTTGGGTTTCTCGATAATTTCGAAACTACGGATTCGATAGAGATGAAATTTTGAATTTTAATCGAGAATGACATATTAAAATAATATTTTGTCCATATCGCATGACCAGAACCATAGAAACCATAGAAAATTGTAACTTTTGAACGGAAAAGCCTAGGAACTTGAAATTTTCAGGGTGGGTTTGGATCGCGAATATCGCGGTCACGTTTATCAATGAGCAAAATTAGACTAGGGGTTCCGTAAATATGGCCGTTCAAAATATTCTGTTCCTGATAGTTCCGAAAATCCTGAGCATATTGGAATGAAATTCTGCACCTAGCTGAGGAATAATGTATTCAAACTACTTTCAAAAATTTGTCCAGATCGCATCACCAAGACCATAGATACCGTAGGAAATTGAGAGAATTATCGAAAAAAAATTGATCAGCTGAAGCACTGACATGAAGTCTGGAAATTCGCCCGAGTTTCAGAATTTTTTTGACAGCTCTCGAAAATTCCTTCAATTGATTTCTAAAACTGGAAAATGCGAATCTACCTACAAGGTGCATGTACGAGCGCTCAAAAGCTCCTGCCTTCACGGCAGTGCTTTTCGTAATTTTTTTTGTCTTCATCTTGGTCGAAGAATTGACTTACTATCACAGAAAACTCGTGTAAGTAGAACGAGCGCTCAACAACCCTCCTAATCGAAGAAAGGTAAACGTAAACATCCATTTCCTTGATAGTTCAGAACCTTGATACTACAATATTAAATTATAAAAGCGAAACGAAATTATTTCCAACTCATTTCTACTTTGGCAATGACTATACACAAATCTCAGCAAAGTACAATAATGCAATTGTTGACGAACACCATCCTCAAGAACCCCCTCATCACCATCTAGTGCATTCCTGTCCTTCCAGAGAAGTCAGCATTCGAGCCCCATCATCTTGACTGATCAAACCGAGGAATCCCTGTAATTGGGGTTGGAATGTGTCTCCGTAACCACTCCAACCCCAACGGGAGTTAGCCAAACTATGCGACTCGTAAACGATTCGGAAAAGGAAGGCTTCGGGCAACTTCCTGTAATAAATTAGATAACCAAGTCTCATCTTCTATTATGTTAACGAATCTCCAAGGTTTCGGAGAGGTCCACCGAATATTCAGAACTTGAGGGAGCGCAGGAAGGGGTGGAAATAAAACTGCGCAATTTTGAATTTTTCTATATCAACACAATTTGTCTTGCATAATAATAAATCAAATAACATATTTGAAAACTGTGAAAACCAAGATGGAAAAATTTAAAGTAAAAATAATTATTTATTTCCTAGATTCCAGAGAGATAACTGTTGAAGTGTATGAAAAAACTATTAATACTTCCTAGCAGATGTTCATCGTCCTTATATACGTACGAATCATCTCAAATAATGTGTCACAAAGTAAAGATAGAACAAGTACTCCGACCGAGTGAGATTTTCATCTTTTTTTACGATGCGAACATAAAACGTCATAAAGACAACAGAATTGATTCAACGTGAGTAGATTCTGGAACATCCTATATATGTTGTTCTTTTATAGGTTTCTTTTATGTTATATTTCCCGGGCAGATAGAATGAACAGACAACCTAAATTACTCGTTATCGATCCTTGCGTATGCTGGAACGGTCCATAATTCATGATTTCACCCTTACATAATTCTCAAAACTAACAACTAACAACTAACAACTAACGAACTCATTGCAAACATTGAAATATCCAGGTTCTGAACATGAAAAAAGCGGTGATAATCATAAAACTTACCGCCGTGTGAATCCCGCAGGCGAAACTCCCCTGCCTGACCGACCTCCAGCAGCAGCAGGAGTGCATAATCGCCATTTTCAATATTCCGAAACACTAGAGTCTTTCAGCGTTCAAATTACTCCGGATACTCTTAGCATTCCATCGTAGCGAGGTCCCGATGAAGTTTCCCAGTTGTTAATTGTTGAGATGCTGGAACACTTAAATCTTCCAGAATGTCTTCATTAGGACAGCGGAGGATGGGGGGCGGGGGGTTCTCTCCGTACTTTGAATTTCACCGACCGGTCCTTCGGCTTCCTGTAATACGATCAGTGATGAAGAATCAACTCTTGGACAAGAAACGCTGTAAATTTCACAAAATATTTCTTTTCAGAGGATTTTTTCATAAACGAGTGAAGGTCATCAAATATTGGAGGCTCCCACCTGGGGCACTTGAAACCATTATTCGAGATCTTACAAGAGGTTCGTGCCATCAGTAAACTCTCTGTCGGCACGATGGCTTAATTATTCATAAAATGGAGGTATAACGTTACGTGAAATTGGTGGCAAGACACAGAACTTCATAGGGAAGGGAGCTATTGAACCACTTGCTCCATATACGGGCTTAATGAAGAGTAAAGGGAAGGCGTTCTCTTTGGTTCCAACGGGGGCGAGTTGTTTGTTCGTGCTAAAAAGGCCCAGGGCGTTAAATTTAGTGATAGAAGGTCGAAGGTACCTTTCAGTTGGGCCTGAATTCTGCTTGACCTCATTAGCTTTCGAGTGAGAGGGTTAGATCGAGTTATTTAATGTTACTGTTGGTGAATTTGGAGTAGCGAGCGTTGAACAGAAACGGGTCGAAAACGAAGTGGAAAGTTGATAAATGGTTTTTGTGATCGCTTCGAAGTTGAAAGTTTTAGAGATGGATTGACCAGTAATTGTGGATTCTTCTTAATTTTCCTCCATTCTTTGGCTACTGCAGTTTGAAGTTGAAATATTTAGAAGATTTCCCAATTTGATGTTTTTCCAAATTTTTTTTTGGTGAATTTCGGCTTATGCTCCGATTATTCAAAGATGTCCATGCAAAAACTGAATGAAAACTTTATAATTCGAGAATTTTTAATCTAAATATGTACTTGCTTCTAATGAGAAATGATTTTTTTGGTCCCTATTGCAGTTTGAAGTTGAAATTTTCAGAAAACCCCATTTCAACATTTCCCAATTTAAGGTTTTTCTATATGGAGAAGGATCGGTTGAAATAAGTGCGAATTTTTCTTCATTTACAGGCATTCTTCGGCTGTTCAAAAAAATTGGTGTGGAGTGCCTGAAGCGTCCTTATAACATATTTTGTGGTTTTTCCAGAACCAATTTTTTTTGCCAGAATTTCGACTATTTGAAAAGGTCCATGAAAAAACCGACGGCAAATTCGAAAGAAACGATGTCGAATTAGCATAAAAAGTCTAGGAGATAACCAAACAAAAAATGTTTTGACTGAAAATTTCTCGACATGGAAAATCTATATGGAATATACTGAAAAAAAAATTATTCTGCCATGAAAAAAAATTATGAAATCTTCATAATTCGATAATTTCAAATCTAAATATGTACTTGCTTCTAATGAGAAATGTTTTTTTTGGTCCCTATTGCAGTTTGAAGTTAAAATTTTCAGAAAACCCCAGTTCAAGATTTCCCAATTTGAGGTTTTCCTATAATATGGAGATGGATCGACTGAAATAAGTGTGAATTTTTCTTCATTCACCGGCATTCTTCGGCTGTTGAAAAATTTGTCGTGGAGTGCCTAAAGCGTCCATATAACTTTTTTTGTGGTTTTTCTAAAACCAATTTTTTTTGCAGAATTTCGACTTATGATTCGACTATTTGAAAAGGTCCATGAAAGAACCGACGGCAAATTCAAAAGAAACGATGTCGTATTAGCCTATCGGAAAATTTCTAGGAGATAACCAAACAAAAAACGTTTTGACTGAATATTTCTGGACATGGAAAATTTATATGGAATATATTGAAAAAAAATTTATTTTGCCATGAAAAAAATATGAAAAATCTTCATAATTCGTGAATTTCAAATCTCAATATGTACTTGCTTCTAATGAGAAATGTTTTTTTTTGTCCCTATTGCAGTTTGAAGTTGAAATTTTCAGAAAACCTCAGTTCAAGATTTCCCAATTCGAGGTTTTCCTATAATATGGAGATGGATCGACTGAAGTAAGTGTGAATTTTTCTTCATGCACCGGCATTCTTCGGCTGTTGAAAAAATGGTCGTGGAGTGCCTAAAGCGTCCATATAACTTTTTTTGTGGTTTTTCCAGAACCAATTTTTTTTTGCAGAATTTCAACTTGTGCTCCAATTCTTCTATAAGGTCAATGAAAAAACTGAGTGCAAATTCAAGAACAGCGATGTCGACTTATCTCATACAAAAAATTTTCAGGAGATAAACAAAGAAAATTTTTTTAATTCAAAAATTTCTTGGAAATTTTCCAAAAAAATATTTTCCTATCGAGGAGAATAATATATGTTATTTCTATGAAATTCGAATATGCACTAGTTTTCCACAGCCAGAAAGATCAATGTCAGATAGCAATTAGTTTTTGTACCAATTTTTATGCTATATTTTCCAAAATATGAATTTTGCTGTTGAAATCGAGTTTGGTATACTAATAATGAATGAAACAATGAAAGTAATGTGCCACATTTCGTGTAGTGAAAACCCAGATACACTCTGAGAATGAAGAAACAGAATAATTGAAGCGACAACAATCTAAAGAATGAATTGGAAAAAATCAACTGGCAAAATTTCACTCAAAAATCTTTCTACGAAAACTTTTATCTCTCCAATTGCGCCAGGTAGTTCATTACGAAATATTTTTCCTCTCGCTCAAGTGCGAGAGTCAACCAGGAATGATCGTAATTGATTGCGCGCTACAAGTGTTGTATACGAAAAAACCCGGTATCGATACATCACCGTTATGATAATTTTCGAGAAATTGGACGTTACGATACTTCGATTTCGATGGAATAACAGTTTTTTATCTCGCTTCTCGGAAAGAAGCAATTTTCTGCGATCTTGAGTGCGCTGAAATTCACGGAATATCCGTAATGGATGGATTTATCGGAAATTCAACCTACGATTAAAATTATTTTACGATGAGAAAATGAAGTTTCAATGGGCGATGAGTTCAATTACGATAAGCTCATATCCGACCACTTTTAGCGAAATTTTCCATTGCCCCAACCACATTTCGTATGAAATCTGCAGCACTTTACGAGAAAGGTTTTCATAATGTTGTTCCATAACTGAAGTTATACTCGTCTAATTACTGAAGAAAAATAAACAATGAATTATGCAGGGAACGCTGTTGCTTTTCATTTATACCATATCAATAACAGTGTTGATTTCATTTCCTTTTCTCATATTATGCATATAACAAAGTTATTATCGTACATAGAGTTCAATTTAATGTGCTTCCATAACTCACAACCCAATATTGAATTTACGCAGAAATTGGGATGTGCCAATATATTGAAAATACCCGATCAATACTTCGAATATACGGGGTGCATCTTCATGAGTTGACGCGATCTCTACAGGTGTTTCTATTACCTGAGATATTTAGCTGAAATTTGGCGAATACTTCGAGGTTAACATTAAATAACATGTGCTTTTTTTTCCTTCCAATACTTTTTTGTGATGTACACTGGTAGTTTGAAAATTATGGAAAAGAATCTTTGGTGAAATTGGAAATTTTTATCCATAAGTTACTGAGCACTATCAGTGGAACACCCTGTGTTCCTGCCCCCTTCCAATCTTCTAGCCGAATTCTCAGTCGCATTTCCTGAAATAAAACGAAATGATGGCTCCATCCGACGAACGACGAATTTTCTCCATCAACTAATAACGGTATCAAGGAAATTATGATGTCGAGGATGCATGAAAGATTTTCCAGGTCGTCTCATACCGCCCCGAGAAAGTTGCGACAGAAAATTACAGGGGTGAGGTATTAAGAACTTTGTCCTGTCTGATATTATAATACTCCCTCTCGACTTTTCTCTTGGGGAATTTTGAATTTAGGCGTGATGTTCACTTCGTCTCGAGACTATATTTTTCTGTTTCAATTGGTGTGTTTTACTGAAACGGAAAATGTTTGCTCCTGTGGTCATTTTTTTATCACTGAAGTAACATTTACGTCTGTCGTGATGTCCAAAATATATAACATGACCCATTCTGTTCCATTTGCACGAAACGATCGTCTACATTAAAGCAAACACAGAAACGACGTATCTCTGTTTTTACTCCTCTTTTATCGTTTAGCAAATATTATGACGATCTGGCTGGTTCGTTTGGGAAGCACGTACGGGATATATTTTTTTTTTGGTGTGGAATAATGTTGATGGTTGTGAATACGGTTCATTTATTCGATGTTTATCTCATTCGTCTGTTGCTCCTCTGTGTTTTATCACCGCTCGATGCGGAAGAGACCTATTCGAACCCTCAGATTAGGATGTTGCTGTTTACAACGTGCTCTGATGTTTTTGATTAGTTTTTCTCGTTAATGTTTGTTTCAGAGTTTATTATTAATATTTTATTCCTACTGGAAGGTTCAGAATGGTCACATATTCCTGGATGAAACACCACAACCTTATACGATGAGATTGGATTTTTTATAATTTTCTTAATCTCGAAAACATAAATTCCCGAAGAAATATTTCTGTTTAGACACTAGGCTCGTTGGGATGTGACATTAAAAGTTCTGACCTATCGCCAAAGGCGTTAGATAATCGAGTTTCACATCGTTGCCAAGAGTTATTCATAAAATTTCTTTATAAGACCTTTCCGAATTTTGACAGAAAATTATCTTGAGAACTCCAGGTGACAGACAAAACCCATTGAACCGATGTGGAGCTTGGCAAAAGAGTTTTTCGCATGAAAAAAAAAAGGAAATGAGTGCAAAATGACGAATTTGAAAGGCATTGGACAACGTTGTTGGAAGCACCGTGTACTATATAAATTTATAGAAGACCCTATTAAGATAGGTCAAGACGATTACAACAGTAAATTTATATACGTTTCTCTGGGGAGAGCAAAAACAGCGTTTTAGGGGGATGTCGCCTCCTTTGGTATTTTTAGGCAAACAATTCGAAAATTTCAAAGGAAAGAACGAAATAAGGATTGAAAATGAAGTCCATTTGACAAGTGAAAATTCAAATTGTGGCAGATAATGCTGCTTTTTGAGCGCTCGTACTACTTACACGAGGGCTATATCATTTCGTCACGATGTCTGTATTTTTCGAATTTTGAGCCGAAAATGGTCTCAATCGACTATGTTCGACTCACTGATGACGAATCCGTCGGAAAATTTGAGTCTGTCCGGCCGGCAGTCCTTCCGTATACACGATAACTCTCGAACGGAACAACCTAGAGACTTGAAATTTTCAGTGTCGGTTCATTTCCTGAATGCCTCGGTTAAGTTCGTTAATGGGCCAAATTCCACCAGGGGTTCCGTAAATATGGCCATTCAAAGTTTTGTTCCCCGGATTACTTGAAAACTACAGATTTGATTGTGATGAAATTTTGCACTAAAATGGAGGTGTTCAAGCTACATGTGAAATTTTGTCCAGATCGCATGACCAGGACCATAGAAAATTGTAACTTTTGAACAGAAACGCCTAGGGACTTGAAATTTTCAGGATAGGTGTGGATCTCGAATGTCGTGATCACGTTCATCTATGAGCAAAATTATACTAGGGGTTCCGTAAATATGGTCGTTTGAAATTTAGTTTTCTTGATCATTTCAAAACTACAGATTTGATCGTGACGAAATTCTGTATACTAATGGAGAATGATATAATCAGGCTACATTTCTCCAGATCACATGACCAGAACCATAGAAACCATAGAAAATCATAACTTTCGAACGGAAAGGCCTAGGGAATTGAAATTTTCAGGATAGGTGTGGATCTGAAATGTCGCATTCACGTTTATCAATGAGCAGAATGATCGAGATGAAATTTTGTATTCAATCGAGAATGATATATTGAAACAATATTTTGTCCAGATCGCATGACCAGAACCATAGAAAACATGGAAAATTGTTACTTTTGAACGGAAAGGCCTAGGAACTTGAAATTTTCAGGGTGGGTTTGAATCGCGAATATCGCGGCCACGTTCATCTTTGAGCAAAATTAGACTAGGGGTTCCGTAAATATGGCCGTTCAAAATATTTTTTTCCTGATTATTTCGAAACTACTGATTGGATTGGGATGAAATTTTGCACCTAGCTTAGGAATAATGTATTCAAACTACGTGCCAAATTTTGTCCAGATCGCACCACCAAGACCATAGATACCGTGGAAAATTCTAGCGAATTATCGAAAAAAAAATGGGTCACCTAAAGCACTGACATGAAGTCTCGAGTTTCGCCTAAGTTTCAGAATTTTTGTGACAGCTGTCGAAAATTCCTTCAATTGATTTCTAAAACTGGAAAATGCGAATCTACCTACAAGGTGCATGTACGAGCGCTCAAAAGCTCCTGCCTTTACGGCAGTGCTTTTCGTAATTTTTTTTCATAGAATTTAGCGACTTCGAAAACCTATATTTTTATACCCAAATTGTCCATATTTTCTGATTCGCGTTTTGATTAGAAACTTCCAGAAACATGTCCTCTGGCAAGATTTATTTGAAAATTAATAGTGAATATAATTTTTTTTTTTGAGCCCAAAGATGGAGTGCCCTAATTCTTTTTGATCTTATTCGATTTTATGTATAGTTTCTCATACTAAACTCAATAATTCTGCGTCTTCTGCCTCGCTCGACAATATTTCCTGCCAAAATCCTTTCTACGATCCCTCGGAATTCATCATAATTTTCCGTTTGAATCCTCCATTTCGAACGAGCCACATACCTACTCAAACCAACAAAATCCAACTGTAACCCAGATTTTCCATAAAATTATTCTTCCCCCACTATCCGTTCAACACCTTACGCACCGTGAAAATTATCCAACGCTCGCCGTATTTTTACTGACGGATCGCAGCCTCTCGACGACGCAACCGAGATGTACTGAAAACGCGCCGCTTTCCACGCTTTCCACCCCGACGTCGACGCGTGCGCGGCCGCAGGTGGTTGTCGGACCGCCCGAGGTTCTTTTAATATTCATTAGGAGCTGATACCCGGCCTTATATTCCATTATAGATCATCAGTTTCGCCGTGTAGAAAAATTTTGCGGGGAATAAATTGAATATCATTAATTGTGTATGCATAAGGTGGCGCCCGAGACGTTGAACAAAGTGTCGCCCGTAAATTTTGTAGGATTTTTAATCGGCCTCGGTTGGATTTTTCTCGGAACAGCTATTTTCATGTTGGTACCTACAGGATGTTTCTTCCGAGGAAGATACACCTGAGACTTTTAATGTTAATACCATGCAAGAACGCCGCGCCGAAATGTGAGTGTTATGATGACAGGATCTTGGATTGATTCAATTATGACCTTGTTATATTTTGGAATATGAATGATTAATCTCAAACTTGGTTACACGTCTCGGAGAAGAGTCTGTATATTCGTACATACATTGTGTGACTTTGTATAATCAACGGATGTCGTTACTTTGCAGGGCCGTATCTAGGGCGTGGCAAGGATGGCACTTGCCACGGGCGCAAGGTCCGAAGGGGCGCCAAAAAATATCAAAAATAAAAAAATAGAAGCGCCAAGCAAAAAAAATCAATTCGAAAGATGACAACACGGGTACGTAAGTAAGTAATTCGATCACAACATTTCGAAACATTGATATTCAAAGTACAGAAAGAGAATGCAATAAGGCCAGAAAAACGAGAAATATGGTCCAATTTTCAAAGATGTCGCACTCTGATCATAAATATTACAATCGGCAATATCGTCATGCGATTCCAAGCACAGCCCTTTTATGAGTTGTTAACACTACATCCCTTATCGCATCCAGCTTGTTTTGAAGGGCAGCTTCTTTGATGATAATGGTTCATAATGATCGATTTGTTTGGATTTTTAGGCCACATCTGTGGTATTTTAAAAACGATTTGTTTTGCCAAAAATTCACCAATCAGAGTTTTGAGCTCAAGAAGTGGGAGAAAAATCGGGGAATCTTTATTCTATTCTACATAAATATTGATTTATTTCAATTGTGAAGAGAAAAATTTAAATTTTAATGTTCGTTTAGTGTGTATCCAGCTTTGAAGTGTTATAAGTTTTGAGTTTTTTTTTATATTCTGACTTTTTTGTGCCATTGTGCTTTTGGAGCATTATAAATTGTGCTATTGAAGGTGAGTTGTACTAAGTATTTGTTATGGTTATGACATTATCCTGGCATCGGATATATTATATTATTATTATTTTAACATAATAATATTGTTCCTTCCAATTCAAGAAGGAATATGTTTGTTCCATTGCGGAAAATATGGATTTTCAAACTTGAGTTCTCACTTCTCAGAGCGTCTTTTTTTGAGTGAAATCTAATAAAACTCAAATTTTAGTGTTACTTTTCATAGTTTTCATTGAATCTTCAATCTCATCTGGCAAAGATTATTCTAGTGATTTTTTTATACTTAACGTATGGACTTCTTGAATATTGTAACATCGGGCCCTGTTCGAAACTATTAGTACGTGTTTCAAAGGGTTTTGAAATAGTATTTGAATGCTAAGTTTGCGGTTTTTTTTGGCAGAGACTGTGATTATCGATTTTTGTTTTCTAGTCAACTTACCAAAATATTTATTTTACGTTTGCAGTATGTATTTTTGAATTTTAAATTGAAGAATTTATATTTTTTAAGATAAATGTTCGTATTTATTACATAAATATGAATTTTTCATTCTGTTTTTTCAGAATTTGTTTTATTTTTATGCATTTCATGTAAAATGTGTATTTCAATGTTATTAATGAAAAAATGTTTCCATAAAAATGTGTATTATTTTGAAACTCTTACGGAAATATATGACTAGCATTATGAAAAAAAAATACTTCAAGAAAATATGATGGATAAAAAAAATCTACGCAAATGGGGGGGCGCTGTCTAATATATTGCCACAGGCGCAATAGTATCTAAATACGGCCCTGTTAATTTGGGACCGGGTGAACGACAGGACATCTGCAACTCAGATAACAGCATTTAGTAGAGGCAAATCATTCATCGACTACATTGTAATCGATGGATGTTGTGACTACAGGGCGAGATAAGGTCGAGGAAAGGTTGAGAATGTGCAACTACGATTGAGTTGTGGGAAAATTTCGGAAAAAGAATTCAAGAACGTAGGTGTCTCCAAGCTGAGTGAGAGGCACTGAAAAAAATGTCGACTCAGGAATTTGGTTTTTGAAGGGGGAAAAAGTTTACCTTTGGGGGACTCTGAAAGAGTTAAGGCAGTTGTGGCCAGTCGGGGCCCGAGGACAGTTGTTGTAGAGAACTCGGGAGAATTTGTTGTGCGGAAATAGAGAACTAGGGAGAGTTTGTTGTACGAAAGTAGAGAACTCGGGAGAGTTAGTTTGAGTCGGGGACTCGCATTAGAGCAGATTGAAAGTCGTGAAGGTGCCACGATAGGTACAGAATTTTAGGTTCACTTTTCGATTTAGGAGTAGTTGCTCGCAGGTAGAGAACTCACTAAGAGGTAGTTGTACGGGGTTTGCTTTCTGGTTAGAGGTCGGTGTAGGGACTAAAATTGAGGTAGTAGACCGTTGTAGGGAAATAGCTTTAGTATTTTCAGTCGGGAATTTTTAGAGTTCGGATTAGGGAAACAATCTGTGTCAGATCGAGGAAATAAGGGTCGAAGAAGTTGCGTTTTGAGTAATTTAGAAGTCGTATTTGTTACGGGAGTGCGAACAAAAAGGTTAAGGTCACTTTCGGAGTGAGTGAATTTATATATAAAGATACTAAAATTCCATCTTAATAACTTGTACTATCACCAAGGGTACAAGTCGTATCATTACAACCTAAAGTGTAATTATTTGTGTAATGTCTTGCCTTTTCCGTCGTTCCTGCCGGGTTATCCCCGAAAAAAACTCGATTATCACTAACCGACCCTGATTGATAACATGGAAGTAAATATTGATTGAATCGGACGTGATTCAATAAAGATTCACTAGTAGATTCGATTTCGGCCGGTAAATAGCCTCGGGCCAATTCAATTAACGAATCGATAAAATCGCATGTTCCCCTTGTTCCAACAGGAAAATTGGCGCTTTTTGGAACGTCGGTTTTATCGAATTCAATAATATGCGGATCACGACCACATCGTAATGGCCCATCTGCTGTATGCACTAATTTCGATGGAGGTCATCAGGTTCGAAATATAGTGGGGAAGTGGTCATTATCATCAAGATTGTATTGACAAACGCTTCAATCAGTTTCAGTGCCCGCGAATAATTGAGCACAACAAATAGAGCAGTACAG
The DNA here is from genome assembly GCA_963966015.1 of Aphidecta obliterata. Classification (NCBI taxonomy): domain Eukaryota; kingdom Metazoa; phylum Arthropoda; class Insecta; order Coleoptera; family Coccinellidae; genus Aphidecta; species Aphidecta obliterata. The sequence goes on from OZ014428.1 coordinate 31,501,358, forward strand.
TTGGTCCGAAAGAGCTGCCAACGAACGGAGAGCAAGGTTTAATATTTATGAAAATGTCCCCCAACAGATTATATCGATAGATCGGAAACGTGTAATAATCTGGAAATATTCAGCAAGCAGATAAGTGCGGCCACATGCAAGTCGTAGCAGTGCTGGTTACATATTGACAAACGATAAAATATCTCATATATTCATAATTAATTCGTCCCGACAAATATGTTGACATCCAGAGAGATCTGCCTGTTGTTCAGATTAATGTAATTAGCGCAATAAAGCAATTTAATTGTCGCATTCGGTAGAACCAAAGGCACTTTGCGCATGAGTTGGGAATATAATTTTATCTACGATCGCATAATGTTTAAAAAACATATTGAAAATATAACCAGACTTATTTGATATATGAAAATTTGGATTATGATATTGTTCGACTTTATCTGCTAAGCTGAAATATTCTTGAAGCCTGAACACTTCTAGTTATACAGGGAGTGAAAATAAATTCCTCGAAAAAATTTTTTTTTTGCATTTTTCCGTCTCTCAAATGATCGATTATTCAATTTTAAATATATTTCTATTCGAATCGTTGTATTTGTCGGTATAACTTTCGAAATATCGAAAAAAAAACTGAAAAAAATTACGAAAAGCACTGCCGTGAAGGCAGGAGCTTTTGAGCGCTCGTACATGCACCTTGTAGGTAGATTCGCATTGTCCAGTTTTAGAAATCAATTGAAGGAATTTTTGACAGCTGTCAAAAAATTCTGAAACTTAGGCGAAACTCCAAACTTCATGTCAGTGCTTCAGCTGATCAATTTTTTTTCGATAATTCGCTAGAATTTTCTTCGGTATCTATGGTCTTGGTGATGCGATCTGGACAAAATTTTGCACGTAGTTTGAATACATTATTCCTCAGCTAGGTGCATAATTTCATTCCAATCCGATCAGTAGTTTCAAAACTATCAGGAAAAAAATATTTTGAACGGCCATATTTACGGAACCCCTAGTCTTATTTTGCTCATTGATGAACGTGATCGCGATATTAGCGATCCAAACCCACCCTGGATATTTCAAGTTCCTAGGCCTTTCCGTTCAAAAGTTAAAATTTTCTTTGGTTTCTATGGTTCTGGTCATGCGATCCGGACAAACGATTTCTTCAATATATCATTTTCGATTAAAATACAAAATTTCATCTCGATCGAATCCGTAGTTTCGAATTTATCGAGAAAACAAAATTTCAAACGACCGTATTTACGGAATCCCTCGTATAATGTTGCACATAGATGAACGTGATCACGACATTCGAGATCCACACCTATCCTGAAAATTTCAAGTCCCTAGCCTTTTCCGGTCAAAAGTTACAATTTTTTATGATTTCTATGGTTCTGCTCATGCGATCTGGACAAAATTTCACATGTAGCTTGAGCACCCCATTTTCCATTTGAATGCAAGATTTCATTTCGATCAAATCTGTAGTTTTCAAGAAATCAGGGAAACAAAACTTTGAACGGCCATATTCACGGAATCCCTGGTGGAATTTGGCCCATTAACAAACATAACCGAGGCATTCGGGAACTGAACCCACACTGAAAATTTCAAGTCTCTAGGTTGTTCCGTTCGAGAGTTATCGTGCTTACGGACGGCCGGACGGACGGCCGGACGGACAGACTCGAATTTACGACGGATTCGTCATCAGTGATTCGAACATAGTCGATTGAGACCATTTTCGGCTCAAAATTCGAAAAATATAGACATCGTGACGAAATGATATAGCCCTCGTGTCAGTAGTACGAGCGCTCAAAAACGTGCAAACATGAACAAAACCGGCCGAACGCTCGATTGCGGTCGAGTAGTAGGGGTATTGTAAAGATTCGCGCCCGGCCGCAGCGCATTTTCATTATAATACGCACTTCACCACGTCAGCCGGCTACTTCTACTATTCGTCCGCGATCGAGCGCTGGGCCGGTTTTGGTCATGTTTCCACGTATTTCTCACCTAATTTGAAACATTTTGACGAAAAATTAAGAGTGACGTTTTGAAGTACTATACTTCTACTTTTAAAATCCGTTTTGTAAATCAAAATCGGACAACTTTCGACGCATCCAGCCCTTCCGGAAAAGAGTGCCAAAAATAATTCAGATCGCAATTACGCAAAAACCATTTATCCGACATCGTCCGGGTTGTGCACACTCAAAAAACCTATCAACCACTACTTTCATCCGGAAAACCAGCGCTACTACTTCGAAAATGACCGAGTTATGAATTTTTGAAAAAACGCTGATTTTCACGGTTTTTTCCGGCTTTTCTAGGGAAATAATCACCCGATTGAGTTGCATTTGCACTCATTATCTTCGTCTTTTCGTTTTCTACAATTCTGTTGTTGAAAGTTTCGGCATCGGCTCATTGGTTCAGATTTTACAAGCAAAAAACTGAAAAAATACCGTTTTTTTTGGTGTTCATATATAGGTATATCGCCTGGTCTATTTATGAAATGAATTAATATTTCACGCTTTCAAAGGGCACAAAACATGCGAAACGAGTTTTAAGGACATATATAGTCTTCTGATGAAACCCATTCGCTGAAGTTCAATAATAACGTTTATCTCAAAATTGCCAAAAAATAATCCATTTTGAATGAACAAAAAAAATCACCGAAAACCGTTAAAGCATGAACTCAGAAGGCTTTGAAAATTGATAAGACGATATAATTACGCATAAGTGAGCGCATGACAATAACGTCAACCAAAGAAATTAAAGTTTTAAGGCATTGTTGCCGTAGCTACCCCAAATTATTGAGAGCTAATCAATAAGAATTTCGAATCGTGTATATTTTCTTAGAAATTCCGTTTCCTCAAAGCAAACTTCACATATAGTTATAAAAAAGCCTAGATCAATTTTCTGTGTATAGAAAATTTCATATTTTTAGTGTCCCCAACTTGTTGAAATTCTCAGAGAAAAGATACTCACGATTTCTGTCACTATACTTTCATCGAATACGAACTGATCATTTCAATTATTCACGTGAAAACTATCGAGCAACCAAAGAAACTAAGAGAAACAATTCGAACAACCACAACAACACAACATCACGTCAGAAAACAACAATATTCAGTCGATGTTATAATTTAAGAATCAGATAACCATCGATATACTCGAAGACGAGTTGACATAATGCGCATTCACGAAAGATTCGTCAGTCTCACAATAGTTCAAAAGTGAATATTATCCACATGTTGAAGACATACTGTGAAGAATGTTTTATACGATATGATGGAAGAGTACGAAGATCAATTCCTATATACCACCTGGTCAGTAAGTAATAAATTTTTCTATATTTTTCGTTGAAATTTGAAGGAATATTTTTTTGACGTTTGATTGTGAAATGGGGATATTATTTTGACAGTCGTATTCTCTGTTTCTTTCAATGCATTCAATTTCACGTCAGTTTTAAGTGCTTATAATAGTTATTTAATCAACTAGTTTATCAATGACAGCGATTAATGGTCGAAATATTGATAATAAAATTTTGTCTGCAGTTTCTATTTTATTCTGAATGGAGTTTTCAATATACCCTTCTGCAACAGAAGTTGATTTCCAACCACCAAGTCTTTTGATGGCTGAAGAATCTGCACCACTGTCAGAAAGAATAGACGCAGAAGAACGCCGAAAACAGTAACCTGTATACAAATGTGGTTGCTCTAATTTAAGAAAGTTTGCAATCATTGACGGTAATTTAGAAAATGTATTAATTCCAACTGGTTGTGTGGAGCATTTATAGTTCTTATAAAAAACGAAAAACCTTTCGTGTGGAGTGTGAGCTGGCCTCAAGGATATATATCTCTTTATTATGTTTAAAAGTGTATGTTCATCATTATCCACCACAGTGAATATCCTGTTCGAATGTGTTTTCGATGAATTCACTGTCACCAAAAATTTCGATCCCATATCTTGTACATCCTTTCTCTGCAACCTTAACAATTCATCTTTTCTCAATGCACCCGCTACTCCGAATATCAAAGCGACCTACAAATCAAACAATGATAGTTTCACTATAACGAGATAATGAGAATAAGTTGGAATAACGATTCAACTGAGTTTTGTTTTTACCTTCGACATCAAGAAAACACTATCAGGAGCATTCGCTATGAACTCTCTCACATGTTCCTTTTCGGGAACTTTTGATTTTTTTGGGATATATCCCTCTCTTTTCCGTTTAATAAATATCACCAGTTTGTGGTATCTGCTTATATCAGTATTGTCTTTCACATTTAGTGTTGATTTCAGCATCGAATATTTTGGCCATAAACTTGCTAGATGTCCCTTTTCTGCAATACCCGTAAAGTATGCCAACCAAACCGTTTCCGTGAAGTTCCGAACCTTCTTGTTCTTGCACCAAGATCTGAATTCAGCATAGGTTTTCTCATATAAATAGCGGCTCTTTTCAGGAAGCAGACTCAAAGTTGCTGCTTCAGCAGTTTTTGTCACATCTGGCGGTGTCAAAGGGATATTTTCTTCGTTATTCATTATGTAGTAGCGTGAGGGATAAAATCAGATTCTGATCGAAAGCGAATAAATAAATTTGACAGCTCGATCGTGCTCCGACATAGATGCATCTATGCTCCGACTGAATATTTTATAATCGGTTGCCATGATAATCATGCATTACTACAAGAAATCATGCATTAATAGGGGTCATTAATGGATGATTTCGAGTGCGTTAAAATGAGCTTTTATTCTATAGTCGACGGAAAAATCTATTATTAGGGTTGATGGGAAGAAGGAAAAATAAAGAGAATGCAAGAGTGAACAATGATTATTATCGAATATTTCACAAAACATCCACCTTCGGAACTTCCCAGTTCACCCCACATTCATCGAATGAACGCAGGCACCCGAACGTGGCTTCGTCACAAACACGTAATTTCCAAGCTCCCCATCTGAAATTCCCAATTCGGAGTAGTATTCCTTCTTCAAAGCGTCCATGTATTCATCCACCTTGTCTGCCGCGGTCAGGGCGACTATGCAACCACCCCATCCCGCTCCGGTCACCCTTGAACCGAACGTGTACGGCTTAGATATCTCCACAAGTCTGGAACAAACAAGATCTCGGTGAAGAATCAAACGGACAGGGGACGACTTCGAAGGTAAACAGGATTCGATTGAGATTTGGGGTGGATGATGGGTGGGGGTCGTCTTGAATATGTAACTAGGGAAGGGGATTGGGGATTACATCCTGAGATCTGAGATTTACGTGACTGAAGTTGGCTTTTGATGTTTGTTTACTGATGGTGAGGATGTTGTCATGCCTGAATTCAGGCGAGAACTGTTTAACAATGTTTCCTCGAAAATAGTGGCAGATATGAAAACACTGCAAGATATTAAAAAGTTTTTGAATTTAACAAAGATTTTTTACAACTACCATAGAGCAGATAAAGGATTATTTTCGCTGAAATGTTGCAAAATGGGTGTAAAATACATGGAAACATGACCAAAACCGGTTCAGCTCTCGATTGCGGACGAATAGTGGGGGTAGGCGAACGGCGCGGGAAAGTGCGTATTATAATAAAAGCGCGCTGCGGCCGGGCGCGAATCTTCACATTTATACCCCCACTACTCGACCGAAAACGAGCTTTCGGCAGATTTTAGTCATGTTAGCACGTTTTTTCAACTATTTTGCAACATTTTAACGAAAAATCAAGATTGACTTTTTGTAGTACTATACTTTTACTTTCAAAATCCGTTTTATAAATTATAAAATCGGACAACTTCCGACGCATCCAGCCCTTCCGGAAAATGGTGCCTGATATAATTCCAATCGCAATTACGCAAAAACTATTTATCCGACATCGTTCGGGTTGTGTACACTCAAAGTACCTATTAACCAATACTTTCATCCCAAAAACCAGCGCTACAACTTTGAAAATATCCGAGTTATGAAATTTCTGAAAAAACACTGATTTTTAGGGTTTTTCCGGCTTTTCTACGGTTATAATGGCCCGATTGAGTTGCACTAGCACTCATTTTCTTCGTCTTTTCATTTCCTACAATTCTGTTGTTGAAAGTGTTAGCATTGCTCTATTGGTTCACATTTTACAAGCAAAAAACTGAAGAAACCCCATTTTTTGGTATTTTTTCGAAATAACAAGTAAAGTTATCATATTTGCGAGTCAAAAACATATCACTAAACATCCACGGATTTTTGTCACGAAAAAAACTTTATTGCCTGGTCTGTGGGGTTAAAAAGGTGATATCGCCCCAGAAAAAATATCACCATGTAGATTATCACGGCAATTGACATGTCATATTTTCGCCAAATTTCAGCCGAATGTCTTGAGAAATGCAGATATTAAAAAAGAATTTTTGAGAAAGTTCAAACTTTAACACCCTTTATCCCGAAAACGAAACGTTTCCGCACACATGTTAACAAGACTTTTATTATTGATATAATCCAAGTAATCACCCCCCTTCGTTTGTATCACTAGTTTGGGAACACTGTATAAGTTGTTGGGAAATTTTTCCTGAGAAATTTACACCCTTTCTTATCAAAGAAATTTCTGTCAGCCTCTACTGTTGATGAAAAGCATTTTCCTATTCCATCTCTGTAAGAATTATAAAACTGATGAAGTATATCATGAAATAGTTAATTTATCAGAAAAACAACCGTTAGATTGTTAAATATAGTTACAGCGAAATAATAATATTTTTCATCTACTCCTATTGAAATATATATTCATTATTCAACTACTTTTGAGCAATTAATAGTATCTGTAAACAAACACAGTGAGTTATAATAACTCACTACTATAACTCCTTGTCTCTGTGCTTCTGAACAAGCCGATTGGCCGAAAGGAAACAGTCCATTGTTTCTATTGAGGAGAGGTCACTTGAATAATTTTGACGTTTTCTCAAATTAAGTTGATTCCTAATTATTATTGTGAATGTTTTGCTGAAAAAAATGAATTCAGATAGTGGAGATCAATCATTATTTAAATCTTCAGAAATGAGACAATCAGCCAATGTTACCATACAGAATTTATTGCCCGAAAAATCCCTAAACAAATATAAAGGTGCATACAACAATTTTCAAGATTGGTGCAGCAGTAAGAATATCAAGTCATCGTTTACAGATAATGTTCTTTTGGCCTATTTTAGCACTAAATATAAAGCATCGCCCCCATGAACTTTCTACTGCATCCCAAGAAGCACAATCAACATAAATAATGCATTGTTATAGGTAACTATTGAGATTTGTAAATAAAGTTCTTTCTCTGTACTTGTATCCCAGTATTTATTGTTATAGTCGTAGATAAAGTATACTATTCAACTTGTGGTAATGGTCATAACTCACTTGATGAATAACAGCACTCGCCTTCGGCTCCTGCTGCAAACTTCATTTGCGAAAGTTATGACCTACTTTACTGCTCATTAAATAAAATATGTACTATTTTCAACTCAATCCCAAGAACTAAAGGAAATAGGTATCGTGATTTAAGTTTTGGGCCTTCATAGCTTTGAAACATTTCGCTCCATTCGAACCATCTCGTGAGATTCCCGAACAGGATGCCAATTATAAGGGAGGAAAAGGTAGGGTATAATTCAATGGGCAGCCGTTACGTACACCTAGAAATTGAATTAATAAGGGGACGAGGGTGTGCGAGAAAGATTTAATTGGGATTCATTCTTCATTTATAATTAGCATTTCGGATGACGAAATTTCCAGAATGAAACATTCGTGAGTTCGCACGTTTGTTGACTTTGAAAAATAGGATAATATGATCTTTATGGAATTCTTCCAATGAATGCGAAACCTGACATTAATTGATTTATATGTTTTCATACTTATCTAACTGGGAATGGCTGTAGTTATAGAACTGTTTTTAGATTTTCGGAGTAGAAGAATTGCGGAAAATTGTGCATCTCAAAATTTTGGAAAACTCGTCACCGGGCGTTTCAAATATTTGGTCAAAAATTGTGGTCAGAATTTTCCCAAAACTTTTCTTTTTTAGATTAGAACCCTATTTTTTATAACATTCGTGAGTTCGCACGTTTGTTGACTTTGAAAAATAGGATAATATCATCTTTATGGAATTCTTCCAATGAATGCGAAATCTGACATTAATTGATTTATATGTTTTCATACTTATCTAACTGGGAATGGCTGCAGTTATAGAACTCCTTCAAACTCTCATGGCTTTTATGCATCAGATTCCCCAGTTTCAGAAGGCACTCATTTTCCAGATAGTTTTCACAGTAGAACTTGAATTCGAGTACCCTTGCGACCTCTGAAAATTATACAGCAAAAGATCAGCTGGTGATGCAACCAATAAAGTTTCCAATAATTTATTGATACGATCAGATATTGCCACACGTGCCAACATCTTGAAATATAAAACTAGCAGAGAGCGGGAATCGTTTTATGTGTAGGAACACGTGGGATTAACACCAGATAAAAACTTTCGCAATATGAAAGAACAAACGTTGAAGCCAACCGATAAAGAGATAAACTTCAATGAATATGGCTTCATTCGGGCCTTCAAGGATTGAATAAACTCCAGAGTAATTTCAGGTTTTCTTCGAAGCCCTAGGGAGAATACTGGATCGCAAAGAATATCCCCGGCATAAACTTCGCCGAATGCAATATTCTCTCGTTTAAAAGCGAATTTATTCATCTGTTCCTCTGGAATTATTGTTGGAAGTGGTGGTGTCGTATTTCTCTTCGAAGTTTGCTGCAATATTGCTTGAAGTTCTTCTTTCCTCTCACTTTGTAGGAGTTATTGGAGAAATTTTGCATTTGATGCATTACAATATTCGTCCACATTTCGCAAGGTTTGCTATGGCCAGCGCAATCTCCAGACCTGAGTACGGGCAACATTCATAATACTTTTGCAGTCAGGGAGCTTCTGACAGCCGAATGAATCAAATTATATCAAGATAACATGGAAAATCTTTATTTTGTCTATGAGCAGTAGGATATTAATCAAGGAGGTGGCCAAATTCTATATTCAGTGTTGATGTGAATTTTATTTTTTAATTTTGGGTCAGGGTGGGACAAGTTCGACTGCCTTCTAGACGTTTCTTGATTACCGGACCTATTTGGAATCTGAAAATTTGGATTACGATATTGTTCGACTTTATCGACCGAGCTAAAATATTCTTGAAGCCTGAACACTTTCAGTTATACAGGAAGTGAAAATAAATTTCTCGAAAATTTTTTTTCATTTTTTCTTCCCTTATATGATCGATCATTCAATTTTAAATATATTTCTATTCGAATCGTTGCATTCGTCGAAATAGTTTTCAAAATATAGAAAAAAAAGGAGATATGCGTAGTCAGTATTAAGTTTGTTATTCCTATTCTCAATATTACAAGCATAAACTGTTTTTAGATTTTCGGAGTAGAAGAATTGCGGAAACTTGTGCACCTCAAAATTTTGGAAAACTCGTCACCAGGCGTTTCAAATATTTGGTCAAAAATTGTGGTCAGAATTCTTGTTCTTTAGATTAGAACCCTATTTTTTATGACATACTAGCTTTTCTTCACAAGAAAAAATCGAAAAAGTGTTTAGATTTTTCATGGACGAAGTTCCATTGAACTTGAGATTCTCTCGATCATTTTCATATAAATAAAAGAAACTGGATGAAAAATAATTTTTCAGAGAAATAATTAGGGCGTGGCGTTAGATTTTTCATTTGAAAAATGAGATCTTTACTGGTACTGTGGAAAAAGAGAAGAAAAATATGTTGAAGAATTGAGAAATAACAATTTTATTGCAGTTTTCTTGAAATATATGAAAAACAGATTAAAAAAAAATGCAGAAACCAAAAAAGTTGAAAAAAAAAACGAAGAATGATATAATATCATGTAAAATGCTAAGCAGCATTTCAAAAATTCAATTTTATTTTTTCCTTTTTTTCCAGAGTTAATTTTCTTGAAATATGTGAATAATAAAATTAAAAAAACGCAGAAAACAAAAAAATTGAAAAGAAACGAAGAATGAAATAATATCATGTAAAATGCTGAGTAGCATTTCAAAAATTCATTTTTATTTTTTCGTTACTTTTCAGAGTTAAGTTTTCTTGAGGTACATATGTCAGTATTATGTTCGTTCAAAATTTTGGAAAACTCGTCACAAGGTCAAATATTTGGTCGAAAATTGTGGTAAGAATTTTCCCAAATTTTTTGTTTTTTAGATTAGAACCCTATTTTTATGATTGTGTTGGATTCTTCGAACAAAAATAATGATAACCTTTAGAGATGTTTATGCCCCTAAATTGAATAATTCATGAGTTATTAAGGATTTTTGAATTTATGTCGTACGTAGAGATAAATTCATAAAATCTGTATTATAACGGTAATCTGTGGAATCTGAGGAATTATTGGGATAATTTTTCTTCTATGAACACAGATCATTGTTATAAAATAGATTACATGAATTTGTCTCTACGAATTATTTAATTTAGGAGCATAAACATTTTTGAACACTATCATTATTTTTCTTCGCAGAATCCAAAGAATCATGAAAAAATTGGGTTCGACGAATGCAACGATTCGAATAGAAATATCTTCATAATTGAATAATCGATCATATAAGAAACGAAAAAATACAAAAAAAAATTTTAAGAGGAATTTATTTTCACTCCCTGCATAACTGAAAGTGTTCAGGCTTCAAGAATATTTTAGCTCGGTAGATAAAGTCGAACAATATCATAATCCAAGTTTTCAGATTCCAAATAGGTCTGGTTCTCAAGAAACGTCTAGAAGGCACTCGAACTTGGGGCACCCTGTATATAGGTCGATGAGACTGAATAATCTCAATTAATTGAAATATTGATTAATTTATTACACCTACAAGACTCCGCTATGTGCAGAATGGCCTTAATACATAATAATAGAACATTACTGATATGGTGCCAATCAAGCGATGTATTGGGTGACCATCAAAACAAACCGATTAAATTAGGTCAAACCATGGTGTGTCGCGGATTATTGAGTGCTCCCCCATAACATAATGCTGGACACCGAAAGATGATCGAGAGGGTAGGCTAGTAAGAAATTATTTTCGAATTTATCTTGCGTATCAACTAACAGATGAAGGTAGATCAATCTTATCTCTTGGTGCTGAGAAACCCCTTCCCGAATATCTTCCCATCCCCGTTTTATGTACAGAATATCTCGTTTCCATTCAATTTGTATCTTCCCTTTTGGAACAACAACATAAATCCACCCTTCGCTCTTCTTCCCGCAAAGTTCTGTTTGCCTCGGCTGTTTTTGTTGTCTAAATTACGGGTTGCGTTGCGGAGTTGCCCGAGGGATAAACACGGCACTCTTATGTGTCCAAACGACGAGACTATAACTGAATGTTGACTGAAAACAATAGGAGGGAATAGCTAGGATGTAATTCCGAACGACGAGAATATTGCTGTTTCGGACGTTTTTGACGCAATTACTGAAAAGCCGTTGCTCTTTCATACTGACACCTATTGTTTTTTTCCATGAATAAGGGTTTAGAATTGTTCGAGGATGGAAGAATTTTAACCCTGTTATATCAAACTGTTTTGTCGTACATCAAGGTAAGATTCCATCTCTATTTTCTTCTGTTTTTTTTTGTATCTTGTATTTTTTCCATAATAGCTTCTCTTCACAAGAAAAAACGGAAAAGTGTTTCGATTTTTTATGGGGGAGCATTATCAACATGTAGCACGAAATTGCATTGAACTCAAAATTGTCCGGATCATTTTTATAGACATGGAAGAAACTGGATGAAAAATTATTTTCCAGAGGAACCCAAGAAGCGATTTATTGAAAATGAATATTGATTGTATTATATTGACGAAAAAAAATTAAAATGGAAAGAAAAAAAAATGAATGACCAGAAGCCAAGTATATAATTTACAATAAAAAAAATCAAATTGAGAAACTAAAATTTTTGATCTTAATATACAGCGATTTATTGAAAACCAATATTCATAAGTATCGACAAAGAGAAAACAAACTAAAGGAAAAAGGAAAGAAAAATGAATCAAAAGAAACCAAAAATTAAAAATGAAAAAGTGATCAAATTGAGAAACTAAAATTTTTGACCCAGATATACAGCGATTAATTGGGAACAAATCTTCATAGGAATTGACAAACAAACGAAAATTTAAAGAGAAAGTAATAAAATCTATGAACAGAAAACAAAAAATTTAAAATAAAAAAAAGTTATCGAATCGAGAAACTAGATTTTTCGATCCAGATAAACAGCGAGTAATTGGGAACAAATCCTCATAGGAATTGACAATAACAAAAATTTAAAGGGAAAGGGAAAAAAATTTAAGGAGAGAAAACAAAAAATTAAAAATGAAGAAAAAAGTTATCAAACTGCGAAACTAAAATGTTGGATCCGAAAATGGAGCGATTTATTGAAAACAAACAGAAATTGAAAGGAAAAGAAAAAATACAATGAATGAACGAAAACCAAAAAATTGAAAATAAAAAACAAGTTATCAATTTGAGAAACTAAAATTTTTAACCCCAAAATACAGCGATTCATTGAAAACAAATTTTCATAGATGTTGACAAAAAAAATTTGAAGGGAAAAAATTAGGAATAAAAAGAGAGTTATCAAATCGAGAATCTAAGTCTTTTAGATTTTTCATTTGAAAGATAAGGTGTATACTATTACTGTGGAAACAAGTGAAGAATTTGTTGAAGAATTAAAAAATACCAATTCTATTGCATCTGCACAAAGGTCTAATAGAAGACAAATTATGCTTACAAACAAAATGGTCAATATTCCAAAAATTAAACTTAATTTTTTCGTTTACTTTTCAGTCTTGGAATATTATGTGAATAATAAGATAAAAAGAACGCCGGAAACGAAAAAGTTGAGAAAAAATGAAGAATAAAATCATACCATGTAAAATAAATGAGTAACGTACGACAAAAAAGATTTGAGGTCGAAAGAGGAGATTCACGTGAAGACAAAATTTTTCTCCTGCAAAAAGTAAACAATCTACTATATAAAAATAAGTCGGGTTTTCCTTCCTGACGCTATAACTCCAGAACGCACGAACCGATTTCCACGGTTTTGCATTCGTTGGAAAGGTCTCGGGCTCCGTGAGGTTTATAGCAAAGAAAATTCAGGAAAAATTCAGGACAAACCAACATTTTAAGTAGATGGCGCCGGTGCGTGATACATTGTTTGACAGCTACTCATCTGTTCTCTTCTCAGTTAATTTCATGTGACAAACCGGTATTGTGTTCACTGTGAAATTGTGAAAAAAAAGTAAAAAAAACATATAACGTATATTGTGCAAATTTTTATTCAATTTCAACAGCAGGCATTTGTCTTTAAGGTCGTAAGTTGAACTGTGTAAATTATGTGGATCGTGCATTCGAGGTTAAATTCACCACTCTGTGCATAGCCCAAAATGCCTGGAGGACGACGTGCGAACATCGGCCGCCGCACAAGACATGCAAGCCAGCAACAAGTGTATTCACAGAACTTAAGCGAAGAAAGACAAAATATAATAAGAGAAAATGCCCGATTGAGACAACGCGTGAGCACACGAAGATAATTGGCATCGTACAATCGCTTGGCATTCCAATATGATCCCACTGCGAACTACAGTGATGATGAAAATTTAGATATTGGACCAATGACGACTCTATGCCGATATTGCAATGCGTTAAAGTTCAAAAGAGAAACGGCTGGATTGTGGCAAAGTGGAAAAGTCAAACTGGATCCATTACTTACACCACCACAGCCACTGAAACCATTGTTCGATGGAAGTGATCCCGATTCCAGCCATTTTCTTCAACACATCCTTGAATACAATAACTGCTTTCGCATGACTTCCTTTGGAGCTAATATCATTCGAGAAGGCGGCTTCATGCCGACTTGCAAGGTAAAAGATACAACACACATAACCAATCACTCACACCAACACAATGAATTGCAATACATAACAACTACATATACACCACACACTACACCATCACACGATCAGAAGTTACACCGTATTCTTCAACAAATGATTGTTTGCAATTACAGATACAAGGACAAATATATCATTTGCATGGTTCAATGGTGCCAGCACCAGATGAACCGCATCAATTTCTGCAAATATATTTCATTTCGTCGATGGTGGATCAGCTGAATGTGCGGTGCAATATACAGGGAACACAACAGTTAAAGAGACGAATTATTGAACAGTTGCAAGCATTTTTTCACGCTAATAATGTTGTGGTTAATATGTTCAAAACAGCATTGGAGCGAATGCCATCGGATACGCACAAATTTGTCATAAGAGCGGATTGTACCCCAACAGGTGAACATGTGCGAAGATTCAATGCACCCACCGTTAATGATGTTGCTGCAATTATTGTTGGCGATCCAACTAAATCGCGAGACATTGTCGTTCAGCGAAGAAGCAATATCATGCATCGTGTAAACGAGACACATCGTTTGTACGATGCGTTACAATATCCAAAAAAAAACAAAAAAACAAAAAAAAATTTTTCTTCATGTTTCAATCACCAAACGAAATGTTACATAAAACGAAGCCATCTGGTGGCGAAACGGAGTTCGCCGGGTTTGCTAGTGCTGTATATTTTCGATCAGTTGGATTCCAACAATAAGAAAAGTTGAATTTCTCATTGAATATGGAATTTTTTAAAGAAAAATCGCACAACAAATATGTTGATATTGTCATGGAAAAAAAGGGTGGTCGGAGACCCGGAAATATCGCATCAACCCCGACAGGGAAGCTTTTTTTCCGCCTGATCCACCTCACAAGAAGACGACGCGCTGCCCCTCTCGGCAAGAAACAAACAGGGAATTAATCTCTTTCTCTGAGATTTCGGAATTGCAGAGAACGAGGAGCTTTGTGTTTTTTTTCGGCTATTGCATTTCTCGTCTTCTCCTCGGATGAAATCTCGCAAGAAAGAGGATTCCTAGGGGGAGGGTAGGGCATTGTCGAAAATCCTTAAAATTCTCGTTCTCTTTGAACAATAATGAAAGTTTCAGGGCTGGATGAAACTTTGGATATCACTGACCTGAAAATTTAACTTTCCAATGCTGAACGAAAAAAAATGTAGAATGTAGAATAATTCACAAATTAAAAATCATTCAGCTGAAATGTAAACAATTACCTCCGTTTGTTTTATTTCGACATTTATTACAACGTCAATTCGAATTGTTTATAGACTCACCGTGGTAGACATGATGAGCCCTCTTCTTCAAATGGAACAACTCCACGTCCTTCGTATCAGGTGACATGGAAATGTCCACCAGTTCCTCCACACTTATCTCCAGTATTTTCGCGATCTCCTCTTTGCGGTAACCTTGGTCTTCAAGCGTGGAATCGCATAACATAACGACCTCTTGGGGGTTGAAATCCAGCTCTTCCTGGAGGTTCTTAAGCGTTCTGATCCTACGCCAATCCAGTCCCCGTTTTTTCGCCATCACCTTGAAAGAATTTCGAATGATATACATACAGTACACTTTTCGGATAAAAATCGATTTTTTCGGCGACAAAAAGTTTTGTTGTGAAAAAGGGAGAACAAATTTGAAAAGGCACCCCCGGAAAATATTGACAATCATTATTTCTTTCTGGTGAAATTGTAAATTTCAGAGGGGTTGAAAATTTTTTTTTTCGAACGATTGAAAATTGAAAATTACTTACGTTCCACGATGTTCGACAGCGGATTCTTCATAATTGAAAAGAAAAACTATGGAAATTTTCCCCTCTCAAACCTTCTCGAAGGTTTATTATTATGAAAGTGATCGATCAACCAACCCTTATCTTGATTACTAAATATATATAATAATCTCAACCCTGTACTCTTAAGATAAACCATTTATCTGTTATTTATTTGAGATTAATATGACCTGTATTATTTTGATAAGCTTTCAATTTCTGATGACGCACAACTGCAGGTGTTCATTGTTTGTTATTTTTCTTCTAGATGAGATTATGTTATAAATACCACTGAAGACGATCAAGCGTCAATAATTAAAAATAGTGTCATGGAAATCAAAACATGGTAATATTTCTCAGTTTCGAAAATTTAGAATGAAATATTCAAAATATATCACCAAACAACTTTCAAACATCGTATTGTGTCGTATAAATTATTGTTATATTATATTTTCAAGAGGATTCAAATTATTAAAAAATACAAAAAAAAGTGAATTTGTTCAAGTACTTCAAATCATTCATTGTAAATAGCTTAGTAAGTTATATTTAGATCATAGGAAAAAATGTACCAAGAATGTTACTATGGAAACGAGATTTTAAAAAGAATATGGATCGAGAGCAGGCGAAGGAACAATGGAGGGAGAAACGTCAAGCGAAAAAGATCGAAAAATTTTCAAAAAGTTGGAGAAGGATTGGTCTTGTTGAGTTGTTGGAGTGAAATTGGCAAGGAATAAAGGAGAGAAGGAGAAGTTGGAAGCAGAGCGCTGTTTGGAAGAGGAAAGGTTGAAGTGAGTGCACTCATCGATCGAACATGGTTTCAAAATTTAGATGTATTAATTTTAAGTTTCTTTTGATAGTTGGTTTGATTTATAGAATAGGATTGCTGATTGTATGTTGTTGTAAAAAAAATCAGAAATTGAAACAAAATTCTTCAAATTTTGTTGGTGGTTTGTATAAAATTCAAAATTCAATATAAATATCTGGATAGAACCATAACAGAAGTTTTTTTTTAACTGTATGCTAGATAGGTCAGATAATCGTCCATTGTCCGTTTCAAAACTTTCAATCACAAAAATATAATTATATATAAAAAAAAACGGAACGGGAGAGCGATAATTTCCCTCGTAAAATTCGTCATTGAAGACCCCAAATCACCCCCACCGGATTAATACGAAAAGTTCTGGCCGGAGTTCGAAGGGGCGTTGGAAAAATCCGCCGTGCTCCTAAATCTTCCACCAACTCCCCTGATGATCTGGGAAGCTCGGCGACGAAGTGTTTTTCGGAAAGGAACGCGAGAAATATTGGAGTGATATTTCACTTCCGGCGAATCATTACTTTATAAATCTGGGGGCGGCGTTCTCCGTCCCCCATCGAAGTTATCATTTCGGAATCGCCCGACAATCTTCGAAAAAAGGGGTTGCTAGACTGAAACAACGACATAAAACACTTATAGAATGCGTCCGGGGCGGTCGACTGCGAACTTCAGAGACTCCGAGTCCGGTTTCTTAGACGATAAAATTTTATTGTGCCAGAAGGGGGATGCGAATTGCGAGTGGATGGAAGGGAATATCGCACCGGAAACGGCGATGTCGAAGACTGGGGGCGGTTTTTGCGGACGCCAAAGTTCGAATTTCGAAATTGGACGAGCAGGTTTCTTCACCCTCCGGTTATCGGCACAAACATGTCGATGTGTTGTGCCGAATTTTTTACTATCCAATGCACCAAGCGGATGTAATAATACGACTTAGTAATGGTACAAGTTATTAAGATGCAATTTTAGTATAATTTTATATTTCTACCCGCTGTCACCAATTTACAATCTATTGTCCGAAAAGAATTGAGTTCTTGCTTCCTGCACGAAGAGGAAGTCTTTCGTCTTACTCTTTCTGAGGAACAGGTATTCAGGAAAGAAAAACCAGAAATTTAAATGAACATATTATATTTACGAAAAATGATGGTAAAATCGAGCTTATCACAAACAACAAAAAAGACATCAAAACAAAAACATCTATTATTCACCCAGTTTCGCATAATCATTATTAAATCAGATAATTGAACTACTACGTTCTCTACTTCATACAAACATACTGATCCAAGTATACGAGCGGGTCAATTAACTCGATACAAAATAAATCCAATTTTTTCCACATTCCTAACATTGGAACACATCAAATCAATTTCGGGTCGAGTTATCAATAACATTGGGGATTACAACAACACCTTTTACATGTACATATAGGGGTTAAAACTTTGAACTGAATTTTCTTACCTTGATCTGCAACCACCTCATCCCTTTTTATACCTACTTGAAAACAAATTCACTCACTCCGAAAGAGACCTTAACCTTTTTGTTCGCACTCCCGTAACGAATACGACTTCTAACTTTACTCAAAACGCAAATTCTTCGGCACTTACTTCCACGATTTATCACAGATTTTTTCCCTAAATCCGGACTCTGAAAATTCTCGACTTAAAATACTATAGCTATTTTCCTACAACGGACTGCCCCCTGAATTTTAGTCCCTACCCGGCCTCGAAACGAAACTTATAATTCTGTACCTATCTTGGTACCTCCCTGACTTTCAACTACACCGGCCTCTGTCCGTACAACTAACTCTTAGTGAGTTCTCTACCAGCGTGCAACTGCCTTAACTCCTCCAGAGTCCCTCAAAGGTTAACTTTTCCCCCCTTCAAAAACCTGATTCCTGAGTGGACATTTTTTTCAGTGCCTCTCACTTGGCTTGGGAACACCCACGTTCCTGAATTATTTCTCCGAAATTTTCGCACAATCAATCGTAGTCGCATATTCTCCCCTTTTCTTGACCTTATCTCGCCCTGTAGTCACAACATCCATCGACTACAACATCGTTGATGAATGACTTGCCTTTACTAAATTTTTTTATCTAAGTTGCAGGTGTCATGTCATGTTGGTATGTATGCAGGAATATACCGACTCTTCTCCGAGATATGTAGTCGAATTTGAGATCAATTATTCATATTCTCAAATATTACACGGAAACGACACGACTGTGTTTCGATCGAGTTTCATTCAGTCAAGCCTGCGTTACCCCAAACTTAAAATCCAAATTGAATATCACATAAATGAACCATATGGGTCGGTAACGATCATTTCATGCATGAAAATTCCCGATATCCGGCGCATTTCGCGAGATGAAAACCTCTCATCTTCCGAACGTCGTCTAGGAAGGTTCGACCGCAATTTTTTCGATCAGGTGCAATAAGGCGCCGAACAAATGACGTCCTAAACCGCTCCCGCATCTGGCCGCCGCGATAAAATTTATAGGACATCAAACCGAACGGCAATATTTATGTAAAATGGTATTATCAAAATGCAAAATACTCAATTTCCAAGGCGGACGTTTTTACTGTCGGTATTAAATCCGCACCGCGAAATTTCGAACGATTACTTTCTGGTCCTCTGGGGGGACCTAAGTGGCTGTTTACGAGACTTCAACCCGGGAAAAGCGGTTTCGGAAATCGTCTCATGGAAACTGCGGAAAAGCGATACAGAGTAGCGGGTGCTTGACTCTTGATGGGCACAATGTACTAGAAATTCGACACAGCGGTTTTTTAAGAGGCATTTCGCAAAAGTGAGGTCTTCATCTTCGCCAGAAATCATCTGCGTGAAACTAGCCTTGGTCTAACACATATGACAACGCCAAACTAACCTTCACGCCTCGTCTGACATTCCAGAAATGCATCAAATTGTCTTCCAATTGAAGTCATATTCGAGGCCATCATGATTTTTTTGGAGTAACCTTGAAAAAAGTATGACCCTGTAGATTCTCACAACAATTCTGAATATTGTTTCATTTAAACCCAACAATATCTCACCCTTCAAGTTTTATCGAAATATCTCGGATACACAACAGTCATTGAGAAAAAAAAATTAGAAAATTGAGCAACCTGTGAATTGTAGTCTTAAGATTGAACATTCTATCGACTGTTGAAATTATTCTACAAAAAAGTGAACCACCTATACAGGATGTTTCACGTGAGCTGGTCACTGGATTTTGTAACTTATCCTTTGAGCAAAATTGAAAAGTGACTCATCACTATGATAGTATTTTTTAAGGGCTCTCCCAATATTTTATCGGAAAAACTATCGAACCAAAGCATGAAAAGTTATTGAGGAGAAACCGTGAGGAGAAACTGGTTTTCGAAATAAGAAGGACCATTTCTCACCAATTGTTCCTTCATTTGAACTTCCGGTTTTCTAGAGAAAAGAAAATTCCTTCTTGCAAAATATACATCATAATATTTTCCCCTATTTTTTGAATGCTCAATCGATTCTGAATCTGAATATGTAAATATAATGGTGATTTTATATTTATTTCGAGCAATTCCATTCAAAATAAACCTGATGATATTCAAATTCCATATTCGAAAATAAAATATCCATGTGTCTGTGGTTCAATCAATATTTGATTGTCAAAATTTGAATTTTTTATTCTCGTGTATAATAGAAGCGAAAAAATGTAGCATGAATTTTGATGCAATGCTCTCAATATGTTTACTCTTCAAGTAAGTCAGGATTTTTTGATATTGTTTATTAAAAGCAACAAAAATGCTATTCACAGAAACTGTTGAAAAAAATTTCTTCATACAATCTTTGTTTTGATTGTTCAATTGAAACTGTCCTAACTTAATCTAATCTAAATATGTGGAAATTTCATAAAAATCTGAATGGTGACCATATTCTACATATTTACCTATATTATGAAATGACCCAATATTCAAAAGAGGAAAAATAAGTTTTCTTGGATTGGGTCAGGTACTATTCGATTTCTTATGAAAAAGTGTTCACAAAAAAAATTCATTCAAACATTGATCATAAAATGATAGCTTTTTAGCCTGAATTCAATTGAAACTGTCCTAACTTAACCCTGACCTAAATATGTGAAAATTTTATTAAAATCTGAGTGGTGACCATATTCTACACCTTTACCGAATTATATGAAATGACCTTATATTCAAAAGAAGAAAAATAAGTTTTTTAAGATTGGGACAGGTATAATTCGATTTCTTACGAAAAAGTGATTTCATATATAGGTTATCCAAATATTTTTTGGAAAAAAGTTTTCCTTCAATTACTTTTCATGCCTTGGTTCTATAGTTTTTCCTATAAAATATTTGAATAGCCCCTGAGAAATACTATCAAATTGATGGGTAATTTTTCAATTTTGCTCAAAGGAAAAGTCACAAAAATCCAGTAACCCGCTTACGTGAAACACCCTGTACATCTAGTTTTAGTCTATTTCGAAATTATACCAAAAATAAACATGATCACATCGAATACTCCGAGGGCTGCCGCCCCTGGTCGCGAGGTGAAATTGCGGAATAACACCGGCAGTTCCCGGCCAAATGCACACCGAATAATAAAACTTTGTGGAAAAACCGGGATTTATTAACGGCAATGATGCACTCCCGATCGTCGGTTATTACGGCGCGGATAATAAAAATTCAAATCGAATAGACAATTTGAAATTGGTTATTTGTGGCGCGGAATTGATGAGACCAATAAAATCCGATAATAAAGGTCTGAGGGCGGCGTAACGACCTCCTCTGCCAAGCGATAAACTCTGCATGTCGGTTGCGAGTCGGATTAAAGTCACGTGAATCCGTTGCGAGTACTCGCAATTCTTTCAGCCGGTCATAATTCGGTATCTTGGACAGGTCTAGAGGAAAATGGAAAAACACATACATCGAACTGAGAAAAGCCCGTAGCAAAAACAAGATGTAGGTATACAGGGTGTTTCCAGATTAGACGTGAACCTTCGAGGAAGTGATAGTATCACTCATTTGCTGTATTTATTGATAACCGAAAATCAACAGTTTCCGAGATATTTGAGTTATTGTGTTTTTTGAAAAATTTCTCACATCAATCAATTTTTCGTCAATTTTTTCTACGTTGACCAAATTTGATTATAATTTTGGATTATTTTCATCACAAAAGGATATAATATATATTTATATGAAAATAGCAAAACTTTGTATTAGATGATGAAAAAGAATAAGTATGATTTGAAAGTTGGTATATGAAGAAAATAAAAATCAGTTTCTGATATCAATTCGCCTGCAACTTTCGAATTCCACAATTTACGTATGAAAAAATTATTTTAAAAACTTGCTAAATTCTTTCTTTATTTCCTGAAAAAGTTTTCGTGGGAATGCAGGCACTAGTTTCGTTTCAGTTGATTTTGATTTGAAAGGGGATATAAGCAAAGAAAGAAAAGTAACGAATTGAATATTTTTTCATTGAAATTAAATTCAAAATTTCATTGGAATATTCATTCATAAATTATGTTCGAAATGTCCTTCACCATTCCTCATACAAGCACGTGCCACCTTTCTAATTTCTTCAGTCCTCAAATTTAATCTCAATCGTCTCTCTGCTCCGTCTTTTCCCTCCACAAGTTGTGCACGTGTATCTCGTGTATGTATTTCCCTTTCATATACTATTTTTTTTAAACTGCCCCAAATCTGCCCCAAACATGAAAAACGGTGTAAGATCCGAACTTGGCTGGCCACGAAATAGTTCCTCCCCTACCTATCCAACCTTTAGGAAACAATTCGTTCAAAAATATACGAACGTTTAGCCTATACTACCAAAGATTAGCTATTGCTTCCATCCGAACATTAACGCTAAATCACTATTTTTTATGCCAGATATTCAAAAGGTTATTTATAAAAAAATCTGTTGAAACGAAACTGACTGCATTCGAACGAAAACTTTTTGAGGGAATGAACAAGGAATTTGGCAAGTTTTTAAAATAATTTTTTCATACATAAATTGTGGAATTCGAAAGTTGCAGGCAAATTGATATTAGAAATTGATTTTTATTATCTTCATATACTACTCAAATCATACTAATTCTTTTTCAACATCTAATACAGGATAGTTCTGTTTTTTTCATACACATCATATCCTTTTCTGATAAAAATAATCCAAAATTATAATCAAATTTGGTCAACGTAGAAAAACTGTTGATTTTCGGTTATAAATAAATATGGCTCAAACGACACCAAATGAGTCATATTAACACGTCCTCCAAGGTTCACGTCTAATTCAGAAACACCCTGTATATGGAGAGGAGCAAAAGCCGGACAGTGACTAATGAAATTGCGGGTAGAGCGCTTAATTCCGAAGACAAATGGAGGTTGGGAAGAAACTAATAGTTGTGTCTGCAGAACTATTACGCCAAATACCTGACCACGGAAGGAGTAACCGATGTTCCAATCAGGTTTCCCTTGTTTTAGATCGACGAATTGGCCAGTTCGAATTTAATGAATTGCTCTTGTCGTTACCTAAATCGTACAAGGGTAACGAATTGGTTTCATTAGAAACCCAGGAAAATTCGAGAATGATGTAAGAAGAATAAATGGAAATATACTGAAGAGAAAGAATGTTGAACATAGAAAAAATACAGGCTCTTCCACGTAAACAGTCAATAGACAGACAAAAAACCTTTATACAGGGTGTTTTCAAATTAGACGTGAACCTTGGAAGACGTTTCAGTATGACTCATTTGCAGTCGTTTGAGCCATATTTATTGATAACCAAAAATCAACAGTTCACGAGTCATTTGAGTTCTTGTGATTTTTGAAAGATTTCTCACCTCACTTCTTTTTTCGTAAATTTTTTCTACGTTGACCAAATTTGATTATAATTTTTCATTATTTTCATCAGAAAAGAATATGATATGTATGAAAACTATCCTGTATTAGATTTTGAAAAAGAATTAGTATGATTTGAAAGTTGGTATATGAAGAAAATAAAAATCAATTTCTAATATCAATTTGCCTGCAAGTTTAGAATTCCACAATTTATGTATGAAAAAATTATTACAAAAACTAGTGCCTGCATTCTCACGAAAACTTTTTCAGGAAATAAAGGAGGAATTAGGCAAGTTTTTAAAATGATTTCTTCATACAAAAATTGTGGAATCCGAAAGTTGCAGGCAAATTGATATAAGAAATTGATGTTTATTTTCTTCATATACCAACTTCCAAATCATACTAATCCTTTTTCAACATCTTATACAGGATTGTTCTGCATTTTTCTTACATGTCATATCTTTTTCTGATGAAAATAATCCAAAATTATAATCAAATTTGGTCAACGTCCAAAAAATCGACGAAAAATGAAGTGAGGTGAGTAATTTCTTTAAAAACACAAGAACTAGAATAACACGTCTTTCAAGTTTCACGTTTTATTTATTATACCTATAGATTTTTTTCGTTTTTTCTTGATATCTCTTGTAGTTTCCGAGATATTCAGATCAAACTTGAATTATAAGGTCCTTTTTGGGGTTTCAAAATAATGATGATCACAATTATTGTGATAATCTAGGAAGTGATATTCATTTCAAGGTTACCTCCATTTTTGACTTCAAGACGGTTTTGTCCTATACCACTGGCAATTTTCCATTTTTGTTTTTTTTCAACTTTTCTATTTTGCTTTCTCTTCGAAATCGCAACTTTTCACAAAAGAAAATCGAGAAATGATTTTGGTGTAAGTAAAATTCAATCAATCATTCGAAAGTGGACCTGTATAAAATTCACCATTGGCCACGACTCACGTTGTTCAATTATTTTTCGAAGAGACTTACTATAGTATGTGAAAATCTTCCAGTGCATAAATTTCCAGGGCGTCCAAATTGAACAAACGGATCCAAGAATGAGTCCTCGTCAACAAAAGGGACTTTTCCCGACTCCGCTATATTCCCCGACTCGAAATACCGCCGTAAGTAAATAGTGCCGAATTTATTGGCCAGTCCGAGCGGAAGACCTGTAACAAATGGCGTACCCAGAGGACGTCGGCCCCTTCGCTCCTCTATTTTTCTCCTGCTGGTATCAGGAATTGGGACGTATGGGAGAAACATCGCCGAAAATGCGGAATGGCACGTTCTCGACCTATTTTTTCAGGTGAATGCCGTCTGTCGGAAATATGAAAATAGGTTCGTTTCCGGAAATATTCGATTCTCGAGAAAGGGCACTAGAAGTATTATTAAACGCAATGGGGGAAAGCTACGAGGGATGTCCCATTATTTATTATCCAAGAATGATGGTGATATTATGATGGTATGAATAGTGATAAGTTGTTCTTGAATTCACTTACTTGTGCTGCCAAACGACACTCGACCACCCTCACGTTGAAATCGTTGGAAGCTGCCTTATTTTTTTCGACCAAACTGTGCGCGATGACGAACACCGCCTTTTTCGGTAATTTAACATCAACGCATCGTAGTGGGTTGAACTCGATATGTTTGGCACACCCTGTGAAATAAACATCATTTTGGGGAAATGTTTGAATATTGTATTGATACTATTAATTCAGCAGTTTCCTCTTTATTGTTCAAGAAATTTCATGAACTAACGCTGAAACCGAAGCGAAAAAAAAAAGTTACTACATAAATTATACAGGGTGTTCCTGAATTGGAGGTATAAACGAAGAGGGAGGTTCCTCAATTAATTTCGAGAAAACAAAGTCCCATAAACATGTGATCGCAAACGTTTCGATTTGGATATACAGGGTGTTAAAGTTTGAATTTTTTTCGAATTTTTTTCTCTTAGTATCTACACTTCACAAGATATTCAACTGAAATTTGGCATAGATATTACAATTGAGAGTTTACACCATGTGACATGCCAATTTCGATTGCAAATTCACAGAGTGATTTTTTCTGGAACACTGTCGCCTGTTTTCCTCCAAACTTTTTTTAGTGGGCTACTTTTAATGTGAGAAAATGTGAAGAGCAGCTTTGTTTTTATACAAAAATTTATGATCTCTTGTAGTTTTGTCGCATCTTCTACCGATTTCGAGAAAAAAATTTTGAACGATTCTCTCGAATTCCTCAGAAATATGTCATAAAAATTCAGTTAGTAAGCTGTCGTGATTTAATTCGTTATTAGATTTTATGGTAATTTTCCCGATCTGTAGCAATGATTCATAAAGATTCAATAAATTCGTATAATCATCACAAAAAAAAATTACGAAAAGCACTGCCGTGAAGTCAGGAGCTTTTGAGCACTCGTACATCCACCTTGTAGGTAGATTCGCATTTTCCAGTTTTAGAAATCGATTGAAGGAATTTTCGACAGCTGTCAAAAAAATTCACAAACTTAGACGAAACTCTTTGTCTGTGCTTCAGCTGACCAATATTTTTTCGATAATTCGGTAAAATTTTCTACGGTATCTATGGTCTTGGTGATGACATTTGAACAAAATTTCGCACGTAGTTTGAATACATTATTCCTCAGCTAGGTGCAAAATTTCATTCCAATCAAATCAGTAGTTTCGAAATTATCATGAACAGAATATTTTGAACGGCCATATTTACGGAACCCCTAGTCTAATTTTGCTCATTGACGAACGTGACCGTGAAATTCGCGATCCAAACCCACCCTGAAAATTTCAAGTTCCTAGGCCTTTCCCTTCGGAAGTTATAATTTTCTATGGTGGACAAAAATGTTGCTTTAACATATCATTCTCGTTTAAATACAAAATTTTATCTCGATCGAATCCGTAGTTTCGAAATTACCCATTCCGTTCGAGAGTTATCGTGTATACGGACGGACGGACAGACTCGAATTTTTCGACGGATTCGTCATCAGTGAGTCGAACTGTATCGATTGAGACCATTTTCGGCTCAAAATTCGAAAAATACAGACATCGTGACGAAATGATATAGCCCTCGTGTAAGTAGTACGAGCGCTCAAAAACTCGAAAACGAAACTTTTTCGATCCCACGTTCATAGGACTTTTTTTTCTTCAAATTACTCATGGGTTGTCCCCTCTTCGTTTGTACCCCAAATTTTGGAACACCCTGTACATTATCAAATAAAGTTTAGAAAAGGCAAGAAGCAATATCAATTAGAGGAGAAAAGAAGATTTTTTTTCCAAAAAATTTCCAAAGAAATATTCAGTTTGAACATTAAGATGAAACTGTATAACATTTCCCCCAAAGTTCCGATGAAAAGTGGAACTGGCAACACGGGAATATGCCAGACACTTATGACGTCACAAAAACCGGTTTTTACTCTGTTTTTCGAACTTCTAAGTAATTTGGAGCATTTTAGAGAGGCATTTACTGGAATATTACATAAAATATGCTAGAAAAAACTATGGATGCATAATGAACAATAACGCTTCAACTTCAAGCACATTTGAAACAAACTTACGCGACTGCAATTTCCCTTATTGAAATTAATTAAAAAAAAATGAAAAGCACTGCCCTGGAGTCAGGAGATTCTGAGCGCTCGTTCATCCACCTTGTATAAAGATTCGCATTTTCTAGCTTTAGAAACCAATTGAAGAAATTTTTGACAGCTGTCAAAAAAATGACAGCAGCTCTTTGTCAATTATGCCGAATCAGCTGTCACAGAAATATAAAGATTTTTATTCAATTATTCGTTGGAATTTAAAATGGTTCTGATAATGCGATCTGGAAAAATGTAGCTTGAGCATATCAGTCTTCATTAAAATACAAAATTTCGCCATGATCGAATCCGTAGTTTTAAAATTATCAAGAAAACTATATTTCAAACGACTATATTTGCGGAATCCCCGGTCGAATTTTGCCCGATGATGAACTCAACCAGAGCATTCGAGATTCGAACCTACCCTGAAAGAGATCTCCCTTTTTCGTTTGAACCTCCAATTTAGGAACACCCTGTATGAAGCGTCAATAACCCCCATTTGTTGGGGGACGACAGAAAAAGGAGGATACTTAAGCATTCCGAATGCGTTTCGCGATCATACAATTGAGTTGGACACCCAGTTCTTCTTGCATCCCTCGGATAAATGCGAGATACATCCAGCTCCAAGTCTTCGACGTAGTTCCCTCGAAGGAGAATATCCCATTTTGAGAGTTGATCCTCTGAGGAAACATTACTTTTGATTTATGTCTCAGACTTTGTGACTTAAGGAGAAATTTCTTTGGTGGCGTCAGCTAGCAAACTCCACTCCGATGGGAGTAAATCGTAGGATTAGGTACAAAGTGAAGAGATTTCGAGAAAAAACGAACTAGTCATCTAAAGAGGACTCCGTCAAGATACTTCGTGAATTAAGACGAAATTTCGTCGAACAATGTGAAGAAACTCACGATGCGAGAACTGCGAGACACCTCAATGATTGATGATCGTTGTCGATTCCCTCGTTTGATTCCTCCGAAGTCCATTTCATACATCGGGCGCCTACGATCGGACATCCATAATAAATATGATTCTTGGGAAAGTTACAGTTCCTGAGAGGGCTAAAAGGATAAGTTGACAGCTCTAGAAAGCTATAACTATAATCGGTCAGGGACGTACTGGCCTCGATGCAGGTCTAGCTCTCATTCACATATTTTTACGTTCTATATAGTTCCTTCGCATTCCTAATTTCAACTTTATCAAATCATCATAATCTTCAACAAGGAAACAAATTTTCAAACAGTTTGATTTAAGGAAACATCTCAATTCATACCCCAAGAAAAATTGGTACCCTTTTTGCAAAAATAATTTATGTTCCATAGAGCATTGAACTTGAGACGATATAACAGGGCGCAGCAAGTTCCCAATTCAATTTGTTTCAAGTTTTATAACAGCTGAAAGAACAAAACTTCAACGGAAAGGTCAAAGATCTAATGCTACAAAAGACCACTTACAGACTGGATTAATTTCAAATTGCATTGTGTCTATGTGTTGTCGTCATATTGTGATGGTATTTTTTTTTTTTTGAGCGCTCGTGCTACTTACACGATGGCTACCTATATCATTTCGTCACGATGTCTGTATTTTTCGAATTTTGAGTTCCCGAATGCCTCGGTTAAGTTCGTTAATGAGCCAAATTCCACTAGGGGTTCCGTAAATATGGCCGTTCAAAGATTCGTTCTCCTGATTACTTGAAAACTACAGATTTGATCGAGATGAAATTCTGCACTCAAATGAAGAATGAGGTGTTTAAGCTGAATGTGAAATTTTGTCCAGATCGCATGACCAGAACCATAGATACCATAGAAAATTGTAACTTTTGAACGTAAACGCCTAGGGACTTGAAATTTTCATGATAGGTGTGGATCTGAAATGTCGCGTTCACGTTTATCAATGAGCAGAATTATACTAGGGGTTCCGTAAATACGGTAGTTTGAAATTTTGTTTTCTCGATAATTTCGAAACTACGGATTCGATCGAGAAATTTTGTATTTTAATCGAAAATGATATATTGAAGCAATATTTTGTCCAGATCGCATGACCAGAACCATAGAAAATTGTAACTTTTGAACGGAAAGGCCTAGGAACTTGAAATTTTCAGGGTGGGTTTGGATCGCGAATATCGCGGTCATGTTCATCAATGAGCAAAATTAAACCAGGGGTTCCGTAAATATGGCCGTTCAAAATATTTTTTTCCTGATAGTTCCGAAACTACTGATTGGATTGGAATGAAATTTTGCACCTAGCTGAGGAATAATGTATTCAAACTACGTGCGAAATTTTGTCCAGATCGCATCACCAAGACCATAGATACCGTAGAAAATTCTAGCGAATTATCGAAAAAAAATTGGTCAGCTGAAGCACTGACATGAAGTCTGGATTTTTGCCTGAGTTTCAGAATTTTTTTGAAAGCTGTCGAAAATTTCTTCAATTGATTTCTAAAACTGGAAAATGTGAATCTACCTACAAGATGGATGTACGAGCGCTCAAAAGCTCCTGACTTCCCGGCAGTGCTTTTAAAATTTTTTTTAATTTAGACAAACCGTGTTATTATTTTGACGGAAATATTCATAGTGTACACTTGTATTGTAGGTACATTTTATATATAAATTATTAATTATTATGAAAATTCCAGATTGTATTCAAGATTTTCCGAATATTATTCTTCGATTTTTTCTGATAAATATCTGATTCCAGTCCTGTCAGAAATCATTCGAACAAGAATTCCAACTGTCGAAGTTGTTCCCTCTATAAGAAAGTAAAAGCTTATATCATCCCCATATTTCTGCTTGAAGGTTCATCGCAATAAATTTCCCGAGATTTTTCCGACATCGGTAAGTTTTGGACTGAAAAAAATCAGGAAAGTTTGTTAGCCGGCAGTGACAATAACTAACGAGATACGGAGGAAAGGAATTCGCAGCGATGTTCATTCATCTTGCAGAATCCCATTTCGAGTCGTAATCCACCATTGGAATTCGGAGTTGTGCAGCATCTGGTCTCGCATCAGACCAAGAAACAGATGCTGGAATATGTGGGGCAATCCAGTAGAAGCATTCATGGCGGTTTTGGTAAATAAATCCTGGCTGGATAATCGGATCCATGTATTTTAAGGGTTCATACAACCAGTACAAAAAAAAATACCTCAAAGGTCCCAATGTTCCGGTTATAGTGATTCCAATAGCTCTTCCTATAATCTCCCGATCCCCGTACATCTCTGGAAATCTGGCTCGAATGCCGGAAATGAATTTCGAAGCTAAGTCGGAATTATGATATAGCCCCGGCAGGAAGTAATTTTGGTGCGATCGCTGCCGGATGGAGGGAAGCCCCTGCGCTGGTTTATCGGTCGTCGTTTGTGATCACCGCTTCCCAGTCTAGGATGTGCAATTTTGCATTTCGTCCAACGCCGGGCAGCAAGTTGATCTAGGAGACGGTTGCTTGGTTGCCCCTCATATCGCCTTGGAGACTGAGAGTTTGATATACGGAATTCGATATATCATACTAACGATCTGAGTCGATATGAGGCCGATCGGATGTCTATGAATAATTCGACATTATTATATACAGTGTGTTCCTGAATTGAAGATACGAACGAAGAGGGAAGATTCCTCAGGTAATTTTATGAAAAAAGTCCTAAAATTATGGGATCGCAAACGGTTCGTTTTCGAAATAAAGTTTGAATTTTTTCAAGTTTTTTTCTCATAGTATCTACACTTCACTAGATATTCAACTCAAAAGTTGAATTTAATATGTCAAAACAAACAATGATCAATTCACCACAGCATACTAACTTAATTTTCATGACAATTCGGATTTTTCTGAGGATTTTACTAACTTAATTTTCATGACAATTTGTATTTTTCTGAGGATTTCGAGAGAACCATTCAAAATTTTTTTCTCGAAATCGGTATCAGATACGACAAAAATAGAAGAGACCATAACGTTAAGTATAACAACAAAGCTGCTTTCCATATTTTTTCAAATCAACAGTGGCTTACCAAAAAGGATTTCTGGAGGAAAACAGGGGACAGTGTTCCAGAAAAAATATCACCCTATTGATTAACTATCGAAATTGGCATGTGACATGGTGTAAATTCTCAATTGTAATATCTATGCCGAATTTCAGTTGAATATGTTGTGAAGTATAGATACTATGAGAAAAAACTTGAAAAAATTCAAACTTTAACACCCTGTATCTCGAAAACGAAACGTTTGCGAGCGGCCATGTTTATGGGAATTCTTTTATTAAAATTACCCAAAAATCTCCCCTCTTCGTTTGTACCTTCAATTTAGGAACATCCTGTATAAACTGTCGAGTTTTGGAACAATAAACATATATCGAAAAATGCTTGGCAGCGAAGTTTTTTTCTCATGGGCATCTTCATGTCTGAAGATGAAAGGTGAAATTTGGGAAAGATGTCTCACTTTAAGGTTTGAATCATATTATAAGTCAATTGGACGTGAAAATCTACAGGGCGATATTATTTCTGGAGCAGTGTCCTCTTTTCCTCCAGAACTTTTATGTGGTGCGCCACTGGTGGTTTGAAAAATATGAAAAATAATATTAGCTTCAATTAAAAATCTTTTGACATCCCGCAAATATATATTTTGTATCTGCTCTCATTTTCGAGAAAAAAAATATGAAAAGCACTGCCTTGAAGCCAGGAACTTTTGAGCGCTCGTTCATCCACCTTGTAGGTACATTCGCATTTTCCAGTTTTGGAAACCAATTATAGAAGAAATTCTTGACAGCTGTCAAAAAAATGACAGCAGCTTTTTGTCAATTATGCCGAATCAGCTGTTACAGAAATATAAGGATTTTTTATTCAATGATTCGTTGGAATTTGAAATGGTTCAGGTTATGCGATCTGGAAAAAATGTAGCTTGAATTTATCATTCTCCATTAAAATACAGAATATCGTCACGATCGAATCCGTAGTTTTGAAATTATCAAAAAAACTCAATTTCTAACGATTATATTTACGGAACCCCTGGTCGAATTTTGCCCAATAACGAACTTAAGAGCGGCATTCGAGATTCAAACCTACCCTGAAAATTTCAAGTTTCTAGGTCTTTCCGTTCGAAAGTTATCGTGTATACGGGTCTACAGGTTGTTCTTCGTTCTTTTTTTTTCGAATTTTTTCGAATTTTTTTCTTCATGGCAACTGCAAGTTGGAAGATATCCAGGTGAAATTCGGGAAATAAATCACACATTAAAGTTTAAATCATATCATAAATCAATTGCCGGTGAAAATCTACAGGGTGATATTATGTCTGGAGCAGTTCTCATTTCCCTCCAGAACTTTTCTTTTGATGCGCCGCCACTGGTAGTTTGAAAAATATGAAAAAAATATTTGCTTTATTCAACGACTTTTTCACATTCCGCAAATATTTTGTATCTGCTTGCGTTTTCGAGAAAAAAAAAATTTCAAACAATTTTCCAAATATTTCAGAGCCTACTGTAGATTATCACGGGTAAAAAACATTTCATATGATGTTAACCTCAAAACGTAATATCTTTGTCAAATTGGTGTTCCTAAATTGGAGGTACAAACGAAGAGGGGAGATTCCTTGAATAATTTTAAGAAAAAAAGTTTTCGAGATAAAGTTTGAATTTTTTCAAGTTTTTTTCTCATAGTATATACACTTCACTAGATATTCAACTGAAGAAGTTGAATTTAATATGTCAAAACAAACAATGATCAATTCACCACAGCTTACTAACTTAATTTTCATGATAATTCGGATCTTTCTGAGGATTTCGAGAGAACCATTCGAAAATTTTTTCTCGAAATCGGTATCAGATACGACAAAAATAAAAAAGACCATAACCTTAGTATAACAACAAAGCTGCTCTTCACATTCTCTCAAATAAACACTGGCTAACCAAAAAAAAGTTCTGGAGGAAAACAGGGGACAGTGTTCCAGAAAAAATATCACCCTGTATATTTGCTATCAAACTTGGTAAGTCACATGGTGTACACTCTCAATTTTGATATCTATGCCAAATTCCTGATGAATATCTTGTGAAGTGTAGATATGAGAAAAAAACCTGGAAAAAATTCAAACTTTAACACCCTGCATCTCGAAAACGAACCATCAGGATGAAGTATAAAAAACGTATATATTTCGATTTGCTCCATTCTCGATCAGAATTGGCCTGTTAATTTCCAAATACATGGAAGATAAATTAAATCTGACCCATTTAATGCGAATAGTGCACGTTGCAAAATGGCGCATGCGCGCACCTCCAAAAAAATTTTCCATTACAAATTGTCGAGTTGCTCTTTGCCAGTAGAAATAAATTTCCGTAAATTCATTAATTCATTCATTGTGAATTCCCTGGAGCATAATGGAAGAAATACCTATGTTGAATTATCATTTTGCCCATTTTCGAATTTTGGGTCGAGAGCGTTCTCAAACGATTAGGTTGGACTCGCAGATGAAGAATTCGTGGTTGAATTCCATTATTTTTTTTCAATCCTTCCAATTGAATTATTGTAGTTAGTTGTAAGATAAAGACAAGAAGGTTCATAAAAATCGTATCATTAGAAAAATTTTTTCGTTATCTCAGAAACTATTCGTCATATCCTATTGAAATTTGATGAGTTATGTGCAGATTTAATTTCCCAGCTATTCCATGTGAAAAGAAAATTGAGTTTTTCTGACATGATCCATAAAACTCGATGATTCCATCTCCTGAAGCTTATAAAAATGAAATGACATTATTTGCCACACTGAAGACCTTTTTGGTACACCGATATCGAACAACGCTACGCTATCATCAACGAATCGAACAAAAATACCCCAAAACCCAGTAGCGGTACATCAAAGAAAACACATTATTTAATTCCAATGCAGGACTCTTTGTAAACCAGCTAGATGAAACGTGCGTTCCTCGAAACCGCAATTTCATCCCGTGGACAGCTGGGGAAAACAATTTGAATTGGGTTTTCTTTGAAACTAATACGCCCTCGGTGCAAAGCAACCGGTGGGTGAGCGACAATTTAGCGGGGGTTGATCAAACGTGTTGAGACGGTAAATGCAAACCAGCTTCTGGGATGTTATACCTGCAGGCGATATGAAAATTTCCACCAATTCTTTTTCGTTTCTAGATGAATTATTTATTCCAACAACAATTTTGGACAAAGACTTGAGAGATTCATTTAATTTCGAAAAATAACGAGAATCCTAATAATATTTCCATGTAAAGCCACCCATCAAACGGATTTGCGATTATAACGACCTGAGTCATCAACATCTTCACTGCAGGTAGAGGTAGAGATGCTGTATTCAATTAATATTAATCTGAGGCTGTACCTGAAGGAGTTTATTTGCGCACAGTCTATACATTTCTGCTTCTCTGCAGTCCTGAGATATTAATAACCTTTATCAGACCTGACAATCGCAATTTCCAGGGGATGATTTAGCTGTGTTTCCTCAGGGCAGGTGGGGTAATATTATAGATGGTGATTGATCCAACGTAGATTCGACGTCGGTGATAATTCTCACATAAGATAGATAGACCGCAATCACGTAAATTGGAAGATAATGATATTTTATAGAAAATTTTAAATTATTAGAGCGCTCATGCTCATCTCAACGAAAAGAGCATTGATTCATTTTCAGAAACATCTTTCTCAATTTGCCTATTTTCAATCATTTTGAAATAAAATCTTAAAATATAGAAATGAAAGTTTCAGAATGAGGAATGAATATTTTCTTTGAAGAAAATGATATTTTCACTAGTAATACCACTAGAGGTCAAATTATTGCCGGAAATTGGAAGTGGAAGTGGAATTTTCTAGAAAATTCCACACATGTGATTTTTAACCAATCAGAACGTGTATTTCTGACAGATCACCATCGCAACGGATGAATTTTAGTGGAAATTTTTTCACGGTACCCAACAGCGAATTATACTGGAAATTTTTTTGACGTTTATAATGACAGAATATATTTTTTGACAATTGATGTTGTTGGAAATAAACATATTTGGTGTGGAATTTTCTTACCGAATACCACACGAGATCAAATTAAATCCGGAAATTTTGTTCTCGCTCATGAATATTTTTAGAAAATTATCAAAATATTCATGAGCTCGAAAAAATTTCCGGAAATAATTTGACCTCTTGTGGTATTACTAGTGAAAATTCAAAATTATTAAAGCGCTCATGCTCATCCCAAGAAAAAGTCCATTGATTCGTTTTAAGAAAAATCTTTCTCAATTTTCCTATTTTCGACCATTCAGAAAAAAATTTGAAAATATAGAAATAAATTTTTGAAATGAGGAATGAATAATTTCTTTGGAGAAAATGATATTTTATAGGAAATTTGAAAAAATTAAAGCGCTCATGCCCATCCCAAGGAAAAGCCCATTGATTCATTTTCAGAAACATCTTTCTCAAATTTTCCTATTTTCGATCGTTTTGAAAAAAATTAGAAAATATAGATATAAATTTTTCAATATGAGGAATGAATAATTTCTTTGAAGAAAATGATATTTTATAGAAAATTTGAAATTAATAAAGCGCTCATGCTCATTCCAAGGAAAAGCCCATTGACTCATTTTCAGAAACATCCTTCTGAAATTTTCCTATTTTCGATCATTTTGAAAAAAATTAGAAAAAATATATAAAAATTTTTCAATATAAGGAATGAATCATTTCTTTGAAGAAAATGATATTTTATAGAAAAATCGAAATTAATAAAGCGCTCATGCTCATCCCAAAGAAAAGCCCATTGATTCATTTTCAGAAACATCTTTTTCTATTTTTCCTATTATGGATCATCCTAAAAAAAATTAGAGAACATAGAAATACATTTTTCAAAATTAGGAATGAATAATTTTTCTGAAGAAAATGATATTTCATAGAAAATTCCACACATGTGATTTTTAACCAATCGGAACGTATATTTCTGACAGATCACCATCGCAACGGATGAATTTTAGTGGAAATTTTTTCACGGTACCCAACAGCGAATTATACTGGAAATTTTTTTGACGTTTATAATGACAGAATATTATACTTGATGAAGACGAAAATTGATGTTGTTGGAAATAAACGCATTTGGTGTGGAATTTTCTTACCGAATACCACACGAGGTCAAATTAAATCCGGAAATTTTGTTCTCGCTCATGAATATTTTTAGAAAATTATCCCTCGTCTTCGACTCGGGATAATTTTCAAAATATTCATGAGCTCGAAAAAATTTCCGGCAATAATTTGACCTCTAGTGGTATTACTAGTGAAAATTCCACACATGTGATTTTTAACCCATCAGAACGTGTATTTCTGACAGATCACCATCGCAACGGATGAATTTTAGTGGAAATTTTTTCCTCGTGGGTAGGTACCCAACAGCGAATTATACTGGAAATTTTTTTGACGTTTATAATGACAGAATATTATACTTGATGAAGACGAAAATGGATGTTGTTGGAAATAAACGCATTTGGTGTGGAATTTTCTTACCGAATACCACACGAGGTGAAATTAAATCCGGAAATTTTTTGACCTCTAGTGGTATTACTAGTGAAAATTTGAAATTAATAAAGCGCTCATGCTCATTCCAAGGAAAAGCCCATTGATTCTTTTTCAGAAATATCTTTCTCAAATTTTCCTATTTTCGATCATTTTGAAAAAAATTAGAAAATATAGACATAAATTTTTCGTATAATTGAACATGAGGAATGAATAATTTAGTATTAGGTTGAAATGACGTTTGATATTCGCACAAATTTCGAACTAGTTTCAATTTCAATTTAACCCTTCGGAAAATACAAAAATTCACCCCATCAACATCAAAGAAACCACATTCGTCGTCGTTATTGGAGTAACGTGATGGCAATACACTGTTTACTGACCGTATGTCAATATTACCGCCGAAAAAAGCTTTCGAACGGACTTGTTTACGTGAAAGGCAAGATCCTAAACCAATTCCCAGTTGAGAGGTGGGCAAAGACAAATTTGATCAAAGTTCCTTCCTCGTGTTCTCGATATTTCAATTTCTCTAACCTTCACTTACGATTTTCCAAGAATAGTCGGAATAATATTGATTCGGCAGATGTGTTACAAGGAGCAGAATCTGAAGATGAACTAAGTCAATTGAATTTTCACCATTTGCATGTTGAAAAAAAATTGAGACCTTTTGTAAGCGATTCAAAAATTCCAACACAGTTGAGGACCACCCTGTATCGAAAAATAAGAATCGTGTTTCCAGAACAAACCCGATTTCTGAAATTACAAATAAATCTCAATTATTCGCCATGATTATGATAAATATTAATACCTTGGAATGAAATTGTGAAAATTAAAGGGAGAATCGTGGATTCCAGGAAAGTTTCTGTTCGTCCCTCCCAAGTTCGCGGAATCTATTCAGATAGAGGCCTACATAAATTCCTTCGGGAACAACACATAACTTTCTCCTCCTTTCCCGTTGTTATTCCCTTCGAAATATGTTTGTCCGGTTAATGAATTCGGATCGGCGAGGATGATATACGTGAAAATATGATAAAGTGTGACGTTTCCTTTTTTGTATAGTGAATTCTTCTTTGCTATCGTAACATTCTTCAACATTCCCAAAATCTTATCTCCGAGAAAATAAATCATGTAGTCCAGATAAATAGCATAACCCTAAACCAGTCTCAAATTTTGGATTATGTTGCATCATAAAACCAGAATCAATCGTCGCAAAAACCCGTCTGGACCAATTTTTCAATTAACTTTACGAGTCGCGTGTTAGGATTTTACTCTTTTCGACGCCAGATCCGAATAAAACATTATTGAAACTCGCTTGCGATTAGAGTACCGGTCTTTGTTCCTTCCAGAGGATCTGAATTTTATGGTTATGTACCTCCACCAGCAATTGTTATCGGAAAGACATCAATCCTTTCGGAGTGGATGTAGTGTGCCATAAATTCAACTTTTCGTATCCGTATTGGCGGGGAAAACAAATCGGTTCCAGAATTGGAATATATTTTTACACCTTTGGAAATAATTCAGGAGAAATGTTCAATAAAATCGGACTCGAAGAGATTTTGGTTCATTGATTTCAATAATGAATTTTCTGTTTGGCGAAATAATAATGAAATTTTGTAGAAATATTTTTCCCCAAACCAATCAATCAGGAACATAGAGTATATAATGGAAAGCTTTGCATTCGACTGTGAACGAATAAAAAACATCCATCCAAATCCGAAACATTTCGGTTTTTCCGACCCGCTCTCTGCATATTGTATCTGAAAATCGATATTTCCCTCGCATATAAAAGGAGCGAACCGCTATTTGCTCCAGTTAACGCAAGGGATTTTCGGATGTAGTCTGATGTGTCACATACGTTCGGGGATTTATCTTGGTGAATACACTCTCAATTTTCTGGGGAAGAACTGCTGCAGGGATTTGAAGTCAACTATTGGAGTTTCCCCTTATGAAATCGAATGGGAGAAGATAAATCTACTCCACCCTAGGCGCTGCACAGAACACAACATCTGGTTGGAATGTTACTGTTACCTGAGACGTTTTCTGTTCTGCGCGTTAAATTAATTTTAAGTTTCGCTCTACCGGCTAGAACTCTAATCGGCTGAATCTAATAGTATATTATTCAACGAGCGGTAATGTAGGTCATAACTCACGCAGATGAAGTTTGCAGCGCGAGCTGAAAGCGAGTGCTGTATTTCATCAAGTGAGTTATGACCATTACCGCAAGTTGAATACTATACTTTATCTATAAATATAAGAAGACTATAACTAAATACTAAGAAACAAGTACAGAGAAAGAACTTTATTTACAAATCTAAGTAGTTACCTATATCAATTCATTATTTATGTTGATTGTGCTTTTTAGCATGAAGTAGAAAGTTCATAGGGGCGATGCTTTATATTTAGTGCTATGTTAACTGAAATATGCCAAAAGAACATTCTCTGTAAACGATGACTTAATATTCCTACTGCCACATCAATCTTGAAAATTGTTGTAAACACCTTTATATTTGTTTTGGGATTTTTCATACAATAAATTCTGTATGGTAACATTGGCTGATTGTCTTATTTCTGAAGGTCTACATAATAATTCATCTCCACAATCTGCATTAATCTTTTTCAGCAAAACATTCACAATAATAATTAGGTACCAACTCAATTTGAGAAAAAGCAAAATAATTCAAGTGACTCAATAACAATAATGGAGTTATAGGAGTGAGCACGGTGTTTGTTTACAAATAATATTGATTGCTCAAAAGTAGTTGAATGATGGATATTTTATTTAATAGGAGTAGATAAAAGAATTAGTATCACTTATCACTGATTACCGTGAAAATCAACAAGGATAGAGCAAACAACTTCAGCCTGATGATTCAAGAATCAAATGCTCACCTTCATGTGCCAAAAATGCTATGGCTTGGTCCATTCCACCTCCTTGTGTTCCAATAAGATTTTCTGCCTTTGCACATAAGTCTGCCATTCCTCTTCTACCCGGTGCACACTAAGAAACGATTAAATCGAAGAATTCATTCACTTGTAGAATTGAAAAGTAAAAATAAAATACATATACATGGTGTCTCAAGTTCGAGTGTCCACTAGACGTTTCTTGAGAGCCGGATCTATTTGAAATCTGAAAATTGGGATTATGATATTGTTCGACTTTATCTACCGAGCTAAAATATTCTTGGAGCCTGAACCCTTTCAGTTATACAGGGAGTGAAAATAAATTTCTCGAAAATTTTTTTTGCATTTTTTCGTTTCTTTCATGATCGATTATTCAATTTTAAACATATTTCTATTTGAATCGTTGCATTCGTCGAAATAATTTTAAAAATATCGAAAAAAACTGAAAAAAAATGGAGTTATGCGTAATAAGTATAATGTTCGTTATTCCTATTCTCAATATTTCAAGCATAAAATGTTTTTGAATTTTTGAAGTAGAAGAATGGCGGAATATTATGCAAATCCTAAGTTTTGGAAAACTCGTCAAATATTTCGTCAAAAATTGTGTTCAGAATTTTCCCATAACTTTTTTTTTAAATTAGAACCCTATTTTTTTATGATTGCGTTTGATTCAAGGGAAATAAATAATGATGGTGTCCAAAGATTTTTATGCTCCTAAATTAAATAATTCCTGAGTCATTAAGTATTTTCATTAATTTATGTCGTACTTAGAGATAAATTCATAGAATTTTATTGGTTTTATACCAATAATCTCTGTTCATAGATAAATTATCCTAATAATTCCCTATGGACACAGATTTTTGTTATAAAACAGATTTTATGAATTTATCTCTACGTGCGACATAGATTCAAAAAATCCTCAATAACTCAGGAATTATTCACTATCATTATTTTTCCTCGCAATCCTAAGAAAATAGGGTTCTATTTCAAAAAACAAAAGTTTTGGGAAAATTCTGATCACAATTTTTCACAAAATATTTTAAACACCCTGTGACGAGTTTTCCACAATTCAGGAGATGCCCAATTTTCCGCCATTTTTCTTCTTCGAAAATCTAAGAACATAATACTGACTACGCATATCTCCCTTTTTCTTTCAGTTTTTTTTCTATATTTTGAAAACTATTTCGAAGAATACAACGATTCGAACAGAAATATATTTAAAATTGAATAATAGTTTATATAAGAGATACAAAAATAAAAAAAAAATTTTTCGAGAAATTTATTTTCACTCCCTGTATAACTGAAAGTGTTCAGGCTTCAAGAATATTTTAGCTCCGTAGATAAAGTCGAACATTATCATAATCCAAATTTCCAGATTTCAAATAGGACCGGTTCTACAGAAACGTCTAGTAGGCACTCGAACTTGGGACACCCTGTATAAGTAGGGTTGAGTCTTCAACGTAGCACTGAAATGAAGTCAATCAAATAATCCGACGTCGAAATCATACCCTCCTCTGATAGGATTAATCGGAATTTTCCACCCTCCTCGTCCCCAAATCTTGGGGTAACCCC
The DNA here is from genome assembly GCA_963966015.1 of Aphidecta obliterata. Lineage (NCBI taxonomy): Eukaryota > Metazoa > Arthropoda > Insecta > Coleoptera > Coccinellidae > Aphidecta > Aphidecta obliterata. The sequence goes on from OZ014428.1 coordinate 31,542,205, forward strand.
CCTTTCGCCATAAACTCGATCCAATTCGATATGTTTGCCGACGCCATTAGCGAATTGAGATCAGATCAGATCGGATTCGAACCGCGTTTTTCCTATCAATCGCTGTGTTTTTATTGGGCGGTAATTCGGGGGCGAAAACGTCGTTAAAAGAATCCATCCTCGCGAGAAGACAATGCGGGGGTTTACGTTCGCGTAGATCGCTCAGGAATGACGTAATTAAAGCGACTAGACTGGAGTAATCGCGCTTGGGTTTATTGGGAAATGGTATGGCAACTCTGGACGAGATATAAATGAAGGTTGTTCCAGGGTTTTCCAGACGTTGGTTTTTGGATGAGTGAAAAATTCCAGTAGTACGATTCCCGCTGCATGATTTCTGAAGGAATTGGTTATTATCGAGTGATAATTAAAAATAGAGTTCAACTTTCGAAAAAATCGTATGTCCAACAAATTGAACAAAATGACTGAGTTTCGATAAATTTCGACGACGTGTCAAAAGGCGAATAATTTCGGGAGAAATGTCACGGAATATCTATGATCGACGTAATTTATTTTGGAATTTCTCGAGATATCATAAATCGACCTTTTACAAATCGATTTCTTGCGTAAACCAGCGGTGGGATCGGGCTGGATTTACTTTAAGGAGACCTCGAGTCCTCCGAGATGATAATTCGACCGCTTTCGATCCCCGAGATGCCACGGATTAAGAGCATATAGAAAAGTAAGAAGGTAACTTTTTGCGCTTTCGTCGTTTTGTCGACCCTTTCCTTTTGACATATCGTCGAAATTTATCAAAACTCAATCATTTCGAGATGAATTTGATTAAATGAGACGAGAAATCAATATTGGCGGGTGAATTTACCACAACCGTGACTTCCCTGGCAAGACACAACGTGGAGAAGAAAAAATTGATGTGATTGTTCAATTACCACAGAAGGTTCGTTCATGAGGAACGTGCAGGTGGCTGCCGCGCTAACTAAAGCGCTGCTACTCGAGAGTCCAGCACTTGGAGGAATATTCCCCCAAACCGCCACATCCATTCCTTTGTACTTCATGGCTTCGGAATGGTTCAAAGCGCCCTGGATACCGCACTGGAAATAATGGTACCATAAGGGGGTGGTGGGGCAGCCGCTGCAATAGAAAGCAACGTAATTTTGCATTCATCGTGCAACTCTCCCAACTACCTGAAAGTTTCTCCGATCTCCACCTTTTCGTATTTTCCGTCCATGTTGACTAACGTCGTTTTGTCTTTGCCATTTTCGCGGATGGCGACGAGAACTTTTTGCTCCAAGGCCATGGGGATGACGCCGTAGCCGCTGTAATCGACATGCTCTCCGATCAGGTTCACTCTGGAAGATAAAACAATTTTTGGTCGAAAAGGCCCGTTTTTGCCTACCTCCACGAAATTATAATCAGCTTTCGAAACGTCAAGCACCACCTAGCGGGTAAGGTCTGAGTCTCGAGAATTTTTAACAGTTTTCTTCTTGATATAGGGAAGAATCACGGAGTGGGCGACATCTACTTTTAATCCTTCGGAATACCCGAATGGTAAACAACAAACTGAACAAACTGATGTGTGTGTATGTGTTTATATGGGAAAACTGTGAAATATTTGTATGATTTTGAGTCATTTATGTATCGAAAGTGATATATTTAGATGATAATTTATGGACAATTGTTTCAAATAAACTGTACACGAGCTGTAAATGCAGCGGATTGTAAGAGGTAATGTGGGAATAAGATCACGAAAAAAGTGCTCTGTTCCTCAATGCTCATCACATAGTTCTTCTGAGATGTCTTTGCATACATTCCCGTTGAATCCCAAGTCAGTTAAAAGGTTGGGAAACGTATCTCAAAGAAGTTGTTACTTTGCAGCAAGCACAATTTTTTTATCGTAAGTTCAATAATTTTCTATTATATAGATTTTCACAGGCATTATTATAAATTCCGCAATCTTATAAAAATATTTGATTCACTTGTTATGAAAGACAGAAATGACAGAATAATTTTGACCACCTTTCGGCCCGACATCTTTTGATCTTCAGCGCTGTCTAGCGGTACGTTATTTTTCCCTATTATTCCGGATGTAAAATGTCATTGTACTTCTCTTATCTACAACTGAAGTGTTGACTGTAAACAACCCGGATTTTTCGCTTTATACGCGAATTATTCTAGAATATTTTTCGTTTTTCTCTTATTTGGGATCGTCAGGTGAATTTATGTTGTTTCTTATTTCTATATTATGATACGAATATAGAATATTCGAAGTTTTAAGGTTATGTCTTACCTGCCAGGTACACTAACAATAAAATCGGGGTTCTTATCAAATGTATGTTTGAACAATTGTTGAAGTTTTAGACAACGATCATCTAGCTTTGGATAATGTAATTTATCAACCGGTCCATCTACATTTCCCACAGTTTCCTCTATCCGAAGTTTCCTCCAGTCGATATCCGACCAAACAGTACTCATTTTGCAAGAAAGATTTATGATTACACTTCACAACACAACTGCATCAAAATCAAAGCTTATAGAAAGTTTTTAAAGGATTCTGATGAGGTGGAAATTCATTTGTAGGTTAGATATATTGCAGGTTTCTTTTTTTCAAAATAAGGCAATCTGTTCGTTCCTATATGAGTCCGTCAAACACAGATGGCGCTGATGGAACTTTCGGATACAATTAGAAGATGTCGCTAGTCGGCTTATATTGAATTCAAATTTTCCAATTCTATTCACATCCTAGGCAGGAAGAATTTTCTTGGCATGGATGATCGTCCAAGCAACTGTTGGGTGGAAAATTCGAATATTTCTATTTTTGCTCTTAATCTTAAGTCTGAATCAAATATATAAATAAGGAAATTATAAAAAGCAGTAAAAGCACTGCCGTGAAGTCAAGAGCTTTTGAGCCCTGGTTCATCCACCTTTTAGGTAGATTCGCATTTTCCAGTTTTAGAAAACAATTGAAGAAATTGTCGAAAAAATTACAACAGTTCTTTGTCAATTATGCCGAATCAGCTGTTACAGAAATATACGGACTTTTTATTCAATAATTTCGTTGGAATTCGAGATGGTTCTGATTATGCAATCTGGAAAAAATGTAGCTTGAATATATCATGCTCCATCAAAATACAAAATTTCGTCACAATCAAATCCGTAGTTTTGGAATTATCAAGAAAACAAAATTTCAAACGACCATATTTACGGAACCCCTGGTTGAATTTTGCCCAATAACGAACGCAATCTCGATATTCGAGATTCGAACCTAACCTGAAAATTCCAAGTTTCTAGGTCGTTCCGTTCGAGAGTTATCGTGTTTACAGACGGACGGCTGGACGGACCGACTTGGATTTTTCGACGGATTCGTCATCAGTGAGGCCATTTTCAGCACATTATTCGAAAAATATTTTGAACGGCCATCTTTACGGAACCCCTAGTTTAATTTTGCTTATTGATGATCGTAACCGCGACTTTCGATTTTCACACCTATCCTGAAAAGTCCCAAAGCCTTTCCGTTCGAAAGTTATAATTGTCTATGGTTTCTCTGGTTCTGGTCATGCGATCTGGACAAAATTTTGCATGGTTACTATGATTTTCAGTTTTCAGGTGACACGATAACGATGTCAACTTTACAACACCCAATAGACCAAGACACCTTCCTCTTCGTCGATCCCCACGCCGATGATCCCGAACGACGGCAGGATTTGCTGAACGGCCGTGGATACACGCCCGTCGTTCCCCGCTATATTTCACGCCCGTCTGGCCGCGTCGGTTTGTCCGTCCGTCACAAGCGACGCGTGAACTGTCGGGATTTGGGACGCGCGTTTCCAGATTGGATTTTTGCCGCCTATATTGTTCGACGTCGTTTTTGATGTCGCGGAGCGTATATTTCAGTGTTATGGGACTCTGGGAGGATGACTCGATGGATTTTCGAATGATTTAGGACGATGTCGGATGGGACGTGGCGGCGATTTCGTTTCCATGGGATTCAGCATCCTCGAGGACCAATATTATATTTATAAGTTTACCAAATTTTACTAAACTGGCGTTAGTCTTCAGAAAAGAAATATATTTCCAAATACATTTTCATTGAGTGAGAATAAAATGCTGATTGATAATCTGCAAAGGAAATCTGAACAGTGCAGATAGGTTGTTGCAGTTTTCCTGGAAAAAAATTATAAATATTTTTGACTTTGTATGGATGTTAAATTTGGTTCATAACTTTCTATAAAGCGTTGAAAACCTATGAAAGTGGTGTGGAAAAGTTGCAAAGAGGATCTATTTCAACGTATTAACTCATTTCGGATCTATCTTTTCAATTGTGAGGGAATGTTTCAATATGTTCCAGGTATCTGTCAATTTTAACGAATAACGCTGAAAATGTGAAAAATACATATTATGAGGCTGGGAAATCGTTCCCCACCTGTATTTCTTTTGAGAAAGAAATATATCATTTTCTAATACATTTTCATTAGATGAGAATGAAGTGCTGATTGATAATCTGCAATGAAAATCTGAACAGTGGCAGATAGGTTGTTGCAGTGTTCCTGGAAAAAAAATTATGAATATTTTCGACCTTGTATAGATGCTAAATTTGGTTCATAACTTTCTATGAATCGTTGAAAACCTGTGAATGTGGTGTGGAAAAGTTGCAAAGAGGATCTATTTTAACGTATTCGTACCTCATTTCAGACACCGATGGGATCTATCCTTTCAATTGAGAGGGAATATTTCAAAATGTTCCAGGTATCTGTCAATTTTAACGAGTAACGCTGAAAATGTGAAAAATACATATTATAAGGCTGGGAAATCTTTCCTCACCTGTATTTCTTTTCAGAAAAAATAAATATAATTTTCAATACATTTTCATTGGATGAGAATGAAGTGCTGAATTATAATCCACAATGAAAATCTGAACAGTGGCAGATAGGTTGTTGCAGTTTTTCTGGAAAAAAAATTATGAATATTTTCGACCTGGTATAGATGTTAAATTTGATTTATAACTTTCTATAAATCGTATAAAACCTGTGAAAGTGGTGTGGAAAAGTTGCAAAGAGGATCTGTTTTAACGTATTCGCACCTCATTTCAGACACCGATGGGATCTATCCTTTCAATTGAGAGGGAATGTTTCAAAATGTTTCAGGTATCTGTCAATTTTAACGAATAACGCTGAAAATGTGAAAAATACAGATTATAAGGCTGGGAAATCGTTCCTCACCTGCATTTCTTACTTCGATTGCTTATTTTTGGACGACAGCATTCTCGACAGAATTAATGCAAATTACTTGAGCTTCGACCTTAACCCTATCGGGGTTGGTTAATATTCTTAGCGAAAATGGGGGGTTTTTATGACAAGTGAAAAATTTGGTCGAGATTAACCGGAAAAGCAGAAAAAAATCGATCCATCTCCTTCCTCTTCCAATGAGTTTCCAACCGAATTATCCCTCTGGATATCCGATCTGATACGCCAATCGACCAAGTTTCGAAAAAAACCCTTCAGAATTCTAGGCGCTCCTCGCAATCTTCAGGATCTCCCCGACGATATCCAGCATCCGAACAATGCCGGACAGGCCGGGGAGAGCTACCGACAAATATGCAGAATCCATAAAGCTCCAGCGGGCTGCGGAACCTCTGGGATATTTCTTGCGCATATAAGAACAGCATATTCACAAGGATGTCCCGTTGTAATTCACATTGTGGTGTCGGTGCTGATACATTATCAATCGGTATAAATCAGGTTTTGAATGCGAACGGTACGGTATGTGGATCCTGTATCTGATCCGAAGACAGTGGCTCGGAGAAATTCGGACGCCAGTTTGGACCAAGCAGTGAAACAATTGTTTCTTCTGCTGTGTGACACGACGCACCGTCTCGTTGAAAGCGCATATTATCAATATAATGTTTCCCGAGTCACAGAAAGGGTTTTTTTACCGTAGGCGTTGATGTTCTTTCCACTGATTCCCCACTGTCTAAAGTTGCAGACCAAGAAGACCCTGTTATTCTTACCTAGCTCCCATTTCGTCTTCCAATTGATGACATCGGAGTTCAGCAGCCTGGTTGTCACATTTCTGACTGGTCTTCCAAATTTCCTGAGATTCTCTTCAACATCTGCACCGTACGCCACTGTTTTCAGGTGAAGCGATATCAGTTTCGGATCTATCCCGTACCAGAAGTTATCGAAGTTAGTTACATCTCACTTGGCGGATTCCCCGGATGGAATGCATATACCCAAGGGAGAATTATATGCAAACAAGCGGTATCTCTTGTTATGATCAGCAATGCGACCGAAATTCTTCCGCAATGAAAAAAGTGGCGTATATTTCTCATAACTCTCTGTATACGCTCCAACGACAATCTCGCACAACATAATAAAATTTAATTGTCTCTGTTGGAAACGAAATGTTAGTTCTAAATCTGAACCAATGTTCTCTCAGAGTTTGGTCAATAACTTCTTGCGAGAGGTTTTCGACCGATTTCGGTGATTTGAAAAAAATAATCGGTCGGAATATGTACAGGGTGTTTCACGTAAGCGGGTCACTGAATTTCGTGACTCTTCCTTTGGGCAAAATTGAAAAGTGACCCATCAAACTATAGAACAAAAGCATGATAACTTATTATTTTTCCAACAAAAAATTTTTTTGCAAATTTGGCTGGTTTTCAAAATAAGAAGGTCAATAGAACATTTCTCACCAATTGTTCCTTCATTTGAACTTCCGGTTTTCTAGAAAACGGAAAATTTTTACTTGCAAAATATACTTCATAATATTTTCCCATATTTTTTGAATGCTCGATCGATTCTGAATCTGAATATGTAAATATAATGGTGATTTTATATTTATTTGAAGCAATTCCATTCAAAATCAACCTGAGGAAATTCAGATTCCATATTAACGGAAAATATATTCATGTTGTATGTGGTTCAATCAATATTTGATTGTCAAAATTTGGAGTTTTTATTATCGGGTATAATAGGAGCGAAAATATGAAGCCTAAATTTTTATTCAATGCTCTCAATATGCTTACTCTTCAAGAAAGTTAGGATTTTTTTAAATTTTTCATTAAAAGCAACAAAAATGCTATTCACATAAACTGTTGAAAGTGCCTGCTCACTTCTTCGTACTTTCTGAGATAATCCCAACTTTCTTCAAGGACTAAACATGTCAAGAGCTTTGATTGAAAATTCTGGCTTCATATTTTCGCTTCTATTAAAATCGACAATGAAAACTTCAAATTTGACAATGAAATATTGGTTGAACCACAGACAAGATGGATATATATTTCGAATATGGAACCTGAATTTCCTCAGTTTGATTTTTAATGGAATTGCTTGAAATAAATATAAAACCACCATTATATTTACATATTCGAATTCAGAATCGATTGAGAATTCAGAAAATATGGGAAAATATTATGAAGTATATTTTGCAAGAAAAAATTTTCCGTTTTCTAGAAAACCGGAAGTTCAAATGAAGAAGCAATCTTTAGACCTTCTTATTCTGAAAACCGGTCAAATTTGCAAAAGAAATTTTTTGTGGAAAAACGGTATTTCCTCAATCACTTTCCATGCATTGGTTCAATACTTCAATACTTCAATATTTGGATAGCCCTTAAGAAATACTATCATATTGATGGGTCATTTTTCAATTTTGTCATAAGGAAAAGTCACAAAATTCAGTAACGCGCTTATAGTCCATTTAAGAATTATTGACATCGAAGCAGGCCATAAACGTTCAGTCGAGGCTTTATTTCTGGTTACAAAATCTAACTAAATTTCATCATAGAAATAAAACATAAATATAACCTAGAAAAGTGTTGAGTATACGAATTAGCGAATAATTAAGCCGGAATATTTCGATTGCAGTTTCTACATGGGAGTTCAGGCTTGAAAGCGCAAAAAAATCGTGGAATGCTTTCATTTGAAATTATCTCATATAAAAGTCAACCATGGAAAATTGAAGATCATTCAAATAAATATTTATTTTCACTCAGGACCATGCAATATTTATTGGTATTGGAAATCTTGCAAAATTCTAACCATATAACTAGAAGAGTACCATTTTATGTCAGGATTCAAGGAGGATAATTAATGGAATTCTAGCAGGTAGCTAATGGTGCAACAGAAAAAAATTTTTGGATACTTCGCAAGCACAGGGCCGAAAGAATGGATTGGAAAAAACGTTATAATGTATTAAGAAATAAGAGAGAAACAAAAATTAAGAATCTATGTAGTATATGAAGAATTTTGACATGAAATTTGTACCGAACTATCAATATATGAACCAATTTGTGAATTATTTATTGCTCGGTGTTGAATACTTCAAGAAAGTCAATTTTTATTTTCATTCATTAAAACTGTCCATGAATTATTGAAAATATTATAATTGATGAGCAATTTTACAATTATTCAGTAAACTTTTGAATTGGGAACAATATAGCATGTGTATTAGCAGAGGGAATGTGAACAGGGTACTATACAGTATAATAAATAAACTTGAAATATCTATGAATGATACAAGAGCAAAGATAAAAATATTGAAAACTTTGTTTCCACGTAGTGTAGTGATTTGGATGTGTTTATTGAATAAGCTGACATAATCCTATTGATGGGCATCCTTTTGCAGGGAAGGTTTCAATATTTCAATAACCCATTTATGAAATAATTCACCATTCATAGTAATCCTTATCATTAATACCACTGTCAAGAATCGGAACACATCCAGGTAAAAATCCATCAATTGTTCCAGCATTCAAAATAGTGCACCTTCTGCCTTTACCCTTGAATATACTCGGCATACCTTTTGGATTATTTTTTAGTGTCCACTGACAAATTTGAATACCATTTTTGAATATCCAAATTTCATCTAGATAAATGAATTTTACGTTTTTTTCCATGTATTCTCGGTATTTATCACAATATCGTACTATTTTTATTATATTTTTTTGTGTATCAGTAAGAATTTTCCTTCGATCAACTTTTTTGTATTTGTATCCAATTTTTTTGATGATATAATATAATGTTGACTTCGATCAATTGAAATCTAGGTGCTCTTTGGCAAGTTCGAAAAGGATGTCTAAACTGATATATTCATTGTTTTTAATTCTAGCAAAAACAAAGTCATTCAATGTCTCCTTGAAGGAATAATCATATCGCACAGGTTTTCTTACACTGCTAATTCCAGGCTATAATGACATGCTAATATTCTACGGACAGGGCTTGGTGAAATCTGAAAATTAAAGAGACATTGATCAATCAGAATACACTTGAGTCGGTGAATAACAGTTAACCTGAAACACTAGCGGAAATATATGCCAAATCTTTGAAAAACTCGAAGTAACACCGACAAACTGCCTGGCGTTCTCTTGTTAGGCGCGATGTATCCTGGTCAATTCCAGCCATTTCAGATGTCAATAATTTTTAAACGGAGTATATACGTGAAAAACCCTGTACATCGTTGATACTTCATATTCTATATATATCGAAGCGATGCGTAAAGAAGCCCATACACTGATTGCACAATTGAACCGTTACACTCGTTTCTTCGACTTTCGACCTTTTAAAATTTCAAAATTGGAAATATCGATGCAGAAAACTTCAAAGCGCTACTTCCGTGATTCATAGCTCTTGTTCGAGGGTCCTACCGAACTTCCCCCGTACATCAAGTCCTGCCGAAACTTCCGATCATCTCAACATCGATACCAATTCCATTAACATCAATTTAGATCTCAGTGAGTAATCTCCGGGATCGGCTGATTAAAAAAGTTGTTCTTGATGCAGACCCTGCCGGGCTCTGCTTGTTTAATAGGATTGAATTAAAGATTAAGTTTTAAAGGAGCACCCCCTTAATCAATGTCGCCAGTTTATTACGCGTTAGATGGCCGATAGCTCCTCATCCTTCTTCGGAAACGCCCCGAGAAAAAAGAAATCTTCTTCGGTCGAAGTTGAAGCTGAAAAACTTCGGGAAATTCATGGTCTCAGTGCGGTATCTCAAATGATGAACTAGGGAAATCTGCATAACCAGAGAGTTGGGAGTTTTCTCTCATTGTTTTCGATGTCTTTTCGCCATGTACTGAAAAAATGAATCCCGTAAAATTCCGGTTGAATTAATTCCTTTTGTTTGAACGCAACTATTATTATCACAACAAAAAAAGACTGTTCTGAGAACAATCTGTACTTGCAATCTAACATGCCGATTCCGGTTGAAGTGACTTGAGTCCCAAGAGCAGGAAGAACGGTTAGTATAACACTTTTATTCTAAAAGGAATATTTCCGTGAATGTTACAGGAATATCTGGTAAGATATAATAACGAGTATAATAATTTCGTAAGTGTAACCCAACAATATTTGTACGACTAACAGTATGGATACATTATATTCAACAGGAATGTTTCGTATTTCTAACAGAAATTCACAATTTTTCTACCTGCATAAATCTTGTTTAGCTAACAATATTTCAATATTTGTTGTACCATATGGTTGAAGTTGTTTGGAATAAAATATCGGTTTCCGACGAAGGAACGAACATGATGAAACAGCCATTCGATAATTTTTAGCATTTTTTGGTCTCCTACCTAGAATTGAATATTTTTGATCTACGATTGATATTAACTCTTGAATAACTTTTCCTAGGAAATACAAAAAAAGAAAAGAAGGAGTAAGTATATCATTAAGAAACATAATGTAGGAAGGAACAGGGAAATAGGGGTATAACAGGAAAAAAGAGATTAAAGTCAGGTAAGATCAGATCGGAGGAAGGAAGAAAGATTAGATCTGCAGCGATCTGCACCGTTGGCCCAACATTTACCATACCGCTCAACAGAGGGCGCCACCAAATAGACAAAACTCGAAAGATTCTACCCAAAGGATTGAAAAGCGTCAGAAAATGTGAGAGCATTTGAAGTAATTCTGTAATCAAATTCCCTAATATGAGACTGGAATCCCGGATAAAAATTTCTTTATATTTATTATGGAGTCTCTCAATACTAGTTTTCAACGAATGTCTCTATTATTCCTTAGAATAATGTAAAGATACTCTATAATGAATATAATATAATATGAATTCTCCCCATTCCATACATCTGTTCGCGAAGTCACTCTTTATCCTAAGATAGAATGATTACTACAGAAATTTCCAGTAAAATCTCAGGTTCTCAATTCAACGGAAGATTCTGGTTGAATCGATACTACAGTTCTGTTATAAGTAAAGTATTTCCTGTTTTAGTTTAGTGTTCGTTACTGGAAATTCTGATAGAAACGCTTGAAATACAACAATCTTGTTTGTTTATTAAACAGGAAATTCCTGTAAGTAGTCACGCATATTCCTGTTTTCGCCACAGTATTATTTTCCTGTTGAAATGACAAACTGCAGTTTGGTTTACATTCGTCGAGAAAATTGGTGAATTTATTTCGAGGAAAAAATCTAAAAGCAGCTATTTGCAATACTGCGGATTCGCCATTAAAAGGGACAGGGAACTTCGTTCGGACAGGAAGTGGATAATGACAGAGGAACGAAAACAATGAGCGATTTCTTATTTACTACCGCAATTCCGATGTCTCTTCCTCCTCGTTCATAATGTCTTATGAGCTATAACCCGCTGTAACCATCAGCGTTTCCTTGGTTTTATATATGTTAACATTCATCTTGGACTTAGGGAAGTTGGAATTAGTGGCAGTCAGCTAAATTGTGACGCATTTCCTACTGTACCCTTGTTGCGGTGATTTATCGGGTCTATTAATTTCTGTTTCGTGTTGTGTGAAAAAGGGTCGTTTATCAATTTGTTGATTATTTTGTTCTTGCACAATTGATTATTGATTCAACCCGAAGTTTTTTTCTTATGAGACGCTCCTCGTACAGTGGGGCGCACTCGGAGACGCTGTGTTCTTAATTAAAAAGTTTCAACCCCGAGTTGGACGAAGCGTATTCTTTTCGAGTCCGATCTTTATCTCCGGATATTCGACAGGGTAAACTCTTTAAGGGAAGTTTTCCATCTTGTTTAGCATAACTGGGTAGTTAACGTTCGATGGAATCGGATCGGGATGATCTTAGACCGGCTCCTCGTAGAGCTCACGAGGCAAATAAACGGCCAATTATTATTTTTGAAACACTTCAGAATTGTATATCCATATGTCAATATCCAATATGAGTATTATTTTTTTTTATAAATATCTTTCTTTATTGAGTAAGTATTATTATTTTTTTTTACACACATGCTATATTATTTGATTAATGAGTATGGCAAAACTGCTGTTATAATTGACATAAAATAAAATTATTATTTATGGGACTTCTTCCATTAACAGTGATAATTGCGCCAGTCTCAAACTCAACTAGGGAAAACTTCATTACATATTTTATTTCGGGAAAATTATTGATGAGTAGTATGGACCCAGGCAGCACCGGCAGGGCCGTATCTAGGTACTATTGCGCCTGTGGCAATATATTAGACAGCGCCCCCCCATTTGCGTTGATTTTTTTTTATCCATCATATTTTCTTATAGTATTTTTTTTTCATAATGCTAGTCATATATTTACGTAAGAGTTTCAAAATAATACACATTTTTATGGAAAAATTTTTTCATTGAAAACATTGAAATACACATTTTAAATGAAATGCATAAAAATAAAACAAATTCTGAAAAAACAAAATGAAATATTCATATTCATGTAATAAATACGAACATTTATCTTGAGATCTGCAGCACTTTTCTTCAAATCGTCAATATTCATAGTTTGAATGACACTATCCAAAAAACTGAAGTCGTTTGCCACTTCGTTCAAAGCAACAAATCTTTCTTCAATTTGAATAATTATAGTCCAATTCCTCAGTTTTGCGTTTGCATCAAAAAGATGAGCTTCATCACTGGCTAGTTCCCCTGGCATTTTGGGTTTTTTTCGTTTTCTCGATTGATGTAACTTTGCTTCGATTCCAATTTTATCAGCTTCATTTTTCGAAAGTTCCATCAATGGCATAAAAAAGTTTTCTCTGTTAGCTTTCAGTTCGTTCAATAAACCAAGTATCATTATTGAGCCTTCAGATATATCTAGTTGTTTTTTTTGCAAATCTTGATTAATTCAGTTTATTTTACTTAAAAGAATTTCCCAGAAGTTAAGATATATGATAAATTCATAATTTGTTATCGAATTTACCAGGGACGATTTTTTGAGCTAGCGAAGAACTTTGATAATTTCACCTAATTGTGACTCCAACGAATGTACAGCGTTTGCTTTTGAGGCACAAAAAAGTCAGAATATAAAAAGAAACTCGAAACTTATAACACTTCAAATCTGGATACACACTAAACGAACATTAAGATTAAAATTTTTTGCTCTTCTCTTCACAATCGAAAGAAATCAATATTTATGTAGAATAGAATAAGATTCCCCAATTTTTCTGCCACTTCTTGAGCTCAAAACTCCGATTAATGAATTTTTGGCAATACAAATTGTTTTTAAAATACCACAGATATGGCTAAAAATCTAAACAAATCGATCATTATGAACCATCATCATCAAAGAAGCCGCCCTTCAAAACAAGCTGGAGGAGATAAGGAATGTAGTGTAAAGAACTCATAAAAAGGCTGTGCTTGGAATGACGATATTGCCGGTTGTAATATTTATGATCAGAGTGCGGCATCTTTGAAAATTTGTTATAACAAATACCACTATATTTCTCGTATTTCTGACCTTATTGCATTTTCATTCTGTACTTTGAATATCAATGTTTCGAAATGTTGTGTTCGAATTACTTACTTACGTAACCGTGTTGCCATCTTTGAATTATTTTTTTGCTTGGTGCTCCTATTTTTTTATTTTTGATATTTTTTGGCGCCCCTTCGGACCTTGCGCCCGTGGTAAGTGCCACCCTTGCTACGCCCTAGATACGGCCCTGAGCACGCGATATTCATAGAATATTCCCTGAATATGCAAAAAGGCATGGGTATATTCGGAATATTCGTGGAATATTCATAGAATATCATAGAATATCTATATGTCATATAGCATATTCCAGGAATATTTCGGTACGAATATTCCAGGCATATTCCTGAAAGAATATGCTTAGAATATTACAAAATGAATAATCAATATAGAATATTCCTAGAATATTCATAAAATATTTCAAATTGTATATTCTTCTTGGGACATCCCTGGAATATTCCGCATATAATATTCCTGGAATATTCCGCACATAATATTCCTGGAATATTCCGCACATATTATTCAAGGCATATTCTGAAAAGAATATAATAATAATGTTTATTCGCAAAATAAATACAATCTAGGTTATAAAGTTAAGAATATGAATAAACAGAGCCATCACTGAAGTAACAACTATGATAAATTGAGAATACTCCAAAGATAATATTCCAAAATGAATATTAATTATAGAATATTCCTAGAATATTTGGAATTTTATATTCTTCCTGGGACATCCCCTGAATATTCCAAGCATATTCCTAAAAGAATATTCCAAAATGAATATTCAATATAGAATATTCCTAGAATATTCATAGAATATTTCTAGAATATTCATAGAATATTTCAAATTGTATATTCTTCCTGAGAAATCCCTGGTATATTCCGTATATAATATTCCTGGAATATTCCGCACATTAAATTCAAATTATATTATTTCGTAGCAAAAACATTTCTAGCTCCCCACCAAGGATGAAAACCCCAGGTGATCATCTTAATTCCAACATCTGCCTCGAAACTAAGCTTTTTTCTCGAATTTCATGTTAGGTGTTCCCAATTACCCTACTTCCTCTCCCGAATTTTCGCGGAAAGGTTCAAAGGACGCCGTAGACATTAACGCACGTCGTCTCCAAGAGGCTCAGGGGTAACAATCCTAATGATCGCGGATGTTCTTCGCCAGGTGCCCTCGGGGTCAAATTAGATGCGCGTCGTGTCAGGTCGGATCGGAAAAACTTTCAATGCCGTCGATGTCGATGTACAATGTAAAGCACAATGAAACATCTTGGCCTCGGAGGGCATGTTCAAAAGGAGGGTGGTTCATTAATATGTAGCTCTGGGCTTCGCATTTTGTTCTCGTCTTTCTCTAATTATTTTTCGGTCGGTCCGTGTAGCGAATTTTATCCAAGATAAGTGATGCGAAAATTAATAATTATACTGAACTACTTTTCATCTGAACACCCTTTCCATTAAATTACTCAATAAATAATTAATATATAAACGTTGTTGGACATAGCTCTTCTCTCCCAACTATATAATATGTACATTCTGGGTGCGGTGAATCCAGTTAGGGTGCATTATTGCGACAAGTGCATTATAACAATGCATTTTAGAGCTCCGGGCTGTATTCTCACACTGGCACATTGCGAGATAGGGGTGGAAAGGGGCTGTGAAAAGATGCATCTGCATTATGGGTTTCTATATGGGTTTTAGAGTGTACGTATGTGAGCCTTGCAGATTTCGGATATTTTTACGTTCTGAAATTATGCGGAATGTTCTTGAGTATGAGAGGTGAGACTGTACCGTTGAAACATGGTGCGATATCTGCTCAATTTTATTTCCCGAATGCGAATGGAGCTATTCAATAATTCTTCACCATTCAAGTTCAAGTGTAATTTTCACAGACTGCAGCTAATAAAAATATCTTCTATTCGGATTCTATTCGATGAGCTTTGAAAATAGAGGAAAATTAGGGTATCGAAAACATAATACGACTTGGAAATGTGTGTCAGGGTTTTTGGGATTGCCTGGATTGAAAAAAAATTTATAATTCGAAGAGTGCAACCACAGTTATGTCATTAATATGGTGGTATTATTTTTTTTCGATTTATTCTTTCGTATAAACAAGTCACGAGCCGCCACTGCCCTTAGGTTTGCATAATTCATGTAACCCCAACTTAAATTCGGTAAATTCAGAACGGATTCAATGGATGGTGTTACACACGTGCGGAAAATGTTCGTCCGATCCAATATAGGAGGAGTATTCACGATTGAATTCCATGAATGATTCACTAGATTTAGGAAAATTATGTTTTATGCGTAAGTAAATTTTATCCACTCTCGCGATCGTACAATAAAATCCTTTACTGAGACTCTGATCAAAAATATAAACTCGAGAATTATTCTAACATGTATATAGATTGAATAATAGTATTTTATTTAATGAGCAGTGATGTAGGTCATAACTCACGCAGATGAAGTTTGTAGCGCGAGCCGAAGGCGAGTGCTGTAATTCATCAAGTGAGTTATGCCCATTACCGCATATTGAATACTATACTATATCGACGACTATAACAATAAATAGTAAGATACAAGTACAGAGAAAGAACTTTATTTACAAATCTTAATAGTTACCTATAACAATGCATTATTCATGCTGCTTGTGCTTTTTAGCATGGAGTAGAAACTCCATAGGGGCGATGCTTTATATTAAGTTCTGTTCACTAAAATATTCTCTGTATACGATGAATTAATATTCTCACTGCGACACAAATCTTGAAACTTGTTGACTCTCATATAAAATATAACCTCGAGAATTATTCCATATATATAGATAAAATGATAGTAAATTATTTAACGAGCGGTAATGTAGGTCATAACTCACGCAGTTGAAGTTTGCAGCGCGAGACGAAGGCGAGTGCTGTAATTCATCAAGTGAGTTATGACCATTACCGCAAGTTGAATACTATACTTCATCTACGACTATAACAATAAATACTAAGAGACAAGTAAAGAGAATGAACTTAATCTTAATCTATGAGATGGAACGAACTGAGAGCTGCCGTGGAGTTTTCAAGAGGGAGAAGATTCTTACAGTTGTATCATGTTTCATACTTACCTGTGTAAAATATGTTCATCAGAATCGAGACAAATTTACATCTAATTCTCACTTCCACGATCAGGGCCGTATCTAGGTACTATTGCGCCTGTGGCAATATATTAGACAGCGCCCCCCCATTTTCGTAGATTTTTTTCATCCATCATATTTTCTTGAAGTATTTTTTTTTCATAATGCTAGTCATATATTTCCGTAAGAGTTTCAAAATAATACACATTTTTATGGAAAAATTTTTTCATTAAAAACATTGAAATATACATTTTAAATGAAATGCATAAAATAAAACAAATTCTGAAAATGATGTAATAAATACGAAATTTCATCTTGAAGAATATAAATTCTTCAAATGAAAATTTAAAAATATGTACATATTGCAAACGTAAAATAAGAATAATGTCATAAAAAATAACAAATACTTAGTACAACTCACCTTCAATAGCACAATTTATAATGCTCGAATCCAAAAGCACAATGGCACAAAAAAGTCAGAATATAAAGAAAAACTCAAAACTTATAACACTTCAAATCTGTATACACACTAAACGAACATTAAAATTTAAATTTTTTGCTCTTTTCTTCACAATTGAAAGAAATCAATATTTATGTAGAATAGAATAAGATTCCCCAATTTTTCTCCCACCTCTTGAGCTCAAAACTGTGATTGGAGAATTTTTGGCAATACAATGTGGTCTAAAAATCTAAACAAATCGATCATTATGAACTATCATCATCAAAGAAGCCGCCCTTCAAAACAAGCTGGATGCGATATGGGATGTAGAGTAAACAACTCATAAAAGGGCTGTGCTTGGAATAGCATGACGATACTGCCAATTGTAATATTTATGATCAAAGTGCGGCATCTTTGAAAATTTTTTATAACAATTGGACCATATTTCTCGTATTTCTGACCCAATTGCATTTTCATTATGTACTTTGAATATCAATGTTTCGAAATGTTGTGATCGAATTACTTACTTACGTAACCGTGTTGTCATCTTTTCGAATTATTTTTTTTTGCTTGGAGCTTCTATTTTTTTATTTTTGATATTTTTTGACCCCCTTTCGGACCTTGCGCCCTTGGTAAGTGCCACCCTTGCCACGCCCTAGATACGGCCCTGTCCACGATTACAACACTCGCGAGAAACATAAATTTGCTCGTCCACATGCTAGACTCAAGAAAACTCAGCAAGGTCCAAACTTCATACTTATGTTTGAAATTATATAATAAATTGCCTGATACCATCAAAATACTTAATGAACAAAACTTCAACAAAAAAGTTGAAGAACGGTTGCTGCAGAACACAATCTACAGTTTGGATGAATTTCAAAATGTTTGTTTATTTGTCTGAAATTTTTTTTGAGTGAATGACTCATATTCGTATAGTTTTGTTGTCAAACTGTGTGATTCATTGACGGTAAATATTTATGATGTACAATAATTTTTAATTTAAGTTATAATGTATGTACATTCATGTAAAAATTATTATAATTATTATTGTAATGTAATGGTTACTTATAACAATGCATTATTCAGGTTGATTGTACTTCTCACCATGGAGTAGACTCTCCATAGGGAGGCGATGCTTTATATTCAGTGCTGAGTTCACTAAAATATGCCAAAAGAACATTCTCTGTAAACGATGACTTAATATTCTTACTGCTACACCAATCTTGAAAATTGTTGTATACACCTTTATATTTGTTTTGGGATTTTTTGGGCAATGAATTCTGTATGGTAACATTATTGGCTGATTGTCTTGATTTTGAATGTGTATATAATAATTCATCTTCACTATCTGAATTCATCTTTTTCATCAAAACATTCACAATAATAATTAGGTATCAACTTAATTTGAGAAAACGTCAAAATTATCAAAGTCACCTCCCCTCAATACTAATAAAAGCCTGTTTCCCTTCGGCCAATCGGCTTGTTCAGAAGCACAGAGTCTGGAATTATAGTAGTGAGTTAATATAACTCACGTTGTTGTTCACAGATATAAATTGGCCAAAAAGTAGTTGAATAATGAATATACAATTCAATAGGAGTAGATAAAATAATATATGACTATTTTGAAGTGGCTGACGATCACTGGCCGGCGACGCTCCTCACATTCCGCGCTGTGACGGTCTAGTGAGAAACAAGCTGCAGGAACGACCTTTTCAATAATGTTCCTTCACGATGTAATTTTCCTCTACTACTTCGTAAAATCGATGAAGCCATAAAAAAGGATGAGAACGAAAGACCCTGTATGAAGAATGAAAAGACCTTCCAGCACCTACCTAAACGAAAAAAATCCTACCACCAATAAGGAGGCGAAACACCGTACACCCATCACCCTGCGGGTGAAAATATCCTCTCAGTTCTCACATCCCCAAGTGCATTAGCGATTTCTGTCACGGATCTGTTTTCAGAACGGGGCACATTCTTACTCCCAACCTCCTAGTCCTGAGAACCTGCTAGCTGTTACTTACATGCAGATATCCTGAGGGCCGATCGGTCCTTGCTCAAGTCTAATGTGCTTTCCGTGTCGCAGCCGTATATTCTGCCACCTCAACACGTGTCCTACCCCCCCGGACCACAGTGGGGTCGTGTATTATCGATGTATCGCCGTGTTATACAACGGGGGCTCAGCCAGTCCTGCCACGTACGTACTGAGGGATTCACTCCAACGAACCGCGAACACTTTAAGCGACGTCGACGACGCCTTTCCTGCTCTCGCGTCTTTTTCGACGTGAAATCCCGTTCAGGAGATGGAACGGCGGTTCCAGAATGTTTGGGAATGATGAATTGCCGAGGATTCTGTTGTGACACAAATGACACTTATGTTCCACCATTATGTTTTCTTCGTTCATTTACTGATATTTTTATTTTCATAGAAATTACTGTTATAAATAGATGGATTTCAAAATTCTCTTCATGAATTTGTCTCAGAAACATCTGATAGGAGGCCGACCCAGATTGTGTTTTCATGAAAATATGATGCGATGAGTATTCTTCTTCGAATTTTTTGAACTTGAAGAAATGACTGGAAAAAAATTTATTCAAATTTGATTATTTTTCGTGGTGATGTACATTATATGCGCAACGCTAAATTATATTCATTATTTACAGTAATCTACCTACTCGTCCGAGAGAGAATAATCTCTGGTCATCATAGAGAACACAGGAAGCTATTTGAAAAACTGACGAGGGATTCTAACCTCGAAGTTGGAGGCTCTCTTGGTTTTGAAGTTCGACAATCTGGTGGTTATCTTATCTTTTAAAGGTAAAACAGATTTGGTTTGTGAGTTGGTTGATATTAAACCCTCAAGGGTGGAAGAGATACTTCGAGTTTAACACTTGAGTAACATCATATTTACAATTATAACGTTATCATCATTCATATACATGCTTCTCCCAACTTTCTACACTCTTATTCAGCTGTTTCCATTACTTATTCATCTCATGTAATTACTTTTGATCCAAAAGACTTTCATTTGCATTTGTAGTGAGTGTATTTAACGTAAGTTGATATTTCTAACTCAGGAAATATTGCAATTCATAGGATAACGTATTTTACCATGTTTATTTGCTTCTTGTGCATTGTTTTCTATCCATTTTTGAGCGCTCGTACTACTTACACGAGGGCTATATCATTTCGTCACGATGTCTGTATTTTTCGAATTTTGTGCTGAAAATGGTCTCAATCGACTATGTTCGACTCACTGATGACGAATCCGGAAAATTAGAGTCTGTTCGTCCGGCCGTCCGTAACCACGATAACTCTCGAACGGAAACAAACTAGAGACTTGAAATTTTCAGTGTGGGTTCAGTTCCCGAATGGCTCGGTTGAGTTCGTTAATGGGCCAAATTCTACCAGGGGTTCCGTAAATATGGCCGTTCAAAGTTTTGTTTCCCTGATTTCTAGAAAACTACAGATTTGAGCGAGATGATATTTTGCACTCGAATGGAGAATGAGGTGTTCAAGCTACATGTGAAATTTTGTCCAGATCGCATCACCAGAACCATAAAAACTATAGAA
Source organism: Aphidecta obliterata (assembly GCA_963966015.1). Lineage (NCBI taxonomy): Eukaryota > Metazoa > Arthropoda > Insecta > Coleoptera > Coccinellidae > Aphidecta > Aphidecta obliterata. The sequence continues at coordinate 31,563,028 of OZ014428.1, forward strand.
AATTTTAACTTTAGAACGGAAACGCCTAGGGACTTGAAACTTTCAGGATAGGTGTGGATCTCGAATGTCGTGATCACCTTCATCTATGAGCAAAATTATACTAGGGGTTCCGTAAATATGGTCGTTTGAAATTTAGTTATCTTGATAATTTTAAAACTACAGATTCGATCGTGACGAAATTTTGTTTACTAATGGAGAACGATATACTCAAGCTACATTTCTCCAGATCACATAACCAGAACCATAGAAACCATAGAAAATCGTAACTTTTGAACGGAAAGGCCTAGGGACTTGAAATTTTCAGGATAGGTGTGGATCTGAAATGTCGCGTTCACGTTTATCAATGAGCAGAATTATACTAGGGGTTCCGTAAATACGGTCGTTTGAAGTTTTGGTTTCTCGATAATTTCGAAACCACGGATTCGATCGAGATGAAATTTTGTAATTTAATCGAGAATGATATATTAAAACAATATTTTGTCCAGATCGCATGACCAGAACCATAGAAACCATAGAAAATTGTAACTTTTGAACGGAAAGGCCTAGGAACTTGAAATTTTCAGGGTGGGTTTGGATCGCGAATATCGCGGTCACGTTCATCAATGAGCAAAATTGGACTATGGGTTCCGTAAATTTGGCTGTTCAAAATATTTTTTTCCTGATAATTTCGAAACTACTGATTGGATTGGAATGAAATTTTGCACTTAGCTGAGGAATAATGTATTCAAACTACGTGGACGAATTTTGTCCAGATCGCATTACCAAGACCATAGATACCATTCTAGCGAATTATCGAAAAAAGAATTGGTCACCTGAAGCACTGACGTGATGTCTTGATTTCCGCCATAGTTTGAAATTTTCTTTGACAGCTGTCAAAATTCCTCCAATTGATTTCTAAAACTGGAAAATGCGAATCTACCTACAAGGTGGATGTACGAGCGCTCAAAAGATCCTGACTTCACGGCAGTGCTTTTCGTAATTTTTCATACTTAATCATCAATATTATTTAATGATTCTAACTGCCCATGTGTATTAAATTCTTAAGTGCTTCCCACGAGAACTTCTTGTATTAACAATTGTTTAATCATCACCTTCTCTAATCATACCTGGGCTATGTAATACTCTTCAAATAATACTTGTCGAATAACTCTATACTATATGTAATTGTTGTAGTTTTCAGCAAATATTAAGGATATTTATAAGCATCTCAGTGTCATCATTATGTTCATCATCTTTAATTATCATTGATCGACTGTATCATGGAATAGCGCCTCAACTGGTTGAGAACTTTAGATCCACTCTCCACTCATTATTATCAGTTATACATTATCCTTGATGGGATTACTGCCCAGGGAGACAGCTATCGTAGACGCACCACTACTATCTATAAAGTTACTCATCGTGGGAAATATATATAACAAGGATCATCGGTCGCATTCCCTCTCCTTGCATCGTGGGAGATCATAAATCGTCTAATGATAGTTGGATTCCTCACAGATTTCTCACATCATCGCCTATTAAGGTTAAGGAGTAATGAATGCAGCATTTAATTTACCCAATCACCTTTAAACATTATATGAGAGAATTCTCACCAGTCAACCTGTTGCTGTTCATGAATATCCTTTACTTGTGGATTAACGGTACTTGAATGAGATAAGCAGAGAGTCCTCGCGTTTAAAGTTTTACCGTATCATTCATTGTACAGAACGGATTTTCTCGCAGGTCTTTCCCGATTCTTATTTTTCGACCTGAAGTTGGGGAACCGTCCCCAACAGCACAAATAAACTTGTTATTTTCAGGTTTTGGGTGTCAAAAATATGTGTTTTGAATTTCCTATTTTTCCGTCAATCTCTTCTATTGAATGAAGCGTAATTTGGGTTGCATACACAACGTAGAGTCCTTAAACCACTAAACGACCACGATCTTGGCCAAAGATTATCTAGAGTAATATTTTCACGTTAAAAAGAACTCATTTAAGGTAGAGTTCTAGTTCTTTTCTTCAATGGAAAACTGTAATGTCGGAAATAGTGTTACCGCATAAAAGTAAACATACAGTACAATTTGTCATAGACATATCTGATAGGAGACCGACCCAGATTGTGTTTTCATGAAAATATGGTGCAATCAGTATTCTAATAACTGGAAAAAAATTCATTCAAATATGATAATTTTTCCTGGTACCAAACCGCACCATCCTCCAACAAAACAAAAAGTTGACGAATCATTTCAAGTCGAGCCTTCACCGATTCTCTCCCGCCAAAAAAAACATAGAATCATGGAGGGCAACATCGATTAATCCCCAATTTAACGGACACCTCGCACAATGGAAAGCTTTTACGACGGAACGCGTCGGTGCGAAGCGGGCATAACGGCGCGGCGCGAGCTAGCAAATGCGGAGGATTAAGAGCGGCAATAAAACCGTGTGCACGCTCCTGGCGATGCATAACAAACAATAATAGTGTCAAGCAGGCCGGCACGTGACCGTAATGAATAGAAAAGGCGTCGGCCCAACGAGCGGGGCGTCGCGTTTGCACGGGCCGCGTGCCGTTTTCATTTGTCGCGCCCTCTGGACCGCTAATGCATCTGGGATGAAAGAGGTTATGTTGTTGCGTCGGACGATGCGACGTGTCACGGTGTTGTTTGTGATTAATTCAAGTCGTCGGCTTAGCCGAGTCGAGCTGGCGTTATTGAGCGTTATGTCATTCCTAGCAGAATGTCCAACAACACGTTATTTTTGAGAAATGCTTTGTGTGCATTGAAAATTCAGGCGAACGAATTACAGGTTTCACTGAAATTCGAGAAGCACTGACGTGAAGTCAGGAGCTTTTGCGCGTTTTTTTAAATTCATCGCCAGAGCGGTCTCCCATCCAGTAACGTCAAAATTATCGAAAATATAGGGAAATACTTTGAAATTATCGAAAGGAGATGTGTTTGATTGTATTCACTCAGTTTCCAACTCGAAAATATTCTCATCCGAAATTCGAGAAAACTTGGGATAAAAGGAATTGTGAGGCTGGACATTTTCGAGAATCACCACTTGCCCCCATTTCCAAATAGATAACTGAAGAGTTCTCAAGTGGAACATTAGCCAATCTGTAATTATTTTGATTCGACATAAGATGACACTGTAGCGATACTATAGACCGAAAGATTATTGAACGAACCACAGTAATCAAAACCGGCTGGCAGTGTGACAAATTATTTTATCTAAAACCTATAAACCTCTATGAACTAAAATCGATGGAATCACATAATTATCGGATTTCTCAACACCGAATCAGAAAAACTCAATTTTCTTTTCACGTTGACTGAAAAAACAAACCACAGATTCTGTGAAAAAAATTGGCTGCCAGTATGACAAATAATCTTATTTTATTTTTATAAACTATACAATCTATAGAATCTCATAATCAATAAATCAGTACTCGCAACCAAATCAGTAAAACTCAATTTCTTCTTCACGTAGACCCAAAAATTTTGAAACAAACCAAAGATTCTGTAAACAAAATCGGCTGTCAGTATGAAAAATAATCTCATTTTAATTTTGTAAACGATACAATCTATAGAATCACATAATTATTAAATTTCTCAATACCAAATCACAAAAACCCAATTTTCTTTTCACAAAGACCCAATGATTTTGAATCAAACCACAGATTTTGTAAAAAATCGGCTGTCAGTATGACAAATATTCTCATTTTATTTTTATAAACTATGCCATCTAAAGAATCACATAATTATCAAATTTCTCAATACCAAATCAGAAAAATTCAATTTTCTTTTCACGTGGACCCAAAAATTTTGAAACAAACCACAGATTCTGTAAACAAAATCGGATGGCAGTATGACAGATGATTTTATTTCATTTTTTTGAATTATACAATCTATAGAATCACATAATTATCAGATTTCTCAATACCAAATCACAAAAACTCAATTTTCTTTTAACATAGACCCAAAAGTTTTGAAACAAATCACAGATTCTGTAAATAAAATCGGCTCTCAGTATGACAAATAATCCTATTTTATTTTTATAAACTATACAATCTATAGAATCACATAATTATTAAATTTCTCAATACCAAATCACAAAAACAAAATTTTCTCTTCACAAAGACCCAATGATTTTGAATCAAACCACAGATTTTGTAAAAAATCGGCTGTCAGTATGACAAATATTCTCATTTTATTTTTATAAACTATGCCATCTAAAGAATCACATAATTATCAAATTTCTCAATACCGAATCAGAAAAACTCAATTTCCTTTTCACGTAGACCCAAAAATTTTGGAACAAACCATAGATTCTGTGAACAAAATCGGCTGTCAGTATGAAAAATGATCTTATTTTATTTTTATAAACTATACAATCTATAGAATCACATAATTAACAGATTTCTCAACACCAAATCAGGAAAACTCAATTTTCTTTATACGTAGACCCAAAAATTTTGAAATAAACCACAGATTCTGTAATCAAAATTGGCTGTCAGTGAGACAAATAATCTCCTATTATTTTTATAAACAATCAATCTATAAAATCACATAATTATCATATTTCTCAGAACCAGATCAGAAAAACTCAATTTCCTTTTCACATTGACCCAAAAATTTTGAAACAAGCCACAGATTCTGTAAGCAAAATCGGCTGTCAGTATGAGAAATAATCTTATTTTATTTCTATAAACTATACAATCCATAGAATCACATAATTATCAAATTCCTCAATACCAAATCAGTCGAACTCAATTTTCTTTATACGTAGACCGAAAAATTTCGGATAAACCACAGATTCTGTAATCAAAATCGGCTGTCAGTAAGACAAATAATCTCATATTATTTTTATAAACAATACAATCTATAGAATCACATAATTATCATACTTTTCAGAACCAAATCAGAAAAACTCAATTTTCTTTTTACGTTGACTAAAAAATTTTGAAACAAACCACAGATTCGTTAAAAAAAATCGGCTGTCAGTATGACAAATAATCTTATTTTATTTTTATAAACTATACAATCTATAGAATCTCATAACTAATAAATCAGTACTCAATATCAAATCAGTAAAACTCAATTTCTTCTTCACGTAGACCCAAAAATCTTGAAACAAACCAAAGATTCTGTAAACAAAATCGGCTGTCAGTATGAAAAATAATCTCATTTCAATTTTATGGACTATACATTCTATAGAATCACATAATTATCATATTTCTCAATACCAAATCAGTAAAACCCACTTTTCTTTCCACGTAGACCCAAAAATTTCGAAACAAACCACAGATGCTGTGAACAAAATCGGCTGTCAGTATGAAAAATAATCTTATTTTATTTTTATAAACGATACAATCTATAGAATCACATAATTATTAAATTTCTCAATACCAAATCACAAAAACTCAATTTTCTTTTCACAAAGACCCAATAATTTTGAATCAAACCACAGATTTTGTGAAAAATCAGCTGTCAGTATGACAAATATTCTCATTTTATTTTTATAAACTATACCATCTAAAGAATCACATAATTATCAAATTTCTCAATACCAAATCAAGAAAACTCAATTTTCTTTTCACGTGGACCCAAAAATTTTGAAACAAACCACAGATTCTGTAAACAAAATCGGCTGGCAGTATGACAGATGATTTTATTTTATTTTTATGAATTATACAATCTAAAGAATCACATAATTATCAAATTCCTCAATACCAAATAAATTTTCTTGTATACGTAGACCGAAAAATTTTGAAATAAACCACAGATTCTGTAATCAAAATCTGCTGTCAGTATGAAAAATAATCTTATTTTGTTTTTATGAACTATACAATCTGAAGAATCACATAATTATCAAATTCCTCAATACTAAATCAGTCGAACTCAATTTTCTTTATACGTAGACCGAAAAATGTTGAAATAAACCACAGATTCTGTAATCAAAATCGGCTGTCAGTAAGACAAATAATCTCATATTATGTTTATAAACAATACAATCTATAGAATCACATAATTATCAAATTTCTCAACACCAAATAAGAAAAACTCAATTTTCTTTTAACGTAGACCAAAAAATTTTGAAACAAACCATAGATTCTGTAAACAAAATCGGCTGTCAGTATGGAAAATAATCTCATTTTATTTTTATAAACTATACAATCTATGGAATCACATAATTATCAGATTTCTCAACACCAAATCAGGAAAACTCAATTTTCTTTTCACGTAGACCTAAAGATTATGAAACGAACCACAGATTCTCTAAACAAAACAAGCTGTCAGTGCGACAAACAATTTTATTTCACTTTCATAAACTACAATCGATGGAATCACATAATTATCAAGTTTTTCAACACCAAATCAAAAAAAAAGGTTGGCCAGTGTAATCCGTCAAGGTACTCCCGGACATTTCCCGTTACCTACAATCCAAACTTCCAACGTGGCGGTCGGGGAGGCAAATCAAGATTGATCCCCTCCAAGCCTACTCAAAAATCGCCACGTCGCCATCATCAGTCACTGAAAAACCGAGCTCATCGTTTCCGGATACACCTTTTCTCCCCCCCGAAAAAGAACGATCCATCGTTCGAAATGAATATTAACGCCGTTTTAATAACGGAGCCGTCGACGATCCGAATTAAAACCTCCAACTCCGGTCGGTAATTTTTATATCCGCCATCAAGGAACTGATGAAAGATTTGTTTGAGTTGTAAAAGTTGGACTGTTCCGGAACGGGAGATGGCCGATGTAGAATATCCATTAAAATTCCGGCGAATTAACCGGATCCAATTAAAAAGCGAGTGCTTTTTCATTTCGCGAGACCAGCGCGCCGGAGGCTGTTTTATAATTTCATGATTATGGTTCTTTCTACTTTTTCCGAAGTATTAGTTGGTGCTTGACAAGACTCGCGCTTGATTTCGGCGGATTTTCCGGGGATTTTCTGACGATTTTTATGCTGCGAGAAAACGAGAAATCGAGATTGGTCGTCGAATATTCAGGACTTACCTCTGCGTATTTCACTTGTATCAATGCGAAGGGAATAGATACGAGGCCCATCCAGAAAGAAATATCTTATTTAACATTTGATCACAAATGATCGTAGGTAGAAAGCAGCGCCAAACACGAGAAGACAATATCTCAGAATCATTGTTAATCGATTAATTAAATACCATTAGCTGTTCAGAATCGTGAATGATGGTTTCCATTACGAGCAACAAACTGCTTTGTCGGCCGCCATCATAATTGATTATTCCACTTTTTTCGGGACAAGATATAAACTTGGGACTTGACTCTCCCGCAGTTTTTTCCTCGGAAAGCGCAACGTCTAATAAATATTGAAACTGCCAAGTAAGGCATGAAGTACCATGTCAGTGTGACAGCCCCCGATGCAGAAGAGACCACCCGTAAGAGCTGGACGGGGATAGCCGAAAAAAAATTCGGAATAATTTCGCCGAAAAGTAGAAAGTTGTACATAATTCATCGTTTCGTGAAAAAGAGTTGAGAGGTGAGGAAGATTCTTACGATATCTGCTGGTGCTTGCTCGATGAGGCTTGAATGGCAGAATTCGCCCAAGGGTTTCGTAGATATAGCCGTCTGAATGTTTTTCTCGATTATATCGAAACGGTCGAATTGAAACTTTGTTCAAAGTCTTGAAATCCAGACACAAAGATTCATGTCGAATTTCATGAGAAGGATTTTAAAAATACTTTTTTCCGTCGACCATAGAATAAAAGCTCATTTTAACGCACTCGAAATCATCCATTAATGACCCCTATTAATGAATTATTTCTTGTATTAATGTATGATTATCATGGCAACCGATTATAAAATATTCTGTCGGAGCATAGATGCATCTATGTCGGAGCACGATCGAGCTGTCAAATTTATTTATTCGCTTTCGATCAGAATCTGATTTTATCCGTTACGCTACTACATAATGAATAGCGAAGAAAATATCCCTTTGACACCGCCAGATATGACAAAAACTGCTGAAGCAGCAACTTTGAGTCTGCTTCCTGAAAAGAGCCGCCATTTATATGAGAAAACCTATGCTGAATTCGGATCTTGGTGCAAGGACAAGAAGGTTCGGAACTTTACGGAAACGGTTTTATTGGCATACTTCACGGGTATTGCGGAAAAGGGGCATCTAGCAAGTTTATGGCCAAAATATTCGATGCTGAAATCAGCAATAAATGTGAAAGACAATACTGATATAAGCAGATACCACAAACTGGTGATGTTTATTAAACGGAAAAGAGAGGGATATATCCCAGAAGAATCAAAAGTTCTCGAAAAAGAAGATGTGAGAGAGTTCATAGCGAATGCTCCTGATAGTGTTTTCTTGACGACGAAGGTAAAAATAAAACTCAATTGAATCGTTATTCCAACTTATTCTCATTATCTCGTTATAGTGAAATAACTATCATTGTTTGATTTGTAGGTCGCTTTGATATTCGGAGTAGCGGGTGCATTGAGAAAAGATGAATTGTCAAGGTTGCAGAGAAAGGAGGTACAAGATATGGGATCGAAATTTTTGGTGACCGTGAATTCATCGAAAACACATTCCGAAATGAGATACGAAAATATGTATTAGATAGACTAATGAAAGCAAGCCAACAAATCAATACATGTAACCCCATGAAACATCGAAGTTTATCCTTTGCATCTGCAGACCGGTTTCGCCGTTTTACGGCTCGTCAGTACAGATCAGCTCAGGATAAACTCGACGTAGCAGACAGCTACCCAAACAACCCAACGCAATGACGGTTAGAGATTATTTCTCTACTCACGCCACCTGTCGGCCGAAGGAGCAACTGAATGCAGTCCATGATGCTCCATGTAAAGATTCCTTGGCTCCCCTGACAAAACCAAAACAAGCAACAAGACCGTAAACATTACGGCCTAGTAGTCACAAGTGGTAATAAGGGTTTAAGCTACTACCTTATTCGCCAGAATAATTGACATCAATGAATATTGATCGTCTATCGGAAGTTTTCAAATTTCAAAATAAGACAAGAAAATATGTATTAGATAGACTAATAAAAGCAAGCCAACAAATCAATACATGTAACCCCATGAAACATCAAAGTTCATCCTTGTTGCTTGTTTTGGTTTTGTCAGGGGAGCCAAGGAATCTTCACATGGACCATCATGGACTGCATTCAGTTGCTCTTTCGGCCGACAGGTGGCGTGAGTAGAGAAATAATCTCTAACCGTCATCGCGTTAGGTTGTTTGGGTAGCTGTCTGCTACGTCGAGTTTATCCTGAGCTGATCTGTACTGTCGAGCCGTAAAACGGCGAAACCGGTCTGCAGATGCAAAGGATAAACTTCGATGTTTCATGGGGTTACATGTATTGATTTGTTGGCTTGCTTTTATTGGTCTATCTAATACATATTTTCTTGTCTCATTTTGAAATTTGAAAACTTCAGATAGACGACCAATATTCATTCATGAAAACACATTCGAACAGAATATTCACTGTGGTGGATAATGATGAGCATACACTTTTAAACACAATAAAGAGATATATATCCTTGAGGCTAGTTTTTTATAAGAACTATAAATGCTCAACACAATCAGTTGGAATTAATACATTTTCTAAATTACCGTCAATAATTGCAAACTTTCTTAAATTAGAGCAACCACATTTGTATATAGGTCACTGTTTTCGGCGTTCTTCTGCGTCTATTCTTTCTGACAGTGGTGCAGATTTTTCAACCATCAAAAGACTTGGTGGTTGGAAATCAACTTCTGTTGCAGAAGGGTATATCGAAAACTCCATTCAGAATAAAATAGAAACTGCAGAAAAAATTTTATGTCATAATAGTTCCAAAACAAATAATGCTTCAACCTCCACTTCATCCACACGTTCCTTATCGGACATTATAGGAAATGAAATAAATGTAAACTATTCAGAATGTCACAACATGTCCAATATTCCCTCTATGAATTTTTCGAATTGTTCTATAGGAAGCATAAATATTAATATATCGAAATGAACATAGAAATTTGTATTACGTCGAGTTTGTATATCATGCAAAATAAAAATTGGTTTCGATCCAGAATTTATCTTCAATTCCTGATGAGGTGGACGGAAAAATCTTGTAATCAACTCGTTTATTAATTCAGCGATTAATGGTCTCAAACATTAACGCGTGAGCGGAGCGAGCGCGTTAAAATATTTCGACCATTAATCGCTGTCATTAATAAACGAGTTGATTAAATAACTATAAAAACTTCCTGATTTCTGTTATTATTCGCCATGTTCTGCTTGAATTGGGTGTCAAAACACTACTGCTTGTTGACGCTTCAAGAGATGATAACTTCGTCATCTTTACAGTTTTATATATGCGAGTTCCAGCTCCTATCAGAATAAATATCCACCCTTCAAAAACACCCTGTATACGAATGAATGTTTCCAATACCGATCTTCCCACAGTACAAACTTTCAATTCCTCCAAATCGTCCACGGCCATTATCGCGAACAACACACCAATCATCGTAAATCACGGAAACGACAACGTTTGGCTCCGCGTCCGTTGGGGGTTGACGACTTCAATATCGCCACCACGTAGTTTTAAACCGGAACTGGACATTTGCTGCGCCCCAGGACATACGTCAAACGACGGAAACGCGTTTTTGACTTATGCGATTTGCGAGACGCTGTTTGGGGCTTGTATTTCCGAAATTTCTACAATGAAAACCGCAGCGATTTTACAACGGGGATGTGAGGAGTGCGAGGTTGGCGGGTGTCCAGGGGAAAAGCTGTCCCAGAGACGGACTAGTGAAACAGGACAGAAATCTTATTGGCAGTATGACAGCTGCACGTTATTTCGATGAGGTCCTGCAAACCTGATGTTTTGGTGTGGCCACTACGTTCACCAGATTCAAATAGCATCGAAAATGTGTGCGAAACACAGTTAATCGTGCATCTCATTTCCATCGAGTGAAAGAAATGTAACACTTATTCTTATGTCACCGAGTATATTGAAAATGAACAGACCTCTCAGGGAAAATAAATAAACTGGAAAAATGGGGAATCAGGTCCTTCCCTGCTTTCTCTACGACCCCAAGAATTAACCGCGAGATGTCGCAATATATCACGTGATTACGCGCTACGATGATTTTTGGCACTGAGCTATTTACTTTCCAACCCTCGGGATTACTATCGAAAGAGGGTTCTTTATATATCATTAACTAAAGTAATGTGATATTGTCGGCCACGAACATTAAGGAAGCTGAAGAAGTCTTTCGTGTCAAACAACATGCAATAAATATGTATCTTGATTTAAATAGTCGACTGATTGCTTTCGTTGGCTCTACTCAATTGGTTCTATACCCTCCATATAAAAAAATTATTATAGATTCCCTATATTCTCTCTGAAAAAAGCAAATATAGCGTTTTTGGGGGCTCTTAGTTTTTTTCGACCAAAAATTCTAAATTTTCAAATACTATTTTATTATATAATGATGAATAGGAGAATTGCTGGTTAATAATCTGAAAACCTCGATTGATTCTGACGAGTAGAAGTCGAGATATAAAGGATTGAAGGTTGGAAAATTTACATTTTGGAAAAAAAATGACTGCCGTGAAGTCAGGAGCTTTTGAGCGCTCGTACATCCACCTTGTAGGTAGATTCGCATTTTCCAATTTTTTGAAATGAATTGAAGGAATTTTCGACAGCAGTCAAAAAAATTCTGAAACTTAGGCGAAACTCCAGACTTCATGTCAGTGACTGACCAATTTTTTTTCGATAATTCGCTAGAATTTTCTACGATATCTATGGTCTTGGAGATGCGATCTGGACAAAATCTCGCACGTAGTTTGAATACATTATTCCTCAGCTAGTTGCAAAATTTCATTTCAGTCCAATCAGTAGTTTCGAAACTATCAGAAAAAAAATATTTTGAACGGCCATATTTACGCAACCCCTAGTCTAATTTTGCTCATTGATGAACGTGACCGCGATATTCGCGATCCAAACTCACCCTGAAAATTTCAAGTTCCTAGGCCTTTCCGTTCAAAAGTTACAATTTTCTATGGTTCCTATGGTTCTGCTCATGCGATCTGGACAAAATATTGCTTTAATATATCATTCTCGAATAAAATACAGAATTTCATGTCGATTGAATCCGTAGTTTCGAAATTATCGAGAAAACAAAATTTCAAACGACCGTATTTACGGAACCCCCAGTATAATTCTGCTCATCGATAAACGTGAACGCGAAATTTCAGATCCATACCTATCCTGCAAATGTCAAGTCCCTAGGCCTTTCCGTTCGAAAGTTATGATTTTCTATGGTTTCTATGGTTCTGGTCATGTGATCTGGAGAAGTGTAGCTTGAATATATCATTCTCCATTAGTATACAAAATTTCGTCACGATCGAATCTGTAGTTTTGAATTTACCAAGAAAACTAAATTTCAAACGACCATATTTACGGAACCCCTAGTATAATTTTGCTCATAAATGAACGTGATCACGACATTCGAGATCCACACCTATCCTGAAAATTTCAAGTCCCTAGGCGTTTCTGTTCAAAGTTACAATTTTTTATGGTTTCTATGGTTTTGGTCGTGCGATCTAGACAAAATTTCACATATTTCACTACAAATGATCGACTTGGTGATTTTGTTGAATCTACCCAACCGGTTCTCTAACATCCATATAAAAAATGCATTATAGATTATCCATATTTCCTCTGAGAGTAGCAAATACATACAGCATTTTTCACCTTTGGTACTTTTGGGAAAAATTTCGAAAATTTTCGAACTCGATTTTGTGTGACTGGAATATAAAATATAAAACTATCGAAAACGTATACTGTAAAAAATTCCACCTCAACCAATAATTATCTGCCTCTAGACAAAATTATTGCAAATAATCGAAAGTAGTCTAGGAATTAAAATAATTCTGAAATCATCAATCATCAATGAGAAATATAATTCGCCCCAAAACATCAGAGCTGACATCAATACAGTGTGTTCAGAATTCAGATTGCAAGAAAATCGCTTCTCCGACGTTAATTAGGTTATTTCTATAATATCGTTGTTTTCATCCGGTAGAATTGTTGCGGAGGAAGCGCTGAAATATTATCATTCAACCTTGACTTATACCATTGTATAAAAATATCTTCATACGTTTCCAGATCATTTCGTCCAAAAAGATACGCCCTTTTCTGTGTTTTTGGGCAACAACATATGTACAGGGTGATTGTTTAAATTTTACTCAATACTTACTATCTTAGTAAATATTGGTCCTATAAAAACGTTTGAATAGGCAAATATGAAGTATTTTCTATGGGCATTCAGAATTCATAAATTTATTAACAAAAATTTTAATTAAGTGTTCAAATGGCCCCCACTCACTTACACACAATCTCTTTATTGAGTTTTCGAGGGCTCTCCTCAATATTTCTGGTTGGTTGTTGAGATTATCAATTCCTTCCTTTATTCTGATTTTAATATCTTCGATATTTCTAGAACTGTCCAAATAAATTTTAAATATTCCCACAAAAAGTCTCCAATGGGGTCAAGTCGGGAAAGTTAGGAGGCCAGAGATTGATTCCGTTTCTGCCAATCCACATATTGTAATTTTTTTTTGTCGTTTGGCGTTCTACAGCTGCCTTAGATTCAGACGAAAACATCCATATTTTTCGAAAACTGACAATGATGACCTCAATAAGGTAAATATATTTTAAATCAGAAGAAAGAGCTCCAACGATTAGGAACATAAAATACAGGGTGTTCCATTTGAAAAATACCAACTTACATAAAATTTTTGGGTTAACCTTGCTTTTTTGCATTTTCTAGTACTGAATTCTGCATGCCCATAAAAATACTTCATATTTGCCCATTTAAACGTTTTTGTAGGACCAATATTTACTGTTCTTCCGATGATTTTCTTTTCAAATCGATCGCTCTATAATATATGTAATCTTCGAGAAAATAAGGCCGATTCCATTAAAACTGACATGGCAATATGCGAAAACATCGACACGCATACATACAATTCCTGCTCGTACGATATGTCGGAATAATGTATGATCCTATATCCTATATCCGATTACTGCTGATTCTTCGAACAATTTAATGAGATATGGAATATCGTTCTTCTGATGCCCACTGGCCACAAAGCCACCATGCACCTGCACAGCCTCGGTCGTAAACAATTACGTTGAAAAAACCGGTAGCAAGGGGACATATTTTCGAACGAAATTAGCAAATTATTTAAATGAGCCTACTAATTGGCTCGTGAACTCCCGCAGTCACAATATTATCTAATTTTCGGGTAAATAATGGGTATTTTGGGATAATTCCTTGTATTTCGGAGAGGCATTATTTATTATCTCCTTATATTATCGGTGGGTTCTCGAATATTTTAATTATTGTACCTATAATAAGGTCCACCGATGTTGCGTTCGTCTAACATCTTATGGCATTCGAGGAAATCGGTTGAAATGAAGAATATAGAGACTTTTACTGCTTCATCAGTTCATGCGCTGCTTCATAACTACGGAAATGATGAAATTTCTCTGCGCTAAACAAAGAAAAACTCGAATAAACCAGTAAAATAAGATAAACAGCCGGTTGAGGATTCTTTTCAAGTTAATTATGCCCGATGGCGTTCCCTAATGACGAAATTCAAAGAAACTCGAGAAAAATGCCTGTAAAGGTGACGAATTGGACTTAATCGTCTCTGTCAACTTCTCATTTACCCAACATTGTGTTATAAGCGCCGCGCCGGGGGCGATTTCCACCAACAAAAGATGTATTTTTCCAGCTAAAGGATCCCCCCGCAAATCTTGAACTTTTGAGATCTCATCAAACGATCCTTTGGCTTTGTGAGCGTGCTCATTTGCTCGTGGAAGAATATTTTGCCAGTGACTGAATGAAACTGGATTACAGATGAAGTTTCCACTCTCGAAGTGGAAATCAAGTATTGCTTAAAATGCATTTTCGAATTCAGGAATGAAAATAGAAAAATTATACTAGATAAACTAAAAGCAAGTCAACAAAACAATTCATGTATCCCAGAGACCAACGAATTTATCATTTGCAACCGTAGACCGGTTTCGATCCATATCAGATCAAAATGACAAACTCGATGTCAGAAACAGAAAACCTTAAAACATAAGGCAACATGGATCTGAGAAAATTTCCCAAATCACGCCACCTGTCCGTTCCAAAAGCAACTGTCTCAAATATCTGTAGATCATGAACTGTTTTATCAACTCCCCAAACAAAGACACATGTAAACATTACGAGCATATATGGTCACTCATGGAATTTACGGGTTCAAGCTTCAACCTTATTCGTCTGAATAATTGACTAGAATAATATACGGCTGTTTATCTGAAATTATCGAATTGAGGAATGAAAATAGAGGAATTATACTAGGTATCCCAAAGAACAACGAATTTATCATTTGCAGGAAATTTTCTCAGATCCACGTTGCCTTATGTTTTAAGGTTTTCTATTTCTCACATCGAATTTGTCCTTTTGACGTTCTCAAAAGATCTGATATGGATCAAAACCGGTCTACGACTGCAAATGATAAATTCCTTGGTACCTGGGATACATGAATTGTTTTGTTGACTCGCTATTAGTTTATCTAGTATAATTTCTCTATTTTTCAGCGATCGTACTACTTACACGAGGTCTATATCATTTCGTCACGATGTCTGTATTTTTCGAATTTTGAGCCGGAAATGGTCTCAATCGACTATGTTCGACTCACTGATGACGAATCCGTCAGAAAATTCGAGTCCGTCTGGCCGGCCGTAAGCACGATAACTCTCGAACGGAACAACCTAGAGACTTGAAATTTTCAGTGTGGGTTCAGTTTCCGAATGCCTCGATTAATTTCGTTAATAGGCCAAATTCCACCAGGGGTTCCGTAAATATGGCCGTTCAAAGTTTTGTTCCCCTGATTACTTGAAAACTACAGATTTGATCGAAATGAAATTTTGCACTCAAATGGAGAATGAGGTGTTCAAGCTATATATGAAATTTTGTAGGGATCGCATGACCAGAACCATAAAAACCATAGAAAATTGTAACTTTCGAACGGAAACGCCTAAGGACCATAGAAAGGGACCTGAAATTTTCAGGATAGGTGTGGATCTCAAATGTCGTGATCACGTTCATCTATGAGCCGAATTATACTAGGGGTTCCGTAAATATGGTCGTTTGAAATTTAGTTTTCTTGATACTTTCAAAACTACAGATTCGATCGTGATAAAGTTTCGTATACTAATGGAGAATGATATATTCAAGCTACATTTCTCCAGATCACATAACCAGAACCATAGAAACCATAGAAAATCATAACGAACGGAGAGGCCTAGGGACTTGAAATTTTCAGGATAGGTATGGATCTGAAATTTCGCGTTCACTTTCATTAATGAGCAGAATTATACTAGGTGTTCCGTAAATTCGGTCGTTTGAAATTTTGTTTTCTCGATAATTTCGAAACTACGGATCCGATCGAGATGAAATTTTGTATTTTAATCGAGAATGATATAAGAATGATATAACAACATTTTGTCCAGATCGCATTACCAGAACCATAGAAACCATAGAAAATTGTAACTTTTGAACCGAAAGGCCTAGGAACTTGAAATTTTCAGGGTGGGTTTGGATCGCGGTCACGTTCATCAATGAGCAAAATAAGACCAGGGGTTCCGTAAATATGGCCGTTCAAAATATTTCTTTCCTGATAGTTTCGAAACTACTGATTGGATTGGAATGAAATTTTGCACCTAGCTGAGGAATAATGTATTCAAAGTACGTGCGAAAATTTGTCGAGATCGCATCACCAAGACCATAGATACCGTAGAAAATTCTATCGAATTATCGAAAAAAAAAATTGGTCACCTATAGCACTGACGTGATTCGTGGAGTCTGGAGTTTCGCTTAAGTTTGAGAATTTTTTTGACAGCTGTCGAAAATTCCTTCAATTGATGGAAAAACTAAAAAACTAAAACTGGAAAATCTACCTACAAGGTGGATGTACGAACGCTCAAAAGTTCCTGACTTCACGGCAGTGCTTTTCGTAATTTTCATTCCTGAATTCTATAATTTCAAAAGAACAGCCGTATAGGGTAAACACTACAGTTATTGACACCTTAAGCCAACTGTCCCAATAGAATATAAATAATTTGTTATTTGGGTATGAAATGAAAATATTTCTTTTTCGAGGTTATGTGTTGGTTTATACTCGATTCAAATTAACAACCGAAAGTGGAAAAACCTTTTCAGAAGAAGCTTTAAAACACATCGTTAACATCATGTGTCAATTTTCAGTGATTGACACTGTAAAATCTATTGTTGACACCACCTGATACAGTTATTGACATACTGTTGTCTCTCATATTTTCAATCAGCTGAACAAGGATGTGGATAGGTATAATATATAGTAATGGATCGTTCATTATAAGATTTATTTATAAGTTTTGCATTGAAAAATATTCGAAATGGAAACCTTCTCTATGAAGACATATTTCAATAAACATTAAACATGGAATTTTCATGCACAGGAAATGCATTTAATTATTTAATACCATTTAAATCCAAATTCTTTTTGCAAATAGGAAACAAACCCTGGCAGTTGGTTCTCCAGTAGCCGTTTATAGCAACTTGGTTTTCATTGTTATCACAGATTGTGTCTTCAGATGTACAATCCATGTCCATATTGGACTGTTTCATGACTGTATAAAGGATTCTTCATGAATTTCATCATCAAGCTTTATGTTTGAAATAATTTTTTTTTAATTTTTTTTGGCACACCCGTCTATTCTATCACATAATTTGAGATCTTCTTCATAGGTTAATACAGGTCAAGTGATTTGTTGAGCGCTCGTTGAACTTACACCAGGGCTACATCATTTCGTCAAGATGTCTGTATTTTTCGAATCTTGCCGTAAGCACGATAACTTTCGGACGGAACGACCTAGAGACTTTAAATTTTCAGTGTGGGTTCAGTTTCCGACTGCCGTAGTTGAGTTGGTTAATGAGCAGAATTCCATCAGGGGTTCCGTAAATATGGCCGTTCGAAATTTTGATCTACTGATTCGATCGAGATGAAATTTCGCACCCAGATGGTGCGAATGACGTGTTCAAGTTACATGCAAAATTTGTCCAAATCGCATGACCAGAAGAAAATAATAACTTTCGAACGGAGGGGCCTAGGGACTAGACATTTTCAGGATAGGTGTGGATCTCGAATATCGCGGTCACGTTTATCAATGAACAAAATTATCAATGACCAAAAGTGGATGTTCAAAGAAATTTTTTTTAGGAAGATTCTACCTACTAGGTAGATGAACGAGCGCTCAAAAGCTCCTGACTACACGTCAGTGCTTTTCATTTTTTCAACAAGTTTTCCACTCAACCAAAAAATTATTGTAGAACGAGGAACGCCATAGGTTTGGGAGGCAAGTTTTCTGGACATTCCTTCTGATTTTACTGCTGATAAGGCAGAAATAATAGCATCCTCCGTGTAATTTTTCTTATAATTGCTTCCTTCTTTTGCTTTTGCCATGTTGTTGAGAATGAAGCGTGGAAAATCGATTCAGGGGGTAGGGACAAGAAGTAGGAACTAGTTGAACTTGCAATATAGTTATTGACACGTGGAAATTCACAGAGATTGACACTGGTGTCAACAACTATCTAGAACAAAATTAGATAAAATTCAATCATTTTTCAGTATTCATTGAGAAATTGAGGCCTAAATAGAAGGCAATACGGACTAATTTTGCAAAATTTGAATACGACAGTTATTGACATAGTATGTCAATCACTATTCATCCAACTATTTTCAAAGGCAAATATTGACACCCACAAAAAAACGCGAAACCTTCAACCAAAGAGATTTTAAGTAATGAAAAAGTATTTATTGAAGAGTTTCAATAATTCAAACAAAAATTATGCTTCAGACAAAAATTAGAACAATTAAAAAAATGTTATGAACTTGAGTTAAGTACCTTGAGAAAATGGCAGTATTTTTCTAATTGCAATGATCGTCAGCACGCTGCACATTGATAAATATATGGTGAATTAGGAATGCAAACCTAACCCAAATTAATACTAACAGTCCAAACTTGAAAAATTGAAATATTTTTTTCAAAGCTCCATGTTTTTAAGGCCTCCATCCAATTCTTATCATTCAAATATGAAAATGAGGGTGTCAATCACTGATAGGGTGTCAACAACTGTACCTTTTACCCTATTATTCTAAAATGCATTTTCTCAAAAAGTGCTATAGACTTTTCCTTCCTTCTCAAAGTCTCCCAGTGTATTCTCATGGATTTTGGCTTTGATGTCGTTTTTTCAACGAAAGCCGCTGATGAAGCACCGTTGTGTGAAGCCTCCTTTACATTCCTCTCTTGTAGTAACTATCCAGACCTGTCATGTATATACAAGTTTCCTGAAGGGCATATGATACAAAACCAGCCAACTGTGAGGCCTAATGAAAATTTTCTTACATAATAATGAATGTCGACTCTTTTTCGATTCTTGTAATCTTTTCATATTCCTGTTCTAAATGGACAGATGGAAAACCAGTGGCGTGGCGGTGATGGTTGGGTTTTCGTTTTCATCTTCACTCCATACTATGCGCTTGTTGTGAATGCATAAATTCCGCAATCCCAATATCGAAAAATACGATCAGATAAAATGTCTGATTGAGATCGAATAATCCAGAAAAAAATTCCGTTATTACGTTCTTTTTATTCAAATATTATATGAGATCTACATTAAGGCGTCCTCCACCACTGCGTATGAATTCTTGTACGCAATGTGTAGCAACTTCTTGAGACCTGTTACTTTTTTTTTTAGCCCGTGAATTTGATTGACGTTAAGCCCCGCCAGCAGACCAAAACCAAGCTGCCTCCCGGGATTATAAATATTCATAATAAAAGAACAGTAGCACAACATTTGCTCCATACCGACTCACCTGAAGATTAAGTCAAGTTTTTTTTTCGTTGAAAAGGGGACCCTTTGATTACAAAAGAGTTTACGTATAAAGATGTGGAGGAATCTCTTGATCCCCGTTGAAAGCTAGGATATTGGGAGTTTATCAGGATCTCTCGACCATTCACTCGGAAAGTGACGAAAAGAATCAATTTAAGAGCAATCGTTTGTGTTTCTCTCTGTTGAAATAATTCAATATTAGTCCTATTCAATTTCCTCATTTTTTTTAATCTGAAGGCTATTTAAGACATATTTTTTGGAAACTTTTAATTTATTTTTTATTTTTGCAAGTATAATTTCGATTTTTATGAAATTTCGGTTTCATCAAGAAAATGAATTTGGAGGTTAACCTTAATACCTACTCATTTCAGTTTTCAATGGAAATTTATTATTGGAGGTATGAACCATATTGGAATATATTGTTATGGTTCGTTCCACAATAATTACTATGAAATATTGAAATTTACGAAAAGAGACTCTTTTTCAAGGAGGATTCTAAAGGTGAACAAACAAAAGAAATTTTTTCACAAAATTATATAATTAGCAATCTTATTCTAAAAAACCAACCCCAACTATCAAAAGAACATATAACTAATATTTCTAAACTCTAAAATTGGTGAGTGCACTCACTATATGTTCTTATATCTCTTATTTCAATTTTCCTTCTTCCAAGCAGCACGCCATTTCAATATCTCCTTCTCTCCTTCACTTGCCAAATCAACTCCAACAACTCAATCAACGAATCTACTCTTGAAAAAGTTCCAAATACCATTCATTATACCTTTCTTCTTACAAAACCAATCTTTCTGCAGACTTTTTTCAAATTATCGATCTTTTCACCTTGACGTTTCTCTCTCAACTGTTTACTGGCCTGCTTTTCCCATCCATATTATTTGATATCGCATTCTGATGGTAACATTCTTGTTACATTTCATTCTTTATAAACATAACTTAACTATTTACAACTAATCATTTGAACAAATTGATATTTTTCTTATTTTTGAATAATCTTAACCCTCTTTGAAAATATAATAATATATTAATTTATAAATTGATCGAATTTACTGAATGACTATACGATGTTTGAAGGTTCTTGACTTTTCGGTGATATTATTTGAATTTATTTTTCATTTTAATTTCTTGAAATTTTAAGAAATATGACCATTTTTGATTTCCATAGCAATATTTTCTTATATTTGTATAGGGTGTTTCACGTGAGCGGGTAAATGTATTTTGTAACTATTCCTTCTAGCAAAATTGAAAAGTGACTCATCAATATGATAGCATTTTTTAAGGGCTATACAAATATGTTATCGGAAAAACTATTGAACCAAAGCATGAAAAGTAATTGAGGAAAAACCGTTTTTCCAAAAAAAATTTTTTTGCTAATTTGGCTGGTTTTCAAAATGGGAAGGTCAATAGAACATTTCTCACCAATTGTTCCTTCATTTGAACTTCCGATTTTCTATAAAGCAGAAAATTTTTCCTTGCAAAATAAACTTCATAATATTTTCCCATATTTTTTGAATGCTCAATCGATTCTGAATCTGAATATGTAAATATAATGGTGATTATATATTTATTTCAAGCAATTCCATTCAAAATCAACCTGAGGAAATCCAGATTCCATATTCGGAAAATATATCCATGTTGTCTGTGGTTCAATCAATATTGAATTGTCAAAATTTTAAATTTTTATTCTCGTGTATAATAGAAGCGAAAATATAAAGCCTAAATTTTCATTCAATACTCTCAAAATGGTGACTCTTCAAGAAAGTTAGGATTTTTCGGAATTATTTATTAAAAGCAACAAAAATGCTATTAACAGAAACTGTTGAAAGTGCCTGAATCTCACTTCTTCGCACTTTCTGAGACAATGCCAACATTCTTCAAGGACTAAACATGTTGAGAGCTTTGAATGAAAATTCAGGCTTCACATTTTCGCTTCTATTATAATCGAGAAAACTTCAAATTTTGAAAATCAAATATTGATTGAACCACAGACAACATGGATATATTTTCCGAATATGGAATCTGAATTTCCTCGGGTTGATTTTGAATGGAATTGCTTGAAATAAATATAACACCACCATTATATTCACATATTCGAATTCAGAATCGATTGAATATTCAGAAAATAAGGGAAAATATTATGAAGTATATTTTGTGAGAAGCAATTTCAAGTTTTCTAGAAAACCAGAAGTTCAAATGAAGAAACAATTGGGGATAAATTGTCTTCAGACCTTCCTATTCTGAAAACCAGTCAAATCTGCAAAAAAATTTGTTTGGAAAACTGGTTTTTCCTCAACTACTTTTCATGCCTTGGCTCGATAGTTTTTCCAATAAAATATTTGGATAGCCCCTATTGGTGGGTCATTTTTCAATTTTGCTCCAAGGAAAAATCACAAAATCCAGTGACCCGCTTACGTAAAACACCTTGTACAGTTTTACCACCTAAATTATCGTTCAAGCAATAATTTCCAGTTCATTCCTTCATTTCTTCGCTGAAGGTATTATTTTTTAGAACAGACTTTCTTTCAAGAATGAGTCGTATTTCCGATCAAGAATTCATTCGAACACGAAAAAACCCTGTTCCCTTTTCGGGCGGGTCCACCCGGTGAGTCAGACCTCTTCAGAAATCCTCGACTTGTCTTCGAAGCGCAATTAACTAATTGGCGAACGTCAAAGAAAAGTGAACGCGCTCAACAGAGAACGACCGGCGATCGCCCGATACATCCGAAATGAGACGGTCGAAATTTATTCCTCACGTAATAAACCAAAAACCGCAGAGAAAAACAGGATGTCATACATATTTCCGGATATAGGACCCCGTTTATAAATCAAACTGCCGTTGCCTCTCCGATGGGGTCTACATATTTATGAACTTCGAAAATGCGCCGAAAAAGAGGCTGTCGATTATATCTGAACGTCTTAGGTGGCTGGGGGACATGCAGAATTTACGTTTTGTTTTTGCGACGTCCATCTGTTTTACCGGCCGGCCGTAATGAGATTAATTGCGGCAGAAGGAGGTTGATCTGTGGATAGACGAACATTTCAGTGTTCAGTGAAGATTCGTAAATCGATCTCTTATTCGATATTTATTCGAGAAAAATTATATTCAAAAGTGTGATGAAACATATTGATACTAAAAGGGAGATCACATCTTGCGAATTTAGTTCAAATTTGCAAATTAAAATTAAAAAAAATCGAACTTTATTTAATTATGATTCTTTCATCAATTATAGAATGTTGCAGATTACTACTAGCTATCTCGTCAGAGTAGATATACTACAGAAGAAAAATGAAAGCATTAGAGTTATTAGAATAGAAAACAATGAAAAATATCAAATTTTATTTCATTTTGAATCTTAAATCAATCCTAGAATGTTGAAGTTTACTACTAGCTACCCCGTCAAAGAAGACAAATCCCCAGTAGAAATGAAAGCATTAGAGTAACTAGAATATAAAAAATAACAAAAATAAAATTTCATTGAATTTTGAATCTTTCATTAATCCTAGAATGTTGCAGATTATCACTAGCTATCTCGTCAGAGAAGATAAACTCCAGAAGAAAAATGAAAGCATTAGAGTAACTAGAATGAAAAACCATAAAAAAATCAAATTTCATTTCATTTCGAATCATTGATTAATCCTCAAATGTTGCAGATCATTACTGGCTATCTCGTCAAAGAAGATGAACTCTAAAAAAAAAGCATATTAGTAACTGGAATAAAAAACTATAAAAAAAACAGATTTTATTTCATTTTGAATCTTCAATTAATCCTAGACGGTTGCAGATCAAGACAAGCTATCTCATCAAAGAAGATAAACTCAAGTGGAAAAAGGAGAGCATTAGAGAAACTAGAATGAAAAACAATAATAAAAATCGAATTTTATTTCATTTTGAATCTTTCATCGATCCTAAAATTTTGCAAATTAGCTCTTAGCTCTCTCGTCGAAGAAGATGAACTCCAGAAGTAAAATGAATTCATTGATGTAACTAAAATAAAAAACCATAAAAAAATTAAATTTTATTTCATTTTGCTCCAGGTAAAACGAAAGCATTAGAGTAACTGGAATAAAAAACAATAAAAAAATCAAATTTTATTTCATTCTGAATCTTGAATCATCCCTAGACTGTTGCAGATCATATCTATCTCATTGAAGAAGATGAACTCAAGAGGAAAAACGAGAGCATTAGAGCAACTAAAATAAAAAGCAATGAAAAAAATCAAATTTTATTTCATTTCGAATCTTTCGTCAATGCCACAATGTTTGCAGATTACTACTAGCTATCTCGTCAAGGAAAATAAACTCCAAAAGAAAAATGAAAGCATAAGCGTGACTAGCATAAAAAAATTTTATTTCATTTTGAATCTTACGATTACTACTAGCTATCAGAAGATAAACACCAGTTATTGTCGCTTCTTGTGATATCATAACGTGTCATATTCCTGTGTAGCCAATTTCACTATTTTTCGCAACTTCTGAGGAAATGTTATTCAGTTCAATTAGGCATAAAACAGAACTTGTGTCAAATGGAGTAGTAGAGCAATCCTGTATATTCATCACATAACTAACGCATAATCAAATGCAGAAATTGAACATTTCTCTCGATGATGACAATTCTTTCAAGTACAGCTGATCTAATCTTCTTTTAATTACAATCGATCAACAATGGTTCTTTTGCAAATTCGTTTTTAATGAAGAACTTTAGAAATCATTCGAGAAATTATATGTGCGGCCAATAATTTGTTGGTTCAGGGGGGTGGCACGTGCAACAAAGAAAATTACCGGGAAAATCGTTGTTAATTTTTAGTATAAAAGAAAGAGCAACGAAGTTGATTGAAAGAGTTTCATTAGGTCACCACTGGAAGATTTTATCGAAGAAGTGATCGAAATGTTCAAGCTCGTGGTGCTGATTGCGGTTGCAGTTGCTTCTGTGAATGGGGTATGTGTCGGATTTTTTTCAATCAATC
Source organism: Aphidecta obliterata (assembly GCA_963966015.1). Classification (NCBI taxonomy): domain Eukaryota; kingdom Metazoa; phylum Arthropoda; class Insecta; order Coleoptera; family Coccinellidae; genus Aphidecta; species Aphidecta obliterata. The sequence continues at coordinate 31,587,974 of OZ014428.1, forward strand.
TTTGGACAACATTACATCATGTGCGAAATTTCATGAACTCAGTACAGTACAGTGCAGTTTCTTTGGATATTAGACATCGAAAAAATAAAATTTGAACTTGGATTAGCTCTGAGGAGTATGATGCAAAGGGGACAGACTCGATAGTATTTGAATCCGGTGAACGGGGTGACCACAACCAAAACGTCTGGCTCTTGGATGAAGTCCATATTTCGAAGAGTTCTGATATCACCGAGTACATTTGCATCGAATAATTAAAAAACATTTCTCTGATACTCTCTTTTTTTCTCAAGAAAATTCTCTTTTACAGTTTAGCCAAGAACTGAAGCAAAAGTTCCTCGAAAAAGTCAATAAAGAAGGTCATGAGTGTGCTGCAGAAGTAGGAGCCAGCGAAGGTGAACAATTCCACGAATTAATATCAACGTTCTAAATATTATTCTTTTCAGATGATGTTAACGAATTGAAAGCCCACAAATTTCCCTCAAGACACGAAGGAGAATGCCTGATCTTGTGTCTTCACAAAAGATTCAACATGGTAAGCTCAAAAAAAATTGAACGCACTGTTTGGTGCTGGTGGTCAACAAATTTATTATTCCTCAGATGCATCCTGATGGCACCATCAACACCGAAGGAGCCATTGAAACCATGAAGCCTCTGAAGGAAGACGATCCAGAGCTCTACGACAAATTTATGACCATTGGAAGGCATTGTACTGAAGATGGTTAGTTTTTTAATCATTTCAAAAGTTTTCAACTCTTAACTTCGAATATTTCAGTGAAAACCCAAGAGGACAAATGCAAGTTTGCAACAGAATTGGTACAGTGTTGTGTTAAAAAAGGAAGGGAGGTACGGTTAAAACGAAACGAAAAAATTTATTATCTTTCTCAATCCAATCTTCATTTTGTTGCAGATGGGACTTGATGAATCTCTATTCGAGTAGGAGTTCAAATTTTCCAGACCTGGAAAATAATGTTGTTTATTATTCGAGCATCAATAAATGAAATTTTTTTCTGAGGAGCTTCTTTTTGTTAACCTTATTACTGCTGGAAAATTATTTGTTATGAAAATATATAATTATATTTTTGTGATTGAAAGCCAAGTTTTAAAAAAACTATTTATTCATAACGGACGATTATCCGACGTATCTAGCATAGGAACAAACTACGTTTAATTATTGACGCTTGATCGTCTCCAGTGGTATTTATAACATAATCTCATCTAAAAGTTCTAGAAGGAAAATGACAAACAATGAACACCTGCAATGTGCGTCATTGGAAATTGAAAGCTAATCGGAATAATACATAGTCATATTAATCTCAAATGAATAATAGATAAATGGTTCATCTGATAGATACAGGGTTGGGATTATGTAATTATATATAACTTTCTCTGACCAACAAAATCCTGCATGAATTACAAGATTAAGAACATTCCTTCCGATGAAGATTCCGCGGACACCTTTGCGTCGTTAAAACGGCATTACGCAAATTGTATTCATTCGCCCCTCCTTATCATAATTATAAAAATGCGAAAATATTCGATGGCTCCCAGCACGAAAATAATTGCATCGGCGACGACTCTCTTATATCCTGGTCCGAATGTCATTTTAATTATTTTATCTGCCGGCGAATCTGCTGATATTCAAATTCCGAGCTGGATATCATCTCGAGAACTGACATAATATGGTAATGCAAAGACGAATGAAGGCAAGATTTTACCAGGGGAAGAAGAAAAATGAATGAGACTCGATGGGAGATAACCTTGTGAAATTTCGATTGAAATATGCATTACAATTTTTATCTGAATTCTGAATATGTTCCCAAAATATCTTTTGGACAGATTGGACAATCAGGATCTACATCCGCTCAGATGAAATTCAGTACATTTCCTAAGCCGAAAATGGGAAGGGGGAAAAGAGATAAAATGAATTTGCCGATTATAAAAATGAGTCGATTGACAATTAACGAACTGTGAAGATAGATCATCTCAAAATGTGGAAGATCGAATTTATTGTGGCATTGCTGATCATCAGTGATCAAACTAAAGGTATGACCTATTCATTATTTCAAGAGCCAACGTCCCACAGTGAGTATTTTTTGTACGATGCAAAAATTAAATTTTTATTTCAAATTTTATTAAAGAGAATTTTACAATAGAAATATCACTGATTATTAGAATAGTTTATGAAAAATTTAAACTAACAAAAACCTACAATTTCTACATTCCTAAACCAATTTTTCGAAATTTGAGGACGATTTATGGCCTTCCCTCTACGTCTCTTTTATTTTTCACGCTGAAAATTAATTATTTTTCATTATTGGATGGTAGATAGTGCAAAAAAATAGTATTTTTTTGTACGATGGTAGGACAAAATGCTGCTGCCCAGCATTGAAATGATTTTTTGATAATACAGAAACTATGGGAGAAAACCATAAACGTGTCTTCTAATTTCAAATATTGTTTCAGGAATTTCTTCTAGGCCAGATACCAAAAGTCAAGATCCGCAATGGGTTTTAGAGTTGAAATTGGGAATCAAGAATGCAGACCTACGAATAAATAACGATGATAAATTACATAACGGTTGCGATTCATCATTGAATAAAAGAGAATCAGGTGAGTGAGAATATTACCACACTCAAATACTCATATGGGTGATTTTTTCCGAAATTTCCTGAATTAATTTAGAAAATGGTGTGATTATTTTTTCGCTGCAGGTACTTCCCTGAATGGCACTTTCGATGGAATCAGAGCGAAATCTTCACTTCCCCTGGTCGAAATTGATGGTGGTATTTATTACTTCGAGAGGAAAAATACGGTAAAAATTCGACCAAGAAAAATAAACATATCAAAAAATCTATGAGAAAAACATAAATTGAAAAAATTATATTCCAAAAATTTGATAAGCACTTTGAAGTCTGGAGCTTTTGCGCGCTTTTTTAAATTCATCGTCAGAGCGGTAAATGATCATCCAGAAACTTCGAAAATACTGCTTCGAAATAATCCAAAGATGATGTGTTTAATCGTTCTCACCCAGTATCCACCTCTAAATCAGTATATTTCACGATATTTTCATCCGAAATTCGTCAGATATCGAAAAATTTCACGTGAAACCCTGAAAACCTGGAAAAAAACGTATTGTTAGGCTTTTTGAAAATCATCACATACCCCCATTTCCTACTGTAACTGTGCAAATGTATCAAATTCCTCAACGCCAGATCAGAAAAACTCAATTTTCTTTTCACGTGGATTTCTTCATAAAGGGTGTTTCCAAATTAGACGTGAAACTTGGAGGACGTGATAGTATCAATCATTTGCTGTCGTTTGTGCTTTATTTATTGATAACCGAAAATCAACAGTTTCCGAAATATTTGTGTTCTTGTGTTTTTTGAAAAAAAATTTCACCTCGCTTCATTTTTCGTCAATTTTTTGTAGGTAGACAAAATTTGAATATAATTTTGGAATATTTTCATTAAGAAAGATATGAAATGTATGAAAAAAACAAAACTATGCGTATTAGATGTTGAAAAAGAATTAGTATGATTAGAAAGTTGGTAGGTATATGAAGAAAATAAAAATCCACTTCCAATATCAATTTGCCTGCAACTTTCGAATTCCACAATTTATGTATGAAAATATTATTTCGAAAACTTGCCAAAATACTTCATTATTTCCTAAAAAAGTTTTCGTGAAAATGTAGGCACAGATTTTGATTTGAATGGGGATATAAGCGAAGAAAGAAAAGTAACGAATTGAATATTTTTTATTGCAATTAATTTCAAAATTTCATCAAAGAAGATAGATAATAATATAATAATAATAATATGGCTCAAACGACCTCAAATGAGTCATACTAACACGTTCTCCAAGGTTCACATCTAATTTGGAAAAACCTTGTATATTATCGAAGTTCCTTTGATCTTCTAGTGAATATGATTGGATCATAACAGTACTAACCTACCTCCCTTTTTCCATAGGCTAATTATTTCGACGCGACGCAATTCTGCAAGAAACATGGGATGGAACTTCTGAGCATCGAAACTGAAGAAGAAAATACAGCAATTGTAGACTATGCCAAAACAAAGGGTGAGCATCATCATAAAAAATTGACATAAGCCATTTGTTTCACATGATGACAGTCACATTCTGGAGCACACAATTTGAAAATTTTCATTTTATTCGAAAGCTAAACACCAACTTTTTCTTCGTTTTCGTCCATTTTCGAGCTTTTCCGAACTCTATTTTCATACATTCAAGAGTCCAAATAGGGAACGTTTCAGGTACCGTCGGAAAGCCCGTTTCCTCTTCTGAAAACGCGTGTACGAGGTAAGGAAACGGATTTTCCGACGGTACCTTAAACGTCTCCTATTTCTGATTCCATACGTATAAAAAAGTTGCAGCGAAAATAAAAATATATGTAACAAGAAAAATTATCACAATTACTGAAAAAATTTGATTTTTCAGTTCATGAAATCGAACATTTCTGGACATCTGGAAACGATTTGAGCGCCGAAGGACACTTCACATGGCTTGCAACAGGAGAAGCCTTCACTTACACACATTGGAAACCCTCCCTGCCCGATAACGTTGGCGAAGAAGACTGTTTAGAAATAAGGAACTTCGGAAACGATGCTTATTTCTGGAACGATATGCCTTGCTTGCATTCTATTAACTTCATTTGTGAACTGAAAGAGTGTACAGACTTTTGCTTGAAATGGTAAAATTTTTGTATTCTCTTCTTTCTTCGTTCTGAAAAAGACTTAATTATATTCTAATTATTTTCAATTTGGGCTCAAGTTTTTCATTGCTTCCACAAACCGAAACCACCATCATCGATCCCAAGCAAGAGGCCATCGCGTTTAACCAGCAGATTGTGGCTAATTAATCACTTAAATTACATCGAAAAGAAATTACTGTCGTGAGATCGTAAATTAAAAATGAAACTTGAAACCAATCGGATTAGCGAACAGAAAGGCGAGAACGGTATGATGTTTGGCAACACACGGCAATTAGTGACAAGATAAACGGACAGTGTCATCAGGCAGGTGTGTTGTTTGCCTCTTTCAGTGTATGTATGAAGTATGCCGAGGTCACAGCTGAAGATCTTCAGTATTATGATAATAGATAATTCTTTTGTGATGAATATGGTTATATTCTATGTATAATACGAAAAAGAACCTTATATGATATCTTCATCTACTTCTGAAATTGTGTATCGAGATCCCTAATAGCCTTGTTACTTGTGCTTCGCTGAACGCCGACATCCAAATTAGTTTCAGACGGATTAGAATTGGGCGTAACAACGAAAGCTTTTTCAACAGTTTTTTCTAGGTCTCCACTCCACCAGATGAAAACCTCACATGGTTGCCCCACATCAAAAGTTGACACTTTTCCACGCGACTGAGCTAAGACCCGGATTGACATCTTCTGGTGGAGAGCGATGAGAAGCTCTCATTCCTTAACTTACAGAATTAAAGGGTGAACAGGGACGTATTTCAATCAATTTTTTGGTATTGGAATTGGAGGAATTCATGTAATTAATTTCCTTAAGGGTACGAAATGAATCTACATAATATAGTCGTAACACATGCAGTTTGACAAACCAAAAACTTCCCAAACTCCTGATATATTACACGCAGAATTTCCCCTACTACCGATCTGTCTTAATCTTATTTCTCCAGCTAAGTCAGCATTCCACATACGCAATGGTAACACTATATCAGCCCTTTTGTGGTGTCTACCAGCGGACAAAACCCGACATGGGTTGCAGCTTGTCCTCTTTCTTCTTGGCTATGTTCGGAACTAATACCTGTCGACTTTTGAAGTACCGATCAAAGAAGTTGGACGATACTATTGGGAATTTCGTGAAGCGTGGTTATTGGATTTTCTGCGAAACGTTGACTGACAAATAGGTACCACTTTTGATGAATTGTTAACAAAGTTTGAACTGGTACGAATACTGCGATGGTAGCGAAAAGAGTGGTTTTCGTGGTGTAAATTATCTGAAAAGTACCTACCATATCTTTGTTCTTTATTATAGATTCGCTATATTTTCTCTGAGAGAAGCAAATATAGCGTTTTTGGGGGTCTACCCCTAAGTTTCTTTCGACCAAAAATTCGAAATTTTTGAATGCGATTTCATTTGATGAGGGTGAAGTGGGGAACATGCTGGTTGGAAATCTTGTTGAATGAAAAATTAACTAATCTATGAACATTTTCGAGATTTCACTATAGAATCAAAGATTATGAAACAAACTACAGATTCTATGAACCAAACTGGCCGTCAATGTGACAAGTATCAAAAGAGAGAAATCATCAAATTTTCAACACCAAATAAATTTTTTTCCATAGATAATATACAATGTGTTCCTAAATTGGAGCTACAAACGAAGAGAGGAGATTTCTCGAGTAATGAAAAAAAAAGTCTCATAAACATGGGATCACAAACGGTTCGTTTTCGAGATACTGGGTGTTAAAGTTTGAATTTTTTTTCTCATAGTATCTACACTTCACAAGATATTCAACTGAAACTTGGCAGATTATTACAAATGAGAGTTTACACCATTTGACATGACAATTTCGATAGAAAATGTACAGGGCGATATTTTTTTTCTGGAACACTGTCCTCTGTTTTCCTCCAGAGCTTTTTTTGATGAGCCACTGTTATACTGAACTTCATGATTTCCTGTAGTTGTTTCGTATCTGCTACCGATTCAGAGAAAAAAATTTTGAACGATTCTCTCGAAATCCTCAGAAAAATCCAAATTGTCATAAAAATTGAGTTAGTAAGCTGTGGTGAATTAATTCATTATTTGTTTTGACAAATTAAATTGAACTTTCTCAGTTGAATATCTTGTGAAGTGTAGATACTTGATACTATCAGAAAAAAAAATTAGAGAAGCACTGCCGTGAAGTCAGGAGCTTTTGAGCGCTCGTACATCCACCTTGTAGGTAGATTCGCATTTTCCAGTTTTAGAAATCAATTGAAGGAATTTTCGACAGCTGTCAAAAAATTCTCAAACTTAGGCGAAACTCCAGACTTCATGTCAGTGCTTCAGCTGACCAATTTTTTTTTCGATAATTCACTAGAATTTTCTACGATATCTATGGTCTTGGTGATGCGATCTGGACAAAATGTAAATACATTATTCCTCAGCTATGTGCAAAATTTCATTCCAATCCAATCAGTAGTTTCGAAACTATCAGAAAAAAAATATTTTGAAGGGCCACATTTATGGAACCCCTAGTATAATTTTGCTCATTGATGATGATTGATGATGACTTTCAAGTTCCTAGGCCTTTTCGTTCAAAAGTTACAATTTTCTATGGTTTCTATGGTTCTGGTTATGCGATCTGGACATAATATTGCTTTAATTTACAAAATTTCATCTCGATCGAATCCGTAGTTTCGAAATTATCGAGAAATCAAAATTTCGAACGACCGTATTTACGGAATTTAGTAATTCTGCTCATTGATAAACGTGAACGCGACATTTCAGATCCACACCTATCCTGAAAATTTCAAGTCCCTAGGCCTTTCCGTTCGAGATTTATGAATTTCTATGGTTTCTATGGTTCTGGTCATGTGATCTGGAGAAATGTAGCTTGAATATATCATTCTCCATAAGTATACAGAATTTCGTCACGATCGAATCTGTAGTTCTGAAATTATGAAGAAAACTAAATTTCAAACAACCATATTTACGGAACCCCTAGTATAATTTTGCTCATAGATGAACGCGATCACGACATTCGAGATCCACACCTATCCTGAAAATTTCAAGTTCCTAGGCGTTTCCGTTCTAAAGTTACAATTTTCTATGGTTTCTATGGTTCTGGTCATGCGATCTGGACAAAATTTCACATGTAGCTTGAACACCTTATTTTCCATTAGAGTGCAAAATTTCATCTCGATCAAATCTGTAGTTTCCAAGTAATCAGGGAAACAAAACTTTGAACGGCCATATTTACGGAACCCCTGGTGGAATTTGGCCCATTAACGAACTCATCCGGTGCATTCGGGAACTGAATACACACTGAAAATTTTAAGTCTTCAGGTTGTTCCGTTCGAGAGTTATCGTGCTTACGGCCGGACGGACAGACTCGAATTTTCCGACGGATTCGTCATCAGTGAGTCGAACTTAGTCGATTGAGACCATTTTCGGCTCAAAATTCGAAAAATACAGACATCGTGACGAAATGATATAGCCCTCGTGTAAGTAATACGAGCGCTCAAAAACTTTACAAAAATTCGAACTTTAACACCCTGTATCTCGAAAATGAAACGTTTGCGATCCCATGTTTATGGGACTTTTTTTTCTTTGAATTACCTAAGGTTTGTTTGAACCTTCAATTTAGGAACACCTGTATATACCTATTTCACTTGTGTGAAATGGATCACTTTCCACACTTCGTTTGTAATATACTAATTTCATTTTTTTTCCTTTCAAATCAAACTTTTCTCTGGACTTTCTCGAGTTTTACTGATATTTTTCCAAATTAAATAGTTCTCGGAGAACAGAGAACGGAGGTGGAACGAAGGAAGTGAAACAACGGCTAGACGGTCTTATGTGAATTCGATCAACTTTTCTCGACATTCATTGGTTCAACACGGGTGCCAACAAATCCAACTCCACGGGCTTTGTCTGGAATTTTCCGACTTGTTTTCTCGGTCGAACTTGAGGAAACGTTGATTTCCCGAGTGCAAATTCTTCGGAAGTTCTTTCAACAAAACACAAATTTTGTCGCCAAAATAATCATAAAAATGGGAAGTCACCTCATTGGCCATTCTTCGTCACCGATAAAGCACTTATTGCTAATATCATCAATCGTTTTGACAATTCTGAAGAGGAAATTGTAGCGTGACAGTTTTTATTCATACAAAAAGTTGCATCCCTGGTGGGGATCGAACCTACGACCTTTGGATTAGAAGTCCAACGCGCTATCCGCTGCGCCACAGGGACGGTGATGATCATGAGCGACAAAATCAATTGGCGCAAAATTTGAAAATATGTAAGATAATTAGGTATTGTTTGATCTCATTTAATGAAACAAAATTAAAGAAACAAAATGATGAAAAGCACTGCCGTGAAGTCAGGAGCTTTTGAGCGCTCGTTCATCCACCTTGTAGATAGATTCGCATTATCCAGTTTTAGAAAACAATTGGAAAGATTTTGACAGCTGTCAAAAAAAACTTCGAACTAAGGCGAAAATCCAGACTTCACGTCAGTGCTTAGGTGACCATTTTTCTTTCGATAATTCGCTAGAATTTTCTACGCTGTCTATCTATGATCTTGGTGATGCGATCTGGGCAAAATTTCGCACTTGATTTGAATACATTATTATTCATACATGTGCAAAATTTCATTCCAATTCGATCAGTAGTTTCGGAATTATCAGGAACAAAATATTTTGAACGGTTTTATTTACGGAACCCCTAGTCTCATTTTACTAATTGATTAACATGATCATGAAATTCAAGATCCACACTTTTCCTGAAAATTTCAAGTTCTTAGGCCTTTCCGTTCGAAAGTTATAATTTTCTATGGTTCTGGACATGCGTCCAGAGTATCAAAAAATTGATAGATTTTTATTTTTTTTTATTTTTAACTAAGGATATTTTATGTATTATTTGTTTTTTGTTGTATATTGATTTTTATTTGTATTTGAGTTTTGAAAAAATGTTTATTTCGAAGTTTATCTGGAGTGATTGAATGTTGTGAACCTAATTCAGTGATCCTCAATCGTTAATACCTCTTCCACGAAAAAAAGCTATAACTTCCTTTGTTTTAGCGAAATGTTTGGTGGTTTTCAGCGATATCGACTCTCTCTATTCAATTTCGAACATTGAAAACTGACACTATTGACATTTATTGCGCCAATAGGCGAAATAGCCCTCGAAAATAATGAATCGTCCAATTTCTCCAAAAAGTGATATTGTATATAATAATGATAGGAAATAACAAATGAAAATTCTTCCATAAATTTCTTTCGAATAAAATATATAAAAACATGCATCATGTGATACTTATTAATTCAATGGCCACCTGATTCGAAAACGCGCCGAAAATAAATATGATTTAAATGATACAAAACGATTCAAGACATTTCTTAATGATTGATCATTACAATTAATTGTGTCACATGCCTTGCCACGAGGTATGCCATGGACGTAACCGGTTGGTAAAGTATGAAAATCGCAATTAAAGAGGAATAAGGACATTGTCATCTTCCTAATTGGATCGTGGTCGGCATTGAATGTCTCACGATGTGTGGGATATTATTGTGTATTCATTCATCATTTTTAGCTTCCATATGCTTGTATTTTCAGACAGTATTCGCTCCACCTGTTCGGGGAACGTACAATAATCTTTATGTCAACCGTTATGCCAAACAAACACATCAAGTCCATCATGAATCCACCTGTAACAAGATTATTAACCGAAAATTAAACCAGTTTATATCCCCAATAATCAAAATTGGTCGTAAAATTCCTGTCAATGACGTATCTGCCCCTTTAATATAATTTTAATATCATCGGCATAAATTCAACGCAGTGACAAAATATTGTCACCAGTGGCGATAACGGCTCCTCTGGAAGAAGTAATAACCTCATTAGTAAGAAAGTCGCATGTTTGCGTGGCTACCTCGAAAATGAGTCGTAATCATATGCAAGCTTCTAGCCCGACGTGTTTAGTAATTGAACAGCTGTGAAAGAACACCTGTCCGTCACCTACGTGCCGCTCCTGAGGAAACGAAGTCCAAAAGGTACGTTTTTCGAAATAGTTATTTATGTCATAAGGATCATAAAGACGATCATTATGGAAGAAATCGTGAAAATCGATAACACGACGTGTGCCATAATGATTTTTTATGATTCGTATTACATACAATTTTTTATCTGATGGCATTTATATAAATATATTTTCGAAAAATTTTAAACTGCATTTTTGACATGCCACAATGACAACTATTTTTACAGGAGTAAGTATAATATGTGTAGTTTCAAATATTAGTAGGTTAGTGAGCTGGGCTTTGCAATCTCCTTGAGAACGTCAGGTTGTAAGAGCAATATTTATTTATCTGCTGTCAAACAATTGTCACGTAGAATTGAATATAATTTGAATAATAATGAGTCAGACTGAAATTGATAGTTTGCTTTCTGATTTGGAAGAAAAGACGCAACATATCGTGGACTCCCTTTTGCCGGAATAATCACGGAGTGTATATTAAATAGTGTTTAATCTGTACGAAGAATGATGTTCTTCTAAGGAAATCAAGAAATCACTTATGAAAAAGTATTGTTGGCTTAATTTGAATGCTTATCTACGAAAAGAAAACCATCTTCTCTCTGATCGTATTATTCGATGATAAGAAGTATTTAAGTTACAAGAAAAAACGTCAATATTAAGATCTACAGCTGGTTGCATAACTAAAACTTAAATGGGAAGGTTACAGAGCTAAAAAATCCAAAATTTTTACTAAACGAGATGTCGCAAAGTTTTCAACGGAAGCATCGATGATACATATTTATTTCAAAAATTTGCTATGATTATTGGACTAAGTGGAGCATGAAGAAGAGAGGAACTGACAAATATGCTTGTTGAAAATATGATAGATGAAGGATCCGTATTTAGAATAATTTTACCGAATACAAAAACAAAGGTAATGCGAGAATTTTTTGTAACATCGGGGAACATCCCAGGATTGAATATGGTAGAACTTGTCAGACAAAATGTTAAACTTGCAACACAAACCATCGACGTTTTTTTGTTACTTATAAAGATAAGAAATGAAGAAATAAGTTCAGGATTTCGGTTTATGTCTCCCAATCCAATTCATTGTACTCAATCTCCAGATGATCGTTTCTTGTGTGAAACTTTCTCAACGTATGTGGCCCTCTTTGAAATCATACATCACAATAGGAAAACGTGTTTTGATCCGATTCCAATCGAGAGAACACGCTGCCAACAATCGGATCTGATCAAAACATGCATTCGCAAAAAGTTAACACGTCGTTGCACAATAAAGGACATCAGTTGACTTTTGGGACGACGACAGATGCTCCAAATAAGAATATACAGTGGCTCGTTCTGATTGACATATTTTCCCAGAGGCCGGAGCTGTCGCTTGACGATGGGATGCGACCCCAAGGAGTTTTCACTAGGGGCGGCTTCGAAAAGGTTGTCATCCTCTTTGCAGAATTACAAGGAAAACCCAGAAGGAGCCTCCATAATATCCACTGAACGATGAGAAAACCGAAAGGAGTCCTTCTTAGGGCTGCCCTCAGCACAACCCGAGTAATAAAACCGTAGAAAAATATTTGTATAGTTTATCATTAATAATTATGATTTTATTTAGAAGCCACCCCTGTGGTACTTCACCCTGATTATTAAAAGTGTAGCGCCGGCCTTGTCCTATGTGTCAATCAAACCAGCATACACACCGACAGCAATGAGACGGCCATTTATGGAAGTGCAGTGACGCAACCGAGCTATTTTGTGCATTATTATTTGCCCCCGCATGTTTATAAATTAATCTGTCAATCTTCTACGTGCCATTGTTGACGAGGTTTGTGTTCACTTCGTGCCGGGGGTTGTTGTCGAATTGTACACGTGTGAACGGGCATTTGGGAAATTGCACTTTTGGAAGTTCGATAATCTTTAGAACATCCCAGGTATACGAAAAAAAATTATATAGATCTAGAAAAATGAATAGAATGATCTAACCCAGGTTAAAAACTGGTGTATACATTTTTCAAGACTCTCTGAATTCCCCCTTCGCAAAAATGTACTTTTTATGGAGAATAATTTGAAATTGAATTGAAGAAATTATACAAGAACCAACAATGATTCTATGTAATATGAATACCGAGGAAAAAAACCTTATTTTTATGTTTCTATCTTAAATTTTTTTTTATTTTTCAATATTTTTTCCGCTTCAATAAACTTTACGATGGAGAAGAAATTATTAATTACTAATTTTTTGGAATTGGCTAGGTATCACAAAAAAAAATGGTGGTCGTAGTTCCCGGAAAACTAAACAAGACAATAACTACCCCAGTTCAAATAATAAAAAAAAAATCACAAGAATGAATACCAAAAATTATAAAAAGAACTGCCGTGAAGTCAGGAGCTTTTGAGCGCTCGTTCATCCACTTTTTAGATAGATTCGCATTTCCCAGTTTCAGAAACCAATTGAAGAAATTTTTGACAGCTGTCGAAAAAATGACAGCAGCTCTTTGTCGATTATGCCGAATAAGCTGTTACAGAAATATAAGGACTTTTGAGCGCTCGTACTACTTACACGAGGGCTATATCATTTCGTCACGATGTCTGTGTTTTTCGAATTTTGAGCCGAAAATGGTCTCAATCGACTATGTTCGACTCACTGATGACGAATCCGTCGGAAAATTTGAGTCTGTCCGTCCGGCCGGCCAGCCGTCTGTTAGCACGATAACTCTCGAACGGAACAACCTAGAGACTTGAAATTTTCAGTGTGGGTTCAGTTCCCGAATGCCTCGGTTAATTTCGTTAATGGGCCAAATTCCACTAGGGGTTCCGTAAATATGGCCGTTCAAAGTTTTGTTCCCCTGATAACTTGAAAACTATCGATTTGATTGAAATGAAATTTTGCACTCAAATGGAGAATGAGGTATTCAAGCTACATGTGAAATTTTGTCCAGATCGCATGACCAGAACCATAGAAACCATAAAAAATTATAACTTTTGAACGGAAACGCCTAGGGACTTGAAATTTTCAGGATAGGTGTGCATCTCGAATGTCGTGATCACGTTCATCTATGACCAAAATTATACTAGGGCTTCCGTAAATATGGTCGTTTGAAATTTAGTTTTCTTGATAATTTCAAAACTACAGATTCGATCGTGATAAAGTTTCGTATACTAATGGAGAATGATATATATTCAAGCTACATTTCTCCAGATCACATGACCAGAACCATAGAAACCATAGAAAATCATAACTTTCGAACGGAAAGGCCTAGGGACTTGAAACTTTCAGGATAGGTGTGGATCTGAAATGTCGCGTTCACGTTTCTCAATGAGCAGAATTATACTAGAGGTTCCGTAAATACTGTCGTTTGAAATTTTGGTTTCTCGATAATTTCGAAACTACGGGTTCCATCGAGATGAAATTTCGTATTTTAATCGAGAATGATATATTAAAACAATATTTTGTCCAGATCGCATGACCAGAACCATAGAAACCATAGAAAATTGTAACTTTTGAATGGAAAGGCCTAGGAACTTGAAATTTTCAGGGTGGGTTTGGATCGCGAATATCGCGGCCACGTTCATCAATGAGCAAAATTAGACTAGGGGTTCCGTAAATATGGCTGTTAAAAAAAGTTTTTTCCTGATAATTTCGAACCAACTGATTGGATTGGGATGAAATTTTGCACCTAGCTTAGGAATAATGTATTCAAACTACGTGCCAAATTTTGTTCAGATCGCACCACCAAGACCATAGGTACCGTAGAAAATTCTAGCGAATTATCGAAAAAAAATCGGTCACCTAAAGCACTGACATGAAGTCTGGAGTTTCGCCTAAGTTTCAGAATTTTTGTGACAGCTGTCGAAAATTCCTTCAATTGATTTCTAAAACTGGAAAATGCGAATCTACCTACAAGGTGCATGTACGAGCGCTCAAAAGCTCCTGACTTCACGGCAGTGCTTTTCGTAATTTTTTATTCAATAATTCGTTGGAATTTAAAATGGTTCTGGTTATGCGATCTGGAAAAAATGTAGCTTGAATATAGCGTTCTCCATTTAAATACAAAATTACGTCTCGATCAAATCCGTAGTTTTGAAATTATCAAGAAAACTGAATTTCGAACGACCATATTTACGGAACTTCGAATTTTGCCTAATAAAAAACTGCGGCATTCGAGATTCGAACCTACCCTGAAAATTTCAAGTTTCTAGGTCGTTCCGTTCGAGAGTTATCGTGTATACGGCCAGACGGCCGGACAGATTCGTCATCAGTTAGTCGAACCTTGTCGATTGAGACCATTTTCGGCACAAAATTTGAAAAATACAGACATCGTGACGAAATTATATAGCTCAATAATAATAAGAGAGACATTTGATATATCCAATATAATTCGGCGATTTCACTTCTTGAATTGTCGATTCTATAAAATAACAATTTTTTTCAGACTGACGGCCGGTTGGGATCACAGAATCTGTGGTTCGTTTCATAAATTTTGATGCGATAGTTTCGCTACAGTGTCATCTCATATCAAGTCAAAATGATCATAGATTAGTTCCACTAAACAACATTTCAGAAACCCAAATTGATTCTACATCGTTGTGAATTTGAATGTTGTGTATGTTGAGCTATGTTTTGTCTCTTCCAAAAAACGGGGGTGAGTTTGATAAGACCTGAAGTCGAGAAGCGTTTTGCGATTTCAGTATGTACTTGAATGAATTCAAAGAAATTTTTTTTCAAGACGATGAAAAAAATAAAAAAGGAATTAATTCGAAATAGAATGAAATGAAAACTAGCCTTGTAGAAGAAAGGTTATCACATATTCTTATTCTACGACCTTGAATCAACTAATTTGAGGAACTTCGAGAACAAGTTCCTTCCCAAAAATTTCAAGACCAAAAGATTTTGCTTCTCCATACTTCTCAGCCCCCTCAATCTGAAGTTAATCAAATTCCATTATTCAAATCGGAAAAATTTAGACACATCACCCAGTGGTGATGATGAAAAATGCATATCTGATGGCTGTGTCTTAAACTTATTCCTCACAGTCCACGAACTCGATCCCAAAGGATCATCTCCAAATCTTCGGGTAAATTCCGCCCAAAGAAACTAACGATCGAATTTCGCAAACTTAGAAATGAGGATCGGGACAAAACAACCCAATGAATGGGAAACTCGAACTTGAATTCATAATTCCTATCGGCGGAAATAGCGCATTTTCGTCTGTCTTACAATTTGTACCACAATGGGGGGGGGCACTGAGAAGGAAATAATTCTCCTGGGTTATACAGGGTATAAAGTCTTCACCATTTGAAAAAGGAAACTGGGAGACTCTTTCATGAACATGAACATCAGAAATTTGAACAATATGTAACTTGAAAGAATGGAATTCAAATGGGGTTCGTTTCCTTACTTGAATCAGAAAAAAAGCAACATAAACAATTTTGATTTTATAGTTACAGTTACCGATAATTGTATACACCATATTATTTCATATTCAACGAGAGGGCGCCCATGTTCAAGGCGTTTTCGATGAGAGAACTGCTGGACCATAGAATTTCATCATAACCCCTTGTATGGTTCTTCTTCATGAAATATGTTTTATCTACTCCTATTGAATAATATATAGTCATTATTCAACTACTTTTGAGCAATTAATAGTATCTGTAAACAAACACCGTGCTCACTGCTATAACTCCCTGTCTCTGTGCTTCAATAAGCCGATTGGCCGAAAGGGAACAGTCCATTATTGGCATTAAGGGGAGGTCACTTGAATAATTTTGACGTTCGCCCAAATTAATGTTATCATTATTGTGAATGTTTTGCTGAAAAAGATGAGTTCAGATAGTGAAGATGAAGTATTATGTACACCTCCAGAAATAAGACAATCAGCCTATGTTACCATACAGAATGCTTGAGAAATCCCAAAACAAATATAAAGGTGCATACAACAATTCTCAAGATTGGTGTAGCAGTAAGAATATTAAGTCATCGTTTACAGAGAATTTTCTTTTGGCATATTTTAGTGGATTCAGCACTAAATATAAAGCATCGCCCCTATGGACTTTCCACTCCATGCTAAGAAGCACAATCAACATAAATAATGCATTGTTATAGGTAACTATTAAGATTTGTGAATTAAGTTCTTTCTCTGTACTTGTATCTTAGTATTTATCTTTTTAGTCGTAGATAAAGTATAGTATTCAACTTGCGGTAATGGTCATAAGTCATTTGACGAATTTATCTGCGTGAGTTATGACCTACATTACCATTCGTTGAATAATATACTTTTGTGTGGCATTATAATTTCAAATACTTGTGATTTTTACTGATTCAGTGCGTGACGGTAACAAAAATCTTACACAATCCCTTAATAGAGTTCCAACGAGATTTTTTACAAACCTTCAGTTAGTTTCCGAAGGTCTTCGAGAGAAAGGGGTGCCATTAAAAAACCAACAGAAATATGGTTGTTAACATTTCGAACAACCCGTAATTTCCATATTGCGCTTGTTTTATAAGAATGGGAACGTACCACCCCCCATACAAACGCTTGTAGGCTCTTCAAGATATAAATCTCATACCGATTGAAACTCATGATAGTTTTTATCGAGTTAACACCACTTACCAACTCATTAGAAATTAGATATGAAACATAATTCCGTTTTAGCATAAAATATCATTTATGGCAGGGTAACACGAAGAAAAATTTCTCTTTCACAGTAGCTGATTACGAATCGGTACTGAAACCATCAATTAAGATCATTATAACATCAAAAACTGCCCATAGCCATTATTCAAATCAGCTGTTTACCATACAATATTATAATACGATGTAAATAAGCATTCACATACGCCCCATTTGATAATTCTATTAGATAAGTAGTGCAAGGTTGATTTTTGAGCGTTTTTGACCAAGCTTAACGTTAATTCTGTGAGGACACGTCACTGTTTGTACAACAACAAGAGTTTCGCTTCTGGAAGATATATGCCTTTTCGACTGGCAATAATTGTTCATTTCGTTAACTGAGTGTTATTGAAGGAAAATATGTGATGAAATGATGTACATTAGTCAAGTTCCCAGAAGAATCAGTAATTATAGGCAAATACAAATTTTTTGTTGAGTTTCGTAGAGAGTAAGGCGTAAGTTGCAGTCGCCTGGATTCAACACCGATTAGTCGTTGCTTGCTCGCTATCAAAACCATTCTTCTCCACCCCCATTTTAAACATAATAATTCGCCCCCCATTGTTCCCCAACTTCGGCCGGAGTTCACCAATCGTCACATTCGAAGTCGGCGTCAGATGGGACCCGCGTTAAAATAAGCTCAGAACGCGGTGCCGAAGAAGTTTGCCGGTATTTGTAAAGTCGGAAGTTGGGGGTTTGCGAGCTCCTTGCGGTCCTTTATTGCTCAACCCCTTCGCCGCCGCCCCCGCCCCCCCGCGCATCCGCTAATAAGATTTTCCTTATTAGTATTGAAATGGGATTCAGACAGGGCTCCTGGAGCATTCCGGGCCTCCGGCGTCGTTTGCAGGCTTCAGCTACACGTGTTGCACTTTCATTTACAATCCACTTCGATAAGTTTATAAACTGAATAACGGCGGGGTGGGGGTGGAATCTTGGCTCAAGCTGTCACATTTCTTATCTTGGGATATTTTCCCAGAAGTTGGTAGGCGGCAGAGAATGGGAGGTTCTAGCTTCAAGGTGACTCTAACCTCTATTCCATAATGCATTTATTCCCCTGATATCCCTTATCCTAATACAGAAAATCAATCAAAGCCATCTACGTCCATTCTTCCCTAGACTCGAACAAAGCATGTTGAGTCGTTAGGCTGACTCTACAGCTTATTATTCATATACGGAACACTCCCGGTAGATAATCTCAGGGTGTTACGTCCAAATGACGTGTATATTGGAAAAACGGATTAGCCCTTGTGCCGAGAAGTACCCCTGGGACAAACTATCGCCTAAAACACTCAGGGCGATCTCGTGGGGAGCTTTCCACCCCTCATGGTGTGCATTTGGCGGGGTGTCTATTACTTTACACTGCACCAACAACTGTTATCTGGATGTACACATGTATAAAATTAATTTGGAGACACTCCGGATGGGTTCATTTGAATTTTTCCCATTTGAAAATGAAGAGGGGTTCCTAGCAAGTCAATATAAAAATTTAATAATCAACAGTTCTAGATAGATCCTGACGAACAGATCTGCCAAAATGTTTCTTTTTTTTTTTTTCATTTTGGCAACTTTCCATCACCCTTTCCCCAAGAACTCCTCCAACCGAAACTTCCGAAGGGCAAATATGCCGACGAAATCTGGGATTAAAACAGCCCCTCCCCGCGATCTCGCAGCAAGAGTGCCAAACTTAATTAACAAGACATTATAAGTTTAAAGCAGTTCCAGAGATGGCGCGGGTGCGAATCAGATATTCGGCAGCTTGTTTAATAATTATCCAATTATGATTAAAAGGTTAGAAAGAGTGTATTAATTAGTTTTCTGGGGGGAGGGACTCGATAACACGGATTTGGATCGAGATTTATTCGGCTAATCCCACTGCAGATGTGACGAGATGGAAGCTTAGACACAAGAGTGCTCGTAGAAGGTTTTTCGACGACACTCTCTGTTTGTACGAATTCCACATTTGCTATGTTGTCATGTTTGCTTACTCTTTACTTCGACGCAAGGTCGAGTGAAAGTTGATGAATGATCAATTTACTCTATGTTCTGACATTATTGTTCAGAAACAAGACAAAGGATGTCATTCTAATATTTGTGTCATATTGAGTGAGCAAGTACGAATCTGCTGGTTGTGTCTTAAACAGAATGGGTAGAATCAGAAGAGATCGCAAAGCAAGAAAAATATCGATGAAAGGAATTTGCACCATTAAGGCAAGCACTAAAGGTGATCGAATCTTCAAACTTCCCTGCAAGAAAGAAAGTAAGCAAGGTCTTTCTATGAATACAACCCAGGAAGAAGATGTTACTGAAGAAATGATGGCATCAACATTCGTTATTGAGGAAATTCAAGACATAAGTGTTTCATAATTCACAGATTACAGATATAGAATAGTATTATTTGTTCGGGAATCACGAGTAATTAAATGAATAATTAAAGTTGTAACTTGTAAGTTAAGGTAACTCAAACATGTCAGTGGAAATTTTTGTTTGAACTCAACATGAATAATATACTGAAGTTTATCGCTTGGTAGATAAAAATTGGAATTTTTTGTGTTGAAACTTCTAGAGATCATCGTTTAGTTCCTACAACATTTATGATTTTTCTCCGAAAATGGCCAAAATAGGTCGAAAGCATCTAACAGGAATTGGTTAGGCATGTCACCAGCACAGCAGAGTCGCGGCCAAAGGCGATCGAATTTCGAAGAACCCGAGGTCTCTGACACGTACAGGGTGCGAAAGTTTTCAGGGTGTGATTCCTTGTCGAAAATATCAGGCGTTTTTTCATGAAAACCAGAGTTTTAAGTCATTTTTCTGGAAATATACTGGCATTCAAATATAAAAAAAAGTATTCCATTTTTGAGCGCTCGTACTACTTACACGAGGGCTATATCATTTCGTCACGATGTCTGTATTTTTCAAATTTTGAGCCGAAAATGGTCTCAAACGATTAAGTTCGACTGACTGATGACGAATCCGTCGAACAATTCGAGTCTGTCCGTCCGTCCGTATACACGATAACTCTCGAACGGAATGTTCTAGAAACTTGAAATTTTCAGGTTAGGTTCGAATCTCGAATGCCGCGGTTAAGTTCGTTATTGGGCAAAATTCGCCCAGGGGTTCCGTAAATATGGCCGCTCGAAATTTTGTTTTTCTGATTACTTCGAAACTACTGATTCGATCGAGATGAAATTTTGCACTCAGATGGATAATTACATACTTAAGCTACATGCAGAATTTTGTCCAACTCGCAAGACCAGAAAGAACCATAGAAACCATAGAAAATTATAACTTCGTAATGAAAAGGCCTAGGGACTTGAAATTTTCAGGATAGGTGTGGATCGTGAATGTAGCGTTCACTTGTATCAATGAGCAAAATAAGACTAGGGGTTCCGTAAATATGGCCGTTTGAAATTCAGTTTTCCTGATAATTTCAAAATTATGGATTTGATCGTGACGAAATTTTGTATTTGAATTGAGAATGATATATTCGAGCTATATTTTTTCCAGATCGCATGATCAGGACCATAGAAACCATAGAAAATATAACTTTCGAACGGAAAGGCCTAGGGACTCGAAATTTTCAGGATAGGTTCGGATCGCGAATTTCGCGATCGCGCTCGCGCTCGCGTAATGAGCAAAATTAGACTAGGGGTTCCGTGAATATGGCCGTTTGAAATTCGGTTTTCTTGATCATTTCAAAACTATGGATTCGATCCTGACGAAATTTTGTATTTAAATTGAGAATGATATATTCGAGCTATATTTTTTCCAGATCGTTTGATCAGAACCATAGAAACCATAGAAAATCATAACTTTCGAACGAAAAGGCCACGGGACTTGAAATTTTCAGGATAGGTTCGGATCGCGAATTTTGCGATCACTGTCATCAATGGGCCAAATTAGACTAGGGGTTCCGTAAATATTGCCGTTCAAACTATATTTTTTCTGATAATATCTAAAATACTTATTGGATTGAAATGAAATTTCGCACATATATGAAGAATAATGTATAATTTTGTCCAGATCGCATTACCAAGACCATAGATACCGTAGAAAATTCTAGCGAATTATGGAAAAAAAAATGGTCACCAAAGCACCGACGCGAAGTCTGGATTTTCGCGTTGGTTTGAAATTTTCTTTGACAGCTGCCAAAATCTTTCCAATTGGTTTCTAAAACTGGAGAATGCGAATCTACCTACAAAGTGCATGTACGAGCGCTCAAAAGCTCCTGACTTCACGGCAGTGCTTTTCGTAATTTTTTTGAAGAACTTTTGAACAAAAAACAATTCAAATACATATTCTTTTCCAAAATTATATGTCGTAGAAAACAATTTGTACTTTATTTCCGTAAAAGAAATATTTTCACTAGTAATACCACTAGAGGTATTTCTTATTATTTCCGGAAATTTTTTCGAGCTCATGAATATTTTGAAAATCATCCCGAGTCGAAGACGAGGTTTCTAAAACTGGAAAATGCGACCCACAAAGTGGATGAACGAGCGCTCAAAAGCTACTGACTTCACAGTAGTGTTTTTTTTTTATTTTTCCCCTTAATTTTTTGTGAATACTTTATAAATTGAATTATTCCGAATTGTCTTGCAACCTCGCTAAAACTTGAAACTTCACTGCCGCGAAGATAAATCAATTCTTCCCGACTCAATAGTTTTCCCATAGTTTCCCGCCGTTTTCGCCGTCCCCCCCTCTCCCAAACAGACATTACTTCCCGAAGAACGAACATAACGCAAGTGCCAACAAAACCAATTTCCACAAAACCCCGGCCCGAATAATACCGAACGGGGGGTGCGAGGGACCACCTCGAAGAAAATGAGATATATTCAACAAAGCCCTCGACTGAATAGATTCCGTCAAGAACTGGCGCTAAAACAAGAAAGACATAAACAAACAACCCAGGAAAAACAGGCACAACTTTCGAAGACAACTCAGTCGATTATGCGACATAAGTTTGCCGGGAACTTCTCGGGCGTGTATGGGACGACGGTATATAACGGCATATTTGAATTTCGCATATAAAGCGAGAGATTGAGAGCCCTACAAATTCTGAATGCATATATAACAGGAAAGTTTTACAATGTAAAGTGTTTGCGAGGGCTTTGTTGGGCCCTTGTCGTCAACGCGGTTTAGGGGTATTTTGAGTATAAATGGAATATAACACCCAGTAGAAATGGGTATCTCCCGATCATTGGTTGTAATTTGTGAAAATTCACTATAGAAATAGATAGACAAGGGGGCAGCAATACTTTTTGAAGGGGGGATTTCCTCAGGGGGTTACTCAACCAGAATCTGAAGTTTGGCTATTTCCTCAAATTATAAACGAATTTTTTCCTGGTAGCTATCAAATTTGAATTATGTCGTGATTCGTTGAAAATTCAAATTATAGTATATTATTTAACGAGCGGTTATTCAGGTCATAACTCACGCAGATGAAGTTTGCAGCGCGAGCCGAAGGCGAGTGCTGTAATTCATCAAGTGAGTTATGAACATTACCGCAAGTTGAATTAATTCCAAAAGAAGAATTGAAAGATTAATCTTATAAAACGACAATTGTTCTCACAAACAATACGTTAATATTTCATTTTATGGTAAAAGGATCTGAAGATGGGAAAACGAATGTACTTTGTATAACCTCAATTACCACTGAAGATGAAAGGGGTTGTGAAGTACCAAAAGAATTTCAACCCGCTTTATTGCATAAAAGTATCACAGGACTATAGTTTATGCAAACATAGAGCTGAAAAAAAAAATTGAGATTTTGAAAAATCATGCACATATTGGTGTAGTGCTATGATGATAAAATACACATTGAACTCTGACTGGGATAAATGGAAAGAAAACTTTTGCACCACCTATGCCAACAAGGGATCTCTTTTGGAGTATGCAATAAAAAAAGAAAAACTATAATTGCAGTTGGCTTACCAGATTACATTGCTGACAGAATAATCAGAGAAGAACTTCTAGATACCAAAGATTTGTTCACCGATATTGGTAAGTTAGAACACACAGTTAGTGAATAAGAGAAATTTAGTTATAAAAATTACGAAAAGCACTGCCGTGAAGGCAGGAGCTTTTGAGCGCTCGTACATGGACCTTGTAGGTAGATTCGCATTCTCCAGTTTTAGAAACCAATTGGAATGATTTTGACAGCTGTCAAAGAAATTTTCAAACTAACGCGAAAATCCAGACTTCAGTGCTTTGGTGACCATTTTTTTTTCGATAATTCGCTAGAATTTTCTACGGTATCTATGGTCTTGATAATGCGATCTGGACAAAATTTCTCACGTAGTTTGAATACATTATTCTTCATATATGTGCGAAATTTCATTTCAATACAATAAGTATTTTGAAAATTATCAGGAAAAATATAGTTTGAACAGCTATATTTACGGAACCCCTAGTCTAATTTTGCTCATTGCTGAAATTGATCGCGAAATTCGCGATCCGAACGTATCCTGAGAATTTCAAGTCCCTAGGCCTTTCCGTTCGAAAGTTATGATTTTCTATGGTTTCTATAGTTCTGGTCATGTGATCTGGAAAAAATGTAGCTCGAATATATCATTCTCAATTTAAATACAAAATTTCGTCACGATCAAATCCATAGTTTTGAAATTATCCAGAAAACTGAATTTCAAACGGCCATATTTACGGAACCCCTAGTATAATTTTGCTCATTGATGAACGTGACCGCGACATTCAAGATCCACACCTATCCTGAAAATTTCAAGTCCCTAGGCCTTTCCAGTACAAAGTTATAATTTTATTTGGTTTCTATGGTTCTGGTCATGCGAGCTGGACAAGATTTTGCATGTAGCTTGAACACCTAATTCTCCATCTGAGTGTAAAATTTCACCTCGATCGAATCTGTAGTTTCGAAGTAATCAGAAGAACAAAATTTCGAGCGGCCATATTTACGGAACCCCTCGGTGAATTTTGCCCAATAAGGAACTCAACCGGGGCATTTGATATTCGAACCTACCCTGAAAATTTCAAGTTCCTAGGACATTCTGTTCGAGAGTTATCGTGTATACGGCCGGCCGGACGGACAGAATCTAATTTTTTGACGGATTCGTGATCAGTGAGTCGATTGAGACCATTTTCGGCTCAAAATTCGAAAAATACAGACATCGTGACGAAATGATATAGCCCTCGTGTAAGTAGTACGAGCGCTCAAAAATATTTCGAAACCTTACTATAAAACAAAAGTTGAATAAAAGAAAACATGTGGAATTTGTGAAAGATTAAATAAACAAAATCATTTTCACTCTGAATCAGTGTGTTGGTTTAAATCCAATGAAATTGAAAAAAGAAATAGGAGTCAAATTAGAAATGCAAATAATTCAGTAATTGAAACAGAATTGAACAACAGTTATCAAAAAAACGAATAATCACACCATTGATAAAGGCCAAATCTCTGTAAAAGATGACTTAATATTCTTACTGCCTACACCAATTTTGAAAATTATTGTATACACTTTCATATTTGTTTTGGGATTTTTCGAGCAATAAATTCTGTATGGTAGCATTGGCTGATTGTCATATTTCTGAAGGTGTACATAATAGTTCATCTTCACTGAATTAATCTTTTTCAGCAAAACATTCACAAATATAATTAGGTATCAACTTAATTTGAGAAAACTTCAAAATTATTCAAGTGACCTCCCCTCAATACCAATAATGGACTGTTCTTTTTCTGCCAATCGGCTTGTTCAGAAGCACAGAGCCAGGGAGTTATAGTAGTGAGTTACTACTATTACTATTGATTGCTCAAAAGCGGCTAGGAAACCGTTAGAAATCATAATGCACTGAGATGTTATCTTCAAAACTCATCAAAATGGATCGGAAATTCCTGAAATTTCCCTTGTTCATAGACAATGGGCGAGCAAAAATGAAAACCACGTTATCAGATGAAAATTGAAGAATGAACCAGAACGAGAATGAATTATGTCCTCTCATCCCCCCCGAACTCTCCATCTTAAAAAATCTTCCACGTTATCGATCCTCGAGATCAAGTCTTTGTCGTAACTATTAGTTATCCCCGGGCGAAGTAGCTGCGCCCGCGCGCGTCTCTTTTACACCGTGTCGACAACGTAATCAATCATAACACCGACTCGGCTCTGCTCCGCTCATAATTCATCACTTCCACGCCAAAGAGACAATAAGTCACTGGAGGAGCAAGCATCAGAAGCACTCTGGTGACGGTGACATGAATGCTTTTGTCTTTATATACGTTGAAGAAGGTGTAGGGATGTAGGGAATGTTTCTTGTTGACTTGGATTTTTGGGAGATTCTTCGAGTTATAATTTCTGAAGAGTTATAACAAAAAACTGTTCTACTATTGATGTAAGGGGCATCTGTAGGTTGCAAATTCTAATTAGTTATCCCCATAATTATTTTGTGATTATTCATCGAGTCGGAGAGTGGTAGTTGATGAATCCCTTTTGGTATTGAACAGAAGATGTCTTTTACACCTCAAATGATTAACTAGGAAATAATAACCAGGGGAACAAGTGATTGATTGTTTGAAAGCCCAGGATACCCCGTCTACCCTCCTGAACAAAATCCATCGTTTCTACCTATATGCAAAATAAACACATCTTCCCTCTATTCGAACCCACTGAGGTAAGAATATCGAAACTAATTCTTCGGAGAGGGTTAGATTCATTTTTCAGCGCGGCGAATCTGCCACATATTATGCAAAATTAACTCATTAGGTGTCACCTTCGGGGTGGGGTCGTTGGAGATTCATTTATTATTTCGTCCAGGGTGCTGCATACAGAATCCCTAATAAATATGATGGACGACCTCGCGAGGTCGCCACTGTCGCATTAGCCAGTTTTAAAATCTGTCGCAGACATTTCGCGGCGCATTAATATCACATGCGCGATTAAGCGTGAATAGAGGCAGCCTCTTTCGATGTGGACCACGATATCGATGCAGGGTCTTCTCGACACAGGCCTGGACTGGATCTTTGAATCACTGGTTGAAAGATTCAATATAATTTTTTTTATTTTGGTTTATTATTTCTAAGAAAAACCTTTGAAATTGAATTTATTATAAAATTTTATAGAATTTTTGATTTGAAAATCCGCGACAAAAATATTATCGACTAACTAGGAATCTGTAGCTATTAGTATAAGCGTTGATTGAAGTATTTTGGGAAAATATCCAACCCATGTATTGACAGATCCCTTTCCCCTCGCATCCCTTGCCCTACATTTCGCACCCGTATTGTATTCAATAACTTCCCTGAATGTTAAACAACTAGAAATTTATGTTTTTTAAATATCAGGCAATTTGGAGACTGGAGAGTTTACAGCCGAGTCATAAGTAATGCCAGATGTTCAATTATTCAACATCTGCGGATATTCAAGTATTTTTTCATATTATATATGAATTCTGTTTACGGACACTAGGCGCGATATTTTGTTGATTTGATTCTAAAAATAATTGGAATATTTTTATGGGAAGCTACACGGCAAATTTAGCAATAGATTCATATTATTCATTTCATATTTTCAGAAAATAATGAAAAATGATGTACAGGGTGTTTCACGTAAGCGGGTCACTGGATGGACTTTTCCTTTGAGCAAAATTAAAAAACGAACTATTTTATAGGAAAAAATTACGAAAAGCACTGCCGTGAAGGCAGGAGCTTTTGAGCGCTCGTACATGCACCTTGTAGGCGGATTCGCATTTTCAAGTTTTAGAAATCAATTGAAGGAATTTTCGAAAGCTGTCAAAAAAATTCTGAAACTTAGGCGAAATTCCAGACTTCAGTGCTTCAGCGGATCAATTTTTTTTCGATTATTCGCTAGAATTTTCTACGGTATCTATGGTCTTGGTGATGCGATCTGGACAAAATTTTGCACGTAGTTTGAAAACATTATTCCTCAGCTAAGTGCAAAATTTCATTCCAATCCGATCAGCAGTTTCGAAACTGAGGAAAAAAATAGTTTGAACGGCCATATTTACGGAACCCCTAGTCTTATTTTGCTCATTGATGAACGTGACCGTGAAATTCGCGATCCAAACCCACCCTGAAAATTTCAAGTCCCTGGGCCTTTCCGTTCGAAAGTTATAATTTTCTATGGTTTCTATGGTTCCGGTCATGCGATCTAGAGAAATGTAGCTTGAATATATCATTCTCCATTAGTATACAGAATTCCGTCACGATCGAATCTGTAGTTTGGAAATTATCAAGAAAAATAAATTTCAAACGACCATATTTACGGAACCCCTGGTATAATTTTGCTCATAGATGAAAGTGATCACGACAATCGAGATCCACACCTATCCTGAAAATTTCAAGTCCCTAGGCGTTTCCGTTCAAAAGTTACAATTTTCTATGGTTTCTATGGTTCTGGTGATGTGAGGTGAAAATAATTTTGCATGTAGCTTAAACACCTCATTTTCCATTAGAGTGCAAAATTTCATCTCGATCGAATCTGTAGTTTCAAAGTAATCAGGAAAACAAAATTTCAAGCGGCCATATTTACGGAACCCTGCGGCGAATTTTGCCCAATAACGAACTTAACCGCGGCATTCGAGATTCGAACCTACCCTGAAAATTTCAAGTCTCTAGGTTGATCCGTTCGAGAGTTATCGTGCTGACGGACGGCCGGACGGCCGGACGGACGGACGGACGGACAGACTCGAATTTTCCGACGGATTCGTCATCAGTGAGTCGAACATAGTCGATTGAGACCATTTTCGGCTCAAAATTCGAAAAATACAGACATCGTGACGAAATGATATAGCCCTCGTGTAAGTAGTACGAGCGCTCAAAAATATCGAACCAAGGCATGAAAAATAATTAAGGAACAACCGTTTTTCCAAAAAAAAATTTTCTTGCAACTTTGACTGGTTTTCAAAATAAGAAGGTCTTAAGACAATTTATCACCAATTGTTCCTCCATTTGAACTTCCGGTTTTCTAGAAAACGGAAATTTTTTTTTGCAAAATATACTTCATAATATTTTCCCATATTTTCTGAATACTCAATTGATTCTGAATCCGAATATGTAAATATAATGATGGCAATTCCATTCAAAATCAACCTGAGGAATTTCAGATTCCATATTCGAAAAATATATCCATGTTGTCTGTGGTTCAATCAATATTGGATTTTCAAAATTCGAAGTTTTTTTTTTATTATAATAGGAGCGAAAATATGAAGCCTGAATTTTCATTCAGAGCTCTCAACATGTTTAGTCCTTGAAGAAAGTTGGGATTGTCTCAGAAAGTGAGGGGCAGGCACTTTCAACAGTTTCTGTGAATTGCACTTTTATTGCTTTTAATGAATAATCTTAAAAAAATACCTTTCTTGAAAAGTAAACATATTGAGAGAATTGAATGAAAATTCAGGCTTCATATTTTCGCTTCTATTGACATCGAAAATGAAAACTTCAAATTTTGGGAATCAAATATTGATTGAACAACAGACAACATCCACATATTTTCCAAATATGGAATCTGAATTTCCTCAGGTTGATTTTGAATGGAATTGCTTGAAATAAATATAAAATCACCATTATATTCACATATTCGGATTCAGAATCGGTTGAGCATTCAAAAAATATGGGAGAATATTATGAAGTATATTTTGCAAAACGAAATTTTCCGTTTTCTAGAAAACCGGAAGTTCAAATGAAAGGACAATTGGTGAGAAATTGTCTATTGACCTTCTTATTTGAAAACCAGTCAAATTTGCCAAAATTTTTTTTTGGAAAAACGGTTTTTTCTCAATTATTATTCATGCTTTGGTTCGATAGTTTTTTCCAATAACATATTCAGATAGCCCTTAAACAATACTATCATATTGATGAGTCACTTTTCAATTTTTCAAAGGATGATTCACAAAATACAGTGACCCGCTTACGTGAAACACCCTGTACATCATTTTTTATCAGTTTCTGAAAATATAAAATGAATAAAAACATTTATTGCTAAATAAGACGAGTAGCTTCTCATAAAAATATTCCAATTATTTTTAGAGTCAAATCAACAAAGTTTCACGCCTAGTGTCCGTAAACAGAATTCATGAAAAAATTAGGTATCTTCCCAAAATACTTCAATCGGTATAACGGTATAAGCCCTAAGCCACCTTGCAAATAATAATAATTTATATCGAAGAAAGAAAAATTCAAAACAAAATCCTGATAATAGTATGTAACGATTGGATTGCTATTCCAATATGAATTGGAAAATTGGAAAAAAGGGCCTTATCAATTCATGAGTCTTTTGTCCTTTTTCAAAAATTAATTTCGAGCGTTTTGGTGTTCAAATATGGGACGTTTCTTCAACTAAGTTGAAGTAAAAATTCCAAAGTCCAAATGTTGGTCGGACCACACAAGTGGAGTGTTTTTTTGTTGAATACACCATATTTAAAAAACTACACACAGCAGTTCTCAATTCTTTTTTATTCTTCACCCTCAAGAGGGTTCTTTTGATATTTGAGATAAACCGATATCTCCTGAATATTCTCAGCGTGCGAGTCTTCTGGGCCAGTACGACCCTGTCGAATCCGGACTGGCCCCAATTGATATCAATACTGCCTTCCAGGCGAGTGTAGCTGACACATGGTCCGATAGACACGCCTAGTTGTAAAAATATTAAATTAATGTGTTAATAATGGTCTTGAGAGAATAATAATATATTCTTCCCCAGAAGGAATCAGATAAAGGGATGATTGATGTTTTTACTGTGCGATGTTTAAGTTTATTACCGCCAATGTGATACAGGGGATTTAAGCTGGGATTAGTGTGTCAGTATTCGAAATCAGATTTACCCAAATTTTATTTGGGATACTGAAATATGAAACACAAAGATTGCCCTGCTATAAATTCAGTAAACTGTATTTTATATGTTGATCGCGATACGAACATCCAGCGACCCGGATTTAAGACGGCAGTAAACTCGACTGAAGGGCCTTCCTAATAACTTGCAGTTATATTTCGCCGCAGCTGTTCGCCGCTGAATTATTGAATAACTCTTCTTTTTATGCATTTCTCTTGTCTGTTCTGTTCGATTCTTAGGACGCCGTATCGATTAATTCACTAAAATGATGGAAAATATCATTCCTGACCTGTCGTGGAATCCTTTCACTTCTGCTTTTTCGAAATGATAATCTCTTCGTCTGAAAAATCCTCCGATATGTATCGTTATTAAGAAACCTTCTGGTTTTCCGCATTGTGGGGCTATTGAGCAACTTGCTCAACTTTATCATGGCTTGGCAGAGTTAGCGTGCTGGTATTGAGAAATGCAAATCAGACACTAATCTGATGCCATAACTTACCGTGGAACAAAATTTCGAACTAGACCTTATCAAGATGCGAGTCCTGTGCATGCAATATAATTATAACTAATAGCTTGTTTTACCTCTATAAATTACGGTATAGGACTCGTGGAAAAAATCGGATAAGTGTGTTATAATGCAATGTTTATCCGAAAAAACGAAGTCCGGCATTTATCTAATAAAACTTGATGCGAGATCGATTTTATGTAGGGCAGCGGATCACCAAGTGGAATTGATGATGGAACAAGAAGTGGTTCTTCTATAATTAATGGAACGTAATATTGAACGATTATTTATATATATAATGGATGGCCAAAAAGGTTTCACGTCACATCTAACAATTCTATCTAACAATTAGAGGACTTTGGTACAGTGACTTTATACAGGACAATAGATGTCCACTTTTTGATTGGTTGTCTCCGCCACGTGGTATAAATCGCAATGTTGCTTCAAAATATTTGATGTTTACTTAGCTATTTGTGCATTTATCTTGGTTTCCTCGAAGATAAACGTTTATTTTACTATAAAAACAAGGATACATAATATCCATCTCAGCTCATTGCATTTGTAATATTAATAACAAAGCAGAATACCATCTTGTGCAGCAATTCTTCTGCAAAAGGGTTCCTTATGAAACGCATTCCAGTGGATCCTGAGAGAAGAAGCAGTGGCAAATCGAAACTAGGAGGAATAAATGGACCACCATAAACAATTCATATTTATGTGAGGTATGTTTGAAAAAAATTTATGGTTTATATTCTAGGTTATATAATCAAAAAAATTCAATTGTAGGTTCACTTTTCTGCTGATATTATAAGGCTGTTTATCTGAAATTATCGAATTCAGGAATGAAAATACAAAAATTATACTAGATAAACTAATAGAGAGCCAACAAAACAATTCATGTATCCCAGAGACCAACGAATCCATCATTTGCAGTCGTAGACCGGTTTCGATCCATATCAGATCTCATCAGTACGATTGGCAAAATGATAAATTCGATGTGAGAAACAGAAAACCTTGAAACATAAGGCAACGTGGACCTGAGAAAATTTCCCAAATCACGCCTCCTGTCCGTTCCAAAATTTTCTCAGGTCCACGTTGCCTCATGTTTTAAGGTTTTCTTCACATCGAATTTATCATTTTGCTGATCGTACTGATGAGATCTGATATGGATCGAAACCGGACTGCAAATGATGGATTCGTTGGTCTCTGGGATACATGAATTGTTTTGTTGGCTTGCTATTAGTTCATCTAGTATAATTTTTTCAATTTTCATTCCTGAATTCGGTCATAATATGTTCTTCCAGAGTTTCAATGAATCATGTATTACTTTGAATTTTGCAACTACCAGGAAACATACGTTCAAAGTTTGAGAAAAAATATCCCATTTGTGTCTGAAATGAGGAAAATACGACGAAATTTAACTTCTTGCAACTTTTTCACAACTATCTTGTGGGTTTCCGCCGTTTCCATTTCATCAACTTGCCAAGAAGTTTATTTTCTGATATTTTTCATTCATTCTTGGCGGGGAACGGATTTGAAGAAAACATAGAGTTATTTGAAGAGAAAATACTAGCGTCACAGTACGTTTTTTTTTGGATTTCCAGAATTTCAAGGAAAATTCACCAAAAGATGACATCTCGAATTCCGGATGAGTATCAGTATCTCATGCAGAGAAATTCTGATACTCTGAGAGTTTTCAAAAATAATTGAGTATTATTCTCCTTAATCTCTACCTATACCTATTCCAAAATATTTTCATCCGGAATTCGAGATGTCATCTCATGCAGAGAAATTCGATATATTCTCTGATTCCATCCATTGGATTTTCGAAATGGGTTTCATTGATCATAGTTGAATTTGCGGAAGAAGAAATGATCAACATCCTAATAATGGCTTAAAACATTGCAAAAAAAGAAAAGATACCGAAACAAATTTGATGTTCATTGAGACAATTATTTTGTTTTTGTATAGAGTTTATCTTACTTTTAGTGCAATGTTTTAAGTCATTATTAAGTTGTTGATTCATCGAGAAATTCTATATCCGGTCGAATCACAAAAAAGACGCTTCGGCGCATTCTTAGTTTAAATCCTATATATTTTTTCATATCATCTCATCAAAGAAAATCATTTTAGCCATAAAAAGTGACTGAAAATATGAAAAATATTTCTGTTACCAAATCAGAGTGCAATAAGTGTTATCATGAAATGTAGGTGTTCATAATTATCCCAGTGGCGTCAATATTCAACCGAATATTTTATGACAACAAATTAATTAGTCCATGTCCGATTTTAAGACGAAAATATTGTATGAACGCTTTATAATCAAGCTACTTCGTTTTTGCTCAATATCGCTTGTAGTTCACGATTTGGATTTTTCGTTGGGTTTTTGAGCGCTCGTTCTACTTACACGAGGGCTATATCATTTCGTTACGATGTCTGTATTTTTCGAATTTCGAGCCGAAAATGGTCTCAAACGACTATGTTCGACTCTCTGATGACGACTCCGTCGAAAAATTCAAGTCTGTCCGTCCGTCCGTCCGTCCGTATACACGATAACTTTCGAACGGAATGTCCTAGAAACTTGAAATTTTCAGGGTAGGTTCGAATCTTGAATGCCGCGGTTAAGTTCGTTATTGGGCAAAATTCGCCCAGGGGTTCCGTAAATATAGCCGCTCGAAATTTTGTTTTCCTGATAACTTCGTAACTACAGATTCGATCGAGGTGAAATTTTGCACTCAGATGGAAAATTCCGTGTTCAAGCTACATGCAAAATTTTGTCTAGCTCACATGACCAGAACCATAGAAACCATAAAGAATTATAACTTTGTAATGATAAGGCCTAAGGACTTGAAATTTTTAGGATAGGTGTGGATCTCGAATGTGGTGGTCGCGTTTATAAATCAGCAAAATTAGACTAGGGGTTCCGTAAATATGTTCGTTTGAAATTCATTTTTCTTGATAATTTCAAAACAACGGATTCGATCGTGACGAAATTTTGTATTTTGATGGAGAATGATATATTCAAGCTACTTTTTTCCCATAT
Organism: Aphidecta obliterata; assembly: GCA_963966015.1. Taxonomy (NCBI): domain Eukaryota; kingdom Metazoa; phylum Arthropoda; class Insecta; order Coleoptera; family Coccinellidae; genus Aphidecta; species Aphidecta obliterata. Next base: position 31,621,735 of record OZ014428.1, read on the forward strand.
CGCATGGCTAGAAGCATAGAAACCATAGAAAATCATAACTTTCGAACGGAAAGGCCTAGGGACTTGAAATTTTCAGGATAGGTTCGGATCGCGAATTTCACGGTCACGTTCATCAATGAGCAAAATTAGACTAGGGGTTCCTTAAATATAGCCGTTCAAACAATTTTTTTCCTGTTAATTTCGAAACTACTTATTGGATTGGAATGAAATTTCGCACATAGATGAAGAATGATGTATTCAAACTACGTGGGAAATGTTGTCCAGACCGCATCACCAAGACCATAGATACCATAGAAAATTCTAGCGAATTATCGAAAAAAAAAATCGTCACCTATAGCACTGACTTGAAGTCTGGATTTTTCCCTTAGTTTGAAATTTTCTTCGACAGCTGTCGAAACTTTCCAATTGGTTTCTAGAACTGGAGAATTCGAATCTACCTACAAGGGGGATAAACGAGCGCTCAAAAGCTCACGGCAGTGCTTTTCGTAATTTTTAGAATTGAGCTCATTCAAGATAGATGAATAATAAAATAATTCTATATTATAAGTTCGAAGAAAAAGCAAGGTATGAAAAACTTTTCACGAAAAACGAAAAATAGAATTATATTATGGTAAATGAGTGGTACGACAAAAAAGTTTCGGGGTTGAAAAGGAAGAGTAACCTTGAAAAAAGTATCACCCAGTAGATTTCCACAACCATTTTAATCACCATTCCATTCAAATTGTGAAAAGTACCTCACCCTACAAGATTTATCTGAATTTCTCATAAATTACGAAAGCTATTGAGAAAAAGCAAACAAAAATTTGAACACTTGATTACCCTGTTGCTTGGATATAAACCCTTTACGGATCTATATTCATTTTGAGGACTATTGAAGATACTTATAAAAGATTATATTAAAATAATGTTACTAATCAGTAGTGGCATTTCTAGGTTGGGTTGGTGTAAGAATTGCATTTCCACCAATTTTGTCATTGCAGGGATGTCCAAACTCATACAAAACGAATAGATAGTTATATCAAATCTATATTTCTCTGAATCGTTCTGCGAGTGGGAGCATCTGTTATCGCCCACTTTAAAACATGAAATATACTTTCCAATAACGTCATATCGGACTGAGAATATCGCCGATAGAATAGCCAATATCTCGAAACAAATGTCTGATCCTTTCCTGAGAATCATATAACTCAGTTGTAACCTCGACGTAACACGTCTCGCACATGGACCGATATTAAAAATACCCCACCCCCCGGTTCAATTTTAAATTTTACACTTTTCGTCGTGTGTGTAATAACGGGGGGGTATAATATCCGAAGAAGAAGAGGACACACATGTCCGTGACAAGTGTGTCGGAAGGGTTTCGTAATTGGCGCATCGTAGTCGGAGCTATTTAGCATACATATTATCAATTCGTGATCACTTCGATTTGGGGCCATGCCGGGGTGTTTTTTACCCCTTTGGGTTTTCGGGTAGTGCAAAGTCGCAGGATTTTTTGTTGGATTTTTGCCGCGCCGTCCTGCAAGATGATGACGAATAAATGTTTTTTGAATTAGTTGGTCGTGACGGGTTTTCGATTATGTATTCTACCCAATATCCTTGGATGTTCGTTTACTGGGTTGAAATCTGCCAAGGAGACACCTATAAGGGTGAAAAAATATTCATATTTTTTTGATTTCTATAATTTATTCTAATTGGGTAAACAGTTAAAATAACTAGTTTCTAGGGTCGCTTCGGCCTATTTTCAATTATTCGGTTTAAGCCGAAGCAGATGTTCGATTGGGCGTCAAATTTCCAGTATTGAAAATCTTTCTTTCCGCCTCGCAAATTCTATTATGATCAATTGAACTAATTTCGACAATTCAAGGGATGGAAATCAGAGAATTATATGAAATATATCAAATTTCTCTGTTATAGTAATACTCTGAGAGTTTTCAGAAATAATTTCGTCTTATTCTTCTCAATCTGTATCTAAATTCCACGATATTTTCATCCGGAATTCGAGATGTCATCTTTCGACAAATTTTCTTCAAAATTCTGGGTGACCCTCTCTTTTCAACCCCAAAACTTTTTGTCGTACCCATTGCCCATTGACTATATAGTACAATTTTATTTTTGCGTTTTTGAGCGCTCGTACTACTTACACGAGGGCTATATATTTCGTCACGATGTCTTGTCTGTATTTTTCGAATTTTGAGCCGAAAATGGTCTCAATCGACTATGTTCGACTCACTGATGACGAATCCGTCGGAAAATTCGAGTTTGTCCGTCCGGCCGTCCGTAAGCACGATAACACTCGAACGGATCAACCTAGAGACTTGAAATTTTCATAGTAGGTTCGAATCTTGAATGCCGCAGTTGAGTTCGTTATTGGGCAAAATTCGACGAGGGGTTCCGTAAAAATGGCCGTTCGAAATGTTGTTCTCCTGATTACTTTGAAACTACATATTGAGGTGAAATTTTGCATTCAGATGGAGAATGACGTGTTTAAGATACTTGCAAAATTTTGTCCAGATCGCTTGACCAGAACCATAGAAACCATAGAAAATTGTAACTTTTGAACGGAAACGCCTAGGGACTTGAAATTTTCAGGATAGGTGAGGTTCTGGAATGTCGTGATGAAGTTCGTCTATGAGCAAAATTATACTAGGGGTTCCGTAAATATAGTCGTTTGAAATTTAGTTCTCTTGATAGTTTCGAAACTACAGATTCGATCGAGACGAAATTTTGTATACTAATGGAGAATGATATATTCAAGCCACATTTCTCCAGATCACATGACCAGAACCATAGAAACCCTAGAAAATCATAACTTTCGAACGGAAAGGCCTAGGGACTTGAAATTTTCAGGATAGGTGCGGATCTGAAATCTCGCGTTCACGTTCATCAGTGAGCAGAATTATACTAGGGGTTCCGTAAATACGGTCGTTTGAAAGTTTGTTTTCTCGATAATTTCGAAACTACGGATTCGATCGAGGTGAAATTTTGTATTTTAATCGAGAATGATATATTAAAGCAATATTTTGTTCAGATCGCATGACCAGAACCATAGAGACCATAGAAAATCGTAGCTTTTGAACGGAAGGGCCTAGGAACTTGAAATTTTCTGGGTGGGTTTGGATCGCGAATATTGCGGTCACGTTCATCAATGAGCAAAATTAGACTAGGGGTTCCGTAAATATGGCCGCTCAATATATTTTTTCCTGATAGTTTCGAAACTACTGATCGGATTGGAATTAAATTTTGCACCTAGCTGAGGAATAATGTATTCAAACAACGTGCAAATTTTGTCCAGATCGCATCACCAAGACCATAGATACCGTAGAAAATTTTAGCGAATTATCGAAAAAAAATTGGTCAGCTGAAGACAAGAAGTCTGGAGTTTCGCCTAAGTTTCAGAATTTTTTTGACAGCTATCAAAAATTTCTTCAATTGATTTCTAAAACTGGAAAATGCCAATCTACCTACAAGGTGCATGTACGAGCGCTCAAAAGCTCCTGCCTTCACGGCAGTGCTTTTCGTAATTTTTTATAAAAACTTTTTCATATCATGCTTGTTTTTTTGAACTTGCGAGAGCCATTATTTAGGGACTTTCATTATAATATATTTCATTACTAACCTATCTTAAATGAGCTTAAATCTAAAAACTCAACGAAAGTATTTAATTAAATTTTAAGTTTGATCCTAATCGTAAACTACAAGTGTTATTCAGCAAAAACGAAAAAAAAATGGAAACTTGAACAAGTAGCTTGATTTTGACGTTTAACAACATTTTCGCCTGAAGAAAAAAACACTATTTTCACTGAATATACAGGGTGTCCGTGAAAATGTGGGAAATCTCTCGTCTATCAAACAAATGATAAGATCAACAACTTAATAGTTATCCAAGAAAGTAATAAAGGAGCGCTTGATGCAAAAATGTTTCTATTCTGTTAAGGAGTTTCTTTTACAATCTTTGTGTACTTGATTGAATAATGTATTGTATTATTGTATTATGATATGACTTATCCTATACACATTTGTTGTGTCCTAAAGGATCAATAAATCATTATTATTATTATTAATAATGGCTTTAAACACCATTGCACAGAAAACGTAAGATTATTTTCCCAATAAAAACAGCAAAAAAAAACATAAACCGCAATACCAAAATAGATTCCAACACCCAAATAGTGTTTGAATATATATAATTCAAATACAAACCAGAAACAGCACAAAAAGAAATAGTATTCTGATTTTTAGTACTGAAAATTTTATGGCGAAGCTGAAAAATAATTAGAACGGCCATATTTACTAAACCCCTAGTCTAATTTTGCTCATTGATGAACGTGAATGCTGCATTCGCGATCCAAACCGATACTGAAAATTTCAAGTCCCTAGGCCTTTCCTTTCGGAAGTTATAATTTTCTATGATTCATATGTTTCTTGTCATGCGATCTGGACAAAATGTAGCTTGAATATATCATTCTTCATTAAAATACGAAATTTCATCAAAATCGAATCCGTAGTTTGTATATTATCAAGTAATCTAAATTTCAATCGACCATATTCACGAAATCCCTAGTCTAATTTTGCTCATTTGTGATGAACGTGACTACGACATTCGAGATCCACACCTATCCTGAAAATTTAAAGTCCCTAGGCTTTTCCATTACAAAGTTATAATTTTCTATGGTTTCTATCGTTCTGGTCTTGCGATCTGGACAAAATTTTGCAAGTATCTTAAACACGTCATTCTCCATCTGAATGCAAAATTTCACCTCAATATGTAGTTTCAAAGTAATCAGGAGAACAATATTCGAACGGCCATTTTTACGGAACCCCTCGTCGAATTTTGCCCAATAACGAACTCAACTGCGGCATTCGAGATTCGAACCTACTATGAAAATTTCAAGTTTCTAGGACGTTCCGTTCGAGAGTTATCATGTATAGGGACGGCCGGACGGATGGACGGACGGACAGACTCGAATTTCTCGTAGGATTCGTCATCAGTGAGTCGAACTCTGTCGATATAGACCATTTTCGGCTCAAAATTCGAAAAATATAGACATCGTGACGAAATTATATAGCCCTCGGACGCTCAATTGGCGATTCACCTTCTGAAGGAAACGATATGGCTCATATTTATTCATCGCGAGATGAAGTAAGCCCTCCATTTTCGAGATGAAAATTACCTACGATCTTGTGTCGTAATAAGGTATATTTTATCCATGTCCTGTAAAAACACCCTGTATGAAAAATAGATTATATCTCAATTTTGTATTCGATCGTCATTTAAACTGAAATAACTAAGAACAAAGAAACCTAATCGAATTTTACTTATTAGAGCGTTGCAGAATGGAAAAATACGTCGAACTATTTTCATTCCCATTTTCCAGCCGCTCGTGTACCTGCGCTCGAAAAAAAAACACAATGGATTTTCCGAATCGATACACGCCATGATAAAATGCACTGTACCCAATCGTACACACTCAAAAAATAAATTCGCCGAACAATACTAACTGATGAAGTATAAATATCATTTATGTGACCGTAGGACATTCGAATATTTCGAAAACACGGAACTGGACAATAATGAATACGCGAAACATAATAGAAGACCGTATCGTTGCATGAAAATGCAGTTTTCGCAGGGCCGGACTGGCATACAAGAATTTTGTGAATGTAGCAATACAAATTCGGGTTCATGTGAGATGATTTTTCGAGAATTACTTGCTTATTGTGAAATAGAGGCATTGAGAAAGAAAATCCAGCTTTGGAAATCTTTCATTTCGCTGTACCATATGCCAGGCATGAAATGGAAAAACGCTGAGACGTGTTTCGTCTCAGAGCTACTGGTGGACTCATCAGTAGGTCATATCTTGTTTCGTATATGATAATAATCAATCGATCATTTCGCTCATTGAAATAAAGAAATTCATAAACATTTTTATGAGGTACTTTTGGAAAAATTATGAGGATAATATGATAGTGACGAGACCTGCCCTGAGTTCTCCTAGGAGCAGCACGTACAGCATCCTCCATCCCGTTCCGAATGAATAAATATTTGGTTGCATACGCAATAACAGCGGAAAATATTGCCGCGATCATATTAAATTTGGCGCCGCAAACTGCCGGCGGCAGATTAAGCTCTTGTAAAAACATGCGGACCGACCATTTTGTGTCTGAACAACCCAATCGCCATTTGTGGTCATCCAAAAATGCCCGTGTTTCACTACGGGGGGAGATTTTATGCCCCGGGTGTGTGGAATTTTGGTCGATGCTATTCGTTATTGGGTGCAACCGCTGGAAAATCAGGGGAAAAGTTGGAAAATCGTTCTCATTATTGAACTTTGGGTCATTTAGGAGTAAAAAGCTTCACCCAGAAGTTACCATATCATAATATCGTCGAGAAATTTCGATGATTTGTCGAAAGAAGAATAATTTAATTCCGGGAGAAACGTCACGGATCGACGTAATTTATTTCGGACTTTTTCGAGGTGTCAGAAATCGACCTTTATTAAATCGATTTCTTGCTTAAACCGGCAGTGGGATCGGGCTAGATTTACTTTTAAGGAGACCTCGCGTCCTTTGGGATGATAATTCGACTGCTTTCGACCCTCGAGACGCTGCGAATCCGGAGCCTATAGAAAAGGAAAAAAAGCAACGTTTTCGTCGTTTTTTCGACCTTTTCCGAAAGTTATTTCCGTACGTTTGGAATTCGAAGTAGGAAACTTTTCGGGTACCGTCGGAAAGCCCGTTTCTTCCCCTCGAAAACGCGGGGGGGCGCTTTGCGATCGATCGTACTACTTGCACGAGCAACTTCGTCACGATGTTTGTATTTTTCGAATTTTGAGCCGAAAATGGTTTCAATCGGCCGAGTTCGACTCACTGATGACGAATCCGTCGAAAAATTCGAGTCTGTCCGTCCGACCGTCCGTCCGTATACACGATAACTCTCGAACGGAACGTCCTAGAAACTTGAAATTTTCAGGGTAGATTCGAATCATGAATTCCGGGGCTAAGTTCGTTATTGGGCAAAATTCGACCAGGGGTTCCGTAAATATGGCCGTTCGAAATTTTGTTCTCCTGATAACTTCGAAGTTACTTACAGATTCGATTCGAAATGACGTGTTCAAGGTACATGCAAAATTTCGTCCAGATCGCATGACCAGACCCATAGGGGTTCCGTAAATATGGTCGTTTGAAATTTAGTTTTCTTGATAATTTCAAAACTACGGATTTGATCGTGATGAAATTTTGTATTTTGATGGAGAATGATATATTCAAGCTACATTTTCTCTAGATTGCATGACCAGAACCATAGAAACCATAAAAAATTATAACTTTCGAACGGAAAGGCCTAGGGATATGAAATTTTCAGTATAGGTTTGGATCCCGAATGCAGCGTTCACGTTAATCAATGAGCAAAATTAGACTAGTGGTTCTGATAATTTCGAAACTCCCCATTGGATTGGAATGAAATTTCGCAAATAGATGAAAAATAATGTATTCAAACTACGTGGAAAATTTCGTCCTGATCGCATCACCAAGACCATAGATACCGTAGGAAATTCTAGCGAATTATCGAGAAAAAAATCACCTAAAGCCTGACGTGAAGTCTGGAGTTTTGTCCTAGTTTGAAAATTATTTTGACAGCTGTCAAAAATTTTTTCAATTTGTTTTTAAAACTGGAAAATGCTAATCTACCTACAAGGGGGATGAACGAGCGCTCAAAAGCTCCCTACTTCACGGCGGTGCTTCTGAGGGGTCTCACAGAGACCTAGGAGAGTTGGGATATAAACAAAAATAAAAAGGTCAAATGAAATTTCAATAGAATCAGCCGATACTTGATGGAAATCCATAATCAAACTTATAGTCCATTTAAGAATTATTGACATCGAAGCAGGCCATGAACGTCCAGTCGAGGCTTTATTTCTGGTTACAAAAAAGTTACTGTTTTCATCATAGAAATAAAACATCAAACATAAATATAACCTAGAAAAGTGTTCAGTATACGAATTATCGAATAATTATTACTTAAGCCGAAATATTCAGACTGCAGTTTAAAAATGGCAATTCAGGTTCAACGTTATATATATTAAGAAATGGAACCCCCAAATAGAAACTTGAACAGGAAACTCACCACCATAATCTACACCCTCAATGGTATGAAATACCATATCCAACAAGATACATTGAAGCTCCTATACACAGCCAATTTTCAGTCAACCCTTTCATATGGCATTGTTTACTGGGGAAACAGTACATCACAAAACAAAATATATATAAAACACAAAAGCAAGCAATCCGAGCTATGTATAGAATAAAATACAGAGATACTTGTAGAGGTGTTCTCAAATGGAATCAAATCCTGACGTCAACAGCAATATATGTGCTAAAGTATGTTATATTCCTACAAAGCCACAGGAAACTATTTGAACCGTTTCTGAACAAGAACCCAACTAGGAAAATTGATCTTTATATACACCCGAGGCAACAATTGACACTAGCACAGAATAATGCAAAATACATGTGCATGAAGATCTACAATGCGTGTCCCAAACAGTTTCATTCGATAAGAAATGTTGATATATTGAAAAAAGACTTTAATTTTTGCTGAATATTGAACCATACAACTTGCTAGAATATTCGGAATCTAGTGAAGCTAAACCATACATCTACTTTGTAACCAGTAATCATTGAAATTATTTGACTTATTCCCTATTATTGTAATACAATAATTGTAGGAACTAAACATATTTTATTATTATTAATAAAAGAGAGGAACAGAAATTGAGAATCTATATAGTACATGAAATTTGTACTGTAACTATCAATATATAAACCAGTTTGTGAATTTTTAAGTGCTCAGTGTTGAATACTTTGAGAAAGTCAATTTTTATTTTCATTCATTAAAACTGTTCATGAATTATTGAAAATATTATGATTGATGAGCAATTTTACAATTATTCAGTATACTTTTGAATTGTGAACAATATACCATGTGTTCAATGGCAGTATTAGCAGAGGAAATGTGAACAGGGTACCATACAGTATAAGTATAATAAATAAACTTAAAATATCTATGAATGATACAAGAGCCAAGATAAAAATCTCATTGAAAACTTTGTTTCCACGTATAAGTGTAGTGATTTGGATGTGTTTATTGAATAAGCTGACATAATCCTATTGGTGGGCATCCTTTTGCAGGGAAGGTTTCAATTTTTCAATAACCCATTTATGAAATAATTCACCATTCATAGTAATCCCTATCATTAATACTGTCAAGAATCTGATCACATCCAGGTAAAAATCCATCCATTGTTCCAGCATTCAAAATAGTGCACCTTCTGCCTTTACCCTTGAATATACTCGGCATACCTTTTGGATTATTTTCTAGTGTCCACTGACGAATTTGAATACCGTTTTCGAATATCCAAGTTTCATCTAGATAAATGAATTTTACGTTTTTTTCCATGTATTCTCGGTATTTATCACAATATCGTACTATTTTTATTATATTTTTTTGTTTATCAATAAGAATTTTCCTTCGATCAACTTTTTTGTATTTGTATCCAATTTTTTTTTATGATATAATGTAATGTTGACTTTGATCGATTGAAATCTAGGTGCTCTTTGGCCAGTTCGAAAAGGATTGTTTCTAATTCTAACAAAAACAAAGTCATTCAATGTCTCTTTGAAGGAATAATCGTATCGCACAGGTTTTCTTCCACTGCTAATTCCAGGCTGTAATAACATGCTAATATTCTACGGACAGTGCTTGTTGAAATCTGAAAATTTAAGAAACATTGATCAATTAGAATACACTTTGAGTAGGTGAATTACAGTTTACCTGAAACACTAGCGAAACTCGATTAATTCTAGCGGAAATATATGCCAAATCTTTGAAAAACTCGAAGTAACACCGACAAACTGCCTGGCGTTCTCTTGTTAGGCGGGATGTATCCAGGTGAATTCCAGCCATTTTAATAGCATAAGACAAAAAATACTCAAATTCAGAGCTAATTTTTATAATCATTCGCCAATATCTTCGATAAAATCATCAAAGCAAGATCTCTATGGGTAATGTTTGTGTTATTCCTATACCAACCTGAATTCAGCAACCCAAAATATTACTGAATAGTCTACTACGAAACTAAATTCGGTTTTTCACAGCCTACTGAGATGTCAATAATCCTTAAACGGAGTATACAATAGAATAACTAATATGATTTCCACTACATTGGGTTGAATTCCACCAATTTCACTTTGGAAATCATATTAGTTATTAGCAAAATAAAATTCTTGTTGTTGAAACTTTTGTACTATTGTAATCCAGTCTGCGCCATAACCTAGAGAAAAACGCCGACAATGAAAACTGATCCCAGATACTTCACACTGGAAACCCGGCTCTGCACTTTCTAAAGACGTGACATCCACGCCGGACCATCCGCTCCGTAACATTTTTCTGTCCTGGGGTTGGCGAGACTGTCGATTATCCGGCACCGCTCTACGTGACCGGAATGCCGGCCCTCGTCTTCGCGATAACGCCATTCATCAAATACGCGTTTTATACAGTGTTTCGTTATAAAAGTGAATTTGATGCCCTCGGGGGCCTCCCCCCGTGTTTTTATGGACCGAATCTCTTGCTTACCCGCTTTCTGTTTCCACTCGGAGTCTATGTATCCGAGCAGGGGCGTAAAAGAGATATTGGATTTTGATTCCGGTCGAAGTGTGCTCCGGTTGTTCTCGGAATCTCCGAGAGGGGATTAACATCATCGGTATTCGATGCACTTCCAGGTTTTTCGCAGTTATTTGACGAAGTAATAATATTGTTACATGGAATGAATGACAACTGACATAAGTTCCAGCTATTCACGGATGCCAACATAATGAAATTGAACATGACCGTCTAACCTTCGCAGGTCGTTGTAAGCCTGCCAACCATGAAAATAATTGAAGATTCAGATCAAATTGTCAGATATCCACAATTTTCGTATTATAATCCAGCGCGTACTTTCCCTGTCTGGCATACTAACCACCGGCCTAAGAAAATTTATTTCTCAATTAAGTTTACAAGATCGCCAGGACTAAACGCCAATTTTCGAGTTCTAGATGGCTGTCGATTTTGTTGAACAAGCAGAGGAAGGTCTGTCATCCAAGCACCCGGTCGTGTAATTGCTTGATTACAGGCCTGGGCTGATTCGAACTGATCGTTATTAGCCTGATATAATTTCTGATAAGATTTTCATGATTAAATAATGGTAAATATGTAATGCGACTGGGAGGACGCCACGGTTCTCCCATCGCAATTTATTTAATTATTAGTGACATGGCTGAAGATTTTTTTTTTGGCGGAGATTCGCGACATAATCGGATAAGGTTAATGGGATGTTCGAGAGATTCGAAAAAAATCTTGGGAAGCTTCTTGCTCGGTTTGGAAACTGCCCGACGGACATCCAATTACTATTATTATTTCTGGAGGATGATGATACCATACTTTTCAAAAAACTTTGAAAAACACTGTCGAGAACGATTTATTGCGGTCACCCATCCATGTCATGACCTCCATAACGCTGCTCGGCTTCATGTCTCATCAAACTCAGTTTGACAAATAAGGTCATTCAATTAAATCGACCCTTCAAACATGGAATCGCAGAATTAAATGAAATATAACAAATTCAAACTAGATCCGAAGTTTTTAGAAGGAATTTTTTTAAATTCTTTCAAATTGGTATAATTCAAGTTTTTTTCATCTGAGATACGAGATGTCATCGTTTGACAAATTTCCCCTCAAAGTTTTGAAAACTCAAAAAAAAAAAATTACGAAAAGCACTGCCGTGAAGGCAGGAGCTTTTGAGCGCTCGTACATCCACCTTGTAGGTAGATTCGCATTTTCCAGTTTTATAAATCAATTGAAGGAATTTTCGACAGCTGTCAAAAAAATTCTGAAACTTAAGCGAAACTCCAGACTTCATGTCAGTGCTTCGGCTGACCAATTTTTTTTCGATAATTCGTTAGAATTTTCTACGGTATCTATGGTCTAGGTGATGCGATCTGGACAAAATTTTGCACGTAGTTTGAATACATCATTCCTCAGCTAGGTGCAAAATTCATTCCAATCCAATCAGTAGTTTTGAAACTATCAGAAAAAAAATATTTTGAACGGCCATATTTACGGAACCCCTAATCTAATTTTGCTCATTGATGAACGTAACCGCGATATTTTCAATCCAAACGAACCCTGAAAATTTCAAGTTCCTAGGCCTTTCCGTTCAAAAGTTACAATTTTCTATGGTTTCTATAGTTTTGGTCATGCGATCTGGACAAAATCTTGCTTTAATATATCATTCTCGATTAAAATACAAAATTCCATCTCGATCGAATCCGTAGTTTCGAAATTATCGAGAAAACAAAATTTCAAACGACCGTATTTACGGAACCCCTAGTAAAAGTCTACTCATTGATAAACGTGAATGCGACATTTCAGATCCACAGCTATCCTGAAAATTTCAAGTCCCTAGGCGTTCCCGTTCAAAAGTTGCAATTTTCTATGGTTTCTATGGTTCTGGTCATGCGATCTGTACAAAATTTCACATGTAGCTTGAGCACCTCATTCTCCATTTGAGTGCAAAATTTCATCTCTAAAAAATCTGTAGTTTCCATCAGGAGAGTTATCGTGCTTACGGACGGCCGGACGGACAGACTCGAATTTTCCGACGGATTCGTCATCAGTGAGTCGAAGATAGTCGATTGAGACCATTTTCGGCTTCAAATTCGAAAAATACAGACATCGTGACGGAATGATAAAGCCCTCGTGTAAGTAAAACGAGCGTTCAAAAACGTACTGTGACGCTGGAAAATCTGTGAAAATCATCACTTTCCCCCATCTCCAACAGCAAATAACTATATTTTCCCTTCAAATACGTTCTTCTTGAACAGACGTTGAAACATCGGCTTGAAAACGTCGAAAATCTATCAAAATGGTGTGGAAAAGTTGAGAAAAGATCTTCAATCATAACCTACTCTTTTCAGACCAGACAGGTTATTTTCTCGGAATTATGAATAAATTAAAGAAAAATATAGTTAAAAACAAAATTACAGTAGAAAAAATCGAATTCTTGTTTTTCTAATTCAGATAATTTTTTTGAATTCTTTTAAAACGGTATATTTCATGATTTTTTCATCCGAAATACAAGATGTTATCTTTTGAAAAATTTCCCCTCAAAACTTTGGAAACTCAAAAAAAACATACTCTGACGCTGGGAAATCTTTGAAAATCATCACTTTCCTCCATCTCCAACTGTCAATAACTCTATTTTCCCTTCAAATGCGTTCTTGCTGGCAAGTCGTTGAAATATCTGCTTGAAAACGTCGAAAATCTATCAAAATGGTGTGGAAAAGTTGAAAAAGATCTATTCAATCATAACCTACTCATTTCAGACCAGATGGGTTATTTTCTTGGAATTATGAACGTTAAATCAATTGAAAAAAAATATAGTTAACAACAAAATTAAAAAAATCCAATTTTTGTTTTCCTAATTCAGATAATTTTTTTAATTCTTTCAAATCGGTATATTTCATGATTTTTTCATTCGAAATGCAAGATGTCATCTTTTGACAAATTTCCCCTAAAAATTTTGGAAACTCAAAAAAAACATACTCTGACGCTGGGAAATCTGTGGAAATTATCACTTTCCCTCATCTCCAACGGTAAATAACTCTATTTTCCCTTACAATCCGTTCTTCTTGACAAGTCTTTGAAATATCTGCTTGACAACGTCGAAAATCTATCAAAATGGTGTGGAAAAGTTGAAAAATGATCTATTCAATCATAGCCTACTCATTTCAGACCAGATGAGTTATTTTCTTCGAATTAGGAACGTTGAATCAATTGAAAGAAAATAAGTTAACAACAAAGTGAGAAAAATCGAATTCTTGTTTTTCTAATTCAGATAATTTTTTTAATTCTTTTAAATCGGTATATTTCATGATTTTTTCATTCGAAATGCAAGATGTCATCTTTTGACAAATTTCCCTTAAAAATTTTGGAAACTCAAAAAAAACATACTCTGACGCTGGAAAATCTGTGAAACCATCACTTTCCCTCATCTCCAACGGTAAATAACTCTATATTCCCTTACAATCCGTCCTTCTGGACAAGTCTTTAAAATATCTGCTAGACAACGTCGAAAATCTATCGAAATGGTGTGGAAAAGTTGAAAAAAGATCTATTCAATCATAACCTACTCATTTCAGACCGGATGGGTTATTTTTTGGAATTATGAACGTTGAATCAATTGAAACAAATATAGTTAACAACAAAACTACAGTGAGAAAAATCGAATTCTTGTTTTCCTAATTCAGATACTTTTTTAAATTCTTTTAAATCGGTATGTTTTATGATTTTTCAATCCGAAATACAAGATGTCATCTTTTAAAAAATTTTTGGAAACCCAAAAAAACGTATTGTGACGCTGGGAAATCTGTGAAAATCATCACTTTCCCCCATCTCCAACTGTCAATAACTCTATTTCCCCTTCAAAACCGTTCTTCCTGGCAAGCCGTTGACACATCTGCTTGAAAACGTTGAAATCTATCGAAATGGTGTGCAAAAGTTGCAGAAAGATCTATTCAATCATAACCAACTCATTTCATACCTAGATGGGTTATTTTCTTCGAATTATAAACGTTGAATCAATTGACCGAAACCACAGTGGGAAAAATCGAATTATTGTTTTTCGTATTCAGATAAACAATACGAAAAAACATATAAATAAATATTGACGGAGTTGTCACACGAAATTCGATAACCCGGAACGCTATCGCATTTCTCACGTGACCTGTTTGCACTGCAAATCTAAAACAATCAAACATAACAGTGCACTCTATCAGGCTTATATGAAGAGATATCAGGGAAAATGGTAAATATACTCGTGTACAGTAGTTGGCGTCCCAGACTATAATAGGGGTGTGATTACTACCAAATGAAATATCGCCGACAAGTGCGGCTGAAGTTTTTATGGGGCAGGAAATAAAATATGTCCGCGGACTTGTTTCGCATAAATTACAATAACCGAAACAATCATTCATTCAAATGAGGATTTGTTGATCGTAAAACAGAACCCGGGAAGAGATCTGATTTCCGGAGGACACTAAAACTGATATTTTCATTTAATGGGGATTCTATTTTCACCCGAACGTTACCTTCCGGATTGTCCAGAAAAAATAACGGGGCGTATCGTTATAGATGCAAGACTGTTGGTTTTTCCGGCAGTTATTCGGAAATGTTCTGACGCTTTCAGAAAGATTCATACAAAATTGTTCACAAACAGCCTCTGCAAACACATTAACTAGATACGAGAAATCTCGTGGATTGCAAACAGTGGTGTAAAAGAGCTGCAGAGTAGCAGCACTACTTCTACGAATGAGAAAAAACTGTAGAATTTTTCAATATTCAATATGTTGTTTTGAAAACTTCCAATTTCGTCAGCAATCTGGTACAGCTCTATCTTTCTGTTGGGTTTGGCCTTGCGTCGACCAATGGTAATTGACAATGATCTCCAGAAACCCGAGTGGTAGATTGTTTCAACGTAGGATCTGACGTAAGCTGGTAGTGCTGCATTCAAATTTGCCCGGATTCGCTCATCAGTGACGTAGACTTCACTCCGTTACGAGTAGTGAATATGGTGATTTGATTTTGTAATTTAAGGACTTCTCAACAATATCGACGAAAAACTGGAAATTTAACGAAAATTTCAAATGATTTTAAATTTGTATTGCTTTCACTAACGCTTCGCAGCAATGCTTCTCAAACAGGTCACGAGCCGCCACTGATTGCAGATACAAATCAGAACAACGACTCACGCACTACAATATTTCTATAGTAGGACCCTATTTGGTAAACATTGATGGATTAATTAAGCGGTACAATCAAAATCGTGTCGAATGATAGGTTAAGTGTATGGTTGCTGGTTTGTGCGAAACGAACTGAGGCCGCAAATGTGGAATTACATGGAAAAAGTGCACGAAATTGAGAAGTCAATTATACTTATCAAAATGTAGGATGTTTTCTTGAAGGGTTCCCGATGGTTCAGGACCGGACCAAGAATTTTTTGAATCATTGGTTCGTAGGTTATTCCATTAATTGAGCCAATAGAAGTATCCGCTTAGAGGCACGTTTTTTTGCATAAAATTTCTGTGAAAAGAATCTGGAGAAAACCAGCCCTTCCCAGGGCTGCCCTGAAGACGGTTCAAGTAGTCATTCTAAAACGTTGGAGCATAGAAATACCAAAGATAATGGAAATAGCATAAAAAACTGATTTTCTCATTCCTTCTGATCCATCAGGAGTATGTCAGTTGATCATCACAGTCCGTAATCTTTGAGTACTGTCCTGGTTTCAAGCTAGAGAGCAGGTTCTTCTGCTTTGACAGACAGCAAACGACGGACTGCAGGTTCTAATCGAAGTGCCACGTTGTAATTGCCATGTAGAGGTGCCAATTATCATACTGCATGTCTACCCGAAGTTACTGAGCAAAGTGGTGTTATTACATGGGTCTGTATTGTAACGGATCTGGATATCCGAAGGGTTGGTTCTGAAATTTTAGATTGTTACGTAATGTTTGTTTTACTTTGATATTATCTTTGTGTTGACCCCCTTCGTTACGAAAGGCATCAACCTTAATGAGCAATAAAATCTCAATCTCAAGGTTTCTGACAGAATTAATAACTCCCTTCAGGTTTTACAATTATGATTAGAATTCAAATCTACAATCGTTTACAACAAGTTGAGATCGACCTCTGAACAAATGAATTTATACAATCTTAGTGTTACTTAACTTAAATATTTCTCCCAGATCTTTGGGGTATTTCCTCCATAAAACATCGTCTTTCAATGCTTGAAATATGTCCAGCTCCAAGGGTGTAAAACAATCAGAACCAGTGATTTGCAGATACGGTCCAATTTTCCAACAATCCAATTCCAGGGATATGTCTCCCTCTCGGAAATATTCAATGATTGGAAGTCTTGAGGAAGCTGTGCTAAATGTCCCAATCTCAGAGGAAGAAAATCTTCAAATCCCAAGGGCACAAATTCTCGGATCCTAGAGGAATAAACAACAACTTTTCTAAACCCAGGGGAAGAGCTGTGAATTGTTTAAAATTCATTAGAGAAAGTTACAGTTTCCCAAGCACTCCTTCAGGTCTAAACACGTCATTAAAGGAACCAAAATTCACAGAAAAGATGAATTGTAACCTGAAGGAAGCTTTGAAATAATAGAAATACAACTATTAGGCAAAGAAAATGCAAAATATAAGATAGATATAGTCCATTTAAGAATTATTGACATCGAAGCAGGCCATGAACGTCCAGTCGAGGCTTTATTTCTGGTTACAAAAAGTAACTAAATTTCATCATAGAAATAAAACATAAATATAACCTAGAAAAGTGTTGACTTAACGAATTATCGAATAATTAAGCCGGAATATTTCGATTGCAGTTTAAACATGGGAATTCAGGTTTGAAAGCGCAAAAATATCGTGGAATGCTTCCATATGAAATTATCTGAACTTATCGTTCATATAAAAGTCAACCATGGAAAATTGAAGATCATTCAAATAAATATTTATTTTCACTGAGGACCATGCAATATTTATTGGTATTGGAAATCTTGCAAAATTCTAACCATATAACTATAAGAGTACTATTTTATGTCAGGATTCAAGAAGGATAATTAATTTTCTAGCAGATAGCTAGTGGTGCAACAAAAAAAAATGTTTGGATACTTCGCAAGCACAGGGCCAAAAGAATGGATTGGAAAAAACGTTATAAAATGTATTAAGAAATAAGAGAGAAACAAAAATTAAGAATCTATGTAGTACATGAAGAATTTTGACATGAAATTTGTACCGAACTATCAATATATGAACCAATTTGTGAATTATTTATTGCTCGGTGTTGAATACTTTAAGAAAGTCAATTTTCATTTTCATTCATTAAAACTGTCCATGAATTATTGAAAATATTATAATTGATGAGCAATTTTACAATTATTCAGCATAGGTACTTTTGAATTGGGAACAATATAGCATGTGTATTAGCAGAAGGATGTGAACAGTGTACCATACAGTATAAGTATAATAAATAAACTTGAAATATCTATGAATGATACAAGAGCAAAGATAAAAATATCATTGAAAACTTTGTTTCCACGTAGTGTATTGATTTGGATGTGTTTATTGAATAAGCTGACATAATTCTATTGATGGGTCTCCTTTTGCAGGGATGGTTTCAATTTTTCAATAACCCATTTATGAAATAATTCACCATTCATAGTAATCCTTATCATTAATACCACTGTCAAGCATCGGATCACATCCAGGTAAAAATCCATCCATTGTTTCAGCATTCAAAATAGTGCACCTTCTGCCCTTACGCTTGAATATACTCGGCATACCTTTCCGATTATTTTCTAGTGTCCACTGACGAATTTGAGTACCGTTTTCAAATATCCGAATTTCATCTAGATAAATGAATTTTACGTTTTGTTCCATGTATTCTCGGTATTTATCACAATATCGTACTATTTTTATTATATTTTTCTGTTTATCCTTAAGAATTTTCCTTCGATCAACTTTTTTGTATTTGTATCAAAATGATATAATATAATGTTGACTTCGATCAATTGAAATCTAGGTGCTCTTTGGCCAGTTCGAAAAGGATATCCAAACTGATATATTCATTGTTTTCAATTCTAGCAAAAACAAAGTCATTCAATGTTTCTTTGAAGGAATTATCGTATCGCACAGGTTTTCTTCCACTGCTTATTCCAGGCTGTAATAACATGCTAATATCTACGGACAGGGCTTGGTGAAATCTGAAAATTTAAGAGACATTGATCAATCAGAATACACTTTGAGTCGGTGAGTAACAGTTATCCTGAAACACTAGCGGAAATATATGCCAAATCTTTGAGAAACTCGAAGTAACACCGACAAACTGCCTGGCGTTCTCTTGTTAGGCGCGATGTATCCTGGTCAATTCCAGCCATTTTAATAGCATAAGACAAAAAATACTCAAATTCAGAGCAAATTTTTATAATCACATATTCACCAATATCTTCGATAAAATCATCAAAGCAAGATTTCTATGGGTAATGTTAGTGTTATTCCTATACCAACCTGAATTCAGCAACCCAAAATATTACTGAATATTCTATTACCAACTTAAATTCGATTTTTCACAGCCAACCGAGATGTCAATAATTCTTAAACGGAGTATACTTGAGGTAAGCCATGGATCTAACCTAAAAGAAAACGTGCACAAGAATATCTACGGTCTCTTTGAATTATTCCAGAAAATATCTTAGTGGAGAATAGGGAAGACTTACCGTGAGAGAACTTCACGCCGAGACAAATTTGAATGATACTTCCAATGATTGAAAGTGACAATTCCACTGTTCACTTCAATCCAAAATCGATATTATCGTATCAATTCCAGATCTCAAAATGGCGAAACGCAAAGGTACAGATTCGGATCACGCGCAACGACTTGCGCTGTAAGACACAGCGGTTCAAATACAGTGGGGCCTCAAGGAGAGGGCTGAAGGGAGGACTGTTAACCCGTTTCAAGACATATTTTTGTATTGTGGACCAATTCTATGAACATATCCCAAGAAAAAACCTTGTTCTCTGACGTTCTGGAGACGGCGGCTGCACGCAGTGTTTTGTCCTGCTCACTCTCTTATGCAATATTCTGTCTACGACCGAAATAGAAAAACAAATAGTTCTGTGTTGTCTGCGGCTCGACACAAAATAAAATAGTTTTTCTATCTTGTCCAACAACATTCCCACAGCTCATAACCTACACCCCCGCATCGCTAATTCCTCCAATTCAAATGTGAAGACCACTCGAGCTGCGTCTGCAACCATTAAAAACATCCATCGAGGAACATGTGTCAAGTTCACTGGCGACACAGAAAATATCACCACTTCCCCAGTTCCATCAACGAAAGTCACCCTTATCAAAGGAGCCCGTGTAAACAATGGGATTCGAGTGTACAGTAGCTCACGGTACATAAATAATAATCATTCGCA
Source organism: Aphidecta obliterata (assembly GCA_963966015.1). Classification (NCBI taxonomy): domain Eukaryota; kingdom Metazoa; phylum Arthropoda; class Insecta; order Coleoptera; family Coccinellidae; genus Aphidecta; species Aphidecta obliterata. The sequence goes on from OZ014428.1 coordinate 31,641,809, forward strand.
CTCTCCTACACGTCCTCTCTATTTGCGATTCCCACGTTGCGTCCCGACGGCCTTAGCCTCGACCCGCGTGCGGCCAGCAAACATTAAATATATAATAAATCCGATTCGTATGTTAATCCTCACACATCGATATGTCATATTCCGGTCGCTAAACCGCATTTATTACTCCAGTGTAAACAAAGACATTCGGGGAGCGTGGTGTCAATATAAATATCTGCTTATTCTGTGTTTGAAGCGCGTTATCTATGATCGATTTAGACGCAGGGGTGATTTATGATTGCGGCGGATTTCGACGGAACTGAAGAAGAGTTACTGGAATTTTGCTTCGAATTTCTAGGAGCTTGTGGACGAAAGATGTTTCTTATAGTCAGCCCTAATTTTTGAACTAGGTACAGAGTGTTTCACGTAAGCGGGTCACTGGATTTGTGACTTTTCCTTTGAGTAAAATTGTAAAATGACCTATCAATATAGTATTTCTTAAGGGGTATCCAAATAGTTTATAGGAAAAACTATCGAACCGAGGCATGAAAATTAATTGAAGAAAAACCGTTTTCCAAAAAAAAATTTTTTTGCAAATTTGACTGGTTTTCAAAATAAGAAGGTCTAATGACAATTTATCACCAATTGTTTCTTCATTTGAACTTTTTCTTGCAAAATATATTTCATAATATTTTCCCAGGAATAACTCAATCGATTCTGAATCCGAATATGTAACTATATTGGTGGTTTTATATTTATTTCAAGAAATTCCAAAACTTGAAGTTTTCATTCTCGATTATAATAGAAGCGAAAATATGAAGCCTGAATTTTCATTCAAACCTTTCAACATGTTTAGTTTTTAAATAATAATGTTTATTCGCAAAATAAATACAATCTAGGTTATAAAGTTAAGAATATGAATGAACAGAGGCATCACTGAAGTAACAACTATGATTTATTTGCTAGTCTTGGTTTATCAACATTTCCACATATCTGCGATCCTATTGTATTATCCAAAATTTCATTTTTTTTTAATTGTTTATAATTTTTGATTTTTTCCAGATCTTCAGGAATCTTCGCATATATGTGTGGTGCGAGATATTCAAACGATCTTTGACCTATTCTCTTTTTTGAGCGCTCGTACAACTTACACGAGGGCTATATCATTTCGTCACGATGTCTGTATTTTTCGAATTTTGAGCCGAAAATGGTCTCAATCGACTGACTATGTTCGACTCACTGATGACGAATCCGTCGGAAAATTCCAGTCTGTCCGTCTGTCCGGCCGTCCGTAAGCACGATAACTCTCGAACTGAACAACCTAGAGACTTGAAATTTTCAGTGTGGGTTCAGTTCCCGAATGCCTCGGTTGAGTTCGTTAATGGGCCAAATTCCACCAGGGGTTCCGTAAATATGGCCGTTCAAAGTTTTGTTCCCCTGATTACTTGAAAACTACAGATTTGATCGAGATGAAATTTTGTACTCAGATGAAGAATAATGTATTCAACCCACATGCAAAATTTTGTTCAGCTCGCATGACCAGAACCATAGAAACCATAGAAAATTATAACTTTTGAACGGAAACGCCTAGGGACTTGAAATTTTCAGGATAGGTGTGGATCTGAAATGTCGCGTTCACGTTTATCAATGAGCAGAATTATACTAGGGGTTCCGTAAATACGGTCGTTGGAAATTTTGTTTTCTCGATAATTTCAAAACAACGGATTCGATCGAGATGAAATTTCGTATTTTAATCGAGAATGATATATTAAAGCAATTTTTGTCCAGATCGCATGACCAGAACCATAGAAACCATAGAAAATTGTAACTTTGGAACGGAAAGGCCTAGGAACTTGAAATTTTCAGGGTGGGTTTGGATCGCGGATATCGCGGTCGCGTTCATCAATGAGCAAAATTAGACTAGGGGTTCCGTAAATATGGCTGTTCAAAATATTTTTTTCCTGATTATTTCAAAACTACTGATTGGATTGGAGTGGAATTTTGCACCTAGCTTAGAAATAATGTATTCAAACTACGTGCCAAATTTTGTCCAGATCGCATTACCAAGACCATAGATACCGTAGAAAATTCTAGCGAATTATCGAAAAAAAATTGGTCACCTAAAGCACTGACATGCGGTCTGGAGTTTCGCCTTAGTTCCAGAATTTTTGTGACAGATGTCGAAAATTCCTTCAATTTATTTCTAAAACTGGAAAATGCGAATCTACCTACAAGGTGGATGTACGTGCGCTCAAAAGCTCCTGACTTCACGGCAGTGCTTTTCGTAATTTTTATGATAACATATTTAGATACCCCTCAAAAAATTTTATTATATTGATGAGTCACTTTTCAATTCTGCTCAAAGGATAAGTCACAAAATTCAGTGACCCGCTCACGTGAAACACCCTGTACATAACCAAAGAAATTTAAGATAAAGCACTGGATTCTGGGTGGAATATGTTAAAACTACATGTTAATGTGTAGCCGACGCTTTAAACTCCTGGATCGATGCATAACGCAAATGGGTCGGAATCGTAGATCGATGCATCGCGTAATGTCGATTTTATATTGATGCCTTACGATAACATTTTGTGGCCTTTGGCTTATTCAGCTTTATTAAAGAGGACATCCGTAAACTCTCACAGAAACACCCTTCATGTGCATAGATAGGTAGGGTAGGTTCGGAGGAGAATCCAATCTATGGGAGATATCGCAGAATAATCATCCACTTCGTGAACGGTATATCAGTGTTCTTCGACCCCGCAGGGCTGAGGGCATCCAACCACCCGCGACGACCCCGTCCATTATACTCGCAGATAAAGTCGATTCAATTACAGGCGACCGCATCTGCCATCTGCCGGCCATTATGGTCGTCCATTCGTAGACCTAACGTGATTAACTCGGCCGGTAATCTGCACGCGGCAGCTTGACTCTGCGCTCCGCGTCGCTCGTCTCTCTCACTGCGTTTCGCCACCGATCTGTCCGATTGTCGTTGCGATAAGATGCGTGATAGGCCGTGACGCGTCTCTGATCTGCACGGAGAGGGCGTCTTTATTGCTTATTTTTGAAAGTCGAGGCCGAGAGGGCGCTAAGTGATTTCGTCTCTGTGTGCCGGCTAATGATTTCTTTGTTTATTGCGGTGGACCGGATATTGGACGCAGGGTCTGGAACGGATCATTGGGGTCATGAATGACGTTCGGGGAAGATGCTCCGCCGAGATAATTGGCGTCGATTTCTGACGGACGTCAGCGTCAAAGCATGTGGAGAATTGTTCACACACTCAGAGGAATTTTCCAGGATATACAAGACGAATTCTGTTACTTCTACAGGAAATTCCCCCTATATAAGCGACAGCAGGAATATTTGTTGATTTTGCGTGACAATTCCGGTCGTTTTAATCCTCTAGAAATAGCAAGCATTACATCAGTTGATGCAACCAAACTGCAGTTCGTCATTTCAAAAGGAAAATAATACTGTGGCGAAAACTGGAATATGCGTGACTATTTACAGGAATTTCCTGTTTAATAAACAAACTAGAACATTGTATTCGAAGTTTCAAACTTCAGTTTCTACAAAAATTTACTGTTATGGACACAAAACTAAAACAAGAATTACTTTACTTATAACGGAATTGTGGTATCGATTCAACAGGAATTTTTCGTTGAATTAAAAAACTATCGTAGAAATATTACAGTACTATAGTTAGTTGTTTTCGAAGCTCACAACCTGAGATTCTATCTGAAGATAAAGAGTGACTTCGCGAAAAGGTGGCTGGAATGGGGAGCATTTATATTATATTTTATTCATCATAGAGTATATTTACATTATTTTGAAGAAAATGACGAAAAGCACTGCCGTGAAGTCGGGAGCTTTTGAGCGCTCGTTCATCCACCTTGTAGGTAGACTCGCATTCTTCAGTTTTAGAAAACAATTGGAAAGATTTTGACAGCTGTCAGAAGATTTCAAACAAAGGCGAAAATCAAGACTTCACGTCAGTGCTTTAGGTGACCAATTCTTTTTCGATAATTCGCTAGAATTTTCTACGGTATCTATGGTCTTAGTAATGCGATCTGGACAAAATTTCCCACGTAGTTCGAATACATTATTCTTCATCTATGTGCGAAATTTCATTCCAATGTAATGAGTTATTTCGAAATAATCAGGAAAAAAATTGTTTGAACGACTATCTTTAAAGAACCCCTGGTCTGATTTTGCTCATTGATGAACGTGACCGTGAAATTTGCGATCCAAATCCACCCTGAAAATTTCGAGTTCCTAGGCCTTTCCGTTCAAAAGTTAGAATTTTCTATGGTTTCTATGGTTCTGGTCATGCGATCTAGACAAAATATTGCTTGAATATATCATTCTCGATTAAAAACCTACCCTGAAAATTTCAAGTTTCTAGGACAGAGAGAGAGAGAGAGAGAGAGAGAGAGAGAGAGAGAGAGAGAGAGAGAGAGAGAGAGAGAGAGAGAGAGAGAGAGAGAGAGAGAGAGAGAGAGAGAGAGAGAGAACATTGACATTCAAAAAACAGAATGGGAAATCAAATGATGTCAGAAATACGAGAAATATGGTCCAATTGTTATTAAAAATTTTTAAAGATGCCGCACTCTGATCATAAATATTACAATCGGCATGCGATTCCAAGCACAGCCCTTTTATGAGTTGCTTACACTACATCATCCCTTATCGCATCCAGCTTGTTTTGAAAGGCGGCTTCTTTGATGATGACGGTTCATAATGATCGATTTGTTTAGATTTTTAGGCCACATTTGTGGTATTTTAAAAACGATTTGTATTGCCAAAAATTCATCAATCAGAGTTTTGAGCTCAATAAGTGGGAGAAAAATTGGGGAATCTTATTCTATTCTACATACATATTGATTTCTTTCAATTGTGAAAGTTGAGCAGAAAATTTGAATTTTAATGTTCGTTTAGTGTGTATCCAGATTTGAAGTGTTATGAGTTATGAGTTTCTTTTATATTCTGACTTTTTTGTGCCATTGTGCTTTTGGATTCGAGCATTATAAATTGTGCTATTGAAGGTGAGTTGTACTAAGTATTTGTTATTTTTTATGACATTATTCTGGCATCGGATATATTCAATTATTCGTATTTCAACCTAATAATATTGTTCCATTCAATTCAAGAAGAAAGAAATATGTTCGGTTCATTGCGAAAATATGGATTTTCAAACTTGAGTTCTCACTTCTCAGAGCGTCTTTTTTTGAAATCTAATAGAACTCACATTTTAGTGTTACTTTTCATAGTTTCATAGTTCATTGAATCTTCAATCTCATCTGGCGAAGATTATTCTAGTGATTTTTTTATACTTAACGTATAGACTTCTTGAATATTGTAACATCGGGCCCTGTACGAAACTATTAGTACGTGTTTCAAATGGTTATAAAATAGTATTTGTATGCTAAGTTTGCGTTTTTTTTTGCAGATATTGTGATTATCGATTATTGTTTTCTAGTCGACTTACCAAAAAATTTTTATTTTACGTTTGCAGTATGTATTTTTAAATTTTAAATTTTTTTTGAAATTTATATTTTTAAAGATAAATGCTCGTATTTATTACATAAATATGAATATTTCATTTTGTTTTTTCAGAATTTGTTTTATTTTTATGCATTTCATTTGAAATGTGTATTTCAATGTTTTTAATGAAAAAAATTTTCCCTAAAAATATGTATTATTTTGAAACTCTTACGGAAATATGTAACTAGCATTATGGAAAAAAAAATACTATAAGAAAATATGATGAATGAAAAAAAATCTTCGCAAATGGGGGGGCGCAATAGTACCTAGATACGGCCCTCCGGAATAGGCATGTTAGATTGCAAGTACAGATTGTTCTCAGAACGTTTTTTTTTTGGGATAACAATTGTTGCGTACAATAGGAATTCATTTAATCGGAAATTTCCGGGATTTGTTTTTTCATTGTGAGTTTTCAAAAGTACACGCCTGTGTGATAATCTTCAAATATCGAACATCGAACGCACCCATACTACATAATATTCGTCAATTTGACAGCTGAAGTTTTGCCATTACAACAACGTATTTTTGATATTTGATTTTTTTATGAAAATGTTTTTCACAAAAGTCATTCTTCAGAACAGTTCACAACAAATCAGTGGCGGCCGCTCAGAGGAGGCAGAGGAGGCCAAGCCTCCCCAAAGTTTACTGCATTATATTTAATTCTTAGTTCAAGTTCATCTATATTATGTCAACCTGAATCAATAGAATATTCAAACTTCTGGATATTCTTCACCCCAATAATTCATCACGTTTATGTCGTTTATACATTCTCCGCAACAGACTCTAAAACTGTGGAGATTGCGCATCGCTGCACCGTACTACAGGCATGCGAATCATGGGAATACAGCAGACCCCATAAGTCCATCCGCGGAGGCCCAGCTCGGACCAGCTCCAGTCGACAATCGAGATCCCCTCGAATCTTGAATGTAAAATTTCGAATTTCTGCAGATACGAAGCTGCGACCAATCAAAACTCGATCTGTAAACCACGTGACGGAGGCAGATTTCCCCTCGCATATTCGTCTAGCTCGATGGCCCGATCAACCCCGAATATGAACCTCGGCCTCGGCCGCCTCGGCGATTAGGAAGGATCGGAATCACTACACTATACCACCTGTTTCTATTTATTTTTAATATCGTATCATAGGGACGATTCAGAAAACAATGTGTGGTCAAAATTAGGCTATTCGGATTTAAAAAATTTACAGAGGTCTATTGAAAGACATAGCAGATAAAAAACTCACTTAGGGGTATCAATTAAATTCAAATTATTCGTGAAGCTCGATATTGTAAATTCACTTGATCAGGGTCATAGGCTAGGCAAACTATCATAGATCAACTATCTAGTGATATATCTATACAGGATGTTTCATTATATATGCGCAGGATTTCAGGATGTGATAGATCGTCCAAAAATATTATCATTACTATTAAGGTAATCTAATAAGTTCTTCCAAAGATTGCTCAGTGGTTCAAAAAATAATTTCATATTGTAAACCTGAAGTTTTTGACGTATAAAAGGGTTGTCAGTTTGTGAAGACCATGTTTTTCAACATAAAAGTTGATTTTTATCGAAAACGGTCGACTATAGAGCGTATGACCAGGAGTATATTTCGAAGAAAACATTGGCGGTTAAAATGGGCGTCTCGAAAACCGTACTTTTTCGATTAGCGTAGAAGTTGGGTAGAAAGACACCCAGTACCCCTTCAAAACTTTCACCAATTGAGACAAAAAAAAAATCCGCACAAAACATTGCTTATTATGATTAGAAAATGCTCACGAAAGCTGTTTTCTGTACGATAAAAGGTTTCGGTGATATTCGCAAAAACCGACTTTTTTTTTCAATTTCAAATTCGAAAATGGTGCATTTTAGAGGGTGAGTTAATAGAAACTTTTTCCATATTTTTGGACGAGCTATCACATCCTGAAATTCTGCGCATATATTATGAAACACCCTGTATTTTTTGCTTGGCCTCCTCTGATTGAAAGCTCACGAGCCGCCACTGCAACAAATACAATACCTACCAAAAGCAGCGAAGCGCAAAGCGTCGACTACGATGAATCTACGATGACCTAATCCGCCGACAATTATAACCGAAAAATGGTACATGAATTCTACCGCATACATCCCCGTGGGTTCCAACATTGAAAAGGCCGGATTGTTGACAGTGTTTAAAACCTCACGACCCATCTGTAAATATTGGAGTACCTCAGAAGGGGATGTAGACAACAGATTAGAGCACACCGGTCGCCTCAGTTTATTGTTTGCCCATTTACCGCCAGCTAAGTTCCGCTTTATTTGCTCATACTTTAACACGCGGTCCCATCGTGTGAGCATACAAATGAAGATCGGAATAACTCGCACACCTTGAAGAACGATTCTTCCATTCTTTTCGAAATTCATCAAAAAATATCCCTATCTTTTGCTCAATGATTGAATATTTTCTACTCAGAATTCCTGGAAATATGTACTGTGATATTGTATAAGAAAAATCCAGTTTTAATCGACCCTTCGGGTATGGGAAAACGGCCGGCTCCGATCCAGGTGTGTTTGCTTAGGTCCAGATTTGTCAAACGGCGGCGACGGCTTTGATCGTCTCCGATGGCGTATCGGAAATGAGCGAGTATCGACCGATCCTCTGTCACGGTTTTTTCGGCTCGTTGGAGATGTTATTGGCGATGTCTCTCGAGATTGGCAAGTGCGAAAAATAATATTTATCTACGGGATCGAGTCGGCGAGGTTCAAAGATCGGTCGAAATATCGTCGAGTGCGACTCGGTCACGTTTTGCATTCACTGGGTTCTGATGAATTTCAGATGAATGGACAGGTCGCGAAAGGATTTCCATTTTGTGAGGATTTTTTTTCGGAATGCTTTGGGAATTGTTGGGCTTGGGCTTGGCCGTCGATGAATTGAAATCTGGCTGTTCCACGTGAAAATAAGTTTGAATTTCTCTAATTTAGTTCGAAAAATTATAAAAAGTCAGGAGATTTTGAGCGCTCGTTCATTCACCTTGTAGGTTGATTGGCATTTTTCCGTTTCAGAAACCAATTATTGAAGAAATTTGTGACAGCTGGCTTAAAAATGACAGCAGCTCTTTGTTAGTAATGCCGAATTAGCGGTTACAGAAATATAACGATTTTTCATTCGACAATTCGTTGGAAATTAAAATGGTTCTGATTATGCGATCAGGTAAAAATGTTACTTGAATATATCATTCTCCATTAAAATACAGAATTTCGTCACGATCGAATCCGTAGTTTTGAAATTATCAAGAAAACAAAATTTCAAACGACCAAATTTACAGAACCCTTGGTCGAATTTTACCCAATAACGAACTCAACCGCGGCATTCGAGATTCAAACCAACCCTAGAAATTTCAAGTAGTTAGGTTGTTCCGTTCGAAAGTTATCGTGTATACGGACGGACAGACTCGAATTTTTCGACGTCATCAGTGAGTCGAACATAGTCGATTGAGACCATTTTCGGCTCAGAATTCGAAAAAATCGTGACGAAATGATATAGCCCTCGTGTAAGTAAAACGAGCGCTAAAATATTCCATCTGAAATTAGGAAAATACGATGAAATAGATCTTCTTGCAACTTTTTCACGACACTATTATGGGTTTTTACGTTCATTTTCTGATATTTTTCATTCATTGTTGAGAGTGGAACGGATTTGAAGAAAAAATGGAGTTATTTGCAGTTGAAAATGGAAAAACAGATGATTTTCATAGATTTACCAGCTTCTCAGTACGGTTTCCAGAATTTTGGGCGAAATTTGTCGAATTTCGGATGAAAATATCGTGAAATATACGGTATTAGAAAAATCAGAAAAATTCCTTTCAAAAGCTTCGGTTTTCCAGAGAAATTTGATATATGTATTCCATAAACATATTTCTGTGATTCCATCCCTTGATGTGTCGAATTTCGAATGAAAAGACCGTGAAATACAGGGTGTTTCTCAATCGAAGAGGGGAGATTCCTTGAGTAATTTCAAGAATAAAAAGTCCCATCAACATGGGTTCGCAAACGTTTCGTTTTCGAGGGTTAATGTTTTTTTCTCATAGTTTCTACACTTCACAAGATATTCAACTGCAATTTGGCATAGATATTACAATTGAGAGTTTACCCCATGAGACATGCCAATTTCGATAATAAATCCACAGGGTAAATTTTTATGAAAATTCGGATTTTTTTGTGGATTTCGAGAACATCGTTCAACATTTTTTTCTCGAAATCGGTAGCAGATTCGACAAAACTACAAAAGACCGTAAAGTTCAGTATGAAAACAAAGCTGCTATTTACATTTTTTCAAATGAACAGAGGCTCACCAAAAAAAATTTCTGGAGGAAAACATTGGACAATGTTCCAGAAAAAATATCTCCCTGTGTATTTGATATCGAAATTGACATGTCACATGGTGTAAACTCTCAATTGTAATATCTATGCCAAATCACAGTAGAATATCTTGTGGAGTGTAGATACTATTCGAAAAAACGTGGAAAAAATTCAAACTTTAACACCCTGTATCTCGAAAACGCAACGTTTGCGATCCCATGTTTATGGGAATTTTCTTTCTTAAAATTGCTCAAGAAATCTCCTCCCTTCGTTTGTACCTCCAATTAAGGAACATCCTGTATACAGATTGAGATTACATATACATATACATATAACATATGCGAAATACATTTTCATAAAAAAAAATTACGAAAAGCACTGCCGTGAAGTCAGAAGCTTTTGAGTCCTCGTAATCCACCTTGTAGGTAGATTCACATTTTCCAGTTTCAGAAATCAATTAAAGGAATTCTCGACAGCTGTCAAAAAAATTCTCAAACTTAGACGAAACTCCAGACTTCATGTCAGTGCTTCAACTGACCAATTTTTTTTCGATAATTCGCTAGAATTTTCTACGGTATCTATGGTCTTGGTGAAGCGATCTGGACAAAATTTTGAACGTAGTTTGAATACATTATTCCTCAGCTAGTTGCATAATTTCATTCCAAACCAATCAGTAGTTTCGAAATTATCAGGAACGAAATTTTTTGAACGGTCCTATTTACGGAACCTCTAGTCTAAATTTGCTCATTGATGAACGTGGCCGCGAAGATTCGCGATACAAACCTATCCTGAAAATTTCAAGTTTCTAGGCCTTTTTCTTCGGAAGTTATAATTTTCTATGGTTTCTATGGTTCTGGTCATGCGATCTGGACAAAATGTTGCTTTAATATATCATTCTCGATTAAAATACAAAATTTTATCTCGATCGAATCCGTAGTTTCGAAATTATCGAGAAAAACAAAATTTCAAACGACCGTATTTACGGAACCCCTAGTCTAATTTTGCTCATTGATGAACATGCCGCGAAATTCGCGATCCGAACCTACCCTGGAAATTTCAAGTCTCTATGCCTTTCCGTTCGAAAGTTATGATTTTCTATGGTTTCCATGGTTCTGGTCATGCGATCTGGAGAAATGTAGCTTGAATATATCATTCTCCATTAGTATACAAAATTTCGTCACGATCGAATGTAGTTTTGAAATTATCAAGAAAACTAAATTTCAAACGACCGTATTTACGGAACCCTTAGTATAATTTTGCTCATAGATAAACGTGATCACGACATTCGAGATCCACACCTATCCTGAAAATTTCAAGTCCCTAGGCGTTTCGGTTCAAAAGTTACAATTTTCTATGGTTTCTATGGTTCTGGTCATGCGATCTGGACAAAATTTCGCATGTAGCTTGAACACCTCATTCTCCATTTGAGTGCAAAATTTCGTCTCGATAAAAACTGTAGTTTTCAAGTAATCAGGGGAACAAAACTTTGAACGGCCATATTTACGGAACCCCTAGTGGAATTTTGCCCATTAACGAACTTAACCGAGGCATTTGGAATCTGAACCTACACTGAAAATTTCAAGTCTCTAGGTTGTTTCGTTCGAGAGTTATCGTGCCGGACGGACAGACTCGAATTTTCCGACGGATTCGTCATCAGTGAGTCGAACATAGTCGATTGAGACCATTTTCGACTCAAAATTCGAAAAATACAGACATCGTGACGAAATGATATAGCCCTCGTGTAAGTAATACGAGCGCTCAAAAATCAATAATCTTAATACGTTGTTGTAATGTATACGACTCCTTTTTATAAACAGCAAACATTCAGCTGTCAAAATGACATATAATATGGGTACGTTCGTTGTTTGAAGTGTGTTACACAGCACGTTCTTTCGAAAACTCAATTTAAAAGACCTCAAAAAGATTAATCAATCAATTATACAACATCAATTGTCAAACTTTCCGACATCCAGTTTCATTTCTATGAATGGAGCATAGAATTCCGAGGGATGCGTTCCATAACCCGAACGCCATACGAACTTCTGTCGTTTTATTACGTGAGCGACATTCGAAACACTCATATTGGTCCTTTTATAGCGAATAATAACCTCCGCGTCGCCTATTCCGACTGCATCCGAGCCCCGGAACGCTTCATTTAATTAAATAAACCACCATTTCCCGGTAGAGCCAACTATTAAATTGTTCATGTCATTATCGTCAAACCAGCTCCAATTCAATTCACAACCCCGAACCAGTTCCACAGCTACAACAAATAAAATCTCCATAAAGCATCGAACAGAGCGGGTTTCCTCCGACACCAACAGATGGCGCCACGACACCGTAACTTGTCGGAATGGGAGGGGCGTGAAAGGAGGGGCGACAGCGCCGCCCCCTACGCTCGCTCTAACCGATTCCCCATAACAGACAATCCTCTAAGCCTGTTTTCCACATCGGCGGAATTAAAAATTAAGTTCTTATGATTGTTGGTAATTCGAGGGGTCGGCGGGGAGGGATGGAGGGGTTGGAATCGCGTGACAAGCAGCGAAGCTGGTCCATCGCAATCGGATTTTAACGATGATTTTGCGGGGATTTTGTTGAGCAGTATTATCAATACTGTTGAAATTTAGAGTGGGTTTCACTCCTATTTTTACTACAGGAATATTCTTTCGGGCGAAGGGGTTGGTGCTAGGTAATTTAAGTGGGATTTTTAATGTTTGATCCTATCGAGAGACCTAAATTACACCTGATTCAATAGGATGGATTGAGGGGAGGGTGAGAAGTATAAAAACCACGTTTATGACCCAAACAGAATCAAACTGAAAAATTATACTACAACAACAAAACAGTTCATGAATCCCAGATACTAACGAATCTATCATTTTCAGTCGTAGACCGGTTTCGATCCATATCAGATCTCGTCAGTACAATTAGCAAAATGACAAATTCGATGTGAGAAACACAAAACCTTAAAACATAAGGAAACGAGTATCTGAGAAAATTTCCCAAATCACGCCACCTGTCCGTTCCAAAAGCAACTGTCCCAAATATCTGTAGATCATGAACTGTTTTATCGACTCCCCAAACAGAATACTGAATTCGTTAATTTCAGATAAACAGCCATATATTATTCTTCTAGTCAATTATTCAGACGAATAAGGTTGAAGCTTGATCCCGTAAATTCAATGTGTGACCATATATGCTCGTAATGTCTGCGGCGCGTCATACATTTGTATTTTGTTTCGGGAGTCGATAAGGCAGTTCATGATCTACTGATATTTCAGACAGTTGCTTTTGGAACGGACAGGTGGCGTGATTTAGGAAATTTTCTCAAATCCACGTTGCCTTATGTTTTGAGGTTTTCTGTTTCTCACATCGATTTGTCATTTTGCTAATCGTACTAACGAGATCTGATTTGGATCGAAAGCGGTCCTAGGCCGTTCCCTTCGGAAGTTATAATTTTCTATGGTTCTGGTCATGCAATCTGGACAAAATTTTGCTTTAATATATCATTCTCGATTAAAATACAGAATTTTATCTCGATCGAATCCTTAGTTTCGAAATGATCGAGAAAACATAATTTCAAACGACCGTATCTACGGAACTCCTAGGATAATTCTGCTCATTGATGAACGTGAACTCGACATTCCAGATCCACAACTATCCTAGGCCTTTCCGTTCGAAAGTTATGATTTTCTATGGTTTCTATGGTTCTGGTCATGCGATCTGGAGAAATGTAGCTTGAATATATTATTCTCCATTAGTTAACATAATTTCGTCTCGATCGAATCTGTAGTTTTGAAATTATCAAGAAAACTAAATTTCAAACGACCATATTTACGGAACCCCTAGTATAATTCTGCTCATAGATAAACGTGATCACATTCGAGATCCACACCTATCCTGAAAATTTCAAGTCCCTAGGCGTTTCCGTTCAAAAGTTACAACTTTCTATGGTTCTGGTCATGCGATCTGAAAAAAATTTCACATGTAGCTCATTCTCCATTTGAGTGCAAAATTTCATCCCGATCAAATCTGTAGTTTCAAGTCAAATCAGCAGAACAAAACTTTGAACGGCCATATTTACGGAACCCCTGGTGGAATTTGGCCCATTAACGAACTCAACCGAGGCATTCGTGAACTGAAGCCATACTAAAAATTTCAAGACTCAAGGTTATTCCGTTCGAGAGTTATTGTGCTTACGGCACATTTTCAGTTCAAAATTCGATAAATACAGACATCGTGACGAAATGGTCATATTTCTTAACGTTTCAAGAAATTAAAATGAAAAATAAATTCAAATAATATCACCGTCAAGAACCTTCAAACATATTTAGTCAATTCAGTAAATTCTATCAATTTATAAATTATCATATTATTATATTTTCAAAGAGGGTTCAGATTATTCAAAAATCAGAATAATATGAATTTGTTCAAATGATTAAATGTAAATAGTTAATTTATGTTTATGAAGAATGAAATGTATCAAGAATGTTACCTAGGAAATGAGATATTAAATAAAATGGATGGGAAAAGCAGGCCAGTGAACAGATGAGAGAGAAACGTCAAAGAAAGCGATCGATAATTTGAAAAAAATTGGCAGAAAGATTGGTTTTGTAAGAAGAAAGGTATAATGAATGGTATTTGGAAATTTGTCAAGAATAGATTCGTAGATTGAGTTGTTAGAGTTGATTTGGCAAGTGAAGGAGAGAAGGAGATATTGAAACGACGTGCTGCTTGGAAGAAGGAAAATTGAAAAAGGAGATATTAGAACATATAGTGAGTGCACTCACCAATCGAACGTTATTTTAGAGTTTAGAAATACATATCAGTTATAGGTTCTTTAGATAGTTGGGGTTGAGTTTTAGAATAAGATTGCTGATTATATAATTTTGTGAGAAAATTTCTTTTGTTTGTCACCTTTAGAACCTTCCTTGAAAAAGGTCTCGGGAAAAAAATAAAAATATATAATTGAAACAAAATTTGTTTTTATAATTGTTAGTGGTTTTCATAAATTTCAAAATTTTATGGAAATATTTTGGTACGAACCATAACAATAAATTTTGCTGCGTTTAAGGTTAAGCGTAAACACAGTTGAGACACAGCCTAACTTAATACAACCCCTCTCCTTTCCACTTCTCACACAAGCACCCAAATAGGTTTCTGAGACGAAAACCTAGGAGAAAGAGGGATGAAACATAAAACAGACAGAATACCTTTCCTCTTAACCTACAAACGAAGCTCAGAGTCGGTTAAATCGGTGAAATATCCCTAATCACATTTCCTCCTGCATCGGAGGCAGTAAATCATGTCAATCGGGACTGATTGGCGTTTCCCATGGAAAACACATCAGGGCTAATGTATCAATTAACGTCGTTTTTGTAGGACCGAGGGGGAGTCTTTTAATTCTTTATAAGCCAATACAGGATGAAGTGACGCATTAACAAAGTGCGCGCAGGAAGAGCGATCCGGTGCTCGATGTTTTTCGCGGGGGGGCGTCCCTAATGCGGGGTCCCCGGGGAGGGCCCCCATTATCGCGCCCCCTCGACGCTAGCAGCCCGGCGACGCGGCACAATGATATCAATTCCCTGGTGCAACAACGTATACGTTTAGTTTAATGCCTCGGTTGTCGCTCGCCTCCGCTCTTTTCTGCCTCTTTTCCCAGATATGTCTTGCGATGCTCCCCTGATTAACACGGCCTTTTTCTGGTTCGTCCTCGAAAGCGTCACAAGCCTGTAGAGAATTGTTAACATAATTCCAATGATATCACAGTGCTTTCGCATTTTCTTCCGAACGAGAATCAGTCGAAATTGATTGGGTCGAAAAGCGTCGAAAGAAGTCTCATCCTGATAAGATGTTTTCTCTCATATTTTCACCAATTCAAGAGGTTTTTGAATTCAACAGCAAACAGGAATCTCTGAAAACATTCGGTCATAATCTGAGGAAAATACATTACATCTTGGTCTGAATGAGATAACTACGAATAAATAGATCTTTTTTCACCTTTTCTACACCACTCTCGTAGGGTTTCACGAAGTTTTTGAGATTGTTATGAGCAAATTTCCCCCTTACTAAATGTACTGTTATGGCTCCACTGTGAAATTAAAGAAATTTATTTAAATTTTGGAAATAATTTGTATTTAATGACAATATTAAATAATTTCGTTCAATTTTCAAATTAATTTGCCCAAGACTCTATCCCAAAGAGGGTTCCAAGGTGAACAATCAATAATATCAATACAACTATTTATTTTTAAAACCAAACTCTAACAAACTAATTCTAACAAAATGGAAAATTCTTAATTAATAAATCCTTTTGAACTATGTATCTATAAATGTACACACTCACAGAGAACATTCCAGATAATATTCCTTAAATTTCCTTTGAATTGAACAAATTCTTAAATATTCTGAAGATTTTCCATCCTACGATGTTTCCATCACGTATCATCACGTTATTTTCTTTGAAAAAAATTCTCCAAATCTTATGTTGCTCTCTTGTGGATTTATGACAATACGATAGGTACGTCAATATTTTTACTTTCATTCCCCAATTTCAATCCTCACTCGTTCAAGTCCCAAGCAATTACATTTGACCAGATTTTACAACAATACTTCGATTTTTTTTCATTCTTTTACCTCTCTTCAAACAACTCTTTCTAAAGATCAATTTCACACTGACATTTTTCTCAACTGACACAACCGGCTTGCTTAATTCCTTATTTAATATCATTTCCTAGGATACATTCTTGATAGATTCTTTTCCCTTATTCATTTCATATACCTAGGTACATCATTGTTTTATATACTTCATGAACATAACTAACTAAACTCAACTATTTAAAATTGATAATTTTAAGCAATTCATATTCTTCTATTCAAATAAAATGAATCCTCTTTGAAAATATAATAATATAATTATTTATAAATTGATTGAATTTCCTGAATTGACTCTAATATTCGAAGGTTCTTGAATTTTTGGTGATTCATTTGGGTTCATTTTAATCTAAATTTTGTTGAAACTTTGAGAACTATGATTATGTCTTAATTTCCATAACAGTACGTTCTGAAATAGAAATGAATAGAAACATACATTAATCTACTCCTATTCAACTACTTTCGAGCAATTAATTGTATCTGTAAAAAAACACCGTGAGTTATAATAACTCTCTACTATAACTCGTTGTCTCTGTGCTTCTGAACAAGCCGATTGGCCGAAAAGGAACAGTCTATTATTGAGTGTTGAGGGGAGGTCACTTGAATAATCTTGACGTTTCTCAAATTAAGTTGATACCTAATGATTATTGTGAATGTTTTGCTGAAAAAGATGAATTGAGAAAGTGAAGATGAATTATTATGTACACCTTCAGAAATAAGACAATCGGCCAATGTTACCATACAGAATTCATTGCCCGAAAAACCCCAAAACAAATATAAAGGTGTATACAACAATTTTCAAGATTGGTGTAGCAGTAAGAATATTGAGTCATCGTTTACAGAGAATGTTCTTGTGGCATAATTAGTGAACTTAGCACTGAATATAAAGCAACGCCCCTATGGACTTTCTACTCCATGCTAAGAAGCACAATCAACACAAATAATGTATTGTTATAGGTAACTATTAAGATTTGTAAATAAAGTTCTTTCTCTTTACTTATATCGGAGTATATATTGTTATAGTCGTAGAAATATAGTATTCAACTTGCGGTAATTGTCATAACTCACTTGTGAATTATGACCTCCATTACCGCTCGTTGAATAATATACTATTATTATTCGAACAGAGAAGTTAAATAGAATGAAAAATAGGGGTAAGTTAGGTAAGTAACGATTTCCTAGCCATTTAATATGTATTTTTCGCGTTTTCTGGAATTCAAAATGTAATTTCAAAATTTGTCGAAATTATACAGCTACCTGGAACATCTGGAAAGATACTTTTATAATACGAAGAAAAGGCCCCAAAGTAAGTACGGTCCTACACGGGGGAGGGGGGGGGTTGTGAAGGGGGTAATTACCTCCCCCCCAGAGCACTCAAGGTAAATATCATTTTGATTTATTAAATTTTATTTATGAATAGAAAACCAAAAAGAAAATAATATAATAATGAAATAAATTAACAAAAAAGAAAATGAAAAGAGGAAACTCAGTGAAATAAATAAAACATTAGTTATATAAACTTTCAGTCAAAGCAAAGAGCTTGGACTAGAGCTTCAAAATGATACTATAATAAAATAAAATTCACGAAAAAAATAACAACAATAAAAAAAACAGCAAAATAAATTAAACATTTTCAAGTTATATCAACTTTGTGTAAAATCACAGAGGTATGACTAGGGCGTTGAAATAACTTAATAATGAAATAAAATCCCCTAAAATGAGAGGGGGACTGCGCACTACCCTAGAACAACAATCACACAATCAATTGAATACATTGTTTTTCAACTTTACGGCCCCACTTTCTTAGGTTTTCAACGATCTAAAGTAAGTTATGAACGAAATTCCATTTACCTATCATGGAGTTCATTTTCTGATATTTCTAAATCCTTCTTGAAAGTGGAACAGATTTGATGGAAAAATAGAGTGATTTACAGTTGGAAATGGGGGTGGGTGATGATTTTCACAGATTTCCCAGCCTCGCAGTACGTTTTTTCTCAGGTTCCCAGATTTTCACGTGAAATTTGACGAAATATGAAATTTGGATGGAGATATCGTAAGATTATACGGTTTTAGAAGAATCAGAAAAACTCCATTCAAAAACTTCGGTATTTCAGAAAAATTTGATATATTTCATAAAATTCTGTGATTCCATCTCCTGAAGTGTCGATTTTAGAGAATGACATAATACAGGATGTTCCTAAATTGGAGGTTCAAACGGAGAGGGGAGATTCCTTAAGTTATTTTAAGAAAAAAAAGTCCCATGAACATGGGATCGCAAACGTTCCCTTTTCGAAATACAGGGTGTTTCTTGTATCTAGTAATACATTTTTTGTGATGATTATACGAGTTTATCGAATCATTATGAATCATTAATACATATTAGGAAAATAACCATGAAATCTAATAATGAATTAATTCACCACAGCTTACCAACCGAATTTTCATGACAATTTGGATTTTTCTGAGGATTTCGAGAAAATTGTTCAAAATTTTTTTCTCGAAATCGGTAGCACATACGACAAACTACAGAAGAACATGAAGTTCAGTTGAACAACAAAGCAGCTTTTCACATTTTTTAAATTTAACAGTGGTTCACCAAAAAAATTCTGGTGGAAAACAGGGAACAGTGTTCCAGAAAAAATACCACCCTGTGAATTTTCTATCGAAATTGGCAAGTACATGGTGTAAACTCTCAATTGTAATATCTATGCAAAATTTCAGTTGAATATCTTGTGAAGTGTAGATACTATGAGATAAATCTTGGAAAAAATTTAAACTTTAACACCCTGTATCTCGAAAATGAAACGTTTGCGATCCCTCTGACGATGAATTTAAAGCATCGCACATAAGCTTCTGAATTCTGGTCAGTGCTTTTCAAAATGTTCTTCATTGAAAAAATTGAGATGTTCTCAATCAAAAGAATGAGCATTTTTCGTCGCAAACCAAAGAAGTATCTCACAAAAAAACCTCTCATAACTCGTCATTCAAAATACGCGCTCTCTGGTCGCGTAAACAGCGCCGAATCGCAGATTTGTGGTGCCGAATTCCAGGTCAGTCTCCGTCGTAATTTGTAAGGTGAATAAAAACAAGTACAATCGTATTTCAGCTGCATTTATGGATTGCTTAGACGTTTTCGCGCATGTTGACAATTAGAGGCTCATAACACATGTCGTATATATATACTTTAGGGGCAATTCCATTTCTGATGTACCGTTTTAGAACAAGCCAGTCCCGGACTAAGAATTTTGTTGGACTGCACTCATGTTTATTTCGTTGCAGGAAACAAACAATGAGATTTCTTCAAGTTATTCTTGAAACCTAAGCCAAGACCTTGGATATAGACTAGATGGCAGAATAATGAAGTTATGATTTGGAAAATATAAGATAGATTCTATGTAAAGAGGAAAGTAGAAATAAGTTCTCAGAGTTTGTCGTTGAAAATAATCCAGATGGAAAAGTAAACGACGAGTATTCTGATAGAGGTATCGAAGTTATCTAGTACGTCCCTGTCTAGTTCTACTTTTCTTCTGCAACCGCATTTCATTAGTTATTGTAATAGCTTTGGCAACATTTTCAGAAATTAATATGGGTACAAGCCAAGTAAATTCTCCCACTTGACAGATACGACTCTATCAATTCCTTGGCATATGCATAAAATACAACATTGTATACGTAAATATGAATGGACATTTAATTTACTCTTTGTTTCAAAACAGGTTAAATTTGGTTCTAAGGTATTTCAGTCTCACAGTCTGTGTTTTTCAAGAATAATAATTTCCAAAAAAGCACAAGGGATTCTGAATCTGGGAAGCTTTGTATTAAACCATTTGTGACCAAAATATAAAATCGAATGATCCAAACAGGCAGTGTTTTTTGGAATCAAAAGCCAATTGTTCACTTGTCAATTCTAAACCCCCATTCATTTTTCGATTTAATTTTTATCGCTCGCTATTGTAGGCATATAATATTCATCGATTCCGCATGATCTAATTTATTAAAAATGTTGAAAGTTTCGACATTTCAATAACAATAATAGATATGGCGAGGGCTTCAATATCGCTAATGAATAAATTTGAATTTCGTGTAATGGACCAATGAGTGGAATGATAGATTAAATGGAAATAATAGTATTGTTTTATTTATGAGAGAGCGGAGCGTGGAGTTGCGATTATATTAATTTTCCATTTTTGGTATTTTCGGCCTAGAGTGTAGTTTGGTGGTTTTCATCTCAGGCGAGTCTCAACTCTCTTCGAACTCTTAATTCCCTTCAATTAAATCGCCAGATAACGACGAGAAGTCTTCGCCGTAAATAATCACTACGCGTCCACCGCAACCTCTTCGCGAAACACAGAAAGCTGCACATTAACAAGGATCTCGACATTAATGCATGGTCGATATCGGATAACAGACAATATTGACTTGCAAAATCGGGCTCTGGGGTCTTCCAGCACGTACGTGGGCGTGCTGAAACCAACCGATCCCAGACTTATTGTGATTGATTTGGAAGCATCATAGCAGCCAAAGAGATACCTTTCGACTTTAATTGCGTCGAATGTGTTTACATTTTATCCGCTGAGAGCTGCTGCCTTTGGACCCATCTAGGGGATTGGACAAGGGGAGACAGAGAAAGAAGAATAGATGAAATGGAAACATTTTTTCCTGAAAAAGTTAACTTTAGGTTGTTTATTCCCAATAGTAAACCTTTGAAAACATTTTTTTAAAAACTACTGACGTCAAGTCATGAGCTTTTGCGCGCTTGTTTCTGTTAAACGAAACGGCCTTCAGTGTTCATTTTTAGTTTGACAAATATTGTCATTTTATTTTCATAAACTTCAAAAGATGGAATTACCGAACTATATTGAAAATATCAGAGAACTCAATTTTTTTCCGTGTAACAAAACAGCCTTCAGTATCCATTACTATTGACAAATACTGTCATTTAATTTTCATGAACTTCAAAAGATGCAAACACCGAATTATATTGAAAATATCGGAAAACTGATTTTTGTTTTCTGTAAACGAAAACAGCCTTCCGTGTTTATAACCACCATTGACAAATACTGTCACTTTATTTTCATTAACTTCAAAAGATGGAATCGCAGAATTATATTTAGAATATTAGAAAACTAAATTTTCTATGTTCCAAAGCAGCCTTCAGTGTTAATTACTAGTATGACAAATACTGTCATTTTATTTTCCTGAACCTCGAAAGATGGAATCACAGAATTATATTGAAAATCCCAGAAAACTAAATTTTTTTTCTGTGAACCAAAACGGCCTCCAGTGTTCATAACCCGTTTGACAAATACTGTCACTTTATTTTCATAAACTCCAAAAGATGGAACCACTGAATTATACTGAAAATATCAGAAAACCAAAATTTTTTCTACGTACCAAAACAGGCTTCAGTGTTTATTACCAGTATAACAAATATAGTCCATTTAAGAATTATTGACATCGAAGCAGGCCATGAACGTCCAGCCGAGGCTTTATTTCTAGTTACTTAAAAGTAACTAAATTTCATCATAGAAATGGAACATAAATATAACCTAGAAAAGTGTTGAGTATACGAATTATCGAATAATTAAGCCGGAATATTTCGATTGCAGTTCAAACATAGGAATTCAGGTTTGAAAGCGCAAAAATATCGTGGAATGCTTTCATATGAAATTATCTGAACTTATCGTTCATACAAACGTCAACCATGGAAAATTGAAGATCATTCAAATAAATATTTATTTTCACTCAGGACCATGCAATATTTATTGGTATTGGAAATCTTGCAAAATTCTAACCATATAACTATAAGAGGACCATTTTATGTCAGGATTTAAGAAGGATAATTAATGGAATTCTAGCAGGTAGCTAGTGGTGCAACAGAAAAAAATTTTTGGATACTTCGCAAGCACAGGGCCAAAAGAATGGATTGGAATAAACGTTATAATGTATTAAGAAATAAGAGAGAAACAAAAATTAAGAATCTTTGTAGTACATGAAGAATTTTGACATGAACTTTGTACCAAACTATCAATATATGAACCAATTTGTGAATTATTTATTGCTCGGTGTTGAATACTTTAAGAAAGTCAAATTTTATTTTCATTCATTAAAACTGTCCATGAATTATTGAAAATATTATAATTGATGAGCAATTTTACAATTATTCAGTATACTTTTGAATTGGGAACAATATAGCATGTGTATTAGCAGAGGGAATGTGAACACGGTACCATACAGTATAAGTATAATAAATAAACTTAAAATATCTATGAATGATACAAGAGCAAAGCTAAAAATATCATTGAAAACTTTGTTTCCACGTAGTGTAGTGATTTGGATGTTTTTATTGAATAAGCTGACATAATCCTATTGATGGGCATCCTTTTGCAGGAAAGGTTTCAATATTTCAATAACCCATTCATAGTAATCCTTATCATTAATACCACTGTCAAGAATCGGATCACATCCAGGTAAAAATCCATCAATTGTTCCAGCATTCAAAATAGTGCACCTTCTGCCTTTACCCTTGAATAATACTCTGCATACCTTTTGGATTATTTTCTAGTGTCCACTGACGAATTTGAATACCGTTTTCGAATATCCAAATCTCATCTAGATGAATGAATTTTACGTTTTGTTCCATGTATTCTCGGTATTTATCACAATATCGTACTATTTTTATTATATTTTTCTGTTTATCAATAAGAATTTTCCTTCGATCAACTTTTTTGTATTTGTATCCAATTTTTTTTATGATATAATATAATGTTGACTTCGATCAATTGAAATCTAGGTGCTCTTTGGCCAGTTCGAAAAGGATATCTAAACTGATATATTCATTGTTTTTAATTCTAGCAAAAACAAAGTCATTCAATGTCTCTTTGAAGGAATAATCGTATCGCACAGGTTTTCTTCCACTGCTAATTCCAGGCTATAATAACATGCTAATATTCTACGGACAGGGCTTGGTGAAATCTGAAAATTTAAGAGATATTGATCAATCAGAATACACTTTGAGTCGGTGAATAACAGTTTACCTGAAACCCTAGCGGAAATATATGCCAAAACTTTGAAAAACTCGAAGTAACACCGACAAACTGCCTGGCGTTCTCTTGTTAGGCGCGATGTATCCTGGTCAATTCCAGCCATTTTATTTTAATAGCATAAGACAAAGAATACACAAATTCAGAGCAAATTTTTATAATTACATATTCACCAATATCTTCGATAAAATCATCAAAGCAAGATCTCTATGGGTAATGTTAGTGTTATCCCTATACCAACCTGAATTCAGCAACCCAAAATATCACTGAATAGTCTATTACCAACTTAAATTCGATTTTTCACAGCCAACCGAGATGTCAATAACTCTTAAACGGAGTATATGTACTGTTATTTTATTTTGCTAAACTTCAAAAGATGGAATCACAGAATTATATTGAAAATATCAGAGAACTGAATTTTTTTTTCTGTGTACCAAAACAACTTTCAGTGTTCATTACCAGTTTGACAAATAGGTATTGTCATTTTATTTTCATAAACTTCAAAAGATGAATCCAACGAATTATAGGTATTAAAAATAAATATGAGAAAACAATTTTTTTTATGTGTACCAAAACAGCCTTCAGTATTTATTACTAGTATGACAAATACTGTAGTTTTATTTTCCTAAACCTCAAAAGATGGAATCGCAGACTTTTATTGAAAATATCAGAAAACTAAATTTTTTTCTATGTATCAAAACAGCGTCCAAAGTTTTTGTCTAGTAGGTATTACAAATATTGTCATTTGATTTTTCTTAACCTCAAAAGATGGAATCACAGAATTATATTGAAAATATCAGAAAACTAATTTTTTTTCTGTTAACCAAAACGGCCTTCAGTGTTCATAACCAGTTTGACAAATACTGTCACTTTATTTTCATAAACTTCAAAAGATGGAACCACTGAATTATACTGAAAATATCAGAACACTAAATTTTTTTCTACGTACCAAAACAGGCTTCAGTGTTTATTACCAGTATAACAAATATGTACTGTCATTTTATTTTCCTAAACTTCAAAAGATGGAATCACAGAATTATATTGAAAATATCAGAGAACTGAATTTTTTTTCTGTGTACCAGAACGACTTTCAGTGTTCATTACCAGTTTGACAAATAGGTATTGTCATTTTATTTTCATAAACTTCAAAAGATGAATCCATCGAATTATAGGTATTAAAAATAAAAATGAGAAAACATTTTTTTTTCTGTGTACCGAAACAGCCTTCAGTGTTTATTACTAGTATGACAAATAGTGTAATTTTATTTTCCTAAACCTCAAAAGATGGAATCGCAGAATTTTATTGAAAATATCAGAAAACTAAATTTTTGTCTATGTATCAAAACAGCGTCCAGTGTTTATTTCTAGTAGGTAAGACAAATATTGTCATTTGATTTTTCTAAACCTCAAAAGATAGAATCGCAGAATTATATTGAAAATATCAGAAAACTAAATTCTTTTCTGTGAACCAAAACGGCCTCCAGTGTTCATAACCAGTTTGAGAAATACTGTCACTTTATTTTCATAAACTTCAAAAGATGGTTCCACTGAATTATACTGTTTATTGCCAGTATGACAAATATTGTCATTTTATTTTCCTAAACTTCGAAAGATGGAATCACAAAATAATATTGGAAATATCAGAAAACTGAATTTTATTTTCTGTGTACCAAAACGACTTTCAGTGTTCATTACCAGTTTGACAAATAGGTACTGTCATTTTATTTTCATGTACTACAAAACATGAATCCATCGAATTATAGGTATTGAAAATAAATATGAGAAAACAATTTTCTGTGTATCAAATCAGTCGTCAGTGTTTATTTCTAGTATGACAAATCTGTCATATTATTTTCCTAGACTTCAAAAGATAGGATCACCGAATTATATTGAAAATATCAGAAAACTCAATTTTCTTACTAAGTTCCAAATCACTGACAGCCTTCATTGTTCATTGACAGTTTGACAAATACTGTCATTTTATTTTCCTAAACTTCAAAATATGGAATCACTGAATTATATTCCATATATTATTTATCATTATATTCTCTATATACCAGTTTGACAAATAGGTGCAGTCATTTTATTTTCATAAACTTCAAAAGATTAATCCATCGAATTATAGATATTGAAAATAAATATAAGAAAACAATTTTTTTTTCTGTGCATCAAAACAGTCGTCAGTGTTTATTTCTAGTATGACAAATCTGTCATATTATTTTCCTAGACTTCAAAAGATAGGTTCATCGAATTATATTGAAAATATCAAAAAAGTGAATTTTTTTTCTGTGAACCAAAAGGATCTTCTGTTTTCATTGCCAGTTTGACGAACGCTGTTTGTTTATTTTTCAAACTTCAGAAGACGGAACCCCCGAATCATATTGAAAATATCAAAAAAATAAATTTTCCTTCTGTGAACCAAAACAGCCTTCTGTATTCATCGCCAGTTTGACAAATACTGTTATTTCATTTTCCTGAACTGCAAAAGATGGGACCACCGAATCATATTGGAAATATCGGAAAACTAATTTTTTTTTTCTCTGAACCAAACAACGTTCTGTTTTCATTGCAAGTTTGGCAAATACTGACGTTTCATTTTTATAAATTCCAATGAATGGAATCACCGAAGTGAGGGTTTAAATTTGAACGAAAAATTCTGGAAAATTCATCCAACATTCCAAATCCGAAATGTGCATAACTATAATCAAATTTTTGTTACCGCAAGAGAGGGTTCGGAGCTTTAGTGGGAAAGAAATATTTTCTCGACAACAACCTTTTTTCTTACATTTCAACGAATCCATCTGTCATAACAATCTCCCGGGCCCCCATCCACCTCAAACTCATAACTCTAAGTAATCTCCGCTGATTGAATGTTCAATAAACATCATATTCCAACCCGTTCAGTCAACATCTCGTCAACGACTCCGGAACGCAGCTCAATCTCATTAAGATCCCCTTACGAAGAACACAGAGCAACATCAACAGGCACTAAAAGAGCCGAGTGTGTTTGCGATACACTTACAGCTCATAATTAAAAGTGTCTAACTGTCTCTAACTCTCTTACTGCAAACAAGGGTGAAACACGACGAGTCTGCTACCCTCCTCCAGAAATATCGGGGTTGTTCATATAAATTGAAATTGAGTATGCCCAATGGGAACAGAAAATGAAATCCTTCGCTCATTCCAAAGGCTCAGCTCATTTCTAAATCCTCTTCGAATACCATCAACGCTTCGATTTCTTTTGAGCTTCGCCGGTTCCAATTTCTCTCGATACCTGATTAACAGGTGCCTATGGAATATTGATTATCACATTTGCATCTCCCATAGACGAAACAAGATACCCCATCCAAGACCCATCCCGGCTAAGCCCCCTCTAAACGGCCATAATAACCCTAAAAAAGTACCTTAATTTGAAAGAAACTTGTCAGCAAGGGTTTATTGGTCGTCAGCCGGAATACAAGATGACACAAATATACGTGGTGTATTTAATGAGGAGCAGATTCTGGCGCCACTGTCGGTAAAAAAGGAAACAAAGAGATGAGCCGTGATACTTTCAGATTCAGATCTCTCGCCAGATAAGCGAAGAACACGAAAATCACATTGGACAAGTGGAGGTATAAGGTGTCCCTCGCCGTGGAAAAAAAAGGAGAGATTGGGCTGGTCCGGAAGGTGCAGAGGCGTAGGACATGGGAATGTGTCTGTAGGAGTCGATAAGAGTTTTGGGCCAGTCCGTTGTTATCTTGTTCGGTTTCGAGAACACGGACGTTTTTCTAAGAAATATCATTTTGTTGCGAGTTGTAGAGCCATTATCGCTCGATGGTCGCTTTCAACGATGGTACCGGAGGACGGGGAGATACCAATTCGATTTAGATCGTTGATAGAGATGGTTTGGGGTTTTCAAGGTAGATATGGCTTGAACTTCATGAAAATTAATTAAATCACCCCTAGGTATACATATGAGTATATTTCATAATTTATTTGATGGGAATAATATACGGCTGTTTATCTGAAATCATCGAATTCAGGAATGAAAATAGAAAAATTATACTGGATAAACTGATAGCAAGCCAACAAAACAAATTCATGTATCCCAGAGACCAAGGAATTTATCATTTGCAGTCGTAGACCGGTTTCGATCAATATCAGATCTCGTCAGTACGATTAGCAAAATGACAAAATCGATGTGAGAAACAGAAAACCTTAAAACATGAGGCAACGTGGATCTGAGAAAATTTCCCAAATAACGCCACCTGTCCGTTCCAAAAGCAACTGTGTCAAATATCTGTCGATCATGAACTGTTTTACCAACTCCCCAAACAAAAACATGTATGACGCGCCGTAAACATTACGAGCATATATGGTCACACATGGAATTTACGGGTTCAAGCTTCAACCTTATTCGTCTCAATAATTGAATTCAGGAATGAAAATAGGAAAATTATACTAGATGAAGTAATAGCAAGCCAACAAAACAATTCAATTCGATTCGATCGAAACCTGTCTACGAATGAAAATGATAAATTCGTTGGTCTCTGGGATACATGAATTGCTTTGTTGGCTTGCTATTAGTTCATCTAGTGCAATTTTTCTATTTTCATTCCCGAATTCGATCTTTTTGATGGGGTACTGAAAACTGGTCTAATTCAACCTAGGTAGGATGGGGATCTCCGCTGCCACTGTTTTCGGTACCTCGAGATTTACGAGGACCCTCTCCTCAGAATGGGTGGCGAGCTTTTCTTAATTACTTCAGCACCTCGCGGTCGGGACTCTCAAAGCCGTCAATAAATAAAAGAAACACCACCGTTTTTGTCCGAAAATCGAATGACGCGGAGTCCGTCTAAGGCAGAAGAAGAAGAACTTCTTCTTTTTCTTTTTCCGCGGCCATTCATGATGCATTCGGTCAAACTCCCAACAACTTTTAAATTATTTGTCTGCGTTGCCAGTCCTGATTTGAATGCTAAAATGCATCGCATTGTCTTCGGAGTGTTGGATTCCGAAACGGCTGTTTCGGGATATTTTTAACCCACGCTAATGTTAATTTATCGGGTCGCTGGAGAGGGGACGGCGCGGTCAAAAACAAGAATCGGATCGATCGGGTACAAAATTTTTCACGGCAACCACGAAAAAGGTGCGGAATATCTAATGAAGAATTATTTCGTTGGAGTCATGCGACTCACCACTGTTTGTCCTTCTACCATATCCAGGAGATGTTGAGGATATTTTTGGCAAAATTTTTCATCGAAGTTATGAAACCCAACAGGATGACATCCAATAAGTAATACCAGACCAGAGCCATCACGCGAAATAATTATTGCAGCGTATCAAACTCCAATTCGCAGGACGATGAGCTGACAAAATACTGTCAATTCACTTTTATGAACTTCAATGAATGGAATCACCGAATTATATTGAATATGTATATCAGAAAAACTAAAGTTTTTTTCTGTGTACCAAAATGAGCCTCTGTGTTCATTGTTAATATGAAAAAATACTATTAATTTATTTTTATGAACTTCAATGGATGGAATCACCGAATTATTGATTCAAACTCCAATTCGCAGGACGATAAGCTGACAAAATACTATCAATTTACTCTTATGAACTTCAATGAATGGAATCACCGAATTATATTGAATATGTATACCAGAAAAACTCAATTTTTTTTTGTATACCAAAATGACCCTCTGTGTTCATTGTTAATATGACAAAATACTATTAATTTATCTTTATGAACTTCAATGGATGGAATCACCGAATTATTAATTCAAACTCCAATTCGCAGGACGATGAGCTGACAAAATATTGTCAATTTACTCTTATGAACTTCAATGAATGGAATCACCGAATTATATTGAATATGTATACCAACAAAACTCAATTTTTTTTGTGTGTACCAAAATGACCCTCTGTGTTCATTGTTAACATGACAAAATACTATTAATTTATTTTCATGAACTTCAATGGATGGAATCACCGAATTATTAATTCAAACTCCAATTCGCAGGACGATGAGCTGACAAAATACTGTCAGTTTACTCTTAAGAACTTCAATGAATGGAATCACCGAATTATATTGAATATGTATACCAGAAAAACTCAATTTTTTTTTGTATACCAAAATGACCCTCTGTGTTCATTGTTAATATGACAAAATACTATTAATTTATCTTTATGAACTTCAATGGATGGAATCACCGAATTATTAATTCAAACTCCAATTCGCAGGACGATGAGCTGACAAAATATTGTCAATTTACTTTTATGAACTTCAATGAATGGAATCACCGAATTATATTGAATATATATACCAAAAAAACTCAATTTTTTTTGTGAGTACCGAAATGACCCTCTGTGTTCATTGTTAATATGACAAAATACTATTAATTTATTTTCATGAACTTCAATGGATGGAATCACCGAATTATTAATTCAAACTCCAATTCGCAGGACGATGAGCTGACAAAATACTGTCAGTTTACTCTTAAGAACTTCAATGAATGGAATCACCGACTTATATTGAATATGTATACCAGAAAAACTCAATTTTTTTTTTGTGTACCAAAATGACCCTCTGTGTTCATTGTTAATATGACAAAATACTATTGATTTATGTTTATGAACTTCAATGGATGGAATCACCGAATTATTAATTCAAACAACAATTCGCAGGACGATGAGCTGACAAAATACTGTCAATTCACTTTTATGAACTTCAATGAATGGAATCACCGAATTATATTGAATATGTATATCAGAAAAACTAAAGTTTTTTTCTGTGTACCAAAATGAGCCTCTGTGTTCATTGTTAATATGAAAAAATACTATTAATTTATTTTTATGAACTTCAATGGATGGAATCACCGAATTATTGATTCAAACTCCAATTCGCAGGACGATAAGCTGACAAAATACTGTCAATTTACTCTTATGAACTTCAATGAATGGAATCACCGAATTATATTGAATATGTATACCAGAAAAACTCAATTTTTTTTTGTATACCAAAATGACCCTCTGTGTTCATTGTTAATATGACAAAATACTATTAATTTATCTTTATGAACTTCAATGGATGGAATCACCGAATTATTAATTCAAACTCCAATTCGCAGGACGATGAGCTGACAAAATATTGTCAATTTACTCTTATGAACTTCAATGAATGGAATCACCGAATTATATTGAATATGTATACCAAAAAAACTCAATTTTTTTTGTGTGTACCTAAATGACCCTCTGTGTTCATTGTTAATATGACAAAATACTATTAATTTATTTTCATGAACTTCAATGGATGGAATCACCGAATTATTAATTCAAACTCCAATTCGCAGGACGATGACCTGACAAAATACTGTCAGTTTACTCTTAAGAACTTCAATGAATGGAATCACCGAATTATATTGAATATGTATACCAGAAAAACTCAATTTTTTTTTGTATACCAAAATGACCCTCTGTGTTCATTGTTAATATGACAAAATACTATTAATTTATCTTTATGAACTTCAATGGCTGGAATCACCGAATTATTAATTCAAACTCCAATTCGCAGGACGATGAGCTCACAAAATATTGTCAATTTACTTTTATGTACTTCAATGAATGGAATCACCGAATTATATTGAATATGTATACCAGAAAAACTCAATTTTTTTTTGTGTACCAAAATTACCCTCTGTGTTCATCGTTAATATGACAAAATACTATTGATTTATTTTTATGAACTACAATGGATGGAATCACCGAATTATTAATTCAAACAACAATTCGCAGGACGATGAGCTGACAAAATACTGTCAATTTACTTTTATGTACTGCAATGAATGGTATCACCGAATTATATTGAATATGTATATCAGAAAAACTCAATTTTTCTTCTGTGTACCAAAATGGCCCTCTGTGTTCATTGTTAATATGACAAAATACTATTGATTTATTTTTATGAACTTCAATGGATGGCATCACCGAATTATTAATTCAAACTCCAATTCGCAGGACGATGAGCTGACAAAATACTGTCAATTTACTCTTATGAACTTCAATGAATGGAATCACCGAATTATATTGGATATGTATACCAGAAAAACTCAATATTTTTTGTGTACCAAAATGACCCTCTGTGTTCATTGTTAATATGACAAAATACTATTAATTTATTTTTATGAACTTCAATGGATGGAATCACCGAATTATTAATTCAAACTTCAATTCGCAGGACGATGAGCTTACAAAATACTGTCAATTTACTCTTATGAACTTCAATGAATGGAATCACCGAATTATATTGAATATGTATATCAGAAAAACTCAATTTTTTTTCTGTGTACCAAAATTACCCTCTGTGTTCATTGTTAATATGACAAAATACTTACAATTTATTTTCATAAACTTCAATGGATGGAATCACCGAATTATATTGAATATATCAGAAAAATTCTTTTTTTTTCTGTGTTCCAAAATGCCCCTCAGTGTTAATTGTTACTATGGCAAAATACTATCAATTTATTTTTATAAACTTCAATGGATGGAATCACCGAATTATATTGAGTATATCAGAAAAACTGAATTTTTTTTCCTGTGTTCCTAAATGGCCTCCAGTGTTCATTGTGAATATGACTAAATACTGTCAATTTATTCTCATAAACTTCAATGGATTATATTTAATATATCAGAAAAAATAAATTTTTTTCTGTGTTATTTCGTTGGTGTCATGTGACTCACCACTGTTTGTCCTTCGACCATATTATTATTATTATTATAATAACAGCAAGAGTTGAGGTATTAACCTATATATATATATACTCAATTAACATTAAAAAAATGACCGAAGTGAATAAATGAAAAGTGAAAAATGACTACATTCACAAGATAAATGATCGAAACCAAATACATCGTAATCAAATAAACCATAACTATAGTCGATCATAGGCATTCTTGAAGGCATTGGTTTTGGTAGAGTCGACTATGCTGTCAGGAAGACGATTTCAATGATGGAATACTATTATATTAATATATTTTTAGCACAATTTTCACATCGAAGTCATGAAACCCAACAGGATGACATCCAAGTAATACCCAGACCAGAGCCATCACCCAAAATAATTATTGCAGCGTATCAAACTCCAATTCGCAGGACGACGAGCTTCCTGAGGCTGACCGCAGGACAGATTCGGGCGCAGGATCTCCACCGCGGTCCTTTCCGCCATCCCTAATTATTATTCATAAGCTCCGGGTCTCGATGACCGTTCCGGACCGTTCTTACATTAATTCATTCACTTTACACGACTGCCGGAGGATTAGGAGACGAGGGAGGGCCGATTGTATATTCCGGGGGATGTAACATACTCCATTATGTCAACACGGAATTGTCTTCGCGATGAGGATCGTCGGTATTAACAGGGTCATTCAGGAATCAGGATTGAAAGAGTTTACTAATTTCTGGAATAATATCACAACCTCCAAGACGGTGAGAAAGGTGGTTGGATTTTCCTAGAATAAATTCCCGAAGACATGTCTCTGTTTGAACATTGCGGGAAGCGCGCTGCGTGTCATTAAATTGGCGTTCATTCGAATATAACATAATATCTTCTAGAAAAAACTATGCATAAATAATGAATTTATCCCCTTTTGAAACCAACACCAATCCCTCCTGGACCATTTATCAGAATTATGCCTTCATATCTCAGCTTCCAAGAGGTGATTTCACCAGTTAATGATACATACATCTCCTGGAACGACATAGATATACATCAAGATCTAAGTACCAGCTTGTATCTCATATTTATCCAAAGTGATAGGTTCCATTGAACACGGGTAACGAATGTGACACAGAATTTCAACTAACGAGGCTACATTTCAATTTCTCTATGATCTCGAAATCGTAAATTGGAAACGGTTCAAAGCGTTCTATAATTGAGCTGGACGGGGAACTGTCATAACTCACGTCTCTATGAAGTTGTGCTCGGAAAATATTGTGTTGAGCCGGCTTGTTAACTATCCCATAGAACAGTCGGCATGACGATTTTTCCTAGGAAAATACCTTGGAGGTGTTCCCTCTATTCAACCTAAAACACGTATTTTGGTTCATTATTGTCAACTAGAGAAAAATTCATCATTTTCTCTATGACGAATACTGTCATTTAATTTTTATGAACCTCAAAAGATGGAATCCCCGAATTATATTGAATCTATTAGAAACACTAAATTTTTTTCTTCCAAAATGGCCCTCAGTTTTTATCTTGAATATGAAAAAATACTGTCAATTCATTTTTATAAACTTCAATGAGTGGAATCACCGAATTATATTGAATATATCAGAAAAACTCAATTTTGTTTCTGCGTTCCATGAGGGCCTTAAGTGCCAACAAATTCTGGAAAAACAAAATGAAATATTCATATTTATGTAATAAATACGAACATTTATCTTAAAAAATATAAATTCTTCAACTTGAAATTCAAAAATACATACTGCAGATGTAAAATAAAAATTTTTTGGTAAGTTGACTAGAAAACAATAATCGATAATCACAATCTCTGCAGAAAAAACCGCAAACTTAGCAAACAAATACTATTTTATAACCCTTCGAAACACGTACTAATAGTTTCGTACAGGGCCCGATGTAACAATATTCAAGAGTATAAAAAAATCACATCTTTGCCAGATGAGATTGAAGATTCAATGAAAACTATGAAATGTAACACTAAAATTTGTATTTTATAAGATTTCATTCAAAAAAGACGCTCTGAGAAGTGAGAACTCAAGTTTAAAAATACATATTTTCCGCAATGAACCAAACATATTTCTTCTTAAATTGAAAGTAACAATATTATTATGTTAAAATACGAATAATTGAATATATCCGATGCCAGAATAATGCCATAAAAAATAACAAATACTCAGTACAACTCACCTTCAATAGCACAATTTATGATGCTCGAATCCAAAAGCACAATGGCAAAAAAGTCAGAATATAAAAAAAAAACTCAAAACTTATATCACTTCAAATCTGGATACACACTAAACGAACATTGAAAATCAAATTTTTTGTTTGCTCATCTCTTCACAATTGAAAGAAATCAATATTTATGTAGAATAGAATAAAATTCCCCAATTTTTCTCCCACTTCATGAGCTCAAAACTCTGATTGGTGAATTTTTGTCAATACAAATCTTTTTTAAAATACCACAGATGTGGCCTAAAAATCTAAACAAATCGATCATTATGAACAATCATCATCAAAGAAGCCGCCCTTCAAAACAAGCTGGATGCGATAAGGGATGTAATGTAAACAACTCATAAAAGGGCCGTGCTTGGAATCGCATGACGATATTACCGATTCTAATATTTATGATCAGAGTGCGGCATCTTTTTTTATAACAATTGGACCATATTTCTCGTATTTCTGACCTTATTGCATTCCCATTTTGTACTTCGAATATCAAGGTTTCGAAATGTTGTGATCGAATTACTTACTTACGTTACCGTGTTGTCATCTTTGGAATGGATTTTTTCTGCTTGGCGCTCCTATTTTTTTATTTTTGATATTTTTTGGCGCCCCTCCGGACCTTGCGCCCGTGGCAAGTGCCACCCTTGCCACGCCCTAGATACGGCCCTGGGTCTGGCTATGCGATGTGGGAAAAATGTGGCTTGAATATATTATTCTCCATTAAATACGTAGTTTTGAAATTGTCAAGGAAACTAAATTTCAAACAATCATATTTACGGAACCCCTGGTCGAATTTTGCCCAATAAATAACTCAATCGCGGCATTCGAGATCCGAACTCATCCTGAAAATTTCGAGTTTCTAGGTCGTTCCATTCGAGAGTTATACGGCCGGCTGGACGGACGGACTGACAGACTCGAATTTTCCGACGGATTCGTCATCAGTGAGTCGAACCTTGTCGATTGAGACAATTTTCGGCTCAAACTTCGAGAAATACAGACATCGTGCCGCAAGGATATAGCCCTCGTGTAAGTAAGAACGAGCGCTCAAAAATTTCAACGAGATTCGACAAGTTTCTGTTTTCCGAAGTTAGAAAATAATTGCTTAAAAATTTTCTAGGGCTTCGATCCTTACAAAATTTCACAAGAACCTTCGTGTGGGCATCTTACAACCATCTACTGAGTTTTGACCATAAACGAACTAAACAGGCGCATTCAGACCTCGAATGTCTGAAAATTCCAAAATTTAGGCTTTTCCTTTCTAAAGTTCTCGTGTTTACGGCTGGACTGACAGAATTGAATATGACAACGAATTCGTCATCTGTGAGTCAAACCTGATCGTTTAAGACTATGCCTTGATGAAAATTCGAAAATAACAGGAATTTGGGCAAAATGACATAGAAACAGTCTCGTGAAAATCGTTGTCTAGTCATCTTCATACAGACTCATTCATTCAGAAAAAAATAGTAATTTCGTCTCCACCTAATCCATTCAAGCGTTTCCGTGATAACGTATGAAACCATCTAATGCGTTGTCACAATTAATCATTATAAATCAAAATTAAACGAAAAGTCGTGAACCTCATACTACTCCATTATTTTCGTCCGAGATAATCCGACACAGTTTTACATTTTAGACGAATTGTCGTTATTCAACCCTAACCGGCTAATGCAATGCGGTGTCGTCTAGGATAAATTGAGATGGATGCACTGCAGCACTACAATCTTGCCAAATTTAATTATGTATCAAAAACAGACTATGTGCAATTTGAGTTCGTTTATACGACGTTCTTCATGCCGGAGCCACTTTTCATGAGTAGGTGTCAAAACTGAAAACGTCTGGATTCTCAACGACAGTCTGTGGTGTTGCGGTGTTCAGACTCTGATGTGGTTAACCGAGAAGAAAGTAATTTTTCAAATCCAGAGGCTCACTCTGTATACCTTAGGCGGACAACACTCATAACGGTCAACGTATTTCGGACATCGAGTACAATCTCGATGTATGAGCGGACACGGCATCCCAACATCCACTGCAAACAACCTACAAATGAAAACATGTAAGCAGTAATTCCTGTCGGCGGTACGTAGAACATGGCTGCCTAAACCAGGGACTGTTTATTATATCGAATAGAACCGACGCAGAACAGGAAAAGCATCAAGGAACCGTTGTGGAACACAGTTGGCATGATATACAACAATGAATTAGG
This sequence comes from Aphidecta obliterata, assembly GCA_963966015.1. NCBI lineage: Eukaryota > Metazoa > Arthropoda > Insecta > Coleoptera > Coccinellidae > Aphidecta > Aphidecta obliterata. The sequence continues at coordinate 31,678,519 of OZ014428.1, forward strand.
ACCCTGGAGCGTACTTGCTACGAGTATGTGCATTATTTCCCGTACACGATGTTGTTAATGATGGAATTCGGATCTGATGCTGTTGCCTAGTTGTTTATGGGGAGTATCGCGAAGAACCAACAATGATTTGTTTTATGTATTATGAATACCGAGGAAAAATCGTATTTTTATGTTTCTATGTTAAATTTTTTTATATATGTAAGCAATTCTTAAACTTGATACCCCTAGAAATTGACATTATGAGGCCATGTACTTCAAAGTCAAGCGTAGATCTACTCTCTACTCTAAGAAGATGAACCCTCTATGGTCCAACCGGCATCGTTGGACGATTTAGAGGTTAGCGTTCTTCACATCTCAACCTGAAACTCGAACAGGCGTGCCATTGTTGTTTGTAAATACTACCACGTGTGAATCGAGCGATATTGATTATTGTGAAATAAACTATTCGTTCAACATCCTGAGTGTTTCTACTATTATTAAACTTACATATATCAATTTTTTTTTAGTTTTGTCTGAACTGGTAGACAATTGTTTTTTGACTCTATCAATACTATTCACGCTTCAATAAACTTTACTATCGAGAAAGAAAAGAATAATTCGATTAATTACTAATACTTATACTGCGTGAATTTATATTTCATCTACTCCTATTGAATTATATATTCATTATTCAACTACTTTTGAATTGATTAGTGTTTGTAAACAAACAACGTGAGTTATAATAACTCACTGCTATAACTCCTTGTCTCTGTGCTTCTAAACAAGCTGATTTTCTGAAAGGAAACAGTCCATTATTGGTATTGAGGGAAGGTCACTATTTTTGAGCGCTCTTACTACTTACACGAGGGCTATATCATTTCGTCACGATGTCTGTATTTCTCGAATTTTGCGCCGAAAATGGTATCAAACGACTAGGTTCGACTCACTGATGACGAATCCGTCGGAAAATTCGAGTCTGTCCGTCCGGCCGTCCGTATACACGATAACTCTCGAACGGAATGTCCTAGACATAGAAACTTGAAATTTTCGGGGTAGGTTCAAATCTCGAATGCCGCGGTCAAGTTCGTTATCGGGCAATATTCGCCCAGGGGTTCCGTAAATATGGCCGCTCGAATATTTGTTTTCCTGATTATTTCGAAACTATAGATTCGATCGGGCTGAAATTTTGTACTCAGATGAAGAATTTTGTCCAGCTCGCATGACCAAAACCATAGAAACTAAAGAAAATTATAACTTTCGAACGGAAAGGCCTAGAGACTTGAAATTTTCAGGATAGGTGTAGATCTCGAATTTTAAGGTCACGTTCATCAATGAGCAAAATAAGACTATGGGTTCCGTAAATACGGTCGTTAAAAATTCAGTTTTCTCGATAATTACAAAACTATGTATTTGATGGTGACGAAAATTTGTATTTGAATTGAGAATGATATATTCGAGCTACATTTTGTCCAGATCGCATGATCAGAACCATAAAAACCATCGAAAATCATAACTTCCGAACGGAAAGGCCTAGGGAATTGAAATTTTTAGGATAGGTTCGGATCGCGAATCTCGGGGTCACGTTCATCAATGAGTATAATTGGACAAGGAGTTCCGTAAATATAGCCGTTCAAACAATTTTTTTCCTGATAATTTCGAAACTACTTATTGGATTGGAATGAAATTTTGCACATAGATGGAGAATGATATATTCAAACTACGTGGGAAATTTTGTCCAAATCGCATTACCAAGACAATAGATACCGTAGAAAATTCTAGCGAATTATTGAAAAAAAAATTGGTCACCTAAGCACTGACGTGAATTCTGGATTTTCGCCTCAGTTTGAATTTTTTTTGACAGCTGTCAAAATCTTTCCAATTGGTTTCTAAAACTGAATAATGCGAATCTACCTACAAGGTGCATGTACGAGCGCTCAGAAGCTCCTGCCTTCACGGCAGTGCTTTTATAAATTTTTTCAAATTACGTTGATGTCTAATGTTATGGAAATCAAACCATGGTCATGTTATTCAAAGTTCAGAAAATTTAGAATAAAATAAATTCAAATAATATCACCAAAATTTAAGAACCTTCAAACATCGTATAGTCAATTTGGAAAGTTAGATCAATTTATGGATTGTTGTATTATTGTATTTTCAAAGAGGGTTCATTCTATTTGAAAGGAAAAATATGAATTGGTTAAAATGATTAATTTCAAATAGTTAAGTTCCGTTAAGTTATGTTTATAAAGATTGAAAATGTATCAAGAATGTTGGCATACCATGGTAATGCGATATTGAATAATTTGGAAGGGATAAAGCAGGCCAGTTGACAATTGTGAAAAATGTCAGGGTGAAAGAAAAGTATAATAAATAGTATTTGGAAGTTTATCAACAGTAGATTCGTGAATTGAATTGTTAGAATTGATTTGGCGAGTGAAGGAGATATCGAAACAGCGTGCTGGTTAGAAGAAGGAAAATTGGAATTGGAAATAGTAGAACGTAAAGTGAGTGCACTCACCCATTGAACGATTTTTCAGAGTTCAGATATATTAGTTTCTTTTGATAGTTGAATTTAGTTTTTTTTTTTTAGAATAAGAGGCTGATTATATAATTTTGTGAAAAAATTTCTTTTGATTGTTCTCCTTCAGAACCCTCCTTGAAATAGATTCTCAGAACAAAATAAAAATATATATACTTGAAACAAAATTCTTCGAATATTGTTAGTGGTTTTCGGAAATTTCAAAAATTTAATATTAATATCTTCAACAATAACACTAATTATTATTGTGAATGTTTTCCTGAAGAATATGAATTCAGATAGTGAAGATGAATTATTAGGTACTCCTTCAGAAAAAAGACAATGTTACCATATAGAATATATTGCCCGAAAAATCCCAAAACAAATATAAAGATGTATACAACAATTTTCAAGATTGGTGTAACAGTAAGAATATCAAGTCATCGTTCACAGAGAATGTTCTTTTGGCATATTTTAGTGAACTTTAGCACTAAACATTAAGCATCGCCCCAATGGACTTTCTACTTCATGCTTAAAAGCACGCTAACATAAATAATGCATTGTTATAGGTAACTATTAAGATTTGTAGATAAAGTTCTTTCTATCTTCTTGTATCTTAGCATTTATTGTTATAGTCGTAGATAAAGTATAGTATTCAACTTGCGGTAATGTAAGTCATAACTCACTAGATGAATTACAGCAAACTGCTGCAAACTTCATCTGCGTGAGTAATGACCTACATTACCGCTCGTTAAATAATATACTTTTTTTCATTCAATCTTCAGATTTTTCTATGGGAATTTCGGAAGATGCTATAGATTTTTCACTTACAATAACTAAAATGACCCATCTCCTCTTCCCCCATTTCCTTATGGCTATAACTAAATCACCCTTGATGCTTAACACTTCCCGCAGAAAGAAATGAGCATCTAAAATTCACAGCTGCCGCCAGAACGAAGTGAAGAAGGGCAAATGACAATGTTAACCGTGTAACATGTATAGAATATCCTCCCCGGGTAAATCTCCTATACTTTCCCGTGTCTTGGTCACCGGCAACGTCCTTGGTCAGCCGTCAGCCATCACTCAGGACGTTGCCGCTACACGCTTTTCTACTTAGCCTGCCAGGGTCTAATTGGGAGAGCGCTGGACACAGGAAGCGATCCCTCCTAGGGATGGAAAGGAAGGAGGCTGAAGAAATTTTCTCGAGACGACACGAATTGATTCCTGTTTCTGGGAGAGGAACGTACACACTTCACGGTTTTCGAGTCGGGTTTTTGGAAGTTAGTTGTGTACTGATTGAGGGGATGAGCAGCTTCACCATAACCTCAAGACTCACTTGCCGCGCTTCGCTCGGTCATAAATCTATATTCTTCCTTCAATTACCATAAGAAAACCTTTTTCCGTCGACCATAGAATAAAAGCTCATATTAACGCACTCGAAATCATCCATTAATGACCCCTATTAATGCATGATTTCTTGTATTAATGCATGATTATCATGGCAACCGATTATAAAATATTCAGTCGGAGCATAGATGCATCTATGTCGGAGCACGATCGAGCTGTCAAATTTATTTATTCGCTTTCGATCAGAATCTGATTTTATCCGTTACGCTACTACATAATGAATAACGAAGAAAATATCCCTTTGACACCGCCAGATGTGACGAAAACTGCTGAAGCAGCAACTTTGAGTCTGCTTCCTGAAAAGAGCCGCCATTTATATGAAAAAACCTATGCTGAATTCAGATCTTGGTGCAAGGACAAGAAGGTTCGGAACTTTACGGAAACGTTTTTGTTGGCATACTTTACGGGTATTGCAGAAATAGGGCATCTAGCAAGTTTATGGCCAAAATATTCGATGCTGAAATCAACACTAAATGTGAAAGACAATACTGATATAAGCAGATACCACAAACTGTTGATGTTTATTGAACGGAAAAGAGAGGGATATATCCCAAAAAATCAAAAGTTCTCGAAAAAGAACATGTGAGAGAGTTCATAGCGAATGCTCCTGATAGTGTTCTCTTGATGTCGAAGGTTAAATAAAACTCAATTGAATCGATATTCCAACTTATTCTCATTATCTCGTTATAGTGAAATAACTATCATTGTTTGATTTGTAGGTCGCTTCGATATTCGGAGTAGCGGGTGCATTGAGAAAAGATGAATTGTTAAGGTTGCAGAGAAAGGATGTACAAGATATGGGATCGAAATTTTTGTTGACAGTGAATTCATCGAAAACACATTCGAACAGGATATTCACTGTGGTGGATAATGATGAGCATACACTTTTAAACATAATAAAGGGATATATATCCTTGAGGCCAGCTCACACTCCACACGAAAGATTTTTCGTTTTTTATGAGAACTATAAATGCTCAACACAACCAGTTGGAATTAATACATTTTCTAAATTACCGTCAATGATTGCAAACTTTCTTAAATTAGATCAACCACATTTATATACAGGTCACTGTTTTCGGCGTTCTTCTGCGTCTATTCTTTCTGACAGTGGTGCAGATTTTTCAGCCATCAAAAGACTTGGTGGTTGGAAATCAACTTCTGTTGCAGAAGGGTATATTGAAAACTCCATTCAGAATAAAATAGAAACTGCAGAAAAAATTTTGTGTCATAATAGTTCCAAAGTAAATAATGCTTCAACCTCCACTTCATCCACACGTTCCTTATCGGACATTATAGGAAATGAAATAAATGTAAACTATTCAGAATGTCACAACATGTCCAATATTCCCTCTATGAATTTTTCGAATGGTTCTATAGGAAGCATAAATATTAATATATCGAAATGAACATAGAAATTTGTATTACGTCAAATTTGTATATCATGCAAAATAAAAATTGGTTTCGATCCAGAATTTATATTCAATTTCTGATGAGGTTGACGAAAAAATCTTGTAATCAACTCGTTTATTAATTCAGCGATTAATGGTCTCAAACATTAACGCGCTCGCTCCGCTCAAGCGTTAAAATATTGCGACCATTAATCGCTGTCATTAATAAACTAGTTGATTAAATAACTATTTAGCAATTTATTCTCTGCGCACTTCTTCAAGACTTCAAGATCCCCAAATCCATTGTCGCCTATAATCATCACCAAAACCAACAAATCTCTTCCTCCAACCCCGTAATCCCCTTTCGTCACTGTCTCCTCGGATCTCCTTGAATCATTAACTGTAATAGAGTGCGGAAGACCCGTGTCCAGCGGCCGGCGCTCACGTCCATCCATTATTCAGGGAGGTTGTGCGAGATACGCCAAGAAGCCGACGACAGTCCGTGTCACCTCGTGTTCCCGACGGGGCCGACAAATGTATCCCTCGTCCGAGCTGACCCAAAGGGCTTAGGAGGGACTTGTCGACGCCTGACACTTTCACCGCTAAATAAAAGAGAGAAAAGGGAAATGTATTTTCATTAGGGCGGCTTAACTGGAGGAGTATTGATTCCGACGCCCTTGGGGTGAGGAGGGATCGGCAGTGTTACTTTGGAGTCTGAAGATTTTTTTTGTATCGCAAACTTTCCACAGAATATTTGGGCAGTGAGAAACTCCTTTATTTTCGAAAATTAACTCACTTAACTCTTCCTCGTAGCACCTTCAAGTTAGAAGCATCAGTCTGCTGTAATAACCGTAGATATTCTATCACTTACAACGCTACAACAAGGTACCTAGATAGGACGGAACCCACGCACTGGATGCTCGATGGCAATAACTCAAGCATTTATCTTAAACGATCAGTGTTTGATATCGTCTACATAGTTTACCTGTCTACTGTTAAATGTATTAAACCGGACTTGAAATACTGGACTTCTATTTATTTCTGAAATGAAGGAGTCGCAGTCATATATTACCAGTATTTTTCATACGACTCAATATATTCAGTTGACGATGGATTTATTCTTGGTTTTGATGTTGAAATATATTTGCTGCCGATATATGGAGGTGGTGTGAAAATGTGAAAATAGATAAATAGCTCTTTTTTAATGCCTCTGATTCAAGAAATTTATCTTATAATTATTCAGGCTGCAAAGTTGCAAATGTCAACTTCGTTTAATTGATTTCAACAGAAAAGCAGTCATAAAAAGCAAAAACCATGCAAATAGAAGGAGGTGTATTATTTCAACACAAATATTTCTGAATTCAATTCTGACATCCAAATTTCATAACTCCCAAACAGTTCGGAGTGAAGCTTAATAATTCTATGTTCGATAGTTCTCCTTCAATGAATTTCAATTCGAACATAATTTTTGATCTTCTTTTTTTTGCGCGCTTGTTTCTATGATTAAGAGCGTTTTTCTGATATATTCATTATAATTCGGTGATTCCATCCAATGAAGTTCATAAAAATGAATTGACAGTATTTTGTCATATTATGAATTCTGGGGACCATTATGGAACACAGAAAAAAAAATTGATTTTCTCTGAAATATTCAATATAATTCGGAAATTCCATTTATTGAATTTCATGAAAATAAATTGACAGTATTTTGTTGTATTGACAATGAACACTGAGGGCCATTTTGAAACAAAAAAATTAATTTGAGTTTTTCTGATATATTCAATATAATTCTGTGATTTCATCCATTGAAGTTTATAGAAAAAAATTGAAAGTTTTTTTTATATTGACAATGAACACCGAGGGCTATCATAAAATTTAAAAAAAAATCGATGTTTTCTGATATATTCAATATAATTCGGTGATTTCATCCACTGAACTTTATGAAAATAAATTGACAGTTTTTTTTATAATGACAATGAACACCGAGGGCCATCATGAAACACAGACAAAAATTGAGTTTTTCTGATATATTCAATAGGTATATTCGGTCATTCCATCCATTGAAGTTCATGAAAATAAATTGACAGTATTTCATTATATTGACAATGAACACATTAAGGCCATTATGGAACACAAATAACAATTGAGTTTTCCTGATATATTTATTTTGATTCGGTGATTCCCTCCATTGAAGATCATAAAAAAATTACGAAAAGCACTGCCGTGAAGTCGGGAGCTTTTGAGCGCTCGTACATCCACCTTGTAGGTAGATTCGCATTTTCCAGTTTTAGAAATCAATTGAAGGAATTTTCGACTGCTGTCAAAAAAATTCTGAAACTTAGGCGAAACTCCAGACTTCATGTCAGTGCTTCAGCTGACCAATTTTTTTTCGATGATTCGCTAGAATTTTCTACGTTATCTATGGTCTTGGAGATGCGATCTCGAAAAAATTTCGCACGTAGGTTGAATACATTATTCCTGCAAAATTTCATTCCAATCCAATCAGTAGTTTCGAAAAAAATATTTTGAAGGGCCATATTTACGGAACCCCTATAATAACTTTGATCATTGATGAACGTGACCGCGATATTCGCGATCCAAACCCACCCTGAAAATTTCAACTTCTTAGGCCTTTCCGTTCGAAAGTTACAATTTTCTATGGTTTCTATGGTTCTTGTTATGCGATCTGGACAAAATATTGCTTCATCCACCTTGTAGGTAGATTCGCATTTTCCAGTTTTAGAAATCAATTGAAGGAATTTTCGGCTGCTGTCAAAAAAATTCTGAAACTTAGGCGAAACTCCAGACTTCATGTCAGTGCTTCAGCTGACCAATTTTTTTTCGATGATTCGCTAGAATTTTCTACGTTATCTATGGTCTTGGAGATGCGATCTCGAAAAAATTTCGCACGTAGGTTGAATACATTATTCCTGCAAAATTTCATTCCAATCCAATCAGTAGTTTCGAAAAAAATATTTTGAAGGGCCATATTTACGGAACCCCTATAATAACTTTGATCATTGATGAACGTGACCGCGATATTCGCGATCCAAACCCACCCTGAAAATTTCAACTTCTTAGGCCTTTCCGTTCGAAAGTTACAATTTTCTATGGTTTCTATGGTTCTGGTTATGCGATCTGGACAAAATATTGCTTCAATATATCATTCTCGATTAAAATACAAAATTTCATCTGGATCGAATCCGTAGTTTCGAAATTATCGAGAAAACAAAATTTCAATCAACCGTATTTACGGAACCCCTAGTATAATTCTGCTCATAGATGAACGTGATCACAACATTCGAGATCCACACCTGTCCTGAAAATTTCAAGTCCCTAGGCGTTCAAAAGTTACAATTTTGCTATGGTTCCTATGGGTCATGCGATCTGGACAAAATTTCACATGTAGCTTGAACACCTCATTCTCCATTTGAGTGCAAAATTTCATATCGATCAAATCTGTAGTTTTCAAGTAATCTGGGGAACAAAATTTTGAACGGTCATATTTACGGAACCTCCTGGTGGAATTCGGCCCATTAACGAACTCAACCGAGGCATTCGGGAACTGAACCCACACTGAAAATTTCAAGTCACTAGGTTGTTCCGTTCGAGAGTTATCGTGCTTACGGCCGGACGGACAGACTCGAATTTTCCGACGGATTCGTCATCAGTGAGTCGAAGATCGTCAATTGAGACCATTCTCGGCTCAAAATTCTAAAAATACAGACATCGTGACGAACTGCTATAGCCCTCGTGTAAGTAGTACGAGCGCTCAAAAATAAATTGACAGTTTTTTTTTCATATTGACAATGAACACGGAGGGCCATCATGAAACACAGAAAAAAAATTGAGTTTTTCTGATATATTCAATATACATAATTCGGTGATTCAGAATAATTGACAAAGAGCTGCTGTCATTTTCTGACAGCTGTAAAAAATTTCTTCAACTGGTTTCTGAAACTGGAAAATGCGAATCTACCTACAAGTTGAAAGAACAAGCGCTCAAAAGCTCCTGACTTTACGGCAGTGCTTTTTATAATTTTTTTTTACATATGGGGCATCGATGAAATGAAAATTCAGGTGTGCAACCCTTCCACTTGGTAAGAAAATGCAGTTTTTGAGCTGGTGTTGAGGAATTGTATTCATTCTGTGATTTTATATCTTAAAGTTTATAAAAACAAAATGACATTATTTGTTACACGGGTTCCTAAAATTTCACGTGAAATTCATCAAAATGATGGTGCGATCCATCTCCCATATCAAATAGTGTCTTGATATTATTGACGATGGTCGGTTTACTGTTGAGAGTTATCCGGCCTATTTTCTATGGACTTTTCTGAAAAAGTTCAGTCCAGGCCTGCGCGAATCTTGGGGAGGGAGAAGGAGGCGATCAAGGTGGTAAGGGGTGGTTTTTTACGGTTATGCGGGCGCAGTAATGAATGCCGCGGATGCTGTGTGAAGCTTAATTTTTATGGCGACCGCTCTACTCGCAGCCGCACTCTATCGAATCCGGGACTTTATAAAGTTGGGATCACTTTTTAAGGGATTTCCAGATTCGTTAACAGTTTCAACAAACTCGCTACATTTTCTTACCCCCCGTTTCCTTCCGCCCCCGCCGTTTTGCCAAGATAGCATTATGATTACTTTTGCAAGTTTTTTAATATCCACTACACCCTCTTCGCGTGGCGACACGCAATTTTCGGAATTTTATTTTATGGTGTCGTAGATTAGGGAGTTTTCGTAGAAGTCACAGTCGGCCGATTTAGTGACATCGTTATTTCGGCAACAGTTGCGTTGCTGTCATCTCAGGAAAAACTTTGTGTATGTAGGAAAACAAGCATATTAAATTTATTCTAGATTTTATATTGTTAGAGAGAAAGAGAGCTCCTTTTTTTTCGGAGATAATTCGAAAAAGTGGACAGTGAGGTAGCTGCGTAGCAGGTAAAGAGGTGAAGTTATTATTGACTCTTTTCCTTCAATTATCCAAGGAGAATTTCCGGAAAACAGCTCGAATACGGCGCTGATAAAAGTACCCCCCGTTTTTTTCTTCCAGAGTCGATTCCATTATACTTTCCCGGAGCTGTTAATCTAAGGAAGTATAAAACTTATGCAAACGAGCCTGCCGCGTGGTTTTACAAGAGACGTAATTTCGTAGGGGACGCCACGTTCACGCCACCGCCTTGTCGCTAGGCAGATTAAGACGCCTGTCATCTACATATTTGCCGGGTTACGAAGATTATTGAAAACTGGATGACGTGCCGGAGTCCCGGAAAAAATCGAACCGAGAATTATTTGATCCTATTTTCTTTTCTTGATAATGCTTTTTTGAACATTTTCCGTACAAATTCAGAAAAATAACACATTTTTTTTCATATATTCCAAGACACCCTATCATAATGCGCCTTTCCTCAGCGGGACGCTAGCGTCGGGCGTCCCTGCATCCCCGAAGAGATAAAGACGCCTGTCATCTCCACATTCTCCCTTTGTACAGAGAACAATATTAAAGAAACCGTGTCGATCATAATTTTTATTGAAAAGAAAAGGGGGCTCCTCTCTGTGGGTGTCAAATATGTCTTCTTTTATGAAAAGGAATGAAATACATGGGGAATATACAGGCTGTATAGTATAAAATTGTTTCTCTTTTTAATATTTCATTCTTGATATCAAACTTTTTCGTTTGGTTTTCGGTTAGTTAGAACGCCAACATCAGTTCGATGCAAAAACTGATCACCAAAAACTTTTTGGTACAAAATTTTAGAAAGAAAAATTTTTCATTTCAGGAAAGAAGAACATTAATGAATATAGTTCGAAGGTGAATATTTTGAATATTCATTAACATTTCACGAAAAATAATTTCTCTAGTTGATACTACACTTTGAAGATGAAATTTCTAACTACCCTTGTTTTTGGATGTCAAAATTCGAGGTTTCTTTATATGAAAATGTGTCGACTATTGTGAGGGTGGAATTCATCTGCTTATAGCTGCATTGTCTGGCTACCTAACGGAATCATTAGAAAGTTCTTAGAGCGTTCCTAGAAATTATTATTATTTTTGAGCGCTCGTACTACTCACACGAGGGCTATATCATTTCGTCACGATGTCTATATTTTTCGAATTTTGAGCCGAAAATGGTCTCAATCGACTATGTTCGACTCACTGATGACGAATCCGTCGGAAAATTCGAGTCTGTCCGTCCGTAAGCACGATAACTCTCGAACGGAACAACCTAGAGACTTGAAATTTTTAGTTTGGGTTCAGTTCCCGAATGCCTCGGTTGAGTTCTTTAATGGGCCAAATTCCACCAGGGGTTCCGTAAATATGGCCGTTCAAAGTTTTGTTTCCCTGATTACTTGAAAACTAAGATTTGATCGAGATAAAATTTTGCACTCAAATGAAAAATGAGGTGTTCAAGCTACATGTGGAATTTTGTCCAGATCGCATAACCAGAACCATAGAAACCATAGAAAATTGTAACTTTTGAACGGAAACGCCTAGGGACTTGAAATTTTAAGGATAGGTGTGGATCTCGAATGTCGTGATCACGTTCATCTATGAGCAAAATTATACTAGGGGTTCTGTAAATATGGTCGTTTGAAATTTAGTTTTCTTGATAATTTCAAAACTACAGATTCGATCGTGACGAAATTTTGTTTACTAATGGAGAATGATATATTCAAGCTACATATCTCCAGATCACATGACCAGAACCATAGAAACCATAGAAAATCATAACTTTCGAACGGAAATGTCGCGTTCGCGTTTATCAATGAACAGAATTATACTAGGGGTTCCGTAAATACGGTCGTTTGAAATTTTGGTTTCTCGATAATTTCGAAACTGCGGATTCGATCGAGATGAAATTTTGTATTTTAATCGAGAATGATATATTAAAACAATATTTTGTCCAGATCGCATGACCAGAACCATAGAAACCATAGAAAATCGTAACTTTTGAACGGAAAGGCCTAGGAACTTGAAATTTTCAGGGTGGGTTTGGATCGCGAATATCGCGGTCACGTTCATCAATGAGCAAAATCAGACTAGGGGTTCCGTAAATATGGCCGTTCAAAATATTTTTTTGCTGATAGTTCCGAAAATACTGAGCGGATTGGAATGAAATTTTGCACCTAGCTGAGTAATAATGTATTCAAACTACGTGCAAAATTTTGTCCAGATCGCACCACCAAGACCATAGATACCGTAGAAAATTCTAGCGAATTATCGAAAAAAAAATGATCAGCTGAAGCACTGACATGAAGTCTGGAGTTTCGCCTAAGTTTCAGAATTTTTTTGACAGCTGTCGAAAATTCCTTCAATTGATTTCTGAAACTGGAAAATGCGAATCTACCTACAAGGTGGATCTACGAGCGCTCAAAAGCTCCTGCCTTCACGGCAGTACTTTTCGTAAATTTTTTTGTTACAACTGACTTCTTGAAATTTTCCATGTAAGTTTCAACAGATATAGGAGATGTATAAAGAAACCGACCTCGAATTCATTATCAGCGTTGTGGAATTAAATTATTCTCAAAATCTCAGGAAGTTCGACAATGAAAATTTTCCCATACAAAAATTTTTGGCTTCGCCGTTGGATTTATGGTGCCCATAACGAAGAACATGTAATAATAATAATAATGATAAATTGGTTTATTTCTAGAAAAATAAACATTATACATCATCACAGAGGTGAGTTATATTACAACCTGTATGTGACTCTAAAGTAAAAAAAATTCTTGATACTAATCCAAGAGGATGAACGTTGAAGGAAAACAAAACATGATATGTATTCTTATTCTCCGCAAAGAATGTGAATTAAATATTTCGTGATGAAAATAAAGATGAGTTATTATGTACACCTTCAGAAATAAGACAATAAGCCAATGTTACCATACAGAATCTATTGCCCAAAAAATCCCAAAACAAATAAAAAGGTGTATACAACAATTTTCAAGATTGGTGTAGCAGTAAGATTATTTAGTCATCGTTCACAGAAAATGTTCTTTTGGCTCATTTTAGTGAACTTGGCACTAAATATAAAGCATCGCCCTTATAGACTTTCTACTCCTTTTTAAAAAGCATAATCAATAAAAATAATGCATTGTTATAGGTAACTCTTAAGATTTGTGAAAAAAGTTCTTTTTCTGTACTTGTATCATTTATTGTATTTATTTGTATTTATTTATTGTATTTATTGTTATAGTCGTAGATAAAGTATAGTATTCAACTTGCGGTAATGCTCATTACTCACTTGATGAATGCAGACTTCATCTGCGTGAATTATTACAGTACAGCTAGTTAAATAATATACTATTTCGATTATCTATTTATTGAAAATCATCAAGTAACCAAATGAAATTTTTCTGTATTATTCCGATATCTAGAAAGTTATCCCGAGAAGAAACCTCTTTTTGGAAGCCGGCAGCTCTCGCGAATGTGGCCCCGCTTGGCGCTTGGACTGGCCCATGTGGGCGACCAAATACCTTCATGTTCACGTCCGAATTTCATTCACAAAAAGAGTAACAATCGTCCTGGCTTATTGCCGTGGAAACCGGCTGTTGTAGATTTAATCGAGGAATATCTGTCTGGCCTTCTTGACGCCAGGGTCCATGTTCGGTCCAATTATAACACCTCGACAACCCGATGAGCGCGATGGGCAGGCCGACAACAGGACCCAATAAAAGTTTATGTCTCCAGATAGGGTTTCGTGGTCGTAAATCGACTGAAAAAAGTCAAGAGGAAGAGATTCATCAAAGTTGGAGATAAGAGAGGGCCAGGGGTTGGATTCGGAGGTTCTGCGGGAGTGAGAAGAGACTTTATGGTGGAAGGCTTGGATTATATTCCTGTCGAGATCTTTGGAGGATTTTGGCAGAAAGTTATATCGAATTCTGAGTATTAAAGTAGTACTCCGAGGAAGTCTAAATGGCTGCTCAAACTGTATTGTTCCACTGCAACTTCCATCGGGTTCAGATAAGTACAACAATGGTTTTCTCTTTATAGGAGCCATAAATCATTGCCACTAGATGGTGTTGAGATATCTGAAACACGATCTCGGAGAATGCGGAGAACACCTACATCAAGAAACGACGGACTTTTATGCATTCGTTCTGGAAAAAAATATAAATGAAACGGCCTAATTAGGCATATATTAGCGAGTCCCCAAACAATAAAACTGGTTTTTTATCGCCACCAATTTTTGTCCCCTGGAACATAACGTCGGCAGTAGTTCTTGGAATTTTTGATTCGGCAGTTGTGAGGATGAAGTGGAACAATTTTATTGTTGGGAATGGACATTTAATGTTCCAAGTGGTTTACTTGAGCATTCGAGACACTAAAAGTTCCAATAAAGTGAATAGTTTAGATTCGGATTGATGCAATTATGTGTACACTCCTCGGATTTTGCGTCGAAAGGTATCTTATGGGCGGACTGGTTGTTGGATGTTTTCAATATGTGTCAATTAAAGTTGGAGGACTCGATAAGAAATTGAGTGTCTTATGAGGAGGATAGTCTGTTTATTACTTAGGACTTCTGAAAGCTTCTGTATGAATTTATTATAATGTTAATGAAATTTCGTATTAAATGTATTGAAAAAACTTACTGAGTGGAATTTTGCTATTTCCAATAATAAATATTTCCAGGAACACTTCAAATGACTTCGTTCGGTAGCCAGAGAATGCAGCTATAACAAAAGAAATTCCCCCTACTAGAGTCGACACATTTGCATATATATAAGAAAACCTCAAATTTCTACATCCAAAAATAAGGGTAGTTAAAAATTTCATCTTCGAAGAACAGTAAGGATGAGGAAAATACTTTCTGGTGAAAAGCAAATTCATATTCAGAATAAACACCTCCGGACTAAAAAGCTTATAAACGTTTCTCCCCTCAAATGAAAAAAAAATTTTTTTGGGAAATTTTACATGTATTTTTTCGTCGATCTTTCTGAAATTTCGCAAATAATTCAATGTGACAAAGCTGATAACGAATTCGAGGTAGATATCTCCATACATCTCATAAACTTGTTGAAACTCACATGGAAATTTTCAAAAAATCAGTTGTTCAACAACAAAAAAATAAATATTTCTAGGAACGCTCTAAGAACTTTCTAATGATTCCGTTCGATAGCCAGAACATGCAGCTATAAGAAGAAAAAATTCACCCCTACAATAGTCGACACGTTTATAAGGAAACGTCGAATTTTGACATCCAATAATAAGGGTAGTTAAAAATTTCATCGTGAAAAGCAAGAACATATTCAGAATATACACCTCCGGACTATGAAGCTAACATGCGTTTCTGTCCTTAAACAAAAACAATTTTTTTGGAAAATTTTCAAAGAATCAGTTGTTTAACAAAAAAAAATGATAAATATTCCTAGAAACGCTTCAAGAACTTTCTAATGATTCCGTTAGGTATCCAGAAAATGCAGCTTTAATCAGAAGAAATTCATCCTTACAATAGTCGAAACATTTCCATAGAAGAAACCTCGATTTTAACATCCAAAAATAAGGGTAGTTAAAAATTTCATCTTCAAAGTGTAGTAGCGATGGGGAAAATAACTTCTCGTGAAAAGCAAGTGAATATTAAAAATATACACCTCCAGACTATGAAGTTAACATGCACTTCTCCCATAAAATGAGAAAAATTATTTTTGTGAATTTTCCATGTATGTATCCAAAAATTTTTGTTTGGGAAATATATTTTTCCGTCGACCAAAGAATAAAAGCTCATTTTAACGCAGTCGAAATCATCCATTAATGACCTCTATTAATGCATGATTTCTTGTATTGATGCATGATTATCATGGCAACCGATTATGAAATATTCAGTCGGAGCATAGATGCATCTATGTCGGAGCACGATCGAGCTGTCAATTTTATTTATTCGCTTTCAATCAGAATCTGATTTTATCCATTACGCTACTACATAATGAATAACGAAGAAAATATCCCTTTGACACCGCCAGATGTGACAAAAACTGCTGAAGAAGCAACTTTGAGCCTGCTTCCTGAAAAGAGCCGCCATTTATATGAGAAAACCTATGCTGAATTCAGATCTTGGTGCAAGGACAAGAAGGTTCGGAACTTTACGGAAACGGTTTTGTTGGCATACTTTACGGGTATTGCAGAAAAGGGGCATCTAGCAAGTTTATGGCCAAAATATTCGATGCTGAAATCAACACTAAATGTGAAAGACAATACTGATATAAGCAGATACCACAGACTGGTGATGTTTATTTAACGGAAAAGAGAGGGATATATCCCAAAAAAATCAAAAGTTCTCGAAAAAGAACATGTGAGAGAGTTCATAGCGAATACTCCTGATAGTGTTTTCTTGATGTCGAAGGTAAAAATAAAACTCAATTGAATCGTTATTCAAACTTATTCTCATTATCTCGTTATAGTGAAATAACTTTCATTTTTTGATTTTTTTTTGATTAGTAGGTCGCTTTGATATTCGGAGTAGCGGGTGCATTGAGAAAAGATGAATTGTTAAGGTTGCAGAGAAAGGATGTACAAGATATGGGATCGAAATTTTTGGTGACAGTGAATTCATCGAAAACACATTCGAACAGAATATTCAATTCGGTGGATAATGATGAGCATACACTTTTAAACAAAATAAAGAGATATATATCCTTGAGGCCAGCTAACACTCCACATGAAAGATTTTTCTTTTTTTATAAGAACCATAAATGCTCAACACAACCAGTTGGAATTAATACATTTTCTAAATTACCGTCAATGATTGCAAACCGTCTTAAATTAGAGCAACCACATTTGTATACAGGTCACTGTTTTCGGCGTTCTTCTGCGTCTATTCTTTCTGACAGTGGTGCAGATTTTTCAGCCATCAAAAGACTTGGTGGTTGGAAATCAACTTCTGTTGCAGAAGGGTATATTGAAAACTCCATTCAGAATAAAATAGAAACCGCAGAACAAAATTTTATGTCATAATAGTTCCAAAGTGAAAAATGCTTCAACCTCCACTTCATCCCCACGTTCCTTATCGGACATTATAGGGAATGAAATAAATGTAAACTATTCAGAATGTCACAACATGTCCAATATTCCCTCTATGAATTTTTCGAATGGTTCTATAGGAAGCATAAATATTGATATATCGAAATGAACATAGAAATTTGTATTACGTCAAATTTGTCGTTTATTAATTCAGCGATTAATGGTCTCAAACATTAACGAGCTCGCTCCGCTCACGCGTTAAAATATTTCGACCATTAATCGCTGTCATTAATGAACTAGTTGATTAAATAACTATTATCACTACATTTCAACTGAAAGCCCATTCGAACAAAATTTACGCCATTATGATCTAGGAACAAAATTAAGAAAAAACAAAGGTACCACCTAGATATAGCAAAACAAATATAACTAATAAAGGTATTTTGTGGAAAGACCAATGAAAATTCTCGAGCATCTAATTAGGCGAATGATTGAATTTCAACGTTTTGTGGGCTCATAAACCCAAGGGAACCAGATGAAATTAACGAAACTACCAGTCTGTTATCGAAAATAAAATTTTACGATCTGTAAACACCACATATATCAGAGAAAAAAGAAGACCCATACGAAGAGGGGAGGGAGGTAGGCAGTAAAATCCTCCGGTAAGCGATACAAAGCACGTCTTAACCGCTTCCACTCTATGTTACACCAATTAAAATAAGAACAAGGAAAAAACAAAAGGACGTTGACGACCCCAGACTGTCGCCAGAGCTGGGCGGCCATCTTGAAACCGGGCCTTGCTTGTTAACAGAATTTTTTTAGGAACTGGTTGCCGATACGGATAGAGGAGTGGTCGGGCAACGTCGCCCCGCCTTTTCTCAGGTAAGTCGATGATCGAACAAGGTAAGTCTACCTGTGTCCGCGTGTTTCTTCGATTTGTCCGTTGTTTCGACGATCCCGGCGAGCGGTCATAGAAGACCATGCCCTCCGGATTTATTTCTATGTCAAGGGTGGGTTCCACAAATCTGACATCGAGATGACACCAATTATTTTTCTTTATAGGTAAAGATCTATTTTTGAATAGAAACCACATAAAAGTTTGTGAATTCTGAAGCTCACCCTGTATACATCCCATAAATCCAACCGAAAATTTCCACGAGTAATCAAGAACTGTCGTCATCTCCATATTCACATATAATCAAATATCTTAAGCGTCGTTTCACCCCAACAAAGCGTCTACTCGACGGGATATTTTTCGCGAATCCATCTCGAAGAACAATTACGTCTTCCAACGCCTTGTATTGAATTATATTTCATCCGACACGTCATTTGAATGCGACGGACAAGTGACGTCGCATTCTTGTCTCATCGTTAACTTGAAGTACCAGGAGTTATTGGATCATGACCCTGATGGAGCAACGTTAATAAAGGATGTTTTGATGGTTTCGAGAGTTGTGGGAATTGCTGGGGATTTGAATTTGCGTGCGATGAATTTGTTTTTGACGAGTGAGGATATTCTGTTTTATAATATTCAAAATGCAGTCGTTCAAGGGCGAATATTATCTAATTCATTTTCAAGTGAAGAGGATGTGAAAGTCACCAATAAAAATTTTATGGAGAGTTGAATTTTTTTTTCATCAAACTATTCCAAAGGTCTATTAGAAAAATAATAAACCAAAATGAAATGAACAGGTGAACAACTAAAATTCATCGCTATTGGAGTATCTTCCTCGGTCGTTCGAAGTGTTTTACGACGGATATAAAATGACCGCGATGAAACTATCATAACTCGTCAACAAGTCATAAATGATTCGGGATGAGACTAGGCGTAATCTGCCAAACAAAACATCCCCAATCGACCGTGGGTTATCGAGCTTTACTAGCGGAGTAATTGTCTTATAAAATAGCAAGATTGATGCTGGATATTACTTTTTTTTTAGTTTGTCTGACAAGTTCTACAATATTCAATCCTGGGATATTCCCCGATGCTACAAAAAATTCGCGCATTGCCTTTGTTTTTGTATTCTATCATATTTTCAACAAGCATATTTGTCAGTTCCCCTCTTCTGCATGCTCCACTTAGTCCAATTATCATAGAAACTTTTTGATATAGATATGTATCATCTGATGCTCCCGTTAAAAACTTTGTGACATCTTGTTTAGTACAAATTTTGGATTTTTGAGCTCTGTTACCTTCTGATTTACGTTTTAGTAATGCAACCAGCTGTACTCGCCAATATTAACGTTTTTTCTTGTTAATAAAATACTTCTTATTATCGAATAATACGACCAGAGATAAGATGGTTTTCTTTCCTTAGATAAGCATTCAACGTAAGCCAACAATACTTTTTCATGAGTGATATTCTTGATTTTCTTAGTAGGACACCATTCTTCGTACCGATTAAACGCTATTTAATATACACTCCGTGATTTTTCCGGCAAAAGGGAGTCCACGATATTTCTCGTCATTTCTTCCAAATCAGAAGGCAAACTACCAGTTTCAGAATCACTCATTATTATTCAAATTATATTCAATTCTATGTGACAATTATTTGACAGCAGATATACAAATATTGCCGTATGTAATAGGAATCATAAACAATCATTATGGCACACGTGATTCACGACTTGTACCATAATGATCGTCTTTATAATCCTTATGACATAAATAACTGTTATAGAAAAATTAGGGTGGCGGTCCCAAATTTCAGTTTTTCACTCATATCTCTCAAACGGTACGTCGTTCGGTAAAACTTATTCTGTACAGAATGAAAGGTTTTCGAATTCCTTACAAGATTGTTTTCATCACTTTTTTCTGGAACCCAATCGCTAATTAAAAGTGCATCTCCCCTTCACGTTTTTTGAAGAATATCCCCTCCTAGAGCCGCAGCCTCCAAATTTTCTGCCATACTTATCGAATAGAAATCCAAGAGCATTAAATTTTCTTTATAATTCAATTCAATTCAATTTTTTATCATTGACGATATGAACTTCAAAATACAATAAAGTGGAATAGAAGGGTTTCTTCAAAACCCAAGTGTAAATCTGAATTATTCAGTGATTTTGGACCTGTCAATAGTACTGTATTGAATTGAATTTTATTGTGAAGGAAATTTAACTCCCTCCAACTTCATGAGAAAAAGGCTAAAAAGTGGAAGGCTGCGGCGTTAGAAGCGAATGTTTGTCGAAAAATGTGAGTTGAAAATGCACTGTTCGTTAATTAGCGATTTTCGACTGCAGATATATCAGAAACTGTTTGAGTTACAGAAAAAAAGAATTGAAACAATATTGTAGGGAATTAAAAAATATTTCAATTTTTATATCATAAATATTACTGTAAAACGCACTGTTTGGGAGATATAAGTGAAAAACTGGAAACTGGAACCTTTGTCCTTCCCCTCACTTGGGCTCTGAGTCTATACTCTTAAAACATACCCGAAAAAAAAATTTCGAAGTTGATTTGTGATAAACCAGCAAAATTCTATAAAGTTTCATTTCAGAGTTGTAGTTAAAAAAATTACGAGAAGCACTGCCGTGAAGGCAGGAGCTTTTGAGCGCTCGTACATGCACCTTGTTGGTAGATTCGCATTTTCCAGTTTTAGAAATCAATTGAAGGAATTTTTGACTGCTGTCAAAAAAATTCTGAAACTTAGGCGAAATTCCAGACTTCATGTCAGTGCTTCAGCTGATCAATTTTTTTCCGATAATTCGCTAGAATTTTCCACGGTATCTATGGTCTTGGTAATGCGATCTGGACAAAATTTTGCACGTAGTTTGAATACATTATTCCTGAGCTAGGTGCATAATTTCATCCCAATCCGATCAGTAGTTTCGAAACTATCAGGAAAAAAATATTTTGAACGGCCATATTCACGGAACCCCTAATCTAACTTTGCTCATTGATGAACGTGACCGTGAAATTTGCGATCCAAACCCACCCTGAAAATTTCAAGTTCCTAGGCCTTTCCGTTCAAAAGTTAGAATTTTCTAGGGTTTATATGGTTCTGGTCATGCGATCTGGACAAAATATTGCTTCAATATATCATTCTCGATTAAAATACAAAATTTCATCTCGATCGAATCCGTAGTTCCGAATTTATCCAGAAAACGAAATTTCAAACGACCGTATTTACGGAACCCCTTGTATAATGTTGCTCATAGATGAACGTGATCACGACATTCGAGATCCACACCTATACTGAAAATTTCAAGTCCCTAGGCGTTTCCATTCAAAAGTTACAATTTTCTATGGTTTCTATGGTTCTGGTGATGCGATCTGGACGAAATTTCACATGTAGCTTGAACACCTCATTTTCCATTTAAGTGTAAAATTTCATCTCGATCAAATTTGAAGTTTTCAAGTAATCAGGACAACAATATTTCAAACGGCCATATTTACGGAACCCCTGGTGGAATTTGGCCCATTAACGAACTTAACCGAGGCATTCGGGAACTGAACCCACACTGAAAATTTCAAGTCTCTAGGTTGTTCCGTTCGAGAGTTATCGTGCTTACGGCCGGCCGGCCGGACGGACGGCCGGACGGACAGACTCAAATTTTCCGACGGATTCGTCATCAGTGAGTCGAACATAGTCGATTGAGACCATTTTCGGCTCAAAATTCGAAAAATACAGACATCGTGACGAAATGATATAGCCCTCGTGTAAGTAGTACGAGCGCTCAAAAAGTAAACTTCGCCGAATTTTAGATTAAAATTCAGTTGAATCTTTATGATAATGCACACAAATGAAAAATATTGATTTAAATTTAAATTTTTTTCATCCAAATGAATACAGGGTGTTACCAAATATGTGCAAGATTGTTAGGGGGTAATTTTTTGACGAAAATTTTTAGGGGGTCTTCAATGTGGATAAAACCTCAAAAATTTTTTTTTTAAAAAAACTTACTTCCAAAAAAGAAAAAAATGTTTTTCTTGAAATTGCTGAATATTTGAAAAATTGCATTTTGTTGGCCTTCTCTACCAATAAGGCTAGCTATGAATAATTTTTGATGATCTTTCAATTAGGTTAACCATGAACCGGATATTCCACGTGGAGAGGAAATTTTTTTCAGAAATTTGATAATTCTATAATTCCATCTCTTGAGGTTAAAAAAAATGGCATTATCTGTCACACTAAAAAGCCGCTTTGGTTCACAGAATCTGTGGTTCGTTTTATATTTATTTGTTCGATAGTCTCGCTACATTGTCAGCTCATGTCGAATCCAAATGATCATAGATGAGTTAATTTTCCACTGAACAACACTTCAGTTATTCACCGTTGAAAGTAATGATTCATCAGTGATATCCCAGTCTCACAATACGTTTTTGAGCGCTCGTTCAACTTATATCATTTCGTCACGATATCTGTATTTTTCGAATTTTGAGCTGAAAATGATCTCAATCGACAAAGGTCCACTCACTGATGACGAATCTGTCGAAAAATTCAAGTCTGTCTGTCCGTATATACGATAACTCTCGAACGGAACGACCTAGAAACTTGAAGTTTTCAGGGTAGGTTCGAATTTCGAATGCCGCGTTTGCGTTTGTTATTGAGCAAAATTCGACCAGGAGTTCCGTGAATATGATCGTTCGAAATTTAATTTTTTCTATAATTTCAAAACTACGGATTCGATCGTGACGAAATTTTGTATTTTAATGGAGAATGATATATTCAGGCTACATTTTTTTCAGATCGCATAACCAGAACTTTTTTAAAATCCGAAGAATTATTGAATGAAAAATCCTTATATATTCTGTAACAGCTGGTTCGGTGGATATAGATTTGTTTCATGTCTCAATTTTTCAATTGAAACGTTTTTTTGAAGGGTTTTGTTCAATTTGTAAGCATTTTGGTGGTTGTTTAACATTGAATTTCTATTAATTTAAATATAAATTTTATTTTATTAAGATTCTATAATATCTGTAAAATGGCAAGACCGTTTATAAATAAATAAATGAATAAAATAAATAAACAGCTGATTCGGCATAATTAACAAATTTCTCCAATTGGTTTCTAGAACTGGAAAATGCGAGTATATCTACAAGGTGGATGAACGAGCGCTCAAAAGCTCCTGACTTCATGGCAGTGCTTTTTATAGTTTTTTCCTGAATTTCACTTGATATCTGGAATTTCGGATGAAAATATCTTGCACTCTTGTGTTGTTTCCGTGAAAGCATTTGTTTCTCGATAAAAAAATTATAAACAAACTCGTGCATTAAGAGATCTTCTGTTGAAGCCTGAAAATAAACAAAGGTTCAATTAGGCAACGCCACAAATTATTCCACCAAGCACACAAATCACCCTAAAACCCTCCAACGTATTCCGATGCCATTAACAATCCTCCCAGAGTTCCAGAGCTAAGGTAGACATCATGTCGTCTGCATACTCTCCTAAATCGAACGAAAAATATTTTTACTCCGGAACAGAAACGCGCTAAGTGGCACGAAACTTCACACAAACATGCAAATTCGGGTAACTAATTAGCCCAGGGCTGTCACTACAATATTTCGGTCGGGTTCAGATTTCCGGAAATAGAACAAGAAAAACCGGGGGAACATCCGTACCACACGAACCCGCCTTATTTAATGCTCCTCTGCTTGGAGGAGTCCAAAAATCCAAGTTTTCAGGAACAGAGGTCTCGGATGATTTATTATCATGAGGCGACGAAAGATTCTATATTTTTATTGGTTTTAAACTATACAAATGTTAACATTTGGAATTGACGCCAACATCAGACGAAATATTGAAATAACCTCCTGCTACGCCTCCTATTTTCGCGGGGCAAAAAACGATTTAACTACACCCCGCAAAATCCGAGGATTCAAATCCCGATTTGAATAAATTTGGGAAAGAAGTCGTTCCTTCTAATCCTTCCCCAATTGGCATCGGTACGCCCGAAGACGTCGGCGTCGCCGCCGAATGAAAATAAACCCTAAAACCTCTAAGACACCTCTAAACGTCATTAAGTGAAGCGGCCGTAAACATTGTGGGTTTTAATGGAATGAGACCGATACTTCGCCGAAATACGCCTGAGTCCAGGATTGGACTACAGGAGAATTATATTTGGGATAGAAAAAATCTAACACATAATTAATATGATTAGAGGCAGGGCCGTATATCCGATGCCAGAATAATGTCATAAAAAATAACAAATACTTGGTACAACTCACCTTCAATAGCACAATTCATAATGCTCGAATCCAAAAGCACAGTGGCACAAAAAAGTCAGAATATAAAAAAAAACTCAAAACTTATAACACTTCAAATCTGGATACACACTAAACGAACATTAAAATTTAATTTTTTTGGTCTTCTCTTCCCAGTTGAAAGAAATCAATATATATATAGAATAGAATAAGATTGCCCAATTTTTCTCCCACTTCTTGAGCTGAAAACTCTGATTGGTGAATTTTTGGCGATACAGATCGTTTTTAAAATACCACAGATGTGGCCCAAAAATCTAAACAAATCGATCATTATGAACCATCATCATCAAAGAAGCCGCCCTTCAAAACAAGCTGGATGCGATAAGGGATGTAGTGTAAACAACTCATAAAAGGGCTGTGCTTGGAATCGCATGACGATATTGCCGATTGTAATATTTATGATCAGAGTGCGGCAACTTTGAAAATTTTTCATAACAATTGGACAATATTTCTCGTATTTCTGACCTTATTGCATTCTCATTCTTTACTTTGAATATTAATGTTCCGAAATGTTGTGATCGAATTAATTACTTACGTAACCGTGTTGTCATCTTAAGAATTAGTTTTTTTTGCTTGGCGCTTATATTTTTTTATTTTTCATAGTTTTTGGCACCCCTTCGGACCTTGCGCCCGTGGCAAGTACCACCCTTGCCACGCCCTAGATACGGCCCAGATTGGAGGGCAAACTCGGTTAAGCAAAATTATTTTTATGCTTATTTGGTCCACCGCTCTCTAACTCTGCGAGGAACAGAGAAGCACAACATCATTTTGTGGTGACCTTTCGAGGACGTTCTGGATCATCCAGATCTACTGGAGGTTGCACCAACAGTTGAAGATGAGGGACGAAGCAAAAACTGTTCATAATAAGTACGAAGGCCATTGTGCAAAATGAGAAAATCCTCCATTTGCGTTAACTTTCTTCTCGATTCGACTCTGGGTTGCCCCCTTTTTGTCCCCCCTTTCTATCGGGGCTCGGCCGGGGGGATTACCATCGCATTTGAATAAATACATAAATATTACATCACCGAATTGTGTATAATTAAATTCGGGACGATAGAAACCCGTTTTCTGGATGCTAATTTCGCGCTGATTGTAATAGATGTTCCCGTTTCAATTTACAGGAGAGCCGTTGTGTTTCCAGGCCGAATTTTATAGTCTGCGGGTTTTGGGGGCTTTTCTACCGCCAATTGAATGCTCGTTTATGGACAGCCATCTTCGCGCGGTCGAGTAAAATCGTGGAAATCGATGGAGTGGCGAAAAAGATTGAATTGGTTCAGTCCTACCCATACTGAACTGCTAGAATTTTGCGCCTAAACGCTATACAAGGTGTCTACTTTTGAAAGGGCCAAACTTCAGTGAGATTGACAACAAAAAATGTCATATAACACAAGGTCCAAAAATGTTGACGAATATTCTTCAATTCAACATTTCAAGGAATATTTCAAGTTTTTCCATGAAATCAATTATACTTCAGTTATCCTTGTAGCCTCATCATTGCTGGAAACAGCAATAAATTTGCTACAGAAAGAATATCTATGTGCCCAAAAATTTTTTATTGCGGGCGTGGTAAGGAGATGAATATCACGATTCTGGAGTGAACAAAACCAGTCATATTTTTCCAATTGTTTTATCGATGGAAAATCATCGATTATGGACATGTTTTCATTCCAGCGAAAATACCCCATTTAGTTGGCTTTCGAATGACATATCATATTTTGTGCTTGCTGCTTATCTTCTGCCCTAATATCATTGCTAACAAGATAACAACGAAAAAGTCGAAATATGCCAAACCTAAATTTGCTCTATTTTGAAGCTCTTCATGATTGAATATTGAAGTAATTTTCATGAAAATCATGAATTTATCTTTCGATTCAAAATAATTCGAAGGAATAAACCAAATTTCAAAAATACAGATGAAAATATGTGAAGAAAACATACTTCTAGAGTAAAGTGGCCGATTGTGGAATATACCCTTTTGTTTTCATGGAAAAAAGATATGAAAACGACCATATTTATTTATAATTTTTTGAGTAGAGATGGGTTGAAGGGTTGTCAGCTCATTCGAAATCAATTTCACTGCGCGAAAAATAAAAAAATTAATGAAATCTGAAAGTTGTGAATTCTGTATCTGAAAAAATGAATAGGTAATATATGTATATCTTCATGAATTATATCTTTAAGATAATATCCAATATAATTCATTTGATTTTAACTTCCTTGTCTTTTTTACATCATCAAAATAGGGTATGGCGTGGTAGTTTGTAAAATTTTGAAGCAGCTAGATACCCCAATTTTTGGTTTCGCACTGCATATTTTGCATTTCTCATATCTTCTTCTTCCAATATTTGTTCTTTTAGGTTCCTTGAAGGCATTTTTCTGAAATAAACAGGTGAGTTACAAGGTATAGTATAAAAAGAATTTTTATGTGGAATAGAACCACCAATTTTCAAAATGAGACAAGAAAATATGTATTAGATAGACTAATAAAAGCAAGCCAACAATTCAATACATGTAACCCCATGAAACATCGAAATTTATCCTTTGCATCTGCAGACCGGTTTCGCCGTATTACGGCTCGTCAGTACAGATCAGCTCAGGATCCTGAGCTGAGTAGTAAGGGCCTCTTGAAATACTGCCCTTAGATTTAAATTAGCTCGTTAAGTTTACCAGAGGCGGACTAGGTTGTACATCTTAATGCTTACATTTTTAACACCTTGTATGATACGGAGTTAAAAAAAACAAATTTGGATACCTTGAACATTAAGCTAAAGAAAAGGTACTCTTGTTCATTGTCGATAAAATGAACCGTTTTCGAAAAACAAAATAATAGAAGACGTAACTTTTTTATTTCTAAAAAAAAGAACGATGAATTCTAATTATTATCATTATTATTTTTGTTAAGGTGCCTTTCTGGGCCAAAACTGTATTGTTAAGAATCTTTGTAATTTTGTCGGATTCAGTAAAGTAAACTTAAAATTTTTTGTTCCTTGAATAACTTTCGTATCACACTTTGTTGTAGACAAAAAAAATTACAATGCATGGTTCTTTTCACTAGAAATGAAAAAGTAAATTCTTTTATTATTTTGTTTTTCGAAAACGGTTCATTTTATCGACAGTGAACAAGAGTACCTTTTCTTTAGCTTAATGTTCAAGGTATCCTAATTTGTTTTTTTAAATCCTTATCATACAGGGTGTTAAAAATGTAAGCATTAAAACGTACAACCTAGTCCGCCCCTGATAAACTAAACAAACTAATTTAAATTTAAGGGCAGTATTCTAAGAGGTCCCTACTATTGTTTATCATATCAAATTTTCATTAAATTATATCAAGTAGTTTAAAATTTATTCCAGTAAAATGAATTTCCAGTAGCGTCATTTAGGGGGCCGTATCTCCGTAAGGAGGGCTGCTAGGAAAAAGAAATATGGGAACTTGTCATCTTATTCTTTTATGTTTTATCTGAATCCGAGAGATTTTCCACATTTTCCCGGGCACCCTGTATATAATTGTCGTACCTAATGAATTCAGAATGCAATCATAACAAAAATTTCAAGATCTTACCTCAGAAATTTTAAACCACCACAAGTACACGTTTGAATTAATTTTAGAGGTTAGGAATAGAAATAGACAAGGTTCAAGAGTTTTCATTGAGATAAAAGACGATATCAACACTCAACAGTATATAATAATACTAACAGAATACAGATGGCCGTTTTTGTATGGTCAAAACATTGGTATTCCACATTCACTACAACTATTTCACAATCGGCGTCTTTACTTTACTACTTATAACAATAGTTCGAAATGTCCACTGCCTTATTCAATACATTTTACACATCGTTTCCGCACTAAATCAACCACCCTGCAAACTTTGCTACGTTTCTGACGCATTTCTGCACGACACAAATTTATTCTTTCGATTAGATCCTCTCGTGTCTGAAAGCGAATTCGATATTCTTTTTGTTTTAAGGTGTTCCAGATATAAAAATCCAACATATTTTCATGAAATCTGTGTAATTAAAATTTAGTTTATTCCTTCAAATTCTTTTGAATCGACAGATAAATTCATGACTTCCATGAAAATTACTTCAATATTCAATCATAAGAGCTTCTAAATAGAGCAAATTTAGCTTTGAAATATTTCGACTTTTTCGTTGTTATCTTGTAAGCCATATGATATTAGGGCAGAAGACAAGCAGCAAGCACAAAAGTTGATATGTCATTCGAAAGCCAACTGAATGGGGTATTTTCTCCTGGAAAGAAAACATGTCCATAATTAATGATTTTTTATCGATGAAACCATTGGAAAAATATGACTGTTTTTTTTCACTTCAGAGTCTTTATACTCATCTCCTTACCACGCCCGCAATAAGAATTTTTTGGCACACAGAAATGTTTATCTTGTAGCAAATTTAATGCTGTTTCCAGATGTGGCTACAAGGATAACTGAAGTATAATTGATTTTATGGAAAAACTTGAAATATTCCTTGAAATCAAGAAATGTTAAATTGAAGAATAACAGTCAACATTTGGACCATGTGTTATATGACATTTTTTGTTGCGAATCTCATGTATGATCTCCCCCTGAGGTTTGGCCCTTTTAAAAGTAGACACCCTGTATATTTCACACATTCTTTTTTAATCAGGTACCCTGAGACACATTATGGTTTGACTAATATTTGTTACAATGGGCTCACATCTCTCTTTCGATTTCATCAGATTCATTTACACTAATGCCCAAATCACCTGCACACTTCGTCAACGTCGTCGATGTGCAACATCTTCCTATCCAGCTGGCGACTTTTATCCGCCTCTTATGATACCACATTTTCGTGTAAATGGTTCAGGTCCTCTTCCTCGTCTGCTGAACCTCAAGTTGTGGGTTTTATTGAGTGGTGATGTTCGAAGGACGCTGATAAGTAATCTGGTGTTAAGTGCGACTCGGTGCTACTGACATCTTCCATACGTGTCCCGAGGAAGGTATACGGAAATAGTTAACAAGGAGGTCTGGAACTTATAATTTATGGGACGAGATGTTAGGCCTTTCTGAAGATGTTTAGGAAATTTTGGGTTGGATTTATTAGGTGTTAACTAAGTGTGATGTGTGGGAATTTTTACATTACAATCCCCGAAAAATATAAGATCCATTCATGAGAAACTCCGAATGCTCCGATCCCAGTCATGGAGGCAAAAACAACCAGCACAATCGAAACCGACGACGACATTAAAAACGTCGGGGTCGGAGTTCAGCTCGAAAAGAAGACTCGCAGAACCACAGAAAACAATCAGAGACTCTCTCTCGCGGCTTATCAGGGTTGCCACCCACTGCGTCCCATAAAGCAGTCGGCAATCACGGGCCCGTTGTTGCCGACCTTACGACACGACTTCGGTAATATCGCTCCAGATTCGAGAAGACAGAGGCCGGATTGTAGATCGTAAATAAATAACTACATCGAGGAAACAAAATTGCGACACGGGGACATGACTGTTCGTTAACGATAATGGGAGAGGAAAAAATAAGATGCATGGGTTCACGAGCGCGATTCGCGAAGAAGAAGAACCGTGTTTTCTGTGGTTGGGAGCGTGAGATTTATATCGGTGATTTCGAACATACACTTATTTTTTAGATTTTGAAAATGAAAAACGACCAACTGTGTAAACCTGGAACAAGGGTCACAAGGAGTGTGTATATTGAAATTGATGGAAATCGGGGAAAATGCTCACTCAATTTAGATTTTTCCAGAATTCCATGATCTTTCCGATTTTTTTGTTCATTAGTTATGACAAAATTTCGAACATAGCGACATTGGTCTCATGAAAGGAGATAATTATCTAGTGAGAAAATGCGACGTTGCCACGTGTGCAGGAAATACTGCAATTTCAGGAATTGAAATTCGAGAAAATTCATGAATTTTTTCGTAGAATCTATTTTTTTCGGGGTGAGGTTGCTATATTTCAGAATTCTGTATATTTCATTGAAATATGTGAGAAATTTTGAGAACTTCCTCCTAATTTTCCCTCAATTTCCGATTTTCTTCGAAAAATTCGTCGAATCCTCGCTACAGGTTACAATTTTTAAGTTATCGATCTGAAATTCGAGATGTAGGTGAATCTTTAGGACTCCACAAAGTCTATTCAAATTGTTGTGAATCTAACATGCGAGTTCCGATTTTTCCAGAATTTCATGATCTTCTTCCGGATTTTTTTGTTTATGTTTCATGATTAAATTTCAAGCAAAGCTTCACTTGTCTCATAAAAAGGGGAGAATTATTCCTCTGAAAAAATGCGATGTTGCCAAGTGTGAAGGAAATACTGCAGTTTCAGGAATTCCCGAAATTCGTGAAAATTCTCGAAATTTGTCGTAGAATCTATGTTTTTCGGGCTGAAGTTGCTATATTTCAGAATTCTGTAAATTTCCTTGAAAGATGTGAGATATTTTGGAAACTTTCTCCCAATTTTCCCTTAATTTCCGATTTTCTTCGACGAATTCGTCGAATCCCCGCTACAGGTTACAATTTTCGAGTTATTGGTCTGAAATTCGAGATGAAGATAAACCTTCAGGACTCCACCAAGTTTATTCAAATTGGTGGAAATCTAACATGCGAATTTTGATTTTTTTCAGAATTTCATGATCTTCTTCCGGATTTTTTGTTCATGTTTCATGATTAAATTTCAAGCGAAGCTTTACTTGTCTCATAAAAAGGGAAGAATTATTGCTCTGAGAAAATGCGACGTTGCCACGTGTGGAGGAAATACGACAGTTTCAGGAATTCCCGAATTTCATAAAAAGTCTTGAAATTTTCCGTAGAATCTATGTTTTTTGAGCTCAGGTTGCCATATTTCAGAATTCTGTAGATTTCATTGAAAAGATGTGAGATATTTTGGAAATTTTCCCCCAATTTTCTCTTAATTTCCGATTTTCTTCGACAAATTCGTCGAATTCCCGGTATAGGTTACAATTTTCGAGTTATCGATCTGAAATTCGAGATGTAGGTGAACCTTCAAAACTCCACGAAGTCTATTTAAATTGGTGTAAATCTAACATGCAAGTTCCGATTTTTTTAGAATTTCAGGATCTTCTTCCGGATTTTTTGTTTATGTTTCATGATTAAACTTCAAGCAAAGCTTCATTTGTCTTATAAAAAGGAGAGAACTATTCCTCTGAAGAAAAGCGACCTTGCCATGTATGAAGAAAATACTGAAATTTCAGGAATTCCCGAAATTCGTGAAAATTCTCGAAATTTTTCGTAGAATCTATGTTTTTCGAGCTGAGGTTGCTATATTCCAGATATCTGTAGATTTCATTGTGAAGATGTGAGATATTTTGGGAACTTTTTCCCAATTTTCCCTTAATTTCCGATTTTTTTCGACAAATTCGTCGAATCCCCGCTACAGGTTACAATTTTCGAGTTATTGATCTGAAATTCGAGATCAAGATAAACTTTCAGGACTCCACGAAGTTTATCCAAATTGGTGAAAATCTAACATGCGAATTTTGATTTTTTTCAGAATTCTTCTTCTTCCGGATTTTTTTGTATATTTTCCACGATTAAATTTCAAGCGAAGCTTTACCCATCTCATAAAAAGGAGAGAATTATTGCTCTGAGAAAATGCGACGTTGCCACGTGTGAAGGAAATACGGCATTTTCAGGAATTCCCGAAATTCAAGTCTTGAAATTTTCCGTAGAATCTATGTTTTTTGAGCCCAGGTTGCTATATTTCAGAATTCTGTATGTAGATTTCATTGAAAAGATGTGAGATATTTTGGAAACATTCCCCCAATTTTCCCTTAATTTCCGATTTTCTTCGAAACTTTCGAGTTATCGATCTGAAATTCGAGATGTAGGTAAACCTTCAAAACTCCACGAATTCTATTCAAATTGGTGTAAATCTAACATGCAAATTCCGATTTTTTAGAATTTCAGGATCTTCTTCCGGATTTTTTTGTTTATGTTTCATGATTAAATTTCAAGCAAAGCATCACTTGTCTCATAAGAAGGAGAGCACTATTCCTCTGAAAAAATGCGACCTTGCCATGTATGAAGAAAATACTGAAATTTCAGGAATTCCCGTATTTCGTGAAAATTCTTAAAATTTTTCGTATCGAATCTATGTTTTTTGGGGTTAGTTCGCTATATTTCAGAATTCTGTAGATTTCATTGAAAAGATGTGAGAGATTTTTAAAACTTTCCCTTATTTTCTAATTATTTTCGGTACATTCGTTGTAATCCCGTTACAGGACACAATTAGCTTCATTTGTTTGATGAAAAAGGAAGAATTCTTCCTCTGGAAAAAAAGTGACGTTGTCTCATGTGACGAAAATACGGAAATTTCAGGAATTTCCAAAACTTGTGGAAATTCTTGAATTTTTTTTTTTAGAACCAAGATTTTTTCACTTCGTTCCATTGTTTTACGTGATTGAACTCAGCAGGAATGGACTGAAAATTTTTATTGAAATATGCGGTTTTCCAAGTGTTCCTCTGGAAAAATTGCAATGTTGCCACATATATGAATAATATGGAAATTTCAATGATTCACAATATCGTAAGGTATTCTCTATTTTTTCAACAATTGAGGAGAGTGTAGGAGAGAATTTCAGCATACTGAAAGTAACACATTGTCATACTCTTACTATTATCTCCAATGTATCTGATAAATAATAAAAATTAAGAGGAATAAATTCCTGGAAATTATCGATAAAGTTGCTCCTCTATTGGGAAATTATGTGTCAATTCAACAAGTCCCTTGTTCCGAACGGAAACCATAAAATTTTATTAATTTCTTCATTCGACCCATAAAATGCGACATCAAAGAAAAAATTCCAATTCTTATCTTCCACCAAAAACGACAAAAACACTATCAATTCTTCGAGATACACCCATTGCAACCGCCGACAAAGTTTAAATAATTTTTATCGCACAAGCTGATGTTGATAATTACAGTAAATTATTTTTGTTAGAGATGACGATGACGCTCTTCAACTTCTTCGATTAATTTATCTTAACTGCCTCGATAAATAACGTTAATAGCAAATATTAACTAATTGAATGAGGCTTAGATATCGACCTTAATCGCCTTATATTACAAACATCCTTAAAGATGTGATGAATGACAGTCTCAATCTATTACGCATAAATCGTCCCAACACTTTACTTGTGTCGAAATGAACTCTTCGGATACGAGATAAATCAATTGGTGATAAGATTAACTCTAGAGGGTTCCCACGTAAGTGGTTGTTTCCAAAGTCGGAATTTTTAATCTCGATAGTGTTCAACAGAAAACGAACGGTGTTGATCAATATTTACAAGGTGTCGAAAATGAGGAACAGGACCTTTGAGTGGTTCATGCTTGATGGTGTTTATCTTCTTGCGTCCTACGAGCGTTTGAAAATTAACAGGATACTCAAATGAGTTATTTGGGTTCATTCCATTCAGAAGAATTAAAACATGGAACCTCATGGGAACAAACCAACATTCGCCTATAGAAAAACGTAACGACCACCAAAAACCACTCAGCACACACGTCAACTCGAGCATGTTTGTTCCTTCCCATTCTTCGGCAACGCAGTCACGTGTCGCGGCCGAAACAAAGGATCATTTCCCGCGGCGGAAAAATGGCCGCTAAAAATAGGGGGAAAACGAAATAATCAGATAATGAATTCGGGGTAAATTAGCCGTTAAAACAAAAGTTTTATTACGCTCTGCAACCGAAAAATCGCCTAATTGCTTTCTTGGTCCTTTTCGAAAAACTCGCCGCCGATTTAAATATCCGAGTCGCCGATGACAAAGGCCTGATGGCACTCTTGATTTTTAAAGGGGGGTCTGCTGATTATTTAGCGGTAATTGTCTGGGAACTTCTTAAGATTGTCATTAGCAGTAATGGATGGGCTGGATTCAATTGGGACATCAGCGGTGGGATTCTAGCTTTCCTCCTGAATTAATTATTGCTTCTCAATTAGGATCGATCTGGGGGAAGTTTGGACAGGGCTCGATCTCGATCGGGCACTTGTTACGATGTGTTTTTCTGTTTCCGGAGTTTAGAACTCGGAAGGAATGAGAAGTGATATTGCAGCGATATTTCGGACCATTGTTTCACACACCCATCTGAATAGGACATGAAGATTAACCATGTTAACTAAATCCCCTCCTTGGGATCTCTAGCTAATTATTTTTCGCGTGCATAGGATGAAGGATTCGGATTGGCCGTAAATCAGTGCCGAAATTGCGAGCAATTCGTTAAGCAGCCAGACGTGCCAAATCTCGCCGGTATTAACTTTAACCCAACAGTTCATGTTGTTATTCCGGAAAAGCCGGAGTTGAAGACGAAATTGAAAAACGGCGACATGGGAATGAATTCCCTAGATTTATCGAAGAGAAAAGCCCCAAAAGCGATTAAACTGGTGAAACATTTCCACCGACGAAAATTCCAAGCAAAATCATAAAGATCATAATAGTTTCTTATTCAATGAGTGGTAATGTAGGTCATAACTCACGCAGATGAAGTTTGCAGCTCGAGCCGAAGGCGAGTGCTGTAATTCATCAAGTGAGTTATGACCATTGCCGCAAGTTGAATACTATACTTTCTTTACGACTATAACAATAAACTTCATTTACTAATCTCAATAGTTACCTCTGTAAACGATGACTTTATATTCTTACTGCTACACCAATCTTGAAAATTGTTGTATACACATTTATAGTCTTTTTGGGATTTTTTGGGCAATTAATTCTGTATGGTAACATTGGCTGATTGTCTTATTTCTGAAGGTGTACATAATAATTCATCTTCACAATCTGAATTCATCTTTTTCAGTAGAACATTCACAATAATAATTAGGTATCAACTTAATTTGAGAAAACGTCACAATTATTCAAGTGACCTCCCTTCAATATCAATAATGGAGAGTTTCCTTTCGGCCAATCGGCTCATTCAAAGCACAGAGCCAGGGAGTTGAAGTAGTGAGATATTTGGATATAAAGAATGTATTGTTATGGAAATTAAAACATAGTTATTTTTTTTATGATTTGAAAATAAACTCAAATAATTCACCAAATATGCATGAAATTTGGAAGTCCTCAGAATATATGAGCGGAAATCATAAAATTAAATTCTTAGTAAGATCCAGTAATAACTAAAGAAAATATATTTCGAATTTTTAGTCGATTCAGGAAATTCAACTCGTCAATATCAATTATCGATAACATTATTATATTTTCAAAGGGGGTTCA
Source organism: Aphidecta obliterata (assembly GCA_963966015.1). Taxonomy (NCBI): domain Eukaryota; kingdom Metazoa; phylum Arthropoda; class Insecta; order Coleoptera; family Coccinellidae; genus Aphidecta; species Aphidecta obliterata. Next base: position 31,714,203 of record OZ014428.1, read on the forward strand.
TATAATAAAAAATATGAATTGTTAAAATTATTAATAATATAGTATTCAATTGGAATTTATGTAAGAAAATCTGTAAAAATGCAATTTGGAATCATAAACTGGACAGAGTGAAGCAAGAATACTTCCTACCACGGAAAATTTGATTGAAAAATGAATGAGACAGTTGATCGAGAAATGTCAGTGGAAATCCTTCAACAATTTTGGTTCAAAATCGATTTTGTAATAAAGAAAACATTAGAATTCATTTTTAAAACCTTGCCAAGAAGAAATACAGTTGCAATTTGAAAGCTCGAAAAGTAAATTTCCAAGATTCAAGAATATAAGAGAGTTTTCTCATAAAGGGAAAGTGAAGAAACATATTTTGGACAAAGTTTTTTCCGTGAATGCACTCATCATTTATAATTAGTTAGATTTATTAATTTTTATTTTCTTTCCATAGTTAGAATTAGTTTTATAGAATTTAATTGTTAATAAAATAATTGTGTAAACATATTTCTGAATGTTCTTCTTAGAAACCTCCTTGAGGAAGAGTTTCGGGCAAATCAAATAGAATATTGAACAGAATTATTGAAAATTGTTATTGGATTTGAATTATTTTCAAAATTAAATTGCTTTAATTTTCACATTTGTGCCATAAAAGTATTTATCTATCTGAAGAATAATATACGGCTTTTTATCTGAATTGATCGAATTCAAGAATGAAAATTGAAAAATTTTATTAGATAAACTAATAAGCAAACCAACAAAACAATTCTTGAATTCGATCTATCTATCTACCTATTATAACTCACGGTGTTTGTTTACAGATACTATTAATTGCTCAAAAGTAGTTGAATAACGAATACCTATATAGTTCAATAAGAGTAGATGTAGGTCATAACTCACGCAGATGAAGTTTGCCGCGCGAGCCGAAGGCGAGTGCTGTAATTCATCGAGTGAGTTATGACCATTACCGCAAGTTGAACACTATACTTTATCTACGACTATTACAGTAAATACTGAGATACAAGTACAGAGAAAGAACTTTATTTACAAATCTTAATAGTTACCTATAACAATGCATTATTTATGTTGATTGTGCTTCTTAGCATGGAGTAGGAAGTCCATAGGGGCGATGCTTTATATTAGGTGCTAAGTTCACTAAAATATGCCACAAGAACATTCTCTGTAAACGATGACTTGATATTCTTACTACTACACCCAACCTTGAAAATTGTTTTACCTATACACCTTTATATTTGTTTTGGGATTTTTCGTGCAATATATTCTGTATGGTAACATTGGCTGATTGTATTATTTCTGAAGGTGTACATAATAATTCATCTTCACTATCTGAATTCATCTTTTTCAGAATAAATATTCACAATAATAATTAGGTATCAACTTAATTTGAGAAAACGTCAAAATTATTCAAGTGACATTACCCCCTCAATATCAATGAAGGACTGTTCCCTTTCGGCCAATCGGCTTGTTCAAAAACACAGAGCAGGCAGTTATAGTAGTGAGTAATTATAACTCACGGTGTTTGTTCACAGTTACTATTATTCGCTCAGAAGAAGTTGAATAATGAATATATAATTCAATAGGAGTATAGATAAAGATTATTTATAAAACCCCATCGTCACCAAAAAAAAAATTGGCGTCTACACCTCCTGTTAATCGGGAACCACGAACGTCGATAGCGTTTATTTTGAACAGAATGAATCAAGATAATGATCTGGGAACTTATCAGATGAGGTCCAATTAATTAATTAGAGAATGCTTCTGGAGCTGCGTAATTAGCGCTATCTTAAAGCGATAAATACCATAACTGTCTTCTTTTAGAGAACGTGTTGTGGGCTTCTTAATGTTGGGGGAAAGATCAATGTCTCTTTATTTCAAGACAGACAAAAATTGGCCTCAGATTTTTTCACAAAGAATAACATAGGAAAATCTCCAACCCCTCGAAATCCATATATTACACCAACCTGCACTCAAACCAATGATATCGCGCGACCATTATCAGTTGTTTATATACGACAAGGACCTTTTCCACATTTAGGAAAAGGATAATTGAGTGCCCCACCCTTATCCAACGCCCAATATCCTCATTAGGTTAATAGGGGGCGGGGCGTTCGAGAATGGTCAGCTTGATGTTTCGCTGTCACGCACTGCCGGCCTCCGATAAAAAGCCGATTCGGATTGCAAAACGTATTTGATTTGATCTTTGTTGTGTGTTTTCTCCGATAATGGCGATCGTGGTCGACCGACAGGGTTGAATTAAGGCCCCACCGCCATTCGTCAGTCTCTGGAACGTTCCTTGAGGAGAATAGGGACTCGTGGCCATCTAACCCACCATATTTGACGCCTGTAGCGCGTAGTCTCATATTGCGCGGTTGGTGGGTATCTTTCGTACGGTTGAAGGAGTATTTTCGAAATCTGTTAGATACGTCCCTGGTTTTATTATTAGTTTTTCCAATAATCCGGTCTACCTGCAAACAACAAAGTTGCGAACAAGGGACACAACTCTGGAACCCTGTATTTTATGTGAGTTCATCACGTGAACTGGGAATTAATGGAAGTTTCTTGCTTTCTTGAGGAGGTGTGGAATGCTTTAGGGTGGGATTAACCCTTATTTGATCACGAAGGGATACATTTAGGAAAAAAAATATCGGGAAAAGAATGGGATAAAATAAGGAAATAAAATTCATTCTAAGAATTTTTTTGGATTCATTTTCTTTGTGTGCGCATGCGCAATTACCATTGGATAAACCAGAAAGTTGTCTCATTTCGCCTTATGTGTTGTGAAATTTCAGTCTACATAAGAAAAAACCAGACAGGGCAAGACCTCCAGTGATTCCCACTTACCCACCTCATTCGAATACTTTTTCAAGTGAAAATTCGCCGGTTAATTAAACTTTTCTGAACACAGAGAGATAAACCAGTATATGCAGCGTATTAAATCATCAGGGTTAAAGCGAAACATGCAAATTTCGCAGGCTGCCAGATGAAAAGGAGCCCTTTTTCCGCCGGACGGACCGATGTTTTCGGCTGTAACCTGGAGATTACCCGTTTCGCCCGGTGGAGATAAGGCAAAAAAACACTTGTCGCAACACTGGCGACCCGGAGGAGTCACCCGCGTTTATCACCAAACTCCAGGACTCCTGAATAATTTGGGAAAGGTGCAGGAGAGAGGTGCTGATCTCCATAATAATGGGTTGTTTCGAAACACAGATTCCTGTTCAATTTTGCTGTGGGAAAACAAGAGTTTTGTCGTCGCTTATTGAAAATGAAATATAAAACAATAATAATAATGCTTAACAAACCTGATGTCTGCGACAGGACTAGTTTCTGGTTTCTCCTTTTTCCCAGAGATCTCCGAAAAAACACGAAATTTTGCGTTTTGATTTTGTTCCTGGATTTATTTGAGGACAAACTCCATAATGAATTGCAAATTTACATTGCTACTTTTGCCGCTCTTTCCAATGGCATTGGCATTTTTGTAATCCGACGTTTCGTCTTCGAGGTACTATCTGCTTGATTTTTTTTAATACGACCCTGTTGCTTTCATCACGGAATGTAAGCTTCTTTTTAATTCAAATTTGAAATATATTATTGTTGTCATCACTTGAATGGGTTTTTTATCTTGTTTTTGATATTATTAAAAACTTTTCTTCAGAATATCGGTAGGTACTGTTATGGAAATCAAAAATGGTCATATATCTTAAGGTTTCAAGAAATTAAAATGAAAAATAAATTAAAATTATATCACCAACCAACCTTCAAACATCTTAGTCAATTCAGTAAATTCGATCAATTTATAAATTATTGTAATATGATATTATCAAAGAGGGTTCAGATTGTTCAGTAGTAGGAAGAATGTGAATTTGTTCAAGTGATTCATTGTGGATGGTTTAGTTTAGTTGGTTATGTTTAGATTATAGAAAGAATGTATCAAGAATGTTACTATGGGAATGAGGTATTGAATAATATGGATGAAGAAGCAGGCGAATGACAATTGATAGAAAGACGTCAGTTGAAGGTTGATCTTTCAGAAAGTTTGGAGAAAAATTGGTTGCACAAGATAAAAGTATTGTTATTTGTATGTATTTGGACCTTTGTCAAGAGAAGGTGGATGTGAGGAAATTGAACTGCTAGAGTTGAATTGCTGAGTGTAGGAGTATCAAAGCGGCGTGCCGATTCTAAGAAGGAAAATTGAAATTGGACATTGTTGGCCATAGTGAGTGCACTCATCAATTGATCGTTGGTTTAGATATTATATTAGTTTTAGTTTCTTTTGATAGTTGGGGTTGTTTTCTAGAATTAGGTTATTGATTATATGTTGTTATGAAAAAATTTCTTTGTTCGTTCACCTTTAGAACCCTCCTTGAAAAAGAGTATCGGGAAAAATAAAAGTATATTGAGACCAAAACCGCTGTTAGTGGTTTTTTTATAAATTTCAAAATTAAATATTTATATCTGGAACGAACCATTACAGTACATGTTCGTATTTTCTATCGTCGAATTATAATATAGAAAGCCTCAATTTTTTCCCTGTATCGATTAATAAATTTCATATAGGAAAACCTGAAAATGGTACATCTAAAAATGGGGATTTTTGAAAGTTCCAACATCAAAGTGCAATAGCGATTGAAAATATTATTTCTCTTGGAAAGCAAATACATATTCATATTTCTCATCGTTGAATTGAAATATAGAAAGCCTCAATTTTTTCCCTGCATCGATTAATGAATTTTTAAACAGAGTAACCTGAAAATGGTACATCTAAAAATGGGGATTTTCAAAAGTTTCAAATTCAAATTGCAGTAACGATTGAAAAAAAATCTTTCTTGTGAAAAGCAAAAACACATACGTATTTTCATCGTCGAATTATAATATAGAAAGCCTAAATTTTTTCCCTGCATCGATTAATAAATTTTCATATAGGAAAACCTGAAAATGGTACATCTAAAATTATAAAATTTTCGAAATGGTATTTTATTAGGTATAAAATTCACAACTTTTTTCCTAGATTCGTATCTTGAACATCCTGTATACACTTTTATCATAATATAAACTGGCCTTGATTCAATACAGGAACTACACATGGAATTCCTTCTTGTTACCTCTGATATAAGATCTACACTTATTTAATTTTTTTTATTGTCAGTATAATATTGAAATTTCATACTGAAAATTTACTTATAATCGAATTATTTCCGTCTGAACAGAAATAAATGAAACGAATAATTCATTAATCACATTAACGTCTATTCCATCGAACTGGACATTTTGAAATTGCCATAATTATTCATTCCCGATATGTCATCACTATTTTGCATAATTAGACTTGTCAGGAAATATGTTAGTAATTGGATAAATAGCTAATTGAAATTTTTTCTCAGTTTCATTATGATTGATTAGTTTATGAACGCGAAATCGTGTATATTTTCCAATGTATTTAATGAGCTCTTGTTCTATGTTTAATGGTTATTTTATCAAGATTTTTTTCGTCCATGAATGTCAAGGATTGCCCGACAGAGCAAACAATAAATAATAAGGTAATATTGGAATTATTTTAATAATTGCGTTCGACGTAAACAAATATGGAATCTGATAATTTGGCAATTTTCGTGTGAATTTATTCAAGGAGATTTAAAAGAATTATGAAAGGATTGAACTGTATTCTATTTTTCATTCATTTTTTTCACGAAACTAATCAAGTTTCTTCATGAAAGCAGGGTACATTTTTCAGAAATGCACCCCTCACTTGTTACCCCCATAACTGTCGCTAGTTTCGCGATAGAAAGGCTGAATTTACATCTCAAAAGGCTTAGCTGAAAGTAAAACTGAAAAATTCTCCTCCCTGAACGTTGTTAGGCCATTAGAGAAAGTCAAGGATATTTGTATACAGACGATAAACGTAAAAAAGCAGAAAGAAGTGTTGACAATTAAATGAAACAACAGCCGAATCCTCTGGTAGCATTGTATTTTTGTCGCGAATGGCGGAATGGCCTTTAATAATGTAGTTTTCGAAGCAGGGACGGATTTTTTTTCTTGTTAAAAAAAAAGTTGTTCGTTCAATATAGGAGCTGTATATTTGAAGGTGTAATATTTTCAGTTTCGGGTCTTGTATGAATGTTCTGAATTATTCACTCGCCAACCTCTGAAATTCAGCTTAATTCGTTTCCCTTCAGAATTCATGTATCTCCCTCTCGTTTTTTTCGGTCCGGATCTGCGTATGCAGCAAAGCGAGTTCAGCCATGAAATTTGCATGGTTTGACGTCACTCAGCTATGGAACTTTATGTCAAACGCTTCTGGGACAAAGAAGGGAATTAACTTGTCGCGCGGAGTATCCCCATTTTATTATTCTTTCGTATATAAACTTCTCGCGTCCTATTTTTATTATTAATTTCGTGTTGGGGTTGAATTGCATTTTTATTATACTTTATATGTCTTCATCTGGTGTTTGCACCTGAATGTACGAATGATAACACATGCATTTTGTTGATGTTACACTTTTACACTACTGTCGAGGGTTTGGATTCCAATCATAATTCCTTTTCAATTGTAGTCAACGAATAATAAAGTGATATGTCTCTGACGGTATCATTTCTATTCCTCATTGTTTGCACCGGGGGGATGGTCCGGATGGAACAAAGGAAGCTGAAAAAGTCACATCGACCAGCGCCAGCACGTTTTCGGGCTTAAACACAGTCATGAATGCACTAATGTGGATTATCATCGGTGAATACAATCAAACGAATAAATAATGTAGCGTATGTCGAGTCGCAATAAATGATTAATCAATGAAATGGGGAGTCGCGATTGTGTTTGACGTCGTCGTGAGCTCAGATTACAGATACTGAGGTCTGTAAAAGTGCGAAAGGATGGTTGGATGGCGTAGTGCAGAGTAGGGAAGTTTTTTTTTCTTTCCACCAAATTTGGAATTGACGATCAACCTTAATAGAAGGTCTGAATTGATCTGAGAGGTTTTGGCAACCCCTGGATTCAGATAGAATCATTACTTCCTAGAATATGGAAAGATGCATATGTTTACCTTTCAACATCCCCATTTTCAATTTTTTGTATATAAAAATGTAAGTATTAATCGATGAAGGGAAAAAAATGAGGCTTTCTATATTTTAATTTGACGATGAGAAATACGAATATTCAATTGCTTTCCAAGAGAAATGATTTTTTTTAATCGCTATTGCACTTTGAAGTTGAAACTTTTAAAAATCCTCATTGTCAGATGTCCCATTTTCAGGTTTTCTCAAATGAGAATGAATGAATCGATGCTGGATAAATATTTAGGCTTTCTGTATTATAGTTAGACGATGAAAAATACGAATATGTATTTGCTTTCCACAAGAAAAAAATTTTTCAATCGCTACTGCACTTTGGCGTTGAAACTTTTGAAAATCCTCATTTTTAGATGTACCATTGCCAGGTTTTTCTATATGAAAATTTATTAATCGATGCAGGAATAAAAATGAGACTTTCTATTCTCTAATTCGACGATGAAAAATATGAATATGTATTTGCTTTCCAAGACAAAAGATTTTTTTAATAGCAATTGCACTTTGAAGTTGAAACTTTTGAAAATCCTCATTGTCTTGTCAGATGTCCCATTTTCAGGTTTTCTCAAATGAGAATAGTTGAATCGATGCAGGATAAAAATTTAGGCTTTCTGTATTATGATTAGACGATGAAAAATACGAATATGTATTTGCTTACCACAAGAAAAATTTTTTTCAATCGCTACTGCACTTTGGGGTTTGAAACTTTTGAAAATCCGCATTTTTAGATGTACCATTTTCAGGTTTTCCTACATGAAAATTTATTAATCGATGCAGGGGAAAAATGGAGCTTTCTTTATTTTAATTTGGCGATGAGAAATACGAATATGTGTTTGCTTTCTCGGAGAAATAATTATTCTAATAGCTATTGCACTTTGAAGTTGAAACTTTTGAAAATCCCCATTTTCAGATGTCTCAATTTCAAGTTTTCTTGAATGATAATGAATTAATCGATGCAGGATAAAGATTTAGGCTTTCTGTATTATAGTTAGACGATGAAAAATACGAATATGTATTTGCTTTCCAAAAGAAAAATTTTTTTCAATCGCTACTGCACTTTGGCGTTGAAACTTTTGAAAATCCTCATTTTTAGATGTACCATTGCCAGGTTTTTTTATATGAAAATTTATTTATCGATGCAAGGAAAAAAATGAGACTATCTATTCTCTAATTTGACGATGAGAAATTCGAATATGTATTTGCTTTCCAAGACAAAAAAATCTTTCAATAGCTATTGCACTTTGAAGTTGAAACTTCTGAAAATAACCAGTTTCAGATGTCCCATTTTCAGGTTTTCGTATATGAAAATTTATTAATCGATGCAAGGAAAAAAATGAGACTTTCAATTTTTTGATTTGACGATGAGAAATACGAATATGTATTTGCTTTCCGAGAGAAATAATTTTTTTAATAGCTATTGCACTTTGAAGTTGAAACTTTCGAAAATCCCCATTTTCAGATGTCCCATTTTCAGGTTTTCTTAAATGAGAATGAATTAATCGATGCAGGATGAAAATTTAGGCTTTTTATATTATAATAGACGATGAAAAATACGATTATGTATTTGCTTTCCACAAGAAAAATTGTTTTCAATCACTACTGCACTTTGGTGTTGAACTTTTGAAAATACCCATTTTTAGATGTACCATTTCCAGGTTTTCCTGTATGAAAATTCATTAATCGATGCAGGGAAAAAATTGAGGCTTTTATATTTCAATTTGACGATGAGAAATACGAATATGTATTTGCTTTCCAAGAGAAATAATTTTTTCAATCTCTACTGCATTTCGAAGTTGAAACTTTTGAAGATCCCCATTTTTAGATGTCCCATTTTGTGTTTTTTTTATAGGAAAATTATGTAATCGATGTAGGGAAAAATGAAGGCTTTCTGTATAATAATTCGAGAAAATTTTTTCGATCGCTACTGCACTTTGAAGTTGAAACTTTTGAAAATCCCCATTTTTAGATTTTTCATTTTGAGATTTTTCTATATAAAACTCAATTATTCGATATAAGAAAGATAAATATCCTATCCATGTATATAGTTCGAGGATGTTAAATACGAATATGTATTTGCTCTTCAAAATATTTTTTTTTAATCGCTACTGTTCTCCGAACTCGACAGTTTCGAAAATCCCCATTTTTCGAGAACCCCCGAATTCAGAAAAAATCATTATTTCCCATGATATAGAAAGATGCATATCTCAGCAACAACACAAAAGATCCTAAAACGTTATCGCCGTCGAACTGAATCACCGAGCTGATAAAATCCGGGAGCTGCCCTGTATCATAATGAAAAATTATGTAGTCTTAATTGAGGGGGCCCATATATAAAACGGGCGAGTGCTTTGGAAGTGTAAATAATAGAAAAGTGCAATTATCCGGCTGTAAGTGATCTGCACCCCCGTTGTCTCGAAACCATACAAACAATGGGGATGCTGGGGTGAGGGTGTAGATCTGATTGGACTTGGCATCTGTACTGAATTATTAAGTCTGCATGAGAAATACACCGCCGGATTTAGTCGTTGGCAATAGGACTTCGTCTTTTCGTGAATATTCAATATCAGAAGATATTATTCTGTGTATTATTATATTATTTTTCAAAATATGTCTTCAGAAAATATATTTCGAACAATGTACTGAAAAACACTCAATATTGCATAATAAGTGATTTAATTAATAATATATTGTAAAAGTAATAATATGTAGGTAGGGTGAACTAACAAATAAAAACAAAATTATAAGAAATTTTTATTCATTTATAAAGTATGTAGTAAATTTGTTATCTTTCAATTTCGAGTACAAAGTGTACCAAACTTAATTTGTCGAATAACTAATGTTTTGAAGTTTAAACAATCTTCACGTCATCCTTCAAGAAATGTCATCTGATGGCCCATAAATCGAGTTTAGGGCCTTTTTTTACTATTCAATTTCTAGATTCTACAAACCCAAAACGTGAACTGTAAAAATATCAGGGGGGGTTAGAATTTTTTTCCTCGAACATTTTATTGGAAATATCGAGCGACACCCTGTACACCGAGTCATATTCGTCCTCTCGTCCAGACAAGGCACCTTCGATCTGGAAATCCGGGAAAGCCGGTATGTTACAAGAACAATGAACTGTCGAACCTGGTGTCAGCGAATCGGGATAACAAACGAGCGTTGCGAGGCAATCAGGAACTATCCCGTCTTACAGGGAAGAGGCGGGAACGGGAACGTTGTCGAGCGGTGGGAGCCGCTGCTGATACCCTGACATCTACCCCGTGGGGTTGGAGCTCGGTGTTCATTGTACCCCCGAATTGGGACAGCTGTAACGGGATGTCCATTTGGATATATGGTATTAGTTGCTCTTTTGCGGGGGGGGATGATCGTTTGAACTTTACTGCGTTGTGGGAGGATCGATGGATGGGAGGTTGACCGGGATGGTCCCTTTGGTTCATTGTTTTCAATGATGAACTTTCGGGGAAAATTTTTTCAACCCTCCAGGAATTTAAACAGCATACTGGTTGTATCCGGCATCGATCCTCCTATCTCAAGAATCGATAAAAAAGTTATGGTGGTTAACTATCTAGCAAAGAATCATCAATTTTGGTACATGGAAATTAATTAAATGAAAGGAGGAAAGAAATTAATTCTATCTATTTAATTTGAGGACGTAAAATACGGGTATTTGATTTCCAAAAGGAAATTTTTTCAATCGCTAATGCATTTTGAAGTTGTTACTTATGAATATCCCATTCTGAAGTTTTTCTATATGGAAACAATCAATCGATATTGTAAGGAAATATATGATTTCTATAATTTAATTCGACGCTGTGAATTGAAAATATGTTTTTGCACCACATGAAAAAAAATTTTCTAATCGCTACTGCAACTACTGTTGATGTTGAAACTTTTGTAAATCCCCATTTTTAGAAGTCCCATTTTCAGGTTTTCCTATATAAAAATTAATTAATCGATGCAGGAAAAAAATTTGGGCTGTCTTTATTATATTTCGATAATTAAAAATACGAATATCTATTTGCTTCCCAAGAGAAATAATTTTTCTAATCGCTTCCGCAATTTGAATTTTTTTAATCCCCATTTTCAGATGTTCCATTTTCTATATGAAAATTAATTAATCGATGCGAGAAAAAAATTTCGGCTTTTCATATCGAAATTTGAAGATAAAAAACGAATATGGATTTGCTTTACACAAAAAATTTTTTTTCTCAATCGCTACTGCACTTTGAAGTTGAATCTTTTGAAAATCTCCATTTTTAAATGTCCCATTTTAGGGTTTTTGTATATAAAAATTGATTAATCGATACGGGATGAAGATTTGGGCTTTCTATATTATAATTGGACGATGAAAAAAAAAATATGTATTTGCTTTCCACCAAAAAATTTTTTCTTCAATTTCTAATGCAATGTAAAGTTGAAACTTTTGAAAATCTTCATTTTTAGATGTACCATTTTCAGTTTTTTCTATACAAAAATTAATTAATCGATGCAGGAAAAAAATTTGGGCTGTCTTTATTATAATTCGACGATTAAAAATACGAATATGTATTTGCTTCCCAAGAGAAATAATTTTTCTAATCGCTTCCGCAATTTGAATTTTTTTAATCCCCATTTTCAGATGTTCCATTCTCTATATGAAAATTAATTAATCGATGCGAGAAAAAAATTTCGGCTTTTCATATTGAAATTTGAAAATAAAAAACGAATATGTATTTGCTTTCCACAAAAAATTTTTTTCTCAATCGCTACTGCACTTTGAAGTTGAATCTTTCGAAAATCTCAATTTTTAAATGTCCCATTTTGGGGTTTTTGTATATAAAAATTTATTAATCGATACAGGATGAAAATTTGAGCTTTCTATAGTATAATTCGACGAAGGAAAAAAAATTATGTGTTTGCTTTCCACCAAAAATTTTTTTCTTCAATCTCTAATGCAATGTGAAGTTGAAACTTTTGAAAATTTCCATTTTTAGATGTACCATCTTCAGTTTTTTCCATATGAAAATTTATTAATCGATGCAGAGAAAAAATTTAGGCTTTCTATATTATGATTCGATCATGAAAAACACGAATATGTATTTGCTTTCCACAAGAAACATTTTTTTCAATCGCTACTGCACTTCATTTTTTGATATGTATACTATTTTCAGGTTTTACTGTATGAAAATTTAATAATCGAGACAGGGAAAAATTGAAGCTTTCTATATTTTGATTTGACGATGATGAATACGAATATGAATTCGCTTTCCACAGAAAAATTGTTTTCAATTTCTACTGCACTTCGAAGTTTAAACTTTTGAAAATCCCCATATTTAGATGCACCATTTTCAGGTTTTTCTATATGAAAATTTGTGAATCGTGCCCGAAAAAAAATTTAGGCTTTCTTTAATTCAATGCGACGATGAAAAATACGAATATGTACTTCCTTTCCGAGAGAAATAATTTTTTTAATCACTACTGCACTTTGTTGGAACTTTTTTTGGATTTCCCATTTTCAGATTTTATTATATAAAAATTTATAATTCTATGCAGGGAAAAAATTTAGGCTTTCCACATGATGATCCGACGATGAAAAATATGAATATGTGTTTGCTTTTCAATAGAAATAATTTTTTCAATCGCTATTGCACTTTGAAGTTGAAACTTTTGAAAATCACCAGTTTTGAATGTACCATTTTCAGGTTTTCTTGAATGAGAATGAATTAATCGATGCAGGATAAAAATTTAGACTTTCCATATAATGATTCGACGATGAAAAATATGAATATGTGTTTCCTTTTCAATAGAAATTAATTTTTCAATCGCTAGTGCACTTTGAAGTTGAAACTATTGAAAATCCCCATTTTAGATGCCCTTTTCTCGGGCTTTTTTTATGTGAAAATCAATTAATCGATGTAGGGAACACATTTAGGCTTCCTTCATCATGATTCAATAATGAAAAATTTGAATATATATTTGCTTTCCAAGAGAAATTAATTTTTTCAATCGCTACTGCACTTTGAAGTTGAAACTTTCGAAGATCCCCAATTTTGGATGTCCCATTTTCGGGTTTTTTTTATATGAAAATCAATGATTCGATGCATGGACAAAATATAGGTTTTTTTATTAAGAATCGACGATTTAAAATACGAATATGTATTTGCTTTACACGAGAAAAAAAAATATTGAAGATCTCTATTTTTAGATGACCTATTTTCGGGTTTTTTCAATATGAAAAATAATTTATCGATGCAGAGAGAAAATTCAGGCTTACTATTGTATAATTCGACGACGAAAAATGTGAATATGTATTTGTTTTCCAAAAGAAATAATTTTTTTAATCGCTACTGCACTATAAAGTTAAATCTTTTCAGAATCCCTATGTCCTATTTTCGGGTTTTTTTCATATGGAAATCGATTAATCGATGCAGGGAGCAAATTTGGGCTTTATCATAATTAAACGATGAAAAATGTGAATATGTACATACACTATACGATAAACGAAAAAGTAATAAATTATTTTCATAAATTGATTTGTTCACTAATATAATTAATAAATATGGTGTAATGTGAAAATTGGTGAAAATATTTGACATAAAGGTTTAGTTCTGAATTTGGTTCTAGAGAATTTTCAGTTTGTTAATGTCCTTTTGGATTTCCGCCAAATCTTCCATAGTGATAACGCTCACACATCTTTCAAATAAACAAAATTTTCTTATCTATTTATATATCAAATGAATCCAATTTCACAAATGGATATTACAAAGAAAATGGAGCAATTAATACTGAACCGAAGAGAATTTGTTGCAAGAAATAAAACAAAGAACAGAGCAAATAAAATAAGTTATGGTGAAGACATCAAACTATGTTTGAAACACAAAATAAAAAATTAATAAGTGGAATACACAATCTGGAAGAAAAATCCAGCAGATCCTGTTCTGAACCCAAGTTTATCACAGTCAATGTCATCATCATCATGTAATTTTGTTTCCTTCCATCTATGATTGATTTACGGTAAAAAGCACCTTCCCTCCCATTTTCTTTCATTTCTGCCCCACAATTTTTCCTCGAAGATTTCTCCCGAATTCCTCCATGCCCCCGTTCCAGAATCCCGAAATCTTCCCGGCGAATTCCAGATATTCCAATCATATCCGACCCCAAGTGCGCCCCCTCGACCTCTCCAACCCCCGCTAACAAACGGATCAACGCATGATCTACATAATAATGACATCCCATAGATTCCCCCGGGACACACGAGTCTAGGATTAACTCCAGATCCGGGAGTTATTAATTGAATGCGACTCACGTCCGTCCGTCATTGGTTGGCACTTCTCGCCCCGCTCCGGGTGTACTGGATATCACTTTATGAGATAACCAGGATACGTATCTTTTATTATATCAGGTTGGCCGCCGCCACTTAATTGAAATTGGAAATTACGACCCTCCATGTTGATTGCTGGTGGAGAGGAGGCTTAGTCCGTCCGGATTAGCCGCGATTCGCCGAATAAAAACACTACGTGTGTCGGCTCTGTTCGACTCCGGGACTCCGGCTGTGTAATTGTTTTTGTTCCGTTGATGGGGAGTCTATATAAGGGCGGATTTGCGACGATACAGGTGGATTCGGTTCGATATTTCGCACTTCTGCGGGAATTCTGTGGTGACCCGCAGGGATGTGTTCCTGGTTCGATGATATTTATTTGTATTATAGTCTACGAAGGAAAAATGACTGAAATAATCCGTGTAGTCGCAAGTCCAATAACTTTGTATTCGAAAATTTTTAGGTCCATAAAATAGTTATTTAATCAACTAGTTTATTAATGACAGCGATTAATGGTCGAAATATTTTAACGCGTGAGCGGAGCGACCGCGTTAATGTTTGAGAACTATTATGACATAAAATTTTTTCTGCAGTTTCTATTTTATTCTGTAAGGAGTTTTCAATATACCCTTCTGCAACAGAAGTTGATTTCCAACCACCAAGTCTTTTGATGGCTGAAAAATCTGCACCACTGTCAGAAAGAATAGACGCAGAAGAACGCCGAAAACAGTGACCTGTATACAAATGTGGTTGCTCTAATTTAAGAAAGTTTGCAATCATTGACGGTAATTTAGAAAATGTATTAATTCCAACTGGTTGTGTTGAGCATTTATAGTTCTTATAAAAAACGAAAAATCTTTCGTGTGGAGTGTGAACTGGCCTCAAGGATATATATCTCTTTATTGTGTTTAAAAGTGTATGCTCATCATTATCCACCACAGTGAATATCGTGTTCGAATGTGTTTTCGATGAATTCACTGTCACCAAAAATTTCGATCCCATATCTTGTACATCCTTTCTCTGCAACCTTAACAATTCATCTTTTCTCAATGCACCCGATACTCCGAATATCATAGCGACCTACAAATCAAACAATGATAGTTATTTTACTATAACGAGATAATGAGAATAAATTGAAATAACGATTCAATTGAGTTTTATTTTTACCTTCGACATCAAGAAAACACTATCAGGAGCATTCGCTATAAACTCTCCCACATGTTCTTTTTCGAGAACTTTTGATTTTTTTGGGATATATCCCTCTCTTTTCCGTTTAATAAACATCAACAGTTTGTGGTATCTGCTTATATCAGTTTTGTCTTTCACATTTAGTGTTGATTTCAGCATCGAATATTTTGGCCATAAACTTGCTAGATGCCCCTTTTCTGCAATACCCGTAAAGTATGCCAACAAAGCCGTTTCTGTAAAGTTCCGAACCTTCTTGTCCTTGCACCAAGATCTGAATTCAGCATAGGTTTTCTCATATAAATGGCGGCTCTTTTCAGGAAGCAGACTCAAAGTTGCTGCTTCAGCAGTTTTTGTCACATCTGGCGGTGTCAAAGGGATATTTTCTTCGTTATTCATTATGTAGTAGCGTAACGGATAAAATCAGATTCTGTTCGAAAGCGAATAAATAAATTTGACAGCTCGATCGTGCTCCGACATAGATGCATCTATGCTCCTACTGAATATTTTATAATCGGTTGTCATGGTAATCATGCATTAATACAAGAAATCATGCATTAATAGGGGTCATTAATGGATGATTTCAAGTGCGTTAAAATGAGCTTTTATTCTATGGTCGACGGAAAAACTCATTTATCTGATGGCATGTCATGATGACAAAGTTATTTCGCTCAATTTTGATGACATAAGGAAGCTCATTATGGTACATTGAGTCCCATAATTCTATATAAAAAACATGCGATGGTGTGATCAAACAAGTATTTTCAAAATGCGTAACTATGTACAAAACTATTTATTATAAATGGTAAAAGAGCAGTTACTACAATTTGCAATATTAATTCCAATGGATTCTAGAGTTTTTACATCAGTGGTTGATGTTTTTTGGTAAACTTCTTATTTCTATAAGTGATAAAAAAATGTCGATGGTTTGTGTTGCAAGCTCGTTTTTTCACATATTGTCTGACAAGTTCTACCATATTCATTCCTGGGATTTTCCCCTATGTTACAAAAAATTCCCGTATTACCTCTATTTTTGCAACAAGCACATTGGTCAGTTCCTCTATTCTGCATGCTCCACTTAGTTAATTATCATAGCAACTTTTTGAAATAAATATGTATCATCTGATGCTTCCCTTAAAAACTTTGTGACTTTGTTTAGTAAAAATTTTGGTTTTTTTATCTCTGTAACCTTCTGATTATATGTATAAAAGTTTGTGGGAGTGGAATAAGTTTGGAAAAAAGGACGTTAAGTAATTCCTTCAAGCGGCGTTTCGCAACGTTATTGTTGCTTCTTCAAAGCTCTACAAAGAACACATAGATAATATAAAATAAAAATGGAAAATGTAACATTAAAATACCTCGGAAGCGGCAAACGTCCTTCAATCTTCATATGATAATATGAATAAATATTTACGTGCTTCAATGTCGTACATTGATATTTAACTAGTTCACTCATTATCGAATGCACCGAAAAGACGGATCGCTCCCACCCCCACAAGTAAAACAATACACTCTAAAACAAATTATATAAATAAAATAAAAACATATCACACAACATTTAATTTCTGTACCGGGAAAATAAATTCAGGATGTTATAGTAGATGGCACTTAAACCCAAACAGTCTGTTCTAAAATTGACATTATCGGTTAACTGATTTACGTTTTAGTTATGCAACCAGCTGTAGGTACTTGCTAATATGGACGTTTTTTCTTGTTAACAAAATACTTCTTATCATCGAATAATACGACCAGAGTGAAGATGGTTTTCTTTCCTCAGATAAGCATTCAAAGTAAGCCAACAACACTTTTTCATGCGTGACATTCTGGATTTTCTTAGTAGAACACCATTCTTCGTACCGATTAAACGCTATTTTATATACACTCCGTGATTTTTCCGGCAAAAGGGAGTCCACGATATTTCGCGTCATTTCTTCCAAATCAGAAGGCAAACTACCAGTTTCAGAATCACTCATTATTATTCAAATTATATTCAATTCTACGTGGCAATTGTTTGACAGCAGATAAATAAATATTGCCGTTACAACCTGACGTTGTTAAGGAAATGGCAAAACACAGCTCACTATCCACACTAACCAACTAATATCTGAAACTGCACATATACTTACTCCTTTAAAAATAGTTGTCATTGTGACATAACTATTTTAGCTACATATATTTGCGCCAGTAGAGCCTCTCGAACGCAACTCGAAAATGGAAGTAGGAAAAAAGTCAAGCTCAGTAACACTAGTGTATGTTATATACACCGTTGAGCGTATTTTTTGGACTCAACCGTTCTCTCCTCTTCAATGGACTGTATTCAATGTGATTTTTTTTGAGTAATACATCACTTTCCGAACTCGCACATCCTGGATCACCATTGGTTACCTGGGTACCATAACGGACCGGCAACCAACCCCGTCGGGGTGCCAAAATTCGCATTCACACATTGTCGTATTAGGCATGACATTTCCAAACATCCCTTTCATTAAGAGAACCATTATTTAGATTAATGTTGCCCCCTATTGCGGTTTAGAAATGCAGGAGAGTCGCATTGGTCTGTTGCCAACTGCCAAGAGGGGCATCCCGTTAAAATACTACCTTTTTTTTATTCCGCGTACATTGTACTTGGCTACGTAAATGATACGTCTGCACCCCGCTGCGATCCTGAATGGATCTCGATCCGGAACGCACGGGATGGGATCCGTATGTTTAATGGACATCACTTTACATCTGTCTCAATTTGGGGGTACAATATGGGGACCTATGGCCGATGTTCCCCGTGTTTTAGCCGCGATGGCGGTGAGGTAATAAAGTCATACACGGTTACATATGACTGTGCGTGAGATACAATTAGATGCCTGTTTTGTGCAAGTGGCATGGGAGACGATTTCGACCCTTATAGGTTTCGGGATTAGATTTGATATCTATTATAATATATTAGAACAATTTATTTTCAGGAAGGGGACTCTCAAATATGGACATGTGAAAATTGGGATATATTGAAGTGCAGTAGCGACTGAAAAAAATATTTCTCGTGGAAAATAAAAACATATTCATATTATTCATCGTCTTGGAAATGGGACATTTTAGAACCAGGATCTTCAGGAGATTAGAATTCAAAGTACAGTAGCGATTGACAAAAAAATTTTCTCGTGGAAAACAAATAATTATTCGTATTTTTTATTGTCGAATCATAATTATATAAGCCTATATTTTGTCCCTACATCGAGTTATTAATATTTATATGAAAAAAAACCGAAAATTTAAAATTGGGGATCTTCGAAAGTTTCAACTTCAAAGTGCAGTAGCGATTGAAATAGTTATTTAATCAACTAGTTTATTAATGACAGCGATTAATGGTCGGAATATTTTAACGCGTGAGCAAAGCGAGCGCGTTAATGTTTGAGACCATTAATCGCTGAATTAATAAACGAGTAGATTACAAGATTTTTCCGTCAACCTCATCAGGAATTGAATATAAATTCTGGATCGAAACCAATTTTTATTTTGCATGATATACAAATTTGACGTAATACAAATTTCTATGTTCATTTCGATATATAAATATTTATGCTTCCTATAGAGCAATTCGAAAAATTCATAGAGGGAATATTGGACATGTTGTGACATTCTGAATATTTTACATTTATTTCATTTCCTATAATGTCCGATAAGGAACGTGTGGATGAAGTGGAGGTTGAAGCATTATTTACTTTGGAACTATTATCACATAAAATTTTTTCTGCAGTTTCTATTTTCATCTGAATGGAGTTTTCAATATACCCTTCTGCAACAGAAGTTGATTTCCAACCACCAAGTCTTTTGATGGCTGAAAAATCTGCACCACTGTCAGAAAGAATAGACGCAGAAGAACGCCGAAAACAGTGACCTGTATACAAATATGGTTGCTCTAATTCAAGAAAGTTTGCAATCATTGATGGTAATTCAGAAAATGTATTAATTCCAACTGGTTGTGTTGAGCATTTATAGTTCTTATAAAAAACGAAAAATCTTTCGTGTGGAGTGTGAGCTGGCCTCAAGGATATATATCTCTTTATTATGTTCAAAAGTATATGCTCATCATTATCAACCACAGTGAATATCCTGTTCGAATGTGTTTTCGATGGTTTCACTGTCACCAAAAATTTCGATCCCATATCTTGTACATCCTTTCTCTGCAACCTTAACAATTCATCTTTTCTCAATGCACCCGCTACTCCGAATATCAAAGCGACCTACAAATCAAACAATGATAGTTATTTCACTATAACGAGATAATGAGAATAAGTTGGAATAACGATTCAATTGAGTTTTATTTTTACCTTCGACATCAAGAAAACACTATAAGGAGCATTCGCTATGAACTCTCTCACATGTTCTTTTTCGAGAGATTTTCGAGAGATTTTTTCGGGATATATCCCTCTCTTTTCCGTTTAATAAACATCACCAGTTTGTGGTATCTGCTTATATCAGTATTGTCTCTCACATTTAGTGTTGATTTCAGCATATAATATTTTGGCCATAAACTTGCTAGATGCCCTTTTTCTGCGATACCCGTAAAGTATGCCAACAAAACCGTTTCCGTAAAGTTCTGAACCTTCTTGTCCTTGCACCAAGATCTGAATTCAGCATAGGTTTTCTCATATAAATGGCGGCTCTTTTCAGGAAGCAGAGTAAAAGTTGCAGCTTCAGCAGTTTTTGTCACATCTGGCGGTGTCAAAGGAATATTTTCTTCGTTATTCATTATGTAGTAGCGTAACGGATAAAATCAGATTCTGATCGAAAGCGAATAAATAAATTTGACAGCTCGATCGTACTCCGTCATAGATGCATCTATGCTCCGACTGAATATTTAATAATCGGTTGCCATGATAATCATGCATTAATACAAGAAATCATGCATTAATAGGGATCATTAATGGATGATTTCGAGATCGTTAAAATGAGCTTTTATTCTATGGTCGACGGAAAAAAATTATTCTCTTGGAAAGCAAATACATTATTCGATTTGCAATAACTCGAAAGCTCTCTACGGGTAGACACTGTCAGAAACCGATCTTGGGCAGGAGTGGTAGATCTTGGGCGTCCACTTCTCGGTCTTTCGGTCACGTTTCCAGTTTCTCGATATGGATGGACGAGCCGGGAAACTATGCTTTCACTAACTGCAACATCTATCTGATTACGTCCCGCCTCGATCATACCAATAGCCCTCCTATTGGCTTCATCCGCACTAAGTTTACGTCTAGATATTATTGCAAAACAAATTTTCAGATTTTGAATCAATGTTGATTGTAAGAAAGTAAGACAATAACTGATCCTAAATTCTTAAAAACGCGAACGACAAAAACAAGCCTGAACCTGAAAAGTTATCAAAATGAGGTGCAAAAAACCATTGAGATATAAGAGAGTAAACATTGGTTTTCTCATGAATTAACATTTCGTGGACTCGAATTGGAAATTTTTTAAACGGTCACAGAATTTCTTTTGTGGAACAGTATATACAGTATGTTCCTAAATTGGAGGTATAAAGAAGAAGAAGGAAGAGGGAAGATTCCTTGAGTAATTTTACGAAAAAAAAGTTCCATGAACATAGGATCGCAAACGTTTCGTTTGCGAGAACAGGGTGTTAAAGTTTGAATTTTTTTCAAGTTCTTTTCTCATAGTATCTACACTTCACAAGATATTCAATTGAAATTTGGCATATATATTACAATTGAGAGTTTACATCATGCGATATGCCAATTTCGATAGCAACAGGGTGATATTTTTTCTTGAACACTGTCCCCTGTTTTCATCCAGAACTTTTTTTGATGAGCCACTGTTGATTCTGAAAAATTTAAAAAGCAGCTTCGTTGTTATACTAAACTTTATGGTCTCTTGTAATTTTGTCTTATCTGCTACCGATTTCGAGAAAAAATGTTGAACGTTTCTCTCGAAATCGTCAAAAAAATCCAATTTGTCATAAAAATTCAGTTAGTAAGCTGTGGTGAATTAATTCATTGTTAGTTTCGACAAATCAAAACAAACTTTTTCAGTTGAAAATTTTGTTGTGGAGCGATTTTTATGGGACTTTTTTTTCCGAAAATTACTTGAGGAATCTCCTCACTTCGTTTGTACCTCCAATTAAGGAACACCCAGTATAGGTATCGAGGAGAATCTGGGTCGAATTTTTCAATTTAAATGTTCAGGAAAGTAAATTGAAAAAATTTAAAAATCAGTTTTTAGGTTTTTTCATCTTTCAGCGTCTTACTTCAGAATCTTTTGTATTCAGTCTCTCTCTATTCAGTTGTGTTGATTTTACTGGATGTTAATAGAAAATTTGATTTTTTTTTCCCGATGAATAGGATGAATTTTGGAGTTAGCGCTGGAACTTGGGAAAACCAGTACAAGTTTTTGATTTCACATCATCAAATTTGTATGCACCAAAGATTTCGAATAATTTGACATTTATTACTTTTTCGAATACTTCGTCTATTTTCTCTAAGGGTTCTATAAGTCTCAAAGGCTTTATATTGGAATTCTCCACCGATAGAATGGAGATTTTTCGATTCGCTCCCTCAAAACCATGAGAGCAAAAATTAACTTCGCGAAATCAACCGTGTCCTATCCCCCACTCCCCCATCTCCAACCCCAATTCCCAAATTTCTCATATCCTACGAACGTCGTTGGTCCCTGATATATTCCGGGGAGACTCGGGCGCGTCAACGCCGGCATGCAGATATATCGCAAATGGGTTTCATCATCCCCAATCTACATTTCGACAAACCCCGAAATGTAAACATTGAAAAATACTCGGGTCGGATGTAATATCGAGTCCTGGCGTCTAGCTAGCGGTTGCCAGGATGAGATTTGCAGGAATCGGGCGATCCCGGGGGCCAATTGGAACGCTCGTCCCGAGGGATGTTCGGGATCGCGCCCTCTCCTCACCCCCCGTCTGCCCCCTTCCGCGCGCCACCCCCTGTGTAGCGACTGGAAATGAGCCAGCATTTGAATTTCATATTTTCGAATCGGGGGGGGGGGTGCGGGGGAGTTTCGTGGGACGAGGACTCGGAATGTAATTTTGATGGCGAATGAGACGATGATTTTCTTCTAAAGACCGTAAAAACCTGAAATTGTTGTTCTGAGCCTGAAAATTACGAAAACCCGGATACTAGGCAAGATAATCATACGAAATCAGTTGCTACCCAGCAACCCAGCATTGATCCATAAATATTGAGGGGCTTGAGGGCTAAAAATCGAAGTATCCATTTGAAAAAAATTCTAATAGAATTATCCGATACTTGATGGAAATCCATAATCAAACTCACAATAGAATAACTAGTATGATTTAATAAGGTATAACTGAAGATGATTGCTTCGCATCGAAACACGTTTCGTGGAATTTAGCCCAATTTAGTGGAAATCATAGTAGTTATTCTATTGTAAGTTTGAAAAAAAACCATTGTTCGAAAATTATACAACGAAGAATAATAAAATTGAAAATATACAAGGTGTTCCTAAATTGAAGGTACAAACGAAGAGGTGAGATTCCTCAAGCAATTTTAAGAACAAAAATTCCCATAAACAAGGGATTGCAAAGGTTTCGTTTTCGAGATACAGGGTGTTTGAATTTTTTTCAGGTTTTTTATCGTAGTATCTACACTTCACAAGATATTCAACTGAAAAAGTTTAATTCAATATGTTAAAACAAACATTGAATGAATTCGCCACAGCTTACTAACTACATTTTTATGACAATTTGGATTTTGGATTTCGAGAGAATCGTTCAACATTTTTTTCTCGAAATCGGTAGCAGATACGACAAAAGTACACAAAACCACAAAGTAGAGTACAACAACAAGGCTGCTTTTTACATTTTTCCAAATTAACAGTGGCTCACCAAAAAAAAAGTTCTGGAGGAAAACAGGGGACAGTGTTCCAGAAGGAATATCACCCTGTAGATGCTATCGAAATTGGCATGTCACATGGTGGAAACAATCAATTGTGATATCCATGCCAAATTTCAGTTGAATAAATTGTGAAGTGTGGATACTATGAGAAAAAAATTATAAAAGCACTGTCGTGAAGTCAGGAGCTTTTGAGCGCTCGTACATCCACCTTGTAGGTAGATTCGCATTTTCCAGTTTTAGAAATCAATTGACGGAATTTTCGACAGCTGTCAAAAAAATTCTGAAACTTGGGCGAAACTCCAGACTTCATGTCAGTGCCTCAACTGACCAATTTTTTTTTCGATAATTCACTAGAATTTTCTACGGTATCTATGGTCTTGGTAATGCGATCTGGACAAAATTTCGCAAGTAGTTTGAATACATTATTCCTCAGCTAGGAGCAAAATTTCATTCCAATCCAATCAGTAGTTTTGAAACTATCAGGAAAAAAATATTTGGAACGGCCATATTTACGGAACCCCTAGTCTAATTTTGATCTCATTGATGAACGTGACCGCGACATTCGCGATCCAAATCTACCCTGAAAATTTCAAGTTCCTAGGCCTTTCCGTTCAAAAGTTACAATTTTCTATGGTTTCTATGGTTCTGGTCATGCGATCTGGACAAAATATTGCTTTAATATATCATTCTCGATTGAAATACAGAATTTCATCTCGATCGAATCCGTAGTTTCGAAATTATCGAGAAAACAAAATTTCAAACGACCGTATTTACGGAACCCCTAGTATAATTTTGCTCATAGATGAACGTGATCACGACATTCGATATCCACACCTATCCTGAAAATTTCAAGTCCCTAGGCGTTTCCGTTCAAAAGTTACAATTTTCTATGGTTACTATGGTTCTGGTCATGCGATCTGGACAAAATTTCACATGTAGCTTGAACACCTCATTCTCCATTCGAGTGCAAAATTTCATCTCGATCAAATTCGTAGTTTTCAAGTAATCAGGGGAACAAAACTTTGAACAGCCATATTTACGGAATTCCTCGTGGAATTCTGCCCATTAACGAACTCAATTGAGGCATTTGGGATCTGAACATACACTGAAAATTTCAAGTCTCGGACGGCCTGACGGAAAGACTCAAATTTTCCGATGGATTCGTCATCAGTGAGTCGAACTCTATCGTTTGAGACCATTTTCGGCTCAAAATTCCAAAAATACAGACATCGTGACGAAATGATATAGCCCTCGTATAAGTAGTACGAGCGCTCAAAAACTGGGAAAAAATTCAAACTTTAACACTCTGTATCTCGAAAACAAACCGTTTGTAATCCCATGTTTATGGAACTATTTTTTTCTTAAAATTACTTGAGGAATTCAGGAAAATCCTGTATATAGGTATAAAGTTACCCAATCGATTATTCCTCCCCTTAGACCTCTTTGGCGATAGTTCGTGGGTTATGAAATTTGCAAATTTTGCAAGAAGTAATTTTCAAAAAGGAATTCATTCGAGATTTATATTACTATGTATAATTTTAATGAGCTTTCAATCTTCAATGACGCACAAGTGTAGGTGTTCATTGTTTGTTGTTTTCCTTCATTCAGAATATTCAGGAAAGATAATGTTATAAGTACCTCTGAAGACGATCAATCGTCAATAATTAAAAATAGTTCCTTTCTAACTGTATGATGGGTCGGATAATCGTCAGTTGTAAACAAAGATTTTTTTTTGAAAACAAGGCTTTCGATTTGAAAAATATAATCATATATATAGGTATGAAGTTACCCAATCGAATATTCCTCCTCTTACACCTCTTTTCCAATAGTTCTCGAATGAATTTTGCAAGAGGTAATTTTCAAAATGGAAATTCAGTGGTTGAAAAAAATTCTTCTGTATCGAAATCGCCTTCTCATCGTTAACATCTCGGCGCGCCGGTATCGTCGTCCCCCGGGGGTCGCACGTCTGTATAGGCCGGCATCTCCCCGAGGTGTTGATGATGAACAGACCCCATCAGTCAGCCCCAATTGGTATTAATGCAGCGTTGGCCGCGCTGCGGACAGAACGGACGACAGACTGGTCAGCGAAACAGGGAATTGATATTAATGGTCTCCTAGAGTTGATGTTATAATACGGCCGGACCTAAGAAAACGGAATCCACCAGGTCCGGATCGACGCCGACGCCGTTTCAATAGTGAACCTATATTCGAAACTCCGATCCGATAAGAAAAACATGAATGCAAAAACGTAAATACTTGAATATAATTTCACATTAATTCAATCGGTCTGCCAGTTGGCGGGGTTGTGTGACGTCAGAATACATGACCAATATAGTTTTTTCTAGAGATGCACCCCAAAATTGGTATGACTCATGAAAACTGAGTGTATTGAGCAGAAATGGTGAATTTATCTGATCTGAAAAACTATTTTTAACTACTCCTGTTGAATAATATAGTCATTATTCAACTACTTTTGAGCAATAAATAGTATCTGTAAACAAACATCGTGCTCACTGCTATAACTCCCTGTGCTTCTGAATAAGCCGATTGGCCGAAAGGGAACAGTCCATTATTGGTATTGAGGGAAGGTCACTTGAATAATTTTGACATTTTCTCAAATTAAGTTGATACCTAATTATTATTGTGAATGTTTTGCTGAAAAAGATGAACTCAGATAGTGAATATGAATTATTATGTACACCCTCAGAAATAAGACAATCAGCCAATGTTATCATACAGAATTTATAGCCCGAAAAATGCCAAAACACATATAAAGGTGTAAACAACAATTTTCAAGATTGGTGTAGCAGTAAGAATATTAAGTCATCGTTTAGAGAGAATATTCTTTTGGCATATTTTAGTGAACTTAGCACTTAATATAGAGCATCGCCCCTACAGACTTTCCACTGCATGCTAAGAAGCACAATCACTATAAATAATACATTGTTATAGGTAACTATTAAGATTTGTATATAAAGTTCTTTCTCTGTATTTGTCTCAAGTTCTATAACAAATTGCCCGAAAACTTCAAACAGCTGAAAGAACAAAATTTCATCAAGAAGGTCAAAGATCTGCTGCTACAAAAGACCATTTACAGACTGGATGAATTTTAAAGTGTATTGTGTCTGTGAGTTGTTGTCATATTGTAATCGTATTATACACTTCTATTTTAATTTTGACAAACCGTGTAATTATTTTGACGGTAATTATATAATATACTAATATATATAATATATTATATAGTGTACACTTATATTATAGGTACATTTTATAGATAAATTATTATTATTATTATAGTATTTATTGTTATAGTCGTAGATAAAGTATAGTATTCAACTTGCGGTAATGGTCATAACTCACTTGATGAATTACAGCACTCACCTTCGGCTCGTGCTGCAAGCTTCATCTGCGTGAGTTATGACCTACATTACCGCTCGTTAAATAATATACTATTGATGTCATATAATCTCTTACCAAATTCGTTTTTTTCTCAATTTATTCGATTTGCGATGAACTAATTAAATCTATTGGTTTTCTGCTGACTTTCTTCATGAATTCAGTAAAAGAAGCTCGAGTATGACCCAGAAGAGAAACGAACCCATCTTCGTCCGGCACTGTCCGCCTCACAAAGAACGTCTTCCAAGTCCATTCAAAGGTTGTACACGTTATCGCTATTTTATTCATATGACAGGCTCCTTTCAAGCCGGAATTCACGTTATAAATGGTTGGTAAATTGATTTCGTGATCCTCCATCTGACGTTTATTGGCCATGATTAATATATTTCATCGGTCAGTCTCGTGAACGTACCCATTTGGGGTTCGTTTGAGAGGCTGCGTGAATGGCGAGATGATGAATTTGTATGTCAACAATGATGTTAATCATACCTTCTCGCTCGGTCCATTAAGATGATACGGGTCGGAACGAGGGCATTGTGAAATTGGTACATATAAGGAAGTATATTTTTGTCTGTAATATCCTTGTTGGAGTAGGGAAAATATTCAAAATTCAAATAATCTTCACCTGCTCCATTTTTCATCCCATATCTGAAAAAGACCTCAAGGTTGATACCATGTACATTTTGACAGCGCTCTGAAGAATTATTCGTTCCAGGAACGAACCCTGTGTGACAAATCTAAGGGTGGATATCTATCCTCGAACATGTTGACATTCCGTTTTTCTGAAAACTCAGCTCTCACAACATGTGACGAAGTGTGTTTTGACTATGTAAAATCGTAATATCAGGTATACGACTTCCCCCCTCTGTTTTAACATCAACCAGGAAGTGTTTACTTTATGTTGAACAGATATTGGATCCCACGAGAAAAAACAAATGTTTTCCAAACACACTTATGTTTCATATATGTGGAAGTAACCGATACTTTGTTATTTTGTTTGTGTTGAAATGTCAATTTATACTGACGTTTAGTGTGATTTCAAGATATTCATCTGAGGCGAACGCGTTTAAGTGTTTTGAAGTGATCAATTTCTCGAACGATGGATTTCATCGTCATGGAAAAAGAATAAATTCTGATGATTTCATTAATTTTTACTACCTATATACTATTTTGCTTTTGTATATTATTATTATTGAGCGCTCGTACCACTTACACGAGGGCTATATCATTTCGTCACGATGTCTGTATTTATCGAATTTTGAGCCGAGAATGGTCTCAATCGACTATGTTCGACGCACTGATGATGAATCCGTCAAAAAATTCGAGTCTGTCCGTCCGTCCGTCCTTAAGCACGATAACTCTCGAACGGAACAACCTAGAGACTTGAAATTTTCAGTATGGGTTCAGTTCCCAAATGCCTCGGTTGAGTTCGTTAATGGGCCAAATTCCACCAGGGGTTCCGTAAATATGGCCGTTCAAAGTTTTGTTCCCCTGATTACTTGAAAACTACAGATTTGATCGAGATGAAATTTTGCACTCAAATGGAGAATGAGGTGTTCAAGCTACATGTGGAATTTTGTCCAGATCACATGACCAGAACCATAGAAACCATAGAAAATTGTAACTTTTGAACGGAAACGCCCAAGGACTGTAAATTTTCAGGACAGGTGTGGATCTCGAATGTCGTGATCACGTTCATCTATGAGCAAAATTATACTAGGGGTTCCGTTAATATGGTCGTTTGAAATTTAGTTTTCTTGATAATTTCAAAACTACAGATTCGATCGTGACGAAATTTTGTATACTAATGGAGAATGATATATTCAAGCTACATTTCTCCAGATCACATGACCAGAACCATAGAAACTATAGAAAATCCTAACTTTCGAACGGAAAGGCCTAGGGACTTGAAATTTTCAGGATAGGTGTGGATCTGAAATGTCGCGTTCACGTTTATCAATGAGCAGAATTATATTAGGGGTTCCGAAAATA
The DNA here is from genome assembly GCA_963966015.1 of Aphidecta obliterata. Taxonomy (NCBI): domain Eukaryota; kingdom Metazoa; phylum Arthropoda; class Insecta; order Coleoptera; family Coccinellidae; genus Aphidecta; species Aphidecta obliterata. Next base: position 31,743,027 of record OZ014428.1, read on the forward strand.
CGATCGTTTGAAATTTTGTTTTCTCGATAATTTCGAAACTACGGATTCGATCGATTTTGTATTTTAAACGAGAATGATATATCAAAGCAACATTTTGTCCAGATCGCATGACCAGATCAGATTATAACTTCCCGATGGAAAGGCCTAGGAACTTGAAATTTTCAGGGTGGGTTTGGATCGCGAATTTCACGATCACGTTCATCAATGAGCAAAATTAGACTAGGGGTTCCGTAAATATGGCCGTTCAAAATATTCTGTTTCTGATAATTTCGAAACTACCGATTTGATTGGAATGAAATTTCGAACCTAGCTGAGGAATAATGTTTTCAAACTACGTGTATTTTGCCCAGATCGCATCACCAAGACCATAGATAGCGTAGAAAATTCTACCGAATTATCGAAAAAAAATTGGTCAGCTGAAGCACAGACAAAGTCTGGAGTTTCGTCTAAGTTTGAGAATTTTTTTGACAGCTGTCGAAAATTCCTTCAATTGATTTCTAAAACTGGAAAATGCGAATCTTCCTACAAGGTGGATGTACGAGCGCTCAGAAGCTCCTGACTTCACAGCAGTGCTTTTCGTAATTTTTTTGTATTTCCTAGGAAAATTTATTCGAGAGTTTGTATCAATCGTAAATCGAAAATATTCAATTTTAGGTGGGAGGCTGAAAAATGCTAAAAATTATCGAGTTACTGTTTCATCATGTTCGTTCCTTCGTCGAAAAACGGTTTTTTATTCCAAACAACTTCAACCATATGGTATAACATACATTAAAATACTGTTAGCTAAACCAGATTAATTCTGGTAGAATACCCTGAATTTCTGTGAGAAATAACAAACATTCCTGTTGAATTTAATGTGTCCATACTGTCAGTCGTACAAATATTGTTGGGTTATACTAACAAAATTGTTATATTTCACAAGATATTCCTGTAACATTTACGGAAATACCCTTTTTGAAATGAAAGTATCTGATCACTGTTATACATATATACTGTTTTTCCTGTTCATAGAACTCAAGACTCTTAAACCGGAATGTCAGATTGCAAGTACAAATTGTTCTCAGAACGGTCTTTTTTGTTCTGATAAGAATAGTTATGTTCAAACAACAGGAATTCATTCAACCGGAAATTCCCGGGATTCGTTTTCTTCAGTGCAATTTCAGAATTAGTTATCCTAATCATTTGAGATTATTTTCGGCTAAGACCAAATTATAGAAACAAGCGAGAAAAAAAAATGAAGTTGATACTAGATTTTCTGCTTGTTTTCCATTCTTTCGCCTCGTTCCTCTCCAACCAAACCATCGAGTTTTCTCTGTTTCTTAGGAAGTAGAGAAAACTGCGTATCTTCTATCGTCATCCCTCTCGCTCCCGCGGCCTCAGCCAACTGCGAAATGTAATTTATAAAAGTGGAGGTTTGTTTCGAAGTCAAAAACACTTCGTAAGCGCTCCTTAAAGAATAAGCGCGTTTACCCACGGCCATTTTTCTTCATCTGGCCCTCTTTTCCGCTTTATCACGCCGCCGTCATTAATATCACTTTTATATTCTCGAGATGCTCTTCTTGTGCATTTCTTACATCCGGCTAATGGTGATAAACATTGTATACAATGTCGAAAGGGCTCGGATGCCGAGGAGAAAACTGCGAATTAGTTGTCCCCCCATTATAAAGAGTGAAAAGGAAATTTAGGGGTTTCGAACTTTATGCAGTCATCTTTCTGAATTTGCGGCGAATAATGGACCTGGATGGTGGTTGTAGAGGGGGGGTCGATCGGGGCCGACGGAAAATAAGCTTTTCTTTGGGCTTCATACAGGGTGACACTTTTTCGAGGTAACTCTCCCTTTTCCACCACGAAAAAATTCAATTTACAAAATGAATATTCTTTCAACAATGCTGATTATCATTCTATTCGAACACAAAAATCACTCCATTCTCAAAGTTTCATCCTAATATCTCTTCTATGAATAAACTAAAAAAAAAGAACGAAAATAATTTGGAAACTTGAACTTGAGCTTGGTTATGGCGCGTTTGTGGACGCATGTTTGTCGAAAAATTTTTTCTTGAAATGGTTCATTCTATCGACTGTCGAAGTTATTTCACAAAAAAGTTGGCCACCCTGCTTATATAATAGTATATTATTTAACGAGTGGTAATGTATGTCATAACTCACGTAGATGAAGTTTGCAGCACGAGCCGAAGGCGAGTGATGTTATTCATCAAGTCAGTTTTGACCATTACCGCAAGTTGAGAACTATACTTCATCTACGACTTTAACAATAAATACTAAGATACAAGTACACAGAAAGAACTTTATTCACAAATCTCAATAGTTACCTATAACAATGCATTATTTATGTTGATTGTGCTTCTTAGCATGGAGTAGAAACTCCATAGGGGCGATGCTTTATATTTAGTGCTAAGTTCACTAAAATATGCCAGAAGAACATTCTCTGTAAACGATGACTTAATATTTTCACTGCTACACCAATCTTGAAAATTGTTATATACCTCTTTATATTTGTTTTGGGATTTTTCGGGCAATAAATTCTGTATGGTAACATTGGCTGATTTTCTTATTTCTGAAGGTGTACATAATAATTCATCTTCACTATCTGAATTCATCTTTTTCAGCAAAACATTCAAAATAATAGTTAGGTATCAACTTAATTTGAGAAAACGTGAAAATGATTCAAGTGACCTCCCCTCAATACCAATAATGGACTGTTCCCTTTCGGCCAATCAGAAGCCAAGCACAGAGCCAGGGAGTTATGGTAGTGAGTTATTATAACTCACGGTCTTTGTTCACAGATACTATTAATTGCTCAAAAGTAGTTGAATAATGAATACTCATATAATTCAATTGGAATAATAAAAGTATTTCTTATTGGGTCATGCTCATGAAATTGAAGAGAAATCAAAGGCCGAATTCCAGGAAATCGACGAAAAATATTTCTGTTACACAGAAGATTTGCAACGAAATTTGACACTACGAAAATATTCATCAAACATGTCATGCTGCCGGATTGATCACAGGAAAAAATTCATAAGTAGTACGGTATACCACATATACCAACGCGGAAAAATAAAACTTGATAGCCCATCTAATGAACCATAATTTTCCTCACTCAACAACCTTGTCAACAGTTCACTTCCGTCGTCTCCTCATCCACTTCCACGGCCTGCTCCACCTAAGACGGGGTTAAAATTGAAACCGTGTTTTGGAATCCGTTTATTGGCGCTCTAAAAACTATCGCAGGATGTCGTAAATCCAACGGGAACGCATAAAATTTCGAAGAATATGTTTTTCCCTTCCTCGTTCCTCATTTCGTCACTGGGGTTGTTCTTTTCTAATCGTAAAATTCTCACGATTTTCTGCACACGGTGAAACGTTTCGGTTTGAGTCTTCAGGAGAGTTTTTAAACTTTTTCAGAATAAAAAGTGGGATGCACATATTTTTTGTGTTGGAACTGGCGGACAAAACGGCGGATTCGAATTAGGGCGACCCCAGCTGGATTTTATAGCCTCCCAGAACGGGAGGACGAGTAAGACGCTCCAACGCCAACATAAGTAATTAGCCCTGGCAACTGTAGAACATCTTTGCATCTGATGTGATATAGTAATATTAATTCGCGTCTTAGTTTATTAAGTGGAACACAGTGTTCGGCGGGCACAATTACAACAAAAGCAAGTTGTTTGTAGAGAGTAAGCTGCTGGCGTGGGGTAACATTAGCTGTAATACACTGGGGGCGAGGTCAGGCAACGTAGTTAGCTAGTTGAATTAATGCCGATGTTGTAGACTGTGTGTAGCTCGTTGTAATTACCATGTCCCGGATTCCCGTGCTTTTTGTTGTCCTCCTCCGGATCACGTGCAGGACCGAACCCCATCCCATCGATCAGACGTCTCCCGATTTTGTTTTCAATTATTCACTACTTATTGAATTATCGAATTGAAGTGGCCGATACTTGATGAAAATCCATACTGAGATTTTCACTACATGAAAGATATACTAAATGTATTGTTGCACCTGCTCGGAATATACTATATTCTTTTAAATCAGAGAAGAAGCCAATTAAGATAGGCATTCCACAAGGTGGTATAGTAGGCAATATCTTGTTCATTATATATGTTAATGATTCACCAAAAGCTGTTCCAATACTGAATGCTTACGATAAAAACATCTCCATCACAGCATGCAACCTACAAAATTTAATCAATGACTTACAAAGTAGCTTTAAAGCAATAGCAAATTGGGTTAACAATGAGTAACTACTTCTAAATAAAAATGAAACAAATTGTGTAATCTTCCATACCAAAAGAAGCAACTTAGAATGTCCAAACACAGTCAATGAAAATGAATCAGAAATTAATGTAAGCACTGAAACAAAACTTCTAGGATTAACAATAGATGAAGTATTCTCCTGGGAATGTCATATGGATAAGTTGAACAAAAAGTGTGTTATACTTTGAGAGTCATGTCCGAATGTCTTAATGAGAGTGGTTTAATCTACTTCGCAAATTTCGAGTCTGCTATTAGATATGGTCTTCTTTTTTTGAGCGCTCGTACTACTTACACGAGGGCTAGGTATATCATTTCGTCACGATGTCTGTATTTTTCGAATTTTGAGCCGAAAATGGTCTCAAATGACTATGTTCGACTCACTGATGACAAATCCGTCAAAAAATTCGAGTCTGTCCGTCCGGCCGTAAGCACGATAACTCTCGAACGGAACAACCTAGAGACTTGAAATTTTCAGTGTGGGTTAAGATCCCGACTGCCTCGGTTAGGTTCGTTAATGGGCCAAATTCCACCAGGGGTTTCGTAAATATGGCTGTTCGAAGTTTTGTTCTCCTGATTACTTGGAAACTACAGATTTGATCGGAATTTTGTCCAGATCGCATGACCAGAACCATATAAACCATAGAAAATTGTAACTTTTGAATGGAAATGCCTAGGGGCTTGAAATTTTCAGGATAGGTGTGGATCTCGAATGTCGTGATCACGTTTATCTATGAGCAAAATTATACTAGGGGCGTAAATATGGTCGTTTGAAATTTAGTTTTCTTGATAATTTCAAAACTAAAGATTCGATAGTGACGAAATGTTGTATTTCAATAGAGAATCATATATTCAAGCTACATTTCCCCAGATCGCATGACCAGAACCATAGAAACCATAGAAAATTATAGCTTCCGAAGGGAAAGGCTCAGGAACTTGAAATTTTCAGGGTGGATTTGGATCGCGAATGTCGCGGTCACGTTCATCAATTGAGCAAAATTAGACTCGGGGTTCCGTGAATATGGCCGTTCAAAATATTCTTTTCCTGATAATTTCGAAACTACTGATTGGATTGGAATGAAATTTTACAACTAGCTGAAGAATAATGTATTCAAACTACGTGCAAAATTTTGTCAAGATCGCATCACCATAGACCATAGATAATGTAGAAAATTCTAGCGAATTATCGAAAAAAAATTGGTCAGCGTAAGCACTGACATTAAGTCTGGAGTTTCGCCTAAGTTTGAGAATTTTTTTGAAAGCTGTCGATTGATTGATTTTTGAAACTGAAAAATCCGAATCTATCTACAAGGTTGATGTACGAGCGCTTAAAAGAATCTGCAAAAAAGAGGTTGATATGCGCAGTCAGTATTATTTTCGTTATTACTATTCCCAATATTGCAAGCATGAACTGTTTTTACATTTTCGAAGTAGAAGAATGGCGGAAAATTGTGCATCTCCTAAATTTTGGAAAACTTGTCACAGGGCGTTTCAAATATTTCGTAAAAAATTGTGAATTGTCTCATAACTTTTGTTTCTTAAATTAGAACCCTTTTTTTGTATGATTGCGTTAGATTTTGCGAAGAAAAATAATGATATGGTTCAAAGATGTTTATGCTCCTGAATTATAAATTCCTAAGTTATCAAGGAATTTCTGAATTTATGTCGTACGTAGAGACAAATTCTTTAAATCTGTTTTATAACAATAATCTGTGTTCATAGAAGATAAATTATCCCAATAATTCCCTATGAACACAGATTATTGTTATAAAACAGATTTTATGAATTTGTCCCTACGTATGCAATACGTATACAATTACGTTTAAAAAAGTCCAATGAAGGAGAATTATTCAATTCTACCTGGTCGCTAAGCAAATTGGGGGAACCTTTTTGCTTATTGATTTCCATGTTTTCCAAAAAATTTAGTTTTATACCTTTACTTTCGATATGCCAAAATTTCGTAATCATGAGTAGAGCAATGCTCTTCAGTCGATAAGTGTTCTGCGAAATTTGAATTTGTTTTACAGTTGACGAAAGAACTTCTGTGTTTCTCAATTCTCTTCTCAAAAGTTTCACCAGTTTGGCCGATATAGAAACTTGGACATTCTCCGCATATAAGTTCTAGTTGCGATATTGCTTTCATTTGGTTTCAAGAACAATGAAATTTTTCTTAGACTTTTCTGGAATAGGTTATCATTTTATCACTTTGAAATGGATGAACTTCATTTATGGCTTCTTTATACACTTTTCTCGAGAGATTGTCATCTATACTTGATATTTTTTCCCGTTATTAACCGCATTGGAACAAAGAACTTTTTTCGTCATGTCGATGACTCGAAATCAAAAGTTTTTCTCCTGTAAAAAATCGTTCAACGCCGTTTTAAAAAGCACTGACATGAAGTCAGGAGCTTTTGAGCGCTCGTTCATCCACCTTGCAGGTAGACCCACATTTTTCAGTTTTAGGAACCAATCGAGGAAATTTTGGACAGCTGTCAAAAAATTGACAGCAGCTCTTTGTCAATTATGCCGAATCAACTGTTACAGAAATATAAGGATTTTTTATTCAATCATTTGTTGGAATTTAAAATGTCTGGTTATGTGATCTGGAAAGAATGTAGCTTGAATATATCATTCTCCATTAAAATACAATATTTCGTCACGATCGGATCCGTAGTTTTGCAATTATAAAAATAACTAAATTTCGAACGACCATATTTACGGAACCCCCGGTCGAATTTCGCCCAATAACGAACTTAACCGCGGCATTCGAGATTTGAACCTACCCTGAAAATTTCAAGTTTTTAGGTCATTCCGTTCGAGAGTTATCGTGTATTCGGCCGGGCGGACAGACTCGAATTATTCGACGGATTCGTCAGCAGTGACTCGAACATAGTCGATTGAGACCATTTTCGGCTGAAAATTCGAAAAATACAGACATCGTGACGAAATGATATAGCCCTCGTGTAACCAGAACGAGCGCTCAAAAATCACAGTATTTCCAAAGTTCAAAGTTTCCACTTGAACTTCATTCCAGGTCCGAATTAGGAAATTGATATGAAACATCCCCCTCGAGTCCTTCGAGAACCCCACCAGAAAGTTGTCTCCTCCACAAAGTTATACAACCCAAAACAATCTCCAAGAACCACAATTCCTCTGTTCTCTTATTAAGACAATGTATCAATCTCTGCCACAGGGAATGAATAATGTTGTCAGTAAATCTCTGTATTATTTAATAGGGAAATTGATGACGACCCCAACAAAGAAATTCAGAGGCATTTCCCCGAAGACGTATCTTTTAAGGTTGCTTCTTATGCGAATCCAATATAGACGAGAGGGTGTGAAATATTCAGAGGAGGGTCTGAACTGCTAACAGACCGGATATATTACGGACAGATAGGATTCATCATCCCGGGGAATATACGGAATCCGATCAATGGAGGGAGTATGAATCCCGTGCTTCGAGATTCGCCTAAACGTGTATGAATTGAGATGGAGAAGGAGCTTTGTACGATTTTGGCAATATAAGAGGGACACATTATGATTTGTCAAGTACTACTACATTCACTGTGAACAATTGAGATGTGGCTTCAGGACACAGTAACAAAGCCAATAAATTGATATATTTAGGTAATTACAGCTTATGGTTTTTTTGTAAGATCTGATTTGTGTAAGGGCATGAAACCTTATTCAAAACATAAAAATTATCATTTTTCTTATTTTCTTCGAAATCTTCTTGTTATTCCCTAAAGTACCACGAGAATCCCACGAACACGTCGCTAATCATGCAACACCACTGTGAACCGACCAACTCAAGCTCCAACCCCCAAATCCAGAACTCCAAAACTCTGAGGGAAGGAACCAGACCGAGCTGTGTATCCGTGTAATCGCAACAAGGGTCCGTAGATGCTGCGGCAACGTCGATAAGGCTGAAAACAGGGATCCCCAGGGAGTCGGGAACATCGTCCCGCACATATGTACCACTTCCTCGGAGCAAAACCGCCCTCTGCCCCCGGAGAGTATCGGCGAACACCATCCCCGATTCGACTATTAACACATGCGGAAGATTATCCCGAGCCCGGTGATTAATAGACCCGGTCGAAATTGAAAATGGGATAAGGAATCGGATGCTGGGGAATTCGGGAGTTGGCTCCGACGGGACCTGGAGGAATCCGGAGGTTTTCGGGTTTCGGATTGAAGATTTGTTGCAGAAGCAGAAGGTAGTCGCAAACTGCCAGTTGTAAGGGGAAATGTTTGCTTCAACGACGAGAAACCTAGGCTAGATAGTACATTATAATTTTTTAGATTCTGAGAAATAGAAATGGTATATTTTTTAACGAGCGGTAATGTAAGATAACAGCCCACGCAGATGAAGTTTGCAGCACGAGCCGAAGGCGAGTGCTGTAATTCATCAAGTGAGTTATGACCATTGCCGCAAGTTGAATACTATACTTTATCTACGACTATAACAATAAATACTAAGATACTAGTACAGAGAAAGACCTTTACTTACAAATCTTAATAGTTACCTATAACAATGCATTATTTATGTTGATTGTGCTTCTTAGCACGGAGTAAAAAGTCCATAGGGACGATGCTTTATAGTTAGTGCTAAGTTCACTAGAATATGCCAGAAGAACATTCTATGTAAACGATGACTTAATATTCTCACTGCTACACCAATCTTGAAAATTGTTATGTATACACCTTCATATTTGTTTTGGGATTTCTCGGGCTATAACTCTTGTGTGGTAACATTGGCTGATTGTGTTATTTCTGAAGGTGTGCTGTTATGGTTCGTTCAAGAAAAATATTAAATTTTGAAATTTATGAAAACCACTAACAATATTCAAAGAATTTTGTTTCAATTATATATTTTAATTTTTTCCCGAGAATCTATTTCAAGGAGGGTTCTGAAGGTGAACAATCAAAAGATTTTTTTTCAGAAGATTATATAATCGGCATCTAATTCTAGAAAACAACCCCAACTTCAACTATCAGAAGAAACTAAAACTAATATATCTAAATTCTGAAAAATCGTTCAATGGGTGAGTGCACTCACTATATGTTCTTCTATTTCTTCTTCACTATCTGAATTCATCTTTTTCAGCAAAACATTCACAATAATAATTAGATATCAACTTGAGTTGGGCAAACGTCAAACTTATTCAAGTGACCTCCGCTCAATACCAATAACGAACTGTTCCCGTTCGGTCAATCGGCTTATTAGTATAAATAGTAATAAGTATATATAAGTATGAGTATAATAATGACTTCATTATTAGGAGTAGATAATAGTATATTATTTAACGAGCGGTAATGTAGGTCATAACTCACGCAGATGAAGTTTGCAGCACGAGCCGAAGGCGAGTACTTTAATTCATCAAGTGAGTTATGACCATTACCGCAAGTTGAATACTATACTTTATCTACGATTATAACAATAAATACTAAGATACAAGTGCAGAGAAAGAACTTTATTTACAAATCTCAATAGTTACCTATAACCATGCATTATTTATGTTGATTGTGCTTCTTAGAATGGAGTAGAAGTCCATAGGGGCGATGCTTTATATTTAGTGCTATTTTCATTAAAATATGCCAAAAGAAAATTCTCTGTAACCATGACTTAACATTCTTACTGCTACGCCAAGCTTGAAAATTGTTGTATACACCTTTATATTTTTTTGGTATTTTTGGGGCAATAAATTCTGTATGGTAACATTGACTGATTGTCTTATTTCTGAAGGTGTACATAATCATTCATCTTCACTATCTGAATTCATCTTTTTCAGCGAAATATTCACAATAATAATTTGGTATCAACTCAATTTGATTAAAGGTCAAAATTATTCAAGTGACCTCCCCTCAATACCAATAATGGACTGTTCCCTTTCAGCCAATCAGCTTGTTCAGAATCACAGAAATAGGGAGTAATAAGAGAGAGCACGGTGTTTATTTACATATACTATTACTTGATCAAAAGTAGTTGAGTAATGACTATATTATTCAATAGGAGTAGATAAAGGAATTTTCATGAATTGGTTATTGTAATTGTAATTGAACTGCAAACCGTTCTCGACTTCGAATGAGTTCAAAGTCACAAGAACTAAAAAAATTTTTTTTAATATCATTTTCTGACGTTATTGTATCGGTCTACACGATAGAATGACTTATTCCGGAAGTTTAGCCTTTGAACTCACAATTTTTCATAAGAGTTTCCCACCCAAAAACTCTCGAAACATCACGTATTCCTAACGCCCTTTTGTCACAACACAATGTGTTATCACTTACTCCCCATTTCACAACTTAACCATCCCATTTGTTTCTATAAACGCAAGAGCATCATCATTTTTCCTAAATATCTGTTTATTTTTTTTTGGTCTCAAACTATCAGGTTGGATGAAAAATTCGTAGTCAAATTAAATTCTGTTCATACGATAATACTAGAAAATTTTCAAATTTATCGGTGAGCTGCTACTGACAGAATATACGGATCAATTAATTGGAACATAAAACCTACAGGGATTGAACTAAATCCGAAATCTCCGACACGAAGTATAGTCTTCTTTAATCTGCGCATCACCGAACCCATAAAACCCCTCGCAGGACCCATCTGGACGCGCTAAACTAATTCCCGCGCCGTTTAAAAGAGACAGCAGAGCAAATGGATAAACTAGCAAAACGTTTTCGATTGTACATTCGAATGGAGAGACGGGTTCCACCCCCCGATAACAAACCGATATATCGCCCCGCAATGGAACATTAACAAATTGCAGTTCACACTTAACGCGTCGCGTTCATTTGGGCACATGGGCCGAAATATATGCATCGAATGGACTACCCTGGATATTAGTCACAGTGGTGGGCGGGAAATTTTCGGATGGGGATGTTTATAGATTGCAGCCGTTCCGACAGTTCATTGAATATCTAATTCGTATTTGAGGCTTTATAGATTCGTGAAAGGAAGAAGGGTGTAGGAGGAGTCTTCGTTTTATGTCGATTTCTTCGGAAGTTTACTTATTACTATTTCGAATTCAGAAATGAAAATTGAAGAATTATACTAGATAAACTAATAAGCAAGCCTACAAAACAATTCATGTATGCCAGATACCAACGAAATTTATCATTCGCAATCGTAGACCGGTTTCGATTCATATCAGATCTCACCAGTAAGATTAGCTAAATGATAAATTCGATGTGAGAAACAAAAACCTTGAAACATAAGGCAACGTGGAACTGAGAGAATTTAACAAATCACGCCACCTGTCCGTTCCAAAAGCGACTGTCTCAAATATCTGTAGATCATAAACTGTCTACGACTGCGAATGATGGATTCGTTGGTATCTGGGATACATGAATTGTTTTGTTGAATTTCCATTCCTTAATTCGATAATTTCAGATAAACATCCGTATATTATTCTTCTAGTCAATTATTCAGACTAATGAGGTTGAAGCTAAACTCCATGTGTGACTATATATGCTCGTAATGTTTACGGCGTCATACATGTGTATTTTGTTTCGGGGAGCCGATAAGACAGTTCATGATCTACAGATATTTGAGATAGTTGCTTTTGGAACGGACAGGTGGCGTGATTTGAGAAATTTTCTCAGATCCACGTTGCCTTATCTTTTAAGGTTTTCTGTTACTCACATCGAATTTATCATTTTGCTAATCGTACTGATGAGATCTGATATGGATCGAAACCGGTCTACGACTGCAAATGATGGATTCGTTGGTATCTGGGATACATGAATTGTTTTGTTGGCTTGCTTATTAGTTTATCAAGTATATTTTTTTAATTATCATTCCTGAATTCGATAATTTCAGATAAACAGCCGTATATTATTCTTATTACTATTTTTTTTTTCAGACCATAATAATTTGAGCACATCTCTCTTCCCATAACAACATCTCTTCAGTTTCTTTTCAGGATTCTTATCAACCCCACATCCAATTCCGTAATTACCTCTGGGATCAGTAGCGACGGAACCCATTTACTATAACGCGTGGGCGTATAAACACACCATCCATCATCCATCTCAATTCCGACGACCGCACAGTCTGTCTGTCCTTCTGTTCGGGCGGGGGATGACTGGGCCGTTTTCCGAGACCTTTTAAAAGGCCACAATGACGACCTAATGAATTACAAATAGATCTGGAACGACAATCTGGGATAAACAGAAAGCGATTGAATTATTTCTATTAGGTGTCCCACCCCAACGAGACGCATAAATTCACGTATGGGTTAGTTTGCGTTTCCTCTCCAACCCTTCGCGAGACGCGTTTTGTATGCCGAGGACGTTCGGACTGGAAAGAGGAAATCTGGGAGAGGGAATTGAATATTTATATGGATTTTATTATTGTTTGTCCTCCGGTACCTTCGATTTGGGAGGGATGTTTGAGCTCTTCAGTCGAGATCTGTTATCCAGAATTGAACGCTACTGAATTCATAGGAAATACATTTACTGCTCCACAAAAGTTATGGGAGTTCAGAAATTTGGTGACCGCCAAATGTTCATTTATGAGAAATCAAATGTTTACTCTCTTATATCTGAATGGTTTTTTTGTTCCTACGTGCTTACATCAACTTTCATTCAAAATCAGAAAATTTGTTTTGCAAAAATGCCTGGACGTGAACGTAGTGCGGATGAAGCCAATAGGACTATTGGTATGATCGAGGCGGGACGTAATCAGAGAAATGTTGCGAATTTCTTTCAAGTTAGTGGAAGCGTAGTTTACCGGCTAGTCAGTCGATATCGAGAAACTGGAAACGTGACCGAAAGACCGAGAATTGGACGCCCAAAATCTACCACTCCTGCAAAAGATCGGTTTCTGACTGTGTCTACCCGTAGAGAGCCTTTGAGTAGGACTTGTCGAATCTTGTGGAAGCGCTTTTAAACGTTTCTGATGTTTTGGTTTCGATTGAAACAGTTCGTAGAAGATTTTGAGACATTCTCGAGGATTTTTGAGAAGAATTCCATTGATTCCAAATGAAATTTAACCTGAAACTGTGGAACTTATAAAGAAATGGGCAAATGAATGAGTGAGATAAGTAAGTAAACATTTAGATTCCTCATATTTGAAAAATTTATGGAAAAAAAATGGAAACTTGTGAAACAGTCTCAAAATTTCTGAACTTCCTCGACTTTTGTGGAGAAGTATATATTACGACATGAATCGTTCATCTGACATAATAGGATTTCACGAAGAGTAATTTATTGCTCATGGTCAATGAAAGACTATTTTTTTTCGGCTTAAATGAATAATTCTTATCATGGTTGACGTCATCGAGATATTTATGGAAACTTCATATTCAGTTCTTAAATCGTCTACGATTCAAAAGATTGATAACATAATATCAAATTCAATTTGATAAGCAATAAATATTTTGGTCACATAAATTTTTTTGTCATTTTTTTTTAATTCATTTATTTATTGATTTATTTCCACACCCACACCAATGATTATGGTAATTACAAATGCAGAATTACAAAAACAATTGCATGACTCAATCTGAAAAAAATATATCCCTCAGGATTTTCGAGCAGCCAAAAAATACAGGGTGTTCCTAAATCGGAGGTACAAACGAAGAGGGGATATTCCTTGAGTAATTTTAGGAAAAAAAGTCAACGCAAACGTTTTCGAGTTACAGGGTGTTAAAGTTTGAATATTTATTAAGTTTTTTTCTCATAGTATCTACGCTTCACAAGATATTCAACTGAAAAAGTTTAATTTGATGAGTCAAAACTAACAATGAAATAATTCACCACAACTTACTAACTAAATTTATATGACGATTGGGATTTTTCTGAGAATTTCGGGAGAATCGTTCAAGCTTTTTATTCTCGAAATCGGTAGCAGATACGACAAAACTACAAGAGACCATAAAGTTCAGTATAACAACAGAGCTGCTTTTCACATTTTTCTAATTCAACAGTGGCTCACCAAAAAAAAAGTTCTGAAGGAAAACAGGGCACATTATTCCAGAAAAAATATCACTCTGTAAAATTGCTATCAGAATTGGCATGTTACATCATAGTGTAAACTCTCAATTTTTACATCTATACGAAATTTCCGTTGAATGTCTTGGGAATGTAGATACTATGAGAAAAAAAATTGGAAAAAATTCAAACACCCTGTATCTCGAAATCGAAACGTTTGCGATCCCATGTTTATGAGACTTTTTTTCTAGAAAATAACTCAAGGAATCTCCCTCCTTCGTTTGTACCTCCTATTTAGGAACACCCTGTATATCTACATCATTCTTCGACAAAATTAACATGAAGAGCACAATTGTCCATCATTTGATGGTATAATAAATTTAATCTGAAAAATAGGTCACAAATATTTGGAAACAATACCATAAGCTCCAGAACGATGAGAAAAAAAATTTCATTCATCATTTTTTTCTTGAAAAAGTTTTTTCAAAACAAAAACCCATCTCGAAGATTTTGGTTGAATATTGATCCATAATTTTTCAATGATTATTTGTTCATTTTTCAATGAATTTTATTTATGTAAATTCACAATTTTATAGTGTCTGGCCGCGATACACATGCACTTCTCAAAATCTAGAATTTTTTCTAAAAATTATGTCGATTTCGAGCTTAACGGTAGAACTAGGGTTAATACTGTTATGGAAATCAAAACATGGTTAAATTTCTCAACGTTTTGAGAATTTAAAATGAAATAAATTCAAATGATATCACAAAAAAATTCAAAAAAACAAAAAGCTTATTATAGTCAATTCATTAAATTCGATCAATTAATAAATTATTGTAATATTATATTTTCAAAGAGGGTTCAGATTATTTGAGAATAAGAAAAATATGAATTTGTTGAAACTATTAATTTTAAATAGTTAAGTTTAGTTCAGTTATGTTTATGAAGAATATCAAAATGAAGAAGTGCATGTGAAGATGCAAAATGTATCAAGAATGTTGACATACAAAGGGAATGCAATACAAAATAATTTGGGAAGAAATAAAGGAGGCTAGTTGACAATTGAGAGAAACGTGAGAGTGGAAATTGATATCTCAAAAGGTTTGTAGATAAATTGGTTTGAGAGAAGAAAAGTATAGTAAATATTATTTGGAACTTTGTCAAGAGGAGATTGAATTACTTGAATTGATTTGAAGAGTGAAGGAGATATCAAAACGGCGTGCTGGATTTGAGAAGGAAAATTGAAATTGGAGTTAGTTGAACATAATGAGTGCACTCACTCACTTAGAGTTTATATTTATATTAGTTCTAGTTTGTTTTGATAGTTGAAGTTGGTTTTTTTGTAGAATTAGATGGTTGCTTATATAATTTTGTGAAAAAAAAAAGATTGTTCATTTTAGAACCCTCATTGAAAAAGAGTCTCTGGAAAATTAAAAATATATAATTAAACCAAAATTATTTGAATATTGTTTTGATGGTTTTCATAAATTCCAAAATTTTACATTATTATTATCTTCAACGAACCATAACAATACATTAATCGAGTATTTATTGGCTTTCGGGGAGCAAAAGAGAAAATATAACCATAACCTGACAGATACCGAAAGGTCCACTGTGAAATCGTTTGGTTTCGAGCCCAAATGCAAGATTATTTCATCATGAAAAAATATCACCCTTGCAGATTTCTCAGAGTGCACCGAAGCAACCCGCAATACACGCATCCCCCCACCCGCGTATTCCCAGAAGACCTCTCTCGTCACAAATTGCCCCATTCTCCGTCTGCGAGTACTCAGCTCATGAACCCCTCGGAATAAGCCCCAGCGAATAAAAAGAAAATAAAAAGTTTCATTGCAAATCCAGTGGGCCGCGTCTCTACTTCCTGCGACATCTCATTTGACTACGAGCAGCCTACTTGATACTGCGCCGCGTATCATGAAATATTCATCAGCGGGGCCCGACACTCTCAACTATATTAAAAATCCCAAATAAGTTGGCTAGGCCTCGGTGATGAGTATGCATAGCTGACTGCGTTTATTTCTACGCCAGGAGAAGGTTCAATTTATCAAAAAACCCAGTAGATACAACCTTGTTGATGTTGAACGTCTAGGAGAACAGTGTTGAATGTAAAGAACGAAGGGTTTGCATGGTACAATAAAATACATTGACTGGCAAGATACAAGTTTTCTAAAATCCATCAAAAAGAAATTTTTTCGCGCGAACGTAACCATCGAGTAGTCAGAGGATCCAAAGTGATGAGACTGGAGCGAGGAGGGAGGACCCCCGAAGAGAGCGACAAGCTTCACACCTCCGACCGACCTTTCTCACTAAATTACAATCTCCCGTGTCCCTCACGATGTTTGCCTAGCGAATTTAAAAGTCTAATTAAGGTTGAACACTCGCTCGCTCCATCTTGATTATGAGATGCTGGATTCATTGGTCTTCTTCAGAGGTATGGAAGTAGAAAGCGTGGAAATTATACACTTTTCGAGTCCAATTTTGAAGGACCTACCTCCAGATCGTAATTTCCGTGAGAACATCGGAAAATGCCGCGTCTGAACGATCGATATTCCCTCTTTAACGTCGATACTAACTCGAATTTATGAAGTTGTCATCTCGGATGAAGCCGTAATATAAATCGATGGCTGTGGAACTACCAGCCATAAATATTGTGGCAATAATGTTTTTAATATGAGAAAACGCCGCATCCAATTCAATATCGTTTCGCTATAAAGCATTATGCCGCTCCGTAGGAACAGACAATGGGCTCTTGAGTGTTCTTGCGGCAGTGGCGGAGATGTGGGTCTTGGTAGTCTTCGTGCACCACCAAGCTGCGCATATTCACCAAATCTACTAGAGAGACAATAACATATTCCTTTAAAATTAGTTGCATCTTGTAAATTCTCCAACTGTGAGTGTTCTAGAAGACTGTTACTTCCAGAACCATGAGGAAGGTAGATACAGAGTTTCATCACTCTTCTTTATCAAGAAAAAGAAATCAAAGTTTGGATAACAATTTCACTTATTTTTCTTTTTCAACAAAATTTCTTAGAATGACTACACTTTGTTGATGATATTCCTTGAATACAGTCATCAAATTCTAATTGGAAAAAAAATTTAAAAATAATTCACAAATTGACTCTTTGATCCGACATAATAAGAGACAGTTGTTTATTCTCATGGACAATAATGGACCAAATCCCTATTTTATGAGATGAAATGTGTTTGGAATATTCTTGGACACTTCATATTCGTGTCTTCAGTCATTTTAAATTCGAAGGATTAGTAACATGTAACATCAATTGAACTTTAATTTGATCAGCAAACTATCATGGAGAAAACAATTTTTCATTATTTGATAAATTTAATATAGAAAATAGGACAGACACTAATTTTTGGAAAAATGGCTTCCACCCCCCACAACGACGACAAAAGTTTTTTATCAATTGTTTTTCGTAAATAGGTTCTCTATCAAATACGAAGATCGAGTTAATAGTTTGTTCTTCATGTATATGTATTTTTGAATCGTTTTATATGTCTGCTTTTTGTTTTTTGTATGTTTATTGTATTTTTGTGTTTTCTGACATTGTTGTATATTCAGTAGAAAAAATATATCATATTATTATTATACGAGAAAACTGAATAACATTTCCCCAGAAGTTCTGAAAAATAGGGAAATTTTCAACTGAGCACCATGCTAATCGAAGGACTTCTGACGTCACAAGTAGCAACAATAACGTTGCTCTTCAAATGTCTCACCAAATTGGTGGGTTTAAAAGCGACGTTTATTCGAATATTACATAATATCTCCTAGAAGTAAGTATGCATATTATACAGGGTGTTTTAGAATAAGATGCTGATCCTTAGGGTTGTGAATCCTTAGGTAAATTTGAGAAAAAAGTTCGAAAAAACCTGTGTCCTAAACCTCTTAACTTTCGAACTAAAATCTGAAAGTTTAAGAAAAAAATTGTTTTTCCCTCAAACTTTAATAATTTCCTAGATATTTCTATAGAATGTTCTAACCATTGGCGTCTATAGGGAATAGGGACAAGACTTTTCTGGAAAATTCTTATGTACGCATCTGCGTTTTCTTGAAATGAAAAATATTTTGAAAATTCATATTCATTTTAGAGACATTTTCGTTCAGAAAACTGAAAACAATTTCCATATAAATATGATCAAATTATATGGAAATACATACTCACATTTTTTTATTGTTCTTTATAGAGACTGCTTAGGATATTTTGTTAAAATTCGTTAAAATATCTAAAAAAGTGTCCAAATATTTTTGGATACCTTTTTTCGGTAGCCAAGGGGCGCAGTTAAATGGAAAATAATCCACACTCAGCTGGGTCGATCCATTTCCATAAAGGAAAATATTAAATTGGGATATTTGAAAGAGGTATTCCTAAAAGTTTTTACTTCAAAGTGCAGTAGCGCTCAGAAAACATTCGTGAAACGCAAGTGGATATTTGAAATCTACACCTCCGAAATATATAGAAAAGTTTGATTTTTTTCTATACCAAATAATTTTTTTTGTCAATTTTTCCATGTAGTTGCATGTTTCTATAAATTTTTTGGGTGAAAAAATTTTTATTCGATTATCTTCTGGTATTTTCTCATATGAGCTAATTCGACCACGCTGAATTCAAATATTCAATTGGTTTTTCCAAAGATCATTCTGTCATAGCACATGCCAAAGTTCTCAAAAAAATGAGTTGTTTGGTAAAAAAATCATAAAATAATGTGAAAATAGTGTGCAAGCTTTTAGTTACTTTCCTTCGGTGGCGAATGGACGCAGCTGAATGGAAATTAATCCAAAATTTTTATTCGATTATCTTCTGTTGATTTCTAATTTGAGCTACTATCGCTTCGGTGGACGCTTCGACGGATTCATTGATAAATGCGGTATCCGGCCGAATCACAAAAAGTCGCTTTGGTGCATCCTTAGTTAAGGTTGGCTCTTATTCAGAAACACCAGGGGTCAGCACATTCGAAATAAAAAAAAATATATATTTATAGATATAAAGGAAATATTCATGGTTGAGAATGGAATCCCAAATAGTTACTTCATTGAAGAGTAATCGTCCACCTTGACAAACAAAACACGCTTGTCCGTAACCACATCGAAAGAGCATTGCATGTCGTGCCAATTTCAACTTCCCCCCGCTCAAATTTCGCCAATAAATATCACCTTAAAGGACGAACAATAACAGAGTTCTTAAGGTAATCCACCCGATATCTACGTCAATAATTCCGAATAATAGGTAGTCAGGCCCATTAAAGTCTCCATATATACGCCACTGGTCGTGTATTCCGCGATGTACAAGCAGACAATGCTTTCTTGAACATGTTTACAAATCAAATAAGAGACCGTGTACCAGAACATATCTCGTGGTATTTTGAACACGATCCGGCTCTATCAATACCATATTGTTTATGGTATTTGAATGTACATGGCGTGGGGCAGAAAAACAAATGACCCGTAAGGACACCGCACGTTTCGGAGGGGGGGGGGGGGGGTAGGAATGTCTCAGAAGAAACAATGGGTAGTCTTGAATTTTCGAATTAATGAAGAATCCCAGAACTGAAAAACGTATCTGGCTACGTCCCTCCCTCCTAAAATTGTCCACCGTCTGGTGACCGGAAGGAACACCTCTTCATCCGTGATATATGAGCCAGGTGTCGTTAGCGTAATGAAGTCAGCAGAGCCCGAATTGGAATGTGACAGTTCTGGCCACCCGCAACCAAAACAACCATTCTCTCGATGATTTATTAGGGTGGACGCACACAGGAATCGTTCCAATTCAGCCTTACGCACACAATCTCATAACTCGATGACGTGAATGGGATCGGACACTTCTCGTTAACAGAAAGGGCAGTTGGAGAGATTCATTTCGCCAGGTATGACTTCACAATATTTTGGCTGGAGCTGAAGAAAGGCGAGGATTCATTGAAGACTTCCCATTCAGAATGAGTGGAGAACGACTCTATCTTTGAGGAATTGGGACGTTCATCATCTTGTGGGTTATTCATTGAGGGTTTTTCTTCGCATGGCTTGGTCTTTGGTGGGGATCGATTGGAATATGGTGTGATTTATGTGCCAGTTAATTATTTTGGGTGTTGTTGTTGATTTCCTTGAAACGGTAATGGGTTTTTGGCTGATTGTGTTTTTTCGTCTTGTGTGGGGATATATTTACAGGTTATTGTTGGAAAATGTGTTTGTTACAGTTATATACTTCTGGGGAAAGGAGGAAGTTAGACAGATTTAGAAGAAGTAATGAAACCACCAAGCAAAGAATTTGGAACATCTGAAACGTTGAGCAGTGGTTGAATCAATTTTCAGTTTGAGTGATTGTGGGTAAAAACTTTCCGTTGAAAGATATCGAATTTCTTTTATAGAAAAATAATTTTTCTTCTAAATTTTCCATTATACTTTGTCAAAGAATTTTTGGGGGAAGGGAATGTCTGTTCGGTTTTGTTTCTCCAAAAATCTTGTCGTTTCTTCGCAAAATACGTTAAAAATTATTTATTTGGCAAAAAAAATCATAGAATATTGTAAGAACAGTGTGAGTACACTATACATATATCCAAGGGACGCAGCCGAATGAAGAATAATCCACACACAACTGGGGCGATCCATTTTTATAAAGGAAAACATCAAATTAGGATATTTGAAAGAGAGATCTCTTAAAGTTTTTACTTCAAAGTGCAATAGCGCTCAAAAAACACCTTATTGAAAACAAGTGGATATTTGGAATCTACATCCTCGAATTATTTAGGAAACGTATGTTTTTCTCCTATACCAAATAATCTTTTTTTTACAATTTTTCCATGTATGTAGTTAGTCATTAAATTTTTGTCCGATTATCTTCTGGTATTTTCTCATATGAGCTAATAAGACCACGCTGAATTCAAATATGCAGTCTGTTTTTCCATGGACCTCATCATTATGCAAAGCATTCGTCAAAATTCTCGATAAAATGAGTTGTTCGGCAAAAAATCATAAATTATTATTAAAGAAGTGTAAAAAATCCTGGATACTTTTTTTCCGTAGTCAAGGGAAGCAGCTGAATGGAGAATACTCCACACTCAACTGGGGCAATACATTTTCATAAAAGAAAATATTAATTTTGGATATTCAAAAGGGGGATCTCTGAATGTTTTCAATTCAAAGTGCAGTAGCGCTCAGAAAACATTTTTCTTGTGAAAAGCAAGTGGATATTTGGAATCTACATCCTCGAATTACATGGAAAACGTATTTTCTTTTCTATATCATATCAGTTTTTCTTTGCCAATTTTCCATGTATTCAGTCAATACATTTTCTGGTTAAAAAAAATGTCTGTCCGGTTATCTTCTAGTATTTTCTCATATAAGCTAATTCATCCACGCTGAATTCCAATATTCAGTCTGTTTTTCTACGGACCTCATCATTATGCCATAGCATTCGTCAAAATTCTCGAAAAAATGAGTTGTTCGGTAAAAAATCATGAATTTTATTTAAAAAAGTGTAAAAAATTTTGGATACTTTTTTTCCGTAGTCAAGAGACGCAGCTTAATGGAGAATACTCCACACTCAACTGGGGCAATAGATTTTCATAAAAGAAAATATTAATTTTGGATATTCAAAAGGGGGATCTCTGAATGTTTTCAAATCAAAGTGCAGTAGCGCTCAGAAAACATTTTTCTTGTGAAAAGCAAGTGGATATTTGGAATCTACATCCTCGAATTACATAGAAAATGTATTTTCTTTTCTATATCAATTCATTTTTTTTTGCCAATTTTCCATGTATTCAGTCAATAAATTATCTGGTTAAAAAAATGTCTGTCCGGTTATCTTCTGGTATTTTCTCATATAAGCTTATTCATCCACGCTGAATTCCAATATTCAGTCTGTTTTTCAATGGACCGCATCATTATTCCATAGCATTCGTCAAAATTCTCGAAAAAATGAGTTGTTCGGTAAAAAATCATAAATTTTATTTAAAAAAGTGTGAAAAATTTTGGATACTTTTTTTCCGTAGTCAAGAGACGCAGCTAAATGGAGAATACTCCACACTCAACAGGGACAATACATTTCCATAAAAGAAAATATTAATTTTGGATATTCAAAATGGAGATCTCTGAATGTTTTCAATTCAAAGTGCAGTAGCGCTCAGAAAACATTTTTCTTGTGAAAAGCAAGTGGATATTTGGAATCTACATCCTCGAATCACATAGAAAACGTATTTTCTTTTCTATATCAAATAATTTTTTTTGCCAATTTGCCATGTATTTAGTCAATAAATTTTCTGGTTGAAAAAATGTCTGTCCGGTTATCTTCTGGTATTTTCTCATATAAGCTAATTCATCCACGCTTAATTCCAATATTCAGTCTGTTTTTCCATGGACCTCATCATTATGCCATAGCATTCGTCAAAATTATCGAAAAAATGAGTTGTTCGGTAAAAAATCATAAATTTCATTTAAAAAAGTGTAAAAAATTTTGGATACTTTTTTTCCGTAGTCAAGGAACGCAGCTAAATGGAGAATACTCCACACTCAACTGGGACAATACATTTCCATGAAAGAAAATATTAATTTTGGATATTCAAAAGGGAGATCTCTGAATGTTTTCAATTCAAAGTGCAGTAGCGCTCAGAAAACATTTTTCTTGTAAAAAGCAAGTGGATAGTTGGAATCTACATCCTCGAATTACATAGAAAACGTATTTTCTTTTCTATATCAAATCATTTTTTTTTGCCAATTGTCCATGTATTCAGTCAATAAATTTTCTGGTTAAAAAAATGTCTGTCCGGTTATCTTCTGGTATTTTCTCATATAAGATAATTCATCCACGCTGAATTCCAATATTCAGTCTGTTTTTCCATGGACCTCATCATTATGCCATAGCATTCGTCAGAATTCTCGAAAAAATGAGTGGTTCGGCAAAAAATCATAAATTATTATTAAAAAAGTGTAAAAAATTCTGGATACTTTTTTTCCGTAGTCAAGGGACGCAGCTGAATGGAGAATACTCCACACTCAACTGGGACAATACATTTCCATAAAAGAAAATATTAATTTTGGATATTCAAAAGGGAGATCTCTGAATGTTTTCAATTCAAAGTGCAGTAGCGCTCAGAAAACATTTTTCTTTTGAAAAGCAGGTGGATATTTGGAATCTACATCCTCGAATTACATGGAAAACGTATTTTCTTTTCTATATCATATCATTTTTTTTTGCCAATTTTCCATGTATTCAGTCAATACATTTTCTGGTTAAAAAAATGTCTGTCCGGTTATCTTCTGGTATTTTCTCATATAAGCTAATTCATCCACGCTGAATTCCAATATTCAGTCTGTTTTTCTACGGACCTCATCATTATGCCATAGCATTCGTCAAAATTCTCGAAAAAATGAGTTGTTCGGTAAAAAATCATAAATTTTATTCAAAAGGGTCTAAAAAATTTGGGATACTTTTTTTCCATAGTCAAGAGACGCAGCTTAAAGGAGAATACTCCACACTCAACTGGGATAATACATTTCCATGAAAGAAAATATTAATTTTGGATATTCAAAAGGGAGATCTCTGAATGTTTTCAATTCAAAGTGGAATAGCGCTCACAAAACATTTTTCTTGTGAAAAGCAAGTGGATATTTGGAATCTACATCCTCGAATTACATAGAAAACGTATTTTCTTTTCTATATCAATTCATTTTTTTTTGCCAATTTTCCATGTACCTACCTAGTCAGTCAATAAATTTTTTGGTTAAAAAAAAAAAAGAATATTCTATTGAATTCTATTGTAAGTTTGATTATGGATTTCCATCAAGTATCGGCTGATTCTATTAGAATATTGTAGGAACAGTGTAGGTACACTACATAATTTCTTACGGTAGCCAAGGGACGCAGCCGTATGAAAAATAATCCACACTCAACTGGGTCGATCCATTTTCATAAAGGAAAACATCAAATTAGGATATTTGAAAGAGAGATCTCTAAAAGTTTAGCATTTTTAAAATAGTTTCGCATTCCGAATTTTCCATCGACGGTACAACTTCCGCATTCTCCGTGAGAAACTTATCCCGAGTGTTCAACTTCACACTTCCTCCAGCTTCGAGCCAACTCCTGCAGGACAATACGGTTATGTGCAAGTTAACAAACTCGCTCCCGCGAAAGTAATAAGTCATCAGTGTCAACTCTGTCAACACTTCGGCGATTAATCATCTCTTCGGAGTTGTGCTCCCCACATTTCACACAGCGCGAAATGATCTAGGTATAGGCTTCGGTTTTCTATTCTTCCTCGATGCACTCGAACAACTCTTAGGTAACTTCATAAGGGGGATATCTGAGGAGGGAAGTATGATTTATCCCCCGATTCCCCGCGGAAGATCGTTTCGGAATCGCTGTGTCGGGAGAATTTGGAACATTTGGAATATTGGGGGGGTTTAGTTGAGTAGTGGTTGAATCAATTTTCAGTTTGAGTGATTTCGAATTTCTTTTATAAAATAATTATTTTTTTTCTAAATTTTCCATTATATTTCGGGAGAGGGTTGGTTGATAATATTCGTTTGGTTTGGTTTCTCCATAAATCTTGTCGTTTCGTCGCAGCATACGTTGAAAATATCGGAAAAATTACCGAATAATTTTTTTGCCAATATTTCCATGTATGTAGTTATTCAATATTTTTTTTTGGTAAAAAAATTTTTGTTCGATTTTCTTCTGGTATTTTTTCATATGAGCTAATTCAACCACGCTGAATTCAAATAAGCAGTCGGTTTCTCCATGTACCTCATCATTCTGTCAAACTACAAGTCAAAATTCGCTAAAAAAATCATAAAATATTTTTAAAACGGTGTAAAAACTTTTGGATACTTTTGTTCGCTAGCCGAAGGATGCAGCTAAATGGAAAATAGTCCATCCTTGATTGGGTCGATCTATTTCCATAAAGGAAAACATTAAAGTTGGATATTTGAAAGGGAGATTTCTGAAAGTTTTGAGTTCAAAGTGTAGTAGCGCTCAGAAAACATTTTCTTGTCAAAAGCAAGTGCATATTTGGAATCTACACCCTTGAATTATATATAAAACTTATAATTTTCTTCTATAATAAATAATTTTTGTTTCGCCAATTTTTCCATGTAGTTATTCTATATTTTTTTTCGGTATAAAAAATTTTTGTTCGATTTTCTTCTGGTATTTTTTCATATAAGCTAATTCAAATAAGCAGTCGATTTTTTCATAGACCTCATCATTCTGTCATAGCACGCGTCAAAATTATCCAAAAAATGAGTTGTTCGGTAAAAAATCATAAAATATTTTTGAAACGGTGTAAAAACTATTGGATACTTTTGTTCGCTAGCCGAAAGATGCAGCTAAATGAAAAATAATCCATCCTCAATTAGGTCGATCTATTTCCATGAAGGAAAACATTGAAGTTGGATATTTAAAAGGGAGATTCCTGAAAGTTTTCAGTTTATTCTGAAGTAGCGCTCAGAAAATATTTTTCTTGTGAAAAGCAAGTGTTATGCGTTATATAGCTGAATAGAGTTATATAGAAAACGTTAATTTTTTTTCTAAACTAAATAATTTTTTTTCGACAATTTTTTCATTTTCGATTTTCTTCTGGTGTTTTTTCATATAAGCTAATTCGATCACGCTGAATTCAAATATGCAGACGGGTTTTCCATAGACGTTATCATTCTGTCATAGCACGCGTCAAAATTAATCAAAAAATGAGTTGTTCGGTAAAAAAAATCATAAAATATTTTTGAAACGGTGTAAAAACTATTGGATACTTTTGTTCGCTAGCCGAAAGATGCAGCTTAATGAAAAATAATCCATCCTCAATTGGGTCGATCTATTTCCATGAAGGAAAACATTAAAGTTGGATATTTAAAAGGGAGATTCCTGAAAGTTTTCAGTTTATTCAGTAGTAGTGCTCAGAAAACATTTTTCTTGTGAAAAGCAAGTGCATATTTTAAATCTACACCCTATATAGAAAACGTAAATTTTTTTTCTTTACTAAATAATTTTTTTTCGACAATTTTTCCATTTTCGATTTTCTTCTGGTATTTTTCATATAAGCTGATTCAACCACGCTGAATTCAAATATGCAGACAGGTTTTCCATACACCCCATCATTCTGTCATAGCACGCGTCAAAACTATCCAAAAAATGATTTGTTCGTAAAATCTACAAAAACGGTGTGAAATCTTTTGGATACGTTTTTTTTGTAGCCAAGGGACGCAGCCATATGGAAAATAATCAAAAATCAACTGGGTTGATCTATTTCCATTAAGGAAAACATCAAATTTGGATATTCAAAATGTGAGATCTCCGAAAGTTTCAACTTATTTATTACAATATTTGGAATCTTCACCTCCGCATTATGAAGAAAGCGTATATTTCTTTACTGAATCGAATAATTTCTATGCAAAAAAAAATTTTTGTGAACAAAATGTTTCCTCAGAGGATGAATTCCTTCAAGGGTCACTTGCATGAATTAATCGCGAACAAAGCCAAAACTTACACGTGTAAATAAATGTATTATTTTTCCCAACGAGAGATACTCCTCGTAATCGATTCCTTTGTTGCTGTTAACACAAAACTTGCACAAAAGACGAAATTCAGTTGTTTACCTTATAGATTAGGGCCAGCGCGACACAGGTGGTCCCTTTTCAAATTCGAAAAAATCATTCAGCGATTCGACACCGTTCTGCCATTTCCCCACCCCAGATTGGCCCTATCTCTTCTGGCCTACATTTATATCTTCGGGCCATTATCATAGCACAGCGTCCCTGGACATTATTTATCTTCGACATCTCCAGAATGCTACTTGAGATATGTGGTGAAAACGTGAGATGAATGCCCTTTTGTGGGGCAGGAAGATTAATAATTTCAACGTTGTATGGGAGTCTGACAGGGCCGGATACGTGTATATTCGAAATCTCATAAAATTCATATTTCACAGGAGACTTCTTTTATTTTGCGCGTTCGTTTCTCCTCTGGTTTTGAGAGGTCTATTCAGGGTAGTTGGGGAGGGTGGGAGAAGGAAGTCCTTGTGTTTGGATTCTGAGTGTGTGATTCTTTTATATATGGGGTGTTTGAAATCTAATGTAGAAAAATTCAAGACGTGATCTTCTGTAGAAATAAGATTAGTTGGCTCGAATGAGTTTTTATTCTGAGTCGGTAACAAGAACAAAATTAACGAAGTTAACATTGCTAAATGAGTAAATTCACGTGATCCACAAAATCATACGAATTTTGAGGTGTCAGCCTTGGAACATTTTGTATAGCAAAGTGACCATAAATTTCAATGATTCCTTGAAATCTTTACAATTTATTTCTGAAAATTGCCAAAGTCGGCCAAAAGCGGTCTCAAGAATTGATAAGGTTTCTGTCCCAGTACTGTTGGGTCGCGATCTAATCTCAAAGAACGCCAGCTCTACAACATCGATATGGTATTTCGATCTTTTTCCCATTTTCGTAAGTCAATTAAAAAGGAATATAATAATCATTGGACCATATTTTCGTTGATACAAATGCAGGGTCGTTTTTATTAAACGAAAATATTTACGGAGAAGTAAATTGGAAAGATGTAATCGAAAATTGAAAAATTACGAAAAGCACTGCCGTGAAGTCAGGAGCTTTTGAGCGCTCGTTTCTCCAGTTCAAGAAACCAATTGGAAAGATTTCGACAGTTGTCAAACAAAATTTCAAACTAAGGGAAAAATCCAGACTTCAAGTCAGTGCTATAGGTGACCATTTTTTTTGTCGATAATTCGCTAGTATTTTCTACGGTATCTATGGTCTTGGTAATGCGATCTGGACAAAATTTCCCACGTAGTTCGAATACATTATTCTTCATCTATGTGCGAGGTTTCATTCCAATCTAATGAGTAGTTTCGAAATTAACAGGAAAAAAATTGTTCGAACGGCTATATTTACGGAACCCCTAGTCTAATTATGCTCATTGATGAACGTGACCGCGAAATTCGCGATCCGAACCTATCCTGAAAATTTCGAGTCCCTAGGCCTTTCCGTTCAAAAGTTATAATTTTCTATGGTTACTATGGTTCAAGTCATGCGATATGGGAAAAATGTAGCTTGAATATATCGTTCTCCATCAAAATACAAAATTTCGTCACGATCGAATCCGTAGTTCTGAAATTATCAAGAAAACTGAATTTCAAACGAACATATTTACGGAACCCCTAGTCTAATTTTGCTCATTTATAAACGCGACCACCACATTCGAGATTCACACCTATCCTGAAATTTTCAAGTCCCTAGGCCTTTCCATTACAAAATTATAATTTTCTATGGTTTCCATGGTTCTGGTCATGCGAGCTGGACAAAATTTTGCATGTAGCTTGAACACGTAATTCTCCATCTGAGTGCAAAATTTCACCTAGATCGAATCTGTAGTTTCGAAGTAATCAGGAAAACAAAATTTCGAACGGTCATATTTACGGAACCCCTGGGGGAATTTTGCCCAATAACGAACTTAACCGCGGCATCCGAGATTCGAACCTACATTGAAAATTTCAAGTTTCTAGGACATTCCGTTCGAAAGTTATCGTGTATACAGAGGGACGGTCGGACGGACAGACTCGAATTTTTCGACGGATTCGTCATCAGTGAGTCGAACATAGTCGTTTGAGTCCATTTTCGGCTCAAAATTCGGAAAATACAGACATCGTGACGAAATGATATAGCCCTCGTGTAAGTAGTACGAGCGCTCAAAAATTAAAGGGAAAAACATAAATAAAAATCGAGGAACAAAAAAAAAACAGAAATAGAAATCTCTTCTTCTATAATTCGTGAGTTTCTTTATTTATGGAAATGGAAATAGAGTAAATATCATCTATCACTCTTTGTTTGCCTTTTTCGAGATTCGATCATTATTGGACCATATTTTCGTTGATGCAAGTGCAGGGCCGTCGATACTTAACGAACATATTTACGAAGAAGAAAATTGGCAAGATGTAATCAAAAATTGGGAAATCGAAGAGAAAAACATAAATAAAAATCGAGGAACAAAAAAAAGAACAGAAATACAAATCTCTTCTTCTATAATTCCTGAGCTTCTTCATTTATGGAAATGGATGAAATAGAGTAAATCACCTATCACTCTTTGTTCGCTTTCTTCGAGCTTCAATAATTATTGGACCTATTTTCGTTGATACAAGAACAGTGTCGTCATAACTCAACGAAAATATTCGTAAAGCAGAAAATTAGGAATATGTAAGACAAAATTGAAAAATCAAAGAGGAATACATAAATAAAAATCGTGGAACAAAAGAGAGAACAGAAACACAAACCTCCTCCTTTCTCGGCGTGAAAATACCCCTAGATGAGTCTACTCCGTCCCTGCCCCAACACTCCAAATCTCCTTCTCCTCCCGCGTTCATCCTCGCCAGCAAAGAGGGCGTTGCGAGCAAACGTAATTGCATCGCGTTTGTCGTCGACTTGTGGACGTTCATGTCTTTGATATGTCCGCCATCTTGTGTGTATACACGCTACATGAAACTTACATGAGCCGACGATCTCGACTCGCCCCCCCCTTTCCCCCCTCCAACACCCCCAACAGCGGTTTTCCGGTTCGGGCCAGCGAGGCTTTCCTTTGATGGCGTCAGGATTTTCCGGACCCGGTTGTTTATACAACTGGAACTTGTGTTAAAAGGGGTACAAAGGGAATCGGCGATATTGGGATCCGGAGGAGTGGTGGGCAAACTGAATTTTGATCGGAGGGTCCATTGTGATGCTGAAGCAGCGGTCGCTGCAAATTGATTGGGGGAATGTTGCTGTTAGAAAAACTCTATTATGTCTTCGCAGACTTTTCGAGTTTATGCTCAACCATTATCGCCTTCTTGGGTGTACCTAATTCATCAGACCAATTAAAATCGACCGGTGGATATCCCAACAGTGAGCGGGAGCTGGCCGAGATATGTCCAGAGTTATGTCCAATAAGGTCCATGCAGAGATAAAGAAACCATTAACTTCTGTTTTCCATTTCGCAGATGTCCCCGACAGTGTGTCCATCTAATTTAATTACTGTAAACTAGAACCGCTCCGTTGGTATTACAATAAAATAATGGGAATGGAAGACAGAAACCGGAAAAGTGGCCATTATGTGGCGTGATCGCCTTATTTAGACGCCGATAGTGCTAATGCTTCCGCCATCAGTCAGCTGGCTTAACGAGGGCGGACTGGAGGTCGTCCTTCTGTTTCGGCCTATTAAGTTATCAGGGAAACCGATAAGGGGCAGATGACCATATAACCATCTTAGCAAGATTGAGGCAGGTACACCCCTGATACTTTGTTATATCATTGAAGGAACTCAAAAGTAATATCTCAATTAATCAAATTTAATTACATTGCCATACATGGTTGACTTTTGGAACACCTTGTATTTGAGTTTATAGTATGTATATTGATGAGGGCAAGCGCCTGATTGGAGAAAACAACCCTACCTTCGATGAATTGATATTCGAATTTTTTCTACCCCTTACGACCTTCTGGATACTCTGATTACACAGTTGGTACCTTCCATATAAAATACCACAACGAACACCCAGTATCGCCTCTATGATTAAGGAATACCTGAAGTACCATCACGTACGACCAGTAGCAGAAGGCCATAAAACAAGACCACCAACACAAAACGTACAATTGTCCTCTATTAGACGCATATCTAAACGACATGTGCGCCTCTTGGTCAAGATGCATCTCGACCCTGTGGACGTGGACAGGAGTAATAGATCCCCCACAATCTGTATTATTATGTAGAACAGTTATTATTACACTGTGGTACTAGATGTCGTATGCAAAACATCTACGAGATGTCATTTAGATAGTGGGCTCGGTAGAACCACTCGGGCGGTCTTTTTTTGTGCGTTGCTTTCGTCTTCGGGGTTCCCACAAGGCTCCTTTGATAACTGATATTTCCTAGAAAAAAAATTCTCCTCGTCGAGATGAAATTGTGTTTACAAGGTACGAATGATGCTGACCTGAATATGAATATTATTTTCTTCATTGTTCTCTCTCCTTTCTTTTTGAAATATCCCTACCGAAAGTGAATTTTCGGTAAATTTATGAGGAGATTCATTTTTTGCTTGAATTCATTATGTTACATATTATTGCCTATAGCCTAAAATTGAGGTTATGAGCGTAATATCTGGCCGGCGTTGCCAGATACCCTCGCCACCTCAGACAAGTTTTTGTTATGTCGTAGTAGTGCAAACGAAAAGATTTTCGAGTGGAACCCTAGTTAGGAAGAAGTTTTGTGGGAGACCGTATTTTCTGGGCTTTCTTCAATTCACACCCTGTAGAGTGGATTCCTGCCGGCCACCCGAGCCAACGGGCCTAAGAAATAATGACATTAAACAATATATTAAGATCTAACAAGTTTCATTCATATTTATGATATGTAAATTGAGGGATAAATCAAAACGGACCACTTCTGATATTGTATAATATCAATGCTACAAATGATCTATGCTCAGGTAACTGGCGAGCAGCATTATATTTAAATCTCCCGTTCTTATTCGGGCCAGATTTATTATGACCACATTTGACAGTTCTCCGGCCTGTAAGTTGGATGTCCGTTGTTAGAAACGTCTGTAAAAATTACGGAACATTAGTTGGGTATTTCTCGGTAACCTGCGTGGTGTGAAAATGGTGCTGGCTGCCTTTGGAATGATTCTGTTAGGCATACAGGGGGGCTTATTGAATATTCAAACATTCACTTTAACTTGAGGAGGTTCGAAATTGTATGATTATGTGGCTGTTCAAACAACTATTCCTTCAACCAAGTTAGAAAAAACGTTAATTAAGGTAACCTAAATGATCTATCATGGTTTCGGGCTTATTCGCCTACCTCAGTTCAGTGACAGATTTTCCCGCCTCATAATACGTTTTTATCCTCTCCTATTGAATAATATAGTCATTATTCAACTACTTTTGAGCAATTAATATTATCTGTAAATAAACACCGTGCTCACTGCTATAACTCCCTGTCTCTGTGCTTCTAAACAAGCCGATTGACCGACAGGGAACAGTCCATTATTGGTGTTGAGGGGAGGTGAATGTTTTCCTGAAAAGGATGAATTCAGATAGTGAAGACGAAATATTATGTGCACCTCCAGAAATAAGACAATCAGCCAATGTTACCACACAGAATTTAGGTATTGTCCGAAAAATCCCAAAACAAATATATAGGTATACAACGATTTTCAAGATTGGCCTAGCCAGGGCCGTATCTAGGTGCTATTGCGCCTGTGGCAATATATTAAAAAGCGCTCCCCCATTTGCGTAGATTTTTTTTCATCCATCATATTTTCTTATCGTATTTTTTTTCATAATGCTTGTCATATATTTCCGTAAGAGTTTCAAAATAATACACATTTTATGGAAAATTTTTTCATTAGAAACATTGAAATACACATTTTAAATGAAATGCATAAAAATAAAACAAATTCTGAAAAAACAAAATGAAATATTCATATTTATGTAATAAATACAAACATTTATCTCGAAAAATATAAATACTTCAACTTAAAATTCAAAAATACATATTGCAAACGTAAAATAAAAATTTTTGGATGAGTTGACTAGAAAACAATAATCGATAATCACAATATCTGCAAAAAAAAACGCAAACTTAGCATACAAATACTATTTTATAACCATTTGAAACACGTACTAATAGTTTCGTACAGGGCCCGATGTTACAATATTCAAGAAGTCCATACGTTAAGTATAAAAAAATCACTAGAATAATCTTTGCCATATGAGACTGAAGATTCAATGAATACTATGAAAAGTAAAAATAAAATTTGAGTTTTATTAGATTTCAGAAAAAGACGCTCTGAGAAGTGAGAACTCAAGTTTGAAAATCCATATTTTTCGCAATGAACCGAACATATTTCTTCTTGAATTGAAAGGACCAATATTATTATGTTAAAATACGAATAATTGAATATATCCGATGACAGAATAATGTCATAAAAAATAACAAATACTTAGTACAACTCACCTTCAATAGCACAATTTATAATGCTCGAATCCAAAAGAACAATGGCACCAAAAAGTCAGAATATAAAAAAAACTCATAACTCATAACACTTCAAATCTGGATACACACTAAACGAACATTAAAATTCAAATTTTCTGCTCAACTTTCACAATTGAAAGAAATCAATATTTATGTAGAATAGAATAAGATTCCCTAATTTTTCTCCCACTTATTGAGCTCAAAACTCTGATTGATGAATTTTTGGCAATACAAATCGTTTTTAAAATACCACAAATGTGGCCTAAAAATCTAAACAAATCGATCATTATGAACCGTCATCATCAAACAAGCCGCCCTTCAAAACAAGCTGGATGCGATAAGGGATGATGTAGTGTAAGCAACTCATAAAAGGGCTGTGCTTGGAATCGCATGACGATGTTGCCGATTGTAATATTTATGATCAGAGGGCGGCATCTTTGAAAATGTTTTATAACAATTGGACCATATTTCTCGTATTTCTGACCTAATTGCATTCTCATTCTGTTTTTTGAATGTCAATGTTTCGAAATCTTGTGATTGAATTACTTACTAACGTAACCGTATTGTCATGTTTCGAATTGTTTTTTTTGCTTGGCGCTTCTACTTTTTTTATTTTTGATATTTTTTGGCGCCCTTTCGGACCTTGCGCCCGTGGCAAGTGCCACCCTTGCCACGCCCTAGATACGGCCCTGGGCGTAGCAGTAAGAATGTTAAGTCATCGTTTACAGAGAATGTTCTTTTGGAATATTTTAGTGAACTTAGCATTAAATATGAAGAACCGCCCCTATGGACTTTCTACTCCATGCTCAGAGGCACAATCAACATAAATGATGCATTGTTATAGGTAACTATTAAGATTTGTAAATAAAGTTCTTTCTCTGTACTTGTATCTCAGTATTTATTGTTATAGTCGTAGATAAAGTAAATTGTATAGTAAATTTTGGTATCTCAGAGAAATTTAATATATTCTGTTATTCCATTTAGGTATTGAAATATCGATTTCATAAAATGACATAATTTTTTGTTGAATTGTTTTGATGAGACTTTAAGCCAAGCATCTTCGTGGGGGTTTATTGATAGGATAGTCTCAGCAAACCAGAAAGTTCAACTCAAGACCACCAATTTTTTGGTTGAAAATTGCAAGTAGAATTGTTTCAATTGTATTCAGTCCACCCTTGTTCAGTGTTCACCTGAATCCATACAAAACCCCAAGTCGAAAGTGCTACGTGAAAGAATCCAAATTTCATACCTCCAAATCCAAATCCTTTGACAGGCCCACAAACCAGTCGCTCTCCCACCTATTTAGTAAACAAGATTAAACCGAAAACGTAAACATATTGATTCTCACACCCTTCGGCACCGAAATTCATATTTTTTCCATCGATAATTAACACCCGACTTAACGGAAAGAATTATAATCCCCCGTAATGCGATTAGGGGTGGCAGAAATGGCCTTTTTCAGGCAACAGAAAAGCAATTGTTACCGGTGACAGTAAGACACCCTTATAGGCAGGACACATGTGTTATTTTTGTCATTACTGAAGTTGAAGTTCGTAGCAGAAGAGGATTATATTCGCCACCGTGTGCTGGACCAGACGAAGACCGTGTAACTCGTGAAGCCCAGATTTTCACGACGTGATCTGGTCGTATGGGGGCGTTAGAAAGATAGCAGCGGACCAAGGGGTTATTGACGGATTTTTTCACGGCTCTCCTCGAAGTTCGAGCCGGTCCGTCGAGGACGTTATAGAAAAAGGATCAGAGCCGTGACCCACCCACAGGACAATCTGACAAATCGGATCAAAAAGTCGACAATATTGTAGCGTTACACAATGGACAGGGACAAACAGATTGGAAGCGTCGATGTATTTCATTTCCGCAAGGTTCCACGAAATATCAAGCTGGGGGGAAGTGCACTCCTAAGCCGCTTTGATTCTGAACAGGGGGTTTTATTGGAAAAACTAGACCGTGAAGTGATTTGGCGAGAGGAAAGATGTTTTTATGATCTGGGAAGATTGTTGCCGAATTGGGTCGTTTGGAGTATTATTTTTGAGCGCTCGTACTACTTACACGAGGGCTATATCATTCCGTCACGATGTCTGTATTTTTCGAATTTTGAGCCGAAACGAAAATGTTCTCAATAGACTATGTTCGACTCACTGATGACGAATCCGTCGGAAAATTCGAGTCTGTCCGTCCGTCCGGCAGGTCGGCCGGCCGTAAGCACGATAACTCTCGAAGGGAATGTCCTAGAAACTTGAAATTTTCAGGGTAGGTTCAAATTTCGAATGCCTCGGTTGAGTTCGTTATTGGGCAAAATTGGCCCAGGGGTTCCGTAAATATGGCCGTTCAAAGTTTTGTTTCCCTGATTACTTTGGAACTACAGATTCGATCGAGGTGAAATTTTGCAGTTAGATGGAGAATTACGTGTTCAAGCTACATGTAAAGTCAGTTTTTAGTTTATCTCATCACCTGATGAAGCCATGGTATGGCGGAACACATGTAGTGATTTTGTTAGACTCTTTATAAGTGAAAATCGTAGACTAGTTTATAGTTTATAGTTAGGAAGGGGTTACGTTCCACTGCGACCTCAAGGTCTATTGTGCCCCCCATCAGAGCCGTATTCGCAAATGCGCGTAGACTAAGTTAATTAGTGAATACTAAGTTTATATAGATTTTCATCAAGTATCGGCCGAATCAATCAAATTTTTGTCAGTATTTTCTCAAATATTTTTTTTCAGAATTGCATCTATCAAAAAAAAAACGTTAGCGTAATAGACCAGGCAATAGAGATTTTTCCGTGAAAAAAACGGTGTTTTTTCAGTTTTTTGCTTGTAAAATCTGAACCAATGGAGCGATGCTGAAACTTTCAACAAAAAAATTGTAGAAAATGAAGAAAAGAAGAAAATGAGTACTAGTACATTTCAAGCAGGTCATTATTACCGTCGAAAAGCCGTAAAAACCGTAAAAATCAGCGTTTATTCAAAAATTCATGACATGAAATTTTGCACTCAGATGGAGAATGACGTGTTCAAGCTACTTGTAAAATTATAACTTTCGAACGGAAAGGCCTAGGGACTTGAAATTTTCAGGATAGGTGTGGATTTTGAATATCGCAGTCACGTTTATCAATGAGCAAAATTAGACTAGGGGTTCCGTAAATATGGTCGTTTGAAATTTAGTTATCTTGATTATTTCAAAACTACGGATTTGATCGTGACAAAATTTTGTATTTTAATGGAGAATGATATAATTCAAGCTACATTTTGTCCAGATCGCATGACCAGAACCATAGAAACCATAGAAACTTTTGAACGGAAACGCCTAGTGACTTGAAATTTTCAGGACAGGTGTGGATCTCGAATGTTGTGATCATGTTCATCTATGAGCAAAATTATACTAGGGGTTCCGTAAATCTAGTCGTTTGAAATTTAGTTTTCTTGATAATTTCGAAACTACAGATTCGATCGTGACGAAATTTTGTATACTAATGTAAAATGATATATTCAAGCTACATTTCTCCAGATCACATGACCAGAACCATAGAAAATCATAACTTTCGAACGGAAAGGCCTAGGGACTTGAAATTTTCAGGATAGGTGTGGATCTGAAATGTCACGTTCACGTTCATAAATGAGCAGAATTATACTAGGGGTTCCGTAAAAACGGTCGTTTGAAATTTTGTTTTTTCGATAATTTTGAAACTACGGACTTCAATTGATTTCTAAAACTGGAAAATGCGAATCTACCTACAAGGTGGATGTACGAGCGCTCAAAAGCTCCTGACTTCACGGCAGTGCTTTTCGTAATTTTTTTATTGAAGCTCGAAAAGAGCAAAGATCGACAGGTGATTCAGTCTATTTCATTCATTTCCATAAATGAAGAAACGCACAAATTATAACAATTTATATTGAATTCAACCGTTAATTCAGTTACCCACTAGATATTAGGCTCGGCTTCCTCTATTCAAATTTCTGAATAATGAGTGAAAAAATATGAGAAATGAGGTCTTCCTGGTTTCGTTTTCGATAAAAAAAATTGATATCTCCAAGTTGGATCACCTTATTATGCAGATATCTTATCTCATACGTGTTATTTTACATGATAATCCTCCTTCTAATGCTCCAACGTATTTTTATTCTGTGTTAACTGCTTAACATTCAGCCTTTATGTGTTAGTTACCCATAAACATAAAACACTATCTAATTAAGGCAATCTTAATAGTGGACCGATTTTAAATGATGATTTGCTTTCATGAACAATCGACAATAGGCCTATGAAAATGGTTTAATTATAACCGAGGTAATTAACTGTTTTAATAAGATGTAATAAAATTTTATTGTTGCGGAGTTGGCAATAGAATTAATCGGTAGCATTCAATAACCAGTCTGGGAATAAAAAGTATAGATATGATTTATAACAGCAGGGAGCGACATTCTGTGGGGCTTCTAATTGAATGGAATGATTTGTTTGGACTAGTTTAGTGGTCCTACCTGCTTCTGGTGCTCTTGAATGAATATAATGTATTCTTATGGGTTCCTCATATGAGCCTCAAGTCCATGAGAGAGGGATTAACATCTGTTGGGTTGGAATTCGGACCTATGAAAATATTTTCATTATTTTTGATGTAGGTAATTATGAAGGGATTTCCCAAAAAATTCCTCCTGTAAACAGGGGCGTGCGGGGCATAAAAGCGAGATGTCGAAACATAACGTGTCTCAGAAATTGGGTGTGGTCGTCACCTTTAAATTGTAGATTTTCGTTCAAAATGCTGATATTATTTGGGTTTCCATACATTCTGTTTAGATACCAACAACAATACACGATTTCCTCCCAACGAAAAAAATCAACAGAACAAAAAAGTACGACTGTGATAACTCATCATTCCAGAAACCGAAAACCACACAACCTCCTTAATCCGGCCATACCTAAATCGCATACAACCCATAAAAAACATAAACAGATCCACACTTAGCGCACCAGTGAAATGGTACAAGACTGGTAGCACCGCTGGTAATCCACCAACAATAGGAGCATATCTTCACAGATTCCCATATATTTTGGTGAATGGGATGACGCACGATTTAGTATAATTTTATGGCTGGCTACCTGGTGGTCTTGTGACGGATGGAACCGGTAGCCATGGACCAGACCGGCCCATTCAGGTATTATCATTTCTTCTTCTGATAGCAGACGGCAGTGGCGTGGCAGAGGATCTAATAAAATACATTCTTCGGATAATGCACATGAAAAACAATGGGAATTCCAAGTTGCTTGGAACGAGGTGCCACAAGCAGACATAAACCATCTCATGTTGGGGATGCCTTAACGTGTGCAGGAGTGTTAAGTTGATTTTTTTCCGGAAATAACAGTCGGTATCGATGAAAAAAAAATTCTAGCTAACTTTCACTAGTTTTTTATAAAAAAAAACTAAAAGCTCGAAAATGAACTTTGTGAAAAAAAACATTTTGGAAGGCACTTCCGCATACAATAATTTCTTTCATTGTTTGACCTAGAGAGAGACTTGCTACGGATTCAGAATATTATTGTTATTTTATATCTGTATAAAAGTTTGTTCCCAAACATTTTTTTTTACTTTTATTTTTTCCTTGAAATTTTTTTTAAAAAAACTAATAAAACGATGTTTTTGAAAATGTATTGCTTTTCGTTTACTCGAATATCTACGCTACTGAATCTTTCCAGCATCTCGACCACAATGGCACCAACCGCCCCCGCCGTCCCGAAGACGCAGAGTCTATTGCATGTGATAAGAATCAAGTAAAGTACCCGAATGATCATCTGCCTACCTTGAACAAGGATGATTACATAAACCAACCGTCAGCCAATCTAGATAACAAACAGTGGTCATATATCATTACCATCTGAAAGGACAACGAGAGGAAGAATGGAAAAAGTTATTGATGATGATGATACTCTGGGCCTGTAGGAATATTGTATTTCTTTTTCGTACATTATGATGTGGGATATTCTTGAGATTAAAAACCTGAACAAAAATTATTTGTGATTGGTTAATTTTTTTTTAACTTCTGAGGTCCAGTGGCGGCTCGTCATCTGTTCAAGAAGCAGTGCTGCGAAGCGTAAGTGAAATCAATAAAAATTCAAAAACGGTTTTTATAACTGTAGCATTAATCGAAAAGAATAAATCAAAAAATGTCTTAACAATTTTCACTAGTAATACCACTAGAGGTAAAATTATTGCCGGAAATTTTTTCGAGCTCATGAATATTTTGAAAATTATCCCGAGTCGAAGACGAGGGATAATTTTCTAAAAATATTCATGAGTGAGAAAAAATTTCCGGATTTAATTTGACCTCGTGTGGTATTCGGTAAGAAAATTCCACACCAAATGCGTTTATTTCCAATGACATCGATTTTCGTCTTCATCAAGTATAATATTCTGTCATTATAAACGTCAAAAAAATTTCCAGTATAATTCGCTGTTGGGTACCGTGAAAAAATTTCCACTAAAATTCATCTGTTGCGATGGTAATCTGTCAGAAATACACGTTCTGATTGGTTAAAAATCACATGTGTGGAATTTTCACTAGTAATACCACTAGAGGTCAAATTATTGCCGGAAATTTTTTCGAGCTCATGAATATTTTGAAAATTATCCCGAGTCGAAGACGAGGGATAATTTTCTAAAAATATTCATGAGTGAGAAAAAATTTCCGGATTTAATTTGACCTCGTGTGGTATTCGGTAAGAAAATTCCACACCAAATGCGTTTATTTCCAACAACATCAATTTTCGTCTTCATCAAGTATAATATTCTGTCATTATAAACGTCAAAAAAATTTCCAGTATAATTCGCTGTTGGGTACCGTGAAAAAATTTCCACTAAAATTCATCCGTTGCGATGGTGATCTGTCAGAAATACACGTTCTGATTGGTTAAAAATCACATGTGTGGAATTTTCACGAAAATGTTTGTATTTCAAAGTCACATACCTATCTGTAATTTTCATGAATATTCTTATTGAATTTCGTTGTTTAATTTTTTTTTAGCGCTCGTACTACTTACACGAGGGCTATATCATTTCGTCACGATGTCTGTATTTTTCGAATTTTGAGTCGAAAATGGTCTGAATCGACAAGGTTCGACTCACTGATGACGAATCCGTCGGAAAATTCGAGTCTGTCCGTCCGTAAGCACGATAACTCTCGAACGGAACAACCTAGTGACTTGAAATTTTCAGTGTGGGTTCAGTTCCCGAATGCCTCCGTTGAGTTCGTTAATGGGCCAAATTCCCCTAGGGGTTCCGTAATTTAGCGGCTCAAAGTCTTGTTCTTCTTGTTACTTGGAAACTACAGATTTGTTCGAGATGAAATTTTACACTCGAATGGAAAATAAGGTGTTCAGTCTATATGTGGAATTTTGTCCAGATCGCATGACCAGAACCATAGAAACCATAGAAAATTTTGAACGGAAACACCTAGAGACTTGAAATTTTCAGGATAGGTGTGGATCTCGAATGTCGTGATGACGTTAATCTATGAGCGAAATTATACTAGGGGTTCTGTAAATATGGTCGTTTGAAATTTAGTGTTCTTGATAATTTCAAAACTTCAGATTCGATTGTGACGAAATTTTTATACTAACGGAGAAATATATATTCAAGCTAAATTTCTCCAGATCGCAAGACCAGAACCATAGAAACCATAGAAAATCATAACTTTCGAACGGAAAGGCCTAGAGACTTGAAATTTTCCGGATAGGTTCGGATCGCGAATCCCGCGGTCACGTTCATCGATGAGGCAAAATTAGACTAGGGGTTCCGTAAATATGGCCGTTCAAACTATTTTTTTCCTGATAATTCCGAAACTACTGATTGGATTCGAATGAAATTTTGCACATAGCTGAAGAATAATGTATTCGAACTACGTACGAATTTTGTCCAGATCGCATTACCAAGACCATAGATACCGTAGGAAATTCTAGCGAATTATCGAAAAAAAATTGGTCACCTAAAGCACTGACTTGAAGTCTGGATTTTCGCCTTTGTTTGAAATTTTCTTTGACAGCTGTCAAAATCTTTCCAATTGGTTTCTAAAACTGAGAATTCGAATCTTCCTACGAGGTGGATGAACGAGTGCTCAAAAGCTCCTAACTTCACGGCAGTGCTTTTTTTTTAAACCCAATCCAATGAATGGACTGGTGGAAATCCAAATTAAGTTCACTTCTTAATTTGGAATTCCACCAGTCCATTCATTGGATTCAATTTGGTAGGCCTAACCTTAATGGCATGAAACTCATTTATTTTTTTTTTTTTAAACTTGTAGAATTTAAAAGACAGTTTTAAACAAACCCTCTCGGGACTCTGGAGAGGATAAAAGTGCTGTGGAAAAATAAACCTTTGCTTGTAAATTGCGGTCAGATTCATGTGTTCATCCTGCAACTTCCAATGAGAATTCCACTGATTATTTGGTCATGATGATGATAATATGATAGGTATCGCTCCAGTGTCAACTCTAGCGCGATGTTCATCAACACCCTGATTATTTTAACATAATTAAACCCTCCGGTTCGACACCAACGTCAGACCGTCCGACTTGGTGATATGTGACATATGTTTAATTAAAATATCATGGAGTGGCCGACATTCCCGAATCACATAATAATATCGAAAGGCTCTGGCGGGTTAATTAAATTCGTAAGGCCATAAAGTGACAAAGGCTGCTCGATTGCTGATAATGCGGCGCGGATGGACACGCGGCTCAGATTGGCAGTCCTTTATCTGCCAGGACGCATACTTTCAGGGAATTAGATGTTGAGGTTAATTGGATATCGATATCGATCCTTCACGGTTACGAAATGGGGGTGGTTGGTGGGTGTCGCGTGACATGGTGACGATATCGAAAAGCCTCGAGTGCATGTGTAATCCAGGAATTGGAAAACTTGATATCGTAGGGTTTTGAACGTGGAAGAGTTCAAGGTTAGAATCGGAGATATTCGATTTAAACAGAAGACGTGAGAGAAGAGCGTTCGGAAAAGGTCGAAAAACCAGAAAAGGTGCCGCAACATCTCAGGCACCGCCAAATGTCGAATTTCCAGCTCGAAGGACGTGAGGTCTCAAATAACTTTGTGGCGTCTCCTACCCTTCTAAGGTTTTCACAAGAACTCGAATTGAAAATGCCTAATTTTTGACACCCCGAGAAAGTCCGAAAATATAACAATGAGACAAATTTCATCATTCCACCCCTAAGTCCTCCCCTTCGCCCCCTTTTTAATTAAAGTCTGAGTCGATCTGCTCGTCCTCAGATAAGACTGAGGGATATCGATTGTGTAGACAGAATTATGACATCACAGTAACCTATGAATACAAAGTGGCTGATAAAAATGTTTATCCACAGCCGCCTGCGTCCCTTCGTCCCTCCCCCCACCCCTCCATCCCAATTCGCAGCTTCATAAGCTCCTCTAGCTGCAAATTTTATTCTGTGCCGACATTATTATATACTTGCTTACTAACAGGCTTCGTATTGATTTTTACAGTAATCCCTTCCGATAGAATCTTTTCGTTATGGTCTTACTTTCTTCGTCGTTGCTTCTTTGTTGCCTCTTTATGGGGTTATATTGACGGAGGCTGTAGGAGTGGATGACGGAGATCAAGAAGTTGGATTCGATCTGGGGGCGTGTGAGGAAAATGCTGACGTTTTAGATCTTTATGTTCCACGCGATAAAATTCGAGTTTTGGTTCGACAATTCATGTACGGGGGCCGATGAAAAATTCATATTACGAGCATCAACTATTTTTTGCTACAGATCTGGATGGAAATGAGGATAAAGTAACACTTTGAGATCAAGAATATTGAATTTGTGGAAATTCATAACTTATTCTGAAACCCTGTAATTTTTGGGATTATTTGTGAAATTAAATCAAAGAGCTGCAGAGCTGCTGTGAATGGAAAAAAAGGCAGAAATTTCTTTATTTTATCAACGTGCAATGTTTATCGAATTCAGGAATGAAAATAGAAAAATTATACTAGATGAACTAATAGCAAGCCAACAAAACAATTCATGTATCCCAGAGACCAACGAATTCATCATTTGCAGTCGTAGACAGGTTTCGATCCATATCAGATAAGGTCAGTACGATTAGCAAAATGACAAATTCGATGTGGGAAACAGAAAACCTGAAAACATAAAGCAACGTGGATCTGAGAAAATTTCCCAAATCACGTCACCTGTCCGTTCCAAAAGTACCTATCACAAATATCTGAAAATCACGAACTGCTTTATCTACTCCCCAAACAAAAACACATGTATGCTCGTAATGTTTACGGTGCGTCATACATGTGGATCGAAACCAGTCTACGACTGCAAATGATGAATTTGTTGGTCTCTGGGATTAATGAATTGTTTTGTTGGCTTGCTATTAGTTTATCTAGTATAATTTTTCTATTTTCATTCCTGAATTAGATAATTTCAGATGAACAATTCTCAAACAACAATACAAATTCAACGAAATTTATCATAAAAAGTGTGTATTATAAAAACATTCATTATTTTTTACATCAGATAAAACCATGTCGACACTCAAATATTAGCTATCAAAAATTTCTTCAATTGGTTTCTAAAACTGGAAAATGCGAATCTACCTACAATGTGGATGAACGAGCGCTCAAAAACTCCAGACTTCACGGCAGTGCTTCTTATAGTTTTTTTCTGTATTTCCTAGGAAAAGTTATTCAAGAGTTAGTATCAATCGTAGATCGAAAATATTCAATTCTAGGTAGGAGGCCAAAAAATGCTTAAAATTATCGCATCGCTGTTTCATCATGTTCGTTCCTTCGTAGGAAACCGATATTTTATTTATTCCAAACAACTTCAACCATTCAACATGGATTGAAATACTGTTAGCTAAACAAAATTTATTCCGGTAGAATAATCTGAATTCTATGAGAAATACCAAAAATTCCTGTTGAATTTAATGTGTCCATACTGTGAGTCGTACAAATATTGTTTGGTTATACTCACGAAATTAATATATTTTACCGGGGCCGTATCTAGGGCGTGGCAAGGGTGGTACTTGCCACGGGCGCAAGGTCCGAAGGGGCACCAAAAAAAATCAAAAATAAAAAAATAGAAGCGCCAAGCAAAAAAAAACTAATTCACAAGATGACAACACGGTTACGTAAGTAAGTAATTCGATCAAAACATTTCGGAACATTGATATTCAAAGTGAAGAATGAGAATGCATTAAGGTCAGAAATACGAGAAATATGGTCCAATTTTTATGGAAAATTTTCAAAGATGCCGCACTCTGATCATAAATATTACAATCGGCAATATCGTCATGCGATTCCAAGCACAGCCCTTTTGTGAGTTGTTTACACTACATCCCTTATCGCATCCAGCTTGTTTTGAAGGGTGGCTTCTTCGGTGATGATGGTTCATAATGATCGATTTGTTTAGATTTTTAGGCCACATCTGTGGTATTTTGAAAACAATTCGTATTGCCAAAAATTCACCAAGCAGAGTTTCGAGCTCAAGAAGTGGAAGA
Source organism: Aphidecta obliterata (assembly GCA_963966015.1). NCBI lineage: Eukaryota > Metazoa > Arthropoda > Insecta > Coleoptera > Coccinellidae > Aphidecta > Aphidecta obliterata. Next base: position 31,787,802 of record OZ014428.1, read on the forward strand.
AAAATTGGCAATCTTATTCTATTCTATATAAATATCGATTTTTTTCAATTGTGAAGAGAAGACCAAAAAAATCAAATTTTAATGTTCGTTTAGTGTATATCCAGATTTGAACTGTTATAAGTTTTGAGTTTTTTTTCATATTCTGACTTTTGTGTGCCACTGTGCTTTTGGATTCGAGTATTATAAATTGTGCTATTGAAGGTCAGTTGTACCAAGTATTTGTTATTTTTTATGACATTATTCTGGCATCGGATATATTCAATTATTCGTATTTTAACATAATAATATTGTTCCTTTCAATTCAAGAAGAAATATGTTCGGTCCATTGCGGAAAATATGGATTTTCGAACTTGAGTTCTTACTTCTCAGAGCGTCTTTTTTAGAATGAAATCTGATAAAACTCAGATTTTAGTGTTACTTTTCATAGTTTTGATTGAATCTTCAATTTCATCTGGCAAAGATTTTTCTAGTGATTTATTCATACTTAACGTATGGACTTCTTGAATATTGTAACATCGAGCCCTGTACGAAATTATTAGTACGTGTTTCAAAGGGTTATAAAATAGTATTTGTATGCTATATAGTTTGCGGTTTTTTTTGCAGAGATTGTGATTATCGATTATTTTTTTCTAGTCAACTTACCAAAAAAATTTTATTTTACTTTTGCAGTATGTATTTTTGAATTTTGAGTTGAAGAATTTATATTTTTTAAGATAAATGTTCGTATTTATTAATTTATCACATAAATATGAATATTTCATTTCGTTTTTTCAGAATTTGTTTTATTTTTATGCATTTCATTCAAAATGTGTATTGGAATGTTTTTAATGAAAAAATTTTTCCATAAAAATGTGTATTATTTTGAAACCCTTACGGAAATATATGACTAGCATTATGAAAAAAAAAATACTATAAGAAAATATGATGGATGAAAAAAAATCTACGCAAATGGGGGGGCGCTGTTTAATCTATTGCCACAGGCGCAATAGTACCTAGATACGGCCCTGTATTTTACTAGATATTCCTGTTACATTTACGGAAATATTCCTTTCAACGTACATATCTGATCACAGCTATACTTTTTCCGTTTTTCCTGTTCATAGGACTCAAGTCACTTAAACCTGAATCGGCATGTTAGATTGCAAGTGCAGATTGTTTTCAGAACGGTATTTTTTTGTTGTGATAACAATAGTTGCGTTTAAACAACACGAATTTATTTAACCGGGAGTCGTTTTTTTCAGTGTTGGGAAAGCGGGACGGGATAGATGCTTCTTCGATTAGTATTTGACTCGCACGTTTCATGAACCGCGAAGAATCACATTTCCCGTTCGAAACGTCGATAGTTAACCCGATTTCGAGTCGGATGGCCTCCATAACCAAACCACCCATGTATCAACTGCTTATAGACATCGAATACAACGACCCTGCCGAATTTCGAATCAATTATTCCTGACGATGCCAACTAAAATTCCGGTATCCGTTTACGGATATTCGTTATAACTACCATATCCTTCCATCCATATTCAGAAACTGTTGAATTACAAACGAGACATACATTCTGTCGTAGAGTAAAACAAGCGGTAAATCTGTACAATGATTGTGTGGGCGAATAAAACATCCGGTCGTCAGGCAAACGCCATAGGCGTGGAGGAAAACGTTTTGATCCATTGAGCCCATCTCGATTAAACTACATCTAACTCCTTTAATTCATATAGTTTTGACCGTCTTCTTCTCAAAAATGTATGGTCCAACGATTCCCATGGGCCAAACAGCGACACCTTCTGATTTTACAGGAGTTTTCCTGAAAAACCTTTCATCTACGCCGCTGTACCCAGAAGTATCGGATGTCTTTCGCTCAATGAAATAAATATGGACACTACGATTTATATTCAGCAAAAACAATATCTCACAGGTTGCCTTATGTGCAAAGTTATTCTTGCATTGTTGAAAATACGTTGGTTGTTTCATCAATGATCCCATTGTAAATAAATAGAATAGTATGCTTGATGTTTTTCAATTGAAGAATATGCAATAATTAATTCCAGATCGGTTTTTCCGAAGCTTGTGGTTTCACATTGCAAAACAGATTGTGTCTCATGGCAACCTCACTGTTTTGTTTTATTATTTGAATCATTCGAGAAAATTAAAATCTTATTCCCCCTGTAATTTTCACAGTTGACGTTTTGGGTAGTGTTAAAAAAATTGATTGAAAACCACTCGAGTGGCAAACCCATCATCTGGAACACGGGGAGCAAGAAGGACGACTGGGCATCCAGGTCTGATACGAAGCCCTCGCGAGGCCAATACAAACATACGATATAAACCAGCTAATATGACAAAGTCTCTCCCATAAGTTTGCCGAAGAACAATGGGGTTCAATTCCGCAGGAATACAAATGCTCAATCCATAATATTAAATCTGTCTCCCATTGTCTAATTGCGATGAACGGCGGTCGCCAGAGTTGTGGGTCCGTTTGGAGGCGGTGAATTATTCATGGCTGTGTTGTTGGGACAGAGGCGAACAACGAGGAGTTCGGAGCGGCAATTTCGAACTTTTGGACTGCACTCTCGAATAGTATCGATCACCTTCCAGAAACGATAACTATATCTATTTCATCTTATTCTTCAGGTCAATATCAATCACTTTGGTTTTATCAGTAAGAGTCTTGTCAATGAAAGCCCAGAAGGGGATGTGGAGATTTTTTTCTTTGGGAATGTATTTGGAGTAGGTAATAGTATATTTTTCAACGAGCGGTAATATAAGTCATAACTCACGAAGATGAAGTTTACAGCACGAGCCGAAGGCGAGTGCTGTAAGCTGTAAGTTATCAAGTGAGTTATGACCATTACCGCAAGTTGATTACTATACTTTATCTCCAACTATAACAATAAATACTAAGAAACAAGTACAGAGAAAGAACTTTATTTACAAATTTTAATAGTTACCTATAACAATGCATTATTTATGTTGATTGTGCTTCTTAGCATCGAGTAGAAAGTCCATAGGGGCGATGCTTTGTATTAAGTGCTAAGTCCACTAAAATATGCCAAAAGAACATTCTCTGTAAACGATGACTTAATATTCTTACTGCTACACCAATCTTGAAGATTGTTGTATACACCTTTATATATGTTTTGGGATTTTTCGGGCAATAAATTCTGTGTGGTAACATTGGCTGATTGTCTTATTTCTGGAGGTGTACGTAATACTTCACTTTCTGAATTCATCTTTTTCAGCAGAACATTTACAATAATAATTAAATATCAACTCAATTTGGACAAACGTCAAAATTATTCAAGTTACCTTCCCTCAATACCAATAATGGACTGTTCCCTTTCGGCCAATCGGCTTGTTCAGAAGCACAGAGACAGGGAGTTATAGGAGTGAGCAGGGTGTTTGTTTACAGATACTATTAATAACTCAAAAGTAGTTGAATAATGACTATATTATACAATAGGATTAGATAAACATACTTAAATCCTTCGAACTCACACCTGAACCTTAGATAAAAGGAGAGAAGTTCCCATTTTCCACTTTATTGCTCATATTTCCTAAATGGCGCTTCGTTCGGTTAAACTTTTTCAGTTTCCATCATTTTTTTTGTAAATCAAACAGTTCTTGAGATATTGTCAGCCGAATGTTGCTAATCAACGAAATATGCATTTTCGCCTCACGTTTCTCAGCGAAAATTTCCTTCTAGTGCCTCATCCTTCCGCTTATCTGCCATTCTTATTCTTGGAAAAGTTGAAGAGCTTCAAATTCCCTTCACAATATATTTTCATCCAATTCAGTATTATCACCTGGTCCAAACTTTTTTGTCGAAAAACGTGAGGTGAAAATGCACTTTTTGTCAATTGACGACATTCAGATGTGGATATTTCAGATTCTGTTTGAGTAACCAAAAAAAGTCATAAATATTATCTTGTAGGGAATTCAAATACATAATAAATTTTCCCGTATTCGTTTTGAGATATCAGCGGAAATATTGGGACCTTTGAGATACAACGGTGTGATCGAAAAGACAGTGCGACACGTTTGCGATACTGCAGTTAAAACTCTCGACTAACCGCTCCATGTTCTTTGGGGCCAGAGGGCTGTTACTGTTCCTCAAGACTAATTTTTTTATAATTCGATATTTGTAGCAAAATCTTAAAAAAAGTGAAACCTGAAGATGCCGCATTAAAACGTTGCCACCCATAAATAACACAAAATCTTCATTATTCGTTGATGGAGCATTTTCGTCAAATGTTGAATTGAAATCCACATATAGTCCATTATATGAACGCCCAAAAAAAAGTGTAGAGAACATTTCGGAAAGGTGAATTTTTTTTTTTTTTGGGAGTTTTGTATTTGGAGTAGTTTGCGGACGTATGTTTATGGGACATTTTTGTCTCGAAATTGAATCTACTTCAATAAGTATAACCGAAATTCGTCGTAAATAATCTTCCCTCCTCTTTCTGACGCCGTAGAATCAGACTCCTCTGGTAACCCCACATCTTCAAAACCAGGTCCTCATTATTCTAATTTTCATTCGCACATAACTCATCTTGTCTATTCTGCGGTGGTCACTTAACAACATGCATTATTTAACCGCCACCTCCTCCATTTTTCAACCCCTAGAAAGTGTTTTAGACGTTCGGTCTTTTTGTGCCGCCCCAAATTACGAATACTAAACCGATTCGCAGCGCTGAATCGAAAGATAGAATTGAATTTTTCATAGCTCATTCTTAAATAGATTTTCCGAGTTCAGAACGTGAGATTTCCTGAAACAGACTAGATGTTAGATGGATGCCCTTCAGCGTGAACCCCTCTGTTGACGCACAGTTTAGCAGGCATTAAATTCTGGAACAACACAAAGGTGTAGTGCTTAGCGAGAGCGTTTGTAGAGGGATAACACGCTCAGAAACGTTCACAAACCAAGAAACAATCGGTGTAAAGCGGGAAAATCTCTTGGGTAAACAGAATTTAGAACACACCGCAACTAATATTTTTCCATAAGCTCGTATATGCGTTAGGGTATGTTTATAGTACGTGTGACATAGTGGGTATGCCGAATCTGCAGATGTTCCATTGTTGTTGTTGTGTCAACAAAGGTGATAGACGTTTTCGCTGCACAAACAATGGTGTGTGGAAGCAGATCGGTTAACATCCATTTTTAGACATTGAATATATCAAGAACAACACCATGATTCGCTTCGATATTTTGCACCTTGGTGCAATAAGTACTGTTATAATGTAACCATTTTCTTCCTTATCCAGAATGAGCGCTGAACAAATTTGTTCTATCAATAAACATTCCCAAAAAGAACATAAACTGCAATACCGAAACAGATTCCTACACCCAAATACACACATCGGAAAACTCTAGGGATATTCGTACAAAGTCATACAAGCGTCAAATAAAACTTTTTTATCTACTCCGATTGAATAATATAGTCATTACTCAACTACTTTTGAGCAAGTAATGGTATATGTAAACAAACACCGTGAGTATTCTCCCACTCACTCACTCCTATAACTCCCCTGTGTCTGTGATTCTGAACGATTCTGCTGATTGGCTGAAAGGGAACAGTCCATTATTGGTAATGAGGGGAGGAATAATTTTGACGTTTAATCAAATTGAGTTGATACCTAACTATTATTGTGTATATTTCGCTGAAAAAGATTAATTCAGATAGTGTAGATGAATTATTATGTACATCTTCAGAAATAAGACAATCAGCTGATATTACCATACAGAATTTATTGGCCAAAAATTACCAAAACAAATATAAAGGTGTATACAACAATTTTCAAGATTGGCGTAGTAGTAAAAATATCAAGTCATTGTTTATAGAGAATGTTCTTTTAGCATATTTTAATGAACTTAGCACTAAATATAAAGCATCGCCCCTATAGACTTTTTACTCCATGCTAAGAAGCACAATCAACATAAATAATGCATGGTTATATGTAACTATTAATATTTTTGATAAAGTTCTTTCTCTGTACTTGTATCTTAGTATTTATTGTTACAATCGTAGATAAAGTATAGTATTCAACTTGCGGTAATGGTCATAACTCACTTGATGAATTGCAGCACGAGCCGGAGGCGAAGATGAAATATTCATATTTATGTAATAAATACGAACATTTATCTTGAGATCTGCAGCACTTTTCTTAAAATCGTCAATATTCATAGTTTGAATGACACTACCATTCAAAAAACTGAAGTCGTCTGCCACTTCGTTCAAAGCAACAAATCTTTCTTCAATTTGAATAATTATAGTCCAATTCCTCAGTTTTGCGTTTGCATCAAAGAAATGAGCTTCATCACTGGCTAGTTCCCCTGGCATTTTGGGTTTTTTTCGTTTCCTCGATTGATGTAACTTCGATTCCAATTTTATCAGCTTCATTTTTCGAAAGTTCCATCAATGGCATAAAAAAGTTTTCTCTGTTAGCTTTCAGTTCGTTCAATAGTCCAAGTATCATTCGTTAGCCTTTAGATATATCTAGTTGTTTTTCTCGCAAATATTGATTAATTCGGTTTATTTTACTCAACAGAATTTCCCAGAAGTTAAGGTATATGATAAATTCATAATTTGTTATCGAATTTACCAGGGACGATTTTTTGAGCTAGCGAAGAACTTTGATAATTTCACCTAATTGCGACTCCAACGAATGTACAGCGTTTGCATTTGGGGCACAAAAAAGTCAGAATAAAAAAAAAACTCGAAACTTATAACACTTCAAATCTGGATACACACTAAACGAACATTAAAATTTAAATTTTTTGCTCTTCTCTTCACAATCGAAAGAAATCAATATTTATGTAGAATAGAATAAAATTCCCCAATTTTTATCCCACTTCTTGAGCTCAAAACTCCGATTAATGAATTTTTGGCAATACGAATTGTTTTTAAAATACCACAGATGTGGCATAAAAATCTAAACAAATCGATCATTATGAACCATCATCATCAAAGAAGCCGCCCTTCAAAACAAGCTGGAGGAGATAAGGGATGTAGTGTAAACAACTCATAAAAAGGCTGTGCTTGGAATGACGATATTACCGGTTGTAATATTTATGATCAGAGTGCGGCATCTTTCAAAATTTGTTATAACAATTGGACCATATTTCTCGTATTTCTGACCTTCTCGCATTTTCCTTCTGTACTTTGAATATCAATGTTTCGAAATGTTGTGTTCGAATTACTTACTTACGTAACCGTGTTGTCATCTTTGAATTATTTTTTTTTTCTTGGTGATTCTATTTTTTTTTTTTTGATATTTTTTGGCGCCCCTTTGGACCTTGCGCCCGTGGCAAGTGCCACCCTTGCCACGCCCTGGATACGGCCCTGTTTGAATATACAAAATTTAAACGCCAACCAGAAAAAGCACACAAAAAATAGTATTTTTAATATGTACTGGAAATTTGATGCAAAGCTCCGGCCGAATAGAACATCGGCTTCGATTTACAGAAATTCAACGAATTACTTTGAGACACATTCGTCGTGTCGTGCACGATTCAGGCACTTATTTTGCATTTTTTTCTTGTAAACAATAACTTTTCAGAACCACAGAAATATTTTTCAGAATTAATTCTTCACAGACAAGATAATAAGATAAAATAACTGTCTGGCGTTCTGACGTCACAAGAACCTCTAAGACACCTGCGCGTTTGGGCGCGAAATTTAAAATAGTTTTGAAGAAGGGGGGATATTTCGTACCATATAACTTTTATCCATCCATCTTCGGAGGTTTCTGAAGAGGAATCCTGGTAAAACAAACCATCATTGCCCTATTCAGTGCAGACTCCGACGGTACGGGACGTTGGCACCCTTGGCCGATTGTCCGCGGTGCTCACATCCAGACGGCGGTAAGGCCCCCGCTGACTGTCAATAAGATCGATCCCATAAATCTTCCCGGTACAGTTCGGCGGTCCAGGAACGTTGTCATACACACAAGTACGAGACCGGGGAGAGGCTGTAAACAGATCGTCGCGTCGCTACGCTTGTCCTACACATGTAGACAGGAGTACAATTAATGTCCGACGTAATGCACGGACGGTGCGGCATTGTCTGCCCTTGTTTATGGGTTATTGCAGTCGATATAAAAGCCATCGATTCCGGCACAATTACACGGACAATTGTACACCGTATATATTCTTGTGTTCTTGGATCGGAATCCGTGTTCGGCTAAACACCGCCGGTCGGCTGGTTAATTGGCCTAATTTGGAGGCCATTCAAATGATCTATGGTGCTCTATGGTCGGCGTTGTTTGCCGCCCGGAACGCCGGACGCGATTCGATGAACGGTTATGGCTGCCAGGTTCGGGATTCATCGAGTGGACGAAGCTGATCCTTTGAAATCCCAACTTTAACGTCAGCACACATGACGAAGAAATATACAGGGTTACAGGGAAAGTCGTACTGAGTATTGAACGACGTTATCATTTCTGATGGATTTGGTTCTATAATATGGTGTCCGAAACAGAACCGTTATGGAGATATTGAGTTTTTAAGATTTTTTAAGGAATCCTTTATTTTTTGGCTTTTTTATCATTTTTTTCGGATTGGTTCTCCTAGGAGCCATTTTTTCGATGTATCTAGTTGGAGGGCATGCCAATTAATGATAATGATCAACAGAAACTGAACCTACTACTGGCAGCTTAATGAAACTGCTCGACAACGGTTGAAATCAAAGAATTTTCACTAAGTGTTTTCATCTTTGGAGTGCTTTTTTTGAAAAAAAACCTCATGGAACTTGTTCTCCAAATAAGTTTGAAACTTCTACGTTTTTTCAGCTATTCAAAAAGGTATAATACCTGCTATTAAATAGGCAAAACATTGACCAAATAACTGTTAAGGTAGTAGAGAGTACATTTTCAGTTTGAGGTAAAAGTAGCTAAAATAGGCAGGAAGTATGGCCCTTTCAAGTAATTTGATATTGAGGCCGTCCACACATTTAGACTGAATCTCCTTTTGACCCTTTTGTTCTTTCTTTGGGTTATCTTGCGCTTTAGGACCCCAATAATGGGCGTTATGTGATGCCAAAGTTCGACTGATCTATCCACAAGAAAAAAAGATCGAATCTTCAATATCGGAATTGAGCATAAATATCCAGAAGTCTAGTCGCCCCAATGGATCCCCTTCTTCTGTTACTAGCACTAGAGCCTGGTCCTCTCTGAACAAGTACATCTCATCAGCGAACCTGCCTAGTGATGTTATGATTGAAAAAGTAAGCATTGAGAAGAACTTCAACACTATGCTATGTGAAAAGGAAGAATGGGAAAAGGAATACACTACCCAAAACTTCAAATTAAATGGTATACAGATGGTTCTAAAACCAGGTGTACACTATAGTTAGGCTCCTATTCGAGTGCTTTTCAGGCAGAAATACTTGCAATCGAAAGATGCATAGATATAAACCTGGAAAGAAACTATTAAGGGTGTGACATTGTGATCCACTCTGATAGTCAAGCTGCTATCAAAGCACTGAACTCCTATATAATCGACTCAAAGCTGATATGGGAGTGCCGGAGGAAACTTAATGAAGTAGGCAAGAAAAATTAGGTCTCTTTAGTCTGGGTTCCTGGTCACTAAGGAATCGAATGAGAAGAAGAGGCCAATACACTTGCCAGAAAGGGAGCACTTAATGGCCCAGAACCTTTCTGTGGCATAGTTGAATGCACCTATAAGAGAGAGCTTCTGGAGAAGGAAGAGACTGAAAGAGAAGCACTCTGGAGGTTCCTACCAGGAATGGATCACTCCAAGAAGTTCAATCGGAATGTAGTATGTATCAGTATGAACACTCTGTATATTAACGATCTTGAGATGCAATATCTGTTACCTTGATTGTCGCCAAAGCGTGCCGCAAAGGTGAACTGATGTTTAATGTTATCGATCATGTTATCAATTCTCGAGGTTATTATGATACAATCGATTGAACATGTAAATATCTTATGAATATATAAACACTAACATTTTGCTAGAGAGAGCAGAGTCTTCCCTAGATGTTACGAATAAACCTTTGACGAGTGATTAGTGTATTATTCACCATCCCTCGACTGCATAACGATTGAGCGAACCTACCCTAGCTGGGTACGTTAGATGGCGATCCTGCCAGTCCTATGCAGTCAGAGGGATGGTGGTTTTTCACCGGCAAGCCGAGATGAGCAGAACAGTCCTATGCAGTCGAGGTCTAATGGTTTTCACCGCCAAGCCAAGATGGCAGACCCTAGAAGACAGGCAACAAGAAGCCCAACAGCCTACCCAAGGCACCCCAAGAAGACAGGCAACAAGAAGCCCAACGACCTGCCCAAGGCACCCCAAGAAGACAGGCAAAAAGAAGCTCAACCCCCTTCCCAAGGCACCCCAAGAAGACAGTCAACAAGAAGCCCAACGCCCTACCCAAGGCCCCCTAAGAAGAAGGTGCAGCTGGAAATCAAAAGATTTAGTGTAAAACAAACCGTAAGAAAATTTTCTCTTTGGTTATATCTGATTATCCATGGTATATAATGAACTATTTACCGAATTAAGTGATGTGTTCCAAAAGAAGGAGTCACGGGAACGTAGGGAACGGGCCGATAAAGTCAGCAAATCTCTGAACGAATCACCCAAGTTAGAATATGAATTCAACAAATTGAATGAAATTGTCAAGTCAGAACCAAATATTCTCAAAAGCATTAAGTCCTCACCAAAGAATCATAGAAGATTCACTTTTAGAATCGAGGAAAGAAAGATCTAATTGAAATTTTAAATCGAAATCGTAAAGTATAAACATTCACATCGAGGTCGTGACCACAGCAATCAGAACGTCAAGTCAGCAAAAAAGAATTACGTTCAAGGTCGCGGTCGCTAGTTCGCCAGTTCATTCGGAAAACAATAACTTATGTAAGTAATTGTTTATATAGACGGAAATTTGAAATCGTAGTCGATCATCGACCACTGAATTAACTGACTAATCCTTCTAATGGATTAACCAAATTCCGTTTCATTTTAGAATAATATGACTTCACGGTTCATTATGTGAAAGGTTCAGAAAATGTTACAGCAGATGCCTTATCGCGAATACCTCCGATGGCAAAAGGATTGATCACCTGTTGTTATCGAAGTGTTAAAACGTCCAGCAGAAAGTGTTGAGTTAAGACCGCTTTCAGAAAAAGAATTTCTCAATTTGAAAAAGCAACATTCAGAGGATTACAATGAGAATTTAATATATAATGTAAACTTACAAATTATTTTCATTAACCAGGACATCCGATCAGCGTACGACTTAGGTACATCGTTGAGGATACTGGAAAAAATATGCACAGAAAATAATATATTTGGAAGTTCATGATCCAAAAAGTATTTGGATCTTAGTAAGAACAAATTACGCCTACTCACTGGCTTCCTCACAGGACATTGTCGCCTTAGGTAGCATATGATGAGAATGGGCTTAACAGAAACTGACGAGTGTAGATTCTGTGGTGAAGAGAAGGAAACTCCTGTTCACCTGGTTACAGAATGCCTCGCCATTGCAAACCAGCGCAAAGAATGTCTTGGACAAGAGAATTAAAGGAGGAATGAGGATCTAACTTCCTTGAAGCCCTCTCAGATACTGGAGTTCATTGGAGCTCTGGAGCTGGAGGGCGAGCTGTAGACAGCGCATTTGCGAATACGGCTCACAATAGATCTTAAGGTCGCAGTGAAATGTAGGTAACCCTCTTCCTAACTCTAACTATAAGTGATGTAAAAAATATAGATTTTCAGGCTTGAAAGATAAACTTCGATATATCTGAGTACTGCCTGAAAATATTGATATTTCGTGGGCTATTCGAAGGGACTTCTCGAGGTGAACAAACCCATGAAATTTGATCAAAATCGGACCTCAGATTCCAAAGCTATGGCTATCGTAAATTCAGGTCGAAATCCATAAATCACCCTATATCTCCTAAACTAATAGGCTTAGGATACAAAACAAGGAACTTTTCTGAAAGGTTTGGATGACCTGCATTCACCACTAGGCTATGGCCAACCACTCATGAAACACGCTGTATATGGACTCAAACAACTCGTGTGAATTCGGGAAGTTTCAATTCCACGATCAAAGTCGCGACTTCTCGAGGTGAACAAACCCATGAAATTTGATCAAAATCGGACCTCAGATTCCAAAGCTATGGCTATCGTAAATTCAGGTCGAAATCCATAAATCACCCTATATCTCCTAAACTAATAGGCTTAGGATACAAAACAAGGAACTTTTCTGAAAGGTTTGGATGACCTGCATTCACCACTAGGCTATGGCCAACCACTCATGAAACACGCTGTATATGGACTCAAACAACTCGTGTGAATTCGGGAAGTTTCAATTCCACGATCAAAGTCGCCGAGATGGCAATCTCGGACGAGACCGTCCTCAAACAATATCCATGAAATCGCCATATAGGGGATCAAATTAGACGTTTTCGTAGGAACAAATGTCCAAAGCAAACACGGCCTGTCCGTTTGGAGACCGGCAGACTGCTCTACGACGCTTGTACGATATGAAATCATAACGAGAGCTCGGCAAATAGTGGATTCTAATTGAAATCCAGACCGGTATTGACCCTGTAAACACTTGTCCCAGATCAATCGTTCCACGGAGTGATACTTGCCGTCGAAATGAACGCTATATTGGTCTGCCTTTTTGATGAGTTTGTTCTGAAGAGATGAAGTTTCTATTGCAGGAAGATTACTTATATTTCTGCGTTATTAGTTTCTGGGAAATCTTGGAAATTCCCTCGTCTAGGAGAAGGGGTCGTATAATAATATGGCCGATAGATTGGAGAACTATACAGGGTGGGCTTCCTCCCACGATTTTCAATGAACCGAATAAAGTATTTTTTCTCTAAATCAATATCAATAAAGAGTCAATCATCATCTGACAGCAACGAGAGGAACCCATTCCATCATCTTCCACCCTTTCCAAATATCCAGATAACAGAACAATTTTAATTGAAAGCCATCGGCTTCATGCAAATTCCATCGCCTATAGTCCATTTTTTTCACCCCCGTAGACAGAATGCAAATCATCCGTATATTCGAAATACCTGGCGACTTGTCAGAATCTGAGTGTAAATACGAAATTGCATTTGATGTACGGAAACGGCATTCAAATGAGCGGGGGACGGCATATTTGGCATCAGTCAAATAGCGCTCTGACAGTGCACGTCATATAGATTTGACAGCTGTAGACATGCGGAGGTTAGGTTTCGACCCAGGGACGGCTCTTTGAAATAGAACGCTGGGAATTTCACACGAGGGTTTTTTATTTTCACAGCAGACAATAACTAGTGAAAAAACTTTTTTTGTGCGCTCGTACTACTTACACGAGGGCTATATCATTTCGTCACGATGTCTGTATTTTTCGAATTTTGAGCCCATGAAGTTTTGCACTCAAATGGAAAATGAGTTTTGTCCAGATGGCATGACCAGAACCATAGAAACCATAAAAAATAATAACTTACGAACGGAAAGGCCTAGGGACTTGAAATTCTGTGGATAGGTGTGGATCTCGAATGTCGCGGTCACGTTTATCAATGAGCAAAATTAGACGAGAGGTTTCGTAAATATGGCCGTTTGAAATTTAGTTTTCTTTATCATTTCAAAACTATGGATTTGAACTTGACGAAATTTTGTATTTTAATGGAGAATGATATATTCAAGCTACATTTCTTTCAGATCGCATGACCAGAAACATAGAAACCATAGAAAATTATAACTTTCTGAAGGAGAGGCCTAGGGACAAGACAAGGGGTTCCGTGAATATAGCCGTCCAAAATATTTTTTTCCTGATAATTTCGAGACTACCTATTGGATTACAATGAAATTTTGTACATAGATGAAGAATAATGTATTCAAACTACGTGAGGAATTTTGTCCACATCGCATCACCAAGACCATAGATACCGTAGAAAATTCGAGCGAATTATCGGAAAAAAAATCACCTAAAGCACTGAGTCTGGAAATTCGCCTTAGTTTGAAAAAATTTTTGACAGCTGTAAAAAAATTTTTGAATTTGTTTCTAAAACTGTAAAATGTGAATTTACCTACGAGCTGGATGAACGAGCGCTCAAAAGCTCCTGACTTCACAGCAGAGCTTTTTATAATTTTTCTTTTCATTTTCGAATACAAATTTTGAATTTAATTCCCTTCATTTCTGTGAAGAAATGCTCTTAGATAAGGTGCTATCGTCCGAAAATAGATTTCTATTGAAATGTGGAAAAAATATCAACTTTTTTTTGGTAATACCGAAATTTTTCAAAAATCGATTTTATTCCCACAAAAGTTGCAGCCTATTATCGATCTATTGACGAATAAAATATCACTTTTCATCGGAATTGATGAAATTGATTCAATCCTTAGTATTTCCCTCATTTAAAACCCTGACATGATATTTTCTTCCAATTCCTCCATCTTTTGAGAAATAATTTGGTTCATAACTTTCTTGAAATCATCAAAAACCTCTGAAAGCGAAAAAGTTTCAAGCGTATATACAGGGTGTTCGGGAAAATGTGGGAAATCTCTCGGATTCAGATAAAACATAGAAAAATAAGTTTACAAGTTTCCATAATTTTTTTTCCTAGCGGCCCTCCCTACGGAGGTACGGCCTACTAAATGACGCCACTGGAAATTCATTTTACTGGAATAAATTTTGAACTACTCGATATAATTCAATGAAAATTTGATATGATGAACTGCCCTTAAATTTAAATTAGCTTGTTTAATTTACCAGGGGCGGACTAGGTTGTACGTTTAAATACTTACATTTTTAACACCCTGTATGATAAGGAGTTAAGAAAAACAAATTTGGATACCTTGAACATTAAGCTAAAGAAAAGGTACTCTTGTTTATTGTCGATAAAATGAACCGTTTTCGAAAAACAAAATAATAAAAGAAGTAATTTTTTTATTTCACGTGAAAAGAACCATGAATTCTAATTTTTTTTGTCTGCAACAAAGTGTGATACGAAAGTTATTTAAGGAACAAAAAAGTTTTAATTTACGTTATTGAATCCGACAAAATTACAAAGATTCTGAACAATGCAGTTTTGGCCCAGAAAAGCACCTTAACAAAAATAATAATTAGAATTCATGGTTCTTTTTGATAGAAATAAAAAAGTTACTTCTTTTATTATTTTGTTTTTCGTAAACGGCTCATTTTATCGACAATGAACAAGAGTACCTTTCCTTTAGCTTAATGTTCAAGGTATCCAAATTTGTTTTTTTTAACTCCTTATCATACAGGTTGTTGAAAATGTAAGCATTAAGATGTACAACCTAGTCCGCCCCTGGTAAACTTAAAGAGTTAATTTAAATTTAAGGGCAGTATTTCAAGAGGTTCTCACTACTGTTCATCATATCAAATTTTCATTAAATTATATTGAGTAGTTTGAAATGTATTCCAATAAAATGAATTTCCAGTGGCGTCATTTAGGAGGCCGTATCTCCGTAGGGAGGGCCGCTAGGAAAAAAAATTATGGGAACTTGTCATCTTATTTTTCTATGTTTTATTTGAGTCCGAGAGATTTCCCACATTTTCCCGGACACCCTGTATATTTGCGATGCTTTTAATTCTTTTTGAGCGATTTTGTACCACATCCTTGATAGAATGAATGGAAATGACTAGGCGACAATGTTTCAATCTTTCAAAACGCCATATACAGGGTGTGGCATAATGAATGAATAATATGTTACCTGCGTTGGGAACTTGTGGCGGTCCAGAAAAATGAAAAAAAAAATTAAATTGAAAAAAAAAATTTAAATTGAAAAAAAATTTAAAAAAATAAACAAAACATGAAATTTGAGCTGAATCTTTGTTTAAAAAAAACTATACATGCGCCCCAAAATCATAGTTTACATTCGATGGCGCATCTATCCAGGAATACTATCCAAAAAACAGATTGAAAAAATTCATTTGGAATCTTGCCACCAAAAAGAGCAGCAAATGGTGAGTTTTCGAAAATGTCGAATATCTTGAAAACATAATGACATAAACTAAAATTAAAACACATTTTTCTGAACTGTCACAATGTCCTCTACCCACAGTTACCATATTATCCATTCATTACGCCACACCCTGTAGATATCCGAGATCTGGGGTTTCCTAAAGATTCAAACGCGGCCTTCGGCCGCAATCCTGCTGAGCTAGGAAAGGAACCTTATCAATTCCTGTGGAACGCTTTCGACCGTTTTCGATTAATTTTGGCGATTCTCAAGAATTTTGTCAGTTTTTCAGGTGGAATATAAATTTACCCATCAAAATAATATCTACATGGGGTGTCATTCAAAACAGTAGACTTAATAATATATAAAAGAATAATACCAAACAAAAAACGGACAAATAAATAGTATAAATACGACATAAATTGTAAAAGACTATGGACAATTTAACAGTGCTGACATGAAGTTTGTTTTATTGGATCCGTGGAATATTTTTCTAAGTGGTGATAGGCTTTTTTTCGCCAACTTTTCGTTGAATGAGTTCTAGATTTGCTTTTTGTTCAGCTTTTTGAATATTTCTGGTATGTAGCTTGTCTTAAATTTTTAATGCTTATTGGTTCACACTCAGCCGTGTTGTTTTTAATCTGTGGAGTGGTATAACCAGTCGTTCAGCAAAAATTGTTTTTTTTCAGAAAAAAATATTTTCATCTTAAGTGACAATCACTATGATCTGAAAAATGTCATATTTTATTCAATATTACGATTTTGAATTTGTGGTAAAAAGTGTTTGATTGATTATCCTCAAACCAATATCTACACATTTCCTGATTATGTTGGATAGATTTTCCGGAATTAATGTTTCTTCAATCCCTCGATTTTTTCCCTTTGAAATCCCATGGATTGGATTTCCGATTTATAAAAATGAATTCCCATTTGAACCTGTATTTTTGCACAAGATTTCATGAAATTAGCTCTTATTATTTCATTCGATCTTTACATTCTATACCACCCAAAACTAGTATTGTGACGATATAGGGTTGTGTGATTAACTGTAATTTTCTCCGACATGTGTGCGCAAAATTTTTCCACGACTTCGACCCGTCAACCCCCTCCCTAAAACCGTAGTATATCCTCAATGTTTGCTGTTCTCACTGCCCTACTGCATCATATGAAAGGTTATACATCCGTGTTTGTACACTAGATTCGTGAATGCGGATTTGTATTATACTTTGTGTGACTGTCCGTGTTATTATGAATGGGTCTGGTGGTTTTGTGTCACGGCCTCCCATAATCAATCTTGTACTGTCTTTGGGGAATTCGAATGTAAACATTTCGTGTGTCCCTTGCCTCACATCTTTCTGCTTTTAATGTGCGTTACCATCTCTTGAGCATTTTAATTACTTAACCGGGTGAAGGGGACCGCATCAAGGGAGGCAAAATGTTGCGGATATCGCACATTTTTATGAAATTGTTCATATTTTGTTGAAAATTTTGAGGAAAAGGAAACAATAAAATTTTAAAGCTTGATAAATTCCCTCCCCGAAAATAATCCTTATCCTCAGGCGCAGAAATCCAGAAATAATGTAAATGAACCCTCGGCGTCCGTTGGAACGGCGAGAACAGTAGGTACGTATATCAAATCCGGCTACTTATGTTTTTGAAACGATTCGAAACGGGCCCTCCTTTTTCTAATTTCCGCGAATAAAGCAGCACTCGGAATATTCCGCGCGTCCGTCCGAAGACCGTTAATTGTCCAGTTTTTGATAAATGGGGCTCTACGAGAAATTAACAGGAGCGCGAAATTTTTCCTGATGGCCATTAGGGCTCTTCAGCGGGAAAATTGACGATACCGTAATTTTCCCTCGAGAATGCTTCCGCGGGAAGTGCCAGGAATCGGGGGGAACGAACGTTATCGGGATTTAACAGGAGGTTCTGGTTGAATTCGAGGAGAAGAATTATAATTTCGATGTGGAGGACCATGCCTCCGAAAACTTACTTTGTAGCCAGGATTTTTGGAAATCGATTGTTATTTTTATGTAACAGGCTTGTCCATGCGATGATTATCTGAAAAATAGAGGAATTTATCAATAAAAAATCCTTATATTTCTGTAACAGCTGATTCGGCATAATTGACAAAGAGCTGCTGTTTTTTGACAGCTACGAAGTGGATGAACGAGCGCTCAAAAGCTTTTGACTTCACGGCAGTGCTTTTTATTTTATTTTTTTTCAATTTTTGGATTTGGTCAAATTCTTGGAATCAATCTTCAGGGAAATTCTATTCCATTTTGCTCCCCCAAAAAAAAATCCATTGGACTCTAAAGTATATATTAAGGTTTCTTGGTGTAACTGAAAATTTTCTAAAATCGTTATAGTTCTTGTAAAATTTGAGGAATTGTCCTATAATTGATCTATTACCTCATTTCAGACCCTGAAAGGACCTTTTCTGAAACATTTTCATTTCAACCGAAAAGTCTCCATGTATTGAGATGTGCAATTAATCTTCAGGAAAATTCCATTTCAATTTGCTCCCCCAAAAAAAAATCCATTGGACTCTAAGATAAATATTAAGGTTTCTTAGTGCAACAAAAATTTTTCAAAAATCGATATTATTCTTGTACAATTTGAAGAATTGTCCTATAATTGATCTATTACCTCATTTCAGACCCTGAAAGGACCTTTTCTGAAACATTTTCATTTCAACCGAAAAGTCTCCATGTATTGAGATGTGCAATTAATCTTCAGGAAAATTCTATTTCAATTTGCTCCCCCAAAAAAAAATCCATTGGACTCTAAGATAAATATTAAGGTTTCTTAGTGCAACAAAAATTTTTCAAAAATCGATATTATTCATGTTAAATTTGAAGAATTGTTCTATAATTGATCTATTCCCCCATTTCAAACCCTGAAAGGAACTTTTCTGACACAGTTTCATTTTAATCGGAAAGCCTCCATGTATTGAGATGTGGAATTAATCTTCAGGAAAATTCTATTTCAATTTGCTCCCCCAAAAAAAAAATCCATTAGATTCTAAGATAAATATTGAGGTTTCTTGGTGTAACAGAAATTTTTCAGAAATCGATATTATTCTTGTACAATTTGAAGAATTGTCCTATAATTGATCTATTACCTCATTTCAGACCCTGAAAGGACCTTTCCTGAAACATTTTCATTTCAACCGGAAAGCCTCCATGTATTGAGATGTGCAATTAATCTTCAGGAAAATTCTATTTCAATTTGCTCCCCCCAAAAAAAAATCCATTGGACTCTAAGATAAATATTAAGGTTTCTTAGTGCAACTGAAATTTTTCAAAAATCGAT
Organism: Aphidecta obliterata; assembly: GCA_963966015.1. Classification (NCBI taxonomy): domain Eukaryota; kingdom Metazoa; phylum Arthropoda; class Insecta; order Coleoptera; family Coccinellidae; genus Aphidecta; species Aphidecta obliterata. The sequence continues at coordinate 31,807,066 of OZ014428.1, forward strand.
ATTATTAATGTAAAATTTGAAGAATTGTTCTATAATTAATCTATTCCCCCATTTCAAACCCTGAAAGGACCTTTTCTGAAACAGTTTCATTTTAATCGGAAAGCCTCCATGTATTGAGATGTGGAATTAATCTTCAGGGAAATTCTATTTCAATTTGCTCCCCCTAAAAAAAAATTCATTAGATTCCAAGATAAATATTGAGGTTTCTTGGTGTAACAGAAATTTTTCAAACATCGATATTATTCTTGTACAATTTGAAGAATTGTCCTATAATTGAAGTATTACCTCATTTCAGACCCTGAAAGGACCTTTCTTGAAACATTTTAATTTCAACCGGAAAGCCTCCATGTATTGAGATGTGGAATTAATCATCAGGAAAATTCTATTTCAATTTGCTCCCCCAAAAAAAAATCCATTAGATTCTAAGATAAATATCAAGGTTTCTTGGTGTAACTGAAACTTTTCAAAAATCGATATAATTAATGTTAAATTTGAAGAATTGTTCTATAATTGATCTATTACCTCATTTCAAACCCCGAAAGGACGTTTTCTTAAACATTTTCATTTCAACCGGAAAGCCTTCATGTATTGAGATGTGGAATTAATCTTCAGGAAAATTCTATTTCAATTTGCTCCCCCAAAAAAAAATCCATTGGACTCTAAGATAAATATTAATATTTCTTGGTGTAACCCAAATTTTTCAAAAATCGATATTATTCTTGTGAAATTTAAAGAATTGTCCTATAATTGATCTAATACTCCATTTCAGATCCTGAAAGGACCTTTTCTGAAACAGTTTCATTTCAACCGGAAAGCCTCCATGTATTGAGATGTGGAAAAGTAGCGAGATGATTCATTCAATCGTATTCACCTCATTTCAGACCCCAATGGATTTCCTCCGAATTACGAACGAATATTTCGAATGGTTCCAGATATCTGCCGATTTTGACGTACATATCACGAAAATACATCGTAAATCGCAGAAAATTTGAAAAATTATGACGGCCCCATCGGAATATGAATAGTACAGATCTGCAGATGGTGGAATGTCGGTTCGAAGACGTCCATTGACTGACTCCGATGCGTCCCCGGTTATTGAATTTTTCTCGCGATATCCTCGCAAGCATGTTCGGCATCCGTGGACCGTCAAAGATGAGGAATCGCTGTCAAACGGTCACCTTTATTCTTGCGGATTGTTGGCGGCGCCGAGCGTCCGACTGCTGCATCTGGATTTTCGAAATTAATAATATCTGCTGAGAATTTATCCCCGGGATTCTTCCTCCCCTCGCAGCATCCGTGTCGGATCGTGAGATGAGAGATGGAATTCGATCGGAACCCAGAAATTGGAAATATTTTTGATATCATAGGGGGAGTAGGACAATGTTGTGCTTAACGTTCGTTTCTGACTGAGCAAATTTGGTTGAATCGCCCAGAATACTCGTTTTTTTGTTACACGAAATATAAACGGCTTCTGATGATCTCTGGTGAATTCTCATGAAATCTTCCAAATAACGGGGGCATCAAAAGTATCCCAAATCAGATACCTCCTTGTGCAGAACGAACATCCGATCCATCGACGCGAATCACTTATCGAACCGGCGAATTTTTCACCCGTTAGACACGTAGGAAACAGCTTATGGGATGCTGCACTCTGCGGAACTGTCTACCGGATGATCGATGGTTTTTTCCCTTCTGCCGGAATCACTTGAGATATCACGTTCCTTCTTTACCGATGCATATGTAAATGTGTCGATGTCAATTTCCAAAGCCGCTGCTTGTCAATTACCGTCTTATTGATGGCTGCGGCATTTTTCATTAGATGCATTTTAGAGGTGCAGAACGTGTATAAGCGATGGTTTATAATGGTGTATTCTTCTTTGAGGCCGATGCATCTGGATGGAACTGCGGAATTTCAAATCCCCATAAATTATTTTGGAATTATATTTTTTCTTGAATTTCGAAAGGATTTTCTTCTATCTAACCAAAACCTAGTTTTTTTTTAGGCAATCCGGATGGCACTTGATTCCAAGTTATTTTCCTCCACTTTGTGGAATGCTAGGCACTCTGGCATTTTACACTGGCGCCTCTTATTTCACTCAACGTGATTGTCTGACAAGAACAAGGTACCCTTATGAGCCATTCTAGAGGAATTACAATCGTCTCTGAATCAGACTGCTTGAGGTTCGTATACGTGGTGGCATTAGAAGAGCTACACCCAGAAGAATTTTTTTTAATTTCATTATCTTTGATGATTTTTTGCGAAAAAACATTTTTATCTACTACTCTTGAATTATATGTATATTCATTATTCAACTACTTGTGAGCAATTAATAGTATCTGTGAACAAACACCGTTAGTTATAATCTCTCACTACTATAACTCCCGGTCTCTGTGCTTCTGAACAAGCCGATTGGTCGAAAGGTAACAGTCCATTATTGGTATTTAGGGGAGCTCACTTGAATCATTTTGACGTTTTCTCGAATTGAGTTGATACCTAATTATTATTGTAAATGTTTTGCTGAAAAAGATTAATTCAGATAGTGAAGATGAATTATTATGTACACCTTCAGAAACAAGCCAATCAGCCAATGTTACCATACAAAATGTATTGCCCGAAAAATCCCAAAACAAATTTAAAGGTGTATAGGTACAACAATTTTCAAGATTGGTGTAGAAGTAAGAATATTAAGTCATCGTTTACAGAGAATGTTCTTTTGGCATATTTTAGTGAAAGTAGCACTAAATTTGAAGCATCGCCTCTTTGGACTTTCTATTCCATGCTAAGAAGTACAATTAACATAGATAATGCATTGTTATTATTTTATTAAGATTTGTAAATAAAGCTCTTTCTCTGTACTTATATCTTAGTATTTATTGTTATAGTCGTAGATAAAGTATAGTATTCAACTCGGGGTAATAGTCATAACTCACTCAATAAATTACAGCACTCGCCTTCGGCTCGTGCTGCAAACTTCATCTGCGTGAGTTATGAGCTACATGACCGCTCGTTAAATGATATACTATTATCTCTCAGTTTTTTGTGAAACTTATGAAAGCTGACTAGTATATAAATTTTGGGTTCTGGTATACTATTTAGCAAGTTTCGGCTATGTCTCAAGTAAGGGAGTTGAGGCAATACTTTAGATTTCAAAAAGTTATGAGACACCGAAGGCTTTGAAAGCCCTTATGAAGTTGTTGCTCTCTTGACAACAGAAGTGGAACAAATATCTTCAACAATATCAGTAATAATCTAATTCTCAGTTGAATCTTGCATTAGCTCTCTAAGATTCAACGATGCATAAAACTGTAATTATACATATTGTGTATAATTGTTTGGATACCAAGCAGTACCAACTTGGTGTAAGAAATCGAAACATGCCATGGCTAGATTGACTCAGTTTGTGAACACAAAACACCTGTTGAAGAAAAATTTTAAAATCGGAGAAGAAATTTTTTTGGTATGATTGACGGTGATCTGTTTGAGAGAAAGGTATTTGGACAACTAACAGAAAAAACGCAACAAAAAATGTAATCACACAATGGAAAGAAGTCAGTGGCCCGATAAAAATGTTTAGGGGTTAAAAAAAGAGAGAGGAACCTTCAAAAAAGTATCACACTGTAGATTCTTTCAACAATTTTGAGTTTCATCCCATTGAAATCTCAAAAAGTAATTCATTTTCTAGGTTTTCTGCAAACATCTCTGAAACTACAAGAGTTATTGAGAAATAACGAAAAAATCTGAAAACTTGAACACCCTGTAGCTAGATTATGAAGCGTTGCCGGGCCAATGTTTATACCACATTTTTGCTTCAAATTAAACATTCTAACGACTGCTGAAGTTATTCTACAAAAGAATTGTCCATCCTGTATACAGGGTGTTTTTTAAGGTGAGGCTTTTTTTTGACAGGTGCTAGAACTCAAGAGATCATTTCGCCGGAAGTTGATCATATGAAATATTCAATTTGAAAAAAGTGCAAAACATCTTGGGCATAAAGAACTTAAGACCACTCTGGATCGTGTTATCTTTCTATTAAAAGATCTGCCATGAATCACGTGGATTCCAGCAAGTAAATAAAGTGATGAATTTGATCGCAAATTCGTATATTCTCCTTCAACTTTTATGAGGAGATTTTTCCTGATAGTTATTATTCTCAAAATTCAAACTAAGGAGAGGAAAAATTACTGACTGAAAAGGTCTTATAAAAAAATTAAGGAAGTTCACAAACGCCGATAAAATCCTAATTGTTTACAGAAATTGTTCGAAATGGTAACCATTGGTTTGATGTGCACATCTTGCCCGGCGTTATGATTTGATAGTTACTGCATGTAACATTCGTTTCACATGCAGCACCACACATCAGTTTGCTCACGGAATAATGTCGCACTATTCACCTCACCGTACTAAACTAAACACTCATGTTTTCAAATGACCACAAGGGAGGAAATCACAGGGGTTGAGATCGGATACAAAAATCATATGCATTTTGAGTGATTTCCCGTATACTGAAAATCGGACAGCTGATGATTCTACACATATAGATATCAATACGAGCCAGGTCTGAGTTGAGAATTTCTGAGATTATCGGGTAACTTTGATTTCGAAATACTCGGCCTTGGCTGAAGATAAATCAGTACACCCACCCATAAGACGAGAGAGCTGCAAATGACATAAGATCCCTAAAAAATTCAATTTAATTGTCACATAAGTGAGACTTATGTGAACTTGACCGGTGCTTTCCGACACAGTGCGAATAGACAAACTCAACTGGCGTCAGATTTCTATTAACATTGAATATGAGGTTCGACATGCAAAAAGATATCAGAGATAAGGGAATCACATAGATATTATTGTTCCTTGAAAAAGTATTACGCCAGCTAATGGGAAAGAAAAATGAAAACATGCTACCTACATCTGTTAAGAAACTGAATTAATCATCATTGTCTCTCTTCCTGTAGAAATAATATCGAGTTCACACTTGAGAGAACGATCACGAAGAAAAATTACGTCATGGCATAAAACGTTTGAATATAACTGAAAAAATCATAATATGTGGAGATGATTTCACATAACCCAGATGTAAGAAGAGCATATTTTGCAAAACTCATCGAGACCTGATTTCCCTCCGGTTGAAGAATTAATCGTTACAGATGAAACTGGCGTAATTCATGAGAAACACGTACAAATGTCTAGATTACCCGTGGGAAAATACATAAGACATGACGGCTGTAATATCGAATTCATCATAAAGTCTTTTATCAATAATACATGAAGACGCATCTCGACATGTATTCAACGAAATGCTAATGGATGTTGAGATTGAGGCCGCGGTCTCTATTTAATACAATAATGTTATTTCTTTATGATTGTGATACATTTTTCTCCAACAGGTTTGCATGCAATGGCCGAAGTGAGAAGTTTTTTGCCAGAAAAATCCTACAAGAGACATTGGTTCTTTGTTAAATGCGCACCAAATAATCATATCAGAGACCAAATCCTGATGTAGACTTCCTTAATGAGAGCAAAAACGTCCAAAACCAATTATTTTTCTCATCATATCTCGAATACATGCATTTGGGCCGTCTCTTAATTAATATTGAGCTGTTTTCGTTGTTCTACACGGCTTCTGTCTCAGATTGAAACATCACTAATCTCTTTAATAGTACCACTGATCGTTATCGCTGCGATTTCGAACCAATTATAAAAAATTAATTTCAAATTTCCAACCCAAATTGCAATTTTCACGGTTCTTCGTCGAAAACAAACGTGCCAACATTAATTGGGACGTCAATCAATTATGACGAAAATTCTCTTTATTTTTTCGCCCTGAAAAGATATACGTTAATTATGAGTCGTATCTTCGTTTCTCATCGACGTTATTTGAGGTGTTGCATATGTATGAGTGTTATGTTTGATTCGGGAAGGTGGACTTTATTAACATTCGTTCAACACTGTTCTTAATTACCATGCAACTATACCATTGAGGAAATGGAGGTCGTTGGTGCGTAAGTTACACGTTTAGCGGTCAACCGCGAGTGGGACAATATGAATTTTAAGTTGGTTTAGTAGTTTTATCAATTTTATAGCTTATTCATACCCATGGACTTTTTTTGGAGATATTAAGTTAAATAATCATATTTCATCTTTTAATGAAAAAACGCAATAACAAACAGCTGAAATTTGACTATGATATTACAATTGAAGATTCGCATCATTTGACATGTCGATCGCCCGTGAAAATCTACATGGAGAATTATTTTCTATATCAATGTCAGAACTTTCTTGTAGTGCACCACAGGTTGTTGAAAACATGTGCAAACATATTTTGTTTGATTTGAAAATTTTTAGAATTCATGCAATTTTCTCGTTTTTGAGAAGAAAATGTTGAACAATTCTTTTTGTGGGACGCCACTGGTAGTTGAAAAAATGTGGAAAAAACTTTGTTTCATTTATAAACTTCTCGATTTCATGCAATTTTCCCGATTTTGAGAGGAAACATTTTTAACGATTCTTGTGTTTACCGTTGGAAGTTGAGAAAAATTACGAAAAGCACTGCCGTGAAGTCAGGAGCTTTTGAGCGCTCGTTTCACCTTGTAGGTAGATTCGCATTTTCCAGTTTCAGAAACAAATTGAAAAAATTTTTGACAGCCGTCAAAAAAATTCTCAAACTGAGGTGAAACTCCAGACTTCACGTCAGTGCTTTAGCTGACCAATTTTTTTTTCGATAATTCGCTAGAATTCTCTACGGGTCTTGGTAATGCGACCTGGACAAAATTTCGCACGTAGTTTGAATACATTATTCTTCAGCTATGTGCAAAATTTCATTCGAATCCAATCAGTAGTTTCGGAATTTCCAGAAGAAAAATATTTTGAACGGCCATATTAACGAAAGCCCTCATCTAATTTTGTTCATTGATGAACGTGACTGCGACATTCGCGATCCAAATCTACCCTGAAAATTTCAAGTTCCTAGGCCTTTCCGTTCGAAAGTTATTATTTTCTATGGTTTCTATGGTTCTGGTCGGGCACAATAGACCTTGAGGTCGCAGTGAAACGTAACCCCCTTCCTAACTATTATGGTTCTGGTCATGCGATCTGGAGAAATGTAGCTAAAATATATCATTCTCCATTAATATACAAAATTTCGTCACGATCGAATCTGTAGTTTTGAAATTATCAAGGAAACTGGATTTCAAACGACCATATTTACGGAACCCCTAGTATAATTCTGCTCATAGATATACGACATCACGACATTCGAGATCCACACCTATCCTGAAAATTTCAAGTCCCTAGGCGTTTCCGTTCAAAAGTTACAATTTTCTATTGTTTCTATGGTTCTGGTCATGCGATCTGGACAAAATTTCACATGTAGCTTGAACGCCTCATTCTTCATTCGAGTGCAAAATTTCATCTCGATCGAATCTGTAGTTTCGAGTCATCAGGAGAACAAAATTTCAATTTCGTCATCAGTGAGTTCAAACTAGTCGATCGAGACCATTTTCGGCTCAAAATTCGAAAAATACAGACATCGTGACGAAATGATATAGCCCTCGTGTAAGTAGTACGAGCGCTCAAAAAGGTTCAAAAATGTTTGTTTCCCTAGAAAAATTTTTGATTTTATGCAATTTCCTCGTTTTTGAGAGAAATATCTTGAAAAATTTCATATACTTTGGTGGTGCGTCACTGGTAGTTGAAAAAATGTGCAAAATATCTTTGGTTCGTTTGAAAACTCTTCGATTTTATGCAATTTATTCGTTTTAAAGGGAAAAATTGCATATTTTTTCGTGGTGCGCCACTGGTAGTTGAAAAAATGTGCAAATATATTTTTGGTTCGTTTGAAAACTTTTCGATTACATGCAATTTACTCATTTTTGAGTGCATTTCATTTATTTTTAAAGGGAACAATTCTATCCATTTTTGTGGTGCGCCAGTGGAAAAAATGTGCAAATATATCTTTGGTTCGTTTGAAAAATTTTGGATTACATGCAATTTACTCGTTTTTTAGTGAAAAATGTTGAACAATTCTATCCATTTTTGTGGTGTGCCACTGGAATTTGAGAAAATTGTTTGACATTTTGTCCCAAAAAACGAGAAAATTGCATCAGAAAGTTTTTAAATGAAAGATTTTTTTGCACATTTTTTCAACTTTCGGTGGCGCACCACAAACAAATTCTGAAGAAAAAAAGGGGACATTGTTCTGTGGATTCTCCTGGAAATTGACATATCATATGATATAAACCTTAAATTGTAAAATCTCTGCCAAATTTCGGCTGATTATTTCAGCATACTGAATTTTTTTGACGACTTCATGAGAATTGTTAAACATTTTTTCTTCTCTGGAACGGCAACAGATACAAAGAAAATTTCTATAGCTCAGAAACTTTCAAAATGCAATTCTCATTTTTTAAACTACCAGTGGCGCACCACAAAAATTTCTGTAGGAGCAAAGTGGCATTACTCCAGAAAAATATCACCTTGTAGGTTTTCACGGGAAATTGACATATCATATGATATTAACCTCCAATTGTGAAATCATTGCCAAATTTCAGCAGAATATTTTCAGCCTACTGAATTTTTTTGACGACTTCATGAGAATATTTAAACATTTTTTTTTCGCGAGAACGGCAGCAGATACAGAGAAAATAACTGGAGCTCAGATACTTTTGAAATGCAACAAAGATTCTTTTTCATTTTTTCAACTACCAGTGGCGAACCACAAAAAAGTTCTGTAGGAAAAAAGATGTCATTATTCCAGAAAAATATCACAGGTTTTCACGGAAAATTGTCATGTCATGTAATTTAAACCAGAAAGCGTAATATCTTTGCAAAATTTTAGCTGAATTTCTTAAGAAATTCAGATGCTGTGAGAAAAACGTTGAAAACTTCACTCTTCAGCACCCTCAACTTCAATCTCCCTACTTTGTTTGAAATTTCCATTGAGGAACACTCTGCATATGAAATTTGGTGTCGACGTCGCAGACTTACTTCTTCGTATTTTCCACGCACATTTCTAATTAACTCTAAAACTAAACGTTCCCCAAGGATGATACCCCCTCGATTCTAACACGTGTCTGATAGAAGATATCGTTTTATTCCAGTCGTAAGTCAGCGCCTGAAGTAGGTGTCCATTCATAATAAGCGCAGAAGCAAGCAGTGAATTCCTCATAATCCGAATACAGCATTTGTAGGTCTCCATTTAATGCTTTGTATACTTTCAGTATCGCGATTACATTCTCGTATTACTATGTTTCATTCTAAGAACAACGACTCCAACAGTACAAGTCCCCATTGTTATCATCGACATTGCTTTCCATTATTCCATTTCTCGCCTTCAATGTGAATCATTCATAAGATTATGCGGTAGGTGTATGTATAATCGGAGTGCAGGATCATCTTTCCGTTTGTTTGCAATTTTATAATTGCCACGGATACTTTGTTGCTTTCAGAGATAACGTTTAATAAATATGGATTTATGGTCATGCATTTTCATTAGGGTAGACCGGCTGACTGAACGTCCAAGAGGGTTTGATTTTCTGGAAATATCCTCTCTCTTCACCGCAGAGCCCGATAAACTCCACCACGAAGTAATTTAAACCAATTCCGTCAATTTTCTTTCGATTAATTGCGATCCGGACGCGAAGGGGACCAGAGGGACAAACGCCGAAAGGGGTGAGCGGGGCGCGGGAGAGGGCCGATTGGACGGATCTATCTCCAGGCCCACTCGACACTGTTTATCTCTGCCAGCCAGCCAACGTAATTTCCATCTCAATCGTTACTTTTAATGGACGCCCGAATTGTTTCCTTGATTGCAGTGACACGTTCAATCATACTCTTTATTTAGTAAGATGACTCGTTAATTGAGTTTTAGGAAAATCGCTGTTCCTTTTGTTTTCAACTTGCTACCGCTGCTGTACAAGAGATAAGCGCCCGTTCGCGATTTAAGCATTTGTGTTTCGCAGTCCGCATTGTCGCGTGGATGATTGTTCGGACGAGTCGGAGGGGGCGGGAGGGTTGAAAAATCATCGCGACTGTTCGGATTAACGCATTTTTTTCTCAGTCAATCTAAGCTCGATTATTTTGTGTTCACGATTTTGGGAACCGTTGGCGGGTTGCATGTAGACCAGACAATAGAGATTTTTTCGTGTCCAAAATCGTGAAAGAAAACTGCGAGCAGGGTCCTTAGATGTTTAATGATATGTTCTCGAGTCCCAAATATGATAACTTTTCTTGTAATTTCAAAAAACAACGAAACAACAAAAAAAACGGTGTTTTTTTGGTTCTTTGCTTGTAAAATCTGAACCACTTACACTTTCAAAAACAGAATTGTAGAGAATGAAAAGACGAAGAAAATCAGTGTTGGTGCAACTCAATCGGGCCATTATTACCGTATAAAGTCCGGAAAAACCGTGAAAAAAGTGTTTTCTCAAAAATGCCTAACTCGGACGTTTTCGAAGTTGTAGCGCTGGTTTTCCGGATAAAAGTAGTGGTTATCAGTTACTTTGCGTGTGAACAACCTGGACGTTGTCGGATAAATAGTTTTTGCGTAATTACAATTAGAATTATTCAAGCACTATTTTCCAGTAGCGAATGTCAAGCGGTAAAACTATAGTACTACAAGCGTCAATCTTGATTTTTCGGTAAAATGTTGCAAAATAGATGGAAAAACGTGCAAACATGACCAAAACCGGCAGAACGCTCGATTGCGGTTGAGTAGTGAGGGTGGCCAGCAGCAGCACGCTTTTATTATAATATGCAATCGAGCGCTGGGCCGATTTTGGTCATGTTTCCACTAATTTTTCACCTATTTTGCAACATTTTAACGGAAAATCAAGAATGTCGTTTTGTAGTTCTATACTGTTCGTTGTTCGTTGATGAGAAATTCATTTTCATTTTGAAAATAATTCAAAAAGCAATAACAATTTTTAATAATTTTGTCTAAGATTCTCATTACTTTTCCCGAGGAGGGTTCTAAGATGAACAATCAAAAATAAATGTTTACAAAAATATATTATCGACAATTAAATTCTATAAAAATCTACTCCAACTATCAAACGATACTAAAATCAATGAATTTCTTAACTAATGATCAATTGGTGAGTGCAGAGTGCACTCAGAAAGAGAACTATGTCCAAATTTGCTTTTTTAATTTTTCTTCATAGAACTGGCAAACCCAATTTTTCTCCAAAAACTTTTCGAAAGATCCATCTCTACTGATGTTTTTTCACTGTCAACTCGCCCCCTTTCTTTTTCAACAAATTATTTCATATCGCATTTTCCTTGATATGACAACTTTCTTGAGACTTTTTTCTTTTTTGTAGTAAGTTCCTCTTCACATCCACTTCTTCATTTAATATACATCATAAACGTATTTTGAATTAACATCAACATATCTACATATGTGAAATGAATAATTTTAACAAACTTCTATCCTTATTTTGAAATAATAAGAACCCCCTTCGAAAATATAATAAGGCAATAAAATTGTTCAATTCTCCTAAATTGACTGAGAATTGATATTCTTTCGATTTGTTATTGGAGCTTATTGATTTTATTGTAGAATTGCCAATATTTTTATGAGGTGTTCTAAGGTTCTTGAATTTCGATGATATATTTTGAATATATTTTTATTTGAAAAAACGCTGATTTTTACGTTTTTTTCGACTTTTCTACGGCAATAATGACCGGTTGAGTTGCACTCATTTTCTTCTTCTTTTCATTTTCTACAATTCTGTTGTTGAAAGTGTCAGCATCGCTTTATTGGTTCATATTTAACAAGCAAATAACTAAAAATACACCGTTTTTTTGGTGTTCTTCGAAATAACAAGAAAAGTAATCATATTTGAGAGTCAAAAACATATCACTAAACATCCACGGACCACCCCACGCACCCCTTCACCCGCGGTTTCCTTCTACGATTTTTGTAACAGAATGACCCTTTATCAGCTTTACTGCCTAAAGGTAGAATATTCGTTTACGCATACGTGTTTTTCATTGATGAAATTCTGAAAGAAAATATACGAGAAAAGTACTGACGAGAGCTTTCACGCGCTCATTTGAATTCATCGCCAGAGCGGTCACCCAAACGTGGTTTCAACAAGACATTACGACGTCTCACACATCAGGAGAAACCATAAAATCATAATGTCTTCAGCAAGAGTGATAGTATATCATTTAACGAGCGGTAATGTAAATTACTCACGCAGATGAAGTTTGCAGCACGAGCCGAAGGCGAGTGCTGCAATTCATCAATTGAGTTATGACCATTACTGCAAAAGTTGAATATTATACTTTATCTACGACTATAACAATAAATACTGAGATATAAGTATAGAGAAAGAACTTTATTAACAAATCTTAATTGTCCATATACTAAAATTATTTTTTCGAAACCACAGAAATGTTAAGACAAAAACTATTTAAAACGAGAGGCCGAAGGCCTCGAGCAATTTTGGAATTGCGAAAAAAGTAAGAGACCGGGGGCGCTTTCGTTCTCATAACTTCTTCGAGACAGTTTCATTACTTTTCGATATTTTTCAGGATTTCACGAGGAAAAACAACTACAGAGCAAGTGAAAATAGAAATTTTGAGAACATAGCTTTCGGGGGGTTCTTCATAAGGTATATTAGATTGAATATTATTCCACCCCCTATTTTAAAGGTTTAGGATGTTTGTCTTGATCGAATCGAATAAATATCATTGTTCGACAAACCGATCAGAGCAAAAATGGAACAATCAAAAGTAAACTTCTTGGGGGTATCCAAATGATTTGAATCAGATTGAATATAGTGTCTTGAATTTATTCCAACCCCTATTTCGAAGGTTTAGGATGTTTTGTCTTGATCGAATCGAATAAATATCATTGTTCGACAAACCGATCAGAGCAAAAATGGAACAATCAACATTAAACTTCTTGGGGGTATCCAAATGATTTGAATCAGATTGAATATAGTGTCTTGAAACTATTCCAACCCCTATTTCGAAGGTTTAGGATTTTTTGTCTTGATCGAATCGAATAAATATCATTGTTCGACAAACCGATCAGAGCAAAAATGGAACAATCAAAAGTAAACTTCTTGGGGGTATCCAAATGATTTGAATCAGATTGAATATAGTATCTTGACACTATTCCACCCCCTATTTTGAAGGTTTACGATGTTTTGTCTTGATCGAATCGGATAAATATCATTGTTCGACAAACCGATCACAGCAAAAATGGAACAATCAAAAGTAAACTTCTTGGGGCTATCCAAATGATTTGAATCAGATTGAATATTGTGTCTTGACACTATTCCACCCCCTATTTTCAAGGTTTAAGATGTTTTGTCTTGATCGAATCGAATAAATATCATTGTTCGACAAACCGATCAGAGCAAAAATGGAACAATCAAAAGTAAACTTCTTGGGGGTATCCAAATGATTTGAATCAGATTGAATATAGTGTCTTGAAACTATTCCATCCCCTATTTTGAAGGTTTAGGATGTTTTGTCTTGATCTAATTGAAAAATATCATTCTTCGACAAACCGAGCGAAGCAAATATGGAATTTCAAGAATAACCTTTTTGTTAAGCATGCTAATTTTATTCTTCTTTCATATTTTCAGAATTATGGAAACAAAATAATCCATGGTGGATGAAGAATTAATGAAGAAATCTGGAATTTTGAATGAAATATTTGACGTTGGAGAATTATTATGAATTTTGTATGGAAATAAACTGATTTTGAGGAAAATATTTGGTGGATATAATTGAATAACTTTTCTTTCGATATTTCAAAATCAATTTTCGTGAATTTTCGGTGGTTTCGAGGAAATTTCGTAACGTATATCGTGGATAAACTAAGGCCCGCCCCCTTCGATTGACATTTTAGGACAGGACCGTTCTTGGATCTTCTGGCAATAATCCAAATTATTTCTTCTTTGTTTTCTTCACCGAACTATTCGAGAATGTGAATCTACCCGAAAAGGTGAATCTATCGGAAAAGTCGAATCTACCTATTATGTGGATCTCCTGGCTTACTAGTTACTTATAACAATGCATCTTTTATGTTGATTGTGCTTCTTAGCATGGAGTAGAAAGTCCATAGGGGCGATGTTTTATATTTAGTCCTAAGTTTACTAAAATATGACAAAAGGCCATTCTCTGTAAACGATGATTAATATTCTTATTGCTATACCAATCTTGAAAATTGTTGTATACACCTTTATATTTGTTTTGGGATTTTTCGGGCAATAAATTCTGTGTTGTAACATTGGCTGATTGTCTTTTTTCTGGAGGTGTACATAATACTTCATCTTCATTATCTGAATTAATCTCTTTCAGCAAAACATTCCCAATAATAATAAGGTATCAACTTTATTTGGGCGAACGTCAAAATTATTCAAGTGACCTGCCAATAATGGCAGTAATGGACTGTTCCCTTTCGTCCTCCCAGTTTAGAAGCACAGGTACAGGGAGTTATAGGAGTGAGCACGGTGTTTGTTTACAGATACTATTAATTGCTGAAAAGTAGTTGAATAATGACTATATTATTCAATAGGAGTAGATAAAGGAGTCTATAATCTGAATCGTGCGATCTAAGCATCGCTGGTGAAATTTGGTGAGATTCGACGGGTGTCGTTCGGTTCTAAGAAGTACTATGGACGGTACTGAAGGGTACTCCGGATGTTGGACGTTCGATTGCGATTAAACGACAACCACAATTTCTAACTTGCCACAGTGACTCCTCTGGGGTAAAATTCTGGTATTATCTCCCCTCTCACAGTGGACAATCCCAGTATGATCCAAAAGGTGAGAGGGGAGATAATACCAGAATTTTACCCCAGAGGAGTCACTGTGGCAAGTTAGAAATTGTGGTTGTCGTTTAATCGCAATCGAACGTCCAACATCCGGAGTACCCTTCAGTACCGTCCATAGTACTTCTTAGAACCGAACGACACCCGTCGGCCTACTTTCCAAAACCGGTGATGCGGCCGACCACCGGTCCTGGGACTGTCAATTTTCGAATTCCTCGGCGTTCCCGAAGTGGCAGTAGCGGAATTCTGGTACATCACTTTCAACTTATCTGGACCGTCATTAAGCACGATCTCGCCGTGGAAGGTTGTTATATTATGCCGTCCGCCACGTCTGCGATATAGTAACGCCGGTTGTAACGAACAGGATTTTTTTCGTTAATGAATTCGGACGAGTTCGAGCTAAACGTCCAGCAATTCTAGGAATACGGGGCCTGGGTTGGAGAACCCATGGGTTATCGGATTCCTCAGCCTCGGATTTATGTTTCCGGCCCGAGGCGGCCTCCGTTTGAGCGACGAAGGCCGTCGCGGTTCGTCTCGACTTTTTCGGGAGTGACGCCGCGCATTTTGGGGTGTCGGGAAATGATTTCATGGTTTCATGGCATGTCATAATGATGTTATGTCACTCGATTTTGATGACATAAGGAAGCTCATTATGGTACTGAGTGCCATAATGAATTCATTATGGTACTAAGTATGTAGCATAATAAAATATTATATAAAAAATTACGAAAAGCCCTGCCGTGAAGGCAGGAGCTTTTGAGCGCTCATACTGCACCTTGTAGGTAGATTCGCATTTTCCAGTTTTGGTAACCAATTGAGGAAATTTTTGACAGCTGTCAAACAAATTTTCAAACTAAGACGATAATCCTGACTTCAAGTCAGTGCTTTAGGTGACCAATTTTTTTTTCGATAATTCGCAAAAATTTTCTACGGTATCTATGGTCTTGGTGATGAGATCTGAAAAAAAAATTCAAAATTTTAAGTAGTTTGAATACATTATTCATCAGCTAGGTGCAAAATTTCATTTCAATCAAATCGGTAGTTTCGAAATTATCAGGAACAGAATATTTTGAACGGTCATATTTACGGAACCCCTTGTCTTGTTTTGCTCATTGATGAACGTGACCGTGAAATTCGCGATCCAAACCCACCCTGAAAATTTCAAGTTCCTAGGCCTTTTCCTTCGAAAGTTATAATTTTCTATGGTTCCTATGGTTCTGGTCATGCGATCTGGACAAAATGTTGCTTCAATATGTCATTCTCGTTTGAAATACTAAATTTTATCTCGATCGAATCCGTAGTTTCGAAATTATCGAGGAAACAAAATTTCAAACGACCGTATTTACGAAACCCCTAGTATAATTCTGCTCATTGATAAATGTGAACGCCAAATTTCAGATCTACACCTATCCTGAAAATTTCAAGGCCCTAGGCCTTTCCGTTCGAAAGTTATTATTTTCTATGGTTTCTATGGTTCTGGTCATGCGATCTAGAGAAATGTAGCTTGAATAAATCATTCTCCATAAGTATACAAAATTTCGTCACGATCGAATCTGTAGTTTGGAAATTATCAAGAAAACTAAATTTCAAACGACCATATTTACGGAACCCCTAATATAATTTTGCTCATAGATGAAAGTGATCACGACAATCGAGATCCACACCTATCCTGAAAATTTCAAGTCCCTAGCCGTTTCCGTTCAAAAGTTACAATTTTCTATGGTTTCTATGGTTCTGGTGATGCGAGCTGAACAAAATTTTGCATGTAGTTTGAACACCTCATTTTCCATTAGAGTGCAAAATTTCATCTCGATCGAATCAATAGTTTCAAAGCAATCAGGAAAACAAAATTTCGAGCGGCCATATCTACGGAACCCCTCGGCGAATTTTGCCCAATAACGAACTCAACTGCGGCATTCGAGATTCGAACCAACCCTGAAAATTTCAAGTTTCTAGGACATTCCGTTCGAGAGTTATCGTGAATACGGCCGGACGGACGGACAGACTCGAATTTTCCGACGGATTCGTCATCAGTGAGTCGAACATAGTCGTTTGAGACCATTTTCGACCATTACAGACATCGTGACGAAATGATATAGCCCTCGTGTAAGTAGTACGAGCGCTCAAAAACATGCGATGGTGTGATCAAAAAAGTTTATTCAAAATGCATAACTATGTATAAAACTATTTACAATATTAATTCCAATGGATTCTAGAGTTTTTACTTCAGTAGTTGATGCTTTTTGGTGAACTTGTAATTCTGTTTGGTTGTTGGCACAAAAAATTTGCTTCTGATATTTTTTGAGCGCTCGTACTACTTACACGAGGGCTATATCATTTCGTCACGATGTCTGTATTTTTCGAATTTTGAGCCGAAAATGGTCTCAATCGACTATGTTCGACTCACTGATGACGAATCCGTCGAAAAATTTGAGTCTGTCCGTCCGGCCGGCCGTAAGCACGATAACTCTCGAACGGATCAACCTAGAGACTTGAAATTTTCAGTGTAGGTTCAGATCCCAAATGCCTCGGTTAAGTTCGTCAATGGGCAGAATTCCACCAGGGGTTCCGTAAATATGGCCGCTCAAAATTTTGTTCTCCTGATTACTTCGAAACTACAGATTCGATCGAGATGAAACTTTGCACTCAAATGGAGAATGAGGTGTTCAAGCTACATGTGAAATTTTGTCCATATCGCATGACCAGAACCATAGAAACCATAGAAAATTGTAACTTTTGAACGGAAACGCCTATAGGGACTTGAAATTTTCAGGGTAGGTGTGGATCTCGAATGTCGTGATCACGTTCATCTATGAGCAACATAATACAAGGGGTTCTGTAAATACGGTCGTTTGAAATTTTGTTTTCTCGATAAATTCGAAACTACGGATTCGATCGAGATGAAATTTTGTATTTTAATCGAGAATGACATATTGAAGCAGTATTTTGTCCAGATCGCATGACCAGAACCATAGAAACCATAGAAAATTGTAACTTCTGAACGGAAAGGCCTAGGAACTTGAAATTTTCAGGGTGGGTTTGGATCGCAAATATCGCAGTCATGTTCATCAATGAGCAAAATAAGACTAGGGGTTCCGTAAATATGGTCGTTCAAAATATTTTTTTCCAGATAGTTTCGAAACTACTGATCGGATTGGAATGAAATTATGCACCTAGCTGAGGAATAATGTATTCAAACTACGTGCAAAATTTTGTCCAGATCGCATCACCAAGACCATAGATACCGTAGAAAATTCTAGCGGATTATCGAAAAAAAATTGGTCAGCTGAAGCACTGACATGAAGTCTGGAGTTTCGCCTAAGTTTCAGAATTTTTTTGACAGCTGCCAAAAATTCCTTCAATCGATTTCTAAAACTGGAAAATTCGAATCTACCTACAAGGTGCATGTACGAGCGCTCAAAAGCTCCTGCCTTCACGGCAGTGCTTTTCGTAATTTTTTATTTCTTTTGCTCTTTCGAATTTCCGAAGTAACCTTCAGCAACAGTATTGCTTTTCCATCCGCCATGGCGTTTCACGGTACACAGATAAGCTCCAGAATCGGCCAAAAATGAAGCAGACGATCGCCGAAAAAAATGTCCGGTATATTCTTCAGGGTGAGGTAAATTCAAAAAAGTGGCAATAACTTTCGGCATTTTACCAAAGGTGTGACTTCCAACGGGTTGTTTCTTGCATTTCTTATTTTTATAAGTGACAAAAAACGTTGATGGTTTGTGTTGCAAGGTCGTATTTTCACATATTGTCTGACAAGTTCTACCACATTCTATGCTGGGATATTCCCTGATGTAAAAAGAAATTCTCGCATTACCTTTATTTTTGTATTCGGTAAAATTATTCTTAAAACGATTCCTTCATCTATCATATTTTCAACAAGCATATTTGTCGGTTCCTCTTTTCTGCATGCTCCACTTAGTCCAATTATCATAGTAACTTTTTGAAATGAATATGTATCATCTGATGCTTCCTTTAAAAACTTTATGACATCTTGTTTAGTGAAAATTTTGGATTTTTTAAGCTCTGTTACCTTCTACGTTTTAGTAATTCCAGAAGCTGTAGGTACTTGCTAATATCGACGTTTTTTCTTGTTAATAGAATACTTCTTATCATCGAATAATACGACCAGAGAGAAGATGATTTTCTTTCCTCAGATAAGCATTTTATTATTATTATCATTAAAATTACAGTAAGAGTTGAGGTGAATTAATACCTATAAACTCATATAAGCTAGACAAAAATAAAAATAAAATATTCAATGCACACTTCCCTAAAAAGATATAAACAAATGAATGAGCTTAAACGAAGAAAAAAAATGAAACAGGTAACACAAATCAGCACCAGTCACAGCAAACGTTTATTCATCGTCAGAGTCGTCTAAGCCTGTCTAATCCATTTTTGAAGCTATTGGTGGTGAAGCTATTTAGACTCATGTTTGTATACAGAAGGAAATATATTTAGGGTTTGAGGCATTTTGGAACATCCTAAGTGGGTACAGTATTCCCAACTTGGGGAGTCTGCTGATATACTTAATAGTCAAATTTTTTTCATCTACCGCTTGTCTTCCTGCCAATTCCTCCCGCGCCATCCTTAACTCATCCGCCTGTTTCCTCGTTTAATCATCATAAATTTTCACATTACAATATTCCCGATGTCCAAGAAGCAGGGATTTGTTCCTGAGCAGAGACTTGGCAACAACAGAGCTGAAGAAAGAAACCTTGACCCAACGTGGACATTCAAAGTAAGTCAACAATACTTTTTCCTGAAAGATATTCTCGATTTTCTTAGTAGAACACCATTCTTCGTGCCGGTTAAAGGCTATCTCATATTCACTCCGTGATTTTTCCGGCAGAAGGGAGTCCACGACATTTCGCGTCATTTCTTCGAAATCAGAAGGCAAAGTACCAGTTTCAGAATCAATCATTATTATTCAAATTGTATTCAAATCTACGTGACAATTGTTTGACAGCAGATAAATAAATACAACCTGACGTTGTCAAGGAAATGGCAAAGCACAGCTCACTTACCTAACAATACTTGAAACTACACATACAATTACTCCATTGAAAATAGTTGTCATTGTGACATGTCAAAAATGCAGTTTTCAATTTTTCGAAAATGTATTAATATAAATGCCATCAGATAAAATTTTGTATGAGAAAACCTATGCTGAATTCAGATCTTGGTGCAAGGACAAGAAGGTTCGGAACTTTACGGAAACGGTTTTGTTGGCATACTTTAAGGGTATTGCAGAAAAGGGGCATCTAGCAAGTTTATGGCCAAAATATTCGATGCTGAAATCAACACTAAATGTGAAAGACAATACTGAAATAAGCAGATGCCACAAACTGGTGATGTTTATTAAACGGAAAAGAGAGGGATATATCCAAAAAAAATCAAAAGTTCTCGAAAAAGAACATGTGAGAGAGTTCATAGCGAATGCTCCTGATAGTGTTTTCTTGATGTCGAAGGTAAAAATAAAACTCAATTGAATCGTTATTCCAACTTATTCTCATTATCTCGTTATAGTGGAATAACTATCATTGTTTGATTTGTAGGTCGCTTTGATATTCGGAGTAGCGAAAAAAATCAAATCGGACTCGGCTACGCCTCGCCCGATAACATTCACGACTTGTACCATAATGATCGTCTTTATGATCCTTATGACATAAATAACTATTTTGTTAAATCGGTGTTTCGTGCACTTTTACCTGATAATCCATTGTATCCCCCGGTCTTGCGCTGTTCCTGAAGGTACAAAACAAGGCTTTTTTCAACATTGTTCCTCTAGGTTTTTCCTCCGTCCGAATCCACTCCTGTCCTCTGTCCATGTCGCAATAACACAACCGGGTGCAAAAAAAAACCGCCGTGAGAATGAGGAGACCATCGTCTGCGGCGCCGAGCTACCTCTAGCGGCAATTATAAATACCTATCTACTTAACATTCCCCAATCGCCGACACGAAGATAAGGGCCGTATAATGTTAGATCGACCAGTTCGGCCGTAAATAAGATAAGAAGAGGATTTTCAAGCGAGTCCCGGAGATCGAGAAGGCGATTACGAGGACGACGAGATCGCGACGGCGGCGCTTTTGACGTCCTCCGGGTCCTGATTGACCGGGTTATTAATTTATCAGTCGGGGTTGAAATCGAGTCGGTTTCACACCCCATTGAGGGCGGTAGATTTCGAGATCGGGTTATCTTGTTGGATGGTTTCTTCTTCAAGTCTTACCAATGTCCAAATTTATCCATTTGGATGAAGAATCTGAAACTGAGATTGAAACACCCAGTATTCCCTATCTCTACTTTCACTCTTCATTGAAACTAGGCCCCCTAAAGAGGAACCATTAATTTTTAAAGCCTATTAATGGCGATGATTCACGAGCTCATACAATATCTAATTTATATAAATTTTCACACCCTATTAATTGAAAAATTAGCATAGAGAAGAAACGTGCTTTGGCACATCTCGAGGATAGCCACCGGGCAGGAAGTACCATTGCGTAGCTCCCAATTAATGTGAGCTTTTCCCGCGTATCGGAATAAATTACGTCGATTTACATAAATTTTCAACAATTCGAATTTTCAACCGAAAATTAACGTCATAATTAACGATCGGTGTAATTTTTTCTAGGAATATTTATGGGAGTCTTGTATTCTCAGCATCGGCATCCTATTTGTTTATATATTATTATTTTATGTATATTTACTTTACACCGTTGTAACTATTTACCTACACTCATCTGTTATTATAATATCGTAATTATATGTTTATAATTCTAATTATCAACTTGAATAATATGAACCGTGGAAAATTGAATTCAGGGTTTGGTTTTTTGTTAGTTTAACCTACATTCGGGTAGAATTTTTCGTAGATTCTGAATTTTGATCCATTGTTGTTTCTTATAAATAAGCATGATGTCAAGATAATGAGATCAAGTCCAACGAGCGTAATGTAGCTCATAACTCACGCATATGAAGTTTGCAGCACGAGCCGAAGGCGAGTGCTGTAATTCATTAAGTGAATACTATACTTTATCTACGACCATAACCTTTAACAATAAATACTAAGATACAAGTGCAGGAAAGAACTTTATTTACAAATCTTAATAGTTACCTATAACAATGCATTATTTATGTTGATTGTGCTTCTTAGCATGGAGTAGAAAGTCCATAGGGGCGATGCTTCACTAAAATATGCCAAAAGAGCATTATCTGCAAACAATGACTTAATATTCTTTATGCTACACCAATCTTAAAAATTGTTGTATACACCATATTTGTTTTGGGATTTTTCGGGCAATAAATTCTGTATGGTAACATTGGCTTATTGTCTTATTTCTGAAGGTGTTCATAATAATTCATCTTCACTATCTGAATTCATCTTTTTCAGCAAAACATTCACAATAATAATTAAGTATTAACTTAATTTGAGAAAACGTCAAAATTATTCAAGTGACCTCGCTCAATACCAATACTGGACTGTTCCCTTTCGGCCAATCGGCTTGTTCATAAGCACAGTGACAGGGAGTTATAGTAGTGAGTTATTATAACTCACGGTGTTTGTTCACAGATAATATAAATTGCTCAAAAGTAGTTGAAAAATGAATATATAATTCAATAGAAGTAGATAAAGATTTATATGAGGCATTATAAGCTACCACGAGAACAGCGCTCAATAGAGATGTTTCTTCAGTACACACTAATTCAACAAATGCAGTTATTGGCATTGAATGCTGACCAACTTAACAATTTATTTTTCGGGAAAAACCATTGTTTTTCGGGAAAAAGTTATTTGGCCCATGAGGGGATCGAACCCGCGACCTTCGCGTTATTAGCACGACGCTCTAACCAACTGAGCTAATGGGCCAGTTTACAGGGGTGTTCTTTTTGGATGTAGTTAGAAAAAAAGGTGATAGGTATAGTCCATTTAAGAATTATTGACATCGAAGCAGGCCATGAACGTCCAGTCGAGGCTTTATTTCTGGTTACAAAAAGTTACTAAATTTCATCATAGAATCATAGAAATAAAACAGAAATATAACCTAGAAAAGTGTTGAGTATACGAATTATAGAATAATTAAGCCAGAATATTTCGATTGCAGTTACATGGGAGTTCAGGTTTGAAAGCGCAAAAATATCGTGGAATGCTTTCATATGAAATTATCTCATATAAAAGTCAACCATGGAAAATTGAAGATCATTCAAATAAATATTTATTTTCACTCAGGACCATGCAATATTTGTTGGTATTGGAAATCTTGCAGAATTCTAACCATATAACCATAAGAGTACCATTTTATGTCAGGATTCAAGAAGGATAATTAATTCTAGCAGGTAGCTAGTGGTGCAACAGAAAAAAATTTGAAGAAAGAATGGATTGGAAAAAACGTTATAATGTATTAAGAAATAAGAGAGAAACAAAAATTAAGAATCTATGTCGTACATGAAGAATTTTGACATGAAATTTGTACCAAACTATCAATATATGAACCAATTTGTGAATTATTTATTGATCGGTGTTGAATACTTCAAGAAAGTCAATTTTTAATTTCATTCATTAAAACTATCCATGAATTATTGAAAATATTATAATTGATGAGCCATTTTACAATTATTCAGTATACTTTTGAATTGGGAACAATATAGCATGTGTATTAGCAGATGGAATGTGAACAGGGTACCATACAGTATAAGTATAATAAATAAACTTAAAATATCTATGAATGATCCAAGAGCAAAGATAAAAATATTGAAAAATTTGGTTCCACGTAGTGTAGTGATTTGGATGTGTTTATTGAATAAGCTGACATAATCCTATTGATGGGCATCCTTTTGCAGGGAAGGTTTCAGTTTTTCAATAACCCACTTATGAAATAATTCACCATTCATAGTAATCCTTATCGTTAATACCACTGTCAAGAATCGGATCACATCCAGGTAAAAATCCATCAATTGTTCCAGCATTCAAAATAGTGCACCTTCTGCCTTTACCCTTGAATATACTCGGCATACCTTTTGGATTATTTTCTAGTGTCCACTGACAAATTTGAATATCCAAATTTCATCTAGATAAATGAATTTTACGTTTTGTTCCATGTATTCTCGGTATTTATCACAATATCGTACTATTTTTATTATATTTTTCTGTTTATCAGTAAGAACTTCGACTTCGATCAATTGAAATCTAGGTGCTCTTTGGCCAGTTCGAAAAGGATATCTAAACTGATAGGTATATTCATATTTTTTAATTCTAGCAAAAACAATTCAATGTCTCTTTGAAGGAATAATCTTATCGCACAGGTTTTCTTCCACTCCTAATTCCAGGCTATAATAACATGCTAATATTCTACGGCCAGGGCTTGGTGAAATCTGAAAATTTAAGAGACATTGATCAATCAGAATACACTTTGAGTCGGTGAATAACAGTTTACCTGAAACACTAGCGGAAATATATGCCAAATCTTTGAAAAACTCGAAGTAACACCGACAAACTGCCTGGCGTTCTCTTGTTAGGCGCGATGTATCCTGGTCAATTCCAGCCATTTTAATAGCATAAGACAAAAAATACTCAAATTCAGAGCAAATTTTTATAATTCCATATTCACCAATATCTTCGATAAAATCATCAAAGCAAGATTTCTATGGGTAATGTTAGTGTTATTCCTATACCAACCTGAATTCAGCAACCCAAAATATTACTGAATAGTCTATTACCAACTTAAATTCGATTTTTCACAGCCAACCGAGATGTCAATAATTCTTAAATGGAGTATAATATTTAGCATAAGATATAAATTTCAATCAGCACCTTAGTATTATGTAATGCTTTTTTCAATCAAATGTTTCTCAAAAGAAAAAATTAGTGGCCCATGAGGGGATCGAACCCGCGACCTTCGCGTTATTAGCACGACGCTCTAACCAACTGAGCTAATGGGCCTGTGGTTGAGAGGGCTTTCTCGGACATCTATGAATGTTCTGATTATTTAGTGGAACACTATTTTCAACAGCCGCATTCATTTTACTTTCGGAAACATTTCCAAACCGATTCATTTTGAGTTTCAGTTGAAAAATTAATAAATTCGTACGCGTTGTTTATGATCTTTGTTGTTGGTAACGGCACATAGCACATTTTTTTCTGGAAAAACTGCTGACAGCTAAGTTGACAGTTGTTAAGTAATTTTTCCACTCAAAATTTATATTTGACATACCAATTCTTGATAGCGATTGGTCAAAATTAATAGGAAGGAAATAATCAGCATGAAATATAGCTTTCAATCACCAATCAGCACCTACTATTGATGCTTTTTTCAACCAAATGTAAAAATTCGAAATCACAAGTATTATTGAAGAATTGTCTGTTTTAGTAATGAAGATAAAAGGACAAAAATGATTCCTGAACAACCGTTACATGTCAACGATCCATAAAGGCCATATAAATATTCATATTACCTATTCATTTTCAGGATTCTTCAAATTGAATACATAAAAATGAGCAGCATCGCATGAATATAATGAAACATTACGAGGCAATGTTTCCCGCTCTGTAAATCTAGTAGAAATATGTAAAATCGCAGGTACACTGCCTACGTCCCCATATTTCTGCTAATAAAGACACACACTACCCGCTGTATTCCGAACATCGTCAAACACAATACAGAAAAAACCGGCGTAGCTCATAATTTCGGTTAAAATAAAGGAAAGATTTGAAATATCGCCAGGCTCCCGCGGTTCGGAGACAATTTAACGGTGCCTAGGGTCCATAAAACCCTGACTGCACAAATGTATACCTGCGTATATTCATTTATTTATGTTCTACAATATGGAAATATATAATACAAGGCAGGGAGATATATTTCGCTGTCTTCGCGGATGTGACTTAGTGCTTTATCGTGTAAACTGTAAATGGTGTTTTTTCTTGGTTCATTGAATCTCTACGATATTTTTCCGATATTATGGTGTAGTTTAGGTGGTCCTCGCTGCTAATTATGCCCACTATCATCCCCATCGGTGATTAATTACGCATGTTTTTCGGGCGCCAAGCATGCGACGCGGCTAATTAATCGAGATACCGAATCCGCCTCCAAAAACGATATGTCTTCCGAAAAATAATTAGGCCCGCATTTGTCAGCAGCATCCTGTGCATCATTTCCACCGATAACATTTTTAAGATGCGCTCGCGTGGCCCCCTTTGATGCCGAGTCGCGGATGATGAATGGCCCCGCGTTTGTCAGTGCTCGGGGACATCCGGGAGAGATCCAGACGCCGTCGTCAAAGGTCCCCGCTAACCAGCTACCCGGTTTCTCCACTGGATAAATATTTTGCGTCCACGGTTTTATTAGCTGAAAGAACTGATGGCCGAGATGAAAAAGGTCGGGGGATCAAAGTGGGCCGATTCTCTTGTGATCTCGATCGATATCGGACAGTGGCGTAGATTTGGAAGAAAGAAAAACACAAGAATCAACAGATGAAAAACAATTCCCAATATAGTTATTCATGTCATAAGGATCATAAAGACGATCATTATGGTAGAAGTCGTGAATGTTATCACGTTATCATGATAACACGACGTGTGCCATAATGATTGTTTATGATTCTTTTCACATACGAAATTTCATCTGTTGGCATTTATATTAATACATTTTCGAAAAATTGAACACTGCATTGTTGACATGTCACAATGACAACTATTTTTAAAAGACTAAGTATATGTGTAGTTTCAAAAAATATTAGTAGGTTAGTGAGCTGTGCTTTGCCATTTCCTTGACAACGTCAGGTTGTAACGGCAATATTTATTTATCTGCTGTCGAACAATTTCCACGTAGAATTGAATATAATAATGAGTGATTCTGAAACTGAAAGTTTGCCTTCTGATTTGGAAGAAATGACGCGAAATATCGTGGACTCCCTTTTGCCGGAAAAATCACGGAATGTATATGAAATAGCGTTTAATCGGTACGAAGAATGGTGTTCTACTAAGAAAATCAAGAAAATCACTCATGAAAAGGTATTGTTGGCTCACTTTGAATGCTTATTGAAGGAAAGAAAACCATCTTCTCTCTGGTCGTATTATTTTAACAAGAAAAAACGTCGATATTAGCAAGTATCTACAGCTGGTGGCATTACTAAAACTAAATCAGAAGTTTACAGAGCTAAAAAATCGAAATTTTTACTAAACAAGGTGTCACAAAGTTTTTAAGGGAAGCATCAGATGATACATATTTATTTCAATAAGTTGCTATGAGAATTGGAATGAGTGGAGCATGCAGAAGAGAGGAACTGACAAATAACCTTGTTGGAAATATGATCCGTTTTCGAATAATTTTACCGAATACAAAAACAAAGGTAATGCGAGAATTTTTTGTGAAATCTGGGAATATCCCAGAATTGAATATGGTAGAAATTGTCAGACAATATGTGAAAATGCTGAGAATCGTGAAAACACTACCACAGATTAGAGATTAGAAGATATATCGTTGTGGATCAACAAAGATACCTCATCCAGTGCAAGAACTCTTTTACTCTCAATATCAGAATGATCAGATTCGAGATTTTTGATTGCCCTGTATGTAATTGAACTTCTTTTGAGCGCTCGTACTACTTACAAGAGGGCTAAATCAATTTGTCACGATGTCTGTATTTTTCGAATTTTGAGCCGAAAATGGTCTGAATGGACTATGTTCGACTCTATGATCTAGAAACTTGAAATTTTCAGAGTAGGTTGGAATCTCGAATACCGCGATTGAATTCGTTATTGGGCAAAATTCGCCTAGGGGTTCCGTAAATATGGACGCTAGAAATTTTGTTCTCCTGATTACTTCGAAACTACAGGTTCGATCTAATTGAAATTTTGCACTCAAATGGATAATGACATGTTTAAGCTACATGCAATATCTTGTCCAGATCGCATGACCATAACCATAGAAACCATAAAAAATTATAACTTCGTAATGGAAATGCCTAGGGACTTGAAATTTTCAGGATAGGTGTGGATCTCGAATGTCGCAGTCGAGTTCATCAATGGGCAAAATTAGACTAGGGGTTCCGTAAATATGGCCGTTTGAAATTCAGTTTTCTTGATAATTTCAAAACAATGGATTTAATAGTGACGAAATTCTGTATTTAAATTGAGAATAATATATTCAAGCTTAATTTTTTCCAGATCGCATGATCAAAACCATAGAAACTATAGAAAATCATAACTTTCGAACGGAAAAGCCTAGGGACTTGAAATTTTCAGGATAGGTTCGGATCGCGAATTTCGCATTCACGTAAATATAGCCGTTCAAACTATTTTTTTCCTAATAATCTCGAAACTACTTATTGGATTGGGATGAAATTTCGCACATAGATGAAGAATGATATATTCAAACTACGTGGAAAATTGTGTCCAGATCGCATTACCAAGACCATAGATACCGTAGAAAATTCTAGCGAATTATCGAAAAAAAAATTGGTCACCTAAAGCACTGACTTTAAGTCTGGATTTTCGCCTTAGTTTCGTCTGAATTTGTTTGACAGCTGTCAAAAATTTCCTCAATTGGTTTCCAAAACAGGAAAATGCGAATCTACCTACAAGGTGCATGTACGAGCGCTCAAAAGCTCCTGCCTTCACGGGAGTGCTTTTCGTAATTTTTGAGCGCTCGTACTACTTACACGAGGGCTATATCATTTCGTCACGATGTCTGTATTTTTCGAATTTTGAGCCGAAAATGGTCTCAATCGACTATGTTCGACTCACTGATGACGAATCAGTCAAAAAATTCGAGTCTGTCCGTCCGTCCGGCCGTCCGGCCGTCCGTCAGCACGATAACTCCTAGAGACTTGAAATTTTCAGTGTAGGTTCAGATCCCAAATGCCTCGGTCAAGTTCGTTAATGGGCAGAATTCCACCAGGGGTTCCGTAAATATGGCCGTTCAAAATTTTGTTCTCCTGATTACTTCGAAACTACAGATTCGATCGAGTTGAAACTTTGCACTCAAATGGAGGATGAGGTGTTTAAGCTACATGTGAAATTTTGTCCAGATCGCATGACCAGAACCATAGAAACCATAGAAAATTGTAACTTTTGAACGGAAACGCCTAGGGACTTGAAATTTTCAGGATAGTGGATCTAGAATGTCGTGATTACGTTAATCTATGAGCAAAATTATACAAGGTGTTCCGTAAATATGGTAGTTTGAAATTTAGTTTTCTTGATAATTTCGAAACTACAGATTCGATCGTGACGAAATTTTGTATACTAATGAAGAATGATATATTCAAGCTACACTTATCCAGATCACATGACCAGAACCATAGAAACCATAGAAAATCATAACTTTCGAACGGAAAGGCCTAGGGACTTGAAATTCTCAGGATAGGTGTGGATCTCGATTGTCGTGATCAGTTTCATCTATGAGCAAAATTATACTAGGGGTTCCGTAAATACGGTCGTTTGAAATTTTGGTTTCTCGATAATTTCGAAACTACGGATTCGATCGAGATGAAATTTTGTATTTTAATCGAGAATGATATATTAAAACAATATTTTGTCCAGATCTCATGACCAGAACCATATAAACCATAGAAAATTGTAACTTTCGAACGGAAAGGCCTAGGAACTTGAAATTCTCAGGGTGGGTTTGGATCGCGAATATCGCGATCATGTTTATCAATGAGCAAAATTAGACTAGGGGTTCAGTAAATATGGCCGTTCAAAATATTTTTTTGCTGATAGTTCCGAGAATACTGAGCGGATTGGGATGAAATTCTGCACCTTGCTGAGTCATAATGTATTCAAACTACGTGCAAAATTTTGTCCAGATCGCACCACCAAGACCATAGATACCGTAGAAAATTCTAGCGAATTATCGAAAAAAAATTGATCAGCTGAAGCACTGACATGAATTCTGGAGTTTCGCCCAAGTTTCAGAATTTTTTTGACAGCTGTCGAAAATTCCTTCAATTGATTTCTGAAACTGGAAAATGTTAATCTACCTACAAGGTGCATGTACGAGCGCTCAAAAGCTCCTGCCTTCACGGCAGTGCTTTTCTAAATTTTTTAATTATACTGCTAAACTGAGCCAATTCCTACAAACAGTTAACATAGACATTGCCAAGGCAATGAATTGTATCGAATCTATAACCAAATATATAAATTCGAAGCTAAGACAAAATTTTGAAACCCAATTTAAATCGATTTTTGATAAAGTGAAAGAGATATGCCAGAAATATGAGATAAATATAAAAATTCCAAGGATAACAAAAACCCAAATTCATAGACATAACGTAGAGTCTTCATGTCCGGAACAGTATTACCGAATTTCAATTTTTATACCTTTTGCTGACCATTCATTAGCCCAATTAGAATCTAGATTTTTGAAACACAAAGATATTTCATCTTCATTTAAATGCTTATTTCCGAAAAAAAGAAAATGATGAAATTCTGAATATTTCTCGAAACTTTGTAAATTTTATGAAAGTGACATCATGGAAAATGAACTTTTGTAACAGAATATTTAGAGAAGTGTGAATATATGATGTGGAGTGCTGAATATAAGACGATTTCCGAGATCTCAGATATCAAGAATTATAGTCCATTAGATTTATTGGCATATATAAATAAAGAATTGTTTCCGAACATTTAATTATTGCTTAAAATATTTTGTACCGACAGAGCGGGGTTTCTCTACTCTGAGACGTTTAAAAACCTATATTAGAAATTCTATGTCGTCTAATAGACTCAATGGCCTAGCCTTATTAACCATCTGTAATGAAATTCATATTGACGGAAAAATAAATCAAAAACTCGCCGAAGTGAAACGTCGTCTGTATTTTGTAATTTGATAGATTGTTTTTTATTGTTATTGTTTATTGTTATTATTAATAGATTGTTTTTCAGGTTCGTTTGATCATATTTCGAATAAGGTTTTTATACATATTATTTTTTTATTGAAAGAATAAAATATTTCAGATCTTATGCATTTCGATTCAGCAAAATTTGGAGCTTCAAGAAATTTTTTTTCTACGTCACTGTACAATCTACCAGGACACCTTGATACTGGTGTTGAATACATCTTTATTATTTCGCCTGTTGGAATTATTTTAACATCCATCCAGATGACTCGTATTTATGTTATGGGTTTTAAGATATTTTTGTTTCCTATGATGTGATCTTCGCGTTGACATATTTGTTGTTTTTGGACACTTTGATCGGGACAACTCCGGAAACCTTTGGGGCAGAGGAAAATATTTTGATACGTTTTATATGACGTCATGGGATAATTGAAATTTCGGCTCGAATTTAATACAAGTATCTTCTGAATACTCTTCAGAAACAACCAAAAATCCAACGGCTCCGTAATTAACGAATGGTTCGAAACCGCCGCCTGTCGAACTGCCTGCCCATCCTCTAATGGCTCATAGAGGTGTCACCGTATCCCTATTTATGACAACATTAAACGCAATTACCTGGGCTGGTCTATAACAGCCTGCCGATCGACAATTTATTGTGTTCCCTATGACGACAATACACGATACCACTATCTGTAGATGTTCCATCAACAAGAAACGCTACCAAGCTGCGGGGATCGGAACCTTGTTCGTTGGACATTCTTCGGCAATTTTATGTCACTATGATAACGTTACCAAATATGGAAAATACTCTCGTGAGTATGCCTTTTCTGTCATCGTACCGGTTCTGGAGATGTCGGTGTTCCGCTTTTTCCTCGCTTCTGGATAATTTGTAGACTGCTATCGGTCTCGGATGCTGCGCTAGGATTGAGTTGGAGCAGGGGCTTAATTGAGTGATAGTGATTTTAGCCACTGCTGGATTATAGTTTTATATGTTTTGAATTTTTTTATTATATATATAATTACATATATGTATACCTTATATGAATTGCTTATCTATATTCCATTTAATAATTATATCACTGTGTTATTTTCTGATTACTCATTGATTCTTCAATGACGCCATTGTTGCAGGTGTTGTTGTTTGTTACATTTCTATTCTGGAACTTGTAGATAAGATAATATTATAAATACCTCTGAAGACGAATTAGTCGTCAATAATAATTGAAGTTGCATTCTAACTATATGCTAGATAGGTCGGATAATATAATATAATTATAATAAATTTGAGTTAAATCTTTGTTTGAGCAAAGGCATGCGCCCCAAAAATTCCGTCATTTGGAGTCTTAACAGTCCATTATTCGTATCGAGGGGAGGTCACTTGAATAATTTCGACGTTTTCTCAAATTAAGTTGATACCTATTTATTATTGTGAATAATTTGCTGAAAAAGAAGAATTCAGATAGTGAAGATAAATTATTATGTACCCCTCCAGATATAAGACAATCAGCCAATGGTACCATACAAAATTTTTGCCCGAAAAATCCCAAAACAAATATAAAGGTGTATACAACAGTTTTCAAGATTGGTGTAGCTGTAAGAATATTAAGCCATCGTTTACAGAGAATGTTTTGTTGGCATATTTTAGTGAACTTAGCACTTAATATAAAGCATCACTCCTATGGACTTTCTACTCCGTGCTAAGAAGCACAATCAACATAAATAATGCATTGTTATAGGTAACTATTAAGATTTGTAAATAAAATTCTTTCTTTCTGTACTTGTATCTTAGTATTTATTGTTATAGTCTTAGATAAAGTGAAGTATTCAACTTACAGTAATGGTTATAACTCACTTGATGAATTACAGCACTCGCCTTCGGCTCGTGCGTGAGTTATGACCTACATTACCGCTCGTTAAATAAGATACTATGAATTTTTGATAATGACGAATATCCTGAAAAAATGCGCAGAAGCGTCTTTCTCGTAATTCGGCTGGATACCGAATTTCTCAATGAATCAGCCGAAAATTCGGCCGAAGTTTTCACCGAATCGATGGTTTACATATATACCTACTGTTATGGCTAATTTTTTTTATTTTGAAAATAATTGATATCCACTAACAATTTGAAAGAATCTTGTTTATTATTTCAATTGATTTGCCAGAGACTCAATTTCAAGGAGGGTTGTAAGATAAAAAATTAAAAATGTTTATATGTACTAACAATTATATTTTTAACAATCATCTTCAATGAAACAAACTTTAACTATTGAATAATTCTAAAACTAATGAATCCTTTCAAACTAACGATAAATGAGCGCACTCACAGAGAACAGCTAAATCCAAATATATAGTTCCTCAATTTTCCCTGGCTTGTCAGTAGTTAAATATATAATATCCAAATGTCTAAATGTTTCCAAATACACATCACGAATAATCACGATGTTTTCTACAAAAAAATTTCCGAATATAATATTGCTGTCTTGTGGATTTATGATAAAACAATAGGTAAGTTAATATTTATGTTTTCATTCGTTAATTTTGATCTTCATTCTTTCAGGTCCCATGTTATTTTATTCGACCAGGTTTTACAACAATATTTCTTCTTTCTTTTTTTTTTGTTTTTGAATATCAATTGAAACCACCAACTTGATACATCAATTTCGACCGAGAATTTAGAATACATTCCTATTATTTGTTACTGGATCATATGAAGAATTTTATTCTATGATATCCGCACATATACTTATGAGATATCCCAAATTTCATGCATGTTTGGTGAAGTATTTGAATTGATTTTTAAATCATAAATAAAAATAACTATGTTTTGATTTCCATAACAGTACTCATCAGAAACATGGTATAAGAAAAAATCAAACACCATTGTTACTTAATATATTTTATCTATCAAACAAATGATAAGATCCTCAATTCAACAATGGCTTAAATAATTGCACAAAAAACGAAATATAAACCATATACAAGAACAAATTTTTTTTTCATTAAAAATTGCACAAAAAGAACAAGAACTGCAATACCAAAACAGATTCCTACACCCAAATAGTATTTGAATATATAAAATATTGATACCAACCAGAAACAGCACAAAAAGAAATAGTAGATTTTAAAAAAAACTGAACTTTTGAGAATAAAACCTTTCGTGGAAACCAGAGCATATAAAAAAAAGCATCGACTTCTGAACATGAAGCCATTCGTCTACACCCAACTCGAACATTAACGAAGAGTTGGGAACCAACTCGAAAGTTTGACGTTTCTATCGTGTTTCTTCAAATTTTTCCTGAAATTAGTCGATAATTAACACACTGGCTTGCGAGAACAAGGAAATGTGCGAAAACGCCTTATGGATATGGGAGACTTGTGGTGGACTGAGATTCTTCCATCGCCTTCGTCGGCGTCCCAGTTGCGCCGGGAAAAGAACCTTATCACTTCTTAACGAGAGAATTTCGACGATTTTGACTACCCTTAGGAGTCCATTACGACCGCTTCGCGGTCGGAATATAGTATTCGAATAAAAAATCACGTTTCTTCCACTTGAGAACACGAGGGCAAATGTGGACTATCCTGTATAATATAATTACTCAATCCTCCCCATATGGGCGTAGAATGTCAAGGAATTCCTCATATATCTGCAGTTAAATCATCATTACCCATAATTACATGCGACCATGAGCAATACTGAGCGTCTATACCCACCATAAAAGGTTCGTCTAGCAATTTTTGTGTCTGCTGCAGTCTTCGAGTTTCGAGCGTGAAATAAATAATCGAGTCTGATCCCGAATCCACACAACTCGGCGTTCGGAAGCTGCAACTTCGCCATTTCTCGAATTGATACAACGGTCGTAAAAGAGTAACTAGCAAAACACTCTGTTCGCCAATGGCAGTCTGAAGAACAACCATAAAAATATGGCGTAAACAGCGACTTCGACGTCTCAGCGGAGATGCTAACAGCCATCTCATATTAAGCAAGTAACCGTTAAAGTTGCCATACCAATAAGTAGTTTACACGATTTTACTTTTAACTAAATAATTCGCTAATAGAATTAGCAAAGTAGGTAATTAAGACTATCGAATGTAAGCCATTAAGTTGGGTTTTATGGCAATCAATAACTGTTCGAAATATGTGAGAGAGGCTCCGAGCAACAGCTGGAACAGTTGTTCGCATTAGTGTTATCGACTTCTTGTAATTTTACTACCAACAGCGGGAAAAATAACCGGTAGCTTTCAATGATCGGCATGTTAATAAGATGGATCGAAATATATTAATATCGCAGTGGCGGATAAGGATTGTATGACCTCAAGGTACCACCTAAGAAAAGATAACTCCCTTCTTCTTGAAGAGATCTGGAAGAGCTGTAATGAAAAAAAATTATAACAATGTTTTGTGGTAGTTGAAGCAGAAGATTTTTTCTGAATTATTAATCTGTATAGATCAAACATTTTGTCAATCAACTGGGATCCTGGCGTTTGATATATAGCACGCTACTGAGAATCTGACCACAACCACCTCTAGGTGAATGGAATGGTACCTTGAAGACTACTACTAAAACCCTATAGGAAGAAAACGCCCATTAATTTTATCTAAGGTACATATTTTTTGCTTCTAATCAGATCATTAGACAAATTAATTCCGCAACATCAACAAGATTTTTGTAGAAGAGAACTAGTTGAATGCTTCTCTAGGAATTAGGCGATAACTTCGAGAAAAAACCCTTCTCTTGTACGAGACAGGCATTACTTTCTAATTTGAATAAAATATTGGGCAGCTTGCATCCATCTCAAACATTTATTTGAGGGAGAAAATTAAAAGCAAAATGGTTACTTGCCTAAAGATAAAAAAAAGCGACTGGTAAAGGCCCAGTAGGTCCTGTAGGGCAAATAGTTTTCGAGGAAAATGAAATGAAAATAGTACTTTCGACTGCCTGAATAATATGGATTAAAAAAACTAGAGAAAAGTTTTGCTTTTCGAAAAATATGGAAATGAACAAGGAAACAAAGAGATCCAAAAAGGTAGGATAAAAAAATCGAGTGAACACCGGATTACTGTAGAAGATCCTGGTACGATGTCCACTATACTCAAGCTGCCCACGTATCGAGCAGAAGGTAAGAATAATTGAATCTCCCACAATTCCTCGGATCTAGTCCCGCTAATTCCTATCATTTACGCGTTATCTCAAGAATGTCTATTAATCTTGCGAGAGTTTCATTTATACCTCTACTGGCAGCCCACGCCTCACAATAAAAACCATTTTTCATAGCGGAGTAACACGATAGTTACTGGTTTCTAATACCCTCACCCAGCCCTGCTACTTAACTAAATGAGATAGGTGGCGTTAAAAAATGCGACAAATTATTTACACGTGAGAGTGCTTAATAAAACAGATGTTTGTTCGTTCTCGAGAAGACTTATTTTTAGTTCAGAAGCAAATAGCTAAAATAATTGCGTATGACTGAAAGAACGGAACAGTTTTTTCAACCGTTCTAAATCGGGAAGCAGAACGGAGTGGAATTCTGGACCATGTTTGACAGAAGCGTCAAGCATGAGGGGGTTGCCAATTAGCCGGGAAGATGTTTGGATTTATGGCAGCGTTGTGTTAAGTGAACAGATTCTGTTCATGGTGTGATTTATGGTAGCCAAGTTTTTGTGCAGCATCTTCAGGTTTAACTTTGATAATATCGAATTATAAAAAAATAAGTCAAGAGTAACGATCACAGACCTCTGGCCCCGAAAAACATGGAGAGGTTAGTCGAGAGTTCTTTCAACTGCAGTATCAGAAACGTGTCGTACTATTTATTGTGCCGATCAATGTTTCCGCTGATATCTCCCAAACAGTGGGTCGTACGGTAAAACTTATTATATACTGAATGAAAGATTTTTAGATTCCCTACAAGTTTATTCCAATTTTTTTTCTTGTAAATCAAGCGGTTTCTGAGATATCTGCGGCCAAACGTCACTGATTAACAAGCAGTGTACGTTTTTGACGAACATTCTTTCAGCGCCTTAGCCTTCTACTTTTTTGTCATACTCATCGGAAAAGGAGTTGAAGAGAATTCAATTTCCGTAACAATAAGTTTCAATACAATTTTGTATCATCAACCATTAAAAAAGAAGGAATTGAATTAGTGGATTTTTTCAAAAATGAACAGTGCTTATTTGTAAGAAGTTTGGAACCGTTGATGATGCAGAATTCAATTCAATATCATTTTGAAGAAAATTTAATGCTTTCAAACTTTTTGGTGAAGGGTATGGTAGAAAATTGAAAGGCAGAAAGGCTGAGGCGATAGAAGAGAAATTTTGTTAAAAAACGTAAGGCGAAAATGCACCTTTCGTGAAATAGCAACTTTCGGATGTAGTGTTTGGAAAACTGTTTTGATTTACACAAAAAATGATGGAAGCAATCTCGTAGAAAATTAATGAAGCTTTCATTTTGTCAATGGTAAGTTTTTACGTGCGTTGCACCGTTTGGGAGATATAGGCAGGGCCGTATCTAGGGCGTGGCAAGGGTGGCATTTGCCACGGGCGCAAGGTCCGAAGAGGCGCCAAAAAATATCAAGAATAAAAAAATAGAAGCGCCAAGCAAAAAAATTAATTCGAAAGATGACAATACAGTAACGTAAGTAAGTTATTCGATCACAACATTTCGAAACATTGATATTCGAAGTACAGAATGAGAATGCAATTAGGTCAGAAATACGAGAAATATGGTCCAATTGTTATAGAAAATTTTCAAAGATGCCGCACTCTGATCATAAATATTACAATCGGCAATATCGTCATGCGATTCCAAGCACAGCCCTTTTATGAGTTGCTTACAATACATCCCTTATCGCATCCAGCTTGTATTGAAGGGTGGCTTCTTTGATGATGATGGTTCATAATGATCGATTTGTATAGATTTTTTGGCCACATCTGTGGTATTTTGAAAACGATTTGTATTGCCAAAAATTCACCAATCAGGGTTTTGAGCTCAAGAAGTGGAAGAAAAATTTGGGAATCTTACTCTATTATACATAAATATTGTTTTCTTTCAATTGTGAAGGGAAGAGCAAAAAATTTAAATTTCAATGTTCGTTTAGTGTGTATCCAGATTTGAAGTGTTTTGAGTTTTTTTTATATTCTGACTTTTTTGTGCCATTGTGCTTTTGTATTCGAGAATTATAAATTGTGCCATTGAAGGTGAGTTGAACTAAGTATTTGTTATTTTTTATGACATTATTCTTGCATCGGATATATTCAATTATTTGTATTTTAACATAATAATATTGTTCCTTTTAATTCAAAAGAAATATGTTCGGTTCATTGCGGAAAATATGAATTTTCAAACTTGAGTTCTCACTTCTCAGAGCGTCTTTTCTTGAAATCTAATAAAACTCAAATTTTAGTGTTACTTTTTATAGTCTTCATTGAATCTTCAATCTCATCTGGCAAAGATTATTCTAATGATTTTTTATACTTCACGTATGGACTTCTTCAATATTGTAACATCGGGCCCTGTACGAAACTATTGCTACGTGTTTCAAATAGTTATAAAATAGTATTTGTATGCTAGCAATGCAGAGATTGTGATAATCGATAATTGTTTTCAAGGCAACTTACCAAAAAACTTTTATTTTACGTTTGCAGTATGTATTTTTAAATCTTAAGTTGAAGAATTTATATTTTTTAAGATAAATGTTCGTATTTATTACATAAAAATGAATATTTCATTTTGTTTTTTCAGAATTTGTTTTATTTTTATGCATTTCATTTAAAATGTGTATTTCAATGTTTTTGATGAAAAAATTTTTTCATAAAATGTGTATTAATTTGAAACTCTTACGGAAATATATGACTAGCATTATGAAAAAAAATGCTATAAGAAAATATGATGGATAAAAAAAAATCTACGCAAATGGGGGGCGCTGTCTAATATATTGCCACAGGCGCAATAGTACCTAAATACGGCCCTGGATATAGGCGAAAAACTGAGAATCTGGGTTCCAGAAAAAAATTGTCAACACTTCTTTTTGGGCGTTCATATAATGGACTATATTTGGATTTCAATTCAACATTTGACGAAAATCCTTCATCAACGAATAATAGATTCTTTTGTTGTTATCTTTCAATCCATCCAGAGATAGACCTCATCAATTCCGCCGTGGTCTCCGCATTTTTTCCTGGAATCGCCTCAACCGTATATCCCTGCGTAGACGATGAGAATCAATTAGCCAGAAGCGGGGGCGCCAGTAAAAAACCGCGTCCATAAATTTCTACATATAGATTGATATATAAGAAAGTTGGTATCTTCATTATTCCGGTAGGTCGCAGCCTTATAGGGTTAAATTGGTCCGGCCTGACAGCCGATGACAACATCATCAGAAGACATCGTTTTTAGAGCCCATGAAACATTTATAAGTCGGCCAGTGATGTATGCTGGTTGCTTAGCCCTAATTGATGTCACAGAATTTGATTATGCGGCCCACAGAAGAGCCTGGAAGAAGAGATATACCGGGTCGATCATAAATTCTTGACGGGACAGAAGAAACAGATACATATGTAACTGTGGGAGACTTTCTGCTTGGTTTTTTCCCCGCTCTGGCTTCTCGGAAACGACGGAGAGCGGTCCGGAGCTGGGACAGAAGAAATATGAAAGATGGTCAGGCGGACGATGAGGAGGAATGGTATAAATCATTGCTGGAAATGTCGTCTATTATGGATATAATCAGTTTGAACAATTAATGTTCAAAATCTAAACTCCTCGAAGGCGACACTGGGAGAGATCCTAATTACAGATTCTCCCCAGTCCCTCCAACCTCCACACCAAACTAAACACGACCACGATTGTGATGCAAAACAACGGCTTCCGATATAAGTGTAACGAACAACGCCCAGGTTCATGAACAATACTCGACACTGTTCACCACCTTAATGAGAATTCTCTCATATGGTAATAGCTGATGAAAGTTTAATTTCAAGTCGCTTGTGGCCCCGTAATTAGAACCTGCAAACACCAGGACTCAGCTACGACGACGAGGCCCTTTGTTCGAATCCGCGTCCTAGCTAATTATACCGCAGGAGTGTGGAACATAAACGACAAGATTAACTCTATTAGGCGATCTAACTCGCGCAATTTGCATCCACTCCAGGCAAACACGTCACCTCGCCATCTATCCCGTTAGAACAGGTTTCGATATTGCCCCTTAAGACGTCCGATGGCGATATTACGTGGTAATTGAAGTTGGGGTTGGCTCGTTGTGTTTGGATGTTGTTCGGGTCGTCGCTTCGAGGTTAGGAAAACTACTTTCGCGAAATGTCATTCTTGACGTTTATAGTGTTTGTAGGTTAGGAGTTTCAACCTCATTACCAACGGTGCTCATTTCACACTAAGATTTTTATTAATCTCGTTATAGTATCTAATTTGGGTTTATGATTGAATGAAATAAATTTTTCGAATGGTGCGAGGAAAAAATATATTTTCAACCCCTCTGAAATATCGACGGGTGTAATATTTTTCAAGCGAATTTTTCGAGTTTTGTTTTTTTTTTGACAAAACTTTTCGTTTCAATATATTTTATTATTATAAAATTATTTCTGTTCGAAGAATCGATTTTTATCAAGTTTTCCATATACCTTTCTACTTGGTCTATTAAATTCTGGATGAAAAAACTTTGTTTCCTCGAATTTTCCCTATATATTTTTCGTGAGTTATATCGAAGAAATTCATCATATCGAATAACTCGTCCTCGCCGATTTCGAATGAACAGTCGGTTTTTTTATGAACCTCAGCGTTTTGTCTTAGCATAAGTCGAAAGTTTCGAAAAAACGACATGTTTGGCGGAGAAAATCAGGTTTTTATGTGGGAACGCTCTAAGAACTCTGTGATAATTTTTTTTGAATAATGCGGACAAACAGGGCCGTATCTAGGTACTATTGCGCCGGTGGCAATAGATTAGACAGCGCCCCCCGCGTAGATTTTTTTTCTTCCATCATATTTTCTTATAGAATTTTTTTTTCATAATGCTAGTCATATATTTCCGTAAGAGTTTCAAAATAATACAAATTTTTATGGAAAAATTTTTTCATTAAAAACATTCCAATACACATTTTGAATGAAATGCATAAAAATAAAACAAATTCTGAAGAAACAAAATGAAATATTCATATTTATGTAATAAATACGAACATTCATTTCAAAAAATATAAATTCTTCAACTTAAAATTTAGAAATACATACTGCAAACGTAAAATAAAAATTTTTTTGTGAGTTGACTAGAAAATAATAATCGATAATCACAATCTCTGCAAAAAAAAAACCGCAAACTTAGCATACAAATACTATTTTATTACCCTTTGAAACACGAACTTATAGTTTCGTACAGGGCCCGATGTTACAAAATTCAAGAAGTCCATACGTTAAGTATAAAAAAATCACTAGAATAATCTTTGCCAGATGAGATTGAAGATTCAATCAAAAATATGAAAAGTATTACTAAAATCTGAGTTTTATCAGATTTCATTCAAAAAAAGACGCTCTAAGAAGTAAGAACTCAAGTTCGAAAATCCATATTTTCCGCAATGGACCAAACATATTTCTTCTTGAATTGAAAGGAACAATATTATTATGTTAAAATACGAATAATTGAATATATCCGATGCCAGAATAATGTCATAAAAAATAACAAATACTTGATACAACTCACCTTCAATAGCACAATTTATAATGCTCGAATCCAAAAACACAGTGGCACAAAAAAGTTAGAATATAAAAAAAAAAACACAAAACTTATAACACTTCAAATCTGGATACACACTAAAAGAACATTAAAATTTAATTTTTTTGGTCTTCTCTTCACAATTGAAAGCAATCAATATTTATATAGAATAGAATAAGATTGCCCAATTTTTCTCCCACTTCTTGAGCTCAAAACTCTGATTGGTGAACTTTTGGCAATACGAATCGTTTTTAAAATATCACAGATGCGGCCAAAAAATCTAAACAAATCGATCATTATGAACCATCATCAGCAAAGAAGCCGCCCTTCAAAACAAGCTGGATGCGATAAGGGATGTAGTGTATACAACTCATAAAAGGGCTGTGCTTGGAATCGCATGACGATATTGTCGATTGTAATATTTATGATCAGATTGCGGCATCTTTAAAATTTTTCATAACAATGGGACCATATTTCTCGTATTTCTGACCTTATTGCATTCTCATTCTTTACTTTGAATATCAATGTTCCGAAATGTTGTCATCTTACGAATTAGTTTTCTTTGCTTGGCGCTTCTATTTTTTTATTTTTGATATTTTTTGACGCCCCTTCGGACCTTGCGCCCGTGGCCACGCCCTAGATACGGCCCTGCGGACAAATAAAAAAAATTCGGTCTTACCAGGGTCGATCTATTCCATTAGGGAAAACGTCAAAGTTGTTTATCGCAAAATGAGGATCCCTAAAAGATGCAACTTCAAAGTGGATTACCGACTAGAAAAATAATGCCTCTTGAAAAGTAAGTATAATTACGAAATCTACACGCTCGAATAATGTTGGAAATATGAATTTTTTTACTATCGGAAAGAATTTTTTTTTGTCCAATTTTCCTTATACCTAGGTAGTTTTTTTTATAGTTATCTTCGAGAATCCTTCTATTTGAGATAATTCGACCACATTGTTGCAAATATGCAGTTGGTTTTTCCTAAGACCGCATCGTTATATCTTAGCATAAGTTGAAAGTTTCGAAAAAAAACTTGTTTGGCGAAAAAATGGTAGGAGCGCTCTAGGAACTTTGAGATAATTCCTTCCGGTTTCTAAATGATGCAGATAAATGGGAAGAAATCCACACTGATCAAGGTCGATACTTTTCTATGAAGGAAAAGCTTTAAGGTGTATATTTCAAAAAGGGAATCTCTAAAATTTGCAACTTTGAAAAGCAAGCGCATATTCGGAATCTACACCGTCCAATTATGTAGGAATTATACATCTTTTCACTATGGGAAAGAATTTTTTTGTCTAATTTTCCTTATAGTCAGTCACAACATTTTTGGGGTGAAAATTTTTCTTTATAGTTTTCTTCAAAAATCTTTCCATATAAAATAATTCGACCACGTGATTCCAAAATATTCAGTTGGTTTTTCCATAGACCCCTTCGTTTTGTCTTAGCGTAAGTTGAAAGTTTCGAAACAAAACTTGTTTGGCGAAAGAAATCATGAAATTTGGTAGGAACGCTCTAAGAACTTTGCGATAATTCCTTTCGGTTGCTAAATGATGCAGATGAATGGGAAAAAATCCACACTGATCAAGGTCGATACATTTCTATGAAGGAAAAGCTTCAAGGTGTATATTTCAAAAAGGAAATCTCTAAAATTTGCAACTTCAAAATTGAGTAGCGACCAGAAGCATGTTTTCTTGTGAAAAGCAAGTGCATATATTCGGAATCTACACCATTGAAATATACATTTCTTTCAATATAGGAAAGACATTTTTTTTTTGTAAAATTTTCCAAGGGTCACACAATTTTTAGGGTAAAAATTTTCAAATTAAGTGAAAAATATACATTTTTTACTATAAGAAATAATTTTTTTTTCTCAAATTATCCTTCTAGAATCTAGATAGTCACAAAATTTTTTTTTAAGTTATCCCCAAGAAACTTTCCATATCAAATAATCCGACCACGTTCTTTCAAAATATGCAGTTGGTTTTTCCATAGACCTCATCGTTTTGTCTTAGCATAAGTTGAGAGTTTCGAAAAAAAAACTTATTTTGCAAAAAAATTATGAAATTTGGTAGGTACGCTCTAGAAACTTCGA
Organism: Aphidecta obliterata; assembly: GCA_963966015.1. NCBI lineage: Eukaryota > Metazoa > Arthropoda > Insecta > Coleoptera > Coccinellidae > Aphidecta > Aphidecta obliterata. Next base: position 31,850,506 of record OZ014428.1, read on the forward strand.
GATAATTTCTTTCAGTTGCCGAACGAGGGAGACGAAAAGAAAAGAATTCACACTCAACAGGGTTGATTTATTTCCATGAAGGAAAATCTCAAAGTTGTATATTTCAAATTTCAAACAATGAATCTCTTAAATTTTCAACTTCAGAATTCAGTAGCGACCAGAAAAATTATTCTTCGTGAAACGCAAATAATAATACATATCCGAAACCTTCAGAATTATGTAGGAAATATAATTTTTTTTACTAAAGGAAAGAATTTTTATTTTCGTAAAATTTTCATTATACCTATTCACAAAATTTTTGGGGTGAAAATTTTTTTCAGTTATCTCCGAGAAACTTCCCATATAAGGTAATGCCATCGATACTCGTTCTTTCAGAATATGCAGTTGCTTTTTTCATAAACCTAAATTTTTTTCGAAGCATAAGAAATTCTCGAAAAAATGGAGAGACATTTCATAACGAACTTCTGCAGAGGAGCTTTCGTATAAAGTTTTTTTCGAGCAACATTTTTCAACGTACCTACATAACAGCATCTAATAATTACTTTTCGAATAGTTTGAAGGCAACGATTCGTTCAAATTTGATACCTTTATTTTTAGCCCTCAAAATTATCGATTTCGAACATCGATTGACTTTTTAATTAATTTTATGCAAAAAGCTTTCATAGTTTCCATTTTTTCCATTATCATAAGAGGCTCTGGAAATTTCAGGGCAAGTTGAAATGTTTTTTTCCCAAATTTCTACGTAGACATTTGAGAGTAGAAAAGAAAGAAATATATTCAGATTCATTCTCTCCGTGCATCAAACCCGAATGCCTATAAACTCTAAATATCGAAGACCCTTACGCCGGTGGTCTCAGCCGAGATCCATGGAATGGCCAGCGATTCGTTCTATTGTCGTCGCAGAATACTGCGGTTGACGGTCTGGACCCCACCGCAACAAAGTGATTCGGATTACGAACTCCTTTCGGTTTATTATTTCCAATAATAAACCTTCGGGATCGAAAAAAAATTCTTTACCTTCCAGATTTTTTTACATTTTAGGTTTTGAATAATGTAGATTTAAAAAAAAAAATTGTTGAACATTTTGAAACGTAAATGTCCAATTACGTGTAATTTTCATCCGTCTCTACCTGATACGCCTCTGTATTAACCCACTACGTCAGCAATCCGGCACAGCTCCATCTTCCTGAAGTGTTCGACCTTGGGCCGACCAATGACAATTGAGAATTATCTCCAGAGACGAAAGAGCTTGATAGTTCGAAATTTTCACGAGCCGCCACTGACCAAACAATTATCTGCAAGAATCCAGCATTCCTCTTTATGCATTAGCTACTCACCTAGCAATCAACCTCACTTCCCTCCACTATTACTATCAGATAAAGCAGATAGCTGAATAAATAAAACGAACTCAATTAATAATGAACGATTTATTTTATTGCAACACACGTCTGAGTCGAAATGAATATCGAATGAAACAATATTGAAAAGGTACAATGTTCCAGCTGTTTGATATGTTGGTCAAGAGAAAAAAATACATAGATTTGAGACGTTTCGTGATTAGACCTGCCATGTGTGAAATTTTATACAGTCATCCATTAATTCATCTGTCGTACGCTTATACCGACTAAACCGAATCAATATACTCTTCTAATTTACAAACAAATAAATAATATTTCTATAACTCAAAAAACTTTACATTATTATTCGAAATTGTAGTCTCTTTTTTGGAAAATCGACTCTTATATAGAACACCAAGTTCCTTGTGCTTCAACACCGATGCTCAAGAGATCCATTCTGTACCAAGTTCCAGTTTGTATAAGCTTACAACAACTCATACATTAGCTTATTAATACATATTTATATAATAACAAATATCTGTTTACAATAATAGACTAAATACATACATATAGATACAATATTTCAAAATGTTGCATTCACGCAGTCCATTTTTTCTGTACACGAAGAAACTAAACGTCCGCACGCGTCGAAAGGATAATAAGGAACCGAAGGATATATATCACATTAACTGTACAGCACAGCACACTACAGGTATTAGAGGCTTCAAGTATTATTGTCCGAATTGGTCAGGATATAAGAGGTAGATCAGGGCCACGAGGTGGCCGAAAGTGTCGAAGATCAAGCTTTGTTCAACGCCATCGGTTTGTGAGGAGTTTCGGATCCGGAAGATATCGAAGACGTTGGCGACATCCTCGAACTTGTGGTGAGTCCTAGGGGTAACCCACTGGAGGCTGTAGAAGACGTAGCGGCGGCTAGGTTCGCTTTGGTTAACACTGAGCTTAAGGGGACGCCGCTGGAGTTAGCAGCTGCTATACTCCTAGAATAGTTCTCCAAGAGTGAAACATCGGGGGAGCTCCCTGCGACAGTGGAGAGATGTTGAGCTGCTGGACCATACAAACTTCTGTAAAACTCGTGAGGTCTGGCGTAGGGGCTTGTGTGAAGACCTGGAGGTGGTAATCTGCCAGACATTGGCGGCATCAATCGGCTGGTGGAGTAGATGGTGGAAGCTGTGGATGTTGGGGAACTATCCCCCTCTTTGCTGGCCATGTCGGCGAGCGACCATATCCTGGGTTTTGTGACTGATACAGATATTTGTGGAGGTGAAGATGTTCTTGGTGGTAGGAAAGCTGGATGATGCGGTCTGTCGTAGCACTCTGGACTGTCCGGCTCACTGTCCGGTCTAGATTCGCTCCATTCACTCGCAGTGTCTGGTGCCAAACGAGAATGTGGTGGCCTGTCCCCGTCCTCACTGGAAGCTGTACCAGAATCTTTAGAATCTATAAGAGGAAAACATGGTTAATATAGCCCTACTGAAACGAGGGTGTGTCGTTTTAACTTACCAAGAAGATCCTTTCCGTCTGTGCTTTTATGATCGTCGTCTTCGTTGTTATTATCTTCGTCTTCAACTCTATTCCTTGGTTCCCAAGTCATCTTGTTCTCTTTCTTCAACCTTCGTCTCGCGTTCGCGAACCACGTGGACACCTGAGTGAGTGTCATCTTGGTTATGATGGCCAACATGATTTTTTCGCCTTTGGTTGGGTATGGGTTCTTCTTGTGTTCGTTCAACCACGCCTTCAAGGTGCTGGTGGTTTCTCTTGTTGCGTTTTTCCTCCTGGCCCCGTTCAGGTCCATGCCGTAACTGTAACAAATGAAAAATACCTTCAGAAAGGTTTATACGCTTGATGGAGTGTAATAGTTTTCTTTGTACTTCGCCGAAATTTCAAACATCGCAAGGTACTTCATCATACACGTCAACTTTTTCCTCCTAACACTCGTAGTCTTCAGATTTACTCGAGTGTATCATCTCGAATAACCGTCGTTGGAGCTTGTCCAAGACGCGTACGTCACTTTAACAAATGCGGTGACTGATAGACAAGACTTCAAAAGATTCCAGAGGTCTCTGAAACGGGGAAAATGTTGCGGCGCATAATTAAACAGTAATTACACCGTTGAGCCGGGGATATTTGAGGACTTCATTCTGGAGCCGTTCGAAACGGATGGAAAAAGCTGAGAATTTATTGCCCTCAAGAATTCTGCCATTGATCGTTACGTAGACGCCATTCATTAGGAGGACGTTGGCAATTTTTTTTCGCGTCGTGGATGAACGGACCTCAAGAATGCCTTTAATCGTGGTATGGATATTTTCTGGTTCGACGACTCCTGGCTATATAGCATCAAAATTTTAGGAAAAACTGAACGTTTTCATTGAAATTAAGAAGATTATGGGAGTTTCTTTTATATTTTGGGTCGATAATATATTCAAAGTTGTTAGGAGGTGAGCATACTTGAAGTAAGCCCTGGGACCTAGAGCTTGAGTAAGGGTCACAATTTTCAGTTTTTCACTCGTATTTCCCAAACGATGCGTCGTACGTCAAAACGTATGATTTCCGGATTGAAAGCTTCTCAGATTCCTCACAAGATTTGTTTGATTTATTTTGTTGCAACTCAAACAGTTTCCGAGATATCTATAGCCAAACTCGCTAATTAACGAAAAATGAATGTTGACCCCATATTTTTTAACGAATATCGAATTATAAAAAAAGTCTTGAGGCACAGTTACAAACATCTGGCCCCAAAAAACATGAAGCGGTTAGTCATGAGTTCTTTTAACTACAATATCACAAACATGTCGTACTAGCTTGCCGATCAGTCTGCAAAGGTCCCAATATTCCCGCTGATATCTCCCAAACGGAGGGTCGTACTGTCAAACTTAATATATGCAGAATGAAAGCTTTTTGAATTTTCTGAAGAATTATTGCAATTACTTTTTTTGTAACTCAAATATTTTCTGAGATATCTGCAGCTTCAAGTCGCTAATCAATCATGCATCTCCCCTTCACGTTTTTTGACAAAGAAAATTTCTGACCATTTGATAGTTTTTTAATTTTTTAATCATTTTTTTTTCAGTACCAATTTCTTGCCCTTGAAATTCACCGATATGATTCTTGTAACTCTTCTTATTATAATTTCCGATTTATTAAAAAAATGGAAGGAAGGTTTCTGTGTATCTCAAGGAGCTATTGTTAAAATATGTCGAAGACATATTTTTCTTATGTTAAGTTAAAACTTTCTTTGTGATAATTATCATACTTGTTTTCGATTCTTTATGAAGTACCGCTTCAGGTCGAGAAAACAGCAAAGAAAAATAAAAACGAAAATTTTAAAATAGAAATTAACGTCAAAAAAAATTTCTGGCAATTTTTTAGTACTAGTGAATTTTTTTTTCTTTTCAATACCGATTTCTTGCCCTTGAAATTCACTGATATGATTCTTGTAACTCTTCCAATTATAATTCCAAAGATTTTTTGTCAGAAAAAATGAAAGGAAGGTTTTTCTGTATCTCAAGAAGCTATTGTTAAAATATGTCGAAGACATATTTTTCTTGTCTCAAGTTATAACTTTTTGAGCGCTTGTACTACTTACACGAGGGCTATATCAATTCGTCACGATTTCTGTATTTTTCGAATTTTGAGCCGAAAATGGTCTCAATCGACTATGTTCGACTCACTGATGACGAATCCGTCGGAAAATTCGAGTCTGTCCGTCCGGTCGTAAGCACGATAACTTTCGAACGGAACAACCTAGAGACTTGAAATTTCCAGTGTAGGTTCAGATCCCAAATGCCTCGGTTGAGTTCGTTAATGAGCCAAATTCCACTAGGGGTTCCGTAAATATGGCCGTTCACAGTTTTGTTCTCCTGATTACTAGGAAACTACAAATTTTATCGAGATGAAATTTTGCACTCGAATGGAGAATGAGGTGTTCAAGCTACATGCGAAATTTTGTCCAGATCGCATCACCAGAACCATAGAAACCATAAAAAATTGTAACATTTGAACGGAAAGGCCTAGGATTTTGAAATTTTCAGGGTAGGTTTGGAATGTTCGGATCGCGAATATCGCGGTCACGTTCATCAACTTTTGAACGGAAACGCCTATGAGCAAAATTATACTTATACTTATACTAATTATATAAGGGTTCCGTAAATATGGTCGTTTGAAATTTAGTTTTCCTGATCATTTCAAAACTAAAGATTCGATCGTGACGAAATTTTGTATACTAATGGAGAATGATATATTCAAGCTACATTTCTCCAGATCGCATGACCAGAACCATAGAAACCATAGGAAATCATAACTTTCGAACGGAAAGGCATAGGGACTTGAAATTTCCAGGGTAGGTTCGGATCGCGAATTTCGCGGGCATGTTCATCAATGAGCTAAATTAGACTAGGGGTTCCATGAATATAGTCGTTCGAAATTTTGTTTTCTCGATAATTTCGAAACTACGGATTCGATCCTGATAAAATTTTGTATTTCAAGCGAGAATGATAAATTCAAGCAACATTTTGTCCAGATCGCATGACCGGAACCATAGAAACCATAGAAAATTATAACTTCCGAAGGAAAAGGCCTAGAAACTTGAAATTTTCAGGGTAGGTTTGCATCGCGAATTTCGCGGCCACGTTCATCAATGAGCAAATTTAGACTAGGGGTTCCGTAAATATGGCCGTTCAAAATATTTTGTTCCTGATAATTTCGAAACCACTGGTTGGATTGGAATGAAATTTCACACCTAGCTGAAGAATAATGTATCCAAACTACGTGCGAAAGTTTTGTCCAAATCGCATCACCAAGACCATAGATACCGTAGAAAATTATAGCGAATTATCGAAAAAAAATTGATCACCTGAAGCACTGACATGAAGTCTGAAGTTTCGCCTAAGTTTGAGATTTTTTTTGACAGCTGTCGAAAATCCCTTCAATTGATTTCTAAAACTGGAAAATGCGAATCTACCTACAAGGTGAATGTACGAGCGCTCAAAAGCTCCTGACTTCACGGCAGTGCTTTTCGTAATTTTTTGTGATAGTTATCATACTTTTTTTCGATTCTTTATGAACTATTGCTTCAGATTAAGAAAAGACCAAGGTTGGAACCGTTTATGATACAAAATAAAATTTAAACTCATTTTGAAGGAAATTTGATGCTCTTCAACTTCTTTTCTGATGAGTATGGCAGAAAAGTGGACGCCTTAGGCGCTAGAAGAAAATATTTGTCGAAAGACATGAGTTGAAATTTCATTTTTCGTCATTAGCGACATTCGGTTGCGGATATCTCAAAAAGTATTCGGGTTGAAAAAAAAATTATACAAAAAATCTTGTAGGGAATTCAAAAGTACGACGCACCGTTTAGGATTACATAATTAGTGAAAAACAGAATCTAGGTCCCAGAACTTGCTTCCTCACACTACAAATAAATTCCCAAAAAAAAATTATCCGATCCGAAATTCTGTAACTAACCACTAAAGGAATTGCATAAAATTAAAAAAAAATTCCTCAAAATCGAATATAAAAACCCCAGAACGCAAATTGAACGCCTTTTTCCGATCGAATTCGATTACAGCACTTCGCAAATCAATAAAAAAAAGTTATAATACGAAGCCGCAGGACCGCGGCGAGGGGGTGTATCACCCCCGTAATTCATCGAATTCCGATTGGGACGTCAGATTGTTTTTCGTCGAAATTTCCATTCGCAGGGGTGGCGCGATACTTTCGGAACGGATACGTATTCAAATGAAAACGAAAGCCAGTTCCAGAGAGTGACAGCCACATAGCGACAGATGGGCAGCGACCTAGGGATGCGCAAAATCGAAGGGGACACTTTGGGAAAATTAGATGGGATATATTTTTCCGATTTTATTTTCCTCTGTACAATAATAAAGGAAGTTTTGAAAATGAGTCTCTCTTCAAACAGGAGGTAGAAAATAAACCTTTCTGTCAAGAAAGACTCATCTTACCTTTCAGAACACTGAAAACCAGTTGTGTGAAATTAATTGTCTTCCAAGGTTCACCTTAACGAAGTTTTGAGCAGAATCCGCGACGATTCCCATCTGAAAATCAACCGATATCCGATTCGAAATCAATTCGTCCGCCGCCTTATAAGGAATCTCGACTTCTTTCAAGAACTAACCGCTCGATAAATAGCCCCTGGACATCCCTGTTTCAAATCGAGTTATTCCAGCAGAAATGCGTGGTCTCGAATTGCACCTGGCGGGCATTTAAGGGGCCTCGTTAACTGACGGGCCCTATCGGCGAGCAGATCTTCTTATCGGGCCATCAGCAAACTCCTTAATACTTATACTTTAGGTGTCACTGTTAATAAGTCAAGCAGTCGGGACCGGCGATACTTCTTGCTTTTTATTCAATTAGGAGCAGCTCCGCCGTTTGGATTTATGGCGACAAGAATTTGTTTGGCGCAGGCGAGGGGCATCAACGATTTTGACGACTCAACAATGTAAAATTGAATTTTCATTCAATTTCGAATCAATTGAAAACGCGAAGAACAAAGAGGTACAGTTTTCCCTCATTTCCACCGGAAAAACTCCGCGAAAGGCTACATGTGCCATTTTGAGCCGACGTTGTTTTTACCGTGTTTCATTCTACGGTTATCAGCGTTGCCATGGAGACGGTTGAAAGGGACGCGCCATGCGGATCTTCCGCTCCAAAGTGCCAATAGCGCCGCGACGGTGCGCGCGACGCTAAACGTCACGGAGCGTCGCAATCGCCGGGGACTGCTTTAGAATTATTCGTCATGCTGATGGAATTTGTGGAATTATTCTTCAGTGTTGCATTAAACTATTTGGAAATATACAGGGTATTTCATGAGTGGTTGGCCATAGCCTAGTGGTGAATGCTGGTCACCCAGGCCTTTCAGAAAAGTTGCTCGTTTTGTATCCTAAGGCTATTAGTTCAGAAGATGCAGGATGATTTATGGATTTTGACCTGAGTTTACGATAGCCATAACTTCGGAATCTGAGGTCCTATTCTGTTAAAGTTTGTTCACTTCAAAAAGTCCTTTCAAATGGCTCACGAAATATCTCTACAGGGTTTTCCTTTCAACTTGGCATATTAGAAGTATTTAGAGAACAAGTGAATATTTCGTTTTGAAATTTTAGGTGGAGTCTTGGGGATGAGGGAACTCTTCGCCTAAATATTTTCAAGTCGACAGTGTTGCCACATCTATCTTAAACGCATATATACTTTCTTATTTAAAATGGAACTACCTATATTTTTATTTAGGTATCGATACAATACCAAATTCCCAGTATAACCTACTAAAAAAATTTCTCTGCCATGCACTGTTGCCAAGTTATGCACAAGTTCTTGAAATTCTTGACATCTGCATTGCCAGTTTGGAAATGCAATATCTCGATTATTTTATATGCGAACAAAACCAAACTCAGCAGTCTTATAGTGGATAATCCCAGCATTCATGTGGTACATTCGGTATTTTGATGAATCGACAAGTTTTTCGAAGATTTTGCTCCGAAAATGTGGAACTTAAAATTGAAATATTTCGAGATTTTCAAATGGCAACCCCATATTTGTTTTACACCATTCGATTCGAATTAAAAAATTATTGGTAGTCTTTTTTTGAACCAATTAATTATTTTGGATAGGTTTCGAATGAGATGAAAAATACTGAATTATTTCAGTATTTATAGTCATGATCTATGGTCCTGTTCACGATTAAATGGTTCTGTGATTATGAGGTAGATTATTGAAATAGATTCTATGGTTGAGATTATAAAAAGTGTTCGATGATTATGGATACCATAGAAAAAAAATGTTAATTGTTATCAAACCTCGATTCTGGTGGTTTAGTTTGTAGCATTTTTTGATTCATCAATTGCAAGATTTAATTCATTTTCTGATAATATACATTATTCGATGAATTTCATTCTTATATTGAGAAAACAATTTGAAGGATTATTATGTTAATTGTTGATCAAACCTCGATTCAGATGGTTTAGTTTGATCTTTCGCTTTACATTATTTCATTAAACTGATATGCCTTCAAATTGTTTTCTCAATATAAAAATGAAATTGATCGAATAATGTATATTATCAGAAAATGAATAAAATCTTGCAAACGATGAATCAAAAAATGCTACAAACTAAACCACCAGAATCGAGATTTGATTAACAATTAACATTTTTTTCTATGGCATGGCATCCATAATCATCGAACACTTTTAATGATCTTAACCATAGAATTTATTTCAATAATTTACATCATAAGCACAGATCCATTTAATCGTAAACAGGACCATAGATCATGACTATAAATACTGAAATAATTCAGTATTTTTCATCTCATTCGAAACCTATCCAAAATAATTAATTGGTTCTACCCATAATTTTTTATTTCGAATCGAATGGTGTGAAACAAATATGGGGTTGCCATTTGAAAATCTCGAAATATTTCAATTTAAAGTTCCACATTTTCGGAGCAAAATCTTCGAAAAACTTGTCGATTCATCAAAATTCCGAATGTACCACATGAATGCTGGGATTATCCACTATAAGACTGCTGAGTTTGGTTTTGTTCGCATATAAAATAATCGAGATATTGCATTTCCAAACTGGCAATGCAGATGTCAAGAATTTCAAGAATTAGTGCATAACTTGGCAACAGTGCATGGCAGAAAAATTTTTTTAGTAGGTTATACTGGGAATTTGGTATTGTATCGATACCTAAATGAAAATATAGGTAGTTCCATTTGAATAAGAAAGTAAATATGCGTTTAAGATAGATGTGGCAACACTGTCGACTTGAAAATATTTGAGGCGAAGAGTTCCCTCATCACCAAGGCTCCACCTAAAATTTCAGAACGCAATATTCACTTAACTCTAAATACTTCTAATAGGCCAAGTTAAAAGGAAAACCCTTTATGTTCAGGGCAGTACTCAGAATATCGTGGTTTATCTTTCAAGCCTCAAAATCTGAACTAATAGCCTCAGGATACAAAACAAGCAACTCTTCTGAAAGGCCTGGATGACCTGCATTCACCACTAGACTATGGCCAACCACTCATGAAACACCCTGTATACATATCAAATATAATCCTGCGTCCATCTTAGCGTCCCAAAAAGGCAAAGGAACGGTACAGGTACAACCAAGAAATGTCCTTTCCTCCTTTACAATTTTTACTCTTCGCGCGTCGGCCGACAAAACATGGACATCAATATGCAATCTGTCACTTCGGAAGTGAGCATTTGTCATTTCCTGGATCGGTCAAGTAGACCTGGACTATACAGCTGATCAATCACAATTTGGAACACGTCGTTTTCGGTGTTCCACGTGCTCTGTCGCGGGTTACGTGGTACGATGCCCCCTGGTTCGGACACGTAAACGGAAGAACCACCAATTACAAACATTGTCGGCCTGCTTGTTCGCATCGCAAGTACCTCGTTTGTTGTTATTTCCGACTTGTTCAACGTGACCGAAAAAAACAACGAGAAGAAGATATTTGATAAAAATTTGTTTCTTCTATGTCTGCCAGTGAAACTAGAGGATTCAAAGAAAGAATACCACAATCGGGAACATCTCGAAGAAGTCTGGACCACGACTCGCTCCTCGGAAAAAACAGGAATAACTCAGCTCGACGCGAGCTATCACCTCGCATTTTCAATTAATAAAAGGTGTACATGACCAGACGATTATCTCGAGAACCGACACGTCCATTTCTCGTCTCGGTAGTCTCGATCTTCTTGTCCAACAAACCAACATAAAATGGCAGAACTACTCGCTGCAAGAGCATTCGAAGGAGCATTAGGCGATTACGCCGCGATTGCGGCTAAGGCTGTGGCCGTACGGGAAGATTTGATGTGATAATCATAAAACGTCTCAGTTGCATTCGAAGACAACAATTTTCATCTGGGTGGTGATTTGATCGCAAGCAAGTGGAAAATGCTCAAGAAGGATTCGACTGGAGCGGTTTCAAAGCGGAAAGTCCTGCAAAAATTATAAAAAGCACTGCCGTGACGTCAGGAGCTTTTGAGCGCTGGTTCATCCACTTTGTAGGTAGATTAGCAATTTCCAGTTTTAGAAACCAATTGAAGAAATTTTCGAAAGCTGTCAAGCAGCTCTTTGTCAATTATGACGAGTCAGCAGTTACAGAAATATAAGGATTTTTTATTCAATAATTAGTTGGAATTCAAAATGGTTCTGGTTATGCGATCTGGAAAAAATGTAGCTTGAATATACCATTCTCCATTAAAATACAAAATTTCGTAACGATCGAATCCGTAGTTTTGAACTGATCAAGAAAACTAAATTTCAAACGACCATATTTACGGAACCCCTGGTCAAATTTTGCCCAATAACGAACTCAACCGCTACATTAAAGATTCGAACCTACCCTGAAAATTTAAAGTTTCTAGGTCGTTCCGTTCGAGAGTTATCGTATATACGGACAGACAGAGTTGCATTTGATTTTGGAGAATATTTCGGTTAATTTTTTCACAGTTATAAAGCTAACACATATTCGAATGAATGGGATTTTTCATCAATGCATTTACGAGATTTTAGACAAATTTTATGTAAGTACTATAATAATAAACGAAATGAAGCAAGTTACATGGAACGGAAAGAAAAGTATTAGCAAAAAAGAAGAAAGAAGAACAGAGCAAACTAGAATAAGTTATGCCAAACACATCAGACCATGTTTGAAACATTGAAAAGATCAATCAATTTCAGTATATTATTTGAATCACATACATTTTTCAATCCAAATCATGATTAAAATCAAGAAAAAATAAAAACTTTGAATTTGAATCAATGGTTTATTCAGTATATTACATATATCAAAAAATGTAGTCACTGAATCTTAATAATGTTTATTTTGATTAATTGTAACGCTTGTACCAAAAACTCATTCGTTCCACAATTGCTGGCATTTTATGTCTACATTTCTTTTATATACTTAGCTCTATTCCTAGATTTTCCTTCAGTTTTAGTGAATTTTTCTTTGACATAAATCCAGGTAGAGTCTTTGGACATTAAGATTTTAAGAACGATGGGAAAAATTGAAAACGTGTTGAAATAGCAACTATTCTCATTTATGGGAAAAATTATTGAAAATAAAAAAGAATGGAAGTTTTTTCAAAAAATCAAACTTTGATTAGTTTGGTACTGTTTTTTTTCCAAAGTGTGATGAATAATTCAGAAAAAATCTTCTGGTCCAGTGATATAGGGAGGAAGATCAGAAAATTAAGGAGGAAGAAATTTCCCAGCTGCAAATCAAATAAGCTCAATTGGACGGAGAATTGAAAAAAAAGATTAAAAAAGTCAAGTCAGGAGCTTTAGAGCGCTCGCTCATCCACCTTATAGGTAGATTCGCATTTTCCAGTTTTAGAAACGAATTGAAGAAATTTTTGACAGCTGTCAAAAAAATGCCCTCACCTTTTTGTCAATCATGCCGAATCAGCTGTTACAGAAAAAAAAGAATGTTTCATTCAATAATTCGTTGGAATTTAAAATGGTTCTGGTTATGCGATCTGAAAAAATGTAGCTTGAATATATCATTCTGCATTATAATACAAAATTTCGTCACGATCGAATACGTAGTATTGAAATACTCAAGAAAACTAAATTTCGAACGACCTACCCTGAAAATTTCAAGTTTCTAGGTCGTTCCGTTTGAGAGCTATCTTGTTTACGGACGGAATGAAATCATCATAAATTGATTTGTATATCAATATAATAAATGAAATTAATGTGAAAATATTTTTTGTCCTCAAAAATTTTGACCAATAGGTGTTGAATTTGATTTTGGAGAATATTTCGGTTATATCTTTCATAGTGATAACTAACACAAATTCGAATAAATGAGATTTTTCATTAATTTATTCACGAGATGAATCAAATTTTATCAAAGTACAAAATATAATAAACAAAATGGAGCAAGTTGCACAGAACTGAAAGAAAAGTATAAGCAAAAAAGAAAAAGAAAAGAACATGGCAAGTTATAATAAGTTATGCTAAACACCTCAGACCATGTTTGAAACAGAATGGAAAAGATTAATTAATTTGTGTATCTTATTTGAATCACATAATTTTTTCAATTCAAATCATGATTAAAGATTAAATTTAGATGAAATCAAGAGAAAATAAAAACTTTGAATTTGTATCGATGGTTTATTCAGTATATTATATAAAAAATTCAACCAATGAATTTAAATAATGAATAATTTGATTAATATTAACGCTTGTACCAGAAACTCATTCGTTCGACCATTCCTGGCATTTTATGTCTACATTTCTTTTATATAATTAGCTCTAGATATTCCTAGATTCTTCTTCAGTTTTAGTAGATTTCAAGAACGATGGGAAAAATCAGAAGCAAGTCAAAATAACAACAAGGTATTCTCATTTATGGAAAAAATTATTAAAAAAAAAATAAAAACAAAAATGAAAAAAAAAACAAGTTCTTGCAATGATTCGTGATTTTTTACGTTTTTTCAAAAAATATTGGTTTTTGACGTTTTTCATAAATTCGATTCGGCCAGAGCTTCGCCATAAAATTTCCAGTAAAAACTATGTATTTATTTTTCTGGTATTTTATATATTCAAATACAATTTGGGTGTAAAAATCTGTTTTGTTATTGCAGTTTATGTTCTGTCAAAAAAATGACTGCAGTTCTGTGTCAATTATGCCGAATCAGCTGTCACAGAAATATAAGGATTTTTTATTCAATAATTCGTTTGAATTTGAAATGGTTCTGGTTATGCGATCTGGAAAAAATGTAGCTTGAATATATCATTATCCATTAAATTACAAAATTTCGTCACTATCAGATCCGTAGTTTTGAAATTATCAAGAAAACGAAATTTCAAACGACCATATTTACGGAACCCCTGGTCGAATTTTACCCAATAACAAACTCAACAGTGTCATTCGAGATTCAAACCTACCCTGAAACTTTCAAGTTTCTAGGTCGTTCCGTTCGAGAGTTATCGTGTATCGGATGGACAGCCTCGAATTTTTCGATGGATTCGTCATCAGTGAGTCGAACCTTGTCGGTTGAAACCATTTTCGGCTCGAAATTCTAAAAATACAGACATCGTGACAAAATGATATAGTCCTCGTGTAAGTAGAACGAGCGCTCGAAAAAGAAACTTCTTTATTAGTTTGTACGTATTAAGTAAGTTATTTTGGAAAAACTTCTTCGAAAAATAAAAACCCACTAATTTGCGACCTTCCTTTTTCTCGAACATTCGAATGCAACGTTGTCGCATCGTTCCCCATTTCCTTGTCGACCAGAATCCTCGCGTCGGGCCCGCCCTTTAGCGGATTAAACCGCGATTCAGGTTATCAGAAATTTACGGGCATTCGGGCTCGCTGCGATCCCCGAGTCGTACGGCGTCTAAGCCGAATCAATCACTGACGCAATAACACTAAATCTGCATGCTGGTCGTGGTCCATGATTCACGGCTAATAGACATTCAACATGCGGCCACGGGAGGGAAGAAGAAGAACGATCGGGTAATCGGTGGCGTCTTTAACTCGGCCGAGAGGTTCTTGCGATTTGTGGTCATTCCGACCACGTGCTGGGAATACGTATGGATTTTGGAGGAGAAAGAGGTGTTGGAGACGGTCCTTATTTGGGTCTAGCGAGGAATAGATGTATTTATTAGGTGTTCTTCGATGGTGAACTTCCGATGAATATTCAGGCATGACTATAAGACCAGTGGTATTTGAAAAACCAGAGAAGGTGAAAGAAAATTCCTGCTACTTGTCGTGAGAGAATTCCATTAAACAGAATATTTGTATTTTTGTAGACCTCCAACTCGCAGGTGCGTGAGCTAAAACATTGAGAGAATACGTGGAAACAGCCGCGAATATTTATGGAAATGTCACCACTTTCTATAATATCATTTTTCTTATGGCTCCTTCCGTGCGATTTTTCACGGCGCTGAATGGAAATCTCCGACTTGAGAGTGAGATATTTTATTCGTTTTCCCCGAGACACGAATATCGGGAATATTTTTATCGATATGAATTTTAGTATCTATCTGGAGACTATGCAGGGATAGGAAAATCCATTCGTGAGTTATGGAAGCAATCTTTTCGATTCACTCCAACTTGGAGTGCCAAATAATCCAACTC
The DNA here is from genome assembly GCA_963966015.1 of Aphidecta obliterata. NCBI lineage: Eukaryota > Metazoa > Arthropoda > Insecta > Coleoptera > Coccinellidae > Aphidecta > Aphidecta obliterata. The sequence goes on from OZ014428.1 coordinate 31,865,978, forward strand.
CGATCACAATCTCTCTATAGATTAATTTCGATAGATACGACATCGTGAGCTCTTTATGAACACATTAACTCCGACAACGTTTCCCCCTTCTAACCCTGCATTAAAACCCCATTCTGCGCCGTTCAGATATCATTCATTATTCAGAAATTTGGGGAGGACGTCTGATCCCCCGAAGCATTTGATAATCATCAGCGGCACTCGTTACCCTCGAGGGATAAACAAGTCAACTATGCCATCGACAATGGTGTTGTGAGTGGCAGATATCAAGGAGTCCCGATCGGGAAGTAGCATTCCTTCGTCAAATTATGGTTTGAGGGCTTCATACGGTCCCCTCGTCGAGTAAGAAATTTAATTTGAGTTCATCGTGCCAAGCTGAAAATTCCCCCTTTCTTGACCTCGTCTGGATCTTAGGCAGTTTAAGGTTCAACTTGAAAATATCTCGTGTGCACCAGTTCGGCTTTACTGTAATGAATATAGTCCAAATTCTTCTTGAAATAATTCATTTACAGTTCACGAATACTAATTTATTTACACCACTCAATAATTGATCTACACGCGCTCTTAAGTCCTATACTGTACTACTGCTCTCGTTCGGGCCGATGTCGTTTTATATCCGCTTCATAGTTCTCAGAGTCGAGTTTTGTTGAGAATGGCTAGGATGCATCTAGAAGGTCCGGCATAAGTTCGTTACATTACTGAGGTTAACGTAGATGCGGCAACGTCGGACAAATATGACAGATGCGACACATTAGATCTACAGGGTGACAGAAATGTCAAGAATATTCCTGAATTTTTGCAACTGCTTTGATTAGTTTGGTACTTTTTTTTTCCCAAAGTGGAGATGAATAGGGAAATAGGGAGGAAGATCAGAAAATTAAGGAGGAAGAAATTTCCCAGCTGCAAAGATTTTGACAGCTGTCAAAGAAAATTTCAAACCAACGCGAAAATCCAGACTTCACGTCAGTGCTTTGGGGACCATTTTCTTTTTCGATAATTCGCTAGAATTTTCTACGGTATCTATGGTCTTGGTAATGCGATCTGGACAAAATTATACATTATTCTTCATATATATGCGAAATTTCATTTCAATCCAATAAGTATTTTCGAAATTATCAGAAAAAATATAGTTTGAACGGCAATATTTACGGAACCCCTAGTCCTCTAGGTAATTTGGCTCATTGATGAAAGTTATCGCGAAATTCGCGATCCGAACCTATCCTGAAAATTTCGAGGCCGTTCGAAAGTTATAATTTTCTATGGTTTCTATGGTCCTGATCATGCGATCTGGAAAAAATGTAGCTCGAATATATCATTCTCAATTTAAATACGAAATTTCGTCACGATCAAATCCATAATTTTGAAATTATCAAGGAAACTGAATTTCAAACGGCCATATTCACGGAACCCCTAGTCTAATTTTCCTCATTGATACTCGTGAACGCTACATTCACGATCCACACCTGTCCTGAAAATTTCAAGTCCCTAGGCCTTTCCATTACAAAGTTATAATTTTCTATGGTTTCTATGGTTCTGGTCATGCGAGCTGGACAAAATTCTGCTTGTAGCTTGAGTACGTAATTATCCATCTGAGTGCAAAATTTCACCTCGATCGAATCAGTAGTTTCGAAGTTATCAGAAAAACAAAATTTCGAGCGGCCATATTTACGGAACCCCTGGGCGAATTTTGCCCAATAACGAACTAAACCGCGGCATTTGAGATTCGAACCTACCCTGAAAATTTCATGTTTCTAGGACATTCCGTTCGAGAGTTATCGTGTATACGGACGGACGGCCGGACGGATAGACTCGAATTTTTCGACGGATTCATCAGTCATCAGTGAGTCGAACTTTGTCGTTTGAGACCATTTTCGGCTCAAAATTCGAAAAATACAGACATCGTGACGAAATGATATAGCCCTCGTGTAAGTAGTACGAGCGCTCAAAAAAGAATGTTTTATTCAATAATTCGTTGGAATTTAAAATGGTTCTAAGTTATGCGATCTGGATAAAATGTAGCTTGAATATATCATTCTGCATTAAAATACAAAATTTCGTCACGATCGAATACGTAGTTTTGAAATTATCAAGAAAACTAAATTTCGCACGACCTTCCCTGAAATTTCAAGTTTCTAGGTCGTTCCGTTTGAGAGTTATCGTGTTTACGGACGGAATGAAATCATCATAAATTGATTTGTAGGTATATTAATATAATAATGAAATTATATGTGAAAATATTTTTTGTCCTCAAAAATTTTGACCAATAGGTGTTAAATTTGATTTTGGAGAATATTTCGGTTATATCTTTCATAGTGATAAAACTAACACATATTCGAATGAATGAGATTTTTCATTAATTTATTTATGGGATGAATCAAATTTTATGAAAGTACTAATATAATAAACAAAATGAAGCAAGTTACACAGAACTGAAAGAAAAGTATAAGCAAAAAAAAGAAGAAGAAAAGAACATGGCAAATTATAATAAGTTATGTTAAACACATCAGACCATGTTTGAAACAGAGTGGAAAAGATTAATTAATTTGAGTATCTTATTTGAATCACATAATTTTTTCAATTCAAATCATGATTAAAATTAAAATTTAGATGAAATCAACTTTGAATTTGTATCAATTCAGTATATTCAGTATATTATATAAAAAATTCAACCAATGTATTTAAATAATGTTTATTTTGATTAATTTTAACGCTTGTACCAGAAACTCATTCGTTCGACCATTCCTAGCATTTTATGTCTACATTTCTTTCATATAATTAGCTCTAGGTATTCCTAGATTCTTCTTCAGTTTTAGTAGATTTCTATAACATAAATCCAGGTAGAGTCTTCGGACAAGATTTCAAGAACGATGGGAAAAATCAGAAGCAAGTCAAAATAACAACTATTCTCGTTTATGGAAAAAATTATTGAAAACAAAAAAAATAACAATAAAAAAAAAAAAACAAGTTCTTGCAATGAATCGTGATTTTTGACGTTTTTCATAAAATCGATTCGGCCAAAGCTTCGCCATGAAATTTCCAGGACTAAAAATCAGAACCTACTATTTATTTTTGGGCTGTTTCTGGTTGGTATTCATATTTTTTTATATATTCAAATACAATCTGGGTGTAGGAATCTTCTTTGGTATTGCAGTTTATGTTTTTTTTGCAATATTTATTGAGAGAACAAATTTGTTTTTGTATAGAGTTTAGATTAAGTTTTTTTTGCAATGTTTTAAGCCAGTATAAAGTTGTTGATTTTATCATTTGTTTGATAGATAAATTATAAATTTAGTAACAATGGTGTTTGCTTTTTTCATATACCGTTCTAATAAGTATTCGGTCGAAGCTTCGGCGGATTCAGAGAGAAATGCGGTATCTGTCGAATCACAAAAAGTCGCTTCGGCGCATCCTCAATCAAACCGATAAAAAATGTTCTAAAGTCTTTAAAATTTGAAGGTTACATTCACGTCAACCATCAAGAAATGTCATCGAGTGACACTTAATTCAAGCGGAAGAATTCTCTGACTTGAAAATTACCAGTTTCTTTCAGATAATTCTCTAGAAAAATCGAGCCTGTTTCTGCCGATGACCTCACCCATCCAAAACCTGAGTGCAGCTATCTCCGAACCGATATCGTATGACTGGCAACTTGTTGCAAAATCACATCCGGGAGTGAAACATTTCGCCCAAAAATGGGCGAAACTGCCACTCCAAAAATAACACAAGGAATCCTCTCGGATTTTACGACTGAAATATCTCTGGAATCGTGAGGCGACCGTTTGTTTAGCCTAATGGATTTATTTGTCGTTAATCTGCGCCAATTTGTTTATTTTATGTTTACGAACTAATTGAATCTTAGTTTCGAAACGATAAGATTATGCGCTGCTCATAACATAATAATTGATTACGGGAATTTCCGAGAACTCGCCACACGCATCGCGTCGTTTATCGCTCGAGAAGAGATTTTTAATACCTCACACGAGTCATGAGTTCGCAATATCTACTTATTTCGCGTTATTTATCGTCGGATATGAAAAGGCAGACTTCGACCATTTGAAATATGATGACCGAAAGTCTCAAGTAGCTTAAGTCTAAACACTGCTGTGTCGCACATCTGCAGTAGCGAACGAAACATAATTATTGAAATATATTATCCTTGATTTATTCATACTCAATTGAATTCATTCGAATTATCGAGATTGGGGGTTTCCTTGTCACCCTTTTTTCCCATTTGCCCAACCATCGAATCATAGGGGGTGGCGAATTTATCGCTGAGCTTTTAGTCACATCATTTACTCTAATGTACTCCTGATCTGATTTGAAAAGTGGCAATTATCCTGGAGTCACTTACCCATTAAATGGATATCCTGCGAAGGCGGTGTCGTAGGGGTGGTAGACCGAGGGGTAGGGCCAGCTAGCTGCTCCAGCTGCCAGGTTTTCTTTCAGCTCTAAACCAGCCTGCAAAGGAAGAATGATATTTTTAATAAGGAGGAGTAAGACTTTTAATGTCGAGAGTATGTAATAATTCCGAACTCCCCCCATACATTCCTCACGAAACCCAGCCTAGAATTCTAATTCACAAATGAAGTGAGACCGCTACAATAAAATAACGTGATGTTAATACGATGTTGAACTATATCACATTACATATTTATGAAATTAGAAAAATATTGGCGTGTCAAGAATAAATAAGCGTATTTGGAACAGGCCATTAGCAACTGCATTTGCCGCTAAGTGGCGATAAATTCTGCCCAAGTTACCGATAATACGATAAAATACGTAATAGCAAGTTTCGAAGTGTTATTTAACCTTTTTGTAAGCGTGTACGCATTTAACGGCGGAGGGAATAGCATTAAGCATAAAGAAATTTCACCTTGACAACCTTGGCAAGTATCGTAGGAGAAATGACATGTCTGCATAGCATTATAGTTGTCGAGAAATATCCACATCATGCAGGCCAAAGATTACAGCTGCTACAAGGGGAATTCGATAAATTGTCAGCCTCAGTTTTCTCGCCAACCGAAAAAGCCCCGATATAAAATTCGTCTTAATAAACGAATTTCTGTCGTTTAAATACAACTATTGTTATCACAAAAAAAATACCGTTCTGAGAACAATCTGTACTTGCAATCTAACATGCCGATTCCGGTTCAAGTGACTCGAGTCCTATGAACAGGAAAAAAGGGTAAGTATAGCAGTGAGCAGGTACTTTTATTAAGGAATATTTCCGTAAATGTTACAAGAATATCTTGTAGAATATAATAATTTGGTAAGTATAACTCAATATTTGTACGACTAACAGTATGAACACATTTAATTGAACAGAAATGTTTGGTATTTCTCACAGAAATTCAGATTATTCTACCGGAATAAATCTTGTTTAGCTAACACTATTTTAATTTAGTTGTACCATATGGTTGAAGTTTGGAATAAAATATCCGTTTCCGACGAAGGAACGAACATAATGAAACAGCGATTCAATAATGTTTAGCATTTATTGGCCTACTACCTAGAATTGAATATTTTCGATCTACGATTGATACTAACTCTTGAATAACTTTTTCTAGGAAATACAAAAAAAATAAAAAAGAGGCTAGGTATATGATCAAGAAACATGTGTAGGAAGGAACAGGAAATAGAGGTTTAACAGGAAAACCGAGGTTAAAGTCAGATTAGATCATATCAGAGAAAGGAAGAATGATTAGATCTGTAGTGATCTGCACCGACGACCCAAAATTTACCGTACCATCTAACAGAGGGCGCCACCGTATAGACAAAATTCAAAAGATTCTACCCAAAGGATTGAAAAGAGAAAGAAAGGTGTGAGATGAGCATTCAGGGTTGCCAGGTGTAACATAATTATCAGATTGTAACAGAATTTTCCGGAAAAATAGTGTAGAACAATAAAGTGTAATATTTTCGATAATTGTAACATAAGTTTGAAATTCCCATGAATTATGTTTTGTTATATTTTCGGTTTATCAAAACTGTGCTGAAGTTTTGTAGCGGTGAATTGCCGAGGAAGTTTATGGTTGTCGTGAAATTATTCTCTATTATTGTGTTACTGATATTTTCAGTTCATATTTCGAATGATTTTTTGTGACAATTTTGTTGGTTCTAGTTGTATTGAAAAATGCATCTACTTATTCTAATTTGATTGAATTTTATGTTTTTTTCATCTGTTAACAAGGTGATATAGCAAAGTTCCTGTTTTGAATGTTTTCAAGGATTTGTTGCAATATTGTATTATTTGGAAGTGTTTAGTTATATTCATGATGTGAAATATTTTCAAATGATTTTATTCTACTATGTAGTTATTCTGATATTTTGCGTTTAGTTTTTGAATGTGTTTTTTAAAACTATTGTATATATATAGTTCTTCTATTAACGTTTCTTTTTTTATAGTTTCAATAAAAATGATTTCAAACACATAAGTCCAAAGGAATATGTTGAAGAGTAATAACTATTTGAGCACCCTCAACAAAAATGAACAAAAAAAAAGGTCAATTGTTTTTTGTTCGCAAAATTTCCTACTTTGAGTTTTGGCTGGTTATTTTCTCCTTCACTATCGAGACTTGGTTTCTACTGTAGAGATAATTGTTGTACTAAGCCTAATTAATTATTAATTAATAGCCTTGTTGAACCTAATGAAAAGTTGTCATGAATTGATCAGAATTCATCAGATAATTGATTGCGTAATTTGTTCGATATAGGCGGTTCCCTTAGAAGAGTATTTCGTTTCTTATTTTCGTTAGTAGTGCCATAAATCAATGGGATCTCTCAGATAATCCGATAAATAATATAGATTTAACATCCAATGTACAAAGTGTGATGTCAACAAGATACCACTGTACAGTATTAATTCGACATGGTTCGGGCTAGAGACGATCTGGAATGGCTTGTTCAACATGTGTAACCTACTGAAACTTACATTCCCGTTCAATAATCCAGTTGATTAGTAAATGGCATAGTGTTGTCCCTACTTTGCCAACTAGCCGTGTCTTGTCCTCTGGTTGCACAAATTGCAAAACAACATCCCATTCGTCTCCGGATTCTTCCTCTATTTATAAACCTCGATCGATCAGAGCCTCGGATTATACGCATTCTAACCTTCGTGTCGAGCATCGTTAATCATTTGGTGTTTCGAGTTATGCACAGAAAAATAGAACAGATCGTATCAAATTTTGAAAGCATAAACACAAAACTTCCCACCAATTTCGATAAAGAATAATAGGCATGATCACAATCCATTGAATTCGGTTCAAACGGGCTTGTGGTCGAAATATAATCATAGAATATTATTTTTATTACGACACATCCCCGCATTGGGAACAACAAACAGGAACATGTCTTAGTCTTCTTCGACCAAAAAAAATGGTCAAAATTAAAACCGCTTTTTTCCAGAAATTACTGATCTTTCCTGTTACCCCTCCAATTTCCGCAAGATATCTTCGTTCTACGGGGGTAATCGAAAAATTCCCCAACCAAGACGTCAAATTAATCAGGACCAGATTCATATCGCGACCCAAAAGACCAACAACAACGACGGTAACTATCCATAAATCGATCTCTCCACCTAGAAGGCAGTCCCACGTCATGTTGGTCGAACCCGAAGAATAAAACTCCAAACAAACACGGTTAGAAACGCTGTCAGGAGCATTGTTGGCCAAACAAGCGTCCAATGATTAATATAATAATCCGTAATGAAGTTATACAGACACGTCTCTGCGCTGATTTATTACAAAACACATTTTATTTCGTTAAAACCCAGGGCGTGCATGTCTCTGGTTAATCCAGAGATGTACAATGGGCAACGTTCACGTCCTCGTGGGCATATAATATTCGAAATTAAATTTTAAATGTCATGTTTGGTTGGGTAACTTCGCTCGAAGCACGCTACTAACTAACCTCAACCCGAACATGAATGGCATTTCATGAGCCACAAGAAGGAACTAATTCTTTGCGATGGTGTTGTCGTTGGTCTGGACTAATAAGGTGTATTGAGGGCTCAATCAGAGTTGAGAATTTTGTGGGCATGACTCCGTGATTTATTTTGTTTGTAGCTTTTATTGTATAATCAAAGGACTTTTTAGGTTTTGTACTAGAATTTTTCTCTTCTTGGCGAACGTTCCCAGGGTGGAAGAGATCCAGTAAAAGTTCAATATTTGATTGTATTTGTATCATTATCATTGTATTTTTGAAATGTTGTTTTTTCTAGAATTCCAGGTTTTACCATTCAATTTGTTCGTTAAATGCAAATCAATTTTTTTCTTCAACTCGTTTTATTCTCTACAATAACCACGAGTTGGGACGAAATAAACTTCAAAATTGAAAACGTTGGTTTTTTTGTTCCTTTTCGATTCTTATAATTTCATTCCAATACTAACTAGGTATAAATAAAAAAGATGTATTTCCATAGTTTTTCGCTATGTAGTATCAATTTGCCGCGTCCTTATCGACGTAATTAACATTATTTGTATGAAAAACGGATAAATAAGTCATAATAATTACATTCGTTGATTTGCCCAGAGTTACACGAAAAACGACTTGAATGCTGTTGGTTTTTTCAAGTGCTGAAGGTCGACTTCGCCTGAAGTTACGCTCAATTTGTATGTGAATATTGCACTTTACGAACAAATTTTACAGCCGATTATAATATTAGTTTTCACACTAAAGAAAATTCTTTTTTTTTAGAACCTACTTCCTTTTTTATTTCAATGGAAATAAGGTTCGAAGTTCAAAAAAATGAAGAAGAATAATACAAAACAATCTAATCGAAAATCTGAAATATTAACCCTACTGACAAGGAATTTGAATTTTCCATCAAATTCTGAGAAAAACCAACATAAATGAAATGGGACAGATGAATCTGATAACTACTCAAGCAATAATGCTTTTATGTTGACATATGCATTGGACCAACTTTACCATCATAGAAAAAAGTTGTTTGACAATTTAGCCATAATATGATGATATGGAAATTTTTTTGAATTATTATAAGAAAAATCATTAATAAGATTACCTATTTTAAGGTCCCTTCAATTAATTTTAGTTCAGTTTCAGCAGCCCCCCAGTTGAACATTTCTTAATTAACCATCAAATGTCCAATTTCACGGTTTACCTGTTTATTTATTCAAAAATTATCACGATTATATAGGCCCATTTCACACGAACCAAAGGAGGATAGTAGCCGTCAGCGCTCAGGTCGTAAATCAATATGAACGAGGCCTACGATTGTTTTGGTAAACATGTCAGTGAAACAATAATCGTATGCTGTATTGTTTGAATGTTTTCGCTTATTGTATGATATACAGACTATCAGCCTTGATCTTTACTTCGCGGCACAGCCGAGGTGTTGCGAAGTGCACAAATTGTGTCTAGAAAGAATTAATGAATCAATTAATAATTATTCCTGATCGATACATCATTGATTGGTATTCAACATTTTCATTTCGAAATAAAAAATCTAAAATATATGGAGAAATAATTTCCAGTTCATAATGTCAGAATTTATTGTGAAAGCCACGAGGAAACAGTGCCGAGTCGCTCATGTCGAATGGGAAATTTTACGATACACTTTAACTGCCCTCGAAAATGCAAACAATAATGCGACTTCGGAATAATACACGATTTTAATATCAATAAAACTTGTTCACAATATCGGCCAAACAGTTTCGATATCGATATGAGCGATATAAAACTTGAAAATAGTTTAATCCCGAATTTTATCGATATAAATTCACAATCAACATACCCAAATGGAACGAAATAATAAAATGAGTTGAATTAAATCGAAAATATCAATTTGGGAGTCGAGTGTTGATGTTGATGGAAATTAATATGTTCCATTTCGATGACAAGCGACACGTCCATTCGGTGAATTCTGATGAGGTTGTAATTAAAATTGATTCTGGATAATTTCCACCCCCTGGAGACTCTGAATAGGGGGGTAACTCTAAAACTTTGAATTTTTCAGAATTTTAAAAACGGAAGAAGGGGGGGCACACTTTGGATGCTTATATCTCAGCAACTATTGACTTAAATAATAGTATATTATTAAACGAGCGATAATGTAGGTTACATAACTCACGCAGATGAAGTTTGCAGCGCGAGCCGAAGGCGAGTGCTGTGATTTATCAAGTTAGTTATGACCGTTACCGAAAGTTGAATACTATACTTTATCTACGACTATAACAATAAATACTAAGATACAAGTAAAGAGAAAGAACTTTATTTACAAATCTTAATAGTTACTTATAACAATGCATTATTTATGTTGATTGTGCTTCTTAGTATGGAGTAGAAAGTCCATAGGGGCGATGCTTTATATTTAGTGCTAAGTTTACTAAAAAATGCCAAAAGAACATTCTCTCTAAACGATGACTTAATATTCTTACTGCTACACCAATCTTGAAAATTGTTTACCTTTATATTTGTTTCGGGATTTTTCGGGTCATAAATTATGTATGGTTGATGTCTCATGTCTGAAGGTGTATATAATAATTCATCTACATCATCTGAATTCAAATTCAAATTCAAATTTTAAATTCAAATTCAAATTCAAATTTCAAATTCAAATTCAAATTTATTATTACTCTCAAAATACATACAGGGGTTGTCAAAAGAATATTCAAATTACATTCAAAATAATAATAATAACATTGACTTTACGCTTATAACTATATTATATATTATATATATAATAATTATATTACATTTAAATCAACTATACATTTATATTAATTTGCAAACAAAAAAATTACAGATCGAAGAATAGAACTGGTACTCCATGAATTCATTTACTGTATAAACGGCACTTTTAATGAGAATTTTTTTAAATTTTCGCTTGAATTTTGTACTAGGCAGTGATGTCAGACACTGAGGAAGTTTGTTGTACAGTTTTATCCCATTTAAAAAGTGAGATCGTTTTGCGTTTTCTGCAGTCTATTTCTTGGTAACATTATTTTCTCTCTGGATCTTGTCTCATAATGTTGAACAGCTGAATGTTTTTTGAGGTTGTCACGATTCATCTTTTTCAGCAAAACATTCACAATAATAATTAGGTATCAACTTAATTTGAGCAAACGTCAAAATTATTCAAGTGACCTCCCCTCAATACCAATAATGGACTGTTCCCTTTCGGCCAATCGGCTTGTTCAGAAGCACAGAGCCAAGAAGTTATAGTAGTGAGTTATTATAACTCACGTTGTTTGTTTACAGATACCATTAATTGCTCAGAAGTAGTTGAATAATGAATATATAATTCAATAGGAGTAGATAAAAAAGTATTTTTTCCAACCCTTAGTTACATGTACCTAGAGAATTTTTTCCGCGAATTATTCTCACAGTTTCAACTTACCGGTGACGTGTAGAAGGGCGCCTGGTCGGCTCCAAGGGCGGGAAAATAGGCCGCCATTCCCTCGGGATAGGGCGCACTGTACATGGAGAGGGCAGGCAGACCTGGAACGCCTGCGCTCGCGAGTCTTTGATAACCTAAAAGTTCATATTGACACGAACACACACTTTGACCTGATATCGGGTCGGTGAAGAGTGGCCTTCCGGTGTCGCAACACCTTTGGGCAGACGATGGTGGCGTTCCGGCCGCTGGGGCGGACGTGGTGACCGCCATGCTGGAGGAGGGTGACGACGACTGGCTTGGACCAGAAGCTACTGTACTCTGAAAAAAAAAAATTGTATTAAAATCAATTTTTTTCATGATACATTGTTGAACTGAAAAAAAACTGAATGACTGTATGAATATTCGAATATTATATTTCTGGAACGACCTCGATGATTTGACTTTCAACGTTCTCATTATGCCTTCGAAATTTCCTTCATGCATAGTCAAATAAACATGAGGAATGAAAATATTGTTCGACATGTAGACAAAGCAATAGAAAATTAACCTCTCTATCTTTGAAATATTCAACATGAATTTGCTTCGATACAAGTCTTCATGAACAGTGTTAATGAATTAGACTACAATGGACTGGAACAATGGGTGAACGACAGTTTCCAATGAAATGTAAATATCTAATTTCATTCTTTGTATGCAATTTCCACAGCCTTAAGTAAGTTGGCTGATTCGATCGATTCCAGTGTTGTGAAAAATTTGATACATCTCAACTGAATGAATTTTTCAATATTCACCCAATGCATGAAATCGACCGTTTCACGAGAGATGGAGTAACTTTTCCTGCAACTTCCAATATCTCCGATTTGGTTTATTCGGTCGATTCGAGTGTAGTGAAAAAATTGATACATCTCAACTGAATGAATTTTTCAATATTCACCTAACGCATGAAATCTGCCGTTTCACGAGAAATCGAGTAACTTTTCCTGCAACTTTCAATATCTCCGATTTGGCTGATTCGATCGATTCCAGTGTTGTGAAAAATTTGATACATCTCAACTGAATGAATTTTTCAATATTCACCCAATGCATGAAATCGACCGTTTCACGAGAGATGGAGTAACTTTTCCTGCAACTTCCAATATCTCCGATTTGGCTGATTCGATCGATTCAAGTGTGGTGAAAAATGATACATCTAAACTGAATGAATTTTTCAATATTCACCTAATGCATGAAATCTTTTTTTTTCAACTTACAAAATCTCCGAATTGGCTGATTCGATCGATTCAAGTGTTGTGAAAAAATTGAAACATCTCAACTGAATGAATTTTTCAATATTCACCTAATGCATGAAATCGGCCGTTTCACGAGAAATAGAGTAGTTTTTCCTTTAACTTCCAATATCTCCGATTTGGCTGATTCGATCGATTCAAGTGCAGTGAAAAAATTGATAAATCTCAACTGAATGAATTTTTCAATATTCACCTAATGCATGAAATCGGCGGTAGTACGAGAGATGGAGTAACTTTTCCTTCAACTTACAAAATCTCCGAATTGGCTGATTCGATCGATTCAAGCGTAGTGAAAAAATTGATAAATCTCAACTGAATGAATTTTTCAATATTCACCTAATGCATGAAATCGGCGGTTTCACGAGAGATGGAGTAACTTTTCCTTCAACTTACAAAATCTCCGAATTGGCTGATTCGATCGATTCAAGTGTTGTGAAAAAATTGGAACATCTCAACTGAATGAATTTTTCAATATTCACCAAATCATGAAATCGGCCGTTTCACGAGAAATCGAGTAACTTTTCCTTCAACTTACAAAATCTCCGAATTGGCTGATTCGATCGATTCGAGTGTAGTGAAAAAATTGATACAACTCAACTGAATGAATTTTTCAATATTCACCTAACGCATGAAATCTGCCGTTTCACGAGAAATGGAGTAACTTTTCCTGCAACTTTCAATATCTCCGATTTGGCTGATTCGATCGATTAAAGTGTAGTAAAAATATTGATACATCTCAACTGAATGAATTTTTCAATATTCACCTAATGCATGAAATCGGGGGTTTCACGAGAGATGGAGTAACTTTTCCTTCAACTCAAAAAATCTCCGAATTGGCCAATTCGATCGATTCAAGTGTAGTGAAAAAATTGATACATCTCAACTGAATGAATTTTTCAATATTTACCTAATGCATGAAATCGGCCGTTTCACAAGAGATTGAGTAACTTTTCCATCAACTTACAGAATCTCCGATTTGGCTGATTCGATCGATTCAAGTGTAGTGAAAAAATTGATACATATCAACTGAATGAATTTTTCAATATTCACCTAATGCATGAAATCGGCGGTTTCACGAGAGATGGAGTAACTTTTCCTTCAACTTACAAAATCTCCGAATTGGCTGATTCGATCGATTCAAGTGTAGTGAAAAAATTGATACATATCAACTGAATGAATTTTTCAATATTCACCTTATGCATGAAATCGGCCGTTTCACGAGAAATGGAGTAACTTTTCCTTCAACTTTCATTATCTCCGATTCGGCTGATCCGATCGATTCAAGTGTAGTGAAAAAATTGATAAATCTCAACTGAATGAATTTTTCAATATTCACCTAATTCATGAAATCGGCGGTGTCACGAGAGATGGAGTAACTTTTCCTTCAACTTACAAAATCTCCGAATTGGCTGATTCGATCGATTCAAGTGTTGTGAAAAAATTGATACATCTCAACTGAATGAATTTTTCAATATTCACCTAATGCATGAAATCGGCCGTTTCACGAGAAATCGAGTAACTTTTCCTGCAACTTTCAATATCTCCGATTTGGCTGATTCGATCGATTCCAGTGTTGTGAAAAATTTGATACATCTCAACTGAATGAATTTTTCAATATTCACCCAATGCATGAAATCGACCGTTTCACGAGAGATGGAGTAACTTTTCCTGCAACTTCCAATATCTCCGATTTGGCTGATTCGATCGATTCAAGTGTGGTGAAAAATGATACATCTAAACTGAATGAATTTTTCAATGTTCACCTAATGCATGAAATCGGCGGTTTCACGAGAGATGGAGTAACTTTCCCTTCAACTTACAAAATCTCCGAATTGGCTGATTCGATCGATTCAAGTGTTGTGAAAAAATTGAAACATCTCAACTGAATGAATTTTTCAATATTCACCTAATGCATGAAATCGGCCGTTTCACGAGAAATCGAGTAACTTTTCCTTCAACTTTCATTATCTCCGATTCGGCTGATTCGATCGATTCAAGTGTAGTGAAAAAATTGATAAATCTCAACTGAATGAATTTTTCAATATTCACCTAATGCATGAAATCGGCGGTGTCACGAGAGATGGAGTAACTTTTCCTTCAACTTACAAAATCTCCGAATTGGCTGATTCGATCGATTCAAGTGTTGTGAAAAAATTGATACATCTCAACTGAATGAATTTTTCAATATTCACCTAATGCATGAAATCGGCGGTTTCACGAGAGATGGATTAACTTTCCCTTCAACTTACAAAATCTCCGAATTGGCTGATTCGATCGATTCAAGTGTTGTGAAAAAATTGAAACATCTCAACTGAATGAATTTTTCAATATTCACCTAATGCATGAAATCGGCCGTTTCACGAGAAATCGAGTAACTTTTCCTTCAACTTTCAATATCTCCGATTTGGCTGATTCGATCGATTCGAGTGTAGTGAAAAAATTGATACAACTCAACTGAATGAATTTTTCAATATTCACCTAATGCATGAAATCGGCGGTTTCACGAGAGATGGAGTAACTTTTCCTTCAACTTACAAAATCTCCGAATTGGCTGATTCGATCGATTCAAGTGTAGTGAAAAAATTGATACATATCAACTGAATGAATTTTTCAATATTCACCTTATGCATGAAATCGGCCGTTTCACGAGAGATGGAGTAACTTTTCCTTCAACTTTCATTATCTCCGATTCGGCTGATTCGATCGATTCAAGTGTAGTGAAAAAATTGATAAATCTCAACTGAATGAATTTTTCAATATTCACCTAATGCATGAAATCGGCGGTGTCACGAGAGATGGAGTAACTTTTCCTTCAACTTACAAAATCTCCGAATTGGCTGATTCGATCGATTCAAGTGTTGTGAAAAAATTGATACATCTCAACTGAATGAATTTTTCAATATTCACCTAATGCATGAAATCGGCCGTTTCACGAGAAATCGAGTAACTTTTCCTGCAACTTTCAATATCTCCGATTTGGCTGATTCGATCGATTCCAGTGTTGTGAAAAATTTGATACATCTCAACTGAATGAATTTTTCAATATTCACCCAATGCATGAAATCGACCGTTTCACGAGGGATGGAGTAACTTTTCCTGCAACTTCCAATATCTCCGATTTGGCTGATTCGATCGATTCAAGTGTGGTGAAAAATGATACATCTAAACTGAATGAATTTTTCAATATTCACCTAATGCATGAAATCGGCGGTTTCACGAGAGATGGAGTAACTTTCCCTTCAACTTACAAAATCTCCGAATTGGCTGATTCGATCGATTCAAGTGTTGTGAAAAAATTGAAACATCTCAACTGAATGAATTTTTCAATTTCACCTAATGCATGAAATCGGCCGTTTCACGAGAAATCGAGTAACTTTTCCTTCAACTTTCAATATCTCCGATTTGGCTGATTCGATCGATTCAAGTGTAGTGAAAAAATTGATGCACCTCAACTGAATGAATTTTTCAATTTTTACCTAATGCATGAAATCGGCCGTTTCACGAGAGATGGAGTAACTTTTCCTTCAACTTACAAAATCTCCGAATTGGCTGATTCGATCGATTCAAGTGTTGTGAAAAAATTGGTACATCTCAACTCAATGAATTTTTCAATGTTCACCTAATGCATGAAATTGGCCGTTTCATGAGAGATGGAGTAACTTTTCCTTCAACTTCGATCGATTTAAGTGAAGTGAAACGCGTGTATGTGTAAAACAGCCTTACCATCTTCTACGAAGTATATCTATTCCAGTTATACGCGAAAAATCACGAACAGGTCCCACTGAAACCCCCCGAAATTCGCAAATTTCCCTCATCAACCAAAAGTGCAACATCCCAAATCCCCGAGCAAAGTTCTTCAATAAATTAATATTCGCAACGTCCGCGTCGATGCAGCGCGCCCAAAAAGCAGCGAAACGAAGCCGAGAGCAGATTTATTTTTAATAATGGCGAACGAATACGGCATCGCTTGAGTGCACAACCCCCCGGGTAAATAAATAATACGGTTATTACAGCCCGGTGAGTATTACAGTGTTGTCTGCCGACTGAACGCGGTCCGACGGGCGAAAACGACCCCTGCGCCCTCGCCAATAAGGCCGTTTCTCGCGCGCCCTTTCCGGAAAAACACGTTAACGTAATTTGAGATAATTTCACGTGCTCTCGTCGTCTAGTTGGGTAAGATGTTCGGGGGTAGATAATGCGGAGCTTTAACGATAGGTTGGCTGGGGGAGCAGCTCGTTCAGGGCGATATTTTCGCCATCCGCGGGGACGTCCCACCCTGCCACCCTTTTCCCCCCACCGGCGTAATGTGCGGATTTGGAAAACGATACAGTTTTCCTTCTATCGCGTCAACGTTGATATTTACTGCACGCAACGCGCCGCCATAATTGAATTCGTCGGCTTCGTTTGCATTTTTGGGGATGGGGTGGGTTTCGGACGAGAGCAACCTAGATTTGAGATCATCTGTAAATTATATTTTGTTGTTTATTTTCATTAGGTATGCTTATTTCTTTCCGAAATAAGGTTATTCACGGATAAATAGTTTGAGGTCCCTTTTTGAATTTTATTCACACTGAAAAAATGAATTCGGTTAAATAAATTCCTCTTGTTCAAACGCAACTATTGTTATCACAACAAAAAAAGACCGTTCTGAGAATCTCGTTTCAAATTGAAAGAGTTGAGTTGGCTCCTAATGAGGTCTCGTTTTGAATATCATGCCATCTTCACTGTCCATAATATAATTTTGAAGAAAAATCTATAAAATTAAAAAAAAAGATCAGGGATTTCCTTCTCAGTTCCTGCTAGCTCCATTCTCTGATTTTCTTCGAAGATTATTATGAAATTATGTATTTTCTCTCTATATGCTCTAATTTTAAAATAAGTTGAAAATCCACACTTCACGTCAGTGCTTTAGGTGACCAATTTTTTTTCGATAATCCGCTAGAATTTTCTACGGTATCTATGGTCTTGGTAATGCGATTACCCACGTAGTTTGAATATAATATTCTTCATCTATGAGCGAAATTTCATTCCAATCCAATGGGTAGTTTCGGAATATTCAGGAAAAAAATTGTTTGAACGGCTATTTTTACGGAACCTCTAGTCTAATTTTGCTCATGGATGAACGTGACCGCTAAATTCGCGATCCGAACCTATCCTGGAAATTTCAAGTCCCTAGGCCTTTCCGTTCGAAAGTTATCATTTTCTATGGTTTCTATGGTTCTGATCATGCGATCTGGAAAAAATGTAGCTCGAATATATCATTCTTAATTTAAATACAAAATTTAGCCACGATCAAATCCATAGTTTTGAAATAATCAAGAAAACTGAATTTCAAACGGCCATATTTACGGAACCCCTAGTCCAATTTTGCTCATTGATGAACGTGACCGCGACATTGAAAATCTAAACCTATCCTGAAAATTTCAAGTCCTTAGGCCTTTCCATCACAAAGTTATAATTTTCTGTGGTTTCTATGGTTCTGGTCATGGGAGCTAGACAAAATTTCGCATATAGCTTGAGCACGTAATTCTCCATCTGAGTGCAAAATTTCAACTCGATCGAATCTATAGTTTCGAAGAAATCAGAAAAACAAAATATCGAGCGGCCATATTTACGGAACCCCTGGGCGAATTTTGCCCAATAACGAACTCAACCGCGGCATTCGAGATTCGAACCTACCCTGAAAATTTTAAGTTTCTAGGACATTCCGTTCGAGAGTTATCGTGTATACGGACGGACGGCCGGCCGGCCGGACGGACGGACAGACTCGAATTTTTTGACGGATTCGTCATCAGTGAGTAAAACATAGTCGTTTGAGATCATTTTCGGCTCAAAATTCGAAAAATTCAGACATCGTGACGAAATGATATAGCCCTCATGTAAGTAGTACGAGCGCTCAAAAAGAGGGATAGTATATGATAAAGAAACATAGTGTAGGAAGGAACAGGAAAATAGGGTTTAACAGGAAAACAGAGGTTGAAGTGAGGTTAGATCAGGAAGAAAGATTATATCTGTAGCGATCTGCACCGACAGCCTAAAGGTGTGTACAGACATGCTCCGAATATAGTACCGAACCGTGTCGCGTACCCTGACGCGATCAGCGAGAGCGAATCAAATTCACGAATTCAAATTGCACCTCTACGTGCGATGAATTTGATTCGCTCTCGCTGAACGCGTCGGGGTACGCGACACGGTTCGGTACGATATTCGGAGCATGTCTGTACACACCTTAACATTCACCGTACCGCTCAACAGAGGGCGCCACAGAATAGACAAAACTCAAAAGATACTACCCAAAGTATTAAAAAGCGACAGAAGAGGTGTAAGTATTTAGAGGCAGCAATTCTGCTATCAAATTCGCTGATATGAGTCCGGAATCAGGGAAAAAATTTCTTTATAGTTTTTATGGAGTCTCTCAATACTAGTTTTCAACGAATACCTCTGTGATTCGTCAGAAGAATGAGAAGATACTCTATAATGAATATAATATAATATAAATTCTCCCCATTCCAGACGCCTATTCGCGAAGTCACTCTTTATCTTCAGATAGAAGGCACTACTACTGAAAATTCCTGGAAAATCTGAGGTTTTAAGTTTCGAATACAATTAAATAGTACTATAAGTACTATAGTTTTTAAATTCAACGGAAAATTACTGTTGAATCGATAAAAGAGTTCCGTTATAAGTGAAGTAATTTCTGTTTTAGTTTAGTGTTCATTACTGAAAATTCTTGTAGAAACTGAAGTTTGAAGCTTAGAATACAACTATCTAGTTTGTTTATTTAACAGCAAATTGTTGTGAATAGTCAAGCATATTTCGGTTTTCGTCACAGTATTATTTTCCTGTTGAAATGACGAAATATAGTTTGGTTGCATCAAATTATGTGAAACTTGTTATTTCTAGAGGAATTAAACGACCGAAATTTCCCACGTAAAATCAACGAATATTCCTGCTGTCGCTTATATAGGGGGAATTCCCTGTAGAAGTGAACGAATTCCTGTTTTATATCCTGGAAAATTTCTTTGAGTGCAGGGTGCACCGAGTTTCACTATTATCCCCAAAACTTACAGTAACTATTCATTGAAGATATGTATTCACCAGAAATTCATGAAAATTAACAAATAAATTAAAAAAAAACAACTTGTCAAACGTCAAAACATTATACCAACCGAAAAAAAATACACATACACAGATATTTATCTCAAATTTTCCTTCTTCTTCCTCTATCATCAATTGACCAACACCTGATAAATTCCAAGTTTATCCTAACCAAACATCTGCCACGTCTAAGGACATTAATTCCCAACTAATTAGAAGCGCTACAGGAGACAAACTTCTCCGAGTCTCTATCTCTAGATCAAACATCGATATGAGCATAGGAAATAGAAACGAAAACACCTCGAACAGGTAATGTTAATTTCCCACATTTTTTTTTCTTTTTCCGTTCTCGACATATGTCGCCGTATGGGTACAAAGTCAAAAAAGACGTAAAACGTTATTCGATTTGAACAGACATATCGAACCGACTTGTTTGTATGCTCAGATAATGATTTCCACTTATGCTGGTACTCAGCAGGTCGAATGGGAATAGAGGATTTAATGAATGCAGTTGTCAAAAATCTTTCTGTTATTAGTTTTTTCGATTCCTTCGATTATATCCATACCGGTTTGTTAAAATCCCTGAAATTTCGAATGTAATTGGTGGAAAAAATTGTCTTGATATGAACGAGAGAACAGTTGTCGAAAACAAGCCATCTATATTCGTCTATCGAATGTTCAGATAAGGGCGTTGGATAAGTCAAGTTCATTAACTAATTATACCGGAGGTTATCTGTACGGTTCAGTCTAATGTGTCTTAAGTAATGGGGACAAGTTGACGGGATTTTTTCATTCATAAGTTACCAATCGATTCAGAGTTATCAGTTCTACTCAATACGTAATTTTATATTGTAGGGATTTTTTAAAATCTTTAGTCAGGAAGAATATAATCAGAATAATTGACGAAGTCAATTTTTGGACAAAATCGTTCGAAAATGTCACCAATTATCGGACCGCAACCGTAGGCCGCGAATCAATCTTAAAGAACCTTTTCAATACCTTTTTTTTCGAAATAAAAATCACATATTTCACGACGAATGTGAACAAAATTGACGAAATTCCGAAAATCATTTCCAATCGTTGTTTAGCGAATCAATAATAATAATAAATCTATATTTGATCTACAATTCCTCTCAGGCGTTGATCACGTAAAAGAAAATACATTAAAACAAGAAAACAAACCAAAAATAACAATAACTAGTAGAGCTTAAAGTTTAACCGAACTAGAGTCCCTGAAAATCTTTTTCACAAATAAATTCTTTGATAACAAATTTTTTCAGTTTTTTTTTTTGTAAAGCTGCATGTTTATTTTTGAAATTTTAAGAATTATATGATTGGCATTTTTTTGTACATAGGTATATTCGTTTTTTCTGCACTAGAAAATCTCTGCCTCTCGTGTTATATTCATGCTTGAGCAAGGATATAAAATCGTTATACATATTGATCACATATGCTTTACATTCATATATAAACAGGCTGTATACTGTAAGAATATTGTGTTAAAAAAAAACACTTCTACACAAGTATCCGCCTGCCTCAAATTGAAGATTATCTCAAACATTTTTTTGATTAAAATACCTACTGATTGAATACTGATTCAATTATTGATAAGATGCCCTTATTTTGATTCGTTACCATGGCAACCAAAAAAATTGAAGAAAATTTTTTCGAGGCGAGTTGATGATGAAAATGCAACAGAAATTGATGCGGCGGAAATCGAAACTTACCGAAACTTATCGAAAATAGAGGAATGCGATCAAGGAAAATTACATAGCAGTGTGACACTGAATATTCAGTGATTCTGAAATAAACCTTTCCATTAATATGAATTTTCAAGCGAATTTCTAAAAAAATTCAAAATTGAAAAACAAGGATTACTCATCAGTGATTCCAAGGAACTGACCTTTCCATCGATTTGAATTTTCATGCTAAGAAATTTTAAATTCTAGGAATTTCACAATTGTATACACTTCTTTTGATTTTTTATGAATCAGGGTCATATAATTAAAAGACATTGAATGCTTGTTACGATTTCTGTATTTTTCGAATTATGAACTGAAAATGTTCTCAATGGACCATTTCGACTCACTGATGACGAATCCGTCTAAAAATTCAAGTCAAATAACTCTCGAACGGAACGACCTAGAAACTTGAAATTTTCAGGGTAGGTTTGAAATTTAGTTTTCTTCTTAATTTAAAAAATACGGATTCGATCGTGACGAAATTTTGTATTTTAATGGAGAATGAAATAGTATAAATTTCAGCGTTCCTACCAAATTTCATGATTTTCTTTGCAAAATAAGTTTTTTTTCGAAACTTTCAACTTATGCTTAGACAAAACGATGAGGTTTATGGAAAAACCAACTTCATATTTTGAAAGAACGTGGTCGAATTATCTTATATGAAAAGTTTGTCTAAGATTTTTTGAAATACTTATACAACTTTGAGATTTTTTGTCATGGAAATGGATCAACACCTTGGCGAGTGTGGATTTTTCTCCATTCGTTTCCCTTATTTAGCAACTGAAAGAAGTTATCACAGAGTTCCTAGAATAGCTCTGGAATATATCTGAAATTATTGCTCATTTGAATTTTTTCCGTAGGACATTAATTCCAACCTAATGAGTTTCGGTAATATCAGTTGTTTAGATCAGCGATCCCATTGTGAAGTATGACTTCTGTCCAAAGCCAAGTTACATAAACATTTCTATGTTATATTCTCATTAAAGAATATTTCACGAGAAATTTTCAAAACACATTCAATTTACATTGTTTCTAACCGATTTACATAATTTATAGCTTCCTCAAGTTAAGAAAGCATAAATAATACTCAATTTCGGATGAATTATTCACACAGAATGGGGCATTCGAAATTTCGAGGGGGACAGAGGGGGCTTTCTTCAGACAATTAATATTTCTGATACCGAACAATGCGATACCACAGAATAATGAACGTATTCAAAGTTGCGTTGGGAAACGGTCTAATTAAAATTTATCGAAATTTCCATTTTTCATTTTCTAATGAACCCACGGAGGTATTCGAAGGTACGTATTTCATTTTGCGGCCTTTCTGGTCGATTTAACACTGTAACGACCTCTGTAATGATCACTTGGGACGTAAAAATTAATGAATTGATAACTCTCGATGGATTTTCGCATTCGAAACCGTTTTTCAAGGCGTTGTTTAATTTATTGAAAGTGTAACAGTATTCATGTTGAAACAGTGAACGAGACTCGAAGCAGCTTCTTGGAAATCACTATTTCACAAATGAAGAAAAATTATATGAGAGTAACTAAAGGTCCCACACATGTTTATGCGACATTTTCTGTTTAGGATCCGTTTCTTTCCACGAGAAGCTTCGCACAACCGACCTGCGAAAAGAGGCATTAAAAAGGCATCAAGTGCTAAATTGGCCAAATATTGGCCGGCACAGACGGGTGTCGATGCGTAAACCGAGACCATTAAACCATACCCTCTAACCGACAAAAGAACCCCGATAAACAAACTGAAATCGAATTTATTTCCTCAAAATAAGACTCGGGGAAACGATACATCACAGCTAAAGCGTCGTTCCCCTCGCTGATCCGAAGTCGAGACAGAGACGGAGACTGCGGTGCGACGAGGCGTTACGCAGGGGGGCAAAGTGTGCCCCTTTTGATTTATAACGATTTAATATTTATTTTGATGGGTGAAATTCAGCGTAACTAAGGCCCGAAAGAGGGTCACGACCATCTGCTGAATTATATGGGGCGCTTTCAGTGGAGTCTCGTCTTAATGCGCGGGCACAATAAGGGTGTTGGCTGAGGTTATACAGTCCTTTGAGTTTCGCTTTTGTTACGTCTATTTGGTTTTTACTGCTTTTCCATGGGACGTTCGGTATACCTTTCGCTCGGTGTGGTCGTAATCGGTTCAGGCTTTGAATTTATGGACTTATTAAGAGATTTATGTCCGGAAAATTGGGAATTTTTCTTTCATCCTCCAGTTGATATGCGGAATTTCGTAAGGACATACGTGGAGTGTGTATTTGGGGGTTACTTTCAACGGTTGTTTTCCATCAAAAAAAATTATAGAAAGCAGTGTCGTGAAGTCAGGAGCTTTTGAGCGCTCGTTCATCAAATTGAAAAAATTTTTGACAGCAGTCAAAAAAATGACAGCAGCTCTTTGTCAATTATGCCAAATCAGCTGTTACAGGAATATAAGGATTTTTCATTCAATAATTCGTTGGAATTTAAAATTGTTCTGGTAATGCGATCTTGAGAAAATGTAACTTGAATACATATGTAGGTAGTCACAACATTTTTGGGGTGAAAATTTTTTTTTATAGTTATCTTCGAGAAACTTCCCATATAAGATTATTGGACGACGTTCTTTCAAAATACGCAGTTGGGTTTTCCATAGACCTCATCGTTTTGTCTGAGCATAAGTTGAAAGTTTCGAAAATAAACTTATTTTGCAAAAAAATTCATGAAATTTGATAGGAGCGCTCTAGGAACTTTGCGATAATTCCTTCTGGTTCCTAAAAGAATCAGATAAATGGAATAAAATCCACACTCACCTGGGTCGATGCATTTCCATGAAGGAAAACCTTAAAGTTGTACATTACATTTCCAACTTCAAAATTGAGTAACGACCAGAAAATTATTTCTCGTAAAAAAAATACATATTCGGAATTAACAACCTCGAATTATATGGATAATAGTTTTTTCTCTTTTCTATATCGAACAATATTTTTTTCTAATTTTCCATAATCGTGTCGTCTTCGTAAAGATTTCATTTTCTATCAAGAGAAGAGCACTGTCGTGAAGTTTTTTCGATCGAAAATCATCTGTTCAACAAACGTACCAAGTTTCTCAAAATTTATATTTAGCCCTTAAAAGTAATGGACAAAATTCTTGAGTTAGGATCGATTCCGGATAGCAACTGCTTGTTATATCCAATTCCAATAATTTCACGCAATTTGCTAGTTCCGAGAAAACCTTGGAAAAATATTTGAGGAAATATTTTCTAATTCCATCTCAAATGCGATTTCCTGAAATGAACAATTTCGAAAAATCCTCCCAAATAAATCCCCGCGACTGGCCAGATCGGAGATGATTTATGGAAAGATTATACAGCAGTAGGCCATGATCGACGTCGATAGATCAAACTGCGATATCATAACGCGTCTATCTGAAAAAAAACGACGTCGTCCGTCCATTTTTATTGATAAGGGTTGTCGGGTTTTTCCCCAGTTTCAAACCGTGCGTGAAAACCGATAAAAATCCCAATGAATTTTCGAGCAATCGGTCATGTTTTTTCCGTGTTTTTCGTTACTCGTGAGTGTGTCGGAATTTAACGGAATTTTGGGATGCTGCAGAGTATATTAAAACGAAAAAAAATTCACGACAACTATAACGATAAGTTAATGTCTTTACCTTGTATTCCATCTGATAAACAAAGTCGATGTTAAACTTAATAGTTATAGATTTCCATCACTTTCTGTCGTTCGAATCTACCGAAAAAGTCACCTAACCGAAGTCGCACGCCACTGAAGCCGTCCTGCTATTTACAGAACGGTCGAAAAAACACTAGCAATTAATGTAACATCCATGTCAGCACTAAGAAACAGACAAGTCATCACTAGCATCATATCACGTAGATGCGCTCCAAGAATTAACAACTCGTCCACGTATAAAATCCTCGTTATCATTAATTAAGCACGAAAATTCCTGCTTATTGACTTTAATATTTATGAACTTCACAATGCGGACCGTGTTTTGCGAGGCTGAAACTACTCCTGCTGGATTCTTAATAATGCCTGCTATGTCTCACGACAATGACAATTGGTGGTAAAAAATAATATCAATCAATTTATTGGAATGGGGACGAAAGCACCGTTATATTAGACGTCGCGAAACGCCATATGGTATCGTCGGCGATCGACGGTCTGTGAACGACGATGCAGAAATCGTGGGACTGTCAACAGTGGAGAGACTTATGATCTATCTGGTACAAGAATCGTACGGAAAATATCAAGATCTATCGGTTATATGTTGAAGCTTTTTAAACGATATATTATTAGAACATGAAAATATGTTTGAGAGAGTCAAAAATCACTCCACCAATGCCTCATCCGTCAAAAAACCCAGAAAATACGTACAAATGACGGTGGAACTGAAGAAATGCCACAAAAGATACTCGCGGGCAATTCATTCTCGGCCACAACGGAGGAAAAAGTAATAGACCATTCACAACGGAGCGACTCGGATCTTCGGCATAACATTAGCATTGTGCAGACGAGACAAAAAACGACAGAATGCCGGCTAGTCGCTTCCTGGATTATTCATTTTACCGGATACACCTCGTGTAATGTCTGTTGGGAATCATTAACTTCTTAATGAAGAATAGGGAGTGATTAGTATCGCGTCTCATGACGATGTCTTGAACTGGATTTATTGGTTTTTACTCTTCTCGAGGAAATATATATTTTTTTCTACGGTTTGAACGGAATAAACCATTCGACAAACAGAAACTTGTCGTATTACTCGATGGTTGAAGAGAAAATCCCTATATAGTCACAGAGCAAACGCCAAAGTTTTTTTTACTATGGAAACGAATTTTTTTTTGTAAAATTTTCCTTATAGTTACTCACAAAATTTATGGGATGAAATTTTTTATAGTTACCTTCGAAAAACTTTCCATATGAAATAATTCGATCACGTTCTTTCAAAATATGCAGTTGGTTTTTCCATAAACCTCATCGTTTTGTCTAAGCATAAGTTGAAAGTTTCGAAAAAAAACTTATTTTGCAAAAAAAATCATGAAATTTGGTAGGAACGCTCTAGGAATTTTGCGATAACTTCTTTCAGTTGCCAAATAAGAGAGACGAATGGAAAAAAATCCACACTCACCAGGGTTGATCTATTTCCATGAAGGAAAAGCACAAAGTTGTGTATTTCAGAAAGGGAATCTCTAAAATTTTCAACTTCAAAATTCAATAGCGACCAGAAAAACTATTTCTCGTGAAAAGCAAATAGATATTCGGAATCTACACTTTCGAATTATGAAGGAAATATAAATTTTTTTCACTATAGGAAAGGATTTTTTTTTGTAAAATTTTCCTTTTAGGTAGTCGCAAAATTTTTGGAGTGAAAATTCTTTTTACAGTTATCTTCGGAAAAACTTTTCATATAAGACAATTCGACCACGTTCTTTCAAAATATGCAGTTGGTTTTTCCATAGACCTCATCGTTTTGTCTAAGCATAAGTTGAAATTTTGCAAAAAAAATCATGAAATTTGGTAGGAACGCTCTAGGAACTTTGCGATAACTTCTTTCAGTTGCCAAATAAGGAAGACGAATGGAAAAAAATCCACACTCACTATGGTTGATCTATTTCCATGGAGGAAAACCTCAAAGTTGTATATTTCAAAAAGGGAATCTCC
Organism: Aphidecta obliterata; assembly: GCA_963966015.1. Classification (NCBI taxonomy): domain Eukaryota; kingdom Metazoa; phylum Arthropoda; class Insecta; order Coleoptera; family Coccinellidae; genus Aphidecta; species Aphidecta obliterata. The sequence goes on from OZ014428.1 coordinate 31,893,141, forward strand.
AAAATTTTCAACTTCAAAATTCAGTAGCGACCAGAAAAATTATTTCTCGTGAAAAGCAAAAACACCTCTGGAATCTACACTTTTGAATTATGTAGGAAATATATTTTTTTTACCATAGGAAAGATTTTTTTTTGTAAAATTTTCCTTATAATATATAAAATTTTGGGGTGAAAATTTTTTTTACAGTTATCTCCAGAAAACTTTCTATATAAGATGATTCGACCACGTTCTTTCAAAATATGCAGTTGGTTTTTCCATAGACCTCATCGTTTTTTCTAAGCATAAGTTGAAAATTTCGAAAAAAAAACCTATTTTGCAAAAAAAAATTTAGAAATTTGGTAGCAACGCTCTAGGAACTTCGCGATAACTTCTTTCATTTGCCAAATAAGGCAGACGAATGAAAAAAATCCACACTCACCAGGGTTGATCTATTTTCATGAAGGAAAACCTCAAAGTTGTATATTTCATTATATCACATATATCATTAAATATTTAATGGAGAACAGGGAGTGATGAGAATCGCGTCTCATGACGATGTCTTGAACTGGTTTTCACTCTGGTGTGGACTCTCTCGAGGAAATATATATTTTTTTCTATAGTTAGAAAGAAATAAAAAAGAAACTTGTCGTAATACTCAATGGTCGAAGTGAAAATCCCTATATAGTCACAGAGCGAACGCCGAAATTTCTGTGAATTAACCTAAAAATTTAGAACGAAAACATGGCCGAATTATCAGTATAAATGGATAGTTTTCTCGTCGAGATCAACTCAAATCAAAACCGCCTCAAAAATTCTCAACGTCAGCTGTACGTTCAAGATACATCTGAGTCGACCAAATATTTTTAGTTAATTCAACAAATCCACTCTATCCAAATAATTCCCGAAACAAAACTCAGCAAATCGATGCGCGATCCTCCTTTTCGGTAACACGAGAACGCTCAGTCGACGTCTCGTTGTTTGCTCATCAGAAACTACAAAGGCGCCGCCCCGATACGGCGTATCGCTTTGAAAACTGCCTGTGCAAACAAACAGCTCGAAGAGGCATGTCTTATCTGGAGTTTTGTAGGTGTAAACCCGTGTTTGATCTGCGGAAAATATGAATGAATGGAACTGTGACCGTCGTCTCTGAGAGGCCTCGAGAGTCTTCCTGCTGTCCGTGACGCCCACAAATTAGAGGTTAGCCGTTCTGCGGAGGGTTTTTGTAGCCCCCGGGCTGTGTAATTATGACACCTCGTTGATGGGTTGAAAGCTGTGGGGATTTTTGATTTATGGCATCGGTTTAGGTGATGATAGCGTTTTGAATGGGTTCACAATATAAATTAAAGAGCAGGACGGTGGGTATTGAAGTAACCAGATGGTAAAATACCTTATTATTTTGCTTTATCAATTACTAGCAGACCCGGCCACGCGTTGCTGTTGCTAAGGTATGCGTTGGATTATTATTATTAACCCTAACCTAACCTCAACCTAACTTTTACCCTTACCCTTATCCTTACCCTTGTTTATGAGTCTCAAAAGAATTTCATATTCGTTGATTGAGAATCTTTCATTCTTATGGCTCATTGTCTAGATCATTACGAACTCGCCTTGATTCACGCGTCCGCCGACCAATATTTGGACTCCTCATTTTTTTCAATCACAATAACTATCCCACAATACCACGAAAATCAAACACAGATAAACTTCAGTCACACAAGTGTCAACATTCTCATAAAATATAAGTTATCTATGATTTTTCGCTTGGTCGCAGGAAAAAGGAAAGCCTTTTTTGTTTTCCATACGGTTTTTTCGGAAATATTTTGTTGTATCAACCTTGTCCTGATAATAATAAACACAACTGAAAAAGAATTATCGAATTTGGTGCAGTCGTTTGAACGTGATGCCCGAACATAGGTAAACCATAGATCCTCTTTTATTAATATAGATATGATATTGAAGCACCAAGAAGAAAATATGTTGTCCTTAAATTAATAGTAAGAATCATTTGAGCACAAAATTATAATGTGACCACAAGAAACTTTTTCATTTGTAGGAAAAGGTTATTTGAAACCTAGTTAAAATAGTTTTAGGTTATGTTGATAGAGAGCTAAGTGTCACAAAGAGAAACGGAATCAATATCGATTGAAAAAAAAAAACTGAAAAACATTTTCATGAATAAACCGAAAAAATTTTCTCAAAAAACAATATATGTAATAAAACAGTCAGTGAAAGTCATAAAAAATTTAAAACTTTCTGACCATCTCTGAACATGCGAATTTTTTTCTGGACTTCAAAAATAACCGCATTAGATAGTGAAACGATATCTCTTAAAATTTCACTGAAACTTTCCCAGTAATGTGACTTAATTCTTCAAGTGCGGATAGTGAAATTCAATGGTAGACATTATTGGTCGTTATGCTAACGAGTCGAGGAGGTTTCGAAATTATTGATTCTCAGATGTTTGACAACATTATCGACTGATAATCTTGAACCAATAGAAAATAGGATATCTCTCTAAGTGACTGTCACTTCCTGCAATCGTTATGTTTCGTTTAATGACTTGATAAAAACGAGGAAGATTTCACAAATAATTAACAAAGCAGACCTATAAATGAGCAAACATTTTATTAATGATTAACATGATGTCCCTCTTTAGGATTTGATTCATTTTCAGAATGATAAGTGTTAAATATACCTCAAAAAAAATAAGATAGCTTTCAGTATGTTATATATTTTTCCAATTGTATGTTAAGACATTTTTTCTCTATTTATTGTAAGTGTTGATTTATGTATGTTCTTTTTAAAAACTTAGTGGATTGATTATAAAATAAAATGCAATCAATTTTTTTGAACGGAACATGCAATCTTCACTTTAATCTTATCTCCATTCAAGATTATATCTTATCATAAACTATGTTTTCAAAGTGAATCAATAGCGAATACAATAAAACAAATAATAGGGGAAAACGCATGCACAAAATCAAGTTCAAATTATTCATAAATCAACTCTATTTCTGCTGCATACCTATTATCAAACTTTTTTCTCGAACTTTGTTCATTTTATGATTTATAATGGAAATGCTTGTTTTTATTTGGGGTTTCTTCCTTTCTCTAGGTAATTTATCAAGATCTTTAAAAACGAATTCCGCTAAATATGGAAATGTTCTAATAACGGCATTATCTGAGTAAAAATTATGAGCTATAGATAAAAGGTGTGAAATAGATAGAATTCTCTCAATATGACTCTTTTGTGGAAAAAACACCCGGAGAAAATTCAATCGAATGTATTGCAACATTGATGAGTATCTTTTTGAATTGTACATGTATTTCAACATAAGATTCGGGAAATTGAAGGAAACCATTTTCCGTTGATCATGAAAAGTGAGTTGTAAGGAAGTCTTGAAATAAAACGATAGGATGAATATTTGGGACATCAAAGATGATATTACCCGTTCGAAAATGATTTATTAAATATATTTTATAAGAATAACAACAGGATTTTCCATTACTTTTTCTGAACAATGAGAGTTTCCTTCCGAAATCTATTTTTCTTGGAAATAATTGATATTATTGTCATATTTCTGGGGAAACTGTGAGTTTTATATGCATAGTTATGTATTTAAAAAATATCACGAGGAATATTATATGTGGAAAAGGTTTCATTCAAAGGGGAATCGAATGTTGAAAAATTAGTACAATTCAAAAACTCACCCCGTAAACATTATTGTTTATCTTCCAGAATAAGCATGAGCATCAACTAGGAAATAGAGTTCCATATAGGAGCAGAATCTCCGCGTTGCTGCTGCCAAGCAGTGCGCAATGCCCTCCAGCTACATCCCTTAATTATTGAGCACAAATCTTGGCCGTACCTGAGTATTCGGAGATGCTCGAAAGCCAAACTGGGACATGGTTGTCCCACACGGGACGCACTCAGTTCTCAGATGCCCTCCTGTGGACGCATCGCACAGAAGACTTTTTAAGCAGGCACAATCACAATAATCACAGTTCACAGACACGGATCAATCGCACGTAACCGCGGTAGCACAAAGTTTACCAAGTTCGAAAATCGGCAGAAATGTAAAATGTCGTTCACAACAAGCAGGTGATAATTGCATCGGCGGTCGTCGTGTGCTTCTTTCTTTCTGTCGGTAGGATTTTTGCCAGTCAGCCCAGTGGGTGGAGCGGAGTGGGGTCGCGGGACCAGGGGAGGGGGCCGATTTGCGGTCAGAACGATTCATGCGACGGGTCCTGTTTTTGCCACCGACTACAGAACGCGACTACTAACTGATGTCACGGAATTCTTTTAACGGCGACAAATTGTCGCGCGATCACAACACACAAGCGCAGTAGTATTCGCGGTGGCGGCGATTCCGCTTGGAAAAAAGTGCTCGCGGATAGTGGCGGGGCAAGTGTTAGGTCTGGCTTTCCTCGGGGGACCTCGCTCGCCGATATAACGTTCTCTTTACCGCTCTCTTTCTGAGATACATTTTTGCAGCCTCCCCTCCGATGTTCCACCACTAAAAATCGCGCCCTACTTCTTTTTCCGTGCCCCTCCTGCGGCGCATTTTTCCCCTCTGCGGGCCGAGCCCACCGCGCGCTCTTCAAACCGTCCTGGTTACGCCCCGCCCCGCCTACACGTCTCGCCCAATCCAGATCGCATGATGGATCGACCGCGTGTAGCTGAGCGCTGACATCGGCTCTTTCATCGTTCGTCGTGTCTAACCGACGCTCGTGTTCTCGCCTCGATGTACATCTCTGCTCTTTGCTTCTGCTTGTCATTTTTCTGTTCTCGTAATTCCCCTCGTTCTCATGATCCCCTCCACGACTCCTCTTGATCGCTGTCTTCCGACAACTTACCTGTCCATAATGGAGCATATTGGCACCGTACCCCTCCGTTTGATTCATTAGAAGAACAAAAACTCACACAGTTTTGGGATTTGAGCACTTTCAACGAATTATGGAACGATCTCCATGACTTCTTCAAGATTCTCAAGAACAAAAATTTGTGAAGTGAGTGAAACTCTTTCAAAAATATTTTTGCAATGCCATAACAAATACTTCAAATTGCACTTTCTTTAGGTAGGTGTTCACAATGCGATTTAAATCATAACATTTCCAATTCCTCATAATAAAATCTCGACGGCACCAAAAGTTTGCTATTATTATTGAATAGATCCAAATCCAGAGAGATACATGACAAGTTTTATGGTTTATTCTCTATTCCAAGTTCCACCTATCCAGAACAACTGATAAATCCATAATTCTCCTGTTAACACCCGTTCTTCCCCTCCGCAACCATCCTACCCCTCAATTCCTTCCAAATTCCGGCGGAATCAAACCACAACTTTTTATCCGTAGTTGAACTTCTCAACGGAGGCGTGAGTAAAATGCCGCACGTCATACCCTATTAAGTATCCAGTGTAACAAAGCTCAGTCACGGAGGGGATTGTAGGAGTGTTTGAAGTATCGAAGTGGGATTGAATCTACACATCTCTTCGCCCTACCATCGGCAATCAATGCTTCTCCTACGCGGCTTCAGTTGCCGAATATCGTTTTGATGTTTATTAACAGGCCTATGTAAGCGGAGGGGAGTTGTTGAGGGGAAATTTGTTGGATTTAAAGGGGATTTAATTATTCTGTGAAGTCGTACAGTTAATTTCTGCATGGTCTATTCTGGATTACTTCCCCTGTTTGTTGGCATGCTTGGTGAATTGTGCCTTTGTAGGATTATTCCGATCGACAATAAATATCTGATGATGATTGTTGATACTATTCTATTATAGAAACATTATACGGTAGGAAGTATATGATAACATTGAGAATAATTCGAAACTTATTGTTTCAGCAAGTGTACCTAAGCATTGACATTATTGAAAAATATTACTATCTGAATTTGAATCAAGACCAGGTCTACCATATTCAATCCTGGGATATCCCCCGATTTTACAAAAAATTCCCGCATTACCTTTGTTTTTGTATTCGGTAAAATTATTCTTAAAACGGATCCTTCATCTATCATATTTTCAACAAGCATATTTGTCAGTTGTTCTCTTCTGCATGCTCCACTTAGTCCAATTATCATAGCAACTTTTTGAAATGAATATTTATCATCTGATGCTTCCGTTAAAAACTTTGTGACATCTTGTTTAGTAAAAATTTTGGATTTTTTAGCTCTGTAACCTTCTGATTTACATTTTAGTAATGCAACCAGCTGTAGGTACTTGCTAATATCGACGTTTTTCCTTGTTAATAAAATTCTTCTAATCATCGAATAATACAACCATAGAGAAGATGGTTTTCTTTCCAAATAAGCATTCAAAGTATGCCAACGATACTTTTTCATGAGTGATATTCTTGATTTTCCTAGAAGAACACCATTCTTCGTACCGGTTCAACAATTTCATATACACTCCGTGATTTTTACGGCAAAGGGGAGTCCACGATATTTCGCATCATTTCTTCTAAATCAGAAGGCAAACTACCATTTTCAGAATTACTCATTATTATTCAAATTATATTCAATTGTACGTGACAATTGTTTGACAGCAGATAAATAAATATCGCCGTTACAATCTGACGTTGTCAAGGAAATGGCAAAGCACAGCTCACTAACCTACTAATATTCGAAACTACACAAATACTTACTCCTTTAAAATTAGTTGTCATTTGTACATGTCAAAAATTCTGCTTTCAATTTTTCGAGAATGTATGTATGTAAATGCCATCAGATAAAATTTTGTATATAATTACTAAACATAAACAAACATTATGATCCTTATGACATAGGTCAATAACTATTATGTTATTCAATTGATCCATAATTATTTCTAATAGGTATTATATTCTCTGAAGACCTCAACAAACATTCGATATTTTATTACTAACAGAGGTCGTGAACAATAAGTTGAGAATATCATTCAGATGAGTGTTGTAATTTTCGAATTTTGAGCCGAGAATTCGTGGTCAAATTCAATTTTTCGTACAGCTGCTCATCCAGCCGTCCGTAAATAATACGAGAAATCCCGCAAAAAAGCCATAGAGTTTTGAAATGTTTAGGTACGTTCGAGGTCTGAATGCGCCGGACATGTTCATGAATGGGGGAATCCGATCGAATTGAAACATCGACAAACAACGAAAAGTTCCATGTGAAATAATAGTTCATAATGTTTTTGTTACCAATTTTATTTATTTTATTCTTCTTGAGAGTTGTTTGTACAGAATTCAAATTCTATTTTGGGACCTGTTGTACATCATATGTGTACATGTCGTTTTTCTAGAAAAATATATTTTTTATGTGACACCAAATATTTACGTATATTGATGAGGAATAAAGACAAATTTGTGGAATTTTTTTTTTTTTCTAAATCAAAAAATCACGGCTAAAAGGGTTAATAAAAAGAAAATGACATGAAAGTTCATGCGAAATTTCGTGGGGATCGTACCAATAAAAAGTTCTTAAAAAAATTATTTTCGGAAACTTCGGTATCTCAGAAACTAAAGGGTATTCCTAAATTGAAAGTACAAACGAAGAAGAGGATTACTTGAGTCATTTTAAGGAAAAAAAGTTCCATAAACATGGTATTGCAAACGTTTCGTTTTCGAGATACAGGGTGTTAAAGTTTGAATTTTTTTCGAGTTTTTTTCTCATAGTATATACAATTCACAAGATATTCAACTGAAAAAGTTTAATTTAATGTGTCAAAACAAACAATGAATTAATTCACCACAGCTTACTAACTGAATTTTTATGACAATTTGGACTTTTCTGAGGATTTCGAGAGAATCGTTCAAAATTTTCTTTCTCGAAATCGGTACAAGATGCTACAAAACAACAAAAGACCATAAAGTTTAGTATCATATCAAAGCTGTTCGTTAAATTTTTTCAAATGAACAATGGCTCACCAAAAAAAGGCCTGGAGGAAAACAGAGGACTGTGTTCCAGAAAAAATATCACCCTGTAGATTTGCTATCGAAGTTGACATGCAACAAAGTGTAAACTCTCAATTGTAATATCTATGCCAAATTTCAGTTAATTATCTTGCTAAGTGTAGATACTATGAGAAAAAAACTTGAACAAAATTCAAACTTCAACACCCTGTATCTCGAAAACGAACCGTTTGCGACCCCATGTTGATCAGCAGTTTTTTTCTTAAAATTGCTTGAGGAATCTTTCCACTTCGTTTGTACCTCCAATTTCGGAACACTCTGCATACTCCATATCCTGGTGATATTTCGAGTTATGAAGAAATCCAGATTTTTAAGTGTCTCACGTGAAAAGGAAAATGACTTTTTCTGATCTGACGTTGAGAAATTTGATATAGGTATTTTGTGATTCCATCTCTTGAAGTTTATAAAAATGAAATAGCATTATTTGTCACATTGAAGGCCGATTTGATTCACAGAATCTGTGGTTCGTTTTATTACCTTCGGTTCTACAGTGTTACCTCATGTGAAATGTATAAAACTCGAAATTTCTCCTCCATATATCGTTTTCTTCGAAGAAAAGAATTATTATTCGAACAATTCTTATCTGAACTCCCATGATTTGTTGCCGTTAATGAACGAGATAAAACCTGAACAAGCGCCGTTGATCATCTCCGACCCGAAGACAAGCAACGAAACCCATAAAACTGTTGATTCTTCTTTATAACCCAATCAAAAGATAACAACCACCACTCCTCAAATCATACGAACGTGAGTCTCGAGAAAAAACAACCTAACCATCCAGAATTGTTATTGATGGTCATACCACCGCAGCCGCGCCACCAATGTAGCCGGACACGCTACCCCTCGATAATTTCCAAAGGTGTGCGACGTACCACCGAACCGTCCAATCGGGATGCTGCGTCTCGCATGGGCCGGACCGTTTTCTCATTAGAATTCGCCGGTTGGTACCGCCCCTTCGTGATTACACGTCACCTGTGAGTGATTACCTGGATTCTCATCGCCGGAAGTACCCAGATATCTCGGGGAGACCAGATAATCCGGTTTGCGAGAGATGCTGCGCGAAGATTCCGAGAGAGGGGCGTCTAGGTGGTTGTCTAGCTCGGAATCGTACCGGCAAGGATTTCTCTAGGATCCAAAAGCTCGCAACTGAGGTTCTTCGTGAAGCACACGAAGAAATCAGTGTTTGGGCCGAATATAGTTTTCATTTCAGAAGACTTTCATTTGAATTCGACGAATTTTCCTAGCCAGATCAGATCAGGAAAACAGCTTTAAGGCTGAATTTTTCCATATATGTAACCCTTCATATCCTCTATATGTAGACACAAAGTTTCAGCAGGATATGGCGCATAATTTCTGAAATAACGCAGTTTTTATGAACTTCAAGACATGCAATCTGAGAATGCATCAAATTTTTCAATTCCAGATCAGAAAAACTAAATTTTCTTCCCACGTGCAACAGCTTTATAGCTGAATTTTTACATTTAACTCTTCATATCAATACCCCATATGTAGACACAAAGTTTCAGCAGGATATGGCGCATAATTTTCGAATTATGAACTTCAAGAGATGCAATCTAAGAATGCATCAAATTCTTCTATTCCAGATCAGAAAAACTCAATTTTCGTTCCACGCGCAACAGCTTTACTGTTGAATTTTTCCATATAACACTTCATATCAATACCCTATATGTAGACACAATATTTCAGCAGGATATGGCGAATAGTTTCTGTGATATCGCAGTTTTAACGAACTACAAAAGATGCAATCACAGAATATTTCGAATTTTTCCAATTCCAGATCAGAAAAAGTGTATTGTCCGAATATAGTTGCATTTCAGAAGACTGTCATTTGATTTCGACGAATTTCCCTAGCCAGATCAGATCAGGAAAACTCACCTTTCTTTCCACGTGCAACAGCTTTGAAGCTAAATTTTTCCAAATAACTCTTCATATCCATACCCAATATGTGGACACAAAGTTTCAGCAGGATATGGCGCATATATTCTGAAATAACGCAGTTTTTATGAACTTCAAGAGATGCAATCTGAGAATGCATCAAATTTTTCAATTCCAGATCTGAAAAACTCAAATTTCTTTCCACGTGCAACAGCTTCAAAGCTGAATTTTCCCATATAACACTTCATATCAATACCCCATATGTAGACACAATATTTCAGCAGGATATGGCGAATAGTTTCTGTGATATCGCAGTTTTAATGAACTACAAAAGATGCAATCACAGAATATTTCGAATTTTTCCAATTCCAGATCAGAAAAGGTGTATTGTCCGAATATAGTTGCATTTCAGAAGACTGTCATTTGATTTCGACGAATTTCCCTAGCCAGATCAGATCAGGAAAACTCACCTTTCTTTCCACGTGCAACCGCTTTGAAGCTAAATTTTTCCAAATAACTCTTCATATCCATACCCAATATGTAGACACAAAGTTTCAGCAGGATATGGCGCATAATTTCTGAATTAACGTAGTTTTTATGAACTCCAAGAGATGCAATCTAAGAATGCATCAACTTTTTCAATTCCAGATCAGAAAAACTCAATTTTCTTTCCACGTGCAACAGCTTTAAAGCTGAATTTTTCCATATAACACTTCATATCGATGCCCTATATGTAGACACAATATTTCAGCAGGATATGGCGAATAGTTTCTGTGATATCGCAGTTTTAATGAACTACAAAAGATGCAATCACAGAATATTTCGAATTTTTCCAATTCCAGATCAGAAAAAGTGTTTGGGCCGAATTTTGTTTCATTTCAGAAGACTGTCATTTGATTTCGACGAATTTCCCTAGCCAGATCAGATCAGGAAAACTCAATTTTCTTTCCACGTACAACAGCTTCAAAGCAGAATTTTTCCATATAACTCTTCATATCAATACCCCATATGTAGACACAAAGTTTCAGCAGGATATGGCGCATAATTTCTGAATTAACGTAGTTTTTATGAACTCCAAGAGATGCAATCTAAGAATGCATCAAAATTTTCAATTCCAGACCAGAAAAACTCAATTTTCTTTCCACTTGCAACAGCTTCAAAGCTGAATTTTCCATATAACACTTCATATAAATACCCCATATGTAGACACAATATTTCAGCAGGATATGGCGAATAGTTTTTGTGATATCGCAGTTTTAATGAACTACAAAAGATGCAATCACAGAATATTTCGAATTTTTCCAATTCCAGATCAGAAAAAGTGTTTGGGCCGAATAAAGTTTCATTTCAGACGACTTTCATTTGATTTCGATGAATTTCCCTAGCCAGATCAGATCGGGAAAACTCATTTTTTTTCCACGTGCAACAGCTTTAAAGCTGAATTTTCCATATAACTCTTCATATCAATACCCCATATGTAGACAACAAATTTCAGCAGGATATGGCGAGTAGTTTCTGTGATACCGGAGTTTCAATAAACTCCAGAAGATGCAATCACAGAATATTTCGAATTTTTCCAATTCTAGATCAGAAAAAGTGTATTGTCCGAATATAGTTTTATTTCAGAAGACTGTCATTTCATTTCGACGAATTTCCCCAGCCAGATCAGATCAGGAAAACTCAATTTTCTTTCTACGTGCAACAGCTTCAAAGCTGAATTTCTCCAAATAACTGTTCATATCCATACTCAATATGTAGACACAAAGTTTCAGCAGGATATGGAGTATAATTTCTGAAATGACGTAGTTTGTATGAACTTCAAGAAATGCAATCTGAGAATGCCTCAAATTTTTCAATTCCAGGTCAGAGAAACTCAACTTTCTTTCCACGTGCAACAGCTTTGAAGCTGAATTTTTCCATATAACTCTTCATATCAATACTCCATATGTAGACACAATATTTCAGCAGGATATGGCGAATAGTTTTTGTGATGTCGCAGTTTTAATGAACTACAAAAGATGCAATCATAGAATATTTCGAATTTTTCCAATTCCAGATCAGAAAAAGTGTTAGGCCGAATATAGTTGCATTTCAGAAGACTGTCATTTCATTTCAACGAATTTCCCTAGCCAGATCAGATCAGGAAAACTCAATTTTCTTTCCACGTGCAACAGCTTCAAAGCAAAATTTTTCCAAATAACTCTTCATATCCATAATCAATATCTAGAAACAAAGTTTTAGCTGGATATGGCGCATAATTTCTGAAATAACGCAGTTTTCATAAACTTCAAGAGATGCAATCTGAGAATGCATCAAATTTTTCAATTTCAGATTAGAAAAACTCAATTTTATTACCACGTGCAACAGCTTCAAAGCTGAATTTTTCATTTAATTCTTCATATCAATACCCCATATGTAGACACAATATTTCAGCAGGATATGACGAATAGTTTCTGTGATACTGCATTTTTAATGAACTACAAAAGATGCAATCACAGAATATTTCGATTTTTTCCAATTCCAGATCAGAAAAAGTGTTTGGGCCGAATATAGTTTCATTTCAGAAGGCTCTCATTTGATTTCGACGAATTTCCCTAGCCAGATCAGATCAGGAAAACTCAATTTTCTTTCCACGTACAATAGCTTCAAAGCTGAATTTTTCCATATAACTCTTCATATCAATACCCCATATGTAGACACAAAGTTTCAGCAGGACATGGCGCATAATTTCTGAAATAACGCAGTTTTTATAAACTTCAAGAGATGCAATCTAAGAATGCATCAAATTTTTCAATTCCAGATCAGAAAAACTCAATTTTCTTTCCACGTGCAATAGCTTCAAAGCTGAATTTTTCATTTAATTCTCCATATCAATACCCCATATGTAGACACAAAATTTCAGCAGGATATGACGAATAGTTGCTGTGATACTGCAGTTTTAATGAACTCCAAAAGATGCAATCACAGAATATTTCGATTTTTTCCAATTCCAGATCAGAAAAAGTGTTTGGGCCGAATATAGTTTCATTTCAGACGACTTTCATTCGATTTCGACGAATTTCCCTAGCCTAGGTGACCTGAAATGGTGACCACATCGAGGTCCACCCCCCCTCCCTGTCCAAACAAAGAACGGCCGCTGAAATTTCCCCCGACGCCCCGTGTATAACTTAATTTACATTCATTTCCCAGGCCGGCCTTAATGAAAATCCTCCGGATAATGTTGAACAAAAACTCGTAAAGGTGGCAGAAGTCGACATTATTAACTTCAGCATTCCATAAACTGGAACAAATTCATAAGCAAAACAGTAAAACGGGAAGAGGGCAACTTTTGATTTATTCCCCGAGAGTCCCAGTCGCGACAATTCTCTCCCGGAGAGATCCGGGACGCGGCAGGAACACGGGGGAAGGGTTGGATTTTATTAAAACAACTTGTTAATTCAAAGCGTCTACTGTTCCGAACTTTGCGCCGAGACATATTGCTATAGTGCGAAACTTGGAGCGGCTTTACGTTCAACTTGTTGAGAAATGCCCGCAGGGGGGTGGGGGTTGTGACTTGCAGAGACGTATCGAAGGGTCGGAGGGGTGTATCTTGAACTGTTACGAGGAATAATAATCTGAATTCAAATTTATTAATAAAAATTTGATAAGCACTGGAATTAAGTTAGGGACTTTTGCGCGCTTGTTTGAATTCATCGCCACATCGTTCACCAATTCGGATGATTCGAAATTATCGAAAATGCAGGAAAATGCTTTGAAATAATCGAAAGGAGACGAATTCACCAAGTTTTCATTTTTGAATACGTTTATTTCACGATATTTTCGTTTGAAATTTGAGATGTCATATTTTGACGAATTTCACGTGAAATTGAGGAAACCGGAAGAAAATACATGTTTCGAAGCATTGAAAATCATCAATCGAAGTGTAGATAACTGAAATGTTGTTTAGTGAAAAATCTATGATCATTTTTATTTGACATGAGATGACACTGTAAAAAGACTATCGAATCAAAAACGTCAACGTCAATGTGAAAAATAATATTTTTTCATAAAATCGACACTATGAATATTTCAACAAGAGATCATAAAAACTCAATATTTTTTTGCAATCACAGTGTATATCGAATTTACAGTCCAGATCAAAAAAACACAATTTTCTTTCCACGTGCAACAGCTGTAAAACTGAATTTTTCCATGTAACTCTTCATATCGATACCCCATATGTAGAAACAAAATTTCAGCGGGATATGGCGAAAATTTTCTGAAATACCGCAGTTTTCATGAACTTCAAGAGATGCAATCACAGCATACATCGAATTTTTCAATGCCAGATCAGGCAAACTCAATTTTCTTTCCAGTGCAACACCTCTCAAGCTGAATTTTTCCATGTAACTCTTCCTATCGATACCCCATATGTAGACACAAAATAGTAGGATATGGCGAAAAGTTACTGAAATACCACACTTTTTATGAACTTCAAGAGATGCAATCACAGTCCAAATAGAATTTTTACAGTCCAGATCAGAAAAAAACCATTTTTTTCCACGTGCAACAGCTGTGAAACTGAATTTTTTTATGTAATTCTTCATATCGATACCACATATGTAAGAACAAAATTTCAGCAGGATATAGCGAATAGTTTCTGAAAAACCGCAGTTTCTATGAACTTCAAGAGATGCAATCACAGAAAACATCAAATTTTTCAATTTCAGATCAGAAATAAACAATTTTCTTTCCACCTCTAGAGCTGAATTTTTCCATATAACTCTTCATATCCATATCCCATATGTAGACACAAAATTTCAGAAGGATATGGCGAATAGTTCCTGAAGTTCCGAAGTTTTTATGAACTTCAAGAGATTCAATCACAGAATACATCAAATTTTTCAGATCCAGATCAGGAAAACTAATTTTTTTTTCACGTACAACAGCTTCAAAGCTGAATTTCCATATAACTCTTCATATCGATACCTCATATGTAGACACAAAATTTCAGCAGGATATGGCGAATAGTTTCTGAGATACCGCAGTTTTCATGAACTTCAAGAGATGCAATTACAGAATACATCAAATTTTCAATTTCCAGTTCAGAAAAACACAATTTTCTTTTCACGTGCAGCAGCTGTAAAGCTGAATATTTCCATATAACTCCCCATATGTAGACACAATGTTTCAGCAGGATATGGCGCATAGTTTCTGAATAACCGCAGTTTTTATGAACTTTTCAATTCCAGATCAGAAAAAGTCAATTTTCTTTTCACGTGCAACAGCTTTAGAGCTGAATTTTTCCTTCATATCGATTCCCCATATGTAGATACAACTTTTCTGCGGAATAGGCGAATAGTTCTCGAGATACCGCAGTTTTTATAAACTTTAAGTTTAAAATTTTTTTTGTTCCTTAAGTGATACGAAATTTCACAATAACCTTTGTCTCGTTATCTGAAAAAAAGTTTCAATTCGATCGAATCGGAATTTTTTGATTATATAATACCTTTCAATACCCCATATTGAGACTCCAAAAAATGTAAGTATGAAATGGCGAAATGTTTCTCAAACAGGTCTTGAAAATTTATTTTTTTCGTGTTCTTTAAGCAATATGTAATTCCACGAGAACCTTTGTGTCGTTATCTGAAGAAAAGTTTCAATTCGATTACATATTGTGAAAAAACCAGATAGCTATATCTACGAAACCATTCGGCGGATTTAGGTCATCTCCCAAACTCAACTGGCGCATTCAGACCTCACACCCTGACATTTTCAAAACTTTGGATAATTTGGCAAAATGATAACGCTCTTGTTCATAGCGCATAACTGAAGAGTAAAAGTTTATAAGGCGAATATTCGATTTTTGCCGCAACTGTTTTCCAAGAAAATAATTTTTTTTGGATTACAAGAAAAAAGTTGCTATGTGTTACTTTCAAATAGCTCAAGAAACGTATATTACATGTGAGAAAATTCATTTTATTCAAACAACCCTTCAACCCCTTCAGATTCGGCCCTGGGAAATCACGACTGCGACAGAAGCCGAAGCCCCTCCCAACCACCTCCCCCTTCACAATAAGTTACGCTAATTAATATACATCAACGCATAACGTATTAATTAAATAGGAGCTAATAATGATCGAACCAAGTGGGGCTTCACTAGAGAAGAATTAGCCGTCTTAGAACTTTGTCATTGAGCAGTTCGGCTCAAAGTGCTCTGGCAGTACATCAATCACTGTTTCAATTTTATGCCGAGTTATATTAATTAATGTTGTGAGATGGAAATTATGTCGGGCAGCGAGAAAGCATTGAATGCAATCAATTACGTCAGAGTGTGTTAGCTCGTGAAAATTAGATTGGGATGGGGTTATGGGAGATTCGAAGATGGAGCTTGAACTTTTGAAAGATAATATTTGTTGATAATTTTCATGGTTTTATTTCACATTCAATAACCTACCTTCATTTAGCATAACGGATACAGCACATTACACATGTTCAACTCAGATGACAGTACGCGCCTGATGAAACAGGATGTCGTAATAAAGTGGTTCGCTCAAGTGCCCACAACGCGAAGAAACAGGAAAGAGTGACGAATCAACCCGAAGATTCGCCACAACGATAACGAAACTCAGCTTAACCGCACAATCAAATTTATGGTGGTAGTGGTGTCATGTACGCATCGTGATTAGTTGAACTGTTTTGAATTTTAAATACTGGTGGGACATTCACAGGTGAGATCGGCTTCTAAATCAAGATGGGGAGATATGGGCAATTGCAGATTGTCGCTCGGTGGATGTGTAGGTACCTACTCAGCTAAATGGACGTTTTGTTATGTTGAATTATTCCTAATGAGGATTTGAGTTTTTATGGATGATGGATATCTTTGGACGTACGTGTTTCCGTGTTTCTCTCAACTCCACCTTGAAAGCCGAACGGATTTTTTAGTGCAGATTGTTTAAAGAATAAAATATTGGTTGTCTATCTTAAGTTTTCAATTAAAGTAATGAAACAAGAAGAAATTGTTCTAGAAAGACTAATAAAGCAAGCCAACACACCCATAGAACATCAAATTTATCCTTTGCATCTGTAGACCGGTTTTGCAGGATAAATTGTGGCAAACAAGCTACCCAAGCAACAGATCGTGACGGCGATCAGAGAAAATTTCTCTACTCACGCCACCTGTCCGCCGCAGGAGTAACTGATTACAATCTATGAAGGTCCGTGTAAAGATTCCTTGGCTCCCCTGACAAAAACCAACAATTAACCAAACCGTAAACATTACGGCATAGTAGTCACATGTGGAAATACGGGTTTGAGCTACAATCTTATTCGTCGTGAATAATTGACTAGAATTATATATTGGTTGTCTATTTGAAGTTTTCAATTACAGTAATACAGCATTTTTTTCTAGATTGTTTTTGAACATCTGAACGCAGAAAGATGACATTTTTAGGGATCCTCGAGATATGCATTTGACTTCTGACTAGTTTCACTGATCATATTCTTATATGAAGCATCGGTGGTTCAGTGGTAGAATGCTCGCCTGCCACGCGGGCGGCCCGGGTTCGATTCCCGGCCGATGCAGATTGTTTTTGAATCCGGAAAAACGACATTTTTAGGGATCCTCGAGACTTTTTGACTTTTGGCTCGTTTCACTAATCAAATTCACATATGAAGCATCGGTGGTTCAGTGGTAGAATGCTCGCCTGCCACGCGGGCGGCCCGGGTTAGATTCCCGGCCGATGCAGATTGTTTTTGAATCCGGAAAAACGACATTTTTAGGGATCCTCGAGACTTTTTGACTTTTGGCTCGTTTCACTAATCTACATCACATATGAAGCATCGGTGGTTCAGTGGTAGAATGCTCGCCTGCCACGCGGGCGGCCCGGGTTCGATTCCCGGCCGATGCAGATTGTTTTTGAATCCGGAAAAACGACATTTTTAGGGATCCTCGAGACTTTTTGACTTTTGGCTCGTTTCACTAATCTACATCACATATGAAGCATCGGTGGTTCAGTGGTAGAATGCTCGCCTGCCACGCGGGCGGCCCGGGTTCGATTCCCGGCCGATGCAGATTGTTTTTGAATCCGGAAAAACGACATTTTTAGGGATCCTCGAGACTTTCTGACTTTTGGCTCGTTTCACTAATCTACATCACATATGAAGCATCGGTGGTTCAGTGGTAGAATGCTCGCCTGCCACGCGGGCGGCCCGGGTTCGATTCCCGGCCGATGCAGATTGTTTTTGAATCCGGAAAAACGACATTTTTAGGGATCCTCGAGACTTTTTGACTTTTGGCTCGTTTCACTAATCTACATCACATATGAAGCATCGGTGGTTCAGTGGTAGAATGCTCGCCTGCCACGCGGGCGGCCCGGGTTAGATTCCCGGCCGATGCAGATTGTTTTTGAATCCGGAAAAACGGCATTTTTAGGGATCCTCGAGACTTTTTGACTTTTGGCTCGTTTCACTAATCTACATCACATATGAAGCATCGGTGGTTCAGTGGTAGAATGCTCGCCTGCCACGCGGGCGGCCCGGGTTCGATTCCCGGCCGATGCAGATTGTTTTTGAATCCGGAAAAACGACATTTTTAGGGATCCTCGAGACTTTTTGACTTTTGGCTCGTTTCACTAATCTACATCACATATGAAGCATCGGTGGTTCAGTGGTAGAATGCTCGCCTGCCACGCGGGCGGCCCGGGTTAGATTCCCGGCCGATGCAGATTGTTTTTGAATCCGGAAAAACGACATTTTTAGGGATCCTCGAGACTTTTTGACTTTTGGCTCGTTTCACTAATCTACATCACATATGAAGCATCGGTGGTTCAGTGGTAGAATGCTCGCCTGCCACGCGGGCGGCCCGGGTTCGATTCCCGGCCGATGCAGATTGTTTTTGAATCCGGAAAAACGACATTTTTAGGGATCCTCGAGACTTTTTGACTTTTGGCTCGTTTCACTAATCTACATCACATATGAAGCATCGGTGGTTCAGTGGTAGAATGCTCGCCTGCCACGCGGGCGGCCCGGGTTAGATTCCCGGCCGATGCAGATTGTTTTTGAATCCGGAAAAACGACATTTTTAGGGATCCTCGAGACTTTTTGACTTTTGGCTCGTTTCACTAATCTACATCACATATGAAGCATCGGTGGTTCAGTGGTAGAATGCTCGCCTGCCACGCGGGCGGCCCGGGTTCGATTCCCGGCCGATGCAGATTGTTTTTGAATCCGGAAAAACGACATTTTTAGGGATCCTCGAGACTTTCTGACTTTTGGCTCGTTTCACTAATCTACATCACATATGAAGCATCGGTGGTTCAGTGGTAGAATGCTCGCCTGCCACGCGGGCGGCCCGGGTTAGATTCCCGGCCGATGCAGATTGTTTTTGAATCCGGAAAAACGACATTTTTAGGGATCCTCGAGACTTTCTGACTTTTGGCTCGTTTCACTAATCTACATCACATATGAAGCATCGGTGGTTCAGTGGTAGAATGCTCGCCTGCCACGCGGGCGGCCCGGGTTCGATTCCCGGCCGATGCAGATTGTTTTTAAATAATTGAATAATGTTTTTGACTTTTTTCCCATTTTGATAACCCAAATCCACATCGAAGATAAAATTCTTGACTGGTCGCGAAAATGGTTTGCGACCACCCTCGGGTGAAGTTACGGTGAATAGAGTACTCACTACTCACCCCAAAAAAGTGCTGACAGAATCCCAGCGAATTACGACGAGTTGCCACTGAAATAGGGTTGAAGGAGAGGACAAAGAGGATAAACACTATTTCGGCACAGATACGGAGTTATCACTCTTGATGAAGCTAAAGGGCACCTAACTCAAAGTTGCTCAACTGGTGCTATCAGAAGACACAAAGCTGCTTTGAAAAACGGCGAAAAAGATGATCAGACGAATCCGGTTTGACCGAACATGCGATGATATTTAACAGAAGACGAACAAGGCGTTAATTTAGAAGAAATTTAGAAATTTTTGTCAATCACTTGCGAATTAATGATGAATTCTCACTTATCGCCAGACAGTTATGTAGACCTCGGATTCCGAGCGCAAGAACACTACACAGGTGGTCGTTTACGTTCACGACGCAATAATTCTGTTCAACAGGAATGCACTCGCCATAATAGCAATAATTGTGAACATGTAATAATTTGCTCTGGGATGTTGATGAAACGAAAAAAACTTATTATTCTCTCCATCATGAAGTCAGTGAACCATAAAACAGCAAAAAAGCACCTTATATTATATAATATACCTACCATGTCCACCTGACATTAAATACATATTTGCCAACAAGCCACTTTCATAACTCTCGGTCAACTTACGACTCTCTGCAGAGAAAAGCCAAAGTCCAAAACACAATCTTTCATGTCCATCCCATCCGTACATGTGTATATTCTTGGCGGCAACCAGAAATGGCTGACAACAGTACGCTGGCAGTTCGCATCTCAAATCAACCGTACAATATGATTCATTTGTCGCGTGTGTAAACACAAGATGTAATCTATTTATCTTCTAAATGAGGCAAATATTGCCTTTGTTGAAACTATTCAAGACGACATTCGGAGTCGCCGCTTTGGTCGGCGAGCTGGCGGTATAATGACTGAACATATATGCCTTTCTATTAGAGGATTAGTTTTTTAGAAGTTAAAATATTAGAGTTGTTCCATCAAAGAAGGTACTACGCATGCTTGCATCTATCAGGTTTGGTAATCGAAAAATCTAATTCCGATTTGTCACTTAATTTTTCCTCCTCTGCTTTGTTTAACACTGCATTGTCATCTTCGACAATTACTCGAAGACACCTTATGATTATCATTTACGCCAGTTACCAACAAAGCGAAGAGATTATAGTACAAAAATAATTATTCAATACACGAAGTGAAGTAACAACTGAAACAGATAAATTCTCCCAAATGGCAAGATGACCTACGCCAAACCTATTCTCATTTGACACACAAAATTAATGGCCATGAAAACAACGGAACTTAGCATGAAATGAATCTGTGGTCTCCTTGTGGACGAACCAGTGGTGTGTCGTTCTTGTTTGTGCGAACTATATCAGAAGAGTTTCACATAAGCCTATCACTCAAAATTTTCCAGGATATACAACAGGAATTCGGTTACTTCAACAGGAAATTCCCCCTATATAAGAGACGTTGATTTTACGTGACAATTCCGGTCGTTTAATTCCTCTAGACATAACAAGTTTTACAGTAGTTGATGCAACCAAACTGCAGTTTGTCATTTCAACAAGAAAATAATACTGCGACGAAAACCGGAATATGCGTGACTACTCACAGGAATTTCCTGTTTAATAAACAAACTAGATAGTTGTATTCAAAGCTTCAAACTCCAGTATCTACAAGAATTTCCAGTAATGAACACTAAACTAAAAGAGGAATTACTTTACCTATAACGCCACTGTAGTATCGATTTAACAGAACTATCGTTCATATATTACAGTACTTAGTACTAGTTAGTTGTATTCGAAGCTTATAACCTGAGATTTTGCAGGAATTTTCTGTAGTATAGTGCATTCTATCTAAAGATGAAGAGTGACTTCGCGAATAGGTGTTTGGAATGGGGAGAAATTATATAATATTATATTCATTTTAGAGTATCTTTACATTATTTCAAAGAATTAGAGGGACATTTGTTGAGAAATAGTATTGAGAGACTCCATAATAAATAAAAAGAAATTTTTTTCCCCGATTCCGGACTCATCAGCGAATTTGATGACAGAATTACTGTCTTCAAATGCTCACACCTTTTCTGTCGCTTTTCAATCCATTAATAATAATAATAATAATATCTTTATTTCCACATTATGTATTTTACAAGGTGATCTTTCCATTCTTTGTATTGTATATGTGAAGAAAGGTGGAGTACAGTAATGCACAAGCAAATTCTTTTCAAGTCAACACTAACAGAAAGAAAAGAGAAAAAAACAAAGAAAAAGAGACTCTTATTCTAAATTTCTTAGTTTTATATGGCGCTCTGTGTTCACTATTCAACTCTACATACACAAGGAGACAGTGCAATCATCAAAATGAAACTGTTTTACCATCCAGTCACACAATATACAATAAGAAATAGATACGAAGGATGTTAATGTTTAGTTTGCTCATTTAGGAAGAGTACATGGTTTTAATTTTTTTCAAGTTTAGGGATTTGATATGAGGAGGAAGTGAATTATATTGAAATGCAATGCTATATGTGAAGCTCCACTCGAACATTGTCGTCCTATATATGGGAGATATCTTTTGAGTTTTGTCGATTCGGTGGCGCCCTCTGTTTAGCGGTACGGTAAATGTTGGGCCGTCGGTGCAAATCGATACAGATCTATTCTTACTTCATTCCTCTGATCTGATCTAACCTGACTTTAACCTCTCTTTTCCGGTTAAACCCCTATTTCTTCCTACACTATGTTTCTTAATCATATACTAACCCTCTTCTTTTTTTTGTATTTCCTAGGGAAAGTTATTCAAGAGTCAGTATCAATCGTAGATCGAAAATATTCAATGCTAGATAGGAGGCCAAAAATGCTGAAAATTATAAAATCGCTGTTTCATCATGTTCGTTCCTTCGTCGGAAACCGATATTTTATTCTAAACAACTTCAACCATATGGTACAACATAGATTGAATGTTAGCTAAACAAGATTTATTCCGGTAAAATAATCTGAATTTCTGTGAGAAATACCAAACATTCCTGTTGAACTTAATGTGTCCACACTGTTAGTCGTACAAATATTGTTGGGTTATACTTACAAAATTATTATATTTTACTAGATACTCCTGTAACATTTACGGAAATATTCCTTTTGAATTAAAAGTTCCTGATCACTGCTAAACTTACCGTTTTTCCTGTTCATGGACTCAAGTCACTTCCACCGAAATCGGCATTTTAGATTGCAAGTACAGATTGCTCTCAGAACGGCCTTTTTGAGCGCTCATACTACTTACACGAAGGCTATATCATTTCGTCACGATGTCTGTATTTTTCGAATTTCGAGCTGAAAATGGTCTCAAACGACTAAGTTCGACTCACTGATGATGAATCCGTCGAAAAATTCGAGTCTGTCCGTCCGTATACACGATAACTCTCGAACGGAATGTCCTAGAAACTTGAAATTTTCAGGTTAGGTTCGAATCTCGAATGCCGCGGTTGAGTTCTATATTGGGCAAAATTCGCCCAGGGGTTCCGTAAATATGGCCGTCCGAAATTTTGTTTTTCTGATTACTTCGAAACTACTGATTCGATCGAAGTGAAATTTTGCACTCAGATGGATAATTACGTACTTAAGCTACATGCAGAATTTTGTCCAGCTCACATGACCAGAACCATAGAAACCATAAAAAATTATAACTTTGTAATGGAAAGGCCTAGGGACTTGAAATTTTCAGGATAGGTGTGGATCGTGAATGTAGCGTTCACGTGTATCAATGAGCAAAATTAGACTAGGGGTTCAGTAAATATGGCCGTTTGAAATTCAGTTTTCTTGATAATTTCAAAATTATGGATTTGATCGTGACGAAATTTTGTATTTCAGTTGAGAATGATATATTCGAGCTACATTTTTTCCAGATCGCATGATCAGGACCATAGAAAATTATAACTTTCGAACGAAAAGGCCTAGGGACTTGAAATTTTCAGGATAGGTTCGGATCGCGAATTTCGCGATCACTTTCATCAATGAGCCAAATTAGACTAGGGGTTCCGTAAATATTGCCGTTCAAACTATATTTTTTCTGATAATTTCGATAATACTTATTGGATTGAAATGAAATTTCGCACATATATGAAGAATAATGTATAATTTTGTCCAGATCGCATTACCATTTTTTGTTGTGATAACAATAGTTGCGTTTAAAAAACAGGCAATTATTTGAGCGGAAATTCCCAGGATTCGTTTTTTTCAGTGTATAAGTGAGTGAAATGTCCGATAGCACCAGAACACGATGTTGAAGCACAAAAACTTGGTAACCATAGAGTCAAAACTGATTGATGACTTGGATTCATTGTTTTGACGCCAACATAAATGCTCCACAAGTCAGTATAACGCAATAGCAATAAATTCAGAAGTGCGTCGAATTGTCGTTTCTAACCCCCATAATTCCTTTTTTTACAACTGATAGACGCGCCACTGTACATTGTACATCTCAACTCGGAATCCTCAACTGCAGCGGGAACGTACAAATGTCATCTTTTTATTTTAATTGCCCGACATAAATTAAGACATCACGCAGTCAGCTGCCTGCCCAAATTTATCGGTCCCGGACAATTTCTACGTTGGTACACATTTTTTTTTCTCGTCCCTCGAACATGTGCTCGGGTATTTTCCGAGGGGGTTCGAAACGAGTGAAATTCTTGTCCGTTTTTTTCCTCAGCTTTTTTCCCGCGGCGTGGCGGATTGAAACATTCGTATAAACAAGCGGCTAGAGTTCGTGTGGCGACAGAATTATGAGGTACGCAGTCGGTGAGCTATGGAAGTGGCGGATATCTCCGTCCTCGAGGTCCAGGATGTGCAGCGACGGATTCTGTTGGGAATTCGGCCAGCAAGAATATTTCCGGGTGCGAAATTTTCCTGGATTTTCGATGGAATTGAAAAACCAAAAGTAACCATAGATTTCCTCTGAGGAAAGCAAATAGATGCGAACACATTTTTAGATGAACTTTTTGTCTCAGAATCAGTCGAAGAATATTTTGTTAGATTGGAAATCAGAAGAAAGAGCTCTACCGATTGGGAATGTAAAATACAGGACGTTCCATTCGAAAAATACCAACTCATATAAAATTTTTAGGTTAACGATGCTTCTTTGCATTTTCTAGTACTGAATTCTGAATGCTCATAAAAAACACTTCATATTTGCCCATTTAAACGTTTTTTCCGTCGACCATAGAATAAAAGCTCATTTTAACGCACTCGAAATCATCCATTAATGACCCCTATTAATGCATGATTATCATGGCAACCGAACATAAAATATTCAGTCGGAGCATAGATGCATCTATGTCGGAGCACGATCGAGCTGTCAAATTTATTTATTCGCTTTTGATCAGAATCTGATTTTATCCGTTATGCTACTACATAATGAATAACGAAGAAAATATCCCTTTGACATCGCCGGATGTGACAAAAACTGCTGAAGCAGCAACTTTGAGTCTGCTCCCTGAAAAGAGCCGCCATTTATATGAGAAAACCTATGCTGAATTCAGATCTTGGTGCAAGGACAAGAAGGTTCGGAACTTTACGGAAACGGTTTTGTTGGCATACTTTACGGGTATTGCAGAAAAGGGGCATCTAGCAAGTTTATGGCCAAAATATTCGATGCTGAAATCAACACTAAATGTGAAAGACAATACTGATATAAGCAGATACCACAAACTGGTGATGTTTATTAAACGGAAAAGAGAAGAATATATCTCAAAAAAACCAAAAGTTCTCGAAAAAGAACATGTGAGAGAGCTCATAGCGAATGCTCCTGATAGTGTTTTCTTGATGTCGAAGGTAAAAATAAAACTCAATTGAATCGTTATTCCAACTTATTCTCATTATCTAGTTATAGTGAAATAACTATCATTGTTTGATTTGTAGGTCGCTTTGATATTCGGACTAGCGGGTGCATTGAGAAAAGATGAATTGTTAAGGTTGCAGAGAAAGGATGTACAAGATATGGGATCGAAATTTTTGGTGCCAGTGAATTCATCGAAAACACATTCGAACAGAATATTCACTGTGGTGGATAATGATGAGCATGCACTTTTAAACATAATAAAGAGATATATATCCTTGAGGCCAGCTCACACTCCACACGAAAGATTTTTCGTTTTTTATAAGAACTATAAATGCTCAACACAACCAGTTGGAATTAATACATTTTCTAAAGTACCGTCAATGATTGCAAACTTTCTTAAATTAGAGCAACCACATTTGTATACAGGACACTGTTTTCGGCGTTCTTCTGCGTCCATTCTTTCTGACAGTGGTGCAGATTTTTCAGCCATCAAAAGACTTGGTGGTTGGAAATCAACTTCTGTTGCAGAAGGGTATATTGAAAACTCCATTCAGAATAAAATAGAAACTGCAGAAAAAATGTTATGTCATAATAGTTCCAAAGTAAATAATGCTTCAACCTCCACTTCATCCACACGTTCCTTATCGGACATTATAGGAAATGAAATAAATGTGAACTATTCAGAATGTCACATCATGTCCAATATTCCCTCTATGAATTTTTCGAATTGTTTTATAGGAAGCATAAATATTAATATGTATTTCGAAATGAACATAGAAATTTGTATTACGTCAAATTTGTATATCATGCAAAATAAAAATTGATTTCGATCCAGAATTCATATTCAATTCCTGATGCGGTCGACGGAAAAATCTTGTGATCAACTCGTTTCGACTATTAATCGCTGTCATTGATAAACTAGTTGATTAAATAACTATTGCAAGACCTTTATTTACTGAGATAGCTATTGAGTAAAATATAAACAATCACCCTGTACACCCTCAATTAACAGTTTAACACCCTCAACACATCTCAGCAAAGAAAAATATTCTCCTAGGAGTGTTTTCCCACCTCCAGCTCTCGTCAACGTCACCTGAGTGCATCCCTGTGAGAAAGCCCAGCGGGATCGCCATCAGCTTCATAAATATGTATGCCCTAGAAAATTATACGTGTAGATGTGCGATAGATATCAATATGCATGTAAACATTCTGCGCCCCATGTTTGAACTGAATTATTAGGCTCCTAGATCTGCATGTATCATTCCGAAACGCGCTGTCTGATTATACCCTTTTCCCATCTTGAACAGGAATTGTTGGACGGAACCTAGGACATCATGAAAACGGAATTCCGAGTGTGAAAAGGTCCACAGATATTTTCTTCTTCTTCCAACTTTTTGATCTAGTCGAAAGTTCAAATGTCTGGTGTCAATCAATCATGGATATAAGTGTGAGGGATTATGCTGGAAATTCCTGATGTTCGTGGAGGGAACACAAACCTGCCTGATGCAAAATCCACGATATAGGCGGAATGTATAACCGTATCGTACCGTTGAATCGGTCATAATGACATATTGTTGTGTGCATTATCACAAGCGATGGCAAAATTTCAACGCTTACGACGAATGTAACGAGTTAATTGAAATAAAGTGCTACACGTTTCTAGAATTGCACAAATGCAATATGTTGGCACGCCGGCTGACACTTGTCTGCATATAATTTGCGCTGTAACGGAGATATGTACTGGTTGTTTGTCGAATAAGCTTGATAATTTCATGAAATTTCGCATAAAAATAATGTTTTTTGAGTGTTCGTACTACTTACACGAGGGCTATATCATTTCGTCACGATGTCTGTATTTTTCGAATTTTTAGCCGAAAATGGTCTCAATCGACTATGTTCGACCCACTGATGACGAATCCGTCGGAAAATTCGAGTCTGTCTGTCCGGCCGTCCGTAAGCACGATAACTCTCGAACGGATAAACCTAGAGACTTGAAATTTTCAGTGTAGGTTCAGATCCCAAATGCCTCGGTTGAGTTCGTTAATGGGCAGAATTCCACCAGGGGTTCCGTAAATATGGCCGTTCAAAATTTTGTTCCCCTGATTACTTCGAAACTACAGTTTCGATCAAGATGAAACTTTGCACTCAAATGGAGAATGAGGTGTTCAAGCTACATGTGAAATTTTGTCCAGAGCGCATGACCAGAACCATAGAAACCATAGGAAATTGTAACTTTTGAACGGTAACGCCTAGGGACTTGAAATTTTCAGGATAGGTGAGGTTCTGGAATGTCGTGATCTATGAGCAAAATTGTACTAGGGGTTCCGTAAATATGGTCGTTCGAAAGTTTGTTTTCTCGATAATTTCGAAACTACGGATTCGATCGAGGTGAAATTTTGTATTTTAATCGAGAATGATATATTAAAGCAATATTTTGTTCAGATCTCATGACCAGAACCATAGAGACCATAGAAAATTGTAACTTTTGAACGGAAAGGCCTAGGAACTTGAAATTTTCAGGGTCGGTTTGGATCGCGAATATCGCAGTCACGTTCGTCAAAGAGCAAAATTAGACTAGGGGTTCCGTAAATATGGCCGTTCAAAATATTTTTTTTCTGATAGTTTCGAAACTACTGATCGGATTAGAATGAAATTTTGCACCTAGCTGAGGAATAATGTATTCAAACTACGTGCAAAATGTTGTCCAGATCGCATCACCAAGACCACAGATACGAAAATTCTAGCGAATCATAGAAAAAAAAAATGGTCACCTAAAGCACTGACGTGAAGTCTGCAGTCTCGCCTTAGTTTGAAATTTTTTTCGATAGATGTCAAAAAAATTTTCAATTTGTTTCTAAAACTGGAAAATGCGAATCTACCTACAAGGTGGATGAAAGAGCGGTCAAAAGCTCCTAAGTTCACGGCAGTGCTTTTCATCAATTTTTCACCTTAATTCACTTATTTCGACAATTTTTTGCTGCATCAAATTCGATTACATTTTCGGTCGAACCTTGGAATGAACGGAAATCGAACGAACTCAAATCGGTTCGAAATTCTATCAAAATTGAGGAGTTTTTTCTGATCTTGGTGGCTCTGCCGAGATTTCTAATTGTTTATCACCTCACCCCAAAAAAAAATTCGGAAATTTTCCTGGTTGCCATGGCAACGACTCAAAATAAAAACAACTTGATGGGTTTGAAGCAGGGGCGTGAAATTTTTAATTCAATAATTATTATAAATGCGGATGCGATTTCAAAGTGGGATGAATACTCATAAAAATAGTTTGAGATTTGAGATCATATATCGATATCTTCACCGTTTCTTTCGGTCGATCGACCGTGACAACAGGAAGACCGAAAGGGACGATCCATCGATCACCGCCTCCGTCAAGGAATGGTCCCGGTTGAATTTATTCAGAAAACAAAGTGAAGCAAGCTGTCATTACTCAGCCAGACGGTACGTGACTGTATAAACAGATGGGGTTATAAATTCGACAATTTCTTAATGACGATGGGAGTAAAATATGCGTTGTTTACATCTTTCAAGACGCGGTTCCCGATTCATTTTTCATTTGTCGCCTCGTAAGTGACTCGGATTTGTTAAATATGTTGACGTAAATTGACTTGTGTATTCTTAGATGCCGAGAGAAATTATGCGCGGCATGGTGTTGGGATTGTTGGGAAATAGGTGGATGTGCAGTCGAAGAGAGGAGCACGCAACAATATTGCGTGAACGAATTACGAAGAAAACATTTTATCGCGAATTGTTACGGAGAAATAGTTATTTAATCAACTAGTTTATTAATGACAGGGATTAATGGTCGAAATATTTAAACATTAATCGCTGAATTAATAAACGAGTTGATTACCGAACGAGATGTTTCCGTCGACCTCATCAGGAATTGAATATAAATTCTGGATCGAAACCAATTTTTATTTCGCATGATATACAAATTTGACGTAATACAAATTTCTATGTTCATTTCGATATATTAATATTTATGCTTCCTATAGAACAATTCGAAAAATTCATAGAGGGAATATTGGACATGTTGTGACATTCTGAATAGTTTACATTTATTTCATTTCCTATAATGTCCGATAAGGAACGTATGGATGAAGTGGAGGTTGAAGCATTATTTACTTTGGAACTATTATGACATAAAATTTTTTCTGCAGTTTCTATTTTATTCTGAATGGAGTTTTCAATATACCCTTCTGCAACAGAAGTTGATATCCAACCACCAAGTCTTTTGATGGCTGAAAAATCTGCACCACTGTCAGAAAGAATAGACGCAGAAGAACGCCGAAAACAGTGACCTGTATACAAATGTGGTTGCCCTAATTCAAGAAAGTTTGCAATCATTGACGCTAATTTAGAAAATTTATTAATTCCAACTGGTTGTGTTAAGCATTTATAGTTCTTATAAAAAACGAAAAATCTTTCGTGTGGAGTGTGAGCTGGCCTCAAGGATATATATCTCTTTATTATGTTTAAAAGTGTATGCTCATCATTATCCACCACAGTGAATATCCTGTTCGAACGTGTTCTCGATGAATTCACTGTCACAAAAAATTTCGATCCCATATCTTGTACATCCTTTCTCTGCAACCTTAACAATTCATCTTTTCTCAATGCACCCGCTACTCCGAATATCAAAGCGACCTACAAATCAAACAATCATAGTTATTTCAGTATAACGAGATAATGAGAATAAGTTGGAATAACGATTCAATTGAGTTTTATTTTTACCTTCGACATCAAGAGAACACTATCAGGAGCATTCGCTATGAACCCTCTCACATGTACTTTTTCGAGAACTTTTGATTTTTTTGGGATATATCCCTCTCTTTTCCGTTTAATAAACATCACCAGTTTGTGGTATCTGCTTATATCAGTATTGTCTTTCACATTTTGTGTTGATTTCAGCATCGAATATTTTGGCCATAAACTTGCTAGATGCCCCTTTTCTGCAATACCCGTAAAGTATGCCAACAAAACCGTTTCCGTGAAGTTCCGAACCTTCTTGTCCTTGCACCAAGATCTGAATTCAGCATAGGTTTTCTCATATAAATGGCGGCTCTTTTCAGAAAGCAGACTCAAAGTTGCTGCTTCAGCAGTTTTTGTCACATCTGGCGGTGTCAAAGGGATATTTTCTTCGTTATTCATTATGTAGTAACGTAACGGATGAAATCAGATTCTGATCGAAAGCGAATAAATAAATTTGACAGCTCGATCGTGCTCCGACATAGATGCATCTATGCTCCGACTGAATATTTTATAATCGGTTGCCATGATAATCATGCATTAATACGAGAAATCATGCATTAATAGGGGTCATTAATGGATGATTTCGAGTGCGTTGAAATGAGCTTTTATTCTATGGTCGACGGAAAATAATATTTATGATTAATATTATTCAATGAAAATTTCGACAAAACCATTAGGTATGGAAGGACACTAATTTCTGAAAAAAATACCTCCAGAACGATGAAGAATGAGGGACCGCTCTGGCGATGGCGAAGTTAATGCTCGAATTTTTCAACTTTTACTGTAGTGCTATGTTGTTTTTCGATGTCCCGGTTATTTCAGCGAATTTCCAGCTCCAACCCTTCCTGTGACTTTCCTGAGGCTGCCAGTGAGTTCCGCGTCCTCCCGGATCGAAAAGGGGACGCCGTAGCAGGTATTAATGAACCGACGAGTCGTCCGAGAGACCGACGTCCAGCCGCATACCTCGTCCCCATATATTAACGCAAATGAACGAATGCGTGTAAAAAAGCGTTCCCCAAAAGTTGCCTAATTGATGTGTCGTTTTTGTTTTGCTTAATACGGGGCCAGGACATGGTTTGCCCATTAAAACGTCCGGTATATCGTGGCCCGATCTACGTTGGATGGATGATGGTACGCAAGACAAATGAAGCGTGGTCTGGGCCTGGACCCGGGGAGCTTTCGATGTGTTGACATCATTAGATTCCGATTATTTTGATTTCCCGGAGCGATCGATCAAACCGCGGACGCAGGGATTTCTCTGGACCAAGGAAGGAAGCTCGAATTTTTTTAAAACTTAATAAATACCCAAGGACAAGAAAAAAAATGAAACAAGCAGTTGCAATCTAGAATGCCATTTCAAGAAATCTAAAATTAACCAACCATCGATCATCTCTTTTTGTCGAGAAACCTACACCTTCACTCTGTTCCGCCCATCAGCTTCTCCAGAGATTCCACCAAGTTGTTTTTCATACATTTCTAGTCCTCCTTTTGCGATCACGCGCGCATGCCAACGTAAATAGAAGAAGATTAATAATTAGCTCTGTGATCTCGGACGCTTTCCTCATTATGCAAAAGGCACTTAACGAGGCCTATGGCTCTCAACGATGATAAACGGCTCACAAATTGTTACACGCGCTGTACAAGTGTCAGTGGCGATAATCAACAAATGTCATGATTTGTATTCAAGGATAATTTCCTATGTCGACAAAACTATACTGCCGTTTGGGAGATATTAGTACTGTTCGTCCTGATTGGATGGATGGAGATGAGACAATTGTCTGCTTCTCGCTGATGGTCGGATCGCTCACCTTTTAAATTGATATTTCTACGACCCTGCGAAAAGATACTACTTTTTGCACTAGTGATACAAATGAAAAAGAGTCATAGAATAAGAACTATAAGCGTCCTTAAATTTGGAAAAATGGTAATATGGAATTTTGACGCAAAGCGTCGCTTTTACATGTCTGGGGGCGAAGAAACGGCCTTCAGTGGTGGCGGTTCCGCCCCTTCAACCGCCCGAGAAGTAATGTTTAATAAATAAATAAATTTAAAATAAAAACAAAATGAAGATCTCGATATTTACCTTATGCACGAAATCGGCCGTTTCACGTGAAATTGAGTTACTTTCTCTTCATCTTCGATTTTCCTGAATCGATCGATTCGAGTGTAATAAAAAAGTTGCAACATCTCAACTAAATGAATTTTTCAATATTCAGCTAATGTGTGAAATCGGCCGTTTCACTAGAAATGGAGTAACTTTTTCTTCAACTTCCAATATCTTTGATTTGCCTGAATCGATAGATCCAAGTGTCATGATAAAGTTGCGAAATCTCACTTAAATGAATTTTTCAATATTCAGCTAATGCGTGGAATCGGCCGTTTCACTAGAAATGAAGTAAATTTTTCTTCAACTTCCAATATCTTCGATTTGC
Organism: Aphidecta obliterata; assembly: GCA_963966015.1. Lineage (NCBI taxonomy): Eukaryota > Metazoa > Arthropoda > Insecta > Coleoptera > Coccinellidae > Aphidecta > Aphidecta obliterata. The sequence goes on from OZ014428.1 coordinate 31,925,675, forward strand.
CTGAATCGATAGATCCAAGTGTCATGATAAAGTTGCACAATCTCAACTAAATGAATATTTCAATATTCAGCTTATCCATGAAATCAGCCGTTTCACTAGAAATTGAGTAACTTTTTCTTCAACTTGCAATATCTTTGATTTGCCTGAATCGATAGATTCAAATGTCATGATATAGTTGCAAAATCTCAACTGAATGAATTTTTCAATATTCAGCTAATGCATGAAATCGGCCGTTTCACTAGAAATGGAGTAACTTTTTCTTCAACTTCCAATATCTTTGATTTACCTGAATCGATAGATTCAAATGTCATGATAAAGTTGCAAAATCTCAACTGAATGAATTTTTCAATATTCAGCTAATGCATGAAATCGGCCGTTTCACTAGAAATGGAGTAACTTTTTCTTCAACTTCCAATATCTTTGATTTACCTGAATCGATAGATTCAAAGGTCATGATAAATTTCCAAAATCTCAACTGAATTAATTTTTCAATATTCAGCTAATGCATGAAATCGGCCGTTTCACTAGAAATAGAGTAACTTTTTCTTCAACTTCCGATATCTTTGATTTGCCTGAATCGATAGATTCAAATGTCATGATAAAGTTGCAAAATCTCACTTAAATGAATTTTTCAATATTCAGCTAATGCATGAAATCGGCCGTTTCACTAGAAATGGAGTAACTTTTTCTTCAACTTCCGATATCTTTGATTTGCCTGAATCGATAGATTCAAGTGTCATGATAAAGTTGCAAAATCTCAACTAAATGAATTTTCAATATTCAGCTAATGCATGAAATCGGCCGTTTCACTAGAAATGAAGTAACTTTTTCTTCAACTTCCAATATCTTTGATTTGCCTGAATCGATAGATTCAAGTGTCATGATAAAGTTGCGAAATCTCAACTAAATGATTTTCATAAATACAAAACGATGGAATTATTTTTATTAGAGATAAACTGAAGAAAAAATAACAGCTGCCAACTCTGACATCCTTGAAACAATAAAAATTTCGAATGTTCCTCGTTCACATCCGATACCTCCTCACCCCAACATCACTCCAATTGTTTCCACCTCATTAGACCGTAGAATGCGGCGCCATATCAGCCCGACAAGCACCGAAAAAAAATACCATCACCGTTTTATAGCCATTTTCTGTACCTGTCCAATGTCCGCGTCAACCTTTTTCGTGAAATAACGAAGGATTTGTTGTCCACCGTGGGCAATTAATTTGAGAGAGAAGAATGACGACTGTCTTAAAACTCGAGAGGGGAGATAAGATAACGCTAACATGGGTTTCTTTCGACAAAGTGGTTGTAAAAGATCTACGGAATAATGTCGAAGACGTATATATAACTATTTATTAGTTGATAAAACTAACGACGACACTGCGGTTGAATATTTTAATCGCACGGTTCGGATTCGGCAACGACGATAATTCCAGGCAAATCGGAAATGTGTCAGATGAAAGAACGCTAGAAAGTTGTAGAAAATTAAATTCGGTTCGTAAATGAAAATTGAAAAATTATACTAGATAAACTGATAGCAAGCCAATAAAACAATTCATGTATCCCAGAGGCCAACGAATCCATCATTTGCAGTCGTAGACCGGTTTCGATATTTCGATCCATATCAGATATCATCAGTACGATTAGCAAAATGAGAAACAGAAACCCTTAAAACATAAGGCAACGGGGACCTGAGAAAATTTCCCAAATCACGCCACCTGTCCATTCCAAGAGCAACTGTCTCAAATATCTGTAGATCATAAACTGCTTTATCGGCTCTCCAAAAACAAAACACACATGTATGACATGAATTGTTTTGTTGGCTCGCTTATTAGTTTATCTAGTATAATTTTTCAATTTTCATTCTTGAATTCGATAAATTCAGATAAACAGCCGTATATTATTCTTCTAGTCAATTATTCAGACCAATAAGGTTGAAGCTTGAATCCGTAAATTTCTTGTGTGACTATCTATGCTCGTAATGTTTACGGCGTCGTCAAACATGTGTATTTTGTTTTTGGAGAGCCGATAAAGCAGTTCATGATCTACAGATATTTGAGACAGTTGCTTTTGGAACGGACAGGAAACGTGATTTAGAAAAATTTCTACTGGTCTACGGCTGCAAATGGTATCGTTGGTATCTGGGATACATACATTGTTTTGTTGGCTTGCTTATTAGTTTATCTAGTATAATTTTTCAATTTTCATTCTTGAATTCAAAAGAAATAATTTCTCCAATTTGCTTATTGGCAATGTTTGAAACACTCGTCATATTCCTTCTTCCTTCGGGCTTAAAACAGAGACGCCGTACGACGCAGCACGCCTTGACAACCGAAAAATCAGCGGGTACAGTTACGGTCACATTTTAGTGTCGGTAATGGCCTTAATAAAATTTTTTAGTACCGTGACCGTTCACCATAGAGTCCGGTTACAGTGTATACTTCGCGCAGTCTTCTCTGTGTTCGTTTTTATGGCCCGAGGTGACCTGACTCGATTGTGTCGGGCGTTAAGCGCCCTCTACCGGTCGGACCTTCGTTAAATTGTTTTAGTGTGGCGCCAAAGAAATAAAAGGCGATCGTTAAGTGGTTGTATTGTATTAAAAAAGCTGACAAATTTCGAACGTGGATATACCTTCGCCAATTAGGAGCTGATGCTTTGAATGGGTCGAAGCTTTGTTGGAGTCGCAGCTGGATACGTTGAGGGTGCTTTTTCGAAACTAGAATTAGGACTCTTCTATGGAGCGTTATCGTTTCGTCTGAATTCTGTCCAGGCGGCCGGCCGTAAACACGATAACTTTCGAAAAGAAGGCCAAGTATAGCCATCTTGATTTTTTCTCAATAATTCGGTTGAGGCTGATCAGGTCGCATTGAAACTTTGTAGTTAGTTGGAAAATAACGGCACAAAGGTTCATTTGAAATTTCGTGAAAGGATCGTAACAGTGGAAGGAAAACATTTTTTTCAAAAACTTCGGCCTCTCATGAAACTATTAGACCATTTAATCAACTAGTTTATAAATGATCGAGATAAACAACTAAAATCACAAAATGAGTTCACACCCTGTGCCCCACGACCGAATTGTCATTGTCAAATGAAGAATTGAAACTACTCAAATCAGAATTTATTCACCAAAAAAATCCTTTTTTTTCCTTCAAAATATAAACTTTAAATGTTAGGCCAGTGAGATCAAACCTGGTTTATTTATTTTTGAAATACGACCGCGTAGCGGTCGTTGATAGTTATTATTTAATCATTTTGTTTATAAATGATCGAGATAAATCAAGATAACTAAAAGAACTAAAATCACAAAATGAGTTTACACTCTGTGTCCCAAGATCGAATTGGCAACGTCAACTGAAAAACACGAAACACGTATTATACTGTAAATATGATTACTTTTCTTCTGATTTCGAAAAAAAAACCAAAAAAAAGTTGTTTTTTTCAGATTTTTTCTCGTAAAATCTGAACCAATGTAACGATGCTGACACTTTCAACAACACAATTGTAGAGAATGAAAAGACGAAGAAAATGAGTATTGGTGCAAAACAAATGGGATGATTATTAACTGAGAAAAGCCGGAAAAACTGTGAAAATCAGCATTTTTTCAAAAATTCATAACTCGGCCAGTTTCAAAGTTGTAGCGTTGGTTTTCCAGGTACTTTCACTTTGAGTGTGCACAACGCGGAAGTTGTCGGATGAATATTTTTTGTGTAATTGCGATTTGAATTATTTCAGGCACTATTTTCCGGAAGGGCTGGATGCGTCGGAAATTGTCCGATTTTAATTAACAGAACGGATTTTGAAAGTAAAAGTATATAACTAGAAAATATTGATCCCGATTTTTTTTTTTTTTAATTGATGCTCTATTTCACCTCTTTCAAGAACGCCTCAGTGTGTTCAAATCGAACTTTCAAACACGCGCGTTTTTTAAAGTCACTATGGCAACACCAAAGACTCGAGAAACGTCAAGTCTTAATGACAATTTTCCGATTATAGATCTGACAGGAGTACCTTGTCACGCCAAAAAAAATATTACTTAAATCAAATGCAAATAATCGCGGTATCAACCACGATTCTGCTTTACTTTTCAAAAAATCTATATAAGAATTCATTTTCAAGCACTGCGGTGACAACAATTCATTTTTGATGACAAATCGCAAATTAGGTTCTGTTTTTCTCATTACCATGACAACGAAAGGTATACTGATCAAGAATACAATCATTTTACATTCTTATTTCCATTTTATGTAGTAATAATACCAGTATTCATGATTTAAAAGCGCTCCAATAAAAAAAAATAGCGTAAAGTATTCGTGAATAACTGGTCTTTAAAACTCTTGCTCTATTTCGAGCACTCCGGTTTCGCCGTGGTGCTCGAAAAATCGCACGTGTTTTAAAGACCTCTTTATCCACTCATACTTTAATATACTATTAAATATTGCAAAATAGGTGAAAAAACTGTGCAATTATGTCATTTTAGTCATGTTTCCACGTATTTCACACCTATTTTGCAACATTTCAACGAAAAATCAAGATTGGCATTTTGTAGTACTATACTTCTTCTTTCAGAATCCGTTTTGTAAATCGAAATCGGAGAACTTGAGACGCATCCAGCCCTTCCGGAAAATAGTGCCAAAAATAATTCAAATTGCAATTTCGCAAAAACTATTCATCCGACAACGTCCAGGTTGTGCACACTCAAAGAACCAATGAACCACTACTTTCATTCAGAAAGCCAGCGCTACAACTTCGAAAATCGCCGAGTTATGAATTTTTGAAAAAACGCTGACTTTTACGGTTTTTACGGCTTTTCTCCGGTAATAATGATCCGATTCAGTTTCACTAGCACTCATTTTCTTCTTCTTCTCATTCTCTTCAATTTCGTACCCGAAAGTTTCATCATCGCTCCATTGGTTCAGATTTTACAAGCAAAAAACTGAAAAAAATCTTTTTTTTTTTTTTTTTTCGAAATTACAAGAAAAGTAATCATATTTGCTAGTCGAAAACATATCACTAAACATCTACGGAACACCCCACGTACCTCCACACTAGCGTTTGTCTTCTACGATTTTTATCACAGAATTACCCGTTATCTGCTCTTTTGCCTGATATACAGGGTGTTCCTGAATTGGAGGTACAAATGGAGAGAGGAGATTCCTTGAGTAATTTTAAGAAAAAAAAGTCCCATAAACATGGGATCGCAAACGTTTCGTTTTCGAGATACAGGGTGTTAAAGTTCGAATTTTTTTCAAGTTTTTTTCTCATAGTATCTACACTTCACAGGATATTCAACTGAAATTTGGCATAAATGTTACAATTGAGAGTTTACACCATGTGACATGCCAATTTCGATAGCAAACCTACAGGGTGATATTTTTTCTGCAACACTGTCCCCTGTTGTCCTCCAGAACTTTTTTTTGGTGAGCCACTGTTAATTTGAAAAAATATAAAAAGGTGCTTTGTTGTTATGCCAAACTTTATGGTCTTCTGTAGTTTCGTCGTATCTGCTACCGATTACGAGAAAAAAATTTCTTTCGAAATCCTCAGAAAAATCCAAAATGTCATAAAAACTCACCCTGTATATTTGCTATCGAAATTGGCATGTCACATGGTGTAAACTGTCAATTGTAATATCTATGCCAAATTTCAGTTGAATATCTTGTGAATGTAGACACCATGAGAAAAACACTTTAACACCCTGTATCTCGAAAACGAAGCATTTGCGATCCCATGTTTACTTTTTTTCTCAAAATTACTCAAATGATCTCCTCTTTTTGTTTGCACCTCCAACTCAGGAATATTCGCCATATTATCCCTCTGAAATTTTGTGTCTACATATGAGGCAATTGAGGCATCGATAAAATGAGTTATATAAAAATTCAGCCCTATAGCTGTTAAGCTGTTCCGCGTGAAAAGAAAATTGTGTCTTTCTGATCTGTCGTTTGTGAATCCACTCGTTGCCAATGACTCAAAGAAGGTCTAATCCATACATCAAACCGAATTATAATCGTTTTCCCCAGTCTGAGATCGTACATTAACCTTATCGGTCAACCGTTCTGCACTAAACCAGAAAATAAAGACCCTCTGGAGCGTCCGTACCATTGGCGGACGTGAGTGAACGCGTCATGGCCTAACTGCTCGTTTTAACTTAATATCATAATAAATTCAACATATGTGAACACAATTTTTACGACATCGAAACTGATAATGACCGTCCGGATGGCCTTATAAAAGCTTTTAGTAAACTGTTTAATGATTTGTTCTAAAACTATTAAAATTAACTCGGTAAATTACCGCGGATGCTTTCTGGGAAGCCTCAGCTCTACCTGGCTGAAAGACTGCCATTTCAACTCCGGTTTTTATTAGGAAAATGGAATAATTTATGGAGGTTCTGGAAGATTATTCGAATTTTCGAGACAAATGCATTCGAATGGGTTCTCATGTGGCGAGGTTATCTGGGGAATGTCTTTATGATTAGTATTCATAGTTAGTCACTTTCCATTTGCAACCGCAGGTATAACTTTTATGTAACTTCTGGATTCCGAAATGAAGTGGCGGTCCGTATCTCTGAAAATGTTGTTCGACGTAATGCAAATAACTGCAGCTTTCCGAAAGATAATAATTTATCGAAATATACATGCTTTTCGACACTTTTCTCAACCAAACGATCTGATGACGTGCTCAATTTCTGTTGGTATTCATGAATATCTGTCATTTGTGACAGTTGTCATTCAATGACGACGAGGGATGCCAACCCAAATTTGGTCTTCAAAAAACCCCTCCATTTTTAGTATTGAACGTCAAAAATCCCGAACGTTCCTGCCAGATGATAATCCCGACACAGTCTACATTCCTACCTTTCGGGGTCGGAAGATTGATACATGTCAATGAACAGATGCGCACTTTGAATAATTGTGTTCTGATCCATTACGTCGACAATTCATCATTTCTTTCCCTAATGTACAGGCAGAAAACGTTTCGGCAACATTAATCATAAGGAAGTTTAATTAAAAATCGTTGAGGGAATATCGTGTTCCTGCTGGAATTATAGTTGGTGTTGTTTAGGGGAAGACAGGAATGAATGTAAGATGAGAGGAATCGATCCACAATTGAATTCTTTCAAGAAACTACGAATATCCACATATTTATACACATAACAAGATAAAATACAAGAGGATAATTGAGGAAAATAGGGGTGCCAAATTCGAATTCAAGGGTTGGTATGAATAAGGTCCCATGGTGTAATGGTTAGCACTCTGGACTCTGAATCCAGCGATCCGAGTTCAAATCTCGGTGGGACCTTCGCTTTTTCTTGAAACGTACTGAATTTTTTTGTATTTCAAGTTTGAGTATTCATATATTCATTGTGAAAAAAATAAGCAAATATAATTTTCTAATTTCCAAGACCAGAACTGGGCAGCTATTATGATTGCATTTTTTTCTATTTATACATTTCATTTATGTATATTACGTAGCGTCGTTAGAATTCGATACCTATTTTCTATAAATAGTTATGCATTGAAACGTTCATAGGTGATAATGTTATTGTATAATTTTATTCTGATTTATTCAACAATTCAAATAAAAATTTTATATTCATGAATTAATTGGAAGATGACTTGATTAAAATTTATTCGAATTTCTTGAGGTCCCATGATGTAATGGTTAGCACTCTGGACTCTGAATCCAGCGATCCGAGTTCAAATCTCGGTGAGACCTTTGTTTGTTTTTTGGTTATTTATCAATATAATGATTTATCATCATTTATCAAATAAAAGTAAAGATTCAAAAATGTGTTATATCTGCATTCGAGTGATTATTATTCATATCAACATTCAAAAATTTTTTTTTATTTGATTTTTTTGTGGGTTTCAGATTGATCTTGTTTCTACTTAACGGAAAAATTAATAATTGCATGGACCTGATAATATTAATTCCCTCAAATTCATACAAATGTCGAGTAGCAGTAAAATGGCTACCCTTCTCAGCGAGGTTCCATGGTGTAATGGTTAGCACTCTGGACTTTGAATCCAGCGATCCGAGTTCAAATCTCGGTGGAACCTAAGGTTTTTGCTGCTTCTTTATTTTTGCGCCATTGCTTCTATGAACAAGATCGGTATCATTTTGCCTAAATGACTCTTTTTGACAGGTTTTTATCTTTCTTTCTATAAATACAAACCAAAAATTCAAACACTGACAATCGTTTTCTGAATAAATTTTTAGACAATACACACAGGGTATTCCCAAATTGGAGGTACAAACGAAAAGGGGAGATTCCTTAAGTAATTTGAAAAAAGAAAGTCCCGTAAACATGGGATCGCAATTGTTTCGTTTTCGAGATACAGGGTGTTAAAATTTGAATTTTTTTCAAGTTTTTTTCTCATAGTATCTACACTTCACCAGATATTCTGAACTGAAATTTGGTATTGATATTAAAATTGAGAGTTTACACTATGTGTCATGCCAATTTCGATAGCAAATCTACTGGGTGATATTTTTTCTGGAACACTGTCCCCTGTTTTCCTACAGAACTTTTTCTTGGTGAGCCACTGTTAATTTGAAAAAATATGATGAGTAGCTTTGTTGTTATACTGAACTTTATGTTATCTTGTAGTTTTGTCGTATTAGCTACCGAGTTCGAGAAAAAAATTTTGAACGATTCTCTTGAAATCCTCAGAAAAATCCAAATTGTAATAAAAATTCAGTTAGTAAGGTGTGGTGATTTTATTCATTGTTAGTTTTGACACATCGAATTGAATTGTTTGGGTTGAATATTTTGTGAAATGTAGATACTATGAGAAAAAAGTTCAAACTTTAACACCCTGTATCTCGAAAACGAAACGTTTGCGATAATATGTTTATGGTTTTTTTTTCTTAAAATTACTTGGGAATATTCCCTCGTCGTTTGAACCTCCTGGAACACCCTGTATATCCAAAATCACGAAATTGTAGTGAAGCAAAAATTATTTCAAATTTAATATTATTAAGAGGAATTAAAATTTGAAATCAATCTAGCTTGAAAAAAAATTCTTGCCGTATCATCTATTAACCATATTGGTTGAATGTTGAATATTAAGAATAATAATATGTTTTTTTGAACATTATGAAAAATATGTTATTACATACATATTTATTTCCACCTACTCAATTATAGTTTTGAAAAAATTCGAAATTAATTATATAAATGAATTATTTATATTATTTAATTTCAATAATCCCGCTAAATTTTGCTTTATTTGAATTTTTTCATCGAGGAGTTATTACCATTCTAAAAATTAAAATAGAAAATGAATTATATATACAGGGTGTTTTTCAAAGATTATTTTTTTTACTAATTTTTATGTAATGATAATCCCTTATTTATAATACTCATTGTAAATTACTCTGTATGAAAAAAAAATTTTAAATAAACTTCTTATGGTGGAAATATTGAGTACAAAGTGGTTGAATTATTCATAACGCACCTATTTCATTTGTTTTTCTCAATAAAGGCTCTTTGTTGAGGAAATGAGAAACATATTGTCTCTCACTTGAGTAGAAAAGATGTACTTATAAACATTTCTAATTAAATATCAGAAAAATGTACTTACTTATATTCAGACTACAAATTTTTATGTACAAATCGACAAAATCTGATGATATGGCTAATCCGAAAATCCTCAATGAACGTTCTGTAATCCGATACTTACCCCAACCAAATTCGACTCAGATACCCACAACTTGTAGAACCAGATTAAAAGATACAACCTTCCGACGTGATAATATGATTAACAAAGTCATAATTTTAATTTGACCATGTACTATAATTAATTACGTTCAGACTCGGGGCCCGTACACGCATTCATGAAAAAGTTAAATAATTATCGACCACGACAGGTAAGTCGTTCTCTCGGGTTTACGACGGCCCCCCTGGGGGGCTCCAAACTCCACACAATTGATAACCTGTTGTGTTTACAGACAGTGTTTGTTATAATATATATTGGGCGTGTTCTAAATCTTAATTTGGTGAAATATGTGCGCATTGACATTTTTTCGTTTTATGGCTTACTTCGGGCTTGGGTTGGCCTTTGGGGCACTTCCTTCCTACCTCAGGGGGGCGAACGCCGCGGGTTTCCAGAAGGCAGGCCCAGACGGTGGGAGCTGGTTTGCATATTATGTGGAAAGTTGGATACGAGGAGTAATTTATTTATCTATTTTTTTTTATTGATAACGATGTCGAGTTTATGGTAAGACAGCATGGGTTTGAATACAATTATATTGGGTCTTCCGTAGTCACAAATGAAGGATTTTCCTAGAGGAGGGCTCAATATTTGACAGCGTGTGGTTTGAGCATTATAGTTATTTATGTGTTAAGGATCATAATGATTGTCTATGATTCGTATTAAATACAAAATTTTATCTGATGGCATTCATAAAAATACATTTTCGAAAAATTGAAAACTGCATTTTTGACATGTCGCAATGACAACTATTTTTAAAGGAGTAAGTATACGTGTAGTTTCAAATATTAGTAGGTTAGTGAGCAGTGCTTTGCAATTCCTTGACAACATCAGGTTGTAACGGCAATATTTATTTATCTGCTGTCAAACAATTGTCACGTAGAATTGAATATAATTTGAATAATAATGAGTGATTCTGAAACTGGTAGTTTGCCTTATGATTCGGAAGAAATGACGCGAAATATCGTGGACTCCCTTTTGTCGGAAAAATCACGGAGTGTATATGAAATAGCGTTTAATCGGTACGAAGAAAGGTGTTCTACTAGGAAAACCAAGAATATCACTCATGAAAAAGTATTGTTGGCTTACTTTGAATACTTATCTGAGTAGAGAATACCATCTTCTCTCTGGTCGTATTATTCGATGCTAAGAAGAATTTTATTAACAAGAAAAAACGTCGATATTAACAAGTACCTACAGCTGGTTGCATTACTAAAACGTAAATCAGAAGGTTACAGAGCTAAAAAATCCAAAATTTTTACTAAACAAGATGTCACAAAGTTTTTAACGGAAGCATCAGACATATTTATTTCAAAAAGAGGCTATGATAATTGGACTAAGTGGAGCATGCAGAAGAGAGGAACTGACAAATATGCTTGTTGAAAATATGATAGATGAAGAATCTGTTTTTAGAATAATTTTACCGAATACAAAAACAAAGGTAATGCGAGAATTTTTTGTAACATCGGGGAATATCTCAGAATTGAATATGGTAGAACTTGTCAGACAATATGTGAAAATACGACCTTACAATACAAACCATCGACGTTTTTTTGTCACTTATAAAAATGAGAAATGCACGAAACAACCCGTTGGAATTCACACTTTTGGTAAAATGCCAAAAGTTATTGCCACCTTTTTTTATTTACCTCACCCTGAAGAATATACCGGACATTGTTTTCGGCGATCGTCTGCTTCATTTTTGGCCGATTCTGGAGCTGATCTATGTACCGTGAAACGCCCTGGCGGATGGAAAAGCAATACTGTTGCTGAAGGTAACATCGAAAATTCGAAAGAGCAGAAGAAAAAAATATCAGAAGCAATTTTGGTGCCGAGTACCAAAAAGCATCAACTACTGATGTAAAAACTCTAGAATCCATTGGAATTAATATTGCAAATTGTAGTAATTGCTCTTTTACCATTTATAATACTAAATAGTTTTGTACATAGTTATGCATTTTGAATGAACTTTTTTGATCACACCATCGCATGTTTTTAATATAGAATTTTATCAGGGCCGTATCTAGGTATTATTGCGCCTGTGGCAATATATTAGACAGCGCCCCCCCCCCCCCATTGTGTAGATTTTTTTTCATTCGTCATATTTTCTTATAGTATTTTTTTTTCATAATGCTAGATATATACTGCCGTAAGAGTTTCAAAATAAAACACATTTTGATGGAAAATTTTTTCATTAAAAACATTAAAATACACATTTTAAATGGAATGCATAAAAATAAAACAAATTCTGAAAAAACAAAATGAAATATTTATATTTATGTAATAAATACGAACATTTATCTTAAAAAATATAAATTCTTCAACTTGAAATTTAAAAATACATACTGCAAACGTAAGATAAAAAATTTCTTGGTAAGTTGACTAGAAAACAATAATCGATCATCACAATCTCTGCAAAAAAACCGCAAACTTAGCATACCAATACTATTTCATAACCATTTGAAACACGTACTAATAGTTTCGTACAGTTCCCGATGTTACAATATTCAAGAAGTCCATACGTTAAGAATAAAAAAATCACTAGAATAATCTTTGCCAGATGAGATTGAAGATTCAATGAAAACTATGAAAACTAACACTAAAATTTGAGTTTTATTAGATTTCAAAAAAAGACGCTCTGAGAAGTGAGAACTCAAGTTTGAAAATCCATATTTTCCGCAATGAACCGAACATATTTCTTCTTGAATTGAAAGGAACAATATTATTTATGTTAAAATACGAATAATTGAATATATTCGATGCCAGAATAATGACATAAAAAATAACAAATATTTAGTACAACTCACCTTTAATAGCACAATTTATAATGCTCGAATCCAAAAGCACAAAAAAATCAGATAATAAAAAAAACTCAAAACTTATAACACTAAACTGGATACACACTAAACGAAAATTAAAATTTAAATTTTTTGCTCTTCCCTTCACAATTGAAAGAAATCAATATTTATGTAGAATAGAATAGGATTCTCCAATTTTTCTCCCACTTCTTGAGCTCAAAACTCTGATTGGTGAATTTTTGGCAATACAAATCGTTTTTTAGAATACCACAGATGTGGCCTAAAAATCTAAACAAATCGATCATTATGAACCATCATCATCAAAGAAGCCGCCCTTCAAAACAAGCTGGATGCGATAAGGGATCTAGTGTAAACAACTCATAAAAGGGCTGTGCTTGGAATAGCATGACGATATTGCCGATTGTAATATTTATGATCAGAGTGCGGCATCTTTGAAAATCTGTTATAACAATTGGACCATATTTCTCGCATTTCTGACCTTATTGCATTTCCATTCTGTACGTGAATATCAATGTTTCGAAATGTTGTGATCGAATTACTTACTTACGTTACCGTGTTGTCATCTTTCGAATCAATTTTTTTTGCTTGGCGCTTCTATTTTTTTATTTTTGATATTTTTTAGCGCCCCTTGGGACCTTGCGCCCGTGGCAAGCGCCACCCTAGATACGGCCCTGAATTTCATTAGAAAGAGATCCTTATGTCATCAAAATTGAGTGACATAATTTTGTCATTATGACATGCCATCAGATAAATTTTTATTCGATCCAAAATGTACATTGAATATTTTATGGCGTTGGACATTTATTTTCTTGAACGATAAACCAAAACCAAGACGACAGAGTCAGGAGCTCGATCTTTGGCGCAAAAAACCAAGAACGCTCTAACACCATACCCAACCATAATAATAAACATGGGTACATCGTGGCATACGGCAAAACAATGGGAATTCCGTAAGTGGTCCATCATTGCGGCTACAAGTACCAAACCGACGAATAACGATAACCGCGGACACAGGGGGTCGGGGGGTCTCTGGGGGCGCCCCCGATGGCGCCGGCTGCATTCCCCGCGTGCCCCCATAAATCACGGGGGACCCCGCCAAGCGTCTCACGAACGCACAAACAATGAAACAATAGGGATAATAAAACGCGGAGACATCACTTTGTTTCTTCTGTATAATTGTTGGCTGATGAGGTGAATTGGATCGTTGGCTGAAGAGTCACGCGACGGACTGCGTCGGTCGGTTGGGTGAAATTCGGAATTTTACGGAGAGGTTTACGCTTTTTCCTCAACGTTTGATTTTTTTCATTGATCTATATTTCAGTATACAAAATGATATGTAAACAAAGAAGAAGATAAAAATTTAGAAAAGCACTGCCGTGAAGTCAGGAGCTTTTGAGCGCTCGTACATCCACCTTGTAGGTGGATTCGCATTTTCCAGTTTAAGAAATCGATTGAAGGAATTTTCGACAGCTGTCAAAAAAATTCTGAAACTCAGGCGAAACTCCTGACTCTATGTCAGTGCTTGACCAATTTTTTTCGATGATTCGCTATCCCTATCCTGAAAATTTCAAGTCCCTAGGCGTTTCCGTTCAAAAGTTACAATTTTCTACGGTATCTATGGTCTTGGTGATGCGATCTGGACAAAATTTCGCACGTAGTTTGAATACATTATTCCGCAGCTAGGTGCAATTTCATTCCAATCCAATTGTTCCTTGTTTGTGTATGATTGAACTAAATACCAATATAAATATGTTTAAAATGTATACTTTTGGGTGAATAAATTTATTATTATTAATGGGTAGTTTCAAAACTATCAGGAAAAGAATATTTTGAACGGGCATATTTGCGGAATCCCTAGTCTAACTTTGCTCATTAAATAACGTGACTGCAATATTCGCGATCCAAACCCACCCTGAAAATCTCAAGTTCCTAGGCCTTTCCGTTCAAAAGTTACAATTTTCTATGGTTTCTATGGTTCTGGTCATGCGATCTAGACAAAATATTGCTTTGATATATCATTCTCGATTAAAATAGAAAATTTCATCTCGATCGAATGCGTAGTTTCGAAATTATCGAGAAAACAAAATTTCAAACGACCGTATTTACGGAACCTCTGGTATAATTCTGCTCATTTATCAACGTGAACGCGACATTTCAGATCCACACCTATCCTGAAAATTTGAAGTCCCTAGGCCTTTTCGTTCGAAAGTTATGATTTTCTATGGTTTCTATGGTTCTGGTCATGTGATCTGGAGAATGTAGCTTGAATATTTCATTCTCCATTAGTATACATAATTTCGTCACGATCGAATCTGTAGTTTTGAAATTATCAAGAAAACTAAATTTCAAACGGCCATATTTACGGAACCCCTTGTATAATTCTGCTCATAGATGAACGTGATCACAACATTCGAGATCCACACCTGTCCTGAAAATTTCAAGTCCCTAGGCGTTTCCGTTTAAAAGTTACAATTTTCTATGGTTTCTATGGTTCTGGTCATGCGATCTGGACAAAACTTCACATGTAGCATGACCACTTCATTCTCCATTTGAGTGCCAAATTTCATCTCGATCAAATCTGTAGTTTTCAAGTAATCTGGGGAACAAAACTTTGAACGGCCATATTTAAGGAACCCCTGGTGGAATTTGGCCCATTAACGAACTCAACCGAGGCATTCGGCCACTGAACCCACACTGAAAATTTCAAGTCACTAGGTTGTTCCGTTCGAGAGTTATCGTGCTTACGGACGTCCGGACGCACGGACAGACTCGAATTTTCCGACGGATTCGTCATCAGTGAGTCGAACATAGTCGATTGAGACCATTTTCGGCTCAAAATTCGAAAAATACAGACATCGTGACGAAATGATATAGCCCTCGTGTAAGTAGTACGAGCGCTCAAAAAATATGAATGTAAGCAATTCTCAAATTTGATACCCCTAGAAATTCACATTATGAAAATGACAGGCTGAGGCCAGTCGAGCGTATATCTACTCTCTACTCTAAGATGAACCCTCTATGGTCCAATAGGACTTAGAGGTTAGCATTATTATTATTTCACTTGTCGATATGAAAACTAGCCAACTGTCGTGACATTTTGTTTATAAATACTACCACGTGCGAATACAACTTACATGAATGAAAATCGAATCAGTGACATCTGTCAAGTTGACATTGACAAATGCCATATTTTCGAAGCGCATATTAAATCTAACGGATATTGCATGGTCATTCGTGAAGAAATGAACGTAATATCTGAACCTTCTTGATTAATAACCGTCCCAAGACATCACGGGGTCGCCACTAGGAGAGGTCATAAATAACCAATTCATTAAACATTTCCGAGGAATGTCGCTACATTAAAATAAATCCGTCCGCTTTTTCGACGAATCAATATTATGACTTATGGGGACGTAACAACGATTGGCCTTATTGAATGTGATGTTAGAAACGCGAGAATCAATAACGACTGTCAAGAGGGGCCGAGGAGAAACAATGAAGACTACGAGGTTCCCCCCTGACGCCCCCCAAAGGGGAACAAAACTGATTCTGTCCTACCTGGAGCGCGCGTGGGCCCCGTTTCTTCGGCAACACTCTCATTAATTTGACCACTTGTCCGTACAATTAAAATATATAATCGTATTTGGTCAATTTATACTTCAATTTATATCATTGATCGACGATAAACGGAGGTCGTAGATCATTTATCTTGAGCATTGTAAACAGCTATTGCCAAAGTGGACCGACTGCCTTCGGATGGGGTCTTGTATACTGGACAGGCCAGATGAATTCGATTTTCCAGTTATTTTCAGAAGAATATATCTGGAGGGGCTCGTTTCCAATTTTGAATATTTTGGAAAGAGATTTATCGAATTGAAACGTCCGAGCCATAGACTTGTTGAACATTCTTCTATTAGGATACAGTTTGTTGTGATGCCAACATAAATAAACCCATTTCTATGCTGGCAACGCTGTAAGAAAGTCTGTGTTTACGATCTTCTTTTCAATTTTGCTGCGCTGCAGACCTTAACGATAAAACAAAGAAATTCTCCATAGACGATGAAAATAGCTCTTTCCGTTGAACTCCTTATGAACTTATTTTTTAGGCACTTAAAATTTGATGTTTCAAGAATGTTGAAAAAATTTTCAAATTAATATCATCAATGCCACTGAAATGTGATAGTGGTTCACCTATCTTAAAAAATTTAATCAGAATAGTAATTAATTATTAATTATTTATAAACTTTCGGAAGTTTACTAGGATACTATTTTTGCACTATTTACTGTGCCAAAAGTTCGACTTTTTTACACTAAAGCCAAAACATAAAGTGAAGAACATAAATAAATCGTGCTTAATTTAAAAAAAATGGTTTTATAATGTTGAAATTGCGACACGAAGCGTCGCATGCACTTGTCCAGAAGATGCTCGATGGTTGAATCGAAGAAATGGACTTTCTTATGGTGGCAACCTCATCTCTGTAAACCTCCTGGAACTATTTCTTTAAAATTACCAGAACACATCGAGATCGGTCTAAAATGGCCGCAGGCTGCGATCGAACCTCGAAGACCTCTATACAGGGTGTTCCTAAATTGGAGGTACAAACGAAGGGGGGAGGTTCCTTGAGTACTTTTGAGAAAAAAAAGTCCAATAAACATGTTTTCGAAAATGTTTCGTTTTCGAAATACGTTTAAGTTTTTTTCTCATAGTATCTACACTTCACAAGATATTCAACTGAAATTTTGGATAGATATTACATTTGAGAGTTTAGACTATGTGACATGCCAATTTCGATAGCAAATCTATGATTTTTATGACAATTTGGATTTTTCTGAGGATTTCGAGAGAATCGTTGAAATTTTTTTTTCTCGAAATCGGTAGTAGATACGACAAAACTACAAGAGATCATATAGTTTAGTATAACAACGAAGCTGTGCCTATATTTTTCAAATCAACAGTTGCCAATCAAAAAAAGTTCTGTAGGAAAACAGGGTGTTCCAGAAAAAAAACCACCCTGCAGATTTGCTATCAAAATTGGCATGTCACATGGTGTAAACTCTTAATTGTAATATCTATGCCAAATTTCAGTTGAATATTTTGTGAAGTACAGAAACTATCAGAAAAAAATTGTATGTCGAAAACGAAACATTTCCGATCCCATGTTTATGGGAATTTTTTTTTCTTAAAATTACTTCTCCTAAGAAAAATCCAAGTTGTCATATAAGAATGACTTGAGAAATCTCCCCTCTTGATTTGTACCTCTGATTCAGGAACAACCTGTATAGGACACAATGAAAAAGTGAATTTTCAATCTTCAGTTTTCGCAAGATCTAGAGTAAAGAATTCACTTATTCTGGCGTTTCTCAGAGGATATTTCGACATTCGGTGGGGTCCTGATTTCTATCGGAATAGGCAAAAAATAGACCTATTCGAGGGGTGAAACAAATAAAAAATAAGATAAAAAGCACTGCCGTGAAGTCAGGAGCTTTTGAGCGCTCGTTCATCCACCTTGTAGATTCGCATTTTCAAGTTTTAGAAACCAATTGAAGAAATTTTTGACAGCTATCAAAGAAATGACAGAAGGCCTTTGTCAATTATGCCGAATCAGCTGTTACTGAAAAATAAGGATTTTTTATTCAATAATTCGTTGGAATAAAATAGTTCTGTTTATGCGATCTGGAAAAATTGTAGCTTGGATATATCATTCTCCATTAAAATACAAAAATTTCGTCACGATCCAATCCGTAGTTTTGAAATTATCAAGAAAACTAAATTCCAATGACCATATTTACGGAACTCCTGGTCGAATTCTACCCAATAAAAAACTGAACCGCGGCTTTCAAAATTCGAATCTTCTCTGAAAATTTCAAGTTTCTAGGTCGTTCCGTTCGAGAGTTATCGTTTATACGGCCGGACGGACGGACATACTCGAATTTTCCGACGGAATCGTCATCAGTGAGTCGATCCTTGTCTATTGAGACCATTTTCGGCTTAAAATCCGAAAAATACAGACATCGTGACGAAATAATATAGCCCTCGTGTAGAACGAGCGCTCAAAAAGAATCCTTATACGTTTCTGCAGCACCCACGTACACTCTTCAGGATTTTCCGATTGATTTCGGTAATTTGTGAACATAATTCCAAGGCCATCTCATTTTATTTCATTTTCGTTGAACGAACGAGAAATTGATTAGGTCGAAAATTGTGAAAAGAAGTGAATTGGTGCAAGAAATGAAGGGAAGTGATGATTTTTAACGATTTTCGTCAGACTTTTAACCATTTACGGGGTAATTTTAAAATTCTATTTGAAATCCTTCAAAATTGGAAAAAAATAGCTCACCAGGGTCTTAAATGAGGTAAATATGATCGAATAGATCTTCTTCAACAATTATATGAAATTGGTTTTATTGCACCACAACTACAAACTACAACTAAATCAGTTAAAGTAATTGGTAAAATTTAAAATGTAAAAAAATTTACAATTTCCTGATTCGGCAATCGGCAGATTTGCATGTTCGAAAGCAAAGAAATATAATGGTATGTTGGTGATTTTCTTCTCTTATCAACTATCGGATTTGATATTCAATTCAACCCAAATTTTAAGTCAATTCTTCCTCGATGACAATATGCCTTTCCAACCTGAAAACGTCTCATGTTACCTGAGATGGATGTTCAAAATCAGCACCGAGTGTTGAGTAATATTCCTCGTAAATATATAGCCCACTTCTTCCTGGAACCGCACGATTTTCCAGAATTGTGCCACAGCAGAGACCAGACATCGTTACAGATAAATGAGATAAAACTTTCACGGCGAGATGATCGACAATCCCTGTATCGAACCCAACGAAATAGCAGGGTGGAAACCACCCGCAACATTTCGCCAACATAATACCCACCCGAAGAGGAACATTAGAACCGAATTCTCGAGATCGATTTCAACTGTGTGAAATCGGAGACGTCCAACCGTGAGGCCACCATGAAATTTTTGTTAAGAAAATGTTTGTCAACAATGATTCCCTGTGTAAATACGTACAACAGGCCGGTCCCCCCGAAGGTTTAACACAAGAATAAATGGTTAAGCTGACCAAGAATGATGACTTTGGCCGGTTAAATAGCTTGACAACGTAATTTACAGGCATCCTTTTGTGGCTTTCGAATAGATTTTGGCGTTTGTCTGCTGGAAATTGAGTTGAAACGTTACGGGTGATTTGTTTCCCGATTTTTTGAGAACGGTTTGACCCTGTTACCGGACGATTATTGTTAACGTATGCTCTTCTTTATCTGCTCTTGGTTGTCGAACATTGAGATGGCAAAGGGGCCTTTCACTAGTTGACATGTTTGCTGGACGTGGATTAACAGATAAAGTTCAACAAAACATTGGAAACTTTATTCTCTTCTACAACTCTAAAGAAATTATACAATAATCAAGTCGTCATTTAGTTCCTACTCGATTGAAAGGCCAACAGAACTCTCCAAATGAAACTTTTATACTTGAATAGTATATTATTTAACGAGCGGTAATGTAGGTCATAACTCAGGCAGATGAAGTTTGCAGCGCGAGCCGAAGGCGAGTGCTGAAATTCATCAAGTGAGTTATGACCATTACATATGTGAACAAACACCGTGAGTGTTTTCCCACTCACTCACTCCTATAACTCCCCTGTGTGATTGGCCGTAAGGGAACAGTCCATTATTAGTATTGAGGGGAGGTCACTCGAATAATTTTGACGTTTAATCAAATTGAGTTGATACCTAATTATTATTGTGGATATTTCGCTGAAAAAGATTAATTCATATAGTGAAGATGAATTATTATGTACATCTTCAGAAATAAGACAATCAGCTAATGTTACCGTACCGAATTTATTGCCCGAAAAATAACAAAACAAATATAAAGGTGTATACAACAATTTTCAAGATTGGCGTAGCAGTAAGAATATCAAGTCATTGTTTACAGAGAATGTTCTTTTAGCATATTTTAGTGAACTTAGCACTAAATATGAAGCATCGCCCCTATAGACTTTCTACTCCATGCTAAAAAGCACAATCAACATAAATAATGCATGGTTATATGTAACTATTAAGATTTTTAAATAAAGTTCTTTCTCTGTACTTGTATCTTAGTATTTATTGTTACAATCGTAGATAAAGTATAGTATTCAACTTGCGGTAATGGTCATAACTCACTTGATGAATTACAGCACTCGCCTCCGGCTCGTGCTGCAAACTTCATCTGCGTGAGTTATGACCTACATTACCGCTCGTTAAATAATATACTATTATCTACGACTATAACAACATAACTTGCATGTATCAAGATTTATAATAAATTACCTGATATCAGAAAAAAATTGAATAATTTGAGGATTTTTAGGAGAAAAGTTAAAGAATTTGTTATTGAATTGGAGCCATATTCTCTGTCGGATTATTTGTGCTAAATGTTGTTGCTTGACACTATTTCTTTTATGTTCATGTACATACTTTGAAATAAAGCTATTGTTATGGAGATCATAAAATTAAATTCCTAGTAAAATATATTTCAAACTTTTAGTCGATTCAGGAAATTAAACCCCCCAATATCAGTTATCTAAAACATAATTATATTTTCAAAGAGGGTTCATTTTATTTGAATAGAAGAATATGAATTGGTTAAAATTATTAATTTTAAATAGTTGAGTTGAGTTAGTCATATTTATGAAGTATATAAAATAATGATGTATATGAAATGAATAAAGGAAAATAATGTATCAAGAATGTTACCATGGGAATGCGATATTAAATAAGAATAAAGCAAGCCGATTGTGACAATTGAGGGATGTCGGAATGGAAATTGAAATTGATCTTTCAAAAGAGTTATTTTGAATTGAATTGAAAAATCTTCGGAATATAATTTTTATAACAAATTGGATGGAGCCTCATGGAATGGAAACTAATGAACAAGTCAATATCAACGAAATTTGATGGAAATATTAACTTTATTGGAGGAAGAAGAGAGATCTGAAAGAAATTGATCTTATCATAATTTTGGAGTCAAGGAATTTTATTGTCAATTACAGACAAGATTGGAGATGTTGAGGAACTTTTTCTCTATGAGTGATTTATAATTAAGAATTTTCATTTTGTTAGAATTAGTTTATTAAGTTGTTTGAGTTTGGTTTTGAAAAATAATATAATTTGTATAGATATTATTGATTGTTCACCTTGAACCCTCTTTGAGATAGAGTTTTGGGCCAATCAATTGGAAAATTGAACAAAATTCTTTAATATTGTTATTGGGTATAAATTATTTTAAAAATTTAAATAAATTTCTTTGATTTCACAGAATAGCCATAACACTATCTATCTATCAATAAATACTAGGATACAAGTACAGAGAAAGAACTTTATTCACAAATCTGAATAGTAACCTATAACAATGCATCATTTATGTTGATTGTGCTTCTTAGCATGGCGGAGAAAGTCCATAGGGGCGATGCTTTATATTTAATGCTAAGTTCACTAAAATATGACAAAAGAACATTCTCTGTAAACGATGACTTAATATTCTTACTGCTACACCAATCTTGAAAATGGTTGTATATACCTTTATACCTGTTTTGGTATTTTTCGGGCAATAAATTCTGTATGTTAAAATTGGCTGATTGTCTTATTTCTGAAGGTGTACATAATAATTCATATTTACTATATGAATTCATATTTTTCAGCAAAACATTCTCAATAATAATTAGGTATCAACTTAATTCTTTTACTGCCGCTTAGGACATTGAATAATGGAAATAGGGCACATACATTTCGAAATAAACGTTATGTTAATACATTCCTATTATCTTACGACTTTCTGAACAAAATTTATACCCCTAGTCCGCGACATCACGAAAACGGGAACGGCGACGAGGTGGTTTAACAATCCTCGAAACGATTTCGTGGCGTGCGTTAAGTGAAAAATAAAGCGAAGATTAAGTATTTCGTGTTAAATATGACAAAGTCGTGTCAACACCCCATTTCGGGAGCGCCGCACCCCCCGGAACCAACCACCGCGAACAGTACGCCGTAAATTTTCCGACATCCAGCAGTTTCGTGGAATTTACATAACGAAAATTGGGAGAGTTTTGTCGATCGGGAACCGCGGGGTGTATACAGTTTTTATTGTGGGGTTGTTGGGGCGCCCGGGAGGGAGACAGGGGTGGGTTTTTTTTTATAGCGTCGGGCAGATGTGAGACTGAGGGTGTTTTTTACGTGTTTGTTCTCTTTTGTGCAAACGGATGATTGATTTATCGGGGATATTTCAATCGAGTGAGAATGTTCTCGCAACAGACGTTAGATGGCGTCACTGTTCGGATTTTCAATAAAATCTCGTTTTTGAGCGGTCGTTCTACTTACACGAGGGATATTTCATTTCGTCGCGATTTCTGTATTTTCGAATTTTGAGCCAAAAATGGTCTCAACCGACAAGGTTCGACTCACTGATGACTAATCCGTCGAAAAATTCAAGTCTGTCCGTCCGTCCGGCAGTATAAACGATAACACTCGAACGGAAAGACCTAGAAACTTGAAATTTTCAGGGTAGGTTCGAATCTCGAATGTCGCGGTTGAGTTCGTTATAAGGCAAAATTCAACCAGGGGTTCCGTAAATATGGTCGTTTGAAATTTTGTTTTCTGGATTATTTCGAAACTACGGATTCGAACGTGACTGAATTTTGTATTTTAATGGAGAATGATATAGTCAAGCTACTTTTTTTCCAGATCGCATAACCAGAACCGTTTTGAATTCCATCGAATAATTGAATGAAAAATTCTTATATTTTTGTAACAGCTGATTCGGTATAATTGATAAAGAGCTGATCATTTTTTTGACAGCTGTCAAAAATTTCCCTTATACAGGGTGTTTCATAATATATGCGCAGGATTTCAGGATGTAATAGCTCGTCCAAAAATATGAAAAAAAGTTTTTATTATTTCACCCCCTGAAAGGCACCATTTTCGAGATACAGGTTGTTGAAATTAAAAAAAAAATCGTTTTTTGCGAATATCTCCGGAACCTATTATCGTACAGAAAACAGCTTTCGTAAGCATTTTCTAATCATAATTAGCTGTGTTTTGTGCGGAATTTTTTTGTGTATCTTAATTAGTGAAGGTTTTGGAGGGATAGTGGATAGTTTTCTCCCCAATATCTACGCTAATGGAAAAAGTACGGTCTTTGAGACGCCCATTTGAACCGCCAATGTTTTCTACACAAAATTTACTCCTGGTCATACGCTCTAAAGTCGACCGCTTTTGAGAAAAAACAAATTTTATATCGAAAAACATAACAATTTTTTTTAATAAAATTTTTTTCTTACTAATTAAATGAAATTTGTATTTCGAAAATGGTGCCTTTTTTCATATTTTTGGACGAGCTATCACATCATGAAATCCTGCGCATATATTATAAAACACCCTGTATGTTTTCCACTAACACATTTCACTCATTTCAGTGATATCTATCGAACAAATGATAAGATCAATAACTCAATAATGGCTCAAAACATTGCACCAAAAACATAAGATAAATTTTCTGCAAAAACATATTCATTATCTTGATAAACATTCCACAAAAAAAAATTACGAAAAGCACTGCCGTGAAGGCAGGAGCTTTTGAGCGCTCGTACATCCACCTTGTAGGTAGATTCGCATTATTCAGTTTTAGAAACCAATTGGAAAGATTTTGACAGCTGTCAAAAAAATTCAAACTGAGGCGAAAATCCAGAATTCACGTCAGTGCTTTAGGTGACCAATTTTTTTTTCAATAATTCGTTAGAATTTTCTACGGTATCTATTGCCTTAGTAATGCGATCTGGACAAAATTTCCCACGTAGTTTGAATATATCATTCTCCATCTATGTGCAAAATTTCATTCCAATCCAATAAGTAGTTTCGAGATTATCAGGAAAAAAATAGTTTGAACGGCTATATTTACGGAACCCCTAGTCTAATTTCGCTCATTGATGAACGTGACCGCACAATTCGCGATCCGAACCTATCCTGAAAATTTCCAGTCCCTAGGCCTTTCCGTTCGGAAGTTATGATTTTCTATGGTTTCTATGGTTCTGATCATGCGATCTGGACAAAATGTAGCTCGAATATATCATCAATTATCAATTTTCGTCACGATCAAATACATAGTTTTGAAATAATCAAGGAAACTGAATTTTGAACGACCATATTTACGGAACTTAAAGTCTGATTTTGCTCATTGATTAACGTGACCGCAACATTCGAGATCTACACCTATCCTGAAAATTTCAAGTCTCTAGGCCTTTCCGTTCGAAAGTTATAATTTTCTATGGTTTCTATGGTTCTGGTGACGCGATCTGGACAAAATTTTGCATGTAGGTTGAATTCGTTATTCTTCATCTGAGTACAAAATTTCACCTCGATCGAATCCATAGTTTCGAAATAATCAGGAAAACAAAAATTCGAGCGGCCATATTCACGGAGCCCCTAGGCGAATATTGCCCGATAACGAACTTAACCGCGGCATTCGAGATTTGAACCTACCCTGAAAATTTCAAGTTTCTAGGACATTCCGTTCGAGAGTTATCGTGTATAAGGCCGGCCGGACGGCCGGACGGACAGACTCGAATTTTCCGACGGATTCGTCATCAATGAGTCGAACATAGTCGTTTGAGACCATTTTCGGCTCAAAATTCGAAAAATACAGACATCGTGACGAAATGATATAGCCCTCGTGTAAGTAGTACGAGCGCTCAAAAACATAAACTACACCCAAATAGAATATATTAGAATATATAGGGTGTTCCCAAATTGAAGGTACAAACAAATTTTAAGAAAAAAAGTCCCATAAACAAGGGATCGAAAACGTTTCGTTTCCGAGATACAGGGTGTTAAAATTAAAATTTTTTTTTTTATTTTTCTGTCAGTATCTGCACTTCACAAGCTATCAAACTGAAATTTGGTATAGCTATTACAAATGAGAGTTAACACCATGTGACATGCCAATTTCGATAGCTAATCTACAGGGTGATATTTTTTCTGTTTTACTCCAGTACTCTTTTTTGGTGAGCCATTGTTAATTTGAAAAAATGTAAAAAGCAGCTTTGTTGTTATACAAAACTTTATGGTCTCCTGTAGTTTTGTTTTATCTGCTACCGATTTCGAAAAAAAATTTTGAACGATTCTCTCGAAATCCTCAGAAAAATCCAAATCTTCATAATAATTAAGTTAGTAAGCTGTGGTGAATTAATTCATTGTCAGTTTTGACACATCACTTATTTTCACTTATTAGAAATACAGTATATGAAAAAAGCAAACACTATCAACAAATGATAAAATCAACAACTCAATAATGACACAAAAAAGTAAGATAAACACTCTACAAAAACAAATTTGTTCTCTTGATAAACATTGCACAAAAAAAAACATAAATTGCAGTTCCAAATCAGATTCCTACACCCAAATAGTATTTGAATAAAAAAAATATAAATTCCAACCAGAAACAGCACAAAAAGAAACATTATTCTGATTTTTAGTACTGGAAATTTTATGCCGAAGCTTCGGCCGAATCAAACATCAGCTTCGGCTAAAACCGAATAATTGAAAAGTAGGCCGAAGCGACCGGATACCGAAGACAAATCGATGCTTCTGCTCAACCTTATACAAATTCAATAAAAATATCGTTTTTAAATTCTGATGAAAAACTAACATTGAAGGTCCACCCCTGGAGTCCTCCTAAGAGCACACAACGGCAGTCACGAGTGCTCGCCACATGGGGCATCCGCCGCCACTGCCCGCAGGGGGCAGCACTGTCCACCCCGCCATTTCCTGCCGATTTATGGATCTCCGGACCTGACTACCTTATTGTTTGACTAACTATAACCTCTGTCACGCTTATCTACAGATGTATCTACCTTTATCTTTTGTAAATTTACTGTTTAGGTCATTTAGCATTTATTATATTTTATATGCGGCCGCCTTCCCAAAGACAAGTTTATTTCGCCGTTGACTAATGATCAATTTCGGCCTTGTTCCTGATCTGTATCTCCGTTCACATGTTTTAATATAATTTTGAATATATTATGTTGTTTTGGGTTCCAGAGGTGTGTGAAAGGGGGAGGGTATTTACGACCAACTTAACCAGAGATAAATTCCAAGAAAAAATTTGGGATGAGAAGAGAATAAAATATTAAATAAAAGACAAAACAGACGAAATCCGCAACAGTTAGTAACTTTTGAAGAGGGTGGCTAATTTCAACTTCTTCGACAGGATGCATTCCCAGCCCTGTTGAAATTCAAATTCTCCAAGGGACCGTGGTCGGGTTCAGCCCCCCGCTGGTAGGAAAAGGGGGCCTTCTGTCCCCTCACGAAGTGTTTGTTTCTCCTCCTAATTTGTATTCAGCCGTTTCCTCTTACCCTTTCCATTTCGCAACAAATATCTCCGTATTTATGTCTTCTCCGATCGCCACCTGCTTCGATAAATTGAAATTAAAGCCCGATTCCCACTGGGATTGTGGCACCGTACCGGATGCCCATCGAGACCGTGCGCTCATAATCCTCTGCCATTGTTCTGTGGCTGGAATGTTCTTGGATCGTCATGGTGTTTCTTCTAGTCGTGGCTTAGTTTCTTCATTATTTATATTCAAACGGACTGTTGTTTATTCCTTTCATTTGTCTTGTTGGTAATATACGGACAAGATTGCTCAATCGGTCCGTGGAAAAATAAACGACCGAGTGGAGATGATGTTTCACGTAGCGAGCCTGTATTTTATGTTTCGAAATGATTCATTTGAATGGGGACTTCGAGAGACTGTGAAGGTTCTATATGTCTGGCTGTAACTTTTGTGGCTTTTATAAGGGGGGTCAGTTCTAGTAGTTCATTTATAAAATATTCAATGAACTTCGCTTGAGAATAAACAAATCCATCGAACCTAGCCAATCCATGTAGAATCCTCCACAACTTCGAGTACAGCATCCGTATATCACGGCTCGGATAAGAGTCTCTCCAACATCTCCAGAGATAAGACTATCAATTGTCAATTTTAGAGTTATGAAGAGAGAGCTCATTAGCGGCTCTTAACTGCAAGAGATAAGTCAGCGTCTCATTAATATACATTAGCGTCGAAGGGTTACGGAGATTGTGTACTCTCACACATGCCTCTGCGGAAGACGAGAGATAAAGGTGAATTATACTATTTAGTTACGTTTATTGTCGACATATGCGTGACAAAATCGAGAGGAGGATGAGAGATTGGGTTCTGATTGAATTATGGGTCGTTTGGGGGGTTCACGATGGATATTTGGTTGGTAATAATGATTATGACGTTCTCATACGCTGGGATATACATTTGGTTGATTTGAATTGAACGATTGTAATTCTGAGTCGGAAAAAAACTATAAAAAGGAGCTTTTGAGCGCTCCTTCATCCACCTTGTAGGTAGATTCGCATTTTCCAGTTTCGGAAACCAATTGAAGGAATTTTTGGCAGCTGTCACAAAAATGACAGCAGCTCTTCGCCAATTATGCCGAATCAGCTGTTACAGAAATAAAAGGATTTTTGATTCAATGATTCGTTGGGATTTAAAATGGTTCTGGTTATGTGATCTGGAAAAAATGTAGCTTGAATATATCATTTCCTATTAAAATATAACATTTCCTCACGATCGAATGCGTAGTTTTGAAATTATCGAGAAAAGTAAGTTTCAAACGACCAAAGGTATTTACAGAGCCCCTGGTCGAATTTTGCTAAATAACAAACCTAACCGCGGTATTCGAGATTCGAACCTACACGGAAAATTTCAAGTTTTTAGTCCGTTCCGTTCGAGAGTTATCGTGCTTACGGACGGCCGGACGGACAGACTCGAATTTTTCGACGGATTCGTCATCAGTGAGTCGAATCTTATCGATTGAGACCATTTTGGCTGAAAATTCGAAAAATACATACATCGTGACGAAATGGTATAGCCCCTATATACAAAAATTTGTGGTTCAAAAGATGGTGGTCCACTTATCTCAGACCAACTTGAAATTCGATAGAATGCTTGGTTGAAAAAAAATTCCATATACACATAACCAATCTATAGGAGGAAGTTTCCAGATTCTTTTCCTTGTAATTTGAGGAATATTCGATTCAAAGAATGAGGTTTTTCTTGGATTTGAATTTTTGATCGCAAAACTTCTTTGTCATACGCCACTGACATAATTTATGGTATCTACTGTTTCATTTTTCGTTCCTTTTGGAGACATTTCTGTATTTCGCTTTATGAAAGTATCCAAAAAAAATTTCGAAAAGCACTGCCGTGAAGTCAGGAGCTTTTGGGCGCTCGTTCATCAACTTTGTAGGTAGATTCGCATTCTCCAGTTTGAGAAACCAATTCGAAAGGTTTTTACAGGTGTCAAA
The DNA here is from genome assembly GCA_963966015.1 of Aphidecta obliterata. Taxonomy (NCBI): domain Eukaryota; kingdom Metazoa; phylum Arthropoda; class Insecta; order Coleoptera; family Coccinellidae; genus Aphidecta; species Aphidecta obliterata. The sequence goes on from OZ014428.1 coordinate 31,954,606, forward strand.
AAAAATTTCAAACCAAGGCGAAAATCCAGACTTCTCGTCAATTTTTTTTCGATAATTCGCTGGAATTTTCTACGTTATCTATGGTCTTGGTACTGCGATCTAGACAAAATTTCCCGAGTAGTTTGAATACATAATTCTTCATCTATGTGCGAAATTTCATTACAATCCGATGAGTAGTTTCGAAATTATCCGAAAAAAAGAAACGTCATTCCCCATCTGAGTGCGAAATTTCACTTCGATCGAATCAGTGGTTTCGAAATAATCAAGGAGAACAAAATTTCGAGCGGTCATATTTACGGAACACCTTGGCGAATTTTGCCCAATAACGAACTTAACCGCGGCATTCGAGATTCGAACCTATCCTGAAAATTTCAAGTATCTAGGTCGTTCCGCTCGAGAGTTATCGTGTATACGGCCGGACGGACGGACATACTCGAATTTTTCGACGGATTCGTCATCAGTAAGTCGAACTCTGTCGATTGAGACCATTTTCGGCTCGCAATTCGAAAAAAGCAGACATCGTGACGAAATGTAAGTAATACGAGCGCTCAAAAAAATCGAAAAAGGGTAATTGGAAAATTTTTGTATTCTAAACTATTCAGTGGAATCATGATTTATGTCTCTCTTTATTTCAACTAGTTTACCAAAAATATTCAGATAATCAACAAACGTTCTGACTTCTGACATTTTATCCGACAGCTAGCCACTATTTCTTTTTGTGCTGTTTCTGGTTGGTCTTTATATTTTATATATTCAAATACTATTTGTGTGGGAATCTGTTTGGTATTGCAGTTTATGTTTTTTTTGTGCAATGTTTTTTGAGAAAACAAACATCTCTAAAAGTAATTTCACTTGAAGAAATTCAAACACAATTTAAAAAATATTTCACATCGAAAAAACTATACAAATATATCTTATTCAAATCAATTCGCGTTTGAATTGTTCTTTAAAGTCTTGTATCCTCACTTTTTTCAGAATTTTTCACCCAATTGTTGGAAATTGGGGTGGCTTGAGACACGGTTTTCAAGTGTCACCCCTATTCTTCTCGTAATTGCCAAATTTCCATTATTACTAATATATACTTATATTCTGGGAGTTAAATGTCTGTATCATCTCATTTGGCTAATCAACTCTGCCTTCGTCTTGATTCTAGGGTTAAATTACACAAAACGTGTAAATAGAAAAAAAATTATTAGTTCGCAAAGGCATCGAAAAAATATTGAATGATTTGGGAAGAACACTCTTATAATAATATATTTGGTTGTGTTTATACAGGGTAGCCAGATTTAATGTTGATATGTATATTCAAAATATCGCATACCCTTTTTATCAACCAAAAAGACGTTTTTTGTCAAAATTCGGCAGATGAAATTCAGAAGCGGAGGTTTATGGATAAGCCAAATTGTGTGGTATAATAAAAAAATCAACAACCTCCATCAGCGGCTGAGGTACTCAAAATGACTCTCAATTCCTGAGATGGCTAGATTGAACTTTCTTCAAAAGAATAAGACTAAAAATTGATAAAAAATTACGAAAAGCACTGCCGTGAAGGCAGGAGCTTTTGAGCGCTCGTACATGCACCTTGTAGGTAGATTCACATTTTCCAGTTTTAGAAATCAATTGAAGGAATTTTTGACTGCTGTCAAAAAAATTCTGAAACTTAGGCGAAACTCCAGACTTCATGTCAGTGCTTCAGCTGATCAATTTTTTTCCGATAATTCGCTAGAATTTTCCACGGTATCTATGGTCTTGGTGATGCGATCTGGACAAAATTTTGCACGTAGTTTGAATACATTATTCCTGAGCTAGGTGCATAATTTCATTCCAATCCGATCGGTAGTTTCGAAACTATCACGAAAAAAATATTTTGAACGGCCATATTTACGGAACCCCTAGTCCAATTTTGCTCATTGATGAACATGACCGTGAAATTTGCGATCCAAACCCACCCTGAAAATTTCAAGTCCCTAGGCCTTTCCGTTCAAAAGTTACAATTTTCTATGGTTTCTATGGTTCTGGTCATGCGATCTGGACAAAATTTCACATGTAGCTTGAACACCTCATTTTCCATTTGAGTGCAAAATTTCATCTCGATCAAATCTGTAGTTTTCAATTAATCAGGGAAACAAAACTTTGAACGGCCATATTTACGGAACCCCTGGTGGAATTTGGCCCATTAACGAACTTAACCGAGCTATTCGGGAACTGAACCTACCCTGAAAATTTCAAGTTTCTAGGACATTCCGTTCGAGAGTTATCGTGTATACGGCCGGACGGACGGACGGACGGACGGACAGACTCGAATTTTTCGACGGATTCGTCATCAGTGAGTCGAACATAGTCGATTGAGACCATTTTCGGCTCAAAATTCGAAAAATACAGACATCGTGACGAAATGATATAGCCCTCGTGTAAGTTGTACGAGCGCTCAAAAAGGTAATTAGTTGAAAACCATTCCCGACAAAAAAAGAAACACTGATATTTTATCTCAAAAAATGTAGTTGGCGCTTGTCCCTCTGCAGTTTGGTGACAAAAACGTCATACCGAAATTTGTTTGCCAAATTAAAAAAAAAAGGCGAAAATGAAGGTTTTTGGGAATTCCGAAGCAAAATGAATAAATAAAACACATTTATTAGAATCTTCTTATATTTCAATTAAGACAATCATAATAGTATCTGTATCCTTCTATACACACTGACTTATTTACAAATACAATACTGTACAATAATTTAGGGCTAGAAATGACAACAAAACGTTAGTTTCAATAACATATTTTATTACAAATTTGTGATATGGTATTTTTATATACAACAATTTATTTAATAAAAGAAAAATTTATAACAATAAAATAGTTTCAAGTTCAAAACAGTCATATTGCGGTTATTCCCAGAGAAAAAGGGGATAACAGAAGAAAACAATCGTTTGTTTTCACCTTTTTCCCTCGGACAGGTCGGACCTATCGTTGGTCGAATATGAGACTGCGGTTCGTTGAAAAGTTGCACATAGAGACGAGCCTCCTCGTTTACAAATTTTTTTTACCCAAAAAGTCCGGTCCGCCATTTGCGGCGCAAACAATTTGCTTTGTTCATTATCACAGATATAAATAAATGCCTTTACACGAATATACAACAGATTTTCCAATTGTCAACGTGCGGCGAACCTCGCTATCCACCCCTTCGTGATATTTCGTTGCACTTTGCCCGGTTTTGATGCAGGTTTCGTTTTTTGTCCATCGGCGTTTCTCACCTGGAAAAAAAAAGAGAATAGTGTCATTAGTGGTGAATGCATGTTTACACGGTTTCGCTATTTGATGCTCAAAATAAACGCGCCCATTTTTCGCACGAATCGGCGGGGATGACGATTCACAACGGGTCTCAATGATGGGCGATTGGCGGCGGTAATGAGATATTTTTTTATGGCCGCTTCGATCATTTCCGAAATATTGTTGGGAGAGAAGGTTTTTGTTGTTCCACGTTCATTTTATTTCGAAGCTATGGTAGGAAAAGGATCAACGTGTTGGACAACGCATAATAGTTATTTATGTCATAAGGAAGAAATGACGCGAAATATCGTGGATTCCCTTTTGCCGGAAAAATCACGGAGTGTATATGAAATAGCGTTTAACCGGTACGAAGAATGGTGTTCTACTAAGAAAATCAAGAATATCACTCATGAAAAAATATTGTTGGCTTACTTTGAATGCTTATCTAAGGAAAGAAAACCATCTTTTTTCTGGTCGTATTATTCGATAATAAGAAGTATTTTATTAACAAGAAAAAACGTCGATATTAGCAAGTACCTACAGCTGGTTGCATTACTAACACGTAAATCAGAAGATTACAGAGCTAAAAAATCCAAAATTTTCACTAAACAAGATGTCACAAAGTTTTTAACGGAAGCATCAGATGATGCATATTTATTTCAAGAGGTTGCTATGATGATTGGACTAAGTGGGGCATGCAGAAGAGCGGAACTGATAAATATGCTTGTTGAAAATATGATAGATGAAGGATTCGTTCTTATAATAATTTTAACGAATACAAAAACAAAGGTAATGCGAGAATTTTTTGTAACATCGGGGAATATCTCAGGATTGAATATGGTAGAACTTGTCAGACAACATGTGAAAAAACGACCTTGCAACACAAACCATCGACGTTTTCTTGTCACTTATAAAATAAGAAATGCACGAAACAACCCGTTGGAATTCACACCTTTGGTAAAATGCCAAAAGTTATTGCCACTTTTTTTAATTTCATCATCCTGAAGAATATACCGGACATTGTTTTCGGCGATCGTCTGCTTGATTTTTGGCCGATTCTGGAGCTGATCTGTGTACCGTGAAACGCCGTGGCGGATGGAAAAGCAATACTTTTCCTGAAGGTTACATCGAAAATTCGAAAGAGCAAAAGAAAAAATATATCAGAAGCAGTTTTTGGTGCAAACAACCAAACAGAATTAAAAGTTTATCAAAAAGCATCAACTATTGATGTAAAAACTCTAGAATCCATTGGAATTAATATTGCAAATTGTAGTAATTGCTCTTTTACCATTTATAATAAATAGTTTTGTACATAGTTATGCATTTGGATTAACTTTTTTTATCATCGAAATCTAAATTCGTTTTGAAATGACTTTGTTCCAAGTCGCCGAGCAAGATAAGAATACCTCCTTCGGGCCCATAACATGTCCGAAGGACCATAAATACACAAACAAGATTCAGTTGAACCATTCACACCCATTCATTCACGTTCTTCAATAAAACGCCTTTCGCTTCAAACCGAAACGACGAAAAAAAAATACCGGTTCTATCGACCCGAACCGGATCAATATCTCACGTGTATCTTCCGCGTATCCAAAACCAATAAAAGAAACTTCCTAACCAAACGCAGATAACGCCATTATGTCAGGACGCGACGTTGAGAGAGATATCCTCGAGTACAGGAAGTACCGGTATCGATGGTATCGCCGCGGCCGCCTAATTGCGGACATTTAATGACGGTAGGGCGTGCGGGGGCGGTTGGGACGTTCACGATAAGTCAGGACGAGAGCGCGTTGTTGTCTAATAGAAAGGGTGTGTGTGAAGGGGATATTGATTTAAAACAATGGGCTCTCAGCGGGCCATCGGGACAGGTTTATCCGATTGAGTACGCGGGTTCGCCGAAAGCTTGTTAGTAAGAGGACAGGGTCGGGTTTCGTGTTTTTTAGAACCAAATTTTAAGTTTTGGGAGGAAACAGGTTTTGTCTGACGCGATGCAACACCGAAAACAATTTTTCGACTAAGGAATGCTCATTTAGTGATTTTGAATGGCTAAAGCGACGAGAGTCATAAGATTGGCCCACAGATCAACATCAAGTCGCCGAAGGCGACTTGGGAATCTGGAAATTTTCGAAATTCGACAAAATCGAAGCTAGGCCGCGTTCGAATCTCGGAAAACCATCTTTTCCCATTTTTGAAAGTTTTCGCAGATTTCGTCATGAATGTATTTTTGAAATCGAAAACCAAAAAATAAAAAAGGGGCGCGAGGCGCTTCCGCGTTCTCGAAGGGGAAGAATCGGGCTTTTCGACGATACCTCGAAAAGTTTCCTGATTCGAATTACAAACGTACGAAAATAACGTTCAGAAAAGATCGAAAAAACGACGAAAACGCAAAAAGTTTCCTTCTTCCCTTTCTATAGGCTTTTTATCCGCGGCGTCTCGAAGGTCCAAAGCGGACGAACTTTCATCCCAAAGGACGCGAGGTCTCCTCAAATGAAAATCCAGCACGATCCCACCGCCGGTTTACTATGACGTCATATTTTTTGGCATTATCGATCTCAGATCAATAAACCGAAGGTTACTTTTCCCAGCATATTCCAACTGATATCGTGAGAAATACACTCGCGATCTCGGGCGCACACCTGGATCGCCGTTGAGAAGAGACGACCATCATCGACTAATTAACCGCGAGGAGAGCCGCTCCTGCGTCGCGAAAGCACCATTCACCGATCAGGATCTCGGTTCATTTGTCAATGTCGCCGAGGTGGCGATAGCAAACGTAGGCATTCCTCATTCAGTACTTCGGAGCGGGCGTGGGTTTAGACCGAACGTCCGTACAGAAAAAGTCACACTCATCCAGCGAGGTGTCTTTGGGGCCATTTGCACCATGTCTAGACGCACCATCAGGCATGAAATAAACATTCGACTTTAGCGAATCGTTTCAAATCTCGAATTTGACAAATGACATTTTGAGGTTAAATTGAATTCGAAACAAGTTGACGACATTCAGGAGATTCACAATATTGACGTACTCTGAGAAAATATTATTTCAGAAAAATCAATCGATAATCATCTTCAGGGGATCAGTGGATTTCTTTTGAAGTTTAGATGGAGAGGATAAAGATTTAAGAAAGTTCTTATACTTAAGTTGCCTACTTCTTGAGAACCGGACCTATTTGAAATCTGAAAATTTGGATTATGATATTGTTCGACTTCATCTACTGAGCTAAAATATTTCTGAAGCCTGAACACTTTCAGTTATACAGGGAGTAGAAATAAATTTCTCGAAAATATTTTTTCCTCTTTTATATGATCGATTATTCAATTTTAAATATGTATATTTCTATTCGAATCGTTGCGTTCATCGAAATAGTTTCCGAAATATAGAAAAAAAACTGAATTTATGTCGTACGTAGAGACAAATTCATAAAATCTGTTTTATAACAATAATCTGTTTTTGGAAAACATGGAAATCCATAAGCAAAAATGTTCACCTAATTTGCTTAGCGAACAGATAGAATTGAATTATTCTCCTTCATTGGATTTTTTTTGAACGTTATCGCATACGTAGAGAAATAAAATATGTTTTATAACAATAATCTGTGTTCATAAGGAATTATTGGGATAATTTATCTTCTATGAACACAGATTATTGTTATAAAATAGATTTTATGAATTTGTCTCTACGTACGCCATAAATTCATAGAATCCTTGATATCTCAGGAATTATTTAATTCAGGAGCATAAACATCTTTGAACACTATCATTATTTTTATTCGCAAAACTCAACGCAATCCCGAAAAAATAGGGTTCTAATTCAAAAAACAGAAGTTATGAGAAAATTCTGATCATAATTTTTGACGAAATATTCGAAACAACCTTTGACGAGTTTTTCAAAATTTAAGAGATGTACAATATTCCGCCATTCTTCTACTTCGAAAATGTGAAAACAGTTTATGCCTGAAATATTGAGAATAGGAATAAAGAACAAAATACTGACTACGCATATCTCCTTTTTTTTTCAGTTTTTTTTCTATATTTTGAGAACTATTTCGACGAATGCAACGATTCTAATAGAAATATATTCAAAATTGAATAATCAATCATATAAGAGACGAAAAAACGCAAAAACAGAGGAATTTATTTTCACTCCCTGTATAACTGAAAGTGTTCAGGCTTCAAGAATATTCCAGCTCAGTAGATAAAGTCGAACAATATTATAATCCCAATTTTCAGATTTCAAATAGGTCCGGTTCTCAAGAAACGTTTAGTACGCACTCGAACTTGGGACACCCTGTATTTCGCAATCAAATCACAATATTCACTATAATCTGATAAACGAATTTGGGCAAATTTGAACGCAGCACATTGTCATAAACTACGTTGAAACAATCAGGGATTAGTCTATGGAGATAATTCTCAATTGCCATTGGTTGGCCCAAGGTCAACACTTCAGGAAGATCGAGCTGTGCCGGATTGCTAACGTAGTAGGTTCATACAGAGGCGTATATTGAAAATATTCTACTGTTCTTCACGAATTCAAGAATGAAAATTGAAAAATTATACTAGACAAAACTAATAAGCAAGCCAACCAAACAATTCATGTATCCCAGATATCAACGAATAAAATAATCGATTAGCAAAATGATAAATTCGATGTGAGAAACAGAAAACCTTAAAACATAAGGCAACGTGGACCTAAGAAAATTTTCCAAATAACGCCACCTGTCCGTTCCAAAAGCAACTGTCTCGAATATCTGTAGATCATAAACTGTCTTATCTGCTCCCCGAAACAAAATATACATGTATGACGCGCCGTAAACATTACGAGCCTATATGGTGACATATGGAATTTACGGATTCAAGCTTCAACCTTATTCGTGTGAATAATTGAGTAGAAGAATAATATACGGCTGTTTATCTGAATTTATCTCTTTCAAGAATGAAAATTGAAGAATTATACTAAATAAACTAATAAGCGAGCCAACAAAACAATTCATGAATTGTTTTGTCGACTTGCTTATTAGCTTATACAGTATAATTTTTCAATTTTCATTCCTGAATTCGATAATTTCAGATAAATAGCCGTATATTATTCTTTTACTCTTTCTCTCATTTTCCGTTCTCAAACATCAGCTGTCACTAAGTTCGACAAATTTATTCAATATTGTAGGCAGTGTTTTCAACCAGTCTTACTTTCTTAATCATAGACCTTGTTTATTCTAACATTTCTAACACTTGAATATTTATTGAAAAATTGCTAAGCTTTAAAAACAGTTAATTGACATTCATTTAAACGAGAGATTAAACACAGCCGCCCATGCTATTATCTTGAGATTATAAATAATGATTGCGTTCAACATTTCCACGTAACTAGATTTCTTTTATCCCATCAACATTTCACGAAAATATTAAAATTCCGCAATTCCCGCCCCTGATTTAGAAGATATTTAAAAAAAAAGTAAGGGATACGCACCTTCCCACTCGATCCGTCTGGAAGAGCGCTAAGGCCGGCCTCTAGACTGGCGACACGAAACCTCCGTTCATGCTCTGGGAGCTGCAAAGAATAGAGATGAATGTAATTTGTGACGGCTGAAAGGACGTTAGAACCGGTCGACTGGCTGATAAACTGCCTCTAATTATGAGAAACTCTATCCGAGACGCGTGAAAAGTCGCTGCCACCTCGATTTAAATTTGGCGTATCGCTTTCTCTCACGACCTGCCTTGAAACATTCAAGAGATGAATCGAAAAACCTCGACCAGAAGAGCAAAAAAAAATACTCACGTCTTGTAGAAAGGTTTGAAGGCGGCGTTGTCCTGCGCCATGTTCTGGCCGGCCTGCGGCGACGGTCGCGGGTTAGTACCCTGCATCCTCGTGAACCCCCCCAAGAACCCTGGCTGCGTGTACCCGACGCTACTGGAGGTGGAAGAAGTGCCATTGCAGTTGGTGGCGCCCTGACCGGGCGTCAGGTTACCAGCGACGCTGGGCAACGTCATATTGGGAGGCGTTTGGGGCGGCGTGTCCGTCTGTACATCCGGAAAGCCCTGTTGACAATGACTAGGTAAGAATCCTCCCGTGCTGTACCTCGAACTCGGTAAAGCGAAACCGTTATTACCTGCAACAATTAAGCGGGCTGATGCCTGACTGAGCTCGAGAAACTGAGGTTTTTGGGAATTAACCTCTTCGAAATTTTCGATCACTTACCTAGCCATTGCTGGGCTGGAGGAGGCGGCGGCGGGGTCTTGCAGGCCGCCGTGTCGGCCAGCGACCATATCTTGGGTTTGCTGGGCGGCAAGGGCACCCCGCAGTCGGAGGTCTTCATCTCGGGTTTCATCCCGTAGCCGTTGCTCATGATGTGGTGCATGTTGGTACCCAGGATGTCGTCTTTTCTGTCGTCCTCCTGCAGGTCGTCGTCGTCCGCCCCCCTGCTCCTTTCCGATTTTATTCTACCATGAATATCTGCAAAAAATATCATTAATATTATATTCATCTATTTGGATAATCTTCATAAAAGAGGATCTATGGTTTGGCTATGTGCGAGCATCACGTTCAAACGACTGCACCAAATTCGATAATTCTTTTTGAGTTTTGTTCGTTATTATCAGGTCAAGGTTTATACAACGGAATATTTCCGAAAAAACCGTACGGAAAAGAAGAAAAGGCCTTTTTCCTCCAACCAAGCTAACAATTTCATGAGGATTTTGACACTTGTGTCAGTGAGGTTTATCGCGTTTCTAGAAATTGCTTAGAAGTTTATCACTGTGTAGGATATATATCGTTGTGTTGTGGGATAGTTATTGTGATTGATAAAAATGCCATCAGTAAGGCGTGCAAATATTGGTCGGCAGACGCGTCAATCAAGGCGAGTTCATAATGATCGAGACAATGAGCAAACAGAATGAAAAGTTCTCAATCAAGATCTACCCCAGCTCAGAAAGAATCGATATAATCGATCTCAAGCGAGATACAACAAAATATAGAATCCAATGAAATGATCAACTTTGAGCGTTTGGCATTGAGATTATGTTAGCAATATATTGGTGTCTTTTGGAAATAGGAGCATCATTTGTCAATACTGCAATGCTCTGAGATATCGAAACGAACCCCCAGTATTATGTTGTTTGAATGGAAAAATCAAATTGCCACAACTGACAACGCCACCCGAACCTTTGAATTCGTTACTTTCAGGACAAGAACCTCCCCTTAAACATTTCTTGCAGAATATTCCGCATTACAATAGTGTGTTCCAATATAATTGAGGGACGAGGTTCGCCCATCTCACATATTGATCATAACATAAACCTACGAATATTGAAATACTTTTGAGACTCATGAACAAGGGTAAGGATAAGGGTAAGCGTTAGGGTAGGGGTTGGGAATAAATTCTGTTTTCTCACCTGATGCTTCTCTCCTCTCGTCCTCATCCTTTTCCTTGTCGTCGGAGTCCGAGACCGTGGCGTCGTCGTCGTCGTCCGTCTTGTTCTTGGGCTCCCACGTCATCTTGTTCTCTTTTTTCAGTCTTCTTCGGGCGTTGGCGAACCACGTGGACACCTGGGTCAAGGTCATTTTGGTGATGATTGCCAGCATGATCTTCTCGCCTTTGGTGGGGTAGGGGTTTTTCTTATGCTCGTTCAGCCACGCTTTCAGGGTGGCCGTCGATTCTCTCGTGGCGTTTTTTCTTCTCGCGGCCAAATCGTAGCCAGCGCCGTAACTGTAACAAGGAGGAGGGGGTGAGACTAACATCTCCTAGAGAAAGAGATAAAATAAAGCGATTCGGCTATAACTACCGAACGACGAAAAAAAAAGGCAATTAGATTAATATATCTGGAGCGACTGACAGCCGCCGTGGACCGCAACGGGGCCGATGTGGCGTCCTCGCCCCTCTCGCAGCGAGAAGAGCGGGATTCGATTACGCCTAGAGTGGTTTCACCCCCATTAAGCCGGCTCGGTTTTTCCCATAGACAAGGGAAAGGCGGCCACCGCCGAAGTCGATAAAAACGGAAAAAAATAGACTCTCCTCCGATTTCCCGACTTTATTGATACACTTCCGCTGAGCCGGCAAAGTTTACCTCTTTCCGTCCCCCCTGTGTGTGCTCGCGTCGTTTATTTTTCCCTCCGCAAAGTATCCCTCGGCGTTTCAGTGATTTCGCATAGACTTGATATAGTTTACGTATCCTTGTAGGTAATTTTACTATCCACTTGAATGTCCGGGTATAGTGATGACGAATAAGAATGTTAAAGTTAATAGTATATTATTTAATGAACGGTAATGTAGGTCATAACTCACCCAGATGAAGTTTGCAGCACGAGCCGAAGGCGAGTGCTATAATTCATCAAGTGAGTTATGACCATTACCGCAAGTTGAATATTATACTTTATCTACGACTTTATACAATAAGATACAAGTACAGAGAATGAACTTTATTTACAAATCTTAATAGTTACCTATAACAATGCATTATTTATGTTGATTGTGCTTCTTAGCATGGAGTAGAAAGACCAGATGCTTCATATTTAGTCACTAAAATCCAAAGCTTCGATTGATTCAATTAGAAATTCGGTATTCGTATTCGCAGAAAAGAGGCTTCGGCGCATCCTTAGTTTTTAATCACTTTTGGCTTACTACTACTATTAAGAAAGAAATATTTCATTGCAATCGCGATTTGAATCGCAGGATTTTTTTTTCAATTTTAATCATGATCGGCTGAAGAGGAATTCCGTGGCTCAGAAATTTGAGGGTCTGGTTCTCAACAACAACAATTGGACTGTTTCGGGCAGCAGTAAATAAAGTCACAATAGCCAGAATGGTCTCCAATATCCGATAACGGATTGGCACTATCAAGAAGAAGAATCATGATCTAAATTTCTGAGAAGTTATAAAAGTTAATCGAAACTTTGAACTTGAATTTACGATTTATATGAAATATGATCAAAGTATCTGAATAATGTTTATTATAGTTAATAATATAACTCTTGTTAAAAAAACTCAACCTTGCATTTAAGTCTACATTTTTTGCATTTATCTTTATTTCCAGTTTTTCTTCATTCTTTTTAGAGTTTTTTTTCAATGCAATCCAGTAAGATTCTTTTTTCTTTCACTTCTATGAAGCATCAACATTGTTACATTGTTACACTATCTTCAAATTTCCCGGTAATTTGCAGGTCTGAACAACAAGGAACTAGGTACATATCTGTATTTGAAGAACGGTGGTTAAAATCAAAATCGTATTGAAAATAGTAACTTGTCTCATTCACAGTAAATAAGCGATAAAGGGAAAAAATCGAAAAAAAATAATTTATTTAAAAAAAAAATATATATTTAGTCTTAAAGTCAAAGTCTAAAATCCAACTCTAAAATTTTTAGTGCCTAAAATTGAAATAAAATATTGCCGAAACATTACCAACACAGAATCATTAAAAAAAAAACATGTAGGCAATAAAAATTTCATTTCTCCTTTGAGTAGTGAGTCCTTTTTTCCGAAAATTAAGGAATTTCACATTCAAGTCTAATAGTCTTAATGGCAATTATGCCAGGAACGTTTTATATCGGCATTATTGACGTAAATCACATAAACTCAGTACCAGAAGAGAGAGATCCTTCAATAAATTCTGAGAAATTTCTTGGAATGAGTCTTTTAGAAAGTTTGATCACATGTAGTATATTATTTAACGAGCGATAATGTAGGTCATAAGTCGCGCAGATGAAGTTTGCAGCACGAGCCGCAGGCGAGTGCTGTAATTCATCAAGTGAGTTGTGACCATTACCGCAAGTTGAATACTATACTCTATCTACGACTGTAACAATAAATACTAAGATACAACTACAGAGAAAGAACTTTATTTACAAATCTTAATAGTTACCTATAACAATGCATTATTCATGTTGATTGTGCTTCTTAGCATGGAGTAGAAAGTCCATAGGTGCGATGCTTTATATTCAGTGCTGAGTTCTCGAAAATATGCCAAAAGAACATTCTCTGTAAACGGTGACTTAATATTCTTACTGCTACACCAATCTTGAAAATTGTTGTATACACCTTTATATTTGTTTTGGGATTTTTCGGATAATACATTCTGTATGGTAACATTGGCTGATTGTCTTATTTCTGAAGGTGTACATAATAATTCATCTTCACTATCTGAATTCGTATTTTTCAGCAAAACATTCGCAATAATAATTAGGTATCGACTTAATTTGAGAAAACGTCAAAATTATTCAAGTGAATCAATAACGGCCAATCGGCATGTTCAGAGGAACAGAGACAGGGAGTTATAGTAGTGAGTTATTATAACTCACGGTGTGCGTCCACAGATATTATTAATTGCTCAAAAGTAGTTGAATAATTAATATATAATTAAGAAGGAGTAGATAAAAACATTTCCCGATTTCTATTTGTTTGAAGTTGTCATACAAATTGCTAATGAAGATATCGAGTTGCACTCACCGGGGCAAAGGTGGAATTGCCCTAGCGACTTCCGTCAGGAGTGCGCTTCCGGCGTATACTTAATATAAGACTGGTAAAGCTGAATGCGATGAGGGATTGAGTTTTGTGGGAAAAAGCCCAAAAACGAGCTATAAGTGGGATCTTATTCTGAAGGAATCCGACCATTATAATTTTTTTCGCCCACCGGAGTGCATGGAACCGCTGGTTTCGCCCACCATCGCCCGCGATGGATTGATACCGTCGCGCGACAATGGATGCCCGTCTGTCTGTGTAACGAAATAGAACGCTATCGTCGCACAATCTCCGTTTTTACGCGGGAATAACGCGAAACGCACACACGGGGACATGCAACGTACCGTAGGACATGCTTTTTAACAATCGCAATTGAAATCGGGCGGTCACGAACACAGAGGCACTTTTATTCATCAGCATTATGTAATGGCTGAAATTACATAGGTTCTTCCCCAGTTGGCGGATTTGATAATTACTTTAATTTTTCAGTAATTGGATGGATTTTCTGTCATAACACCGGCTCTAATTGCGTCCGTTGTCGGTGCGACAGCGGACGCCGCGAAATCATCGTGTGTATTGTGTTTTATCGGTTTTAACATCTTCGTCGCCGGTTATTACGATCGGTATCTGTTCTCGTTTGTGCGATTCTGTCGAATGAGTTATGACAGAACGTTCTATGCTAAAAATAGCAGGTTATTCTATTGTCGCGTTTATACACAATTTTTCTTGAAAATACTGCAATTTTTTTCAATAAATGAAACAACATCAATTAATTGCCCGAAAGATCCCAAAACAAATATAAAGGTGTATACAACAATTTTCAATATTGGTGTAGCAATAAGAATATTAAGTCATCGTTTACAGAGAATGTTCTTCTGGCATATTTTAGTGAACTAAGCACTAAATATAAAGCATCACCCCTTCTACTCCATGCTAAGAAGCACAATCAACATAAATAATGCATTGTTATAGGTAACTATTAAGATTTGTAAATAAAGTTCTTTCTTTGTATTTGTATCTTAGTATTTATTGTTATAGTCGTAGATGAAGTATATTCAACTTGCGTTAATGGTCATAACTCACTTGATGAATTACAGCGCTCGCCTACGGCTCGTGCTGTAAACTTCATCTGCGTGAGTTATGTCCTACAGTATGAGACACAGGTTCGAAGCTAGCCTAGGTCATCCTGCTTCTTATTTCATTTTTTCTTTTCTTTATTTCTTATTGTTGTATTTTTTCGATATATTTTTTGTCTTAGTTAGCAATGATTTTTTGGAATAATGGGACCATGTCGAAGGGATGAACTTTATAACCTAAAATGTGAAAATGTCAAAGATTTGAATAGAATCTCAATTGTTAATGTGATAAAAACTGAAACATTAGTACAACGAACATTTACAAATACCTGCAAAGTCTACGAAATTAAAATTAAATACTGCAATTTTTTCCAATAAATGAAACAACAAAATCTCTTCGAATCTCCGTTCGTCGACACCTGATGCTCCTCGCCGGCGGGTCCCTCGTCGCCAACGCGATCCGCCAAGACAAAATGGCCGCGAGGGGACGGCGGCGGCGGCGACGCCGTATCGATTCGACGGCGTCGGCGTTGCTACGCCGCAGGTGGAAACCACGTCGGGCCACCCGGCTTCCGCCAGCCATCGCAATGCACCATTTATGGTTTATTAGTCGATAAAATCGGTTCCGTTCCCTTTTCGATTCGTCGATGCGTCCGGAATACGTACCGGACCCGGAGGAATCGGCGGTTGCGGCGGGGTCTTCGAAGTGGCCGAACCGACGGCACGTATGTTTATAGCGGGACATTGGACGCCTTCGATTCGGCGTTTTCGGTTAAAGGAAATTCGAAGAGGAACGTTCGAGACAAAAAGGGATTCCCACGCTCATAGTTTAATGTTTGCCTCAACTTTTAGAGCTTATACTTTTTAACTCACGAATTGGAAAATATTTGCGGGTTCCTACGCCAAGCTCGAAAACGGAGGAATGTGTTTACTTCGTTTGAAATCCATCATTATATTTCCAATTGTCGGCATAACCCGCGACGACGAAGCAAGAACATGTTGCCGTCAGGCGATATGTTCCTCTGTTACGCGCTGTGACGGGATAGTGAGAAACAAGCTACTTTTTTTTTGTATACATAAATGAGCTGAGCGATGTAACAGATGAAGTAGAAGATTCTGAGGTTATGAATTTTGCAGATGATACTAATGCTCTGGTTGCGGGAAAAAAAACTGACAGCTTGAATGGGAGGTGTAGTTCATTATATAGTTCAGTGGAAAATTGGTTTTCGAAAAATAATCTGATTATAAACATCAGCAAAACAAATCTCATTGCGTTTAGAGCAAGTAATTCAAAAGAAAAACATTCAGAATTAAATCTTCAACCAGAATACTGAAACAGTAGTGAGAACTAAGTTTTTAGGAATAGTAATTGATGAGTTTCTTAAGTGGATTCCACATATTGACGAATTGTTGAAAAAATTGAATAAGGTGATGTTTGCTTTCAGAGTAGTGAATAAGTACATGAATGAAAATGTAAAAAATTACGAAAAGCACTGCCGTGAAGGCAGGAGCTTTTGAGCGCTCGTACATGCACCTTGTAGGTAGAGTCGCATTTTCCAGTTTTAGAAATCAATTGAAGGAATTTTCGACAGCTGTCACAAAAATTCTGAAACTTAGGCGAAACTCCAGACTTAATGTCAGTGCTTTAGGTGACCAATTTTTTTTCGATAATTCGCTAGAATTTTCTACGGTATCTATGGTCTTGGTGGTGCGATCTGGAGAAAATTTGGCACGTAGTTTGAATTCATTATTCCTAAGCTAGATGCAGAATTTCATTCCAATCCAATCAGTAGTTTCGAAATTATCAGGAAAGAAATATTTTGAACAGCCATATTTACGGAACCCCTCGTCTAATTTTGCTCATTGATGAACGTGGCCGCGATATTCGTGATCCAAACCCACCCTGAAAATTTCAAGTTTCTAGGCCTTTCCGTTCAAAAGTTACAATTTTCTATGGTTCTGGTCATGCGATCTGGACAAAATATTGTTTTAATATATCATTCTCGATTAAAATACAAAATTTCATCTCGATCGAATCCGTAGTTTCTGAATTATCGAGAAACCAAAATTTCAAACGACCGTATTTACGGAACCCCTAGTATAATTCTGCTCATTGATAAACGTGAACGCGACATTTCAGATCCACACCTATCCTGAAAATTTCAAGTCCCTATGCCTTTCCGTTCGAAAGTTATGATTTTCTATGGTTTCTATGGTTCTGGTCATGTGATCTGGAGAAATGTAGCTTGAATATATCATTCTCCATTAGTATACAAAATTTCGTCACGATCGAATCTGTAGTTTTGAAATTATCAAGAAAACTAAATTTCAAACGACCATATTTACGAAGCCCCTAGTATAATTTTGCTCATAGATGAATGTGATCGCGACATTCGAGATCCACACCTATCCTGAAAATTTCAAGTCCCTAGGCGTTTCCGTTCAAAAGTTACAATTTTCTATGGTTTCTATGGTTCTGGTCATGCGATCTGGACAAAATTTCACATGTAGCTTGAACATCTCAATCTCCATTTGAGTGCAGAATTTCATCTCAATCGAATCTGTAGTTTTCAAGTAATCAGGGGAACAAAACTTTGAACGGCCATATTTACGGGACCCTTGGTGAAATTTGGCCAATTAACGAACTTAACCGAGGCATTCGGGAACTGAACCCACACTGAAAATTTCAATTCTCTAGGTGGTTCCGTTCGAGAGTTATCGTGCTTAAGGACGGCCGGCCGGACAGACTCAAATTTTCTGACGGATTCGTTATCAGTGAGTCGAACATAGTCGATTGAGACCATTTTCGGCTCAAAATTCGAAAAATACAGACATCGTGACGAAATGATATAGCCCTCGTGTATAAGTAGTACGAGCGCTCAAAAAGGTTTTGTATTATGCTAACTACGAATCTTTAATGAGATACGGAATAATATTTTGGGGTGTGAGTACATCAACACAGTCTGTATTCATTAGCCAGAAAAGAATACTTGTGAATATTGGGTACCGAGATTCTTGTAGAGGCAAATTTAAGTCAATAGGACTGCTAACAGTCTATGGTCTCTGTTTGCATGAGTGCCTTATGTACCTTCATGGAAACAAAACAGAATACAAGAACGGCCAATATCAATTTTCCACAGCATAGGTTGCCCGTAACAGAAAAAAGTCCATCTTTTATGTGCATAAAAATCTTCAATAACTTGCCACATAACTTGAAAATGATACAAAATTATAGACTTTCCAAAGTTGAAAGCAAACGGTTCTCAATAAATCTTGAACCATATAATTTGAGGGATTATTTCATGTAGATCCGAAATACTTTATGACACTGTTTCATTTCGTGTTCTTTGTAGATACTGATTTGAAATAAAGAATCTATCTATCTATCTATCTATTCTGACCTCTATTTTGTACCAAAAAACAGTATAAAAGCAAACAAAAATAGAGACTTACCCGTACGCTAACGCTGGGTCATAAGGGTAGTAACCTGTGGTTGGTTGAAGACCAGCGCTAGTCCAAGCGCTCATGTCTGCACCTCCTGCGCCCGTATCTTTCAGCCCGTAAGGGTTCGTCTGAAACAAAAAGGACTATAAGAAGAAATAAAAATTACGCTCATGAATGGAGAATTTATATCCCTATAACGTTTCGAGCTATTTCGAATTGTTCTTCAGTGACCTTCCTCCTGGTCTGGTAATTCTTTTTACTCATATTATTTACGTTTGCCTCGAGCCATCAAAATCGGACTTTTTCAAATCGAGTTGGCGCGGATCAAAAGCCTATTTTGAAACAGGCTTTTGATCCTTTCGGAAAAAGGCAACTTTCAGGGTTCTCGTCGTTGTTCTACTTTATCCGAACGTTATTTTTATACATTCGCGAGTCAAAATAGGGGACGTTTCCCGTACCGTCGGAAAGCCCGTTTTTTCTTCACCAAAACGCGGGGGCGCTTCGTGTCCCCGCGACCTCTTCGAAGTCGCGATTTTAAAAAACTCCTCGAGGCCTTCGGCCTCTCGATCGATTGAATTTTTTTTTCTGTGGACATCAAGCGCTTTTATGTTATGATACACTACCAATATATAAATCCCACATATTTGGAGTATGATTTCGACATGGAATTTTTCCACTCCTCGTTATAGAACGCGACAGAGCCTAACTTGTGAAACTCCACAAGTCCTCATAAAAGCACGACCCCCCACAAACCCCCTAGAGACTCCGGGAAAAAAAAAGTCGAATCAATTCAACGCCACGGCTATTTATACCGTGGGGCCCCTCTATTCAAAAGTCCCGAGACACCGAGCGCCCCTCCCGCGAAGACGTCATCGATCTGGAGATGGCGGCCGTGAGAAAATCCAGAATCTCGAGAACAACGGCGGCGGTCCGGAGACGTTGTCACGTGCGTGCCGGAACCCCATCCCGGACTGCCTTTTTCGCCGAGCGCTATTCGTAGCCGAGATTCGCGAGACGCGGCAACGTCGCGCCGTCGGATTTATTGCTTGGATTCTGTCAGGAAATGCGAGGATTAATGTAAATGCGGGTACGATAAGGAATTCCATTGTCGACTGTCCCGTGTACGGAGGCAGGGGCGCGAAGAAGATTCATGTACGTCTGGAAGTTGTTCGGGTGAAGTGTTAGGCGTTGGATCCGGGTAAAAAGTGCACGATGTGGCAAGGGAGATGTAGAAACAAATTGTGTAGTTTTTCTCGAATTCTTAAAGATTACCTCAGTATTCAACCAAATTGCGCATGTGCACTTTCGCCAAGGATAATAAAGAAATGATAAAAATTAAATCAAATAGAAAGAAAAAGAGTTATCCTATAAATAACATTGATATTTGAAACTAAAGTATACTGGCTGCAAAATGGCGAATGCACCATGGGTAACTTGGTCAGTTTCGTAACAAAAACAAGTAACGATTCCAGAGTTTTCGTAAGATTCGCATCTTTAAATTTCAAATTTCGTGAGGATAGTATTACTGAATGATTTCGAAAAAATCTTTCAAAAACTGCGGTGTTTCAGAAAATATTCACCATATAGTGTACTTCAGCTTCACAGTTGTTCCACGTGAAAATAAAATTGAGTTTTTCTGATCAGACTTCGAGAAATTTGATATATGTATTGTGTGATTTCATTTCTTAAAGTTTATAAAGATAAAATGATTTTTTTTTCACACTGACACTGACACGTTTCAAAATTTTTTGTTCGATTCTTTCAAATTTTTTTTTCAACTAATTTCCCGTTTATTTTGTTCAAGAATCGTTGGAGTCGTTTGAGGAAAAATTGGTACAATCATTTGTGAAAATTCAATAACTTTCGAGAAGAAAAACCTCAGTTATATTTCTCCTATATTTATGAATTGAAAAAAAGAAAAAACTGTTTCGAAGAAATTATTAATTTTCGCAACTTATATCACCTACAAAGTTTTTCGAGCATCAAATGAACCTCGACGAAGATAATATTACTAAAAGACTTTGAAAAAATCTTTCAAAAACTGCGGTATTTCAGAAACTATTCACCATATAGCCTATTTCAGCTTCACAGTTGTTCCACGTGGAAAGAAAATTGAGTTTTTCGGATCAGACGCTGAGAAATTTGATATAAATTCGAATGTGTAAATTCCCAATACGATATTACTCTCTACGACAAATTATGCGGTCGTTATAGAACTTTCAATTTTTTTCTGAACCCATTTTCGGATGTCGAATTTTGAGCTTATTCCATATGAAAATAGCATGCCTATAATGGGGATAATTTTTCGTAGCTGTACTCCTTTGATCCGGAAATCATCTTCTACAAAAATCGTCAATCTCTCTTTTTCCATCAACAAGTACAATCTCTGCAAAAAAAAACCGAAACTCCCTCCCGGATTAGCGGCTGTATCAATTGCCCGGCGTTTGCCCCGGCACAATAAACGTAATTTGGGGAACATCGACTGGGCGGCCGAGGCATTTTTCGGCGGGAGAATCGGGCGAGAGAGACGCTATCCATCTTCTCGAGTTTATCCTTCGGGACCCTATATAGGCCTCTCTCCTGTCGGCCTTCTTCTTTCCGCAGGAAGATTTACGCCTCCGCGGAATGAATGCGGAACGGTCGCAGGGGTGGATCGGGGGAGGTTGTCACTTTCGTTTTCACTCAGCAAAAAAAAAAATGCATACAACTAATTTTTGAATTCATCGCTAGAAACGTAAACCCAGAAAATTTCAGGTGGTCCTAATCATATTGTACATAAATTCGAAGATATTATCGTCATCGATTTCACCCCGAAAATCTGCACCGATTTCTCACCCACTGTCCTTTTTCGCAGGCTTCGACGTTTTATTAGCCCGACTGCCACCTTTTCCTGCTCCCCCTCTGGCCCGTTTCCCCCATCCGGATCCTGCTGGGGGTGCACGCACTTATATAAAGTGGATTTCGAAATCATATCTATTATATCGTAGCAGGGGTTGCTGCCGCCATTGGGGGAAGCCGAAACTGCCGGATAATGCGACCGTTATTAAGTCGCTGGCATAAAAACGGATATAAATTCGCGACTGTCTTTTTAGCAGTCCCGAGACGGGTCCATTCCGACGTTTTATCGATTGTAGATCGGTGGGAACTTTTGTTCTATGCGATATTCGTTTTTTATTATGTTCGAACGTTTTCTATCATTACGATTTCCGATTTGGGGATGACCAAAACGACAATGTCGAAGTTGTAGATTCCCAAAATGTTGTTGCTTTCTACAAAAACGACTTTGAGGTTATCTCAAAAGAGAGTTTTCTAAAAAGAAAACGATAGGCTCTGGAAAGTATGAATTTTTTTTCATTCTTTGCATTCTTTGGCTACAGTAAAAGTGTATTGAAGAGTCTCTTAGAAGTTCCAAGAATTATTTATGATTTTTTCACGAAAAAACTCATTTCTTGGACATTTTCGACGAACAATACGACGAAACTATAAGGTCTGCGGAGAAACCAACGGCATATTCATAATCATCCTAGTCAAATTTTCTTATATGAGAAATTTTAGGAAAATCGGCGACAAAAACACATTTTCCGTCGACCATTGAATAAAAGCTCATTTTAACGCACTCGAAATCATCCTATTAATGCATGATTTCTTGTGTTAATGCATGATTATCATGGCAACCGATTATAAAATATTCAGTCGGAGCATAGATGCATCTATGTCGGAGCACGATCGAGCTGTCAAATTTATTTATTCGCTTTCGATCAGAATCTGATTTCATTCGTTACGCTACTACATAATGAATAACGAAGAAAATATCCCTTTGACACCGTCAGATGTGACAAAAACTGCTGAAGCAGCAACTTAGAGTCTGCTTCCTGAAAAGAGCCGCCATTTATATGAGAAAACCTATGCTGAATTCAGATCTTGTTGCAAGGACAAGAAGGTTCGGAACTTTACGGAAACGGTTTTATTGGCATACTTTACGGGTATTGCAGAAAAGGGGCATCTACCAGGTTTATGGCCAAAATATTCGATGCTGAAATCAACACTAAATGTGAAAGACAATACTGATATAAGCAGATACCACAAACTGGTGATGTTTATTAAACGGAAAAGAGAGGGATAAATCCCAAAAAAATCAAAAGTTCTCGAAAAAGAACATGTGAGAGAGTTCATAGCGAATGCTCCTGATAGAGTTTTCTTGATGTCGAAGGTAAAAATAAAACTCAATTGAATCGTTATTCCAACTTATTCTCATTATCTCGTTATAGTGAAATAACTATCATTGTTTGATTTGTAGGTCGCTTTGATATTCGGAGTAGCGGGTGCATTGAGAAAAGATGAATTGTTAAGGTTGCAGAGAAAGGATGTACAAGATATGGGATCGAAATTTTTCGTGACAGTGAATTCATCGAAAACACATTCGAACAGGATATTCACTGTGGTGGATAATGATGAGCATACACTTTTAAACATAATAAAGAGGCCAGCTCACACTCCACACGAAAGATTTTTCGTTTTTTATAAGAACTATAAATGCTCAACACAACCAATTGGAATTAATACATTTTCCAAATAACCGTCAATGATTGCAAACTTCCTTAAATTAGAGCAACCACATTTGTATACAGGTCACTGTTTTCGGCGTTCTTCTGCGTCTATTCTTTCTGAAAGTGGTGCAGATTTTTCAGCCATCAAAAGACTTGGTGGTTGGAAATCAACTTCTATTGCAAAAGGGTATATTGAAAACTCCATTCAGAATAAAATAGAAACTGCAGAAAAATTTTTATGTCATAATAGTTCCAAAGTAAATAATGCTTCAACCTCCACTTCATCCACACGTTCCTTATCGGACATTATAGGAAATGAAATAAATGTAAACTATTCAGAATGTCACAACATGTCCGATATTCCCTCTATGAATTTTTCGAATTGTTCCATAGGAATTCATAGAAATTTGTATAACGTCAAATTATTCAAATTTGTATATCATGCAAAATAAAAATTGGTTTCGATCCAGAATTTATAATCAATTCCTGATGAGGTCGATGGAAAAATCTTATAATCAACTCGTTTATTAATTCAGCGATTAATGGTCTCAAACATTAATGCGTGAGCGGAGCGATATTTCGACCATTAATCGCTGTCATTAATAAACTAGTTGATTAAATAACTAACTATTATCGACGTTTTATCGATTGTAGATCGGAGGAAACTCTTGTTCTATGCTACATTCGTTCTTTTGTGTTTGAACGTTTTCTATCATTACGATTTCCGATTTAGGGATGACCAAAACGACAATATCGCGGAGTATCCGGTATCGACGTAATCGCGACGTAATTTAGTTCAAGTTCTTCATGAAAGAATGTCATTTCGCTTTCGATTGAGAAGAAGCTCTATACACGGTGTCGAGTTTCAAGTACACAGGTAGCAATAAAACGAGTCATGGTCAGACAAAACACAAAATCCCCTGAGTTTTTTATGGATTCCATCAGTTGCAGCGAGATCGTTTCGCGTGGAGATATCGATACTTGCCGATCTCAGTCAGTCGATTGTTATGTAATATGCTTGTAATTTTATCCAGTTGATTTTGTCGTTCGATTATCCCCACTTAAAAAGTCGCAAGACGTGTTTCGTGTTTCGACACATCACAGTTTTCACCTTAAGAAATGACTTTGCCTCCTCATTTCCGATTATCTTGATGGAGACTCAACAATATCGGCGTTAAAAGCATTCGAAAGGGCTGGAATTGTACCCCGGAACGAGTCACAATGGATTTCTATATTCCAGGATTCGATTCGAGAAATTCCTGCGGTGAATTTTTCTTAATCGGAAAGTTATCCGATACAACCTGTTCCGGATTGGTCGAACGGTGTTACTCCGGGTCGATCGATCAGTCCACTCGCCACAGAAAACCATGGTCGTTATTCTGTGCCGCTGTCTGCTCCACGGTCCGCTGCTCCTTCATTTACCCAACAACACGTCAGTTTCGTGTAAGTGCAACGGCGCGGAACTAAGAAAACCTCCGGGGCCATGTTCAATTTTAGCATCGAGATTCGCCAATTTCCCCTTACAAGACTTTTTGGGCTTCGACGTCGCCGGTGCAGGAACAATGGAACGTCCAATAATGTGTTTAATAAGTCGATGAAACGGCAAAATGGTGCTGGCTCTGGTTTCAGCCGCGGAATTGGGTACTTACCTCGTTTATGCCGGGCGATAAAGCGGCTGTAAATCTTCGTCGTTCGGATGGATGAAGAAGGCGATTGGATGAAATATTTACACCGTGGTGTTAGTTTGTAACATGCAGATGTTTTGTCGCGGAGGATAATTGGGGTGAAAATAGATCTTCGAGGACGTTTCTCGGAATATATACCACGTTTAGGTCGGGCTTTATTGCTTTATGCGAAACTAATATATTTTTTCGTGTCCTGAATGATTCAAGGCCTTCGCGAATCTGCAGACATAAAAAAACTAACCAATCAACAGTGAACGCCACCTCGATAAAACAGGAATCGGTTTATGCTTCCAGTATTCTTTCGAATGGATTTTTTTAATATTCCCGAGTGAGCTTTTGTAACGTTGCCGATTGCTTCGAGGTCCATTTGATACTCGCAAAACTTTGTAGGTGATATAAGTTGCGAAAATTAATCATTTCTTCGAAACAATTTTTTCTTTTTTTCAATCCATAAATATAGAAGAAGATTTTTCTTCTCGAAACTAATTAAATTTTCACACAGGATTGTACCAATTTTTTGCTCAAACGACTACATTGGTTCTTTCTTGAAGAAAATAAACCGGAAATTAGTTGAAAAAAAATTTTGAAAGAATCGAACAAAAAATTTGAAACAAACCAAAACGGCCGTGTCTGTGTGAAAAAAAATCATTTCATGTTTATAAACTTTAAGGAATAAAACCACACAATACATTTTAATATAAGGGATTAAGTACCTCAAAGTTGGACATCCAAAAATGGAGGTTCGAACAAAATTCAACTTCAAAGCAATGTAGCGACCGCAAAAGTCATTTCTCGTGAAAAGCAATAACGTATTGGGAATCTACACCTTCTAATTATAAAGAGAATATGTATTTTTTTCCCATAACGAAGAAATTATTTTTTGTCAAATTTGTCATGTCGTGAAATTTTTTGTTGAAAATATTTTTGCCGCCGATTTTACTGAAATTTCTCACATAAGATAATTCAGCATTCTCCGCATACCTCATAGTTTCGTCGTATTGTTCGTCGAAAATATGCGTTTTTTGGCGAGAAAATCATAAATGATTCTTGGAACGTCTAAGATACCCTTCAATACAAAAAGCCAAAAAATGCAGCAATTTGAAAAAAATCTATGAGGGATTATCTTGAAGTTTTGGACATAAAAAATGGGGGTTCCAACAAACTTCAACTCCAAAGTACTGTAGCGACCGAGAAAGTTATTTCTCGAAAAAAGCAACAAAGTATTGGGAATCTACACCTTCGAATTATGAAAACAACAACTAAAACTACTAAAACAACTAAAAATTTTTTTTTTGTGAAATTTGTCATATAAATATGTTGGAAAATTTTTTCGTTAAATTTTTTTTGTCGCCGATTTTCCTGAAAATTTCCATATGAGATAATTCGACTAGGCTGATTACGAATGTGCCGTTGGTTCCTCCGCAGACCTAATAGTTTCATCGTATTGTTCGTCGAAAATATCAAAAAAAAATGAGTTTTATGGCGAAAAAATCATAAATAATTGTTGAAACTTCTAAAAGACCCTTCAATACACTTTAACGAGAACAAAAGAATGCAGCTATATGAAAAAAATTCATCTTTTCCAGAGGCCATTTCTATATCCATTTCTATAAGGGAAAATCTCAAAATTGGACATCCAAAAATAGGAGTCCGAACAAAATTCAACTTCAAAGTACTGTAGCGACCACAAAAGTAATTTCTCGTGAAAACAATAACGTATTGAGAATCTACACCTTCGAATTATGTATAAAGAAATTATATATTTTTTTCCCATAACGAAGAAAATTATTTGCTTTCACAGGGCCGTATCTAGGTCCTATTGCGCCTGTGGCAATATATCAGACAGCGCCCCCATTTGCGTAGTTTTTTTTTCATTCATCATATTTTCTTATATTATTTTTTTTTCATAATGCTAGTCATATATCTCCGTAAGAGTTTCAAAATAATACACATTTTTATGGAAAATTTTTTTCATTAAAAACATTGAAATACACATTTTAAATGAAATGCATAAAAATAAAACAAATTCTGAAAAAACAAAATGAAATATTCATATTTATGTAATGAATACGAACATTTTTCATCTCAAAATATATGAATTCTTCAACTTGAAATTTAAAAATACCTACTGCAAACGCAAAATAAAAATTGTTGACTAGAAAACAATAATCGATAATCACAATCTCTGCGAAAAAAAAACCGCAAACTTAGCATACAAATACTATTTTATAACTATTTGAAACACGTACTAATAGTTTCGTACAGGGCCTCCTGATGTTACAATATTCAAGAAGTCCATACGTTAAGTATAAAAAAATCACTATAATAATCTTTGTCAGATGAGATTAAAGATTCAATGAAAACCATGAAAAGAAACACTAAAATTTGCGTTTTATTAGATTTCAAAAAAAGACGCTCTGAGAAGTGAGAACTCAAGTTTGAAAATCCATATTTTCCGCAATGAACCGAACATATTTCTTCTTAAATTAAAAGGAACAATATTATTATGTTAAAATACGAATAATTGAATATATCCGATGCCAGAATAATGTCATAAAAAATAACAAATACTTAGTACAACTCACCTTCAATAGAACAATTTATAATGCTCAAATTCAAAAGCACAATGGCACAAAAAAGTCAGAATATAAAAAAAAACTCAAAACTTATAAGACTTCAAATCTGGATACAAACTAAACGAACATTAAAATTTAAATTTTTTGCTCTTCCCTTCACAATAGAAAGAAATCAATATTTATGTAGAATAGAATTGGATTCCCCAATTTTTCTTCCACTTCTTGAGCTCAAAACTCTGATTGGTGAATTTTTGGCAATACAAATCGTTTTTGAAATACCACAGATGTGGCCTAAAAATATAAACAAATTGATCATTATGAACCATATCATCAAAGAAGCCGCCCTTCAAAACAAGCTGGATGCGATAAGGGTTGATGTAGTGTAAGCAACACATAAAAGGGCTGTGCTGGGAATCGCATGACGATATTGCCGATTGTAATATTTATGATCAGAGTGCAGTATCTTTGAAAATTTTTTATAACAATTGGACCATATTTCTCGTATTTCTGACCTAATTGCATTCTCATTCTGTTTCTTGAATGTCAATGTTTCGAAATGTTGTGATCGAATTACTTACTCACGTAACCGTGTTGTCATCTTTGGAATAAATTTTTTTTTGCTTGGTGCTTCTATTTTTTTATTTTTGATATTTTTTGGCGCCCCTTCGGACCTTGCGCCCGTGGCAAGTGCCACCCTTACCACGCCCTAGATACGGCCCTGTGCTTTCAAATTTGGCATGTAAATGTGTTGGAAAATTTTTTGTTGAAAGTTTTTTTGTCGCCGATTTTCCTGAAATTCCGGAAGCTTCACCTTCGATCAAATTACATATATAGATAACATGTATTTTTTAACGAAGAAATCATTTTTGACAAATTTGTCATGCAAATAAAAATATGTAAGAAAATTTTTTGTTGCAAATTTTTCAACCACCGATTTTTTCGAAATTATTTATAGAGCTGATCTGACTAAGCTGATTACTAATATGCCGTCGGTTCCTCTGCAGAGCTCATAGTTTCTTCGAAGCGTTCGTTGAATATATTCAAAAAATGTGTTTTTTGGCGAAAAAATCCTTAATAATTCCATAAACGTCGAGCATTTCGGTAGCCAATCTGTACGCCTTTCCAGATACCTCATCTCTACAGCCAGATTCGACAGGAAATATCCGGATACCCAGGGATGTATCCGGACGTCTCTCGGATCCGTCATTCCCACGGCGATCGTCCGAAATCCGGCTGACACGATAAATCCACGACCGGGCGTTATCTTAACCCGATATTTCATTCATTTACGGTCGAGAAGGTGTCGAAATCCGAAAATTCCTATGCTAATCGATCGGCCGATGTCGCGGACGTCCCAATACTAATGAGAGGACCGAGAAACTCCCAAAAAAGCGGGTCCAACACACAGGTAGAACCGATCCGGGCTATTTGTAAATATTCCGTCCATATGGTCTCCCGGTGGCCTTATCTGGCCACCACATCTCCCGATTTTTTTGTGGGCGGCGGAGGTGCCAGCGAAACGAAGACAAAGAAATGGTTTTTCGATGTTTGCGCCGATCGGATCGACCCGAAAGGATCGATAATGCTTGCATAAATATGTTTTTATAACACGGTGACAATTCGGGAAAATATTCCTAATGCCTTTTTAACACGTTCCTGGGTTTGTCACCACCAACATGGGTGAAAGAGTTGGCCTTGCCACCAAAATCAGAAATCCATAATTTTCCCACTTTATAATTTTCTACGTCTAACTCTTGTTCTCCACTCCTCGTTTCCTCTCCAGTAATTCTTAGGA
The DNA here is from genome assembly GCA_963966015.1 of Aphidecta obliterata. NCBI lineage: Eukaryota > Metazoa > Arthropoda > Insecta > Coleoptera > Coccinellidae > Aphidecta > Aphidecta obliterata. Next base: position 31,983,446 of record OZ014428.1, read on the forward strand.
GACATAAATTCTCTCCCATATTTCTAGGAATTTACTGCAGGAACTAGACGGGGTATATTTTATTTGCCGGAGCGTAAAGTGCAACGCTAGAGATCGCCTTTTACGTCAGATAAAAAGCCGTGAGCAAGGAGAACATCAATATGACTCGGAGAAAGAGCGACGTTACACTTCTTGAGATTTGAGAATGACATTCTTCAGGAATTGTCGCTGGTAGAAGTTTTATAAGAGTGGTTTCGCGGCGAGGACGTTTTTTTTCGAGGAGTTGAACACTTAGTTTCACTTCGTGTAAGGATTGTAGTTCTCTCAGTTTGCTTTTTTGTTCCTGGAACTGTACGGGATGTTCCTTGTGTGCGGTATCGATCGAGAAGATTCCATTGTTGCAACGCCTAATTTTATTCATATCTTTTCTTCTATGTTGGATATTATGTCTACTTCCTTTCTGGGGAATCTCGAATCAGATCGTGGGAAAAGCCTATTTGTTCTCTAACGAATTGGATTCTCTAAATCTTGAAGTTAGACATTTCATGTGTAGCCCAAAATTAGTGAAAGTTTGGAAGGAAATTTATCATTGCGAATCTCTTAGTTTTAGTTGACCTATAAAATCTTGAGAAGTATAAAAGAATATAGGTTGAATTCTTGCTTCCATCTTTTTCGAAAATTCCTCTAGTCACGAGTATAACTCACCAGGTGTCAAACAAACTTCAACTAGATGTAGACGTTGGGAAATGTAACGGTGTCGCGTATATCATTAGAACAGCGTTAATTGGCCCAAAACACATTCTACATATAATAAGAAAGTACAATACTGTAAAATAACTGGTTCCTTAATTTGTTAAACATGTTTTTTATGTCCTTCCTGACAAGCGGCTTGTTTTCTTGTCCATTAATTCGTTTTCGAGCTTATCTGCTAACGTCGACGTTTAAAAACGATATTTTTCGATTTGATTCGAAGTCGATCTGTTTCAAATAATGTAGAACTGAAGATAGGGCAATAAAAAAGGTAGATCGGTAAAAGAGCCGATGAATTCGATATGAAATGTATCAATTATTCCGTAATTGGTGGAATTTTATTGTTGGGTATAACAGCCTTCTATAACTCCGAGCCCTGCACAAGTATTTGGCAACGCCGCAGTAATCGTTTCGGAATGACAGATTTTTGGAGAAGACGTAATGTAAATATTCCTCTGAAAATTTTTGACGAAAATCATTTGAACACTCATAAATTGATTGGAATGTGCAAATAATTACTTCAACTACAATGGCTTCGAGATGATAGGCCAGAAAAATACAAGAATTGGCAATGAACAACGCTTGATATTTATGTTCTGTTCTGAATAATATGAAACTTTTTTCCTAGGCTTTAAATTTGAGAATATATCAGCGAATAATTATTATTATCAGAATATTTGATTGAATATATACAGGGTATTCCTTAATTGGAGGTTCAAATGAAGAAGGGATATTCCTCGAGAAATTTTAAGAAAAAAAAGTCCCATAAACATGGTATCTATTACGTTTTCGAGATACACGGTGTTAAAGTTTAAATTTTTTCCAAGTTTTTCCTCATAGTATCTACAATTCACAAGATATTCAACTGAAATGTGGCATAGATATTACAATTGAGAGTTTACACTATGTGACATGCCAATTCCGATAGCAAATCTACAGTGTGATATTTTTTCTGGAACACTGCCCCCTGTTTTCCTTCAGAACTTTTTTTTGGTGAGCCACTGTTCATTCGAAAAAATGTAGAAAGCAGCTCTGTTGTTATACTAAACTTTATGGTTTCATGTAGTTTTGTCGTATCTGCTACCGATTTCGAGAAAAAAATTTTGAACGATTTTCTCGAAATCCTCAGAAAAATCCAAATTGTCCTACAAATTCATTTAAAAAGCTGTGGTGAATTAATTCATTGTTTGTTTTGACACATTAAATTGAACTTTTTCGATTGAATATCTTGTGAAGTGTAGATACTATGAGAAAAAAAATTACGAAAAGCACTGCCGTGAAGGCAGGAGCTTTTGAGCGCTCGTACATGCACCTTGTAGGTAGATTCGCATTCTCCAGTTTTAGAAACCAATTGGAAAGATTTAGATAGCTGTCAAAGAAAATTTCAAACCAACGCGAAAAACCAGACTTCACGTCAGTGCTTTGGTGACCATTTCCTTTTTCGATAATTCGCTAGAATTTTCTACGGTATCTATGGTCTTGGTAATGCGATCTGGACAAACTTTCGCACGTAGTTTGAATACATTATGCCTCAGCTAGGTGCGAAATTTCATTCCAATCCAATCAGTAGTTTCGAAACAATCAGGAAAAAAATATTTTGAACGGCCATATTTACGGAACCCCTAGTCTAATTCTGCTCATTGATGAACGTGACCGCGATATTCACAATCCAAACCCACCCTGAAAATTTCGAGTTCCTTGGCCTTTCCGTTCAAAAGTTACAATTTTCCATGGTTTCTATGGTTCTGGTCATGAGATCTGGACAAAATATTGCTTTAATATATCATTCTCGATTAAAATAGAAAAATTTATCACGATCGAATCCGTCGTTTCGAAATTATCGAGAAAACAGAATTTCAAACGACCGTAATTACGGAACCCCTAGTATCTTTTTGTGCAATTTTCATTCAGGAAACCAATTTGTTTTTATATAGAGTTTATCTTACGTCTTTTGTGCAGTGTTTTAAGCCATTATTAAGTTGTTGATCTTATCATTTGTTCGATAGATAAATTGTATATTTAGTAACAATGATTTTTGCTTCTTTCATAAACCGTTTTTGGTTTTTACTATTTTTACCATTTTCATTCAAGATTTCCTCAATGCCCTGCGAAATTTGTCTCAAGTTATGACAATAAACTCTCATTAAAAGAAAGAGTCTATTTCAAATAGGTACTTGAAATTCAATCTTTTTATAATGATAAAAGAAGATTCAGTATTTGGGAAATAATCATCCCTTTACGTCCAACAACCCAACAACCTTCTAGACTCTAAACTAGATCATTAAATACTTGTACTGCAATATGGATCATTCTTGGAATAATTGTGGCCATTTGCGCAGAGAGAGGTTCAAAAACTATTGCATGTGGGAAAAAAATGGGCCCTTAAACGAAACCCTGGGGATTACATAATTGGTAGAAGACACTGTTAATATCTCAGTTGAATTAATTATCCAGACAAAAAAAGGTAATCATTCATGTGAAGTGCACCTTATCTTCGCTGACGTTACAAAATGGCAGGGGCCCATCCGCCATCTTGGAAAGTCGTAAAAATACCACTATCTACCTAATTCGCTCTCGAAACGAGGACGGAGAGAAACATATCCAAATCGGGAACGGTGTGAGAAAGATATTCGAAATAATCGCGGAATACAATGAGCGCACACACGTTCACAATTTGTCAACAGATAATCGCATGTGTTGGACGCCATTCGATGCCGACAAAGCGTTTTCAATCCGGCTGATAACGAACGGAGTTATCTGGAAGAAGATAGCGTTCTTTTTATCTTGGTGCGACACACCACTGCCCCTCCAGGTGATATCGGAGAAGGCAAACAATCTTTTCTCTTCTGGGCAAACAGGGTCTTATCGGATAATAGACATATTGTGGATGGATGATCCTGTATCAATGCGAGCGGATAAATCACGTAGTGCAGTTTGAAGGAGGCTTCCTTTGACAAGGTACACAGTTGAGACAAGTGGATGTATGATTCCAACGTATTCATTGGTCCTTCCACAAGAAAAAATTTCAATATTTTATATTGGGTGTTCACCTTGAAACAAATTTCAACAATCCTTAACGATCTCGCAGAAAAACCCCAGTCTGTCCGGGACATTTTCAGCGTTACATATCGTCAGATCGCCAAAATAGTTGTTGCCGAGCCGAAACAGATGAAGTAACTAATTATAATCAAAGTTGTCGGATCGCCAACCGGCAACGCGGGCAAAAACAAAGGACCGCATGGCCGAAGCGCAGCCTTCTATCTGTGCAGTCACACTACCGACCGACGGGAATGTCGAAAACGCATTTTTCTCGACACTACACGTAGGTATCCAGAAAGAAATCGCAGAGTTTGCACCATCAATTATTAATCTGATGCGACACGGCTCGGTTTTTTCGGGGCTGGTAGATATGATTTCGAGGAACGGCAGATTGATGACTATTCATTAGAGATATACAGCTGGGTATTTACCCTTCTGAAATTTCACAAGTAAATATGGTTAAAATTTAGAAGGCGCCGACGCGACTTTTTGTGATTCGGCCGGATACCGAATTTTACAATAAATCAGCCGAAGCGCCCACCGAATCGATGGTATTGATTTATACTTATTATAAAGACAGTATATGAAAAAAGCAAACATAGTTGTTACTAAATATTAAATTTATCTATCAAATGATAAGATCAACAACTTGATAATGGCTTAAAACATTGCACAAAAAGCGTAAGATGAACTCTATACAAAAACAAATTTGTTCTCTTGACAAACACTGCACAAAAAGAATATAAACTACAATACCAAAACAGATTCCTACACCCAAATAGTATTCGAATATATAAAATATAAATACCAACCATATACAGCAGAAAAAGAAAAAGTATTCTTATTTTTAGAACTGGAAATGTTGTGGCGAAGCTTCGGCCGAATCGAACATCTGCTTCGGCTTCAACCGAATATGTAATCGAAAAGAGAGCCGAAGGGGATGTCAGGGACGTAACTAGGGCGTGGCAAGGGTGGCACTTGCCACGGGCGCAAGGTCCGAAGGGGCGCCAAAAAATATCAAAAATAAAAAAAATAGAAGCGCCAAGCAAAAAAAATTAATTCGTAAGATGACAACATGGTTACGTAAGTAAGTAATTCGATCACAACATTTCGAAACATTGATTTTCAAAGTAGAGAATGAGAATGCAATAAGGTCAGAAATACGAGAAATATGGTCCAATTGTTGTAAAAAATTTTCAAAGATGCCGTACTCTGATCATAAATATTACAATCGGCAATATCGTCATGCGATTCCAAGCACAGCCCTTTTATGAGTTGTTTACACTACATCCCTTATCGCATCCAGCTTGTTTTGAAGGGCGACTTCTTTGATGATGATGGTTCATAATGATCGATTTGTTTAGATTTTTAGGCCACATCCGTGGTATTTTGAAACGATTTGTATTGCCAAAAATTCATCAATCAGAGTTTTGAGCTCAAGAAGTGGGAGAAAAATTGGGGAATCTTATTCTGTTCTACATAAATATTGATTTCTTTCAAATGTGAAGATAAGAGCAAAAAATTTAAATTTTAATGTTCGTTTAGTATGTATCCAGATTTGAAGTGTTATAAATTTTGAGTTTTTTTTATATTCTGACTTTTTTGTGCCATTGTGCTTTTGCATTCGAGCATTATAAATTGTGCTATTGAAGAAGAGTTGTACTAGGATTTGTTATTTTTTATGACATTATTCTGGCATCGGATATATTCAATTATTCGTATTTTAACATAATAATATGTATTGTTCCTTTCAATTCAAGAAGAAATATGTTTGGTTCATTGCGGAAAATATGGATTTTCAAACTTGAGTTCTCACTTCTCAGAGCGTCTTTTTTTGAATGAAATCTAATAAAACACTAATTTTAGTGTTACTTTTCATAGTTTTCATTTCATAGATCTTCAATCTCATCTGGCAAAGATTATTCTAGTGATTTTTTTATACTTAACGTATGGAATTCTTGAATACTGTAATATCGGGCCCAGTACGAAACTATTAGTACGTGTTTCAAAGGGTTATAAAAATAGTACTTGTATGCTAAGTTTGCGGTTTTTTTTTGTTTTTGTTGAAAAAATGTTTCCATAAAAATGTGTATTATTTTGAAAATCACACGGAAATATATGACTAGCATTATAAAAAAAATACTATAATGAAATATGATGGATGAAAAAAAATCTACGCAAATGGGGGGGTGCTGTCTAATATATTGCCACAGGCGCAATAGTACCTAGATACGGCCCTGGCGGATGTTGAAGTTACAAAAATTAAAATTGACCCCTTTCCAAGGCGATCTGAAGAACCCTGAACTCCAAATGAGTTCTCTTGGCGTGTAGAAAACAATATTCCCCTTTCGATATCTCTTCATCTGGGTCCAATGTGCCGTAATTTCAATGCAACGTGCCAGTATGCATTTCCAATGCAATTCCTCGAGTTAAATGCATGCAACAATAGAGCTCCGAATACGCCCATGGGGTTCCCCCGGCTCATTTCGTATTGAAGGCAGACATTGAGTTAATGTATTCGCATATATAAGTGCATTTTTCATGAATTCATTAAGATTCTTATTATTGAAATGATTGCAGTACACGAAGAAAGGGTTTCGATCTCTGATTCGATTAGCTCGACGGGTTCTGGTCTAGGAATGGGCGTGAATAGATTCGAGAATGGATATCTTTTAATGCGTTTTCGCTCCGGCACGATGGGGGAGGTCACTAATTTCTGGCAAAATACTGCAACCTCCAGAAAGATGGGAAAAGTGGTTCGATTTTGTTTGAAAATATTTTTCCGAAATTCCCTATTCCTGTTTGAACACTCCGAAAATTGCCGAGAGTGATAAAGAATCGAGTTTTACAGCGTTTTCATTATGAGGATTATGATCCATTGAGAAAATCAGTATCCAGCCGAACCACCCAAAAAATTCTTCGGCGCATCCTTAGTTCCAATTCAGCAATTCTAAATTGAAAAAAAACAGCCTTCTGATTTGGAAGAAATGACGCGAAATATCGTGGACTCCCTTTTGCCGGAAAAATCACGGAGTGTATATGAAATAGCGTTTGATCGGTACGAAGAATGGTGTTCTACTGAGAAAATCAAGAATATCACTCATGAAAAAGTATTGTTGGCTTACTTTGAATGCTTATCTAAGGAAAGAAAACCATCTTCTCTCTGGTCGTATTATTCGATGATAAGAAGTATTTTATTAACAAAAAAAACGCCGATATTAGCAAGTACCTACAGCGGGTTGCATTACTGAAACGTAAATCAGAAGATTACAGAGCTAAAGAATCCAAAATTTTTACTAAACAAGATGTCACAAAGTTTTTAACGGAAGCATCAGATGATACATATTTATTTCAAAACGTTGCTATGAGAATTGGAATAAGTGGAACATGCAGAAGAGAAGAACTGACAAATATGATTGTTGAAAATATGATAGATGAAGGATCCGTTTTTAGAATAATTTTACCGAATACAAAAACAAAGGTAATGCGAGAATTTTTTGTAACATCGGGGAATATCCCAGGATTGAATATGGTAGAACTTGTCAAGACAATATGCGAAAATACGACCTTGTAACACAAACAATCGTCGTTTTTTTGTCACTTATAAAAATAAGAAATGCACGAAACAACCCGTTGGAATTCACACCTTTGGTAAGATGCCAAAAGTTATTGCCACTTTTTTGAATTTACCTCACCCTGAAGACCGTAAAACGACATGGCGGATGGAAAAGCAACACTGTTGCTTAAGGTTACATCGAAAATTCGAAAGAGCAAAAGAACAACCGAACAGAATTACAAAATTAAGCATCAAAATTATCATCATCATCGAAATTAAGTGACATAACGTTGTCATTATGACATACAATCAAATAAAAATATTTATGAAAAATACGGTTGGATGGTGTCCTGTTTGGTATTTAAGTTCCACGTGGAACACAGTGAAATGTTCGTGAAACTGACGATTTTTGAATTTATTCTTTAAGTTTTTTCGACCGGTCCACGCTGCATCAAATTCTCTCGCAGTGCAACAAAGAAGATATATCTCATCTTAACTGAGAGAAAACGAGTAACATCTCTGAAAGATTTTATATCGAAGCTCACCGAGCAATACGCACAATTTTCTTAATATCGCCGATAAAATAAAACAACTATATCCTAAATGCCAACTCGAGTCGTAAAAGACTAATTGAAAGTTTGGACCCGACTATGAGAAATCGCAATAAAACAAATAGTTACGATGGTATCGTAACGATGGAGGTCGATTTTTCTAGTTGAAATTGATGTTGACGTTACTTTTAACATTCTATACCAACATAACATATGTAAATTGGAGAGAATAAAATCCTGGGTCGACTAGATTTCGCTGCGGAAATACGATGTGCCATCTAGCGGTATAACGACGCAGTTTATCCGTGATTTATAACCTCAATCAATACTTGGCGATTATTAGAAGAAGTCGTTTCGAGTTTCTCTACAAATAACATGTATTAGTAATGTAATTGTAGAAATCTTACGAAAAGAAGAAAAACATCCTCCTTGCCCTTGCCTGATGAGAAGCAATCAAAAGGCAAACAGACAAGAATGAAGATTAAGAAAAAATCCATGCTCGTTGGAAGACCGTCATAATTGCTAATGCTAAACGCTTGATTGTAGCGGTCATAAAGTATGTCCGCACCGAGATACTCAATCCCCCTAGACCCGCAATCTCCGACAAGAAAAATCAGAAACAACAAGGTTTCCAATTTCACCACCGTTATCAGCCCCCCAATCATCGGCCATGCTGCCTTTCAGCGGAAGGTCAACTTATTGGTTTAATAAGCAATTTACAAGACAGTCATCCATTTTGAATTATGGTTAATTAAATTTCAACCGTAAGTGCGACGCATTCTTCGCGTACTCGCAGGAGGCAATTACCTTAACAACCTGATGGTCGATGTTTAATTATGGGGGGGGGCGCTGTTTTCGTATCGATTTAGCAATTACCGATCCCGATTTTTCACCGTTGCTGGAAAATTGCAGGGAGTCGGGTATATCTGGATGCCATCATGCACCGGAACAATCGGGGAAAATTGCGGCCGTCGAGGAGCGTGCGCCGGCAACAAAAGAACTGATGGGTTCATGCCCGAAATCGGCTAATTGCGTACAGAAAATTAGTCGGGACCGTAACTCGAAACTGCGTGTGATTACAAGTGGAATTTGCATAATTATGATGTACAAGGGTCACTCAATAACAAACATGCGAGGTATCCACAAATTTGTCGTTTGCTTTAATCCTTTTTTTCTCAAATAGATTTTTGTGTACGTGCTTCTCCACAAAATCACCTACTTTGCCTTCAAACAGCTGGGGAATGACGAACGCGTGTATTTCAAGAAACAATCAGCCTCGTTCTTCCAAACTAATGATGCCTGAAAGGATCAACGTAACAAAACATTCAGACAACAAATCTCTCAACTGCCGTCATTTACCTCGATGCTTATTTGCGATTCTTGGAACTTCTCATTATCAGTTTCGTTTTTAGGAAATTCGGTAAGGAAGTACCTCGTTTGTCAAATTGGAAATCTCTTTCTGAGCCTCCGATCCGAGAAATTTCTACATTCAATGAGCCATACCTATATTAAAAAGTCGATGCAAAAGGAGTTGAAATTTTCCATCTTCCCAGTTATTTTGTTGAATTCTGTTTTAGTTAGTCTTATGCCAAAAATTTGCTTTCGTCAAATAAGTTTTATCGCCATCAATGCAATCACGAAGATATTCAGTATTTTCTATTATTCTCCTATTCTAATCCATCAAGATGCTATTTTTCCATTCTCCATTGATAACATGATATAATTAATTTTTTGACGTGATATTTTCACAACTTTTCATCGTTGAATACAATTTTCTTGATTATTCATATCAAGTTCTATCAATTTTTATTTGTTGGATGGTAAATGGTATTTTGTTGAATATTTTTAATTATTGGTTTCGCCAAATAAGTTTCATCGTCAACAATGCAATCACGAAGATTTTCATTATTTCCTATTATTCTCCTATTTTAATACATCAAGACACTATTTTTCCATTCTCCATTGATAACATGATATAATTTATTTTTTGAAGTAATATTTTCACAACTTGTCATCGTTGAATACAATTTTCTTGATTCTTCATATCAAGTTGTATTAATTTGTATTTGTTGGATGTTAAATGGTATTTTGTTGAATATTTGTAATTATTGGTTTCGCCAAATAAGTTTCATCGCCAACAATGCAATCACGAAGATTTTCAGTATTTTCTATTATTCTCCTATTTTAATCCATCGAGATGCTATTTTTCCATTCTCCATTGATAATATGATATAATTAATTTTTTGAAGTAATATTTTCACAACTTTTCATCATTGAATACAATTTTCTTGATTATTCATATCAAGTTGTATCAATTTTTATTTGTTGGATGTTAAATGGCATTTTGTTGAATATTTGTAATTATTGGTTTCGCCAAATAAGTTTCATCGTCAACAATGCAATCACGAAGATTTTCAGTATTTTCTATTATTCTCCTATTTCAATCCATCAAGATGCTATTTTTCCATTTTCCATTGATAACATGATATAATTTATTTTTTTGAAGTAATATTTTCACAACTCTTCATCGTTGAATACAATTTTCTTGATTCTTCATATCAAGTTTTATTAATTTGTATTTGTTGGATGTGAAATGGTATTTGTTGAATATTTGTAATTATTAGTTTCGTCAAATAAGTTTCATCGCCATCAATGCAATCACGAAGATTTTCAGTATTTTCATATTATTCTCCTATTTTAATCCATCGAGATGCTATTTTTCCATTCTCCATTGATAATATGATATAATTAATTTTTTGAAGTAATATTTTCACAACTTTTCATCGTTGAATACGATTTTCTTGATTCTTCATATCAAGTTGTATTAATTTTTATCTATTGGATGTTAAATGGTATTATTATTTTCATATACCGTCTATTGTATATGTCAATACCATCGAAACGGTGGATGCTTCGGCTAATTCATTGAGAAATTCGGTATCCGGCCGAATCATAAAAAGTCTCTTCAGCGCATCCTTACTTTATTGTTTTCTGTATTTCTTTTTTAGTAATTAGGTTTCATGTTGTACACAGTAAAATTCGTGAATAATTTATGATTTATCCTTTTCGTTTGATATAACATCAAAGAACAGCCCATTTTAAATCCCATATATGATAAAACCATATCAAGACCTAATATATCTTCTTCAACCTTCCTGAAAAGATTTTCACGAGGGTAACACTTAAAAAAGTATTAAACGCATCATCCCTCCACATCGAAACCGGTAATTTTGAAAAACGACCGAGTTAAACAGGAAGCTCCAACAAATCCCCATTCGTGAAACCCTTTGAGCCCCCTCTCGCTTCATTCACAATAAAAAAACCGAGCCATTCCCATATTTAACAGACTCATCGACCGTAACGAGACTCGAATTATCTTTTGGAGAGCGCCATGGAATGGAAATTGAAGGAGAAGGGCCCCTCCCTTGTTTGTGGTTGGTTAAATACCTGAAGATTTCGATCTGGCTTATCTTCCCTGGGGTTATTATCGTTAGTGGAGCACTTTCTGGCTATGAGAAAGTCTCTGCAGAGATTTGGAATCTTGTGAGAGAAATTGTGGGAAAATATATTGTCGACAACAATATAGAGAAATCCGAATCAGTTTAAATTTGTAAGAAACAAAAAATGACCACAAAGGTAAATACGAAGTTAAAAAAAGGTTGAAACATAATATACTTTTCTCTCAAAATAAGCGAATAAAAGAGAATTTATCACCAATTAAATGTGGAAACTAACCCAGCCTATGATCCGCTATATGATTCCTACAAGAATATCCCTCGTATATTGAATTAAGTAAGCCAATAACTTCCTTACGACCGATAAAAGTTAGGGTTCGGTTTGTTCAAACGACCAGTATCATCGATTAAACGAGATCAGATGATTGGCTGTATAAACAAGAGAAAATATGGCTCACCCGTTATAATATTTTTATATCTGGAGCTGAAATATTCCTCTAGAATACGGTCAATTTTTGATATATGTAAATAAATCGAAGCAGAAGACGCTTCAAATCACATCTCATAATAAACTTATTTTTTCGAAAATGTTTGCACGTTATTAAAAACTAGCTGCCTACGCTCTTCTTCAGACTCATTGTTTCGATCATTATGAACGCGTCCGCCGACCAATATTTGGACGCCTCACTGATTGCATTTTTATCAATCACAACAACTATCCCACAACACAACGATATATATCAAACACAGTGATAAACTCCTAAGCAATTTCTAGAAACACGATAAACTTCACTCACACAAGTGTCAAAATTCTAATCAAATATAAGTAACCTATGATTGTTCGCTTGGTTGGAGTAAAAAGAAAGCCTTTTTTCCTTTTCCGTACGGTTTTTTCGGAAATATTTCGTTGTATAAACCTTGTCCTGATGATAATGAACACAACTAAAAAAGAATGATTGAATTTGGTGCAGTCGTTTGAACGTCATGCCCGCACATAGGTAAACCATAGATCCTCTTTTATTAATATAAACCAAGATTAAACTTTTAACAAGGTGCAAACGAGGTTCGACCAGGTCGTTTCTACAACGTCGTCGCCGGTTTTCGTCGACCAATAATTCACAGAATGCACATCGAGAATGATAATGAATGGTAGCTTGATGGACCTATAAATTTTATGGCCGTGTGAACAGTTTTTGCGACCAGTTGCTAAATGTGACCATACTCACAATTACCGGATTTTTCGATGAGTCGTGATAAGTTAGCACTTTGGAATTTTTGCCTGCAAGTTTGTAACCACCAATTGAAAGCTCTCAACAAAATTATTTCATCACATTTACAAATCGTGTAAACAATTTTCGCCTTTAGCTGCCCACTCAGATAATCTTTCCGCGAAGGTAAAATATCGAAATTCAACTTACCAAAGGTGAGTAGAAAGCCGACGACTCTACCCCTATGCTGGGGTAAGGGTTTTGGTCGGTGGACGGGTAAGGGGTTCCATACATGCTCACTCCTCTGGGATATTGCAAGGCGGCCAACCGAGCGCTGTCGTACTGGCAAGAACACATGCTCTGACCTGTCACCGGGTCGGTCATGAGAGGTCTGCCCGATTCGCAACATTGCGCCGGACCCGTCGAAGAGGTTCCTCCAGGTGAGAGGGTTCCAGGGAGGCCGGCGGAGCCTCCGGGACTCAGGGAACCGCCGCCGGACACTGGAGAGGAGCCGGCGTTCGCAGAAAGGAGCTGAAATAAAAAAAAAGGTTATTTACTCCTATCGAATAATATAGCCATTATCCAACTACTCTTGAGCATTCAATAGTATCTGTAAACAAACACCGTGCTCACTGCTATAACTCCCTGTCTCTGAGCTTCTGAACGAGCCGATTGGCCGAAAGGGAACAGTCTATTATTGGTATTTAAGGGTCACTTGAATAATTTAGACGTTTGCCCAAATTAAGTTTATACCTAATTATTATTGTGAATGTTTTGCTGAAAAAGATGAATTCAGATGAAGTATTATGTACACCCCCAGAAATAAGACAATCAGCCAATGTTACCACACAGAATTTATTGACCGAAAAATCCTAAAACAAATATAAAGGTGTATACAACAATTTTCGAGATTGGTGCAGTAGTAAGAATATTAAGCCATCGTTTACAGAGAATGTTCTTTTGGCATATTCGAGTGAACTTAGCACTTAATATGAAGCATCGCCCCTATAGACTTTCTGATCCATGCTAGAAGCACAATCAACATAAATAATGCATTGTTATAGCAGAGATTAGACAACAAGATGGATCACTTCACTTTCGCGCCTGTTCACCTCCTATGATCTTGAGTTCATCTGCAAATAGAGAGGGGTGAATCGAAGAGAGAGAACCACTTCAAAGTTTATGAAGTTTGAATTTCAAATAATCTTAACCTCACCTTTTCACATGTTAAACGAAAGAATATGTTTAATGAAACAGAATGACGTACATTTTTAGGATTTCATACTATTGAATCTATATCCTGGATGTATTAATAATACAACTTTTATGTTGCATGCTTTTTTGAGCGCTCGTACTACTTACACGAGGGCTATATCATTTCGTCACGATGTCTGTATTTTTCGAATTTTGAGCCAAAAATGATCTCAATCGACTATGTTCGACTCACTGATGACGAATCCGTCGGAAAATTCGAGTCTGTCCGTCCGTGCGTCCGTCCGTGAGCACGATAACTCTCGAACGGAACAACCTAGAGACTTGAAATGTTCAGTGTGGGTTCAGTTCCCGAATGCCTCGGTTAAGTTCGTTAATGGGCCAAATTCCACTAGGGGTTCCGTAAATATAGCCGCTCAAAAATTTGTTCCCCTGATTACTTGAAAATTATGGAGTTGATCGAGATGAAATTTTGCACTTGAATGGAGAATGAGGTGCTCAAGCTACATGTGAATGTTTGTCCAGATCGCACGACCAGAACCATAGAAACCATAGAAAATTGTAACTTCTGAACGGAAACGCCTAGGAACTTTAAATTTTCAGGATAGGTGTGGATCTCGAATGTCGTGATCACGTTTATCTATGAGCAAAATTATACTAGGGGTTCCGTAAATATTGTCGTTTGAAATTTAGTTTTCTTCATAATTTCAAAACTACAGATTCGAACCTGACGAAATTTTGTATACTAATGGAGAATGATATATTCAAGCTATATTTCTCCAGATCACATGACCACAACCAAAGAAACCATAGAAAATCATAACTTTCGAACGGAAAAGCCTAGGGACTTGAAATTTTCAGGATAGGTGTGGATCTGAATTGTCGCGTTCGCGTTTATCAATGAGCAGAATTATACTAGGGGTTCCGTAAATACGGTCGTTTGAAATGTTGTTTTCTCGATAATTTCGAAACTACGGATTCGATCGAGATAAAATTGTGTATTTCAATCGAGAATGATATATTAAAGCAATATTTTGTCCAGATCTCACGACCAGAACCATAGAAACCATAGAAAATGATAACTTCCGAAGGGAAAGGCCTAGGAACTTGAAATTTTCAGGGTGGGTTTGGATCGCAAATGTCGCGGTCACGTTTATCAATGAGCAGAATTATACTAGGGGTTCCGTAAATATGGCCCTTCAAAATATTCTTTTCCTGATAGTTTCGAAACTACTGATTGGATTGGAATGAAACCTAGCTGAGGAATAATGTATTCAAACTACGTGCGAAATTTTGTCCAGATCGCATCACCAAGACCATAGATGCCGAAGAAAATTCTAGCGAATTATCGAAAAAAAATTGGTCAGCTGAAGCATTGACATTAAGTCTGGAGTTTCGCCTAAGTTTCAGAATTTTTTCGACAGCTGTCGAAAATTGATTCAATTGATTTCTAAAACTGGAAAAATGCGAATCTACCTACGAGCGCTCAAAAGCTCCTGACTTCACGGCAGTGCTTTTCGTAATTTTTTATTATATTATGTCATATAATATCATTATTGGTAAGTGACTTAAAGAATTTAATATTTTTATACATTAAAATCTTCCTTTCAATTAATCCAGTTTCTTGCTGGTGAATTCATTTGAAAAGCACAAAATATTTCCAGCTCCATTTTCATCATGGAAATCGACAAACGTCAGATTTCAAACCAAACGAGATGCGCTGTAATTGGCTTACCAAACTCCTCCAGCAATAGCGTTCGAGCAGTTTCAAGGTCACCAGCTCTTTTACGGAATTTGAGTGATTTCTCTTGTTGTTACTCTTTGGTTATAGGTAACTATTAAGATTTGTTAATAAAGTTATTTCTCTGTACTAAGTATTTATTGTTATAGTCGTAGATAAAGTATAATATTCAACTTGCGGTAATGGTCATAACTCACTCGATGAATTACAGCACTCGCCTTCGGCTCGCGCTGCAAACTTCATCTGCGTGAGTTATGACCTACATTACCGCTCGTTAAATAATATACTATCAAAGCGAAAACTCTTTATTTATATAACCGACATTATATACTCTCAAATCCTATTCTGGGAATATTCCGCATTCCTCTTCGCCTGGCTTCCCCCCATCTCCTCCAAACCGTATCAATCATACTGACGCACTCGGTCACGTCGCAGAGCAACGCAACAACACGCCTATCGCATTTCTTCGCCACATGTTTCAACCACGAATTCGGATGAGTGTCGTCGGATCTGCCACGATCGGGAAAATTGGTCTAGATAACGGTTCCCAAAGTACGATTAATTAGAGTTTACCATTGCATTAGCGCGGTTGTTTTTCACGGAACCATTCAGGATGGATTGGTCGTCAAATATTTGTGTTCCAATTAACGGCTATTCAGCGGTGTCGGCGAAGATCAAACGACGAGTTTGGTGGAGATACGGAGGTGACAATGGAGGTACAATCGGGTCGTTATCGCTGTATCAAATGTGTGTTTTGAGAGGAATCCTCGCCTATACGATGAATTAGTCGAAATGGGTTGATAGGATATTTTGAGCGCGATAAGATATACATAAGTATAATATCAGATAAAAATCGTGGTAATACAATTCTATGTGCTCAAATGACATAAGTAAGACATACCATATTTAAAAATAGGTGATTTATATGATGACAATAGTAAATCATTTACCGAGCGGTAATGTAGGCCATAACTCACGCAGATGAAGTTTGCAGCACGAGCCGAAGGCGAGTGCTGTAATTCATCAAGTGAGTTATGACCATTATCGCAACTTGAATACTATACCAAAATCCATTACTTATAACATAATTATATTTTCGAAGGGGGTTCCTATAATAAAAAATTTGAATTGTTAAAATTATTAATTATATATTATTTAATGGTAATTTGTGTAAGAAATTTCGTAAAAATGTAATTTGGAATCCTAAGCTGGAAGGAGTGAATCAAGAATGCTTCATACCAGTTAAATTTTGATGGAAAAATTAATTCGAAAAAGTTGTGTCAATTGAAAAAAACGTCAGAGTGAAAATTAATCCGTCAGAAAGTTTTGGTTTGACTTTGGTTTTAGAAGAAAGAATTCATATTCAAAAACCTTACCCAGAAGTACAAGTGCAATTTGAAAGCACGAAAAGTAAATTTCAAGATTCAAGAATAAGAGGAGCGACGGAGCGTGGCAGTTTTCTCATAGAGGAAAGGTGAAGGAATATATTTCGGACAAAGTTTTTCTCCGTGAGTGCACTCATTGGTCTTTAGTCAGATTTATTAATTTCAGTTTCATTTTATAGTCAGAGTTAGTTAGAAATTAATTGTTAGTAAAAAAATTGTGTGGAGATATTTTTTCAAATTGTTCATCTTAGAACCCTCCTTGAGGAAGAGTTTTGGGCAATTCAAATAGAATATTGAACAGAATTTTCAAAAATTGTTATTGGATTTCAATAATCTTCGAAATTAATTTCTTTAAATTTCACAGTAGAGCAACAATACATAGGTATTCTTTCTTCAAATTTTGGACTACTTCAATCTTAATTAAAAAATCGTCTGGGCAACAAGAAGGCGAGTAAACTAGTATTTATTTTAAATGTTCAAATCACAATCCCGAGAAAAAAGCCAAAAACTTGCACTGTATCTCATCAAAAAATGATGACGATATTCCTCTGGCCCGATTTTGCCCTACTTCGAAATGTTCATTGAACGACAAGATATTTATATCATATATTTAGGAAAAATGTTATTTTTCAATTTGCCATGTTTCTTTTTGTTATTTTGAATTGAAGTTTGATTTTTGTTTTTACCTTAATAAAGGTCTCTTATTTCATGTGTTCAATGAATTTTTTTTTGCATTTCAGCTTAAGAACAAAATTTCTGATATATATCGGATATACATATATCCGATATTATGATATTTATAATAAATATCATGATATTTGCCAACCCTGGCAAATCTTAATAGTTGCCTATAACAATGCATTTTTTATGTTGATTGTGCTTCTTAACATAGAGTAGAAAGTTCCTAGTGGCGATGCTTTATATTTTGTGCTAAGTTCACTTAAATATGCCAAGAAAACATTCTCTGTAAACGATCACTCAATATCCTTACTGCTACACCAATCTTGAAAATTGTTGTATACACCTTGATATTTGTTTTGGGATTTTTCGGCAATAAATTCTGTAACATTGGCTGATTGTCTTATTTCTGAAGGTGTACATAATAATTTATCTTTACTATCTGAATCCATCTTTTTCAGCAAAACATTCACAATAATAATTAGGTTTCAACTCAATTTGAGGAAACGTCGAAATTATTCAAGTGACCACCCCTCAATACCAATAATTGACTTTTCCCTTTCAGCCAATCGGCTTTTTCAGAAGTACAGAGACAGGGAGTTATAGTAGTGAGTTTTTATAACTCACGGTGTTTGTTTACAGATACTATTAATTGCTCAAAAGTAGTTGAATAATGAATAAATAATTCAATAGGAGTAGATAAAAATCATTCCTCTTCGCAGTATCGAAAAGGACGTTCAGGTTTCTTTTTATAACCTGCTGAACGAATGAAACGCGACCGATGCGACAAATAGCGCATCCCGATTAATTTACAATCGATATTAGCTCCGCTCGTCTGGAGGCCTCGTCCATCAATCGGTCTCCCGTCAATCCAAAAACTCGGACTCGCGCTGTGCGGCGCAAAGTGCATCCAACAAAGTAATTATTAATTGGTAGTGGACTCACGTGCGTACAAGAGGCGAGCAAACACCATCGGGGCTGCGAACGTTTACTCAGCTCTCTTTGATGTCCCATGCGCATTCTCTTTCTGAAAACCGACAGCGGATGGTCGTGGAAAAAAATCCGGGTTGGAAGTTACGTACTCAGTTAATCAATCCGGCGGATTTTTTTGAAGACCACACATGTTTTCTTCTCCGTTTTAATACACTTGCACCACACTTTTATGTTTCAGTTGAATATGGAAAATACCTTTGACCTTTCTTTCTTCAAGACCACACATGTATATAAAGCTCCAATCCAAACGACCTACCGCAATCTAATTTTTTCGCTAATGATGGATTCGTTATCACAGCCCTTCGATAAAATTTCAAATATATCCGAAGAACGATGATTAAAATTCTATAAACAGATGGAAACAGACATATCTGTCACGCCTCATAAAGCTGTCACAACTTGACGGATCCAATGGTGCAAGAGTTTGAACGATCGCAGATAAAATAATACAGAATTAGTCATTATCAAGTGTGAAACATGTTATTCGAGTTAACTGGCTCTCTATTAACCTTCGTTTAGATTGCAATAACAGTGAATTGTCTCCGGCGTTGATACGCTCTCAATAAACATGTTTTCCGTGCTCTTATCTGTCAATCAAGAACGGAGTTTCAAGTTTGTGCGGTACAAGATAAATCCCAAGTTATACCGTTAACGATGAAAGTCGGTTTATTCAAGAATAATTGAAGTTTCAACATTGGTATATTGGCAGATTTATGGTTTCTCGTGTTTCCATATTTCCTCGACAGGTGCACAAAAATTAAGAAATTTTCACATTTGATACAGTTCAGAGAATTATTACCAGCATACAAAGGTTTTTTCCATTCTTTCTCGTCAAGTCTCTCCTGTCTAAATCATTTCTTGTGGTCCTCAAATATTCATTTAAACAATTCCATGCTTCTCAACAAAATGAAATTCGTTCTTATAGCGAAATAGTGAAATCAGGAGTCATTCTGAATGAATTCAGGAATGAAAATTGAAAAATTATACTAGATAAACTAATAGCAAGCCAACAAAACAATTCATGTATCCCAGAGACCAACGAATCCCTCATTTACAGTCGTAGACCGGTTTCGATCCATATCAGATCTCGTCAGTACGATTAGCAAAATGACAAATTCGATGTGAGAAACAGAAAACATTAAAACATAAGGCAACGTGGACCTGAAAAATTTTTCCAAATCACGCCACCAGTCCGTTCCAAGAGCAAATGTCTCAAATATCTGTAGATCATGAACTGTCTTATCGACTCCCCGAAACAAAATACAAATGTATGACGCGCCGTAAACATTACGAGCATATATGGTCACACATGGAATTTACGCGTTCAAGCTTCAACCTTATTCGTCCGAATTGACTAGAAAAATAATATACGGCTGTTGCTATTAGTTTATCTAGTATAATTTTTCAATTTTCATTCCTGAATTCGATAATTTCAGATAAACAGCCGTATACGGAATCGAATAAAAAAACGAAATAAAAAAATCGAAAGACATAGGTATAAAGGTTCCATAATTATGGTTGGAATAAAAACGACAACAAAATCATAATTAAATATAGTTGTTATAAAGTGAAACCTTGTTCATATCTCTGTTTTCTACCTTAACGACATTTTTATGGGCTATAAAATTTCAATTATACCATCATGGAAAACATAAAATTCCATAAATCAAATACTTTCCACAAGCCTGCATTTTGTTCTAGTCGGCAAATAGATTTCGAAACTTTAAATCGAATCACAACAAAAATTTCAATATAAAATAGTTGAAAACTGGTAACGAGTCAGCATACAACAAATACAAGGAGAATAGCATAGCAGGTATCAATAATCAAATTGAAAAAACTCAACATCTGCACGCATAAAATTAAAAAATAAAGACGTCTCCGTCAACCGAACCGAGACAAGGTCATCGATACAACAAATTATGCAGACACCACTTGGTTGAGTCCAAATAGATGATCGTCAGTAGATTAATAACGTTAAATAAAACCTTTTGCCTTCCTAAACGGGCTCGAATACATCAGGTGTTGTTGACCATCCGACGGCACCTGCTACAGAGATTTCGAAAATTGATAATAACCCACACTTGGGTTAACTTTCGACTTTTAACGGATAAACTTCCTGTTTAAGATCGATTATTATGGTCGCAAGAACTGGGGGCTCATTAATTAGGAGAAGGATGACAGAATTGCTAGTTATAGTCCACATTTGGTGGTGATAATTCGACTATAGTCTTTTTTACACTGGCAGAATCTATTTTTACATTTGGAGGGGCGATGACACTATTTTTACATTTGGTGTGAAAAATAGCAGTCTATTTTTGCATATGGTGATGACATTTGGACAATAGCCAAATTTAGGGTGATAAGTACGTTTATTTGAGGAAAAATGTTCAGATCATCCAAATCAAAAAATATGATATTAAAAATTGTAACGAATTCAACTAGTGTAAACACTGAAAACATCTTCCGATTGTACTGCCGAACTTCGATTACAATAAAAATATGTTTCAGTTGGAAAATGGGTTTCCCTTGTCAAAAACATTCCAAGATATTAACTTATCCCTCCAATTAATCTAGTGCTGACCAACTATAATGCCATCCATAGTCTCGTCAGGGACAATTTCTCCTACCTGTGTAGCCGACGGATAGGTGTAACTGAACTGGTGAGCATACGCAGCCATCATAGAGAACAAGTTTTTTCTTGGAATCGTATAAAACAGAACTATTTACACAGTCACACAAACACTACGAATCCATTATTACGTCACGCAGCACAAAATCCATGTTCCCAAAGCCCAAAACGCACAGCAACAACGACCATCCGCGCAGTGTCCAAACTAAAACAACAAACACCACAAGACCTATGCGGCTGGGTGATCAGATAGAAACTGGAGGACCACTCCAGTTGGAAACATGACGGAAATGAGTCTGCCCCCACACCCGCGCAAGTGGGAGTGTCCGCAGTTAAATCCTCGAACTACATGAAAATGCTGGGATTACACGAGAATCCCGCGATACCATTCGATCCCCACCCTTGTGTAGGCGGTCCATGGTGAGGGGAAGTACGCCTTGGAGCCGGTGGTGGGGGCTACACGCGTGACTATCTTGTTTATGTGGCTCCACATATCCAGACAAATTCCAGTTGGGTGCAACAAAAACACAAACTGAATTTATTGGATACAAGGTGTTTGTCGGAATGGATTGTTGGAATCATTTGTATTCCGATTTGGACGAACGATGCTCCGGTTTTTACACGAAAACCCACTTTACACCTCTGTGCCATTTGGTGCTTATTGTCACACGTGTCTTGAAGGCACTAAAGATACGAGTGCACATGCTTAGATATGTTTATTAAATGGACATGGCATAAAACTCAAGTGGCATGATAAAGCGTTAGGATGGTACTTTTTTGTTTTCTCCCTGATTTCCGAGTTGTCGTCCGGGATTGCGCCATGTGCGAGTTTTTGTGGAACATGAAGGAGAATATTTGGTATGAATATGCGTTGGTGATAAGGTAGGGGAGTGGAGAGGTGAGGGGGACACTAATCTAAATGGTACATTCCGCGTTCTGGATATGTAGATGTAAAAAGTGATACTGACAATTATCCATACGAGGGAGGAGAATAAGGGGAGCGATAATCTTAGTGATGAATGTGTTCCCCTGGTAGAAGGTTGTAACATTGTCTTACGGTGGGGTGGGGAAGGATAGGAGAAGCAATATCTTAAATGACGAATTTCTTGTTCTGGATATGTAGATGTAAAAAGTGGTACTGACAATTATCCATAAGAGGGAGGAGAATAAGGGGAGCGATAATCTCAGTGATGAATTCGTTCCCCTGGTTGGTATCTGGATGTGAAAGGTTATAACATTGTCTTACGGTGGGGTGGGGAAGGATAGGAGAAGCAATATCTTAAATGACGAATTTCTTGTTCGGGATATGTAGATGTTAAAAGTGGTACTGACAATTATCCATGAGAGGGAGGAGAATAAGGGGAGCGATAATCTCAGTGATGAATTAGTTCCCTGGTTGGTATCTGGATGTGAAAGGTTATAACATTGTCTTACGGTGGGGTGGGGAAGCAGAGGAGAAGCAATATCTTAAATGACGAATTTCTTGTTCTGGATATGTAGATGTGAAAAGTGGTACTGACAATTATCCATAAGAGGGAGGGGAATAAGGGGAGCAATTTTCTCAGTGATGAATTCGTTCCCCTGGTTGGTATCTAGATGTAAAAAGTTGTAACATTGTCTTACGGAGGGAAGGGGAAGGCGAGGAGGAGAAATATCTCGAATGAAATAATTGTTCTGAATATGTTGGAAATATCTTTGTATGTATATATAATGTATGAATTTGTCTTAATACCAACATTTCGAACTTTTCAAATATCTAAGAATTTAAAACGAAACTCAATTTATATTCACTTGTCTTTCTTTAATTTAGTCAGTATTTTCTGAAATGAAAAGCTGTGAAGCTTTAAGGTCTATTTTTCATTGAGTGGAATTCAATGTGGAAAAAATCTAGAAGCTATTTTCTAGATGAATTCAAATTCTATTTTGAGACCACAATAACACCATTTCATTGAAAACTTAATTATGAATTATTTAATTCTAAATCAAACATAATCAATAGAAATGAGAATCAAACGACATTGTGGTTTGTTTCGGCAAACTTGTTCTCGATTTCTTCGAGCTTTCTACCGACTCATTATGATAATGAGAATCACAAAGTAACTAGGCACATTTCACACCATCGGCATTAACCTGAATATTTGAAATTGCCGTGAATTAAAGCAAGGGGGCGACGCACGATAGAGGAAAATTAAAATCATCCCGAACGAAGCGTGAAAATCGTCAGAAAAACTTATGAATACGAATTGTGCGTGACTCGAGAACACAAATTCGGCGCTGTTTGTAACTGTGAAAAAATGTAGATCGCGTATTAATTATAGTAATTTTCGAACGGCCGACGATATATTTCTTCATTATTCGGGGGGTATGCGTTTGGTTTGAAATCGGGTGGTGGAATAATAATGAAGGAGGTTTTGAAGGACACTCTCGACAGGTGGCGATCAAGTTTTTTTATGTTAACACTGAAACTTTTAGAATCAATAATTGAAGTAAGTATGCTGGATTTAAAAACAAACAGACAATAAAGGATGAACATAGTTCAACAATAGCCTCCTTGGGTCGAAGAAAAATTTTGTTTAACGGAAGTGTAAACTTTTTCGAGAATATTTTGGAAATTGGTGGGGTGGAATTTCAACTTTCTTTCGTTCTATAAACTATAGCTGGTCGCCGTCGCATCGCAATCGCCTTAAAATGTTTAAAATGAAGCCGAATTTATAGAAATTGAATAAGACGAAAGTGTTAAGTTCACTCAAAAGTATCTTCTGTTAAAATTCGTGGAGATCGTAGTTCTTTATAATCATGAGTGGGTACATCAGTGTTAAAAACAGCAGATTGCATTCTTGTAAGTACACAAACCCTCATTGCGTGTCGAAAATAAAGGTCCATCCCCAAGTCCATTTCCATAATTAAAATATTAATCTAATTCATCTAACAAGTTCCTACCTGCCGGATGTGCCAGCTCCAATATAACAACACGTTCAACAGGAAAATAATTATAATATGATAATACCCATTTTATTCATACGCGTAAGATTTGCGGGGAAAGAGGAACGGGAAATATTTTCACGTCAGAGAACAGATGCGCTATCAGAAGACATATTTTATCATCATCATCGGACATAAAATATTGTTTTGCAACAAACGGTTGGTTGTTCTATTCCAGCACTCGGACTGGCGTATTTTTTAATTTGTTTCAATTAGGAATCGTTTAGTGTATTCGTTCCGTGTGTTTGTAAAGTTGATTATCCGTTTCGCATGAAGCGTTATTCTATTATGGGCTCTAATATAATTCGTAATATTTCAAAGGATTTACTTCTCCACAATTTTATTAATTCTCTTACTGATTCAAATTATATCAGACATTCGTTTCATGACTTGAAACTTGTGTATAGAAGATTTCTGTATTTGCTGTCCCATTAGTTTGGCAAAATGTAGTGGTGAACAATTCAAGAACTATTTCCTAGGAACAAGAGCTCCACTCGAATACTTTTTTTTTTCAAATATCCACTAAATGAGTTTTTAATTTTTTCTAAAAGTCTAACAATAGGTCGGGTAAGCTGAACTATGGCGCCGACGGAAGTAACCGGATATGTTTTCGAAAGTTTACTATCCGGAACATGAATCGTGTAACTAATCGGAAGAACCGTCCACAGTTCTTTTGAAACGGAACACCCTGGAACTGATTTTTACGACGTCGCAAAACAGAAGGCTGAAAAAATCGTTCGACTCGTTCCATTTCGGCGCGCATTAACGTTTCACGGTGAAAAAAAAAAAATTTTTGGGGAGTCGCACGTTCTGGAGATATTATTCTGAGGTTTTCCTCGAAGATATTGCTCTGAATGAGAAGACCTTATATATTGGAACATCATTTCCTACTTATTTACTTATTTTAAAATTCTTCCTATATACGAAAAAACCTATTTTGTTTTACAAAGGTCTAATTTGTTCTCGTCTGAAGATATTCGATATTTTTGTTGAAATTCGGAGAAATATGGCACGACAAAAACCAAGGGGGCGTGGGACAGGGGATCGAGCCCCCTCTCGAAATGAAAACTTAATGTAAATTGCATAAATAATTCATGAACTTGTCCAAATGTCTGTAATTTTCGAATTGGGAGCCGAGAATTAAATTGGATTCACAGAAGAAGAATTCGTGGTCAAATTCAAGTCTGTCTGTCCGCAATTTGTTTAGTAATTTTGGAAGTACCCTTTTCTTATTCTGGATTACATTTGTCCACACAAGTTTGTAAAATCCTTGAAGAAGAAACCAAAGAGGAGTTCATTTCATGCAGAGAAGGACATAAATCCAATAAGCTTTTGTTGATAACTCGAGCTCTCAGATTGTATGAAATCAATTAGAAAATGTTCAATTATCTTGATTGTTCGTAAAATTATATCATAAAGTTTAAAACTATCATAGTCATAAAAGGTAATAGAGGCTCTGAGAATGCAGTGATTTTGGTTAATTATTTCCAAAAAAAATCGAAAAATAATTCTAGCCCTCTTTGAAAGGGGTCCAAAGTTGATATTGGAAACTATAAAAGTTCTATGTTCCATGTGATTTTGTACAAAAATGAGTTGTGATCTGTCCTTGTTCCATAGGGCCAAAAGATGAAAAAAAATTACGAAAAGCACTGCCGTGAAGGCAGGAGCTTTTGAGCGCTCGTACATGCACCTTGTAGGTAGATTCGCATTTTCCAGTTTTAGAAATCAATTGAAGGAATTTTCGACAGCTGTCACAAAAATTCTGAAACTTAGGCGAAACTCCAGACTTCATGTCAGTGCTTTAGGTGACCAATTTTTTTTCGATAATTCGCTAGAATTTTCTACGGTATCTATGGCCTTGGTGGTGCGATCTGGACAAAATTTGGCACGTAGTTTGAATACATTATTCCTTAGCTAGGTGCAAAATTTCATCCCAATCCAATCAGTAGTTTCGAAATTATCAGGAAAAAAATATTTTGAACAGCCATATTCACGGAACCCCTAGTCTAATTTTGCTCATTGATGAACGTGGCCGCGATATTCGCGATCCAAACCCACCCTGAAAATTTGAAGTTCCTAGGCCTTTCCGTTCAAAAGTTACAATTTTATATGGTTTCTATGGTTCTGGTCATGCGATCTGGACAAAATATTGTTTTAATATATCATTCTCGATTAAAATACAAAATTTCATCTCGATCGAATCCGTAGTTTCGAAATTATCGAGAAACTAAAATTTCGAACGACCGTATTTACGGAATCCCTAGTATAATTCTGCTCATTGATAAACGTGAACGCGACATTTCAGATCCACACCTATCCTGAAAATTTAAAGTCCCTAGGCCTTTCCGTTCGAAAGTTATGATTTTCTATGGTTTCTATGGTTCTGGTCATGTGATCTGGAGAAATGTAGCTTGAATATATCTTTCTCCATTAGTATACAAAATTTCGTCACGTAGTTTCGAAATTATCAAGAGAACTAAATTTCAAACGACCATATTTACGGAACCCCTAGTATAATATTGCTCATAGATGAACGTGATCACGACATTCGAGATCCACACCTATCTTGAAAATTTCAAGTCCCTAGGCATTTCCGTTCAGAAGTTACAATTTTCTATGGATTCTATGGTTCTGGTCATGCGATCTGCACAAAATTTCACATGTAGCTTGAACACCTCAATTCCTTCAATTGATTTCTAAAACTGGAAAATGCGAATCTACCTACAAGGTGGATGTACGAGCGCTCAGAAGCTCCTGACTTCACGGCAGTGCTTTTCGTAATTTTTTGAATTAACAGTGGTTCACCAAAAAAAAGTTCAGGCGGAAAACAGGGGACAATGTTCGAGAAGAAAAATATCACCCTGTAGATTTGCTATCGAAATTGGCATGTCACATGGTGTAATCTCTCAATTGTAATATCTATGCCAATTTTCAGTTGAATATCTTGTGGAGTGTAGATACTATTGAAAAAAAAATTGAAAAAAATTCAAACTCTAAAAACCTGTATCTTTGAAACGAAACGTTCGCGACCCCATGTTTATGAAACTTTTTTTTCTTAAAATTACTTAAGAAATCTCCCCTCTTCGTTTGCACCTTCAATTTAGGAACATCCTGTATACTTATCAGAAAAAAGCAAATAAAATTTTAACTAAATATATAATTTATTTATCAAAAAAATTATAAAATCAACAATTTAATGGCATCGAAAATTGCAAAAAAAACGTAAGATAAACTCTATACAAAAACAAATTGGTTCTCTCAATATACATTGCACAAAAAGAACATAAATTGCAATACCAAAACAGATTCCTACAACCAAATAGTATTCGAATATATAAAATATAAATACCAACCAAAAACAGCACAAAAAGAAATAGTATTCTGGTTTTTAGTACTGGAAATTTCATGGCGAAGCTTCGGCTGAATCGATGCTTCGGTACAACCCTAGTGAATACCATCAATTAGTCTCCTTTCGATCATTTCGAAGCATTTTTCTTCGATATCTGCTCAACTGAGAGGAATTCATCACATTCTTAGAAAAATATTGAGCCCAGCATCACCGTTCCTGAACTCATAAGACTCCATCAGTGACACCAAAATTATTCATAAACTTTTCGACAGGCTCCAGCTGGGCAATCCGAGAGAGTAAAGATATAGAATTC
This sequence comes from Aphidecta obliterata, assembly GCA_963966015.1. NCBI lineage: Eukaryota > Metazoa > Arthropoda > Insecta > Coleoptera > Coccinellidae > Aphidecta > Aphidecta obliterata. The sequence continues at coordinate 32,011,269 of OZ014428.1, forward strand.
AATCCATTCATAATATTTGTCATCATTTCAAATTCTTTTCCTGCCCCGACTCGATGGGGTTCCCCCTAAGGACGCCAGGTACATCTTGGAAACTGGCGCCTGAAGCAACGATTCGTAATAATTCAAACATTTCGTTGTTTTCGAAAACTTCTGTGGAGAATATCGAGGAGTTATCAGTTTCCGAAGAATGCCGGAGATGACGGAACAATCAAATCTGTATCACTTCTTTCCGTACCTACCTGTGTTTTGTTGACGGTAAAAGCTATTGTGAGTATTGTGGGAATCATTAGGGACAAGGATGTTCGATTGGATCATTTAGCAGACATTTTCGAAAGATTCACTCTCAAAATATTTTCTTGTTCGTAGTACGAGAGTTTATTCTGTCATTAAACACCGGAGAAGTAAAATACAGAAAAACTATGAAGAAAAAAAATGTCACCTCTATAAGTGTGTTCTATCAGGACGTGTCTCAAGCGTGTTCCAAATCTGTGAATAAAACCGTGGCCTTTTACTTTTTGTCGAACCTTGTGTGAAATTTTTCCCCTATTTTCATTTCGGTCATGCCCTCAGCCTACGGGATGAATATTAACCCAACCCGCGAATTCTGCTTAGTGGACCACACAAACGAAAAAAGTCTACTGAGAATACCACACACTCAGAAACCCTGACATGCTGATTTCTGCCTCATCCCAATTCAATACCCATAAATATCCATCAAACGAACGTCACTTACTCAATAATTAAGCCGAGAGTGGCTTATAAAATACCGATTAGTATTCAAATCGCCTTTTTCGTATACGATAAAAGTACGATCTGAGAAAAATTCTAGTTTATGTAGCTTGTACGATGATGACTTTGTCTCGAAGTCTATGGCGGGGGATCGTTAATTTGAATTCTAGGCCAGACGGACGCATTGTTTTCTATGAATGGTCTCGGTGTAGGATATCAACCAGTTGTTGTGTTTAGTCGAACAATGAGTTATTACAGATCGCTGATAAGTAATACAAAACGGTTCGGATGTGGAATAGGAATTAGTTGATGGTACGTGTATTTCACAGTTGATATTCTAGATTTTGTTCATTTCTTGGACTCACAAAGGAGAGGATTGAGATTTTCGAGGTAGAAAGGACCGAAATTTGGCATAAAATTCACTTAAATTTTGAAAAAAGCTGTCCCTTACTTATGGGACAGCTTTTATATTATATGTATTTGTTCACTTGGTCGGAGGGAAATGGGAAGCCTTTTTTTTTCTTCTCCGTACGTTTTTTTCGGAAATATTTCGTTTCATAAACCTTATCCTGATAATAATGAACACAACTGAAAAATAATTATCAAATTCGGTGCAGTCGTTTGAACGTGATGTCCGCGCATAGGTAAACCATAGATCCACTTTTATTAATATATATTTCAATCGAAACTTATTTTTGAGCGCTCGTACTACTTACACGAGGGCTATATCATTTCGTCACGATGTCTGTATTTTTCGAATTTTGAGCCGAAAATGGTCTCAATCGACTATGTTCGACTCATTGATGACGAATCCGTCGGAAAATTCGAGTCTGTCCGTCCGGCCGTCCGTCCGTCCGGCCGTCCGGTCGTCAGCACGATAACTCTCGAACGGAATGTCCTAGAAACTTGAAATTTTCAGGGTAGTTTCGAATCTCTAATGCCGCGGTTAAGTTCGTTATTGGGCAAAATTCGCCGAGGGGTTCCGTAAATATGGCCGCTCGAAATTTTGTTTTCCTGATTACTTTGAAACTACAGATTCGATCGAGATGAAATTTTGCACTATAATGGAAAATGAGTTGTTCAAGCTACATGCAGAATTTTGTTCAGTTCGCATCACCAGAACCATAGAAACCATAGAAAATTGTAACTTTTGAACGGAAACGCCTAGGGACTTGAAATTTTCAGGATAGGTGTGGATCTCGAATGTCGTGATCACTTTCATTTATGAGCAAAACTATACCAGGGGTTCCGTAAATATGGTCGTTTGAAATTTAGTTTTCTTGATAATTTCCAAACTACAGATTCGATCGAGACGAAATTCTGTATACTAATGGAGAATGTTATATTCAAGCTACATTTCTCTAGATCGCATGACCAGAACCATAGAAACCATAGAAAATTATAACTTTCGAACGGAAAGGCTAGGGACTTGAAATTTTCAGGGTGGGTTTGGATCGCGTTCATCAATGAGCAAAATAAGACTAGGGGTTCCGTAAATATGGCCGTTCAAACTATTTTTTTCCTGATAGTTTCGAAACTACTGATCGGATCGGAATGAAATTTTTTCATCTAGCTGAGGAATAATGTTTTCAAACTACGTGCAAAATTTGGTCCAGATCGCATCACCAAGACCATAGATACCGTAGAAAATTCTAGCGAGTTATCGAAAAAAATTGATCCGCTGAAGCACTGACATGAAGTCTGGAATTTCGCCTAAGTTTCAGATTTTTTCGACAGCTGTCGAAAATTCCTTCAATTGATTTCTAAAACTGGAAAATGCGAATCTACCTACAAGGTGCATGTACGAGCGCTCAAAAGCTCCTGCCTTCACGGCAGTGCTTTTCGTAATTTTTTTATTAAAGAAGCATTTTGAGATGAGAGTTCCTCACAGATTTATACCTGGAATTTGATTTAATTTTTTCTTCAAATTCAAAAACGAAAATACACAGTCGGTAATTCCCATAGTTACCTATATCTTTTTGAGCGCTCGTACAACTTACACGAGGGCTATATCATTTCGTCACGATGTCTGTATTTTTCGAATTTTGAGCCGAAAATGGTCTCAATCGACTATGTTCGACTCACTGATGACGAATCCGTCGGAAAATTCGAGTCTGTCCGTCCGTCCGTCCGGCCGTCAGCACGATAACTCTCGAACGAAATAACCTAGAGACTTGAAATTTTCAGTGTGGGTTCAGTTCCCGAATGCCTCGGTTAAGTTCGTTAACGGGCCAAATTCCAACAGGGGTTCCGTAAATATGGCCGTTCAAAGTTTTGTTTCCCTGATTACTCGAAAACTACAGATTTGATCGAGATGAAATTTTGCACTCAAATGGAAAATGAGGTGTTCAAGCTACATGTGGAATTTTGTCCAGATCGCATGACCAGAACCATAGAAACCATAGAAAATTGTAACTTTTGAACGGAAAGGCCTAGGGACTTGAAATTTTCAGGATAGGTGTGGATCTGAAATGTCGCGTTCACGTTTATCAATGAGCAGAATTATACTAGGGGTTCCGTAAATACGATCGTTTGAAATTTTGTTTTCTCGATAATTTCGAAACTACGGATTCGATCGAGATGAAATTCTGTATTCTAATCGAGAATGATATATTAAAGCAATATTTTGTCCAGATCGCATGACCAGAACCATAGAAACCATAGGAAATTGTAACTTCTGAACGGAAAGGCCTAGGAACTTGAAATTTTCAGGGTACATTTGGATCGCAAATGATGCAGTCACGTTCATCATTGAGCAAAATTAGACTAGGGGTTCCGTAAATATGCCTGTTCAAATTTCTTTTTTCTCGATAATTTCTAAATTACTGGTTGGATTTGAATGAAATTTCGCACCTAGCTGGGGAATAATGTATTCAAACCACGTGCGAAATTTTGTCCAGATCGCATCACCAAGACCATAGATACCGTAGAAAATTCTAGCGAATTATCGAGAAAAAATTGGTAAGCTGAAGCACTGACATGAAGTCTGGATTTTCGCCTATTTTTTTGAAATTTTTTTTGACGGCTGTCGAAAATTCTTTCAATTGATTTCTAAAACTGGAAAATGCGAATCTACCTACAAGGTGGATGTACGAGCGCTCAAAAGCTCCTGACTTCACGGCAGTGCTTTTCGTAATTTTTTCAACATGAGATAAAACTCATTAAAATGAACTAAATTACCAAAAAACCATAATAAATCTTTCAACGAAAAAAAAAATGAATATATATACAGTCTTTGAGACTGACAACTTTCCGACATCTGTAATATTCCTAAACTTATTTTTATTTTGAATTCGCCAATCAGAATTTTGAGCGCCGAGAAGAGGGAGAAAAATTTGGGGGAATCTGATTGTATTTTACATAAAATATCCATATTCCCTTCAAATTTTCAGGATAGGTGTGGATCTCGAATGTCGTTATCACGTTCATCTATGAGCAACATTATACAAGGGGTTCCGTAAATACGGTCGTTTGAAATTTTGTTTTCTCGATAAATTCGAAACTACGGATTCGATCGAGATGAAATTTTGTATTTTAATCGAGAATGATATATTGAAGCAATATTTTGTCCAGATCGCATGACCAGAACCATAGAAACCATAGAAAATTGTAACTTTTGAACGAAAAGGCCTAGGAACTTGAAATTTTCAGGGTGGGTTTGGATCACGAATATCGCGGTCACGTTCGTCAATGAGCAAAATACGACTAGGGGTTCCGTAAATATGGCGGTTCAAAATATTTTTTTCCTGGTAGTTTCGAAACTACTGATCGGATTGGAATGAAATCATGCACCTAGCTGAGGAATAATGTTTTCAAACTACGTGCAAAATTTTGTCCAGATCGCATCACCAAGACCATAGATACCGTAGAAAATTCTAGCGAATTATCGAAAAAAATTGATCAGCTGAAGCACTGACATGAAGTCTGGAGTTTCGCCTAAGTTCAAAAATTTTTTTGACAGCTTTCAAAAATTCCTTCAGTTGATTTCTAAAACTGGAAAATGCGAATCTACCTACAAGGTTCATGTACGAGCGCTCAAAAGCTCCTGCCTTCACGGCAGTGCTTTTCTAAATTTTTCTAAAACCATTTGAGTGAAGCTACTTTCCCACACCTCACATATAATTTTCAATTCAATCTTCCTTTTTGTCCGTATAAATTATTCTACCTATAACACAGAACTCATTTTCATCAAACGGCTATCTATACACGACTTCCTTATTAAACATGGTGTAGAAGAGTAACACCTGGCCACAGAAACACCGCTGCTATTGAAGGAATTTAAAATATTCTCATATCCTAGTAATAATGTTGTATGTGATGGAAGTAACGTATTATGTATGTGTGTATGTTGATGTTCAAACGAAACCGTTTAGATCACGTGTCGAAGGAGTTTTCCTGTGCACTTTGTCCATGAAGAATAACTGAATTATTATGCATATAACAGAAAATATACTGAGTTTCCCAAAATATATTTCGAGATTCTATATAAAATTGAATTTCCGAACCTGAAGAAGGTTATAATCAGAAAAAGTCTCACTTCAGTCAACATTAATTAATTAATTAATGCTTCAACGGAATCGTGGAACCCATAAACAAAAATAAGATAATGGTTGATTTGGGTAAATTATCGCTCGTATTATCATTTCTCGTCTCAAAACGAAATTACTAATTAGAATCCAATTTGAATAATATCTGATCTGAGTCTCTTCTCAACAGGTGTATATTTATGAAAATTTTAACAAAATATGGTTATTGGGCAGTCTTTTTTCTGTATCCTAGTTGGTTTTCCTCAGATGTTCAGATAAAAGGAAAAAAAATAAGTATGTACGTCAGAATAAAATTACTATTAGGTAGCACAATTCTCCACCTGCTCTCCTACAAAATATTATAAAAAATTACGAATAACAAAAGAGAAAGAAAATTTTTACTGATATGTCTTCGTTGTTCTATCTAAAAATGTCTTTATCGAAACGATACAAGTTCTAATGAATTAATTTAATTATGTATCATGTCATAAAAAAGTATTTTAACGACTTTTTAATTAGCTTCAAATTGTCTAGAGCGTTGTGTGAACTAGGTCTCGACTCGGCAGATGTTCACTTAAAAAAACTACCACAAATTATTCACAGACGATTATAATAAAATAAGATATTATAAGGAAATTAAAACGTTACAGGGGTGACTATGTTCGACAGGAATTATAAAATAAAACCTTAGGCTAGGTAAAAAAATAGGCCTAGAGCTTGTTGGACATATCTTTCAACGATTTATTTTTTAGATACAGTTTTTAAAGTGATACCTAGATCAAAAAAGCAATTAACAATGTGAGCAAATGCTTGTGTTGGAAAAAACACCTTACTTATTGAGACTCTCATGGTTGAGACCTATAACCAACCCGAAGTTAAGTCAAATTTTCATCAAGATAAAAAAATTACCCAAAATAACCGGTGATATCACGTAAATCAAGGAGGCGTTTTTACACTTACATTTCCCACGTCCAAACGACCCATCATAGAAGAATAATCAGCAGTATAATGTTTTTCGATCTTAACATCACTAAATTCCCCCGCGACGTTATATTTAGAAAGAAAAACGACTCCTGAAACACATCCATAAAAATACGCCGAGCGATAAACTATTAATCTCGTCGAAAAGCAGCGCGATTAGTTGACAGTGAAATGAGCGGTTTTCGAGTGATCGAATGGCCGAAATAGAGATCAGATCAAACACGTAAAAACGTATCATTTTAAGGTAGCCGGCATATTAGTTTATAATGACACAGACACACACCATAGATGCAACTGGTTATTATACCCGCCTTTTCTGTGCTCGACCGATGGCATAGAACCCCTAATCATCCGGCAGGTGCCGGCCTCGGCTATTAATATTTCAAATTATACCAACATTCTGCTATATTGATATAAGAGCGGGGGCTAGATTTCAGATCCGGTTTGAAATAACGTTAAACTTGAAATTTGTAAATAAAGAGAAAAAATTTAGTAAGGTAAATTAAATTCTTCTCACGCCTACAAACGTCGAATTCCTCCAGAAAAAAATACGAACCGGTTAGGTACTAATAATGTGTTAAAAAGCTGCTAGAATAAATATAATAAGCCATTGTATAGAGACGAGGAACCTAATTAACGAAAATTAATATACATTTCGTAACAAGATATGAACTCGTATCCAATTAAAAAGCTCTAACAACGATATGAAACCCATAATTAGTGCAAGTGAAAATTGCAAGTACGCATAATTTTTCGTTATTTATGCGGGATAAATTATACACGAAAAATATTGGTGAAAACTGTGAAGTTGGTGGTTGGTGACTCCGTCTACGCGCACACATCTGGAAGGCGACCTAATTCGTGATGTCAAAAATCAGTGAGAATTCGTACCTCGAGAAAGGAGAAATGGTTGTTGGTGCAAGAAATTGAAAAATATTATTGAATGTGAAAATCTCGATCAGATAAAAAAATTATAAATGGCACTGCCGTGAAGTCGGGAGCTTTTAAGTGCTCGTACATGCACCTTGTAGGTAGATTCGCATTTTCCAGTTTTAAAAACTAATTGAAGAAATTTTTGACAGCTGTCAAAAAAAATTCAAACTAAGGTGAAACTCCAGAATTCTCGTCAGTGCTTTAGGTGACCAATTTTTCTCTCTACGGTATCTATGGTCTTGGTAATGCGATCTGGACAAAATTTCGCACGTAGTTTGAATACAATTTTTTCATCTATGTGCAAAATTTCATTTCAATCCAATCAGTAGTTTCGAAATTATCAGGAAAAAAATATTTTGAACGGCCATATTTACAGAACCCCTACTCTAATTTTGCTCATTGATATACGTGATCGAGACATTCGAGATCCACACCTATCCTGAAAATTTCAAGTCCCTAGGCCTTTCCGTTCAAAAGTTATAGTTTTCTATGGTTTCCATGGTTCTGGTCATGCGATCTGGACAAAATATAGCTTTAATATATCATTCTCCAACAAAATACAAAATTTCGTCACGATCAAATCCGTAGTATTGAAATTATTAAGAAAACTAAATTTCAAACGACCATATTTACGGAACCCCTAGTCTAATTTTGCTCAGTGATAAACGTGACCGCGACATTCGAGATCCATACCTATCCTGAAAATTTCAAGTCCCTAGGCCTTTGCGTTCGAAAGATATAATTTTCTATGGTTTTTATGGTTCCGGTCATGCGATCTGAACAAAATTTTGCTTACAGCTTGAACACGTCATTCTCCAGCTGAGTGTTTAATTCTATCTCGATCGAATCAGTATTTTCGAAGTAATTAGGAAAACAAAATTTCGAACGGCAATATTCACGGAACCTCTGGTGGTATTCTGCCCATTGACGAACCTAACTGCGGCATTCAGGAGCTGAACCCACACTAAAAATTTCAAGTCTCTAGGTCGTTCCGTTCGACAGTTATCTTGCTGCTTGACGGTAGGACAGCAATTGAATTTGGCGATATTTATAACCTTATATTCTCGGTAAGTAATTCCTACAATTTATAAAAGATCTCGCCAGGAAAGAATTAATTGAATTATTGGCTTGTTTCAGGGGTATCATTGTTTCCCATTTTTTTTCCTGTTTGTATCTCTTGAACTAGTTTTTCTTTTGATTTATTACTTTTTATATCCCAGAACAAGTTTTTGGAGTAATTCCGTTTTTCTCAATAACTCTTGAAGTTTCCGAGATATTCGAATCAAACTTGAAGAATGAAGTCATTTTTGGAGTTCAAATGCAATGAGGATTTTTGAGAGGATCTACAAAGTGATACTTCTTCCCAGGGCTCTGTCTTTTTCAACTCTAAATTTTTTGTCATAGGCCACTGGCCTATTGTTAAATTTTTCTGTTCTTTTTCAACTTTTCAGTAGATTGTGTTTTTTTAAAATTCGCAACCATTACAAACAAAAATCGGTATACGTTAGAATTATTCAATTAATTGATTAATGAAATTACATAAACCAGCTGGAGTAACAGTGACGTTTTTGAGAAGATTGTAGGTACAAAATAAAGAAGTGAATTGGCCACCAAGACAGTCTGATTCAACTCCCTTGGATTCTTTTGGAGAAACGTAAAAAACAATAATTGCAAAAGATTTCCTTCTGGTCTGCGCATAAACGCTGCGGCCAGGTCCGAAGGGGCGCCAAAAAATATCAAAAATAAAAAATAGAAGCACCAAGAAAAAAAAAAATTCAAAGATGACAACACGGTTACGTAAGTAAGTAATTCGAACACAACATTTCGAAACATTGATATTCAAAGTACAGAATGAAAATGCAATAAGGTCAGAAATACGAGAAATATGGTCCAATTGTTATAACAAATTTTCAAAGATGCCGCACTCTGATCATGAATATTACAACCGGCAATATCGTCATTCCAAGCACAGCCTTTTTATGAGTTGTTTACACTACATCCCTTATCTCCTCCAGCTTGTTTTGAAGAGCGGCTTCTTTGATGATGATGGTTCATAATGATCGATTTGTTTAGATTTTTAGCCACATCTGTGGTATTTTAAAAACAATTTGTATTGCCAAAAATTCATTAATCGGAGTTTTCAGCTCAAGAAGTGGGAGAAAAATTGGGGAATCTTATTCTTTTCTACATAAATATTGATTTCTTTCGATTGTGAAAAGAAGAGCAAAAAATTTAAATTTTAATGTTCGTTTAGTGTGTATCCAGATTTGAAGTGTTATAAGTTTTGAATTTTTTTTTATATTCGAAATTTTTTGTGCCTCAAAAGCAAACGCTGTAGATTCGTTGGAGTCGCAATTAGGTGAAATTATCGAAGTTCTTCGCTAGCTCCAAAAATCGTCCCTGGAAATTCGATAACAAATTATGAATTTATCATATATCTTAACTTCTGGGAAATTCTGTTGAGTAAAATAAACCGAATTAATCAATATTTGCAAGAAAAACAACTAGATATATCTAAAGGCTCACGAATGATACTTGGACTATTGAACGAACTGAAAGCTAACAGAGAAAACTCTTTTATGCCATTGATGGAACTTTCGAAGAATGAAGCTGATAAAATTGGAATCGAAGCAAACTTACATCAATCGAGAAAACGAAATAAACCCAAAATGCCAGGGGAACTAGCCAGTGATGAAGCTCATCTTTTCGATGCAAACGCAAAACTGAGGAATTGGACTATAATTATTCAAATTGAAGAGAGATTTGTTGCTTCGAACGAAGTGGCAAACGACTTCAGTTTTTTGAATGGTAGTGTCATTCAAACTATGAATATTGACCATTTGAAGAAAAGCGCTGCAGATCTTAAGATAAATGTTCGTATTCATTACATAAATATGAATACTTCATTTTGTTTTTTCAGAATTTGTTTTATCTTTATGCATTTCATTTAAAATGTGTATTTCAATGTTTTCAATGAAAAACTTTTTCCATAAAAATGTGTATTATTTTGAGACACTTACGTAAATATATGATTGGCATAATGAAAAAAAAATACTATAAGAAAATATGATGCATAAAAAAAATCAACGCAAATGGGGGGGCGCTGTCTAATATATTGCCACAGGCGCAATAGTACCTAGATACGGCCTTGACCAGCTGTAACTGAAGTATAATTATTCTTTATATTTCAGTTGAAATTGAGTGCTCTTAGATTTTGAGGATTCGAATGTTACTTTGTTCTTCGGATTATATTTTCTAGTGTTTGTTGTGCGTTGTCTTCGTATCGCAATTTTAGGTCGAGGATTGCAAATTTGACGCGGCGGCACGCCAGGGTCGGTTCAGTTTCGAAATTTCGCAGACATAATTAAGGAACACTTACGCAAATCGCTGGAAAATTCCGAACCGATGTTAGTCGCAGTCGTGTGTCCCCACTGCGCACGCATCCTGAATGCAAATCGTCCACCAGATGGGACAATGGAACATAGTCCGCGTGTCTGGACTCCATTTTCTGTCCAAACACGTAAAATGTATGTCGCATATTGATTCGGTATTGATATTCCGATACCTGCGTGTCGCAACGAAGATGTTCCACTGTTTTATTGCGGCGTGACTCATACTCTTTGGAGGTTTTCGTGACGTGCCCCTTCTGGAACTAATGAACGATGGTCGTGTTCGACTCGATCGGACGCCATTTCGTTTTGGCGAGTAATTAATCTGCTCGAATTGGTATCGAGAGTGTCGAGTGAACTGCGGGAGACATGGCAGAGGTGCGATGATTGTACCATCCTCCACAGACAGAACAAGGCGCCACAAGCAGACACCGACCATCTCATTTTATCGATGCATGGCATTTTTAATGTGACTACATTTCGCTATCATAGGAAATGCACTACGACCTGAACTCTTGGGCTAGATCTTCAGTCGGCTAGGAGAAAGAAACACGTGTCCAAGCTTCGCCCTCGACAAGCGATGGCGTTTTGTACCGACATTTGCATAATTACCGCAGTGTATCGCTGAAATGACCGGTAATTAATTGGAAGTGGAATAAAGTATCTCTATTATCCCGTAATGTTTAATTACAATCATGGAAAATTATTTTTAAAAGACTTTTTTTCCTGGCCGACAAGCAGTGCTCCTTTCATTGTTCGACTCTACGGAGGTGAAAAAAATTTCCATATAAAACGGTGTCATTATTCGTTTTTAATTTTTCCAGCATTCAATTAAGGTGAAATAAACAAGAGGTTGTTGTTCTGGAGGTCCTCTCACCGCCCGGTCGTTCATGCACTTCCCACGAGTGTGTTCACGCGAAAGACTGCAGAAGAAGAAGGGAATCAGGAACTGCTCATTTGATACTTAGATCGGCATTAAAATTTAAAATTTCGTGAATTTCTCTCATTTTGTTAATTCAAAGGCGTAGATTTAGAATCTGGAGTCAATTATCATTTTACTCTCCCAGTTCTTCTTTATGCCGAATTCTCGGCAGTTTGGAACCTTCGCAAAAATTTCGGTCACTGATTGAATTATTTCAATGAGTAATATAGAGAAATTCGAATTCCAAGTATGTTGGAATACGATCCTTTGCAAGTAATATTATCTATTAACCAGGTATTTGGAAAATCTATTTTAAAGTTAGTTAAACAGGAACTTATTGCAGATTATCAATCTAGGCCTCCATACATAGGCATGGAAAATTTGTGAAAAAAACGTTTCCCTCTTTAATTTGTCTACTATCTTTTTATTCATTGAGTCGATGTTATAGAATAAGAATATGTAATCAGCTCTTCCCTACGAAGGCTTGTTTTCATTTTATTCCACTTAGAACTCATTATATCGGAGAAAAATTGATCAATTTCAGATTGAATTACTTCAATAAGTAATGATGAGTGATTTTTGAGTTTTTAGTATGTGGAAATATGATCTTTCGCCAGTTGAATTAACTATTAATTGGGTATTTGGAAAGTCCAGTTTTCCAAATACGAAATTTTTGCAAACTGTTGAATTTTTCACGAATTCAATGCTTCATAAAAAAAAACTGAGACAGTTAAACAGAAACTGATTGCAGATTATCAATCTAGGCCTTCGAGTAAATGAATTAAGTCATTATGGAAGATATCGAAGAAAAAAATTTTTTCGCAAATTTTTCCATACATAGGCATGGAAAATTTGTGAAAAAATGTTTCCCTCTTCAATTTCTCTACTATCTTTTTATTCATTAAGTCGATGTTATAGAATAGGAATATATAATCAGCCCTTCCTCACGAAGGCTGGTTTTCATTTTATTCCACTCTGAATTCAATATATCGGAGAAAAATTGATCAATTTCAGATTGAATTATTTCAATAAGTAATGATGATTGATTTTTGAGTTTTCAGTAGGTGGAAAAATGATCCTTTGCGAATAAACTTCACTATTAATCGGTCATTTGGAAAGTATATTTCTCCAACTACGAAATGTTTGCAAACAGTTCAATTTTTCACGAATTCAATGCTTCATAGAAAAAACTAAGACAGTCAAACAGAAACTAATTGCAGATTATCAATCGAGGCCTTCGGGTAAATGAATTAAGTTATCATGAAAGATATGGAAGAAAAAAAAATTTTCTAAAATTTTCCACACCTATGCATGGAAAATTTGTAAAAAAAATTTTTCCATCTTCAATTTGTCTGCTTTCTTTTAATTCATTATGAATATGTAATCAGCCCTTCCTTACGAAGGCTAGTTTTCATTTTATTGCACTCTGAACTCATTATCGGGGAAAAATTGATCAATTTCAGATTGAATTATTTCAATAAGTAATGATGATTTTTGAGTTTTTAGTATGTGGAAAAATGATCCTTTACGAGTAAAATGAACTATTAATCAGGTATTTGGAAAGTTCAGTCTTCAAAATACGAAATTTTTGCAAACAGTTCAATTTTTCACGATTTCAATGCTTCCAAAACAAAAACCGAGACAGTTAAACATAAACTGATTGCAGATTATCAATCTAGGCCTTCGAGTGAATGAATTAAGTCATTATGAAAGATATCGAAGAAAAAATTTTTCACAAATTTTTCCATACCTACCTATGCATGGAAAATTTGTAAACAAAATTTTTTTATCTTCAATTTGTCTGCTATCTTTTTATTCATTGTGTCGATGTGATAGAATGAGAATATGTAATAAGCCCTTCCCTACGAATGCTAGTTTTCAGTTTATTCCACTCTGAACTCATTATCGGGGAAAAATTGATCAATTTCAGAATGAATTATTTCAATAAGTAATGATGAAGGATTTTTGAGTTTTAAGTAGGTGGAAATATGATCCTTTGCGAGTAAAATTTACTATTAATCGGGTATTTGGAAAATCTTTTGTTTCAAATACGAAATTTTTGAATATTTCGAGTATCAGTTGAGAGTGAAGTAATAATTATTTTCACCAACTGTGATCTATTCATCGAAACGTATTCCAGACAACCACTGCCACCCTATCACGTTTATCTCACAAAATCTAAATTAAAACCCCCATTTTTCATAAAAAAACGATCCCCCTGATAAATTACTTTGTTATAATATAATTATTAATTAGTTTTAATTAATATTTCGTGTGTAATACATGGTAACCCAGTACGTTATAAAATGTCCCTTATCAGCTTCCCCATTACTTATCGGTTGACAGTTAAAATAAGGCGAGTTAAGTGCCCTCTAAGTGAGCACTTAACGAGTGTTGCAGGTGCGTTTCGCGTCTTGAGACGGCCAGAAGCACGCAACACTAGGTATATCCCTTACGGAAGTCGCCTTAATTGCTTTTCTTCCTATCTACACGTGCGTGGATGGGCCGTGAGAAATATCAACCTGTTCGAAACAATAATGTGTAAACAAAAAAAAGCAAATTTCGCACGATTGTTTATTATATGTTGGTAACAGTGCTGTATTCTCTACGAATTTGAAAGATAAAATTTAGTCTTATTTTTAGACCTCAGGACCTCACCTGAAGAAACTCTCGCTTATCTCGGCCCTTCATTCTTCCCCAGGTTGACCATAACTCCGCTCTCGAACCGATAATTCCGCGCACCAGACGGATAAATTAAAAAGTACCAACATTTACGCTGCACATTAACAAAAAGCCCTATAAATTAGCCATCGGTAGAAATATATTTCGATCTGAAATATGTTCGAATGTACGGACAGACGGACGATCGGAATTTATTGGCGTTCGAGCGCAGAGTTACAAGACTTTTAATTTAATAACTTGTTTCTGTATTTTATCTGTTATTCGAACGGACATTAGTAGATAAATTGAATAATTAAAATTTGAGCACCTCGTCGAGGGTTCCGATGAATGATTTAATGGGCCGATACGACACGTTCGAGGGATCTATACCTACGTGTAAACGTGTTTTAACGTTTATCCTTCGCTTCGACCTGTGTATACACGAAATTTCCGATTATTTTGAGAGATATCCGTTTTTTTTTTCTCAAAATAATACTGCTTAATTTTTTGATATCTGCTCCAAAATAAAAAGAGCTACACTGACGCAAAATACGCGCATCTCCCTCTCACTCATCGCATGCTCCTAATTACTGGACAAATAGCAATAATTTATTAGATTAATATGGTAAAATCACCTTGTTAATCTAATTCTCGACAACCGTTAGCTCATTCTGTTCCGGTTTGAGTAAAGAAGCGATGAACATTAGAAATGCTGAAAATTCATCACTCCAGTGAATCGGAAGAAGTTGTATCTTGTTCGCACATACCAACAAAAGATGCTTAATTAATACTTACATGATGGAAGAGAAAATATTCGTTGAAAATTTTTGTATTGTTGAAGGGGTTTCTAGTTTCCATGGATTCTACTTCGAAGCGAATAATAGTATAGTCCATTTAAGAATTATTGACATCGAAGCAGGCCATGAACGTCCAGCCGAGGCTTTATTTCTGGTTACTAAAAAGTAACTAAATTTCATCATAGAAATGGAACATAAATATAACCTAGAAAAGTGTTGAGTATACGAATTATCGAATAATTATTAATTAAGCCGGAATATTTCGATTGCAGTTCAAACATGGGAATTCAGGTTTGAAAGCGCAAAAATATCGTGGAATGCTTTCATATGAAATTATCTGAACTTATCGTTCATATAAAAGTCAACCATGGAAAATTGAAGATCATTCAAATAAATATTTATTTTCACTCAGGACCATGCAATATTTATTGGTATTGGAAATCTTGCAAAATTCTAACCATATAACTATAAGAGTACCATTTTATGTCAGGATTCAAGAAGGATAATTAATGGAATTCTGGCAGGTAGCTAGTGGTGCAACAGAAAAAAATTTTTGGATACTTCGCAAGCACAGGGCCAAAAGAATGGATTGGAAAAAACGTTATAATGTATTAAGAAATATGAGAGAAACCAAAATTGAGAATCTATGTAGTACATGAAGAATTTTGACATGAAATTTGTACCAAACTTTCAATATATGAACCAATTTGTGAATTATTTATTGCTCGGTGTTGAATACTTTAAGAAAGTCAATTTTTATTTTCATTCATTAAAACTGTCCATGAATCATTGAAAATATTATAATTGATGAGCAATTTTACAATTATTCAGTATACTTTTGAATTGGGAACAATATAGCATGTGTATTAGCAGAGGGAATGTGTACAGGGTACCATACAGTATAAGTATAATAAATAAACTTAAAATATCTATGAATGATACAAGAGCAAAGATAAAAATATCCTTAAAACTTTGTTTCCACGTAGTGTAGTGATTTGGATGTGTTTATTGAATAAGCTGACATAATCCTATTGATGGGCATCCTTTTGCAGGGAAGGTTTCAATTTTTCAAAAACCCATTTATGAAATAATTCACCATTCATAGTAATCCTTATCATTAATACCACTGTCAAGAATCGGATCACATCCAGGTAAAACTCCATCAATTGTTCCAGCATTCAAAATAGTGCACCTTCTGCCTTGAATATACTCGGCATACCTTTTGGATTATTTTCTAGTGTCCACTGCCGAATTTGAATAGCCAAATTTCATCTAGATAAATGAATTTTACGTTTTGTTCCAAGTATTCTCGGTATTTATCATAATACCGTACTATTTTTATTATATTTTTCTGTTTATCAATAAGAATTTTCCTTCGATCAACTTTTTTGTATTTGTATCCAATTTTTTTATGATATAATATAATGGTGACTTCGATCAATTGAAATCTAGGTGCTCTTTGGCCAGTTCGAAAAGAATATCTAAACTGATATATTCATTGTTTTTAATTCAAGCAAAAACAAAGTCATTCAATGTGTCTTTGAAGGAATAATCGTATCGCATAGGTTTTCTGCCACTGCTAATTCCAGGCTATAATAACATGCTAAAATTTTACGGACAGGGCTTGGTGAAATCTGAAAATTTAAGAGACATTGATCAATCAGAATACACTTTGAGTCGGTGAATAACAGTTTACCTGAAACACTAGCGGAAATATATGCCAAAACTTTGAAAAACTCGAAGTAACACCGACAAACTGCCTGGCGTTCTCTTGTTAGGCGCGATGTATCCTGGTCAATTCCAGCCATTTTAATAGCATAAGACAAAAAATACTCGAATTCAGAGCAAATTTTTATAATTACATATTCACCAATATCTTCGATAAAATCATCAAAGCAAGATTTCTATGGGTAATGTTAGTGCTATTCCTATACCAACCTGAATTCAGCAACCCAAAATATTACTGAATAGTCTATTACCAACTTAAATTCGATTTTTCACAGCCAACCGAGATGTCAATAATTCTTAAACGGAGTATATATTATTTAACGAGCGGTAATGTAGGTCATAACTCACGCAGATGAAGTTTGCAGCACGAGCCGAAGGGAGTGCTGTAATTCATCAAGTGAGTTATGACCCTTACCTTGAGTTGAATACTATTCTTTATCTACAACTATAACAATAAGTAGAAAGATACAAGTACAGAGAAAGAACTTTATTTACAAATCCTAATAGTAACCTATAACAATGCATCCTTTATGTTGATTGTTCTTCTTAGCATGGAGTAGGGGCGATGCTTTATATTAAGTGCTAAGTTCACTAAGATATGCCAAAAGAACATTCTCTGTAAACGATGACTTAACATCAGTGAGCAAGGTGTTTTTTACAGATACTATTAATTGCTCGAAAGTAGTTGAATACTGACTATATCATTCAATAGGAGTAGATTAACAGTTTTCAGGAATATTTCTAGAGAGAAGTCAGAAGTCATATATAAAGTTGTAATTCCGGCCTAACATCACAGACATCGAGCCCTTTCCAGTAGTATGTTTATTTCCTCTGGTGGCCTGTCGCCCTTCCAGAGAAGCATTCAATTACAATTTAACATTTTCGCGACTATAAATACGGCTAGATGTTATCATACTGTGTCGTATACGAAGCGGTTTTCAGCACAGCCACCGGCTAATTCGGCGAGCTTTATAGCATCCAACATTTTACCAACATGTACCAGGTAATTATACCCCATCTCCCGTTATTAAACTCCGAACTTGCTGCGTACTCTGTTTCCTTTCGTATAATTTAGACATGCCACTTTCTTTGTGGTTCGAATAATTTTGCCTTTTATGTGCCGTCGAAGTTATGCCCCGCTCATGCTGAGGATTTGTCCAAAAATTTGCTAACTGCGGATGGATCGATTCCAATAACTCTAAACATCAAAGACGAATTGGACAATTCCACACTTTCAGCAGTTCACGAGAAACCTTAGTAATTTATCAAAAAAAATTTATTCACACTATTCAAAAATTCAAAAATAAAAAAATAGTATGTATATAATTCAACGAGCGGTAATGTGGGTCATAACTCGCGCAGATGAAGTTTGCAGCGCGAGCCGCAGGCGAGTACTGTTATTCATCAAGTTAGTTATGACCATTACCGCAATTTGAATACTTTACTTTATCTACGACTATAACAATAAATACTAAGATACAAGTTCAGAGAAACAACTTTATTCACAAATCTTAATAGTTACCTATAACAATTCATTATTTATGTTGATTGTGCTTCTTAGCATGGAGTAGAAAGTACAAAGGGGCGATGCTTTATATTTAGTGCTAAGATCACTAAAATATGCCAAAAGAACATTCTCTGTGAACGATGACTTAATATTCTTACTGCTACACCAATCTTGAGAATTGTTGTAGAGACCTTTATATTTGTTTTGGGATTTTTCGGGAAATATATTCTGTATGGCAACATTGACTGATTGTCTCATTTCTGAAGGTGTACATAATAATTCATCTGAATTCATCTTTTTCCTCAAAACATTCACAATAATAATTAGTTATCAACTTAATTTGAGAAAGCGTCAAAACTATTCAAGTGACCTCCCCTCAATACCAATAATGAACTGTTTCATTTCGGCCAATCAGCTTGTACAGAAGCACAGAGCCAGGGAGTTATAGTAGTGAGTTATTATAACTCACGTTGTTAGTTTACACATACTATTAATTGCACAAAAGTAGTTGAATAATGAATATATAATTCAATAGGAGTAGATAAAAACTTATAGCACTTCAAGCTGGTCACACACTCAACGAACATTGAAATATTAATTTTTGGTTTTCTCATCACAATCAAGGAAGGGAATATGGATATTTCATGTAAAATACAATCAGATTCCCCCAAAATTTGTCTCCCTCTTCTCGGCGCTCAAAATTCTGATTGGCGAATTCGAAATAAAAATAAGTTTAGGAATATTACAGATGTCGGTAAGTTGTCAGTCTCAAAGACTGTCTATATATTCATTTTTTTTTCGTTGAAAGATTTATTATGGTTTTTTGGTAATTTAGTTCATTTTAATGAGTTTTATTTCATGTTGAAAAAATTACGAAAAGCACTGCCGTGAAGTCAGGAGCTTTTGAGCGCTCGTACATCCACCTTTCCAGTTTTAGAAATCAATTGAAAGAATTTTCGACAGCTGTAAAAAAAAATTTCAAACTTAGGCGAAAATCCAGACTTCATGTCAGTGCTTCAGCTGACCAATTTTTTTTCGATAATTCGCTAGAATTTTCTACGGTATCTATGGTCTTGGTGATGCGATCTGGACAAAGTTTCGCACGTGGTTTGAATACATTATTCCCCAACTAGGTGCAAAATTTCATTCCAATCCAACCAGTAATTTCGAAATTATCAAGAAAAAAAAAATTTGAGCTGCCATATTTACGGAACCCCAAGTCTAATTTTGCTCAAAGATGAACGTGACTGCAAAATTCGCGATCCAAATGTACCCTGAAAATTTCAAGTTCCTAGGCCTTTCCGTTCAGAAGTTACAATTTCCTATGGTTTCTATGGTTCTGGTCATGCGATCTGGACAAAATATTGCTTTACTATATCATTCTCGATTAGAATACAAAATTTCATCTCGATCGAATCCGTAGTTTCGAAATTATAAAACAAAATTTCAAACGACCGTATTTACGGAACCCCTAGTATAATTCTGCTCATTGATAAACGTGAACGCGACATTTCAGATCCACACCTATCCTGAAAATTTCAAGTCCCTAGGCCGTTCGAAAGTTATGATTTTCTGTGGTTTCTATGGTTCTGGTCATGTGATCTGGAGAATGTAGCTTGAATATATCATTCTCCATTAGTATACAAAATTTCGTCACGATCGAATCTGTAGTTTTGAAATTATCAAGAAAACCAAATTTCAAACGACCATATTTACGGAACCCCTAGTATAATTTTTCTCATAGATGAACGAGATCACGACATTTGAGATCCACACCTATCCTGAAAATTTCAAATCCCTAGGCGTTTCCGTTCAAAAGTTACAATTTTCTATGGTTTCTATGGTTCTGGTCATGCGATCTGAACAGCCATATTTACGGAACCCCTAGTGGAATTCTGCCCATTAACGAACTCAACCGAGGCATTTGGGATCTGAACCTACACTGAAAATTTCAAGTCTCTAGGTTGTTCCGTTCGAGAGTTATCGTGCTTACGGCCGGACGGACGGCCGGACGGACAGACTCGTCATCAGTGTGTCGAACATAGTCGATTGAGACTATTTTCGGCTCAAAATTGAAGAATACAGACATCGTGACGAAATGATATAGCCCTCGTGTAAGTAGTACGAGCGCTCAAAAATAATCAAAACCCCTGTGTAAAGTATACCAAGACTGGTGGGATGAATCGCACACGTGAAGCAAGCCGGCGGGGCATTTTTTCTTTCGCCCCTCCGAGCCGTCTGAATCGAATAGATTTTTTTATTTTCCGTATATTTTAAACGAGGAAAGGTTCACTTACTTATTTTAAAAAGCCAATCGACCCGCAGCCTCGGGTCCTCGGCAAATTGTGCTGTAATTCACTTAATAACGCATATACAGATAATGAACGGCAATAATTATCATGGACAATAATAATTATATCGATGAATTCTCGATTCTGGCCAATAATGAGTTGCAGTGAATTATTTTGCGTCCGACACACGATTCAATAATGAAATTCATTTTCCAACATCATTATCTGGGCCTGCATTGGGCTCCATGGCAGTGCCGTTAATATTGAATGAGGTCTGCTCATATTTTATTAGAACCCATTGGCCGATTGGAAGATAACCGTTTCCAATGTTTCCCCAATTATGGAACATGCAAGTTTAGTCGTTACACGTGAGGGAAAAATTACACTCCTTTGGCGTCGATTTTTGGTTTTGTAGTGAAATAAAGCAATTTTAAAGCGACAGCGAGCCTAGAGGTGAATTTATATCATGGGCGGCTCGTCATAGTATTAAGTAGTGAAGCAATTCGAAAAGAAAACTATCCTTACAATAAATCAAGTCTTGTGAACTCTCTATTTCGTCAGTTGCATGATAATCTTTCTTAAAATCACTCTAAAAACTGTGCTGAAAAGGAAATCAATACTAATAAAGTGCAGTTTGCACTTCGCCAATGGACGATCGAAATACGACCCTTTCTCCTATGACGCCAAACGCAAACATCATTATTTTGATGCCACCTTCGACTTCGAGGCATGCCTCAAAACCATCTTTACAGGCGCTTCTTCTATTACTACGACTAACTGACGTCGATTCTATGTAGTATGAAGAAGCGCATAATCTATCATTATTAGTTTTTCAACTCACTGTTGACCATTCATGATTGAAAATGAGAATATCTCAATTTCCAATCATTTTCTCCGATATTCATGAGAATCTATTTTTACTAGTACCTCTTCTGTATAAAAAAATATGGACCAATAATTCATCGACTCTCCTCTATATATGGTCGTGTGTCCCAGTTTTTTTTTGTTCCACCAATTCCAACCAAGACAACGGCGAAAACCCCAACATTTCACCCACTCGCCCAAGAAAACAGACCGCAAACACCTAAAACTGTTCGAATGTTGACCTGTTCAGTCGGATTGATTCGTTCTTTATATCAATGTTAGATCAAATGTTACGTATGTGCCTTGTCACGCCTTTTCCTGACGTGGGTGTCAGGAACAAGATGGATGAAGAGGAACCCCATATTTTTATGCTAATGCCGAACGAAAGGGAGAAATACGGAAGCGGTAGGTTTATGAATTTATTAACGCAAAAATGAAATACATACGAACTTTTTCGCATGTTCGAACATGCGAATTAGTATATGGAAGAAAATTTGATATGAAAGTTTTAATGGAGTGTTATTTGAGATACCTCAATCCCAGTGCCCTGAGAAGGGCTGATTCTTTTTTGAGGACCCTCCTTACTCCTATGTGTCCAAAATGATAATTTTGGAAGGAACATATTGTACCATTTGTCAGATCGCTTCATCTTCTCAATTTGACAAATGTTCTGCAGGAAATCCTTGGATTTATGTGCATCGAACCAACTGCTACTAGTTCATCAAAGAGAATAACTTTGCGAAAATAGTTTTAATGAAGCATTTCGAGTGTAATGGCTATCGTCTTTCGCGTATGTTGTGCATAGTGTAAAATTTCAATGCAGTTACAACTGCAATAAAAGTAATGACGCGAGGCATCCACCTCCTGGTCAAAACCACATGGAATAATTTCGAGTTAATATAGATAATACTGCTTGAATGTACGAGTTTTCGAAACAAAAATGTGGTAAAATCGAAAAAGATACAGTTTCAGATAACCAACAAACGTATAAAACTTTATTGATCGATCGCACAGGCCACCTTATCGTCATGCTGCGACATTTAATGCTCCTGTAACACGAAATTAAGTTTGCTATCTGATTGGGCGGGAAGATAAGTCTTTTTATTACAGCCACGAACCATCACATCAGAAACTGCTGCGTGAATTTTAATCAGGCATATTTCATCGACATGACAGTGAAATGTAATGAATGTACACAATTTTACATTTTTGTTGTACAGATATGCAATAATGATCCACATTAATTGGATATCGAAAGTTTCAAGTAACTTTAGTGACAAAAAAGTTCATTTGGCAAAGCGAATGTGTCTTTGTTTTTATATTTCCAAAATAAAGAATGTAGTCGAAATTGATTTGGTAAAAAATTGTCGAGAAAAGTGACTTAAAGTGGGAATAATTGGTGAATGATAGTTTTCTTATAGCTTCCAAGTTATATTCGAGATTAGTCAACTGACATCTACCTGGAACCTCTCGAAACCTACGTTCGAAAATCGAACAAAGATAGACTTGTTCGAGGTGAGAAATGGAAAAGAATAAATGTGTGTAATTTCATGAGGATCGTATCATTTGAAGAAAACAAAAAAATTTCTTTAAAAACTTCGATATCTCAGAAAGTATTCGCCTTATCCCGCAAAAATGTTATGTCTACGTGAAAGAAAAATTGAATTCTTATGATTTAGTGTTAGGAAATTCGACATATTCGATATAATTCTGTGAATCCATCCCTTGAAGTGTCGATTTTAAAAAATGACATTATTTAACAGCCAATTTGGTTCACAGAATCTGTTCATTTCAAATTGAATTTTCAATAAATTTGTTCTAGTCATTACTAAATTTCTCGTCAGAGAAGATTAATTCCAGGAGAAAAATGAAAGCATTAGAGTAACTTGTATAAAAAACGATGAAAAAAAATTCATTCCATTTTGAATCTTCAATTAATCCTAGAATGTTGCAGATCATCACCAGCTTTCTCGTCGAAGAATATAAACTCCATAAAAAAATGAAAGCATTAGAGTAACTAGGATAAAAAACAATAAAAAAATTCAAATTTTATTTCATTTTGAATATTTTGATCCTAGAATGTTGCAGATCATCACTAGCTATCTCGTCAAAGAAGATAGGTTCCATAAGAAAGATGAAAGCATTAGAGTAACTAGGATAAAAAACAATAGAAAACCTCAAATTTTATTTCATTTTGAATATTTAATTAATCCTAGAATGTTGCAGATCATTACTAGCTATCTCGTCAAAGAAGACAAACTCCATATGAAAAATGGAAGCAATAGAGTAACTAGGATAAAAAACAATAAAAAAATCAAATTCTATTTCATTTCGAATATTTAATGAATGCTAGAATGTTGCAGATCATCACTAGCTATCTCGTTGAAGAAGATAAGCTCCATAATAAAAATGAAAGCATTAGAGTAACTAGGATAAAAAACAATAGAAAAAATCGAATTTTATTTCATTTTGAATATTTAATTAATCCTAGAATGTTGCAGATCATTACTAGCTATCTCGTCAAAGAAGATAAACTCTAAAAGAAAAATGACAGCATTAGAGTAACTAGGATAAAAAACAATAAAAAAAATCAAATTTTATTTCATTTTGAATATTAAATTAATCTTAGAATGTTGCAGCTCATTACTAGCTATCTCGTCAAAAAAGATAAACTCCATAAGAAAAATGAAAGCATTAGAGTAACTAGGATTGAAAAAAAAATAAAAAAATCAAATTTTATTTCATTTTTAATATTATTTAATTAATCCTAGAATTATGCAGATCATCACTAGCTATCTCGTCAAAGAAGATAAACTTCATAAGAAAAATGAAAGCATAAGAGTAACAAGAATTAAAAAACAACAAATGAAAATCAAATGTTATTTCATTTTGAATATTTAATAAATCCTAGAATGTCGCAGATCATTACTAGCTATCTCGTCAAAGAAGATAAACTCCATAATAAAAATGAGAGCATTCGAGTATCTAGGATAAAAAACAATAGAAAAAATCGAATTTTATTTCATTTTGAATATTTAATTAATCAGGGAATGTTGCAGATCTTTACTAGCTATCTCGTCAAAAAAGATAAACTACATAAGAAAAATGAAAGCATTAGAGTAACTAGGATTAAAAAAAAAATAAAAAAAATCAAATTTTATTTAATTTTGAATATTCAATTAATCCTAGAATTATGCAGATCATCACTAGCTATCTCGTCAAGGAAGATAAACTCCATAATAAAAATGAAAGCATTAGAGTAACTAGGATAAAAAACAATAGAGAAAATCAAATTTTATTTCAATTTGGATATTTAATTAATCATAGAATGTTGCAGATCTTCACTAGCTATCTCGTCAAAAAAGATAAACTCTATAAGAAAACTGACAGCATTAGAGTAACTAGGATAAAAAACAATAGAAAAAATCAAATTTTATTTCATTTTGAATATTTAATTAATCCTAGAATGTTGCAGATCATTACTAGCTATCTCGTCAAAGAAGATAAACTCCATAAGAAAAATGAAAGAATTAGAGTAACTAGGATTAAAAAACAATAAAAAAAAATCAAATTTTATTTCATTTTGAATATTTAATTAATCCTAGAATGTTGCAGATCATTACTAGCTATCTCGTCAAATAAGATAAACTCCATAAGAAAAATGAAAGCATCAGAGTAACTAAAATGAAGAACAATACAAAAAATCAAATTTCATTTCATTTTGAATCTTTAATTCAGCCTATAATGTTGCAGATCATTACTAGCTATCTCGTCAAATAAGATAAACTCCAGAGGAACGAAATTCATTTTTCATAATTTCATAATTTTTGGATCGATAGTCTCACTACAGTGTCACCTCATATCAAATCAAAGTTATCATAGATGTCAAGTTGAATATTGTGTCAGTTGATCAGTCTTTCAGAAAGTAGGGGTGAGTTTGTTAGGACTTGAAGCTAAGAAGCGTTGTGTGGCGATTCACTTAATATTATTCCCATCGTTGAACAACAAAGAAGCTCGCCAATTATGAATGTTATTTCAAAATTCATACAATTTTTCAATATATTTTTAATCTCCCGAACGTGCCTCGAGTCGAAAGGAGAAAGATCAGTCTAAAATACACGATAAATCGTGTACTATTTCGTTTTTAACTCCCTCTAAGCCCATTGTTGAAGAGATTAAATGAAAAAACCAAAACTGAAAGCGAGGAGAATCACTGACCAAAAATATTTGTGTAGCAGATATTTTGAAAAAAGTCCATCAAAGATTTCTAGTCGATCCTATTCCAACAAATCAGATCATTTTGCCACCTGATTGATCTTCAAAGGAAAATTTCACCTACAAAATCAGATCATAACATCAATAATATCGCACCTTTTGAAATATTTTATCAGCCGACGTTTGAAGATCCGACTTTGATGTTATATCTGGAGATTTTATTCGGTTTATCTAGTCGGACGAGCAGATAATACGCAGATTTTACCTGTATGTTTGTTCTTGATCTCGGTTTGGTAGATAAAGTGTAGTGCAGCTGATGAGTGGATCGTAATGAAATATTGAATAAACTAAGGATGCGCTGAAGCGACTTTTTGTGATTTGGCCGGATACCGAATTTCTCAATGAATTAGCCGAAGTAACACAATTGTTACTAAGTTTATAATTTATCATTATCATTATACCAAAACACCAAAACAGATTCCTACACTTAAAAAAGAATTGTTTATATGAAATATGAATACCAACAAGAAACAGCACAAAGTATTACTAGAAAATGGCAAGAATAAATAGCTTGAGAGGATGAAACGATGCCAAATACTCATAACCACTTCATCAGTGGATTCATTCGAAAATCTGATTTCCGCGTTCCACACGAATCCCCACCCATTCCACCCCAACTCTCTGTCACCAAGATCGACAATCGCATCATCAACCCCCCGAATTTCCATCTCATCTTCATCGGAAACGTCTGGGGTTCCTCCGAACGGCCCGGATTCAATTATCGCATCCGGCACTCGTTCGCCTCCCCGAAACTACCCCTTTCGAACCCCAATTAACGATGCGAAACTGTTCCGCGTTCGGGAGACTAGTTAAATTCGGCGTATATATTAGTTAGGTTAGGTAATGCTCCGTGCCCGCCCCCTGGCGTGAGTTATGGCAGTTGTAAATGGGGAGACGCGTGGACTACTGACAGATAGGTTAATCTATGGGGGCCTGAATATTCTGCGAAGGCGGTGGCGCGCTCTGGAGGTGATTTTTGGGGTGTCGGGGGTGGCGAGATCTGTATCATCTTGCGGGGTTGGCGGGGAGGGAATGTTAATTGCCGCTCCGGGATCTTAGACGATGCAAATCTGCGACAGGGATCTGGTCCTGTTCGTGCGTGGAGGTTTTAGAATGTTAGAATTGATTTAAGGGATGTTTTAGTAGGTTTTTTCAGACTTGGGAAACAGTGTGCATAAACCAGGTGTTTTCAAGTTGCTCTCCAGATCGACGAGACCCTTCATGATGGAAAAGTAGAATTTTTCTGAATTCTATGAATTTCAGCAGACACAGGAACTAAGTAATATTTTTCTCCTACTGATATTTAACATTTTGTCATTATTTTTCACAACGAAATATTTGATAGATATCATATTATTTATATTCATTTATCTACTCCTATTGAATAGTATATTCATTATTCAACTACTTTCGAGCAATTAATAGTATATGTAAACAAACACCGTGCTCACTGCTATAGCACCCTGTATATGTGCTTCTGAACAAGCCGATTGGCCCAAAGGGAACAGTCCATTATTGGTATTGAGGGGAGATCACTTGAATAATTTTGACGTTCAATCAAATTAAGTTGATACCTAATTATTATTGTGAATGTTTTGCTGAAAAATATGAATTCAGAGTGAAAATGAATTATTATGACACCTTCAGAAATAAGACAATCACCCAATTAGCACTTATTATGAAGCATCGCCTCTATGGACTTTCTACTCCATGCTAAGAATCACAATCAACATGAATAATACATTGTTATAGGTAACCATTAAGATTTGTATATAAAGTTCTTTCTCTTTACTTGTATCTTAGTATTTTTTATTGTTATAGTCTTAGATAAAGTATAGTATTCAACTTGCGGTAATGGTCATAACTCACTTGATGAATTACAGCACGAGCCGAAGGCGATTCTAAGAACATATCATTTTGCCCAAATGCTCTAATTTTCGAATTTTGAGCCGAGCATGGTTACAAATAAGATTGGACTCGCATAAAGAATTCGTGGTCTAACTGAATTATATCCGTCCGGCCGCAAATACGATAACTTTCGAAAGAAAAGGCCTAGAGTTTTTAAATTTTCGAGGCAAGTACGAGGTCGGAATGCGCCTATCGAGGTCGTAAACTGGCCAAATCTCCCGAAGAGTTTTTCTGATTCTGATTCAGTCATTTGATCTATAATCCAGAAAATATCAATCCGATCGAATCGAAACTTTTTTGGTTATTCAAAATAAAGACACGAAGGTACATGTGAAATTCAATGAGGAACACTAGGAGATTAAAAAAAAATTGCCTTTCAATAAGGGGCATCGATAGAATGAGTTATATGGAAAAATTCAGCTTCACAGCTGTTTCACGTGAAAAGTAAGTTGATTTTTTCTGATCTGATCTGGCGTTGAGAAATTTCATATATTCTGTGATTCCATCTCTTGGAGCTCATACAACAATTGACATTATTTTTCACACTAACTGTTATGGTTCAAAGAATCTGTGGTTTTTTTCATAATCTTTGGTTCGATAGTCTCACTACAGTATGTCAAATCAAAATTATCATAGACTAGTTAGTTAATTTTTCACTAGACAACATTTCCCTTATTTACTGTTGGGAATAGGGGTAAGTGATGATTTTCAAAGATTTCCCAACCTCACAATGAGTTTTTATCCAGGATTCAAGAATCTTTCGTGAAATTTGTCAAAATCCGACATCTCGATTACAGTGTTGGAAATTGGGTGAATACCATTATAATATACCTTTCTTTCCGATCTTTTCAAAGCACTTCACTGTTTTTTCGATGATTTCGAAGTACATACTTGGATGGGTGATTGGTATGGCGACGGATTTATACGAACGCCCAAAACCACTTGCCTGAACGTCAGTGCTTTTTGAATGTTTTATTTCTGATTTATTCTATTCTAGGTTTTGTGATGACGAATCCGTCGAAAAATTCAAGTCTGTCCGTCCGTTCGGCCGTATACACGAAAACTCTCGAACGGAACGACCTACAAACTTGAAATTTTCAGGGTAGGTTCGAATCTCGAATGCCGGAGTTGAGTTTTATATTGGGCAAAATTCGAATATGGGTTCCGTAAATTCGGTCGTTTGAAATTTAGTTTTCTTGATAATTTCAAAACTACGGATTCGATCGTGACGAAATTTTGTATTTTAATGAAGAATGGTATATTCAAGCTACATTTTTGAGCGCTCGTACTACTTACACGAGGGCTATATCATTTCGTCACGATGTCTGTATTTTTCGAATTTTGAGCCGAAAATGGTCTCAATCGACTATGTTCGACTCACTGATTTCCGTCGGAAAATTCGAGTCCGTCCGTCCGGCCGTCCGTAAGCACGATAACTCTCGAACGGATCAACCTAGAGACTTGAAATTTTCAGTGTAGGTTCAGATCCCAAATGCCTCGGTTAAGTTCGTTAATGTTCAGAATTCCTCCAGGGGTTCCGTAAATATGGCCTTTCAAAATTTTGTTCTCCTGATTACTTCGAAACTACAGATTCGATCGAGATGAAACTTTGCACTCAAATGGAGAATGAGGTGTTCAAGCGACATGTGAAATTTTGTCCAGATCGCATGACCAGAACCATAGAAACCATAGAAAATTGTAACTTTTGAACGGAAACGCCTAGGGACTTGAAATTTTCAGGATAGGTGAGGTTCTGGAATGTCGTGATGACGTTCATCTATGAGCAAAATTATTCTAGGGGTTCCGTAAATATGGTCGTTTGAAATTTAGTTTCATGATAATTTCAAAACTACAGATTCGATCATCACGAAATTTTGTATTTAAATGGAGAATGATATATTCAAGCTACATTTCTCCAGATCACATGACCAGAACCATAGAAACCATAGAAAATTGTAACTTCTGAACGGAAAGGCCTAGAAACTTGAAATTTTCAGGGTGGGTTTGAATCGCGAATATCGCAGTTTCGTTCATCAATGAGCAAAATTAGACTAGGGGTTCCTTAAATATGGCCGTTCAAAATATTTTTTTCCCGATAGTTTCGAAACTACTGTTCGGATTGGAATGAAATTTTGCACCTAGCTGAGGAATAATATATTCAAACTACGTGCAGAATTTTGTCCAGATCGCATTACCAAGAACATAGATACCGTAGAAAATTCTAGCGAATTATCGAAAAAAAATTGATCAGCTGAAGCACTGACAGGTGACAGGTCTGGTGTTTCGCCTAAGTTTCAGAATATTTTTGACAGCTGTCGAAAATTTCTTCACTTGATTTATAAAACTGAAAAATGCGAATCCACCTATAAGGTGCATGTACGAGCGCTCAAAAGCTCCTGCCTTCACGGCAGTGCTTTTCGTAATTTTTTCCAGATCCCATAACCAGAACCATTTGAAATTCCAACGAATAATTGAAAAAAAAATCCTTATATTTTTGTGACAGCTGATTCGGCATAGTTGACAAAGAGCTGTTGTTATTTTTTTGGAAGCCGTAAAAAATTTCTTCAATTGGTTTCTAAAACTGTAATATGTGAATCTGTGGATGAACGAGCGCTCAAAATCTCCTGATTCACGGCAGTGCTTTTTATAATTTTCTACTCTGAATGAACGATTTCAGAATATGTTTGGTACAACTAAAGGGTTTCATGAATTTTACCAGACACAAGAACTAAGTGAAATTTTTCTTGTACTGATAATTTGTCGTTATTTCTTACGATGAAATACTTAAACATATAATATGTATTCATTTTTGTAGGCTTTTTTCTAGTAGAATGGTTTCAAACGATTAGGTTGGACTCGCATGAAGAATTCGTGGTCAAATCAAATTGTGTCCGGACGTAAACAAGAGAAGTTCCGAAAGAAGAGACCTAGAGTATGAAATTTTCAAGAACGAGGTCTGAATACGCCTGTTGAGGTCGTAAATTGGCCAAATCCGCCGAAGGATTCCGTAGATATAGCTATCTGAATTATTTTCTTGATGATCCTGAAAATATCAATCCGATCGAATCGAAACTTTTCAGTCAATTGTAAAATAAAGAATAAAAGGTTCATTGTAAAATTTCGTGAGAATCACTAAAAGATAAAAAAAAATTCTCAAACTTCGGTATCCCAGAAACTATTCTCCCTAACTGCCGAAAATTTGAAAAGAAAATCAATTTCGTTTTGATCTTGCGTTGAGAAATTCGATATATTCTGTGTTTCCATCTCTTGGAGTTTATAAAAATGAAATGACATTATTTGTCACACTGACGGCCAGTTTGTTTCAAAGAATCTGTGGTTCGTTTCATAATCTTTAGTTACTCACAACAGGTTTCCAGAATTTTACGTGAAATTTTGCAAAATCTGACATCTCGAATTTCGGATGGAAATAACGTGAAATATACTGATTTATTATTGAAAACTGGGTGAATACGTTTCTTTTTGATCATTCCAAAGCACTTTCCTGTATTTTCGATGATTTCGAAGTACCTAGATGGGTGACTGCTCTCGCGATTTTAAAAGTTTCTATTTGTGCTTTATTTTATTCCTAATTTTGTTTTCACTTCTCACATTTATTTCTTGTTATTCCATCTTAAATTGTCGTTTTTCCTATCTGAACTTACCTCCTGTCCGAAATAGTCGGGCTGGGCGTTCATCCCCCTGACGAGGTGCTCCCTAATCCCGTGCGCCATGTCCGACCCCATCCCCCTCTCGATGTCGTGATGCATCTCGCCGTTCAGATCGCCGTGTCCGATCCTCATACCCTGGTGGTGTTGCGGCATCATCTCGCCTCCAATATCGTGGCCGCCACCCCCGCAGGGGGGCATGTCCCCCATGCCCTCCATGTCGCCCATGCCGACCCCCATCATCAAGGGGGACACGTGGCTCTCCCACCCCTCTTCCATCTCCAAGTCCTGCGCACGTGTGCCTTGAATTTTTTCGCGAAAAAGAGGCGGTTTGAAAATTTCTGACGTCGCTCGTCGGCCTCCAAAGATAATTTAAATTTTTTATTACTTTATAGTCGGTTGGATCAGGGGAGCATATTTTGAGTTACTGGGTCTCGAAAGTTCTTGATTCGCCGTTTACAGCATAATAAATCTGGCGTTATGACCGCCGTCTTTTATAAGGCAATAATCGTAAAGTTTATATCCAAACAACCTTTGTCTAGTTTATTCTTATTATTTTCCACAATGATATCCGTTCGAATGGGGACCTATGATTATTTATTAATCATTTATCACTTTGTTATGGACCGTAAAATGTCCTCAGTTGTTAGTGACGAATTCTTCGATTCTGTGACCTCTGAAATTGACTACAATGTTTTGATCACCCGTCACTTCGCCATCTGTGATTTATGCATCCTGGCCACTTTTCAGCTGTGCAGTCAATCTCTTTGGGATTCTTCTGTCGGATAGGTAGAAACAGGGGAAACCACTTATTTACACATCCACAAAGACCGCAACAATATTTCAAAATTCCCGAATAGTTCACTGGTTAGTCTAATAATAACACTGAGTCCCGGCAAGAAAAAAGATTATATGTCCGCAAATGTCAAATTTTTCGCGCCAAATCCTAAACCATCCACAGTCACTGAAAACTTTGGCAAACTGTCATAGATCGTCGGGATCTATGTCTCGCGTCGCGATGGTGTGGACCATCGAGCCGTATAGCACAGAGTGGTGCGCGCTAACAAGAGTTCAAGTTGAGCGCGAAGGCAGGTACAGAGTAACAATACGTACGTACGTATATGTGTGTGTTTGCTGCGGACAGCGGTGCCGTAGACGGCTGAGCATGAAGAGACTTGCGTGAGGACGTGGTGACCGCCCCCCTCTACCCCCACTGTGATGCACTGATGGCCAACCCCCCGAATACGATTATAATTAGCCGGTGTGTAAAAGCGTTCTCGAACCGACGGTGACGGCGTCCACGGATCTGGGAGTTTGGAGGTAGGCGCGAGTAGTATCGGCCAGGTGGGAATGGGACAGGCGAGAGGGCGAAAATTCCATAAAATTCTTTATATCGTCAGATAATTGACATTTTTTTCTTTATACTGACTGATTGAGACCATGGAATAGTTTTTGAGCGCTCGTTCTACTTACACAAGGGGTATATCATTTCGTCAGGATGTCTGTATTTTTCGATTTTGAGTCGAAAATGGTCTCAATCGAGAGAGTTTGACTCACTGATGACGAATCCGTCGAAAAATTCGAGTCTGTCCATCCGTCCAGCCGTATACACGATAACTTTCGAACGGAATGACCTAGAAACTCGAAATTTTCAGGGTAGGTTCGAATCTCGTGTTTGAGTTCATTATTGAGCAAAATTCGACCAGGGTTTCCGTAAATATGATCGTTTGAAATCTAATTTTCTTGATAATTTCAAAACTACGGATTTGATCGTGACGAAATTTTGTATTTCAATGGAGAATGATATATTAAAGCTACTCTTTTTCCAAATAGCATAACCAGAACCATTTTACATTCCAACGAATTATTGAATAAAAAATCCTTATATTTCTGTAACAGCTGATTCGGTATAATTGACAAAGAGCTGCTATAATTTTTGTGGCAGCTGTCAAAAATTCCTTCAATTGGTTTCTAAAACAAGTAAATGCGAATCTTCCTACAAGGAGGATAAACGAGCGCTCAAGAGCTCCTGACTCCTCGGCAGTGCTTTTTATAATTTTTTCATAAGTATTGAATTAAAGTTGAATATCATTGAACCTCCACATTATAGATTTTTTATGAGCGAAGTAGGAAGTGTCCATGAATACCTCAGTGACGCGAACAATTTATCGAATATAATTACATCCAATAAAATATTCGCTCCTTCAGATCTCAGTACTCAGTAGTAAATCAATTTTTGTACCATGCAAAAAATGAAAAAACTGTCATAGAGTAATAACCAAAACACCAAAGGTTGTCCTAAAATTCGGAAAAATGGTTTAGGAAATTAGTAATTGCGAAGCGTCGCAAGTACATGTCCGGAAGATTGTCTGTGGTCAAGTGGTCGAGTCAAAGAAAAATAATTTTAGTTGAAATTCGCCATTTTTCCGACTAACGTAAACAATCCTGACAGATGACAGATGCCGTCTGACATTTCTCGAGGTCTATTATTTCGACGTTTGACGTGTTTAAGAATTATTGTCGGAAGTCGATTGGATTTTATGAAAAATAGACCGATCCTAGGGGAAGGAACGTTAAAAATACGTATCCATATATATTGTTATGGTTCGTTCAAGATAATAATGAAATTTTTAAATTTATGAAAACCACTAACAATATTCTAAGACTTTTGTATTGATTATATATATATGTATTCAATTTTGCCCGAGATCTCTACCTCAAGGGGGGTTCTAAATTGAACAATTCAAAAGAATTTTTTTTTACAAAATTATATAATCTAATTCTACAAAACAATCCCAACTATCGAAAGAAACTAAAAACTAAATAACATCAAATTGGTGAGTGCACTCACTATGTTCAACTTACTCCAATTTCAATTCTCCTTCTTATATCCAGCACGCCGTTTTGATATCTCCTTCACTCCCCAAATCAATTCAAGCAATTCAATCTCCTCTTGAGAAAGTTCCAGATACTATTAACTATACTTTTCTTTTCTCAAAACAATTTATCTGCAAACTTTTTGAAATATCAATTTCCACCCTGACGTCTCTCTAATGGTCAACTAGCCTCCTTTATTTCTTCCCAAATTGTTTTGTATTGCATTCCCTTGGTTCTTGATACATTTTCCATCTTCATTTTGATATTCTTCATAAACATAACTTAACTAAATTTAATAAGAAAATTAGACTAACTAAGAGTTGATAATTTTAATAAACTCGAATTGACTATAAGATGTTTGAAGGTTCTTGAACTTTTGGTGATATAATTTGAATTTATTTTCTTCTAAATTTTTGAAACTTTGAGAAATATGACCATGTTTTGATTTCCATAACAATATTTCTTCAACTATCGCGAGATTTTCTCAGGGATTTTCGTTCAATTTGAGTAAGTTGCGAACGCAATTCGAATGACATGTCATTTTCACTCATTACGTCGAGAATATAGTTGAAATGTATGAGGGCGAAAATCGTCAAGAAGAAGCAATTGAGGGACAAAGTAATGATTTTTCAACCTCATCATATGTTTGTTTCATATTTTCAGACCCCCTCGGGGTCTGAAATGAATTGAATCTCCTTCCAAAAGTTGCCCACCACTTTTGTAGGTTTTCGTCGATTTAGAAAGTTATGAATAAAATTCTACCTCGATATGTAAGAGGTTGCCTACTCGGTTGGAGTGGATAGAAACATACGTTCATGATTCGAGAAAAAAATCCAATCGGAGTCTCAAATGAGGTAAATACATACGATTAAATAGCTTTTCTTTCAACACATGGCAGCCCACCATGTAAATCTAAACTGTTCATGTTATTGTTAAAATTTTTCAGAGTAGTAAGTAGGTATTATTTTTTTTTTTGGTTTTTAGTTTTAGTTTTTGAACCAATAAACTTTGAATTTGAGTTAATATTGATTTGAGTGCAGAAAAGGTAAATTATAACATCAAATTGCGAAAAATTATAGGGTTCAACTGACATGCAGCCAATAAACTACAAAAATTACGAAAAGCACTGCCGTGAAGGCAGGAGCTTTTGAGCGCTCGTACATGCACCATGTAGGTAGATTCGCATTTTCCAGTTTTAGAAATCAATCGAAGGAATTTTCGACAGCTGTCAAAAAAATCCTGAAACTTAGGCGAAATTTCAGACTTCATGTCAGTTCTTCAGCTGATCAATTTTTTTTCGATAATTCGCTAGAATTTTCTACGGTATCTATGGTCTTGGTGATGCGCTATGTACAAAATTTCGCACGTAGTTTGAATACATTATTACTCAGCTAGGTGCAAAATTTCATCCCAATCCGCTCAGTTTTTTCGGAACTATATTTTATAATATTTTGAACGGCCATATTTACGGAATCCCTAGTCTAATTTCGCTCATTGATGAACGTGACCGCGATATTCGCGATCCAAACCCACTCTGAGAATTTCAAGTTCCTAGGCCTTTCCGTTCAAAAGTTACAATTTTCTATGGTTTCTATGGTTCTGGTCATGCGATCTGGACAAAATATTGTTTTAATATATCATTCTCGATTAAAATACAAAATTTCATCTCGATCGAATCCGTAGTTTCGAAATGATCGAGAAACCAAAATTTCAAACGACCGTATTTACGGAACCCCTAGTATAATTCTGCTCATTGATAAACGTGAACGCGACATTTCAGATCCACACCTATCCTGAAAATTTCAAGTCCCTAGGCCTTTTCGTTCGAAAGTTATGATTTTCTTTGGTTTCTATGGTTCTGGTTATGTGATCTGGAGAAATGTAGCTTGAATATATCATTCTCCATTAGTATACAAAATTTCGTCACGATCGAATCTGTAGTTTTGAAATTATCAAGAAAACTAAATTTCAAACGACCATATTAACGGAACCCCTAGTATAATTTTGCACATAGATGAACGTGATCACGACATCCAAGATCCACACCTATCCTGAACATTTCAAGTCCCTAGGCGTTTCCGTTCGAAAGTTACAATTTTCTATGGTTTCTATGGTTCTGGTCATGCGATCTGGACAAAATTTCACATGTAGCTTGAACACCTCATTTTCCATTTGAGTGCAAAATTTCATCTCAATCAAATCTGTAGTTTTCAAGTTATCAGGGGAACAAAATTTTGAACGGCCATATTTAAGGAACCCTTGATGGAATTTGGCCCATTAACGAACTCAACCGAGGCATTCGGGAACTGAACCCAAACTGAAAATTTCAAGTCTCTAGGTTGTTCCGTTCGAGAGTTATCGTGCTTACGGACGGCCGGACGGACAGACTCAAATTTTCCGTCGGATTCGTCATCAGTGAGTCGAACATAGTCGATTGAGACCATTTTCGGCTCAAAATTCGAAAAATACAGACATCGTGACAAAATGATATAGCCCTCGTGTAAGTAGTACGAGCGCTCAAAAAGCTATATTTTGCTTCAATGTTTCCAACTAAGGACAATTATTTTCGTTTAATTCCCTTGTGTACAATCAGCCAATGTTACCATACAGAATTTGTTGCCCGAAAAATGCCAACAAATATAAAGGTGTATTCAACAATTTTCAAGATTGGTGTAGCAGTAAGAATATTAAGTCATCGTTTACAGAGAATGGTCTTTTGGCTTATTCTAGTGAACTTAGCACTTTATATAAAGCATCGCCCCTATGGACTTTCCACTCCATGCTAAGAAGCACAATCAACATAAATGATGCATTATAGGTAACTATTAAGATTTGTTAATAAAGTGATTTCTCTGTACTAGTATTTATTGTTATAGTCGTAGATAAAGTATACTATTCAACTTGCGGTAATGGTCATAACTGACTTGATGAATTACAGCACTCACCTTCGGCTCGCTGCAAACTTCATCTGCGTGAGTTATGACCTACATTACTGCTCGTTGAATAATATACTATAACTATCAAACAAATGATAGGATCAGCAACTCAATAATGGCTCAAAACATTGCAAAAAACAAAAAAAATTCTAAGAAATATTTAATCGCATACAACATAAAGTTGCTCGATCTAATCAAAGACGCCTCAGAAAACCATTTTCTCACTCAAATCCAACGGTACCCTTTTTTCCCATAAAAAATAACTGCTTCGACCGACAGAACGGCGTAAATCAGGCATATTCACAGAACTCCAAAATTTACATCGAAATTTATAGTGGACAACAGGCTCGAATCATGGCATCAAGATCGGAGACTCAGATAAGTCAAGAATTCTGGTGTAATATCGCCTAATATATGTAAGTCGGTTTCTTCCGAAATAAACAGCAATAAAAAGAGGAAAGAACCTAAAAATGATGGTGATATGGCCGAGACTCCCATTTTCGTGGTCTCTCACATAACATTTTGAACTCTAGCTCTCTAGTGATGGACAGTTAGGGCCAGTAGAGTTTAGAGAGATTGCTAGATACGAAGCAGAATATTTCGACGTGTCGTTTTTCAACAGAATCGATCGACACAGCCTATACATTGAGACATTACCGATTCGTCCATTTCGAGCCCTGCAATACGAGTTAATTATACAACCGCCTTGAATAAATTTAAATCCGAATGGTGAGATTGTAACGCAGTACATGCACCGGAGCAGTACCATATATTTTTAATTGGATTTTTGCGATTTTTTTTGACGCATATTTGCGTTTGTTTGTTTGTGTGCAGAGGACGTGAAGGATGCACGAGTGAAATGATTTTTTTCTCACCTCACGAATTAATTTTAGTCAAATTTAGATCTTATGGAGACATTTCAGCATTACGACCAAATGATTTTCTTCGCATTTCCCTACTATTGCTCTCCTCCTTTGGCATATTGAGTTGAATCTAGGTGAAATTCACGTCAAGCAGCAACCATGAATTCAGTCGGGTGAAAGAGTGCTTTGTTATAAACCCAACATAGGGTGGAAATTATTCCATGATTGAAATGGAGGATTTCGAGATTATCTCGTCTAAAGAGTTCCTTCCTGGAAACTTTCCAAATGAAGTTGTTAATACATATTGCATTCAACTCCTTCCTTCGTCTGACTCATCTACACCTGCAGCTTTCATCAACGTCGAACATTTCGTGAGTTAGTCCATCAAAATTTCCAAGTAAGGACATCTTCGGAATACCAAATTGGACATCGAGGGGGGAACGTTGGACAATTTTTTTTCATCCTGGTTTCTACGAACCAACACTCGATATAAGTATAAGAATCTAAAATTCTTCCGTATGGCAACGTACTCGATATAATTAAAAATCTTTTTACAACCTCGAAAATCCAGAAAACTCGATAAAAATACCAAGATAAGGCCGAAATGACTCATGGCGGAAACAAATAAATTAAGGATTATGAAAATTCTGCAATTAAAATGCAAGGTGTCAGTCAATCTGCAAAATGCAGTTGTGAAAAAGTGCGAGGCAGGATATTCCTATAACTGGTATTGAAATTAATAAGCGGATACGTTTTCTTGTTTGCTCCGATGAAAGAAACTTTTTTCGGAAGATTTAATTTCGACTCAACTTAGAGGCGGAAGGGAATATTTTAGACTATTTTTCGATTTTAAATTCTGAATTTTATTTTGGATTTTTTTTTAACAATAAGAGCAATAGGATTATTTTCACTAGTAGCTATAATTCGTTCTTGTGGAAATGATTATTTTAATTCTTGAATGTTTTATGATAATATTGATAATTTCAATATACAGGGTGTTCCTAAATTGTAGGTACATACGAAAAGGGGAGATTTCTTGAGTAATTTCAAGAAAAAAAGTCTCATAAACATGGGATCACAAACGGTTCGTTTTCGAGATACAGGGTGTTAAAGCTTGATTTTTTTTCCGAGTTTTTTGAAATTTGGCAAGGATATTACAATTGAGAGTTTACACCATGTGACATGCCAATTTAGATAGCAAATCTACAGGATGATATTTTTTCTGGAACACTGTCCACTGTTTTCCTCCAGAACTTTTTTTTTGTGAGCCACTGTTCATTTGAAAAAATGTAAAAAGCAGCTTTGTTGTTATACTGAACTTTATGGTTTCTTGTTGTTTTGTCGTATCTGCTACCGATTTCGAGATAAAAATTTTGAAGGAGTCTCTCGAAATCCTCTGAAAAATCAAAATTGTCATAAAAATTCAGTTAGTAAGCTGTGGTGAATTAATTCATTGTTTGTTTTGACACATTAAATTGAACTATTTTTGTTGAAAACTTGTGGAGTGCAGATAACATCAGAAAAAAACTTGAAAAATATTCAAACTTTAACATCCTGTATCTCGAAAACGAAACGTTTGCGATCCCATGTTTATGTTGTTTGTTGTACCTCCAATTTTGGAACACCCTGTATGTACATATTCACTTTTTTCGATCCCTTTATGTTTCAAAATATATTTTGGATAAGTAAAATTCCTTACTTCCTTTTTTGAATTATACTTTCATCAGTTATTTTGTAGGGTATGATTTTTTGAATTTTTTCTAGTATCATTAATTTTAGACTAGGAGGAAGTAAGTAATTCATCATATTATCTACTTTATTTAGTTTTTTTCCTTATAACATCTGCATTTCTCAACATATTAAGCTTAAATTGGCCAAAAGGCTAGGTTATCTTCATATGGCATGTCAATTGCCCTCGAAAATCTACATGGTGATCTTTTTATGAAGCTATGGCAGTTTGAATAATAGGAGAATAAATTTTTAATTAATTTGATAACTTTTTGAAATCGTGCAATTCTTGTATCTGCTACCGTTTTCGGCAAGGTTTTAGAACTTATCAAAAGAGATCATTTCTCCTAAGTTGATCATATATAATATTCAATTTGAGAAAAGTGCAAAAAAAATCTTGGGCATAAAGATCTTAAGACCACTCTGGATCGTGTTATCTCTCTTTCAGAAGTTCTGCCATGAATCACAGTGCCATATGCATTTCAGCCAGTAAATAAAGTGATGGATTTTATCTCAAATTCGTATATTCTCCTTCAACTTTCATTAGGGGATTTTTCCTGAACGCTATAATTCTTAAAGTTCAAACTAAGGAGAAGAAGAATGGTTGCCATTCGTTTAATGTGCACAAAGTCTTGCCCGGCGTAATAACGCATTATTACATGCAGCAACTATCACATCACTTAGCTCACGAATAATGTGATAAGAATTCTAAATGCGTTGTTTCAATTCTTCAACCGTTACTGTACACTAATGTTTTTCAAATGACCCCAAAAGAAGAAATCACAGGGGTTCAGATCCTGGGAGCGTGCATTTTCACTAACTTTGCAAAATTCAGAATTCACAAAAAACATACGCCCTGTCAGTTTCCTGTGAACTGAAAACATTCAATACACACATTTAGATCTCAATACGTACCTAAGTCAGGTCCGTGTTGGAAATTTCTCAGATTCGCGGGTAACTTTGATTTCGAAATACTCGGCCCTGGTGAACATTTCATACGAAGGATTCTTGACTTATTTTGATGAGTTCTAGCATCTGTCAAAAAAAAAGTCTCACATTCGAAAAACACCCTGTGCAGACAATTTTTGGGTTTATTCATCACATTTTCGCTTCGTTCTATATTTTTCGGAAAAATACCAGATCGTTCAAAATCTTCAAGTGATCCTGATTTTATGGCTTCCTATTGAAGAAATTATCAATTGTGCGAAAGGTTGTTGAAAGAATTTTTTTTTCGAGTGACTGATTCCATGTTTCTTTAAAATAAACCGCTTTTCCCAAGGATTTTCTCCGAGACGTACCGGTTCCCAACAGCCGCCCAACAAAGTAGTTGGTGCGCTCTTAACAATACAAATTAAGTCGCTAAAAAACTCTTACCGGTGACACCGACTTCCTTCAAGTGCCCATGAATTACACAAACACAATAATTACATTAAAAGGCAAGTAAGTTCTCTAGTTTTTCCGCAGCTT
The DNA here is from genome assembly GCA_963966015.1 of Aphidecta obliterata. Taxonomy (NCBI): domain Eukaryota; kingdom Metazoa; phylum Arthropoda; class Insecta; order Coleoptera; family Coccinellidae; genus Aphidecta; species Aphidecta obliterata. The sequence goes on from OZ014428.1 coordinate 32,052,316, forward strand.
TGGTCGCATTTCCTTAAGTACAACTCTCTGTTCTTCTCCGGCTTAATAGTTTAATGCCTCTCATTACCGCTATCTAAATATAATAATTGTTTTTCAGACGAAACAGGGGTAATTGGAATCACTCCGAAATCCCATTTCCATCGTGATTTATGCCTTTAATTAAGGATTTTCACTTGGATTTATTACTTACCAATTATCTCGAGAGAGATATGCGTTTGTAACAGAGCGGTTGAAAGGTTATTTATACTCAGGTGGAAAAGATTTGACGTCACCTTCTTTTCTCGAAGATGATTAGAAGAAAGTCCGTTTTTAATTACTGAAAGTCTTGTTTTTTTCTTTCGTGATACGAATATTCTCCGAATTTATTATTAATTGTCAATTCAAACGTCTTGTTTGTTAGTCATCCTTTTATTGTTATACTCGACGAGGTTATGTTGTATTTGAGTGTTCATTAAAAGTTGAAGCTTTCCAACAACAACTTTTCTTAGTATTGAATAGCTGAGGAAATTCTAAGAACATTTTTATCAGCCTTCTAGTGACTACAAGGTGTTATTATTTTGTTGCATCGATGTCTATTCTTCTTATCTTCTAATTTTCTAATGCACTCGGCGATTCCAATTATTATAGTGGGGTATGTTTGCGAATTCCTCTCCCATCGGGGCCGATATCTCTTTTTGAGCATGATACCATGCGGCACTAATTGCAGGTGTCATGCACAGCGGAATGCCCGCCCCCTCTCTCCGCGAAATATTTAATTAAGTGAGTTTCCCCCCTACGATTTGGCCATCAGATAAGACGACCCTGCAAGTTTCAATTTCGGTCGCTTCCTTCCTCCGATCATAATAATTCTGGGTCGGAATTAATTAATTATCATTTTGGTGGTCGGTTTTTGGTCGAGTAATTGGCGAATGTGCACTTGCACGATGCACATTTATTGCATTCGTTAATTTTCAGTTGTGCTCGACGGCGTTTCGTTCAAGAAGCTGTAATTTTTTTCAAAAAAAGATATCATCTTGTAACAAAAAGAAGCGCCCATTATGAAAATGATAATGCTTTTTTGCTTTGAATCATGAGGACGTATATGAAATAATTAAAACAGGTAGATAATGTCCCAATCTGTGAAGAAAAAAACCTGTGAATTTCTATCTACAACAAAAACATTTCGGACCCGTTGAAATCATGTTGTCACGATCTCTCCAAGCGCCAACATATTTTTCCTGTACGAATGAAATATCACAAAAATGTTGTTCTTCCAATACAATCCAAACCTATCCTGAAAATTTCAAGTCCCTAGGCCTTTCCGTTTGAAAGTTATGATTTTCTATGGTTTCTATGGTCTGATTATGCGATCTGGAAACAATGGAGCTCGAATATATCATTCTCAATTCAAATACAAAATTTCGTCACGATCAAATCCATAGTTTTGAAATTATCAAGAAAACTGAATTTCAAACGGCCATATTTACGGAACCCCTAGTCTAACTGTGCTCATTGATGAACGCGACTGCGACATTCGAGATCCACACCTATCCTGAAAATTTCAAGTCCCTAGGCCTTTCCATTACAGAGTTATAATATTCTATGGTTTCTATGGTTCTGGTCATACGATCTGGACAAAATTTGCATGTAGCTTGAACACGTCATTATACATTTGAGTGCAAAATTTCAACTAGATCGTATCTGTAGTTTCGAAGTATTCAGGAGAACAAAATTTCGAGTGGCCATATTTACGGAACCCCTGGGCGAATTTTGCCCAATAACGAACATAACCGCGGCATTCTAAATTCAAACCTACCCTGAAAATTTCAAGCTTCTAGGACATTCCGTTCGAGAGTTATCGTGTATACGGACGGACAGACTCGAATTTTCCGACGGATTCGTCATCAGTGAGTCGAACATAGTCGATTGAGACCATTTTCGGCTCAAAATTCGAAAAATACAGACATCGTGACGAAATGATATAGCCCTAGTGTAAGTAGTACGAGCGCTCATAAACCTGTGAATTTCTATCTACAACAAATCATTTCGGACTCGTTCAAATCATGTTGTCACGATCTCTCCGAACGCCAACATATTTTTTCTGTACGAAATATCACAAAAATTTCAACTTTTCTCATTCTTACATTATGCAGGTTCGTAATTGTAGTGAAATATTTCCTATGAAAAGAATATTTGGTGGTCTTTGTACCAATATGTATTTTTTATTGAACGCTCGATATATGAATTTCTGTGGTTTCTAATGGCAATCTGTCATCGACTTCAAGATTATAATTTCATTGGTGAATGAAATTGGCCATCGATTATTTCATTCATAAATAGCCATTGGTACTGTTTTTTCTATGTATTACAAATATAATGAAGTCTTGTGGAAATGATGAATTCTTTGATTTCTCTCGAATTATGGCCACGAATTTTTTTACCAAATTTCAACTTTTCTCATCCTTTTAATATGCAGGTTGGTAATTGCAGTGAAATATTTCATATGATAATAATAACTGTACCAATATTTTTTATTGAACGCTCGATATATGAATTTCTGTGGTCTCTAGGGCAATCTGTCACCGATTTCAAAATAATAATTTTATTCGAGAATGAAATTGGCCAAAGATTATTTCATTCATAAATAGCCATTGGAGCTGTTTCCTCTTTGTGTTACAAATATAATGCAGTCGGGTGAAAATGATGAATTCTTCGATTTCTCTTGAATATCATCTAGTTACAGAAAGGGCGCCCATTATCAAAATAATAATGATTTTTTGCTTCAAATCTGTGAGGTCGTATATAAAATAATTATAACAGGTAGGTAATATCCCAATCTGTGAAGAAAAAAACCTGTGAATTTCTATCTGCAACAAAAACATTTCGGACTCGTTCAAATCATGTCACGATCTCTCCGAGCGCCAGCATATTTTTTCTGCACGAATGAAATATCACAAAAATTTCAACTTTTCTCATTCTTCCAACATGCAGGTTTGTAATTGTAGTGAAATATTTTCTATGCAAAGAATATTTGGTGGCTTTTGTACCAATATGTATTTTTATTGAACGCTCGATATATGAATTTCTGTGGTTTCTAAAGGCAATCTGTCATCGATTTCAAGATTATAATTTCATTCGTGAATGAAATTGGCCATAGATTATTTCAATCATAAATAGCCATTTGTACTGTTTTGCCTTTGTGTTACAAATATAATGAAGTCGTGTAGAAATGATGTATTCTTCGATTTCTCTTGAATATCATCTAGTTACAAAAAGGGGCGCCCATTATAAAAATAATAATGATTTTTTGCTTTAAATCCTGAGGTCGTAAATAAAATAATTATAACAGGTAGGTAATATCCCAATCTGTGAAGAAAAAAACCTGTGAATTTCTAACTACAACAAAAAACATTTCGGACTCGTTGAAATCATGTTGTCACGATCCCTCCGGACGACAACATATTTTTTCAATCAATTATACCGGTTGAACAGAAGTTCAACAAATTTCCCGAATATCTCCCCATTTTTCAGCGAGTGACACCTGTATTTAAAACATCAAAATCGAATAACATTAACGATTGTTGACGCTTGGATGTCGTGACAGTATTGTTGACTGCAAACAATTAAAACTCACCATAATAACCTATTGTTATTTGTAACCAATATTTATAATTGCCAACCCGTATTTTGCAGCTCTGCGTAATGGAGTAGACGGAGTTTATTGTTGTTAGCATGCAATCTTGACAGGCTTTATGGAACATGATTTATACATCCTGTTGAAAACTGCACCTTCTTTCCCAAATTGACATATCACAGTTATTGTTCGCTATTTCGTGATGAGAACTCGGGGATCAAGGATTTCAATAACGTATTCAACGCATTCAAGACTTCAGGAAGAAAATCAGATTGTACTCTATGTTTATAGTCTATCCTGCCTAATTTGTGATTCAGTCAAAAATTCAGGACCACTTCTGATGTGTCACGGAGTAAAAACATTATTACTCACCTGGAAAGTATTTCGTACCGATATGCCTAATCATTGCTATACATGATTCAACGCAAAACAATATCGGTGATATCCATTGGTAGATAATTGTACATTGCACTTAAAAAATGCAGCTAGGGATTTTCGATACCAACGTTGCCCAGCCTGAATCCGCCAGTTACCTGTCACGGACATAACCAAGCGAACGTAAACACGCATAACCTTCAAAATCTGTCATGGCTACACAAGAATCCGATATAACTTTCGAGCAAGTCTTACAATATTTCCGTGATAATGGTGGGTCAGTGAGAAATCGAGATGTGGTTACAAGTTTTAAGAGATATTTAACGGATCCCGCAACAAAAGGTACCCGTCAACTAGTGTCTGCGTCTCCTATAGCTTTGTTTTGGTTTGTGACTACTTGTTGATATCATGAAGTACAAGTGAATCTTACTTGTTTTTGAAGTATCCTTAATTCAAGAACTTCATACACCTATCCTTATTGACTTTACTGAGTTAAAAATGTACTGCTTTATCTGTTTATATCGAAATGAAGAGTTAGTTTGTAAAAGTGAGGTTAGATTATTCATAACAATATTTTTCCTCAATACACTTCCTTGAGATGATGATATTCACTTCAGGAATCACTATTGCTTCAATATTCATCTCGAAAATAACTCACTTTTATCCCTCAAAAACAATTTTTGAAATATCGTTATATTGTCTTCACGATTGTTTCAAAATCCAATGTTCGCTTAGCTTGTGTTTCAGTTGGTTCCTTTTATTCTTTCTTATTATGGTAATAAATTATTAATGGAAAATCAGAGACCATCTTTAGCAGCGTTCACAGAATTTTCAATGTAGTTTTTGTTCCAGATGATGCTCGTGTAAAATTCAAAGAATATGTGAATAAATTGGCAGTGTCGAAGGTTGTAAACGGAGAAAAATTCTTGTATTTGAAGACCAGGTATTTACAGTATCAATGTCCATCGTCTCCTGTCCTTACTTCACCTACAGTTAGTCAAATGCCGAGAGCTCCACCTCCACCGTTAGAACAGATGAATTCAATCGGTAAGTCATGTAGTATTTTTTTCTAGTAATTTCTTTATGTTCGATGAGCAAGAAACTGTCATTTATGATTCGAGGTATTAATTTATGATTCAGATTGAGTCAACATTCATGATTTACTCAGTTTATAGACAGAAGAAAGAAATTTCTGAATCCCAAAATTTCAGCTTTTCTTATTTCAATATGCAGGTTGGTAATTGTACTGAAATATTTTCTATGTTAAAAATATTCGATGGTTTTGTAACTGTAATGTTTGTTCGACTCTCAATATTTAAATTTCTGTGGTAGCAAAGAGCAATCCGTCATCGATTTCAAGATTATAATTTAATTCGCGAATGAGGCATTTCTCAAAATTGGCCATAGATTATTTCATTCATGAAAATCCATTGGTACAGTTTCCTCAACGTGTTACAAATATAATGGAGTCATGTGGAAATTATGAATTCTTTGATTTCTCTTGAATTATGGGCCACGAATTTTAGGTAAATTTCTACTTTTCTCATTCTTATAATATGCAGGTTGGTAATTGTGGTGGAATATTTTCTACGAAAACAATTTTTGGTGGTTTTGTACCAATATTTTTTGTGAACGCTCGATATTTGAATTTCTGTGGTCGCTGAGAGCAATCTGTCATCGATTTCAAGATTATAATTTAATTCGTGAATGAGGCATTTCTCAAAATTGGCCATAGATTATTTCATTCATAAAAATCCATTGGTACAGTTTCCTCTACGTGTTACAAATATAAGTCCTGTGGAAATTATGAATTCTTTGATTTCTCTTGAATTATGGGCCACGAATTTTTTTACGTAAATTTCAACTTTTCTCATTCTAATAATATGTAGATTGGTAATTGTAGAGAAATATTTTCTATTATGAAAATATTTGGTGGTTTTGTACCAATATTTTTGAGCGCTATCATTTCGTCATGATGTCTGTATTTCTCGAATTTTGAGCCAAAAATGGTCTCAATCGACTATGTTCGACTCACTGATGACGAATCCGTCGGAAAATTCGAGTCTGTCCGCTTGTCCGGCCGTAACCACGATCTATGAGCAAAATTATACCAGGGGTTCCGTAAATATGGTCGTTTGAAATTTAGTTTTCTTGATAATTTCAAAACTACAGATTCGATTGCGACGAAATTTTGTATACTATTGGAGAATTATATTCAAGCTACATTACTCAAGATCACATGACCAGAACCATAGAAAATCATACCTTTCGAACGGAAAGGCCTAGGAACTTGAAATTTTCAGGATAGGTGTGGATATGGAATGTCGCGTTCACGTTTATCAATAAGCAGAATTATACTCGGGGTTCCGTAAATACGGTCGTTTGAAATTTTGTTTTCTCGATCATTTCAAAACTACGGATTCGATCGAGATAAAATTTTGTATTTTAATCGAGAATGATATATTAGAGCAACATTTTGTCCAGATCGCATGACCAGAACCATAGAAACCATAGAAAATTATAACTTCCGAAAGACAAGGCCTAGGAACTTGAAATTTTCAGGTTGGGTTTGGTCACGTTCATCAATGAGCAAAATTAGACTAGGGGTTCCGTAAATATGGCCCTTCAGAATATTTTTTTCCTGATAGTTTCGAAACTACTGATTGGATTGAAATGAAATTTTGCACCTAGCTGAGAAATAATGTATTCAAACTACGTGCGGAATTTTGTCCAGATCGCATCACCAAGACCATAGATACCGTAGAAAATTCTAGCGAATTATCGAAAAAAAAATTGATCAGCTGAAGCACTAACATTAAGTCTGGAGTTTCGCCTGAGTTTCAGAATTTTTTTGACAGCTGTCGAAAATTCCTTCAATTGATTTCTAAAACTGGAAAATGCGAATCTATCTACAAGGTGGATTTACGAGCGCTCAAAAGCTTCTGACTTCACGGCAGTGCTTTTCGTAATCTTTTATTGAACGCTCGATATTTGAATTTCTATGATCGCTAGGGAAATCTGTCATCGATTTCATAATTATATAGTCCATTTAAGAATTATTGACATCGAAGCAGGCCATGAACGTCCAGCCGAGGCTTTATTTCTAGTTACTAAAAAGTAACTAAATTTCATCATAGAAATGGAACATAAATATAACCTAGAAAAGTGTTGAGTATGCGAATTATCGAATAATTAAGCCGGAATATTTCGATTGCAGTTCAAACATAGGAATTCAGGTTTGAAAGCGCAAAAATATCCTGGAATGCTTTCATATGAAATTATCTGAACTTATCGTTCATATAAAAGTCAACCATGGAAAATTGAAGATCATTCCCAGAAAAGGAATAGCAGCGCTAACCAATATAGCAAACGCAGTGATGAGAACAGAATACTATCCGGAAAGATGGAAAACAGCAGAAGTCATTGTGTTCAATAAGCCAGGAAAAGATAGAAAATTCCCACAAAACTACAGGCCGATAAGTCTACTGTCAGCACTTGGAAAAATTGTCGAAAGAGTCATTGCAAAAAGACTCAATGAAGAAACAGAAGCGCTGAATCTGATACCACCGGAACAATTTGGATTCAGAAGAAATCATTCCACAGAACTTCAACTGTTAAGGATCACTGAATATGTCACTGAAGGATTTCAGAATAAACAAGCCACTGGATTAGTGCTATTAGATGTCGAGAGAGCCTTCGACCGAGTTTGGCACGAAGGACTTGCCTACAAGATGATGATGGCAGGCTACACCACCAAAACCTGCAAGATAATAAGAAACTACCTGAGGAACCGGAATTTTTATGTCAAAATAGACGACACATTATCTACCACCAGACAAGTAGAAGCAGGAGTGCCCCAAGGATCAGTTCTAGGACCTCTGCTTTACAACATATATATCTACGATATTCCTAAGAACCCAAGGAATCTGCTAGCCCTTTATGCAGACGACACGGGAATAGCCTTCAGACATCGCCGACCAGATGTCATACACAGAAGACTGCAAGAAGCACTAGAAGATTTAGAAGAATGGTTCATCAAATGGAAAATTCAAATAAATAGCAAAAAGAGCCAAGCTATTCTACTACAGAAGCGGAGACTTGAAATTAATTCCAACCTACAGATAGATGGAGAAGAGATAAAATGGGAAAATGAAGTCAAATATCTAGGAGTAAAACTAGATAAAGGGCTTACATGGAAAAACCATATAAAGTATGCAGTGGATAAAACAAACTCAGCGATGAGTAGACTTTACCCACTACTAGGAAGAAGAAGCCAAATGAACCAAAGCACGAAACTACGAATGATCAAGTCAATTGCAAGACCCCAACTAACATATGGCTCGGCGGCATGGGGCCATGCAGCAAATAGCCATATAAAGAAGATTCAAGCAACAGAAAATAAACTGCTCAGAGCAGCAATGAATATGCCGTGGTTCGTAAGAAACCAACAAATCCACAGAGACTTAGAATGGGAAACTGTCACAGATTTCCTAAAAAAGAAGGCCGAGAAGATATTTGAAAAAGCAAGTCAACACCCAAATGATGAGCTAAGAAGACTAGTTGACTACAACCCCGCAGAAGATGTGGTTAGGATACCCACCTATCACAAAAGACCCAGAGATCAACTAAGTAGAAACAGAAATTGAGTAATCTCAATTTAAATCATCCAGAAGAAGAGACTCCTATGAAATTCAAATTCATAGGTAACACAAGCATCCCACGACAAAGATCGTGATAGAGATACGAACAAGAAGAGTCAAAAGGTTAGTAGGTAATAAATGCCCGGAATCTAAAACAGCAGGTTAGGTTTAGTTAGAGTAGGTCGTGCTTCACACGAAGTCTCACACTGTTCTATCTATCGGAGATAGTTCGTCCATGAGGATTCCCCCTGACTAAACAAAAAAAAAAAAAAAAAAAAAAATGAAGATCATTCAAATAAATATTTATTTTCACTCAGGACCATGCAATATTTATTGGTATTGGAAATCTTGCAAAATTCTAACCATATAACTATAAGAGGCCCATTTTATGTCAGGATTTAAGAAGGATAATTAATGGAATTCTAGCAGGTAGCTAGTGGTGCAACAGAAAAAAATTTTTGGATACTTCGCAAGCACAGGGCCAAAAGGATGGATTGGAATAAACGTTATAATGTATTAAGAAATAAGAGAGAAACAAAAATTAAGAATCTTTGTAGTACATGAAGAATTTTGACATGAACTTTGTACCGAACTATCAATATATGAACCAATTTGTGAATTATTTATTGCTCGGTGTTGAATACTTTAAGAAAGTCAATTTTTATTTTCATTCATTAAAACTGTCCATGAATTATTGAAAATATTATAATTGATGAGCAATTTTACAATTATTCAGTATACTTTTGAATTGGGAACAATATAGATTGTGAACAGGGTACCATACAGTATAAGTATAATAAATAAACTTAAAATATCTATGAATGATACAAGAGCAAAGATAAAAATATCATTGAAAACTTTGTTTCCACGTAGTGTAGTGATTTGGATGTGTTTTTTGAATGAGCTGACATAATCTTATTGATGGGCATCCTTTTGCAGGGAAGCTTTAAATTTTTCAATAACCCATTTATGAAATAATTCAACATTCATAGTAATCCTTATCATTAATACCACTGTCAAGAACGGATCACATCTAGGTAAAAATCCATCAATTGTTCCAGCATTCAAAATAGTGCACCTTCTGCCTTTATCCTTGAATATACTCAGCATACCTTTTGGATTCTTTTCTAGTGTCCACTGATGAATTTGAATACCGTTTTCGAATATCCAAATTTCATCTAGATGAATGAATTTTACGTTTTGTTCCATGTATTCTCGGTATTTATCACAATATCGTACTATTTTTATTATATTTTTCTGTTTATCAATAAGAATTTTCCTTCGATCAACTTTTTTGTATTTGTATCCAATTTTTTTTATGATATAATATAATGTTGACTTCGATCAATTGAAATCTAGGTGCTCTTTGGCCAGTTCGAAAAGAATATCTAAACTGATATATTCATTGTTTTTAATTCAAGCAAAAACAAAGTCATTCAATGTCTCTTTGAAGGAATAATCGTATCGCACAGGTTTTCTTCCACTGCTAATTCCAGGCTATAATAACATGCTAATATTCTACGGACAGGGCTTGGTGAAATCTGAAAATTTAAGAGACATTGATCAATCAGAATACACTTTGAGTCGGTAAATAACAGTTTACCTGAAACACTAGCGGAAATATATGCCAAATCTTTGAAAAACTCGAAGTAACAACGACAAACTGCCTGGCGTTCTCTTGTTAGGCGCGATGTATCCTGGTCAATTCCAGCCATTTTAATAGCATAAGACAAAAAATACTCAAATTCAGAGCAAATTTTTATAATTACATATTCATCAATATCTTCGATAAAATCATCAAAGCAAGATTTCTATGGGTAATGTTAGTGTTATTCCTATACCAACCTGAATTCAGCAACCCAAAATATCACTGAATAGTCTATTACCAACTTAAATTCGATTTTTCACAGCCAACCGAGATGTCAATAATTCTTAAACGGAGTATAAGTTCATTCGTGAATGGGGCAATTCTTGAAATTGGCCATAGATCATTTCATTCGTAAATAGCCATTGGTACGGTTTCCTCCACATGTCACAAATATGATGAAGTCATGTGGAAGTTATGAATTCTTTGATTTCTCTCGAATTAGGTATGGGTCACGAATTTTTTACGTAATTTCAACTTTTCTCATTCTTTTAATATGTGGGTTGGTAATTGTACTGAAATATTTCGTATGATAAAAATTTCTGTACCAATATTTTCTGTTGAACGCTCGATATATGAATTTCTGTGGTCGCTAAGGGCAATCTGTCATCGATTTCAAGATTATAAGTTCATTCGTGAATGAGGCAATTCTTAAAATTGGCCATAGACTCTTTGCTACTGTTTCCTCCTTGTTACAAATAGAATGAATTCATGTTCAAATTATAAATTCTTTTGAATTATGTGCCATGAATATTTTCCATCGAATGGGAAAGGACCATAATTATCAATTAACATAACAAAAGTCATCCTGAATTCAAATCGTTTTTTTCGAACAAATTCCAGGTATACCAGTCTCGCCCCATCCCTCCCCCTCTCAGTCCTCGAAGGACCTCCCGACCTCTTCTCCGCGCCAACCGCCGCCTTACCGGCCTCCTCCCCCTGTCCTCTCCCCATCCCCCTCCTTGGACACGCTCTCCATGAACTCCTTCACGTTCTCCATCCAGGAGTCCGGCACTCCCCAACCTCCGCCAAGAAGGAAGAGCACCGAGAAGTTCAGGCTGAACGACGAAGATCCAGGTACTCCGACGACTCCTACCACCATGGTCGAGCTGAGGGAGCGGGAACAACCCCTGGAGGAGAACAAGGAGGAGGAGGAGGAGGAGAATGAGGCCAACGTTAGCGTCAAGGAGAGGACGCAGAAGTTCAACAGACTAGCTTCGGTGGAGGGCGAGGATAGGGGGCAGAGGAGCAATAAGACGCCTGATAAGGTTTTGAAGAGACCGGTAAGTGATTTAATTTTTTGAGTTTGTTACGTTATTGTTATTTACCTTGATATTACCTTTGTGCTGACCCCCTTCCTTACGAAAGGCCTTAATGGGCAATAAAATCTTAATCTCAGGGTTCCTGACAGAATTAATGAGTCCCTTCAGGTTTTACAATTATAATAAAAATTCAAATCTACAATTGTTTACAACAAGTTGAGATCGACCCCTGAACAAATGAATTTATACAATGCTAGTGTTACTTAGCTTAATCATTTCTCCCAGATCTTTAGGGGTATTTCCTCCATAAAATTTCGTCTTTCAAAGCTTAAAATATGTCAGCTCCAAGGGTGTGAAACAACCAGAACCAGTGATTTGCAGGTACGGTACAATTTTCCAACAATCCAATTCCAGGGAAATGTCTCCCTCTCGGTAATATTCAATGATTGGAAGTCTTGAGGAAGCGGTGCTAAATGCCCCAATCTCAGAGGAAGAAATCCTTCAAATCCCAAGAGAACAAATTCTCGGTTCCTAGGGGAACCAACTTCTTCAATCCCAGGGGAAGAGCTTTCAAATCCCAGGGGAAGAGCTGTGAATTGTTTAAAATTCATTAGAGAAAGTTAAAGTTTCCCAAGCACTCCTTCAGGTCTAAATACGTCATTAAAGGAACCAAAATTTACAGAAAAGATAAATTGTAACCTGAAGGAAGCTTTGAAATAATAAAAATACAACTATTAGGCAAAGAAAATGCAAAATAAAAGAAAGATACTTGAGGTAAGCCATGGATCTAACCTAAAAAAACGTGCACAAGAATATCTACGGTCTCTGTGAATTATTCCAGAAAATATCTCAGTGGACAATAGGGAAGACTTAACGTGAGAGAATTTCACGCTGAGACAAACTTGGATGTATATTTAACAGTTAAAAATCCAATGATTGAAAGTGACAATTGCACTGTTCACTTCAATGCAAAATCGATATTATGGAATCAATTCCAAATCTAAAAATTACGAAAAGCACTGCCGTGAAGGCAGGAGCTTTTGAGCGCTCGTACATGCACCTTGTAGGTAGATTCGCATTTTCCAGTTTTGGAAACCAATTGAGGAAATTTTTGACAGCTGTCAAACAAATTTTGAAACTAAGGCGATAATCCAGACTTCAAGTCAGTGCTTTAGGTGACCAATTTTTTTTTTCGATAATTCGCTAAAATTTTCTACGGTATCTATGGTCTTGGTGATGCGATCTGGACAAAATTTCGCACGTAGTTTGAATACATTATTCCCCAGCTAGGTGCTCAAATCGGTAGTTCCGAAATTATCAGGAACAGAATATTTTGAACGGCCATATTTACGGAACCCCTAGTCTAATTTTGCTCATTGATGAACGTGACTCGCGATCCAAACCCACCCTGAAAATTTCAAGTTCCTAGGCCTTCTCCTTCGGAAGTTATAATTTTCTATGGTTTCTATCGTTCTGGTCATGCGATCTGGACAAAATGTTGCTTTAATATGTCATTCTCGTTTAAAATACAAAATTTTATCTCGATCGAATCCGTAGTTTCGAAATTATCGAGAAAACAAAATTTCAAACGACCGTATTTACGGAACCCCTAGTATAATTTCGCTCAAAGATAAAAGTGATCACGACAATCGAGATCCACACCTATCCTGAAAATTTCAAGTCCCTAGGCGTTTCCGTTCAAAAGTTTCAATTTTCTATGGTTCTGGTGATGCGAGCTGAACAAAATTTTGCATGTAGCTTGAACACCTCTTTTTCCATTAGAGTGCAAAATTTCATCTGGATCGAATTTGTAGTTTCAAAGTAATCAGTAAAACAAAATTTCGAGCGGCCATATTTACGGAACCCTTAGGCGGATTTTGCCCAATAACGAACTTAGCCTCGGCATTCGAGATTCAAACCTACCCTGAAAATTTCAAGTTTCTAGGACATTCCGTTCGAGAGTTATCTTGTATACGGACGGCCGGACGGACGGACGGACAGACTCGAATTTTCCGACGGATTCGTCATCAGTGAGTCGAACCTAGTTGTTTGAGACCATTTTCGGCTCAAAATTCGAAAAATACAGACATCGTGACGAAATGATATAGCCCTCGTGTAAGTATTACGAGCGCTCAAAAATGGCGAAACGCAAAGGTACAGATTCGAATCACGCGCAACGACTTGCGCTGCAGGACACAGCGATTCAAAGACAGTGGCGCCTCAAGAGGAGGGCTGAAGGGAGGACTGTTAACCCGTTACAAGTTTAGGTACTCGAAGATCGATAATGGTTCTCCAATATGTAAAGTCGAAAGTATTAAACCAAAATGATGAAGACACGTTCGTCCGCAAGGAACTTCTTGAGGACTCGCTACTTATCACAGTTTATTAGACAGGCTCTCTTCCTACCGACATTCGGAACGCCTGTACGATCGGCCTAATCCGCTTCGTCGGCCCAAATCCCCGCGAAGCATTACAAATCTTTGTCGTAATCACATATTTATGATATCAATTATTATCTGTCAGGTGACTTGCAGAAATCCGCGTGACGCGACCCGACCGAACCGGGACTATTATTAGCGTTCAACGTCGTGACGACGTTTCAGCGGGCGTCCCGCTGGGCCCGTCTCCGAACTGCTGCCCGGCGCGGCAAAAATCGGATAGAAAGTTTCCTAATTGGTTCTAGAGGGACCTAGCGGTTTCTACAATGTTACAATGATGCCACAATCGCCACGTTTTCGGGGAGAAGAAACGGGCTGTCCTAGGGTACCCGGAACGTTCCCTATTTCGACTCTAGAATATAGAGAAGAATCACGGAGTGGGCGACGACATCTACTTTTAATCCTTTGAAATACCTGTATGGCGAACAACAAACTAACGTGTTTGTGTTTATATATGGGAAAAGTGTGAAATATTTGTATGGTTTTGAGTCATTTATGTATCGAAAGTGATATATTTAGATGATAATTAATGGACAATTGTTTCAAATAAACTGTATACGAGGTGAAAATGCAGCGGATGTACGAGGTAATGTGGGAATACGATCACGAAAAATGTGCTCTGTTCCTCAATGCTCATCACATAGTTCTTCTGAAATTTCTTTGCATAAATTCCCGTTGAATCTCAAGTCAGTTAAGAAATGGCAGACCATCTTGAAGATTGGGAAACGTATCTCAAAGAATATGTTACTTTGCAGCAAGCACTTCCTGAAAGATGAGTTTTTTATCGTGAGTTCAATAATTTTCTATTATATAGTGGTCATTTGCTATCACATTCACGTTCACCCACGTAATCAAAAATGTCCGAAGTGGTTATATCGACTTTCACAGGCATTATTATTAATTCCGCAATCTTATAGAAAAATATTTGATTTACTAAACTTGTTATGAAAGACAGAAATGACAGAATAATTTTGACCACTATTCGGCCCGACATCTTGTGATTTATAGCGCCATCTAGCAGTACGTGATTTTTCCCTATATGAAAATAACGTTTGGATGGTTCTGGTCATGTGATCTGGACAAAATTTCACATGTAGCTTGAACACCTCATTCTCCATTTGGGTGCAAAATTCATCTCAATCAAATCTGTAGTTTTCAAGTAATTAGGGGAACAAAACTTTGAACGGCCATATTTACGGAACCCCTGGTGGAATTTGGCCCATTAACGAACTCAACCGAGGCATTCGGGAACTGAACCCACACTGAAAATTTCAAGTCTCTAGGTTGTTCTGTTCGAGAGTTATCGTGCTTACGGCCGGCCGGCCGCACGGACAGACTCAAATTTTCCGACGGATTCGTCATCAGTGAGTCGAACATAGTCGATTGAGACCATTTTCGGCCCAAAATTCGAAAAATACAGACATCGTGACGAAATGACATAGCCCTCGTGTAAGTAGTACGAGCGCTCAAAAAGCCAATGTTTGACACTTCGGGAAAATTCGAAATCATGTAGGAATGTAATAAATCGACTTTTACTCTTATCAATAGTACAAGTTATTAAGATGAATATTCGTATTAATCTATATTATCCCGCTTGTCACCATTGGTATTTTTCGATCGAGTGGACTGTATTGATTCTTTGCACTGATTAATTTAAAACTTCGTTGGTCAAATATGAAACAGTTCCTTAACAAAAATAAACACTTTATTCAAATATAAACACTTAAATAAAAAATATACACAACCAAATTAGGTTATGTTGTTTATCTTACGTGTACAATGTTAGGAGGAACGAGCGAATAGACAGCAAAACAGAGTTGCATCTAGGCACGTGAAATAATTGACACAGAACATCATGCATTTGGTTATTCTTCTTTTTCTGATAACGTAAATAAATTGACAATTAAACATTAAACAAATATAAATTGAAATTAATGATTGAAATGAAGTAAACAAACTGAAATAAAGAAGAATAAACATATGTATGTAAATGAAATAAACATAAAATAAAAAATATTTATGGAGGCTAGCGCCATCTAGTGCTTTAATCAACAATTACAGCAAATGAAAGAGCGCTGCAATTTTCTCCAACCATGTATAATCTATTTTCCGAAGAGAATTGAGTTCGTGCTCCCTGCACGAAGAGGAAGTCTTTTGTTTCATCCTTTTCTGAGGATCAACGACTCAAAACAATTAACACTCCCAAGTCCTTTACTTCCGGAAAACTAACTCTCCCAAGGTCTCTACTTCCGCATCACTCACTCCCGGTTGCAGACCGGGCTCTTCCCGAGTTTTTTCCACTTCCGAACAACGGACATAATGACTGAGTTGACACTTTTTCGCAGTGCCTCTAAAGCTTTCAAATTCTTTCTCCGAAATTTTCTCATGGTCAACCTACGTTGCGTCTTTTCATCTTAATAGGGACTCCTTCAATCGCCCATACAAAGTTTCTTTGTCGTCTACCTCCGTTTGTCAAAACAAAGCTTAGTTTGAAGCCAAAGCTTTCCTTATCTATGGCTTACGTATCACATCTCAGTCACACAGCTCCAAAATTAACGACATCCGTTGATTAATACAATGTATGCCCGACTTCGAATACACAGACTCTTTTCCGAGGTAGGTATCCGAATTTGAAATTAAATATTCATATTACCAAATATTATAGGAGCATGGCAAGGAACATAGTCAGTCTCATTATCGGCCCGTCTTCCTGTTTCTGCGCCTACGCCTACAATATCCCCATCGATATCCTCGAAGAAAATAAACGCTCCAAGGCTGGACCCTTGTGGAACACCGCTAAAGTACGTTTTTCGCTCCTGGTCCTTGGTTTTTCTGGTTTATCCTCATCAGCGAGGCGCGTGTGTTCCACGCAAACCAATTTGTGGTCGCAGCGGGGTCGAGCAAACAGACACGCACGAAATTAGACGTCCGAAACGATGACGGAACGAATTCCGGACAATGGGCCATTAGTCATTTTAGAGGCGATGCGTTATCGCGCTCGCCGTGCACGTCTAGTTGGCGCTGATCTAACGCGCTGCCCGAGAAATAGGTTATGTCGAGACCGGAGAAGGAGAGCTTGGTCATCGTGCGCTTTTTCTATTAACATGTAAATCGAACCGCGATCGAGATCGATTAGGAGTCGAAATTGAATGCGGAGAGTGTAACGGTGATTTGGTCCGAGCGACTTTTGTGGTTCGTGGTAGGTTTCTTCATGCTCTTCGATCATCGTCAACTGCTCTTGAAAATACAGTGACTTTATAGAAGACAGTGGCGACAATAGGGATATAAGCTCCGCCCAGCCGCCATGTTGCATCAAAATTCAAATGAAATAGTACTGGAATAGCAGTACTAAAATATTCAAATATAAACTGAAAACCTTCGAATTTTTATCTGCAACTTGATTTGTAATTGGAATGGTTACTCAATCATTGCCTTTTAATAGAAAAAGTATTGAAATTAAACTCTAAATATCTGAAATAAATGTGCAACGACCGTCATATTCGCTGATCCTTTGACGGCATTGTATGATTATACCATTGTATACAGAATTTACCTATTCTTATTAATAATTCAACTTTTCAATTTATGAAGATGAGGTATATTATTGCAAAAGCAGGACAATATTTCAATATTCATATTTTGAATGGAAATGACTGATTTATATTGTTTCAAGGTAGCTTCCATGTCTGAAAAGTTCCAAAACAATGCCCTATTCCTAAAAAAATAA
The DNA here is from genome assembly GCA_963966015.1 of Aphidecta obliterata. Lineage (NCBI taxonomy): Eukaryota > Metazoa > Arthropoda > Insecta > Coleoptera > Coccinellidae > Aphidecta > Aphidecta obliterata. The sequence goes on from OZ014428.1 coordinate 32,070,016, forward strand.
TGAATATCCTCTGAACATTTTAAGTTGAGTAAATTTTATGCAATTTTTGGACCGGCAGCAACGATGCAATTTTCAAAAGTATAACATCTTGACTGGCACAAGCCAAATTGAAATGGTATATCCGATATCAGTCAACCGAAATCTTCATTATTATAGAAGGAAATAGGATGTGTTTTGAGGAACTATTAGATTCTTCGGAACATTAAACTATTTTTAAAATGCTTTTTTTTTAAATATAAATATATTATACATCTACGAATAACTAGAATAATCTGAAAAAAGCAATATTGAAAGAACCTTGAGAAGACCGCACTCAAAATGAGTGTCCAGCCTCCGTTTTACTCGCAAATCGTCAACATGAACTCTCCTTCTTCTTAATTTATTTTTAACAGAATATTATAAATCTATTTATAATATTATTTATCAATTTATGGCAATATGGTAAATCAATGACAAGGGAGGACGTTTCTTCAAAATAAAATTCTTTCAAATTTATATTTCCAATCGGATGTTGATGAATTAGCCAGATCAGAAGTTGACGTGGATGCGACTGATGTACAATGTGGCTATGTCGATGCTTTTGTAGAAATGTGTGGTACATTCAGGGCTTGTACTGTTTGTACTTGTAGGTTCCCCTAAAACAATTTTATGGTACTCACTTATTTCCGTTCAACCAAAGTGATATATGTGATATTTTTTTAAATATATATCAATTGTTATGACTCTACTGTGAAATTGAAGAAATTAATTGAAATTTTGAAAAAAATGTATATCCAATAACAATATTAAAGAATTTCGTTCAATTTTCAAATTGATTTGCCCAAGACTCTATCTCAAAGAGGGTTCCAAGGTGAATAATCAATAATATCAATACAAATTATATTATTTTTCAAATCCGAACTCAAACAACTTAAAAGACTAATTCTAACAAAATGAAAATTCTGAATTATAAATCCTTTTGAACCATGTACATATAAATTAACACACTCACAGTGAAAAGCTAAGTTTAAATAAAGTTCCTCAACTTTTCCTGGCTTGTCTGAGGTTGACAATAAAATTCCTAAAGGCCAAAATTACTTTCAGATTTCTCTTTTCCTTCCATCAATGTTCGTTGACATCTACTTGTTAATCAGGTTCCACTCTATCAGGTTCCATCCAAATCTCAAAAATATATTTCGAAGTCTTTTCAATTCAATTCAAACAACCCTTTTGAAAGCTCAATTTCCACTCTGAGGTTTTTTCTCAACTGTCAACTGGCCTGCCAAATTATTTAATAACGCATTCCCATGGAATGCCAACTTTCTTGATACATTTTGTCTAGCTTATGTTACCGAATTACATTTTTACGAAATTTCTTACACAAATTACCATCAAACAATATATAATAATAACTTCAACAATTCATACTTTTGATTATGTGAACCCCCTTTGAAAATATTATTATGTTTTAGATAATTGATATTGGAGGGTTGAATTTCCTGAATCGACTAAAAGTTTGAAGTATATTTTCTGTATTTATTACAGGATCTTTCTAAACATTTAATTTTATGATTTCTGCTCATATATTTATAAGGTATTTCAAATGTAATGCATATTCGTGAATCATTCGAGTTTATTCTTGAATCATAAAAAAATAACTATGTTTTGATTTCCATAACACTATCAACTATTTTTCATTACACTTTTTTGAAATAAACTGTCACAAGGAAAAAATATTGATGAAAATTTATAATATGGTTTAAAATGGTTCAATAAAGATGATCTACTTTGAGAGGTTTGATTTTCTCGGGAATTGTCACTACTATCCGATTAGGGAGTTTTCTTGATGGTTTGTTTTTTGACAATAAAAATATAGTGGGCATAGCATTGATCTTCAATTTTCGAGTTCCATCCTCTCGAGTTTTCTCCCACATATCAGCAGAAGAGTGAACCTGCAATTGAATTATTCTGTTTATATAACCTCGAAAATAAACCATCAATTTTTCTTCAAACATACCTCACATAAATATGAATTGTTTATGGGGGACCATTTATCCCTCCTAGTTATAATATGCCACTGCTTCTTCTCTCAGGATCCACTGGGAAGCGTTTCATAAGGAACCCTTTTACAGAAGAATTGCTGCACAACATGGTATTCTGCTTTGTTATTTATTTCAAATGCAATGAGCTGAGATGGATATTACTTATCCTGGTTTTTTCTATAGTCAAATAAACGTTTATCTTCGAGAAAACCAAGATAACTGCACAAATCACTAAGTAAAAATCCAATATTTTGATGCAACATGGCGATTTATACCACGTGATGGGGACAACCAATCAAAAAGTGGACATCTATTGTCGCCACTGTATACAGTCACTGTATTTGAAAATAGTCTCGCGCGAATGTGCGGTTTCGGTTTGAACCGCACTTAACGAATCCTGGATCGGGCGAGCGGAAAGTTGCCCGCGGAGCGGTTAGCGCGTCGCCCGCGCCAAATGAAGCCGTAAATTTCGCTTCTCGCGGATACACGGGATCGAGAGCGGTGGCGCGGAGGCTGGGGGGGCGCGGCGGGGTTTATAATTAGGCGATAAATTTCGCGGGAAACAAACGACGACAGGAATGTATGTAGACCAATAGCGAGGGCAATTTGTGACAAACAAATTCACATGCTAAATAACCGCGCTCGAGTCCAGGAAACGATGCTGTGTCGCGGGGTTATGGATCGGCATAATTCACCAGGTTTCGATCTAGATAGCGACGACGAGGACTGGGGAGTGAGTGACTGAATATACAGTTGATCCATTATCTGGTTGGAGTTTTCGCGACCATAATAATAAGTAGAATTAGCAACATTTGAAACTTGGTGAAGGTTTTTCTGTGTTCAGACATCATACTTTTTTTCTCAATCGGAACTTTCCTCCTGTTAGATATGAAATTTTGAAACAATTTTTGTTTTCGAGACTTTCAACTTATGCTTATTTGAAAACAGCGTGGACGAATTGATGATTATGAAAATTTTCGAGAAGATATGTAAACAGAAAATTTTTTACCAAGGAAAATTTGGTGAAAAAACATTTCTCTTAGATTTAAAGAAAAATATGTCATCAATATAGTTTGAGAGTGTAGATGTAGATTTCGAATATGTATTTGCTATTAATGAAATAGTTATTTAATCAACTAGTTCATTAATTACAGCGATCGAAATCTAAATATTTCAACGTTAATGTTAATGTTTGAGACCATTAATCGCTGAATTAATAAACGAGTTGATTACAAGATTTTTCCGTCGACCTCATCAGGAATTGAATATAAATTCTGGATCGAAACCAATTTTTATTTTGCATGATATACAAATTTGACGTAATACAAATTTTTATGTTTATTTCGATATATTAATATTTATGCTTCCTATAAAACAATTCGAAAAATTCATAGAGGGAATATTGGACATGTTGTGACATTCTGAATAGTTTACATTTGTTTCATTTCCTATAATGTCCGATAAGGAACGTGTGGATGAAGTGGAGGTTGAAGCATTATTTACTTTGGAACTATTATGACAAAAAATTTTTTCTGCACTTTCTATTTTATTCTGAATGGTGTTTTCAATATACCCTTCTGCAACAGAAATTGATTTCCAACCACCAAGTCTTTTGATGGCTGAAAAATCTGCACCACTGTCAGAAAGAATAGACGCAGAAGAACGCCGAAAACAGTGACCTGTATACAAATGTGCTTGCTCTAATTCAAGAAAGTTTGCAATCATTGACGGTAATTTAGAAAATGTATTAATTCCAACTAGTTGTGTTGAGGATTTATAATTCTTATAAAAAACGAAAAATCTTTCGTGTGAGCTGGCCTCAAGGATATATATCTCTTTATTATGTCTGAAAGTGTATGCTCATCATTATACACCACAGTGAATATCCTGTTCGAATGTGTTTTCGATGAATTCACTGTCACCAAAAATTTCGATCCCATATCTTGTACATCCTTTCTCTGCAACCTTAACAATTCATCTTTTCTCAATGCACCCGCTACTCCGAATATCAAAGCGACCTACAAATCAAACAATGATAGTTATTTCACTATTACGAGATAATGAGAATAAGTTGGAATAACGATTCAATTGAGTTTTATTTTTACCTTCGACATCAAGAAAACACTATCAGGAGCATTCGCTATGAACTCTCTCACATGTTCTTTTTCGAGAACTTTTGATTTTTTTGGGATATATCCCTCTCTTTTCCGTTCAATAAACATCACCAGTTTGTGGTATCTTCTTATATCAGTATTGTCTTTCACATTTAGTGTTGATTTCAGCATCGAATATTTTGGCCATAAACTTGCTAGATGCCTCTTTTCTGCAATACCCGTAAAGTATGCCAACAAAACCGTTTCCGTAAAGTTCCGAACCTTCTTGTCCTTGCACCAAGATCTGAATTCAGCATAGGTTTTCTCATATAAATGGCGGCTCTTTTCAGGAAGCAGACTCAAAGTTGCTTCTTCAGCAGTTTTTGTCACATCTGGCGGTGTCAAAGGGATATTTTCTTCGTTATTTATTATGTAGTAGCGTAACGGATAAAATCAGATTCTGATCGAAAGCGAATAAATAAATTTGACAGCTCGATCGTGCTCCGACATAGATGCATCTATGCTCCGACTGAATATTTTATAATCGGTTGCCATGATAATCATGCATTAATACAAGAAATCATGCATTAATAGGGGTCATTAATGGATGATTTCGAGTGCGTTAAAATGAGCTTTTATTCTATGGTCGACGGAGAAATTCGCTACTCCACTTTGAAATTGCAACTTTCAGAGATCCTCAATTTCAGATGTCCCAATTAAGGGACTAGCGTGGGTGAAATTTTTTTTTCAATTGGACTGCATCCTTCGGTTTTCGAATATCTTAAAGAATCTAATAATAATAATAATAATTGGGAGTAATTATTTTATATTCAGGAAAGCATACTACGAAAATTAAATTTCACGCGAATACCAATCCAGAAATTAACTCTTCACCGAAACGCATTGTTACGGCGGACCAGCCAATCATCCGCCAGAGTGGCCTCTCCAATAAATTCAAACGACAATTGTCGATAAAAACGACAACACATACTTCGCCCGCGGGCGTCCGCTACATCCGTGTCGGTGGCGTGTTCGCATTGTCGCGACTAGAACGCCCGAATAAAATATTCATTTTCCATAACGCGATAAATTATTTGCACGCGAACGTCCCGGCCGAAATTAATTCGCCACGTGTAAATGACAAAACACAAAATAGAGCGAATAAAGCGCGTCATCGGATCGGGCCCCGCCCGAAATAAACCGCCCGACCGCGATTTTGCGGTTTCACGCGGTGCGGTTAGGAAAAAAAACACTATCTTCATAATGGTGGTGGTGAAAATTACCGAATTCAGAAATGAGAATTAAAAATTATACTAGATAAACTAATAAGCAAGCCAACAAAACAATTCATGTATCCCAGATACCAACGAATCCATCATTTGCGGTCGGGGAGCCGATAAAACAGTTTATGATCTGAAGATATTTGAGACAGTTGCTCTTGGAACGGACAGGTGGCGTGATTTGGGAAATTTTCTCAGGTTCACGTTGCCTTATGTTTGAAGGTTTTTGTTTCCCACATCGAATTTATCATTTTGCTAATCGTACTGATGCGATCTGATATGGATCGAAACCGGTCTACTGCTCATTAGTTTATCTATTATAATTTTCCATTACTGAATTCGATAGTTTCAGATAAAAAGCCGTATATCCATCTTCTTGGTGGTGAAAATTGTTGGTGAGAAAGATACACCTCTCTCCGACATAAAACATCGGCGAAACACCCTCGGCGATCCGAATAACGTTCGAACGGACGACGACAGTTCGAAATTCGCGCGAAACGGCGTACAGTTTTCCAAACACCCCCACATTAATCAACTTTCCGAAACCCTCGGCACGTGAATGTATGCATGTCCCGTTCGGACAGAAGTAGATGCGTCCTCCACGCCCCCTCCGGCCGCCCCGCGTTAATCCGGCAGAACACGGGAACGGTCCGGTCTAGTACCCGCGAGGGAAAAATTCGCCACATATTTTACACGGTTGTTACCCGGCTAATATTAGAGCCACTCGAATTAAAAGCGCGCCCCTAAATCATCCGACTTTTCACGTGCACTGCGCCTCGATGAATTGAAATTTTACAACCGTCCTGACGACAGAAGCGCGCGCCTCGGTTATTCCGCAGAAGAATAAGTATAGTTCATTTAAGAATTATTGACATCGAAGTAGGCCTTGAACATCTAGTCGAGGTTTTATTTCTGGGTACAAAAAGTAACTGTTCAATTTCATCATAGAAATAAAACATCAAACATAAATATAACCTAGAAAAGTGTTCACTATACGAATTATCGAATAATTGAGCCGGAATATTCCGACTGCAGTTTAAACATGGGAATTCAGGTTCGAAAGCGCAAAAATATCGTGGAATGCTTTCATATGAAATTATCTGAACTTCCAAGCAAGTCGTTGAGTTGAGATATCGTTCATATAAAAGTCAACCATGGAAAATTGAAGATCATTAAAATAAAAATTTATTTTTACTCAAGACCATGCAATCTTTATTGGTATTGGAAATGTTGCAAAATTCCAACCATATAAGAGTACCATTTTATGTCAGGATTCAAGAAGGATAATTAGTGGAATTCTAGCAGGTAGCTGAAGTGGTGCAACAAACAGAAAAAAATTTTTGATACATAAGCACAGGGCCAAGTGAATGGATTGGAAAAAACGATATATATATTAAGAAATAAGAGAGAAACAAAAATTAAGAATCTATGTAGTACATGAGGAATTTTGACATGAAATTTGTACTGTAACTATCAATACATGAACCAATTTGTGAATTATTTAGTGCTCGATGTTGAATACTTTAAGAAAGTCAATTTTTATTTTCATTTATTAAAACTGTCCGTGAATTATTGAAAATATTATAATTGATGAGCAGTTTTACAATTATTCAGTATACTTTCGAATTGTGAACAATATAGCATGTGTTCAATGTCAGTATTAGCAGAAGGAATGTGAACAGGGTATCATACAGTATAAGTGTAATGAATAAACTAAAAATATCTACGAATGATACAAGAGCATAGATAAAAATCTCATTGAAAACTTTGTTTCCATGTATAAGTTTAGTGATTTGGATGTGTTCATTTCATAAGCTGAAAATTTAAGAGACATTGATCAATCAGAATACACTTTGAGTAGGTGAATAACAGTTTACCTGAAACACTAGCGAAACTCGATTGATGCTAGCGGAAATATAATATGCCGAATCTTTGAAAAACTCGAAGTAACACTGGCAAACTGCATGGCGTTCTCTTGTGGTAGGAAGCGGTGCTAAATGTCCCAATCTCAGAGGAAGAAAATCTTCAAATCCCAAGGGAACAAATTCTCGGCTCCTAGGGGAACAAACTTCTCAAATCTCACGGGAAGAGTTTTCTAATCCTTGGAGAAGAGCTTTCTAATCCCGGGGAAAGAGCTGTGAATTGTTTAAAATTCATTAGAGAAAGTTACAGGTTCCCAAGCATTCCTTCAGGTCTAAATATGTCATTAAAAGAACCAAAATTCACAGAAAAGATAAATTGTAACCTGAAGGAAGCTTTGAAATAATAAAAATACAACTATTAGGCAAAGAAAATGCAAAATATAAGATAGATACTTGAGGTAAGCCATGGATCTAACCTAGAAAAAAACGTGCACAAGAATATCTACGGTCTCTGTGAATTATTCCAGAAACTATCTTAGTGGACAATAGGGAAGACTTACCGTGAGAGAATTTCACATCGAGACAAATTTGGATGTATATTTAACAGTTAAACATCCAACGATTGAAAGTAACAGTTCCACCGTTCACTTCAATGCAAAATCGATATCATCCAATCAATTTCAGATCTCAAAATGTACGCAAAGGTACAGATTCGGACTGTGTGCAACGACTTGTGCTGTAGGACACAGCGGTTCAAAGACAGTGGCGCCTCAAAGAGAGGGCTGAAAGGAGGACTGTTAACCTGTTACAACGGAGTATATATTATTGACGGTTCGCTCTTGTGGAATAGCTTTGGGATATCACAGAACAAATTTAACAATGGAAGATGACAATATTCGCTCAAGAATAGTATTACGCCGCCTTCTATTCATAGGCCACGTAATAAAAGTTTTTGTATGAATAAGTGGCGACTCGACGTCGAGGACAATTAGGAAAATAGCCGCAGTGTAAGTCCATTGTGTCCGGTCTTAACACGATTCCGGCCGCATCCGCGGTCTGAATGCCCCATTGAGCGCGCGAGCGTCGGTATCCTCGACAATAGCCCTCCAGTTATCTTCTACTAATAGGAAATCCCTAATTGATATGCAACTAGAAGGCCGTTCTTGCTCGCTTTTTATGTTTTCATCGGTCGCACACACACACATCTCTCCGCCGTTTTTCGGTAATTGACGCGTGTTCATTGTTCCTTTGTTTTTCGGCAACAATCGGCCCGTTTTTCGGTTGACTGATAAGTGGGCATTATTTTGTGGCACTTTATGGGAAAGCGGGCGATTTGTATGCGGCCGGGACGTCGGTGGTATTGAACTCCCGCAGGCGGCAAATGGAACGTACGGTAAGCTTGGGTATGTTTTTCCTACTTCCATACCAAAAAATATTTGTCTGATATATAAGAATTTATTTGAAAATCAGATAAAAAAAGGAATACTCTTGGGGCGAAGTCTAGCATCAGCTTGTCCACTCAACTCTTGACAAAATAAAAAGTAAAATACATGGAAAAAAGAGATATGGGATATGGAGAAAATAAGACACATCAAAAATAGTTTCAAAAGGAAATGAATACGAAATGTATCTAATTGAAATTTTTCACAAAATACCCTGTATTTTATCTTCTCAATCGGTAGAGCTCTTTCTTCTGATTTCAAATATATATACTTCATTTAGGTTATTTTTGCCAGTTTTCGAAAAATATGGATGTTTTCGTCTAAATCTAAGGCAGCTGTAGAACGCCACACGACAAAAAAAATTACAATATGTCGATTGGCAGAAACGGAATCATTCTCTGGCCTCCTAACATTTCTCTTTCAACTTTTATGTTGAAAAACATGGTCTTTACTATCTATCATTCTTCAGGTTAACAATTTCAAATTATTTTCTGAACCACTGAACAATTTTTAAAAGAACGTATTACTGAATACACTAATCATACTTCGATTTTTTTTCATTTTCAACACCCTGTATTTCGAAAATGGTGCATTTTAGAAGGTAACTTAAGAGAAACTTTTTTTCATATTTTTGGACAAGCTATAACATCCTGAAACCCTGCGCATATATTATGAAACACCCTATATGCAAAATTTCGATAAACCACTCATTAATAGTTATTTAATCAACTAGTTTATTAATGACAGCGATTAATGGTCGAAATATTTTAACGCGTAAACGGAGCGAGCGCGTTAATGTTTGAGACCATTAATCGCTGAGTTGATGAACGAGTTGATAACAAGATTTTTCCGTCGACCTCATCAGGAATTGAATATAAATTCTGGATCGAAACCAATTTTTATTTTGCATAATATACAAATTTGACGTAATACAAATTTCTATGTTCATTTCGATATATTAATATTTATGCTTCCTATAGAACAATTCGAAAAATTCATAGAGGGAATATTGGACATGTTGTGACATTCTGAATAGTTTACATTTATTTCATCTATATTAATAAAAGAGGATCTATGGTTTATGTATGTCCAAGCATCACGTTCAAACGACTGAACCAAATTCGATAATTCTTTTTCAGTTGTGTTCATTATTATCACGACAAACTTTACACAACGAAATATTCCCGAAAATCCGTACGGAAAAGAAAAAAAGGCTTTCTTTCTTCCTCCGACCAAGCGAACAGTCATAGATTACTTATATTTCATGAGACACTTATGTGAGTGAAGTTTATCGTGTTTCTAGAAATTGCTCAGAAGTTTATCACTGTGTTTGATATATTATATCGTTGTCTTGTGGGCGAGTTCGTAATGATCGAGACAATGAGCAAACAGAATGAGAGGAAGAATTTATATTATCGATCTCAGGCGAAATACAACAAAATACAGAATGAAATAATGAAATGATCAACTTTGAGCGTTTGGCATTTAGATATTATGATCCCAAAGTCGATTATGCTAGCAATATATTGGTGTCTTTTGGAAATACTGCAATGCACTGAGATATCAAAACGAATCCCTAGGGTTATGTTTTTTGAATGGAAAAATCAAACATATTTGAGGGCGGAGGTATTTTTTTTTCTATATCGAACATCTCACACATTGATAATAACATATACCTACCAACGAATATTAAAATTCTTTCGAGACTCATAAATAAGGCTGAGGATGAGGGTAAGGATAAGGGTTGGGTTAGGTTAAGGTTAGGTTAGGGTTAATAATAAAACAACGTATACTTTAGTCACAGCAACGCGTGACCGGGTCTGCTAGTTTCCTATAATGTCCGATAAGGAACGTGTGGATGAAGTGGAGGTTGAGGCATTATTTACTTTGGAACTATTATGACATAAAATTTTTTCTGCAGTTTCTATTTTATTCTGCAACAGAAGTTGATTTCCAACCACCAAGTCTTTTGATGGCTGAAAAATCTGCACCACTGTCAGAAAGAATAGACGCAGAAGAACGCCGAAAACAGTGACCTGTATACATATGTGGTTGCTCTAATTTAAGAAAGTTTGCAATCATTGACGGTAATTTAGAAAATGTATTAATTCCAACTGGTTGTGTTGAGCATTTATAGTTCTTATAAAAAATGAAAAATCTTTCGTGTGGAGTGTGAGCTGGCCTCAAGGATATATATCTCTTTATTATGTTTGAAAGTGTATGCCCATCATTATCCACCACAGTGAATATCCTGTTCGAATGTGTTTTCGATGAATTCACTGTCACCGAAAATTTCGATCCCATATCTTGTACATCCTTTCTCTGCAAACTTAACGATTCATCTTGTTTCAATGCACCCGCTACTCCGAATATCAAAGCGACCTTCAAATCAAACAATGATAGTTATTTCACTATAACGAGATAATGAGAAATAACGATTCAATTGAGTTTTATTTTTACCTTCGACATCAAGAAAACATTATCAGGAGCATTCGCTATGAACTCTCTCACATGTTCTTTTTCGAGAACTATTGATTTTTTTGGGATATATCCCTTTCTTTTCCGTTTAATAAACATCACCAGTTTGTGGTATCTGCTTATATCAGTATTGTCTTTCACATTTAGTGTTTATTTCAGCATCGAATATTTTGGCCATAAACTTGCTAGATGCCCCTTTTCTGCAATACCCGTAAAGTATGCCAACAAAACCGTTTCCGTAAAGTTCCGAACCTTTTTGTCCTTGCACCAAGTTCTGAATTCAGCATAGGTTTTCTCATATAAATGGCGGCTCTTTTCAGGAAGCAGACTCAAAGTTGCTGCTTCAGCAGTTTTTGTCACATCTGGCGGTGTCAAAGGGATATTTTCTTCGTTATTCATTATGTAGTAGCGTAAGGGATAAAATCAGATTCTGATCGAAGGCGAATAAATAAATTTGACAGCTCGATCGTGCTCCGACATAGATGCATCTATGCTCCGACTGAATATTTTATGTTCGGTTGCCATGAGTCATGTATTAATACAGGAAATCATGCATTTATAGGGGTCATCAATGGATGATTTCGAGTGCGTTAAAATGAGCTTTTATTCTATGGTCGACGGAAAAACAAGTTTTTAATTCTCAATTGGTAAAAGTTTCTGGAAAAGCATTATCATAAAATCTCAAAATTGAATTATTTATTCTGTATATTTTGGTTGAAGAAATAACACACACACGGTACAGTATTTCCGATTGATGAGTTAAAGAAATGGCCATGGACCAATTACTATTTCCATTAATCCCATATCAACTATTCGTCCCATGACCTTTGGAAAAATACCTAAACGAAGAACCATCGCAACATCGACAACCCAACACCAAACGCAATCTCACGCACCAGAATCGCCGTCCTACCACCCACCGGCGACCTCAAAAGTGGATCTCTCTTATCTCGGCCGGCGGCAGTTATCGTACGTTTACCTCCCCGCCCGGCCCCCCGACCGCCCCCTCCCGGACGTAAATTCTCTCGACGGGTCGCCAAGATCCCGCGCTCTTATCTCCGATGTCCATCTCCATTGTGTCGTACCAATAACATGTAGTAAATTGAAAAGATTATAAAATCAATTGCCCGTAGCCCGTACCACGTAGAGGTGGCAGTGTGACAGTCATGCCCCCCGGCGTCAGCGGCAGAGGGATGACGCGCGGAACGGGCGGACCGCGGGGGGGCCGTCAGGTCGACCGCTCTAGGAAGTTGGCCCGATGGAATAAGATTCTACGCCTGAATTCTGCTATTCTCGTTATGCTTCTTCAGCTTCATCTCAGATCAGTCAGATCGCAATAACTTGAAAAACCCCTATACCACACTAGCGGGCCGAGTTATTATTTGCGACCGCGTTGACGTTCCTTAATATGCGCGCAGAACGAGGCACAAACAGATTCTATCAGCGCGTCTGACTTACGGCCCAGGCGGCTGGCGATCCGATACCAAAAACGAAGACCGTATGATTTAGAAGGATCGTATTGCCGTTTCTATGGTGTCGTGGCAGTCATAATTCCGGTTATCTGCCGATTTATGGGACACGCGATCATCGGCTGGAAGAAGAAGAGGCGGCCGCGCGGAGGAAACAAAAAAAGTCGCGGGGAAATTGAAACGGATTTATTTCGGGGCCTGAAACGGTGGTGCCTCCCGTAACGTAATAGCTTTCAGCTCCTGGAACGTTGGTTCTCTTGTTACCGTCCAATTATACGTGTTTCTCGGGGAAAATATCCAGGAGTTGATGGTAATGTTGTCTTGAGGTCGTCTTTCTTAGCTCACGTTGTTTACCCGACCAAGACATGTATAATACTGAAAATGGCGATTTCAACCGAATTCAGGAATGAAAATAATACTAGATAAACTAATAAGCAGGCCAACAAAACAATTCATGTATCCCAGATACCAAATCACGCCACCTGTCCGTTCCAAGAGCAACTGTCTCAAATATCTGTAGATCATAAACTGTCTTATTGGCTCTCGACACAAAATACACATGTATGACGCAGCGTAAACATTACGAGCATTTTATGACAGTTTATGATCTACAGATATTTGAGACAGTTGTTCTTGGAACGGACAGGTGGCGTGATTTGAGAAATTTTCTCAGGTCCACGTTATGTTTTAAGGTTTCTGTTTCTCACATCGAATTTATCATTTTGCTAATCGTACTGATGAGATCTGATATAGATCGAAACCGGTCTACGACTGCAAATGATGGATTCGTTGATATCTGGAATACATGAATTGTTTTGTTGGCTCGCTTATTAGTTTATCTAGTATAATTTTTCAATGTTCATTCCTGAATTCGATAATTTCAGATAAACAGCCGTATATTAGACTTCAACCGAAGATCAAAAATTCCAAAACTCCTCGTTTCCTTTATCGAAATAATATCATCGGTCTCGCCGATGCACGACTTCTCGCCACCCCTAGCCTTCGCTCCTTGACAAATTGTACTGGGCGTACGATTTCATCCTTTAATAATACTAACGTGACTCGTCCGTTTTTCCAGAGTGATGGACGATGGTATAATCGGTGCCCAGATTTTATCTGGACGCTAATTTATATACACACCGATCCTTTTATTCAACGAACTTTGTTTTCTGTCCGCAGGGTGCCGACGAGGACGATGGCGCCTCCGTTACATCGGTAAGTACGCCTCTTTTATTGTTCTTTCAGAAAATTAGGGAATTTCGAGATCTTTTAGTCTCTGCGGAATTTTATTTTTATTTCACATTGAACAGTCTCGAAGAGTTCTTATATTTCGAAATAAAATCACAATATTCTCTACTTGTAACAAAGCGGAGCGTACGTCACTGATAAACGAATTCGTGCAAATTTGAATGCAGCACCACCAGCTTACGTCAGAACCTACGTTGAAACAATCAGGGATTAGTCTCTGGAGATAATTCTCAATTGCCATTGGTCGGCCCAAGCTCAAACACGTCAAAAAGATAGATCTGTGCCGGATTGATGACGTAGTAGGTTTATACAGAGGCGTATCAGATAGAGAGAGATAAACATAACACGTTGGTTAAATAATTAAATGGGCCATTTATTTACAGTTCACTAATGACACTAATACTAATTTATTTACAACACTCAATCATTTATTTTCACGCGCGCTATAAGTCCAATACTGTACTCTCTTAGGGCCGATGTCGACTTATATAGTGGGAGGGAACACTCCAGAAGGCTGTCGAAGCGTCTCGTCGTCTCCTATATATTCTCGAAGAGTCGCGGTTGTTCTATTCGGTTCTAGAAGCTCTGGAGCCGCGACAGGTCCGGCTTAAGTTCGTAACATTAATATTTAAAAAAATATATAAATATATTTTATTTCTTCTATATGAAATTTACCTCACATCTCTACTTTAGGTTTTAATTATTTTTTTTTTTTAATTTAGGAACTTTAAATTATAAATATTCTGATCAGGGATGATCTGCATATATTTGAGGACAAGGTTTATTCAATTATATAAACAATTCTTCAGTTTTATTTCAGTATATAGTCCAAAAGTCTAATAGACTAAAGGGAAAGTTAATAAGATATTATTTAATGAGCGGTAATGTAGGTCATAACTCATATCTTCATCAAGTGAGTTATGACCATTACCGCAAGAATACTATACTTTATCTAAGACTGTAACACTAAATACTAAGATACAAGTTCAGAGAAATAACTTTATTTACAAATCTTAATAGTTACCTATAACAATGCATTATTTATGTTGATTGTGCTTCTTAGCATGGAGTAGAAAGTTCATAGAGGCGATGCTTCATATTAAGTGTTAAGTTCACTAAAATATGCCAAAAGAACAATTTCTGTAAACGATGACTTAATATTCTTACTGCTACACCAATCTTGAAAATTGTTGTATACATCTTTATATTTGTTTTGGGATTTTTCGGGCAATAAATTCCGTATGGTAACATTGGCTGATTGTCTTATTTCTGAAGGTGTACATAATAATTCATTTTCACTATCTAAATTAATCTTTTCCAGCAAAACATTCACAATAATAATTAGGTATCAACTTAATTTGAGAAAACGTAAAAGTGACCTCCCCTCAATACCAATAATGGACTGTTCCCTTTCGGCCAATCGGCTTGTTCAGAAGCACAGAGACAGGGAGTTATAGCAGTGAGCACGGTGTTTGTTCACAGATACTATTAATTGCTCAAAAGTAGTTGAATAATGAATATATAATTCAACTTACTTATACAATATACAAGGTGAGCCCTTGACTGTTAAAATCCATAAGAAATATCATTCACAGAAAAAAAATAACTGTTTCAGTTTTGAAATAATTCATGATTTTTCTCTTCAACAATTCTTGTTATAATTCAGCCTTTTCTAATCTAGATGGAGAAATGCTGATTGTTCGTCGTTAGAAATTCTCGCTTCAGAAAACGGATACGTCAGGTCAATTCGACGGCATTTTTTTCCGCGATTCGGATCTCTCTTTGCTGTTAGCGTATTCAATTAAAATGGCCTAATTGTTTTCCTTATCTTAATGACGGCAGTGTATTCGCTTTAATAAAATCGACCCGAAGACAAATTACCGTAATCAGCATACGTTGCGACGATATTATGGTAATTCCTCGAAATTTACTGCCATTTCGCCTTTGATTTGTATGTCTTCGTTATTATAAGGTGCGTTCATCCTAAGGTTCGCTGAGAGTTATTCTAATTGATATTCTGAGTTATTCGCGTTTGTCTAAAACTCATATATCTTCTCGATCAACAGAATTTGGACCCGAAGAGATGCGTGGAGTGGTACGTGACAGCGTCCAAGGGAGACTGCCAGGAGCTGTTGAAATTGGCCAAGGACGAACCGCGTCTCGTCAACAAAAAGGTAGGAATTTTTTTTCTACTTCTATTCTTTTCTCCATTGTTCTTTCAGGTTAGGATTGATTGTTTTTTTTCATATTTTTTAGGTTAAGATTGATATTAGTTTTTTTTTTTCCTAGATTTCCTAGATTATTCACTGTGTGCAAGACCAATAGGACTAGTTCTCGATTCATATTCTTCTGTTAATAATGATAATAATAATTTTGCCTTCTCCTGATGCCCCCAGAAAAAATATCAGCGATGAACACGCAATTCTGATATTTTTCCGAGAGCTCATCTAATGATTGTTCAATTGCGATTGTTTAGAGTGCTATTCCTGATTTGTTTTTCGCAACTGCCGATAACGGTCAATTATCTCAAGAATAAATAAAGCTGCACGCAACTTTCCTGTCAAAATCGTATCGAAAACGACAATTATGACAGGTACCTAACCATCAGTCAATGGTTAGACATGTTATGTATCTATCAGCCTTCGCCTTGGAACCTAATTTACAATGACAAGATTTATGAAAATGAAACGACCGCTGTAATTGTTGTAATATCCGTTTTACAATCAATGCATTTATGAGCAGATTAAATCATGGATCGATTTGGAAGCTCTGGGACCTAAAGGATATTTGTAGGGATGCGCCAAAGCGTTTTTAGTGTAGAAAGACGGTACATGAAGAAAGCCAACACCATTGTTACTAAATATACAATTTTTCTATCAAACAAATAATAAGATCAATAACTTAATAATGGCTCAAAACATTGCAGAAAAAACGTGAGATAAACTTTATACAAAAAACAAATTTGTTCTTCAAATAAACATTGCACAAAAAAAAACATATACTGCAATACCAAAACAGAATCCTACACCCAAAAAGTATTTGAATATATAGTCCATTTAAGAATTATTGACATCGAAGCAGGCCATGAACGTCCAGCCGAGGCTTTATTTCTGGTTACTAAAAAGTAACTAAATTTCATCATAGAAATGGAACATAAATAATAACCTAGAAAAGTGTTGAGTATACGAATTATCGAATAATTAAGCCGGAATATTTCGATTGCAGTTCAAACATGGGAATTCAGGTTCAAAAGCGCAAAAATATCGTGGAATGCTTTAATATGAAATTATCTGAACTTATCGTTCATATAAAAGTCAACCATGGAAAATTGAAGATCATTCAAATAAATATTTATTTTCACTCAGGACCATGCAATATTTATTGGTATTGGAAATCTTGCAAAATTCTAACCATATAACTATAAGAGGACCATTTTATGTGAGGATTTAAGAAGGATAATTAATGGAATTCTAGCAGGTAGCTAGTGGTGCAACAGAAAAAAATTTTTGGATACTTCGCAAGCACAGGGCCAAAAGAATGGATTGGAATGAACGTTATAATGTATTAAGAAATAAGAGAGAAACAAAAATTAAGAATCTATGTAGTACATGAAGAATTTTGACATGAACTTTGTACCGAACTATCAATATATGAACCAATTTGTGAATTATTTATTGCTCGGTGTTGAATACTTTAAGAAAGTCAATTTTTATTTTCATTCATTAAAACTGTCCATGAATTATTGAAAATATTATAATCGATGAGCAATTTTACAATTATTCAGTATACTTTTGAATTGGGAACAATATAGCATGGGTATTAGGAGAGGGAATGTGAACAGGGTACCATACAGTATAAGTATAATAAATAAACTTAAAATATCTATGAATGATACAAGAGCAAAGATAAAAATATCATTGAAAACTTTGTTTCCACGTATAAGTGTAGTGATTTGGATGTGTTTATTGAATAAGCTGACATAATCCTATATTGATGGGCATCCTTTTGCAGGGAAGCTTTCAATTTTTCAATAACCCATTTATGAAATAATTCACCATTCATAGTTATCCTTATCATTAATACCACTGTCAAGAATCGGATCACATCCAGGTAAAAATCCATCAATTGTTCCAGCATTCAAAATAGTGCACCTTCTGCTCTTACCCTTGAATATACTCAGCATACCTTTTGGATTCTTTTCTAGTGTCCACTGACGAATTTGAATACCGTTTTCGAATATCCAAATTTCATCTAGATAAATGAATTTTACGTTTTGTTCCATGTATTCTCGGTATTTATCACAATATCGTACTATTTTTATTATATTTTTCTTTTTATTAATAAGAATTTTCCTTCGATCAACTTTTTTGTATTTGTATCCAATTTTTTTTATGATATAATATAATGTTGACTTCGATCAATTGAAATCTAGGTGCTCTTTGGCCAGTTCGAAAAGAATATCTAAACTGATATATTCATTGTTTTTAGTTCAAGCAAAAACAAAGTCATTCAATGTCTCTTTGAAGGAATAATCGTATCGCACAGGTTTTCTTCCACTGCTAATTCCAGGCTATAATAACATGCTAATATTCTACGGACAGGGCTTGGTGAAATCTGAAAATTTAAGAGACATTGATCAATCAGAATACACTTTGAGTCGGTGAATAACAGTTTACCTGAAACACTAGCGGAAATATATGCCAAAACTTTGAAAAACTCGAAGTAACACCGACAAACTGCCTGGCGTTCTCTTGTTAGGCGCGATGTATCCTGGAATCCTGGTCAATTCCAGCCATTTTAATAGCATAAGACAAAAAATACTCAAATTCAGAGCAAATTTTTATTATTACATATTGGATTATTCACCAATATCTTCGATAAAATCATCAAAGCAAGATTTCTATGGGTAATGTTAGTGCTATTCCTATACCAACCTGAATTCAGCAACCCAAAATATAACTGAATAGTCTATTACCAACTTAAATTCGATTTTTCACAGCCAACCCAGATGTCAATAATTCTTAAACGGAGTATATCTATATTAATAAAAGAGGATCTATGGTTCACCTATGTGCGGGCGTCACGTTCAAACGACTGCACCAAATTCGATAATTCTTTTTCATTTGTGTTCATTATTATCAGGACAAGGTTTATACAGCAAAATATTCCCGAAAAAACCCAAGACATTTGTATAGCCAACTACTTACTGTCTCCAATATTGACTTTATTGGAATTATCTATTATACTTCGAGATTAGAATTTTTCTTGAAAAAATCATTACAAATTTCGGCTAACAAATAATAAATGTGCTTAGAATCGACGTGTTGTTGCTTCTACTTCGGGACTTGAATACAAGCTGTTCCCAAATTGAAAGTAGAAACTTTTTCTCTTAAATTTTTTCCTATCTGCTACAGTTTTCGAGAAAAAAATGTGAGTAAGGAAGATTTCGAAAAAATTCAGAAGACCCTGGGTCTATGTATAAATCATCATCATACATTAGGAAAAAATCTTGAATCGCTACCAGATTGTAGTGAATCCACCTCTGGCATATCGCAACTTCTTCATTGCCTTAAGTCCCTGCTCGGGCCAGATATGGATCTTCGGAAACAGGTAAAACGGCCAATTGATACATCTTCGAAATAACGACCCCTGCAACATTCGTACAAATCGTTCCATTTCCCGGTCCGCCCTCCAGCGTCTAGACTCTTGCAGGATATTATGATCTTGGAATCGGATAAAAATTCACCGAGGCGCCTGTATTTTGTGGGTGGGTCACTGATATACCGAATAGCAAGAATGCTGTAAAATAGTTATTTGTGTGAAAATAAAATATTTGTTGCACGATGCATACAGTTTTTTCTACATTTTATAGTATTCCAAAAAAGTTAAACTGTAGACGCAAGGAGTGATATTTTTTTGCACAACAATAGTATATTAATTAAAGAAAGAGTGGTAATGTAGGTCATAACTCACGCAGATGAAGTTTGCACCACGAGCCGCAGGCGAGTGCTGTAATTCATCAAGTGAGTTATGACCATTACCGCAAGTTGAATGTAAAATGAAATGCCAAAAGAACATTCTCTCTAAATGATGACTTAATATTCTTACTGCTACACCAATCTTGAAAATTGTTGTGCACCCTTTATATTTGTTTCGGGATTTTTCGGGCAATAAATTCTGAATGGTAACATTGGCTGCTTCTTTCATTTCTGAAGGTGTACATAACAATTCATCTCCACTATCTGAATTAATCTTTTTCAGCAAAACATTCACAATAATGAATAGATATCAACTTAATTTGAGAAAACGTCAAAATTATTCAAGTGACATTACTCCCCTCAATACCGATTATGGACTGTTCCCTTCAGCCAATGCTTGTTATTATAACTCACGTTGTTTGTTTACATAAACTTACTATTAATTGTTCAAAAGTAGTTGAATAATGAATATATAATTCAATAGGAGTAGATAAACTAAATATTTGTTGCACGATGTATGAAGTTTCTCTATATTTTACAATAGTGGAAAAAAAGTTTAATTTTTGGCAACAGTAGACGCAAAAAGTGATATCTTCTTGCACAACAAATTTATATAATTTCATGATGATATCACCATAATCGATCTCAATCAGTTTGTGGTTATTCTGAGTCGTCTCGTTTTGTTAACATCAGAACTTAACAGATTTCGAACATACCGGTAACCTTATCCTTTGATAGAATCATAGTTGGGGCAAGAACAGATTTCAGATTTACAGCCGTGCAAAAAGACACCTGACGTTTTTATCGGTGAAATCGAACCCTAAAGAGTGCATGAGTCAGGGATAGGCGCCCCGTGCTTATCTGAGTTTATTTTCGACCTCCCCAAGAATTTGAGACTTCGTACAGGATTTTGTATCTGCTCAGATAAAAGGTATGACGTTAATTTGTTTCCGTTTCTTCATGTTACGTACAGCATTCCGTAGATCTGTCGGAGATAAATCTGCTCTGGTAATTTCTTCCATTTACTGCTTTCAGTTCGTCTAACCACAAAAAGTTTTATCTTGTGGGATGTATTTTTGGCATTAGGAAGTTGAGGCGCTTGGAAAGCTTTCGATGAAATGTCCCAAGACTTTCTCAGCGTCCCCTCGTTCGATTGTTAATTACCGACGGACGAGCCATTCATCATACCCGGCGATAATTAAAGTCGCGCCTGTTCTCCTACCGGGCGCCACTGCCTGCCCCGTTAACGGGTTCCCATTAAACTATCCACAATTTGTTATTGTGATAATCGCGCTCCCATAATTAGAACACCGCCGACCATCCATCTTTGCCGGGAGATGAGAGAGGACAGGCAGCCAGACCCGTCGAATTGATCCGCCAAGGGATCGCCGAGGTCATATTTGTCGACCCGGGGGAGGAGGCAATTGATGCACCCCGTTTGCCAAGGCGACGAGGCAAGACAAACAATGTCACATGTTAATTACGTTTGCAGTACGGCGGTGATATCTTTTTGTACGGATCGCTGTTACGTGTGGTGTGTCGTGATGGATCTACGCCGTTGATGGATTCGATCAAGAATTGCTTCGTTGTTGATACATTTGTGGGTCTATTGTGGGCACATCCTCAAATTTTGTGAGAAACTAACTTTGTACTACACAGGGTGCAAGAAATGTGCTTTTGAGATCACAGAAGACATTTTCGGTTCTGACCGACTCAAACATGAAGTACTCCGACATTTTCGAAAACTTGTCCAATTGATCTACCAGTTAATAAAGACCAGAGAAAAGTTATGAATCCCTTCCATCGGACCAGAACGATCACTGATTCTATTTCTGATTTGGGGGGAGGGGTTGACCGCAACCTCGTAAATCACCGATCGCCACTCGTCCGACCGTATACGATTCGGGAAAGGAAGAAGCTACGGCAAATCTGAATATTTATAACCAGTAGTTAGGGCCCAAGGCCCGTACTAAATAGATTTTAATTAGAATCGATAATATATTATCTTAATTACGAGCTTCTCGGGCCCCCAGAACCGTAGGTGGGCGCCACGGTCCCCACCGGCTGATGTATCGCCTTCATTCCGGGCCAAAAACCTTATTTATTCCGCGTGCGGCTGGACAACTGGGCCAAAGGTTCGTGAGGTACCCATAGCCAGCTCGAATTTTTTTTTATTATCCATATGCCAGGATTTGCGAATAATAACCTACAATATTTTTGTTATAACGACACTTCCTGATTTTGCAGAATCTTTTTTACTTCTAATGTATTTCAGTATTTCATTAAATTTTTTTATTCTGATTTAAAATTTCAATTCTTCGATCATACTCATACCTAATGAATTGTTTCGATTTATTCGGGTTTTTCTAAGAAAAAATGGGAAATGCAGCCAGTCGAACATACTCCATTTTGATGCCAATTTATTTTTTTAGTGATATGAAATGACATAAATACTGAAAACTAGACGAATCGCTGAATGTTTTTACATCCACTGAAGAATTTACAGGTTGCCTAAGAATTCGGGTCCAAAAAGTGAATTGAGAAAGAATGAAAATCTCTTATTTTTATGATTTTACAGGTGGTGTTTTGTAGGATAACTTTAACAGTGGACAGAAAATCAAATTTCAAGACAAAAATAAGCAAAGGTCCAAAAACTCTCCACAACCAAGCTACAGTTTGTTCAAGTTCCTAGATTTTTTTTTTAATTGATTTCTAGTGTCCGGGATATTCTGATGAAACTTGAAGGATGAGGCACATTATGGAGTTTACGTGGAATGATAATCAGAATTGTCGTGAAAATAAACAGTTGATCTTAGTTCGTGAAGCTACTCTCCTATTTAAAAAAAAATTTTTTTCTCTAAAAATCTTTTTTTTCTCGTGAAAATATTCAGTTGATATTTTTCGTAAGGCTACTACCTTTTTGGACAGAAAATCAAATTGCAAGACAAAAATACACAAAGGTCCAAAAACTCTCCACAACCAAGCTACAGTTTGTTCAAGTGCCTAGGTTTTTTTTCCTAAATAACTTCTAGTGACCGGGATATTTTGATCAAACTTGAAGGATGAGGCAATTTATGGAGTTTACCTGGAATGATAATCAGAATTGTCGTGAAAATATACAGTTGATATTTTTTGTCAGGATACTCTCCTTTTTAAAAAAAAAATTTTCTCTAAAAATCTTTTTTTTTTTCGTGAAAATATCAGGGTTCGACCAATATATATCGCCGATATTTATCATGATATATCTCGATATATATCGATATTTATAAGAAGTGATATATATCGAGGATATTTATAAATTTACTGAAATGTGCGACGCTGCGTAAAAATTTAATAATCAATCGCGATTTGAGAGTACGCCTATGCTCACGTCATTTTGTGACAAGCTACTAACAGCAATTGCCCCAACAGCATCCTTTATAAGCAATTTTTCAACATTCGGCTTGGTGAAATCAAAATTAAGATTAGAACGTGAAAAAACAGGCAAATTTGTTTTTTGTTCAAATATTTCAACAGAGAGCATGGGTTTGCGTCTACTGCTGAAGTTTGTAATTTGGAATGGATATGGGATGAGGCCACTGCGTCCGCACAAGAAATTCCTATAATTCGGATGACGAACCTTGATTTAATAAATTTATTACCTAATTAACTTCTTTCATTTTCGTCACTTTCTTTGTTTTTGAGAACCTTGGTTAAGTTTTTCAATAAATTTGGTAAATTAACTTTTTAATGCGTTTGATTTATTGATTCTATTAGCGAAAAAACTTGTTTATAGAAATAAATATCAGAAAGTTGATATATATCGATATATATCCGATATTTTGATATTTATATAAATATCATGATATTTTCGAACCCTGGAAAATATACAGGTGATATTTAACGGAAGGCTACTATCTATTTGGACAAAAAAATCAAATTGCAAGACAAAAATAAACAAAGGTCCAAAAACTCTTCACAATCAAGCTACAGTTGGTTCAAGTTCCTAGATTTTTTTTGTTTTTTTCTAAATAATTTCTAGTGACCGGGATATTTTGATCAAACTTGAAGGATGAGGCACTTTATGGAGTTCACGTGGAATGATATTTGAAATTGTCTTGAAAATAAACAGTTGATATTTTTTGTCAGGCTACTATCCATTTTGAAAAAAAATTTTCTCTTAAAACTTTTTTTTCCGTGAAAATATACAGGTGATATTTATCGCAAGGCTTCTATCTATTTGGACAGAAAATCAAATTGCAAGACAAAAATAAACATAGGTCCAGAAACTCTTCACAACCAAGCTACAGTTTGTTCAAGTTCCTAGATTTTTTTTGTTTTTTTTTTCTGAATAATTTCTAGTGACCGGGATATTTTGATCAAACTTGAAGGATGAGGCACTTTATGGAGTTCACGTGGAATGATATTTGAAATTGTCGTGAAAATAAACAGTTGATATTTTTGTCAGGCTACTCTCCTTTTTGAAAAAAATTTTTCTCTCAAAACTTTTTTTTTTCGTGAAAATAATAATATACAGGTGATATTTATCGCAAGGCTACTATCTATTTGGACAGAAAATCAAATTGTAAGACAAAAATAAACATAGGTCCAGAAACTCTTCACAACCAAGCTACAGTTCGTTCAAATTCCTAGATTTTTTTTGTTTTTTTTCTGAAAAATTTCTAGTGACCGGGATATTTTGATCAAACTTGACGGATGAGGCACTTCATGGAGTCTACGTGGAATGATATTTAAAATTTTCATGAAAATATACAATTGATATTTTTGTTCGGTTACACTTCTTTTAAAAAAAGTTTTTCTCTAAAAATCATTTTTTTTTCGTGAAAATATACAGGTGATATTTTTCGTAAGGCTACTATCTTTTTGGACAGAAAATCAAATTTCCAGGCAAAAATGAACAAAGGTCCTGAAAATCTTCACAATCAAGCTACAGTTTGTTCAAGTTCCTAGATTTTTTTTGTTTTTTTCTAAATAATTTTTATTGACTGGGATATTCTGATCAAACTCGAAAGATGAGACACTTCATGGAGTTTATATGGAATAATAATCAAAATTGTCGTAAAAATATACAGTTAAAATTTTTTTGTAAGGCTACTCTCTTTTCAAAAAAAAAATCTTCACAATCAAGCTACAGTTTGTTCAAGTTCCTAGATTTTTTTTGTTTTTTTCTAAATAATTTTTATTGACTGAGATGTTCTGATCAAACTCGAAAGATGAGACACTTCATGGAGTTTATATGGAATAATAATCAAAATTGTCGTAAAAATATACAGTTAAAATTTTTTTGTAAGGCTACTCTCTTTTCAAAAAAAAAATTTCTCTATTTTTATTTTTATACGCCATTTACCAGTTTTCAAAGTATTATTTCATTTTTAGTTTGTTTCAAAACTTTTTTCGTATTTTGCATTTTTTGTACCAGCGACTATCCAATAAATTCATTTTGATTTGAAATTTTTTGAATAATACTGATTCACACCGAAATTTTTTTTTCATCTTTTTTGGCAATGGTCACGAGTAAGACAACAACGCAAGATACAATAAAGTTGAAGAAGAAATTCAAAATCAAAACATGCTATGGAAAATGGTCGGTTGGTTATGATAATGAAGTTTTCGGGTTGAAAAGGCAGAGAAATCTCAAAAAAAAACACTCTCTTCCAATTCTGATTATAATTCCATATAAATCCCAGAAAGTACCCTGTCGTCCAATTTTGACCCCAATATCTCGAAAACTACAAAAATATTTAAGAAAAAACGAAAAAATTCAGATATTTGAACCGAACTTGAGCTCTATTTTTTTAAGACATTTTTGGCTCCAAATTGATCATTCTATCGACTGTTGAAGTTATTCAACAAAAAAGTGGACCACCCTGTATATCTTGTTGTATTTCCCTTTCGCAGATATTTCTTGATATTGATATACCTACTTAATACTGAAGATTAACTTCTTCTTGAAATGTCTATTTGTCTATCAAGCTCACCATGTTTGGTGAAGAATGCTTCAAAGTTTTCAACTTTTAGAGCATAATATGATTCGTGTTAGGTATAGAAATAATAATAATGAAGATTTCGTTAATTCATGAGTGATTTCTCGCCAATGTTTTCACAAGAACTTATAATAATTGAATAAATAAAAATAAATAATTCTGCTACAAACTGAAACTATGACCATCAGAATCACCCGATTTTACTTCTCCTGTTTTTATTTGGGAAAGTATTCGAATTTGTTAAATTCGTTGCGAGATCGGCCGAAATGACTAGCGATTTGACCAGTTGTCGCGTCTCCGCCCGTTCCGTGGATCTTTCCCCGTAGGTGAGTGTTTGTGTGTGTGTGTGTGTGTGTGTAATTCATTAGTGGTATGTTTATTTAACCGAACGCTTTTTGCTCTCCCTCTCGCGGCCGGCTACGTTCTCCTGCGGTCCAATTAAAAAATATAAACGACCGGAACCCGCCGTACCTGCTGGACTCGAATTTCATTCATCTCCCGGCCCGCTATACGATCTCCGGGCCCCGAGAATTAGCGGCCAATACACGAATCTCGAATTCTCATCGAAACTCCTCGGGATGTTGTAATCAACAGAAACGCCGAAAAAAATCTACTTCACGAGAGGAAAATTCAATTTTAGTTTCGATGAAATATAAAGAAAAAAATCGAGTCCTCTCATCCTCTGCAACTCCTCGACCGGTCCTTCGAGCGTGGGCCGTCTCGATTTCGGTCCTTCGACAAATCACGCGGTCATTGCGGCCTTACAATGGGACATTTCGACCGACGGAGGGCCCATTAATCTTCGAAATTACCCACACACACACTTCCTGTTCGACCGATGAATGGACGGATGGACGCCGCGCGGCGAGAAAACAACGCCGTTTTCTGGTCGTTCAACATTCATCGGATCTTTATGGACTGAATAAGAGATACCTGAGACGAAATACATAAGTTGAGTTTGGTCTTTCCTTGGTATCTACCACTCACAGAGTATTGAGTAAATAGTATATTATTTAACGAGAGGAAATGTAGGTCATAACTCACGCAGATGAAATTTGCAGCGCAAGCCGAAGGCGAGTGCTATAATTCATCAATTGAGTTATGACCATTACCGCAAGTAAAATACTATAATTTATCTACGACTATAACAATAGATAGATAAATGATTTATTTCAAATAAACGTTTTTACATACATAGGGTCCATGAAAACATGAGGTGAAATAGTGTCAGTTTTAGAAAAAAAAAATTACGAAAAGCACTGCCGTGAAGTCAGGAGCTTTTGAGCGCTCGTACATCCACCTTGTAGGTAGATTCGCATTTTCCAGTTTCAGAAATCAATTGTAGGAATTTTCGACTGCTGTCGAAAAAATTCTGAAAGTTAGGCGAAACTCCAGACTTCATGTCAGTGCTTCAGCTGACCAATTTTTTTTCGATGATTCGCTAGAATTTTCTACATTATCTATGGTCTTGGTGATGCGATCTGGACAAAATTCCGCACATAGTTTGAATACATTATTCCTCAGCTAGGTGCAAAATGTCATTCCAATCCAATCAGTTGTTTCGAAACAATCAGGAAAAAAATATTTTGAACGGCCATATTTACGGAACCCCTAGTCTAACTTTGCTCATTGATGAACGTGACAGCGATATTCGCGATCCAATCCCACCCTGAAAATTTCAAGTTCCTAGGCCTTTTCGTTCAAAAGTTACAATTTTCTATGGTTTCTATGGTTCTGGTCATGCGATCTGGGCAAAATATTGCTTTAATATATCATTCTCGATTAAAATACCAAATTTCATTCGAATCCGTAGTTTCGAAATTATCGAGAAAACAAAATTTCAAACTACCGTATTTATGGAACCCCTAGTACAATTCTGCTCATTTATAAACGTGAACGCGACATTTCAGATCCACACCTATCCTGAAAATATAAAGTCCCTAGGCCTTTCCGTTCGAAAGTTATGATTTTCTATGGTTTCTAAGGTTCTGGTCATGTGATCTGGAGAAATGTAGCTTGAATATATCATTCTCCATTAGTATACAAAATTTCGTCACGATAGAATCTGTAGTTTTGAAATTATCAAGAAAACTAAATTTCAAACGACCATATTTACGGAACCCCTAGTATAATTTTGCTCATAGATGAACGTGATCACAACATTCGAGATCCACACCTGTCCTGAAAATTTCAAGTCCCTAGGCGTTTCCGTTCGCCCAATAACGAACTTAACCGCGGCATTCGAGATTCGAACCTACCCTGAAAATTTCAAGTTTCTAGGACATTCCGTTCGAGAATTATCGTGTCTGACGGCCGGCCGGACAGACGGACAGACTCGAATTTTTTGACGGATTCGTCATCAGTGAGTCGAACATAGACGATTGAGACCATTTACGGCTCAAAATTCGAAAAATACAGACATCGTGACGAAATGATATAGCCCTCGTGTAAGTAGTACGAGCGCTCAAAAATACAATTATTCAAGATACTCTTTTATGCTATATGGCTCCAGATTTATCAAGAATTTTTTGGTTTTATTTTCGAACTGTCGATAACTATTGATGATCTCAATATTATATGGTAGCCTGTTGAATATTCTGATACACTTGTGGATATTTAATGTCTACTGATCTTGTTTTGTATGTTACATTTGTATTATTCCTAAGAAATTCGCTTTTGTTTCTATATAAGTATGAAAGACATTCATGGAGGTATAAACCATAAAATGTAAGAATGTTTGTCGCTTTGAACTTTCCTCTACAGTCTACATGATTCTGCAAACTTCATATTCAACAGCAATCTAACAGTGCGTTTCTGATTCACAAAGATTGAATGCACAAATGAACTTATGTTTCAGAATATTAAACCATATTTTGATTATCGACTCATGATTGGCATAGTTTAGAGTCTTTTTCACATTTTCTTCGACATAATTGCTCACTACTCTCAGAGCATAGCATACTTGATTGAGTTTTTTTAATATGTATTCGATAAGAGTAGTCCATTTCAAGAATTCATCAATTATTATTCCTAGGAATTTGGTGTCCTGTTTTGTTTTTATATTCTGGTTGTTAATAGTTTTCTCTGGTGGTTTATCTTTTGTATCACTTGCTCGGAATACAATTATAATACAATAAATCTTGAACTGCCTGCTTTACACTAGGAAGAATATTCAGTCTCAAAAAAAGTGCTTTCAATATCATGGATATAATACGAGACAGAAGGAAACCATATGCGTTCCAGCTCATAGCCCTATGTATAGTGGCATGAAATTTTATAATCATTTACCAGATAGGTTAAAAATGTTAAAGTTTTCGAGCTTTAAGAAAGAGATCAAAAAAATTCTTTTAGAAAAGTGCTTTTACACTAGGATGGAATACTTCGAAGCAGTAATGGAGTGAAAGTAGGTGGTTTTATGTTTCTTCGTATTGTTTGAGTTTAAGGATATCTTGTTTATTGTATAATTATCACTGTTTTTTCTCTTTTTCTCTCTGGTTTTCTTTCTTTATTCTCTTGTTAATTCGATAGTTGTCTTTTGAAAATAATTAGATGTTTGACTCTTCCTATACATGTAGAATG
Source organism: Aphidecta obliterata (assembly GCA_963966015.1). Classification (NCBI taxonomy): domain Eukaryota; kingdom Metazoa; phylum Arthropoda; class Insecta; order Coleoptera; family Coccinellidae; genus Aphidecta; species Aphidecta obliterata. Next base: position 32,099,450 of record OZ014428.1, read on the forward strand.
TCTAAAAGGATTCAATAAAATGATTATCAAAAAAATTATTATTATTATTACTAAGATACAAGTACAGAGAAAGAACTTCATCTACAAATCTTAATAGTTTGCTATAACAATGCATTATTTATGTTGATTGTGCTTCTTAGCATGGAGTCCGTAGGGGCGATGCTTTATATTTAGTGCTAAGTTCACTGAAATATGCCAGAAGAACATTCTCTGTAAACGATGACTTAATATTTATACTGTTACACCAATCTTTAAAATTGTTGTATACGCCTTTATATTCGTTTTGGGATTTGTTGGGCAATAAAATCTGTATGGTAACATTAGCTGATTGTCTTGTTTCTGAAGGTGTACATAATAATTCATCTTCACTATCTAAATTCATCTTTTTCAGCCAAACATTCACAATAATAATTGGGTATCAACTTAATTTGAGAAAACGTCAAAATTATTCAAGTAACCTCGCCTCAATACCTACCAACAATAAACTGTTCCCTTTCGGCCAATCGGCTTGTCCAGAAGCACTATGCCAGAGAGTTATAGCAGTGAGTTATTATAACTCACGTTGTTTTTGTACAGATACTTCTGATTGCTCAAAAGTAGTTGAATAATGAATATATAACTCAAGAGGAGTAGATAAAGTTATTTTTATCCTGACTCGCGTTTTTCTGTTTTGCTCTCTTCTTTGTTTTTTTCCACTTTTCTCTTCGTTTTATCTCTGTTATCGCCCATATCGCCGTTTTCAGTCGTGTTTCTTCCGAGAACGTAGTTTTCGAACCTTTTCCCACGATTGAGGCCGCAGCAAGCGCCGGTGGACATTTCGACCGTCCCGTTTCTTCTGGAATCTGGGCAAGATCGCGTATAGAGAGAGACGGAGAGAGACCAAAGACACCCATCGTTCCCGCATTATATACGAGTTACGTGCGCGTTAATGTCCCTGGTAATTTGCGCGGACCACCCGCGATGTGACGGATGCTGAGATCGCGCTTCTTGCTTCCCCTTTCCGCGAGGCTCATCAATTCGCTCGCCAACACCCAAAAAAGGAGTCGCGATCCCGGACAGCAGCGTAGCTCGGTCTTTGGATTGACGACGTCGAAAAAAAATCACTAGATTCTCCTGATATTTCCTCAGTTGAAGGTTGAAGAATAGTATATTATTTAATGATGGGTAATGTAGGTCATAACTCACACAGATGAAGTTTGCAGCACGAGCCGAAGGCGAGTGCTTTATTTCATCAAGTAAATTATTACCGCAAGTTGAAAACTATACTTTATCTACGACTATAACAATAAACGTGTTAAGATACAAGTACAGAGAAAGAACTTTATTTACAAATCTTGATATGTAGTTACCTATAACAATGCATTATTTATGTTGAGTGTGCTTCTTAGCATGGAGTAGAAAGTCCATTGGGGCGATGCTATGTTCACTAAAATATGCCAAAAGAACATTCTCTGTAAAAAATGACTTAATATTCTTAATGCTACACCAATCTTGGAAATTGTTGTACAGGATGCCCTAGTTTGCTCTTTAAACATATGTCGAGAAATGCTTCCTCTCCGAGATACAGGGTGTTGAAGTTATAGAATGAACTTTTACACAGGTTGAAATATTTTTATGAAATTCAGGATATAGGTTTTGAGCATCAATAAGCACTTCTTGCATCAAATAATTTTTTTTTTTTCATTTCATCAGTGGCGTCCGTTCTGCATCGAGACTGAATATTTTTAGACAAAAAAAAAATAATACGCCTCCGGTTTTTCCAACAATAAAATTTCAAATTCAAATTCGGTCTCTCGACTTTTTGAGGTAGAAGCCACCGTTTCCGAGTAAAAAAATTCTACACTTTTTCATGCACGAAGAAATCGCTAAAACTTGATATGGTACATATTAATTATAAGACTATTTTGTAAACGGAACGTGTGATTAAAAAAAATTACGAAAAGCACTGCCGTGAAGTCAGGAGCTTTTGAGCGCTCGTACATCCACCTTGTAGCTAGATTCGCATTTTCCAGTTTTAGAAATCAATTGAAGGAATCTTCGACAGCTGTCAAAAAAATTCTGAAACTTAGGCGAAACTCCAGACTCCATGTCAGTGCTTCAGGTGACCAATTTTTCTTCGATAATTCGCTTGAATTTTCTACGGTATCTATAGTCTTGGTGAAACGATATGGACAAAATTTCGCACGTAGTTCGAATACATTATTCCCCAGCTAGGTGCAAAATTTCATTCTAATCCAATCAGTAGTTTCGAAACTATCAGGAAAAAAATATTTTGAACGGCCATATTTTGCTCATTGATGAACGAGACATTCGCGATCCAAATCTACCCTGAAAAGTTCCTAGGCCTTTCCGTTCAAAAGTTACAATTTTCTATGATTCTGGTTATGCGATCTGGACAAAATATTGCTTTAATATATCATTCTCGATTAAAACACAAAATTTCATCCCGATCGAATCCGTAGCTTCGAAATTATCGAGAAAATAAAATTTCAAATGACCATATTTACGGAACCCCTAGTATAATTTTGCTTATAGATGAATGTCATTACGACATTCGAGATCCACACCTATTCTGAAAATTTCAAGTCCCTAGGCGTTTCCGTTCGGAAGTTACAATTTTCTATGGTTTCTATGGTTCTGGTCATGCGATCTGGACAAAATATCACATGTAGCTTTAACACCTCATTCTTGATTTGAGTGCAAAATTTCATGTCGATCAAATCTATAGTTTTCAAGTATTCAGGGGAACAAAACACTGAAAATTTCAAGTCTCTAGGTTGTTCCGTTCGAGAGTTATCGTGCTTTCGGACGGACGGCCGGACGGACAGACTCGAATTTTTCGACGGATTCGTCATCAGTGAGTCGAACTTAGTCGATTGAGACAATTTTCGGCTCAAAATTCGAAAAATACCGACATCGTGACGAAATGATATAGCCCTCGTGTAAGTAGTACGAGCGCTCAAAAATAAGCGTTAACAGCCATACTCAATTACGAATTTAAAGAAGATGTTCAAATAATGCCTATATTCCAATTTTCATAAAAATATTTCAAGCAGTGTAAAACTTTTTTTTCTATAATTCAACACGCTGTATCTCGGAGAGGAAGCTTTTCGCGACATATGTTTATAGAACGAACTAGGGCTTATTTTTGACGTAGAATATGTGGTTAAAATTTCTTGGTTAAGATCTGGACCACCTGTATACACCTTTATATTTGTTAGGATTTTTCGGGCAGTAAATTCTGTATGGTAACATTGGCTGATTGTCTTATTTCTGGTGGTGTACATAATAATTCATCTTCACTATCTGAATTCATCCTTTTCGGCCAAACATTCAAAATAATAATTAGATATCAACTTAATTCGAGAAAACGTCAAAATTATTCAAGTGACCTCCCCTCAATACTAATAATGGACTGTTTCCTTTCGGCCAATCGGCTTTTTCAGAAGCACAGAGCCAGGGAGTTATAGTAGTGAGTTATTATAACTCACGGTGTTTGTTTACAGATACTAACAATTGCTCAAAAGTAGTTGAATAATGAATATATAGGAGTAGATAAATCAATAGGAGTAGATAAATCAATAGGAGTAGATACAAAATATTATTCACCAAAAAATAGAGCGAAACGGCATAATTCCTCCAAAAAAAGCGTTTCACGTAATACGGAAGCGTATCGGTCGCATTCACGCCAAATGTTTGTTCTTCTCCTTTGTTACAGATGCCCCCATCTCGGTTACAATTTTACGATCGCCAGGAAATATTTGTCCTCATCATTGACGACGACGGGTGTCACGGCGTGTCAGGAGGACGTTGTTTTATGCCTCCTGTCTTGAGTTTCGAGTGGTTTATGGACATAACTCGGTTTTGAGGTTAGGTCCGGGGCGTTATCGTTGCGATCTGGCCGGACCGTGGCGCCTCCGCTGACCAGAATTTTCGGGATTATACGGTCGAGGTCTAGACGGCTGTTGCGACACTGGATTTTGCCGGGACGCAGGGCCGGATCGACCGAAATCTCAAACCTGGCACTGAGGTTCGACGTCATTGAGTCCATATTGAAATGAATTCAGCATCAGCATTGTTATAATTAATTGCAATAATTGGCATACTCTGTTCTATTACCTTCATCAATGATTGTTGCTACGAAGCACACAATTTCGAAGAAAATTCAATTTTTAGGTTACCCCGTTTCCCATTACGAGAAATCAAAAAAATCTGTACTCGCTACAAGAAAAATAGTAACTAACTCTTATACCAAACGCTCTATCATCGAAAACAATAAACCAAGATGGGTGAATATCAAGTAAATCGAAACAACGGAATAAACCAAAAAAAATTCATTTTGTAGAGTAAATACATCGAGTCCCACCCTGTCCCTCTCAGATTCCGACCGGTCGAATGAGCGAAACTTTATCCGATATTTTTCGTGACGTTCGTCATTTGTTATTCCGTTAACTGCGAGAAATTCATACCTTGGTTTTAATTAGCCGTTTTACGTTCATCCCAGAGATATATCTATTATCTTAACAGTTCTGTGATTTAGGGTTGGCGCCAAGCACGTACCCCTCCCTCGTCATCCAGGAAGACATTCCTCGTTGGTGAATAACGCTGGGAATTTCACCAGCACGAATCTGTCGTTTGGTTCGATCGTAGACTGAGACAATTTTTTTTTATTTTCAGTAATCTGAACTTTGTATCCTCAAAAATAATTTTCCTGATCCTGTACTCTTTTTACAATTTGTTGAAAATACTCATTATATTTCATGGAGGATAACTTGAGTATTTTCTACTGTACAGGGCCAGTCAATTAATAATAAATTCCGACCCACTTCTTATAACAGCAAAATAATCTTCGATTCTGCATAAAATTTCAGTATTCATTGAGATTCCCTCGGATTATTATGATTGCAATTTCTCCAAAAATAGGATTTCTGATCCTCCTGAATGGAAATAAAGAAATATAATAGTATATTATTTAACGAGCGGTAATGTAGGTCATAAATCACTCAGATGAAGTTTACATCACGAGCCGAAGACGAGTGCTGTAATTCATCAAGTGAGTTATGACCATTACCTCAAGTTGAATACTATACTTTATCTACGACTATAACAATAAATACTAAGGTACGAGTACAGAGAAAGAACTTTATTTGCAAATCTTAATAGTTACCTATAACAATGCATTATTTCTGTTGTAGTAGAAAGTCCATATGGACGATGCTTTATATTTAGTGCTAAATTAACTAAAATATGCCAAAATAACATTGTCTGTGAACGATCACCTAATATTCTTACTGCTACACCAATCTTGAAAATTGTTGAATACACCTTCATATTTGTTTTGGCATTTTTCGGGCAATAAATTCTGTATGGTAACATTGGCTAATTGTCTTATTTCTGAAGGTGTACATAATAATCCAGCTTCACTATCTGAATTCATCTTTTTCCGCGAAAGATTCACAATAATAATTAGGTATCAACTTAATTTGAGAAAACGTCAAAATTATTCAAGTGACCTCCCCTTAATACAATAATGGACTGTTCCCTTTCGGCCAATTGGCTGATTCATAAGCATAGAGATAGGGAGTTATAGGAGTGAGTTATTATAACTCACGTTGTTTGTTTGCAGATACTATCAATTGCTCAAAAGTAGTTGAATAATGAATATATAATTCAATAGGAGTCAATGAATACTTTTTTTCATGAATTGTTCTAAAAGTGCAATTTTTATTATAATTTCGTTCAGGTGACTGGATCACTAATTTTTGTTCAGCACTGAAATCCTCAAATCGTCCGTTTCCTTGCCTGGCCGACCGAACAAGGAATTTCGCATCTTCAACAATGCTCCTTCTCTGAAAAAGGTACGAAGTTGTGCAATAAACTGGAGTGGAACCGGACATAGCCCATAAATAATAATTCCGAAAAAGAGAGGAAGGGAACCATCAAAACATAAACATATCGATGGCTCTTCAAGAGACCTGAAAGCTCTTAACAAATTGACTGTTTTTGCTTTCTTCGGTAGTCGACCGGTGATATCTCCACTTAGGCCTACTTGACTTTTTACGAGGCGACGTCGACGTCCTCCGGTCTTTGTTTGGTTTAGGGAAAGGTAGATTGAATTTCTTCGTTTTCTTCATATGGTCTTTTCATGTTTTTTGTAAGTTCGAAATTATAACTTGTTCGTTTTGTCGTCAAATCCTGAAACAAATTAGTTGTGCGGCGACAAAACCCATAAATGTTGTTAGGAACTTTCGGTAACCAAATGATTGAGATTAATGGCGAGGAAAATCCACACTCGCCTGAGTCGATCCATTTCCATAAGGTAAAACCACGAAGTTGGACACCCAAAACTGGAATATCTAATTTTTTCAACTTCAAAGTGCAGTAGTGATCGGAAAAAATATTTCTTGGGGAAGGCAGGTATATATTCGGATTCTTTACTATCAAATTATATGAAAAACCTTTTCTTCTTCCCTATATCGAGGAATTAATTTTTTGCCTAATTTCCTATGTCTAAAGAATTTTGTGTGAAAATTTTTTATTCGCCAATTTCTTTGAAATTTTTGGTATGAGCTCATTCAATGGCGCTCTTCATAAATATGGAGTTAGGTTTTCAATAAATCTCATAGTTTCGTCGTAGTATAAATTTCGAATTAGAGATGAAGAGTTTGAAATTTTGGTATGAGCTCATTCGATGGCGCTCTTCAGAAATATGGAGTTAGTTTTTCAATAAATCTCATAGTTTCGTCGTAGTATAAATTTAGAGAAAATGAGTTGTTCAGTTAAAAATATCATAAAATTTTATAGAATCGTTTTCAGAAGGCTGCGACTTTTTTTTTCGGTAGTTAGAAGATTCAGCTATATGGAAAAAAATCCACATGCACCAGGGTATCCCCATTTCCACAGAGAAAAATAACAAAATAGCACATCCAAAAACGGGGATCTCTTAATTTTTCAACTTAAAAGTGCTGTAGTGATCAGACGAAACTTTTCTCGCGAAAAGCAAGTACATTTTCGGATACGGCATCCTCGAATCATGAAGAAAACACATATTTCTCCCCTCTACCGAGGAATAAATTTTTTGTCTAATTTCCTATGTCTGAAGAATTTTGTGTGAAAAATTTTTTATTCGGCAATCTTTTTGAAATTTTTTGGTATAAGCTAATCAGAAATATGGAGTTAGTTTTCCCATAAATCTCATAGTTTTGTTGAAGCCTAAGTTTCAAATCTGAAAAAAAGTTGTTCAGTTAAAAAAATTGTAAAATTTTATAGAATCGTTTTCAGATGGCTGCGACTTTTTTTTCGGTAGTTAGAAGATTCAGCTATATGGAACAAAATCCACATGCACCAGGGTATCCCCATTTCCATAGAGAAAAATCACAAAGTAGCACATCCAAAAATGGGGATCTCTAAATTTTTCAACTTAAAAGTGCTGTAGTGATCAGACGAATCATTTCTCGCAAAAAGCAAGTACATTTTCGGATACGGCATACATACTTCTTTCTTACCGAGGAATACATTTTTTGTCCAATTTCCTATGTCTGAAGGATTTTGTGTGAAAATTTTTTCATTCGCCAATCTTTTTCAAAGTTTTGGTATAAGCTAATTCGATGACGCTGGTCAGAAATATGGAGTTAGTTTTCCCATAAATCTTATAGTTATTCGTTGTAGCATAAGTTTCAAATTTGAAACAATGAGTTGTTTGGCAAAATAAAAATTATGAAAGATAATGGAATCGTTTTCAGAAGGCTGCGACTTCTTTTTTCTGTAGTAAGATGATGCATTCGCAAAAAAATCCACATGCACCAGGGTATCCCCATTTCCACAGAGAAAGATCACGAAGTAGCACATCCAAAAATGGGGAACTCTACATTTTTACACTTAAAAGTACTATAGTGGTCAAAACCAAGTACATATTCGGATTTTGCACCCTTGAATTATCAATATAACTTATATTCCTTCCTCATATAATATAATTTTTTGCCTAATTTTCAATTTCATTCCATTGAGAAAAAGAGGTGTCTAATGCACTTTGACTTGGACCCTCGATCTGTTGAGCCTCCTTTCTTGAACTGGCCGAGATATATCTTTGGCTGGAAATTGATCAGGCCTTGGGTCCTTGGGAATCATATGTACCCAACCTATAAGATGTTTTTGCAAAGTTATTGTTAAGTTATCTTTTGCGTGCTGACATCTGAGTCAGAGTGGACGAACGGCGACACTCGGGATAAATCACCACATCGAGATATACCCCGTATAACGAATTCCCATCCACACAAGAAGACCTCTCACCCCCCAGGGGCCTCCCAGATCACAATGATCGCCGCCGCCGCCGATGGTTTAATAATGCCGACGCAACATACACTTCGGGGGCAGGTATTCGCAAAACAATGTGCGGACCCGCACACACGCGTTCTACATCGGAACCGTCGTCGAACGGGGGCGGGGGACCGACCGGGCGTAGCTTACAGGGCGCTCATTAATTCAGGATTCGGCGTCCGGAGGGCGGCGACGGGCGGCCAGCGGCAATATCGATACCTCTACATGGATCGCTAATGAAACAAGGACCCGCAATCAGCGGTCGGGGCAGTTTCCGTCGGGGTCGAGGGGGCGGCGTCGGCACCGCACACGGGGGGCAGAGGTGCAATAATACCCGCGAGACGTGCGACATCAACAGCGCTGCACGGCGCGCCCATTTGGTATATATGCGCTTATAGAATAGTTATTTGTCATAAGGATCATAAAGACGATCATTATGGTACAAGTCGTGAATGTTATCGGGCGGGGCATAGCCGAGTATGGCATTTATATTAATACATTTTCGAAAAATTGAAAACTGCATTTTTGACATGTCACAATGACAACTATTTTTGAAGGAGTGAGTATATGTGTCGTTTCAAATATTAGTAGGTTAGTGAGCTTTGCTTGGCCATTTCCTTGACAAAGTCAGGTTGTAACGGCAATATTTATTTATCTGCTGTCAAACAATTGTCACGTAGAATTGAATATAATTTGAATAATAATGAGTGATTATGAAACTGATAGTTTTGCCTTCTGATTTGGAAGAAATGGCGCGAAATATCGTGAACTCCCTTTTGCCGGTAAAATCACGGAGTGTATATGAAATAGCGTTTAATCGGTACGAAGAATGGTGTTCTACTAGAGGACCAAGAGTATCACTCATGAAAAAGTATTGTTGGCTTACTTTGAATACTTATCTGAGGAAAGAAAACCATCTTCTCTTTGGTCGTATTCTTCGATGATGAGAAGTATTTTATTAACAAGGAAAAACGTCGATATAAGCAAGTACCTACAGCTGGTTGCATTACTTGAACGTAAATCAGAAGGTTACAGAGCTAAAAAATCCAAAATTTTCACTAAACAAGATGTCACAAAGTTTTTAACGGAAGCATCAGATGATACATATTTATTTCAAAAAGTTGCTATGATAATTGGACTAAGTGGAGCATGCAGAAAGGAGGAACTGACCAATATGCTTGTTGAAAATATGATAGATGAAGGATCAGTTTTTAGAATAATTTCACCGAATACAAAAACACAGGTAATGCGAGAATTTTTTGTAACATCGGGGAATATCCCAGGATTGAATATGGTACAACTTGTCAGACAATATGTGAAAATACGACCTTGCAACATAAACCATCGACGTTTTTTTTGTCACTTATAAGAATGACAAATGCACGAAACAACCCGTTGGAATTCACACCTTTGGTAAAATGCCAAAAGTTATTGCCACTTTTTGAATTTACCTCACCCTGAAGATTATACCGGACATTGTTTTCGGCGATCATCTGCTTCATTTTTGGCCGATTCAGGAGCTGATCTGTGTACCGTGAAACGCCATGGCGGATGGAAAAGCATTACTGTTGCTGAAGGTTACATCGAAAATTCGAAAGAGCAAAAGAAAAAAATATCAGAAGCAATTTTTGGTGCCAACAACCAAACAGAATTACAGTTTCACCAAAAAGCATCAACTACTGAAACTCTAGAATCCATTGGAATTAAGATTGCAAATTGTAGTAATTGCTCATTTACCATTTATGTGAGCAATTCTTGAATTTGATACCCCTAGACTCTGACATTTTGATAACAGGCTGAGGCCATGTACTCCAAAGTCAAGCGTAGATCTACTCTCTACTCTAAGATGAACCCTCTAGGTCCAACCGACATCGTTGGATGTCTAGAGGTTAGCGTCCTTAACATCATAACCTGAAACTCGAATGTAACAGGCATGCCATTTTTGTTTGTAAATACTACCACATGTGAATGGTGCGATATTGATTATTGTGAAATAAACTATTCGTTCACCATCCTGAGTGTTTTTTGAGCGCTCGTACTACTTACACGAGGGCTATATCATTTCGTCACGATGTCTGTATTTTTCGAATTTTGAGCCGAAAATGGTCTCAAACGATTATGTTTGACACACTGATGACGAACCCGTCGGAAAATTTGAGTCTGTCCGTCCGGCCGTATACACGATAACTCTCGAACGGAACGTCCTAGATTTTTGAAATTTTCAGAGTAGGTTCGAATCTCGAATGCCGAGGTTAAGTTCGTTTTTGGGCGCAATCCGCCTTAGGGTTCCGTAAATATGGACGCTCGAAATTTTGTTTTCCTGATTACTTTAAAACTACAGATTCGATCGAGATGAAATTTTGCTCTCTAATGGAAAATGAGGTGTTCAAGCTACATGCAAAATTTCGTTCAGCTCGCATCACCAGAACCATAGAAACCATAGAAAATTGTAACTTTTGAACGGAAACGCCTAGGGACTTGAAATTTTCAGGATAGGTGTAGATCTGAAATTTGGCGTTCACGTTTATCAATGAGCAGAATTATACTAGGGATTCCGTAAATACGGTCGTTTGAAATTTTGTTTCCTCGATAATTTCGAAACTACGGATTCGATCGAAATTTTGTATATTGTCCAGATCGCATCACCAAGACCATAGATACCGTAGAAAATTCTAGCGAATTATCGAGAAAAAAATTGGTCACCTAAAGCACTGACTTGAAGTCTGGATTATCGCCTTAGTTTGAAAATTTGTTCGACAGCTGTCAAAAATTTCCTCAATTGGTTTCCAAAACTGGAATATGCGAATCTACCTACAAGGTGCATGTACGAGCGCTCAAAAGCTCCTGCCTTCACGGCAGTGCTTTTCGTAATTTTTTTACTATAAACTTACATTTATAATAAATAGTTTTGTACACAGTTATGCATTTTGAATAAACTTTTTTGATCACACCATCGCATGTTTTTATATAGAATTTCATTATGGTACTTAGTACCATAATGAATTCATTATGGTACCTTCATCAAAGTTGATTGACATAACGTTGTCATTATGTCATGCCATCAGATAAATATAATAATGAATAGCGGAATCTTGAATTTTGACACATGCAAAATTTTGGCTTGGGTCGTATTGGAATGTTTAAAAGTGTATTTAAATTCTTCGGTTTTTTTTTATGCAGCTGATTCAATTCGATAGTTCGAACCAACGAAAAGTTGAGATCACGGTGTCGCCGAGGAGCGTCGGTCACGGGTCCCGCGACACTCCGCGCTTCGCCCCCTCGCGCCCCGTGTGTCCCGGTGCAGATGGTGCAGCGGCGTCGTGTTCTGCATAAGTGCATCCTTGTAGGCTGTCACGGGCGACCCCGCCGGCCCCTAAGTGCATTTACGTGTCGGCCCGGTCCCGAACCCGCTGAAAAAGGGCCCCGTTCCGACGAAATACGACAAGGAGAGGCCGGGAATCGATCACCTTGTCCGTTTAGCCGAGAGAGTCGCAGGCGTTTTGTCATATAGTATATATGTGCGTTCGCGCCAGTCGTCAATTTGTTCCACTCTTGTATCTTACGAGTGGATTTTAGTGTTTCGCAGCTGATTTACCGGATGTTGAAATTTCTCCCGTTCGCCCGGCCGTATTTCAAGCCGGGAAAACGTTCGCTTTCGTCCGAGCCCTCTCCTTGGGTTTGAATAACTCACTCAGACGTCGCGGGGACATGAAGCTGTAGATCCTCCGGGTTTCTACGATGTTGATGTTTGGAGCTGTTCAGCGAAGTATACCTAGACATCGTTTGCTTGGGATGAGGAACGTATACTGTGTTGGATAAAACATAAAGTGTCTATTTAAGCCCAAATGTTCAAATTCTTTGATGCCTCAGCAAACTGCAGCAAGAGTCTTCGATTCACTCCAATAGTATAGTGATGAGCGTGGAGGATTACGGAGAATCTTCGCAGTTCTTTTTTTCACTAAAAATTTCGAATTTGTTCTCACAATTTGCATCCATAAGTATTTATAGCATAATTCCGCTTTATCATACGGCCCTGACTTTCCCACCCTCTCTCTTTTCCATATCTCACGATCCCTGTGCATCCATCTTAATTCCTCTTTAAGTCATGACTTCAAGTCAATATAGCAAAAATCTTTTATAAAAATTTTTCACCGGGGCCGAATATTACGAAATCAAAGTTACCCGATAATCTGAGAAATTCTAAGCCCAGACCTGGTTCGGATTGATATCTATATGTGTAGAATTATCAGCTGTCCGATTTCAGTATACGGGAAATCACCTATGAAGCATATGATTTTTGTCAGTTTCGGATCTGAACCCCTGTTATTTCTTTTTTTGGGGTCATTTGAAAACATTAGTGTTCAGTTTAGTACGGTGAGGTGAATAGTGCGAAAAAACTGAGCATTGAAAATGCTTGTGACATTAGTCCGTGACTAAACTGATGTGATAGTTGCTGTATGTAAAACGAATGTTACAAGCAGCAACTATCACATCATTACGTTGGGCAAGTTTTTATGCACATCAAACCGATGGTTACCATTTCGAATAATTTCTGTTAACAATTTTGTCGGTGAGTTTGTGAACTTCCTAATTTTTTTTATGGGTAGGATCTTTTCAATCAGTAATTTTTCCTATCCCTAGTTCGAACTTTAAGAATTATACCGTTCAGGAAAAACCTCCTTATGAAAGTTGAGAGGGACTATACGAATTTGCGATAGAATCCATTTATTTACTTGCTGGAATACATATGGCATCGTGATTGATGGCAGAATTTCTAAGAGAGAGATAACATGATCCAGATTGGTCTCAAGATTTTTTGCACTATTTTTAGATTGAATATTCTATATGATGAACTTCCGGAGAAATGATCTCTTTTGATGAGTTCTAGCACCTGTCAAAGAAAAAGCCTCACTTCAAAACACCCTGTACAGTCATAATATGACGAGCAATTTTTTTTCTGAAACTTACATCGCTATTCGACATTTTTCGATAAATTTCATTGCACAAATACGACAAAACGAAAATCCCCTTGAACCGAGAAACAACCTATAAACATCGTTCGTCGAATGGGAGAATCCAAAAATAACCCTTTACTTCCCACAAGAGCTCCTTTATGACAAACGCCATTAGTGGCTTCTCTTTGACACCACTCAGTCAAATAAATAATTCCCGCTCGTAAATTTCTCGTTGGAGGAATCTTTTCACCCCCTTAATTGTCTAGTTGTTTCCAGATGTCCCCCCGGATCAAAGTGGCGTAAAGAGGAGATAATTCAGCGAGGAAAGGGAGAGCTGAATTATTTAGCGGGTCATAATCGTAAAGTGAAATCACACAGTCGCGTCATTAAGCGTAAATCTGGAACGCATAAAGTGACACAGGGAGAGAGGCCCGGCTGACGGGCGGGAATTCCGGGAATTTTTTCACGACGCGGACGTTTCGGGAATCTACGGCTGTGGAGATTGGCTTTCCCAAGAAAAGTAAAACCGGTACATATATAGGGTGTTTTCGGTCAATAAACCTTTGAAGATGACGAAATCAACTTTTTGTTAAAAAAGACATATCGATATATAGGGTGTCCCAAGATCGAGTGCCTACTGAACGTTTTTTGAGGACCGGACCTATTTGAAATCTGAAAATAAGGATTATGATATTGTTCGACTCTATCTACTGAGCTAAAATATTCTTGAAGCCTGAACACTTTCAGTTATACAGGGAGTGGAAATGAATTTCTGGAATTTTTTTTTGCATGCTTTCGATTCTTATATGATCGATTATTCAATTCTAGATATATTTCTATTTGAATCGTCGCACTAATCGAAATAGTTTCCAAAATATCGAAAAAAAAACTGAAAAGAAAGGGAGATATGCGTAGTAAGTATTATTAGTAATTCGTTATTCCTATTCTCAGTATTTCAAGCATAAACTGTTTTCTCCTCAACTTTGAAAAACTCGTCACAGGGTGTTTCAAATATTTCGTCAAAAAAAGTAATCAGAATTTTCCCATAACTTTTGTTTTTTGAATTAGAACCCTATTTTTCATGATTGCGTTGGATTCTGCGAAGAAAAACAATGTTAGTGTTCAAGTTGTTTATGATTCTTAATTAAATAATTCCTGAGTTATTAAGGATTTTCTGAATTCATGTCGTACAAATTAATGTTAGTGTTCAAGTAGTTTATGATTCTGAATTAAATAATTCCAGAGTTGTCAAGGATTTTCTGAATTCATGTCGTACGCAGAGACAAATTCATAAAATCTGTTTTATAATAATAATTTGTGTTCATAGAAGATAAATTATCCCAATAATTCCCTCTGAACACAGATTATCACAGATTATTGTTATAAAACAGATTTTATGAATTTGTCTCTGCGTACGACATGAATTCAGAAAATCCTTGACAACTCTGGAATTATTTAATTCAGAATCATAAACTACTTGAACACTAACATTAATTTTCTTCGTAGAATCCAACGCAATCATAAAGAAAATAGGGTTCTAATTTAAAAAACAAAAGTTGTTGGAAAATTCTGATTACAATTTTTGACAAAATATTTGAAACACCCTGTGACGAGTTTTCCAAAATTAAGGAGATGCACAATTTTCCGCAATTTTTCTACTTTGAAAATCTAAAAACAGTTTAGGCTTGAAATATTGAGAATAGGAATAACGAACATAATACTGACTACGCATATTTCATTTTTTTTTTCAGTTTTTTTTTCTATATTTTGAAAACTATTTCGATGGATGCAACGATTCGAATAGAAATACATATATTCAAAATTGAATAATCGATCATATAAGAGAAGAAAACATGCAAAAAAAAAATTTGCGAGAAATTTATCTTCACTCCCTGTATAACTGAAAGTGTTCAGACTTCAAGAGTATGAATTTATCAGTAGATAAAGTCGAACAATATCATAATCAAAATTTGCAAATTTCAAATAGGTTCTCAAGAAACGTCTAGTATGCACTCGAACTTGGGACATCCAGTATAGGATAGCTCGATGAAATCTCGGCTGGGGGTTTTTAGATTGGATCGTTGGTTTAGAGTTTAGATATATTAGATTTAGTTTCTTTTGATATTTGGGGTTGGTTTCTTAGAACAAGATTGTTGATTATATAATTTTGTAATATATTTCTTTTGATTGTTCATCTTAGAACCCTCCTTGACGTAGAGGTCTCGGGCAAAATCGAATATATAATTAAAACAAAATCCTTTGAATATTGTTAGTGGATTTCGGAAATTTAAAAATTTAATATTATTATCTTGAACGAACCATAACAGTAAATATAGAAAAGGCTTGATTTTACTTTGGCCCTGAATTAAAATTCGTTTCGAAACCAAACAATCCCAAATCAACACCGCTGTCATCGCGCACCGTACCCCGAACAATCAACGGAACGTTCGGATATCGAATATCCCCAACCGAGAGAACCATAAACAAAAGTCTGGCAAAAATCCGCGCGTTGTTTTATGGGCTCACGCCCACGCGGTTATTTCAATAAACAGTCGAATTTATCGGCCGAATTCTGAATTGCAAATTCGTCAAACGTTTCTCTGTTTCGGCCCGTCCGGTCCGTAAATTATCGACAGGAACGTAACGGCGGTTATAATGAGGTATATAATACTGTGTGTGTGTGTGTCGGTTGTCCGCGCTGTATTTTGCGCCAGAGCAGGCGTTCCGCACACGTCCCGGAAAAATTTATCGCCGCAGTTATGAATAATGAGTTATGCGGCGTTTCTGAGAGTGCTGAGATCACTTCTGCCTGAAAATCTGATGAAATTGAAAATTTTTTTCTACTCCTATTGAATTATATATTCTTTTGAGCAATTAATAGTATCTGTGAACAAACACCGTGCTCACTACTATAATTCCCTGTCGCTGTGCTTCTGAACAAGCCGATTAGCCGAAAGGGAGCAGTCCGTTATTGGTATTGAGGGGAGGTCACTTGAAGTTGATAACTAATTATTGTTGTGAATGTTTTGCTGGAAATGATGAATTCAGATAGTGAAGATGAATTATTATGTACACCTTCAGAAATAAGACAATCAGCCAATGTTACCATACAGAATTTATTGCCCGAAAAATCCCAAAACAAATATAAAGGTGAATACAACAAATTTCAAGATTGGTGTAGCAGTGAGAATATTGTCGTTGTTTACAGAGAATGTTCTTTTGGCATATTTCACTGAACCTAGCACTTAATATGAAGCATCGCCCCTATGGACTTTCTACTCCATGCTAAGAAGCACAATCAACACAAATAATGCATTGTTATAGGTAACTATTAAGACTTATAAATAAAGTTCTTTCTCTGTCATTGTATCTTAGTATTTATTGTTATGGTTGTAGATAATTAAGATAATAATAATAACAACATTTATTCTCAGAATCATCATCATACAGTTGCAATAATGAAATGAAAACAAGTCATAAAGAAAACTAACAACTAACACAGCAAACTACGTAAAAATAAAAATATTCTGGAAGTACCACTATGTTCTACAATATCCTAAAAATTCTTCAATGGAATATGGTTCACAATTCAATATAAACATAAATAGTGCCTTACGGAATGCATTATAATCGGAAATACCTCTTATGACAATTGGGAGAGAATTATACAATTTTATTCATTTATTGTAACCCATCAAAAATTACATGGGGTGTCAAAACCACTACATGGTTACTTATAGTAGATGATAAATGTTATCAAACAAAACAAAAAATAATATATATACAACGTTACACATTCGGTTTGACAAACAATAAACATCAAGTATATAATCAAGGGCTCTAAAAATTATCTTCAATATATTCCTCTATTCTGTAGTAGGCCTTCTTTAGGATGATAGATTTCAGTTCCCCCTTAAGTTTTCTTCTATCTAATTCCTTCAATTTAGTTGGAAGTTTGTTGTACACTTTTATAGCCAGATAGTTTACGTTCAGCTGTGAAGCTACAATCCGATGATAAGGAATCAAAAAGTTATTCTTATTTCGAGTATTGTATGTGTGGTTGAAGTTGTTTTCCAGTAGTATTTCTTTATTGTCATAGATGTATAAGACACAATTCAATATGAAGATAGATGTTAGGGTAAGAATATTTTCTTTGGGGAATAATTATCTACAACTATGTCTACTACCCACACCACATAGGATTCTCAGGGCTTGCTTCTGTTTTACGAATATCCTTTTACTTTCAGTTGTTTCTTCCCAGGTGAGTATAGCGAAGTTCAGGATACTATGGAAATAGCTGAAGTAAGTAATCTTGGCTGCCTTGGTTCCTACAATTTGCTTTATTCTTCTGATTGCGTATGTGGCTCTCGATAATCTTGGAATTAGTTCGTCAATATGTTTTGCAAACTTCAGGTTGGACTGTATCAAGATCCCCAGAAATTTCATATGCTCATTTGTCGAGGTATCAAAAAGCATATGCTGAGTTTTGTCAGCATTCATCTTCATTCTATTTGAACTGAACCATATTTGAGCTTCTTCCATCGTCTTCTTATCACTTTCTTGTAATTCTTGCTCACTTTTTCCAACATTCAGGAAAGAAGTGTCATCTGCAAAAAGGACAGTTTGATTTGATTCAACATTTCCAGGTTTTACCTATATACAAAGTACTCCGTTCAGTAATCGAAAACTTATGAATCGGAAAAACAGTATTCATGAATTCTCCTAGCCAAGTTATTATTCTTATATTCTTTTAGATAATGTGGAGGTAGCATGATGATCTGAATTTCATATTTAATATGGTTCTTATGACTTGCTTCTGTATAATCAGTAAATGTGAACTACATCCCCATAAAATAATGCCATATGATAACAGTGACAAGGTTTGCGAAATAGATAGTTTTCAGTGTAATAAAATATAGTATTCAACTTGCGGTAATGGTCATAACTCACTTGATGAATGACAGCACCCGCCTCCGGCTCGTGCTGCAAACTTCATCTGCGTGAGTTATGACCTACATCACCGCTCCTCGAATAATATACTATTATTCTCTCTCAAAAAATTTTTTTATTGTCTTTGATACCTGATAATCACATCCTTCGCAATACATGAATTAATCCTAAATCCCTCGACGACCCAATAACGCCAACGACTCCGTCGCCTACGATCCCGGAGACCTGAAGAACCCCCTCGCTAGCCATGCATCTCTTCATATTCATGACCGCCGCCGCCGTCGTCGTAGGTGTAGCCCTTACAAGCGAAGAAGAAGCGAGGAGACATCGATTCCAGCATGTCCTCGCGCTTTTTATGCGTCGTATTTCATGAATCGATAATTAGCGGCGCTATCTGGTCCGTCCATCGACCGTCCGATGCCAATGCAGATAGCGGGCATCGCCGACGTGTGTGGCGCACCGGATTATAATAATCGGAATTAAGTCCGAGGAAGCGGAGACAGCGCAGGCCGCCGCCGCCGCCGCAGCAGCCCGAACGGGATTGGTTTCGAGGAGGAGATGCCGTGACTGCGTTTACTGCCGAAGAATCCGCGGTGAACCATGGTTCATCGAAGTACATATGTACAAAAGTAGATGCGAGGCGTGAAGCCTAACGGGATGGCGCATGTTGGGGCGCAGTTGACGTGACGTGACGCGTTCTCTCCATTTTGATTTAACGACAAACTATATTCGATTTTTCGAGAAAATACAGCAATTTCCTATGTCTTCCCGTCTCAAAAATTTTTTTTGTGTGGAGCTAGTTAGAGAAAGAGATTTTCAGTTTTCGCATTTTATTCTAGTAGGCGGTTTACAGTGAATTGACTTCATAGTTAGATTGTAATAGGCCAAATTAATTTTTTTTTTTGTGATCAAACTTTCTAAAAGACTTGTTCCAAGAAATTTCTCAAGATTTATTGATGATTTCAATAATGCTGATATGAAACGTTGCTGGGATAACTGCCATATAGACAGACTATTATACTTGAATGTTAAATTCCTCAATTTTCGAAAAAAGGACTCTCCACTGAAAGGAGAGATGAAATTTTTATTGTGATGAAGTTCTGAGGTAAGAAATATTTTTTGATTGAATTGCCCACGTGTTTTTTTTAATGGCTCTTTCTGTGTTAGTATTATTTCGGCACTGTTTGTTTTTCGCCTTTTCTGAAAAAAAAACTGTGAAATTCTCCTATCCATCTTTCTTCGAATTTTAATGAAGATAGTTCCTTCAAAAAATGCTCAGTCCTGCAAATTACCAGGAAATTTGCAAATTGTGTATAATATTGATGGTTTATAACGGGTGATTTTTTTGAGGTTAGGATTTTCATGCATTAGTATTTGCTCAGATTTTTTTGAGGTTAGGATTTTCATGCATTAGTATTTGCTCAGTATGCTTTGACATTTCATCATGAATAGACTTACTAACGAGCAACGCTTGCAAATCATTGAATTTTATTTAGAAAAGTTGGCAGAAAATCCGCTTTTTTATCGACAAATTTTGTTCAGCGATGAGGCTCATTTCTGGTTGAATGGCTACGTAAATAAGCAAAATTGCCGCATTTGGAGTGAAGAGCAACCAGAAGCCGTTCAAGAACTGCCCATGCATCCCGAAAAATGCACTGTTTGGTGTGGTTTGTACGCTGGTGGAATCATTGGACCGTATTTTTTCAAAGATGATGTTGGACGCAACGTTACGGTGAATGGCGATCGCTATCGTTCGATGCTAACAAACTTTTTGTTGCCAAAAATGGAAGAACTGAACTTGGTTGACATGTGGTTTCAACAAGATGGCGCTACATGCCACACAGCTCGCGATTCTATGGCCATTTTGAGGGAAAACTTCGGAGAACAATTCATCTCAAGAAATGGACCGGTAAGTTGGCCACCAAGATCATGCGATTTGACGCCTTTAGACTATTTTTTGTGGGGCTACGTCAAGTCTAAAGTCTACAGAAATAAGCCAGTAACTATTCCAGCTTTGGAAGACAACATTTCCGAAGAAATTCGGGCTATTCCGGCCGAAATGCTCGAAAAAGTTGCCCAAAATTGGACTTTCCGAATGGACCACCTAAGACGCAGCCGCGGTCAACATTTAAATGAAATTATCTTCAAAAAGTAAATGTCATGGACCAATCTAACGTTTCAAATAAAGAACCGATGAGATTTTGCAAATTTTATGCGTTTTTTTTTTAAAAAAAGTTCTCAAGCTCTTAAAAAATCACCCGTTATAAGTGAAAGGAAAAAATTATCTTCCTGGATACATTAAAAAAAATCTGAAAACACTGAAGAAAAATCTGGAAACAAAGATGAATAAAAAAATTACGAAAAGCACTGCCGTGAAATCAGAAGCTTTTGAGCGCTCGTACATCCACCTTGTAGGTAGATACGCATTGTCCAGTTTCAGAAATCAATTGAAGGGATTTTCGACAGCTGTGAAGAAAATTCTCAAAGTTAGGCGAAACTCCAGACTTCATGTCAGTGCTTCAGCTGATCAATTCTTTTTCGATAATTCGCTAGAATTTTCTACGGTATCTATGGTCTTGGTGATGCGATTTGGACAAAATTTCGCACGTAGTTTGAATACATCATTCTTCAGCTAGGTGTGAAATTTTATTCCAATTCAACCAGTAGTTTCGAAATGATCAGGAGCAAAATATTTTGAACGGCCATATTTACGGAACCCCTAGTCTAAATTTGCTCATTGATGAACGTGGCCGCGAAATTCGCGATACAAACCTACCCTGAAAATTTCAAGTTTCTAGACTTTCCCTTCGGAAGTTATAATTTTCTATGGTTTCTATGGTTCTGGTCAGGCGATCTGGACAAAATGTTGCTTAAATATATCAATCTCGATTAAAATACAAAATTTTATCTCGATCGAATCTGTAGTTTCGAAATTATCCAGAAAACAAAATTTCAAACGACCGTATTCACGGAACCCCTAGTCTAATTTTGCTCATTGATGAACATGCCCGCGAAATTCGCGATCTGAACCTACCCTGGAAATTTCAAGTCCTCATGCCTTTCCGTTCGAAAGTTATGATTTTCTATGGTTTCTATGGTTCTGGTCATGCGATCTGGAGAAATGTAGCTTGAATATATCATTCTCCATTAGTATACAAAATTTCGTCACGATCGAATCTCTGTAGTTTTGAAATTATCAAGAAAACTAAATTTCAAAGGACCATATTTACCAAATCCTTAGTGTAATTTTGCTCGTAGATAAACGTGATCACGACATTCGAGATCCACACCTACCCTAGAAATTTCAAGTCCCTAGGCGTTTCCGTTCAAAAGTTACAATTTCCTATGGTTTCTATGGTTCGGGTCATACGACTGGACAAAATTTCGTATGTAGCTTGAACACCTCATTCTCTCTAATGAGTGCCAAATTTCATCTGGATAAAATCTGTAGTTTCCAAGTAATCAGGAGAACAAAACTTTGAAGGGCCATATTTACGGAACCCCTAGTGGAATTTGGTCCATTGACGAACTCAACCGAGGCATTTGGGATCTGAACCTACACTGAAAATTTCAAGTTTCTAGATTGTTCTGTTCGAGAGTTATCGTGCTTACGGACGGACGGACAGACTCGAATTTTCCGACGGATTCGTCACGATCGTCAGTGAGTCGAACATAGTCGATTGAGATCATTTTCGGCTCAAAATTCGAAAAATACAGACATCGTGACGAAATGATATAGCCCTCGTGTAAGTAGTACGAGCGCTCAAAAAGTAAGCTTAAATGCGAGATTTAGTTTTTTTTTTTAACAAGAGCTATATTATTACATTAAATTGGATACAATAAAAAAAATCTAAAAACACTGAAGAAAAATCTGGAGATAAAGATTAATCAAAAAATGTAGACTAAAATGCGATATTGAGTTTTTTTGAAGAAGAAGAGCTATATTATAACATTAAATTGGGTTCATTGAAAAAATCTTAAAAACACTGGAAATAAGGATGCTTGAAAAAATGTAGACTGATTGAGTTTTTTTTTAACGAGAGCCATATTATTGCAATAAAAGGGATACAATAAAAAAAATCTAAAAACACTGAAGGAAAATATGAAAATAAAGATGAATCAAAAGAAGTAGACTCAAATGCGAGATTGAGTGTTTTTGAACAAGAGCTCTATTATTACCTATAAGAAACATTATTGAGACACATATTGTAGTTTATTATATTGGATATAATAAACCGTAAATTCAAGTGCAGAGTTTTCATCAACTTTCATAACTTCTCGGTAATTTCAATTTTAATCATGATTAAAATTGAAAATAAAATTGTGATTCAAACCGCTATTGCATTGACATCAATTGATATCAATCCTTTCCACGTGGATTTCCGCTGAAAATTTCACACATCGGCCGAAGCGTCCACCGAATAGATGGTATTGTTTATATAAATATACTTATTAGAGAGACGGTATATGAAAAGGACAAACACTATGGTCAATATCTATCATCTATCAAACAAAGGATCAGATCAACAACTTAATGATGACTTGAAACATTTGCTCTCTTAATAAACATGGCACAAAAAGAACATAAACTGCAATAACAAAACAGATTCCTACATCCAAATAGTATTTGAATATACCAACTAGAAATAGCACAAAAAGAAATAGTATTCTGATTTTCAGTACTAGAAATTTTATGGCGAAGCTTCGGCCGAATCGAACATCTTCGGTGCAACCCCAATAAAAAGTCTCTTGATGTATTTGACGATGGTCAAGAGTTAGCAGATACACCTCATATCCTGGAAGGAGTACGCGTAAACGGCCCTTCCCCTTAAGGAATGCGAAGATAGCAACTATGATCTGAAAAAGATCCCGGTGGGTAAGTCTTCAACGGCGGTTTTCCATGGCTCTGTACCATTTGCCGCTTATCAGATTGGGCTACTTGTGTTGGCCATCGCCGTTCAGCGATCGCGCGACCGCTTGACACTTTTGATGAATCCGATTATAGTCCTTGGAGTCTGTCCGGATTAACTCCGGTTCCCATCGACGGCAGTTTAATCCGGGTGCCTAATTGGTCGATGAAAATGTGGGATAGACGAATTTTCATCTCACAAAAATCTGTTTAATTTTTGGTCGAAACTAGAAAATTTGGGCAAAATGATAAAGCAATAATGCCAACACGTTCGTCAATTGGTCCGGGCGAATACGTGTTATGTTTTCGCTCGCAAATCGAAACAACCTCCGCCTGCTGTAACGCCGTCGGAGCGATTTTTCAAACAACGTCGAAATCCTCGGTTGCCTAATTAAAATACGATGTAACAATATTCAGAAACCGCGTATCGGACACGTCGTCCAATCGAAGAAACACATGTCGAATTAATTTCGGGATCGACTCAATTTACACGGCTCGAACCGAAATAGCAATTTGCCGGATAGCGCGTACACACAGTTGCGGTATTTTGCATTTTCGATATGCGGAGATATATTATTTCGATTTAATTGGGACAGCTGAAACGGAGACACGACAGCTCTTTTATATCTGTCGGTCGGTAACACCGATACACAATTTGCGTGTGCGGTTGTTCGGCGTTTTCGCAGAGGCGGACCGCGAAAGTGGTCCGGCTCTGCGCCAAAAAGGCTCTTTTGGGGGAAGTTTTGTAAGTCGTCTCTACCCATTAATATATATAGCCGGATAATATTTTTTTAACACTTAACGAAGAGGCTACGAATATTCCCCGACTTGTCCCAAAAATTAGGATAGTTTTCCCAATGCGTTGCAAAATGGCGAATGCGCAAAATATTTCAGCATACTTAAAAATATTTCGGAGGAAAATACGTTATAACAAAAAAAAGACATTTGATCAATTCAACTTTTTGAGAGAGCAGCAGTGGTCGAAAAAAATCTTCGAATTTCAATTATATAAAACTTTCAATAGAATAACTAGTATGATTTTCACTACATTGGGTTATAGTCAGTTATACCTTAGCCACCTGAAGATGATGCTTCGCATCGAGACACGTGTCGTGGAATTTAACCCAATGTAGTGGAAATCATACTAGTGATACTATTGTGAGTTTGATTATGGATTTCCATCAAATATCGGCTGATTGTATTAGAATTTTAATTATATATTTTTATTTTGCCCGAGACTCCATTTCAATGAAGATTCTAAAGGTGAAAAAGTAATATTGTTAATACAATTCATTTTGAAAAAGAAAACAAACCAGACTCAAATAAACCAATTCTAACAAATTGAAAAATTCTAAATTGATAAACCCTTTCAAACTATGTATTTATAAACGAACACACACACATAGAACAGTCCAAATAAAGTTTCTTCAATTTTCCCTTCTTTACAAATTCTCAAATATTTTGATGGTTTTCCATCCTACGATGTTTCCAAATACCCATCACGTATCATCACGCTGTTTTCTTCGAAAAAATTCTCCAAATAGAATGTTGCTGTCTTGTGGTTTTATGATAAAACGATAGGTACGAATATTTCAAAGTTTCATTCGTTAATTTCAATCCTCATTTTTTCAGGTCCATGTTATTCTATTTGACCAGGTTTTACAACAATATTCCGATATTTCTTCGTTTCTGTATATCAATTGAAACAACTCTTTTCAAAGATCAATTTCGACTGACGTTTCTCCTCTCAAATGTCAACTCTTCTTTCTTTCGTCACAAATTATTTCATATCGCATTTTCCTTGGTATAACAACATTCTTGATACTATTTTCTTCTTTTCAGGTACGTTCCTCTGCACATCCACATCTTCATTTCATATACCACACAAATTTATTTTAAATTAACATTAACATAACTCCATATTTGGGAATGAAAAATTTTAAAAAACTTCTATCCTTACTTTCAAGTAATATGACCCCCTTTGAAAATATAATATTGCAATTAAATTGTCAAATTCCCCAAATTGATTATGAGATCGTGAATTTTGATGATATATTTGAATTTATTTTATTTTAAATTCTAAAAACGTTGAAAAAATAGAACTATGTTTCAATTTCCATAACAGTAGCTTTACATTATTCTAACGAATCAAAAAGACATTCGTCGAAAACTAGTAATGAAAGACTTCATAATAATAATGAATATAAAGAAATGTTTTTTCCTAATTCGGAACTCTTATTAGCGAATTTGATTACATAATTACTGTCTACAAATGCTCACATATTTTCTGTCGCTTTTCAATCCTTTGGGTAGTATCTTTTGAGTTTTGTCTATTCGGTGGCACGCTCTGTTGAGCGGTATGGTAAATGTTGGTCTGTCGGTGCTTCCGCTGATCTGATCTAACCTCTGTATTCCTGTTAAACCCCTATTTCCCTGTTTCTTCTTGCACTATGTTTCTTTGTCATATACTAACCTTCTTTTTTTCTGTATGTCCTAGGAAAAGTTATTCAAGAGTTAGAATCAATCGTAGGTCGAAAATTTTCAACCCTAGGTGGGAGGTCAAAAAATGCTAAATATGATCGAATCGCTGTTTCATCATGTTCGTTCCTTCGTCCGAGACCGATATTTTATTCCAAACAACTTCAAGCATATGGTACAATAGGGATTAAAATACTGTTAGCTGAGCAAGATTTATTCCGGTAAAATAATCTGAATTTTTGTGGGAAATACCAAACATTCCTGTTGAATTTAATGTGTCCATACTGTTAGTCATACAAATATTATTGGGTTATACTTATGAAATCATTATATTTTACTAGATATTCCCGTAACATTTACGGAAATATTCCTTTTAAAATAAAAGTACCTGATCACTGCTATACTTACCGTTTTTCTTGCTCATAGTACTCAATTCACTTAAATCGGAATCGGCATGTTAGATTGCCAGTACAGATTGTTCTCGGAACAATAGTGGTGATAATAATAGTTGCGTTTAAACAACAGGAATTCATTCAACCGGAAATTAGTGGAATTCATTGTTTTCAGTGAACAACGAGGAAAATCCCTATCGAATTCAGTTAACATAGTGATAATTTTTCAATAACCGGAATCAAAAACTATTCACTTTATATTC
Source organism: Aphidecta obliterata (assembly GCA_963966015.1). Taxonomy (NCBI): domain Eukaryota; kingdom Metazoa; phylum Arthropoda; class Insecta; order Coleoptera; family Coccinellidae; genus Aphidecta; species Aphidecta obliterata. The sequence continues at coordinate 32,125,713 of OZ014428.1, forward strand.
ACACCTCGCTTTTCGATCAGAAAATATATCCGTTTGTTTTTTTATAGTCTTATCTGACGACGAATCTGGCCTGAGGCGCACATAAATAAGACCTGAGCTTCTCTTACTAATTGGAGAAGATCTGTGATATGTATATTAGTTCCATCGTGAGAAGAATGCGATGATCAGGTTGTTGATTCTTATCGTAGCGAAATAAACCCCAGAAAATAAAGATATGAATGAAAAAGCAGCGTTCAGTGCAAGAAGTTCAACTAGTCCATCCCTGTTTCGTACCACTATGTGAAGTGACGCGTCAGCGCGAAACCACCCAAATTACACGGTGAGAAAAAGGGATATCATTTGCATTTTTATTGATATTGCGGTTGATGTGTGTATTTACAATTGTACGGCAATGTGTTATTGATAATCTGGACTCGTGCATCTGGATTGATGGCGAGCACCTTCTAAAATTGGGAAAGCAGATGTTTCGCTGATGATGCCACCACCACCACTCTATTTGTATTCACTATTCTTTATACTGCTTTGCGATAACAGTTAAATTCGAAGAATAACCGTTCAGCTTGTCCGGCAACAAATACAGATCCGATCGGGTACAAATTGGAATTTCAATTCCTGCTCGCCGGCGGATTTCGGCAATTCCCTCAAGACCGATGCACTTATCGAATCGCGGAGATACATAGATGCGCCGAGACCAGAAATCTACCTCTTTGGCTCCGCCGCGGAAGGATTAATAAAACATTACCGGCGTACTCGGCCGCTATAAAGGCGCGCATATTGACGAGGCGTCAACGTCAGTCGCGCTCTTTCTGCAGAGATCTGAGTACCACCATTCGAAGATAGTGGAGTTGACGTGGAGATATTGGAAATAATGCTTGAGGATTGCTTGCCCGATACGGGATGTCCCAGGATGAAATGTTTATAGGGTAGTACCGCTACTCGATCGTACCTCTGAAAGATTATACAAAACATGAAGAAACACAAAAAGTCTCAAATGAAGCTTTGAAAAGCATAAGGACCAGAAAGGAAGGTCAAAAACAAACATCGGTATGGATTGGGACGTTCTGTCCCCAGTTACGCTCTACGGTCCGCGAAGATTGAGATCACATCCTCCAGATATCGTCTATAAATTCGGCGGCTTCTTCGGGCCTTTGATTTGTATGCAATTAGTAGCGGAAGATGTACGGCCATCCTCGCCGATGCGACGTTCGAGTATTAACATATCCAGGGACGAAAAAGGGAGGCGGCGGAATCGAACAGTGTCGTTTCTGCGGAAGAGGCGATGGTAATTTTAGAGGAACGAAATGAAAGTCTACTCATTTCAATATGAAAAATTCTCATTTTTTTGTCGTGACATGTCGAAATTATAGCAAAAATGAGTTTTGTGGCCAAAAAAAGCATAGAACATTAAATAAACGTTCCCGAAATCATGCGATGATCCTTTTCGGTAGCCAAAAAGTCAGGCTATTTGGGAAAAAATTCATATTCACCAGAGCCTTCCAATTTCCATATGAAAAAACCTCAAAGTTTGACATCAAAAAATGGAAATCTATAAAAATTTCAACTTCAAAGTGCAGTAGCTGCCAGAAAAATTATTTCTCGTGACAAATGACTACATATTTGGAATCTCAGCTTCGAGTTATATAGATAACTCATATTGCTGCATAATATCGAAAAATTATGTTTCACTAAATTTTCTACATATGTGTATGGGTATGAAAATTTTTTGTTGATACATTTTTTTTCTCATATCTTCTTCAAATTTTGTGTATTGACTATTTTGACCGCACTGATTTCGAATTTTTACTCGGTTTTTACATTGTCCGCATCGTTTTGTCGTAGCATATGGCGAAATTCTCGCAAGAATGAGTTTTTTGCGAGAAAATACATAAAATATTATAGGAACGTTCCTAAAAACCTCCGTTGATCCGTTTCGGTAGCCAAAGAGTGAAACTATTTGGGAAAAAATTCATATTCACCAGAGCCTTCCAATTTCCATATGAAAAAACCTCAAAGTTTGACATCAAAAAATGGAAATCTATAAAAATTTCAACTTCAAAGGGCAGTAGCGACCAGAAAAATTATTTCACGTGAAAAATAACTACATATTTGGAATCTCCAGCTTCGAGTTATATGAATAACTTATATTGCTGCAAAATATCGAAGAATTATTTTTTTACTAAATTTTCTATGTATGTATATGGGTATGAACATTTTTTGTTGAAAAATGTTTTTTCTCCTTTCTTCTTCAAATTTTGTATATAAACTATTTTGACCGCACTGATTTTGAATTTTTACTCGGTTTTCACATTGTCTGCTTCGTTTTGTCGTAGCATATGGCGAAATTCTCGCAAGAATGAGTTGTTTGCGAGAAAATACATAGATTATTATAAAAATTCATATTCACCAGAGCCCACCAATTTCCATATGAAAAAACCTCAAACGTTTCCGAAAAACAAAATAATAAAAGAAGTTATTTCCATGAATTCTAATTATTATTATTATTATTTTTGTTGAGGTGCCTTTCTGGGCCAGAACTGCATTGTTAAGAATCTTTGTAATTTTGTCGGATTTAATAACGTAAACTTAAAATTTTTTGTTCCTCAAATAACTTTCGTATCACATTTTGTTGCAGACAAAAAAAATTAGAATTCATGGTTCTTCTCACTAGAAATGAAAAAATAACTTCTTTCATTATTTTGTTTTTCGAAAACGGTTCATTTCATCGACAATGAACAAGAGTACCTTTTCTTTAGCTTTATGTTCAAGGTATCCTAATTTGTTTTTTTTAACTCCTTCATACAGGGTGTTGAAAATGTAAGCATTAAAACGTACAACCTAGTCTGCCCCTGTTAAACTAAAAAAGCTAATTTAAATTTAAGGGCAGTATTTAAAGGGGTCCTTACTATTGTTTATCATATCAAATTTTCATTTAATTATATCAAGTAGTTTAAAATTTATTCCAGTAAAATGAATTTCCAGTGGCGTCATTTAGGAGGCCGTATCTCCGTAGGGAGGGCCGCTAGGAAAAAAAATTATGGGAACTTGTCATCTTATGCTTTTTTGTTTTATCTGAATCCGAGAGATTTCCCACATTTTCCCGGACACCCTGTATAAGCTAATTTGACCGCACTGATTTCGAATATGTACCCGGGTTTTCATTGTCTGCATCGTTTTGTCGTAGCATATGGCGAAATTCTCGCAAAAATGAATTGTATGCAAGAAAAATCATAATATATTATAGGAACGTTCCTGAAAACCTCAGTTGATCCGTTTCGGTAGCCCAAGAGTGAAACTATTGTGGAAAAAAATCATATTCACCAGAGCCTACTAATTTCCATATGAAAAAACCTCAAAGTTTGACATCCAAAAATGGGAATCTATAAAAATTTCAACTTTAAAGGGCAGTAGCGACCAGAAAAATTATTTCACTTGAAAAAGAACTACATATTTGGAATCTCCAGCTTCGAGTTATATATTATTTATTCAATAATAATTCAGTGATTCAATCTTTTTGAAGTTACAAAAATTAAAATGACGATGAACACATAAAGACAAATTTGGTACACAGAAACAAGCTCAAAAGCTCTACTCGATTTTTTTTCACATGTATACTTTCGGATACATTCATCAACATGGGAAACTATCAGACAAGAAAGTTTTTTTTCTCCCTTTCGCTCTCTCGGATTTCGCACACACAATTCAGGTCTAATCTAATGGTGATCTGAAAACGAACATAATGACTGAACTAAACGGGACTCATGTACCTAGCCGGGACTTACGCAGAACGAGAAGCAAATTATTCAAACAAAACATCGTCTATTTGCCAAGGATCGTTACAGCGTGAATTATAATATGCATAATTGGAATGATTTACATATTCCACATTCGACCGTCTAAGACATCCATTCCAGATAATTTACTCGGATCATCCGGTAGTCCTCAAACTGTTTGGGTTGAAACACTGCCCCTTCGAGGCATGCCTCAAAACCATCTTTACAGGCGCCACTTCTTTTATTCCTACGACAGAAAAGAAGTGTTGAATTTTCAATAGAGGCTCTTCATTTGGGACCACTGATCGTTGAACAAACAATCTGATCGAATCGACGTCGAAATTAACATACAATCTCCGCGGACCACTATCGGAAAGTGAAATTTCATTGAGACACGAGGAGATAATGGCAATTTTCGCAATTAACTCTCGCGAAGAACCCTCCCGACGTAGCGGTCCGTTGACTTTCCCCAAGATGCGTGATGGATATCTATAGTGGCGAACGTCGGCTCTTCTGTTTGTGCCCAACGGCGATTTCCTCAATTTCTCGGCCGATTTCACACGACGCGTGTTCGAAACGGACGATTTCGCAACGTCAAATGTCTATATCAGAAAATGTCGTTGCAGGGAATATCCTTCAAATTATAATACCATTTCTCATTGCACTTTCGCAGTCGATAAACCCCCATTTTAATCATCCCCATTGAATGCAAATTTCGTTGTTTGCCGCACGACGCCTTCCTCAAATGAAGCAATTAAGATTCTTTCTCGGAATGATTCAGCCGAAACGGGGGGTTAACGACTGGCTTTTCACGAGAACGTCCGAAAACCGTCCGGATCTCATTGTTTCTCGCCCCGAAATCAAGGTGATAAAATTCAAATTGGCCGTTTATGCTAATCGCCGAAGGATCATATCGCTATCGATTCGTTCACGGCGTCGTACACGTCGCCGGCGTGATTAATCTGGCCGTCACACGGCACGACCACGAGGTGTTTTTCACCCTTTTTTTTACGAATAATTAATCTGTCAGTCTACATAGTCTGGATATTCATATTTTATTTTGTTTCATATTTATTTTGTCATTAAAACTTCACAATAGTAAATAACAACAAATAATTTTACCGCCAAAGTTTACACGGTTTGTCAGACAAATGAATAATAGTATATTATTTAACGAGCGGTAATGTAGGTCATAACTCACGCAGATGAGGTTTGCAGCACGCGCCGAAGGCGAGTGCTGTAATTCATCGAGTGAGTTATGACCATTACCATAAGTTGAATACTATACTTTATCTACTCCGATGTAATAATGTAGTCATTACTTAACTACTTTCGAGCAAGTAATGGTATATGTAAACAAACACCGTGAGTGTTCTCCCACTCACTCACTACTATAACTCCCCTGTGTCTGTGATTCTGAACAAGCCGATTGGCTGAAAGTGAACAGTCCATTATTGGTATTGAGGGGAGGTCACTTGAATAATTTTGACGTTTAATCAAATTGAGTTGATACCTAATTATTATTGTGGATATTTCGCTGAAAAAGATTAATTCAGATAGTGAAAATGAATTATTATGTACATCTTCAGAAATAAGATAATCTGCTAATGTCACCATACAGAATTTATTGCCCAAAAAATACCAAAACAAATATAAAGGTGTATACAATAATTTTCAAGATTGGCGTAGCAGTAAGAATATCAAGTCTTTGTTTACAGAGAATGTTCTTTTGGTATATATTAGTGAACTAAGCACTAAATATGAAGCATCGCCCCTATAGACTTTTACTCCATGCTAAGAAGCAACATAAATAATGCATGGTTATATGTAACTATTAAGATTTTTAAGCAAAGTTCTTTCTCTGTACTTGTATCTTAGTATTTATTGTTACAATCGTAGATAAAGTATAGAATTCAACTTGCGGTAATGGTCATAACTCACTTTATGAATTACAGCACTCGCCTCCGGCTCGTGCTGCAAACTTCATCTGCGTGAGTTATGACCTACATTACCGCTCGTTAAATAATATACTATTATCTACGACTATAACAATAAATACTAAGAAACAAGTACAAAGAAAGAACTTTTTTTTAAAATAATAATAATAATAAGGTCTTTATTCCGAACTCAAATCCCAAGGGGAAGTTCACCCAGAGGTGTTCTACCACTTAATCCTTGTTACAATAAAAATAAATAAATCGTGTGCTAAGAAGTGAAGAAAAAAGTACAATCACATAACAGAACATACAGAGAGAAAATACATAATTTTACAATAATCTTCGGAGACAATCAGAGAATGCAGCTAGCGGGAACTGAGAAGGAGATCCTTGATCTTTTTTTTTAATTTTTCATTTTTCAGCTGTTTCAATTCATTAGGAACAACATTGTACAATCTATAGATATTATATCTAAAACTTCTCTCAAAGGTTGATATTCTGTGGTGGGGACATGACAATAAATTTCTATACTTTATGTTGGCGTTGTGGACATCAGATCTATACCTCAGCTTGTTGAGAAGATAAGGTGGACTTTTTCTGAAAATTATATTACGGAAAGTGCAGAGGGCATGATATTCAAAGCGAGACCTCATTGGGGGCCAACTCAACTCTTTCAATTTGTGCGATACATGACCAAATTTCCTAATCCCGAAAATAAATCTAACACAGTTGTTTTGAACACGTTGGATTCGATCCAACGTGTCCTGATCTAAGCGAAAACTTTAAACAGAAGAGCAATAATTGAATTTCGACAATACCAAAGCCTCACACAACAGCTTCTTCGTGAAGATAGACGAATAGGATCTATAAAAAAATTAAATCTTAGTAGTTATATCAATGCATTATTTATGTTGATTGTGCTTCTTAACATGGAGTAGAAACTCCATGGGGGCCTTGTATTTACTGCTAAATTCACTAAAATATGCCTAAAGAACATTCTTTGTAAACGATGACTTAATATTTTTATATTTACACCAATCTTGAAAATTGTTGTATACACCTTTATATTTGTTTTGGGATTTTTCGGGCAATAAATTCATGGGTAACATTGGCTGATTGTCTCATTTCTGAAGGTGTACATTATAATTCATCTCCACTACCTCAATCCATCTTTTTCCGCGAAACATTCACAATAATAATTAGGTATCAACTTTGAGAAAACGTCAAAATTCTTCAAGTGCTTCCCTCACTACCAATAATGGACTGTTCCCTTTCGGCCAATCGGCTTGTTCAGAAGCACAGAGACAGGGAGTTATAGTAGGGAGCACGGTGTTTGTTCACAGAGACTATTAATTGCTCAAAAGTAGTGGAATAATGAATATATAATTTAATAGGAGTAGATAAACCAATAAAAACAGAGGTACCTCTGTATTATTGAATGGGTAAATGACGAATTAATCACATAAACAAGCGAGACGAACAAACATTCTGAGATTTCAGTCAAGTTAAAAATTCACTTTTATTATAGATTGTCGTTTTCAATAAAAGATTTTCAACTTTTTCATGGAACCAAACAGCACTCAACTTCTTCAGACATTCAGGAAGCATACTATACAACTTCTGGCACGTGTAATTCAATCCTTGTTGAGTTTTCTTCAGTCTGCAATATGGAATCATGAACATTTCTTTCTCTCGAGTGTTGTAACCGTGGAAATAGGAGTTCGTAAGGAATTCGAGAGAATATACTGAATCCTTTCGATATGGACATGTGGTGTGCCACAGGGATCAGTTCCGGGGCCTCTATTCTTTTTGTTCTTCAAAATCAGCTGTAGCTTCAAAAACAGAATATTAAGAGCTCTCTATTGGAGACAAAATAATTCCATCGTTGGAACAAATGTCGACAGCAGTAGTTTATTATAAGGTTCCTCGAATTTCCACTATTATCACCGCCTTCATCCAATAAATTATGTCTGACACAAAAATCTCGAAGAAAAAATACGGAAACATTCAAGTCCCATAGAGTTTCGTTACAGATAAATAACGCTGCTACTTAACCCCAACATGCCGAGACATAAACATGTCCCGGTTTTTTCCTGTATTAATCAAGAGCAACAGATGCGCCTCCGTCAGAAATCATCCGCAAGAAATATCGCCTTCCGATTGAGAAATCCCCTGGAAAAAGGATTCCGCAACGGATGTTTTGATCTCAATCTATCGTGTGATGAGGACCGAACCGACACCTGACGACCCATCATCTTCCATATTTTTTTTTCCGAAAAATACGAATACACGCCTAATTAAGCACATGTGTCGCGAGTGTTCGATTTCGGGCCATTAATATTTTCGTTTTGGGGTTCCGTGAGAATACTCCGTCGTTAGCTTACATGTGTCGCGTTGTGAGAGCCGCTGGTTCGGGATGTGTTCAACAACTGATAGCGATTTGTGACGACTCGAGACTTACAATCTTTCCTTGTAGCGACACGCGAAATGATATATCATCGGGATCAGATCGCAAGAACCGATGTTTTTCTCGAATTCACGGCAATAATTAGATTTTTACGTGGTTGGGATTTATGGCGATATTTCTGGCGGTGTTTGGTATGGTTCGGTTCTTTCGCAACATGCGAATGTGCGTTGAAAACAAGGTGTTCGAGCATTCAACAAATCCCTTCTTTTGGATTCCACATTTTGCAGAACGAGAAGAATTTTCTTCAGAAGATTGAAGAATAATATACGGCTGTTTATCTGAAATTATCGAATTCAGGAATGACAATTGAAAAATTATACTAGATAAACTAATAAGCAAGCCAAAAAAATAATTCATGTATCCAGATACCAACGAATCCATCATTTGCAGTCGTAGACCAGTTTCGATCCATATCAGATCTCATCAGTACGATTAGCAAAATTCCATGTGAGAAACAGAAACCTTAAAACATAAGGCAACATGGACCTGAGGAAATTTCCCAAATCACGCCACCTGTCCGTTCTGAATTTCTGACAGGGCCGTTTCTAGGTACTATTGCGCCTGTGGTAATGTATTAGACAGCGCCCCCCCATTTGCGTTGATTTTTTTTTATCCATCATATTTTCTTATAGTATTTTTTTTTCATAATGCTAGTCATAAATTAACGTAAGAGTTTCAAAATAATACACATTTTTATGGAAAAATTTTTTCATTGAAAACTTTGAAATACATTGGCATTTTGGGTTTTTTTCGTTTTCTCGATTGATGTAACTTTGCTTCGATTCCAATTTTATCAGCTTCATTTTTCGAAAGTTCCATCAATGGCATAAAAAAGTTTTCTCTGTTAGCTTTCAGTTCGTCCAATAGTCCAAGTATCAGTCGTGAGCCTTTAGATATATCTAGTTGTTTTTATTGCAAATATTGATTAATTCGGTTTATTTTACTGAACAGAATTTCGCAGAAGTTGAGATATATGATAAATTCATAATTTGTTATTGAATTTACCATTGACGATTTTTTGAGCGAGCGAAAAACTTTGATTATTTCACCTAATTGCGACTTCAACGAATGTACAGCGTTTGCTTTTGAGGCACAAAAAAGTAAAAATATAAAAAAAAACTCAAAACTTATAACACTTCAAATCTGGATACACACTAAACGAACATTAAAATTTAAATTTTTTGTTCTTCTCTTCACAATCGAAAGAAATCAATATTTATGTAGAATAGAATTAGATTCCCCAATTTTTCTTCCACTTCTTGAGCTCAAAACTCCAATCAATGAATTTTTGGCAATACAAATTGTTTTTAAAATACAAATCGATCATTATGAACCATCATGATCAAAGAAGCCGCCCTTCAAAACAAGCTGCAGGAGATAAGGGATGTAGTGTAAATAACTCATAAAAAGGCTGTGCTTGGAATGACGATATTGCCGGTTGTAATATTTATGATCAGAGTGCGGCATCTTTGAAAATTTGTTATAACAATTGGACCATATTTCTCGTATTTCTGGCCTTATTGCATTTTCATTCTGTACTTTGAATATCAATGTTTCGAAATGTTGTGTTCGAATCATCTTTGAATTATTTTTTTTTTCTTGGTGCTGCTTTTTTTTTATTTTTGATATTTTTTGGCGCCCCTTCGGACCTTGCGCCCGTGGCAAGTGCCACCCTTGCCACGCCCCCGAAACGGCCCTGTCTGTAGATCATAAACTGTCTTATCGGCTCCTCGAAACAAAACACACATGTATGACGCGCTGTAAACATTACGAGCATATATGGTCACACATGGAATTTATGGGTTCAAGCTTCAACCTTATTCGTCTGAATAATTGACTAGAAGAATAATATACGGCTGAAATCATCGAATTCAGGAATGATAATTGAAAAATTATACTAGAAAAACTAAATTCCATGCGTGACCATATATGCTCGTAATGTTTACGGCGCGTCATACAGGTGTATTTTGTTTCGGGGAGCCGATAAGACAGTTTATGATCTACAGATATTCAGAACGGACAGGTGGCGTGATTTGGGAAATTTTCGCAGATCTACGTTGCCTTAAGTTTTAAGGTTTCTGTTTCTCACATCGAATTTATCATTTTGCTAATCGTACTGATGAGATCTGATATGGATCGGAACCGGTCTACGACTGCAAATGATGGATTCGTTGGTATCTGGGATACATGAATTGTTTTGTTGGCTTGCTTATTAGTTCATCTAGTATAATTTTTCAATTTTCATTCCTGAATTCGATAATTTCAGATAAACAGCCGTATATTATTCTTTTATTCCACATTTTCCAGAACGAGAAGAATTTTCTTTTTCGAGTGTCCACTTCCAAACACCTTCTACCCATCTCGGCCGTTCGCGACGTCGAAAAAGATATTTATCCCAAGATCCAAGATCTAAATTATAACATTGCGTTCCTCCGGCGTGGCCACAAAAACGTCCCAGAATAATTTATAAACGCGCGCACAAAAATCCGGTCGCCGAAAGTTATTAATGTTTGAATTGGTGTTTGTGTGTTTGTAAATAGTCGAATTCCAGGCCGTTTTATATATTTAGCGACAGATTAATCTGGTGTCGCGATGCGCCGTAGAGGGGCGTCCATCATGGTGTCGCGAGCGGCACTAAAACTGATAAAACATGTCGGATGTCAGGGAATTTACCGATGTCTGTCTGTCGCGCGGACGAGGAGGAAGTTGTACCGGCGATAGAAAAAACGATAGAGGCATTTGTCAGCGTGTACGGGTGCGTGTTAGGTGGAAAAACTCCCTTTTTGGCAAATCGTTCGGTGTAGACATAGAGGTGTATTAATAGTCTTCAGACTATTTTCATTCTCAATTTCTACCTTCAGAATCGTGGAATAGAGGAGCTGTTTTTTTTTTATTTCTCAAACATCAACGACATTCAATGGTTTCCAAGATTGGTACCCCGATCGTAAATAGTTATATGTCCGTACTTGTCCTGGAAAGCGCTGAAAATTTTTTCCGAAGCTGCATTCTTTAGCTTGCGATGTTCCCTCTCGCAGGGTTCCTAAAGTGATTTTTCTCCAAACTCATTTTTTTGATATCTTCGATCTAAGCTGTGAAAATATAGAATCTATGGAGAAAACGACTGTATATTCGAAATCAACATATCCAAATCAACTTATATGAGGAATTTCGAGAAGATTGGCGAAAAAAATTTTTTCATCAAAAAATTTTCGAACATAACTTTTGTGGAAAAATTATTCTTCGATAAAGGGCAGAAACATAAATTATCTATTCAATTCGAGTTTGTGATTTCGAATATATAGTCGCTTTTCACTTGAAATACTTCTATCTCATCGACAATCTCATTAATCGAATAGGACGTTGACGAGAATGACGATCTATGATCGGATAACTTCAAAGAACGGCGGTACCACTCTCTCTTCCCATCCAGCTTCCTTACGCACATCCCTTCTGCTACACCTCGTGTCGTACGGGAGATCCCATATTTTTCCTCGTCGACAATTTTATATTCATTCACATAATAACATTCAATTTGTCACTCTGACCTCGAATTGAATACCAACTTGAGAATCCGATGAAACCTTTCGTGTCGTATTCATAAAGGATGGAAAGATATTCCGACGGCGTCGCTCCCGTACAGCCGCCGGCATCGAGCCGCGTCGCTTTGAGGGGCCGCCGAAAACGGCGGAAGATTCCTCGAGCACGTGACGCCACGCATTACCGACAATTAAGGATCGGACACGACTATCCGATGGCTGACTTACGGCGGCCGGCATGCCGTTAACTGCCACCGGTCTTTGATTTTTACGACTCGAGAAATGGCACGGGAAGGAATGAAAAGGCGGTTCGTAGTGAGGGGAAAACGCGCCGAAACGCGCATAAAGGAGCTGTCGAAACGACGTCGAAAATAGGGAAGACAGATATTGCGATCGGGAAAGGTCTACTAGAAATGCCCCCCGATGTCTGACTATACATCAAAACAATCTTTTTTTTCTATTTCTAAAAATGTCCGAAAAGAGATTGTATTTGTGAGAAGAATTTCCCTTAGGGATGGTAGTGGACCATTGTCTCCCTTGCAGCGACCGCTACTCGAAGTGACCTGGAGATAACGAACATTCTGCGCGCTTGTTACTATGAACAGTAAAATGGTCTTAAACGATTAGGTTGGAATAGAGATGAAAAATTCGCGGACAAATTCTGTCTGTCCGTCTGTCCGTCCGGAAACACGGTAACTCCCGAATTGGGATGCCTAGAGCTTTGGTACGTTTGAGGCCTTAGTGCGCCAGTAATGTTCGTGTATGGGCATAATCCGCCGAAGGCTTCCGTAGATATAGCCATTCAAATTTTTTCGTTCAATAATTCAAGAAAAACACTGATCTGATATTCAATTGGAAAAAAGTGCAAAAAATCTTGGGCATAAAGATCCTGAAACCACGCTAGATCGTGTTATCTCTATTTCAGAAGATCTGCCATGAACCACGTGTAACGTTATAATTTCACATCATAGTTTATTTCCACCATGCACTATGGAAAATTGCGGAATTTCACCTTACGCTATCATTTCTATTTTCAATGTTTGAATTCATTCCTCTTGGTATGTTATATATTTATCATCTCGCTAATGTAATTGATATTTCCTGAATCTCCGTGCTTGAATAGGCGGAATTCGTTCCTTCTGTTTGTTTTGTTTTGGAATTTGTGAGATTATCTGTAGCGTCCGTCATTGTCATTCCGTTAGCTTTTATGTCACGGGTAAGATTTTTGGCCTCTGCGTGTGATTTCCGGACTTATAGTCGTTACCATGGATTTGAATTTACAGAATGCCTTATTTAGTATATACAAGTAGAACATCTCAATGGGAATAACCGAATAGCATTATCAAATAACTTTCGATTTCTTTTTATTCTTTTTCTTGGTTGTCAAATTCGACAGTTGGTATCTCTGTGTGAACTTTGGGAATGAGGCGTCAATGTGATATTCTGTGTGACGGTGATTTGGTTAAGTATCTTGAGAACGTGGAGGAGATTTTTGAATTGAAGAAATTGCGATCTTGGATCATCCTTGTTATAGGCGATTATAACTCCAATTCGAAGAATTCCCTGTGAGGTTTACTGGAATATCTCTGGGATTAACGTTTCATATTTTTCCACGAGGACCGCTATTCTTACAAATCAACTCTTGGACATCTTAGAGGTATGAATGTCCTTTTGTTCCTTGAACCACTGAACATCTTTTATTAGGTTTCGATTGCGACAATTGTGTTGAGAAAGAATTTTCTGTTGGACTTTCCACGAAGAACGGAATACATCTTGCTTCAATTCACTAGAACAACAACTTAAGAGGTATGAAATCATTTTTATAGTAAGAACCATGTCTTATATTTCTTTATCAGGGTTCACGTGTACGGCAGAAATTCACGTGTACGGCGGTGATTCACGTATACGGCGGAGGCTGTAATTCAGGCTGTATTTCAAGTGTGAGCTGTTCAAGTATACGACTGCCTTTCGAGTCAGCTATTCTCCATTTCGAGCCCATTGTCGTACAAGTATTGTTTGGGTCCTGGCACTGCACTGTGACTTCTACACGGAATCTCGCTTATGGGTTAAGGTAACCAGTGCTTCGCACTGGCATTAAGATCATTGTCTGTAACTATTAATAACATCTACTTAAGGTAATCAGTGATTTGAAGATCATACCGCATATCGGTTGATAACTTACACTTAAGTAATATAATTTTTGGTTGGTTATAGCTATTTTAAGCTTGTTAGCAGTTATAGTGGGGTTCACTTCACAAATTGCGTTGGGGTACCAGCAACGGTACCAGTGTATCCCTTCAGGATTTTTTGTCAACCAATTCTTTTGGTTATATTGTGTTATTGAACTACCGTTATTGATCTGTCATAGTAACAGAGAGTTATCGTTGAGCTTAGCCAAGTAAGGCTGATTAAAGTTTTGTCAGTACCGATTTAGGTGCAAGTTAGTGTGGGTATTAGGGTAGTGATCGAGAGTCCGTCTGGCTCCCGATTTGATGATTTGCATTGTTTATTTTCTTTTCTGCGCCTTGTACTCATCAACCACTGCACTTTATTTTTATTAAACCATTAAAATTAAATCTTTGAGTAATTTTGTTTACTGCTACTCTGGTAGAGGGGTAAGCAGCATTTTTTTTCTCTTCAATAGGCAGGCATATCTCTACCTGGCGCCCTTTTCCATTTCCTTATTTACTCACTCCCATCTTCCCTGAGTGTAGCCGCGAGCCTAATTGCCTTGTGACCAGCTACCTCAAAGTTAACGTCACACACGTTGCCATATGCATTCCAGCCAGTAAATAAAGTGATGGATTTTTTCGCAAATTCGTATATTCTCTTTCAACTTTATTAGGAGATTTTTCCTGAACGGTATAATTCTTAAAGTTCAAACTAAGCAAAGGAAAAAATACTGATTGAAAAGGTCCTTTGAAGAAAATTAGGATGTTCACAAACTCGCTACGTTCACTACGTTCGGCGGGTAAACCCAGGCTCGCCATGACAAGTGCCACTTGACACTTCTCCTTATGAAATAATATACTATTTCTGTTTACTGCACACGTTTCGTCGTCACGTCCGTGTTCGCCTCGCCGATCTCCGGTGCGAACCGACCCGAGGGCGCCGCACCCATAAATCCGATACTAGCGGGTCGGTTTCGAGGAGATGACGTTTAATTACAATCACTGAAAACCAATTATCAATCGGTTAATTTATGGTCCGATCGAGACCGCCGCCCACCGCCGTGTTTGGGCAGGGGGCGGCGCGACGGACGCGGCTTCCGTTCCAAAAAGAAGAAGAAATCCGTGACTCGAGAGACGTCGAGGTATCGGCCGGTTAATTAGGACGACCGCGTCGTCCGGAAGGTTCCCACGTGTGGTCTTCAACGGTAGTAACGTACGGTTATAATAATAATAATAATAAAGAAAATAGATTAAAAGAGACAAGAAAACAAACCAAAGACAACAATTACTAGTTGAGATTAAAAGTTTAACCTAAAACTAGTGTCCATCTTTTTCACAAATAAATTCTTTCATGGAATAAAAACATTTTTTGATTGAAATTTTTTTTCAGTTTTTGAGCGCTCGTACTACTTACACGAGGGCTATATCATCTCGTCACGATGTCTGTATTTTTCAAATTTTGAGCCGAAAGTGGTCTCAATCGACTATGTTCGACTCACTGATGACGAATCCGTCGGAAAATTCGAGTCTGTCCGTCCGGCCCGCCGTAATCACGATAACTCTCGAACGGATCAACCTAGAGACTTGAAATATTCAGTGTAGGTTCAGATTCCAAATGCCTCGATTAAGTTCGTTAATGGGCAGAATTCCACCAGGGGTTCCGTCAATATGGCCGTTCGAAATTTGTTTCTCCTGATTACTTCGAAACTACAGATTCGATCGAGATGAAACTTTGTACTCAAATGGAGAATGAGGTGTTCAAGCTACATGTGAAATTTTGTCCAGATCGCATGACCAGAACCATAGAAACCATAGAAAATCATAACTTTCAAACGGCCTAGGGACTCGAAATTTTTAGGATACGTGTGGATCTCGAATGTCGTGATCACGTTCGTCTATGAGCAAAATTATACTAGGGGTTCCGTAAATATGGTCGTTTAAAATTTAGTTTTCTTGATAATTTCAAAACTACAGATTCGATCGTGACGAAATTTTGTATACTAATGTAGAATGATATATTGAAACAACATTTCTCCAAATCACATGACCAGAACCATAGAAACCATAGAATATCATAACTTTCGGACGGAAAGGCCTAGGGACTTGAAATTTTCAGGATAGGTGTGGATCTCAAATGTCGCGTTCACGTTCATTAATGAGCAGAATTATACTAGGGGTTCTGTAAATACGGTCGTTTGAAATTCTGTTTTGTCGATAATTTCGAAACTACGGATTCGATCGAGATGAAATTCTGTATTTTAATCGAGAATGATATATTAAATCAAAATTTTGTCCAGATCGCATGACCAGAACCATAAAAACCATAGAAAATTATAACTTCCGAAGGAAAAGGCCTAGGAACTTGAAATTTTCAGGGTGGGTTTGGATCGCGACTATCGCGGTCACGTTCATCAATGAGCAAAATTAGACTAGGGGTTCAGTAAATATGGCCGTTTAAAATATTTTTTACTGATAGTTCCGAAACTACTGATTGGATTGAAATGAAATTTTGCATCTAGCTGAGGAATAATGTATTCAAACTACGTGCGCAATTTTGACCAGATCGCATCACCAAGTCCATAGATACCGTAGAAAATTCTAGCGAATTATCGAAAAGAAATTGGTCAGCTGAAGCACTGACATTAGGTCTGGAGTTTCGCCTAAGTTTGAGATTTTTTTTGACAGTTGTCGAAAATTCATTCAACTTTTGAAGATTACAACGAACCTGGCCAACCGACTTGTTTTAAAGTAATATAATGAAGTAT
This sequence comes from Aphidecta obliterata, assembly GCA_963966015.1. Lineage (NCBI taxonomy): Eukaryota > Metazoa > Arthropoda > Insecta > Coleoptera > Coccinellidae > Aphidecta > Aphidecta obliterata. The sequence goes on from OZ014428.1 coordinate 32,142,359, forward strand.
TAATATGTTTGATATCTTCTCATAGTTTACACATACATAATATTTACTCAATACTTTATAAAAGTAGATTGTGAATTACAATAAAAGAGATAAAAAAAAATTGGTTTCTAAAAAACTTGAAAATGCGAATCTACTTACAAGGTGGATGTACGAGCGCTCAAAAGCTCCTGAGTTCACGGCAGTGCTTTTCGTAATTTTTGTTTTGTAGTGCTGTATGGTTATTTATTCCAAATTTTAAGAATTATATTATTGGTATTTTTTTTGTATATTCTGTTTTTTCTGAACATAGATAAAAAGGAAATTGTTATTGTAATGAAGAGTTAATACTTGACGAATCGGCGGGGTGGAAGTTCGTCGATTCCGGCGGGAGAGCACGGCCGTGTTTCGGAACGCCCGGGGCCTACACGGCCGCGACCCGTTTGATTCGGAGAAGTCGGATATTTTGTGTTTCTTCGGTTTGTCGTTATCCCGTTATCCTCGGCGTGTAGACGCCGTCGGCTACGCGCCTTTGTCGTACATACACGTTGCCGACGCTAATTGGGGCACCGGCACGGCGATCTTGCCGGGGGCGCGACGCGCCATGCGATTTTCCACCGCGGGGTTTTGGAGGTTCGACTTGTTGAGTTCGCGAACGGCGAGTGGATAATCGAGGGTCGCAACCCTCGCAGCGGAAGTTTGCGTATATGGATATTCGATAATTGGCATGTGGTGGTCGGAAGGGTCGGCAATAGATACATATGGATTCGATTCAGCCGGTGAATATACTGCTCCACAAAATTTCAGAAATGTTGTGACTGTTTCAAAATTTTCCGATTCTGGTCCTCCAAATGTTCATTTATCAGGAGGAATAAAATCTGTATCTACTCCTATTGTATAATATTCATTATTCGATTAGTTTTGAGCAATTTGAAGGGTCAGTAAACAAACACCGTGCTCACTGCTATAACTCCCTGTCTCGGTACTTCTGAACAAGCCGATTGGCCGAAGGGAACAGTCCGTTATTGGAATTGAGGGGAGGTCACTTGAATAATTTTGACGTTTTCTCGAATTAAGTTGATACCTTATTATTATTGTGAATGTTTTGCTGAAAAAGATGAATAGATAGTGAAGATGAATTAACTTCTAAGATGTGTAAATAAAGTTCTTTTCTTTGTACTTGTTTCCCAATATTTATTGTATAGTCGTAGATAAAGTATAGTATTCAACTTGCGGTAATGGTCATAACTCACTCGATGAATTGCGTGAGTTATGAACTTCATTACCGCTCGTTAATTAATAAACTATTATTCTCTGTTGTGGCGAATTATAATGGACTGTAAAAATTCTGGAAAAATGTGGAAATTGCTGGGAATTCAACCAAAAACCAAATCCTTCAGCTTGCTTTGTCGGAGTATCTTACCCCTCGTGAAACACAAGATAAAGGTCCTTTGTTCTATTTTTTTCTTGACTTACACACAAAACTGGAAGACACTAACGGCACTATCTACTATTGCGAATAAATCTACAGGGTGTCCCAAGTTCGAGTACCTACTAGATGTTTCTTGAGAATCTGTCCTATTTGAAATCTGAAAATTTGGATTATGATATTGTTCGACTTTATCTACAGAGCTAAAATATTCTTGAAGCCTGAACACGTTACATACATGGAGTGAACAAAAATTTCTCGAACATTTTTTAAAATTTTTTCTTTCCTTATATGATCGATTATTCAGTTTTAAATATATTTCTCTTCGAATCTTGCATTCCTCGAAATAGTTTTCGAAATATAGAAAAAAAAAATGAAAAAAAAACAATAATCTGTGTTCATTGGAAATTATGGTTATAATTTATCTTCTATGAACACAGATTATTGTTATAGAACAGTTTCCATAAATTTATCTCTACGTACGAGATAAATTCAGAAAATCCTTAATAACTCAGGAATTATTCAATTTAGTAGCATAAACATCTTTGAACACTATTATTATTTTTCTCCGCAGAATCCAACGCAATCATAAAAAGAATAGGGTTCTAATTTGAAAAACAAAAATTATGGGAAAATTCTGATCACAATTTTTGGCGAAATATTCGAAACACCCTGTGGCGAGTTTTCCAAAATTTAAGGGATGCACAATATCCCGCCATTCTTCTACTTCAAAAATGTAAAACAGTTAATTCTTGAACAATTGAGAATAGGAATAAAGAACACAATACATAAATTCAGAAAATCCTTAATGATAATCGATCATATAAGAGACGAAAAAATGCAAAAAAAAAATTACGAAAAGCACTGCCATGAAGTCAGGAGCTTTTGAGCGCTCGTACATCCACCTTGTAGGTAGATTCGCATTTTCCAGTTTTAGAAATCAATTGAAGGAATTTTCGACAGCTGTCAAAAAAAAATTCTCAAACTTAGGCGAAACTCCAGACTTCATGTCAGTGCTTCAGCTGACCAATTGTTTTTTCGATAATTCGCTAGAATTTTCTACGGTATCTTTGGTCTTGGTGATGCGATCTGGACAACATTTCGCACGTAGTTTGAATACATTATTCCCCATCTAGGTGCAAAATTTCATTCCATTCCGATCAGTGGTTTCGAAACTATCAGGAAAAAAATATTTTGAACGGCCATATTTGCGGAATCCCTAGTCTAACTTTGCTCATTGATTAAAGTGACCGCGATATTCGCGATCCAAACCCACCCTGAAAATTTCAAGTTCCTAGGCCTTTTCGTTCAAAAGTTACAATTTTCTATGGTTTCTATGGTTCTGGTCATGCGATCTTAGAGTCGTTAATATACATTCTCGACGACTTTTGAGAAGGATTCCGCTAACTCAAAAGGAAACATAATTCTGTGGTGGTTTGTATCCAAAATTCTGAAGGAAAAACAATTTTGACCTACTCTGCAGTTAGTCGAAAATCCAGAAGATCTTCATCAAAATTGAGCGTGGATTACAATAAAAAACCAAATTGAAACAAAACGAAATATCATCTCTTTCATAGCAGAAAGTTCTCCTCAACCGTGCGAATCGCTCCCAACTCTTCTTTTCCGGGCCGAGACCCGTTTTAATTAACGGCCGAACGTTGCCTGCAAATTGTAAATTTAATTAAGGCCCATCGAGCATCTACGGTTCGCCATCAAGATAAACCAGCCCACCGCTATCTTTAGGTGCGTTATTTGTTAGATCTACCGTCCTTTCGTTTTTTTTTTTTTGCGAGAATCTAGGAGGATGAGGTTTTTTCTGCGATTTTTATCTACCTCATCTTGATAGAATGTTTCGTTGATTCAGCACATTTTGATTAAAAGGTCATGGTATATTCTGGAAGCTTCTCAGGGAAAGGACGAAGTCGTCACCGACAAATGAGCCTTTCACAACGAATATCTGTTAATTTGCATACTGCCCGATGAACACTACTTAATCATGTTTACTTTCGATTAATATCGACGTACGGCCTTCCTATCTCGATTTCCACTGATAAAATCCACGTTATTTATCGGTGAACTCCCCCTCCGGTTGCTTGATTAAAGAAACGTGGTCGATTTTTCTGATCTGTGTAATAAGGAGGCGTTGGTGGACGGCGATAAATTATTGTCAGAACGTCGAAAAACCAATCTTCTCTCCTATGGAGAAAATTTCGATTTTTGAAGACTTATACGGGGAGTTTCATTAATATCGTTCATCAATGGGAGGTCCACTCAGAGAAATTTTCCAGGATATACAACGGGAATTCGGTTACTTCTACAGGAAATTCCCCCTTTATAAGCGAGAGAAGGAATATTTGTTGATTTTACGTGACAATTACGGTCGTTTAATTCCTCTAGACATAACAAGTTTTACATTAGTTGATGGAACCAAATTGTAGTTTGTCATTTCAACAGGAAAATAATACTGTGACGAAAACTGGAATATGCGTGACTACTTGAAGAAATTTCCTGTTCAATAAATGAACTAGATAGTTGTATTCGAAGCTTATAACCTGAGATTTCACAGGAATTTTCTGTAGTTCTATCTGAAGATAAAGAGTGATTTCGCGAATAGGTGTCTGGAATGAGGAGAATTTATATTATATTATATTCTTTTTGGAGTTTCTCTACATTATTCTAACTAATTAAACAGAAATTTGTTGAAAATTGGTATTGAGAAATATAATAAATATACAAAAAATTTTTCCCTTATTCCGGACTCATATTTGCGAATTTGATCACAGAATTATTATGTTCTAATGCTCACCCCTTTCTTTCGCTTTTCAGTCCTTTGGGTAGTATCTTCTGAGTTTTGTGTATTCGGTGGCGCCCCCTGTTGAGAGGTACGGTAAATGTTGGGCCGTCGGTGCAGATCGATACAGATCTAATCTTTCTTTCTTCCTCTGATCTGATCAGACCTTCAACTTTGTTTTCCTGTAAATCCCCTATTTCCCTGTTTCATCCCACACAATGTTTCTTAATCATATACATACCCTCTTAAGAATTCTCGTGCCTGGCTACGCGCGGAAAGCTCTGAGAAATGGCCCGCATGAAAAAAATCTGAATATTCCAGCTATAGATTTGAAGGCGCGATAGCCCGTCGGAAAAGTCCTCGACTTGGTATTCATCGCTTGAAAAGGCCATGAATGCGACCGCGTCTGCGAAGTGCGCAACTGGTGACCGGTGATGGACGACGTGCCGTCGCGACGCCCGACTTCTTTTTCACGTGCCATTCACTTCGCGTCGATGTATTCATTGTTTTGACGCTTCGCCATATTTATGCGACGAAAATATTCTTCCATATCGCTTTTTTAGTTTGAAAAAATGGGATTGCTATAATTGAGATGTCTAGATCTATAAATTTACGATTCGGTGGCGGAAACCAATCAGAGAACCATCTCCTCAGGTAAAAACCAGTCTTGAGAATAAAAAATCACATTTCAGTTCAACTGACATCGAACCCTCAATTTCTGTCAAATTACCGATAACGCCTATCTCACGCCCACGATTTCAGAGATTTCCTCACAGATTAGATCGTAGATATTTTATCTCCAGAACGTTCAAAAAAGGTCTGCCTGCCCACCACCCCTCCCCGTCGTCCTCAACGACGTTTGGGCAGCCATTTCGAAAAACAAAACAAACACGTTAATCTAGCGTGTTAACACCCCGGGACGCTGACATCCGATCCGAAGGACCAGAAAAAGATCGAAGAGGGCACCAGACCACATGGGCCGATTGATGGATATTGATGGTGTGCTGGATTGGGCCGGACAATGCGGACTAAAGCGTGGATTCGGCTCCGTTTATGCTCACTCCGGATGCGAAAGAAAGAGGAAACAATTCTATAGTTTCCTTCCTTCCGTGTTGATTGAGTGGAAAAGCTGCGACGAAATAAAAAATGTGGCAACATCGCAATTTTTCCAGGGAAAGGCTCCGAAAACTGCAAATTTCATTTCAGCTATCGTCACATCTGTCAAGAACGACGGACATAAAATGTTGAAATTCAATAAACCTCACTTCGAAAAACATAGATTCTTCAAGAAAAATGTGGAAATTCCAAAAATGTTCGTATGTCATATCAGAATTTAAAAAAAATCCCTTCACTACGAGCACATCTAAAAGTATATTATTTAACGAGCAGTAATGAAGCTCATAACTCACGCAGATGAAGTTCGCAGCGCGAGCCGAAGGCGAGTGCTGTAATTCATCAAGTGAGTTATGACCAAAGTCCAAGTTGAATACTATACTTTATCTACGACTATAACAATGAGTACTAAGATACAAGTACAGAGAAAGAACTTTATTCACAAATCTCAATAGTTACCTATAACAATGCATTATTTCTGTTGATTGTGCTTCTTAGCATGGAGTAGAAATTCCATATGGACGATGCTCTATATTTAGTGCTAAATTCACTAAAATATGCCAAAAGGACATTCTCTGTATACGATGACTTAATATTCTTACTGCTACACCAATCTTGAAATTTGTTGTATACACCTTTATATTTGTTTTGGGATTTTTCGGGCAATAAATTCTGTATGGTAACATTGGCTGAGTCTTATTTCTGGAAGTGTACATAATTATTATTCATCTTCACTATCTGAATTTATAGCTAGGGAGTTATAGTGGTGAGTTATTATAACTCACGTTGTTGTTCACAGATACTATCAATTGCTCGAAAGTAGTTGACTAATTAATATATAATTCAATAGGAGTAGATAAACAAAATCGAGCGAACAACTCGAAAAATTTCAAATGGCACTATAAGGTGTGTAATACATCGATTTGAAGTATCTGAATTGAAAAAATTACGAAAAGCACTGCCGTGAAGGCAGGAACTTTTGAGCACTCGTACATGCACCTTGAAGGTAGATTCGCATTTTCCAGTTTTAGAAATCAATTGAAGGAATTTTCGACAGCTGTCAAAAAAATTCTGAAACTTAGGCGAAACTCAAGACTTCATTTCAGTGCTTCAGCTGATCAATTTTTTTTTGATAATTCGCTAGAATTTTCTACGGTATCTATGGTCTTGGTTATGCGATCTGGACAAAATTCTGCACGTAGTTTGAATACATTATTCCTCAGCTAGGTGCATAATTTCATTCCAATCCGATCAGTAGTTTCGAAAATATCAGGAAAATAATATTTTGAACGGCCATATTTACGGAACCCCTAGTTGCTCATTGATGAACGTGACCGCGATATTTGCAATCCAAACCCACCCTGAAAATTTCAAATTCCTAAGCCTTTCCGTTCAAAAGTTACAATTTTCTATGGTTTCTATGGTTCTGGTCATGCGATCTGGACAAAATATTGTTTTAATATATCCATTCTCGATTAAAATACAAAATTTCATCTCGATCGAATCCGTAGTTTCGAAATTATCGAGAAAACAAAATTTCAAACGACCGTACTTACGGAACCCCTAGTATAATTCTGCTCATTGATAAACGTGAACGTAACAATTCAGATCCACACCTATCCTGAAAATTTCAAGTCCCTAGGCCTTTCCGTTCGAAAGTTATGATTTTCTATGGTTCTGGTCATGTGATCTGGAGGAATGTAGCTTGAATATAAATTTCTCCATTAGTATACAAAATTTCGTCCCGATCGAATCTGTAGTCTTGAAATTATCAAGAAAACTAAATTTCAAACGACCATATTTACGGTCGTAGATGAACGTGATCACGACATTCGAGATCCACACCTATCCTGAAAATTTCAAGTCCCTAGGCGTTTCCGTTCAAAAGTTACAATTTTCTATGGTTTCTATGATTCTGGTCATGCGATCTGGACAAAATTTCACATGTAGCTTGAACACCTCATTCTCCAATTTAGTGCAAAGTTTCATCTCGATGGAATCTGTAGTTTCGAAGTAATCAGGAGAACAAAATTTTGAACGGCCATATTTACGGAACCCCTGGTGGAATTCTGCCCATTAACGAACTCAACCGAGTTATTTGGGATCTGAACCTACACTGAGAATTTCAAGTCTCTAGGTTGATCCGTTCGAGAGTTATCGTGTATACGGCCGGACGGACGGCCGGCCGGACGGACAGACTCGAATTTTCCGACGGATTCGTCATCAGTGAGTCGAACATAGTCGATTGAGACCATTTTCGGCTCAAAATTCGAAAAATACAGACATCGTGACGAAATGATATAGCCCTCGTGTAAGTAGTACGAGCGCTCAAAAATTATTGAAGAATCTTAGTTCTACGCCTATGGATCGTCAATCTGTCTTGGGGTAAACTGCTCGACGAAATATAAATGAAAAAACAAAATTTTCCAATGACAATCAATTGAAGTATGTATAATGTTAAAAAAAATTACAACCAACTCCAACTCAATTCAAGATTGAAGGAATTCATTAATTAAAGTAGTAATTTTCATTTGACTCATATTATTTCCTAAATTTCTGAAATTCGATACTATCCACGAAATACTTATATGGAGTGTCTCATTTGAAACATTCCCCTTCTGCAAAAATCAAAGGAACACGTCGATTTTCAGTTAGAGGGGGACATCGAATTACAAAATTTTGTAGTGACCACCCTTGCTTAAATCGAGGGAACAACTCGAATGGCACTATAAGGTGTGTGATACATCGATTTGAAGAATTAACGCGTTTATGGGCTTTCTCAATGCATAAGCAGCGCGCGTAAACGAGGCGCACCCCGGCTATTCATTATTCAGGGGTGGGCGAGGACCCACGATTCACGATGGCGCCACTCAGACCCCGGTCCGGGGCCCAATTAGCCCGTGGGCGCACCTCTAGCACCCTGATTTACGGCCACCCCGTGTATCGCTTCCTCTCCTCTTCCTGGTCGCCCCCGCCGGAGAGGTGTCCGCCGTATAATTCTCACCCCCGTTCGCGCATCTCGTTCTCAGGAGACCGAGTCGGTCGCGCGGGCGACACCCACCCCACAAATTATAGGTTAGGTTTTAATTGGGGCGCTCGTTATGGGTTAACGCGGTCCTCCGGGGGGTGTCAAAACAAACAACCGGAAGAGGTGCTGGATGTCTTTCACGTGGGGGCGGAAGAAAGATGGTCGATACGGGGGTATCGGCGAACACGCATAAATTAGGGGTGTACCTCGGGGTCATTTGTGCGAATGTGTAGGTAGTTAGTGAACATGCAGTCAGCTTGTATGTATTTATGTTGTTTCCTCGGTTTCTGGCTACGGGAGGAAACAGAAACATGTCGAATATCCCCCCTCTGTTCATTTTATTCAAATAGTTTCAGGCTCCTTTAATATTTTCTTTTATTGATGCCCTATTTTACTGATTTCGAGAACGCCTCAGCGTGTTTAAATCGAACTTTCAAACAAGCGCGTTTTTTAAAGTCACCGTGGCAACAGCAACGACTCGATAAACGTCCAAATGACAATCTGACAGGAGTACCTTGTTACGTCAAATATACATAATATTTCTAAATGCAAAACCTTTATTCAAACATTATTTGACAATTTCAATTTTATAAGTGGAAATGGAAAGTGCAGTCGGTATTTTCAGGGCCGTATCTAGGGCATGGCAAGGGTGGCACTTGTCACGGGTGCAAGGTCCGAAGGGGCGCCAAAAAATATCAAAAATAAAAAAATAGAAGCACAAAGAAAAAAAAAAGTAAGTAATTCGAACACAACATTTCGAAACATTGATATTCCAAGTACAGAATGAAAATGCAATAAGGTCAGAAATACGAGAAATATGGTCCAATTGTTATAACAAATTTTCAAAGATGCCGCACTCTGATCATAAATATTACAACCGGCAATATCGTCATTCCAAGCACAGCCTTTTTATGAGTTGTTTACACTACATCCCTTATCTCCTCCAGCTTGTTTTGAAGGGCGGCTTCTTTGATGATGATGGTTCATAATGATCGATTTGTTTAGATTTTTATGCCACATCTGTGGTATTTTAAGAACAATTTGTATTGCCAAAAATTCATAAATCGGACTTTTGAGCTCAAGAAGTGGGAGAAAAATTGGGGAATCTTATTATATTCTACATAAATATTGATTTCTTTCGATTGTGAAGAGAAGAGCAAAAAATGTAAATTTTAATGTTCGTTTAGTGTGTATCCAGATTTGAAGTTTTGAGTTTTTTTTTTATATTCTGACTTTTTTGTGCCTCAAAAGCAAACGCTGTACATTCGTTGAAGTCGCAATTAGGTGGAATTATCAAAGTTCTTCGATAGCTCAAAAAATCGTCCCTGGTAAATTCGATAACAAATTATGAATTTATCATATATCTTAACTTCTGGGGAATTCTGTAAAATAAACCGAATTAATCAATATTTGCAAGAAAAACAACTAGATATGTCTAAAGGCTCACGTATGATACTTGGACTATTGAACGAACTGAAAGCTAACAGAGACAACTTTTTTATGCCATTGATGGAACTTTCGAAAAATGAAGCTGATAAAATTGGAATCGAAGCAAAGTTACATCAATCGAGAAAACAAAAAAAACCCAAAATGCCAGGGGAACTAGCCAGTGCTGAAGCTCATCTTTTTGATGCAAACGCAAAACTGAGGAATTGGACTATAATTATTCAAATTGAAGATAGATTTGTTGCTTTGAACGAAGTGGCAAACGACTTCAGTTTTTTGAATGGTAGTGTCATTCAAACTATGAATATTGACGATTTGAAGAAAAGTGCTGCAAATCTTAAGATAAATGTTCGTATTTAGTACATAAATATGAATATTTCATTTTGTTTTTTCAGAATTTGTTTTATTTTTATGCATTCCATTTAAAATGTGTATTTCAATGTTTTCAATGAAAAAATTTTTCCATAAAAATGTGTATTATTTTGAAACTCTTACGTAAATATATGACTAGCGTTATAAAAAAAAATACTATAAAAAAATATGATGGATTAAAAAGAAACCAACGCAAATAGGGCGCTGTCTAATATATTGCCCACAATAGTACCTAGATACGGCCCTGGGTATTTTTTTCGCAATCATCTCATTTGAAACCCGGATTGCTACTTTTCCTATGAGAACTTTTTCTCAGAAGTGAAGTCTCGGTGCTGTCAAGATTTGTCTTTTTCATTTATTATGTTCGTCTTTTTGAATACGTTCAGAAATTCGAATATGCCTTAAAATTTACCCGTCAGCATCAATTTCTCATCATATGTATACTCCGTTTAAGAATTATTGACATCTCGGTTGGCTGTGAAAAATCGAATTTAAGTTGGTAATAGACTATTCAGTAATATTTTGGGTTGCTGAATTCAGGTTGGTATAGGAATAGCACTAACATTACCCATAGAAATCTTGCTTTGATGATTTTATCGAAGATATTGGTAAATATGTAATTATAAAAATTTGCTCTGAATTTGAGTATTTTTTGTCTTAGCTATTAAAATGGCTGGAATTGACCAGGATACATCGCGCCTAACAAGAGAACGCCAGGCAGTTTGTCGGTGTTACTTCGAGTTTTTTCAAAGATTTGGCATATATTTCCGCTAGTGTTTCAGGTAAACTGTTATTCACCGACTCAAAGTGTATTCTGATTGATCAATGTCTCTTAAATTTTCAGATTTCACCAAGCACTGTCCGTATAATATTAGCATGTTATTATAGCCTGAAATAAGCAGTGGAAGAAAACCTGTGCGATACGATTATTCCTTCAAAGAGACATTGAATGACTTTGTTTTTGCTAGAATTAAAAACAATGAATATATCAGTTTTGATATCCTTTTCGAACTGGCCAAAGAGCACCTAGATTTCAATTGATCGAAGTCAACATTATATTATATCATAAAAAAAATTGGATACAAATACAAAAAAGTTGATTGAAGGAAAATTCTTACTGATAAACAGAAAAATATAATAAAAATAGAACGATATTGTGATAAATACCGAGAATACATGAAACAAAACGTAAAATTCATTTATCTAGATGAAATTTGGATATTCAAAAACGGTATTCAAATTTGTCAGTGGACACTAGAAAATAATCCAAAAGGTGAATTATTTCATAAATGGGTTATTGAAATATTGGAACCTTCCCTGCAAAAGGATGCCCCTCAATAGGATTATGTCAGCTTATTCAATAAACACATCCAAATCACTACACTACGTGGAAACAAAGTTTTCAATGATATTTTTATCTTTGCTCTTGTATCATTCATAGATATTTTAAGTTTATTTATTATACTTATACTGTATGGTACCCTGTTCACATATTCTCTGCTAATACACATGCTATATTGTTCCCAATTCAAAAGTATACTGAATAATTGCTCATCAATTATAATACGTTGCGGCTTACGATAATTTGGCAAAAATGTATCGATATTTTCAATAATTCATGGACAGTTTTAATGAATGAAAATAAAAATTGACTTTCTTAAAGTATTCAACACCGAGCAATAAATAATTCACAATTTGGTTCATATATTGGTAGTTCGGTACAAATTTCATCTCAAAATTCTTCATGTACTACATAGATTCTTAATTTTTGTTTCTCTCTTATTTCTTGATACATAATAACGTTTTTTCTAATCCATTCTTGCCCTGTGCTTGCGAAGTATCCAAAAATGTTTTTCTGTTGCACCACTGGCTACCTGCTAGAATTCCATTTATTATCCTTCTTGAATCCTGACATAAAATGGTACTCTTATAGTTATATGGTGAGAATTTTGCAAGATTTCCAATACCAATAAATATTGCATGGTCCTGAGTGAAAATAAATATTTGTTTGATTGATCTTCAATTTTCCATGGTTGACTTTTATATGAACGATAAGTTCAGATAATTCCATATGAAAGCATTCCACGAAATTTTCGCGCTTTCAAACCTGAATTCCCATATTTAAACTGCAATCGAAATATTCCGGCTTAATTATTCGATAATTCGTATACTCAACACTTTTCTAGGTTATATTTATGTTTTATCTCTATGATGAAATTTAGTTACTTTTTTGTAACTAGAAATAAAGCCTCGACTGGACGTTCATGGCCTGCTTCGATGTCAATAATTCTTAAATGGACTATATTCAAATTCATCTCGAAATCACCGAGTTTCGAGAAATTTCGACATCTTGTCAAAATACGATTTATTTATTTCCGCGAGAAACGTCACGTAATATCTATGATCGAAGTGAATTATTTCGGACTTTCTTCATTTTATGTAGTAATAAATAGCAGTATTCATGATTTCAAAGCACTCCAATAAAAAAAAATACCGTAAAGTATTCGTGGATAACTGGTCTTTAAAACACTTGCTCTATTTCGAGCACTCCGGCTTCTCCGTCGTGCTCGAAAATTCGCGCGTGTTTTAAAGACCTTTTTATCCACTTATACTTCAATATACTAATCTTATGTTAGGTGTTCACGAAGACAAAGAATATGATGGAAATGATTATTGGCAAATCTTGAATGTTTTCAATGCAGCCCCTTCTGAAGACTCGCTGGGCGGACCCCCATCCATCTGCCGCTCGTCCAACACACCCAGACCTAGCGGGCGGTTATTTATCTGTCGCATTAAGAATTGGCGAGATGCCACTCAGATTTAAAGAGCTACTAATTTATCGGCCGTGACGAAAATCCGCACCGCCGCGTCTGGGCAGGCCGATGAGTTTTCTTCTTCTTTTTTTTTCTCATTCTCCGGCAACGGGACGGGCGTCCCCATAAATTACCGCCGATTTCTCAGTTTATTAAATCTCCGAGTCGTGTGTATAATTGCGATACACATGGTCGCGTAAATCAAGGCGAGGGCACCGCGACGTTGCCAAGTGTACGTATCCTAGGTGTACGCTGGAGGTCTTTGTTTTTCAGATGAGGCCATAATGGAGATTCCATCGATTCTCTGCTTTCATCCATTTTTCGCAATATAATGGACCAATTAATGATCCGATAATTATATAAATATGTTCTCGTTTCCACACTCTGAATATATCTATGACATTCAATAATTCGAATTTTCTATCATCGACTCATTGTGAAATTGAATGTTGACAGTCGATGTTATTTTATGAACAAACATCGTGTGACGTTTGCTATCGTAGTTGAAACGAAATTTAGTTTTCCGTCGACCATATAATAAAAGCTCATTTTAAAGCACTCGAAATCATCCATTAATGACCCCTATTAATGCATGATTTCTTGTATTAATGCATGATTATCATGGCAACCGATTATAAAATATTCAGTCGGAGCATAGATGCATCTATGTCGGAGCACGATCGAGCTGTCAAATTTATTTATTCGCCTTCGATCAGAATCTAATTTTATCCATTACGCTACTACATAATGAATAACGAAGAAAATATCCCTTTGACACCGCCAGATGTGACAAAAACTGCTGAAGCAGCAACTTTGAGTCTGCTTCCTGAAAAAAGCCGCCATTTATATGAGAAAACCTATGCTAAATTCAGATCTTGGTGCAAGGACAAGAAGGTTCGGAACTTTACGGAAACGGTTTTGTTGGCATACTTTACGGGTATTGTCCAATATTCCCTCTATGAATTTTTCGAATTCTTCTATAGGAAGTATAAATATTAATATATCGAAATGAACATAGAAATTTGTATTACGTCAAATTTGTATATCATGCTAAATAAAAATTGGTTTCGATCCAGAATTTATATTCAATTCCTGATGAGGTCGACGGAAAAATCTTGTAATCAACTCGTTTATTAATTCAGCGATTAATGGTCTCAAACATTAACGCGTGAGCGGAGCGAGCGCGTTAAAATATTTCGACCATTAATCGCTGTCATCAATAAACTAGTTGATTAAATAACTATTAACTGTATGAATCTTTGTAGAGAAAGGAAAAAATTCCACGAGTTTTCCTCCAACGTAAGAATTAAAATAATGTCGAAAAGTTCTTAATTTAACTGTTCAAATTCAAATATAATGACGGCAACGTCGCCGGAAGGTTTCCCAGATCCTGTCGAGGCGGACTCTAATGAGCCTGTCCGGCCGTCGTCTTCGCCGGGATGTTATGCAATTATCGAATGTTTGAGATACCTCGAAGTCCTCAGGACTCGTCCCAACGGTAGCAGAGAAAAACATCGCGGATTTTGACCTCAGAGTTTCCGTTTCGTCCTCAGATATTTTTCCCCCTTCGAGAGCTCTATTTTCCGAACGAATCCGTAACAAACGACATTACTCAGCCCACTTAGCTCCGAAATGCTTTTAACTGATCTCAAGGTAGGGGCAATTTGTCTGCGGGATTCGCGGTCGGAATTAGAAATGCGCCCGCTTGATTGAGATGCGAAAGTGTTCGCCGTGACGTCGCCGCGTCGCAAATAAACGACGCTGATTGATCGTGTTTGGACCAGCTGGCGGACGCCGAGGTGGTCCCTTTCGCCAAGCACGAGAGCGAAAATGTTAAATTCGCGAGCTGAGATTAACGATGATTGGGAACAGTTTTCGTTTGAGAATGGAAAAATTCTCCGAAAATATTTCCAAATTCAATTTTATGTTATTTTCGTCAATTCAAAATTTCTCGTATTATTGAGATGAAATTCCATGAAAATTCATATATCATTAGTCACAAAATCCAGTTACCCCGCTTACGTGAAACACCCTGTACACCCATTTTCATTCTGCTGAATATCATACCTCTACTTCAAAACCAATAAGATTCTAAATTTTATCTCTTGAAATCCACTCGCACATATGACACTTATATAATATATAATAATAATAATAATAATGTTTATTCGCAAAATAAATACAATCTAGGTTATAAAGTTAAGAATATGAATAAACAGAGGCATTTCTGAAGTGACAACTAGGATAAATTGTTACTTGTGCGTGATATAGCCATAACATAGTTGGTATAGATACATTATAATAATAAAATAGTAATGTTTGTTCCCCAAATAAACATAGTAAGTTGTAGAGATTTCTTTTACCTGTGCGTAACCATAAAGTAACATTTTTCTAATTAATTAAGCTTATTTTCTTACCATTTCACAATACAAAACAAATTAAATCCTATAATGTAATGGCAAAGCAATTAGTTACAATATATTTGAGCGCTCGTACTACTTACACGGGTGCTATATCATTTCGTCACGATGTCTGTGTTTTTCGAATTTTGAGCCGAAAATGGTCTAAATCGACCATGTTCGACTCACTGATGATGAATCCGTCGAAAAATTCGAGTCTTTCCGTCCGTCTGTCCGTAAGCACGATAACTCTCGAACGGAACAACCTAGAGACTTGAAATTTTCAGTGTGGGTTCAGTTCCCGAATGCCTCGGTTAAGTTCGTTAATGGGCCAAATTCCACCAGGGGTTCCGTAAATATGGCCGTTCAAAGTTTTGTTCCCCTGAATACTCGAAAACTACAAATTCGATCGAGATGAAATTTTGCACTCAAATGGAGAATGAGGTGTTCAAGCTACATGTGAAATTTTGACCAGATCACATGACCAGAACCATAGAAACCATAGAAAATTGTAACTTTTGAACGGAAACGCCTAGGGACTTGAAATTTTCAGGATAGGTGTGGATCTCGAATGTCGTGATCACGTTCATCAATGAGCAAAATTATACTAGGGGTTCCGTAAATATGGTCGTTTGAAATTTAGTTTTCTTGATAATTTCAAAACTACAGATTCGATCGTGACGAAATTTTGTATACTAATGGACAATGATATATTCAAGCTACATTTCTCCAGATCACATGACCAGAACCATAGAAACCATAGAAAATCATAACTTTCGAACGGAACTAGTGACTTGAAATTTTCAGGATAGGTGTGGATCTGAAAAGTCTGGAGTTTCGCCTAAGTTTCAGAATATTTTTGACAGCTGTCGAAAATTCCTTCAATCGATTTCCAAAACTGGAAAATGCGAATCTACCTACAAGGTGGATGTACGAGCGCTCAAAAGCTCCTGACTTCAAGGCAGTGCTTTTCGTAATTTTTTTTTTTATATATATACTTATTAATTTATCTATAAACCTATCATCTATTGTCAAATCTGTCATCTTTCGTTGATGTTGACCCCGCCTGGGAACCTCCGCGTCCGATCTTCGCATTTTTCCCGAAAAAACCCAATTTAATCGCCGAGGCGAATAACAATAATCAGGCGGCGATAGCGTTTCCAATTTGTCGGGATAATGGCGGTGGTTTAGCGCGAGATTGCCCGGACGGACGGGAATTAATCCGGCGCGTCGAACGTTGCCGCAATTTCGTGAAATATGATATCACGTACGACGTTTCGCGACGAGACAACTTCGTCCGTCATTAGGTACCTACGCGGAGAAGCGGTCCATTAATCGGGAATGAATGAAAACGCGAGTTCGCGTAAGCTACCACCAGACGGCTTCTTGAGGGGACGACCCTGTCGTTTTCGGGTCGTTCGCGTATAAAATAACCGCCACTTCCTCGCCGCCCTGTAATCAGCGACCGACGATCGTTATCGATCTATTTTGATTGATGCCGGACGATCGGGTCCGGTGGAGGTGTCGAGGGAGGCGATCCTCGATAGAGGCTGCTGCGAGTTGTCGAGTTCATGAACTTCGTTTATGTAGTTAAAATCATTCAATTTAGCATGACAGTTAAATTGAGGATTTCCATCAAGTATCGATCACCATACGGTTTTTGCCAAACAATGCAATTTTGAGGAATGAATCATATAGAAACCCATATTCTT
The DNA here is from genome assembly GCA_963966015.1 of Aphidecta obliterata. Lineage (NCBI taxonomy): Eukaryota > Metazoa > Arthropoda > Insecta > Coleoptera > Coccinellidae > Aphidecta > Aphidecta obliterata. Next base: position 32,159,438 of record OZ014428.1, read on the forward strand.
ATACTATTGTGTCAGAAAAGTACCGGAAATCTGCCTATGAAAGGCGAAATATAAAGAATGGTCAGTCCACTTTTTGTAGAATAACTTGAAAAGTCGATAGAAAATGTCCTATAAACATACACTGGAAAAAACGAATCCAGGGAATTTATGATTAAATGAATTCCTGATGTTTAAACGCAACTATTGTTATTACAACAATAAAAGACCGTTCTGAGAATAATCTGTACTTGCAATCTAACATGCCGATTCCGGTTGAAGTGACTCGAGTCCTAAGAACAGGAAGAACGGTAAGTATAGCATTGATCAGGTACTTTTATATTAGAGGAAATATTTCCGTAAATGTAACATGAATATCTAGTGAAATATGATAGTTATTTAAATATAACCCAACCATATTTGTACGACTAACAGTATGGACACTTCAAATTCAACCCACGTTGGACCATATGGTTGAAATTGTTCGTAACAAAATATGGATTGAAAAGCGACAAAAGGTTTGGCATTTGTGGACAGTAATTCCGTAATCAAATCCGCTAAAATGTGTCCGGAATCAGAGAAAAAAAGTCTTTATATTCATTATTCATAAATATTGGAAATCTTTCCCAAAACCAAGTGGTTAATTCCATAGGAAATGCCAAAAAATCTCAAGTTGAAAACTAGGTAACACAGAAAATTCCAGTAAAAGCTCAGGTTATAAGCTTCGAATACAACTAACTAGTACTGTAATATATGTACGATAGTTCTGTCAAATCGATACTACAGTGCCGTTATAAGTGAAGTAATTCCTGTTTTAGTTCAGTGTTCATTACTGGAAATTCTTGTAGAAACTGAAGTTTGAAGCTTGGAATACAACTATGTATACTCCGTTTAAGAATTATTGACATCTCGGTTGGCTGTGAAAAATCGAATTTAAGTTGGTAACAGCCTATTCAGTAATATTTTGGGTTGCTGAATTCAGGTTGGTATAGGAATAACACTAACATTACCCATAGAAATCTTGCTTTGATGATTTAATCGAAGATATTGGTGAATATGTAATTATAAAAATTTGCTCTGAATTTGAGTATTTTTTGTCTTATGCTATTTAAATGGCTGGAATTGACCAGGATACATCGCGCCTAACAAGAGAACGCCAGGCAGTTTGTCGGTGTTACTTCGAGTTTTTCAAAGATTTGGCATATATTTCCGCTAGTGTTTCAGGTAAACTGTTATTCACCGACTCAAAGTGTATTCTGATTGATCAATGTCTCTTAAATTTTCAGATTTCAACAAGCCCTGTCCGTAGAATATTAGCATGTTATTAGAGCCTGGAATTAGCAGTGGAAGAAAACCTTTGCGATATGATTATTCCTTCAAAGAGACGTTGAATGACTTTGTTTTTGCTAGAATTAAAAACAATGAATATATCAGTTTAGATATCTTTTTCGAACTGGCCAAAGAGCACCTAGATTTCAATTGATCGAAGTCAACATCATATTATATCATAAAAAAAATTGGTTACAAATACAAAGAAGTTGATCGAAAAATATAATAAAAATTACGAAAAGCACTGCCGTGAAGGCAGGAGCTTTTGAGCGCTCGTACATGCACCTTGTAGGTAGATTCGCATTTTCCAGTTTTAGAAACCAATTGAAGAAATTTTTGAAAGCTGTCAAAAAAATTCTGAAACTTAGGCGAAACTCCAGACTTCATGTCAGTGCTTCAGCTGATCAATTTTTTTTCGATAATTCGCTAGAATTTTCTACGGTATCTATGGTCTTGGTGGTGCGGTCTGGACAAAATTTTGCACGTAGTTTGAATACATTATTCCTCAGCTAGGTGCATAATTTCATTCCAATCCGATCAGTAGTTCCGAAACTATCTGGAAAGAAATATCTTGAACGGCCATATTTACGGAACCCCTAGTCTCATTTTGGTCATTGATGAACGTGACCGCGATATTCGCGATCCAAACCCACCCTGAAAATTTCAAGTTCCTAGGCCTTTCCGTTCAAAAGTTACAATTTTCTATGGTTTCTATGGTTCTGGTCATGCGATCTGGACAAAATATTGCTTCAATATATCATTCTCGATTAAAATACAAAATTTCATCTCGATCGAATCCGTAGTTTCGAATTTATCGAGAAAACAAAATTTCAAACGACCGTATTTACGGAATCCCTTGTAAAATGTTGCTCATAGATGAACGTGATCACGACGTTCGAGATCCACACCTATCCTGAAAATTTCAAGTCCCTAGGCATTTCCGTTCAAAAGTTACAATTTTCTATGGTTTCTATGGTTCTGGTCATGCGATCTGGACAAAATTTCGCATGTAGCTAAAACACCTCATTTTCCATTCGAGTGCAAAATTTCATCTCGATCGAATCTGTAGTTTTCAAGTAATCAGGGAAACAAAACTTTGAACGGCCATATTTACGGAACCCCTGGTGGAATTTGGCCCATTAACGAACTTAACCGAGGCATTTGGGATCTGAACCTACACTGAAAATTTCAAGTCTCTAGGTTGATCCGTTCGAGAGTTATCGTGCTTACGGACGGACGGACGGACGGACGGACAGACTCGAATTTTCCGACGGATTCGTCATCAGTGAGTCGAACATAGTCGAATGAGACCATTTTCGGCTCAAAATTCGAAAAATACAGACATCGTGACGAAATGATATAGCCCTCGTGTAAGTAGTACGAGCGCTCAAAAATAGTACGATATTGTGATAAATTCCGAGAATACATGGAACAAAACGTAAAATTCATTTATCTAGATGAAATTTGGATATTCGAAAACGGTATTCAAATTTGTCAGTGGACACTAGAAAATAATGCAAAAGGTATGCCGAGTATATTCAAGGGTAAAGGCAGAAGGTGCACTATTTTGAATGCTGGAACAATTGATGGATTTTCACCTGGATGTGATCCGATTCTTGACAGTGGTATTAATGATAAGGATTACTATGAATGGTGAATTATTTCATAAATGGGTTATTGAAATATTGAAACCTTCCCTGCAAAAGGATGCCCATCAATAGGATTATGTCAGCTTATGCAATAAGCACATCCAAATCACTACACTACGTGGAAACAAAGTTTTCAATGATATTTTTATCTTTGCTCTTGTATCATTCATAGATATTTCAAGTTTATTTATTATACTTATACTGTATGGTACCCTGTTCACATTCCCTCTGCTAATACACATGCTATATTGTTCCCAATTCAAAAGTATACTGAATAATTGTAAAATTGCTCATCAATTATAATATTTTCAATAATTCATGGACAGTTTCAATGAATGAAAATAAAAATTGACTTTCTTGAAGTATTCAACAACGAGCAATAAATTATTCACAAATTGGTTCATATATTGATAGTTCGGTACAAATTTCATGTCAAAATTCTTCATGTGTTACATAGATTCTTAATTTGTGTTTCTCCCTTATTTCTTAATACATTATAACGTTTTTTCCAATCCATTCTTTTGGCCTGTGCTTGCGAAGTATCCAAAAATTTTTTTCTGTTGCACCACTAGCTACCTGCTAGAGCTCCATTAATTATCCTTCTTGAATCCTGACATAAAATGGTACTCTTATAGTTATATGGTTAGAATTCTGCAAGATTTCCAATACAAATAAATATTGCATGGTCCTGAGTGAAAATAAATATTTATTTGAATGATCTTCAATTTTCCATGGTTGACTTTTATATAAGATAATTTCATATGAAAGCATTCCACGATATTTTTGCCATTTCAAACCTGAACTCCCATGTAGAAACTGCAATCGAAATATTCCGGCTTGATTATTCGATAATTCGTATACTCAACACTTTTCTAGGTTATATTTATGTTTTATTTCTATGATGAAATTTAGTTACTTTTTGTAACCAGAAGTAAAGCCTCGACTGGACGTTCATGGCCTGCTTCGATGCCAATAATTCTTAAATGGACTATATCTAGTTTGTTTATTATACAGGAAATTCCTGTAAGTAGTCACGCATATAACGGTTTTCGTCACAGTATTATGTTCCTGTTGATATGACAAACCGCAGGTTGGTTGCATCAACTAATGTAAAACTTCTTATTTCTAGAGGAATCAAACGACCGGAATTGTCACGTAAAATCAACAAATATTCCTGCTGTCGCTTATATAAGGAATAACCGAATTCCTTTTGTATATTTCGGAAAATTTCTTTGATTGTCGATCGCGTTTTCCATTAATCCGCGGCAGAGAAGATTTGTCGCTCGTCCGGGATGTTTTCATATCTCGGTGACGCGCAACACGGAGGACCTGGAGGCGCGCGCGGCAGCTGTTCCCGCTTTATTTTCGTGAGGTCCTCCGTCACTGCCAGCTCTTCTTCCTTCTCGCCTTCCCATTCAGACTTTATTTTAACTCCTTTCAAAATAAGGTGTCGAGTAGTGACTTACACGTGTTTGTTTACGGGAGGGCATTTAGGTCGCGTAAACTTGATCGATTCGGGACGCGGATTCGTGGAGTTACTGCTGGGAGATTTGACGAAACGGCCGTTATCTGCGGAGGTATTTCGGGTACGGGTTATGCCATCGTTATTTCTCGTTAGGGTAATCTTATCGGGGAAGCAGACGTACTAATGTGTTGGACTGACGCGGAGTGGATTTATGTAAAGACCGAGAGGTGATTAGTTTATTGGGAGTTGACGAGAACCAGGAGATCATCTGCGGTTTCACATGGAGCGTATTCCTAGGTTGATAATTTTCATTTCAAGGCTGTCTTGGTTGTGTAAAAACCAACCTCGATTGATTCTGACAAGTGGAAGTCGAGATATGTAGGATTGAAAGTTGGAAAACTTCCATTCTGCAGTTGAAAAATCAAAATTTGCAGATAGGGTTGCGATTTTTTTCCGTCGGATTGCGCGACCTCGAAAACCAAATTTCCCTACCAAACTTTCCCACATCTACCGTAGTTTTCCTGAAAAAAAAAACTATTTAGTTTTTCTAACTTTCATTTTAGAGTTTTCAAAGACTGTACTGGCGCGAATATCACTATGAAAAATTTACTGAGTGGTTTTGTGGAATCTACTCAATTGGTATCATAACCTCCATATGAAAAAATTGTTATAGATTTCCTATATTTTCTCTGAGAGAAGCAAATATAGCGTTTTTGTGGGGGGATCTACCCCTTAGTTTTTTTCGACCAAAACATTTTTGCATGCGATTCTATTGGATGAGGAAGTGGTGAAGTCGCTGGTTTATAATCTGAAAACCTCAATTGATTCTGATGAGTAGAAGTCGAGATATGAAGGATTGAATGTTGAAAAAATTCCATTTTCCAGTTGAAAAAGAAAAATTTACAGATAGGGCTGCGATTTTTTTCCTATCGGATTGCGCGACCTCGAAAACCTTTATTTTCACACCAAACTTGCCAATATTTGCCGTAGTTCTCCCGAAAAAAAAATCATTCAGTTTTTTCAACTTTCATTTTCGAGTTGCGTTTAAAAGACTGTACTGGTGCGAGTATCACTATGAAAAGTCTACTAAGTGGTTTTGTGGAATCTACTCATATGGTTTTCTAACCTCCATATAAAAAAAATATAGCCAATGGTTGCCAATGAGATAGGAATGTCTTGAAGAACTAGAAAAACACATCAAGGATATTCCTGGAAAAAAATTTGTAATCCGACGTTTCGTCTTCGAGGAGCCATCATCAGCTTTTATTTTTGTAATACGATCCTGTTGTTTCCATGACGAAGTCTTAGGTCTTTTTCGATTCTAAATAATGTAAAATTATTCTTCGAAAAAACAGAAACATCTTTATGGATAATTTCTCGAAACAGTGGAGTGAGTCACTTGGCCATCGAGATCTTGCGATTTGACAATGTTGGAGTTTCTTCGGGGTCATCTGGAGCGTAAAATCTTAATCAACTCAAATACGAAATATCTAAATTTAAATTCCAGGATCAGAATGGAACAAATAAAATTTTCAAGTATGGACAACCGTCTGTTTTGACCAGTTGACCAGCCCCAGTGGATACTACCAGACTTCTCACTTAGATTTTTTTCCGAATCCAAATATTGACGACATCGTGACAGACAGATGAGCGAGCCTAATCGTCCGAGATGGGTTATTAATGAACCGAAAATCTCCGTTCGACTTGTAAGCTCGCATCATTAATCACAACTTCTTAATCTAGGACGGCTCAATCGTCGCCCTTACTCGAGTCAAATTAGGCATTTCTGATGTCAGTTTTTTTTCTTCAATATTTATATCGATTTAAAATTGAAGTTTTCTTTTGAAGGAAGAAAATAATTTTTAGTTATTATCAGGTAGTCAAAATAATTTGTTTTATTATTGTTGGGAAAACCATGGGGAAGCCATAAATAATTTTCGGTGCAAGGAATAACAGCGAAATTCAATCGTCTCCAGGGTCAGGAAATGAAAAATACCCATAATTTTCTATTCCGGGAACTACTCAGATTGCCCTTGTCTCCCAAACACTTAACCTCGTTTACGAACTCGGAAAGGTGATAAGTCTTCCACTAAATACCAGAACCATCAGCTCCCCCACATCTGTTTCCAATATTTCTCCAATATCGCAATTACGGACTTCTGTTTCAGATTCTGGTAACGGGATACCACACGCCTGAAATATATGGTCATTGTCGAAGAACTGTTAAGGGATTAATGCCTGGCATTAGTGGCACATATAGATTACCATCTCCGATGGGCGATGGGCGTCCCGAAGTGACACATTCCGAATATGTGACATCGGGAACGTTAATCATCTCCGGAAGAATGCTGGCGCCAGCGCCAGCATCTTTTGATATTTAACAGGACGGCCGGTGGTCAACTGGTCAGATCATCGATGATATCTCGTCAGATAATGATCGAGGACTATTTCAGAGAGCACTTCTTGTATATCATCTGTTTGAATGACACAAAACGAAGATAAAGATTTTTTTTTTAATTTTTTAAAACAGGAGAAAAAAAATTACGAAAAGCACTGCCGTGAAGGCAGGAACTTTTGAGCGCTCGTACATGCACCTTGTAGGTAGATTCGCATTTTCCAGTTTTAGAAATCATTTGAAGGAATTTTCGACAGCTGTCAAAAAAATTCTCAAACTTAGGCGAAACTCCAGACTTCATGTCAGCGCTTAAGCTGATCAATTTTTTTTCGATAATTCGCTAGAATTTTCTACGGTATCTATGGTCTTGGTGATGCGATCTGGACAAAATTTTGCACGTAGTTTGAATACATTATTCCTCAGCTAGGTGCATAATTTCATTCCAATCCGATCAGTAGTTTCGAAACTATCAGGAAAATGATATTTTGAACGGCCATATTTACAGAACCCCTAGTCTAATTTTGCTCATTGATGAACGTGACTGCGATATTCGCGGTCCACACCTATCCTGAAAATTTCAAGTTCCGAGGCCTTTCCGTTCAAAAGTTACGATTTTCTATGGTTTCTATGGTTCTGGTCATGTGATCTGGAGAAATGTAGCTTGAATATATTATTCTCCATTAGTACACAAAATTTCGTCACGATCGAATCTGTAGTTTTGAAATTATCAAGAAAACTAAATTTCAAACGACCATATTTACGGAACCCCTAGAATAATGTTGCTCATAGATAAACGCGATCACGACATTCGAGATCCACACCTATCCTGAAAATTTCAAGTCCCTAGGCGTTTCCGTTCAAAAGTAACAATTTTCTATAGTTTCTATGGTTCTGGTCATGCGATCTGGACAAAATTCCACATGTAGCTTGAAAACCTCATTTTCCATTCGAGTGCAAAATTTCATCTCGATCAAATCTGTAGTTTTCAAGTAATCAGGGAAACAAAACTTTGAACGGTCATATTTACGGAACCCCTGGTGGAATTTGGCCCATTAACGAACTTAACCGGGAACTGAACCCACACTGAAAATTTCAAGTTTCTAGGTTGTTCCGTTCGAGAGTTATCGTGCTTACGGACGACCGGACGGACAGACTCGAATTTTCCGACGAATTCGTCATCAGTGAGTCGAACATAGTCGATTGAGACCATTTGCGGCTAAAAATTCGAAAAATACAGACATCGTGACGAAATGATATAGCCCTCGTGTAAGTAGTAAAAAAAGGAATTGTATAAATTCTTTATATCACCATCGTGCGTCATCTGGCATTTTGTATGTGATTTTTGGAGAAAACTCGCTTTTTTTGTGGGCATTGTAGTCCCTAGTACGAAAAAAGTATTTAGAAGAAACGAAAAATGAAATCATACTAGGAAAATGGTCTGTGGCGTAAGAAAAAAAGTTTCGCAGCTAAAAACGAGAGTAAACTTGAAAACAGTGCCACCCTGTAGATTATCAATTCTGATTATCATTCCATTCCAAGTACCTATTCTCTCCTGAAAACTTGAACACCTTGTAGCTTCGGTATATATACAACAGGAATTCGGTTACTTCTACAGGAAATTCCCCCCTATATAAGCGACAGCAGAAACATTTGATGATTTCAAATTATCCGTCTTCTGGAAAACTGGAAGTTCAAATGAAGAAACAATTGGAGATAAATTGTCTTCAGACCTTCTTATTTTGAAAACCAGTGAAATTTTCAAAACATTTTTTTTTTGAAAAACTGTTTTTCCTCAATAACTTTCCATGCCTTGGTTCGATAGTTTTTCCTATAAATTATTTGGATACCCCTTAAGAAATACTATCATATTGATGGGTCATTCCTCGATTTTGCACAAAGGAAAAGGCACAAAATACAGTGACCCGCTTACGTGAAAAAAACAATTTTTCAACATCCGCCCCAGGATGTCAATACGGCGACCCAAATGAGACGAGCACACCTCAACGCGGTCGTAATCAGTGTTCCTAATGATTTGCTTTTGTTTCAGGATCCATTCACGGTACGTGGGGATGTACCCGACTTGTCATCAATCACCGACCGGGGCCTGTTTGATTCGTGTAAACGTCAATGGCCCTGTGTTCTGCTAGATGCATGAGGTATTTATGTAGATCTCATTTTTTCCCGATACCGTTATCAATCAACTGGGCGAGCTAGGCCGTTTCTGTCTTTTCGGGCTCCCCAATCCGCGCACAGCGTCTATAGGTGGATTTCCAGGTTTGTTATGGAAGATGGACTGTTCGGGCATCATTTTTTGTTTATTTATGGGTTGCTTTCTAATTTTTCTCATACAATATATTTTTGTTATTGTTACAATTGAACTATTGTAACGCCTCATTTATTTTCTGTTTTCCTTCCAAATTAAAATGTTTGTTGCGTGTAGTGTACGTACTTCGCGGTTCATTCAATTTTTCGCGCATGTGTGTTGGCCAATTTTGATATGATACCTGGTGCGAAGAAACAAAAAAGTTGGTTGGAATGTTGTTGAACCGAAGAGTGAAAATTTCGATCGAGCGAATCTTAATTATTCTCATCAATTCTCATTGTTGTGTCTTCACAAACAAGAAAATCAGTGAATCTGATCTGCCAAGCCAAACTACCCAGCGAGATCTACAAATTCAGCTGTTAAAAGGTAGGTGGAATTGGCCAATATTCGATTTGTCAAAATTCGTTTTTCTTCCATACAAGTCCACTAAAATATCGTTGCGCCTCAGTCGGCGACATTGGTCCTTACGGAGCCGAATTTTCTTTTCAACAAACATTTTAATTTTGAAATTCATTCATTTCAATTCATAAATATTCGTTTCACCTAATTCATTTTTTTCTCGTGTTGTTTCCGATAAGAAGCGGAGAGAGCATCAGACCTCTATCCCACATTTCGATTGCTTATCGTAAACATCACAATCTGTTTCCTTCATCACTGATTATTTTCATTCACGTCATCGATTCGCACATTCATATTCATTTTCGTTCTGAAAATAAAATTGTCATTCAATTTAATTCTTAATTTCGTAAATAGTTTCGGGTTTAACTGGGGGTAATTGAACACACCTATAATAGAGATTCATCTGTTGTATTTGTTCCTTCGAATCTTTGCAGAATATCGAATTTCATTCATTCCTGATTCCTACGAATAAAATGAGTAGTAATAAGTTGAAGCAGGCAAAAGCGATTCGTCAGCTGCAGGTAGATGAGATTGAGGAAATTCTCGCACTCGCTCATATGGCTGTGACTGATGAGAGTTTGCATGTTCGATTTAAATTACGATGTTCAAATTTAGATGACATTCTCGAAGAATTCAAAACAATGCATAATTCAATAATCTCGATAATGTCAACTACCGAAAATCCGGATATGGCTGCTGAAAAAACAATAAGAACAAGTTTCATGGAGAATTTCTTCACTGTTAAGACTGTTTATACGAACATATTTTCCGATGAAACTTCTTCGAATAATGATACAACATCGACAACGCCAAATGTCAAACTTCCGAAAATTTCCTTACCAACATTTGATGGAAATTATACAAACTGGCCTACGTTTCTCGATATTTTCAATAGTCTTATTCACAAGAATGCCACATTGTCAGATATTGATAAATTCCAATATTTACTCGGTTCATTATCTCCTGCAACGCGAAATCTTCTAAAGGGATTTCAATTAACGAGTGAAAATTATCATTCAGCTTTCGAAACATTAACTGAAAGGTATCAAAATAAGAGGCTTCTAGCAAATTCATTTTGGCAGGAAATATGCAATGCACCTAAACTTAATAATGAGTCAGTAGATGGTCTTAGAAATTTATTAGCTATTTTTTCTGAAAATTTAGCATGTTTGAAGAATATGGAATTACCCATTGAACAATGGGACTTCGTTTTATTTCATTCCCTTTTGCAGAAATTAGATACAGCTACAATTAAGAGGTTCGAACTGCAGGGATGTTCCACAGAAATTCCTTCTTATCGTGCTCTTACTAAATTTCTTAAAAATCAGTGCATCTCTCTAGAGTCATTAACGCTTGCAGTTTCACAACGCGCGCATTTAACATCGAAACAAAATGATAAGCCTCATAAGAAAAGCTCAGCATTTTTCACTCAATCGAATTCAATGAACAAATTGTCATGTAGCTATTGTAACGATAAACATACAATTTATAAATGCTCTTCTTTTATGGAAAAATCTCCTTCAACTAGGTTACAGATAGTTAAAGATAAAAACTGGTGTATTAACTGCCTTCATTCGGGACATAGAGTATCAGATTGTTCGTCAAAGTCAACTTGTCGCCATTGCCATAAGAATCATCACACATTGTTACATTTGAAACCAATTGATCCATCTTCTAACATTAATGATTCTGTCAATGATAGTTCATCTCCTTCCACTTCATATGGTCCTCAAGTTTTAACAAACACCTCTGTTTCACCGTCTACGGTTTTATTAGCTACTGCTAGAGTTGAAATCTTAGATGCTCGAGGACAATATCAAACCATTCGCATTCTCTTGGATCCAGGATCCCAGACGAATATAATTGCACAGAAATGCGTCAAACGGTTAGGTCTTAAATGTTTCAAAACTCCACTTTGTATTTTTGGCTTGGGTGAGACATCATCATCTGTTTCTGATTCCGTTACCTGTACGATTCGTCCTGTTGGATCTATAAATCCGTCTTATACCATCGAAGCTGTGGTATTACCAAAAATTTGCTCTAATATGCCCAACAGTTTTGTACCCTATCATAAATGGGACTCTATTTCGAATATTAATTTGGCTGACCCATCATTTCATTCTCCTGGTCCTATAGATATGCTTGTGGCAGCAGCTATTTTTCCTTTAATTCTGAAATCAGGTCGTTTACAAGGAAACCTATTTCAACCTTCGGCGTTAGAAACCATATTCGGTTGGATACTTATGGGAAATACTTCTAGCCCATCAACAAAAATTAACTCTTTTCATCTCACAACTAATTCTTCGATTGATGCAACTCTCAAGCGATTTTGGGAAATCGAAGAAATTCCTAACTTCGAACAGTCTTCGGCAGAAGATGCCCTATGTGAGAAAATATTTGTCGAAAGTCACTCTCGAGATTCTACTGGTCGTTTTATGGTTATGTTACCTTTCAAAGAAGCGATTTCCAGTTTCTTCGGAGATACCTACTCCATGGCGTTACGTCGTCTATTTTCACTAGAGCGTAGATTCAAAAATTCTCCCGAGTTTCATTGCGAGTACAACAAGTTCATGCACGATTATCTTGATTGTGGTCATATGACGTTACTTCCTGAAGCTTGTCCTTCTGTTGATGAATATTATATGCCACATCATGCTGTTTTCAACCCAAATAGTCCTTCCACAAAACTCAGAGTGGTCTTTGACTCTTCTGCGAAGGTTTCGGGAAACGTTTCTCTCAATGAAATTCTTTTGACAGGTCCGAAGCTTCAGAAAGATGTGATGGTTCTTCTGTTGAAATTTCGGTTTCATAATGTTGTTTTAACCGCAGATATAAAACAAATGTATAGGCAGATTCTGGTTCACCCTTCTCATAGACGGTTTCAACGAATTTTGTTCAGATTTTCGGGATCTGATCCGGTTCAAGTATACGAATTGAACACTGTTACGTATGGTGTTGGTTCATCTCCTTATCTTGCCCTTCGAGTACTCAAGCAGTTGGCTTCAAATGAAGAGATAGACTTTCCTTTAGCAGCAACGGTTCTTCAATCGGAATCGTATGTTGATGATATTTTATCGGGTAGTGATACCTTGGAGGGAGCTCGAGGTTTACAGGAACAGTTAATTTCTTTATTGAGGCGAGGCGGCTTTGAGTTGAGAAAATGGTCCAGTAATATTCCGGAGCTAATAAATCATTTACCACCAGATCATCGACATCAACAGTCGTTGAATTTCGATGATAATTCGGTTTTGAAAATTCTTGGATTAAGGTGGTTTCCATCTGGAGATCATTTCTCGTATTCTATCGATATTAACGAAAAACCAGTTACAAAGCGGACCATTCTGTCGGATTTGGCACATATTTTTGATCCTATCGGTTTTCTAACTCCATTCACTTTCTTTGTCAAACATCTAATTCAACATCTCTGGACACTCGGTCTACAGTGGGACGACGTTCCTCCTACGGATATATTGAATCGCTGGAGTCAGTGCAAATCAGAGTTGCACATTCTGTCCACTCTGCGAATACCGCGCAGAATATTCACGCAATCATTTTCTAAATGTGAAGTTCATGGATTTGGGGACAGCAGCGAAAAGGGGTATGCCGCTGTCATATATTTCCGATTTTTAAATGTTGATGGTACAATAAATGTTTCTTTCATTTGTGCAAAGTCAAAAGTCTCACCTATCAAACGCATGACTCTACCAAAGTTGGAGCTATGTGCAGCGCTCCTCCTTGCAAAATTGCTTTCTATTGTAATAAAATCTTATGAAGGTTCATTAAAGGTGGATGAAGTATTCGCTTGGTCAGACTCAACCGTAGTACTTCATTGGATTAGATCATCTCCTTACCGCTGGAAAAGTTTCGTGAGTAATCGTACTGCACAAATCCAAGAATTGGTTCCTCCAGATAGATGGGGTTATGTTAAATCCCAAGTTAATCCAGCAGATTGTGCATCACGGGGTTTGTCTCCTTCCGGTTTGTTAGACCATTCCTTATGGTGGGCGGGACCTCCATGGCTTCAGTCTATGGATCCGATTGAGAAGACGTGTGGTCCACCAATCAAAGAAATTCCAACTGATGAGGAGCGTCAGGTTGTTCTGAGTACCTTCACTTCATCTGATATATTTGACGAGCTCATAGCTAAATATTCTTCCTTCTCTAAACTCAACCAAGTTGTAATATATTTACATCGTTTCATTTTCAATCTTAGAACTCCTTTATCTAAAAGAGTCGGTAGCATCCTATCCGTGGAAAGAAAACAATCTCTCAACTTTCTCATTAAATGCGTTCAGCAAAGAGTTTTTGGTGAGGAGATTCAAAATCTTCGATCAAATCGTCCTATCACAATGAAATATCTTCAGAAACTGAATCTCTTCATCGGAAATGATGATATTTTGCGTGTGGGTGGTCGATTATCGTTTTCTGGCCTTCAATATGACCATAAACATCCAGCGTTATTGCCAGGTAACAATAAATTCACTGATCTGCTCATCAAGCATTTCCATCAATTATATCTTCATCCAGGTTCACAAACATTACAATTCCTTCTCTCTCGGCAGGTTTGGATTTTATCTGCAAGAAAGCATATTCGAAGAGTCACTTCAAAATGCTTAACGTGCTTTCGTTCTAATCCAAAACAAGGATGAACAGCAACCTCCTCGACGTTGGCGTACAGCTCGCGTGGTTGATGTTCATCTGGGTAAGGACGGTATAGCACGAGTGGCTACTGTTCGCACTTCTAGCGGTATTCTGCAAAGACCGTTGGTCAAATTATGTCCTCTCCCAGGACAATCATAATCATGTATGTAAAATAATTCTATTTTAGGTGGGCGGAATGTTCGGGCATCATTTTTTGTTTATTTATGGGTTGCTTTCTAATTTTTCTCATACAATATATTTTTGTTATTGTTACAATTGAACTATTGTAACGCCTCATTTATTTTCTGTTTTCCTTCCAAATTAAAATGTTTGTTGCGTGTAGTGTACGTACTTCGCGGTTCATTCAATTTTTCGCGCATGTGTGTTGGCCAATTTTGATATGATACCTGGTGCGAAGAAACAAAAAGGTTGGTTGGAATGTTGTTGAACCGAAGAGTGAAAATTTCGATCGAGCGAATCTTAATTATTCTCATCAATTCTCATTGTTGTGTCTTCACAAACAAGAAAATCAGTGAATCTGATCTGCCAAGCCAAACTACCCAGCGAGATCTACAAATTCAGCTGTTAAAAGGTAGGTGGAATTGGCCAATATTCGATTTGTCAAAATTCGTTTTTCTTCCATACAAGTCCACTAAAATATCGTTGCGCCTCAGTCGGCGACATGGACTTATGCTTGATTTTAATTTCACACAGACCTCGAATATTTCGAAGAAATCGAATTCAGGAATGAAAATTGAAAAATTATACTAGATAAACTGATAAGCAAGCCAACAAAACAATTCCATGTGTGTATGCTCGTATTTGTTTCGGGGAGCCGGAAAGACAGTTTATGATCTACAGATATTTGAGACAGTTGCTCTTGGAACGGACAGGTGGCGTGATTTGGGAAATTTTCTCAGGTCCACGTTGACTTATCCTTTGAGGTTTCTGTTTCTCACATCGAATTCATCATTTTGCTAATCGCACTGAAGAGATCTGATATGGATCGAAACCGGTCTATGACTGCAAATGATAGATTCGTCGGTATCTGGAATACATGAATTGTTTTGTTGGCTTGCTTATTAGTTTATCTAGTATAATTTTTCAATTTTCATTCCTGAATTCGATAATTTCATATAAACAGCCGTATATTATTCTTCATTTCGAAGGAAATTTGTATATTTGTTCACGACAGATCTCCCATTATTGACATAAGTTTTTTTTTTCATTGAAAACATTGAAATACACATTTTAAATGAAATGCATAAAAATAAAACAAATTCTGAAAAAACAAAATGAAATATTCATATTTATGTAATAAATACAAACATTTATCTTAAGATCTGCAGCACTTTTCTTCAAATCGTCAATATTCATAGTTTGAATGACACTACCATTCAAAAAACTGCAGTCGTTTGCCACTTCGTTCAAAGCAACAAATCTTTCTTCAATTTGAATAATTATAGTCCAATTCCTCAGTTTTGCGTTTGCATCAAAAAGATGAGCTTCATCGCTTGCTAGTTCCCCTGGCATTTTGGGTTTTTTTCGTTTTCTCGATTGATGTAACTTTGCTTCGATTCCAATTTTATCAGCTTCATTTTTCGAAAGTTCCATGAATGGCATAAAAAAGTTTTCTCTGTTAGCTTTCAGTTCGTTCAATAGTCCAAGTATCATTCGTGAGCCTTTAGATATATCTTGTTGTTTTTCTTGCAAATATTGATTAATTCGGTTTATTTTACTTAACAGAATTTCCCAGAAGTTATATGATAAATTCATAATTTGTTATCGAATTTACCAGAAACGATTTTTTGAGCTATCGAAGAACTTTGATAATTTCACCTAATTGCGACTCCAACGAATGTACAGCGTTTGCTTTTGAGGAACAAAAAAGTCAGAATATAAAAAAACTCAAAACTTATAACACTTCAAATCTGGATACACACTAAACGAACATTAAAATTTAATTTTTTTGCTCTCCTCTTCACAATCGAAAGAAATCAATATTTATGTAGAATAGAATAAGATTCCCCAATTTTTCTCCCACTTCTTGAGCTCAAAACTCCGATTAATGAATTTTTGGCAATACAAATTGTTTTTGAAATACCACAGATGTGGCTAGAAATCTAAACAAATCGATTATTATGAACCATCATCATTAAAGAAGCCGCCCTTCAAAACAAGCTGGAGGAGATAAGGGATGTAGTGTAAACAACTCATAAAAAGGCTGTGCTTGGAATGACGATATTACCGGTTGTAATATTCATGATCAGAGTGCGGCATCTTCGAAAATTTGTTACAACAATTGGACAATATTTCTCGTATTTCTGACCTTATTCCATTTTCATTCTGTACTTTGAATATCAATGTTTCGAAATGTTGTGTTCGAATTACTTACTTACGTAACCGTGTTGTCACCTTTGAATCATTATTTTTTTCTTGGTGATTCTATTTTTTTATTTTCGATATTTTTTGGCGCCCCTTCGGACCTTGCACCTGTGGCAAGTGCCACCCTTGCCACGCCTTAGATACGGCCCTGAGAAGCATGGAGTGTCGCTCACCGAGTGAATTTTTATCTCGGCCGAAAATGTCTGTATCAAGTTTGACATAATTAGTGATAGGGTACGTTCAGTTAGTCCGACAATCCGCACGGCCAGCTATTATCGATTTCGCGTGCGCTATTTCTGCGTCGTCGTTCCGATTCGACGGAGATGGTACTAACGGCACGGCCGATCGGCCAATAAACGGCGATACGGCGGCGGCGATTCGGATTTTAAAACGGGATCCGTGTCCGCATAATGGACTTTTAATAAGTTCAATTACCGTTAGGCGATTCGTTAATCGCGTATGCGATGTTTCGCCACGCATCGCTGCCTCCCGCAATTGTCTCGCGATGGAGGAATGATGATGCTGAGGGGAAAGACCTGGATCGTTGGATGTGGTTCGGAAGATGTCCACTTTCTCAGGGGCTGAAGTTAGGGGGCTTCTGGTCAATGAGTGAAGGTATCAGCAGTACTGAGATAAACATACTGAGCACTGGTGGGGGTTCAGTGGGCTTATTATGGTACATTTGACTCATTCGAGGATCCCCTTAAGTTCAAAAAACAACCTGATGTCTCACTATGCCCTCTTTCTGAATAAGGGGCCGAAGTTTGGATGCCATCGATGAAACAGTTGGCATTTCTTTCGCATATCGAAGAATTAATTTTTCGCGAAATTTTCTATATGTCTATATAGGTCTCAAAAATTAGTCGTGAAAACATTTTTTTTCGCCAAAAAATTCCTTATTGGATTTGATGTCGGTATTTTAAGATACTCATTTATTGGGTTCTAGCCGTAGACAGAATATGTTTGAATTTGAAATGAAATGAAATGGATGTTGAAAAATTTAAAAAAACAAATACAAAAATAGGCATCTTCAAAAGTCTCGACAGCAACAACAAAGTGCAGTAGCGATCTAAAAAGAAGTTTGTCATGAAAAGCTAGAACATATTTGGGATCTACACCCTTGACCCTCGATTACACTTATTTTGCTCCTTCAACAAACATATTAAATTTTGTGAAATATTCTAAAAATATTTCAGTGGAGAAACTTCTGGAAAATTATGAAACGTTTCCGAGACCCTGCAAAGAACTTCTTCGGTAGCCAAAGGATGCAGTTATATAAAAAAAAGTCCACTTCTTTCGGGGTGCACCCATTTCAAAACTCCAAAGATGGACACACAAATATAGGAATCTTCATAATTCTCAACTGCAAAATGCAATAGCAACAGCAATAAAATTCTCATGAACAGCAATAATTTATTCGGTATTTACACCCTTGAATTATATAGATCACACTCATTTTTCCCTATATAAGAGATATTCAATTTTGAAAAATATTCTGAATATATTTTTGTGAAAAAACTTCTTGAAAATGATGAAACTTTTTAGAAACGTTCTCGAGACTCTGCAAAATACCCTTTTCGGTGGCCAAAGGATGCTATTATACAAGAAAAATTACACTTTTTCAGGGTGCACCCATTTCTGTTAAAGAAAACTCCAAAGTTGGGCATCCAAATATAGGAATCTTCAAAATTCTCAACTGCAAAGTGCAATAGCGACTGAAACGAAATTCTCATGAAAAGCAATAATAAATTCCAGATTTACACCCTCAAATTATATAGATTACACTCATTTTTTTCCAGAGATATTGGATTTTTAAAAATATTCGAAAAATTTTTTTGTGAAAAAACTCCTTGAAAATTATGAAACTCTATAGAAACGATTTCGAGACTCTGCAAAATACCCTTTTCAGTAGCCCAAGGATGCTGTTATACAAAAAAAAATGCATTTTTATAAAAGAAAATTCCAAAGTTGGGCATCCAAATATAGGAATCTTCAAAATTCTCAACTGCAGAGTGCAATAGCGACTGAAAGAAAAATTCTCTCTTCTGAAAAGCAAAAATTTATTCGGGATTTACACCCTCGAATTATATCGATTACACTGATTTTTTCCCTATTACAAAGATATTATTGAATTTTGAGAAATATTCTGAAAATATTTTTGTGGAAAAACTTCTTGAAAATTATAAAACTTTATAGAAACGTTTTCGAGAGTTTGAAAGTGGCCTCAGTAGCCAAAGGATGCTTTAAACAAAAAAAATCCCACTTTTTTCAGGGTGCACCCATTTCTATAAAAAAAAATTCCAAATTTGGGTATACAAATATAAAAATCTTCAAAATTCTCAACTGCAAAGTGCAATAGCGACTGAAACAAAATTCTCATGAACAGCAATAATATATTCGGGATTTAAATCCTCGAATTATATAGATTTCACTCATTTTTTCCATATATGTAATAGAGATATGGAATTTTAAGAAATATTCTAAAAATATTTTTGTGATAAAACTTCTTGAAAATTATGAAACATCATAGAAACTTTTTCGAGACTCTGCAAAATACCTTTCCGGTAGCCAAAGGAGTCTTACAAGAAAAATTCCACTTTTTTCAGGGTGCACCCAATTCCATAGAAAAAATCCAAAGTTGGGTATCCAAATATAGGAATCTTCAAAATTCCCAACTGCAAAGTGCAATAGCGACTAAGACAAAATTCTTCTGAAAAGGGATTTACACCCACGAATTATAAAGATTTCACTCATTTTTTCCCTATAGCAGAAATATCGAATTTTGAGAAATATTCTAGAAAGATTTTTGTGAAAGAACTTCTTGAAAATTATAAAACTTTATAGAAACGTTTTTGAGACATTGCAAAATACCTTTTCGGTAGCCAAAGGGATGCTGTTATACCAGAAAATTCCACTTTTATCAGGGTGCAACCATTTCCATAAAAAAAAATCCAAAGTTGGGCATCCAAATATGGGAATCTTCGAAATTCTCAACTGCAAAGTGCAATAGCGACTGAAACAAAATTCTCATGAAAAGCAATAATATATTTGGGACCCCCTATAACAGAGATATTAAATTTTGAGAAATATTCTGGAAATATTGTAATGAAAAAACTTCTTGAAAATTATAAACGTTATAGAAACGTTTCCGAGACTCTGCAAAAATCTTCTTCGGTAGCCAAAGGATGCTGCTATAAAGAAAAAAATTTCACATTTTTCAGGGTGCACCCATTTACATAAAGGAAAACTCCAAAGTTGGACATGCAAAAATAGGAATTTTCGAAATCCTCAACTGTAAAGTGCAAGAGCGATCGAAACAAAATTTCCATGAAGAGCAATATTTTCTATTATTATGTGGCGGCTCCCCGCCCCGGAAGATGGCGTTGCCCACAGCAACACGCAGCGGTTTCTCCCGAATAAACTTTCATAAGGCGCACACAGCTTGATCAAATTGAAAACTTCTTCGGTTCAAGGTATGAAACAGACGCATCTGCAGATTCACTTAGCTGCACCTAAAGGGTGTTAAATTATTCTCGAACCTACATAACATTGCCCCCTTGTTTCCCACAAAGCCGAGAAGAAACCAACGAAACCGACCGGGCCGATCGTAAATTAAAACGTTAGCAGGGCGCCCCCTATCTCCAAGATCTCTCGGTTTCTTCGCATCTAATAATATGTAATAACGTTTCACAATTCATTATACCGCTATCATCGTCGTGTATCGTTACAATTCCATCTACGTGGCCAAACACGGAAAAAATGACACAAGGAACGGAAACCGGGATAGATACCACCTGAGGGGCGACACGCAATTCCAAAACTGCTTTTTAATGACGCTCCGTTTCGGGAAAACAAATAAATATCGTTCTGGCGGCCTATCTGAACGCCCGATCTAACGTTTATCGAATCTGGAAATATTAATAAATTACAGGTTTCTGGACGGAAAGAATGGAACTGCTAATAGAATAGGTCGTTAGCGAAAAAAAGGACGACTGGGAGGGTATCGTAGTTAGGTGATGGAACATGATTTATGAGATGGAACTGCGGATGTCTCGTGTTAAAACAAGAAGGAGGTATTCTGGCGAGGCTACCGGGTTCTCGGTTGACCGAAGAAGTAGCTGAAACGTTGTATCTACATGGGAAAACAATAAGGGATGGTTCCAAAGTAGGATGTTCATCTTATCGGTTGGTTCAACATGAATATGAGACGAGTTCATCGAGGTCTCATTCTTTGCACTGGGCTTTACTGCAGTCGAGATGTCGCTCAGATGGCGACACCTTTGTAGCATCCCGTATAAGCCAATAAATTAGCCATAACCTGTCTTGACTTGAAGAAAGGACATAAAAAATAAACAGACCCGAATATATTATAATATATGAATGGTTGAAATCAAACTTCTAGGATATAAAAGTGTATTGTTAAAACAAGAGAAACTTCGTGTGTTTGTAAATATTGAGCAAGAGATCTAATCTTTGAAATCTCTCTCGAAAATACCTGAAGTAGAACCAATTTCTCAATGGATTCCGTCACCTTCAATCCCTTCTAAGCGAATGACACCTCATATTCCATTGTCGTGTCATTGTTCCTTTCGTAATTGCCTGTCGGGCGTAATTTCTGTCCGTGTCGAAAAAAAAAAGATAATGCCAACGAAACAATAAACAAATGGCTGCTAAACAGCGGACAAACGACCGTAAATCAAAGTATTACAAGTGAACAGCAGGAAATATCTACATCTCCCACTGTACGTATGCAAATGGCGGAATATTTATTGCCGAAATCGCGGTCGCTGCGGAAAAATGGCCGTTGTCGACGTTCTGGAGTGGTTTGTTTTATGATTGTGATCTGGGATGGGGAAATGGGGAAAATATCCGAAAACATCGGATTCTTAGGAAACTTCTTTCGTCAGCGACGCGACACTCATTATTCCTGCTACACTGAGAAAAATTATAATGACATTGATGACCTTGACTGTGACAGACCTGAACAAGTCCAAAACAGGTTCTTAAAGATATTTATCTCAAATTGTTCATTTCTCGTATAAACTTTTCTATATTTTATTGGCGTCATGAAGATAATCGAATTAATAGTAGTTTAACGAGTGGTAATGTCGGTCATAACTCACGCAGATGAAGTTTGCAGCACGAGCTGAAGGCGAGTGCTGTAATTCATCAAGTGAGTTATGACCATTACCGAAAGTTGAATATTATACTTTATCAACGACTCTAACAATAAATACTTAGATACAAGTACAGAGAAAGAACTTTATTCACAAATCTTAATAGTTACCTATAACAATGCATTATTTATGTAGATTGTATTTCTTAGCATGGGGCGATTATTTATATTTAGTGCTGAGTTCACTAAAATATGCCAAAAGAACATTCTCTGTAAACGATGACTTAATATTCTTACTGCTACATCAATCTTGAAAATTGTTGTATACACCTTTATATTTGTTTTGTGATTTTTCGGGCAATAAATTCTGTATGGTAACATTGGCTGCTTGTCTCATTTTTGGAGCTGTACATAATAATTCATCGCCACTATCTGAATTAATCTTTTTCACAAAACATTCTCAATAATAATGAGGTTTCAACTCAAAATTTTAGAAAACGTCGAAATTACTCAAGTGACCCTCCCCCCAATACCAATAATGGACTGTTCCCTTTCGGCCAATCGGCTTGTTCAGAAGCATAGAGCCAGGGAGTTATAGTAGTGAGTTATTATAACTCACAGTGTTTGTTTACAGATACTATTAATTGCCCAAAAGTAGTTGAATAATGAATATATAATTATATTTTTGAAATCGAAAGCCAAGTTTTAAACAACTATTTATTTACAACAGACGATTATTCGACCTATTTAGCATACAGTTAGAAAGCAACTACTTTTAATAATTGACGATTGATCATTTTCAGAGGTATTTATAACATTATCTTATCTGAAAGTTCCAGAAGGAAAATAACAAACGATGAACACCTGCTCTTGTGCGTCATTGGAAATTGAAAGCTCATCAAAATTATACATAGTAATATAAATATCAAATGAATAATAGAAAATGGTTCATCTGGAATATACAGGGTTGGGATTATGTAATTATATAATTCAATCGGAGTAGATGAAGAGTATTTTCATGGCATCTTGGAATAAGAGCTTTGTCGAGGGATTACACAACCAAATAGGTACTACTTAGGATTGTAATAAAACGCTTTTCCAGTTGATTGAAATTTTTATATCGAAATGAGATCTACATAAACTGTCATATAGTGTTGGTACAAAATGTTTTCTAATTGTTTTTTTTTTCATGTTTTTTCTGCTGTTTCCCTTCTTCTGAACGATTTCGTCGAGAAGGCGGTAAGTGTGGATTTTTCCTGTAGTATTAATTGAAGAATTGTCAATTGTCATATAATGTTATACAAAGTGTTTCATGAGTGGTTGGCCATAGCCAAGACAAGAAATATTATCACGAAAGGACTAAAATCAGGACCGCATCTCGAAAAAAAATTACATAAAATATGAATTCTTTCGATCGCTATTCGCTTGTAACAAGTGTGCCATTCAAGGTGAAAATTGAATTCCTTAGTTTAAATTTTTTTTTCATGGCAATAACGGCATTCCTCTAAGTGATGTGAAAAATATAGATTTTGTGGCTTGAAATGAACTACGATATTCTGAATACATTGATATTTCGTGAGCCATTCGAAAGGACTTTCTGAAGTGAACAATCCCATGAAATTTGATCAAAATCGGATTTCGGATTCAAAAGTCATGGCTATCATAAATTCAGGCCGAAATCCATGAATCAGCTCCTTAACTATAATAGCCTTAGGATGTAAAACAAGCAATTTTTCTGAAAGGCCTGGATGACCTGCATTCACCACTAGGCTATGGCTAACCACTCATTAAACACCCTGTAGAATAATGTGAGATTTGAGGAATGAGATTTTCATACTTTCATTTTTCCTCAAAGTTCAAAAAACGACTACACGTGTTTCGTCACATCGTCAAATAAAAAAATCAATATTTTAGTAGATAATAGTTCGAATTGTGAAAATCTGATCTTGCTCGTTCTGTATCAGAGCTCCCGAGACACCCATAAAATATCCAGACATCGTGTCTGGGAATCTCTGACTCGCTGTTAACAGTCTTTTCCATAATGTTTGATATGGAGAGGGTTCCCGCAGAGCTCCGGAGACTTCCTGCGGTCCCAAGGATACCATTCTGTGGAATTCTGAAAGCTGCCTGTTATCAGATCGCCGCATGATCGTATTTTCGGCTTCACGTCTAGCCGTGTATCGGATTATGAGAGTATGAATATGGAAGAAAAATGAGAAAAGCAATGACGGGAGATTTTGCGCGTTTATCGTTGGAACCATAGGATTCTTCTTTTGAAGTCATCGTATTTAAGGACACAATGAAATTTGACCACGAATTTTCCATAAGACAAATTCAATGATAAATATGAGTATCATCATCTTCCAACAAACCAGTTGGCGCGCTGCCGAAGCAGTGACATGTCTTTCGAAGTGGGCGGATAGATGGATTCGGCTCTCGAAAAAATAACCGCACATTAATGTAGTACCGCTTTGGAGGCGCCTTCGCAATAATTTCAGAGCCCCAGGGGCGGTAATAAACGATTTCGGTTTTTGTCTCCGTGGGGCACCTGGAGGAGAATCTGCGATAAGGACGACCGATGAAATATGCATACGTTAAACTTTCAACGACCGTCGCGCGATATGATATACGGCGGAGACGGGCCGTAAACAATTTTTGAGAGGGTCGAGATCGATGGAGAGGAGATCCAGAGATACCACCAGGTGGACCACATGTCAGAGAACAACAAACTTAAGTTTGGAATGTTAACCTAGAGCCTCAGATACTAATAGTAGTAATATTACCAAGAGAAAAGCACCAAGCTGAGGGTACGCCGGCGGCTTCGAAAAAGCACCCGGATCCAAACCGCCCCTGTCGAAGAAAAAAATTATAATCATAATACCATCACGATTTTCTAAGCGCTGTCGTGCACCTAGTGGCAGGTGAACGCCTCTCCGACTCCAGGTGGACCAGACGACGACGTCGGTCATCGCAGTATCCGAATACTGCGCTAATTGAGGAAAAACCGAACCGGTCCCGTCTCTGTATCTCCGGTAGATCGAACGTGGACGGCGCTAATTGCCGGCCGAGTCGATCCGCAGCTGAGGCCGTTAATAGGTTATCATCGTCATTATGCAAATGGCGCGCGCGAGCACTGACACCCTCCTCGCGCGCCCGCGATGACCCCGGGGCGACGCTCGGTATCGACGTCGATCGATCGAGGAGCTTCCTTCTGCTGGGGGAAGTGCGGCTTGATGGCAAATTTTCGAAGAAAGTTTCAGCTCGAGAACAGCAGCAAACGGATGTTCGTTTCATCCCGGAGCTACTGGTGGACTCGTCAGTAGAATTATTCAGATTTGAGTTGGTCGTTTGTTCTCGAAGAATTTTTGAGTGCCCTCAAAAAAATTTTCCAGGGTATACAACAGGAATTCGGTTATTTCTACAGAAAATTCCACACATGTGATTTTTAACCAATCAGAACGTGTATTTCTGACAGATCACCATCGCAACGGATGAATTTTAGTGGAAATTTTTCCTCGTGGGTACCCAACAGCGAATTATACTGGACATTTTTTTGGCGTTTATAATGACAGAATATTCTTTTTGACAATCAAATTTTATTTTGTTCACATGAGTGGAATTTTCTTACCGAATACCACACGAGGTCAAATTAAATCCGGAAATTTTTGTTCGCTCATGAATATTTTTAGAAAATTATCGCTCGTCTTCGACACGGGATAATTTTCACAATATTCATGATCTCGATAAAATTTCCGGAAATAATTCATTTTACGTAGCAATTCAGGTCGTTTAATTCCTCTAGAAATAACAAGTTTTACATCAGTCGATGCAACCAAACTGCAATTCGTCATTTCAACAGGAAAATAATATGTACTAATAATATACGAAACCGGAATATGCGGCACAAACTAGATAGTTGTATTCTAAGCTTCAAACTTAAGATTCTACGAAAATTTCTAGCAATGAACACTAAATTAAAACAGGAATTACTTTACTACTACGGAACTGTAGTATAGATTCAACAGGAATTTTCCGTTGAATTGAAGAACTATCGTTTATATAACAGTACTAGTTAGTTGTATTCGAAGCTTATAACCTGAGATTTTACAGGAATTTTCTGTAGTAATGCATTCTATCTCTATCTAGATAAAGAGTGACTTCACGAATAGGTATCATTTTTCTAACGAATTAAAAAGATATTCGTTGAATAAAAGTGATGAGAGACTGCATAATAAATATGAAGAAATTTTTTTTCCTCATTCTGGACACATATTAGCGAATTCGATCACGGAATTACTGTCTACAAATGCTCACACGTTTTCTTCCGCTTCTCAATCCTTTGGGTAAAATCTTTTGAGTTTTGTCTATTCTATGGCGCCTCTGTTGAGCGGTACAGTAAATTTTGGGCTGTTGTTGCAGATCGCTACAAATTCCGTTTGAACAACACCTTTTCTTATGCGAAGTTTATGATTTACCTGAAAGTATGGGAATCCGAACCTCACACTCATTAATATTAAGATATTCAGAAATGAAGGCCTTTCCATAAGAAATCTAATCCATTTATTTTTTCATGTATTCTGTTGCTGCTTGGATGAATTTCGTTTCTACAGTATGTGAGTATAAGTTTCACCAGAATATTTTTTATCATAAAAAAAGTTATGAATAAGAATTGAAAAAGAGTTCAAAAATGGAAATTTGAATTTTCCACATCTTTATTCATAAAAGACAAAGGATGTTGGTACCTTTTAAATGGAAATAGTGGATTTTATAGAACCTTACCATCGAGAAAAATTTTAAATGAGTTTTTCATAGATGTAATGTACGACGAAAAGAATTAATCAAAAAAGTATGCACCAATTCACGAAAATTAAATTGTGTACAACATGGAACCTGATTACGAAAAACGCCACACCCAAAACAATAATGTCGATTTTTTATTTCACAGCCACATATGCATCTGTATCTTTCATTTTTATTTTTTTTATTTTCTAGTTTTCTCTAAGACTTGTAGAAGAAACTTATATTTCGGAATTAAAGCCATTTTGTCAATCGAATCACAATATTCACTACTCGTTACAAAGCGAAGTGAACGCCACTGACAAACGAATTCGGGCGAATTTGAATGCAGCACCACCAGCTGACGTCGGAGCCTACGTTGAACCCATTTCCACAGGGATCAGGAAGAGACAGATAATCAGTATACGATGATAAAATAACGAAAAAATTTTCGTCAAAACAGTATACGGGGTGTCCCAAGTTCAAGTGCCTACTAGACGTTTCTCGAGAACCGGACCTATTTGAAATCTGAAAATTGGGATTATGATATTGATCCACTTTATCTGCTCAGCTAAAATATGCTAGAAGCCTGAACATTTTCAGTTATACAGGGAAGGAAAATAAAATTCTCTAAACAATTTTTTTTTGCCTTTTTTTCGTCTCTTATATGATCGATTAGTCAATTTTAAATATATTTCTATTCGAATCGTTGCATTCGTCGAAATAGTTTTCGAAAAATAGAAAAAAAACTGAAAATAAAAATGGAGATATGCGTAGTCAGTATTATGTTCGTTTTTCCTATCCTCAATATTTCAAGCTTAAACTGTTTTTACAATTTCGAAGTAGACGAATGGCGGAATATTGTGCATTTCCTAAATTTTGGAAAACTCGTCACGGCCACAGGGTGTTTCAAATATCTCGTCAAAAATTGTGATCATAATTTTCCCATAACTTTTGTTTTTTAAACTAGAACCCTATTTTTTGAGCGCTAGGAATATCATTTCGTCACGATGTCTGTATTTTTCGAATTTTGAGCCGAAAATGGTCTAAAACGACTATGTTCGACTCACTGATGACGAATCCGTCGGAAAATTCGAGTCTGTCCGTCCGTCCGGCCGTATACACGATAACTCTCGAACGGAATGTCCTAGAAACTTGAAATTTTCAGGGTAGGTTCAAATCTCGAATGCCGCGGATAAGTTCGTATCGGGCAATATTCGCCCAGGGGTTCCGTAAATATCGCCGCTCGAATTTTTGTTTTCCTGATTATTTCGAAACTATAGAATCGATCGAGGTGAAATTTTGTACTCAGATGAAGAATAACGTATTCAACCTACATGCAAAATTTTGTCCAGCTCGCATGACCAGAACCATAGAAACCATAGAAAATTATAACTTTCGAACGGAAAGGCCTAGGGACTTGAAATTTTCAGGATAGGTTCGGATCGCGAATTGTGCGGTCACGTTCATCAATGAGCAAAATTAGACTCGGGGTTCCGTAAATATAGCCGTTCAAACTATTTTCTTCCTGATAATTTCGAAACTACTTATTGGATTGGAATGAAATTTCGCACATAGATGGAGAATGATATATTCAAACTACGTGGGAAATTTTGTCCAGATCGCATTACCAAGACAATAAATACCGTAGAAAATTCTAGCGAATTATTGTAAAAAAAATTGGTCACCTAATGCACTGACTTGAATTCTGGATTTTCGCCTCAGTTTGAATTTTTTTTGACAGCTGTCAAAATCTTTCCAATTGGTTTCTAAAACTGAATAATGCGAATCTACCTACAAGGTGCATGTACGAGCTCTCAAGCTCCTGCCTTCACGGCAGTGCTTTTCGTAATTTTTTATGATAGCGTTGGATTCTGCGAAAAAAAAATAATGTTAGTGTTCACAGATGTTTATGCTCATGCTCCTAAATTAAATAATTCCTGAGTTGTAAAGGATTTTCTGAATTGATGTCGTACGTAGAGAATTCATAAAATCTGTTTTATAACAATAATCTGTGTTCATAGGGAATTATTGGGATAATTTATCTTCTATGACACAGATTATTGGTATAAAACAGTTTTTATGAATTCATCTCTACGTACGACATAAATTCAGAAAATCGTCAATAACTCAGGGCATAAACTACTTTGAACACTAACATTATTCTTCTCCGCAGAATCCAACGCAATCATAAAGAAATAGGGTTCTAATTTAAAAAAAACAAAAGTTACGGGATAACTCTGATCACAATTTTTGACAAAATATTTGAAACATCCTGTGACGAGTTTTCCAAAATTAAAGGGTTACACAATTTTCCGCTATTCTTCAACTTCGAAAATGTAAAAACAGTTTATGCTTGAAATATTGACAATAGGAATAACGAACATATTACTGATTACGCATATCTCTCTTTTTTTCAGTTTTTTTTCGATATTTTGAAAACTATTTCGACGAATGCAACGATTCGAATGGAAATATATTTAAAATTGAATAATCGATCATATAAGAGGAGAAAGAATCCACGAAAAAGTCTTTCGAGAAATATATTTTCACTCTCTGAATAACTGAAAGTGTTTTCAGGCTTCAAATAGGTCAGGTTCTCAAGAAACGTCTCGTAGGCACTCTGTATACTAACACAACTGAAAATTTTGAAAAATTCTACTAGAACCTAGGCCTGGTTCTGCAGCTCTTATACGCCAGTCGCCACGAGTATTGATATTTGGTATCAATTCTTTTCACACCACCTAACATTTTTCCAAATTTTCATCGTGAATCTTTCTGAATAAAATTATTCGCATCGTCGACTTTCCTCATCCGGTAAATCCCCGAAGCGCGGGCGCATCCGCCCAGCGGGACGCTTCCCCGAGAGCACCGCAAACAAGGGAATTCGGAATATGCGACGTGGGCAAAAGATCTTCGAGGATACGTCTTGTATCGGTTGTATCTGATAAGGGGGAGCAAGACGGTACAGTTGTACGTAAGTAATTCATTTTGCGATATCCTCGTACGTCTGGGGAGTACACAGGTGGGACTGTCTACCCCCGCTGCGATCTTCCCAACGTGCTTTATGGCCCGTAGCGTTTTTCAGAAATCCCGAGAATATATTCTGAATCTATGAGTTTTATGATCCCTCATACTTAGATAATTTTTTAAATTTAATGTTTTCTTTCCAGACTGTTTTACATTGGGGTGCTAAACATGGAAACGCTGAAATTATCAAAGTGTTCGCTGGAACATACAAAGTAGATGTGAATGCCAAAACGGTAGGTAGCGTTCCAACTGTCAACAGTGTCAACTGTCAAATCGGGCGTCAGTGAAAAAAGTGCTGCCAACTTGTTCCATACATGGAAATGAAACACTTTTTATTCACAAAGTGGCAGCCAGCCGAACTTTCTTTTATCGACCGTATATCGATCGCGAAGGCATAAAACTTGTAATTTCCTGGGGACGAATCCATCTGCGAGATCAATTCACAGTTCGGGCGATAATGACCGCGGTTTCAATCTACCCCGTCGATTATACCGATACCGAAATTACACATTCGGCCGGTTGTAATGATACTACAACTAATCGAGACTGATTACGGGTTGTCCCTTCGGTAGGGAGCCCGAATTAAAAGCGATACCTCGCCGTTTATCCCGATGTAAAAGTGGGTACTTTCGATTTGCACCTGTTCTTTCTCTTTCCGAGGTTTACGAGGCTCTAAATTTCACCGGGCTCGCCCAGACCGATGCCCCCTTTCATTTATATTATGTTTACATATATTTAGGGGACGTTTATTAACGAGTTTTTTATCTATCGGTCTCGTATCTGGTCATCGATATCGTCGGTTGATGGGTTTTTTTTTTCGAGAATAATTGTGAATCGATCTGTGGGTGCGATTAATATGTACACATTTTTATTATACTCATGTTTTTTCTTGTTTCCGGTGGCTGGTCTTGCGACGCATACAGAATGGGGTGAGTATTTTTTTATTAACGATGTTTTAGTTTGATTTTGTTTATATAGTTATTTTATTAATTAGGTATATGTTTTAATTTTTTAAATTGAATTTGATGAAAATCTAAGATAGAAAGCTTATACAACAGGGTGTTCCTAAATTGGAGGTACAAAAGAAAAGGGGAAATTCCTCAAGTAAATTAAAGAAAAGAAAGTCCAATAAATATGGTAGCGCAAACGTTCCGTTTTCGAGATACAGGGTGTTGAGGTTTGAATTTATTTTTTTCAAGTTTTTTTCTTATAGTATCTAAACTTCACAAGATATTCAACTGAAATTTGACATAGATATTACAATTTAGAGTTTACACTATGTTACATGCCAATTTCGATAGTAAATCTACAGGGTGATATTTTTTCTGGAACAATGCCCCCTGTTTTCCTCCACAATTTTTTTTTGGTGTGCCACTGTCAATTTGAGAAAATGTAAAAGGTAGCTTTGTTGTTAAACTAAACTTTATGGTCTCCTGTAGTTTTGTGGTATCTGCTACCGATTTCGAGAAAAAAAGGAATCCCCTCGTTTGTACTTCCAATTTAGGAACACCCGGTATATATTATTCGTTCTACTGAATGTCAATGAACTTTTTCTTATAAAAAACAAAAATCTTCGAATAATTTGTTTGTTGTTACAAATATTTCGCAAAATATCGCAACTGATTCTCAAAAAAATTCGAAAAACACTGACGTGAAGTCATGAATTCTTGCACGAAAAGGAATAAAAAATCCAGATAGATGTTATAGATATAAGATCAATCTTTCAATTCTTCTTTAAATTAATTAAGTGAATAAAGTAAACTCCAATGTGTTTCTCTATAAATAAAGTATTTATTGTATTAATACAATGACAACAACTTTCTACAAATTCCCTTACCTATAAATAAAGAAATGACAATTATAGTCCTTTCTTGAATTCACCAATTCCTATCTATCTAATATTATCTAATTTGAAATTTGAACCAACTAATCGAAGATTTGTTCCACATTTCACCTATATTCGGTACCTTATCAGTCGGTCTACATTTACCGGTCATGTGATATTCAGTGGCCGGTCATTCACTGCTCAAGTCAGCAATTGAATTCCAATTAGGGAAATATATACAGTTTCTTTACACAGATATGGGGTTCTTCGAAATTATATCGCGGCCTTCGGCCGCGATCCGGATGTTCCAGGAAAATAATCTCAGCAATTCCTAGGAACCCTCCTGATTGAATTCGAGCGATTTTGACAGATTTTCATAGATAAACTTCGACCTAGTATCAAATTTAACTTCTTAAAACGAAAAAAGAGTAACCCATAAACGTCGCCCTGTATTAGCCCGATCGTCGAAATCGAAAGGCGGCCGTGAGCGGCGGGGCACCTGCCCCCTCGAAATGTGTTCGGAAAGGGGGCAATTACGAACTTATATCTCGGGGGGACGTCAATTATGACGGTCGCTGGCCGGAGGTCAATTCTCGAGATATTAGGGCAGAATGAGGAATCGATAATGCCAGTAATTAACACTTCGGTGTGTATATCTATATTTGACGAATTTATGACGCGTCCGGTAATCGACGATGGCCGAGGGGGGTTATTAGGGGGCAATGTGTGAAAAATTTGGGTTGAATTGGAAGTTGATGAATTGAGATATTGAATATAATTGCCGATAATTTAAGAACTACCACTACCTTGTCGTCCTTGTCTAATGCTACTTTGTCTTGAATCTTTTCGCTGCAAAATTCCGGAATTGAACCGATTTTTGTTTCTGATTCAAAGAAAAAATCCGATATAATTTTATTCATCTGATGGCATGTCATAATGACAATTATGTTATGTTATGTTACTCAATTTTGATGACATAAGGAAGCACATTATGGTACTGAGTCCCATAATGAATTCATTATGGTACTAAGTACGATAATGAAATTCTATATAAAAAACATGCGATGGTGTGATCAAAGAAGTTTATTCAAAATACATAACTATGTACAAAACTATTTATTATAAATGGTAAAAAAACAATTACTACAATTTACAATATTAATTCCAATGGATTCCAGAGTTTTTACATCAGTAGTTGTTGCTTTTTGGTAAACTTGTAATTCTGTTTGGTTTGCTTCTAATATTTGGTTCTCTTGCTGCAAGTTCTACCATATTCAATCCTGGGATATTCCCCGATGTTACAAAAAATTCTTGAATTACTTTTGTTTTTGTATTCGGTAAAATTATTCTTAAAACGGATCCTTCATCTATCATATTTTCAACAAGCATATTTGTCAGTTCCTCTCTTCTGCATTCTCCACTTAGTCCAATTATCATAGCAACTTTTTGAAATAAATATGTATCATCTGATGATTCTGTTAAAAACTTTGTGCCATCTTGTTCAGTAAAAATTTTGGATTTTTTAGCTCTGTTACTTTCTGATTTACGTTTTAGTAATGCAACCACTACTTGCTAATATCGACGTTTTTTCTTGTTAATAAAATACTTTTTATTACGAATAATATGACCAGAGAGAAGATGGTTTTCTTTCCTTAAATAAGCATTCAACGTAAGCCAACAATACTTTTTCATGAGTGATATTCTTGATTTTCTTAGTAGAACATTATTCTTCGAGCCGATTAAACGCTATTTCATATACACTCCGTGATTTTTCCGGCAAAAAGGAGTCCACGATATTTCGCGTGATTTCTTCCAAATCAGAAGGCAAACTACTAGTTTCCGAATCACTCATTATTATTCAAATTATACTCAATTCTACGTGACAATTGTTTGACAGCAGATAAATAAATATTTCCGTTACAACCTGACGTTGTCAAGGAAATGGCAAAGCACAGCTGACTAACCTACTAATATTTGAAATTACACATATCGATACCTTTTTGCCAAATTATCGTAAGCCTCAACGTACTACGTTGAGGCTTACGATAGTTTGGCAAAAAGGTATCGATATACTTACTCCTTTAAGAATAGTTGTCATTGTGACATGTCAAAAATGCAGTTTTCAATTTTTCGAAAATGTATAAATCGGACTCGGCTACGCCCGATAACATTCACAACTTGTACCATAATGATCGTCTTTATGATCCTTATGACATAAATAACTGTTATGGAAAAATAGCCATTAAAAGAAAGTTGAATTTTTCCCTAATGTTCATAAAAGCAAGATAGATTTTATTATTTTGTCGTTAATAGCTTGTCTATCAACTTATTAATTCCTGCGACATGTTTCCGTATCTGATAGCCTTCGACCGCCCCAAAGTCGAACACCTTTCTACCCATAAACAATGTCCCGGTTTTTATTTATTCAACAGCCAGTCCGAAATAGACCAGCGTTATGCAAGGCATGTGCTAGGTGGTCCGAAACAGGCGGCAGTCGCTTCTCTTTTTTTGAATTATGCAGCTCGGAGGCCCTTCTGGAGAGAAAAAAGGAAGCGACACGACATTCCTCATCGGCGTCAGCTACCGGATTTAGCCAGACGAGGACGGAATAGTCGAGGAGGAATTATTCCTTCATATCGGGGCCCCCCGAAAAATTCGATGAATTTCGGAAAAAAAGGCTCCTAGCGGACGTCTAGCGTGAGTCATGCTTCCTCTTCCGCTGAGGGAATCTTGTTTGATATAATTGAGGGATGCAGTATGAGTCCCTGATTTTTTCATATCGAAAATTCCGTAGGTCATTAACGAACTCTAAGACCTTCCTCGGTAAATCAGAGCATTAACCCACGCGTATTTTCGAAACACGTGAAACCCTCTCTAGCGCTCCTAAATCCGAACGCACACGTCGCTTTAACGGGCCCCGGCCTAATCCCCCGAAATCCCCGGGACCAAGTTCAGTGGATTACGCGAGAGTCGGGCGTAAAAACGTGCTTACAAGCAACAAACATCGACGACTTTTTTTTCGTATCCGCGGATCGGATAGGCCGGCGTTGACACTAATAAGCCCCAGTTATGCGGCCAGACAAGTGTACGCTCGCCATAAACATGCCTTATCTGTTTTTATTGATGCCCACCTGGAAGATGACATATTTAGTGGAATCATCATGGGACGTGAAAAAAAATAGACTTCTTTGTGAATTTTCCGGAATAATCGTTTTTGTA
The DNA here is from genome assembly GCA_963966015.1 of Aphidecta obliterata. Lineage (NCBI taxonomy): Eukaryota > Metazoa > Arthropoda > Insecta > Coleoptera > Coccinellidae > Aphidecta > Aphidecta obliterata. The sequence continues at coordinate 32,193,966 of OZ014428.1, forward strand.
CAACTGTCAAAAAACTTGACTTTTCTTCATCACTTCGGATGCGTAAATGATTACTTTTTTTCATCGTGAAAAAAAGTCTTTTTTTCACCGTTAAAAAAAGACTTTTCTTCATCGATGCCCCATTTTTCTTATTTCAAGAACGCCTCAGCGTGTTTGAATCGAACTTTCAAACACGCGCGTTTTTTAAAGTCACCATGGCAACAGCAACGACTCGAGAAACGTGAATTCTAAATGACAATTTTTCGATTATAGATCTGACAGGAGTAGGTACCTTGTAACGCCGAATAAAATATTAGGTACTAAATGCAAAACCTCTATTCAAACATTATTTGACAATTTCAATTCTGTAAGTGGAAATGAAAAGTGCAGTCGGTATTTTTTTCGTAATCATCACTTTTGAAACCCCGATTGCGACTTTTCCTATGAGAAATTATCGTTAGAAGTGAAGTCCCGGTGCTGTCAAGATTTGTCTTTTTGAGCGCTCGTACTACTTACACGAGGGCTATATCATTTCGTCACGATGTCTGTATTTTTCGAATTTTGAGCCGAAAATGGTCTCAATGGACTATGTTCGACTCACTGATGACGAATCCGTCGGAAAATTCGAGTATGTCCGTCCGGCCGTCCATCCGTCCGTCCGTCCGTCCGTAAGCACGATAGCTCTCGAACGGAGCAACCTAGAGACTTGAAATTTTCAGTGTGGGTTCAGTTCCCGAATGCCTCGGTTGAGTTCGTCAATGGGCCAAATTCCACCAGGGGTTCCGTAAATATGGCCGTTCAAAGTTTTGTTCCCCTGATTACTTGAAAACTACAGATTTGATCGAGATGAATTTTGCACTCAAATGGAGAATGGGGTGTTCAAGCTACATGTGAAATTTTGTCCAGATCGCATGACCAGAACCATAGAAAATTGTAACTTTTGACTTGAAATTTTCAGGATAGGTGTGGATCACGAATGTCGTGATCACGTTCATCAATGAGCAAAATTATACTAGGGGTTCCGTAAATATGGTCGTTTGAAATTTAGTTTTCTTGATAATTTCAAAATTACAGATTCGATCGTGACGAAATTTTGTATACTAATGGATAATGATATATTTAAGCCACATTTCTCCAGATCACATGACCAGAACCATATAAACCATAGAAAACCATAACTTTCGAACCGAAAGGCCTAGGGACTTGAAATTTTCAGGATAGGTGTGGATCTGAAATGTCGCGTTCACGTTTAACAATGAGCAGAATTATACTAGGGGTTCCGTAAATACGGTCGTTTGAAATTTTGTTTTCTCGATAATTTTGAAACTACGGATTCGATCGAGATGAAATTTTGTATTTTAATCGAGAATGATATATTAAAGCAATTTTTTGTCCACATCGCATGACCAGAACCATAGAAACCATAGAAAATTGTAACTTCTGAACGAAAAGGCCTAGGAACTTGAAATTTTCAGGGTGGGTTTGGATCGCGACTATCGCGGTCACGTTCATCAATGAGCAAAATTAGACTAGGGGTTCAGTAAATATGGCCGTTCAAAATATTTTTTTCCTGATAGTTTCGAAACTACTGATCGGATTGGAATGAAATTTTGCACCTAGCTGAGGAATAATGTTTTCAAACTACATGCAAAATTTTGTCCAGATCGCATCACCAAGACCATAGATACCGTAGAAAATTCTAGCGAATTATCGAAATAAAATTGATCAGCTGAAGCACTGACAGGAAGTCTGGAGTTTCGCCTAAGTTTCAGAATTTTTTTGACAACTGTCGAAAATTCCTTCAATTGATTTCCAAAACTGGAAAATGCGAATCCACCTACAAGGTGCAGGTACGAGCGCTCGAAAGCTCCTGCCTTCACGGCAGTGCTTTTCGTAATTTTTCATGTTGTAATAATAAACAGGAAATGTAATGAAATACGTATTACTCACCTAGATTTCTCTCTTTTATTCTTTTTAATCCATCTTTTTCGAGCATCTTCAATCTCTTTCCATTTCGATCTGAATGTTTACAAATCGATGATGATCGAATTTACGTTCGTCTTTTCGGATACGTTCGGAAATTCGAATATGCCTTCAATATTATCCGTCAGCATCAATTTCTCATCCTATGTATTCAAATTCATCCCGAAATGTCCGAGTTTCGAGAAATTTCGACGTCGTGTCAAAATACGATTTATTTATTTCCGCGAGAAACGTCACGTAATATCTATGATCGACTAAAATTATTCCGGACTTTCTTCATTTTATGTAGTACCTAATAATACCAGAAGGTATTCATGATTTCAAAGCGCTTCGCCGTCGTGCTCGAAAAATCGCGCGTGTTTCGAAGACCTTTTTATCCACTTATACTTTAATATACTATTATCTATGTTGTTTTTCAGGGATATACGCCTCTTCATATTGCTGCCCAGTTTGGACACAAGGATATTTTCAAACTACTCATTGAAGTATATAGTAAGTTTAGGAATACGTAATCTCCAACGATCGATTTAGTACTTAATTATAACCAAGAAAAGAGTACCTTGATAATGACGTTATTGACGTTCTCCTTCTTGCAGAGGCCAACTCCAACGTGAGGGACTTCAGCGGCCGAACCCCCGAATACTACCTCCTAACCAAAGAACAGACCGGTCCGAAAAGCAACGTCCGAAGTGAGTACAGGGGTGATCCCATGCATGTCGTTAAGAGGCCGCTTTCGCGGAAAGGCACCCTGTTGAAGGGCTTGCACAATTCCAGAGGGAATATCTTGCCTAACGTGGAGGTGTCCCATAAGGTTTCCACTGGCTATTATCAGTTACAGAAGTAGAGTGGATTGCTGGTTTAAGGGTAGTTTGGCTTCGATGGGGTTGGTCAAGGAGGGTTCGAATCGTGCTGGTGATTTTTCGAAAATGATTGGGGGATTTCCATTTATTAGTTCACGTATCTCTCGTTGATCAACTCAAGAATGCATGATTTGTTTGGCAGATATAGCTCAACTATTTTTCTTGGACTATTTCTTTCCCATTTCGTACTATTTCAATTCTATTAGGTCTTTTAAATTGAGTTTTCAAAAGTGAATAATTGGAAGACATAGAATTTGAATTGAAACTGGAAAAGTTTTCATTAAAATTACGTGTTCAAGCTACATGCAAAATTTTGTCCACATCGCATGACCAGAACCATAGAGATCATAGAAAATTATAACTTTCGAACGGAAAGGCCTAGGGACTTGAAATTTCCAGGATAGGTGTGAATCTTGAATGTTGCGGTTACGTTTATCAATGTGCAAAGTTAAACTAGGGGTTCCGTAAATATGGCCGTTCAAAATATGTTTTTCCTTTTAATTTCGAAACTAATGATTGGATTGGGATGAAGCTCTGCACATTGATGGAGAATAATGTATTCAAACTACATGCGAAATTTTGTCCAGATCGCATCACCAAGACCATAGAAACCGTAGATGATTTTAGCGAATTATCGAAAAAAATATCCTCATATTCCTGTAACTGCTGATTCGACATAATTGACAAAGAACTGCTGTCATTTTTTGACATCTGTCAAAATGCTGTCATTTCTGTGACAGCTGTCAAACTGCTGTCATTTCTTTGACATCTGTCAAAAAATTTTTCACTAGAAGGTGGATCAACGAGCGCTCAAAAGCTACTGACTACACTTTTCATGATATTTTTAAAATACAATGTTTGCCATTTATACCCTGAAGATAATATCTCTCATGTGACTACCTCTTGCGTGTCTACGGTACCTGATTCTTTTATCAAAATTTTCAATCAGATTCTGGCATAGTTGCGGCTCTATCTTAATGATAACTCGAATATTTTCTGCTTTTAATGCTCTCAAGCCCCAGAGAAAGAAATCTAACGGTGTCAAATCACAGGATCTGGAAGGCCAATTCACGTCACCGATTCTGGAAACTTTGTACGCAGTAATTGCAAAGTTTCTTTGGCGTTATGACATGTAGCCCCCGCTTGTTGAAACCACATGGTCTCAATATCAAAATTTTCCAGTTTTGGCCATAGAAAAGTTGTGATATCTGTAATCTTGCGAACGTCGGGAAATTGACGTGTTGGCGTCAGCTGCAATATTATCATTCACAGCACCAATATTTTCTTCTGAACGACTGACACGAGCTTACTGAAGTCTTTCTCGATCTTGTGCTGTACCAGTTTCTTGTAATTTTCGCAGAAGGACCATTTTCATAAAAAAAATCAATAGTCTCAATACGTTGTTATAATTTTTCCAGTATGTCACACAGGCGCGTGCTTTTGAAAACTCAATTTAAAAGTCCCTTTACTTATTATTATATTTATCAGTTTTGTATCGTAGTTATTATTACGAACAATTATTTTTTAGCGTAGACTTTTGGAATATATTTTGAATCTGGCTTGTAGACTATTATATAAAAAGATTTTTTCATTATTCATATAAAATTAAGACATAACAAAACTGATCCTGATTAAGTATACAGGGTGTCCCAAGTTCAAGTGCCTACTAGATGTTTCTTCAGAACCGGACCTATCCGAAATCTGGATTATGATATTGTTCGACTTTATCTACTGAGCTAAAATATTCTTGAAGCCTGAACACTTTCAGTTATACAGGGGGTGAAAATAAATTTCTCGAAAATTTTTCTTTTGAATTTTTTCGTCTTGTATGATCGATTATTCAATTTTAAATATATTTCTATTTGAATCGTTGCATTCGTCGAAATAGTTCTTAAAATATCGAAAAAAAGACTGAAAAAATAGGAGATATGCGTAGTAAGTATTATGTTCGTTATTCCTATTCTCAATATTTCAAGCATAAACTGTTTTTACATTCTTGAAGTAGAAGAATGGCGGAATATTGTGCATCTCCTTAATTTTGGAAAACTTTTATTTTTTGAATAAGAACCCTATTTTTTATGATTTCGTTGGATTCTGCGAAGAAAAATAATGATATTGTTAACAAATGTCTATGCACCTGAATTAAATAATTCCTGAGTTATTAAGGATTTTCTGAATTTATGTCGTACCTCCGTAGACAAAAATTCATAAAATCTGTTTTATAACAATAATCTGTATTCATAGAAGATAAATTATCATAATAATTCCCTATGAATACAGATTATTAGTAATGTTCTTTCGTACTGAGCGAACTGATTTATGTAAGTTAAATCACATAGATCAGTTTAAGCGATCGTTCTTTCGTTTTCAATCAGTTCCCCCTTCCACAACTCCAAAGTGATTGCAAGTGATTATTCTGATCGCGAAATTTCTTATCACATTGGTAAAGTCAAAATTTGAAGTTTATAGAATTTTATATACATAGAAGTGAGCGCATTCTTTCGGGCATTAAGAGAATGAATATGTTCTGATTGCAAAATCACTTTCACTTGAATCACATAAGTTCCATCAGTTGAATCTGTACGAAAGAACACTACTATTGTTATGCAACAGATTTCATGAAGTACGACATGAATTCAGAAAATCCTTAATGATTATCGATCATATCAGAGACGAAAAAATGCAAAAAAAATTTTCACTCCCTGAATAACTGAAAGTGTTCAGGCTTCAAAAATATTTCAGCTCAGTAGATAAAGTCAAACAATATCATAATCCAAATTTTCAGATTTCAACTAAGTCCTGTTCTCAAGAAACGTCTAGTAGGCACTCGAACTTGGGACACCTTGTATTGTCGAACATATCTGTCAATTGTCAGAAATATAATAAATTTGTCAAATTACTAATGCAACTTTCAGAAAATCTTCTGATCTAGAAAGTTTCCCAAAGATAAGACTGGTACTAGTCGATATATCTTCATTGTTTAGCCTTTTATATAAATGAATGTTCATCTTTTTCCTTTTAATTTTCTTTTCATCCTTATCTTCTAGAAATAACTCCTAACATATTTATCAGAGCTTATATAACAAATAATATCTCAAAGTGCATGAAACAGTTAAGAACGAATAAGATGTTCAATAACAATAATTTAAGTCAATCAGAAACTGATGATTTTCAACTAACTAAACTAACGCTGGGTTCAACAACAGAAAAACGAGTTTGTAACTGTGAGTTTTTCTTTATTTTCCAGCTTTTCTCTTTTTAGAAACTTTAAAAAATATCCAACAACAAGTGAGTTGATGGTGTTATGAGTGCCATTTTGTATTTGCTATTTTCGACTTTATTCCAATATTTATTAATCACTGTTTATTTTATACTTCAACTTAATAATATTACTTCGAGTTACCATTTCTAATGTATAATATGTATTATTGTGTATGATGTATTTTATTTTAATTTGTAGCCTTTGTATCTTTATTATCTTATTTCAATTTCTATGAACCGTTTTCTTCTAATATTATGTTTTTTCAATATACACATTAGATTTTACCATAAATTGTGCATATTTTTCTTCAACCTAGTGCGTCAATACTGAATATTGTTCCTCGCACATTTGTATATAGAGGTAGATGAATCTAAAGTATAGATTTGTAACTTTGCATGCTAACTTTTTTGGTTTGAGGTTTCATGAAAAAATAATTCTTATATTTAACTTGAATTGTCTGTATTACAGAAATAAAACGAGGAAAGAAACAGTCAGGTAAGTTGATTAAGTTAACTCATATTTGGTGATAATTGCAAAAATTTTTTTATGTATTCGTTCAGATAAAGATTTGGGTTTCCTACGTATCGGATCGTTGAATGTTAGAGTTAAAAAAACAACGGAAGCATTCAGTAACTTTCTGGGAGTTGGAGGCGGATCTGTTAGTTCGATAGATGTCGCCACGGACAAACTGCACAAAGGATGGGGTTCTGCGGATAACGTCAATAGTCAGGTAATATTCCAGAAATTGAATTTAAATATTCATCAATTTAAGTGAAATATTCTCGCAGTCTTAAGCAGGAAACAAAGGTAAAAAAAATTTGCATTATTTCCCCAAATGCAATCAGGTATTAAATGTTATATCTCAATTTAAATTTCTCAGGAAACCATGCAAGCTCCCAAAGGTTACATAGGAAGAAAAAAATCGAAATACTCTTCAGGTAGCATCTCGAATAGCACCCCAACCACACCAAAACAATCCAGGGGAATGCACGTGCATCTCAGCAACCAAGATTCAGATTCCGATACTGCAGCTGGATTTGATAACCAATGGAAAAAATAAAATTGATACTTTAATTGATAAGTTTTACATTCCAATTCTCCATTTTTGTACTTAATTAATTTATTGTTAATTATTTGAATTTTATATTGAGGTTGTGATGTTTGTTAAAACTGATTGGAAAGTTACTGTCCGTGAATATATAATTATGTATTTTTATCGGAGATCAATGTTTTCTACCTTTCGATAAAGAATTTATCCGATGGCATGTCATAATGACAACGTTATGTCACTCAATTTTGATGACATAGTTATACTCCGTTTAAGAATTATTGACATCTCGGTTGGCTGTGAAAAATCGAATTTAAGTTGGTAATAGACTATTCAGTAATATTTTGGGTTGCTGAATTCAGGTTGGTATAGGAATAACACTAACATTACCCATAGAAATCTTGCTTTGATGATTTTATCGAAGATATTGGTGAATATGTAATTATAAAAATTTGCTCTGAATTTGAGTATTTTTTGTCTTATGCTATTAAAGTGGCTGGAATTGACGAGGATACATCGCGCCTAACAAGAGAACGCCAGGCAGTTTGTCGGTGTTACTTCGAGTTTTTCAAATATTTGGCATATATTTCCGCTAGTGTTTCAGGTAAACTGTTATTCACCGACTCAAAGTGTATTCTGATTGATCAATGTCTCTTAAATTTTCACATTTCACCAAGCCCTGTCCGTAGAATATTAGCATGTTATTATAGCCTGGAATTAGCAGTGGAAGAAAACCTGTGTGATACGATTATTCCTTCAAAGAGACATTGAAAGACTTTCGTTTTTGCTAGAATTAAAAACAATAAATATATCAGTTTAGATATCCTTTTCGAACTGGCCAAAGAGCACCTAGATTTCAATTGATCGAAGTCAACATTATATTAAATCATAAAAAAAATTGGATACAAATACAAAAAAGTTTATCAAAGGAAAATTCTTACTGATAAACAGAAAAATATAATAAGAATAGAACGATATTGTGATAAATACCGAGAATACATGGAACAAAACGTAAAATTCATTTATCTAGATGAAATTTGGATATTCAAAAACGGTATTCAAATTTGTCAGTGGAAACTAGAAAATAATCCAAAAGGTATGCCGAGTATATTCAAGGGTAAAGGCAGAAGGTGCACTATTTTGAATGCTGGAACAATTGATGGATTTTTACCTGGATGCGATCCGATTCTTGACAGTGGTATTAATGATAAGGATTACTATGAATGGTGAATTATTTCATAGATGGGTTATTGAAATATTGAAACCTTCCCTGCAAAAGGATGCCTTTCAATAGTATCAATAGGATTATGTCAGCTTATTCAATAAACACATCCAAATCACAACAAAGTTTTCAATATTTTTATCTTTGCTCTTGTATCATTCATAGATATTTCAAGTTTATTTATTATACTTATACTGTATAGTACCCTGTTCACATTCCCTCTGCTAATACACATGCTATATTGTTCCCAATTCAAAAGTATACTGAATAATTGTAAAATTGCTCATCAATTATAATATTTTCAATAATTCATGGACAGTTTTAATGAATGAAAATAAAAATTGACTTTCTTGAAGTATTCAACACCAAGCAATAAATAATTCACAAATTGGTTCATATATTGATAGTTCGGTACAAATTTCATGTCAAAATTCTTTATGTACTACATAGATTCTTAATTTTTGTTTCTCTCTTATTTCTTAATACATTATAACGTTTTTTCCAATCTATTCTTTTGGCCCTGTGCTTGCAAAGTATCCAAAAATTTTTTTCTGTTGCACCACTAGCTACATGCTAGAATTCCATTAATTATCCTTCTTGAATCCTGACATAAAATGGTACTCTTATATGGTTAGAATTTTGCAAGATTTCCAATACCAATAAATATTGCATGGTCCTGAGTGATAAATATTTATTTGAATGATCTTCAATTTTCCATGGTTGACTTTTATATGAGATAATTTCATATGAAAGCATTCCACGATATTTTTGCGCTTTCAAACCTGAACTCCCATGTAGAAACTGCAATTGATATATTCCAGCTTAATTATTCGATAATTCCGATAATTCGTATACTCAACACTTTTCTAGGTTTTATCAAAGAGGAAAGAAGATAGTCTTTGGTTATATTTATGTTTTATTTCTATGATGAAAACAGTAACTTTTTTGTTACTAGAAATAAAGCCTCGACTGGACATTCATGGCCTGCTTCGATGTCAATAATTCTTAAATGGACTATACTACTCTTGTTAGATTCTCAGAAAAAGAGAACGAGAATGGGGCATCAGATTTTGTGTATCGCCTTTGATTCAAAAGTTGTAGTGCTAAAACATCGAAATTTGCCCACCTGTACAGATTAAGTCAAATGTCAAGTATTCACAAAAATCAACGAGCATTGTCATTTTAGACTTCCTAACATCTTAAAAAACAGCTCTTTCAGTTAAAAACCTGAAACAGTCAAAAATTTACCATTCTCCCATAATTTTCTGACAAACACAAAACACCTCTATTCAGTTTAATAATTGTTTTCAACATATATCATGAAGTGTTCATCCAGGATATTCCATAATTAATAAAAAATATTGAATTGAACTAACCTAACCGTATCTAACCAAAAATCTGAAAACAAATATTTCTCATTGAATATAGAATCACACGATATTGAATTCCACATTATCTTTGAAAGAATTAAAAAATAATCATTTATTAAATGCATATATTTGATGTTCCAGACAAAAATGATAAAAAGTTTCCGTTTTATAAAAGTCGGATAATAATTCATATAATAATTAAACCTATATACATTTCTAGCAAATTTCAGAAAAGATAAATACTCAAGAAACAACAAAAGCTTCTCCTTAATAATACTCGAAGAACACTTATTGTTCATCCTTCTCCTTAGCACCGTGCTTCAAGATACGAGTGAATTCGACATAGTCGAAAAGACTACCTTTTATCGGTGCCTCCCTGTACATTTCGTCGACTTCATCATCGGTGAACCGGTCTCCCATCGAAGTTAGAAGCTCCCTCAATCTTTCCTCGTTGACGACACCGTTGTTATCTTCATCGAAGCAGCCGAATGCGTTCTTAATGACGTCTTCCGGGTCGGTACCTTGAAGCCGTTCTCCGAAAAGGGTGAGGAACATTGTGAAATTGATCGGACCTGGAGCTTCGTTCATCATACCTTAGGAAGAAAATTATTTTAGATTAAACATTCAGTTGAATAATGTTGAAGTAATATGTAAATATTTGAGTTGAATGACGGTTCCATCAAATGTCAGTCATTATCATGGACAATCTCTATGGTCATTATCAATGTTCTGTATTTCTTATGATATTCTTGAATTCAGAAGAATGTGGAGTGTGCTAGTGTCAAACAATTGAGTTATTGAAAATGTAGAAGTGCTTTCATCTAGAAAGAATTTCAATATAAGTGTTTCATCTAGAAACAATTCTTAAAAGATTATCACATATATTTTTAATAAATAAGAGAGGTAAACTCACCGTCTAAATAGTCATCGGTGGGGTTTTTACCCAGAGAAGCGAGCATATCGTGGAGGTCCTCTTTATCGATGAAACCGTCATGGTTCTGGTCGATCATGTTGAAAGCTTCCTTAAATTCTGCGATTTGGGCTTGATCGAACATCGCGAAGACATTGGAAGTGGCCCTTTGGGCCCTTTTCTTAGTGGTGCCACGACGGCTCACAGATTTTCTTGCAGACATCTAAATAAATAAAAAAAATTGAGTAAATCACTTATTTTTAAGGGAAAAATAACAAAATCTATGAGAAATTCACCTCTGTTATGTAGGAATATTATTCCAAAGAAACGAATCGAATGAAGACGTTGAGAGCAGAATACAAAGGTGTGTCGACGGCTTTGATGAGTCACTGGTTTGTTTATTATCGGAATTTGATAAAGCGGAGGTATAATATCAACCAGAACGCTTCCACCAGCTGAATCATCAAAACTACCACACTTTTACTTACGTTGAAATTTAGAGAATGAGATTCCTTTCGCAATATACTGACAGATGGTAGGTGTTCCAATTTTTCGTATATACTTCCAAATATGGATATTTCTTCTCCTTTTTGGGTATTCTGGTACAAGGATAAACAATGTGAGATATACCAACCACGAAATCTGTCACTTTTCCTTCAACCTCAACCAATAGGGAAAAATTGCGAACCGCTAGATGGCGCTGAAAATCACAAGATGTCGGGCCGAAAGGTGGTCACAATTATTCTGTCATTTCTGTCTTTCATAACAAGTGAATCAAATATTATTTATAAGAATTACTAATAATGTAATAATACCTGTGAAAGTCGAGATAACCACTTCGGACATTTTTGATTATGTGGGTGAACGTAAATGTAATAGCAAATGACCACTATACAGGGTGTTCCTAAATTGGAGGTACAAATGAAGAGGGAAGATTCGCTAAGTAATTTCAAGAAAAAAAAGTTCTATAAACATGGGATTGGAAACGTTTCGTTTTCGAAATACAGGGTGTTAAAGTTTGAATTTTTTTAGTATCTAAACGTCACAAGATATTCAACAGAAATTTGGCGGAGATATTACAATTGGGAGTATACACCATGGGACATGGCAATTTGGATAGCAAATTCACAGGGCGATATTTTTTCTGGAACACTGTCCCCTATTTTCCTCCAGTACTTTTTTTAGTGAGCCACTGCTGTTAATTTGAAAAAATATAAAAAGTAGCTTTGTTGTTACACTAAACTGTATGGTCTCTTGTAGTATCTGCTACTGATTTCGAGAAAACAATTTTTAACGATTCTCTGGAAATCCTCAGAAAAAACCAAATTGTCATAAAAATTCACCCTGTATATTTACTATCGAAATTGGCATGTCCCATGGTGTAAACTCTTCATTGTAATATCTATGCCATATTTCAGTTGAATAACTTGTGAAGTGTAGATACTTTGAGAAAAAAACTTTAACACTCTCTATCTCGAAAACGAAGCGTTTGCGATCCCATGTTCAGAGCACATTTTTCGCGATCTTATTCCCTCATTATCTCTTACAATCCGCAGCATTTTCAGCTTGTTTACAGTTTATTTGAAACAATTGTCCATAAATTATCATCTAAATATATCACTTTCGATACATAAATGACTAAAAATCATACGAATATTTCACACTTTTCCCATATAAACATACACACGTTAGTTTGTTGTTCACCATTCGGGTATTTCAAAGGATTACAAATAGATGTCGCCCCCTCCGTGATTCTTCCCTAAAGCGTGCGAGAAACTGGATTTTTAATCCATGTCCTATTGTTATCATTCTTTAAGACCCCAGGTATTCAGAAATTTTATAAAGATAAATTTTTTCATAGACCATTTTTTAATGGAATTGAGCCCGAGAATGAAAATAAAGAATTATCTTCTTCTTCTCTTCTTTTCATGTATCTGGTTGCTGAGAATTTTTTAATTTTTTTGTTCTATGGAAAAGGACATGTCAAACTTAACTTGTACTAACCTAAAATTTATTGAGAACAATTTGTTATTTGTTGATTAGTCACTGTTTTCAAGATGACCATGATTAAATTGACTAAAAAAATAGATTTGAGTGGTTTTACTTTGATTATACCGAGTGTCTCAGTTGGAAATGTGCCACAATTCACAGTTGACCTCCTGATCTCGAATTACAAATTTAAAAAAATTGGGATGATATGGCATTCAGCTATAATACCTTTAGTTGGAGCAGATCCTTACGACGAGAATTCTGAAGAAATTTGTACAGCGTGTGAACTATTCGTGAATGAAAATCTTAAGATTGCCACCTTGCAGAACCGAACCTCTTTCCAGTACAAGATGTTATCGATATTCCTCCAAGACTTGAAAGCGGATTTGATCAAATTTAAGATTACCAGAATTGTATGTTTGGCTAGTGCTTTCGATCATGAATTACACAGAATTGATGGAGGAAAACTATTCTATATTGATAGTTTGGGAAGTGATTTGGTTTTGGAACAAATCGGAGTCAAGCGACAAGAACTCATAAACGATAAATATATTGTCCAAGGAGGAGGATACAGCACCCAGCTTTACGAAGCTCTGCGAGATGTTGCTCATTGTACAGTTTTGATAAAATATGTTTCCGAGGGGAATAATACGACCGACTCGTTATCAATGATTGTTATGTTATCAAAATATATCCCCGTTCTAGAAGAACTTCCCCCTAGCAATATCAAAATTCCCCATTCTTGGAGTAGTGTATTTGGTCCTCCACCTCCTGTTGGAATGTATTGACTTGTCACATAAATTTATACTTTCAATTTGTGTTATTTTTTCACCTTTTGAAAAATCATAGTATGATTACACAAAATTAATAAGGTTTCTCTCGAACCATACAAAACTTTATTCAATGCCTATTTTACAAATATACCTTATAAATATTGTAACAATGAAAACCGCAGTAGCATCCAGAACAAAAACAAAGTAGTTTAATACATAAATACATATTGTATACTTATAATTTATTTTAAGTACTACCAAATATTCAGTCGTAGTTTTTTTAATATGAATATGCTTATATATAAGAATAACGTGAATTATAATTTTTTTGAATTTTCTTTTATAAGTGGCGCATCCGCCACTTATGTGGAAAAAAGCATTGGAATGATTGACAATCAATTATTTTTAAAAATTACTGTAACAATACTTTGATCAATGAAAAAGTCATGGTTTCGATAAAAAAGAGTCCAATATTCGCATTGGATGAATTGAAAAAAGTCATAAACTAATTATTCACTCTCAAGTCCCTGACATGTAAAACTTACAACTAAAGAAAATCAACAAAGCTAAAAATCTAATTGACGGTTTCAGAATGAAATCAATGTTGAAAGAAACTTTTTCGTTTTAATTCGACTTCAAAGTTCGTCATGTTTTGGCCCTGAAAATTCTTTGAAGGAAATGAATCCGTTCTTGTCTTTGTCCTCGTGAGTGAAGATTTCCTCAACCAATTTATCGTGTTCTTTCAACATCTCTTTGACTTCATCCGTCTCTCCTTCGACTGCTATTAGTTGCTTCTTCAGATGTTCGCTGACCTAAAAAATACAGAAAATAATGTACCTAGTCTATAAATTCAATATAATTAAATATAATTAGTTTTCGATTAAAAGGTGGAACTAATTTCTTTGGATGAAGTTATTGTCGTTGAAGTACCTGAATTCTGCGTCGCTTTTTAAAAGGACAAAAAACGTAGAATAATTTGATGATTATGTTGAATATGAACGCTTTCTTGTTATTCATACTGTCCACGTAATACCTTGAGTAACTTTTACTAGAAAAAATAGGCTTATGTGAGTCTGAAAGACTTGACTTGACGACTGAGCGCATCCACCATATACGCCTTAATTTTTATTGAAAATTTGAAAATCTAAAACTCATTGGTATTTTTGAGCCATAATGCGATCAATTCAAAGAAATGAGGTTTCTCTATCAAGGATATTGAATGAAATATTTATAAAATTCAATTCTATGAGAAGAAAGTATAAATGCGATATATACAGGGTATTCCTAAATTGGAGGTACAAACGAAGAGGAGAGATTTCTTGAGTAATTTTAAGAAAAAAAAGTCCCATTAACAGGGGATCAAAAACGGTTCGTTTTCGAGATAGAGGGTGTTAAAGTTTGAATTTTTTCCAAGTTTTTTTCACATAGTATCTACACTTCACAAGATATTCAACTGAAATTTGGCATAGATATTACAATTGAGATTTTACACCTTGTGACATGCCAATTTCGATAGCAAATCTACAAGGTAGTATTTTTTCTGGAATACTGTCCCCTGTTTTCCTTCAGAACTTTTTTTGGTTAGCCACTGTTGATTTGAAAAAATGTAAAAAGATGCTTTGTTGTTATACTGAACTTTATGCTCTCCTGTAGTTTTGTCGTATCTGCTACCGATTTCGAAAAAAAAATTCTGAACGATTCTCTCGAAGTCCTCAGAAAAATCCAAATTGCATTAAAATTCAGTAAGTAATCTGTGGTGAATTATTGCATTGTTTTTTTTGACACATTGAATTAAACTTTATGAGTGGAATATCTCACCTTATCTTATCAGTGAAGATGCTATTAGAAAAAACAGTTGAAAAAAATTCAAACTTTAACACCCTGTATCTCGAAAACGAACGTTTGCGATCCCATGTTTATAGGACTTTTTTTTTAAATTACCTAAGGAATCTCGAATCCCCTCTTCATATGTACCTTCAATTTAGGAACACCCTGGATATTACAAATTCTAACATTTATTCTCGCACCCCTAAACTGCAACATTTGTATTATAAATAATTCTCATGCTGATGCAAGATAACCTTACCAATTCACCATTACCCATTCAAATACCAATGACTTTTTTCAACTAAAGTCATTCAAAATTAATTATTGGGAAGTGTTTACATGCATACAATTCAATAAGCCATCGTTAAATAAACCGTCAGCTAAGCGCATGCAAATATTATCGATTATATTGATGTCAATAGGAAAATATTGAAATAGGTTAAAAGATCCTTACCTTCATACACCCACAAAGACGATATTAGGTTGCAAAGTTGTGTGGTTAAAGTTTAATAATATTGTGCCTGCTTCTTCAATGTGTATCAAATTAAAGTTATTGTGTGTGGAAGAAACTGAAAGCTATTAGAATTCATAGACTGTTATGAAGAAAATATTTATTTCAAAATCTAATATACAAATATATTTTGACAATATACAGTAGAAAATTGTGGATAGAAAAATATTTTAATACATTTACAATTTGATCATTACCGATTTCATTTCCAAAGGAAAGATTTCAAGAAAATAATGACGAATTAAGTAGACTATACAATGTAAGTAAGAGAGAGAAAATCTATATAGTATGTACAACTTTCCAAAAATTGAATTATATATTAAATGCTCTTCAATATGGAGCAGAACATAATAATAATTTAATGTAACTAAACCAACTCTCAAAGGTAAGCTATCATCACTTACAATTCGTCATGCTTTGGGCCTGAAAATTCACTGTGAGAAATAAATCCGCTTTTGTCCTTGTCTTCGTGCTGGAAAATCTCCTCTACCAATTTGTCATGTTCTGCCATTATTTTCTTTACGTCTTCGTTCTGCTCTTCGCCTCCCACCATTTGTTTTTTCAAGTATTCACTTACCTAAAATTCCAAAAACATTCGGTGTGCATACAAAAAAATAAGAAAAAGGTGACAACAAACGGAAAAGGTGCAAACACTCAACGGGGGAGACTCAGCAATAAAACAATATGTTAGTGAAATACGAATATTTCGCTTTGTGCTTCAAGATGGATGGCGCAAAAGTTACGTCGAGTACCACTGAAAGTAGGTACTTATATGCAACCGAAAATATGCCTTTATGGATCAAACTTTTTCTACAATGAAGACTGTCAAGCTTCATGAGTTTTCGTGGCCCGAAATAAAGAACATTAAAGAGCGTCCACTATTTTGATCATGCATCCAAACAGCCAGTGCCGAAGTGAGGTTAGAAAACACCAAAAGCCCCAGACTAATCTCCAGTTAAAAACCCACCTCCTGCAAAAACAAGTAATTCACGTTACCTCTTCGCGACTGAGCTGGTTGTCATTGTTTCCGTCGATTTCTTTGAACACGTTGGTGGGTGGTGGTGCATCCCCGATGTTGATGAGTTCCACCTCGAACATGAGGGTGGCACCTGCTGGAATCACGTTGCCGGCTCCCCTGTCGCCGTAGCCGAGACTTGGAGGGATGGTGAGCTTCCTCTTCTCTCCGACGCACATGTCCAGGAGGCCTTGGTCCCAGCCCTTGATCACTTGGCCCACGCCCAGTTTGAAGGAGAAGGGTTGGTCCCTGTCGAAGCTGAAAAAAAATAATGAAGGTTATTCGCGTTCAGTGAGGAATGCCAACCATTATATACCACACAAATCTGGAGTTAATCTATGTGGCTTTGAGTGAAGTCATACAGGATGGAGTATATCATCAGCTTAAGACAAAATTTTTTCCTCCAAGTAAAACAACGAACAGTTGTAGGAAATAGTACAGATTTGGTGTGGATAGTTGATCGTATAGACCTCGTAGAGCATCCTCGAAGACACAG
This sequence comes from Aphidecta obliterata, assembly GCA_963966015.1. NCBI lineage: Eukaryota > Metazoa > Arthropoda > Insecta > Coleoptera > Coccinellidae > Aphidecta > Aphidecta obliterata. The sequence continues at coordinate 32,211,211 of OZ014428.1, forward strand.
GTTTTCGAATTACCACGATGGAATAATCAGGACGTGTCGAATAGATGTAAAAATTTTACGATTACGACTTCCTACTCTTGGCAGAAGCGCAAACTGATTCATGAATATTTGATGAATACTCGCGGTTCCGTAGCTGGGACATGTGTGTCCCGGTGTAGAGATATCTTGCCTCGGAGATGATCGAGAAAAATGTTATTCGGGTTGTTTATCTTTTCTAGAACAGTAGAGTGGATCCGTCTGGCGAGGTTCTTCGTAGAATTATAATAATTTATTTTGTACGGGTAAATGTCAAATGGGAAACCAGAATGATGTTCTGGACCCAGTTGACCTCGTCTAGCTCTAATATTCAGATCGAAAAGGATATTCGTTTATTATTTGGAAAAAATGTTGCATAATAGTATATTATTCAACGAGCGTTAATGTAGGTCATAACTCACGCAGATGAAGTTTGTAGCACGAGCCGAAGGCGAGTGCTGTAATTCATCAAGTGAGTTATGATCATTACCGCAAGTTGAATACTAAACTTTATTTTCGACTATAACAATAAATACTAAGAAACAAGTACAAAGAAAGAACTTCATTTACAAATCTTAGTAGTTACCTATATCAATGCATTATTTATGTTGATTGTGCTTCTTAGCAAGGACATTCATCGAGGTATAAACCATAAACTGTAAGAATGCCAGAATGCCTGCCTATTTGAACTTTCCTCTACTTGATTCTTCAAACTTCATATTCAACAGCAATCTAACAGTCTGTTTCTGATTCACAAAGATTGAATGCACAGATGAACTTATGCCCCAAAATATTATACCATATCTGATCATCGACTCATAATTGGCATAGTATAAAGTCTTTTTTCACATTTTCTTCGACATAATTACTCACTACTCTCAGAGCGTGGCATACTTGATTGAGTTTTTTCAATATAATATATTCGATATGAGTAGTCCATTTCAAGAATTCATCAATTATTATTCCTAGGAATTTGGTGCCCTGTGTTGTTTTCAGATTCTGGTTATTAATAATTAACTCTGATGGTCAATCCTTCGTATTACTTGCTCGGAATACAATTACAATACACTAAATACTAAGATACGGTACAGTACAGTAGATACAGTACATACAGTACAGAGAAAGAACTCTATTTACAAATCTCAATAGTTACCTATAACAATGCATTATTTATGGTGATTGTGCTTCTTAGCATGGAGTTTAAAGTCTATAGGGTCGATACTTTATATTTAGTGCTAAGTTCACTAAAATATGCCAAAAAAACATTCTCTATAAACGATGACTTAATATTCTTACCCCTACACCAATCTTGAAAATTGTTGTATACACCTTTATATTTGTTTTGGGATTTTTCGGGCAATAAATTCTATATGGTAACATTGTCTGATTGTCTCATTTCTGAAGGTGTACATAATAATTCATCTTCACAATCTGAATTCATCTTTTTAAGCAAAACATCACAATAATGATTATGTATCAACTTAATTTGAGAAAACGTCAAAATTCTTGTTTCGGCCAATCGGCTTGTTGAAAAGCACAGAGACAGGGAGTTATAGAAGTGAGCACGGTGTTTGTTTACAGATACTATTAATTGCTCAAAAGTAGCTGCATAATAGATTTATTATTCAATAGGAGTAGATAAATTGAATTACTGTCGATCTGAGATCAACGAAACGAGATAAATTCAAGACTAAACATCTCCGGCCGAATCGATGAATGATATATTTCGTCGAGAATCAATTTATCACTTTGATAACTCGAAATCGTGATACGATTCTTCCTGAGCTTCCCCAACACAAATTTTTCCCTTGGGATAAGTCAGCCTCTTCTGTGATTAAACATTTAGTAGGATTCCTTATACGCCCGCCTACCTGAGGATAGCATCGTGGTAGTAAATAATTATTATAGGGCTGTTGGGAATTTTATACAGGTGAGTACGCGAAGAAATAAAGTTGTCTGGCTTACCTACTCTCGCTTGATGGATTCTGAGGAGAGCAGAGGAATTTTCGAGCAAACATCCCAACAGCATGCCTTCAAAGTAGCTTTTCTTTAATCACACCTGGTAAACGAACATTTCGGGAGGTGGAATTTTTTCGAATTCAGGAATGGAAATTAAAAAATTATACTAGATAAACTAATAAACAAGCCAACAAAACAATTCATGTATCTCAGATACCGACGAATCCATCATTTGCAGTCGTAGACCGGTTTCGATTCATATCAGATCTCATCAGTACGATTAGCAAAATGATAAATTCGATGTGAGAAACAGAAACCTTGAAACATAGGGCAATGTTGACCTGAGAAAATTTCCCAAATCACGCCACCTGTCCGTTACAAGAGCAACTGTCTCAAATATCTGTGGATCATAAACTGGGAAATTTTCTCAGGTCCACGTTGCCTTATGTTTTAAGGTTTCTGTATCTCACATCGAATTTATCATTTTGCGACTGCAAATGATGGATTCGTTGGTATCCTGGATACATTAATTGTTTTGTTGGCTTGCTTACTAGTTTATCCACTATAATTTTTCATTTTTCATTCCTGAATTCTTTAATTTCAGATAAACAGCCGTATATATATTATTCTTCGAGAATTTTTTTCCCCAGTATTGAGAGTAGTAAGAAGGTGAATATAGTAAAAATCCTGGGACCTAGACAATGATATTCCCTATCCCTTGGAGGGGCTTTGAAAAACTATAATGTAAGAATAATACAGCAGATTCCTCTTACCACACAAGGTAATCTGATGAAATTTTAAAACGACCAGGAGTGCAGCAGACAACGCCGATGTTAGAGACTGGATCATCCTCATCTGGGGACATTTAAATTATCGTCTGGATCGATCGGCGCTTCCATCGGCTAATAGAGGCAAAGTATCGCAGTTTCGCGGTTTATTTGACACATCGAGTCATTTCCCAGGAGGGTAGTGCGTTATCGCAGGACACAGGATGGGTGGCGGTCGCAGTCACAATGAGTGGAAAGTTCCAGCACGCTCCTGTGTCCGCCAGTCCGGACGATTGAACATGGTAGATTAGCCAGTTATCGGGTCTTCAATTCTCTCAGAGCCTACTAGATTGTGCCATTGTTGTTTCCCTATTCACATGATGATGGGGTATTGGAGACCAAATCCTTCAGCAGATGAAATTATGGAAATATTCACTACAAAGTTGGGTAGAAGACTAATTTCATAAATCGATGGAAACAAAGTTCATGGAACGATTCCTACGAAAAATTTTCTGAAAATTCTCACTGGTGACACGTTTCTGTTCCCTCAATGATTCGTTTCACCCATTTCACATTTCAGAACACGTGATACAATATTGAGTTGATGGTGGCCTGCCTGTCCAAGTTCCTTTCATGATTAATTACCTGAACCTCTGTGTCGAATCGTTTTCATTTCAACTCTTTCAGTGGTCATGTCAACCGGTTGATAGTGTGACTGACAATCCATGGAGCTTTTGTACTGGGAGAGTTATTGTAGTTCAATGAAAACCTCCATGCGTTGGAGAATTCGATGAAAATCTCCCGAGGTGCAATAGTTATTTTGTTTTACTTCTGGAAAATTATTGATATTCCTGCGGTTTGGAGACCAATGAGGAGGAAGAATTGGATCAAACATTGATATACCTATTTGCATGATGAAATTTGATTTTGTAGTAATAGGGTTAGTTGAAGGAATTCGACTTTCCTAAAGACGGAATTTAACATTTTTGGTTTCTCGAAAACGGTAGCAGATCCGAAAAAATTGGAATGAAACAGAGTATTTTTCATATCTTTTGAACTTCCAGTGATGTATACAAAGATGTGTGGTTTAAGTTTGGAAAATTCAGGAATGTGCATGCTTCTTCAATGTGAATCAAATTAAAGTTATTGTGTGTGGAAGGAAGTGGAAACTAATAGAATTCATAGTGTTATGAGGAAATATTTATTTCAAAATCGAATATACAAATGTATTTCGACAATATACAGTAGAAAATTGTGGATAGAAAAATATTTTAATTGAAATACATTTTGATCATAACCGATTTCATTCAAAGGAAAGATTTCAAGAAAATTATGACGAATTGAGTAGACTAAACCATAAAACAATGTAAGTAAGAGAGAGAAAATCTATATAGGATGTACAACTTTTCAAAAATTGAATAATATATTAAATGCTCTTTAATATGGAGCAAAACATAATAATAATTCAAAGTAACTAAACCAACTCTCAAAGGTAAGCTATATCACTTACGATTCGTCATGCTTTGGACCTGAAAATTCACTGTGAGAAATAAATTCGCTTTTATCCTTGTCTTTGTGCTGAATAATCTCCTCTACCAATTTGTCATGTTCTGCCAATATTTTTTTCACGTCTTCGTTCTGCTCTTCGCAGATACGAAAAAATTGGATATCAAAAAATTTTCAAATGAAACAAAAATTATTTTTTATATCTTTCGAACTTCCTGTGACGCACCACAAAATCATTCAAAAAAATCGATACTTCGGGAGATGGAATTACAGGATTACATGGAATGTATAAAATTTCTCAACATCGAATCAGAAAAACTCAATTTTATTTTCACGTGGAAAACAGCTGTTTCATATAACTTTTTATATCGATTTCCCATTTATAAACAAAAAATTTCTGGGATAACTGAGCTTCAAAAAGGAATTTTTTCAATTGGATTAAATCGTTATTTTTCGAATTATTGAGGGAAAAAATTCAGATGGCCACAATAACCTTCGTCGGATTTTGCCCATTTACGAAAATACGGCGCACCTCGAACGTACCGTTTTATTTTTTTTTGGGAAGGTTTTTCGATGCATACTTTTCAATTTTGTTTCTGTTGATTGTCAAATGTTTTCTGTTGTTTGATTTTATTTTTCATTTCAAAACTATAGTCTTTTTCTTTCGAGTGTTATCGTGTTTCAGGATGGACGACAAAATTGAATTTAACAAACTTTTGTTCATTTCGAAACCGCTTCTGCAGTGGATGAGTACTTCATCTGATAGCATTTCAGCTGATAGAATTAAATGGAGAATAACCTTGAAAAAGGAACACGTTGTAGACCCTCACAATTCTGATTATAATTCCATAATTCTATCGAGAAGTAAAGTCATTTTACGAAAGAAAAATGTTTGAATTCATCATATAAAAATTATAAAAAGCACTCCTCGTTCATTCACCTTGTAGGAAGATTCGCATTTTCCAGTTTTAGAAACTAGTTGACAGCTGTAAAAAAATGGCAGCAGCTCTTTTTCAATCATGCCGAATCAGCTGTTACAGAAATTTTTTTATTCAATCATTCGTTGGAATTAAAAATGGTTCTGGTTATGCGATCTGGAAAAATGTAGCTTGAATATATCATTCTCCATTAAGAAAAAAAATTTCCTCACTATCGAACCCGTAGTTTTGAAACGATCGAGAAAACTAAATTTCAATCTACCATTTTTACTGAACCCCTGGTCGAATTTTGCCCAATAACGAAATCAACTGCGGCATTTGATATTCGAACCTACCCTGGAAATTTCAAGATTCTAGGTCGTTCCGTTCGAGAGTTATCGTATATACGGCCGGACAGACTCGAATTTTTCGACGGATTCGTCATCAGTGAGTCGAACATAGTCGATTGAGACCATTTTCGGCTCAAAATTCGAAAAATACAGACATGTGACGAAATGATATAGCCCTCGTGTAAGTAGAACGAGCGCTCAATTACCCAGAATCTCCAACTTATGTGCAACGTCTTTCGAGACAGATCAAACACCACACTCATTCGAGAACTTTGATGAAATTCCAGTTCTTTCAAGCGATTCATTTTTTCCCCACAACTGTTCTTTTCGAAACTACGTTACGTTATACCTTCACTAACAACTTGTTTTTACGCCCCATGGAGTCTGTCTAAAGCCACATCGGGATCCCGAAGGAAGAAAATGCGTCCATTGTACTCATGCTTTTTGTTCTCCAACTTTTAATCAACATGTTCGAGCTTGCAGATCCGTATTTCGGATTACGTGAACTCCTGACAGTCGACCTGATTAGTTAAGCGATATAAGAGGAGGACACACTATGATTATACCCGAAAGTCGAAACTATGGAATTTTCAGAATCTCTGAAAAGAATTAGTGACTGAGGGATGAAAATAAGCCGTAACGAATGATCCTCGCCCTTCAATCCTACCCTGACCGAGTTCTCAATAGCTGCGAGGGCGCCCCCAGTCGAAATTATTTCATCTCGTGCTTGCATACACGTACAAGTCGGAGGAAGTCTTTGCCAGCCGTCTCCACTCCGCCGTTGGAGTGCATCAATTTTTATTTGAACTTTTGAGTCGACCGCAGCCTTAATTAGCACCCATCTAGCGCTCGAATCCAAGTGCAACTTGCATGACGCGGAATTTCGTCGACGAAAAAAAAAGTCATTTCGCCCCGCGTCTGTTATCGACATAAAAATCATGCACTTTGGGATTTTTCAATTAGAAATTGTGAGTTTGATGCTCGAAATTTCCAAGGACCAGCAAGGATTATTTTTATTTTTTAGGGAGGCCTGGTCGCAGCAAGGACCTATTTGGTTTTTAAACACCCCCTACTGTACAATCAGCGTTAGGAAAGTTTTCAATGAGATGCACCCAAATTGTTCAATAAAAGTATATTATTTCATAAGGAGGAAAAGTGTCACTTTTCATGGCGAGCTTGTGTTTACCCGCCTCACTCCGTTCGGCGGGTAATTGAAAGCGGGCCATGAAAAGTCACTTCTCCTTCGCAAATGGAATATGTTATTTTTTATTCAAACGCTTTGAAATTCATTAAAATCTGGAGATTAGATTTATATTTACGATCGTTATAATTGAGTGATCAATAGAAAGTTTGCCTAGTTACGGTTGTCTCGCAAAATTAATGTTGACATTTTACTACATTTTTCCCTACGGCGTACGGAAATGTAATTCATCGTTGACATAGCAACAACCACTTTTCCTACGGTGGAGGAGAAGTAGAACTTTTCGATGATCCTGTCAGTCGAAATATGACGTTGTTTCTGTAAGTATGAAAAAAAAATCATATTTTCCATAGTGTCTTGTCAGGTTGAACTCTATGAATATTCAAGTCATCGAAATCTGAGCATTGACGTTTATCTAAAATCGGTGTTTCTATAGAACTGTCAATAATTTGGCCTAATCTTCTTCACTTTCTTTACTTGAAAAACTGATAACTGGTATATTTCGAGAGTGTGATAATAAAGAAATGTTCGTCTAGAATTTGCAGCATGTTCAAGAGATGAATCCTTAGGAATATTTAATAATTATTGTTGTTGCGAAGCCAACACTTAACTCTATGGTACTAGAAATTTATGTGTGTTGCAATAGAGTAGACTATTATCTCGATGTTCCAGTGGCGAGTTCTATTTCTGTGAATGTTGTACTTCTACCTGAATTTTTCAGTACATATAGAAACTCTTGAACAGCACGATCCTCGTGAATAATTGAACAAGCTTCCGGAGTTTTCCAGGCAATTATACCGTTCACCGGAAAACTGCATCGTTTTCGAAATAAATAAAATAACCCTTTCTAATTACAGCATAAGATGTCTTCTGTAATTGAAAACAGACATACCAACTCTTTGTAATTCATCGAAAATTATTTGGAATTTTGGGATCTTGTATATCTTCAATTCAAGATAGCATTTCACTCTATGAATATCTTGATATAATATTGATGAAATCGGAATTTGCTATCGAATCCACATTTTATTGGTTAGAAAATATTTATGGTTGATCATCTCCATTTCCATACAGTAAATTACTCTTTTTATACAAATTGCAAATCTTTCATTTCAGTTAAATACTCACTTAACACGAAGATTTCATTCGTTGCAATTATTGCATGGAATATAAATGTTTGACTATCGCATCATCGTTTTGGAGAACCACATTATGCGTTTAGAAAGTACCCGCGAAATTGAACTTATTACTTTCTCTGATTTCGAAACCATCAATTTTAAAATTATTCATTGAGTTGTTCATATTCTGTGACGTGGGGAGTGATGAAGATAATCAAACGGTATTTTGTCGTTAAAAAGAGAATTAGCGAAATTTTGTATTCTAATGGAGATATTTCAAGCTACAATTGTTCCAGATCGCATGACCAGAACCATAGAAAATCATAACTTTCGAACGGACAGGCCTAGGGACTTGAAATTTTCAGGGTAGGTTTGGATCTCGAATGTCGAGGTCGCTTTTATCAATTAGACAAGGGGTTCCGTAAATATGGCTGTTCGAAATGTGTTTTTCCTGATTATTTCAAAACTACTGATTGGAATGAAAAAATATTGCACATAGATGAAGAATAATGTTTTCAAACTACGTACAAAAATTTGTCCAGATCGCATTACCAAGACCATAGATAGACCATAGATATCTAACCTACCATAGAAAATTCTAGCACTGACGTGAATTCTGGAGTTTCGCCTTAGTTTGAATTTTTTTTTGACAACTCTCAAAAATTTTTAAATTGGTTTTTAAAACTGGAAAATGCGAATCTTCCTACAAGGTGAATGATCGAGCGCTCAAAAATTCCTGACTTCACGGCAGTGCTTTATATGATTTTTTTATTTCTTTTGAAAACATTTTTGTATCTTGCATTTTGTCGTACTCGCGACCTATCTTGAGAAAAATTCGAAAAAGGACTCCGATATACGTCAGAATTTTTTAGGTAATTTTGGGATATTTAAAATTATTTCGTTATTTTATTATAATTAGTCCAAAGATAGCTGAACTCAAAAAACTCAAGGAATTTCTTTTCTTTTTGTGTATGGTTTCAAGATACAGAAGAATTTGAAAAAAATATGGAAAAATTTTCAGGGTAGGTTTGGATCTCGAATGTCGCGGTCACTTTTAACAATGAGCAAAATAATACTAGGGGTTCCGTAAATATGGCTTTTCAAAATATTTTTTCCCGATTTTTTCAAAACTACTGATTGGATTGGAATAAAATTTTGCACCTAGATGAAGAATAATGTTTTCAAACTACGTGCGAAATTTTGTTCAGATCACAGTACCAAGACCATAGATACCATAGAAAATTCTAGCACTGACGTGAAGTCTGGAGTTTCGCATTAGTTTGAATTTCTTTTCGACAGCTGTCAAAAATTGTTTGAATTTGTTTCTAAAACTGGAAAATGCGAATCTACCTACAAGGTGGATGAACGAGCGCTCAAAAACTCCTGACTTCACAGCAGTGCTTTTCGATTTTTTTTTTCGATAGGTATATGAGAAAAATATTTTACTAATTCGAGAATGTAAATAAAATATGTCTTTGCTTTATAGAAGAAATCTTCTTTGTGGTCGCTATTGCATTTTGAAATTAAAATTTTTGGATACCCCTATTTTTAGATTTTTAGATTTTAAAGATTTTCCTCTTTGGAAATGGATAGACCCTGGTGAGTCTGGATTTATTTCTATTTGGCTGCATGTTTTATCTGCCTAAAATGATTTCGTTAAAGTTCGCAACAGCAATTTTTTCGATACTTCCGACGTTTGCTAAGGCGAAACGACGATATTTCTGGGAAAAACCGACTGCATAGTTGGAATCAACATCGAATTAGACCCTATGAGAAATTTCTAGAAAATGACTGAACAAAAATTTTAAACCTACAAGGTTGATGAACGAGCGCTCAAGAGTTCCTGACTTCACGGCATTGCTTTTTATAATTTTTTCATTTCTTTTGAAAAAATTTTTGTGTCTTGCGTTTTGACGTACTCGCGACTTATCATGAGAAGAATTCAAAAAAGGATTTCGGTATACGTCAGAATTTTCTAGGGAATTTTAGAATACGAAATTATTTTATTATTCAATTATAATTAGTCCAAAGATAGCTGAACTCAAAAAACTAAAAGAATTTTTTTTTTCTTGATTATGTTTGCAAGATGCAAGAGTTGAAAAAAAAAACAAAAAAATATATGGAAAATGGACAGTGGCGTACGACCAAATTTTTTCCAAGATTAACCTCGAAATAAGTATCACTGTCTAGATTCTCACAAGTATTCTGATAACCGTTCTGTGTTATTTTCTCTCCAAGATTTCCGATAATAATATTTCTCCATCTATAAGGAAAACGAGAAATTGCATAAAGGATTCTTGATTTACTAGAATCCAATCAGAGGAGTGTTCACAACCGTTGTTCAAACAATCTCACCTAACGGTATCTAGATAATGATCACACTGGAAAGTTTGGCCGGTTAATTGCTGGTATTTCTAATTCATTCACTAACAGCTTAGACAGTCTGAATCTAACAGCGTGATTGATCACAGACATACGAGCATAATTGATGTATTCAGCCTCGTTTCTCATCTCGGAATTAGATTGCGTTCAGTCGTGCAAAATTCAGCTTCTTCGCAGATTCATTTCAGTGGAAATGGTTCTCGTCGCTCGCCAAATATAATCCTGTTGCAAATATGACTTATGACAGATGTGGTGCATCAGATCTACTTTGTGATAGGAATGTCGATAATATTACTTTCATAACCTCAATTTCTGATTGTTTTGATAAGCTTGATATTTGTGTTACCAGAACATACGAAGCTTTTCCATTTTCCCCCTCAAAAATAATTCGTCGACGGCTTCGTGACGGCCGTGGAAATCGTCGCATCCGTTCCATCCATTTTCGATGTATGGGTTTCGACGACCTCAGCCGAGGCTGAGATCAGATTCAGCCAGCGATCGCCTATTTTATTCATGGCCAAAAAGATACAAAGCAGCTAACTTGATCAGATGCCCGTAGGTGTATGTCACGGGAAAATCGGGAGAAATGCCCATCTATCTGGTAAATATTTCAACTCGGGTTTCTGCATGTCGGAAAAGGAGTCATGCCAGGTCATATCCGCCGTTCACAGCGGCTACGTGCGCTCCTTCGGAAGGTAAATGGGGGCGGAAGAAAATGTTGTGTCCGTTTAGAAAAAACGAAAGTGAAACTTGTACTAAGGTGGATTCATTGCGCGTCACGGATATTCAGTTACTCTCTCTCTCGAAATTCAGATCAGATGGTCTAATCTTTCCGAGGGTGAATTTTCCCTACTTTAACCTACCGAAAAACTACATCCGAGTGAAAAATCGCCCTGCTCAACCTCCACCATCCCTTCCCGGGACCCCCCAACCCCCCTCGTCCATGACACCACGTTCGCGAAAATTTACATTTCCACGACGACAGCGACAAATGTGTTGAAAAAACAATGTTTTCTCCACCGAGCAAAACAATTTATGTATTCGAAAACTGGAAAAGCATCTTACGGACATATATTATTCCGGAGATTCCGGAGGCCGCCTTCGTTCCCCATTTTCCGCACAGACTATTCTCGTACGAACAGACAGCTATTTTTCTCTCGTGCATTTTAAATTGTCTCCGCGATGGATGACATAGAACGGCGTACGCTGATGGGAAAAATGTAACAGAGATTTCCTGCGTAATCAAGTATGCCGGGACAGAATTAGGGGGTGGGTTATGTCAAGGGCGGATCCGGGATTTTTGCCGAAGGGGCACATCAAACATACCTGTGTTATACGAAAAAAAAAGTTTTCAAATGAAACAAAGATTCTTTTTCATATTTTTCAAACTACCAAAAACAAAAAAGTTATAATAAGGAAAAAGTGGAAATCGCTCGAGAAGAAATATCGCCATGTAGATTTTCACATGCAATCAAACATATCTGTGTTATACAGAAAAAAAGGTCTCAAATGAAACAAAGATTCTTTCTGACATTTTACAAAATATCAGTGGCGCACCACAAAAAAGTTTTCAAATGAAACAAAGATTCCTTCTCACATTTTTCAAACTACTAGTGGCGCACCACAAAAAAGTTATATAAGGAAAACGGGGACATTGGTCGAGAAAAAATATCACCATGCAAATTTTTACATGCAATCAAACATATCTTTGTTATATGAATATAGTTTTCAAATGAAACAAATATTCCTTCTCTCATTTTCCAAACTACCAGTGGCGCACCACAAAAAAGTTATATAAGCTCGAGAAAAAATATCACCATGTAGATTTTCACATGTTATCAAACATATCTGTGTTATACGGAAGAAAGTTTTCAAATGAAACAAAGATTCTTTCTCACATTTTTCAAACTACCAGTGGCGCACCACAAGAAAGTTATATAAGGGAAAAGGGTACATTGCTCGAGAAAAAATATCACCATGTAAATTTTCACATGCAATCAAACATATCTGTGTTATACGAAAAAAAGTTTTCAAATGAAACAAAGATTCTTTCTCACATTTTTCAAACTACCAGTGGCGCACCACAAAATTCACATAAGGAAAAAGGGGACATTGCTCGAGACAAAAATATCACCATGTAGATTTTCACATGCAACTAAACAGATCTGTGTTATACAAAGAAAATCTTTCAAACGAAACAAAGATTTTTCAAACTACCAGTGGCGCACCACAAAAAAGTTATATAAGCTCGAGAAAAAATATCACCATATAAATTTTCAGATGCAATCAAACATATCTGTGTTAAACGCCAAAAAGTTTTCAAAAGAAACAAAGATTCTTTCTCATATTTTTCAAACAACCAGTGGCGCACCACAAATTTACATAAGGAAAAAGAGGACATTGCTCGAGAAAAAATATCACCATGTAGATTTTCACATGCAACCAAACAGATCTGTGTTATACAATGAAAAGTTTTCAAATGAAACACAGATTTTTCAAACTACCAGTGGCGCACCACAAAAAGTTATGTAAGGAAAAAGGGTACATTGCTCGAGAAAAAATATCACCATGCAGATTTTCACATGCAATCAAACATATCTGTGTTATACGAAAAAAAGTTTTCAAATAAAACAAAGATTCCTTCTCACATTTTTCAAACTACCAGTGGCGCACCACAAAATTTACATAAGGAAAAAGGGGACATTGCTCGAGAAAAACTATCACCATGTACATTTTCACATGCAACCAAACAGATCTGCGTTATACGAAGAAAAGTTTTCAAATGAAACAAATATTCTATCTCACATTTTTCAAACTACCAGTGGCGCACCACAAAATTTACATAAGGAAAAAGGGGACATTGCTCGAGAAAAACTATCACCATGTACATTTTCACATGCAACCAAATAGATCTGTGTTATACGAAGAAAAGTTTTCAAATGAAACCAAGATTCTTTCTCACATTTTTCAAACTACCAGTGGCGCACCACAAAATTTACATAAGGAAAAAGGGGACATTGCTCGAGAAAAACTATCACCATGTACATTTTCACATGCAACCAAACAGATCTGTGTTATACGAAGAAAAGTTTTGAATGAAACAAAGATTCTTTCTCACATTTTTCAAACTACCAGTGGCGCACCACAAGAAAGTTATATAAGGGAAAAGGGTACATTGCTCGAGAAAAAATATCACCATGTAAATTTTCACATGCAATCAAACATATCTGTGTTATACGAAAAAATGTTTTCAAATGAAACTAAGATTCTTTCCCACATTTTTCAAACTACCAGTGGCGCACCACAAAATTTACATAAGGATAAAGGGTACATTGCTCGAGAAAAACTATCACCATGTACATTTTCACATGCAACCAAACAGATCTGTGTTATACGAAGAAAAGTTTTCAAATGAAACTAAGATTCTTTCTCACATTTTTCAAACCACCAGTGGCGCACCACAAAAGTTATATAAGGAAAAAGGGTACATTGCTCGAGAAAAAATATCACCATGTAGATTTTCACATGCAATTAACGTATCATATGATGTAAACCTTGATATCTTGAGGAATCCAGTTGCTACGAGGAAAAGACAATAAAAAAAATTTCAACACCCCGTATCTCGAAAGCAAGGCCTTTGCGGAACTTTACTTATAAGACTTTTTTCTTGATTTGATATACCCGTAATCTAGGAATACGTTATAGAACGCCCAGTCATTAAGTTTTCTCAATTTCCCCTACGACAAGAATTCCGACATTCCGTCGGGAACTCGATCGAAAAAACACTCCAGAAGTTTCAACTTCGCACATAACGGCCAACTCGTGATATCAGTATGGCCAAACTACGAAAACATCGACGGAAAATTCTGTTTAATATTTAAATATGTCGCGTTTGGTGCGTAACGGCGGTTCAGGGAATAGTGCGGAAATTCTTCCGGAAAATTTCAACATTTCCCCGGTTCCAACGGCCGACGAGAGATAAGGCGGGTTTAAAAATTCACCAATTCATGCATACAGAACTGGCCGAGTATCAGGTCATATTTTATGCCTGCATGCGACGAAAGTTGGTAGCACTGCAATCTGGGTCCGTGAAATCAAGAAAGTTCAACGTGACTCACACTGTATACTTCTTATGAATATCGGTCCGTATTCCAACCACATGCGAGTCAAATATTAGTTATCCCTTTCAAGAAATATGTTGGCTAAGGGGTTTTCTCTAGCGACTCCTGTTTTGTTCCAGCTTCCAGCTTTAGCCATTTTCTTCAGCTGCACCTCGAGCAATTTATAATTCATTTTTGTGACTGTTAACATAAAGTGGGAGGAAGAAACGGCAAGGTCTTGTAGAACACGAAACATGGCAATAACTCGGGATAGTTTATTTGGGAGCTCCTTTCGGACCCCCTGACTTTTTGCCGTCGTGGTAGATTCGCGATGTTATTACAAGAGAAAACATTTTTCCGTTATTGAATTCACAGAGGAGCTTTTAATTGAGTATAATAGTGACAGCTGCTTTTAGGATTCGAACGGAATAAATCCGAGATATTCATTTCTTCAGATTGTTCTTTATGCTTATGTTAAATTATTTTTTGTATCTGTTCAGTCTATTCAACTAAACATAGTCACATCAGAAGAAATATTGATAAACCTTTGAAATATTTTTTTTTTACTACATCAAATTATTCATTGTCAGTAATTATTCGTAAATATGAAGTTCTAAAGTGAATTCGAGATATTCAAAAATTCTCCAGATTGTTCTTTATGCTTATGTTATGTTATTTTTTTGTATCTGTTCAGTCTATTCAACAATACACAGTCGCATCAGAAGAAATATTGATAAACCTTTGAAATATTTTTTTTTACTACAACAAACTATTCATTGTCAGAAACTATTTGTAAATATGAAGTTCTAAGGTGAATTCGAGATATTAAAAACTTTCTTCAGATTGTTCTTTATGCTTATGTTATGTTATTTTCTTGTATCTGTTCAGTCTATTCAACTATACATAGTCACATCAGAAGAAATATTGATAAACCTTTGAAATTTTTTTTTTTACTACAACAAAGTATTCATTGTAAGAAATTGTTTGTAAATATGAAATTCTAAGGTTCCCTTCGAGTTATTCATATAAGCTACTTGAAATTTCGGAAGCAGATTATGGTACATGATCCTTATTACATCCTTCCTTAACCACACTGGTGGAAAGTGGAAATCTCTCGATCTCCCACGAAATTTAAGTGGCTTCTCGACAAGATTAAACAAGCAGAGAAGGATTTTGTAACTCATGTTTTCATCCCTTCCGTTTTCTGAAACAACGCAGTCAAGTATGAGAATTATTCTAGGAAAACCCTCAACATATTCAAATATTTTTTCACTCGTATGGTTAGGAATGGCATTTCTCGAAGCCCAATCTCGAGATATCAATATTTACATTACGCTCAAGAAGTTTCAAATGAACATCACAGATGTTTGTCAGCTTGTGCTCAATTTTCTTGTTCGTAGGAGAGATTCCATCGAAACGACGTAGTAAGATCCCAATAATTTAAGACACAAACAAAAACTTCTCATCGAGTTGCTGCCGAACAATCCAACTCGGAAAGTTTTGATGGGTTCTTGGTTAATTTTATATCCGGACACACCGAAGAAACGGAATTGACGGATCTCCAAGCGGAGATCAAGACCTGTTTCGGTTTCCACAAGAATATGAGTTTAGGGTTGATTTTGTTATAACAATATAGTTGAGTCGATACATTTTTTCGTTTTCAATTATCAATTAAATCAGCGTCAATCTTTTAAGCCTAGGAGGAGTAAATACTAAAGATACTGTGATTTCTCCGGCGTCAATTTGGACCATTCTGATGCATACGGCCGCATGAAAAACCCGCAAATTCATCCTCGTTCCTCCAGCGAGAGCGCATCCGGTGTAAAATATGGAAAAACATGGGCTTTTCGGGATTTGTAAGATGCCGCGAGGGAGGTGTAATGAAGCTCTTCAGCATCCCTGCTGCAACTTGCTCATCTCCGCGTGCACTAACTGTTATGTATAATGATCAAAGTAATCTGCATTATGATGCCGTTTACATATTTAATCCTCCCCCCTCTCATCGTCGCCGATGGAATTTTCCGGAGGAAACGGCGTTGAAGAATACCTCTTGAGTTTTAGTTTTTCCGGTTGAGCGAGTCTTGTGAGTATAAGAAGAAAAACGCTGCCATGTTCATTTGTATTTCGATATTTAATAATAATGTGTCATTATTTTTGTGGCCCGCTAACATTATACCATATATAAGCTTCGGCCGCTCCGCAACGTTGCCGCTAGCAGCGGAAATTATTTGAATGCACGAAATTATTCAAAAAAATTTATTTCAATGAATATCATCGAAAAAACCAGTAAAAAAAATTTAAAATTCATATGCTGGAAGATAATAAACGTCTGTTAAACCAGAACGTGTCTCACTTTCATCATCAGTGAAACAATAACGCGGTCCATCCAGAATGCTGGACAAGCTGAATTAGTTTTCGTACTAATTGTGAAAGATTATTGTTTTGTATTTTATGGAACTGGAACATAACGGTACCTGGCCTGTTTAAATTCACACATACGGGAGTGTAATGAATCGTAACAATGAATGAAATATTTTGCACTAATTTATCCGTTGTTGTCACATATTTCTCGGTTTGTGTTTCACACCTAGAAAATTCTCGATTCCGAACTACAATTTTTTTTTCTTTTGCATGCTAAAGTCGAAACTAGACGATGTTCATAATTGAATTTCGAAAAAAAGCGTTTCATTAAATTTTTTTTGTATCAATGACGTCTGTAATTTATTCCTTTTTTTCTCCGAGCTATCCGATCGTTTGAATTTAAACCTTTCTGTTTATTGCAGTCTGCACCTCGTCAAAACGGCCAGCGAAATCATCAATTATTCGTTTAAAATTCATTTCCGAATCGCTAATACGATTTCAATCCCCAGAGATATATATTATTTATTTCAATTGCAATTCGAACCAACAATTCCCGCTCTAATTTTTCTACACCGATAGCTTAACGGGCAATTCAACAGCGACGCGTGTACGACCGGCTATAGCATTAATCTCGTATTAATTGCTGTTTTATCATTCCAGTTGCTGGCTGATGACTTTTTCGTGCTTCTGCGGTCCATTGAAAGATTCATTTAGTAACGAAAATGGTGGTTCTGGAGGGTTTGAAACAGAGGTTCGACTTTATTTTGATTTTAACGAACTGAATAACCTCTTCATTAATTCGATGATTTTTTTGAAATTTTTTTTCGAGTTTTGTAGCCAAGTGGCCGGAACAGGATCATATATTCATACCTCCGTATTGCAGAAATATACATGAAGCTTCTTCGTTTATCTCATCGTTTTTTTGTCGAATTTCCTAAACCAATACCTAGGTAGTCATAATTTTTTTTTGTTGAAAAATTTTTTTTCGTCTATCTTCTAGAAATTTTATATAGAAGCTAATTCGGCCACGCTGATCACGAATATGCAATTAGTTTCTTCATTTATCCCATCGTTTTGTCGTAGCACAGGTCGAAAATCTCGAAAAAATTAGTAGTTTAACGAAAAAAATCATAAAATTTTGCACAACCGTTCTAGGAACTCTAAGGTAGATCCTTTCGATAGCCAGAAGATACAGTCAAATGGTTAAAAATTCACACTTATCAGGGTCGATCTATTTCCATATGGGAAAACCTGAAAATTAGAAATCTGAAAATGGAGATTTCTAATTTAGAGGTTGAGTGCAGTAGCGATCAAAAAAACTATTTCTCTGGAAAAGCAATTGGATATTCGAAATCTACACACACGAGTTATATAGAAAACAAATAATTCTCTCCTAAATCGAAGAATAAATTTTTTGTCAAAATTACTATACTTTTTTTTTTTTTGAAAAATTTTTTTTCGGCAATCTTCTAGGAAATTTACATAGAAGCTAATTCGGCACCGCCGTACCCGAATATGCAATTAGTTTCTCCATTTATCTCATCGTTTCGTCGTAGTACAGGTCGAAAATTTCAAATAAATTAGTAGTTTGACGAAAAAAATCATAAAATTAAAACGTTATAGGAACTCTAAGATATATCCTCTCGATAGCCAGAAGATACAGCCAAATAAAAATAAACCACACTCATCAGACTCGATTTATTTTTATACAGGAAAACCTCAAAATTAGAAAATCCCATTTTCAGATTTCTAATCTTGTGTGCAGTAGCCACCAAAAAAAATATTTCTCGGGAAAAGCAAGGGGATGTTCGAAATTTACACCTACGAATCATAAAGACAAAATATAATTCCCTCCTATATCGAAGAATTAATTTTTTGACAATTTTCCTATACCTAGGTATAGTCATAATTTTTTTTTGGTGGAAAAATTTTTCTTCTGGAAATTTTACGTGAAAGCTAATTCGGCAACGCTGTACCCGAATATGCAATTAGTTTCTCCATTTATCCCATCGTTTCGTCGTAGTACAGGTCGAAAATTTTAAAAAAATTAGTAGTTTGACGAAAAAAATCATAAAATTTTGTAGAAACGTTCTAGGAACTCTAAGATATATCCTCTCGATAGCCAGAATATACGGCCAAAAAGAAAAAACCATACTCATCAGGGTCGATCTATTTCCATACAGGAAAACCTCAAAATGAGAAAATCTCATTTTCAGATTTCTAATTTTGAGTGCAGTAGCGAGAAAAAATAATTTCTCGGGAAAACCAAGTGGATATCCGAAATCTACACCCACGAATTATATAGAAAACATAAAATTCTCTCCTATATTGAAGAATTAAATTTTTGCCAAATTTCCCATACATCATAATATTTTTTGGGTGAAAATTTTTTTTTTGCCTTTCTTTTGAGAGTTTCACATAGAAGCTAATTCGGCCACGCTGATTTGGAATATGCAATTAGTTTCCTCATTTACCTCATCGTTTCGTGGCACTGGTCGAAAATCTCGAAAAAAATCATAAAATTTTGTGGAACCGTTCTAAGAACTCTCAGATCGATGATAGATCCTTTCGATAGCCAGAAGATACAACCAAATGGTAAAAAATCCACACTCATCAGGGTCGATCTATTTTCATACAGGCGGAAAACCTCAAAAGCAAGTAGTAGATACATATTCGAAATCTACACCCACGAATCATTCAGAAAACATATCATTTTCTCCTATATCGAAGAATTAATTGTTTGCCAATTTTCCCATACTAGTGAGAATTTTTTTTTCGGTTATCTTCTAGAAATTTTACATAGGAGTTAATTCGAGTAATTCGACCACGCTGATTACGAATATGCAGTTAGTTTCTCCATTCATCTCATCGCTTCGTCGTAGCATACGTCGAAACTCTCGAAAAAATAATTTGTTTCGAAATTTCATAACGAACGAATTATCAGGAGAAAAGCTTTGTTTCGAGGTTCTTTTTCTATTGAGTTACATCAAACATCAATCCAATAGACACTCTCAATTTCATGACTGTTTTCGAGCATCAATTCTTTCGAGTTTTATACTTCCTACTTTCAACCTCCGAAATTCATGGATAGGCTTCTTGCGCTCGGAGGAAGGATACACAATAAGCCACTGTTTTTTTCTGATTTTTCATGATTGAACTTTTTGAAGAGTCTTAAGGAATATCCATGTTACACCCTGTATATGTTTTTCTTCTTATCAACAGGAATGTTGAGGTCAACGGACAAAAGGAAGTAGGTAGAGATAATTCCAGTTAGATATGCAAAAGTACAGTTTGGTGCCACCAACTCACCTGCTATCGAATTTGGTGCCATCGGTCAACGTCCCCGTATAGTGCATGGTCAACATATCACCGTTTTTCGTCTTAACTTCACAGACCTCCGGTTTGCTGACAACGTCCATCTTGAGGCCATCGTCGCAGAGGGCCGCCCCCGCGAAAAACGCGACCAAAAACGCGAATTTAAAGTTTGACCCAGTCATCTTCGAAAAACTTTTTTGAACTTCGCCGGCAATCAGGAGAGCTGCGGACGCGTAAGTTGCCACGATTGTTGTGCCACGCTGCACGAGGGAACGTCACGATTTTCTCCGCGGTTCCGCGCCGTGTTGCCGCATCTTCGGCGGAGAAAAACGGAGAAGATGCACTTTCACTACTTTCATATCGACGCCATGGTTGGTGGGTTATGCATGCAGGATGTGTGTCGGTTTTTTTTCAAAGTTGCGGTTGGTGTCTTCTTCCTACCACGTTCTAGGAAGAAAGTTGGCTCTTACTTTCTTTATTTGTCGTGGAACTATGGTCTTTCGAGTGTTACGTGAGGGATCCATTATGTACTCGACGAGGAGTTTCCTCCATGATTTGCAACGGATTTGAACAGCCGAAGGATGTTTTCCACAGGTGGCAGATGCAGATTTTGCATGAAGCTTAATAAATATTAAAAAAAAAATGAGCTTTCATTGCACCTATCTTAAGTTTAATTTCCTTCATTATGAATTTTGATTCAACTTTCCATCATGTTTTTTTCAAAAATTATCGCCTATCGGTAAAGCTGAAAAATTCAGTGAATTTGGAACTGTTGATCATAAAAAAAATTAATTCCATTTCACTTATGTCCTTATGGGTGTGGAGAAAAGCGGGAGGCTGTGGCGCTAGGAGGAAATGTTCGTCGAAAAACATGAAGTGAAAATGCATGTGTCGTTAATTAGCGATGTTTGGCTGCGGGTATCTCAAAAACTCTCAGAGTTTCAGAAATAGTTTTTGAAACAATCTTGTAGGGAATTTGAGAACCTTTAATTCTGTACATCAAAACTTTTATCGTTGGACGCAACGTTTCGAAAATATGAGGAAAAAACTGAAAATGCCCCTCCTTCTCTTACTTTGAAATTTTTTTTTGTGGATTTTGCTTTTTCTGCTCGTTTCTAACGTTTTAGGTTCGACAATGCAATTCTTCCTTAAACTGGAAAAATACGTCAACTTGGCAACGCCGCATACGCAAACCTGATGATTCCCAACGATAGCCACAAGTCGAACCGCGATTGGTCGTCGAGACCATGTGATTCCTTCTTTCAGATGTTTGATTTTCCTATCTGAACAAATTGATGATTTTCATCGTTTTTTTTCTTATCGACCCTTTATATTGAATCGCTTATCTGTGAACGTAGGATAAACTGTCGCAGACCGTGAAATGTTGAGAAAGTTCGAGATGCGTTTCTCCGCTTAGCCGAAATTCAGAAAGTTGTGGGGCAAGACATGAGACATTTCTTGATGATGACGTTATGGCTAGTTAGCTGTAATTCCTAACAGGATTTGACGAATTATCTCGACTCTTCTGATGAGGAAGCGGAGAAAATATTTTTCAACGATTATGTACATCGTTCGGTCACCAACTTCATAATCGAAAGAAAGTTTGATCCCCAATTATTTCACTGTTGAGAAATCAACCACCTGTTTATAGAATTTTATGATAGTTTTTGCCTTCAAAATTTATGGATCGGATTCTCGAGTTGAGATGGTCAATGCAGGACGGCAACATAATTTTTTTTTCAACTATTCTACCAAGAGAAATAATATTATTTTGTCACGAATTACAAAATTAAACAAGAAAATATGTATGAAATAGACTAATAAAGCAAGCCAACAAATCAATACATGTAACCCCATGGAACATCGAAATTTATCGTTTGCATCTGCAGACCGGTTTCACGGTTTGTCACGATTTGGAATCATCAATGTACCTACTTTATCCCTATTATTTTTGGCGGACTTCACTTTATTATGGTAGATGCGCTTGACGTAAATAATAATTCGACATGTTTTTGAGAGTCAAAAATTGCTGTGAAATGTCAAGACATGTCTTGATGATGACTTTAGCTGTAATTTCTAACACAATTGACGAATTAATTCAACTCTTCTGATGAGGAAGCGGAGAAAATATTTTTCGACGATTATGTACATCGTTTGGTCACCAACTTCATAATCGAAAGAAAGTTTGATTCTTTGATTGGAAAATCAACCACCTGTTTATATAATTTTATAATAGACTTTTCGCCTTTAAAATTCATTGATCGGATTCTCGAGTTGAGATGGTCGATGCCGGATGGCAACACAATTTTTTTTTAACTTTTCTAACGGTTTACTTCCAAAAGAAATTATATTATTTTGCCACGATTTAAAATCATTGATTATACTCCGTTTAAGAATTATTGACATCTCGGTTGGCTGTGAAAAATCGAATTTAAGTTGGTAATAGACTATTCAGTAATATTTTGGGTTGCTGAATTCAGGTTGGTATAGGAATAACACTAACATTACCCATAGAAATCTTACTTTGATGATTTTATCGAAGATATTGGTGAATATGTAATTATAAAAATTTGCTCTGAATTTGAGTATTTTTTGTCTTATGCTATTAAAATGGCTGGAATTGGCCAGGATACATCGCTAACAAGAGAACGCCAGGCAGTTTGTCGGTGTTACTTCGAGTTTCTCAAAGATTTGGCATATATTTCTGTTAGTGTTTCAGGTAAACTGTTATTCACCGACTCAAAGTGTATTCTCATTGATCAATGTCTCTTAAATTTTCAGATTTCACCAAGCCCTGTCCGTAGAATATTAGCATGTTATTATAGCCTGGAATTAGCAGTGGAAGAAAACCTGTGCGATACGATTATTCCTTCAAAGAGACATTGAATGACTTTGTTTTTGCTAGAATTAAAAACGATCCTTTTCGAACAGGCCAAAGAGCACCTAGATTTCAATTGATCGTAGTCAACATTATATTATATCATAAAAAAAATTGGATACAAATACAAAAAAGTTGATCGATCTGATAAACAGAAAAATATAATAAAAATAGTACGATATTGTGAAATACCGAGAATACATGGAACAAAACGTAAAATTCATTTATCTAGATGAAATTTGGATATTCAAAAACGGTATTCAAATTTGTCAGTGGACACTAGAAAATAATCCAAAAGGTATGCCGAGTATATTCAAGGGTAAAGGCAGAAGGTGCACTATTTTGAATGCTGGAACAATTGATGGATTTTTACCTGGATGTGATCCGATTCTTGTCAGTGGTATTAATGATAAGGATTACTATGAATGGTGAATTATTTCATAAATGGGTTATTGAAATATTGAAACCTTCCCTGCAAAAAGATGCCCATCAATAGGATTATGTCAGCTTATTCAATAAACACATCCAAATCACTACACTACGTGGAAAAAAAGTTTTCAATATTTTTACCTTTGCTCTTGTATCATTCATATATATTTTAAGTTTATTTATTATACTTATACTGTATGGTACCCTGTTCACATTCCCTCTGCTGATACACATGCTATATTGTTCCCAATTCAAAAGTATACTGAATAATTGTAAAATTGCTCATGAATTATAATATTTTCAATAATTCATGGACAGTTTCAATGAATGAAACTAAAAATTGACTTTCTTGAAGTATTCAACACCGAGCAATAAATAATTCACAAATTGGTTCATATATTGATAGTTCGGTACAAATTTCATGTCAAAATTCTTCATGTACTACATAGATTCTTAATTTTTGTTTCTCTCTTATTTCTTAATACATTATAACATTTTTTCAATCCATTCTTTTGGCCCTGAGCTTGCGAACTATCCAAAAATTTTTTTCTGTTGCACCACTAGCTACCTGCTAGAATTCCATTAATTATCCTTCTTGAATCCTGACATAAAATGGTACTGTTATAGTTATATTGTTAGAATTTTGCAAGATTTTCAATACCAATAAATATTGCATGTACCTGAGTGAAAATAAATATTTATTTGAATGATCTTCAATTTTCCATGGTTGACTTTTATATGAGATAATTTCATATGGAAAAATTCCACGATATTTTTGCGCTTTCAAACCTGAATTTCCATGTTTAAACTGCAATCGAAATATTCCGGCTTAATTATTCGATAATTCGTATACTCAACACTTTTCTAGGTTATATATATGTTTTATTTCTATGATGAAATTTAGTTACTTTTTGTGTCCAGAAATAAAGCCTCGACTGGACGTTCATGGCCTGCTTCGATGTCAATAATTCTTAAATGGACTATAGCTTCATTTCTATTATTTTTGAAGGACTTCACATCATTATGGTGGATGCGCTTGACGTAAAAAATGATTCAACACGTTTTTGAAAGTCAGAAACTGCTGTTAAATGTCAAGCTTTCACGTCAATAACTCTGAAATCTTCGTGAGGGCATTGTGTTCTAAATTATCAGTCGTTCATGACCCTCGATGGCTTTCTTGCGGTGTCCACAATGCTCTGTGAAATGTGGAACGCACTACGTCCCCTACGACGTCTTGAGACTCCTCAGGATGGGCTACAGGAAGCTGGAGCATTCAAAATCCCCGTCTCTACTCAAGAAATGTCTCACTGAGGAACTGCTGGAACATCTTAAGTTCAGGAGAACTTCCAACGATGTCAATCTGTACGATTGCATCAAATGTGGTCGGTGCTCATATTTATTTGTGTTCAATTCAACTCCACTTTTTCGTTTTCTTGAAATTAATTATTTTTTCGACTATTGAAATGATTTTACGAAGAAGTGGACCATTCAGGTTGTTCTTGGAATTGCAGGATTGGAAAACCACGATTCGAAGATCGGGATATACGCATGCGATCCAGAATGTTACTTCGTCTTCTGGCCAATCTTCTTTCCAATCCTCCAGGAACTCCACGATTTCAGCCCGACGGACATCCACCCGAAGAGCGAATGGGGGCCCGTTTCTCGCGTCGTCAATCTGGAAGCCAAGAGAAAGTTCATCAAACTGGTTAAGATAAGGGTGGTTAGAAATCTTAGAGGATATCTCTTTTGCCCGGAGATGACTCAGAAGGACTTCGAGACGTTGGAGGAGTTTCTGATGATGATATTGGCACTGATGACAGGTATGGACCAAAACCGAAACATGGAAAAACATGGTGTGTCGTAATTTTTTTCGGATTTTCTGGAGGTGTCAAAAAATCGACCTTTTTCAAATCGAGTTCTTGCGTAAACCGGCGGTGGGATGGGGCTGGATTTAAATTTAAGGAGACCTCGCGTCCTTTGGAATGAAAATTCGACCGCCCTCGAGCCGAGACGCCGCGGATCCGGAGCATATTGAAAAGCAAAATGGCAATCTTTTTCGAAATATCGAATCATGAGAACGTGTGAATTTCTGTTAGACGAACATGTTGAAGAACACCCGAAGTTTTCCAATTACGATGTTAACCACCAGCAAAACGTACATAACCTCAAATTAACTCCACTCATTAATCCCCATATATTTAATCCGCAGGCGAATACGAGGGGCAATACGAGAGGATCTCCGAGATGACGGAAAACAGAAAAAAAGAGCTGAAAGAGAAATTCATTCTCTTCGACAATAAGGACAAGTACTTGGAAGCTGGGGGTACTTATAGGTGAGAGCTTTGATCAAGGGATTTCATTAGGAAATGCGGTATGAGGGGTTGTATATGTTAGATGCGAGGAGAAGATCATTTCGTTCCTTGAAAATATTATTGGATCACTTGGGAAACCCTGGATAATTGAATGTGTACAGGGACGTAATGAGAGAAATGATGTACATAATATAAATTCAATATTTTTTGGTTTGCATCCCAGGGTATCATTTAGTTCAAATTAAACACTCGATAACAGATGGCGCCCAAGGTATTACTTGTTTACAGTGACTTTATAAAAGACATTGGCGACAATAGGGATATAATTAAGCTCCGCCCAGCCGCCATGTTGCGTCAAAATTCAAGAGAAATAATACCGGAATAGCAGTTTTTTCAAAGAAATATTCAAATACAAACTGAATACCTTCGAATTTTTTTCTGCAACCTGATTTATAATTGGAATAGTTACGCAATCATCGCCTTTCAATAGAAAAACTATTCAAATTAAACTCTAAATATCTGAAATAAATGTGCAACGAACGTCATATTCGCTGATCCTTTGACGGCATTGTATGATTATACCATTGTATACAGAATTCATCTAATGATTGAACTGAGACTGTTATCAATAATTCAACTCTTCATTTTATGAAAATAAGGTATATTATTGCAAAAACAGGACAATATTTGAATATTCATATTTTGAGTGGCAATGGTTGATTTATATAGTTTTAAGTCTGAAAAGTTCCAAAACAATGATCTTTTCCAAAAAAAAGAATGGATATCCTCATCTTAACATTTTGAGTTGAGTGAATTTTGTAAAATTTTTGAACCGACAGCAACGATGCAATTTTCAAAAGTATAACATCTTGACTGTCACAAGCCAAATCAAATTTGAAATGATATATCAGGTATCAGTTAACAGAAATCTTCATTATTATAGAAGGAAATGGGATGTTTTTTCAGGAAATATTTAATTCTTCGGAACATTAAACTATTTTCAAAATTCTTTTTTTTTATTGAAAAATTTGTATATCAGATATGAATAACAATAAGATTATGAAAGCCCAATATACAAATTTATCTATTGTTCAATTGACTCTTACAATTGCAATTTGAAATATAAATATATCATACATCTACGAGTAACTATAAAAATCTGAAAAAAGCAATATTAAAAGGACCTTGAGAAGACCGCACTCGAAATGAGTGTCCAGTCACCGTTTTACTCGCAAATCGTCTACAGGAACTCTCCTTTTTTTCAATTTAGTTTTAACACAATTTTATAAGTCCTTTTATAATTTTATTTTCAATTTATGGCAATCTGGTTAATCAATGACAAGGGAGGACGTTTCTTTAAAATAAAATTCTTTCAAATTTATATTTCACATCCGATGTTGATGAATTAGCCAGATCAGAAGTTGACGTGCATGCGACTGATCTACACTGTGGCTCTGTTGATGCTTTTGTAGAAATGTGTGGTACATTCAGGGCTTCGACTTTTTGTATTTATAGATTCCCCTAAAACAGTTATCTGGTACTCACTTATTTCCGTTGAACCAAAGTATGATATTTTTTACATATTATAATTACATAATGCCAACCCTGTATACCTCAGATGAACTGCTTATCTATTTTACATTCAATAATCATACTATCACTATCACTATGTAATATTCTGATGAGCTAACTATATCAATGACGCACATTGTTGCAGATGTTATTGTTTGTCGCATTCATTACAGCTTAAGATAATGTTATAAATACCTCTGAAGACGAATCAGTCGTCAATAATAAGTAAGTGATTTTCTTTCTAACTGTATACTAGATTGGTCGGATAATATAATTATATATATCTATCTACTATTTTTCATGGGTGAAACTTTTTTTGAAATAAACTTTTACGTACAAGAAAGAAATATTGATAAAAATTCAAAATATGGTTTAAAATAGTCCAATAAAGATGATTTACTTTGAGAGGTTTGATTTTCTCGGGAATTGTCATTTCTCCCGATTAGGGAGTTTTCTTGATGCTTTGTTTTTTTAAAATGAAAATATAGTGGGCATAGCATTTATCTTCAATTTTCGAGTTTCATCCTCTCGAGTTTTCTCCCACATATCAGCAGAAAAGTGAACCTGCAATTGAATTATTTTGTTTATAAAACCTCAAAAATAAACCATCAATTTTTCTTCAAACATACTGCTTCACATAAATATGAATTGTTTATGGGGGTCCATTTATGCCCCCCTAGTTTTAATTTGCCACCGTTCTTCTCTCAGGATCCACTGGGAAGCGTTTCATAAGGAACCCTTTTGCAGGAGAATTGCTGCACAACATGGTATTTTGCTTTGTTATTGATAAATCAAATGCAATGAGCTGAGATGGATATTACGTATTCTTGTTTTTCAATAGTCAAATAAACGTTTATCTTCGAGAAAACCAAGATAACTGCACAAATCACCAAGTAAACATCAAATATTTTGACGCAACATTTATACCACGTGACGGGGACACCCAATCAAAAAATGGACATCTATTGTCGCCACTGTCCTGTATAAAAACACTGTACACTTTTCAACAAATAAAAAGTGAATTACAACCGACACTTATGGCAGATATTCATAGATGCCAACACAAAGAATTTTTTTGTGGAAATACTAATATGTTCTTTTTTCGAGGCAATGGCCCCACGGTAGAGGAGTTTTCACAAATTCTCAAGAGAATTTCATCGTGCAGATCAATCCGCGTGATCATCTGAAAGTAATATCCGTCGAGCGCGGTGGAAATATCAGGAGGACGTACGAGAGGATAATGAAGGCGATGTTGAAGCTTCAGCGAGATCTGAATTTCATCAAGAGCTCGAGGATGGGCTATGTGACTTTTTGTCCTTCTGACATGGGTTCGTTTTAATATTCGACTCGACTGAAATTTCCTGATGTTTCGATGAGATGTTTTTCTCTCTTTCT
The DNA here is from genome assembly GCA_963966015.1 of Aphidecta obliterata. Lineage (NCBI taxonomy): Eukaryota > Metazoa > Arthropoda > Insecta > Coleoptera > Coccinellidae > Aphidecta > Aphidecta obliterata. The sequence goes on from OZ014428.1 coordinate 32,239,788, forward strand.
GAAAGTTTGAAACGTTTGATTGAAGTCAAAAATTTATCTGGAAGAAATATTTGTGAGTTGATGAATTTTCTAATTTTTTTTCTCCAATTCATAGGTACAGGTCTCAAAATGTCTGTGCATCTGATGCTTCCGCATCTATCGAAAAAAGTGAGGACCCTAATGCTGAACGTTGCAAAATTGGACGTCGACATCAAAAGGGTACCGAATAACCCGGGACTATTCGAAATCACGAACAGAAAACGCATGGGTATCTCTGAGATTGACAGTGTTTTGACAGTAGAACAAGCTGCTGTTAGTCTGATAAGTTTGGAGGAGAAGTCTTAGTATTGTTTGTGCGATATTTCTGTAGATGTAATGAAGTAATGACAAATTCAGAGGCTTTTTATTCTTGAAACTTCACCCTTAGTATACTCCGTTTCGACTGGTATCTTATGGGGACTCGACACGTGGATATTTCTTCTTCCGGGTAAAATAGCGAATTAAACGGGCTTCTCGGAGATGCTGCAATGATTAAATGTAACGGAAAGTTAAATGGTTTGGAAGATACCACAATACATCAGGAACATCTTGAATCTCCCACAAATTTATAAATAGACTTAGGGAGGGACGGTGAAGAGCATCTTCCAGGACATGATAATCTTGACGAATTTCTCACATAACAATTCCTGCATCCCTCGTAGGAGTTCTTTCTGAACTTTCGGACAGCAGTCTACCTTGGATTTTTTCGACAAACTATGAACTTGTTTCTGATCGCTCGTACAACTTACACGAGGGCTATATCATTTCGTCACGATGTCTGTACTTTTTCAAATGTTTTTCTTATAGTATCTAAAATCCATAAGATATTAAACTGAAAGACTTCAATTTGATGTGTCCAAACTAACAATGAATTAATTCACCACACCTCACTAACTAAATTTTTATGACAATTTGGATTTCGAGAGAAACGTTCAAAATTTTTTTTCCCGAAATCGGTTGCAGATACTGCAAAACTACAAGAGACCAGAAAATTTGGTATAACAACAAGGCTGCTTTTTACATTTTCAATGTAACAATCAACAATGGCTCACCAAAAACAATATCTGGAGGAAAACAGGGGACAGTGTTCCAGAAAAAATATCACCCTGTAAATTTTCTATCGAAATTGGCATGTCACATGGTGAGAACTCTGAATTGTAATATCTATGCCAAATTTCAGTTGAATATCTTGTGAAGTGTAGATACTATGAGGAAAAAATTTTAAGAATATTCAAACTTCAACACCCTGTATCTCGAAAACGAAACGTTTGCGATCCCGTATTTATGGGACTTTTTTTTCTTAAAATTACTTAAGGAATCTCTTTTTTCGTTCGAACCTCGAATTTAGGAACACCTGTATATTTAAATCGTACTCGCTTCTCACTTTTCAAATTTTTGCTCATATCTACCGAACTTTTGCAGTAAAACTAATTATATAGAAAGTAAGAAATTTTCTACAAGATTGTTTTTATCACTTTTTTACGTAAGGTTTCTGGGATATCTGAGGCTGAACTGAATGAAGAACCGTGCGTTTCCTCCTCACGTTTTTTGACAAATATTATCTTCTAGCCCCTCAGCCTTCCAATTTTCTGCCATTCCCATTAGGGGAAAAGTTGAAGAACATTGAACATTGATTCAAGTAAATTTTGTATCATCAACGAGATATCCCTTAAAGAACAATAAAGTGAAATGGTGAAATTCACAGTAGATCTGAAAAAATCAATAAGTTCGGACCTGATGATGATAAAAAATTCAAATTATTATAACAGAAATTTGATATTCTACAATTCCTTTCGGGATGGCTATGGCAGAAAAATAGAACACTGTGGCACTAGAACCGAATGTTTCTCAAAAAAATTTAAGAAATTACGAAAAGCACTGCCGTGAAGGCAGGAACTTTTGAGCGCTCGTTCATCCACCTTGTAGGTAGATTCGCATTTTCCAGTTTTAGAAATCAATTGAAGGAATTTTCGACAGCTGTCAGAAAAATTCTGAAACTTAGGCGAAATTCCAGACTTCCAATCCAAGCAGTAGTTTCGAAACTATCAGGAAAAAAATATTTTGAACGGCCATATTTACGGATCCCTTAGTCTAATTTTGCTCATTGCTGAAAGTGATCGCGAAATTTGCGATCCGAACATAACCTGAAAATTTCAAGTTCCTAGGCCTTTCCGTTCAAAAGTTACAATTTTCTATGGTTTCTATGGTTCTGGTCATGCGATCAGGACAAAATATTGCTTTAATATATCATTCTCGATTAAAACACAAAATTTCATCTCGATCGAATCCGTAGTTTCGAAATTATCGAGAAAACAAAATTTCAAACGACCGTATTTACGGAACTCCTAGTATAATTCTGCTCATTGATAAACGTGAATGCGACATTTCAGATCCACACCTATCCTGAAAATTTCAAGTCCCTAGGCCTTTCCGTTCGAAAGTTATGATTTTCTATGGTTTTTATGGTTCTGGTCAAGTGATCTGGAGGAATGTTGCTTGAATATATCATTCTCCATTAGTATACAAAATTTCGTCACGATCGAATCTGTAGTTTCGAAATTATCAAGAAAACTAAATTTCAAACGACCATATTTACGGAACCCCTAGAATAATGTTGCTCATAGATGAACGTGATCACGACATTCGAGATCCAAACCTATCCTGAAAATTTCAAGTCCCTAGGCGTTTCCGTTCAAAAGTTACAATTTTCTATGGTTTCTATGGTTCTGGTCATGCGATCTGGACAAAAGTTCACATGTAGCTTGAACACCTCATTTTCCATTCGAGTGCAAAGTTTCATCTCGATCGAATCTGTAGTTTCGAAGTAATCAGGAGAACAAAATTTTGAACGGCCATATTTACGGAACCCCTGGTGGAATTCTGCCCATTAACGAACTTAACCAAGCATTTGGGATCTGAACCTACAATGAAAATTTCAAGTCTCTAGGTTGATCCGTACGAGAGTTGTCGTGCTTACGGACGGCCGGACGGACGGACAGACTCGAATTTTCCGACAGATTCGTCATCAGTGAGTCGAACATAGTCGATTGAGACCATTTTCGGCTCAAAATTCGAAAAAAAAGACATCGTGACGAAATGATATAGCCCTCGTGTAAGTAGTACGAGCGCTCAAAAAGCACTGCCGTGAAATAAATCCTGGAAGCTTCCACGATTTTAACTGTATTTGAAAGACAAAAAACCAACTATTGTTATATGCAGGGTGTTAGGTAAACATGAGGCAACAATTCAAGAGGTTATTCCTTGGATTTTGGATATTTTAAGGATATTTCATCTTTTTTTTCGAAAAAGCGAAAAAAACAAATTTTTTTTTTGGCGCATGTTTGCCTAACACCCTGTTTATGAAAAAAAACAAAAATTAATGGGGGGCAAATCAGAAATACCTCTATATACCTGACCTTGAAGCAGCTCACCTTCTGAAAATTTATTCGAAAAAATTATGAAAAGCAATGCCGTGAAGTCATGAGCTTTTGAGTTCATCCACCTTGTAGGTAAATTCACATCATCCAGTTTTAGAAACCAATTGAAGAAATTTTGGACAGCTGTCAAAAAAATGGCAGCAGCTCTTTGTCAATTGTGCAAAATCAGCTGTTACAGAAATATAAGGATTTTTTTTTCAATAATTCGTTGGAGTTTGAAATGGTTCTGGTTATGTGATCTGGAACAAATATAGCGCGAATATATTATTCTCTATTAAAATACGAAATTTCGTCACGATCGAATCCGTAGTTTTGAAATTATCAAGAAAACTAAATTTAAAACGACCATATTCACTTAATATTCAAGGTTGTAGGTCGTTCTGCTCGAGAGTTATCGTGTATACGGCCGAACGGACGGACAGACTCAAATTTTCCGACGGATTCGTCATCAGTGAGTCGAACCTAGTCGTTTTAGACCATTTTCGGCTCAAAATTCGAAAAATACAGACATCGTGACGAAATGATATAGTGTAAGTAGAGCCAGTACTCAAAAAACGCGAGGTGAAAATGCACTTTTCGTTAATTTGTGACTCAAAAACTGTTGGAGTGGATAATTAATAAGGAAAACAATTTTTATTAAATTCAATGGATTTAAGGATAATTTATTCTTGTGATGAGTGTAGTGGTAAACCACTTCGCTAATTCTCTTCCCGGAAAAGCGTCCAGCTCAGATCTTCACACCCACGCCCTCCCGCACCGGCAGGCAATAAAATACGTCCCTCTCCGAACCATTTCCCATTCAGGAAACGCTCCACAAAGAAAATTTCCCATTTTAATAACTTTAAAAGGACGCGTTCTTGAAATACTAAACGAACGATGATGGTAACCTTTGGATTCGAATCGTTTTACAATGCGTATCTGTAGAAACTAGCAATAAGTTGAGTTGAAACACAGCAATCTATCCAACGATCTGTGCATATACGGATATCTCACAGCCTACTACCACATCTCGAAATCTCGAATAATATACGATAAATGAGTCAGTATTCGAACCAGAATCAGTATCGGGACATTTAGATCAGTGGTGTGTCAGTTTGGTGTGTGCCAAATTCGATTTCGTCATGTGACAGATGCGGTGCAGTGTTGCGGATTTCTTCGTTTCTTCTCGTCCAGATCGAAAAAACGGATTTGGCAACGTTAAGTCGGTGATAAAGGTGAGATGATAACGAGCTGAATCGGGGAATGTACTTAATTAATTATCTCCTTGTTTGTCGGCGTAATTGAGGGAATATAAATACCATTTGTGGTTCTGTAAATATTTGATAATATGCAACAGGTGGGTCCTATTGATCCTTACAGCATCCATAATTTTGGGAGTGAAGAAACTATTCCACTAAAAATAGTTCCGAATTAATAAATCGTGTTAAAATGAAATCGAGATTAGAACTTAGAACAGTGTTATTCTGAAAATTTCCCTTCATTTCTTTGTTCTTGATGAACAAATTGATTTAAAAGTCCAGTCGATGAACTAGCAAGAATTTTTTTTCGAGAATGTATTTGTAGTTGTCAGGTAGTAAACATACTGAAATGGGGGGTCACAATTTTCAGTTTTTCGCTCATATCTCCCAAACGGTTCGTCGTCCTTTAAAATGTATTGCAAACAGATTAAAAGCTTCTGAAATTCCCTATAAGATAATTTTCATTAATTTTTCTTCTAACTCGAACAGTTTCTAAGATATCCGCCCCCGAAAATGCATTTTCATTACACGTTTTTTGACAAGCATTTCCTCCTAGCGCCTCAGTCTTCAACTTTTCTGTTAAACCCACTACTGCAGTAGTTGGAGTCCATTAAATTTTCTTCATAATGAGTTTGAATTGGATTCAAACTCTATTTACTGCCAATTCTTGAAGAAAATTGTCTATGCCACTCTATTGTTTCCTAACACGGTTATTTCGTCATGATACAGAATTGAATTGAAAATCATTGTGGAGGAAATTTAATGTTTTTCAACTTTTTTGTTGGTGAGTATGGGAAAAAAGTGGAAGGCTGAGGCGTTAGGAGGGAATGTGTGCGAAAAACTGAGGGGAAAACGCACTGTTCTTCAATTAGCGACGTTCAGCCCCAGATATCTCAGAAAATATTTGAGTTATATAAAAAAATAAAATAAACAATCTTATGGAAAATTTAAAAATCTTTCTCTTTGAACCCATAAATTTTACCGCACGACGCACTGTTTGAGAGATAAATCCAAAAAACTGAATATTGGGCATTTGTCCCCTCGCCATTCTGGAGTCTAGGAACCAGCACTTTTGGTATGGTGACCTCCTTCCGACATGTTTTGTACAAACCCTTCACTGATTATACAACGATACTTATTATGTATTATTATGTACTTTTGAAAAATCTTTGGGAGTTAATACATACTATGAATACTAGATGTTCTAGGTTCGATTCCCAGTGTAGTATGAATTTTTTGTGATGAAACAAATCCTAATATTTTCAAAAATTCATAGGCAGCAAAATTAATTAGTTTCTGAGTTCAGTATTATCATTTTTGTTTACAGATTATACCATTTAATAGAGTAATTTTTAATGGCTAGCTATTAAAAATTACTCTAATACATAATACAGACGATAAAATTCTCGATTTATACCATTTAATATTCATTTCAATACACGATATTCTCTTTTGTTCAATTGATATACAGGGTGTCCCAAGTTCGAGTGCCTTCTAGACGTTTCTTGAGAACCGGTCCTATTTGAAATCTGGAAATTTGGATAATGATATTGTTCGAGTTTATCTACTGCACTTAAATATTCTGGAAGCCTGAACAATTACAGGAAGTGAAGATAAATTTTTCGAAAATTTTTTTTTTATTTTTTCTTTTCGTTTATTATCGATTATTCAATTTTCAATATATTTCTATTCGAATCGTTACATTCGTCGAAATAGTTTTCAAAATATAAGAAAAAACTGAAAAAAGGGTGATATATGCTAAGTCAGTATTATGTTCGTTATTCCTATTCTGAATATTTCAAGCATTAACTGTTAGATTTTCGAAGTAGAAGAATGGTGAAAAATTGTGCATCTCCTAAATTACGGAAAACTCGTCACATGATGTTTCAAATATTTTGTCAAAAATTGTGATCAGAATTTTCCCATAACTTTCGTTTTTCAAATTAGAACCCTATTTTTTTATGATTGGGTTGGATTCTGCGAAAAAAAATAATGAGATTGTTCACAGAAGTTTATGCTCCTAAATTGAAAAATCCCTGAGTTATCAAGGATTTTCTGAATTTTTGTCGTACGTAGGGACAAATTCAAAAAATCTGTTTTATAACAATAAACTGTGTTCATAGGGAATTTTTGGGATATTTTATCTTCTATGAACACAGATTATTGTTATAAAACAGATTTTATGAATTTTTCTCTACATACGACATAAATTCAGAAAATTCTTAATAACCCTGGAATTATTTAATTTAGAAACATAATCATATCTTAATACTATCATTATTTTGATGAAAAAATGAAACAAAAATTGTCTAGAAATTTATTTTCACTCCCTGTATAACTGAAAGTGTTCAGGCTTCAAGAATATTTTAGCTCAGTAGATAAAGTCGAACAATACCATAATACCAATTTTTAGATCTCAAATAGATCCGGTTCTCAAGAAACCTCTAGTAGGCACTCGAATTAGGGAAACCTAATATATTCTCCCTACTGTGAATAAAATTCCAATGAAAAATGACAAGCCTGTAGATCGGAGAAGTCCACTATAGTACCTACAGTCAATGTCAGTACAAAAATAGAAATGGTTCATAATGACATACAGGCTTTTTCCATTTGGATTATCAATGCTCATATCAAGTGTTTGTATACGTTCTTTAATAACCTTCCCTAAAATGATTTTTTATGGCTGGTGTAAGGATCACCACGAAGGTCACCATTAGTAATGCAGAATCCATATATATTAATTTGCACATTGGTGAGAATGTCCATCATTCATGGCCAACTACGGTTGGTATGCTTCGCCAATTCGTACGTGTGGGTGATCGAAATGAGATCCACAATTCATCACATTCTTATATGTGAGGATAGTCCTTCAGGATCAACCATTCTTGCATAATTTCTCCCGACAAAGATTAAAAAGTAGATTTCCTGGGGCAAACTTTCGTTGAGAGGATCTTTTACTTATGTCTGTTGTGCTAATACAACTAATTTCCCATAAAGTGTACATCTCCACCTTTACCCCCAAAACGTAAGCCGCGAGCCTGCCATAAATCATACCTTCACATAAAGCACTCGGCTTTATCAAAAACACCCGCATCTAACACGGTTTGCGGTGGTTTGATAAAACCGCGTGTAGTTATTTCAAATTTGGTCTGATTTATAAGATTGGCCGGGCTCATGTTTTATTTAAAAACTGGCGGGTGAGGAGCCGTTACGACTCGATACCGCCTTGAAAAATTGCACGGGGCGAAGGCGAAAGTACATTCGGAAGTGTCAATTATGAACCGTAGGGACGGATGAGGATTAGACGCTAACGCCATCTGTGTGAATAAAACATAAATTCGATGTACGGTGAGTTAGGTTCGATGTTACTCACGAGCAAGAAGGAAAGCTCAGAACGTTCGTTACAATCTGCATTTAGGAAAAAACGTGAAAATTTTGGGGGAAAAGATAAAAATCAAAATATCTGAGAAAAAAATTATACCAATTTACTACATCCTCTACAAAATGGATACATTTTGAACTAATTTCCTTCAAAAATTACTCAGACACTAATTGGTTGTAAACATTCCTTCCAATTTAAGTGTAAAATCTCCCTTATCGCCGAATGAATCGACCAAGAACCAACAACATCAATACGATTTCACAACAACACAACGTCATATCAAGCACTTGAACTCAAGTTTTCACTTATTATATCTGAGCCGTTTGTTTTCGTTTCATTATATTTTCTGCGCAAATAGAAAATATCATAATTTAAACAAATTATCGAGGCACTGGTCTGGAGCAATAAAAATCTAAGATAAGGTGTACTTACCAGTAAGCCGAATGTCATCGGCGGTGTTTCTGAGTTTTCGGCAATTAATAGTTTGTGTTTCCCCGTTCGATCCAGAGTTGTTGGAAGGGTTTTGTTCGTTTTTGCGAGGGCGATTTTGTGTTGAACTGTGATGGGTGAAGATGATTTTGCGGGTGGGAGTGAAAGTGATAGGTGAATATTTCAGGTTTTTATAAGCATGCGTTAAGAGCACATTTTGCGCGTTTGTTTCTATGAACGCATTTCACCCAAATTTCTGTATTTTTAGAATTTTGAGCCAAGAATGGTGTAAAACGATTAGGTTGGATACACAAATTCAATTCGGTCCGTCTGGCCATAAACGCGATATCTTTCGAAACAAAAGGCCTAGAGCTTTGAAATTCGTACCTACATAGGTTTCTCAATAATTCGAAAAAGACCAATCTGATCGAAGTGAAATTTCGTGATGATCGTACAGGATGTTTCACTTATCCTTTGAGCAAAATTAGAAAGTGACTCATTAATATGATACTATTTTCGAAGGGCTATCCAAATATGTTATCGAAAAAACTATCGAACGAAAGCATGAAAAGTTATTAAAGAAAAACGGTTTAAAAAAAAAAAAATTTCTGCAAATTTGGCTGGTTTTCAAAATAAGGAGGTCAATAGACCTTTTCTCGCCAATTGTTCCATCATTTGGACTTTTTTCTTGCAACATGTACTTCATAATCAAGAATTTTATCGTCTGTATTATGTATTAGAGTGATTTTTAACGGCTAGCAGACAGAAAGATATTAAATGAATTAATTTGACTTCATTTAACATCTTTCTGTCTGCTAACCGTTAAAAATTACTTTAATACTTCATAATATTTTCCCATATTTTTTGAATCCTCAATCGATTATGAACCTGAATTTGTAAATATGATGGTGAATTTATATTTATTTCAAGCAATACCATTAAAACATTAAAAGTCAACTTGGAAAATCCAGATTCTATATTCGGAAAATATATTCATGTTGTCTGTGGTCCAATCAATATTCGGTTGTCGAAATTTGAAGTTTTTTTTCTCGCGTGTAATAGAAGCGGAAAAATCAAGCCTGAATTTTCATTCAATGCTCTCAATATGTTTACTCTTCAAGAAAGTTGGGATTTTTTTAAAATATATATCAAAAGTAACAAAAATTCTATTCACAGAAATTGTTGAAAGTGCCTGCCTCTCACTTCTTCGCACTTTCTGAGACAATCCCAACTTTCTTCAAGGGCTGAACATGTTCGCTTCTATTATAATCGAGAATGAAAACTTCAAATTTTGACAATCAAATATTGATTGAACCACAGAAAACATGGATATATTTTCCGAATATGGAATCTGAATTTTCTCAGGTTGATTTTGAATGGAATTGCTTGAAATTAATATAAAACCACCATTATATTTACATTTTAGGATTCATAATCGATTGAGTATTCAGAAAATATGGGAAAATATTATGGAGTATATTCTGCAAGAAAAAATTTTCCGTTTTCCAGAAAACCGGAAATTCAAAAAAAGAAGAAAACGGTGATAAATTGTCTTTAGACCTTGTTATTTTGAAAAAAAAATTTTTTTTTGGAAAACCGGTTCCTCAATTACTTTTCATGCCTTGCTTCGATAGTTTTTCCTATAACATATTTGGATAGCCCTTAAGAAATACTATCATAGTGATGGAGTCATTTTCCAATTCTGCTCAAAGGAAAATTCAGAAAATCCAGTGACCCGCTTACGTGAAACACCCTGTACAACTAGAAGAATAAAAAAATTGTTTCAAAAGAAGTTTGAGATCACAGAAACTATGCACTATATGTGCTCAAATTTTGTGACCACATATCGATCGTGGAAAGAAAATTGAGTTTTTCTGATATGGTGTATCTTCAAATCTTGAAGGGCATATTAGAAATATTGATTGAATATTCATTTCAGGCCGAGAACACTTGGGATGGAGAAACATTTGCCTCAAAATTATAATCCAGCGGATTACCCCCCAGTGAAGATGAGGAACAAAAGGGAGTAAGTACCCCTAGGTTATTTTCATGGCTAAAATTGATCATAAACTCAGAACTCAATCAGAAAAAAATTCCATTGTAATATCCTAGGTTTATCAAGAAAATTAGCAAGGTCGCTACCGTTACTGTTTTCAGTTAATAGCATTGATATTAAAGTTTTTTACACGTTATTGTCAGCATTTATCTCGGGAATAAAACCATTTATTGACACTGAAATTGTTGCTATTGATTTATAGCTTGCCGATTGATCATAATTTCGATATTATCGAGCTGTAATCAGATATGGCAGATTTTCTTGAGGTTCAAATATTTAGGTCAAGATTATATACCCAATGACATAAGAAATAATTTCTTTTATGTACTTGTTTTTTTGGCGATCTGGTTGTCTTACTAAATTAATTTCTGGACCACCATTCTTATTGATATTTTTTTTTTCAGTTCGGCAGAAATGAGTGAATCCCAAAGAAAGCGGAGATCGAAGAACATGCTTTCCACAAGAAGAAGCACCGGTGTTAGTTATAGTGCCGAAATCTTAGATGAAGCTTTAGCTATGGGACCTGATGGAAGTTATGGCCAAGTTGCCAACAAATGATTGCACTCGTTCAAATTAGCGGTTTCAGAGAAAAGAACAAATTTTTATATTACATTTTCCGTAATATGTATTCTTAACTATTAACATAGTCTAGAAGACTAATCCCAATTATTGGTGAGATGAGAGAATTTTTATTTTGATTCTCAGACTCTCAAACATTTCAGGATAAGAAATGTACCTATATGTATATTATAATTATGCTATAAATGTGATGCGTTCAAATTCTGTAATTTACTCAGTTATCATTAGTATACTAAGCCATATTATGAATTATTCTCTAATCTGTGATATTTTCGTTCTCATTGAGATTATCGAAAATAAATAAATAACTAGTCCAATTCAAATGGATCATTCCATCCAAATCCGATCATTCCGAATCCAAATCTTTTCATATCTTTCCAAAGATGGCGCCTCTCTTTTTCCACAATGTTACACCCCTATGAAAATTCATAATTTCTAGACATTCTGGTATAAAATAGATTCAGTTATAGGATTATGTGAACTGAAAGATAATTGGTAAAAAATATAAGAATTGAAAAAATGTATACTATTTCTCATTGCAAAACTGAAACATCCAAAATTGTGCGCTTTTTTCGGACCGATATAATTCTCAATTTTAAAATATCACCTAATAAATGGACCTTGCAGTGCCTTATATTGGTAGTACTGCTCTATATACTGGTGAACCTAACAGTGACTGTCACGAGTCTGAAATATCGTTAACAATGTAAATTTTCAAGAATAATTCATACCAAGATAATAATTCTCTTGTGGTATCCACACGAAGTAAAATGAGTTATCACTATGTAGTTCCATATTTTTTTTCCAATGGTACTTACCGAATATTATCGTTTCGTGATACGACAAAGAAGATAAATGAACATAAATCAAACCGCACCTTTTATTCTATTCATAGAAGAGAACAAACGTTTTCCATATGGACCAACCTGTCGGATTTTCATTGTTTTCCGTCAATGTAGAATTTCCTTCATACCAGTAGGTATTCCGTTGAGCAGTTATATGCTGTAACTGGACGATATTCTATTTGTATGATTTTCTGGAGGAAATAAGGGTGACCAGATCAGCAAATATTGAAAGGAAGACAATTCTTTTGCGGTGAGTGCCCTCACTAGTTCATTTTTTTGCTTCACCTATTCGAGATAAAGTCATAATAATTTATGTACCTATATGGCGGAAGCGCTATTGATAACACTTCTCGAATAATACAGGAATTGATTCTTGGTATAGAAGATTTGATTTCATAAAAGAAGTGAATTTGTTTCATTTTGAATACTACTCTTCTTCGTTCCAATTATTTTGATTAGTAACATTTTGGCGAACAAATAATATGGTGGATGCGCTTATGGAAAGTTCACATAAAGACATAAAAATTTTATGATAGCAACCCTTGCTCCAATCTCTCATCTTTTTTCAACGGAAAAGTTATAACAGAACATTTACTTCAGATAATTAACAGGAAGTATCTTCCTAAAATAAAGGATACTTCCTTGAGTTTCATCTTGACAAAATGGATAGGAAATAATGAAAAAGATGGAAAAGCCAGCTTACTTCAAGCATGACAGTGGACATTTGAATTTAGCCTTCGTTGATTATGATGGGTGAGTCTGTTTAATTTTCCTCAATCTTCATATTCAATGAATTATATTGAAGGAAACGAAGACTACGAAAAGATTTTTCGAGGAGAAATAATAGTCTTGCCTTCCAGAGTTGGGACCTTTTTCTGAGAATGATCTTTCGTTTTAATTAATTAAAAAAAAATTACAACTTGTATGACTTCTATAATGGCTTGTCGAACTGATGAACAAAAATATTTGGGTTCAATTTCAATATAAATTTAGGTGAAGGTATTCATTTACACTCTAGTGTATCCTTGTTTGCGTCTAGGTTACACTGGCCCATTAGCTCAGTTGGTTAGAGCGTCGTGCTAATAACGCGAAGGTCGCGGGTTCGATCCCCTCATGGGCCACTGATTTTTTTTTCGAAATAAATTCATTTGGTAGAAAAAGACATCAATAAATTGATTAAAATCGACATTCTATGCCAAATATTATAGCTATTAATTCGGCTTCATCCAAGAAGAGCTCTACTTTACACTGGCCCATAGTTTTTGCGATTTGAATTATTTCAGGCGCTATTTTCAGGAACGACGGATACTGTCAGTAGTAGGTCCTGATGAAAATTGACATTAAATACCAAATTTTATAATGATCAATTCGGGTACGTCCAAGAAGTTCCCCTTATTTACACCGGCCCATGAGCTCAGTTGTTTAGAACGTAGAGCTAATAACACAAAGGCATTTTTCTTATCGGAATACATTGTGGCTAAACAAAAGTTACAAACAAACAAAAAAAATTTGTCTTGAATTCCAATTCAAATTAAGGTATCCAAGTAATTACCTCTTGTGGATCCAGTACTGAAACTCCAAATTTCAGTGCATCTGAAATTGTCACCTATTTGCACTGGCCCATTAGCTCAGTTGGTTAGAGCGTCGTGCTAATAACGCGAAGGTCGCGGGTTCGATCCCCTCATGGGCCAAGAGTTTTTTTCCTTGGAATACTTTGTGTAAAAATGGTTTCATTTTCCAAAAATATTGTGTTGGAATTCATGGGTATATCCAAGACTTCATACATTTGCCCATTATTAGCTCAATTGCTGAGAATACCTCAAATTTTTTCATTAATGTTCTTGAAATACATCTTTAATAAAGTCGATTATCTAAGGTGGAGGAACTTCGCTTCGTAGCTCGACGCGAGTTCCGCCTCTGGTTAAGATTGAGACAAAGATGAAATTCTTCTATTGTGTTAGACATTGTTATCTTTATTCAATGTTCATCATTTTCTCCATGTAGTACTGAAGAAATTCACACAGATGTCTCCACCTACGCTGTAATCAATAACAATTCTATCCAGCGTCGTCGCAACCCAACAATATTCCATTTAACTACATAAAACTTTAGTCAGAACGTTCAAGAAATGAATTGTCTGAAAGAAATCATAATATTATGTCAGTATCTCGTAATTAAATCAATTCAAACTACTGAAAAAATTATATAAATCGATCAGAAGAAGAGTCTGGCGTCTCGAGAATAATTCGCCCTACGTCACTGTTTCGTCGGCGCGGAAATCCTCCGGTCACGTGACGGCGGTTTGCCCAATGACGGAACAATTTCAGTCCGTAGTAGTCAGAGAAACGTCACACGTCAGACTGAAACCAGCTCGAATATTGAATAAGTGTTGTGTTTTAAAATAAACCAGTGAGTGGTTATTTGAATTTCTCAAGGTAAGTTGGTCTTTAACTGTATTGGTGAGTTAGCGACGTAGTTGGGGTTGATTTAGTTAGGAACGAACTTGGGTGTTTCCCGATTTGAGAAGTCGGGAAAATCGATATTTCCAGCGGGTATATTATTTGCTGAAAATAGGGTTTTCCTAGGCGAAAATTTTTCATTTCAAAATTTTATCGATAAATTCTCAATAGACACTTATATGAAATCGAATTTGTCAGATGGATGTTGAACGAAATTAGTTTTCTTAGTTTCCTCACCCTCAAAAACAGTTCTTGAGCTTTTGCATGTTTTGGAATTATATGTGATGTCTAGCTTATTGTTTCAGCTTTCACTTTAGCTTTTATTGCATGAACTCGTCTAGTTCTGCAATAAAAAAATTTAATTTCATGGTATTATTCCCCTTCAACAAAGTTTCCTCGGATCCGACCCGAATATGGACTTATTGATCAATTAAATTTGCATAACTCCGTAGTTGCATTATTTTCCTATTGAAATTCCAAATTCATCAGTCTAATCGGAGCCTTATTGCAGAACTGGTAACGACCATTTTCTGAAAGCAACCGTTTATTTAGTAAAATGACCCGATGAACGTTATTGGGCACGAAACGTCGCCGTTGCACGATGCCGAGTAGCTCAGGCGGGTCTTACAGCTCCCTAGCGAGCAACAACGAAATTTACAGGCCCACCACGGTGGACAGGACCCAGAACTCTGGATTTCTGGATGGGTTCATTAGGGCCTTCCAGTTCGTTTCTGGCGGAGGCGCGCCGCTGGCGGTCACCACGAAGAACGACCAGCTGGTGGAGGAGGGTCCAAGGCCAGTTTTGATCTCAAGGTATAGTAAGAAGAAAGATCTGCAGCTATTGGGGCTCGGTTGCTTTTTGTTGGTGGCAAGTTTTGCTAGTATCAGCGGTTTTGCTTGTTCTCTGCTTGGATGTAACTGCTAACTCCTCTTTTAGTTGTTTAATTAATATAAAAAGGTATGTCGTAACTGATGGGTGCACCTGGACGAAGATGCAGTCGTGGTTGGGGCAACTCTGCTCTCCTTGAAGGGAATTGGCGAATATACAGGGTGTCTACTTTTAGAAGGGCCAAACTTCAGTGAGAGATCATACATGAGATTTGAAACAGAAAATGTCATATGACACATGGTCGAAATGTTGGAGGTTATTCTTCAATTTAATATTTCTTGATTTCACGGAATATTTCAAGTTTTTCTATAAAATCAATTATACTTCAGTCATCCTTGTAGCTTCATCAAAGTTGACCACATATCTGGAAACAGCATTAAATTTGCTACAAAATAAGCCTTAAATATGTATTCATTCATCAAGTCCCGCAAATCCCGTCGTTCGGAGTCATGAAAAGTGAACTTTTCGGACCAGTAATACTTCCCGATCGCCTCAACGCTGAAGAATTAATAACATTCAAATTTAGTATATTCCTTTAAATTCTTTCGAATCGACAGGTTAATTCATGATTTCAATTAGAATTACCTCAATATTCAACCATAAAGAGCTTCCAAATAAAGCAAATTTAGGTTCGGAATATTTCGACTGTTTCGTTGTTATCTTGTTAGCCATGATACTAGGGCAGAAGATAAGCAGCAAGCACAAAAGTTGATTTGTCATTTGAAGGGCAACTAAATACCCCCTAAATATTTTTCCTGGAAAGAAAACATGTCCATAATTAATGATTTTTCATCGATAAAACCATTGGAAAAATATGACTGGTTTTGTTCACTTCAGAATCGTGATATTCATCTCCTTACCACGCCCGTAATAAGATTTTTTCTGACGCACAGAAATCCTTATCTTGTAGCAAATTTAATGCTGTTTCCAGATATGTGGTCAACTTTGATGAAGCTACAAGGATGACTGAAGTATAATTGATTTTATAGGAAAACTCGAAATATTCTGTGAAATCAAGAAATGTCAAATTGAAGAATAACTGTCAACATTTCGACCATGTTTTATATGACATTTTTTGTTGCAAATCTCATTTATGATCTCCCACTGAAGTTTGGCCCTTTCAAAAGTAGACACCCTGTATAGTCGGCGGTCATCACTCATGCCATGAGGAAATAACCTTATTTGGGGGAATTTGGTGTTGTCCGCTAAACAGATATTAACTTTATTTTGAACATTCAAATTATTTGGTCAAAAACAATACATTTTTCAAAAATTCTTATGTGGCAATTCTGTTGATATTCTTCTTCATTGTCGACCATCCTTATAATTGGTCTTCATTCGGGCGACAGATTGACGTTATTCTCTTATAAATTGGGAGGAAGTTGAGAGTATCCACTTAAGTTCGACTTCTCGGCTCAATTAACGTTACACTTTTACGTGAAATGAATGGTGGATGCGCTTCGTGTAACCACAAACTTGGCGTGAAGAGGAATCGGTTTCGGAATGTCCAACTTTCGTTTTGGCTCGGCGGTTCCACCGTGACTCACTCTAAAACAATTACTGAATTTCTGGGAAACCATATATCGTAGAGCGATAGCTGAAAATGTCAGGAAATGGGAATTATGGAACGAGGGGTACCATTGTCTGCAATTCATATCGTCGACGAGCATAATTGTCCATCCGTGTATTTCTCAGATACGCCAGATAAGGAACTAGGGCAATAGAATTGTGATCGATATTTGTCCTACTTGACCACTACTAGAGCCATTTATTCTACCCTGAAATTCCGCGCAGTTTTTCGTGGGAACGATTTTATTATTCCCCCCCTGAAGAATGTTTTTTACGCAGTTCACTGATGGACGTACACAACCAATCAAGTGAGGGTGAATTGGTGTCAATCGCGGATCAATTAATCATTCGGCTTCAACGATCTTGCAACGGAAAATTTTCATTAGGGCCGCTCGTTTTACGTCGGTCTGTCCGCTCCGACGACAATCGAGAATAATTTTTAATCACGTCGTCCAGCTAGATCCAGTTCAGTCGAGTATGATTGAATCGAGAAGACGGGGGAATCGAATTTCCTCAGAAACTGACGTCTTTTGTCGATCATCATGAATACCGAGCGTTTTCCTAATCCGGAAATATTTTCAAATAAAATCCCAAGATCTTGAATTGTTTAGAGAAATCTTTTAGGGTCACGAATAATTCGAAAATTTCCCCTGGAATGAATGAACTGACATGTAACTAGCAGTCACTTATTAAGTTAGTCTGCGATTTTCACTAATTGAGAGTTTAACAAAACCACTAGACTAGTTTCGCCATAACATGGCTTCATCAGGTAATGGGATAAATTTTATCTCGTCGATAAAATTTCAGTAAATCTGTGATTGCCATCTAATTACACTGGCCCATTAGCTCAGTTGGTTAGAGCGTCGTGCTAATAACGCGAAGGTCGCGGGTTCGATCCCCTCATGGGCCAAGTACTTTTTTCCTCGAAATATTTCGTGTAAAAATAGAAGTTTTACTTGAACAAAATATTGTTTGAAATTCATGACTTGAAATCTTGGTAGAAAAGAGCATCGATAGTAGATTCTGATAAAATTGACATTTTATACCAAATATTATAGGTATTACTCGAGTTACATTCAAGAAGAGTTTCAAATTACACTGGCCCATTAGCTCAGTTGGTTAGAGCGTCGTGCTAATAACGCGAAGGTCGCGGGTTCGATCCCCTCATGGGCCAAGTACTTTTTTCCTCGAAATATTTCGTGTAAAAATAGAAGTTTCACTTGAACAAAAATATTGTGTTGAAATTCATTACTTAAAATCTTGGTATAGTAGGGTTCAAACGGAGCTCTATCGTGTCACCCCGTGTGAACTTTATTGCTAAAATGTATGGACCTCTTAGTATCATTCCCTACATCATAGCAATGCAAAATCACTTGGTCGTCAAAAAATCGTCCTGTGTAGGAAGTGGTGGGGCTCATTTTTCCAAAAATTGACAAATTTTTTTTTTTCGTTTATAATTATCTACATCCAGTGACTTATATTCAAACGAATTTTCATCGAAATATACGATTCAGAAATATTTTATTTTAATTATCAGAGAAGTCGGATACAATGCGCTTATATGGAGTTCCTTAAGATAAAATCGCTTGCCCTTCACCGGCATATTCACCATTATGTTCCGTTCCATTTTACTCGGAAACTGTCGCGAAAATCAAAAAAGTGCTTCATATAAGGGGTATTCCTCATAAACCGACGATTCAGATGGTTTTTTCCAAATTTCAATTGGCCTGATTATTTCCTCAAAAAATAGGAAAATCTGCTATTTCATCCGGTTAGCCGCGACTGACCGTGGAGATGCGAGGAAGGCTCACTATGATGAATAAACGCTTGTCGGGGCAGAAATAAACGACCTTATGGATCGAGCGTTCATAGGGTCGTTTTTCGGTTGGACCAGGCCATATTTTCATTGTTCGTGCATTCTGATGATGAATTAGAATGTTTGATTTGATTTCTTTCAACTTGTGGATTAAAAAACAAATAGGGACAAACATATATTTGTTAATTTACAATTACTTATTGAGTTCAGTTTGGTATTTACATTCGTCCTGAAATTATCGCTCATTTGCATTTGTACTTGACTTACGCAACTCCGGAATATTGGACTAGAAATAATATTCGAATCTGCAAAGGGGCACAGTTGTTATCTATGCTTTCTAGTTTCAAAATCTCACATTCCATTATAAATCCGATTCAAATATCACTGTCAGATGAAGAATATTCAACAGGATGGAATTTGGAAAATTTTGTGTTACTTTTATTGCCACATGCTTTTTGGGCCATACATTTGCGAGAGCGAATACAAGGAATTGTTTCTCTCTCACAGGAACACAATCTGGAATAAAAATGCCCATGTTATAAATAATAGATATTTATCAGATATTCGATATACAGGATGTTTCATGAGTGGTTGGCCGTAGTCTAGTGGTCAATGCAGGTCATCTAGACCTTTCAGAAAAGTTGCTTGTTTTGTATCTCAAGGCTCTTAGTTTAGGAGATACAGGGTGATTTATGGAATTTGGCCTGAATTTACGATAGGCATAATTCTGGAATCTGAGGTCCGTTTTTTTTAATTTCAAGGGGTTGTTCATTTCAGAAAGTCCTTTCGAGTGGCTCACGCAATATCAATATCTTCAGGACATTACTCAGAATATCGTGGTTTATCTTTCAAGCCTCAAAATCTATATTTTCTACATCACTTAGAGAAATTTCGTTATTGCCATAAAAAAATACATAACTCAATTCAAGGAACTCAATTTTCACTTTGAATGGCACACTTTTTACAAGCGAGTAGCGAATGAACGAATTCATATTTTATGTAATTTTTTGGAAATATTTCTTGTCTTTTGAACCTCAAAGCTTAAGAGCGTTATAACTCATGAAGTGAACGATTTTTGAAATGAAATCCGTGAATGTATTCGTTCCACAACACAAATAACTAAATATTAATATTTTTTCTATAACTTTTTGTTCAACTCCCTTGTATTCTGAACCCTTAGCACCCACTGAGTGTTTTAACACGCTACTTAAAGAAGTAATTACAAGTATGCATAATCAAGCTTTGAATTCTTTCGAAACTTAATATAAAATTTAGGGACAAATGATGTAAACCCACTAGAAACATAATCAAGGATTGCATTTGCTTTAAAAAAAAAAATATTGAGTTGTATTCCTCATGAAATTCGCCAAATATCGCTTTCTTTACACATTCTCCAAACATAGCTATCAAATTTGAAGTTACTCCAATTTTAATTCAAAATTCGAACTTTGTACACCAATTTTGAGTATTTCGATATGATATTTGTTTATGGCTTTCGCAATGGAAGTTCAAGAGCAGTATTGTGAGAATATGGTTACAGATTTCCAAACAGGAGAACACTCTGTAGCATGGTCCCTAAGGTCCCCAGATCTAACTCCTATGGATTACTTTCTGGGGGTTATCTCAAATAAAATGTATATGAGGTTGAAATAACTTCACGAGAGCATTTGAGGCAGCGAATAGAAGAAGCTAACACAGAATTGAAACGAAATCCCGATATGATAAGAAGGGCAATAACTAATCTCATTTTGAGAGCTGTGAAAAGTGTCGAGGTGGAAGGACTCCATTTCGAACATCTTTTACGACACATTCCTTTCAATTTCGTATTATGAAATTGAATAAATAGGTTTGAAGTTTTTGGAAAACAATAAAAAATATTAATATCTAGTTATTTGTGTTGTGGAACGAATACACTCACGGATTACATTTCAAAAATCGTTCACTTCATGATTTATAACGCTCTTAAGCTTTGAGGTTCAAAATTTCAGCAAAATACAAAAAATATTTCCAAAAAATTACATAAAATATGAATTCGTTCATTCGCTACTCGCTTGTAACAAGTGTGCCATTCAAAGTGAAAATTTAATTCCTTAGATTGAGTTATGTATTTTTTTATGGCAATAACGAAATTTAACGAAGTGATGTAGAAAATATAGATTTTGAGGCTTGAAAGATAAACCACGATATTCTGAGTAATGTCCTGAAAATATTGATATTGCGTGAGCCACTCGAAAGGACTTTCTGAAATGAACAACCCCTTGAAATTAAAAAAACGGACCTCAGATTCCAGAATTATGCCTATCGCAAATTCAGGCCAAAATCCATAAATCACCCTGTATCTCCTAAACTAAGAGCCTTGGGATACAAAACAAGCAACTTTTCTGAAAGGTCTGGATGACCTGCATTGACCACTAGGCTACGGCCAACCACTCATGAAACATCCTGTATATCGAATATCTGATAAATATCTATTATTTATAACATGGGCATTTTTATTCCAGATTGTGTTACTGTGAGAGAGAAAAAATTCCTTGTATTGGCTCTCGCAAATGTATGGGCCAAAAAGCATGTGGCAACAAAAGTAACACAAAATTTTCCAAATTCCATCCTGCTGAATATTCTTCATCTGACAGTGATATTTGAATCGGATTTATAATGGAATGTAAGATTTTGAAACTAGAAAGCATAGATAACAACTGTGCCCCTTTGCAGATTTGAATATTATTTCTAGTCCAAGATTCCTGAGTTGCTTAAGTCTTTTAAGTACAAATGCAAATGACCGATAATTTCAGGACGAATGTAAATACCAAACTGAACTCAATAAGTAATTGTAAATTAACAAATATATGTTTGTCCCTATTTGTTTTTTAATCCACAAGTTGAAAGAAATCAAATCAAACATTCTAATTCATCACCAGAATGCACGAACAATGAAAATATGGCCTGGTCCAACCGAAAAACGACACTATGAACGCTCGATCCATAAGGTCGTTTATTTCTGCCCCGACAAGCGTTTATTCATCATAGTGAGCCTTCCCCGCATCTCCACGGTCAGTCGCGGCTAACCGGATGTTATAGCAGATTTTCCTATTTTTTGAGGAAATTATCAGGCCAATTGAAATTTGGAAAAAACCATCTGAATCGTCGGTTTATGTGGAAGACCCCTTATATGAAGCACTTTTTTGATTTTCGCGACAGTTTCCGAGTAAAATGAAACGGAACATAATGGTGAATATGCCTTTGCAGGGCAAGCGATTTTATCTTAAGGAACTCCATATAAGCGCATTGTATCCGACTTCTTTGATAATTAAAATAAAATATTTCTGAATCGTATATTTCGATGAAAATTCGTTTGAATATAAGTCACTGGATGTAGATAATTATAAACGAAAAAAAAAAATTTGTCAATTTTTGGAAAAATGACCCCCACCACTTCCTGCACAGGACGATTTTTTGACGACCAAGTGATTTTGCATTTTTATGATGTAGGGAATGATATTAAGAGGTCCATACATTTTAGCAATGAAGTTCACACGAAAATCTGTTTTAGAGCTCTTTTCATGCCTCGCGAACTCTACTAGTAGAGAAGAGCATCAATAGTAGGTGCTGATTAGAATTGACATTTTATCCAAATATTATAGTTATTACTTGAGCTACATCCAAGAAATGCTTCGAATTACACTGGCCCATTAGCTCAGTTGGTTAGAGCGTCGTGCTAATAACGCGAAGGTCGCGGGTTCGATCCCCTCATGGGCCAAGTACTTTTTTCCTCGAAATATTTCGTGTGAAAATAGAAGTTTCACTTGAACAAAATTCGATTTTTCCTTTGAGAATTCAACGTTAAGAGTGAAGTCTCGGAGCTGTCATTATTTTTCTTTTTCACTTTGTAATTATCAACTGGAAATGTAATAAAATACATATTATTAGGATGGATAAAACGTTTTAATTATTCACTCACCTTGATTTCTCTCTATTAATCTTCTGAATCCATAATTTTCATGCACCTTCAATTTCGTTCCATTTGGAATGTAAACATCAACCGATGTCGTCCGAAATAGCGTTCGTCTTGCCGTAAACATTCGGAAATTCGAATATGCCTTCAAATTTAGCCGCCAACATCCATTTCTCGTCGCTTTTATTCATCTCGAGAACGAAATGATTGTGTTTCGATAATTTTCGACGATGTTTCAAAAGAGAATTCCGGGTGAAACGTCACGAAATTTCTGTGATCGACGTAATTTATTTCGGAGTTTCTTGAGGTGTCAAAAATCAGCCTTTTTCAAATCGAGTTCTTGCGAAAACTGTAGAAAAGTAGGAGACGCCACATAGTTAATTGAGATCTCACATCCTTCGAGCTGGAAATTCGATATGTTTTCGAGTCGAAAACTTAAACATCCACGGATCACCCCACGTGCCCCCTCACTCGCGGTTTTCTTCTACGATTTTTGTCACAGAATTACCCTTTCTGCTCTTTTCCTGGTCTACGGGTTCGATCATACTTTTTTTGTGGAAATGAATTATTGTTTTAAACATTTTTGCAGAATTATGCTATAATTCCAAATATTTGAAAAATGTGACATTTTTCAATCATTCCTGTTATCTTCAATGTGAAGGTAAGATGCATGACGCATGTTCTTTTGCGAATATTTTGGCTTTTCCAACCATCTACACATAGCTTCACCGCTCTCCTCGAGCTTTTAGCGGATATCAAGCTTCATATCAACAAAACCGTAATGGGATGGCTTCATATGGATATTCGATATTTTCGCGGTATTCTCGGGTTTCGCTAACGTTCATTTGGTAAATCGACTCCATCGACATATATCATGTTTTCCACGCCATGGTAGGGCTGGAATGGGTTGTGGGCGAGGAACGTTATGTTAATGGAGAGTCGAGTTGAGGTTTTTCGATCGATGGGGAATTAAAAAAAAATACGTTTAATACTAACATTCTTGTGTGTTGGTGATGGCTGCGGTTTCTCTTAGAACACATCCCACTACTTCTGTATCGTTTCCTGACTTTTCAATTTTGTTTGTTTTAGGACAGATAGCGTGAACACAAATACGAATAAGAAAATGCCTTCTTCCGGTACAATTGCAGAAGAAGCGGCCCTTCTGGGGTAAGAACGAATACAGATTCACACATTTTTTTTTCAGCTTCGAAACGCTTGGATCTGAGACGTCTCTTGCTTTGGTCTGTATGATGTGAGGATTATCGAATGATAAATTAATTTTTGTAGTGAGTAGTCCGTAGTTTTATATTGCAGATTGATTAGAATTAGAGTATAGATCTGTGTATGTTCTATTTATTTACTCTCTATGTTGGCATCATTCACAGGAGGCAGTACTGGCTTAGCTAAAATACAAGGAAAACACAGATATTATGTATAATTTTATGAACCTTGCAGAGAAGATTCAATCCAATTTAAAATCAACAAATAAAGACGAAACAGCTGTTTTTATTACCTTTCAAGTAAATATTGTGGCGTTCATGAATAGAGCCTAGTATTCTCACAAATTACGTCTTAACAGTGTTGAAATGAAACAATTTCTTCGTCGTAGCTTCTTTACTCCGTATTCAAAAAGAGGTCGACTTTTCAGCACGATGCCTTCCGACAGTATGGACGACATAGAACTGAAGAACATACAGCTCCACTTTCCCTCCTCGAGGTCGTTGTCTAGAGGCGACTCCACGATGCAGGAGGAGGTCGTGGAGACCGACCGCGGTACCTTGGTGGTGGCCGTCCAGGGTTCCAGGAACAAACCCGCAATCTTGACGTACCATGATTTGGGACTGAACTGTGAGTACAGAAATAGTTACTTCTTGCGAAAATCCTCATTATTTGTATTTTTCACAAAAAGTCAGTCGGTTGAATCATTTAAGTATGCGGGATTTCGAAAGCACATTTGGGTATTTCCCCACCCATTCTGAAATAGAGTTCTATCCTCGGACCCTGGATGGAAATGGAATTCATAGTTGGACCCAGGCTGTTCTTATGACGGTCAATTTATCAAGATTATCAGCGTTTCGCAGCCGTTCGAAGCGGTTGCTGGTCCTGTGATAATTTATGTCCAATCTTCTTGGAATCTTTTGCAGCATGCAGGACCATCTTTCTTCCACGATCAATACAGTTCTTGGAATTATGCAGGGTGTTCCAAAAAGTCTTTTTCGAGATACTGGGAGTTGAAGTTTGAATTTTGCCAAAGTTTTTTTTCTCCCAGCACCTGCATTTCTGCTGAAATTCGACGAATATGCCACACTTTTAAATTCTCATCATATGGAATGTCAATTGCCCGTGGAAATCTATAGGGTGATATTTTTCCTGTGGCAATGTCCCACTTCTCCCTCCAGAACTTTCTTATGTGGCGCTACTGATACTTTGGAAAAAATGTTTTTCAAGAACTTTTTTGAGATCTTGCAATTTTTTTCTATCTGCTACCGTTTCCGAACGAAAAAATGTTAAACAATTCTCTGAAGTCGCCAGGAAAATATAAATTTTCAAAAAACTTCAGTAGGGTCTGATATTTTTGGATAAATATTGAATTTTTCCGATCTGTAGCAGTGGTTCAAAAAATGATAAAGAATATTCGTTTTTTTTTTAAAAAATTTCATCTTTTGCAATTTTTTTTCTATCTGCTACCTTTTTCAAACGAAAAAATTTTGAATAATTCTCTTGAAGTCGCCAGGAATATCTAAATTTTCAAAAAAATTCAGTAGGCTCTGACATTTTTGAATGAATCCGATCTGTAGCTGTGGTTCAAAAAATGATAAGGAATATTCGTTTGATTAAAAAAAAATTTGATCTCTTGCAAAATTCTTCTATCTGCTACCGTTTTCAAACGAAAAAATGTTTAATAATTCTTTTGAAGTCGCCAGGAAAATCTTAATTTTAAAAAAATTCAGTAGGCTCTGACATTTTTGGATAAATATGGATATGTTTCCGATCTGTAACAGTGGTTCAAAAAACGATAAAGAATTTTCGTTTCATTAAAAAAAAATTTTATCCCTTGCAATTTTTTTTCATCTGCTACCATTTTCAAACGAAAAAATATTGAATGATTCTCTTGAAGTCGCCAGGAAAATCTAAATTTTCGAAAACATTTAGTAGGCTTTTACATTTTTGGATAAATATGGTTTTTTTTCCGATCTGTAGCAGAGGTTCAAAAAATGATGAAGAATTTTCGTTTTATTAAAAAAAATTTGATCTCTTGTCATTTTTTTCTATCTCCTATTGATTTCAAAATCGAAAAAAAAATTACGAAAAGCACTGCCGTGAAGTCAGGAGCTTTTGAGCGCTCGTACATCCACCTTGTAGATAGATTCGCATTTTCCAGTTTTAGAAATCAATTGAAGGAGTTTTCGACAACTGTCAAAAAAAATCTGAAACTTAGGCGAAACTCCAGACTTCATGTCAGTGCTTCAGCTGACCAATTTTTTTTCGATAATTCGCTAGAATTTTCTACGGTATCTATGGTCTTGGTGATGCGATTTTGACAAAATTTCGCATGTAGTTTGAATACATTGTTCTTCAGCTAGGTGCAAAATTTCATTCCCATCCAATCGGTAGTTTCGAAACTACCAGGAAAAAAATATTTTGAACGGCCATATTTACATATAATTCTGCTAATTGATAAACGTAAACGCGACATTTCAGATTCACACCTATCCTGAAAATTTCAAGTTCCTAGGCCTTTCCGTTCGAAAGTTATTGTTTTCTATGGTTTTTATGGTTCTGGTTATGTTATCTGGAGAAATGTGGCTTGAATATATCATTCTCCATTAGTATACAAAATTTCGTCACGATCGAATCTGTAGTTTTGAAGTTATCAAGAAAACTAAATTTCAAACGACCATATTTACGGAACCCCTAGTATAATTTTTCTCATAGATGAACGTGATCACGACATTCGAGATCCAGACCTATCCCGAGAATTTCAAGCCCCTAGGCGTTTCCGTTCAAAAGTTACATTTTTCTATGATTTCCATGGTTCTGGTCATGCGATCTGGACAAAATTTCACATGTAGCTGGAACACCTCATTCTCCATTTGAGTGCAAAATTTCATCTCGATCAAACCTGTAGTTTTCGAGTAATCAGGGGAACAAAACTTTGAACGGCCAAATTTACGGAACCCCTGGTGGAATTTGGCCCATTAACGAACTTAACCGAGGCATTCGAGAACTGAACCCCACACTGAAAATTTCAAGTCACTAGGTTGTTCCGTTCGAGAGTTATCGTGATTAGGGACGGACGGACGGACAGACTCGAATTTTCCGACGGATTCGTCATCAGCGAGTCGAACATAGTCGATTGAGACCATTTTCGGCTCAAAATTCGAAAAGACATCGTGATGAAATGGTATAGCCCTCGTGTAAATAGTACGAGCGCTCAAAAATGTTGAATAATTCTCTTGAGGTCGCCAGGAAAATCTAAATTTCCATAAAAATTCAGTAGGCTCTAACATTTTTGGATAAGTATGGATTTTTTTCCAATCTGTAGCAGTGGTTCAAAAAATGATGAAGAATTTTCGTTTCATGAAAAAAAATTTGATCTCTTGCAATTTTTTTCTATCTGCCACCGTTTTCAAATGAAAAAATGTTGAATAATTCTTTTGATGTCGCCAGGAAAATCAAAATTCTCAAAAAAATTCGGTAGGCTCTGACATTTTTGGATAAATATAGGTTTTTTTTCCGATCTGTAGCAGTGTTTCAAGAAAAATCGAAAAACTCATAAAATAATCATCACAAGAAATTGTATACGACGAAATCTCGTGGAATCTGTTTTTACGCAGAATAATAAGATCTACTATCCAGACGACGTCAAAACCCTCAATGTTTTACAGCGATCTGACGTCACAAACACGTCCATGACACCTGCAGTGTTTTGGCGCGAAATTCGAAATATGTTCAGTGTTTTGAACCTACTAAGGGTGGTTTGATATACGATTTGAGGGATGTTGAGGGATTGAAACTTCTTGCTTTTTTTTGCCGAATTCAAGACGTGCGATATTTTATATCAAGAAATAACCGAATTCAGCTCGAATTTTGTGTACCTTTATAGGGGTAACATCTTGTGGAAGAATGTATATTTATAGCTCCCGACTGAAGTCCTTCAACGTTGGAATATCTTCGTAGGGAAAATATCTCACGTTTCAAATTGAATCGGCGCTCATAAATTCCTGGGTATCGCTTTCCTTTTCCGCGAGGTCGCTGCAAAACTGGAATACAGATGTCGAAGTTTCCGACAACCTGAAGTTCTCTTCTAGGAAACAAATCGATCGTTCATGAAGTTCATGCGAGAGAAAAATTGATGAGGATATCAGAAAATATAAAAGTCGTTTGAGGGAGTTCACAAAGCCTCGAAACTTCGGAAATTGATACGAAAGTTTCATGTTCCAACAGATTTGTTCTATTTCTATTGAGGTTAGTTTATTTGAATTGAATTTTCTCATTTCCAGATATTTCGAGTTTCCAAGCTTTTTTCAACTATATCGATATGCGGGCTCTGCTCGAAAATTTCTGCGTGTACCACGTGAACGCCCCAGGACAAGAAGAGGGGGCACCAACACTTCCAGAAGAGTAAGTATCGAAATCATACCATCAATGATCCTCACTGCCTTCCAGTAACATAAACTCTCATACAATCAGCAGATATAATGATCAATTGTGCTTTCTTCTCTCGAGCTGTCCTGGAGTTAACTCTAGAACCTAGAAGATTTCTCCAGAGTGCTTCTCTGTCATCCTCCTCTTTTCTCCAAAACCTTCTTCCATATGTCGGTTTGCCTTAGCAACAAGAAGCCCTTTCCTGGATTGCCTTGGCTTCTTCCAAATTCCTGAAGTCTCTGCAATCTACTCCAAAGAAACCTTGTGTGCTTCCATTGATTCTGTCTAGGTATTAATAAATCTCTTCTTTCAGCTACATATATCCAACGACGGACGAGCTCGCCAGCCAGCTGAGTTTCGTCCTAACCCATTTCGGGATCAAACAGTTCATCGGATTCGGAGTCGGTGCCGGCGCCAACATCCTGGCGCGTTACGCCCTCAGCTATCCAGAAAGGGTTTCGGCCCTCTGCCTAATCAACTGCGTCAGCACACAAGCCGGCTGGATCGAATGGGGCTACCAGAAGCTGAACGCGAGACACCTCAGATCGAAAGGGATGACGCAGGGCGTGTTGGACTACCTGATGTGGCATCACTTCGGAAGGGTGAGTAAACAGGTTGAAGGATTCATTTATTCATTGAATGTTTAATCTTCCAGAATACAGAGGAAAGGAACCACGACCTGGTGCAAGTATACAAGAGCTACTTCGAGAGGAACGTGAACCCGACGAACCTGGCACTCTTCATCGACAGCTACGTCAGACGTACCGACCTGAATATACACCGCGACGTCGACCCCTCCAAAAACAAGGAATCGACCCTGAGGATGCCCGTCATGAACATCACCGGCTCCTTGAGTCCCCACGCGGACGACACCGTCACCTTCAACGGTAGGTTGGACCCCTCCAACTCGTCCTGGATGAAAGTGAGTGTCCTCCACATGGATCCGTTATTGGGTTGCCGGAATTCCGGATAATCACAAAATATGCATTTTCAGATCTCAGATAGCGGGATGGTGTTGGAAGAACAGCCTGCCAAGGTCAGCGAGGCGTTTCGGTTATTCTTGCAAGGAGAAGGCTACGGTAAGTAATCGGGGAGTTCTTCTCGGTGAAAAAAAATAGTTTCGGTTTAGTGCGTCGCGCGTTGTTGCGGTGTCGTTGCGAGAGCTTCTCAAAGACTTCGTTGGTTGTCGAGCGTACAATAATCTAGTCATAGGTGATTTTCAAGTCCAGAAATGTTGTAAGATAAAAATTTTCAGTTGATCATTCTAGTGTAGCCTTAAGGTACGTTTGGAGCCCCGTTTGGGGACAGCAAGCTTGTTCTACACGGCCTACAATTCACGCTTTGTATAATCTGAACGGAGCGAATGGGATTCATCCGATTCGGTTTTACTGTAAAAATTCTACACATTTGTTGACTTTTTATCGTTGACGTTAGTTATCATAATTTAGAGCTATCATTAGTTGTTATTCCACGGTCATTACTGAACCGAAATGTACCCCAATTAAGAGTTTATAATTTATTTAGTTATTCCGATAATGAAGCCGAAAATTGAATGACTTTTATTATGGCGTACATTTCAGGTTGTTTGTCATTGTGAAAATTACACAAATTTTTAACAAATATGTACCTTTCTGAAACGCGAAATCGTGGAATTGGATGAAATTTTATGTGAAAATACTTTATTATTTTTTAATGTTTATTTACAAAATCTAATTTCGGTCTTTTTACTTGTGTAAAATGCTCTTAAAATTTTAAACTTTTAAAATTAAAAAAATATATTATTCACCGATTTCAATAAAATTTCGCTGTGTACAACATGGCAAACTAATTACCGAAAATCAATCTTGAAAAGTCTTATATTTTGACATCAAATCTATGTTGTCAATCATATATATTGTTATATACAGGTGTCCCAAGTGTCCCAAGTGCCTACTAGACGGACCTATTAGAAATCTGAAAATTGGGATTATGATATTGTTCAACTTTATCTACTATTCTCGAAGCCTGAACACTTTCAGGTATACAGGGAGTGAAAACAAATTCCTCGAACATTTTTTTTTTATGTTTTCTTTTCTCATATGATCGATAATTCGATTTTAAATATATTCCTATTCGAATCGTTGCATTCGTAGAAATAGTTTTCAAAAAACTGGAAGATGGAGATATGCGTAGTGAGTATTTAGTTCGTTATTCCTAAATTTTCGAAAAAACTCAAGAGGCTCTGACATTTTTGGATAAATATGAATTTTTTCCCGATTTCTAGCAGTGGTTCAAAAAATGATGAAGAATGTTCGTTTTATTCAAAAAAAATTTCATTTCTTGTAATTTTTTTCTCACCGTTTTCAAACGAAAAAATGTTAAATAATTCCCTTGAAGTCGCCAGGAAAAGCTAAATCTTCAAAAGAATTCAGTAGGCTCTGGCATTTTTGGATAAATATGAATTGTTTTCCGATCTGTAGCAGTGGTTCAAAAAATGATAAAGAATTTTCGTTTTATTCGAAGAAAATTTTGATCTCTTACAATTTTTTTCTATCTCCTACCGTTTCCAAACGAAAAAATGTTAAATAATTCTCTTGAAGCCAGGATAATCTAAATTTTCAGAAAAATACAGAAGGCTCTGACATTTTTGGATAAATATGGTTTTTTTTCAAATCTGTAGCGGTGGTTCAAAAAATGATGAAGAATTTTAGTGTTATTCCAAAAATTTCGATCTCTTGCAATTTTTTTTTATCTGCTACTATTTTCAAACGAAAAAAATCTTCAATAATTCTCTTGAAGTCGCCAGGAAAATCTTACTTTTCAAAAAAAATCAGTAGGCTCTGACATTTTTGAATAAATATGGATCTTTTTTCGATCTGTAGCAGAGGTTTGAAAAATGATGAAGAATTTTCGTTTTATTGAAAAAAAATTTGATCTCCTGCAATTATTTTTTATCTTCCACCGTTTTCAAACGAAAAAATTTTAAATAATTTTCCTGAGGTTGCCAGTAAAATATAAATTTTTAAGAAAATTCAGTAGGCTCTGACATTTGCGGATGAATATGGATTTTGTCCGATCTTTGGCAGTGGTTCAAAAAATGATGAAGAATTTTCGTTAAATTAAAAAAAAATTTGATCTCTTGGAATTTTTTTCTATCTGCTAAAGTTTCCAAACGAAAAAAATTTTTAATAATTCTCTTGAAGCCAGGAAAATCTAAATTTTCAAGAAGATTCAGTAGTCTCTGACATTTATGGATGAATATGGATTTTTTTCCAATCTGTAGCATCGGTTCAAAAAATGATGAAGAATTTTCGTTTTATTCAAAAAAATTTTGATCTCGTGCAATTATTATCTATCTGCCACCGTTTTCAAATGAAAAAATGTTGAATAATTCTCCTGAGGTCGCCAGGAAAATACAAATTTTCAAGAAAACTCAGTACGCTCTGACATTTTTGGATAAATATGGAAACATAAAAAATTAGGGTTCTTATTTAAAAAACAAAAGTTATGGGGAAATTCTGATCACACCCTGTGACGAATTTTCCAAAATTTAGGAGATGAACAATTTTCCGCCATTGTTCTACTTCGAAAATCTAAAAACAGTTTATGCTTGAAAAATCTAGAAATTTATTTTCACTGCCTGTATAACTGAAAGTGTTCAGGCTTCAAGAATTCTTCAGCTTAATAGATAAAGGCGAACAATATCATAATCCAAATTATCAGATTTCAAATAGGACCGGTCCTCAAGAAACGTTTTGTAGGACTCGAACTTGGGAGACCCTGTATAATACAAACATATATGATTTCGTCGTTGAATACGTCTAGAAATATTGGAAAATTCTACAGTTATTCTCATTCTTAGAACCGGTGCTGCTGCTCTGCAGTTCTTTTTATACACTTAAGCCATTATTTTGTGGTTGATGGTTTTTTCGAGTTCCGAAAACACTTCCGAAACATTCGTTTTACCATCGGAAAGGTGCATATTTGTGGTAGATTTCTGCCAAACCTCTGTAGTCGAGTATCTCAAACACAACGTACACTGAGTTTATTTTGTTTTACAATGTTTGCATTAATGGACGTTGCGCGAATGGTATGTATTGTTCAAATTATTCTGTGTTTTTTTTGGTACATCCATCTGTCTTTTTTCACAATCATTCAACGAACGCCTCTTTGATTTGTTCTGTTCAGCTAGCGGCGTGAAGCTATGTCCTAAGATAGAGCCAGTTCTAGAGAAATACTAAGAAAATATCCAACTATGATAGCCTGATATTCTTTCAACCAATTATGAAATATTCATTCACTTCAATGCCCCGATTGAATTTTTATATTCATTTCAAAAAAAAATTGGATACCTGAAAAACCCAAAGTGCTTTCAAAAATCAAAATGTAAATGTTATCGTTCAGTATTGTATCTACTATATTAAAACTGAATAAAAGAGTTTTAAGACATGGTTTCACGTTTCTTTCCTCGATTAGATCGATTATGCCTTGTAACGACGATGCACCGATTTATTTTTGCGAATTTTTTCATTTATGAAACTTTTATTTTCAGCAATTCATTACAAGTGCCCCACGCCTTGCTAATCTATAACGTCGAAAGTGGTTTTTTCGCGACCGCTAATCCGTTCAGCCGTTTCGGGTTGATTCAGTTTTCAAATCTCATATTTCATCAAAAAATTGAAAATTGAATGAATCTCCTTTGAGCTTACATCTTCGTTATTAACTATCCAATGTTTCCTCATCCAGACGTTTCGACAACGTATACTTTTCTTAAGGTTGTTGTGAAGAATTTTTATTTATTGTTCTCAACCATTTGAATATGCTTCTTTTGGATCATTCATCTTCCATAAAAGTCATACATTATCGAATCTTTAAACTGGACAATTCACTAACTAACCCCCACCCCCATTGATCCTCGTCGGTCACGAAAAAACCATATTTCATATCCATTCTCTTTCGATTCATTTTTGCATTTGACACTCAAAGTACTCGAAAAAAAATTAGCAAAATGCGGGGCTCCGATTTGTGAGCGGGGCTTTCATCCAAGGTAATGTTGTTTTAGCCATACAAGTGCGAAGGCGCGCCAGTAGCGTTTCGACGGAAGGTACAAAATTCTAAAGTGACTGGCCGCGCCTCGACGCGTCCAACCGTTCGAAATTTGCCCTCATGTAAGTTTTTCTCAATTTGCAAAGACTTAACACAACCCTCATTTACACTCAGCTCACTAACAACCACACAATACTAACCTGATGTCGATGAGAGGAAACGTATGTCTGTTATTTTCGAAAAAAATCAAGATTTATTTCGAAGAAATTTGTCAACTTTTACTTTTTCAAAACAGTAAGGTAAACTTTTATTCTTGAGGTCTAGTAGATTTTTTCGGCGGACTGAAAATAATTTTTATCTACTCCTATTGAATTCTATATTCATTATTCAGCTACTTTCGAGCAATTAATAGTATCTGTGAACAAACAAAGTGAGTTATAATAACTCACTACTATAACTCCCTGGCTCTGTGCTTCTGAACAAGCCAATTGGCCGAAAAGGAACAGTCCATTATTGGTATTGAGGGGAAGTCACTTAAATAATTTTGACGTTTCCTCAAATTAAGTTGATACTTAATTATTATTGTGAATGTTTTGCTGAAAAAGATGAATTCAGATAGTGAAGATGAATTATTATGTACACCTTCAGAAATAAGACAATCAGCCAATGTTACCATACAGAATTTATTGCCCCAAAAATCCCAAAACAAATATAAAGGTGTATACAACAATTTTCAAGATTAGTGTAGCTGTAAGAATATTAAGTCATTGTTTACTGAGAATGTTCTTTTGGCATATTTTAGTGAAAAAAGCACTAAATATAAAGCATCGCCCCTATGAACTTTCTACTCCATGCTAAGACGCACAATCAACATAAATAATGTATTGATATAGGAAACTATTAGGATTTGTAAATGAAGTTCTTTCTCTGTACTTGTATCTTATGTTATGGTTCGTTCCAAGATATAACTATTAAATTTTGAAATTTATGAAAACTACTAACAATATTCTAAGACTTTCGTATTAATTATATATATTCAATTCTACCTCAAAAAGGGTTCTAAAATAAACAATTCAAAATAATTTTTTTTACAAAATCATATAATCAATAACCTTATTCTACAAAACAACCCAACTATCGAAAGAAACTAAAAACTAATATATCTTAACTCAAAATAACGTTCAATTGGTGAGTGCACTCACTATATGTTCTACTATCTCCAATTTCAATTCTTTTTATAACCAGCCCGCCTTTTTGATATCTCCTTCACTCGCCAAATCAATTCTAACAATTCAATCTACGAATCTACTCTTGACAAAGTTCCAAAAACTATTTACTATAATTTTCTTCTCGCAAAACCAATCTTTCTGCAAACTTTTTGAAAGATCAATTTCCACTCTGACGTTTCTCTCCATTGTCAACTAGCCTCCTTTATTTCTTCCCAAATTATTTTGTATTGCATTCCCTTGGTATGCCAACATTCTTGATACATTTTCCATCTTCACATGCACATCTTCATTTTGATATTCTTCATAAACATAACTTGATTAAACTTAAGTATTTAAAATTAATAATTTTAACCAATTCATATTCTTCCTTTCAAATAGAATGACCCCTCTTTGAGAATAGAGTAATATAATCTAATATATAAAATTCTCGTGTCCACAGTGTTCGTTGCCATACTCCTCCGAAACGGCTTAACCGATTTTGATGAAATTTTTTGTGCTTATCCGGTATCTATCAGAATCGGCCAACATCTATTTTTCATCCCCCTAAATGTTAGGGGTAGTCCACCCCTAAAATTTTTTTTTTATTTTTTAGACAAAATTTCTAATTTCTATTTTTTTATGATACAACATACAAAAATACATACAATCCCCAATTTTCACCCTTCTACGATCAACCCTTATTTTTTAATAGCCAGAACAACGAGAGGCCGAAGGCCTCGAGCAATTTTGAAATTGCGAAAAATGGGAGAGACCGGGGGCGCGAAGCGCCCCCCGCGTTTTCGAGAGGGAGAAACGGGCTTTCCTAAGGTAAGAGAGGCCGAAGGCCTCGAGCAATTTTGAAATTGCGAAAAAAGGGAGAGATATGGCAAAACAACGTTTGCCGGGTCATCTAGTAATTTATAAATTGATCGAATTTACTGAATTGACTATAAGATGTTTGAAGGTTCTTGATGTTTTGATGATATTATTTGAATTTAATTTATTTTAAATTCTTAAAACTTCTGAGAAATATAACCATTTTTCAAATTTTATAACACTTAGTATTTATTGTTATATACACTATATATTTATTGTAGATAATAGTATATTATTTAACGAGCGGTAATGAAGGTCATAACTAACGCAGATGAAGTTTTGCTCCGGCTCGTGCTGCAATTCATCAAGTGAGTTATAACCATTACCGCAAGTTGAATACTATACTTTATCTACGATTGTAACAATAAATACTAAGATACAAGTACAGAGAAAGAACTTTATTTAAAAATCTTAATAGTTACATATAACCATGCATTATTTATGTTGATTGTGCTTCTTAGCATGGAGTAGAAAGTCTATAGGGGCGATGTTTCATATTTAGTGCTAAGTTCAATAAAATATGCCAAAAGAACATTCTCTGCAAACAATGACTTGATATTCTTACTGCTACGCCAATCTTGAAAATTGTTGTATACACCTTTATATTTGTTTTGGTATTTTTCGGGCAATAAATTATGTATGGTAACATTAGCTGATTGTCTTATTTCTGAAGATGTACATAGTAATTCATCTTCACTATCTGAATTAATGTTTTTCAGCGAAATATCCACAAAATAATAATTAGGTATCAACTCAATTTGATTAAACGTCAAAATTATTCAAGTGACCTCACCTCAATACTAATAATGGACTGTTCCCTTACGGCCAATCACACAGGGGAGTTATAGGAGTGAGTGAGTGGGAGAACACTCACGGTGTTTGTTTACATATACCATTACTCCATCGAAAGTAGTTGAGTAATGACTATATTATTCAATCGGAGTAGATAAAGTATAGTATTCAACTTGTGCTAATGGTCACAACTCACTTGATGAATTACAGCACTCGCCTTCGGCTCGTGCTGCAAACTTCATCTGCGTGAGTTATGACCTACATTACCGCTCGTTGAATAATATACTATTATATCAGAGACTGAGCAAAATGCAGAGATATTTCTTTTGATCGTCGAAGGCAGACATTCGTTTTCCACCTCAATCTTACCATATCCAACCGTACACACAATAAAACACAACTACTGTGAAACACTAACAGAGTTTGGATTGTTTGTATGTTGAAATTTAACCATTGAAGTATTCTAGAATATTTATAGGTTGGCAATGGCATGAAAAGTCGACTGAGAATCTGTGAGTTGTGTGGCATTTGCCGTTTTCGAGCCTTCACTTTAAAATATAAAAGAAATTGACTCGTAGAAAATTCAAGTTTCGAAAGTGAAGACTCGAAATTGCTTGTTGTTGTATTTTAATTTTTGTTTGCTAGAAGAGCTTGGTTTTCAAAGTACAAACTAGTTTTCAGACCTATTATTCCAATCGCGTCCAGCTCGAGAATCACTTTGATCCAACTGTTGTCCTCGAAGGAAACATTGTGCGAATTTTCGATTTTCTAACGTTTTTGATTCATTCTGTGTTATCTCAACATTTTGTGCTTTTTCTCATTCCTCCTATAGTTTTATGTTGTTTTAACTTGACCTTATGTTTGCAGTTGCTCCACTATCTCCAACGAAAATGGCGCTATATCGCAAAATGTCGTTGGAGGAATTACTCAAGACCAAAATGTACGCGGAGAAGCAGTGGCCGAACATCATTCACATCACCGAAAACCCAATATCAGCTGTCGTTTGTTAAATTGGAACGTATAAAACTGTATTGAAATTTATGAGCAGACTGTAGATAGTACGTAGCGAGAGAGTAATGTTCTTTAATTTTGAAAAATTCAACGCTTTTTTGCGTGTATCGAATAAAATTTATTACCAACCCATATGAGCTGGCGAACAATCCCCTCGAGGACCAATCTTAAGGTTCAGAGTTAAATTGTACGCCAATTCAATTGGGAAGGAGCCTTTGCAGCATGTGATATACAAAATGACGACCTGGTCGAGATCAGGACTTCGGAAGTACACAATTTAGCTTATTTTTGTAATTAGCGGAGTTGTTTTTGTGGAAGTGGTTGAGCCACTCGGAGGTGGTTTGGTGATCCCCGGGATCAATGTGATATGAATCGAATTGAGGTAAATTTCAATACAGGTCATGGCCACTGCCCTGAGAAGCACACATATCCCCTTTTTCAACGAATTTATATTATTTCTCTTTGGTCGGTGTCACCTATTTTACCCTTACTTTGTATTTTTGACTCTCTTTGGTGGTACCGTCCATCGAGATCCTCCAGCAATTCGTTCCAGCCACAAGTTAACCGATTTTTATAGAGCCTGTAGCTGATGCGACGATTTATCGGCTTAAGGGGGGCGAACCCACAAGGGAGTTGTAGAGTCTCATTGATGAAACTAGACTTTAGAGGAAGCTTTAATTGTCATTTAGTAATTTATTAGGATTTATTTAACTGTATCATGTATTGAGATAATTCACGTTATTCACGTCGGTTAGATAAGAGTACATATATATTTTAAGTTATGATAATGTTGATTCGATTGTGATGAAAACACAAACTGTGCCTCACTTTGTTGGATGTTTTGATTTTAGCACTCTGATTTTATCAAATAAACATATTTGTTTTCGATATTTTGGATTTTTATTTTTTTCCGAATATTAGGCGAGTGTCTGGAAGGTTCAGTAAATTATTTTCGAAACTTTAGGAAGAATCTGTTATACTCTTTTATGACATGTTTGCTGCTCGACAAGAAAATTGAATCGTTATTGGCGGATGCGAATTGTGAAACAAGTTATATTTCGTGATTTTTTTGTGGAATTCATATAGAGCATTTCGGAGACAGTTTTTCATAAATATAATGAATGGAATGGAGAAAGGATTGTACTTAGTGTCCCAAGTTTAAATAACCATTTTCCGAAAAAATAACGAGACATATCTTATTTCTAACAATTTGAACCAATTACAAATCAATAATTCTGAGAAATTAAATTCATTTCGAAATTTTATAGAATTATTAATTTTTAAATCCGCGACAAAATATATACGAATAGCGAAAGGATTGTACCGAGTTTTCCAAGTTTATACAATCATTTTCCAAAAATAACCAATAACAATTTAATTAAAATTAAATTACATTATTTGTCAAACTGAAAGCCAGTTTGGTTTGTTCCAAGTTCCATAATCTTTGGTTCGACAGCTTCGCTGTAGTATTATCTCATGTCAAATCAAAATGATCATAGATTAGTTAATTTTTTACAAAACAACATTTCAGTTCAATTACGGTTGGAATTGAATGTGATGATTTTTGAAGGTTTTTCAGCCTCGCAATACATTTTTTTACAGGTTTCCAGAATTTTACATGAAATTCGTCAAAATCTGACATCTCGAATTTTGGATGAAAATATCGTGGAATATACCGATTTCAACTTACAATAGAATGTGAGTTCTATTGTCAGTTCGATTATGGATTTCCATCAAGTATCGGCTAATTCTATAAGAATTTTTTATATACCGATTTCCCTGTATTTTTGAGAATTTCGAAGTACCGGGATGGGTGACTGTTCTGTCGATGAATTTAAAAAAAATATAAAAGCACTGCCGTAAACTCAGAAGCTTTTGAGCGTTCGTTCATCCACATTGTAGGTAGATTAGTATTTTCCAGTTTTAGAAACCAATTGAGGAAGAAATTTTTCACAGCTGTCAATAAAATGACAGCAGCCCTTCGTCAATTGTGCCGGATCAGATGTTAAAGAAATATAAGAATTTTTTATTCAATAATTCGTTGAAATTTAAAATGGTTCCAGTTATTTGATCTGGAAAAATTGTAGTTTGAATATATCATTCTCCATTAAAATACAAAATTTCGTCATGATCGAATCCGTAGTTTTGAAATGATCAAGAAAACAAAATTTCAAACGACAAAATTTACGGACTCCTGGTCGAATTTTGCCCAATAACGAACTTAACCGCGACATTCGAGATTCAAAACTACCATGAAAATTTCAAGTTTCCAGGTCGTTCTGTTCGAGAGTTATCGTGCTTACGGCCGGACGGACAGACGTGAGTCGAACCATGTCGATTGAGACAATTTTCGGTCAAATACAATTCGAAAAATACAGATATCGTGACGAAATGATGCCCTCGTGTAAGTAGAACGAGCGCTCAAAAACTGAATAGACTGCGCAAGAACAATTTTTGATCAAATTCATGATACCAATAATGTAGATATCATGAAAACACATAAAAATATTTTGTTTTTATTTTTATAATACCTAAAATATTAAACATGGAACATACAATGGAAGAATTTATATCTGAAATCCTGGTATTAATCTGCACGATCTGCTATTCTTATATGATTCTTTTTTCCAAAAATAAATTTCCATTAGAGTCTGAAATAAATATTAACGTTAGAAATCCATATTATTTCTGCAAAATTTCAAGAATTGGCCTATTATAGGTCCATCCCAATGGAAGAAAATATTAATTCACATCGGAATGAAGGTAATTTTAAACGAATCACTCACCTTTAGATAAGCTGAAATCGACTCAAACTTTTCAAATTTCGTTCATTAATCACAATAATTTTTCATTCAATTCAAAATTCGTTGAGATTTGAGCTTCTAAATTCGTCCAAATGTGCCCTCCTTCTACAGTTGGGAGAAAAATTAAGCTAGAAAAACGCAAGAATCATAGAAAATTGTTTTGAACAAGATATTATTATGTTCAGTTTTGGATTATTTTCAGTTACATGATATAACTACGGAACAATCAACTGTTCATGATCCAGCACCTACTTGGCTACTTTATTTCAAAAATTTCGTGATATCACGAAAAGTCGAGATATCGCTGGGCGATCACAAATTTTATGCGAATACATAAAATAATTTTCTGATCGAAATTTTTGTGAATTAATTCATCATTTTTCAAAACGTATAGCTTTTCTTCGATAAATTTACCCATCTTTTCATTTCCATTTCCATTGATAATTTGTTTTTCTCTAAAATCGTCTTGTTGATGACATTTCAATTTCCTACAATCGTTCTATGGTTACTGTTCGATATATCACGAAAAGTCAAGATATTGCTAGGCGACCACAAATTTTATTCGAATACATAAAATAATTTTCTGATTAGACTTTTGTGAATTAATTTATCATTTTTCAAAATGTTTAGCTTTCCTTCGATAAATTTACCCATCTTTTCAATTCCATTTCCATTGATAATATGTATTTCTCTAAAATCGTCTTGTTGATGACATTTAAATTTCTCACAATCGTTCTATGGTCATTGTTCGAATTTCGTGATATCACGAAAAGCAAGATATTGCTATGCGACCACAAATTTTATTTGAATACATATAATAATCTTCTGATTGAAATTTTTGTGGGTTAATTTATCATTTTTCAAAATATATAGCTTTTCTTCGCTAAATATACCCATCTTTTTAATTCCATTTCCATTGATAATTTGTATTTCTCTAAAATCGTCTTGTTGATGACATTTCAATTTCCTACAATCGTTCTATGGTTAATGTTTGAATTTCGTGATAATATCACGAAAAGTCAAGATATTGCTAGGCGACCACAAATTTTATTCGAATACATAAAATAATTTTCTGATTGAGACTTTTGTGAATTAATTTATCATTTTTCAAAATGTATAGCTTTCCTTCGATAAATTTACCCATCTTTTCAATTCCATTTCCATTGATAATTTGTATTTCTCTAAAATCGTCTTGTTGATGAAATTTCAATTTCCTACAATCGTTCTATGGTTACTGTTTGAATTTCGTGATAATATCACGAAAAGTCAAAATATTGCTAGGCGACCACAAATTTCATTCGAATACATAAAATAATTTTCTGATTGAGACTTTTGTGAATTGATTTATCATTTTTCAAAATGCATAGCTTTCCTTCGATAAATTTACCCATCTTTTCAATTCCATTTCCATTGATAATTTGTATTTCTCTAAAATCGTCTTGTTGATGACATTTAAATTTCTCATGATCTTTCTATGGTCACTGTTCGAATTTCGTGATATCACGAAAAGCAAGATATTGCTATACGACCACAAATTTCATTTGAATGCATAAAATAATCTTCTGATTGAAATTTTTGTGAGTTAATTCATCATTTTTCGAAATATATAGCTTTTATTCGATGAATGTACCCATCTTTTTAATTCAATTTCCACTGATAATTTCTATTTCTCTGAAATCGTCTTGTTGATGAAATTTCAAATTCCTACAATCGTTCTATGGTTACTGTTTGAATTTCGTGATAATATCACGAAAAGTCAAGATATTGCTAGGCGACCACAAATTTTATTCGAATACATAAAATAATTTTCTGATTGAGACTTTTGTGAATTAATTTATCATTTTTCAAAATGTATAGCTTTCCTTCGATAAATTTACCCATCTTTTCAATTCCATTTCCATTGATAATTTGTATTTCTCTAAAATCGTCTTGTTGATGACATTTAAATTTCTCACAATCGTTCTATGGCCACTGTTCGAATTTCGTGATATCACGAAAAGCAAGATATTGCTATGCGACCACAAATTTTATTTGAATACATAAAATAAGCTTCTGATTGGAATTTTTGTGAGTTAATTTATCATTTTTCAAAATATATAGCTTTTCTTCGATAAATGTACCCATCTTTTTAATTCCATTTCCATTGATAATTTGTATTTCTCTAAAAACGTCTTGTTGATGACATTTCAATTTCCTACAATCGTTCTATGGTCACTGTTCGAATTTCGTGATATCGATACCTTTTTGCCAAATTATCGTAAGCCTCAACGTAGTACGTTGAGGCTTACGATTGTTTGGCAAAAAGGTATCGATATCACGAAAAGTCAAGATATTGCTTTGCGACCACAATTTTTATACGAATACATAAAATAATTTTCTGATCAAAATTTTTGTGAATTAATTTATCAATATCCAAAATGTATAGCTTTTTTCGATAGATCAACCTTCCTTTCAATTCTATTTCCATTGATGATTTCTTTTTCTATAAAATCGTCTTGTTGATGACATTTCAACTTTCTACAATCGTTCTATGGTCACTGTTCGGATTTATATACGCTATGCTCGATCGTCGAAGTGAAATTATTTCAAATTGTCAATCAATAATTCTCAGTATTCAATATTGATGAGTGACAGTTGCAAAATGGCGAAAGAAATGGTTACTCACCAGTCAAAGTTCATATTCGAATTGAAGTGGTACGAAAGCTTCACCCCATTCGACCCAATTATTCCGACAGGACGCCGAGGAACCTCTCGAGGGACAGCCGAAGATGCCAGGACGTCAAAGCACGAATTTCGAACTTTTGCCTACCTGCCCGCTTCGGCCACGACCGCCCCTCCTCGGGCGCCGCTCGCTTCCCGCGATGTTCAATTCTCCACTACTCGCTACCGAACAGACAGACCGCAAGCTTCACATTCGTGGGAGTTGGTTTCACGCGCAACAGGTTGTTTTTGTTATTTTCCGGCGTTTTGAAAGATCCCCAGTGTTTTTCGTGACATTTCCACGCACAAAACTTGGTCAACTGCTATTTGGGCCGTTTTCGCGAGATGACTTCGGTGCTTTTTTTTGTGCGCGATGCGTTGAGTGGTTTTTGAGTTTTTGAATGTTTTATTTTGGATTCAGGACCATGGGTTATTTGCTTTGTTTACTAGGAATACTTGGGACCATCTCCGGCTTGGTGTCTTCTGGAGATGCTGTGATCGAGGAAAGAGGTGAGTTTGATTGGTTTTTCAGTACTGAAACACGCACAATAATTAAAAAAAAATTATTTAGGGAAAACCTCTTCTACATTTTGTTGAAACAGGAATATTTTGGAAATATTATTCTGTTTTGAACTATTTGAAAAAAAAATCTTTGAAGGGATACACGATTCATGTTTTTCATTTTCATCCATATAAAAATACAACATAAAAGAAGTAATGAGAAAAACCGTTAAATAATTCAACGGTGAAGACGAATGACCAAATTGAATGCTACAAACATGACTGCATCAATTACAATGCACATAAAATTATTGTTACAGCTCGTAATGTTGATGGAATAACTGTAAACTGTAGATGGCATGTTGGGCTTTATCATCGATAAAAGATGGGCCCCGTTGTTCTCTTCTTAATATAACTGTAATAATCCTGGCGCCATGTAGACCCTATTCAATAGTGATATTTATTGATCATGCTAAT
This sequence comes from Aphidecta obliterata, assembly GCA_963966015.1. Lineage (NCBI taxonomy): Eukaryota > Metazoa > Arthropoda > Insecta > Coleoptera > Coccinellidae > Aphidecta > Aphidecta obliterata. The sequence goes on from OZ014428.1 coordinate 32,283,500, forward strand.
TTTTTTATGTACTTTGACATTGAATAGCAAAAAGGCACCAGGGTTGGGTTGGGATATGTTTAAGAATAAGGTATTGTTCAAACCGCCACTTCTAAATTAAATGATGCCTGCCCATATAAAGCTCATCAACTTAGATTCTAGTGGGTGCTAGCCGAAGAGGTATCCCGATTTATCACCAATAGAGAATATATTGGGAGAGAATACAAAACTTTGTTGCTATATGGAATAATGCTTGAGATAGGTTCAATGTTACCTTCCGAAACTTGAAGAGGTTCGGTACCTTGGTAACTCCGTCGAATACGAAAACGTCGAAAACTACACCATGCGACGTAGCATTGGTGTTCAAACAGCGTGAAGTACACGGATATAATGCTTTGCGGTTTCTTTGAGCGGTAAACCGCAAATATGAAGAATGAAGAATTTGTTATATTCGAAATCTGAATAGATTTGTTTCGTCTGTATGGGATTGAGAGGAGTATCGGGATGAATTTTTCGATAATTCAATTTGTTCAGAGTGTTTTTTCACGACGTCAGTTTCAAGAGGTAGCGCCTGTAAAGATAGTTTGGAGGCATGCCTCGAAGTCGAAATCGGGAACATTTTAAATTCCAATGAATTATTGAATACAAAATCCTTATATTTCTGCAATAGCTGATTCGGCATGTTTGACAAAGAGCTCCTGTCATTCTTTTGACAGCTGTCAAAAATTTCTTCAATTGGTTTCTGAAACTGGAAATGCGAATCTACCTACAAGGCGGATACGAGCACACAAAACCTCCTGACTTCTGTCAGTGCTTTACGAATTTTTTTTGCGAAGGTTTTATTTTTTTTTTGTAAGTAACGTTTTTCCTTTTCTCTTAAAGGTATGCCTCCAACATATTCACTGGAAAATAATCCCAATAAAATTGCTTTTTTCTTCTTCTCAAAATGACAAAAAAATTAAATAAAATCAGACCAATGAATAATTGGTCTAATTTTATTGAATTTATATTTACAGATATACAGAGTGTTCCTTTATTGGAGGTTCAAACGAAGAGGAGAGATTCCTTAAGTAATTTTAAACGTTTCGTTTTCGAGATACAGGGTGAATTTTTTTCAAGTTTTTTTCTCATAGTATCTACACTCCTCAAGATATTCAACTGAAATTTTGCATAGATATTACAATTGAGAGTTTACACCATGTGACATGCCAATTTCGATAGCAAATCTACAGGGTTATATTTTTTCTGGAATATTGTCTCCTGTTTTCGACCAGAACAAAAAAAGCAGCTTTGTTGTTATACTGAACTTTATGGTATTTCGTAGTTTTGTCATAACTGCTACCGATTTCGAAAAAAAATTTCCAACAATTCTCTCGAAATCCTTAGAAAAATCCAAATTGTCATGAAAATTCAGTTGGTATGCTGTGCTTAATTAATTCATTATTAGATTTTATGGTTATTTTCCTAATCTGTAGCAATGTTTCATAGAGATTCGATAAACTCGTATAATCATTCCAAAAAATGCTTGACTACAAGAAACACCCTGTATCTCGAAAACGGTCCGTTTTCTATCCCATGGGACTTTTTTCTCTCGGTTTGTACCTCCAATTTACGAACACCCTGTATTTATGGTGGATGAATATGATTTTCACAAACTACTGAAATATCCGTATTATTAAATCGAAGAACAAAGCGTAACGTTGGTTTAAATAGCTGAAAGTCCAGGTTTTCAAATTGAACATATTGCCATCTCGATGAACTGCGAATCTTCAAACTCCAAGTGTGCACATCCAAAACCTCGTCAATTTCACGCTTATTTTCGACGAGTTGAACACGGAACTGAATTCTTGAAATTCACCAATTCGATTGATTCAATCCGTTCGGACTTTTGCGAGTACTTAATTTTGTAGCCTAGTTCTATTAATATTCAAAAAAATAATTTTTTATTTCAAAATTCCCTAAAGAATTCAGAACCATATCGATTTTTTTGTGCGTGAGTACAAAAAAAAATTACGAAAAGCACTGCCGTGAAGGCAGGAGCTTTTGAGCGCTCGTACATGCACCTTGAAGGTGGATTCGCATTTTCCAGTTCTAGAAATCAATTGAAGGAATTTTCGACAGCTGTCGAAAAAAATCTGAAACTTAGGCGAAATTCCAGACTTCATGTCAGTGCTTCAGCGGATCAATTTTTTTCGATTTCGTTCGAAAGTTATGATTTTCTATGATTTCTATGGTTCTGGTCATGCGATCTAGAGAAATGTAGCTTGAATATAACATTCTCCATTAGTATACAGAATTTCGTCTCGAACGAATCTGTAGTTTGGGAATTATCAAGAAAACTAAATTTCAAACGACCATATTTACGGAACCCCTCGTATAATTTTGCTCATAAATGAAAGTGATCACGACATTCGAGATCCACACCTATCCTGAAAATTTCAAGTCCCTAGGCGTTTCCGTTCAAAAGTTACAATTTTCTATGGTTTCTATGGTTCTGGTGATGCGAACTGAACAAAATTCTGCATGTAGCTTGAACACCTCATTTTCCATTATAGTGCAAAATTTCATCTCGATGGAATCTGTAGTTTCAAAGTAATCAGGAAAACAAAATTTCGAGCGGCCATATTTACAGAACCCCTCGGCGAATTTTGCCCAATAACGAACTTAACCGCGGCATTCGAGATTCGAAACTACCCTGAAAATTTCAAGTTTCTAGGACATTCCGTTCGAGAGTTATCGTGCTGACGGCCGGACGGACAGACTCGAATTTTCCGACGGATTCGTCATCAGTGAGTCGAACATAGTCGATTGAGACCATTTTCGGCTCAAAATTCGAAAAATACAGACATCGTGACGAAATGATATAGCCCTCGTTTAAGTAGTACGAGCGCTCAAAAACGCAAGATATTGAAAATTTTTCAAGAGGAACGAAAAAGACAAAAAAGTTTTGTGGCTAAAGGGGGAAAAAACCTTCGAAAAAAAATCAACCTGTAGATTCTCACGAAAATTCCTCATCCTTCTATGGACCGTTGAAGTTTTCTACAAAAAAATGAATCATTCTTTATAATTCAGCTATCTTGATGAAAACCTAAACGGGTATTTTAGAAGTAAATCAAACGAAGAATTTGTTTTCGTTTATCCCGAGATGAAAACATAATTCATCTTCTCTGGATGTTAAGATGGCTGGTTCGAATCGTTGTGACATTCTTGAATCTCTCCCATAATTCCTGTCTCAAGAATCAACCATATGTCATACCGTAATATTTATGTTATCTTCACTGTCGCATGGTAGTATTTCATAAGAGCACTCTAATACTCTCAACATGGAAAAATTCCGAACAGTTCCTTTCCATTTTGACTAAACTTTTCCAACTAATTTTTTTATTTACAATTGGGATATGTTTATGTGGGAATTCCATCAATAGAATTCTAGATTTTAATTTCATGAAGTCATGGTAGAATATGAGTGCACAAAATAGATAATTTCCTCAAGACATAAACCACGAAGTTTTGTTGACATATAATGACATCTGGGGATAATTGGCAATTCTGAAGTACCTTAAATCAACTCGCGTATTGGGTACTCCATAAAACCGAAGAAATTACACCGAAATTAGGTACTGATGAATGGGGCTCTCTGTTCCATCAACTCCCCCATAAATACAAACATCATCACCAGAAGAATTGCGCAGTAAAAATATATTGAAACCGCACTCAACACGAATTTATTAACCATAAAACTGACCGACGTCGTAAATACAGCGTACATAGTCGAAATTTACCCAAAATTATTATGGAAGTCGAGGAAGAACCCGCTTCTCGAAGTTCATTTAGTTCGACTCGACTCGTAATTTATAACAGCAATTTTTTCTGCCTGCTTCTCGTCGTTATGAATCTATCGCGATCGGTCTCGGTGATTTAATACCAAGTACGTTTCCTTGAAGCGTTAATTGAAACAATTCGAATCGATTCCGTTGTTATTTGAGAAAATAGTTATTTGCTTAGCAGATGCTGGACATGAATCATCGATTTTTGTGGACTTGATATAAGTAATATATCTTTCTGCTACTGGATTACACAAGGATTTTCTCGGTAAGTGTCTTACACACAATCAGTGTGAACGATACTTAACAGTTATTAAGAATTGCCCGTCAAAATCTACATATTTCTTCTCCCTCTAAACTATTTTTGTGATGCGCCACTGGCAGTATGGAAACTTCTTTCAATTCTGCTACCGTCTTCGAGGAAATAGTGTTAAACAATCCTCTCCAAGTGTCGAACCAAGGTATGAAAAGAATTTGAGGAAAAATCGTTTTTCGAAAAAAATTTCTTTTTGCAAATTTGACTTGTTTTCCAAATGAGAAGGTCTAAAGACAATTTATCACTAATTGTTTCTTCATTTGAACTTCCGGTTTTCTAGAAAATGGAAAATGTTTTCTTGCAGAATATACATACTTCATAATATTTTCCATATTTTCTTAAAACTCAATCGATTCTGAATGCGAATATAAAAATATAATGGTGGGTTTATATTTATTTGAAGCAATTCCATTCAAAATCAACTTGAAGAAATTCAAATTCAATATTCGGAAAATATATCCATGTTGTCTGTCTGATTGTCAAAATTTGAAGTTTTCTTTCTCGATTATAATAGGAGGGAAAACATGAAGCCTGAGTTTTCATTCGAAGCTCTCAACATGTTTAGTCCTTGAAGAAAGTTGGGATTGTCTCAGAAAGTGCGAAGAAAAAAACCTAACTTTCTTGGAGAGTAAACATATTGATTGAATGAAAATTCAGGCTTCATATTTTCGCTTCTACTCTACACGAGAATAAAAACTTCGAATTTTGACAATCAAATATTGATTGAACCACAAACAACATGGATATATTTTCCGAATATGGAATCTGAATTTCCTCTGGTTGATTGTGAATGGAATTGCTTGAAATAAATATGAAATCACCATTATATTTATATATTCAGATTCAGAATCGATTGAGCATTCAAAAAATAGGGGAAAATATTATGAAGTATATTTTGCAAGAAAAAATTTCACGTTTTCTGGAAAACCGGAAGTTCAAATGAAGGAACAATTGGTGAGGAATGATCTATTGACCTTCTTATTTCGAAAACCAGCCAAATTTGCAAAAATTTTTTTTTATAAAAACAGTTTTTCCTCGATAACTTTTCATGCTTTGGTTCGATAGTTTTTCCGATAACATATTTGGATAGCCCTTAAAAAATATACAGGGTGTCCGGGAAAATGTGGGAAATCTCTCGGATTCAGATAAAATATAAAAGAATGAGATGAAAAGTTCCCATAATTTTTTTTTCCTAGCGGCCCTCCCTACGGAGATACGCGCTCCCAAATGACGCCACTGGAAATTCATTTTACTGGAATAAATTTTAAACTACTTGATATAATTTAATGAAAATTTGATATGATAAACAATGGTAAGGACCTCTCAAAATACTGCCCTTAAATTTGAATTAGCTTGTTTAGTTTACCAGGGCCGGACTAGGTTGTACGTTTTAACGCTTACATTTTTAACACCCTGTATGATGAGGAGTTAGAAAAAACAAATTTGGATACCTTGAACATTAAGCGTAAGAAAAGGTACTCTTGTTCCTTGTCGATAAAATGAATCGTTTTCGAATAACAAAATAATAAAAGAAGTAATTTTTCATTTCTATTAAAAAGAACCATGAATTCAAATTTTTTTTGTCTGCAACAAGTTATTCAAGGAACAAAAAAGTTTTAGTTTACGTTATTGAATCCGTCAAAATTACAAAGATTCTCAACAATGCAGTTTTGGCCCAGAAAGGCACCTTAACGAAATACATACATTTCATTGTGATGTGATAAGAAAAATTTTGACGGATTCAATAACATAAACTGAAACTTTTTTGTTCCTTGAATAACTTTCGTATCACACTTTGTTGCAGACAAAAAAAAATTGGAATTCATGGTTCTTTTTAATAGAAATAAAAAAGTTACTTCTTTTATTATTTTGTTTTTCGAAAACGGTTCATTTTATCGACAATAAACAAGAGTACCTTTTCTTTAGCTTAATGTTCAAGGTATCCAAATTTGTTTTTTCAACTCCATATCATACAGGGTGTTGAAAATGTAAGCACTAAAATGTACAACCTAGTCCGCCCCTGGTAAACTAAACAAGCTATTTGAAATTCAAGGGCAGTATTTCAAGAGGTCCTTACTATTGTTTATCATATCTAATTTTCATTAAATTATATCAAGGAGTTTAAAATTTATTCCAGTAAAATGTATTTCCAGTGGCGTCATTTGGGAGGGCGAATCTCCGTAGGGAGGGCCGCTAGGAAAAAAAAATTATGGGAACTTTTCATCTTATTCTTCCATCTTTTATCTGAATCCGAGAGATTTCCCACATTTTCCCGGACACCCTGTATACTATCATATTGATGAGTCACTTTTCTATTTTGCTCAAAGGATAAGTCACAAAATTTAGTGACCCGCTTACGTGAAACACCCTGTACATCTTTTTCCCTCGAAATCGGGAGCGAAAAATTTTGCGAGAATCTAAAAAATTTTTTTTCTTCTTTGGTGTAGAATTATCATCAGATGAAATAGAATCAATACCTATGTTTAATTGGTGGAAAAGATTCTATTTTACCCCTCGTACAATAACAGTTGTTACAAAAGAAAATACGATACCGCAGACGACATCCAACGCCGCAGAAGCAGAATCAACGACTGAATCCGAAAACTAAAACCTCTCTTCCTCGTTTCTTTCAACCCGACGACGACACCAGTAGAATAATTCCAGTAGCTCCGTTTAAATAATTATCTATAGAAGGCATCAACAAAAGCCGTTTCGAATCTTTTCTCTATTCGCTTTTGACGCCGCCAACCATGCCGCCACTCCCAACAGTGATAGACTCGAGTCGCATTCGTTGTTTACAAGTTGAGTAAAAAGAATCGTATTAACATTTGAATGGCAAGGGCTAATGACGACGTCTGCGATGCCAAAGTGCATACACCTCGATCGTGATTATTGACTCCTTTCGTGGATTACATCGTCTGAGGCGCCTTAAGAGCGTCGAGATCTCGATTACGATTCACTTCTTGGATATCTGATGAGAATATTCGATTTCGATTAGATTTCATCATCGTCGCAAGATTGAAGTTTCATCAGTTCTTGCCGAGTTTCCCAAGTATCTCCGGTCATCGAGAGACAGGTACTACTACTACTACGACACTCCTTTTTTGTACAACTAACATTCGCCTCAATTCTTCGACCGAACAGCCTGTTCGCGATTTTGCAGAGAGTAAGGTCAACAAACCGCAATATCGGAGAGACTTTTGCGAACTAGTATCAGCGAGTTGCCGTGGATATTCAACAATGCGAGGATAATAATTCTTGTCATTGCTGCTTTGAGAAGAACGCCCTCGTGGGAGGATTTGGTTTCGCGGATCTCAGAATAGATTTATGTCGAGGATATTTTTTTATTTCTGTTAAAATATTTTCCTGAAATTATCTCTATTCATTTCTGTCTCCATCGCGAATCGATTTATTTCCCAACAAAATGGACTCCTCGCGCAATATGTCCCAACTCAAATTAACCGCCGGAGCGTTCAAGCACAGCAAACAGATGACGGCCACATTCTAAGCTAATTGATCTCTGAACCAACTTGCCCCCATGACCCAAGCACTGAACACACTGAATACTCAGAGTGGACGTCTAGAAGATCATCGTATTTTGATTTCAACCAACCGTAGGTTCTTTCATTCTTTACCTCTCCATGGGTAAGGGGAGACATTGAGGACAGCGAGGGTTCCAGCTATTCCCGAAAGTTATTTTATGGTAGAGTCATAATTGGTCATTGAAGATACGAATATTCTTCGGGAATATGTTAAGTAGTTGATAGATACTGAAAATCCTAAGACCTAGACCAAGAGCTTAAGTTTTAATTCAATTTTGTATCCTACACTGTTACTGATTTTTTCAGATAAACTGTTGATTTCTGAAGGAATTCCTCTATTCCACTTCATTGTTTTCCATTTAATTACATTCCAGAAAAAAAACCTTTTCCGTCGACCATAGCATAAAAGCTCATTTTAACGCAGTCGAAATCATCCATTAATGACCCCTATTAATGCATGATTTCTTGTATTGATGCATGATTATCATGGCAACCGATTATAAAATATTCAGTCGGAGCATAGATGCATCTATGTATGAGCACGATCGAGCTGTCAAATTTATTTATTCGCTTTCGATCAGAATCTGATTTTATCCGTTACGCTACTACATAATGAATAACGAAGAAAATATCCCTTTGACACCGCCAGATGTGACAAAAACTGCTGAAGCAGCAACTTTGAGTCTGCTTCCTGAAAAGAGCCGCCATTTATATGAGAAAACCTATGCTGAATTCAGATCTTGGTGCAAGGACAAGAAGGTTCGGAACTTTACGGAAACGGTTTTGTTGGCATACTTTACGGGTATTGCAGAAAAGGGGCATCTAGCAAGTTTATGGCCAAAATATTCGATGCTGAAATCAACACTAAATGTGAAAGACAATACTGATATAAGCAGATACCACAATCTGGTGATGTTTATTAAACGGAAAAGAGAGGGATATATCCCAAAAAAATCGAAAGTTCTCGAAAAAGAACATGTGAGAGAGTTCATAGCGAATGCTCCTGATAGTGTTTTCTTGATGTCGAAGGTAAAAATAAAACTCAATTGAATCGTTATTCCAACTTATTCTCATTATCTCGTTATAGTGAAATAACTATCATTGTTTGATTTTTAGGTCGCTTTGATATTCGGAGTAGCGGGTGCATTGAGAAAAGATGAATTGTTAAGGTTGCAGAGAAAGGATGTACAAGATATGGGATCGAAATTTTTGGTGACAGTGAATTCATCGAAAACACATTCGAACAGGATATTCACTGTGCTGGATAATGATGAGGATACACTTTTAAACATAATAAAGAGATATATATCCTTGAGGCCAGCTCACACTCCACACGAAAGATTTTTCGTTTTTTATAAGAACTATAAATGCTCAACACAACCAGTTGGAATTAATACATTTTCTAAATTACCGTCAATGATTGCAAACTTTCTTAAATTAGAGCAACCACATTTGTATACAGGTCACTGTTTTCGGCGTTCTTCTGCGTCTATTCTTTCTGACAGTGGTGCAGATTTTTCAGCCATCAAAAGACTTGGTGGTTGGAAATCAACTTCTGTTGCAGAAGGGTATATTGAAAACTCCAGAATAAAATAGAAACCGCAGAAAAAATTGTATGTCATAATAGTTCCAAAGTAAATAATGCTTCAACCTCCACTTCATCCACACGTTCCTTATCGGACATTATAGGAAATGAATTAAATGTGAACTATTCAGAATGTCACAACATGTCCACTATTCCCTCTATGAATTTTTCGAATGGTTCTATAGGAAGCATAAGTATAAATATATCGAAATGAACACAGAAATTTGTATTACGTCAAATTTGTATATCATGCAGAGTAAAAATTGGTTTCGATCCAGAATTTATATTCAATTCCTGATGAGGTCGACGGAAAAATCTTGTAATCAACTCGTTTATTATCAGCGATTAATAGTCTCATTAATGCTGTCATTAATAATCATTAATAAACTAGTTGATTAAATAACTATTATCTGCTCCTATCGAATAATATATTCATTATTCAACTACTTTTGAGCAAATAATAGTATTTGTAAACAAACAACATGAGTTATAATAACTCACTACTATAACTCCCTGGCTCTGTGCTTCTGAACAAGCGGATTGGCCGAAAGGCCATTACTGGTATTGAGCGGAGGTCACTTGAATAATTTGGATGTTTTCTCAAATTAAGTTGATACCTAATTATTATTGTGACTGTTCTGCTGAAAAAGATGAATTCAGATAGTAAAGATGAATTATTATGTACACCTTCAGAGATAAGACAATCAGCCTATGTTCCAATACAGAATTTATTGCCCGAAAAATCCCAACACAAATATAAAGGCGTATACAACAATTTTCAAGATTGTAGAAGTAAGAATATTAAGCCATCGTTTACAGAGATGTTCTTTTGGCACATTTGAGTGAACTTAGCACTAAATATAAAGCATCGCCACTATGGACTTTCTTCTCCATGCTGTAAGCACACTCAACATAAATAATGCATTGTTATAGGTAACTAATAAGATTTGTAAATAAAGTTCTTTCTCTGTACTTGTATCTTAGTATTTATTGTCATAGTCGTAGATAAAGTATAGTATTCAAATAACTCACTTGATAAATTACAGCACTCGCCTTCGGCTCGTGCTGCAAACTCCATCTGCGGTCGTTAAATAATATACTATTAATTGACTGATCTGATATAAGAATTCGACTACGGGCCTGATTCTGGATGAAATTGATGATATTCTATGAAATCCATGCTTTAATCGGAGTGACCGCGTACATACGGGTCCGCCAGTCCAATTTACACTATTAACCGACGCTTCCAATGATATATTACGTTTATTCTAATTTGTAAAATTTTTCATCGCTCGTATTAGAACCGCATTAATCATCTCCTTCTTGTTATTTTCCCCCATTCTCCAACAGGAATATAAAATATGTTATTCCATAAATAAGTGTAATTTGTTGGGGATTTTCGATCGAATCTCGGATGGGGGTACATGCACTATAATTACCAAATCATAAATAAATTTTTTATTATAACACTTTCAACACGATTACAAACAGATACTTGCAATAACTGTAAGAAATACCAAGAGAATATTTAAAATTTTTCCTGAGAACGGTTCTGAGCGTACTCAAAATATCGATTTATACTATAAAAATAAATGTTCAACAATTTTTTTTATCAGTGATTTCTGATTTCTGAATCATCAAAATATTAACATCTTGTCGTAAAGACAACAGGACCGTGTAAAAAAATTATAAAAAGCACTGCCGTGAACTCAAAAGCTTTTGAGCGCTCGTTCATCCACCTTGTAGGTAGATTCGCATTTTTCAGTTTTAGAAACCAATTGAAGAAATTTTTGACAGCTGTCAAAAAAATGACAGCACCTCTGTCAATTATGCCGAATCAGCTGTTACAGAAATCTAAGGATTTTGTATTCAATAATTCGTTGGAATTTAAAAGGGTTCAGGTCATGCGATCTGGAAAAAATGTAGCTTGAATATACCATTCTCCATTGAAATATAAAATTTCATCAAGATCGAATCCGTAGTTTTGAAATCATCAAGAAAACTAAATTTCAAACGACCATATTTACGGAACCCTTGCTCGAATTTTGCCTAATAACGACCTCAACTGCGGCATTCGAGATTCGAACCTACCCTGAAAATTTCAAGCCTCTAGGTCGTTCCGTTCGAAAGTTACCGGGCTTGCAGCCGGACAGACAGAATTGAATTTTCGACGGATTCGTCATCAGTGAGTAGAACCTTGTTGATTTAGACCATTTTGGGATTAAAATCCGAAAAATACAGACATCGTGACGAAATGATAAAGCTCTCGTGTAAGTAGAACGAGCGCTCGAAAATCAATTACGCACAAAATTTTCAACAATATTTTTATCAATAACTAAAAAAAAAACTCAAAGAATGATACTAATCTATGTAATTTTTATTATTTCAAGTTCAATTTCCATTATAATTAATATATCGATGAAGTCATTCTTGGTTTTTCAAAGTCTACTATGTTTTTGACCCACTACATTATGTACTGACAAAAATTTTCTGTATAATCAAAATATTTAGGTTTTCTCATAAAGACAATGAACCCTCGCAGACAAAACGTCGTATCGCGAAAATGTTGTCGCCATTATAAACAACGAAAAAAGTGTAGGTAACTTATTTTGAAATTCGTTCTCAAATGAAGCCAGGAAAAAAATATAACGATTTTGTTAAATTTATTCGGATCTTTCCGGAATTTCTAAATTCTTTTAACGGTATATGAGAGGTATTGAAAACACAACTTTTTCCCAATTCATCCAACCTCGTATTTCTTTTTTCCTAGGCTTTAATGGTAATGGAAAAATTATTATTATTATTATTCCATCTTCGAACTCTGTGCTGCTCGGTTCTATGCACTTTGGAGCCCTACCTGAAGATTATTTATCAGATTCATAAATAACATGTAATTACAAACCATTTAATTTCGTAATGATCTATAATAGCAGGTATATTGATTGTTCTTCTCGTGATGCATGCAAGATTATATATTTTTAGTTACGTCTCATACTAAACGTGATTACAGGAAGAATTCCTCTTGTTTTCATTACCATTAAGCGAATAATGGAGTTAATTCGTCATTTTCCTAGGAATATTCAGATAGAGTTTTCTTTTAATGATAAATATGCGATGTCAGTTGGCCAAATTTGAGTCCACCAACGTTCCAATTCATCGACAAAAATCTTCGTGACCGAATTATCCAAGGCGCTTCCGGTATATTCCACCTCGACGTCCCGCGCTCAGATGCTACACATATTAAAAACAGGATGATCGGAATAGCATATGGCACGATCTGATGGATTTCACATCCTAACAAGACGCCGGAAGTTCCTCTCTATCCGAGGAAGTAAAAAGGAGCCGGGCCGCTTTTTCACCGTCCCTCAATGCACCCGTTAAAGCTCCACTCTTCGGGCCCAATGTATGCGATAGCATGAAGTGGACGTTTCTTTCGACTGCTAGCATACATTAGTGTAGTGCATTACGACTTTTAATTGGGGAATATCCTTTTGGGATGAATGAATTTTTATTTATCTACTAGCAGACCCGGCCATTCGTTGCTGTGGCTAAGGTATACGTTCAATATGTTGGATTATTATTAACACTAACCTAACCCAACCCTGAGATGTTCGATATAGAAAAGAAAATACCTTAAAAGTTGGATTGAAACCTCGCCCCTCAATTATGTTTGAACCAAATGATGTAATTTGGAACACATTATTGTAATGCCGAATATTCTGCAAGAAATGTTGAGATAGAGTTCTTGTCCTGAAAGTAACGAATTCAAAAGTTCGGGTGTTGTTGTCAGTTGTGGCAATTTGATTTTTCCATTAAAACACACTTTGTTGCAGACGAAAAAAAATTAGAATTCATGGTTTTCTTTAATAGAAATAAAAAAATTACGAAAAGCACTGCCGTGAAGGCAGGAGCTTTTGAGCGCTCGTACATGCACCTTGTAGGTAGATTCGCATTTTCCAGTTTTAGAAACCAATTGAAGGAATTTTTGACAGCTGTCAAAAAAATTCTGAAACTTAGGCGAAACTCCAGACTTCATGTCGCTGCTTCAGCTGATCAATTTTGTTTCGATAATTCGCTAGAATTTTCTACGATATCTATGGTCTTGGTGATGCGGTCTGGACAACATTTTGCACGTACTTTGAATACATTATTCCTCAGCTAGATGCATAATTTCATTCCAATCCGATCAGTAGTTCCGAAACTATCTGGAAAAAAATATTTTGAACGGCCATATTTACGGAACCCCTAGTCTCATTTTGCTTATTGATGAACGTGACCGCGATATTCGCGATCCAAACCCACCCTGAAAATTTCAAGTTCCTAGGCCTTTCCGTTCAAAAGTTACAATTTTCTATGGTTTCTATGGTTCTGGTCATGCGATCTGGACAAAATATTGCTTCAATATATCATTCTCGATTAAAATACAAAATTTCATCTCGATCGAATCCGAAGTTTCGAATTTATCGAGAAAACAAAATTTCAAACGACCGTATTTACGGAACCCCTTGTATAATGTTGCTCATAGATGAACGTGATCACGACATTCGAGATCCACACCTATCCTGAAAATTTCAAGTCCCTAGGCATTTCCGTTCAAAAGTTACAATTTTCTATGGTTTCTATGGTTCTGGTCATGCGATCTGAGTGCAAAATTTCATCTCGATCGAATCTGTAGTTTTCAAGTAATCAGGGAAACAAAACTTTGAACGGCCATATTTACGGAACCCCTGGTGGAATTTGGCCCATTAACAAACTTAACCGAAGCATTCGGGATCTGAACCTACACTGAAAATTTCAAGTCTCTAGGTTGATCCGTTCGAGAGTTATCGTGGTGACGGACGGACGGACGGCCGGACGGACGGACAGACGGCCGGACGGACGGACAGACTCGAATTTTCCGACGGATTCGTCATCAGTGAGTCGAACATAGTCGATTGAGACCATTTTCGGCTCAAAATTCGAAAAATACAGACATCGTGACGAAATGATATAGCCCTCGTGTAAGTAGTACGAGCGCTCAAAAATTACTTCTTTTATTATTTTTTTTTTCGAAAACGGTTCATTTTATCGACAATGAATAGGAGTACCTTTTCTTCAGCTTAATGTTCAAGGTATCCAAATTTGTTTTTTTCAACTCCTTATCATACAGGGTGTTGAAAATGTAAGCATTGAAACGTACAACCTAGTCCGCCCCTGGTAAACTGAACGTGCTAATTTAAATTTAAGGGCAGTATTCTAAGAGGTCCCTACTATTGCTTATCATATCAAATTTTCATTAAATTATATCAAGTAGTTCAATATTTATTCCAGTAAAATGAATTTCCAGTGGCGTCATTTAGTAGGCCGTACCTCCATAGGGAGGGCCGCTAGGAAGAAAAATTATAGGAACCTGTCATCTTATTTTTTTATGTTTTATCTGAATCCGAGAGATTTCCCACATTTTCCCGGACACCCTGTATATAAACCATAAAGAGTGAGTATATTGCTCTTTTTAAAGACACCTCTACATAAAACCCTGTATTCATTCTGAGCATAGTTCTTGGTGCTTTCTTCTGAATTATAAAAATAGATTCTACATATGAAGAACTCCCCCAAAATATAATACCATAAGATAAAACTGAATGGAAATTTGCGAAGTAAACCAACCTAAGATATCTCAGAGCATTGCAGTATTGAAAAATAGTGCGTCCGCCGAACAATATTTGGACGCCTAACTGATGGCATTTTTATCAATCACAAAAACTATCCCACAACACATCGATATATACCAAAGACATTGATAAACTTCCAAGCAATTTCTAGAAACACGATTAACTTCAATCACACAAGTGTCTAAATTCTCATGAAATATAAGTAATCTATGATTGTTTGCTGGGTCGGAGGAAAAAGGAAAGCCTTTTTGAGCGCTCGTACTACTTACACGAGGGCTATATCATTTCGTCACGATGTCTGTATTTTGCGAATTTTGAGCCGAAAATGGTCTCAATCGATAGAGTTCGACTCACTGATGACGAATCCGTCGAAAAATTCGAGTCTGTCCGGCCGTCTGTCCGTAAGCACGATAACTCTCGAACGGAACAACCTAGAAACTTGAAATTTTCAGTGTGGGTTCAGTTCCCGAATGCCTCAGTTGAGTTCGTTAATGGGCCAAATTCCACCAGGGGCTCCGTAAATATGGCCGTTCAAAGTTTTGTTCTCCTGATTACTTGGAAACTACAGATTTGATCGAGAAGAAATTTTGCACTCAAATGGATAATGAGGTGTTCAAGCTACACGTGAAATTTTGTCCGGATCGCATGACCAGAACTATAGAAACCATAGAAAATTGGAACTTTTGAACGGAAACACCTAGGGACTTGAAATTTTCAGGATAGGTGGGGATCTCGAATGTCGTGATCATTTATTTATGAGCAAAATTATACTACCGGTTGCGTAAATACGGTCGTTTGAAATTTTGTTTTCTCGATAAATTCCAAACTACGGATTCGATTGAGATAAAATTTTGTATTTCAATCGAGAATGATATATTAAAGCAACATTTTGTCCAGATCGCATGACCAGGACCATAGAAACCATAGAAAATTATAACTTCCGAAGGGAAAGGCCTAGGAACTTGAAATTTCCAGGGTAGGTTTGGATCGCGAATATCGCGGCCACGTTCACCAATGAGCGAAATTAGACAAGGGGTTCCGTAAATATGGCCGTTCAAAATATTTTTTCCCAGATAATTTCGAAACTACTGATTGGATTAGAATGACATTTCACACCTAGCTGAAGAATAATGTATTTAAACTATGTGCGAAATTTTGTCCAGATCGCATTATCAAGACCATAGATACCGTAGAAAATTCTAACGAATTATCGAAAAAAAATTCTGCACTGACACGAAGTCTGGAGTTTCGCCTAAGTTTGAGATTTTTTTTGACAGCTGTCGAAAATTCCTTTAATTGATTTTCGAAACTGGAAAATGCGAATCTACCTACAAGGTGGATGTACGAGCGCTCAAAAGCTCCTGACTTCACGGCAGTGCTTTTCGTAATTTTTTTCTTTTCCGTACGGTTTTTTCGAAAATATTTCGTTTTATAAACCTTGTCCTGATAATAATGAACATAACCAAAAGATAATTATCGAATTTGGTTCAGTCGTTTGAACGTGATGCCCGCACATAGGTAAGCCATAGATCCCCTTTCATTAATATAGATTGCACATTTTCTATGGAATTTGTATGATCCACCCTGTACATAATCAATACGAATGTGAACTTCGTCATTCCCATAACTCCCCCATAGCCCCATTCCTGAGACAAAAGTCCCAAGTATATTATAAAAAAAGTGTAGGCAAGGTCGCCGATCATCTCGCATATGTTTAACCATATATCCCACTTGTTGCTCCGAAGAACAGATGTGTCCCGGACCCCGAAACGCTAGCGTGGGAACACAGAACGCGACGTATGGAACACAGAAGTTACCGCCGCTTTGTGTCTCAATTAAGCATCATTGTTGTTACGTTTTAGGTGTTGTGCCATTGCGTCCTTAACACGCCATCGTATGACGTCCAGGATGACCAATAACTTGTCGTGTGCATTTTGATAGAGACAGGGCGGGACTGGGAAGAACTCGGATATTCCATTGAGAAGTCGGCCAACCATAAAAACTTTCTTCCAATTAGCGGATATGGAACCGACTTGCATTTCTCACGTGGAAAATTAATGTACGAACAGCCTCGTTCGGAACGGTCGTCAATGTTGCACATATTAATGCTGTAATACGACGTATAATATTATTATGAATGCCGGTTCATTCAATTAGCTCGTTTATTAACTTACAAAGCAAGTAGAGCAAAAACGTTCCCATTGGAACCTTTTGTTTACCGAGTTATTCGGAATGTCCATACTTTCCCAGGTTGTTTCTGCTCTCCATCAATATCTCGAAATGGAAAATTTCCCTTCACACCTCGAAGTTCCAACACTCGAATGTTAAGCTAAAGAGATCAACACTCCACCTGCAAATAGAGTCCTTGAATAAAATATCATATTTCCAAATGCTCTTGACTGCTACAGGTAAAAAATTGAGTTTCATCTGCTTCGAGTTCCCACACGTCGGTAATCATAGCAAAAAAGGATCCGGAGCTTCTTATTTGCCCCTAGATATACCCATCATGAGATGGCCTGAGGTGATCAAACATTCAGAAACCCGATCTCTTCTCGAAGACTGCTTTAGGTAGATTGAAGGTGATAATTCGTGAGAAAACTCAAGAATATTGTCCCATATAAAGATCCAACTTCTCCATATTTTTGGATATTCGTTATCAACAAGTTGAGGGTACATGTCACTTTATCTCACATCTGCCAAAACATTTGGTTTTTGTCGAACGACACTCCAACCAAATCAGATATTTTCTTCAGACGAGACATTTTCGGAGTTGTTGACTCGGCGCAACTCACCTCTTCGCATGGTCTTGCACGATTTCCAAGAACTTGGGAGATATTTTGATAACCCTGTCATTAACCAATATAAAAATTTCCTACAATTGCGTCTAATGGGATAAGCTGTAATTTTATGTGAACTCAATAGGTTTAATTGGTACAAATGGAGCTTTACCATCTATCAATTCCATTGCGTCTCCATAAAGGAACTGTTGTTGATCGGTTTTCATTTTGGGATGCTGAATTGATCGAGGATTAGCTAATTGAATACACCCTACAGGAAATTACTGTGTAGAAACATCAGTATTTCAGAAAATATCCGCCATATCCTGCTGAAATGTTGTGTCTACAGATTAAATGAGTTTTACTTGGAAAAAAATTGAGTTTTTCTGGTCTGACGTTGAGAAATTTGATATATTCTGTGATTCCGTCTCTTGAAGTTTTAAAAAATAAAATGACATTATTTATCACACTAAACGCCGGTTTGGTTCACAGAATCTTGGGTTCGTTCCATCATCTTTGGTTCGACAGCTTCGCTGTAGTATTATCTCATGTCAAATAAAAATGATCAAAGATTAGTTACTTTTTTACTGAACAACATTCTAGTTTATTTAAGGTTGGAATTGAGAGTGATGATTTTCGAAGATTTCTCAGTTTCGATATATATTTTTTCCCAACTTTCCAGAATTTTTTATGAAATTTGTCAAAATGTGAAATCTCGAATTTTGGATGAAAATATCGTGGAATATACCGATTTCCCTGTACTTTTGAGAATTTCAAAGTACTTGGATGGGTGATTGTTTTGAAAAAAAATGAGCACTGCCGTAAAGTCAGGAGCTTTTGAGCGCTCGTTCATCCACCTTGTAAGTAGATTCGCATTTTCCAGTTTTAGAAATCAATGGAAGAAATTTTTGACAACTGTAAAAAAAAATTTCAAACTAAGGCAGACTTCGCGTCACTACGTCAGTGCTTCAGATGACCAATAGCGATAATTCGCTAGAATTTTCTACGGTATCTATGGTCTTGGTAATGCGATCTGAACAAAATTTCGCACGTTCATCTATGTGCAAAATTTCATTCCAATCCATGCAGTAGTTTCGAAATTATTGGGAGAAAAATACTTTGAACGGCCATATTTACGAAACCCCTAGTCCACTTTTGCTCCTTGATGAACGTGACCGCACAGATCCACACCTATCCTGAAGGGATCCCTAGGCCCTTCCGTTGGAGAGTTATAATTTTCCATTGTTTCTATGGTTCTGATCAAGCGATCTGGACAAAATAACTTAATATCAGTTCTTTTTAATTTTTTGTACTGAATTTGTTTGATTCCTTGTCCTCAATACGAATATGAACACTTCGTAGATTAATTGCAATAAAATTTCGCAATATTTCACAACAAAAGATTTACTCGCTTGCATTATCAGTGTTAAATGTGCATACGTTTCAAATGAGCCCATCAAACGTCTAGCAATAAACTGAGCTATCCAATATCACTCTGTTAAAACAAAGATACCGTTGTTATTCAATCTGAACATTTTTCAATACAACACTGCTGCTTTCATTGGTTCTGCTGTGTTTATATCGGCCATATCGATGTTATAAACACTGCGAGATGATCTTACATGAAATTTGCATAATTTTCCGAGGCTATCATCAGGCTTTCATTACAACCCTACCGATCTTCTTGTGTTGAACGCCAATAGACAAAAACTACACTATCATTTTATTGGATCAGCCTTTAATAAGAACAATTTTAGCTTTCAAATGAGGCAGATCGCTGATGTCGAGCAGAACCAGATTACATTGAAAATTACAAGGTTTACCATCAATTATCTCGCGTAATATCATGCAGAAAGGTTTACTACGTGGAAAATAGTGATATCCCTTGCTTTTTGCAACGTCTTACAGCGCCTATCAGTGATGTAATTGGTCGCCTCCTAGATTTACGGTGATGATATCCTGCGAGATGAGCAGGAAGGTAGCAGATTCTTGAGGATTTTTATGACCGACCATAAAATTACTACCTGAATTCGCATTGACAATGTAATATATCAATTTGGAAGTGTTTCAAGTACTAGTGAATAATTTTCTCTGAACGTATTTTTTTGTTTCAGGTGGGTGAAATTGTACAAGAAGGGAGTTAATATGTAAGTGATTATTTAATTATCATTGATGTAGTCACGTGTCAAAATGTCATACAATTCTTGGATCTCCTGCGTGTAGAGAAATCCCATGTGCTGGTGGAACTGATGGAAAGAATACAGATTGCATACGAGAATTCTTGGAATATTCTATTCAAGGCTCTTGACTTTTATCCATAACAGCCATTTATGTCATTAGTTTGTTTGAACAAGAGACGAAATGCACAATGAGCTCTGAGATTAGAATATTGAAAGTATAAATATGCTAATGCCAAGGTGTGTTCCTATTGAATTCGAATAATGCCATCCAAGTTGGCATTCGCGTTTTTCGACGAAGAATTGAGTTTTCACTTGTTATTTTGAAAAGAACGCTCATCTGTATCGACATTCTTCCAGTCGTCAATTGTTTGAGTATCCTTAATGAGATTGACATTTGAGCCACGGCTGGTAGGCAGGATGTGCACCGGATTTTTAACGCAATCTGGACCGGTTGGACGTCCATCGAGTTCAATGAGAATCGACAATTAAAATCTCGTATCGGCGGTTTTAATCGCCGACAACGTTAAGTTCTAAAGGTGGATGTTATTGGTAGAAATCAGGCGGAGACTAGTCGTGCTATCGAAATTGAATGAAGCGTCTATCGGTGTTATTGATGAGGTTGTCTGAAAGTTGTCGGAATCGTGGAGTGTCATTCTGGCGTAGGATAATCGATGAGGTATTTGTCGAATAGATACAGCTCTTCCAGTACAATTCACTTCGACATTTCTCATGATATTTTCATCTAAAATTCGAGCTGTCAGATTTTTAGAAATTGCTCGTGAGGCTGGAAAATCATCACTTACCCCTACTTCCATCTGTAATCACTCCTTTTTTACTTTAAACCATTTCCACTTGCTAGAAGAATGTTGATGAATAAACCTCATGACAGGTCGATGGAATTTCGTTCAAAACTCACCAACATCGCTGGAAAATTCCTGAAAACTTCCCACTGTAGTTCAAGAAACGTTCAAGTATTACTTTTTCATTCGTTTCAGCCCACAAAACAGATTTTGACGAATTTCTAGTAGAAATGTTGTTATCGGAATTCCGTTTGTAGTGAAAAAAATCTCAAGAATTTTTTTTTTATTCGTTTCAGCCCTCGAAACTGCATTTTCATCTGATTTCGTAGACAAAACCGAAACCTGTCGAACGGCGAACAACCATCAGATGAATTCTGTGATTCTGGATTTCGAATTTCGATCATAAATTCTCGACAATTATTGGAAACCCCAAAATTAGGGTGGTAATTGAAAGGCAATTGTATATTTAATCGTATTCAACCTATTTAAAACCCTCAAATTCTTCTTTTTTTTCAATTTTTGAATCTATGTTGTCATTCACTTCAACCTCAAAGACATCGAGGTAGAATTTCGTTCGTAACTTCATAAAAATTATCGAAAACGCCCAAAAGGTATGTATGTAGGTAGGAATATTCCATATATTTTTAACTGTCAAAATTATCGTCAATATTATTCGATGAGGTGAGGTTAGGTTTGGTAAATGTTTGTGGAATATGGAATAT